>JAPDVU010000007.1:143932149-146432149 GCA_026230045.1 Corynorhinus townsendii | reverse complement strand
CAACCGCACAGGAGAGGTGCTTGCTGTTGGCACCGACACCCCGCCCCCTGCCAGCGTGGCTGACAAAGAGAATGCAGAGCCAGCCAGGAGCTGCGAGCCCAGGAAGACGGCAAAGCATCCTAGGCGGAAGCCAGCCCAAACTTCATCCCCTGCCCCCTTCGTGCGAGTGTTCCAAAGGAGGAGCCAGACTTCCAGGAGGCTCGTGAAAGAATTCAGAATTCGATAGGAAGATGTGACACCTCATCTTAAGTTCCTTCGCCGCATTGCTGAAGTTGACGGAACGTCGGGGAGTGAGGCTGATAAAGTCCGCTGTCCCCTCCAAGCGGACTAATCGGATGTGAAGTCTTGGCAAGAGATAACCAGGTTGTGGGAGAGCCAAAATGACATCACATCAATTCCATTTCAGATCCTGTGCACAGCAGCGCCTATCGCCGCTCCAGGTGGCCGGCAGCCTCCACACACAGAGGTATTTTCAGACCAGGACGGCTGTCCCCTTTGTACCCTGTAGCTGTCACTCTGAGGGATCCTGGGAACACGTTTGTCACTACGTGTAAAGCCACACACTTCAGGGGGTGGCCACTGGAGGTGAAGCTGGCCTTGTCCTGCCCTCCTCCCTTGCCCCAGCATCTGTGAGACCTGGCCCTTGGCCTTGCAGACGGACACCAGGCCACGGGGTGTGCCTCCCTAAACGCAGCCCCAGAGAATCGGATGGGGCTTTCCATCAGAGCCCTTGTTCACCAATAATGAATTCCAAATGATGTGTTCACTTCAGGAGTAAGAGGCTGGCATCTAATCCTTACCACGGGTTTGAGGAGATAATTGATTTCATGGAGTTGAAAGACTGGGGAAAAGAAACAACTCAAGCCGGGTTGGAGGTGCCAGTGACCGCCCTATCGGTTTAATTATAGCTCCGTCTTTAGCGGCCATGGGTTCCTTCCTCTTGCAATTAAAATATCCAAGCACCTTGAAATGTAACCGTGATGAGTTTTTCCTGGCCTGCCCCCCTGCCTTGCATGCTGGCTCAGGGCACTGTTACAAGCCCACTTCCAGCTTTTTCAATAGATGGTTAACGCAACGTGCGAGCCTCGCCTGTGTGACACAGATAACTCGCAGGAACGGCGAAAAGTAAATGAGATGCGTTCGTGCCTGGATGGGGACTGGAGATAGAAGTTCTCAGAACTTCTCGTTTAATCTACAGAAACGGATTTCCCTCCTGTGTTTAAGATGGCAACATAGTAATCGTATTCTGAAGAGAAGATGTTCCCACTCCAGGTACTAATATCAATATGGACAAGAAAACCATTAACTCGCAGTACCTCTCAGCTGCGCCTATTATATGTCAACAAGCTAACTGAGGTGATAAAACAAACTGTTGGTAGAAATTTAATTACTAGCCATTGAGATTTAGGCCAGGACTGGGGATTCTGGATTCATTCCTCTGGCACAGAGGCTGCTGGAAGCAACCATCCGCGCGGAAGGAACATTTTTAATAGATGTTTTCCTTGCCTCCACGAGGTCAGAGCACCAAAGGCCAATGGGAAACTCTTCAGACTCGGCTCTTCGGGGGACCGAAGGGGGAAGAAGCCTGGGAGAAAAAAGAAACCATCAGTTGCCATGCATCTGTCTGGCCAACCTCGGGGATGACGGGGGCCTGTGAGGTCATTTTTTGTAAGCAATTCCTGAACGTTAAATTACGTTACACTCCTGGCCAATGGCCACTTCTCAAGCTGTCATGATTTGTCACTTATCATAGGAGATAAAACAGGGTCCTGCCCTCTGTGAAGCTGGCTAAGCTGGTTTCCCTTCTCCAAACACCCCATTGGTGCCCCAGCCCAAAGAACCCCTTAACCGTACCTCCTCTGCCGTAACTTCAGGCTCCCTTTCTGTCCACACCCACCGCCTTCACTCACCCTGGTTATGAGCCCAGGCACAGTGTCTGGCAAAAAAAGGTGTCCAATCAAAGGTTTGGTGTATGATGGATGCCAATGTGACTCAGATGCCAGCAGGGAGCCACCTGGCTCCAAGGTCTAGGTAAAAAGGGCATCCAATCACACCAATTCTACCAAGTCCCAAGCCCTCTCATACAACAGGTACAGATTCTTGGAGGTGGGCTTTGTCATATCAAGGTCACTTCAGCCTGGGAGACTCGCCAGTATCCAGCCCTCTTCCAACTTGCCTCTTCTCTTCCTTTGAGGCTTCTCCCATCAACCCCCAAATGCCATGGCAGGAGGGTCTAGGTTCCCCTTCTCCCATTATGCAAATGAACAGAGCCAGCCTGGGTTGGGGTAGGAGGTAGTCATGTGACCAGCCTTCTGATTTGGCTGGGATTGAGTGATTTCCTGGAGGTCAGGGCTTTCAGTGTCAAATCTGGGACAGCCAACTAGATGGCTGGTCACCTTGGAAGAATTGGCTGTCTCAGCACAGATAGTACAAGCTGTGGAGGAAATGATCCTTTCTCCTCCTTGTGATATTAGTGTCCTCCTCCCTTGCTCATGGGGAAGAGCCCCTTACAGATCATTGTCCTCAACTGCCGCTGTCCCTTAGAATCATCTGTGAAGATTTGAAATGCATCAGTGTCCAGGCCACATCTCAGAACAATTGAATCTGGATCTCTGGGGGTAGAACCTAGGCAGCAGTGCTTTTTAAAGTCTCTGGATGATTCCACTGTGTGGCCAAGGCTGAGAACCAGTGCATTCAAGAAGGGACTTCAAGGAGCTAAGATTGGGCTCCCTTTAGGCTCCCGTGTCCATTCAGCAGCCTGAACTGTCTTAGAAGCCTCAAAAGGAGTCTGTGTTTGGGTAAAACAAATGATGTACACATATGTTACTAGAGGCCCAGTGCACGACATTCGTGCACTGAAATGGGAGGGTCCTCTCAGCCTGGCCTGTACCCTTTCGCAGTCCAGGAGCCCTCAGGGGATGTCCAACTGTGAGGAGCAGGCCTAAGCCATCAGTGGGACATCCTTAGCGCTTCCGTGGGGTCAGGAGAGGCTCCTGCCACCTCCTCTGCACTCGCCGGCTCACTGGCCATCAGCCCGGCTTCTGGCTGAGCTGTGCTCCCCCTGTGGGAGCGCACTGACCACCAGGGGGGCAGCTCCTGCGTTGAGTGTCTGCCCCCTGGTGGTCAGTGTGTGTCATAGTGACTGGTCATTCTGCTGTTTGGTCAATTTGCATAATACTCTTTTATTATATAGGATTTCTGTCTGAATCTACTGATTTTTTCCAGCCTCATTAAAACAGCTCAACTGGTTTTATTACTCCTTTTCTCCCTTCTTAAAAATGTTTTGAGCCCTAGCCGGTTTGGCTCAATGGGTAGAGCATCAGGCCAGTGGACTGAAGAGTCCCAGGTTCAATTCTGGCCAAGGGCACATGGCCGGGTTGTGGGCTTGATCCCCAGTAGAGGGTGTGCAGGAGGCAGCCGACCAATGATTCCCTCTCATCATTGATGTTTCTCTCTCTCTCTCTCCCTTCCTCTCTGAAATCAATAAAGAAATGTATTTTTTTTAATGTTTTGGGACTTACAACGTCCTTGGCAGATGCTACAACTCATTGACATCTAGCCAATCCAAATGCAACTGACATGAAACCCCAAGGCCCTGTCCCCTTTTGTAAAGAAAGGTGGTAGCTGCACTAAGAGTAAGTATTTAGCTCCCTACAAGCCCAGGTAACTCTCTGGCCTGGTTACCCCACTGCAAACGAAACCTGAATAATCTTATCAGTCTGTTCCAGTACAGAATTTCTGAGTTCTGGGTCTGCAAGTTTCTTCAGACAATTCCATTTAGATCCTAAGAGTCAAGGTCCCTGACTCAGGCTTTTTAAAGAGAGAGGTGTCTACCTTTGTGTCTGTCTCTGAAAACTTAATTGATGCTTTCGTTGCTGCTGAGGACATAGGCCAACCAAGAGAAGTATTTAAACAAGTCAGGTGAGTCTGGTAGAAATTGTAAGTCTCTGAAAGTCTCTGTGCCTTGGTTTCCTCATCTGATACATTAGGATGCTAATAATGACTCCGCCCACATGGAGGTGGGGGGTGGGGAGATCAACAGATTGTGAGGGGGATAAAGCTGTGTCTTTCACATATTAAGCTCATAAACATGTATCACACCCTTAGTGTGTGGACAACATAAGTAAGAAATGGTCCCTGCCTTCCAGAGGCTTACAATCTAGTGAATGTGTAGTAAGATCTATCAGAGGGATCTGTACGTTGGAGTATACCACATACAGTTAGAGACAGTCATGTCATTGAAAGGAAGCCTTGGGAAGTTGATGTTATCATGTGGCAAATATCCAACTGAACTTAACTGAGTAGAATAGAGTGGCTTATCCTTCAGCTATCTTGATAGCATCATTTACAACATGAAATATTTAATACTAAGTGTCTAAAGATTTGTAACCCCTAGCTGGTACAGTTGGATAACATGTATCTAACACTTCACAACTCTTCACCCTGGCCTCCAGTTTTCTGGTTGTCTGTGACTGTGACTGGCACTATTGCGTCCACTTCACAGACGGGGAGTCTGAGACTAGGAGTAAAGGAAAGTTGTTAGCCTGCAAAGAGGGCTCCAGAGGAAAACTCTAACTTTCTAGCATCCCCTGCTTCACAAAAAAAGCTTTCTCTTACCCTGGCCGGGTTTCTCAGTTGGTTGGGCATCATCCAGATACGACAAGTTGCTTGGAGGTCCGATCTCTCATGAGGGCACATACAAGAGACAGCCAAGGAGTGCATGGGTGAGTGGGGCAAGAGGTTGATCTCTCT
This sequence comes from Corynorhinus townsendii, assembly GCA_026230045.1. Lineage (NCBI taxonomy): Eukaryota > Metazoa > Chordata > Mammalia > Chiroptera > Vespertilionidae > Corynorhinus > Corynorhinus townsendii. Next base: position 146,427,397 of record JAPDVU010000007.1, on the reverse strand, counting down.
CTCCTCTCTCTCTCTCTCTCTCTCTCCCAACCCCCTAAAAATACTTCTTCCTCAGCCTCCTTCTTCAATCCTGAGAGACCACAAGGCATAGCACTGTTAATTAGCTATTTATTTGCATTTACGCCTCCTTTTCCCATTATTATGCTGCCTCTTTTTGACATTTAAGCCACTTCTTGATATGCAGGTCTCAGTTCAGAGGTCACCTGCTCAGAGAGCTCTCTGTGGGCTCAGTTAGTCTCCCTGGTCCTCTTTACAGACCCATCTACTTTATTGTCTTCATAGTACGTACTACTATCTGAAACTATCTTGCTCATTTAGCTGTGATTATCTTCTCCTACTAATATGGAACCTCCATGGGAGGAGGACACGGTTTTGTTCGCTGCTGTATCCATTATGCCTGGGACAGTGACTGGTACATAGTTGGCGGCTCAGTGAAAATGTGTGGCACTCATTCATGTTTGTAGCTCTCTGAGACATTGATGACAGGAAGGCTAGCGCACAGGGAGCAGACATGTGCTCCTACAGCAAGGCTGGCCGCTGCCATGGCAGTGCCTCAGCTTTCTTGCCTGTAAAATCGGACAGCTACACCCCCCAGAGGATCTGTGAATGGAGGTGCTGGGGACCAAAGGAGAAAATGGTGGTGAAAGTGCTATGACGAGTGACAACGCGAGTTAAGCGGGAGAGGTGGTATTATCTTCCGCCATCTGCTTTGCTTGAGTCTTTTTTCCCTCTGTGAGCAGACCTATTGATTGTAGCTTGCTGGTGGAAGCTCTCACTGTCTAATTACTGCCCCAGCTCAGCCTGTCACTGTGTCCTCTGCAGTCAGCACGTCCTGACACTGACCCCTGATACCACAGCCCTTTGCAGATCAGCCCGCGCCCGGCACAGAGCAGGCAGGTCTCCTCGCTCTCCTCTCCTGGGAGGCAGCCCAGCTGGGGAGAGGCAAGGACACGTGTGCAGCCGCAGTCAGAAGGGTGGAAGGAATGTGATTCTTTCCTGGGACCCGCAGCCTGCAGCCAAGCAGAAATGTGTCCCACCATTATACACAGTTTGGAGCATTCCCAGATCCTGGTTTCCAAGAGAATGTTCTCTGCAAAAATTTTTGGGGGCGCCTGGGATGTTATTAGTAGTGGTTGGTGGGGGGGGGGGCTGGCACTGTGGGGGTGCTATGAGAATAAATCATTTCTACTACTGGACAATAATTTCTTCCCTTACATTGTAGAAAGTTTCCAGACATCCATGGTGTTTTCATATGCATTACTTCACTTGACCCTCACAACACTATTGTGATTAGCAATAACAATTTTAAATTAAAAAATAAATAGGTAATAAGAAATTGTGCCATTGGGTCATCAGTATCTGGCTTGTGCCTGGCACAAGTTGGTGCCATATATATATATATATATATATATATATATATATATATATATATATATGAATTCATCTCGAATAAAAGAACTCTAAATTAGTGTAGTTAATTGGATGAACCATTCCTATTGGAGGCAAGAATGTATGAGGCACAGTGCCTAAAGGGTAAGATTCTCTTTTTGAGGTAAGAATCATACAATAAATCTCTCCGCTCACTCAGGAAAGCTTATTTGTGTGGTTCTCTGTCAATAAGTGTGTAGTTTTGCTAGTGGATGGAAACCATTCTGACATGATTCGCAGTCTGGTGGCCAAAGTTAACAGGGAGTCTGTTGGTCTAACACCCATCCCCTGGGTATCTGAGTCTTGTGTCTGACACTGATCAGCTGTATGACCTTGGGACAAATTGCAGCACTTCCCTAGGACTCCCAGTCTTAGCCTGGCTGACGTTGTGACTATAACGGAGCTGAAACGTGATTTGGTGGGAAGGTGTTATAAAACACAAGATGTTGATTGTCACCAAAGTCTAACCGCCTTTAGGCGCCTGGTGGAAAGCCCTGAATCTCTACTGGTGTCCTGAAAACTCCTTCCTATCAGAGCTAATGGTCTAATCTAACAATCTGAGTACAGAGTGAACTTAAGAACATTTAATTATGTGTGACCTTAGATAATTCATATCTCTCTGAGTCTCTACTGCCCATGGGGGCCCCAAATCCGAATCAGAATCCTGGCTTATAGAGTCATTCTGATTTTGGCATTTTAAGACACAGAAAACCCAGATCTAAATTAATAAGAGAACAATTTACTATGTATGATCACAACATACATAATTGCTAATCCTCACAACCACTTTTAGGTGCAGGATGCATTGTTTTCTTTTTTAAAAGGCAACTAGAGGCTAAGGGAAATGAAGCAACTTGACAAAAGCAATAGCTGGTGAGTTGATGGGACTGAGATTCAAGCTCAAGTTCATGTGGATCCAAACCCCGCATTCTGCCATTGTACCAACTTGGCCAAAGAGAGATCATGCCCAGGGCCAGGAGATAATGGGCTTACCTAAGGCCAAACACTGGGGTTCAGCTGGGTCGTTGGTTATCAGAAGTCCCAAGAGAAGACCTGCAATCAGGTAGGAGCTGAGTTCCATGGTCCCCTTAACCCCAGGCCTCCCTGTGCAGGGAGGCGGTGCTCTTGACTAACACACATCAGGCTGCCAGCCTCACTTTGTATTTTTACAGTCCACTAATTAGGCCATTTTAACTAATTTGTTTGCATTTTGTATGAGCAAGTTGGGCTTTTGGATTGACTAATGTAATTGCAGCTGGTTTCTGCCAAATACAAATTACCCAGTCTAGTGTGGGTTAGAGAGAAAAGCAAATATTTAATAGACATCAATACCCTTGTAGCTTTTTAGTGTAGCCTTTTTCCCCCCCTTATAGAAAGTTGAAATAATTTCTCGAGCATCTGAGTGAACTTTCATGTTAGGAAATGACGTTTTAATCACTTTTAAAGAAATAATGAGGCGAATGCTTTAGTAGCTCCATGGAGGTTTATCTCTCATCCATTTACCCCTAAGCTCAGGAAACATACTTTTCTGTCTCCGGGTTGGCTTTCCACAATCCCTTTCTGTTCGGGCCACTCCAGTGACCACCAATCATCGGTATTACAGATTGTCACAACTAGAAGGCCTGAGAGACCATGTAGGCCAATAGTTCTCAGAGTGTGGTCCCTGGACCAGCAGCATCAGCATCTCCTGGCACTTGTTAGAAAGACTAGTTCTCAGACCTACTGAATTGGGAATTCTGGGGTAAGGCCAAGCAAACACTTTTTTTTTTTTTTTCCAGAGAGGAAAGGAGAGGGAGATAGACACATCAATGATAAGACAGAATCATCGATAGGCTGCCTCCTACATGCCCCGCCCCCTCCCTCTGGGGATTAAGCCTTCAGGCCTGGCCTGGGCCCCAACCGGGAATCAAACCATGACCTCTGGGTTCCTAGGTCAACATTCAACCACTGAACCACACTGGCTAGACAGCAAACGCTTTTAACAAACCCTCCAGGTGATTTGGACAAATGCTACATGTTGAGAACCATTGACCTAGCCCAACCATCTCATTTTACAGATGAGGAAACTGAGGCCTGGAAAGAGGCTGTGGTTGTGGTCATGGCAGGAACTGTGCCTGTTTCACTCACGGTGCTTCCCCCGAGTGTAGCCTAGTGCTCCTGGTAAGCACACAGTGATATTTGCTGAAGGAATGAATAATGGGATGAATGAGCAAGAACTAGAAACAGTCTCTTATTTCTGTTTTACTCTGCTAGTTCTTTCTCTTGTTCTGAGGAAGGATGGAGAACTAGGGAAGGACTACTTCTTGGTTCTTGCTTTGGGAGAGGGACCACAATTAGGGCCTGAAACATTTTATCCTATGGCCTGGCCCTTCTGCGGATGATAACCCTGTTCTCCCAGCCTTGCTCCCAGGGCATGGGCCAACCTGGCTCATCCATCCCTAACCCAGTGGATTGACCAGACCCAAATCCCATGAGAAATTGTCTCCATTGCTTTCTTAAACCCTAACATTGTCTGAGGCAGAACCTGTCTGGGTATTTGACTCCCTGGCCAATAACCTCAGCTCAGCTAGTGAATGGGAAGAATGAAACCGAGATCTGATTCACAAAAAAGGGGGTTCTAAGGATAGGATGTTGGGAAGGTAGGTCCTTCAGGTTAAATTACTGGGTCCTGTGAAGAAGAAGAAGAGAAAAAGTCCTGGTCCTCAAAGCTTCTGATTGCAGGCCTGTGGGGCCCTGTTATCTAGATCTGAATGAAGTGCCTTCCTCTCCCTTGATCCCCCAGACCTGGCCGGATGATCTTCTAGGAATGAGAAGAAGAGGAAGGAAAATAGTGCTCATGAACTTTCAAATTGACAAGCAAGGGAATGTCCCAGGGCCATGAGTAACTGGCTTCCAGATAGGATTTCTGGGTTCTCAATCCTGTTCAATTCTTCTGTGAATTTACTAAGCAACTAAAAGCATCACATCATGTGGATTCAGACAGCCAAAGAGTTTATGTTCTTCTAACTTCAAGTTCAAGTGGCTCTCATGACATACAGTTGCCCAAATCCCTTGCTTTTCTTGTCTACATGCCTCATGGAGCCCACGAAAGGATAGTACAATCTCTTCAGCTTTAATGGCATCCTTTCTACCCTCTTTTGGGCACCCAGTGCTTTCATAGTTATTTCCTCTTCCTTGAGATCTATCCTCAGGATTAAAAAACAAACAAACAAACAAACAACTGACAGCCCTAGCCACTTTTGCTCAGTGGATAGAGCGTCAGCCTATGGACTGAAGGGTACTGGGTTTGATTCTGGTCAAGGGCACATGCCTGGGTTGCAGGTTCGATCCCCAGTAGAGGCATGCAGGAGGCAGACAATCAATGATTCTTTCTCATCATCGATGTTTCTGTCTCTCTCTCCCTCTCCCTTCCACTCTGAAATGAATCTCAAAGGGAAGGTGGGGGAGGGTGGGTGGGTGGGTGGAAGGTAATCAACCAAAGATCTTGTATGCATATATGCATAACCATGGACACAGCCAATAAGGTGCTGAAGGCCTGGGCTAGAGGGGAGGGGGGACATATGTAATACTTTCAACAATAAAGAATTATTTTAAAAATTAAAAATAAATAAAAACCTGACAAACTCACTTTCAGGTGATAGCATATAATGAGAGTTGCCACCTCCACCCTATGGAAGATGTAAGCAAAGGATTCCATGCCCAGTGCTAGCTATTAGTTCCTAATTTGTTATAGATTATCTAACCCCCAACCATGTCTTCGAAGAATAGGTTCCCAGCCACATGTGGGATCTGACCTCTCTGGGTCAACTTCTGATGCAATAGGCCAAACAGACTCTTCTTCCATATTCAGCACATGAAGTCCAGACCCACCCCTGGACAATCTGATTAAGTCGGTGGTTAAGAAATGGATTCATATTTTTATGATACTCCCTACGGCCTCCCGGTGAAGGAGTGAAGAGGTTCCTAGTTATCCCTATAGACAGATTTTAATCTCAGGTGTTCTTGAGTTAAAGAATTCTATTGTAAATTTTATTAGCAAATAATTATTGTGTACTTACTAGGAGCAAGGCAATGGTCTAGATGCTAAGGACATAGCAGTGAAAAGGACAGATGAGGTCCCTGCTTCTATGAACTTGCCTAAAGTTAACAAACAAAAGAAAATGATTATTTCTGAAGATAAGATCTGCCATGAAGATAATAAAACAGGAGCCAAATGAGATGGGTTACTCAGGGAAAGACTCTCTGAGAAGATGCCATTTGAACAATTCAATAGGAAGGTGCCAACTATGCAAATGTAAGGAAGAGCACCCCAGGCAGAGGGAAGAGCCTGTGCAAAGGCATTGAGGTAGGGGGATGATTGTTTGTCATACTCAAAACTGGACAGAAGCCCAGTGTGGCTGGCATGTGCAGGTCCTGAGAAGAGCACTCTTAGTGGAGGGATGGGGACAGGACATAGACTGGGCAACAGCATCCTTAGCTCTTTGGGAGTGTTTTATGTGAAAGAGAGGCAGATAAATGGGGAAGTAACTAGAGAGGGTTCATCAGATCCAAGGGAGGTATCTCTTGATGGTGATAATTTGGTTCATTTGATTTTGCTAAAGCAAGTTGGATGTTGATGGGAACAATCAGTTCAAGCTCCTGTGTTGTGTGAGTGTCTCCCCACGCCCCCCCCCCCCCATCAGATCCTACCACCCTACGTGGAAGGGTCAGGCAATCAACAAAAACCCTCATGGTGTTTCTGCTCCTATTGACATGGCCCCTGCCAGACTCCTCACTGCAGAGAGGGCTGTAAAATACCTTCTTTGGACATCTGCATGCCTCCTGGCCTTGGCTTGTGCTGTTCGCTTCAGTAGAGAATGGATGGATAGGTCCTGGATACAGAGTACCAACCTCAGCCTGAGCAAAGGAGATACCAGTGGAGGGTGACAAGAGGCAGCAAACCTAGCTCCATGGGTAGGAGACATGGTTTCACCACTCAGAGGATATACCCAGCCAAAGGGACTTCAGTGGAGCTCTTCCTAATCTCTGCTCTGAAGTCGTTAAATAAAAGGAAGACTATCTAGAATTTATGAGAATTTCTAAAGAAGCAATCTTGCATTGATTATTACATGCACACTATAATTATAGGTTAAATTGAAGGCTGTTTTATTTGTCGAGTGAGAAAGCTGAATGCCAGGCATCCGTATAGTATATTGAGTTGTGGAAGGTGCTCCCCTGATCACCACTCCCCATCCTTCCAGAGCTCACCTCCCACATATACACACATTCACACACATATGCACATACACAACATACACACACACACTATACATTATCCCAGGGTACTCAGATGTCATCTAAGGTTCAATACCCAGCACAGGTGTTGTTTTAATCATCAAATGAGAGACCATGGCCTCTTCACTAATTCTAGAAGGAACTACTCAAGCAAAAACTCCGACACAGACAACAGCATGGTGATTACCAGAGGAAAAGGGGGGTGGGGTGAGCTAGAAGAGGGTATATGGGGAATACATGGTGATGGGAGGAGGCTTGACTTGGGGTGGGAGCTTCTATGTGGATAAAGACCTGTCGTTGTTGGAGGGATCCCCAAGGGGTAGGAGCCGAAAGGGACAGTTACTCAACCCAAGAGACAGAAGAACAAGCCCAAGGGAGAAAAAAAAGGAAGTATGATGTTAGGGGAAAATAAAACAAAACAAAACAGGGGCTCCAGGAAGTGGGTGGGTGGGGTTTACACACCCCAAAGGGTCTAGAAGCAAGTGTCAAAATTAGAGCCTGGGTGGGGCTTACAAGGCCAGGAGTGAAACAACCACTCAGTCTTTAGCATCTGGCCAGAGGTGAACTTGGCTGTCACACTTTTGGGAAGTGTCACACAGTCCTTTTTCTTAGCTTCAGGTTATCGCCTTCCCCAATCTCTTCGACCTTCAAACATTGATTGTAAAAATCAATGTAAATTGACGATGGTGCTTTTTTTGGAACGCATCTCAGACATATGCAAATCAGCAAATTCTCTCCCCACCCCATCCCCCCCAACAATGGTGGGCAAGGGCCGATTCCCCATTGAGCACACTCCAGGGAAGAGAGACCATTTGAAAAGGAAGAACCTGAGTGAGCAAGCCATGCTCAGAGGTGAGTGATTATAGGCAGCACCCCTGATGCTCAGTGATGGTGGTGCGTGGGCATATAGACGGGGAGGAACACCCAGACCTTTAGGTGTTGATGTGAAACTCTCAGTCATCTGGGAGGATGGCCATGCACTCTGAAAAGGGATGGCTACAGATACAAATGCCTCTGAAGTACCCCATTCAGACAACATTTAGGGGCCAGGATTTATGGCTCAGAATCAGGTTGGCTGGGGAGGGATGGGGGGGAGGGGGCAGGAGGCGATCTTGAATCTTGAGGAGAAGAGTAAAACTATTTTGGATAAGGCTGAGTTTACAAGTGGATTACAAACCTGCATGGGAGGCTGGTGGGAGCTGTGGCCCACGTAGAGTAACAGATTTCTCATACCAGGCATATTCTCTGAGTAGGAAAGGAAGTAGCAAAAATTGAATGAGAATAATAAAAAAAAGAATTAGCTGATATCAGATGTTTTCTCTTTGGTTTCTGCTTGCCAGGTCTGACTAGTATAGCTTATAATTAGTCTCTGCCTGCAGATGTGTGGTTCCAAAGAATTGTGGATTAAGAAGAAACTCTAGAATTTCTCAGTACCTGACAAGTTGTAACGTGAAGAGCTACACTTAGTCCATTAAAGATTTTTCACAGTGACATTTGAGAAATATGCCACCTTGCCATTTATCATTTTCAGGGCACGGGTGTCAGAAAGGAGCTTGCTCTGAAGAACAAAACAAAATGGATTGCATGTGTAGAGGTGAGCTGGCGAATACTGATAAATGTACTTCACTGAATGTCAGCAAATGTCACTTGAGAAGCCATTTGCAGCTACCATAACAGCCTCCCCGACCCAACAAAGAGTAGCAAAAACAGGCAAAATGAACCGGGCGTCTTGCTTCTGCATGAATAAGCAATCAGCCCTCTCAGAAGTTACACCAGAAAGTTGTTCAACTTGATAGAAGGAGCTCTTCTACCCATCCTGACGCGTACTGTGGATTGCTACAAAGGGCTGGAGACCATCTAAAGACGTCCGTTCGCTGTGGTTTGAAGGACTTAACAACCCGGTCCGTCCCAGGTGGGTGCCTTCCTTGAGTGTGTGTGCCTGCAGAGATTTGCATCTCCAAGGCATGCTCTGTGGCTCCTTCCTGCCTCCTCCTCCTGCTGCTTTCGCTGTTCTGCAGACCTCTCCCAGCTCCTGGCCTCCTTGAAGTGTGATCCAGGAGTTGCTGAAGATGTGGCTGGCGTACCAGGGCTCCAGGTGCAGCCCTCGCCTGCCACATCAAGAGAACACCCAGGCCCGGCCCATGGCTCAGTGGTTGGGTGGTGACCTATGAACCAGGAGGTCACAGTTCCTTTCCCGGTCAGGGCACATGCCCAGATTGCAGGCTCGATCCCCAGGCATCCAGGAGGCAGCCAATCAATGATTCTCTCTCATCATTGATATTTCTATCTCTCTATCTTTCTCCCTTCTTCTCTGAAATCAATAACAATATTATTATTTTTTAAACAGAGAAGACCCAATAGAGCACCCTCGCGCCACGATTTCAGTCTCTCACTCAAGAAAAGGCTTTTCAGTGTGTCCTCTGGTTAATCTGAAATGTTAAGTAATAGACTCAGCTTCTGTTTTATTCTTAGTGACCAAGTCAGAACTCTACCTATGTGTGATTTAAGGTTTCTGGGAGCCAAGGCTAATTTTCTTCAGAATCCAGCCTGGGTTGGGATGGTCCTCTCTTCTTCCTTGGCGTGGTGAGTCTCCGAACTTTGCTGCACAGAAACAAATGGGAGAGAATATCATATTCTCAGAAAAGCTCTCCCAGGAAATGCGAGACTAATTAAAATAAAATTCTAGCCCCTCTTCATTTCCTAATCTCTTGGGGCTCCTCCTCCTCAACACATACACACAAGGTCACCCAATACTTTTTTCCTCCTGTACATCAAGAGACTTTCAGAGTAGCTTGAATTGGTCTGGCCTTGTAAATACACCTCGCACACAAGCACGCTGCCCACACCAATTGAGGTCAGTTCAGCTTTCACTAGACGCTAGTGACTGGAGAGATGCTGTGGTATCAGGCTCCCAGACAAAAAGCCCATTATTAAACGTACATCCCAGACTCCTTCCCTGAATGTGCTAATGGACAGACTCCCTTCTTCACACTATTCCGCCATATGTTTAGCCTGCCTGTGGTGGAACTGAACACATTGTACGATCAGGAAAAGACAGGCTCTTGGGAAAGCCAGTTTCCCTCAGATGAACTCAGGATGATGGTCCAGGGAGAGGGGGGGGGGGAGTGGGGGGGGGAGTGGAAGGCTGGCTCCTCTTCAGCCACACTCATTGCAGAATCCTTCTTAATCCTTGGTGTTTCCTCCTTTTGAATTGGGCGCTTCCTGTGGAAGGGGTCTCGGGAACTCAAAAGGCATCTGTTTATTATTGAAATGGAATTGCCCTCAACTTGTTGACTTTCATGCTTAGTTTAGAAAGAAACAGTGGCTTGTTTAAGAAAAAGAAAAACAAAAAGAAAAAGAAAAATGAAGCAGATGAAAGCCAGATTTCTGGCGGAGGTGAGGGCAAAGTGGAGAAGCTGGAAGGGGCATGGAGATGTGAGGTGTCCTGCTTGGGGCATAATCCAGCCTGGCACTGCTTTCCTCAGGTAAGGCATTTTCTGAAGAGCAAATCTCTGCTGGGTCCTAATGTGGATTCCATGTCCCAGCCCCAAAGGCCTATGAAAGCATAAAAATGTATTTCAAAGAAAAGACATATTGGTATAGATTTCCCATTTTGCCAGTATTATTTATTTTGCTGATGGTTGTAATTTTAAAAATTGTGTCTTAAAGCTCAAACCAATAAGCATCTGTTTCCAGAGGATTAAAAAAAAAAAAGCTGTTCAAAATTGATTCATATCACCTGAATCCTATAATGCTGGAGGCCAGAGCTATGTAAAAACTCACCTTCCTACTGTTTTGTCTTTAAAGAACAAAAACAAAAATCTCTTCACATAGACAAGGGTAGTCAGTATTTTCTCTGCCTCTAAGATGAGAAAGAGTGAAGCTGGGTTGGGTGAGCCACTTTCTCTACCCATTAATTAGTACACCACCAGGTTTCCTTGTTTCTAATTCAGAGGCCATTTTCAGTGGACTCTGCTCTGTATATAAAAGCCTACCAAGCTCCCTTTCACCATTTTGCATTCCAGCATGTTTCAAACAAAACATTAAATTGGTACCATAGAGGAGGAAGGTTTGTTAAAAATACAAAACCCCATAGAATTGCAGTAATCCCCCATCCTTGCAAGAATGTAAACAGGACATCAATACAGGGAACATTTGCCCATGGAGAAGTCCCCTCTGAGTAAGACCATTACTCATTTCCTAGTGCCAACGCATCATTTTGCCGCCCTAGACATCATCAGTAACCTCAAAATGAGCTCTCTTGGCCTGAATGAGGGAACGATACACCATCAAAGAAGGAGAAAAATAAGAAGGCTTTAGGTTAACATAGTAGGCAGGCCATCCTAAGGAGAGACGTTTAGAGGGATTTATTATTAGGTTTCTAAATAATTTCATTCATTCATTTAAATAAGCACGTTCAAATGCCTGCTTTATGTCAGACCTGTCACTATACCTTAAATAGATGCCAATTTTGTTTATATTTCCTTTTCCTCATCATGTTGAGTCATACTCAAACTTCAAGGCTCAGTTCAAACCCCACCTCTTCCAGTAAGCCTTCTGAGATTTCTCCCATGTTTTCCTTCCCTGTGCTCCCAGCCAGGACATCCATAGAACAGCATTGTTCTGTGCCTCCCTGACCTGTGTATGTTCTTCACCTCAACAAGTATCAGCTTACTTAGAAAAGGGTTTTCATCTTACTTATCTTTGCATCACCAAGATGGTCTCCTCTAATACACTCTGAAATTGCATTTCAGGCACCTGAAACAGGGTGTTCTTCCACGCGCGCTGAGATTTAAACCAGCGTGGTTTAAATATATGGGGAACGGCCTTCTCCTCCTTGGCTGTTGGTAGTATTCAGCATTCAATGAAGAGGAAAGCCGCAGATGAGGGAGAGGCGAGTGGGTGGCCTATCGAGATAATATGGGCACTCTCGGCAGTGGAGGGAAAATCAGACTGGTTGATTTGAGGTGAGTAAGAGGAGCGGAGTTATCCAAATAATTGTATAGATTTGGCCTTTACTGGCAAGTGTCACCTTTAAAAAAAAATAATACACACACATTCTCTCTCTCACACACACACACACACACACACACACTTACGTTTTAAAGTAATTTCCCCACCTCTGTATCAAATACGCTTTAGAAACACGGGGATTGACACCTCGTCCAGATATAATAGTGCCAGCATTGAGGCACCCAAGCTTCTTGCACAATACACTGACTTTCGTTGTTTCCCTGAAGGACAAGTTTGCAGGGTAGGGATCATTACACTTCCCTCCTTTAGCTCTGCCCCAGGATTCCTAGCCCCCACCACCACCAACAGGACACAGCGACTGTTATTATTGAAAACTAAGATTTCAAGTAGGGTTTGCAAAATCTGTTAATAACTGTTGACAGAGATTTTCTTTTTAAAATCAGGAACGCTCTCCTTCTTTCTAATACCTGTTGTTTTGATATGGGCCTTTCTTGGAAATTTTCAATCTTTTTAAATGCAAAAAACTCTCCCAAGCAGGCAAAATGTGTTGTGTCCGAGTTGAGCGTCAGGCCCAAAGAACCTGTACTTGAGTTGCTTGGTAAATGCGCCGAGGTGAACTAGTTCGTGTAACTATTATTTTTTCCCTGTTGGACGCTTTAAAAAAAATTCTCACCGACCATAATTCAAAATAACCCTGCCTGATCATTCCAAATGTTTCACTTCAGGGTCTGAAATATTTACTTGTTTCCCTACCGAATTAGGGAAAAAATCACCCTCGATTATAAGAAGGAAAACAAAAAATTAGTTGAAAAGTTTATTCCCTGTCAAATAGGCATTCAGAAAAAAAAAGTGTTTATATATTCATTTACTTCTGGCTTGACAGCAGAATTGCCGATTTTGCTCAAAGGAAAATATTTTTTAAATGACACAAATCTATATGTGTGTGCGTGTTTCTAGAATTAATAACCTTATGTTTACTGTTGTGGTGGGATTTCCTACTAGGGCAATCTGCTTGGGGAGAAGTACCCTGTCTAGGGAGCATTTAAGGAAATTTTAATATCCAAACAAAAGCTATCCACTCCCTCCCTCGGAGGAAAAACAATAGATCATTTGCATATGCATATGACACAAATTAAAGACAAAGGGCCCCTCACACACTTCCGTTACTGTGCAGTGCTCAGCCTGCCCAAGAGCCCCAGCCCTGGCCATTTTTCCCCAAATGAATAGCATTAAGTTCAATAACTAAAAATAGTGGTTCTGGGACCTCCGGCCCATTCCCACTGCAGACTCCTATTTCCCCAACCAGAATGTCCTCCAATCTCTCCAAAGAACCTGTCCAGGCAGCAAGAATGTATAGTTCCAAGGGGAAAAAAATATGTACATACTTTGCCCTTTTTATTTTAATGGGCAAACATTGTAATGCTAGCTAAATAGAAATTCTTGTCTGTTAATAGGTTTCTTTAGTTTGTGATAAAGAAGAATGCTAATGACTAAAATTTGGTGTTTGGTATGCATTGGCTTTTGTGAGCTTTTCTTTACAGTCCTCACGGACATGAAATATGGCAAGCTTCCTTTGAAACATATTTATGAAATAACTACAGTATAATTAAACCAACAAAGCCATCTTTTAAGTAAGCTTAATAGTTCAGGGTTGTTTTTTTCACCTCAGTAAAAATTTATTTTAAAAGGAAAAATAGTTGTGCCTCAATCCCACTGTATATTTTATTCTGTGTACCTAATATTTCCTTTGCATCTACAATCTATATATCTAATTCTTTTTGACAACTATGATTATTCATAAAGTGCTCATGAAAGATGCTTCAGAGCGGCTTCAACAAGAATAATGTGGGGGGTTTTTTTGTTCATAGAAACTGTAACATATCTTGACAGATACAACATATAAGATGTGCGTTTTCTTGATTGTTAATATTGCTGTGCCGAATACACAAGGAGCAGATCCACAGACATGGCAGGTAGTAATCAGAGTGGATGGTGTTTTATGCAATGCAACTAAAAATATTTTAATGCTAGAAAAGCAATAGATAAATAAAAGCAATTATGTTTAATCTTGCTTTCGGTGTGCGAACAGTTTTCGGTGGTGGTTGCTAACTGCTGCGGGGTTTAACAGCGGAGGAAGCTCGGAGCGCGGAGTCTTCGGTCCACAGACGGTTTGCCTGCTCGCCGCCCGCCGGAGCGTCCAGCAAGCCGCCCGTCCTCTGCTCTCCGCCGCGTTTGAGTCCCCGGGGCGCAGGGTCCGGCTGAATGCTAATTCGCAGCAGCTCAAGTTCACCAAGTGTTCCTGAGTTTTGCAAACGGTTCCTCTCTCTCCGTGCTTTGCGGTTTAAGACCACGCGAGTTTCCCAAAGGAAAAACCCGAAGGACGGCAGGCTGGGGACGGGAGCGCCCGCTGCCTCTCCGCCAGCCCGCGCCTCGCTCCCTTTCCTCCGTCCTCTCCGCCCAGGAGCTTGCCAGGCTCCCCACCCGGAGAATAAACACAGTTGACATCACTGTTATAATCTTTATTTAAAACTGTTTCCAAGGTTACAAATTACCGTGCCTCGCAAGCAACAGGTTCCTCGGAAGCGGTATCATTACAGATTAACCGTCATGTGCAGGATTAGAACACAAGCATCGGGGATTAGGTAAAAGGGGCGACGCTGGAGGAGTAACGCCCGATGGCACCTCGACTGCCAGTCGGCCGGTGGGAAACGGAGCCGCCGCTCAGTGTCCGGCGCCGCGCTCCTCCGCCGCCGGCCCGGGGCGGTCAGGGCGGCAGCGCCCGCGGGGTCAAAGCCGCCCAAGGCTGCGGGCGAGGCTTCCCGGTCGCCCCGAACGAGGGTCGGGGCCCGCGGGGCGCGGGAGGGAGAGGGGCCGCGGGGCCGCAGAGGCGGAGGCGACAGACCGGCCTAGGGCCCGGCTTCGGGACGTGGGGCCGCCGCGGTGCGCAGCGCCGGGAAGGCAGCGCGGGGGACAGCACGCCCACGCGGTCACCGGGGCGATCCGCGTTGCTGCCGCTGCAGAGGTCCAGCCGGACCCGGCCTCTCGCGGCCACGCACCTCCACCCTCTCCTGCCGGGCCCCGCGCAGGCCGCCCGCCCCTTCCAAGCCCAGGACTTGGGTCTCCGCCGCCCACCAAGGCCGTGCGTCCCATTAGGCCGCCTCCCCGGCCTTAGGACCCCAGAAAGGTCCCCAGAGCCCCCAGCCCCACATTCCGCTTCCTGCGGGGTCAGGACTCCAGGGCCGGCCCCACGCCGCCAGCGGCGCCCCGAGGGCAGCCGGTGCGTCCGGGGAGGGCTCGGGGCTGCAGAAACAAACAGGCGGGCGCGGAGGCCTGGAGGGGGGCTGGGAGGAAGGGCGCGGTGTGGCCGGAGCGGGGAACAAAGCCCGCTGGCGAGCCCGGTCGCCCCGCGGTGACCCCAGGCCCGCCCCGCTGAGTCGCGCAGCGCCCGGCCCTCTCCAGCGAGCAGGCCGCCCCGCTCGGCGGGCGCCCCCCGGGCTCCCGGCCTCCGCAGCCCCGGCCCCGGCTCTCCTTGGGCCTCGCAGGCCAAGTCCGCGGCCCACCCGAAGGCTCGAAGGGCAGCCAAGCCTCACGCCGAAAGAGCGTGGCTCCCAGGCGACTTCACGCTGCTGTCCTCGGTCTGGGAAGCGGGTGACGCTGGGGCGCGCCGGAGCCCGGCTCTGCAGCGGCCCAGGAGGGGCCGAGCGGGTTCCGAGAGGACGGAAGTGGGCGACCAAGGTCGCCGCGACTCCCGCCTGGAGGAGAAGGGCTCCGGCTGAGGAGGGGGCGGGAGGGGGCTGCTGCAAACAGCTGTTCCTCATACATATTTCATTACACAATCAGATAATGCGTCCCACCACCTTCTCAATTATTCACAGATAAACATTTTCAAGACGTTTTGACATCTGTCTTAGTGCCTGCTATTAATTTAGTAATCACTGTGGTTAAAAATGTATGGGATTTTTGCCGTCGGAGCACCTCCTCTCAGGCGGGCGGCGGGCGCACCGTTGGGCTGTGGCTGGAAGCCTGGGCCCTCCGGGGGTGAAGACGCCTTTGGAGGTGAGACGGCCTCTCCGGCGCATTGACACTATTAAATAGAAGGAAAGAAAGGGGTATTAAGGATTATTTTACTTTTCAGTTGAAGGTGATGGTTGTCCCCTCCCCCACCCACAAGCCCCCCTTCCCCACCCACAACCCTGAACAGGACAACACCGTTCAGCTCTCTGCCCAGTGCGCTGCAGAAATGGTTAGCTTCTATCGGGCTCATTTTGGGGGGAGAGAGAGAGAGAGAGAGAGAGAGAGAGAGAGAGAGAGAGAGAGAGAGAGAGAGAGAGAGAGAGGTGCTCACACCTTACACAATCATTAAGAAACCTAACCACACAGTAGGCCCTACTCAAGAGGTCACAAACCTCTGAGATTTTGCCCTGAGCCCTGAGGCTCGGGCAGAGGTGACAAGGGCATTTAAGAAACAGAGAAAAAAAAAAAAAACTCGCTCCATTATCGGGGTGATCACTTGGTAAGTTATATGAATGTCTAATCACGATGGTACACATAAAGCTAATATAATATGATGTGAACTAATATAATATCAACTGTGATTAAAAAGAAAAACTCAAAAATTTACTTCAGTGACTGTACTGTGACTTTTCGGACTATGAGAAAACGAACTGCTTTTCTGCTTGATTGGTAAATGTTGCAAGGATCTTAGCTATGTCTACACAGCTTTATAAATCAGACAGAGTGTGAAGAACCTTGTAGAATTAATTGGTGAGTACAGTAATAGCAAACATCTCCAGCTCCAAAATGCTGATGGTTATTGATGACTGAAAAGGCTCTAAATAAACTACCTATGGAGGGGAGAAAGCCCCCCCCACCCCCGTAGATTGCCCTGCATGTCCTGACTCTCCACTCCGAGGGGTGGAACTTACGCTTTGGGTTCAGGAGTGTGGTCTCCTTATTCATTTCTCTCCTTCCGTTGCAGTCTCTTCCCAAGGTGTGTCAGCTAGTGGGCTCTGACTGGGGGAATGGGAAAATCAAACCTGAGGAAAGAAGAAAGTCTTAGAAGAAACTGCCCTCCCAAGGAGGATTAATGGACTCTAAAGTGATGTTTTACTCTTTATTGTTCAAAACAGCTACAAGAAGAAACTCTTGCTAAAATTTCCAGGAATTCAGTGTATCTTGCGGGGGGGGGGCACAGAATTTGCCTCCAAAAGGGAAGAAACTATTTCCTACTCACGGCCCCCCCACACACACACACCCCATTTCTAGGGCAACTACATATGCTTCAATACCTGCCTGCCATGCTTTCCAACTGGTTTGTCTGTTCTGCGCAAGATGGACCTTCCTCTGCCCCTTGGAGGGTGTGCATCAAACTTGCTGGCCCAGAAAGTCCTTTTTCTTCTTCCTTTTTTTTTTTTTTTTTTTTTGTCTAAAAGAATTTTCCCAGACTTACCCTCTACTTTCAGAGACAGAGTTGGGAAGGGAGGTGAAGGGGGAGGGAGGGCACCATTGCCTCCAGTGTGCTTGTCACTGGAACTGGGCAGGCAACTGGAAAACCACAAACTGAAACCATAAACAAGCCTGTGTACTTTCTCCTGAATTTGGGAATCCTACTCCCCAGCTTGGTGGGGACAGTGTGCAATGTCTAGGATGGGAGAGTGTGTGTGGGGGGGAGGGTGGGGGGTGGGGAGGTGAGAACTTCCCTGTATCTCACCACAAAAAAAAAATTAGTTTAATAAACCAAATAATTCAGTCTGCTTTAGGGTGTTCTTTTGCGGATTATTTGCTCTAAAGGGAATTGGAATGGGGGTGAGGGCAAGAGGGTGTGGAGCCCAGCTCAGGTTTTTTGGGGTTTTTTTTTTTTGTTGTTTGTTTGTTTGTTTGTTTCTTTTACGACTATATTTAGGTTAAGACGAGTGAAGGGGGCAAAATAAGGGTCCCATTAGGATTTAGGAATCTCACAGCATAAGCTCTCCACCCCACCCTCCTGCAGAAGCAGTCTCCTAACAAAAACAAATAATCCGGGGCAAAAGGAACCTTTCCTGGATCGCCTTCTTGTGGGTGTCTCCAGCCCAGCTGAGAAAGGTGAAGGGTTGGCTTCGGAGTGGTTGAGGTACCTCTCTAGTGACCCCAAATCTTTCACCCAGTCAGCTCAACAAAGTTTCCCGGTCAGGAGCCAAGGTCCCTCTAGCAGGAAGCCCTGGGCTTGGGGGCCTGCATCCTCGCTCGGCCCATTCTCCTTGTGTGTGGCTTCCTGTACATCTGCCCGTGTGGCTGGGGTCACCGGCGCGGGCACTGCGGCTTTTGTCTGCCTCTGGAGAACTGGGCGTGCACCGTGCACTCGAACATTCTGTCTATGGACACTTCTTTTTTCTTCAAATTCTGCTGCTCGTCTTCTAATACTCTCGTGTGTTTGCGTACAATTTGCCTGTACACCCCGTGCCCAGTAAAGTGACAGCTTAAGCCTGAGCTCAGACGCGTGCAACCTCCTTGTCTGCTGTGGAGTAGACAGATGTGCAAGTGCGAACTGGGGGCTTTAGGTGAGGTGCAAGGTTAATAAGGCTTCTCGGACCCAGGGCCCTCTAGGCCTGTTACACCTTCAACTGCGCAGTTTCTTAACCTTCCAGGAGGAGGGAGACCCAGCGAGGATTCTGCTCCTCGCTCCCTTCCGGATGGGTCGAAAGAACCTCTGGGACGTCTCGGGGTGGGGGTGGATTTGAGGCCCCAAAGGACCAAGCCAAATGCGGGAGGGAGAAGTCGCGTGATCGCTCAGAGACTCGAGACCGCACCCTTCGCCCCCAGGCCACCAAAAGGCCGCTTGCGCTCCTGCGAACCTGGGGAAGGTGTAGGACCCGATCTAGAAAGTCCCGGCACCTCTGGGCTAGGAGTATGCGTGTTTGGGAGCGAAACTCTCCTCGGATTACCCAGAGCAGCGCTACTTGTAACTGGGAACTGGCCTGGGCCCGCCCCCTCGGCCCCTCCTCCCACCCCCACCTGGGCGCGCCCAGCTCAGCCGGCTGCGGAAGCGCGCGACCCGGCCACCCCCAAGCACCTGGGGACCCGCCGTCCCTTAGAGCCCGTGAGGTGGCCTAGGTACCTGGAGCGGGAAGGAGAGGTACCAAGTATGGTGGCCGCGGCCATCCATCCGGATGTCGCTCTCCATCCGGAGCGACCTTGCGGCCTCCTAGTCTCCGAGACCCGGAGCGCCGGCCCCGGGAGTGCGGGGGTGGGCGTGGGGTGG
The DNA here is from genome assembly GCA_026230045.1 of Corynorhinus townsendii. NCBI lineage: Eukaryota > Metazoa > Chordata > Mammalia > Chiroptera > Vespertilionidae > Corynorhinus > Corynorhinus townsendii. The sequence continues at coordinate 146,408,484 of JAPDVU010000007.1, read as the reverse complement.
GGGTGCCGTGCTCCCTAGCGGCTGGAAGCGGTTCTCGGAAAGGGTTTGTGAGTTCCTGGGATCCTGTAGCTGTGTTTTCCCCGAGAGCGTGAGAGAGAAAGATGCGAACTTGCGACTAACTTCGGGTCAGTTTGTTGGTAAAAGGCAATCATCAGTTCGCCGGCGTGTTGGTCTGTCTCTCCCGTTCACTTGCACAAAGTGAAGCCATGCAGCCTCCCAGGTCCCGCCACAGGGCCAAGACCGGGGGACCCTGAGGCCTGGCGGGGTGAGGCCCTGGCTGTGCGCCCCCGTGTTCTGGTCCTAAGCCCAAGCTGCCCAGATGCCCACTGAGTGTCCAGCGAGAAAACCTACGTGGAAAAGAGGGCTACCCCACACCCAACGCAGATCCTTGTACCTACAGCCCTGCCTGGCCTGTCACTGCCCATCCACCTGGGCATCCCGATTGTAGGCGGCGGGAGAGGGAGGGGATGGAGAAGTTGGGTAGGTACAGGATGGAGGTAGAGAGGAAGGGGGGGGGACAAGACTGGGTGAGTTTGTGGGTGGGAGCGTGGGGATGGAGTTGGGGCAGCCTCGGAGAGCACCAGCTTTTGGCTAGCTTTTGGGAGGTAGGTCGGGCTGTGCCGCTAACCCTCCCCCCCCCACACACACACACACAGGAAAATAAAGCTAATGATGTAGTAATTTAGGAGGGGGTCAGGGGCTGGGCGACCGGAGGGAGGGCAGATGGGGAACGCGTGCCCCAAGAGCGAAGACAAACAGCTGTGGAGACTCTACCCGAGGCTCAGCCTTCCCACAGCCAGACGGGGATCCACCCGGCGTTTCGCAGGAAAGTGGGGAGGGTGGGGGAAGACTGAGCAGAGAGGGAGAAAGCCTCGCCAGAGGACGGAGGGAGGGAGGAAAGGCATAGGAGCGAGAGCGCCCGCCGCGTGGTTTAAAAGGAGACACGCTTCCTAATGAATATTTATCCGCCGCTGCTTCTTGCTCCTGGTTTCCCTTACCTTGCCGCAGGTAAGATCTTCCCCGCGCCCCAGCCCTGGGGGTCCTCCTAGCTCCCCCCGTCATTCTCGGGGCACCGGACGCCCGGCGGAAGGGCTCTGTTTGGCGTGCGACCCCGCACCGCCTCGGACCGCGTGCTTGGGCTACTCGGTGGCTGTGAGTGCGTGCACTAGGGTGTGTGTGACAAAGAGGGTGTGCGCCGGGGCTCGGAGGACAGTTCGCGACTTTTCGCTCGGACGCCCGGGATTTCTTGCCTCTGCCTTTCCCTGCTTCCTCCTCCTCCCTCCTCCTGCTCCTCCACCTCCACCTCCCCCACCCTATGCCCACCCCCAGCTGCCGGCGCTCTGCGGCGGGCTATTGTACAGCCGGTGAGGGCTCCCCGGGCGGGATCCCCGGGTCTCATAAAAGAGGGTGTATATTGGGTTATAAACCCCCACAAAGGCCACACGGCCACGGAGCCCCGCCCGCCCGCCCGCCCACTTCTAGTCAGTGATGCTCCTCCGCGGCCCCCCCCCCCACCCCCCAACTTGGGGTACCAGCTTCTATAACGGAGCTAAAGGTGATCGGGACCCAGGGGGACTGGGTGAAGCTTCGCGAGAGCGCCGGCCAGCGGTCCTGGGCTGGAATTGGGAGCCCAAGGACACCCAGGGTGAGGGCGCCTCTCACCCCCCCTCCTTCCTCCTCCCGCCTGGGCCCCCGGGAGGAGCATAGGGAACTCAGGCGGCCGGAGGGAAAATGGGAGGGGACCGGTTAGGGGGCCGGGGAGGGGCTGAGGATATGACCAGAATTCTTAAATGGACTTACCCGGCCACCTGTTGAGGCTCCCTTTGGGGTCGGCAGGCTCCGGAGCGGCTCGAACTGGAGACAAAACCAAAAGGCAAAGTTGGGGAAAGAAAATTCTTTCTCTGGCCTTGCCGCACGCGGCGGGTCCAGCTCGCCCGCAGCTCTGCACTAGCGTAGGCAGCTGTGGAGCCCAAAGCAACTTTGCCAGGTCCCTGGCCCCCCCAGTGTCCCCTCCTCATCCGGCTCCTCGGCTCCGAGCCCGGGGCTGTGAGCCCGCAGACTGGGCGCTCAGGGCCCGCCCCGGAGTCCCGCTTAAGCCGGGGCAGGCTTCCTAAGCCCTGCTCAGAAGTCAAGAGCAGCAGCGCCGCCGCCTCCGCGCGGCCTTTCAGGACGCGGTCCGTCCTCATTCTTGTGCCTCGCCCTCTCTGGTCGCCCGGACAAAGCCCCCGGTGCCGGCCGCTCCCTTCCCTCTAAATCCCCTTCGGGTCAATGCGCTACCAGCACCGGGCCGCGCGCTTTCCCTGCCAGCCTTGTGCTCTTAAAAAGCCGCACCCCCTACCCCCTCCCCGCTCCCCCGACCCCCGCCTCTCGCCCTTCTCCTCTGGATCTAGCCCCCCACACTGATGCCCCGACCGTCGCCCGCGGACTCCTAGCCCCCTCCCCTCGCCTCCTCCCCCTGAGCAGTTGGTAGGCCTGGCCTCGGGGCCACAGAGCTGAGTTCACCCTCTGCCTCAGGTCCCCTTTCTCGCCAACAGCGTACACTCCTCCCTTCCCCAGTCCTACCTGTGCCCTTTAGATGAATCAAGGCCCGGACAACGCCTTGCCCCGCTCAGAGATGATCCCTAGAGACCAGCAGTTGGGGCTTGAATTAGGGTGTCCCGGGGTGGTAAATCCGTTGGGGCACATGGGTTGGGCAGGGGAAGAGAGCAAAGAGGAACAGACCAAGTGGACTTAGAAGTCTCTGCTATCTCAGGGGCCTATCAGGCTTTTGGGCAAAGAGTGAAGGCTGCTTGGGAATGGTGTCCTGAGGTGTCACCCTGGGCAGCCTGCTGTATGTCTGAGGGATTGTGGGCATATGGGGGGGGGGCACCTCCAGAAGGCCCAGTGTGTGGCTCTGAGAGCAGCCTGCTCCCCAAGTCCAGTGCATTAGTCCCCCGAAAGCAACCCTTAAAAGCCCAAGAGCTGGTTGAACAGGAGGGGCCTGCAGTGACAACTGTCCAGGGAGAAGAGCCTAAGAGGAGAGAGGGACGCGGCAAAAGGGTGTCTACTCTGTAAGAGGGCCGTAGTACAACTGCTAATAAGGGTCTTTATATTTGCTTCAGAGGGGAAGTAGTTGGCGACGTTGGTCCCCTTTCCTTCCAGAACAATCCCTCCCTTCCTCTCCCTCAGGCCTTTCTCAGTCCCAGTCGCACCCAAGCGGCCAGTTGATCCTGTACAAGGTGACCCTCCCTTGAGCACGTTCTCCAGCCCTTCTGATGACTGGGAGCGGGATGACAGAGAGGCCAGCGCGGGCACGGCTCTCTTGTGGAGTGGACAGGATAGACTGTGGTACTTTGCCTTCCCTAGTGCCAAGGGGCATAACATCTGATTGTGTTTGGTTCTGTGGGTGGTGAGGGCAATGATGGTTTGAGGAGGCGAGAGTGCACATCCCTTCTCAGATCCAAGTCCTAGCTCACCGACGCTGGTTGTCATAAGGGGATCCCTGCAAAGGAGTCGGTGGCCTCCTGGAAAGTGGAGACCGAAGGAACTTGGGGAGGGAAAGCTGGCCCTCCCCTGGGCATCTGTCTTCTGCCACTCTGATATTAGGCCGGATGCATCTTTAAGGCACTGGGTGACTAATGGGCCAATTTGGGACAGGTTGGCAGTACACTGCCAGGGCTACAGCCTGGAGCCTCAAAATCCAACCCCCAACCTGGGAGGCTCCTGTCCTCCATATCTCCCACCTCTCTCTCTTTCTCTCTCTCTTTCTCTCTCTCTCTCTCTCTCTCTCTCTCTCTCTCTCTCTCTCTCTCTCTCTCTCTCTCTCTCTCTCTCTCTCTCTCGGCTGGGATTGTTCCCACTCTCCTAAGCCTGGCAGTGGGAAGTGCAATGGCCCAAGACAGAGCCAAACTCCCCGTTTGAGGATGTGGGAGGTGGAGGCGGTGGGGCTCATTAGGCAGAGCAGGGTGCAGAGGTGCCCGCCGCCGGCCCCGGAGGCCACCTTGGAGCCGAGGGGGCGGCTTCATTAAGCGGCGCTAACAAGGCTTACAAATGCCGGGCCGAGCAGCTTTCTTGCAGTGGCGGGGCCTTAGCAGGGCGCCAGGCTAATGAGGGTCACTCAAAGGGGCTGATCAAATATTCAAATTTCACCGCACGCCGGGAACTTTTATGTGCGGAGAAAGTTGAGGCAACTGAGCTGTGTTTACTGTCCCGGGCCACCACTGCTTGGAGCTCGGGTCCCCAGGGGCTAAGGCGGGGGGCGGGGCACAGAGCGGGAGCCGCTGTTGTTGTTTTTCATTCCGAGGAAAGTAACCGGGGTCCTTGAAGGTCTTCCCGGCCTCCTCGCCTGAGCGCTGCCCGCCTCTGCGCCCTCCGCCGCCGCCTTTTGCCAAACGCCCGGGTTTGTAGCTTGCGAGGAGGCCCGGACCGCGGGCCACCCGGCGGGACCCCGCCTCCTCCGTCGTCCTGGGTGCCGGAAGGGGCGTTGCCCCTCGGGACTAACCGGCCTTAAGGAGCTGAGCCAGGGCGAGAGTAGGTGCAGCTGCCCAGACCCCTGGTCCTCTTCTCTCAGAGGCTGGCAGACCCCTGGGCGTTCATGTTGACCGGAAACAAGGAGAGAGTGGGAGTCTCCATCACCATTCCTGCTGGTGTTGCGAATGCTGGGGTCGGGGCTGACATTTGTAAACAAATGCCCAGTAGGTCCTGGTAGAGAAAGACACTCCCCAGCTCAACCGCCCTTTCTCCTCGCACCACCTGTACACTGTCCTTCCTGTCCTCTGGGCAAGAATTGAGCAGGGATGACGGTGGCAGTTTTGTGACCTCAGCCTGTATGGGCGCCCAGACCCGAGAGTCTGAGCGGCCAGGCGGCAGGAGAGACCTAAAGGCCCCGCAGGCAAACCTATCCATCCCGGTCTCCTCGCTCTGATGGAGTCTCAGGGTGCAGGCGCCCCCTACGCGCCACCCGTTCCGGGCGTCGTCCCCCCACTTTCATCTCCCGGCCTTCGCGCAGCCCAGCTCCTGGGGCATTAGGGAAGGCGGCCTGGGCCCGGGTCCTTCTGCTTTTAACCCCTCCCCAACGCTCAGAGCCTGGGGACTGGGGAGGGGAAACGCCGGTGCTCCACAGCCTTCGTCGCACCCCGGTCAGCACTCCTAGACCGAGACCCTGCCCAGCCTGCGCTCCCAAATCCGCTGGGAGCCGGTCTAGCCATCTGCGCAGAGGACCGACCGCCCCGCCTTCCTCCCCAGCTCCTGGGACTCGCAACTTACGAGCTTCGGGCGGCGGGCGCGGTGCTTTGGGCCGGAGCGGAGAGGCGCTGGCGGCAGCGGGACCGCAAGGTGGGCTCGGCGGGCGGCGAGGAGCTGGGCTTGGCCGAGCGACTCTGACAGCTCCGGGCTACTGTTCCGCCCGCCGCGCCGGCCCCGTCCCGGAGCACAAAAGCTGCGTGCCTTGCCGCCTCCCTCCTCCCGGCTGTGCACGCCCGCCGCGGCCGCTACGGGAGACGGCAGGGTGCGGCGGGTCGGCAGGCTCCCCAGCCGAGGTTGGGACAAGGGTGTCGCCCAGCTGAGTAGCAGCCCCACTTGCCTCAATTCTCCTTGAGTGGCGAAGGTTTTCGATTTCAGCGCTTTCGGCAGAGCCCGCGGCACCTGCCCAGCCTCCCTCCGGGCCGACCGCGCAGCGGCGGGAGAGGCCCTGTCGCCCCCACCCGGAGGCGGGGGTTTTGGGGATGGGGAGGGGACTGGCTGGGTTCACCCGCCCGCCCGGCGCCGGGGTCCTCGGCTCCAGGGGATGCAGTTTCGGGGTCACGAGCTGCTTTCAAAAAGTTGAACACAATATTCGGAAACCCACCCGTAGGAATGCTCCCCCCACACGCGGCACAATACCCACTCCCCTCCCCTTTTTCATTCCTTCCTCCCCCGCTTCCTCCTCCTGCCCCTTCCTCCTCCCACCCCTCAGCCTTTAATCCTTTCCCTAGGAGAGAAAGGGATCGGGAAGAAAAGATGAAGTGTCTGTTTTGTGTCCCAACCTTAGGGCTCTTTTCTGGGCCCGCAGCGAATGACTGCCCAGAGCTTCGAGGCTGAGCAGAAAAGGACCCACGGCCGGGGAGGAAGAGATATGGAGGGGTGCGATCACCCCAAGTGGGGCTTGGCCGGTCTTCCCTTTGGGCGGATATTTTTCTGCCTCAGTCCGTGGATTTAGGACCAGCGACTTTCGGCTGCCTCGGGCTGAGTGGGCCCGTATCGGCCCCCTCACCCAGTCCAGAGTCTCCCCGCCGCCGCTGCTCCCCTCGAAGCCTGTGCTTCTCTGCGCAGGAGGCCTGGCGCTGGGGCGTCAGGGCCTTAGAAGGGCTGGAGCTCGGGGGGTTAGGGGCCGGCACACTCACAGCCCCAGTCACGTTAGCTTTCCCATTCAAATTCTCTCTCAACCTCCCTTCCCTCATTGAGATCTCCAAAGTGCAGTTCGCTCCGCACCTCGCTCACAGATCTGCATCGGAATGTAGAAAAGATCTTTAAAAAAAAAAAGTTTTGAATTCCTCAATGATTTTTCTTCTGGAAAGGCAGCTTAGGATAATTATGTCAGCTTTATTGAGGGCAGATTAGTTGAAGTCTGGACGCTGCGTTTCAATACACGTTGTACACGGACCGACAATGTGGGCATTGTTGGCTACTGTGTGTGAACTCATTCAAAATATACACTTTTAAACACCAAACCGCGTCCCTGTCTAAATATACACAGTGCTCAGGGGAAAGACGTCTCTGACCCCGACAAGTCTGCGTAAATCACACTTCCATAGTCACAGAAGCTTCACAAAGGGAGGCCCAGCTCAAGATGCTGATTACATCTTCTTAAAAGCGACATACCTTAGAATAAATACTCACGCTGGTCTGGGGGCTGCAGTGACCACAGGGAGGGAGGGCCCTCTCCATTCTATGGGCCCTGTGGGGTCTATTTTAGGCTTATGATATTATTTCCCTTAGAGAAATTTGACAGTTTATTATTTTTTTCTTTACAATATGAGCAAGCAAGCAATGTTCAGGCCTATCCACTTCTTTGGGGCAGCCTCTAAAGTTTGGGTGCCTTTCTGGGGCTGATAGGCCGACCCAGAGCTCCTTTGCAGGGGAAGGGGGGTAATGGGGATGGGGGGGGGGGTCTTGCGGGCTCCCAGGCTTCTCAGCTTGTGAACCTGCTCCACAGCTCCCAGGGGAAGCAGCTGAAGTCTAGGAGGAACAAAGAAGAGGGTCGCTTTTTAAGATGGAAAGAAGTGTACCATTGATTTCTATTGCTATTTTAAAATTCAGGGCAATATGGGAAATCAAGGCTCTCTGGCTGGAGGGAAGAGTAAAGAGAAGCCAGTTCCAGCGCAGAGGAAGTTGGGGTGAATGTGGCCAATAATCAGGAAGGAGGAGGCCAAAGCGGCTTCCAGAACCCTGGCTTCTGGGCTCGGGCTCTCAGGCACCAAATGTCCCCAGAAATCCGAGACCCCAGGGGCTCAGCAGCTCCAAGGACCAGGGTCGGGCTCAGGGTGGGCCCCATGATCTCATCTCTCCTTTCTTCCTCTCCACTGTTAGTGCTCACATAGGCAGAAAGAGGCAGCCCATGTGCAAACCATGTCCGCTCAGCTGTTCCTCTGCCTCTCTTTTGGGGCTGCCCCTTGGCCTTCGTGTAGCATGAGGAGCCGCTCATCTCCCTACAAAATCCCCCACTTTAAACTGCTCATCTCATTTAACAACTCTATGCCCATGGCTTTTTAAATGTCTGGATCAACTTCTTTGGGGAAGAGGGAAGAAGGGAATTCAGAGACAGAGACAGAGAGAGAGAGAGAGAGAGAGAGAGAGAGAGAGAGAGAGAGAGAGAAGTGGGGGACTTGGCGAGATTAAGAGTTGCAAACATTTAAAAAAATTCTCCCCCTTCTCCCTCTTTTCCTTCTCTCCACCCCCCCCCCCCCCCACACACACACACACACTCTGACTAAGTGGTAAAACCGTCCTTACGTTCTGGGTATTGATTGGCAGGGCTGACAGTGATTGGCAGTGGTTGCCATGGCAACCCCACAACGACATGCCGCAGACCAATAGAAAAGCGAAACAAAATGTTTCAATGCTGCACTCACTGTGGATTTAGGGGAGATATTATGAGGCTGTTGTCATTAGGGCGATTGCTGTGGAATCGCTGAATCTTGACTCGGCGGTGGTTGGCTCTCGCTCTCCTCTCGCTCTCCCTCTCCCTCTCTCTGTCTCGGGTTCGCTCTCTGCGCGCGCGCACCGGGCCGCTCTCCTTCCTCCCTCTCTATGTGGCTGCGCGGGTGTGTGTGTGTGTGGATGTGTGTGGGGTGTGGGTGTCCCTCACGCCCTTCCTCTTCCCCCTCCTCCTCCTGCTCCCCCCTCCTTTCCTTTCCCTCCTCCCCCCTCTCCTCTCCCTCCGCCTGGTCCTCAGCGCCCCTCTCCTCCTCTTCCTCCCCTCTCTCTTCCTCTCCCTGAATTTTCTCCTCTCCTCTCAGGTCAGTCCATGGTATTCCGCTCCCCCCTAGACCTCTATTCCTCCCACTTCTTGTTGCCAAACTTCGCCGATTCTCACCACCGCTCTCTACTTCTGGCGAGCAGCGGCGGCGGGACCGGTGCGGGAGGCGGCGGCGGCGGCACGGGCGGCGGCGGCGGGAACTGTGCGGGAGGCGGCGGTGCTGGCGGAGCAGGCGGCGGCGGCGGCGGCAGCGGCGGCGGCTCCAGGCCCCCCCCGGAAGAGTTGTCCATGTTCCAGCTGCCCACCCTCAACTTCTCGCCGGAGCAGGTGGCCAGCGTCTGCGAGACGCTGGAGGAGACGGGCGACATCGAGCGGCTGGGCCGCTTCCTCTGGTCGCTGCCCGTGGCCCCCGGGGCGTGTGAGGCCATCAACAAGCACGAGTCGATCCTGCGCGCGCGCGCCGTGGTCGCCTTCCACACGGGAAACTTCCGCGACCTTTACCACATCCTGGAGAACCACAAGTTCACCAAGGAGTCCCACGGCAAGCTGCAGGCCATGTGGCTCGAGGCGCACTACCAGGAGGCCGAGAAGCTGCGCGGCCGCCCGCTCGGCCCGGTGGACAAGTACCGCGTGCGCAAGAAGTTCCCGCTGCCGCGCACCATCTGGGACGGCGAGCAGAAGACGCATTGCTTCAAGGAGCGGACTCGGAGCCTGCTGCGGGAATGGTACCTGCAGGACCCCTACCCCAACCCCAGCAAGAAACGCGAACTGGCGCAGGCCACCGGCCTCACACCCACACAAGTAGGCAACTGGTTTAAGAACCGGAGGCAGCGCGACCGCGCCGCGGCGGCCAAGAACAGGTCAGTGGCGGGGCCCCGCGGCCTGGCTACCGTCTCCGGGACCCGGGAGAGGGAGAAGGGTTGAAATGGGGGCCGGCGGGTCAGGGGGCCAGCGGCTGCCGAGCTCTTGAAAAGCCTCGGCCCCCTGGCCAGTTGGAGAAAGTTTCCGCTGGCCCAGGCGCGGGGAAGAGGGACAGACTTTGAGTTTGCTGATTGCTTTGCCTGAGAGGGTCTTTCATCTGGGTGGAGAGTGTGTGTGTGAGTGCCCACCGCCCCTGGTCTCAGCCTCTGAGAGGTCCCAAGCTCGGGGCTCCTCGGGAGCCTACAGACAGGGAAGGGAGGAAAGAAAGTACTCCTTGCCGCCCGGTTGTTATTTCCATGCATTGCACAAACCGGGGGAGGGATCCACAAATGTCAGGGAGAGGAAGCTGACCTGGGTCCCTGCCACACAGGGAAAAGGCTGGTGGCCACCAGGCAGCCGCCCTCCTTCCCAAGGCGTTGCCAGTTGCCTGATCAGGTGCAGGAGAGCCGGCTGGGAGTGGAGAGGCGTGTGTGTTAGCCCTGCCTCCTCCCCAGCTAAGGAGCAGCCCCTGCGTTCACTAAACTGCAAAGCGGGCAGGAGCAGTTTTGCTGTTGGCGAATTGGCCACAAAGTCACAAAGTTGTACCGGGCTTGACCAGTCAGCAGAGTTGGGCCTGGGGAAAGTAGGAAGAAAAATAACTATGAGGAAAAACGGAGAAAGGAGAACGAAGTAGGGAGGAAAGAGGGAAGGGAAGATTTGGGTGAGAAGCCTGTGTTCCTACCCAGCCTGGGCTGGTGCTGGGCCTGCTGTAGAGCAGGGGCAGGGCCCTTGATGCTGACAGGCGATGGGGCTAGGGGCTGAGTGTGAGTTCATGGAGTGAGTGAGTGTGTTCTGGTGTAAGTGGCCCAGGCCTGAGCCTTCAGCCCTCTCATCCGCCTTTGCAACCAAGTTTTCGCCGGATGGGGGGAGTGCCCAGGTCCATTGGGAAGGCCTCTTCGTAGGGAAAACTCAGAGACACTACGTTCAGGCAGCCGCTGCTTAGCCCTGGGACCGCTTGGTTCCCCTTCTGATTTTTCTGTCCCTCCTCTTTCCTCAGTTTTCTGCTCCCAGCTTCCGTGTTTTCTTTTCCCGGCTCAAGCGCTCTTCGCAGGGCACGCGAGAGCAAACACAGCCAGTGCTACCCGGGGAGTGTGGGGACCTGGGGCAGGAGGCGCAGGGCGACCAGACTGCTCTTGGGGCAGACGACTTAATTTTAAGAATAGCAGGGGCTGGGCAGGAAGGAACACCTGCCTGTCCCGTTCGGACTTCTGCTCACTGGGGCTCGGCGTCCTTCGCTGTGTGCGCCCAGGCCTCCCCAGGCGGCCAGTCTCCAGTTCTACCTCTCCTCCGAGGCCAGGGGGCTGGCGAGCCTTAGGAAGCTGCAGGGAGCCCCAGGGAGGGCAGACGAGAGTCAAGATCTGTACAAGGGAGGCTCTGCGGCGCCCAAGGAACAGCCTGGTGCCGGAGCAGGTGATGAGCGCCGCGAGAGGAGTCGGGGCGGCGGTAGCGCAGGGCGCGGAGTGGGGGAGGCCGGGGAGCACAGGCGGTGGTAGGCCCTGCTCCCGGCGGCTCGGGCTCCAGGAGGGAGGTGGCTTGGAGGAGCCGGTGGCGCAGCCGCTGTGTCAGGGCCGGCACCGCTCTCTGTCTCCCGCAGGCTCCAGCACCAGGCCATCGGACCGAGCAGCATGCGCTCGCTCGCTGAGCCGGGCTGCCCCACGCACAGCTCGGCAGAGTCGCCGTCCACGGCGGCCAGCCCCACCACCAGCGTGTCCAGCCTAGCGGAGCGCGTGGACACCGGCACCTCCATCCTCTCGGTAACCTCCAGCGACTCGGAATGTGATGTATGATGCCCAAGGCCGCCCTCCGCACCCCCCCCCTCCGCTCCGTATCCCCCTTCTCTTCCTTGACCTCCTCCGCGTCCTCCTCCAGCCCCAGAACAAACCGATATCAGGATACACCATCATACACACACACAAGCACACTCGCTCCCACCCCAGCCAAAAATATATGTTTAAAAAAAAACAACAACACAAGAAAAATAAGTTGAATGCAAACCATCAGCAACCCCAACCACCACTGACCACCACGGCGACCCCAGAGGACTGCAGCGTCAACGGACAGTCACAAACGCTGACGTTTGGGCAGACAACATAAAAGAGGTGACAATTGTATACTTTCTAGGACACGCACGGCTTCTCCTTTCGGTTCCCACGGACCGGCACCCCACCTGCATGACGATTTATTTGTATCTGGGAAAATATTCTCTCTAGTTTAAAATGATTTAAAAAGAGTCGACTGTACAAAAGCCACCACCACGATGACAAGACAACAAAAGCAAAAGAGACAAAAAAAAAAAAGAGAAAAAAAATAAAACCGCCATCTCCTTTTGGAATTTGTTTAAAAAGAAAGAACTCCTGGAGAGGGAAATAGCAAATGTTTCTTGCCTTTTGTTGCTCTCTCTCTTTTCCTCTCTCTCTCTCTCTCTCTCTCTCTCTCTCTGTTTTTAAGTCCAGTATTGGTCAAACAAGATGCAATTTTCTGTTTTTTTTGTTCAGCAGACAATCATTTTCTTCGTAAGCACCTTTTCTCTCCACTCTGTCACTGCCTGTGTGGGTACTGGTTATAAATGTGGAAAAAGAATAGTTATGACTGTAACAGATTTTTATTTTTATTTCAAAATTTTATATGAATTATGTATATCTTAATGATTGGTCATTTTCCCAGTTTGTAATATATGTGTAGAAATTGCCTGTATATGATAATTGCTTTTTCTCCTCTCCCTTTCCCTTTCTTTCTCTCTTCTCCCTCCTTCTCCCCGCTCCCTGCTCACCTCTTTGCTTTTGGGGGTTCCTCTCCCATTCGGTGTTTCAGGCGTGCTCTTCGGGCTGGGGTAGGAAGAGGGACCCTGTCAGCAGCAAAAGCGGAGAGTGAGACCGTAGTATTCTTAAGCAAAAGCTATTTCAAGTATTACCTAGCTGCTTTGGAGATATCTCTCACTCCCTGTAGAGCGCTTTTACTGTTATCTTAACTGCGTGTTTATCTATATGTAAAAACTTTCTAAAGCAAATACAGTATTCTCCATTTTCTTATTACTCCTGGAGACTGGTGTTTTTGTCCGCCCCTGTGCCGAATCCCCGGGGTGCTGCACCCCCGGGGTGCTGTGGCCGGGCCTTCCTTCCACTCCAGATATGGTGCCAGAGCTGGGGCAGAATTTTAAAGCTGGGTCTGAGCTTTTCTCCTGGAGAAGGGAGGGAAGGAAATGGGCCCTTCCGAAAAGAACCAAAGCCAAATCCTGAGCGGAAAAGGCAGAGAGGGCATTGGGGAAGGAGGTTATGGCCAATTGCTTCTGTGCGAGCTGCCAGGCCCCATTCCCCAGGAACTGTAGCCTGCCTCGGCACTTCTGGGTCATTGGGGGAGTGTTTGGCAGCTTTTGGTTGTTGTTGCTTTTTTTAAAAGGAGAAACACACAAGGTCACCAAATCTAAGCATGCACCCAGAGCGTAGATGACCAGTTTTGTCTTCTTTTGGGGTTGGTGCAACTGTAGGCTGGGTGGGGGGGGGGGGGGGGGGGGGAGAGCACGGCAAAAGTAGTTTGAGGAGTTTAGGGTCTAGAATCTGGATCGATCCCCTTCTCACCGCCAGTGTGTGCATCTGTGTGACTGGACAACTTGCCAATCCATCTCCCTGAAATTTCTTTCCATCTTTTTGGATTTACTGGAGCCCCTTAAACCCCAAGACATTTCAGAGTCTATTTACACTTTAAAATGAAAACCAAAAAGTCACCTTGTTTTGCTAACCTGGCCCCCTGGCCCAGGGTAGGGTCCCCAAGGTTCCCAGTGATGGTGTGACTAGTGGTACCTCCAGTCTGGGCTGTGCCAGGCTGGCCAGGGCCCGAGGAGGAGCCAAAGAGGCAATTTCAGAAAACCTGCTTTCACTTGAAAGTCCAATTTCCAAAGCGAAGAGGATTAGGGAGAACCATACCGCGCCTGGAATTTTGTGCCTGTTTCTAAACTTTGACTTCCGGTCTCCTTTTGTCCCCATCACTGGCAGGCAGCACCATGGGGTTTATGCAGACCGGGCTGGACAGACCTGGGTGGAAGGCATTTGGAGAAGGGGCTCCCTGGGTTCTACCCAACTTGAGCCTCTGTTCTGGTGCACAGAGTGATGCCCTGGATGAAGGGATCTGTCCCCTACCCTTGTTTTTTAAATGGCTTGTCACTTACCAACCCATATTTTGGGCCTGTAAACCCAGAGAAGTGGCTGCCTCAGACAGTGTGGAGCATCTGGATGGATCCCACCCAACTGCCTAACCAGAATTTGTGGGTGGAAGGAAAGGTGTGTCAGCCTGAGGAGTGACTCCTGGAGGGGCCTTGACCGCTCACACTAGGGAGCAGATGCCTTTTTGTCTGGGGACAGGGGTCAAACTGGTGGGATTGAAATCCCTCCCTCAAAAGATCCTACAGGGAAAGCAAGTTTGGGGCATCCAGTGCCCATGCCTTCTCCACTGCAGAAAGGAGGCTGTCAGACCCCCAGCAGCCTTCGTTCTGGAGGCCTAGGCCCTGCTGGGTGTCACCCGCCAGCTATTGGAGCTATTGGTCTGCCTCGCTATCTGTCTCCTCCCTCTCTCTCTCTCTCTCTCTCTCTGCCTATGTTTCCACCCAGGTCTGTGCACATACAAACACTCTACTCTGCACTTTCTGACCTTGCCTACAGATTCCCACAGAAGAGGCACAAGTGCTCGTTGTGAGAGGTGCCGATGTGTGCCATTCTGAATGCTGGGCTTCCACCATGCAGTCCAGGTCTGCATATGAAGTGTGTGTGTGTGTGTGTGTGAGAGAGAGAGAGACAGAGAGAGAGAGAGAGATGATTGATATAAATGTGTGTACAAAGCATCAGTGTGTGTTCACTATTTGTTTTCATGTATATAGCCAATAGTGTAAGTGTTTGTGTGGGGGTTGGGCAGTTTAAATGTACCTAATTCTGCAAGCAGTGGCTTCAGTACACCTATGGGATGCTGTGCATGCAGGCTCTTTCTGTGCAGTGGACACGTGTCTTGTGGGATTCTGGTGTGGACCTGTGCGGGTTCCCTTGTTCTAGTCGACTAGCAGATATGACCACCAGGCCCATCACCCTTAATGGACCTTCCCTGTCCCTTCCAGGAATGGGTATTCTTTGACTGGAGGGTGGAAGGGAGTTGGGCTCTATGGCCTCCCCAGTCCACCCTTTGCCCTGATACACTGCGGCTGTGACGTTGGATCTGCCCCCTGCCTCTTTACACATCGGAGTGAGGGAAAAGAGGCCCCTTTCTCTCCAGATCTGCTTTTATCAGCTGCATGCCCATTCTTCTTTCTGGGTCCCTCAACATCCTAGGGGCTGTGGGGCAGAACTCCAGGGCAAGGCGTGGCTGAAGCTCTGGGGACTGAAAAGCCATCCCACGCACTACTGTACGTAGCTCATGCAGCCTGGGAATGTTGCAGATCATGCCTTCTGTGGTGGGTGGGGGGTGCCATGTGGTGGACTCTCAAGTGGGCCTCATCACCTCCTCAGGCTGGGCAAGCAGGCCTCAGCTTTAACCTTCCATCCCCTCTGTCCCGCCTCTGGCAGTCTGTGGGCCAGCTCCTCTCCCGCTGCTATGCCAGGGCATTGGCACACACTGCCCCAGTGCCCGGTGCTTCCACCTGGGGCCGCATCCAGCACCTCAGCCTGCACCTTCTGCCTCAGAGCTTCCCTTGTGTACGTAGGCCTCTTCCTACCCGGGCAGCCTACTCTAGTGTGTCAGGGGCCTGAAGAAGAACGGCCGATGTGGGGATGTTCTCCTCGTTCCCACCTCTCTCAAAGAAAAACAATATCAGTCTGGGGTTGCACCAGAAACCTGAACTTGGCAGAAAGGGATTTGAAACTGGGAAAATCTGTATCAAAGTCATGGACTCCTCGAAGCTGCCTGCCTGAGGGAAGATAGCTCAATCTATCCCTTCCGGCCTGTTCACCTCTTCCTCCCCCTACCCCAGCGGTGGTCCTGAGCCCCGACTGGGCCCCTTTTCTTGCTCTCCTTGAATCCTGTGGCATCGACTGCCTGCACCAGCGCAGTTGACTACCCCCATCAAGATGTATAGCTCATTAAAATGAAATGACCTGGAAGCTGCCACAGCGCGGCTTTGGGATGCTGGTCAGTAGTGAGATTGGAGGCACAGGAGCCTGGCCATCCCGCTAGGATTGGGGTTGGAGGCCAGTGATGGACGGCCTTTGGAAGCGGGGAGGGCTCCAGTGAGGCACTGGGAGGGCCAAGCCCAGGCCTCGCGTGATGGGACGAGAGCCCTAGTGTGGGCTGTGTCGGAGGAGTGTTCTCGTAGCTTCTTATGAAAGGAGACCCGGTCAGCCCAGCGCATTCTGGACCCAGCCCATTGCTCAGGTCACCAGCTAGTCAGGCCGACCAGCCTGTGGTATACTGGGCCTCCCTGAGCACTGGAGGTCTGGCCTCTGCTTGCTCTCCCTGTCTTTCTCTGCCTCTGTGGCTTTCTTGGTCCCCTGCCTGAGTCTTGGTCTTTGCGTGGCTGTCACCTGGAGCACTGGCTGCTGCCTCAGGGACTTTTCTGGACTGTCCCTGATCCCCCCGCCTCCCCGAGCTCTGGGGCTATGTCCAGCCCACCTGATGGAAGCCCCTAAATGCTCGTGCTCAGGCCCGCTCATCCCCACAACCCTTCTGGCCCCAGCTGAGTTGAGCCTCCTCTGCCCTGTACCAGGGCCTCAGGGCCCTCCAGTCCAAGGGAGGGCAGAAGGGAGCCAGGGAGGAGGGGAGCGGTGCTAGCCGGCTCTGATTTCTCTGGTCAGCTGAGCACAACTTTCCATTCGAGTGTATTCATGCAGCTGCTGATTGAGCTCTGCTGTGTCGGGCAGGGCTCCCGGGAGCGGCAGGCACAGCGGGGCTGACAGAGGCTACAGCATGCACACACTCACTTATCTACACAAATACGGCCCCCAACTCACAGGTGATGCACACACCTCATTCCATCATAAACCTAGTATAGCCCTTTCCCCTACTGACCATCTGTCCCCAGAGCAGCTTCCTAACACACATGGACTTTCTTCCCTACACAACACAGGCCCGCCTTTCTGATTTCCTCTTTACAGATTCTACAGGCCCTTAGACACAGACATGAGAACCCTGCAGGCACACTCTCCAGGGTGCACACACTCCAAACCGTATAGATGTACACACACATGCAAAGTCGCTCCCTCCTACAGTGCTACCCAGAGCTACCCATGCGGCACAGGAAATGTGTGCCCACATGGAACAGCACTGGCACCACAAAACATATAGTGCAGTGGTCAGCAAACTCATTAGTCAACAGAGCAGCAAACCGTGGGCTCGCGAGCCGCATGTGGGTCACGAGCCGCGGTTGGCCAACTACTGATATAGTGCACAGCCTGTTACATACAGTACAGTGGGCCGGGTCTCACCAAAAGTTCACGTGCAAGAAAGTGCCGGGCCGGTATTGCTCAATGGTTAAGCACCGACCCATGAACCAAGAGATCACTAGTTGGATCCAGGGTTGGGGCACATGCCTGGGTTGTGGGCTCAATCCCCAGTGGGGGGCAAACAGGAGGCAGCCCATCGATATTTCTATCTCTTTATCCTACCTTCCTCTCTCTCTAAAATCAATAAAAATACTTTTCAAAAAAGAAAGGGAGCAGATGAGCAATAAATATAGAGAAGCAGCCCCCCCTCCCAACACACACACACATCCACCAGAACAAACACACAGAGGGAACATACACAGAGGAAACCTCCACGTAACATACAAATGAACCAACAAAACACATAGTAGAAATGCCTCCCGGAGGCCCTTTAACCCCCAAACCACACAGCCTGACTCCAGGCATTGAGAGGCCACCCATTTGCGCTACCTCACCCACTCCTAGCAAACACCTCCCCCCCCCCACACACACACACACCAGCCTAGGGCCCCAAAGAAGGTAGGCAGCAACCTAGACAAGCACTTCAGGAAACATGCCTAATTGTGGGAGTGGTCAGGTGAACAGGGGTCTGTCTCCATTTTATAACCTACCCCAAACGCTCAAAGGCATTTGTTATGCAGGGAGAATAAAAGAGAGGGAGAGGAGTTATAGACCATAGGCCGGAGAAAGGCAAAAGGAGAAGGAAGAGAGAGAAAGGAGAGGGAAGCTGAGACAGCAAGTGGGAGGGACAGGAGCGGGAAGGACCGGAGGAGAGAAGATAGGGAGCAGCTACTTCCTGCCCAGGCAGGAGGTGGGCCAAGCCTGGTTGAGGAGATGGAGCCCTTGTAAGCACAGGAACCATTCAATCTCCAAGAAAGTGCCTAGGGGAACTGAGTCGTGACTGGTTGGGCCTGGGACGGAGCGGGGGGGGGGGGGGGGGTGCTGCCAGTGTGCGAGGCAGCCTGGTGCCCCAAAAGGCCCCCTCCCCTGTGGGCTGGGAGTTCAGGCAGCTTCCTCTGCCCAGAGAGGCCCAGCCATGAAATCACCCTCCTTCATAGCACATGCCACGCCTCTCTGCGATCAGGGCGGCCTTTCCCCTCACAGGGAACCCTCAGAGGCCCCCACAGGTGATTTCACACACACCACACGCCACACTGCCTCCACCAGGAGGCACTGGCTCCCGCCCCTCCCGCACGGAACAGAAGCGCAGCTCCACTCCCAACAGGAACTCGCCCTCTTTACAAATACGCCCATGACTCTCATCACTTTGTGCACAGTCTTTTCCGAAGAGGAATGGGGCACTGCGCGAGTGTAACCCGTCAGACACCGAGGACTTGACGAAGGTGCTGGCAAGACAGGAAATCACACGGGAAGTCGCATACACATGCATACGCATGTATACACCTCCCGAGGCTGCTCACTGTGGGATCAAGGGCAGAGCCCCTCCGTGGGAGGATGGCGATGGCTGCGGGGCTGGAGCGCCACAGTCCAGATCAGCACAGGCTGCCCGCCTCCGCTTCGAAATGGTGGGACTGGAGGCGATAGACAGTCCTCAGACCCCTGGAGGTGAAGTCAGAAGAGTGTGTGCGGTGGTCCAGGAACCTGAGGTCTGAGGGGCCCACGAAAGGCCCAGAGGTGAGGGGGCCCGGCTGTGTGTGGGAGGTAGTCGCCTGGGCGGGGTCTCTATTCGGCTTTGTGGCGCGCACTCCCCACTGCTCCCACTCCGCCAGCCTTCGGGCTTCCCCAACGCCTGCTGGCGCCGGGCCTTTGTTCCTGCTTTCTTGCTCGGACTCCGTCTTTCTTCTTTCAGGCCGCTGGGAGGTGCTGTGGCCACCCCCCTTCCCACCCCCCACCCCACCCCCGCAGCTCCCGGCAGGGCGTCCCGCTCCTCCAGGCGCGAAGCCGTTCCCCACGCGGGTCCCCGCGGTGCTGGGCTGCCCCAGGCGACAGCCGAGCCTGTGCCTGGGGGCAGCCTGGAGCCCTTCCAGGCCGGCGACGGCTTCCGTTTGTTGGATTGTGAGATGACTATTTACCATCATAACTAATTTGCCACCATTATTAAACAGAAATTCTTAGCAGGGTCCCCTAATGACTGAGCGCGCTGCTAATTACGGGCGTGCGCGCCTCTGGCTCTGCAGCCCCAGCGGCGCCGCCGCCTCCTGTCTGCCTGCCCCCATCTGGTCCCAGGCCCACCGGCCGGGCCTGCCGGCCCCACTGGGAGGAAGGACCGACAGACACCTGTACCTAGTCGGACACATGGAATCCAGGACCCGGCCACCACTGCCTTTTCCTGACGCCTCTGAGCTGGCAGCGGGTCTGGATACATGGGAAGAAATGCAAGTTCAGAGAGGGCCACGACTTGGCCGCTGTTAGCCAGCCAGCCTCTCCCCGCCCCTCCCTACCCCTGTGTATATGGCGCCCCTTTCAGTCTTTCTTGCCCCTGCGGTCAGGGTACGGAGTAAATGCTTTCCGGAGGATGCTTAAGGTGAGGCAAATTCGAGGGATGGAAGCGAGGAAGGGCAGGGAGCAGCCAGCCCAGGCTGAGCCACCTTCTCTCACACACCAGCCCTCGGACCTTGCAGGGCTGTAGTCCTGACCAAACGCGCCTCCTACAGGGACCGGATGTAAGAGAAGCGCCGAGCAAGGGGCGACCTGCTAGTTGGCATCCCATGAAGCCCAGCGGAGGAGCTGGGGTTTCAGCGGGCTCTTCCCCCAGCCTGGACTGGGCTCGGCCTGCACCACCGCTTCCCGGTGCATTGGGACTCCACGGTGTGCCTTTGAGTGTGAAGTGCGTGCACACACGTGAACTTCGTTGGGTAGCTGGAGTGAGCCGAGGAGACAAGCACACTAGGACGGTGACTGGGAGTGTGGTCCGTATGAAGAGTCCCTGAGGGTTAGAGATGGAGCAGGAGACCCGGGACACACGCCCCTCTGCGCCCTGGGGAGTCTTCGTCACAGCAGGACAGGCCCTGAGCAACGTGGGTGCGTGCAGCCTCCTGCCCACGCGTCCTGCAGGGATCCAGACAGCCCAGCGCGGGAATCTGCCGCTTGGGCCATTAGGACATGAAGGAAGGCTCGCTTAGAGCCACCTGGCTGCTTAGAGATCTTGTTATTGGACTAACGAGGGTTTAGAGACCCAGAGAAATGGAGCAAGTCCAAGTCAGACTTAAGTTTCTTGGAGATCCTATCATTGCACCGCGTGGCCTCTTATGTCTGTTCCCCACGAACCTAGAGTGTACGCGTGACCCGGGGGAGTCTGTGCGAGTGGGTGTCTGCGTGCGTGGCCTTTGTGTGGCTCCGCGTCCGCACGTGCCTACTGAGTGTGGGTGTGTGTGGGTGGGGGATGAAGGGTGGGGGGTTGACAGATATCACGGAGGAGCTTCCAGACTCGCTCGCACGTCCAGGCCTGAGCTGAGCGGCTGCGGAAGGAGGACCGGGAGGAAGGGTGAAGGCAGACCACAGCTCTGTGCCCGCAGAAGAGTCCAGGACGTGACCCCGCCAGCGGAGCGCGCCGGGAGGTGCGAGAAGGCTGCTTTTTTCCGGGGGTGGGGGGAGGACAGAGGAGGGCAATGAGTGAGTGCATCCGGATTCCATGAGCCCCTTGAGAAGTTTCCAGACACCGGTGTAGGACACCTGAGGAAGAGTCCTTTTCCGCCTCCATGGACCCCGCGAGCCATGTCAGGGCTCTCTGTCCTGGACCCCGCGGGAAAGCGGCGGACCCCCCCCCCCCCCCCCTGCTCTGGCTGTTCGCGCCCCAGCTACTAGATGTGGTCCTTGGAGGGAGGCCGCGCGCTCGGGGCCATTGGCAGGTTTTTGCTGCCACCTCGCGGCGGCGGTGCGCAGTGCCCCAGTCCTCTGGGCCTTGGGCTCTGGCTGGGTGGGTGGGTTGGAAAGGGCCTCCCTTTGAGGCCTTGAGGCGGTTTCCATTTCCGTTGGGTTTTTCCAGCACCTCTTCCCCGGATAGCCTCCTTCTACTCTTGAAGGAGAATACCGTGGACCAAGTCCCGTCTTATACCGAAGTCCACAGTTTTGCTTCTGTAGTACTTTCCACCTTAGCATGTGGGATTTGAGGTCACTTTTCTAGCTCTTCCCTCTCCCTTTACTGTTTGATCCGTAGCTGCCGGCCTGGACTTGCAATACTTGTCTCACACTAAGGCATCCTTCCTGCTGCACTATTAACCTCCTCTCCCGCAGGTGCCCCTGCGTCTCATACAGATGGGGCGGGGGACTCTGCTTCCATAATGGCTGTCTGGAGGGAACCCCTCCCCTCCTGCCCCCTCCACAACTGCTTGCTGAGTGCCAGGTCCTGTGTTACACCTCCAGGACAGCGAATGGCAACACACTCTGCCCCGAGAGCTTAGGATCCTAGTTTGGTGGAGACAGAGAAATGCAACACAAAGTGATCATTTAAATGGCCATATTGAAGTATGAACAAAGAGAGCCGGGAAGAGGGCATCCGAAGCAGATCTTGACCCATAAGTCTATGAGTGCTTCTCTCTTATGCAGCATAAATACTGATCCTCAACCTCTTCTCTACAAAGCCAAACCAAAAAGTGGTGTTTTTGCTTATTTGTTTTACATGTTTGTTGCCAAAACGATTTGGCAACAAAACCTGACCTACGCTGATGTGGAACTATTTGTCGTCTTTATTTCTCCCACTTGGTATGGATAGCAGATGTTTGACTGAGGAGATATTCATGTGTTTGGTTACAGGTACTGCTCCGGACCTTCTAGGGTGGTATGGTATAATATGTAACACTAGAGGCCCGATGCATGAAGATTCGTGCAAGAATGGGCCTTCCTTCCCCTGGCTGCCGGCACAGCCTTCGCTCTGCCTGGAGTCACATTTCTGCCTTCCCATGCTGCCCAGATGCCCAGAGCTGCTAGGGCAGTGTGGGACGCAGTCATCTCGCCCCTGCCACTGAGCGCCTGTGTATGCAAATTAACCCACCATCTTTATTGGGTTCATTTGCATACCCACTCCTGATTGGCTGGTGGGTGTCACGAAGGTATGGTCAATTTGCATCTTTCTCTTTTATTAGTGTAGATATGCACCATTCTATATGCCTTCTTGAAATCTCCAAAATTCTGGACTACCAAACACATCATATCCCAGAGGTTTTGGGAAAAGGATTGTGGTCTATTGCACTGAGTCTAGGGATAAAGAGGTTCCTAGTGGGACGGGAAGTTGGGAGCATTGGAATTTAAATAATTTAA
Organism: Corynorhinus townsendii; assembly: GCA_026230045.1. Classification (NCBI taxonomy): domain Eukaryota; kingdom Metazoa; phylum Chordata; class Mammalia; order Chiroptera; family Vespertilionidae; genus Corynorhinus; species Corynorhinus townsendii. The sequence continues at coordinate 146,386,479 of JAPDVU010000007.1, read as the reverse complement.
GTAGATAAACCACAAAGGGTAAGGTCCATAGGAAAGATAGGTCAAGTTGGCTGAGGGATACGGTCCTAGAGCCAGCCCAACGAGGCTAGCAGCATCGTGGAGGGCCCCAGGAACAAGGGTGTCGATTTCCACACAGGCTGGAGAAGGCAGATCAATCCTGGCTCCTGGCACTAGAGGCAAGAGAAGAAGCCATAGGGTCCTGTGGGAAAATGTGTCTTTCTGGATGTCTTTCTGCCACCTGGGTGGAAGACTGGACGGGGCCCAGGCCCCGGTCTCCAAACTCCCTCCCTCTTCCTGGAGATATCCAAGCCCAGTGTTGCTCTCTACTGAACATGTTAGGGGGAGTGGGCTGGCTGGCTTCCTTCCTGGCTGAGTTTGGTCCACAGTAAACTAACTGGCATGTCACAATGTTCCCAGTAATCTCCAAGGAGGGAGGAGACCTGGGTTTCCTGGGTCATCTGTGCCTGTCTCCAATAGCAAGACCAATCAGCATGGAGAGGGCTGGCTATGTGCAGACCTGGCGAGCTGTCCAGCCCTGTGGTCTTATATGTGAGTCTCCAAACAGGCCTCAGACCTCCTGAGCACTGGCTCTGTATTGCCTGCGCCTCTGTGCCTGGGAGCCGGAGGATCTGGAGAAGATGGGCTTGAGACATGGTGGACCCGCCTCCTTGGTGTCTTAGCTGGGGACCCCTGGAAGCTCAGTGCTGGTAAGACAGAGAGTGGGCTGCACAGGGAGATGTGGATGAGGCCTGGGATATGCAAGGCTGGATCTTCTCATTCTTAGTCCATGGACATGAGGGCTGAAGCTGACACTTACTGCCTCAATCAAGGCCCTGTGGGGCTGGCCTTAGTGCACCTTGGCAAATACACACTACCTCCCCAACAACAACAGAAATCGAAAATGTCCTCCTCATTCTAGAACTCTTACTCCTAAATGGGGAGGGGTTAGAAGGATGGAAGTAGAGGGGGAAATACTCAAGGCCTGAAAAGCTTGCTTTTAATTGGGGCAAAACACACATAACACAAAATCCACTACCTACACCATTTTCAAGCTTACCGTGCACAGGTATTTAGCACATTCACAATGTTGCGCAGCCATCACCACTATCTAGTTCCAGAACGTTGTCCTCATCCCAAAAGGAATTCCTGAACTTATTAAACAGTCACTCCTCGTGGTCCCCTCGCTCTCCCCCCTTAACCCCCCACCCCCAGCCCCTGGCAACCACTAACCGACTTTCTGTCTCTGGATGTATCTAGTCTGGAGATTTCATATAAATGGAATCATACTATACGTGGCCTTTTGTGACTGCTTTCTTAGCCTAATGTTTTCAAGGTTCATCCATTTGTAGCATGTGTCAGTACTTCATTCCTTTTTATGGCTGAAAAATAATATCCCGTTATATGGATATACCATCTGATGAAAGGGGAGGATTGAGGAAAAGGGGGAGACCCTCTGGCCCCCATGCACAGGCCACCCCAGCCTGCCAATGACTATAGTTTAGCTATAAAAGGAAAAGTCATCTGTGCTGTGTATACTGGGCTGTTGTAGTTTGGGGGCGGGGCTACTCACCAATACCCTGAACACCCTGTTATTTCCTAATACATTCATTTAGAACAATTCTAACCTGACCCTGGGTGAAAAGAAGAAATGGGCTCTAAGACACTTAGGACAGGAGATAGGTCATGTGTGGGCATTTGGAGTCAGGGGTGATAGTGACAGCAGACGTGCACTTGAAGATCAGAAAGGCTCCCGAGGAGCCTGGGATGAGAGCTGGGGGTCCTCCTGCCTCCCTGTGGCTTCCCCACCCCTGCTCTCTGTGCTGCTCCCTCTTCTTTTTACTGCACAGTCAAGGGGAAGATGCAAACTTCATCTCCAGTGGAAAGAGAGAGCTTGGTTTAAGAAGCTTCAAAGTTGAAAAAAATAAAAAGTTCCCTTTCAAGGAAGTCAGTAATTCTGTAGAGATTAGATGTGTGACTCAGCTGCTAAGGTGACCCCCTCCTCCAACAGGCGCTCTCTCTCTCTCTCTCTCTCTCTCTCTCTCTCTCTCTCTCTCTCTCTCTCTCTCTTTCAATTAATTTTGCGTGTGTGTGTAAGCGAGAGCGAGGGCAAGAGTGAGGAAGGGAGAGGGAGAGAGAGAAACATTGATATGAGAGTGAAACAGTGATCAGCTGCCTCCCACATGAGGAGGGAAGATTGAGCCTGCAACCCGTCAGTGCCTGGGATAATACCCAACCAACTGAGCCACACAGGCCAGGGCGCAGCTCTCATTTTTACTGGCCGTGCTCTCCAAGAGCTGCTCTCTCCCCACGGCGCCATACTTCACTCTTCCCCAGACCCAGCTTGACTCCACCCTCCCGTCAGGTTGGGGACAGTCAGGTGCCCACTGGTCTCACCCCTGGATGCCTGGGAGGAAAGTCCATCTCTACCTAAAGCCACAGGTAAGTGCCGCAAGCTTTAAACCTTTACACAGGGACACGGCCCCAAAGGGAGGAAGGAAAGGAGTATGGTTTGGCTGCGTCCTAGGCAGCAGGCAGTATCCTGGGATCTGTTACCATCTATTTCCTTTGGTCCTCCAGCATGCTGGGTCTGGGAAGGAGAGTGGTCTTAGAGGTGATGTCACACTGACATACTCGAAGCTGAGACTTAGAACATCCTTGCTTGGGTCAGCTGGGACAACAGTAATCAAAGCTCTTTCCTGCTTCTAAACCCACCCGTCATATTTTGGCAAATTTTAGAACAGCCCTCCTGTGCCAGCTTCTTTATTGACGTTTATTACAAAAAGAGGAAAAAACATCCGTGCTCAAAGTGCATTCCATTTGCTCCACGTGGATGCATAGGCGGAGCTGGCTTGGCATGGCCATTTCAGGTTAATGAGCGCACCCCGGAATACCAGGTGAGGCCATGGATTTCATGGGGAAGCACAGGAGAAGGAGCTCACTGTGTCTGGTGTGTGTGAGGACAAAACCATTATGTCCCCACCCACTTAGCAAACCCCTTCCCATCACATGAACCTAGAACTGGAACCGGTCGTTTTTGTAGGCAAAGTCCCCACACCTGTGCCACAAGTACAAATCACCACCCCAATATATGTTTCATTTGCTTTTAGGAGAAAAGCACAGGTGATTTCTGTGCACAGGGTCTCCAGGTTTGCAGTTCCTCAAGGAGGTGACATTGGGGGGACTCTGAAATGAAACAGGGGAGAAGAGGGCAGAGTTGGCCCAGAACCAGGAGAACAGGACAGGAGGAGTTCCAGCCACTCCCACCCCAAGCCCTCCAAGCCCCGCCTCTCCACTCCTCTGTAATATGGAGGACCACAGCAATGGGCTTTGCACACTCCTGGCAGACACAGTTGGGTTTCCACTTCAAAGTCCCATCTCATCCCTGCTTCTTAGCCACTTCTCTGGTCATTTGGTTCCTTGTCTTCTAATGCCCAGGGATGCAGGCGGGTGTGAAGCTACCCCTGCCCACCACACCACTTTTGCTCTTTTGCTCCCAGCGCAGCCCTGGCTTTCTCTCCTTCCTGCTGCCTTCATGCATCTCTCTCCAGTTGCAGAGTGGACACTGCCTCATCCCTACCTCTTCTCCAGCACCCCTTCTCCAGGTGCCTCCCTCTGTCCTGTGGGCTGTGTGCCCCAGGCTTTGGCTATGGGCTCCCAAATGACAGAGAAATGGGAAGAAGCCTGCCCACAACTGAGCACCAGCGCAGTGTCAGGGCCAAGGCAGGCACTTCCTGCTGGAGCAAAGAGCACCTGGTACCCTGGAGACCAGTGAAGCAGCCACAGCCTCTGGTAAAGCTCCCTGTGAACGCATCCAGCCCGGCCATCTCTTCCCCTCACTTCCAGGCAACATTTCCCACGCTTAGCTGACCAACAGGGGCACCCGAGGCTCTTGTCAAACAGTCACAGCTCTGACTCCTCAGTGATTCAAGACCTCAAGGTACTCCAAGTGCTTCGTATGAACAAGCAAGATGGGAAAACACTGACTGCTCTAGGACCCTGCCACTCAAAGAGTGTGTGTGTGTGTGTGTGTGTGTGGTGTGTGTTGGGGGGGGGGAGGTCCCGGCAGCATGGTTGTCACCTGGGACTCTTAGGAAATAAAAGTCTTAGGTCCCATGCTGACAATTGGTTAACAGGACGCCCAGGTGATTTTGATGCACAGGGGCCTCATTGGGTTTGCAATTCCTCAAGGAGGTGACATTGTGTAGGAGGAAAACTCAGGCCATGTGACCTTAGTCATGTCATTTCAGCAAGCCGAGCTCTTGCCTTTCTCTTCTGTAAATTGGCAGCAATAATATTCGCCATGGGTTGTGATGATCAGATTGGATGGTGAGTTGGAATCACTTCACAAAGTGTAGGGATGGTGACCATTTCTGTTGTCTGGCCCTAGCTGTTGTTCTTTCATTCTGGCCATCTGGGAACGCACCCCTCCTGCCCCCCTGTCTTTTTGCAGGTGCTGGCTTTCCCTCGGCTGCAGCGCCCAGGCAGACCGCTCAGCTCCTGCAGATAAAGTCCTGGAGGAGGTGGTCAGCACCAGATGTGTCTTCAACTTGGCCCACCCACACCCCTTCCCTCCCACCTCCACGTCTGGCCCTGGAAACCAGGTGCCCCCACCACTCAACGGACAGATGCTGCAGCCGAAGAATCACAGGCCCCCTGCCAGGGCTGGTCCCAGAAACAGCCTGGGTGGAAATTGGTCTGCGGGATGGGCAAGCCTTTTGAGGGTGCGTGGGGCTGGAGAGTGGCTGGGCTGCGGCCAGCAGCTGGAACATCACAGGAGTGAGGAAACATCGTCGGGAGCAAGAGATGAGTTTGAATAGAACTGTTGTGCCACCAAGCAAGGTATTCCCCATCAGCTAGACTGACTTGTGGATGGAGAATAAGATGAGGCTGCAGTCAACCTCCCCAGAGCCCACAGCATTTCTTGGCTCCAGCCAATTCCTTCTCTCTTAAGATTTGTCCAACACAGCTGCCCGGGTGGGTCTCTGGAGCAGCTGGGTCTGCCCAGCCACTCTTTTCATGACAGCCACGTGCCTTAGATTTTCCTGCCCCGTCCCCTGCAATTTTGTACTTCATCCTGTTCCCATAAACGTCCTCCTGTGAGTCAGATCACGTGGTCCCTCTTTTTTTTTTTTTTTTTTTTTTTTTGTCTCAGACAATGGGATTGGTATAGTCATATGACCTCACTGAGTTTTACTTTATGGAAAGCAGAGGTTGAGTATCGTGATCAGACCCTGTTTCCCAACTCACTGTAGATTCCCTGTTCTGTCTCCCCAATTACAAACATTATCCAGTCTTACAACAATCACTTCTCTAAACTTTCCTAAGTTTTCAGTCGGCGGGGTTGAGTTCTACTGCCTGGAGTCACACACAATCACCAACCCAGAGTTCCTTCTGGGGGCCTCCCCACAGCTGTCTGGGACCCAGCCCTGCTCTCTCCCGCCTGGGTGCTTGGGCGGGCTCACTCCTGAAAAAGGAGACAAGGCACCCTCTCCCTGTGATCTGACTGGCCTCTGGGAGAACATTCTTCTGAACAATCCCACAAAGATCTGGAGGGAGTTTTTTAAAACCACGATCTGAAATCCAGAAGCTTAAAGAATGTAAGAAATGTAGCGGGGCAGGGACCTCCGCCATCAGACCACCCGCTCTCCATCCAGGTGGGCGCCGAGATCCACGGAGAGCCTGGCCTGGTGGCCTGTGGTTCCAGATCTTGGGAGCGACATTCCAGGTGCAGCGGTAGGTTTTCTTTTTGCCCTCGGTCTGGGGGCCTCTGTCATGGCTGGGCTTTACAGAGGGGTATCGTAGGACTCCACCACTGGCTGAGGCCCGGGGACCTTGCAGTCCTCTGAGGGGTCCTTTCTCTTGTTAGAGGTGCACATTCAATTCTTTCCTCAGGGCCTGGCCAGCTTCTCCCAGGAGATTTGCTATTCCCGGCGTATCTTCTATCTTCCTTCTTCTTCTCTTTCTTTCCCCAAGTACCCATCCTCTTTCTTCCCCTCTTCCCCCTTTTCTTACTCTTCCCTCACCCACCTTCTTGAGAGCCCTGCCCAGTTCCCCTCTCTCTGGGGTGTGAGGACATGGGAAGAGTCTGCACCCATGTATCATGTCCCCCCAACCCATCCCCCGCCACACGTCCCCTAGCCCCCACTCAGTGGCAGATGCAGGCGCCTCCTGCTTTGTTTCCTGTCCTGAAGGCGAGCAGCTGCCCGCACTAATTGCCACCAGCAGGGGGTCCAGGCAGAGCTCACACTCCTCCTGCCGCGGAGGCCAGGGCGGCCCAGGGGGGCAGGTTGTCAGAAGCCCAGCGAGCGCAGCCAGCGTTGAGCATTATTCCATGAATTTTAAGCTCCCGTGAAAGGCTTTGCTGCATCTCACTTCGGTACACATCACGCTCCAGTTACCGCGTGAAACCGCGGGGGCATCAGCCTGGGCAGCACATATCAATATTTTAGCTCGAGAAAGGCAAATGATGTTGAAACATTGAACTACATTTCCATCTGTTCACATTGACATGGGACAGGCACAGCCCAGCAAACGGAGTGCCTCCTCCCCAGCTCCCTCGGAAGCAGCGATACCCACTGGCCTGGCCTCTGCCCCTGCCTCACTTTCTCCTTCTCCTCTCTTCTTGTTTGGGCCCGGATGTTCATACTTGTGGGCAAAGTCTAAGGAGCTTGAGAGTGACTAAGGGTTGGGTTTGTTGGTAGAGCAGGGGTGGCCTCACCTCAAAGAGTCTGACACTGATGTCCCCCATGTTGATTGACATGGTAAAGCAGGATCCAATGGGATCTGTCCCCTTTGGTATCAGGGGGCACCATCACCATCCCCTGCACTGGCCTGGCTCAGTGCCTGAAGATTGTTCCTCCTGCAGCAAGATCCCAGGATGGGTGGTTAGACATGAAAAGGAACGCACAGACCATTAGCAGGTGCATACCCACTGCATAAATACTGCAAACAAATAAAGTATTTCAGTCTACTCCCATTTTCCCTGGAGTAAAACAGAATTTATTGGCAGGAAAGAACCTTGAGAAATACAAGGTCAATAGTCTCAAAGGATCTGATCAGGTCCTAGGGTGTGGAAAGCAGGGGAGTGGCCTGCTTTAGTGGCTCCCGGGAGAACCCATGGGGTAGCTCACCAGCAGGGCCCCAGGAGGCCTGAGAGTCACAGGAATAGGGAATACAGAACACACACCCCTTTTGTCCCATCCCTGAAGCAGAATGAGGAACTGCTCTGCAGACTGTACTTTTACAACTTCTCTGCTTGCAGACAAGGCCACCTACATCCCAAGCCTGACGGGAGAAGAATGGCTCCCCAAGTCTTCAGAAATAGGGCTCTCTCCCACAGTCATGGCAGAGGACTGAAGAGGGCAATATCTAGTAGCATTTGAACCAAATATGTAGATAAGAGTTGACTTCACCAACAGTCATCTCTAAAATCTGATAGCGATGAGTCAGAAGTCCAGGCCATTCATTGCTGACACCCCTGGAGAAGAAAGTTCTTTGCAGGTGTTTGTGCCTGGTGAGGCCAGTGGGGAGGCAGCCAAGGGCCCTCCTTGGGAATCTGGAGGGGCTGCCGAGTGGTGTGAAAATGTAAACCTATTTGTAAATAGAAAAATAGAATGTGTTTACTTCTATCAAGGAGGGGTGCTTTTTAACCTCACTGTCTCTGTAAAGACTCAGGATTCATGTCAAAATGTTGGAAAAACACAGCTTTTCCCTTTCCCTCCCTGACCAGAGAAGATGAAGACAGTGCCAGCTGGTTTGGCTTGGTGGATAGAGCATCAGCCTGCAGACTGAAAGGTTCCAGGTTCTGTTCCAGTCAAGGGCACATGCCCAGGTTTTGGGCCCGATCCCCAGTGTGGGGGACGCGCCTGATCCCCCGGGGGGGGGGGGGGGGCGGGGACGCGTGCTGGAGGCTGCCAATCAATGATTCTCTCTTACCGTTGATGTTTTTTTTCTCTCTCTCCCTCTCCCTTCTTCTCTGAAATCAATACAAACATATTAAAAAAAAAAAATGAGGGTAGTAAGGAGGAGAGAAGAGAGGGCACTTGGAAACCAAATTTTAAATGAGTCTCATGTTTCCTGAAATTGCCCAAGTATGCCCATGATAGAGGCATCCAAGCCAACCATAAATTAAATCTAAAGATTTTATAGGCAGGAAACTAAATGTGGGTCTGGTAGCATTATGGGTATATTACTATCATGTTTGATACATGGCCAGTCTTGCCATTACCCACAATGGGAAATAAGCAGCGAGGACACAATCCTGCTCACACGTGAACTGTCAGAATGACTCCTGGGACTGACTTTGACCTTCACCTCTGACCTAGGGATCAGGTCTGCCAAGCCTGCCACAGAGGTTGGAACAAAATAGAACTTTGATGTGACAGCTCACTTGAGCTCCCCCTCATGTCTATCTGATGCTAGGAGAACAGCCTGTGCTTCATCAGCTTGGCAGTGACCCAGCCATGGACAGGCAGCCTGGTGCAGCTCTGGGTGGCGGGGGCGGGGGGTGGTACTGCTGAAAGAACACAGGGCGAAGGTTCTGAGGGAGGATGGAGCGAGGTCCCTGGAGAGTCACTGATTGCCCACTGAGGCTGCCCCAGGAGCTTGGCTGGTGGGCGGTATGCTGGGCCTAGAGTGGTGGCTCACAGGGACACTTTGATAAGTCATCACACAGTCCCATGAAGGTGTGTGCTGAGTCTCTCCTTGGTATGGCCTCGGTAGCCAGCACAGTGCATGATGAATGGGCCATGTGGGATGCTCACGAACTCAGGTGTGCATAGGTCCTCTCACTGCCACTGGTTCTTAACCCTGCAGAGCAAAGACCCCAGCTGGGATGGTGACTTCCCTCCCAGCTCTCCTTCCTAGGTCTATCCATTTACTATGGAATCCCGTGTTTTCACTAGAGATGTTCCTCAGAGGCAAGGGATTATGACAGGTCAGAGTCAGTATTTTTAACAAGGCGGGGAGATGATTCTGATGCACAGCTCGATTTGGGACCCTCAAGTATACACATGCCTTCCCACCCCGGAAGTGTTGACTGGCAGTTCCAGAGTTTGTTTTGTAGACCAAATGGGCTCCCAGGTGGGAGAGGCAGTGGGATGGGTGAGAAAGTGCCAGAATACTCCCTCTGGCCCAAAACATTCCTTCACCCAACCTGCCGATCCCACCTTAATTCTCACCACAGGGTATCATCCAAGTCTTTGGGCTAATTGTTGTCCTCTCTAAAAACTCCTAAAAACACAGCTCTTGCTGTAGAGTCTGTCTCTTTCCAAAGACTGAAGGCTGGTGAAAGCAAAAACTATCATCTCATGTGGCCCAGGAGCCATCCTGCCTGTGTGGGCTGCACCCCTGAACCTGCTATATCACAGGAGCCCAGTCCTCCCCTCCCGTCACGGGCCAGCCCAGCGGCCAGTCCCAGGCCACCTGCTCTGCACAGTCTTGTGAGCAGGGAGGGCGACATTTCCTTTTCTCAATGCCATCTTGCTGGTCACCTCCCCAGCTGAGCATTTAGGACAAAGGCACAGGGAGCCAGACTGTCTTCCCCCTCCTGGCACCGTGGCCGGGAAGTGTCTGACAGCTCTGCTGCCCTGTCCTTGGTGCCAGGCACCAGTATGAAAGGAAACCCTAGAATGGCAGTTTGGGATCATCTAGTGCCGTGGGCCGGATAGGTTCCCTGCAAGGATTAGTGGTTTCCTCTGAAAAAGCCACAGCCAGTCCTTCAGACAATACCTCTTCTGGGGATGCCTAGCCCCCTCTCCTAACCAGGCAGCCCAGGGTACGGGGTCTCCCAGTCTGCAAAGGACAGCTTCTCTTGGGATACCTCTAGTGACAGGGAACTCACTGCCTTTCAAGATAGCCTGATTCATCTCTAGTTGTTCTAGGCAGTTCTTCCTTCTGTTGACTCAGTGGTTTCCTCCTTGGGGCATGGCACAAAGCCTGCTGCTCTTTCTAGGGACAGTGGGGTACCAAATAATTCTACTATCAAGGTATCAACAGAATGCTTGCTCTAAGCCTGCTTCCGGAGGAATTCTGGAACTCTCACTGTCCACAGGCTACCTCTTCAGACACCGAAGGTCTCTTCCTAAGGGGAGGATACTTTCAGGATTGTTGCCTCCAGCGAGCTTCCCACCCCTCCTGCAGCTGCTCCTGCTGCCCCACAGGCACCTGTCAACTCCACGTTCCATTCCGCCACCACCCCAGCAGGGTTATGTCACCCCAGGCCCTGTACACAGTGCTGAGGGAGGCTGCTGGGTGTTTGCGCATGTCCTGGGCACTCTAGACCCTCTCATCCACCAAGTGCCCATCCTGAAACACGTTGCTGGGTTCCCGTTCCCCTAAGCTCTACTGGTACCTCTTCCCCCAGCAACATAAAGCCTGGGTCTGGGCCACCAACCCAACGACGGGGGGAGGGGGGGGGCAGCGGACAGGTATCTGGGGCCAGCGGGCTGTGTCTTTGGAAACAGAACCCACAGGCTTCCTCACTGAGCCTCTCTGAACCCCCCAACTCCAGAGTATGTGTTTTTATTGTGGTAAAGTACATATGACATAAGATTTGCCATTTTAGTCATTTTTAGATACACAGTTAATTAATATTAGTACATTCACAGTTTGTGCAACCATCACCACATCCATCTCCAGAATTTTCTCATTTTCCCCAACTGAATCTCCATACCGATTAACAAATAACTCCCCAATCCTCTCCACCCCATCTTTTGGCAACCACAGTTTTCTACTTTGTGTGTCTATGAGTTCAATCACTGTTGAATGGAATCAGACAATCATACAGAATTTAAATGGAAGCACACAATCAGATAGTATTTGCTCTTTGGTGACTGGCTTATGTCACTAAGGATAATGTCCTCAAGGTTCATCTATGTTGTAACCTGTTTCAGAATTTCATCCCTTTTTAAGGCTGAATAATATTCCCTTGTAGGCAGATATCACATCTTGTTTATTCACCCATTGATGGCCACTTGGGTTGTTTCCATCTTTTGCCTGTTGTGAAGAATGCTGCTATGAACATGCGTGTACAGCTATCTGTTCAAATCCAGAGTGAATCTTGGGTGTAGCAACAAAGCCACCATCCTCTCCAAACAATAATCGAATCCTCCATCGCCGCTTCTAGGAAAATGGCGCAACCCCCTCTTCCCTCTACCAGGATATTTCGATCTTAGGCCCAGCAAAGTTGAGTGTCTTGCCTAAGGACACAGAACAAACGAAAGGACTATAGCATCTGACTACAGGACATTGAGATGTTGACATTACCAATCCCTCCCAGGTTTTAAACAAAGCCTCAGTGTGTTTCGCTGGAGCCAAAAAGAGTAGGTGGATTGAGAAAGGGGGTGATGCAGTGGTAGGGGGGCTGTACTCGAAGCCACAGGTTTGGGAGACTTGTCTCAACACACACAGGAGAGGGGAAGAAAAAAAAAATCAAAGCAAGTCCTAGTCGATTTCTGGCTAAGAAATATGCTGGAAAGATTTGAACTGTTCTAGGAAGATTTGCTCTGTGAAGCTGCCTCCTTCCTCTGACCAGGCACCAACTCCTCTATTCAGGCACCAGTCAGCAGTAACCCCAGCCCCTCATGACCTTCAAAGAAGGCATACTTGGGCCCTCTTTTGCATATTAGAGACCCTGGGCGGGCTGTTCACAAATGCACAGAACTGGGCACGTAAGGTGGAGGAAGAAGGAGGAGGCATGGCCAGGTACAAATGACAAGGATTGGCAGGGAAGCAGCGAGAGGGTGATGGCACTGGAACAGGGTAGGTATAAAATGTGATGACAGGTAGCATTTACTAAGCACCCAGGTAGTGCCAACAGCCACGCAAGATAGATCTTGCCCTGGTTGCACAGATGAAGAGAGGTTCAGGGAGGTCAAGTAAATCACCCAAATTCACAGTGGCAGGATCAGCATGGAACTCCAGTCTGCACGGCTCCAGACCCCAGGTTCTTTCCTCAGTGCCACAGAGAGAAAAACCTTGGGTTTGGATCTGGGGGCCATGGTGACAGGACCTATCAGCCTAGAAGATGAATGGAAAGGATTCATGACAGGGCCTATCTACTAACCCCTCCCTGAACACACACACATACACACACATACACACACACACACACACACACGCACACACACACACACGCAAGCCCATTCCTTTATCTAGCTGGAAAGAGCAGGATTTGGAGTCGAGAAATCAGCTTCATCTCCCCCAGTTATTGAGTGGGTGGCTTCCGGTCTCTGTATTCTGTAATATTGGCCACCCTCATATCTCCCAATGAAAGCGTAACACACCTAAGTCCTCAATAAAGATGATGGCTCCTGAGAGAAGTTAAAAATATTTTAAATATTTACATTATTGTCACTATTTGTGTGTGTGTGTTAATTCTCACACAAGGATATGTGTATGGGGCCAGGGAGGGATGTGGGAGGTTGGCCAGCCAGGGAGGGACCACAGGAGGGCTTCATGGGCGTGTCCAGCCCATCTCACTCAGTCCCAATAGGCTGGATCCCAGCAGCAAGCTAACCTATCAGTCAGAGCATCTGCCCCCTGGTGGTCAGTGCACATCATAGCAAGCGGTTGAGCGGCCTTAGCATGTCATTAGCATATTATGCTTTGATTTGGTTGAACGGATGACTGGATACTTAGCATATTAGGCTTTTATTATATAGGATATTTTTTTCATTGATTTTCAGAGAGAGTTAAAGGGAGGAAGAGAGAGAGAGAAACAACCATGTGAGAGAGACATATTGATTGGTTGCTTCCCAGTACTGGTACTGGGAATCAAACCTGCAACCCAAGTACATGCTGTTGACCAGGAATTGAACCTGAGACCCTTCAGTCTGCAGGATGACCCTGTAACCATTGAGCAACACCAGCCAGAGCAAGCTGGTGGCGTTTTAAGAGGCCTGATCTAAACACAGTGTGAGCAACACAGCATCCAGTTGACTTTGCCAGCTCTTCACTCAGCACCAGGGTGCTAACAACCTGGCCACACCCTTCCTTGCCCATCCAAGCATTAACATCACTTCTTTCAAATGTTCCCCATGAAAGAAGCTCTGAATTCTTCTAGAGGATTAATTTCACACCCTAACAACATGGTTTTTACTCCTTTTTTTATGCTCTGGGCTCTGCCTCTCTTCTCCCCTCCTTCCTTCAAATGCATAAAAGAAAATACAGAGGACCTCAAAGGAAACCAGTCATTTTGAAATACAGTTATCAAAATATTTTTTAAAGTAGTGATATAGCAATATCCATGCTTTCCCATTAATGGATTAAAGAAGATCCCCTGGCAGGACTAATCACCACTGGAGTTTTAAAGCAGTGATGTGCAGAGATGATATTTGCAGATACCTGCTACAACTGTAATGGGATTTGAAAATATCTGTGGTCACTGCTAACACTGTGGTTGGATGCCTCCGTTCATAATTTCAGAAAAAGCTAAATTTCAGTTAGAAGTTAGTGAGATGAAGATGTCAATTCTCCCTCCCCCCCCCCCCCCCGGCCCCCGCCAAAGTCTAGGAGTCTTGAATCCAATCCATTAATCTCTTGGTGGGAAGGAACTCCAAGTTAGAAACACTTGTTTTAATGCAGTGTTTTTCACCTGGGAACTTACTGGAAATGTAAATCCACACACCTCCCCTGCCCATTTAGTGAGTCAGAAACTCCAGGGTGGGGCCCAGCAATCTGTGCTCAAGTTTGAGAACCGCTGACTTAGAGCTCCAGAGCTCAGTGGGATACAATTCCTAGAAGGTGTGGCAAAGGTGACTCCTTACCCCCAAAGTCCTAGAGAACGATAGATGGCCCTCTATTTTCTCTCTCTACCTTCTTCAGACTAGCCTTCCAGCTGAGGCAGCCTGGTGGTGTGGAGTTCTAAAACCCACGATTCTTGAGAAACCAAGATGGCGGCATAGGTAAGCACCTAAACCGCTACCTCGCACAACAATTTCAAAACTACAACTAAAAGACAAAATGGACACCATCCAGAACCACAGGAAAGCAGGCTGAGTGGAAATTCTACAACTAGAAGGAAAGAGAAAAGCTCACAGAGAACTGGAGGAACGGCAAAGGGTTGAGGTACGGCAAAGGGTCTTTGTGTGCACAGAGAGGAAGGGCGGCTGAGAGCCTGGCTGACTTTCTCTGGCGGGAGGGGGAAGGAAGCCCCTGACTGCATTGAACCCCAGTTCCGACTGCACTGAACCCCAGTTCCGGGTGAAACCCTGTGGACCCAGGCTCATACAGGGGGAGTTTGCACTGTCAGGTAGAGAGAAAGGCACACGGAGACTCCGAGACCCGGGGGAGGGGGTCTGGAGGCGCGCGCGCCAGTGTGCACAAAGACTGAAGAGGTTGCCACAGGCTTTCCCTAGCAGAAGGGGGTCAGAAGCTCCTGACTGCATTGAACCCCAGTTCTGACTGCACTGAACCCCAGTTCCAGGCGAGCCCCTGGGGAGCCACGCTCTTGCGGGGGGACTCTGGACTCTCGGGCGGAGGCTCGGGAGCCAGGGACAGCTGCGCACGCACAAGGGCAGGGCTGACAGGAAGCCAAGACTGTCTGTTCTGCCCTGAGACTCCACCCCATCCAAGCTGAGCACAGAGGCTTTTGCAATTTGGCAAGTCTAATCCTATAAGGCTGTCTCCAGCACCAAACTTCTCCCAGTGTAGACACAGCTGATCCTCACAGCCAACTGGCCTGGAGGTCAATTCCTCCCAGTGATACCAACAACAATCAAGACTTAACTACAACAAGGCTGTACACACAGTCCACAAAGGGGTGCACCAAGAGTGTCCACCTCAGGTAACTGGGAGGCCGACCCACTAGGCCATAGAAGAAACCTAGCACACAAAGCTACCCTACCAACTCAGGGAAGCAGTGAAAATGTGGTGACAAAGAAACAGATCACAAACGAAAGAAATGGAGGAAAACAAACGACTGGATATAGAATTCAAAACCACAGTTATAAGGCTTTTCAAGAATATCCTAGAAAAGGCCAGTAAATATAACGAGACCCTCGAAGATATGAAAAAGGACCAACTAGAAATTAAACATACACTGACTGAAATAAAAAATATTATACAGAGACTCAACAACAGACTAGAGGAACGCAAGAATCAAGTCAAAGAATTGAAATACAAAGAAGCAAAAAACACACAACTGAAAAAGCAAAAAGCAAAAAAAAATCCAAAAAGTTGAAGATAGTGTAAGAAGCCTCTGGGACAACTTCAAGCGTACCAACATCAGAATTATGGGGGTGCCAGAAGAAGAGAGAGGGCAAGATACTGAAAACCTATTTGAAGAAATAATGACAGAAAACTTCCTCCACCTGGTGAAAGAAATAGACTTACAAGTCCAGGAAGCACACAGAACCCCAAACAAAAGGAATCCAAAGAGGACCACACCAAGACACATCATAATTAAAATGCCAAGAGCAAAAGACAAAGAGAGAATATTAAAAGCAGCAAGAGAAAAACAGTTAATTACCTACAAGGGAGCACCCATAGGACTGTCAGCTGATTTCTCAACAGAAACTATGCAGGCCAGAAGGGAGTGGCAAGAAATATTCAAAGTGATGAACAGCAAGAACCTACAACCAAGATTACTCTACCCAGCAAAGCTATCATTCAGAATTGAAGGTCAGATAAAGAGCTTCACAGATAAGAAAAAGCTAAAGGAGTTCATCACCACCAAACCAGTATTATATGAAATGCTGAAAGGTATTCTTTAGGAAGAGGAAGAAGAAAAAAGTAAAGATAAAAATAATGAACAACAAATACATATCTATCAACAAGTGAACCTAAAAATCAAGTGAATTAAAAACCTGAGGAACAGAATAAACTGGTGAATATAATAGAATCAGGGGCATAGAAAGGGAGTGGACTGATAATTCTCAGGGGGAAAGGGGTATTGGGGGTGCAGAAAGAGACTGGACAAAAATCGTACACCTATGGATGAGGACAGTGGGGGGAAGGTAAGGGCAGAAGGTGGGGTGGGAACCGGGTGGAGGGGAGCTATGGGGGCAAAAAAGGAGAAACAATTGTAATAATCTGAATGAAGATTTATTTTAAAAAAATAAATAAAACCCACGATTCTTGTTAAAGAATAAACAAAGTGCTACAAAGCAGCTGTGGCCACACATGCAGAATAAAATACAGCTGCAGGGACAGGGGCTAAGGTTTCACTCATTTATGTACATAAATAATTTGCGTTCTAATTATCTCCATAAAAGTGAGAAAACTTGCCTGGCTTATTAGTGCCTTGATTAGCACTAGGAAATCATCAGACACCCCTAGTAGCTTTCTAGTGATTCCTAGAGGAGGGAGCCATTTTCAAGACCACCATTGGGTCATTATGGAGCCTTTTAGACCCGGTTCACACAGAACGGGGCACTTGCAAATTCATCTGTGTTGGGATGGGCGCTCGCTCCCTCTCTGTCAGCACGGGCTTCATTCCTCAGAGCCAGCTGGCAGCGTCCTTCCCAAAGGTTCTGGGAAGAGGGCCCACACCATGATGGGCTGGCAGGGAGGGCTGCCTCAGGACACCCCATCTCTCCTCTGGACCTGTTCAACCTGCCCTAGTGTCCTTTGGGAAAACACTGCTAGGCTTATAACCTTCCAATTCCCTGACCCCCAAAGCACAGGCTTCGAAAATCTGAAGGCGTATTGGTAATTTATTAGAGAGTGGTTTCTCACCTGGCTGGGAGGAGGCTCCTCTGCAGGTCTTGGGTCTCCCAGGGTTGAGCTTAAGGACTGAGTGTTAGGAACAGAATCTGCAAGTGAAGAAAAATTGAACCTACATTTCTCCAGCAGGTGGCACCATAACTTTACCTTCCACACCTCCATGGCCCGGGAAGGCAGCTTTGAGTTTGCAAATCAGGCATGTGAGCTGCTACCTGGGACTCCCCTTCTCAGAACTGAGGGCTTGACATCCATCCCCCTAGGATAGCAAAGTAACTCCAGCTAACCTTCTCCATACCACTCTTCTCCAAATAGCTTCAATATTTTTGATTCTTTATCTGAGCATCATAAACTTGTCAGAAATATTTAGTGATTGTCCTTCTAGACCTGGAGCACCGAGGAAGAATTTGGGCAAGCCACAAGTGTGCTGTCACCCTAAAATTCTGGGGCTTTCCCCAGCCTCCTCATAGAGAGACTTGCCATCTAGATCTTCTAAAATCTACTTATATTTTTAAGATAATAATGAGATCACTTGCCTGGCTGACACATAGCTCAGAGGTTAGGGGAAGCAGCAAGGAGAACACCCTGCAGGATGTAACTCTGTACAGTCTTTGGAAAGATGAAATCCTGACCAATAAGTCATACACGGGAGCACACATTTTTATACATGTTTACACAGGACTGTCTCTCTTTGTATAGAATTTCAGAGTTAATTCACCTCAGCCAGCGGCTCACCCATTGTAGGAATGCCTCCTGCATGATGACAACTGAGGGAGACAGAGTCCTTTCCAGTTTGCAGATGGTGTTCACAGCTCTTTGAATGCTCACTACAACCTTGTGAGATACACAGGTGACGTGACTTGCCCAAGGATCACAGTTGCTAGTTGTCTGACTTCAAACCCAGTACTCTCATGACAACACAGCTGCCTCCCCATCCCCCTTGACTGATATTTGTCCAGCTCTTACTGAAAACGGCCTGCAGGTCAGCCTGTCCCACTGTTTGGTAGCTCTGATTTTAAGAAACACTTTCCCTATTGTCTAATTATCTTCTGCTGCCATAACAACTACTCCCAAATTTTAGTGATTTGAAACAACCACCGTATTCTCAGATCTCATGATGTTGTGTGTCAGGAATTCAGGGGACACTTCTCTGGCTGATTATTTTGATCCATGTGGCATTGAGAGGTCATGCAGTGGCATTTAGTTGGCCGATGAGCTGATCTGAAGGGTCCAGGGTAGCTTTTCTTGCATGTGTGGCTCCTTGACAGGGATGATGGAAGCTGGGCTGGGCCTGTCCCCCAGAGCTCCTCTGCGGGGACTGTCCAGCACTCAGGCCTCAGGGGAGCTGGACTTCTTACATGAAGGCTCAGAGCTCCAGAAGAGAATGTTCCAGTGATCAAGATCGAAACTGCATGCCCTATTATGACCTAACCTTGGGAGTCCTATCTGCCTTTCTACCGTTTCCTATTTGTTGAAATAGTCAAGAGGCCCATCCAGGTTCTGGGGGAAGGAAGGTAAAATCTGCCTCTTGATGGAAGAGTGTAAAAAAAATTGGACACTGTGTTTTGAAACCACCACACTTATTGAAGTGAAATGAGCTGTTCTATGTCTGCCTCTAGCTCCATAGTTACTATATATAACCCTTCTTCTCTATTCAAAACTTTTTGTAAGTTTTAAGGCAGCCTTCCTAAATACCTAAGATTTTGACCCAATCTACAGAATGATCTTTTAGGGTAAGACAAAAAGAAAAAGCAAACCCAGAACTTTGTCTTACTTTGATTTTACCCATAAATTTTTTAAATGGAGCTTTACTAATATGTCTTATATAGGTTGAGGCTGGTACCTACTTTCAGGCCATTTCAGGTGCAAACATGTTACCTGTGTAGAAACGATATTCCAAGAACAGAGTGAGTGTTTACCAAAAGGATTGTCAGTGGGGCCCTTAATTATTTGTCTCCCTGGAGTTACACAAGTGCTTGAGTGCCAGGCTGATCATGTCTAGTTTTAAGGAAGTTATCCGTCTCCAAATGGTTAAGACGCTTTAAAGCAGTGGTCGGCACACTGTGGCTCACGAGCCACATGCGGCTCACAAGCTTCAGTTTGCCGCTCTGTTGACGAATGAGTTTGCCGACCACTGGCTTAATCACAAGGAAAAACAACAGCCTGTAATTATTGGAATCGAGAGGCTAGGTCAGTGGTCGGCAAACTTATTCGTCAACAGAGCCGCAGTTTGCTGACCACTGCTCTAAAGGATTTGGCAAATAAACTTCATATTAAAAAACTAAATAATTAATACTAGCAGAACAATGAAATACCACTACATAGCTATTAGAGTGGCCAAATCTAAAACACTGACAACAGCAAGTGCTGAGGAGGGAGTGGAGCAACAGCAGCTCCCATTCATTGCTGGTGAGAATGCAAAATGGTACAGCCCCTTTGGAAGACAGCTTGGTGGCTTCTTACAAAACTAATCATACTCTTACCATTCAATCCAACAATCACACTTCTTGATTTACCCAAAGGAGTTGAAAACTATGTCCACACAAAATCTGCACATACATTTTTAAAATATATTTTATTGATTTTAGAGAGGAAGGGAGAGGGAGAGAGATAGAAACATCAACGATGAGAGAATCATTGATTGGCTGCTTCCTGCATGCCCCCTCCTGGGGATTGAGCCCACAACCCAGGCATGTGCCCTTGGCTGGCTTCGAACCTGGAATCCTTCAGTCCGCAGGACGACTGCTCCATCCATTGAGCCAAACCAGCTAGGGCTGCACATACACTTTTACACCAGCTTTATTCATGATTGCTTAAAACTTGGGAGCAAATGAGATGTCCTAAGTAGGCGCATGGATAAATAAACAGTGGTACATCCAGACAATGGGATATTATTCAGCACCAAAAACTCTAAAGCCTGGAAAACACCTGGAGGAAACTTAAATGTATGTTACTGAGTGAAAGAAGCCAGTGTGAAAAGGCTGCATACTGTATGATTCTAATTACATGACATCCTAGAAAAGGCAAAGCTATGACGTCAGTAAAAAGATGGGGGGGGGAGTTTGAAGGAAATGGAAGGGATGAATACTTGGAGCACAGGGGAGTCCTTTCCATTTTCTCCAATGAAAAAGCCTACAGCCCTTGGGGGACCACCACAAAATCCTTACATTCTGAGGAAGTCTCTGGCTCCCAAATCACTTGCTGCAAGCCTTAATGGACAGGTCTTAAGCCCAATAAGAAAGCAAAGCTCTAGTTCTCAGCTCCGCCCACTTCTGCGAGCTTCCTTTGTATGGAAGTGGCCTGTGAGGCCAGGCCTGTTTTGGGCGTTCCTTTCAGTGATTTCAGGGGTAGGCTGTTCTGATTTTGAGTTACCTTCACTTTAAATCTCCGTAGCAGCATCTGGATCTCCATGATGGCTGCCCTCTCTCTGCATCCTTCCCCTAACCTCAGGGGAACAATCTTGACTCTTTGGGCTGATTTGGTATCTGTGATTTCCCCCACACTCACCAAGTCACCTCAACAATAAAGTGTAGAGGAAAAAGCCTCTGCTAACTCGGGAAAGTCACATATGACAACACCCTGAGTCTCGCATCCTCATCTGTCGAATGGGGTAAGAAATACTTTGCTGCCTCCCTATGTAATTGTGAATATTAAATAACAGGAGCTTGTGAAACCACCGACACTCTGTCGGAGGACCATATAAATGCTGGGAATTATTTATTTCATGATGTATTTTGCTTTTAGAAATCATTCAGCTTCAGCTTTCCCCATTCTAATTCCCTCCAGCCCCCAGCTCCCTTCCGGGACTGGGCTGGGAGGAGAAAGGAGGAGTGACTCACTCTTCCTGACCCTCCTCCTTAATTAAGCCTCACGCCAGCCTGGCCCACGCACCGGCTGATCCTTAGGCTTGGACCAGTGACCTCCCTGGGAGTTCAGGTGTCTCTGAGCAGCTTTTCAGAGTCACAGTGCTCTGCCTCAGGACAATAGGGCATTGCATATACATTATCTTGAAATGGCAGAATCAGAATCACCTAGCTCAGGTGGAATGCAAGTTCTTGTACCACCACCATCTCCGTGGGCAGATAAACAGGTGGGCTCCGAGTCCGGCAAACCGGGGTGTGGGGGGAGAGGTGGCAGGGATGGGCCGGTTTGTTCTGGTCTTTGAAGAGCAGCGTCTGCCCCTACCTAACAGATCTCCTTGAACCCCAGCTACAACCCGTGTTAATGGAATGGCTTTAATATACCCCCACCACACCAGCCAGGTCCCTGACCAACGAGAACAGGATGAATGGGGGGGGGAAGGGGGGAGAAAGCACACAAAAAGTGGAGAGCATTCCACCAAGCACTCCTCTCAGCCCTCCGAGTCCCGAATCGGCCTCACCTTCCCGAGCAGAATGGCGGGGATTGGGCCGGAGGAGCGGGAGGAGGAAGAGGGAGGCAGCAGCCGGCTGACTCCAGGGTCCTGAGGTTCCATCTTTACTCCCGAGTAAACAGCGCTGGTGGAAACCCCTCCCAAGTACCCGACGGTGCGTCCCGTCAACTTAGTGAGGGCGGCTGAGGAAGCTGAGTCACCCCCACCCTCCCCCGGGCGAGGAGATCACCTCTCACGGACCCAAGCGGGTTACCGGGGCTGCGAGCTCCGCCGCCACAGCCCCGCCTGGAGCCAGCCTCATGCAGTGTTTGCATCGCGCAGGCCCCCCCCCCTCAAAAGCTGCCTCTATTCCGCCCCCCCAGGAGTTACCTGCCCCTGCCCCCGCCCCCGCCCCCCCCCCCCCCCCGGGACCAGGCAGCCCTCCAACCCCGGCGCCGCGCTCGCACGCAGCGGGGACCCTGGGAAGAGGGCGCGCTGCAGACTCGTGGGGACCAGGTTCAGATGCCTGTCCCGCCGCTGCAATGTGTGTGACTCCGGGCCAGCTCCCGAGCCTGGCGTCTCAGTTTCATCTGCCAGGAAGAATAGCTTCTTTGTGCGGCCACCGCGAGCATTAAACAGACACCAGGTGTGTGACGTGCCTGACACGTAGGAAGCGTTCAAGAAATGGCAGTTTCGACCTGTTACTCTGGGGAGCAAGAGGTCACCGTGGAGCTGCGTGTCCCGGGCCCAGCGGTCCTAGCAGCAAGGAGCTGTTGAGGCAGTGGGCGCGCCTGGCTGGGCAGACCAGCGCCTGGCTGGAAAAGCCCTGCGCAAGGGAACCAGGGCTCAGGCTCCGCGCAGGCCGCTCATACTGCTGCTCCTGCGTTCCGGAATGACCCCTCGTTCACGTTATAGGACTTCGGGCGACTCAAGTGTGATTCCCTGGCCGGCAATGAGGGCAGCGCTGCGCTGTGGTTCTGCAGAATCCTGGTGTGGGCCGTCGGGTCTGGGTGCCCTGGACGGCAGAGGTAGAGTTCCCTTGAGCCAGGATGGCTCCTGGGGATGACAGCTGCATGTGGCTTTGTGGTCCAAGCATACGGGCTCCCAGGCTCCTGAGTCCAAGGACCTGAGAAATGTGATGGTACAGCCCGGCTGTCCCCCCGGCCAGGGGCAGGCGGCGCACGGATTCTTCCCAGCAGGTCACCAGTGTCCCTGCGCGGGTACCGCTGCTCGGTGAGTGAGGGCGCGCTTGGCACTCAATGAGGGCTGGGTAGTTCTTGATTCAGGCCTGGCAGGGCTAGGGCTGCTCGCGTCCTAAAGAAGGCCTGCCCCTACATGCCCACCCTGTGCCAGTTTGTGGGTCCCTCCAAGAAAGGGATTCTTTGGGGGCAACAGGGACGCGGTGGAGCCTCGCGAGGCGGTCCTGCGGCGCATCCACACGGTGCTATGGGCGCCTCTCTCTGGACTCCGGGCTGCCGGCTCTACCTGGAGGGGGAACAAGCCCTGCTGCTGAGATTGTAGGGAAACAGATAGAAAACTCACCCCACTGGAGGGCACCCGATCTTACCCTCTCTATTCGGATTCCACCCCTCAACCCAGAAACCCGTTTCGGAGTTCCAGGAAGCAACACCCCTTCGAAGCAGCTCACGAGGCCTTAACCCTGACACCAGGACTCCAAGTCTTTCTGGCCCAGGCTTGGCGCAGCGAGCTGGAGATCCACCTTCCTTTCCCGCTCCCCTGGCCCGCGGGCCGCAGAGGGTCCAGGAATCAGAATCAGCTCGCGCTGGGTTGTGTTCTGGCTGCGCGAGAGCCTGGTCCTCCTCCAGACGCAGGTGCCGCTGCTTTGGAGCCCCGGCGCTCAGGACCGGCCTGGGCGAGCACTGGCGCACGGCTCGCCTATGAGCTCCGCGGTGCGCGGCCTTCCTATCCATGCACACCAGCGCGTTCCATCACCCTGCTGCCCGCACGCACTCTCGTGCCATATCCCGTACATCCTCGCGCCCTGGTTGGCACGGCTGGTGTCCCCTTCCAGCATCTCTAGGCAGGTTTGCGCGTCCAGCGGACCGAAACCGTAGCAACGGCATGGGGACCACACACACACACACAAGGAAGGGCCCAGTCACCGAGACCAAGTCCCTCGGTCCTTCTCCACCTGACATTCAACACAGAAACATTTCCACCTCTCCCCTCCCGTCTGGCAGCTTGCTGGCGAGACGAGGGCGTTGGTGGGGTCAGGGAGGCGGAATCCCCAGCGCTCAGACTCCGGCGCCCCTACTCAGCTGGTCCTTGTTCTTCCTGGGGGCCCAAATGGTGTTTCCATAAGGCCGGGGGAAACCGAGGACGGAGTAGCCCGGCCTCTCTCCCCAGATCTCCCTGGCCCTTTTAACCTTTGCAAGCGCGTCATGCCATCACTCCCTGCCCCCAGGTGGACCCCAGGAGATGCGCTTCGGGGGAGGGACACCAGGGTACAGCCTGACCTGAGCCCGGGTGTGGGGGAAGTGGGGGGTGGGGCTGCCTAGTGCGGAGGGTCATGCGGGCAGGAGGGGGAGGGGAGGAGAATTAAGAGGAAGCACAGCCAGCCCAAGCTTCCCTCTGCTCTCTCAGTAGCCCTTGGCTTTAAGCCCCCAAGCAGGCAAGGCGGCCAGCTGCCTTCGAGGGCTGGGTTCTACCTTCTCCATTCGGTTTCACCTTGGAGGGTTGCGTGGGTATGGGGCCTGGGAACAAATGAAAGGCGAATGCGGTCACAGGAGCAGAAGGAAACCGGCTTCCAGCCACTGCGTCCCTTCCTCTCTTCTGGTCGCCCGCCGCCCCCTGAGTAAAACGCCTGGTTTCTGTGCTGCCACGGGGAGAGGGAGGGGGGGGCAAAAGGGAGGGGTGACAAGCCTCTGGGGACCGTGTTTGGTGGCCTCTCACGGGGAGCGGCTGTATTCACCTGGCTACATCTGTGCAAAAGTTACCTGCTGGAGGACTGGCTTGTAGCGATTTGTGCAGTGGGCGAGTAGCTACTTGGGTTTATTTTCAGAACCTCTGCCTAGTTTCCCCGTTTAAATACATGTTTTCGGGCTTAGCTTTCCAAGGGGGAAGGCAAGAGGGAAGTTGCAACAAGTAGTGCAGGGTCCATGCCTGAGTTCGCTTTACTGAATAAAGCTGGATGGGCACCTCGCCCCCTACTGGCCAGCGAGCGCTTCGCGCAAACCCCAGCGATTCCACCTAGGCCGTGAGCGAGAGTGCCAGGCCCAGATAGGGTCCCTGACCTGTTGCCTTTTAGGAGCTAGAGCGCGCTCTCTCTCTCTCTCTCTCTCTCTCTCTCTCTCTCTCTCTCTCTCTCTCTCTCTCTCTCTCGGACTCCGAGACTTGATGCTGAGCCCTGCCCAAAAGCTTCCCTGCGAGACCGGGCCCTGGTCCCACAGGTGCTGGGCTGGGACTGGGTGCTCGCAGGGCACCAGTGTGAGTGTGGATTTGCATACTTCGGGGAGAAGCATGATGCATCTTTTGCTTGTGTGTGTGAGCTTATGTATTTGGGAGGGGCTCATTTGTGAGGGTTTGTTTGCCTGAGGACATGTTAGTGTGTGTGTTTCCCAGTATATGTGTGCATGTGGACATATGTGGGACACTGTGTGTGAGGGGGTGAGTGTTTTTGGTGCCATCCACAGTGCCTGACAGATGACAAGCTTTCAGTACTCGTGAATCAAATGATACATGTGTATGCTTGTGCCCTTGTGAAAGTTGTGCACAGCCTGTTTGCCTGTGTATCTGGAAAATGGGGGGGGGGGAGGCGGGGCAGGTAGGGTTGAAGCAGGCTCCAGGGGCTACTGTGCTTCCCCTTTCCAGAAGTAAGCCAGGTCTGTCAGCCAGGCTTCCGGCATCCCATGAGCCTCTCTATGCCCTCAGGCAGTAGCTGGCTCTTCATGCCAACGTCAGCGGAAGTCAGGTCACCAGGACCTGAGTGTCCCCTGCAAGCAGGGCCTCCAGGAGAGGCTGAGGGAACTGCCAGGGCTGGGATTCCTCATGGAGTGCCAGGGCATGGGGGGGTACTTGGTGCGGCACCAGGGGGACCAGTCTTAAAGTCCTCTGGGGATTCATTCCCTTGACCTCCAGTCCTGCGCAGAGCGAAGGCATAGCCTCTGCGCCAAGTTAGCCCACCCAGTTGACCGCATCTGCGAGGTCTTGACGGGGAAGGAATCCTTGATGCTCAGAAAGTCCCCACGAAAGCGTTTCGGTGAGCGCTGATTTCACCAGAGAGGAAAGACCCGAGAAGTTCCCACTCTCAAGGATCACCCTGCAGGAAGAGTGCCCCTTCCCTTCCCTTCCCTTCCCTTCCCTTCCCTTCCCTTCCCTTCCCTTCCCTTCCCTTCCCTTCCCTTCCCTTCCCTTCCCTTCCCTTCCCTTCCCTTCCCTTCCCTTCCCTTCCCTTCCCTTCCCTTCCCGTTGTCCAGGTGGCAGGTTTGGTCCTAAACGTCCTGGTGGCTAAAGTGGGATATGTCCGGTATTTACAGCAACTGCAACCTAAAACGCATCGATTTCCTTTAGGAGGGACATCCCGCCCGCTTTGCCAGGACCGGCTAGACGGGTTGCCTTATAGGAGGGGTGGGGGCTTGATCCTCCAGAGGGGAGGGATGGCTGCAGGTTAATTTACAGCCACAGAGGCGCCCAGGGCACAGGATGCTAGGAGGTGCTCCCCTAGCTGGCCAGCCAAGCCCAGGCGCCCTCTTGCTTCCATTTACATCACTCGCCTGGCCCGCGGGGCCAGCCTCCCTGAGTCTCCTCTGACTTCTCCCCTCCCCACCCCTTCATCTCCACTCCAGAACGCTGCCGTTTTCTGAGCGTGGAGGCTTTTGCTCTATGGCCACACACAAAACTCCGGCTTCAAGGCTAGATGAGCGGCTGCCCTTGGGGCCAGGGAATCTGCCCAGTGGGTCAGGTCTGGTTGTGGGGACTGCGATCATCACTAAGGAGCGCACCCCTTCAGGAAACCTCCATGACCCGATCTGTTCCCCAGTCTTGGTATTTCCCAACACAGGTGCCCGTGCTCTGCACACAGACTCCCATTTCCTCCCCTGAGGTGAACAGAGAGGTGGTGAGGGCACTGCTTGGCCTGTGGGGGAAGAGGCGTCCCAAGGAGGAGTGGGCCGCCTCTCCCCCATCTCTCATGGAGCTTCCTGGACAAGAAAAGACCAGAGGGCTTTGGAGGAGGGTTCTGAGTTTTCCACTTGCACACGTTGCGTGTGTGGGAAGGTGTCCCCGGGTTTTGGGACTTGTGGGGCATCCCTGCCCAGAATGGTCCACCGGAGTGTCCAGTCCCTGGAGGGAAATCAGACACTGTTGCACTCAGGGCTTACGGTCCTCGTGTTGTATATCCATATATATTTATCATTTCTAATTTTATTATAAAATAAAAGCAGAAATATTTCCTGAAGAACATTCACATGAGGGCGCAACAGGGAGATGGCAAGTCCGAGGCTCGGGAGGCACGCTCTGGTGGGAGCATTGTGGTCAGGGCCGGGAGGAAGAGGAGAGTGCAGGGCTGGGCCTCACCGAGAGGAAGCAGCCAGCGGTAAAGGGGGTGGGGGAGTAAGAGGGCCGGCGGGGCCTTCTCACCGCTGCCCTTTCTCTTCCAATTAAGTTACTAGGGCAAAGCTGACACCTGCAGCCCCAAGGACCCCTCTGGGAGGGCCTCTGGAGATGGCCTGGATTCAAAGGCTGTCTTTGCTTTTTCCCCTCCTATCCCCCAACCTCGGAAATCCAGGGGTGGCGGTGGGGGGTCAGAAGGCCAGGCAGGGGGGGAAAGACTGAGGGGTACAGACCCAGGGCCAGAATATGTGAGGCTGGGGGAGAGGAGAGACAGTCAGAGAGGGACAGAGAAACAGAAACCTAGTGAGAAATGACAAGCCAGAAATATAAAGGGAAACAGAGACAGAGTGAAGAGGGGGAAAGCAAGAAAGGGAGAAAGGGAAAAGAGAGAAGAGAAGAAAGGGAAAGGAAGAGGAAGAAAGAGCAAGGGAAGAGAGAACAGAGAGAAGCAGAGAGAAGGTAGGAGAGAGAGCATAAAGAACTGTGTATAATTTATTCCCTTCCCTGGTTCAAGACCCGGTCCCCGGTCTCCAACGCATCTCAAAACCAACTTGTTGGGGGGGGAGGAGGATTCCCAACAAAGGCCAAACCCGAGGGCCATCCGCAACATCAACTGGCGGTTCAGCCGGCTTGCTTGCGGGTCTCTTAGTCCCTGGCGGGGCCACCACGCCGGAAGCCCTCCCGACACGGCCGCTCTCAGTCCTCGGCGCCAGCCGCGGAGGCCCGCGCACCGAGGCCGGTGGGGCTCTAGGAGCCCAGGTCCACGAGGTTGGCTGACATGGGGTTGAGAATGGAGTCCTGCAGGCCGTGGTGGTGCTGCAGCGGGTCCGCGCCGCCTCCGCCTGGCACGGGCACCGGCACGGGCACGGCGCTGGGGCCCGGAGGGTGGCCCAGGCTGTGCAGGGATGGCAGCCCGGGTGGCGGCGGCGGGCTGAGCAGCAGCGCGGGGCTGGACGACGAGTGGTCTGGCGTCCCCGACGGCGTCTTCTCGTCCTCCGAGCTGCCTAGCACCGACTTGCCGCTGCCATTCAGCGACGCAGCCAGCGGGTTGTGGCTGTTGGAGTTGGAGTTCTCGCTGTTCTCCCTGCAAGTGCAGGAGCAAGGTCACAGGTCAGCAGGGAAACAGAGGCGGCTCAGCGCTGTGACACCTGGAGCCCGAGCCTGCGTCCTCCTCGGAGCCAGAGCCTCGGGGCGCTGCCTGCGGTATTCGGTTTCTACCATCTTATGTTTGGCCCGGCCTGGGGCTCTCATCCTTTCTGCCAGTTCTCTATCGCTCAACACCGATTTCTCTCCACTATCCTCCTGGTATCATCTCTATTGCCCCACCTTTCATGCTCTCAATCTCATGAAAATCATTCCTGCTCTCTGTATGTTGCTCCTCCCTGTCCCCTCCCCCCCACACCTCACTGACCTGCTAACATTCCCCACCAGAGCAGAGGGGTGAGGGACCGTGGCTCCCTGGAGTTGGTCTGGCTTTTCACATCTTGGCTCTGCTATCCAGGGTTGGCTGGGTAGATGTAGGGCCAGGAGGGTGAGAGGCCCTAGATACTAGACACTTAACGTTAGAGACCCCAGAGGCCCTCATCTCCTTTTCCTTTCCTCTGCTGGAGGGAAATCCCTCACTGCGGGCAGGTTCCTGGAGCTGGGTCCTTTCCCTCCAGCCCCCAAACTGGCAGGCCTGGTGAGGGATCTCCTGGTTGGGGCTAGCGACAAAGCCCTACAGACGTAGACCCTCCTTTCCCTGGTGGCACAGTGAAAACTTCCTCTGGGAGACTGGAAATTGGGGGCTCGGATGGCAGCTCCTAGGAGGTTGGGGACAGGAGAATGAAGGCGCCTAGACTTTCCCATCATACAGGAAAAGGAGGGACTCGTCTGCGGCCCTCACCTGGGGCCTGGCCTGAGAACCAAGTTCCTCAGGAGTCTGGATGCAAGCCAGTCTGGGTGGAAGGGGACCCTGGCAGGGAGAACCCACCTCCTTGCCCTTCCTTTGACTGGCAACCCTGCCAGATTTGAAGATTTGAAATCTTGGGTAGATTTTCTTCACCGGCTTCCCAAGGCCTTTTCTTCCTGTTTTCCTGGAAGGGAACTTCCCACAGAGCTGATACCTGACAACTGTGGCTACCTTAACCTCAAGGTTTCAGAGACTAGGGTCCCCCTGGCGTGCCCCCACTCCAGAAATCTGGTTCCACTGTTCAGTACCTCCACCTAACCCTAGTCACGCAAACTCTGGCTTACATACACCGGGCGCCACCAACCCCAGGTATCTTGTTTTGCTGTTGCCCTAAGGCTGGATTCTGCTCCTACAATCAGTTTCTCTCCCATAACCCCTGCCCCCTCCAGAGTCCAGATTTGGATTTCGGAGGGGCCACATGGGCTGGCAGCCACAAGAGCCTAGGTCAGTGTTAGGTTAGTTCAGGAAGTCTTGGTTTCCCTGAGGACAAGCCACTCTCAGCCTTTCTGCTGCTCTCAGCTCACCCCAGACCTAGACCTACCCACCAGGGTGGGTAAAACCCAAGGAGAGAGGGGTCCAGGGCATGGCAGGCCAGAGAAGGGCTGCTGGGTCCAACAAGGCAGAAAAAGGGGCATATGTGTCTCTTCTCTCCCAGAGCTGACACTTACCAGCGTTTGGCCTCTCCGTCCTTTCTATGCGGGATAAAAGATTCTTGCTGTCAACTCCTATATCCATATTCAGACAAGGACCATTCTTGCCCAGGACCCTCCGCATTCGGGTCAAACCAGAAGTTCCAATCCCAGGCTAGTGGGCCTAGAACTGAGCAAGGCCCACGGGAAGTGGGAAAGTGCGGACGCGCTACAAGTGCTAGCGAATTTGCTTAAGCCTCCTGAAATCAGCAACCCCAACAGGCCAAACCCACGCAGTCCCTTTGGAGGACTCTCAGGCTCTGCCTGCTGAGCTCCGCTTGCAGGCGACCCAGGATCACTGTCTTGCTCCTGCCTGGAAGCTCACTGCGTCTCTATTTTTGTCCACAAGCGACCCGGGCCGTCAGTCAATAACTTCCCCAAGTGCTTTGCCCGCTTTGGACAAATTCCTGCCCACGGGGTCTCCCCAAAGATCTCAGCGCCACCCGGGTCAGCAGGACTCACCTGGGCCATGGCGTTGACTAAGGGCCCGGTTGAGGCCTCTCCTGGGAGTTAAGCCCACGCCATGCGACCCCCTCCCTGGAGCCCAAGGGGAGCTCTACTTACTCGTACCTTTCCTTGGCCTCGGCTGCCCGGTCACGCTGTCGCCGGTTCTTGAACCAGTTGCTGACCTGTGTGGTGGTGAGACCCGTGGCCTCCGCCAGCTCCCGCTTCTCCCGCGGTGAGGGGTAGGGGTTGTGCGCGTACCACTCGCGCAAGACGCTGCGACTCTTTTCCTTGAAGCAGTAGCTGGTCTCCTCGCCGTCCCAGATGGAGCGTGGCAGCGGAAACTTGCGGCGCACGCGGGTACTTGCCCACAGCACCCAGGGGCCGGCCGCGCAGCTTCTCGGCCTCGATGTAGTGCGCCTTGAGCCACAGCTGCTGCAGCTTGGCGTGGTTGTGCGGCGAGAACTGGTGGCTCTCCAGGATCTTGTAGAGCTCGCGGAAGTTGCCGCGGTGGAAGGCCACCACCGCCTTGGCCTTGAGCACACTTTCATTCTTGTGGAGGTGCTCGCAGGCGGGCAGCGACCACAGAAAGCGGCCCAGCCGCTCGATGTTGCCGCCCTGTTGCAGCACCTCGCACACGCACGCCACTTGCTCCTGCGTGAAGCCGAAGGTAGGCAGCATGGACATGGTGCCGGCTGCGCCCCCGCCCGCCCGCCCGCCCGCGCGCACCCTCACCGCGCTGCGCGGTCCGGCATGGGCGCCTCCCCGCCGGGCGGTCCGGGCCGAGAGGCGGGCGGGGCGGGCTCCCTGGCCCGGCGCTGGCTCTCGGCGAACTCCGAGTCACTGCAGTACGTCCCCGCGCCGGCCGCGGCTCCCGCGCAGCTCTGCGGCCCCGTCGCCTGCCCGCCTCGCCTGCGCCCTGGTCCAAGCCCGGGGGCCGCCCGGGGCGCCGCTCGGCATGCTCCGCGTCCGCTCGCCTGTCGCTCCCTCGCTTGCTTCTCACTAGGTCTCCCTCCCGTCTAGCTCTCTCGCTTTTTTAATAATATTATTCTAAGCGGGCATGAGGCGCGGCGGCCCGCGCCCTGATTGGTCTGGTTATCTGACCCGGGGCCTGCCCGCGCCAGACAATAGTCGGAGTCAAATTATTCGCCATGGAGACGCTGTCAGTCACTGGTAACCCGAGCCCCGGCGGGCCGGGCGGCTCCCCCCGGCTGGCTCCGCTGACAGATCGCCCGGCTCCACGCAAAGCGCAGGGCAGCTTGAGACAGGAGCCGGAGGCGCTCCAAGAACCTGGGAGGCGGAGAAGGCCGGGCAGGGGCCCGCGGCGGCGGTGATTGACGGAGCGGACGCCCAAAGAGCAAGGGAGGAGACGGACCCGGGAGGGGGGCGGAGTGGAGACGCGCAGAGGAGAAAAGGGGAGGACGGGGTGGGGGGGAGGGAAGAGGGGGAGAAGGAAAGGCGGAGGGCCGCTTAGGGGGGTGCCGGGAGGAAGGGAAGAGAGGGGTGGAGGAAGCCTTGAGGGGGAAGAAACTTTGGGGAGCCTTTAGCAGGCTCCGCGGGATGCCTCCGCCCCACTCCGGGTCACCACGCCCCTCTTGGGGCCACTGTTTGCGGGGGTAGATTCTATCCGGAGCTGGCCAGTGGGATGGGAAAGTTTGGACTTTCGCGGACGCCCCTCAAGGATTTGGCTTTTCCTGCTGACCGCGCCCTACCCCCATCCTCGGAACTCTGGACCAGAGCGATCCTCGAGGGAGAGAGGGAGGGAGTCGGGGAGAGAAGTGGGGAAGACTTGGCAGTGACCGCAGGCGGACGCCTGAGAATCTACTTCTTGGAGGATCCCGCCTTTCCTCCCTCTCCTAACCCTGCCGACTGCCCGGCGGCCGGAACCGCCTCGGCCCCGTGCTCTCTGTCCTTGCCGGGCGGGGACTCAGACTTAACCCCACGGGTTCCACGGATCGAGCGGCCCGAGAAGCGCCAGCACTTCCGTGTGGCTTCTACGGAAGTTGACTCCGGTCGGCAGCGCCCGCAGCCTGCCCACGGGGAGGCGAGGGCCTGGAGACTAGGACGGTGGGTCGTGGCACTTTCCCCGAGGCTAGTTCCGGAGGACCGAGCGGAGGCAAGACCCTGCCCCTCCCCCCCCTCCCCCCCCGGGTCAATTTGGAATGGGCTCCCGCCACTTCCAGCATGGGAACCAGGTCTCTGAGCTCAGGAATTAGGGGCTTTCAAAGGGGGGGTCCTGTTTTTTGCTTCTTTGTCAGGACGGTGTGGAAACACGTGTTACTGGTTCTCTGGAAGAAGGGCTGCTGATGCTATCTAGGTTTTAGAAAAGCCAGGGGCTGAGTTCCTTCCCCGACTAGTCCTTTCCACTTCGTTTCCCCTCTTGGCTATGAGCTGTTGCAGGCCTGAGCCGATCTGGCTCCTGGTGTCAGGACCCAAGCCAACACAAAGCCCAGGCTCGATCCTCAGCGTAAGACCGGAACCTGTGTATAGGCAACATTTCTTCATTCGCACCCCTGTAAGCTTTCTCGGAAGTTTGTGCTAGGAGCACTGGAATGGCAATTCAGAGCCCTGGGTTGAAGTCATGGCGTTGCTTGTTGCCTATGAACAAGTTTCCTATTCCTCTAAGTGTCTTCCCCTCCCCCGCAAGAGTTCCCCCCAGCTCTAGTGTTCTAGAAGTCTTGGAGTGTGTGACTGTGTGTGTGTGTGTGGGGGGGGGGGGGTGAGGGGATGTTTGGATGCATGAAAGAATGGAAACCTGGGGCTGTCCCTAAGACTTTGTTCTGGGGGCTTGCCCTGGTGTGTTGAGACCACAGGGCTATCAAAGTATGTTCTGCGCCAGGGCGAGGGACAGCTCCTTGCAGAAATCCAGGTGGCATCTTCAGAGCCCTGCTACTTCCAGACCACTCTCTCCAGGGTCCTCTGTGCTGTTAAACAGGATTCGCTCCAGACTTGGCTTTGGGGAAGAATTTAGCCCTGGCTACACTGAGTTTCAGAGCCTGCCTTGCTGACCCTCAAGAAGGGGCAACCTATGCTTTTCGAGACCTCTACTTTAGCCACATGATTAATGACTGTTAGGTTGGTTCCAGCTCTGCCATGGCCACTTTACATCCTGGCAATGTCAGGCCAGGGCTGTGGGAAGCACCCGGCTGGTGCAGGTGAATGGGACTGGGCATCATCACTTCCTGGTGTGAAACTTTGGGCCAGTTTGTGATCAGCTCCACCTCATTCTCTCCCAGGATTAGATGAAGCCTGAGTGATCTTGCAAGTCCCTTGCTGGTTCTAGGTTGGGGTGAGTCTAGGAATACTAACCTTAGCAAAGCGGGTAATCTTTGCAACCTTAGCCATAGCTCCTACTGTGAATTTGCCCCTCCTTGGATCCCTGGAGTTTCAAAAGTAAACTTCCACCAGAACTGGGTCCTGCCCATGTTCAGCTAAGGCTCATTTTCTGGAACTTCAGACTCATCATCCCTTCCAGCGTTGTCCTCTTTGTGACCCCTGGGCGCTAAGCCCAAGAATCAGCCTGGCCAGGGGAACAGAGGTGGGACCTGCCACCTTGGATAATATAGTGTGTGCCATAAGAAAAGTCATTACAGAGCAAGCACAGAGAACCTGTAACCCCATTTGCCCAATGTATGGGTGTGTGTCCATATGCCCTAGTTCTCCCCTCCCCTCATATTTGCAGGAAACCAACCGGTTCTAGCAGGTCTGGGCTAGAACATCTTGCCAGTAGCAGCAGCTGAGTGCCTGCTCACCTACAAAGCTCAGCTAGTGTTTCTTTGCTGGGAAGCCCCCTCCCTGACGGTCTTGGTCTTTCCCACAGGTCAGAGGACTTGGGAGGTGACTGGTGAGGATTTAACAGACACCAGCCTGACCCTAAGGCAATCTGGGCCCCCAGTACCAGTGCTCAGAGCAGCTGCTGGAGAGGGTACCAGGCGCTTTGGACGTACCCCACCCCAATCCACCGGATCCCAGGCTCCTTCCTCCCCTACGGCATACTTGAGAGGCCTGCACTTACTGTTTCATCAGGCACAAATAGCAGCTCCATGGCTGGGAAGGAAAAGGCTTTTGTAGACCTGTGGAACTCTGGGCTTCATTGAATTGGCTCCTTTCACCTCCTACATGTGCTGGAAGGCCCTGGGATTGCACTTTCCGGAATGGATGGGTGTGCTCCAGTGAGCTCACACTGAGAGAATGCCTTTGCCCCATGACTCTGGGTCCGGGACATTCTGGGGCCTTTGTGTCTGGAACTGAGCCGGAATCTTCCCAATGCAAGGCTGAAGGGCCCCCATTGCCCTGCTCAGGGCGGGCACATTGCCCACTCGAGGGACTTTTGGGGAAAGGGGAGAAGCAGCCGCACCAGCCTCCCAAGGGCTTCCTTGACTTTGGGTTGGGGCTATTTAGGAAAAAGGGGGAAGATCTAAGTAGAAAGAGTTCCTTGGCGGCTATTTCCAACGCCAGCAGAGAAGGGGGAGGGGCTCGGTGCCAAACCAGAGGACCAGAAGCTTTTTAAATAAAATCTTTATTTTTCCAGCCCATAAAAGCTGCAGAAATCCCCTAGGCAGACTCTGACCATGTCGCTGCGCGTCTCAGGCCCTCCCCGCAGATCCGCACTCCGGGCTCCAAGCTTTGGAGCGTCCTGCGGGGAGGGGGTGGGCCGGCCGCCGTCCCAGAGCCTTCTCTTCCTGCCGGACCTCGCGCTTGGGCCTCGGAGGCGCGTTTCGTTGAAAGCGGGTCAGCAACTCGGGGCGGGTGTGCGCCCGGGCTCCCGGCGCCTGCCTGCCCACTACCTCCGCCTGTCTCCTGTTCCCACTGGTTTCGTCGCCGGGTGGACGCAGCTGGGTACTTGCAAACCCCGGACGCAAGGTTTTGTGCTGCCCAACGTTTGGGGCAGGCCAGGGCGCGGGAACTCCACTCACACGAATTCAGGCAGTGGCCCCGCGGCGCCCCGAGCTGGGCTAGGCTGCGGGGCCCTGGGCTCGGGGTGGCCGCCCTCCCGAAACGGCGCGAAGCAGGGGATCGCCCGCGCCGCACGTGGCTGGCACGGTCAGACGCCCTCAAGAGCCAGAGCAGCAGGGTCCCCCGGTGGGCCCCGCTGTCCCTCTGCCTTTCGGGCCTTTTGCTTCGGCCCTACGCGGTGGCCAGGAGTGTCCTCGCGGGCAAAACGGTTTGGAGGCCGCGGGCTCACGGGAGCCCTTGTTCAAACGAAAAGAGCGAGAACGAGGGCTCAGGGGCCCTTTGGAGGCGTGCGGCCAGGCCCAAAGCACCGCCCGCCTTCCTGCGAGGCCCGGCCCGGCTCGCAGCCTTCGGTCCAGCCCGCGATCACGGCTCAGACCCAGAGTCCCTGCCACCCCGCGCCGCACTCCCTTCCCGGCGCACAGGGGATGCCGGGCCCCTTTGCCTGCGGTGGGATGGGGAACACGCGGCGTGGCGGGTCGACTCTCGGCTTCGGGTTGGAGAAGCCACATTCTGTCAGTGTGAGTTCACTGGAGCGCCCCCAGCCACCCCCGGTGCCGTCTTCTAGAAAGTCCGCAGCCTGTCTTCTCCACACCCCCCCCCCTCCCCAGTCCCCGAGGGGCGGCGCGCGTGCGGGACCTGCCTCCGGCCAGCTCTGCTCCCGCGCGCCCCCACGCGGCAGGTCGTAGAGTCCAGGTGGGTGGGTCGGTCCAGTTCCTTGCCCACCCGAGAGGGCGCCGGGAGGCGCGCGGGTTCCCTGCTCACCTCCCCTCCCCGCACTAACCGGCCGTGTGCGCTGGCAGAGGGGGCACCAGAGCTAAGGCGAATCCATGAGGCGCACTCCCTCTGAGACAGACGCACAGAAGCCGGGAGGGCATCAGGTTGCCAGGGTCTGATCACAATACCCTTGGGAGACAGACACCGGCTTTTCACGCTCTCATGTCCCCTCTGGAATTTCTGGTTCTGCCTGGCACACATTGGGAGCCCATGAAATGTCTGAATGGACGCCTGAATGACGAATGGGATTTGCCGACAGCAACACCTGGGAAGTACCAGGCCTGTAGGAGAATGGCCCTCTTCCTCCTCAAGCATCCTGTTCTTCCCTCCCAGGCCCCTGCTTGCCCTCCTTCCTCTTCTTTGTAGGGGAAGTCTCAGAGACCTGTGATGGCTTCCTCCAGCCAGAAGTACTGGGGGCTGGAGTCTCCCCAGGGCTACACAGAAGCTGCAGACTGAATGTGCCGCTCTTAGAAATTCCAGGTCTAACTGCCTATCCTAGCACACTACCAACCAGGTTCCCTTGGGTTGCAGGAAAGAACGTTTTCTAAATAGAGTTATTCTAATTTTGTGGGGCTGCTGTTTTTAGTTGCATTTCCTTAGTTACTTTACAAAAATCCTCTGTAGGCAACGTGTAGATCAGGTTTCCTATAAGAAGTGACTTTTCTTCTTCTTCTTCTTTCCATTACCTGTGAGAAATTCTATCTGGGAGTAGGGATTCCTGGCTTGGCACTTCTCTCTCCTGCAGTATCTATTTTTATTACCATTAATTACAATGCATCAGTCCCACTCATCAGTGACACCCCCTCCCCGTGGCTGGTGACTACTCTTGGCTCTCTGCATTTGGGTGACGCCTGGGCAAGAGGGCACTCCCACCCAGCCATAGGGAGGCAGCTACCAAGTTCTGTATTTTTAAAGGGAACCTGGAAAAAGCCAGGATTGTTCTTAACTTGGAAATCCAATACTTTGTGTTGTTGTCTCTGTAAATTAAAGCTAAAATCCAGGGGCTGTTTCTTATAGAAGAGTGTGTGCTAATTAATTTATGCACAGTGCTGTGAGACCACTTTAATCAAGTATGTAGAAACAAGATACAGCGCTGCTGGGAGGGCACATGGCTCAGGGAAACAGGCGCGTGAGGCTGCTGCAGAGGGACCGGGTCAATTTTAGCCACAAATAAATGTCCTCTGGTAGCACCCTGGCATTCTGGTTTGTGATGACAGGTGTGTGCTTGGCCCTCTGGCAATTAGCATCGTTGTTTTAATCATCTTACTATCATTCATTGTCAGTAACTGCTCACATAGGGGGAAGGTTGGGTGGGTGGAACAGAGAGGACGTGGGCTTTGGTATCCAACAGGCCTGGGTCCTTGGTTCAGACCCACCGCCTTAGTAGGTCACTCAATCTTGGAGGCTTACTTTGCTCATTTGTAAACTGATGACAATAATCCAGTACTTGGCACAAAATAAACATGCAACAATTGTTTATTGAATCGAATACGGTTGCATTGGGGATTCGAGATAATATTTATGAAACATCTGGTTTGCTATAGGTGCCCAGTAATTAAAGCTGTTGCTGTCATTAGGATGCGATGGGATAGTGTATTTCCATAATTGCATATAATTATTATTTCAGAAAGCACCTGACTTAAGTGTCAAAAGGTGGATTTCGTTTCCAGGTGACAAATATTATCAAGCTTCTATTGTATGCTCAGACCTGGGCTAGGCGTTTTGGGAAAAGCATTCAGTTATGTGAACAGAGGTTCGGGAGCAGTGGAAAGATGGGAATTTGCACACATGAGGCTGCCGTGGTCTCTCAGTTCGCCGTCCACAGCAGCCTTGGAGAGAGTGTGGGCGTT
The DNA here is from genome assembly GCA_026230045.1 of Corynorhinus townsendii. Classification (NCBI taxonomy): domain Eukaryota; kingdom Metazoa; phylum Chordata; class Mammalia; order Chiroptera; family Vespertilionidae; genus Corynorhinus; species Corynorhinus townsendii. Next base: position 146,349,231 of record JAPDVU010000007.1, on the reverse strand, counting down.
GGAGCCAGGCTATCTGAGTTAAATCCTTCCTCTGTCACTGAGTAACAGTGTGATCAAGGGCAAGCCACTTAATCTTATGGAGTCAGTTTCCCAGTCTGGTGAGAATAAAAAGCTGGTGTAACAAGCACCCTGCTCCCAGGATTTGGGGATGAGAAAATGAGTTAATGTATGTGAGAAGGCTGGGTCCCTGTTTGGAGATGAGCAGGAGAACTTCAGCTGCCACAATGTTTTGCTTTATCTGATGGTATTTTAAGAGATATATTTTGTAGCCTCAGCAAGACTTTAATGTAGGGTCCTTGTTCAAAGGGTAGATGGAGGAACACACACACAGAATCAAATAGGAATGTGCATGTACACACAAGTAATTTGTATATATAAGCAAATACCTGTCCCCATACATACACATGTGGACACACACAAATGCATATATACTTCCATTCATAGGAAATTATGGATATACCATTCATACTCACACGAGGAAATAATTCCTGAAGTCATGGGGACCATTTCACCCTCAGTGCACCGTATATATCTATGTCACCCCCGAACCAGTCCTCTATAAGAGTATAGTCACAATTTGGTGGTTTTTGGGGGGAAGAAAACTCAAGTGGTAAGAGCAGTAGAAGTTGAAACTAGAAAATGTAAATACGTTCAGTTACTGAGTTTCCCCCCTTCTGAAGAGCAAGCATTCTTAACTAGAAAATTTTGTACGCTAAATGTGTTATAAAGTTTATGGCCACTTGGCATATGGCTGGGGATGGGGGCATTCTTAAGGAATCTATAGTTTCCACTATCTTTTGTTTTCTAGCTCATTTTTAATCTGAGAAGTTTCTAGAAGGTCAGATGTCACCCCCATCAATATTGACAATGCTCACCAGCAATTCAATTCAATCTCATTCTAGTCTGGCCAATGAAGCAAAGATACTTATTTTCCTAAAGATCAGTCTGAGGAGTAAAGTGCTTCTCCTCTATGTCCGGCTCTGTGCTAGGCTCTGTCAGGGGGAGAAGAGAGGAAGATACTGTTTTGCCCTCTAGAAGTTTGTAGACTAGTTGGGCAACAGAACCAACCAGTGTGAAGCAGAAGAAACAAGTCCACGCACAGCTGCCTTTCACCACGATGGGCAGAGAGGTCAAGAGGAAGGAAATATTGTGTGCCTGGGTGCGCAAGGAAGGCTTCTTGGAAAAGGTGGTCTTGATCTGGGCTTTGGACAACAGGGAGAATTAGGACAAAGGAAGAGGCACGATTGGGACAAACTGAAGTCTGATGAGCGCAGAGCTGAGTGCTGCCTTCCGGACCTACCTTCACTACACCTGAGAACGCTTCCTAGGGTTTGTGGCCATTGCTTATTTCCCTCTTGCTCTCCAAAGTGAGAGAGTGAGATTTCTGGGAAAAGTCAAAATATGTAGAGCTAACAGAATCCACCAGGGCACACTTATTCTGGCCCTATCAGGTGACAGCCCTAACTGGCAAATGAGTCTGGTTGCAGAGAAAGGACTGGTGCTCACAGTGTAGTCTGAGAACCATGCAAGATGGAATGAAGCTAATCTGAAGAGCAGTGGTTCTTGATGCTGGGGGTCTGAGACCCCATGAGAAACATGAGGAAAGTCCTCTCTACAAAAAATGCTCCTGAGCACAAAAGGTGACACTTAATTGCAGGGTTCACAGATCCTGCCCGCAGGCCCTGAGCTCATCCCGGGATCGGTGTTGTACACAAGCATAGGCAGGCTGGAAGGGCTGCTGGGCAGCCAAGTGCTGGAGGCCCTGTGCTTTCTGGGAGTCTCTAGCCCCACTTTGGGGTCAAGAACAGGGCTTTCATCTCCCTTCACAGCCACTTGCCTGACAAGCACAAAAGTGGATGGAATAACCTTTGTACTCACCTACTCCATCCCAGAGCACCAGGGGTCTTCCTTCTCAGTAAAGCAGGTACCACGTTTACCCGTTAGTCAATACAGTCCATTTCCTCAGACATCAAATATTTTTCCTTTCCTATAGTTTTTCAAAATTAACTGGGTTAAATGATTTCTCCTTTGCAGCCCTTGCCTGTCCTTGAACACGAAAATGGCCCAGCACCCAGCATAGTACCTTTACTAATAGGAGTTCAAAATAAGACTTTTATTAATTTATAAACAATAGCTATATTTTCTTGAATGCCTATAATGTGCAGACACTGAGCAAAGGGCTTGAGAAGCAGGATTTCATTGACTGCTGTGACTACTCTATGAAGAGGATACTATTCTGGGGCCCATTTTACAGATGGCAAACCGGGTGCTTGCGGCACACAGAGGTTACATTAGTGGAATGGCAGAGGAGGGAGTCGAACCAAGGTCTGCTTGCAGAGTCTGGGCCTGTAACCACTACCCTATATTGCTGAGCAATATAACTGTTCGGTTTATGTTGGATACACTGACCATGATTTGGCAGGAGCAGAAGAAAAAAAGGAATCCACAGAACTGCCCAGATGCCAGGCAAGCTCATCAATGCCAGTACAAGGGAGCACTGCTGCAAGGCCAGGGCCTCTCCCCCGCCTCCAGGCAGGTCTCAGGGGCAACCTGAGCTGGATGCAAGGACAAGCCAGCGCAACAACACCTTACTGGTGTTTTATTTCAGCGATGGCCCGGGCAGGAGGGAAGCCACCTCATTGAAAGAATTGGCTCATTCTGGAATGGAGATTCATTTCCGACGGCCCCCTCCCACGTCTCCCGAGCTGGCTGGTGTCAGAGGGAGGATATTTTCATAAGGATGAACTGTTCTTGCACGTTTCCTGCCGCTGCACAGGTCTCCCTTCAGCAGTCACAGGGCCTGTTATCTAACACCTCCCTCTGCTCCCAAACATATTCAAATGAAAATAAAGCCCCTCTATGAAAAGTTGTTGAATTTTCGGGAATGAGCTGGTCTCAACTGGTGGTAGGAACAGGCATAGTGTACTATCTCCACTCCCTGCCCTGGTGGGAGGGCTGAGAAGTATTTGGTTCAATTCAGGGCACATTTTCTCAAGTGTCTGGAAGAGTGCTGGGCACTAAGTTTGGGGTAGGAGAATGTCAGGCCTAAGATCCCACCATTAAGTAGTCACTTTGTGAAAATGCTTAGTTAGCATTCCAGTGGATAGCATTCACAGTGCCTGTGAACTTGAATGGGGAAAACATTGCATCTTTATTTGCACTAACCTCCAAGTGAAATTTAGCAGTTCTTTCAAGAATGTAGGCATAAACCATCACAGTATTGGGCAATATCTATACCTTCCCACCAGCAGAAACCACAGATATTGTCGCATCACATGAGCCGTGATGCAGACATCTTGAAATACTTATGCTCATCATTACTTTGAAATTATGGTATTTATTAGACCCTACTGTTAGATCTTGTGATGTAAAATGTTAATAAAGAAGCATATGTATTACTATATCGCTTTAAAATTATTTTTATAATTTTAATATAATAGGGTGTTTTTTTTTTGCTATCATGAATATTTTATTTTATGCATCAAAATATTATTCTGAGAAGGATGCACTTGATGCCAAAGGTACAAAAGTTGGTTAAGGACACCCGTGAGATTGATGTTCATTTGGAGGTTCTTCCCTCAGGACCGGGTTGCCACTGTTCTGAAGAAGGGTTACTTCCTCACCTTCCACCTGCTCCAAGTGGCTCTAGCCAGACATTGGGGAGAAAGAGGAGTGATCTGGGGAACCCTTAAGAGGTTTTTATCTGTGTAGGCCTCAATTTTCCCATCTATAAAATGGGGTGGCCCAGCCCGTCAATAGGAGGTGCTCTTTCCCCATTCCTGACTGGTCTGGAGGTTGGCAGAGCGGGTCAGGCTTCAGGTGCCCGGATTTGACATGGCTGGCCGGGCACTGAGCCAGGCTTGGTGGCTTCACAAAGTCAGCTGGGCTCTCTGCGCTTCCTGCATGCCAGGATACAAACAGCTTTTTTTTTTTTTCATTTGGGATCCAAGATGCTGAGTCACTGACCAGCTCTGAAGAGTAGTTTTTGTTGTAAAACTGTCCAAGAGGCCCCTCCCCACTCCCTGCCCAGCATACTAGGCCTCAACCCAAGTCTGATTCCGGGGGGTGGGGGGGGGAGGGGGCCTCCAGGAATCACAGTAGGGGGGTGTAGGGGGGTGCGATATGAAGCAAGTTCTAGGAGGAAAGTTGGGGTTTCAGTGTTTCCTAGGGAGAGCCCAAGCCAGATACTTGTTCTTGGGGCCTCTTCTATTTACTTTGTCCAGAGCGCGTTGTTCCTAAAGTCTCTGCTGATCATGTTCCAGTCTGTGGGGGCCCTGAAGGGAAGACAATTCCTGTCCCTGTTGACCTGACAGTTTAGGCAGAGGGGGAGGGGGGATTAATGGGGACGGGGGGGGGGGAGGGCGGGGAGTCTGGCTTATCAGATACAGCACATCTCGCAGAGGAGCTTCAGCTGTGTCACAGGCAGGCCCAGCGGTGAGCCTGGAGTGAGCAGGGGTGCTGAATGGAGGGAGAAGAGAGGGCATTCTAGAATGGGATCAACCTGAGAGCAGGAGCAGTAGGGGTTTTAGTGGTGGTGGGAGCACTGTGATGAGCATAACCAGGAGTGAAGTAAAAGGCAAATGCTGGAGCAGCATCCGCTATGGGAGGTAGGATATAAATTACAGAGGACTTCCAATAAAGTTTTTTAAAAAATATTTTTATTGATTTCAGAGAGGGAAAGAGAGATAGAAACATCAGTGATGAGAGGGAATCATCGATTGGCTGCCTCCTGCATGTCGTCCTGAGTCCACAACCCAGGCATGTGCCCTTGACCGGAATTAAACCGGGGACCCTTCAGTCTGCAGACCAACACTCTATCCACTGAGCCAAACTGGCTAGGGCAAGTTGTGTGTGTGTGTGTGTGTTAATTGATTTCAGAGAGGAAAGAAGAGGGAGAGAGAAACATCCATGATAAGAGAGAATTATTGATCTGCTGCCTCCTGCACACCCCATACTGGGGATCATGCTTGCAACCCTAACATATGCCCTGACCAGAGAATCGAATTATGACTGCCTGGTTCATAGGTCAGTGCTCAACCACTGAGCAACACTGGCTGGGCAATGAAGTTGTTTTCAACAGGAGAGTTGATTCTGGTTGTGTTGCAAGCTTGCAGAGAGGGTAGGATTCAAGATTTCTGAGTCTAGGCCCTAACTTATTCCTGAATTGTTGCTCTCCTATATTTCTAAGTGTAGCAACTATCCATCCATCTATTCACTTATTACCCATCCATCCACTCATTAATTTATCCATCGACGGTGCCTTCCTTCTCACACCTCTCCATGGAAGCTCCCTCACTGGGCCGGATATAGTGTTCTTTGCTGTATTCCTGGTTTCCAGCATAGTTCCTGGAACAGAGTCTGTCTCAATAAATATTTTTGAACAAATTCTTTCACTGAGATTCACTTCATCATTCACCCTTGGCACAGGATGCTTCTCCTGGGATATTGAGTCCATTTGTCCCTGCTCATTGTTGGAGCCACCTCTGGTTATTCAGAGGGTCCAGCATGTCCCCTCACTATCCCAGAAGAGCCTCCGAGTCTCTTTCCCCTGTGGTTTAGCCAAGCACCTGGCCCCACATCTGCAAAGACAAGGTGTGTAGCCTTGGACACTATGTTCTGTTTCTTTGGCAGAGAGATGACAAGCTTGGGCTAGGAGACCTCTGAGATTCTTTACACTCCGATGGGCTCTGACTCTATAGCCTTCCCTCGTTCCACTGTAGGGCAAGTAAAACCATGTTAAAAACTGCTTGAGTTCAATCCGAGGGAAGTTTCCCCGGAGTCAGTGGTTTAAAGTACATTTCTCAGCAAGAGAGTTCCCCTAGCTGAGCAGCTAACCATTCCTCAGCCCCAGGAAGCCATTCTTTTCTGATAGTCCCATTATGAGCGCATTACCTGCCTCCTAATTGGGAAGACCCAGGCATGCCCAGAAAGGGACTTAATTGCTCTGAGATTGCGTTACTTTCCTGATTAAGTCACTTAATAAATGACCACATCAAGTAGCCCGAAGCAAGGCATTTCCTAAGAGGACCTAAATCACTTTTAATTTTCAGGGCTGTGTGTTTTCCTTTAGCAGCCTGGAGCTGCTGTGCCCAGCCTGCCATCTGAGAAACATTTCTTCAAGGTGTCAAAAGGACGTGTCATGCATTTGGAATGAGGGCTAAATTAAAAAGCCATACAACACATAGTTATATAAATAGTGAGATATTCCAGGCTGTTTCCAGTATAAACTACCCATTTGGCAGTCTTCCCTTGAGCAGAAACAACATGTAGTGGGACACTTGCCTGACATTTACACCCTCCCAAGCACATACATTCACAAGAACACACACATGTACATATCACACACATGATGTCAGGAAGGGAAGTGTAGGGTCCCCTGAGTTGGACCTATCAATTAGCCACAAGGATTTGGTTACTGTAGGAAGGTGGGAAGATGGGTGACTGGTGACTGGGCACCTCTAATTTTCATGCCTGTTCTGAGGATGGCCCTGGGATGGGACACTTGTCTCCTTGCCTCTTGAGAGAGGCTTGAGCTCTGTGGTGAGCTCATATAACATGCTATATTTCTTAGCTCAGAGGCGAGAGGAAACTTCGAGTGATTTTTATCCAATTACCTTAATTGTAACGTGAGGAAACTGGTGCCCAAGAGAGGTCTGGGGACTTGCCCAAAGACACACAGCCAGAGAATGTCAGAGCCAGTACAAGGATCCAGGTTTCTTGGTTCTTTGTCCCACACAGCCCTACCCTCTGAGGTTTAGAGGGTATCATTGATACCAGTGAGCCAAGCGGCTGTCCTTGTCACTTCTGCTTCTGTTCAGCCTGGAAGCTGGGCTGATGGACAAACCCCCGCCCCCACCCCCAGCTGCTGTTGTCCCACCCCCAGCCCCACAGCGCGACACTGTAGCTGCCAGTTCCCCCAAACCCCCACCCCTGCCCCCCCATGAACCTCACCTCCCAGAATTCACACCCTTGTGTAGTCTCTCTGGCCCTGGATCTTGGCAGGCCCTTTTAATCATTAGAGTACAGTGGAAGTAACACTGTTTGACTTGTGAGGCAGGTCAAAGAAAGACTCTGGAAACACACGATCGGCGATATTTGCTACGGTGTAAGAAGTCCACTACTGTGAGACCACCGTGGAGGAAGGAGCCCAGGCTAGCCGCACAGTGAGAAGGTGTGGCCGCCATCCCCCAGCTGTTCCCACCATCTGGGCCTGAGCGCCAGACACAGGCGCCGAGTGCTTTGGGATGCCCGGGTTAGTCAAGGCTTCTGATGCTTCTGGCCCCTGCTGCCACCGGGATGCCACGGCACAGGCGACCCCAGGGGAGCGCTGCCCAGCGAGTCTGGTGGGCCCACAGAAACCATGAGGACCGGGAATAAATGTTTTTCATCCTCACGAGTGAAGCCACTGCATGTTTGTTACGCGGCCACAGATAACGTGTCCTGGTTTCTCCCACCTCTGCCCTGCTGCGAGCCTGGGTCCGTCCCCCCTTGCCTCTGTTCCCAGTGCCGCTTCCTCAGCGGCAGTTATCCCACCTCAGAGAAGCCACAGGCAGATAATTGAGAGCAGACTGTGGAGGCTACTGCTTATACCCCAGGGACAAAACAAGTGCTCCTGGCCAGCGAGAAGTCCCAGCTGCTCACAGCGTGTCCTGCCGCTGCTGCTGTGGACTCGGGCTCCGGAGAAGCTGATGGCTTTACTTAGACTTCCAGCCATTTAACAGACTGTCTGCAGTATCTGCCAGGGGCTTTCAGATATTCTGTCGTGCCCATTTCTGCTCTTTAGCCTTGAGGGTTCTTTTGCTTTTCGTAAAAATTAAAAAGAGAGTCGCCATTTCTTCCCTGACTGGGTGGATAGCTCACGGCCAGCCCTTCCACAACAAAGGATGGTGCCAGTGCTTCTCAGCTAAACTCAGCTCAGCTCCCAGCCCAGGAATGAATGGACTTCTAGGGAGAAAACCCAAGCCCTCCTGGGTCCTTTCTCCGGACTCAGTGACAACCTCTTCCTGGCCACTCGGGGCTCAGGGGCCATCTAGGACACATGGCCCAGAAGTTGTCCTCCGGAACACCAGGGGGGTTTGGGATAGGAGAGCATGATGATTCTCTGGAAAACTCGGCCCAGACAAAACAAATAATTTCTGGGTTCCTACCACTGCCAGGTACGGGGCTACATGCTTTCTCATTGGGTATTTTCCTAAAACCCCCCTGAGAGCCCAGAGCTCCTGGCCTGGGATCTAGCTCAGGCTGCACCCTGGACTGTGGGGGCTGCTCATTATCCCCATGGGGGCCCATCAGTATCTCTCTGCCATGCCTTCCAGCCCTGGCCCACGGAGAAACGGAGGTTCCGAGGGGCCACCACTCCGTCACAGAGCTCCAGGGCTCTGGGAAGTGCATCCCTTGCTCGCATTCCTGTGTGAGCTGTGGGGTTGCCAGATTTAGCAAATAGAAAGACAGGACAGACAGTTAAATTGGAATTTCAGATAACAACTACAGTATGCTTTAGTGTAAGTATGTCCCATGCACTATTTGGGATAGTACCTATGTTAAAAAAAAGGATTCATTGTTTACTTGAAATTCAAATTTAATTAATTATCCAATTTTTTTATCTGGGAATCCTAACCCATAGGGCGCTAGGGAATTCTGCACTTTCTAAAGGGATCAGCTATAAAGAAAAAGATGTTTGCAAGCTACTGATTTAAGCCAGCCCACTTATCAGGGTATTTTTCCAGGAAAACCAGAGAAGGAAAGTGACTTTCCCAGCTCCCCCAGGAAGCCAGTGGCAAGTCAGGACTGGGAGCTCACCTGCGTCAGGTCTTTGCGCCAATGTTACCATCAGAACAAGACTGTCCCTGACCACGCATTTAACATTGCACATCTCTCACCCCCGGGAACCTTCCCTGTTTTGTTTTTCTCCATATTCTATGCTTTATTGACTTTTTTCCTTGATTGCCTCTCTCTGCCTACTAGAATGCAAGCTCCATGAAGGCAAGCATCTTACTGGTTTTATTCACACCTGTATCCCTGGCACCTAAAAAAATGCCTGGCCTTGGTTGGCTGGCAGTAAACAGCTGCTGAATGGGTGAACAGAAACATCCGGGACCCCTGGCTCACAATCAGACGCTCATCTCCCTGCAGCCCCCTGCTTTCCCTGTCATCTCTTTACTGCCCTACGCCTCCTTGGAGCCAGGGAATTTATGCAACAGCTGCCTTGGGGAACATGTGAGGGCACATGTTAGGGGTGGGCTTGGGGAGTCTTGCCCTTGGGAGTTTGCCCTTAAATCCCAACCACTCCTGCCGTCCTGCTGGGTGTCAGCAGCTGCTGGTGTCAGGCAGGAGAGTGAATGGATCGACTGGCAGGAGGGGAGTGCGCAGTGACCGGTGCTCAGAGCGGGGCTCTCTGCAATGAGGAGAACGTAGTTGCTGTTTCTATCAGCGCTGCCTGCTGCAAAGAGTGTAAAGACCAAAATGTCCTGGAGAGAGAACTAGAGTGACTCAGTGTGGCAGAGTGCCTCCATCCTCTCTGTCATCACGCACCGAGGGGTGGTAGGTGGACGGGGAGCCGCCTTCCTGTCTCCTTGGAGGCTGACCCTAAGCTCCCAGCCTCCTCAGCAGGATCCTGAGCACCAGGCTGTGGTCTCCCCGCTGGAATCACACTGAGCACTGAACCTCAGTGAGAGATCATCTCACAGAGAGGCCTCACAGCCAGGTGGGGTGGCTGGGTCAGGGGACATAGCAAAGCCCCAGTCCAACCAGTACAGCTACCTCCTTTTCAGAGAAGGAATGTCAAACACCTCTGTTGTGTCCTTGACTTTGTAAAAATAATAAAATAAAAGATGCTGGAGAAGATAACAAAGAAAAACAAAATCATATATAACTGGGGAGCACAAGGGACCTTGGAGATCCTCTAATCAAAGCCATTTACTGCAGAAACTAAGACTGGAGAAGCTGGGATGGGCCCTGTTCATTTGGTGACTCGGAGGAGGTTGGAGGTAGCAGGGCCTGAGCTAGGGTTAGGTTTTCTTCCCCCCATCTTGCCACCTACACACATCTAGAAGTTAATGTCATTGGGTGACTTTGAAAATGGGGCTCAATCAGGTCTGTTGTTTGGGGAGTTGAACAGCTCTCCAAGGGGTTCAGGGGTTGCAAAACAGGGAATCTCAAGGTTTTATGGTGGAGGTTTCTCCAGGCTGGAATGGAGGCAAAGCCATGTCACAACGGTGGCTGTGGGCTGGGGTATTTACTTGCTCTTTTGCCATGACCTTGGGCAGACTTTGCTCAATGGATGAGATCCTTGACTTTAAGAAGCCTCTATCCCTAAACTTGGTGAGTGTGAGATCTTGGGTGATCTCCTAGGACCGTGGTCGGCAAACTGCGGCTCGCGACCCACATGCGGCTCTTTGGCCCCTTGAGTGTGGCTCTTCTACAAAATACCACTGGGCGAGTCTATTTTGAAGAAGTAGCGTTTGAAGAAGTTTAAGTTTAAAAAATTTGGCTCTCAAAAGAAATTTCAATCGTACTGTTGATATTTGGCTCTGTTGACGCATGAGTTTGCTGACCACTGTCCTAGGACATGTAAGGGAGTGAGGGGTAGGGGGGCTGACATCTTACTCCATTACAGTAAGGAGAGGTCTGGGGGGTAGGGGGGTTCCCAGTAAGCAGGGGCCCAAGTAGCTTTAACTACAGAAGGGGCTGGAGGGCCAGAGAGGGGAAAGGGCTTGCCCAAAGTTTCATAGCTAGAGTTTCCTTCTCCTGCTTTTAGTGTCCCTTCCTGGCTTCAATGAACACGACAACAGGTTCTGTCTTTATTGAGTCCTAGCTAATGCCAGCCAGAGTGCTAAGCAGGTTACATATATCAGTTCATGTTCAATTCCAACAGCAATAAGAGGTCGATACGATGTATTCCCATTAATAAACTGGGAAACAGAGACTCGGGGAGATCAAGTCTCCAGTCTAGAGTCACCCAGCTAAGAAGCGGCAGAGGAAGAATGAGGAATGAAACCCTCACGCCTAACTCTGCTTTTGTGGGAAGGGCTTCTGCTCAGGCAGGCCGGAGAAGGCCACCTCTTTTTTCTCTGCAGAGTAGGAACCCAGCTGTGCCTTTGCACAACTTTCCTGAGTTCTAGCCTCATTGACTTAACGTGCAAACAGATGCCACCTCAGCTTTGCAAGCCAGGGGTCCTGATTTATTTTGTTAATGATTCTTTTTATCGGCAGCTTCGTTAACATGTCCTCTGAGTGTCTAGATTAGAAAGTTTATAAAGAATCGTATTCTTAATTGAAACTTGTCAGATTACAGTGAGAGCCAGTTAATTATCTTTCCTTTCTGAATGGAAATTGACCTTAATTGTGAAATATTAATCCACACATTTTATGCATTATACAAAACCCCCTTTTTTTGACAGAGAACAAGGAAGGCAGGTCTGCGGTTACATAATTGTTTTTAATGTGAGTGCATCAGTTAATTAATACTTGCAATAAACCCAAGGTTTTTTGGGAAACTTACAATTACAATCAATTTAAATGTATGGCCACATTAATATGGTGACAAGTCCAATAATAAAACGTAACTGATTGCAGGCAAGTGCTGAACAGATGTGTGAATAGGCACGCGTGTTGGGGATGAGTGTCAGATCATATTGGAGGGGGCAGTCAAACGCCTGCGCCTGAGCCCCAGCCTCTAGTCTTCATTCCCAGCCCCAGCGCCCAGCCCCCAGCCCCCAGCTCCAGCATTTCATCTCCTGCCCACACTTCAGCCCCAGCCTCAGCCCTTTCACATGATTGGATAGCTGGGCCCCAGAAATAGGCCACAGACAGATCTCTGACCCCCCCACACACATATCTGGCACCGATGTCCTCACGTTGTCTATTTCCTAGCTATCGAAGAGAGTTATTTCTCAGCACAGAGAGAGTGGCACCTCCCAAACTGAGTAGAGTCCAAAATGGGTAGTGGGTCCAAGGAACTCCCAGAGCAGAGAATACATAGAGCAAGAATGGTCCAGAGAGACAACTGAACCTTGTCTTTCTCTCCCTATCCCTGCTGTCACCTTCCCTCACAGCTAACCCATTAGCATATCACCCAGTAGGTGCCAGGAAGGACAGGAGCTGGGATGCCTTTGACTCTGCTTCCCACTCAGGTGAAGGACTGCAGGCAAGCCCACCTACCCTTTCTAAGCCCCAATTTCCCCACCTGTCCAATGGAGAGTTGTGGCAATTTTAAAACATGTCGGTCAATTTCTTGAATACTCTTGGCATTGAGAGGTAGGTATCTGTGTCCCTTACCCTTGAATCTGGGTCAATCTTAGTGATTCGCTTGTAACCAGGAGAGTGCAGTACTAACACTGACAATGTGTGACTTCAGAGACTACATTAGAAAAGGTCACACAGCTTTTGCCTGGTTCTTCTGGGACACTCAGGTAGAAAGTTTAATTACCCTGAGGCTGCCATGCTGGGAGGAAGCCCAAGTGACATGGGGAGGGCATGTGCAGGTGCTCTGGCACCCAGCCCCAGCTGAGTCTCAGGGGACAGCCAGCACCAACCACCAGATGATTCCAGCCTCCAGTGGAGGCCCCAGGCATCACATGGCAAAGTCAGAATCAGTGTCTTTGTTTCCTAATCTGCAGAGTTGTAAAGGCTGTCTAGTTATTTGTGGTTATTTTAATGAACCGGTTCAGTCCTATACTAGGTTATATAGAGAATATAAGAAGTCAAGAAAATAAGGTCTCTGCTCTCAAAGAGCCTATTTTAGTTGGCAGAGAGAAGCCCAAGAAACAGCAATGGACAGCAAGATGGCAAATAGAGAATGGGGCTAAAACAATAAGGTATGAGGCAGGGCAGTGGGGGAGGGGGCTAAGGGGCACAAGGGGCCAGAAAGGCTCTTGAAGGATGTGGAACTTACCTTGAAGGAGGGAGAGGACTTGGGTTGCTGGAGAGGAAGTGAAGGGAATGAGCAAGGCGTGGGAAATAATTGAGCACAGGCATTGGCAAGGTCACCTTGTTAAGGTGAGGAGGGGACTGAAGGCAGAGGGAGCCTACCTGGAAAGGATGGGTGGGTTCAGACACGTGTAACTCACGAGGGCCAGGAGTCAGGTAAGATTTCGGTGTTTTCTGAATCCCTCTAAGGAGGAAGATTCATTGCCCCTCTTGGTCATCCCTCTGGTACCAGCATTGACCTTGTTGGAAGCAGAGAAGCAGCTTTCTGGCTCCCAATGACCCTCCTTCCCTAGGAGCCCCTTTCCCTCCCCCCTTCCCAGCATCCCATGTCCGCTCCTGCCTGTGGCTGCTGACCCAAGCTCATGAGCCCAGCACACACACCTGACCAAGCTGCCATAGTCTGACTTCTTTTTTCCTAGGAGTTTTGAACTTTAAACACAGATGAAGAGCTTTGGCGCCAAGTGCCCTGGAGAGAACGGCCACAGATCCCGCTGCTCAGCCCCCAGCTGCTTTGCTTCCTCCCTGCCCAGGGAGCAGCTCTCCACTGGGTTCTGAGAGCTCTTCTAGAAATCTGCCAGGAAGTGCTAAGCCCTCTGCTTACCCCCTTTATTTCTTTAGCCAGCCACGGTTGGTGTCTGGTACCGGTGACCACAAGAAACATAAGGAACCCCAGCCACTGTCAGGGTGTGGCTTCGTGGTGAAGAGGACACGCCTGCGTGTGCATCTTGCCTTCCCCACTCACCAGCTGTGTGACTCTGGGCAGATCACGGTCTCTGAATCTCCGTTTCCCTATCAACATGAGGAAAATAAGACTAAAACTAGATGTACTATGAAAGTTTTATGAGATAACCTGTGCCTGGCATACATTATGTTCTCAAAACAAAACCAACCTGTTAGCTGCTGTTATTGTCACAATTTGAGCGGAAGGAGCTAGACCTCTGAGTGCCCATTCACCACGCTTAGTGTAGCACATAGATAACAAACACAGATGACAAAGGGGCTACCCCGATCTTTAAGTGCCCTTTTGACATTCAGTGGAAAGCACTTGACCCCTGACAGCAAGTTAATTTCTAGGACAGGGGCCCAGCCTTGGCGTCCAGTCAGGATTCTCCAGCTCTTTACATCACAAAGGGGGATCCTGTGGGCTGGTGTGCTGGGTGATTGGCGTCTAGCCTGAGATGACGAGGCCAACCTTTGAGCACAGAAGCCAGAGAAAGGCTTTTCCAGGCCACAGGCTGCATCCTCACCTAAGCCAGCCGGTAGGTGCACTGGGCCGTCCAGGGGCCTGGGAGAGATTGTATGGCTCCATGTAACCCATCACCACTGCTGGACTGACTGGGATATCTGAGGCGTGAGACTTGGAAAAAGCGTGAGAGAATTCTGCCTCTTGAAATAAAATAAAATTCCAAATGGACTGAGCTCTGGAAGGACACTCTTGAGGTGGGAGAAACAGCTGGGAAGCAGAGGCCCTGGTCCATCAGTGTGAGTCTTCCCTGGGGCTCCCCTGCCCTGATCCCCACTGCTCCTGCCTTGTCGGCCGGGGAACAGGGGCACCAACCCTTTCTCTTAACTCCCCTTGGCTCAGCTGTGACAGCTGGAATTTCTCAAAAGGCTTCTGTAAATCTTAAGGGAGGACAAAAGAGAAATAAACCCAGAAAATAAGAATAAAAACCAGGCTGGTTTCAAGAGGATGGGACTTAGAGTTCTGTCTCATTCCCAGGGGGGTCTCAAGGTGAGAAGTGTTCCTTCATTCTCATCCCCAGGGACGGGACACCTCTGCAGGCCCCTTGCCAGCCTTCCTTCTTAGCGCCAGGTCCCCATCCCCATCCCCATGCAGGAGGGCCCTCCTGCACATCTTAGCTCCCCCAGCTCTGGCCAGAACTCTGCTCGGACTCCCCAGAGAAGGCCTCATCTTCCACTGTCACAACTGTCACCCACCAACATGCCTGGAGGAGTGTTTTTCTCAAAAAAAAAAAAAACAACAACACCAAAAACATGCTTAATTTCACAGATGAGAAAACTAAAATCTCAATGAGGTTAAATGACATGCTCAGGGTCACTGGTTCATGCTAAGATCAGGATTCAACTTATGTCTCCTGATGCCAAATTCAGTCATTACAATATTATTGACTATATTCCCTATGCTGTATCTTACATTCCTGTGACTGCTTTGTAACTGCCAATTTGTACTTCTTAATTTCTTTACCTTTTTCACCCAACTTCCCAAATCCCCTCCTATCTGGCAACCATCTGTTTGTTCTCTTTATCTATTATTTCTGTTTTATTTATTCATTTTGTTGTTTAATACATATAAGTGAAATCATATGGTATTTGTCTTTCTCTGACTGACTTATTTCACTTAGCATGATAGCCTCTAGGTCAGTGGTCGGCAAACTCATTAGTCAACAGAGCAGCAAACCGCAGCTCGCAAGTGTTTGCAAATGGTAAGATTTTATTCTTTTTTATGGTCAATTAATATTCCAGTACAATTAATATATGTACCACATCTTCTTTATTCAATTATCTATTAATGGACATATAGATTGCTTCCGGATCTTGGCTATTGTAAAAAATGCTGTAGTGGACATGGGATGCATGGAGTTTTTTTTTTGTTGTTGTTTTTTTTATCTTTAACTTTTTTTTTTATTATTTTTTTATTTTTTATTTTTTTAAAATAAATCTTTACTGTTCAGATTATTACAGGTGTTCCTCTTTTATTTTTCCCCATAGCTCCCCTCCACCTGATTCCCCACCCCACCCCAGGCCCTTATCCCCCGCCACTGTCTTCATCCATAGGAGTAAGATTTTTGTCCAATCTCTTCCCGTACCCCTCCCACCTGCTTCCCCTGAGAATCGTCAGTCCACTCCCTTTCTATGTCCCTGATTCTATTATATTCACCAGTCCATTCTGTTCTTCAGATTTTTCATTCACTTGATTTTTAGATTCACTTGTTGGTAGGTATGTATTTGATGTCATTTTGTTGTTCATAATTTTCATCTTTACCTTTTTCTTCTTCTTCCTCTTCTTAAAAGATACCCTTCAGCATTTTGTGTAATCCTGGTTTGGTGGTGATGAACTCCTTTAGCTTTTTCTTGTCTGTGAAGCTCTTTATCTGACCTTCGACTCTGAATGATAGCTTTGCTGGGTAGAGTAATCTTGGTTGTAGGTTCTTGCTGTTCATCACTTTGAATATTTCTTGCCACTCTCTTCTGGCCTGCATAGTTTCTGCCGAGAAATCAGCTGACAGTCGTATGGGTACTCCCTTGTAGGTAATTAACTGTTTTTCTCTTGCTGCTTTTAATATTCTCTCTTTGTCTTTTGCCCTTGGCATTTTAATTATGATGTGTCTTGGTGTGGTCCTCTTTGGGTTCCTCTTGTATGGGGTTCTGTGTGCTTCCTGAACTTGTAAGTCTATTTCTTTCACCAGGTAGGGAAAGTTTTCTGTCATTATTTCTTCTAATAGGTTTTCAATATTTTGCTGTCTCCCTTCTTCTGGCACCCCAAAAATTCGGATGTTGGTTGGCTTGAAGTTGTCCCAGAGGCTCCTTACACTATCTTCATATTTTTGGATTCTTTTTTCTTTTTGTTTTTCTGGTTGGATGTTTTTTGTTTCCACATATTTCAGATCTTTGGTTTGATTCTTGGGGTATGTTGATCTACAGTTGAGTTTCTGTATATTCTTTATTTCAGACAGTGTATGCTTCATTTCTGACTGATCCTTTTCCATTTTTTTGGCATTCTCATTAAGCTCCTTGAAGGTCTCATCAAGTTTCTCAGCAGTTTTAAGAAGATTCTTGAGTAACCTTATAAATGTGGTTCTGAACTCTATGTCATCCAGTAGTTTGCTTTCCTCCGTTTCTTTCATTCGTGACATGTTTCTTTGTTTCTGCATTTTGGCTGCTTCCCTGTGTTGATGGAGTGGCTTTGTGTGGTAGGTGACCTATAGGGGGCAGTAGCTCAGCCTCCCCAATCACCTGATGTGGATGCTCTTGGTACACCCCTTTGTGGGCTGAGTGCAAAGTCTTGGTGTAGTTAAGCCTGAATTGCTGTTAGTGTGCTGGGAGGAATTGACCTCCAGGCCAATTAGCTGTGAGCACTCCCTGTGTCTATAATGGAAGAACTGCTGCGCTGAAGACACACTTATGGGGCAGGACTTGTTTCAGTGGGGCTTTGGTGCTCGCTGAGTCTGCCTCTTGAATGTGTCACTTATGGATGTGAGGAGTTGAAATCTGGTGTCTCACACTGACCACTAGGTACACTGGCTTCTGGATCTCCAATGGGGTGCAGGTCAGCTACTGTCTGAGGCCACTCAGCAGGAGCTACAGTGAGAGCTACAGTTTTCTCCTCTTTGCTTGGGGTTTGGAGGTTTTGGAGCTGTATGACCCAGGCTGCAAGTTTTCTAGGTTAAGCTGTGATAGGGCAGGCTTTTCTTATGCTAACTCGGCTGCTTGGAGCTTGGGTGGGTTTGTAGGTTGTGTGGGGCGGGGTCTCAGGGCGTCACTAGGTTAGGGCGTGGCAAACAGCAATGGCTGCTAGTTAGCCGGCTCTGTGTCCCCGACGGCGACGGCGTCCTGGAGTCCCGTGCTCCAGTGCCGTAAACAATTATTCCTGCCCGCAGCTCTGCAAGGAAGCCACTCTCACTGGCAGACAGTCCAGCTTCTCCCCGTAGGAGTTTGGGTCCCCCGGGTCTCCCCAGAGACTGGATTTCAGAGTAATCGGGGGCTTGTCTCCGTTGGGGTTGAAAAAAGCAACGCACCCAGTCGCCCGCAGCCAGCCTGGATCACGCGCCTCCGTACCTCAGCTTTTCAGCGCTCGTGCACGTCTCAATGCTCTTTTCTCTTTCCTTCTAGTTGTAGAACTTCCACTCAGCCAGCTTTCCCGTGGTTCTGGGTGATAGACGTTTTGTCTTTTAGTTGCAGTTTAAATTGTTGTGGGAGGCAGCAGTTTAGGTGTTTACCTACACCGCCATCTTGGATTCGCCTCGCATGGAGCTTTTTTAATTAGTGTTTTGGGTTTCCTTAGACGAATACCCAGAAGTAGGATTGCTGGGTCATATGGTGGTTCTATTTTTACTTTTTTGAGGAAATTCCATACTGTTTTTCATAATAGCTGTACTACTTGGAAACTGACAATGAGTGAGAGTTCTTTTCCCCACATCCTCACCAACACTTGTTATTTTTTTGATGATAGCCTTTCTGACAGGTGTGAGGTGATACATCATTGTGGTTTTAATTTGCATCTCTCTGTTGATTAGTGACACTGAGCATCTTTTCATATCTATTGGCCATCTGTATATCCTTCTTGGAGAAATGTCTATTCAGGTCTTCTACCAATTTAAAAATTGGATTGTTGTTTTTTTATGTCAAATAGTATGTGTTCTTCATATATTTTGGATATTAACACCTTATTGTTTGTGCTATTGGCAAATATCTTTTTTTTTTTTTTTATTTTTTATTTGGCAAATATCTTTTTCAATTCAGTAGATTGTCTTTTCATTTTGTTGATTGTTTCCTTTGCTGTGAAAAAAGTTTTGTTTGATGTAGTCCCCTTTGTTTATTTTTTCTTTTATTTCTCTTGTCCCAGAAAGCATATCCAAACAAAATTACTAAGAACAATGTCAAAGAATATATTACCTATATTTTCTTCCGGGAGTTTTATGATTTCAGGTCTTCCATTTAAGCCTTTAACCATTTTGAGTTTATTCTTGTGTATGGTATAAGAAAGTGGTCTGGTTTCTTTTCTTTTAATTTTTTTTTTTTGCATGTACTTGTCCAAGTTTCTCAACACCATTTATTGAAGAGACTGTCTTTACCCCATTGTATATTCTTGCCTCTTTTGTCATAGATTAATTGACTGTATACAGCCTGCTCTTTTATTGTTTCAGGCCTTCCTTCCCACTCCTCTCTCCTCTCCACCCCCAGAATTCACTGTCGCATGACCAAAGTTGCTGAAGTAGCTTTGATTTACAGATGGAGGAAATGTTTACAGAAAGTCAGTGGACACTCAATAAGTCTTGGTTGAATTACGTTGACAGAAAGAGTTGTTGATAAGCATAGTGATAATAATGAAACTAAACGATCCATTTTGCACAGGGAAAAAACTTGCTGAAAGGAGATAAACAGAGCTGTGACTTAAAATCCAATGATTTAGCAGGGCCAGGGTCATTTTCCCTGGGATTACATTTCGGTTCCTGCGTGGGCTCTGGTGAGGGATATACCTGTTCCAGAAGCGTGTGAGGGGTAACATAACAATTAACACCAAACATTTTTCTTCGAAGGTTCTGCAATCAAATAACTAGAAACAGCAAAGCCTAAGTGTGAGAAGCCAGGGAAACATGGCCATAGGAATAACGTTCATATTTAATTCATTTAAATGACAGCCTCAAATACAATGTGATTAAAAAAAATAAAACAAACATGTGGCGGAGTTTAGAGCATCTGGATCTGTTTAAATTGCTCTTGTTTTTCAAGATCAAAGGTATTATTGATAAAAACAAAAATCTTTGTAATCACTAAATTTAATCCAACTAACGATGATGAGAAGGCCATTGTAAACATGAAACATAACTTAGGAACCAAATATTCCATATTTTCCTCATTGGGAGAGGCATGCTTTCAGTCATTTGCATTGGATAAAGCTGCAGAACCAGTCTAATCTGCTGCCAGAGAGAGCCCCCCCAACCAGCTGGTTGCAAGGATGGAACTACCAGCCACAGGAAAACTGAGTAGTGCCAGGGAATACCTTTGGTTTCATACAATCCATAAGAGGGAGAGAAGCAAGCATGCATTGGACAAGGAAGAAGTTGAAAATCGATAGAAGAAAAAATGTCCCCTGGAGAGAAACGTTGCCTAAGAACAAAGTAAAAATACACCTGTCCATGCTTGGCTTAGCAATTCAAGACTTAGTCTAGGTTTAAATTTCTATTCCTTCTTGATCCTTGGGGAACATATCCCATCAACCTTTAATTTAATTAACAACTAGTGAGTGCATGGTCCTGGGTTAGAAGGTGACCACTCTTCTTACTTGTGGCTTCTCTGGTTTCTTCTTATATCACAAATTTTGATTTAGCCTTCTTACTAATTACATCCTTCTCTGGGCATTCTTGGTTCAAATGCCTGAGAAAGGGAATCTTATGGGCCACAGCTCATCATCTTTGGACTGGCTGCCCTTGATTCAAGTGTCTAGTCCTGGTCCAGTCAGCTCTTCCAGTGCTAGAGAAGTGGGAATGTGGGTCATTAAGCCCCAAACATGGCAAGTTAAAGACTACCCAAACTATGAGTGTCTGTCAGAATAACACTTAGGGCATGGCAAGTCTGAGGTTGGGTCTGTCCAGTTTAGGAGTGTCATCCAGTGCTGTATCTAGCTACAGCATTTGGAAGCAGCAACCTCACTAACCAGGAATGGTTAAGAGAAAGAAGCTTCTAGTTGTCTGGAATCTTAGTCTTCTCACAATATCACCACTCCTTCCCCAAACACACCCTCTCACCACACACTGGGAGGATTTCCTGACATGAGTTGAATAAGGGTGGACAAGCTAGAAGGAAATCAGCCAACTAAGTAGTCCTAATATCAACATGAAGAAAGGCTGTGAATTTTACAAGGGACAACATTGATCTTCACCAGGAAGATCACAAGAAGAAAGAAAGAAGATAGATCCAACAGAGAATTTGATACCCAGCCAATTCAGAGGATGAAATAAACCAGACCCTCAGGATGCTGAAATGAGAATCTAATAAACCAGCAATTGATATAATCAAGACTAACGGCAGGTCAAGATGTGAGAATGAATTTAAAAGGATTAAGTATTGATTACCCAATGCTAGTATAGTGGTGACCAACAAAGAGGGCACATACTAGCCTCTCTGTTTACAACTTCAAGTGAATTTCATTATTGCCAATAGATTTGTCTTTTCAGCACTACAGGAATTTCTCTTGGTGGGTATATAAAGATATTTAAAAAAACTTAGCTATAGATCAATCTTTGTTCTGTATTTAGAAGCTACTGTAAAATCCTCCCTCCTTTCCTTCTTTTCAGCAATATTTATGAACATCTCTTTTGTTCAAGGCATCATATGCAGAAATAGAGTTTTTTACTCAACAGCATGATAAATACAAATATATATAATACAAAAAGGGTCTATCATTTATAAAATACTTGTTATTTACCAGGTAGTATTCTAAGCTCTTTACACATACCAATTAATCAACAGTTTTTACAGGTAGGTACTAATATTACCCTTATTTGTGAAATTAAGAAACGGAGACACAGTGGTTCAATAACTTCCTCAAGTCCACAGTCAGAAGTTGGAAGACAAAGTAAATGGCTGCAATGCTAGTGGACCACTGGGCAACCTCAGGATGTGGAAACAGTGAAACTCAGTAGGAAAAGGAAGAGTCACTTGTTGGTCACAGTTGCCCCTCTTTCCCTGGGGATGGTTTTCTGGAGGGAGAAGTTTGAGGGGAAGAGGAGGATAGGAGGAGTGGTCTGCCACAAGTGCCATCTGAGTCATTATATAACATGGGAGCAGCCCCCCGGGAGGGTACTGGGAGACAAGTCCTGAATTTGAACCCTGCTTGACCTTGGGCAAGTCTTTTACCTTTTCTTTCCATAGTTATGATCAACTGAGGAAACATTTTTTAATACTGTGAAGAGCCATTTAAACATTTGACATGATATGGCCGTGGCTCGGCGGGACATGCTCGAGCACAGCTAACCTCTGTGTCAGTGGTGAGCCCTTGCTTTGAATTGTGAGCACAGGCTGGATCCATAGCCCTTAACTGACATGTGTTCACTTGCCTTGGCCTGTCCCTTCAGTGAAGCCAGGTCCCAAGGAGGATGTGGGGTCTGGAGGAGCTGCCCTGAGACACTCAAGAAGAGAGTTTGCTCCAGGATTTTTATCATCTTTCTCGGACTAGCAACTTCTATACCTTCATAAGAAATGTCTGAGACAATTCTGCCTGTGGCGAGATAAAGGGAAAGAGAAACGAGACGTGAAAGGCCACGTACTATATGATTCCACTTACATAAAATGTCCAGAATAGGCAAACCCAGAGAGACAGAAATCAGGTTAGTAGTTGCCAGGGGTGGGGAGGTTTGGGGAATGGGGAGGGACTGCTAATGAGTATGGGATTCTTTCTGGGGTGATGAAAATGTTCTGCAATTTGATAGTGGTGATAGTTGCACAATCCGTGAATTTACTACAAATATTGAACAGTACACTTAACAGGGTGGATTTTATAACATGGAAATGAAATCTCAATTTAAAAAAAGATAAAGTTAAGAGAGGAGACTCCTAGCAAGGCTCCCATTGCTATGGAGGATTTCCTCTTTGTGGAAGTCTGTTTGAGTGGAGAGAAGCCATAAGGACCCAGAGCTTCAGAGAACGTAAGTCATTGAGGGGCCCACCTGGGCTCTTTGAGGAATAGAGTCACAGGCTGGCCCCCTGCACAAACAGCCAGCAGGGAAAGAGGCAGGCAGGTCCCCAGGCCCTTTCCTCACTGGGCAACAGTCCTCAGAAGACCAAAGCAACATCAGCTACCACAGAGAGGACCCAGGTGGAATGTCTGTCTTTGAAAGCACACCCCAAGCACTTGGTCACTGGGAGAGGGAGCCGTGACCCAGACTTGGCATGTACGTTGTGGTTTGGTGGGATGTGGGGCACTGGGCTCCATATCAATGTCAGTCTGAAGTTGAAGAGTGAAAAACTCCCTGACCCTTTGCACTTTCCCTGTGGCTTACCTCAAGCACGTGCACACACTCTCCCCGCTTTGGAGGAGGCCTTGGGAAATACGTTGTGTTTTTGTTTTTTTTTTTTAATAAAGAAAATATAGCAAGTATTCATCTTGGTCTACAAACTCAGGTATACACACACACATAAATCACTTTATATATTTTCTTTAAGTCAACTTAATTCCAACTCTAAAGTCCCAACATTCAGTGGGCTGGTAGGAAATTCAGTCATTGCTGGATGCACCTACCATCTGGCCCCAGGCAGCACCAGAATCTGGGTTGATGTGTTGCCTGAAGGGGAAGTGCCTCCAGTGCTCAGGGAGTCAGGATCCAGGCCTACGTGTTCCATTGAAGTCTGGCAGCATGGGACCAGGGTCTTGCACACGTTTGGGAATCTCTGAGTCTCCCCTACTGAGATCTTACCATCTCCCCAGGAAGCTGCCCTATTAGGTAGGGGTTCCTGCTCCTGTAAGACCAGTATAGGTCTTATTCATTAGATACTAAAGTCCAAGAGCTTTCCAAGGGCTCAGAAAATGTCTGATTATTGGAATTAAGTCCATGGGCTCCAAAATACAAAAAAGAGAACTGTGAAACTGAAGACTGTCATCCTCATTTATGTTAAAATTACTATGCACAAACATTTCATTCTATTCGAAAAGAGTTTGCTAGCTAGATACTTTCACTTAGCAATAATTTCTGAGTGTAACGGTTGCTAAGCCACCTTTGGTCGGGAAAAAACAAAAATAAAAAAAACACCCACAAAGCAAACTAGTGGCACCAGGGAACAACTCGGGAACAACCAAGAAGTGACATTCATGTCACGCCAGGTTCCTTAAATCAGGAACATTCATGTGCCTGTGAGTCACCTAGTGGTCTAGTTCAAATGCAGTTCTGATTCAGTAGATCTGGGACTGAGGTTGGACTTTCCTAAGTCCAGATGGGGTAAAGCTGATGCTGGTGGTCCCCAGGCCACATTTTGTGTAGCTAAGCTCTAGAGCATGCTTTCATTTATTGCTTTTTGTTCCAGAACTTCCAGTACCCTCAGCTGACCAAAGTCCTCTGTCTCCATCAGGTATTGATACTTAGATATTGACCCTCTCTCCAATTGGGTTCCCACTGAGTTCTGTTTCCAGAAAATGCTTATTCCATCCAGCTCTCTGGCTTTTTCTTAAGCTGTTTCTATGCCTGGAATGCCCTCCCTTCTGGTCTCTGCCAAGTGAGATCCTTTGCACCCTTCAGCATCCAACTTAACTGCTGCTTCCTCCGTGAAATCTGCCCCAAACTTGCCAGCTAGTATTGCTTCCTTCCTTCCCTGAATTCCGTTTCTGTAACCCTCAGTTTGGCTCTGATTAGATCCTCTGTCATGTTATTAGCTAACTCTTTTGAAGATGTCTGTCTTATTTCTCCAACTAGGCTGGAAGGCCCTGGCGGACGTTGCTAAGGTTTCCCATTTTTTTTTCTTACAGTCTAGACTTGGCTCTGCCATTAATTAACCGCATGATCTTAGAAAAATCACTTTATTTCTCTGAACCTTGGGTCCCTCATTTGTAAAATGAGGAGTTGAACTAACTCAGAAACTGCTGAAAGCTGGTCTGCCTCTAAAATTCTTGGTTCCATATGGTTCTGACTACCCTACGTTGCCTAGGACATGGTTGACATCCAAGAACACACCTAGTGGATTTAATTAAATTGAAATTTTAAGCAAGGAAAGGCTATATGTCCCCGGGGAGGTCGTGGATAAATGGCCCTGGGGCAATGCAACAAATCACGGCTGTAGGAGAGATTCATTCTTCCTGTGCCTCCCCCACTTGGAGGCCACTCCTCTGCGTCTGGAATTTGCCATCTCTTCTTGGCGCTAGGTGCTTCCCTCCTTCCATTCTTTACCACGACCACAGAGAAAATAAAACAGTGAGGAAAATGCATGTCTAGGGGTGTGAGAGTGAAACAGGAAAGGAAAGGGGTGGGAGAGAGGGAGTGGGGGAGGAAAAGGGGTGCTAGTGGAGGAGAAGGGTGGAACATGAGGTCATAATCTGGAGGGACCAGACTTTTCAGAAATCATCTGTCACAGCAACCTAGCCACCAGAAGATATAAATAAATTAAGATGGTAATTCCATCTCAGATTTGTGGTGGTGCGAACAGGCCTTCCAAGCTCGGCTCTCACGGTGTGTGATGTCACCCACATGCCTTGATGGAATTAGAGCCCTAATTTATTTATGGTTGGGGATATGCTATTCCTTATGGCATTGCAATTGTCTTTATTTTATAGGCTGCTTGAAGCAATTTAATATGGTTGGATCCCGCAGAGGATGCATACCAGCAGAAACTCCACAAGTGAGAGCTGGCTGGCTAGAGGCACCACAGTGCTCCCTCCTCGTGGACAGCTGGCTGCCCAGAGCCATGGAAGGCCTGCCAAAAAAATGGAGCTTCAGATTTTTTTCATCTTCCTCAGGGGCATCCCCCTCAGGATACAGGGACCTCCCCAGTGCGATACGCAGGAGCCATCACAGTAGGTGTCATCTTCTCAGAGAGCTGGCCAACCAACTGTGGAAATGAACCCCTGGCAGGATCAAATAGGGTCAGAGTTTAAGGGGACAACCACTTCATGCTTGGAGTTGAAGCAGGATATTGTTCAAACTACTCTACACCATGTAAGGAGGGGCCTGGACCAGTGTGGGACAATGTAAGAATTTGGAGTGAGAAGCCTTGTGTACGAGCCTTAGCTCTGCCACTATCTGTATTGTTCTGGGCATTTCACTTAATGAAACGTCAGTCCTTACAGGTAAAATGGAAATACTTTCTACGTCAGAAAGTTATTGAGATGACCAAGGGCCAATGTAGACAAAGTAATCTCTGACTATAGCTCTGACCTGGGGAGGTGATAGGTAGATGACCTCATTGGAAGATGACCTTCCTCTGGAAGCTCTTGAATTCCATGGGAACCAAATCTCAGGACAGTAGAGCTACCTACTGATATCCTGCATCCCCCACCCTTTGACCAACAGTCATCATGGAGACTGACTGAGTCCTCTCTTGTTGGAGTACCCAGGCATTAGACTTCTCTAGGCTACAATGCTGGCACGCTCCAGATTCTTATGAACTAGGGGTCCCTTCTCCCTTGTAAATTCTCTCATTCCTCTTCTGTAGGAGTAACACACATGCTTTTCTCATTTGATAGTTTTAAACATTAACTTGTCTTTCTTGAGTGCACTCTTGTAAGCACTCATTGTATCATGGAGCGATGTGTTTCTTCCTTTTCAGTTTCAAGTCTCTAGAATGTTCTGGGGTCTCACTCGAGGAAGAAACAGCTAGGTGCAGAAAGAAACTGTAGTTGAGAATATATAACTAACTCTATCATACTAATTGCTTTGGAACATAGCCAAATGTATTTAAAGAAATAGTCAAATGATGAATGAAAGAAAGAAGATTTACACAACTGTACACCTTAGCATATACTGCAATTTCCTCACCTATGAAATAAGGACTCTTCACCAAATGCCTCTGGAAGTCACATCCAGTTAATAATATCCTGTATATCTATAGTTTATTCCACCACTGGCAGTATATTACATAGGATTCACCCCTCATAGCAGACACCATTGATTAATCACGGCACTATGTGCTTCAAACAATCGCTTTCTAAATCATGTTACCACATGAGAAGAAGTCCATTTGCCTCATGGGTTTACTCATCTTATATAATAAAGAGTTAATATGCAAATGTCATCACAACCTCATGCTGTCACGCCTTAACAGCTCAGACACTCAACACTGAGGAGAGAGGAATGGGGACCAGCCAGGCACAAATGAGCTCACAAGAGAGGAATGGGGACCAGCCAGGCACAAATGGGCTCATAAGAGAGGATTGGGGACCAGCCAGGCTGTGGCCTGGGAGAGGGACAAGCCGCATGCCCTGTGGTCCTAGGCACCAGCAGCTGCACCTGCGCCTGTGGCCCAGGAGAGGGACAAGCTGCACGCTCCGTGGTCCTGGGCGCCAGCACCTGTGGCTGCAGCCCAGGAGAGGGGCAAGCCGCATGCCCATGGTCCCAGGTGCCAGCAGCTGCACATGTGCCTGTGGCCTGGGAGAGGGACAAGCTGCCTGCCACAGGGTCCTAGGCGCCAGCAGCTACGCCTGCGCATGCAGCCCAGGAGAGGGACAAGCCGCCCGCCCCACAGTGCCAGGTGCCAGCGCCTGTGGGTGTGGCCCAGGAGAGGGACAAGCCACCCGCCCCATGGTCCTGGGCTCCTGTGGCTGTGGCCCAGGTGAAGCTGCATGCCCATGGTTCCCTGCAGCTGTGGCCAGGCTGGGCGAAGCCAGCCTGGGTCCTGGGTGCTGTTGGCTGGCCAGAGGGAGGGAAGCCTGGGTCCTGGGTGCCTGTGACCGGCTGGAGGAGGGAATTCTGGGTCCCAGGTGCGGGACAAGGCAGAGGTGGTTAGGGGCAATCAGGCCAGCAGGGGAGCAGTTAGGGGAGATCAGGCAGGCAGGCAGAGGTGATTAGAGGTGATCAGGCAGGCAGGCAGGCAAGCAGTTAGGAGCCAGCGGTCCTAGATTGCAAGAGGCAGTCAAACATCCCCCAAGGGGTCCCAGATTGGAGAGGGTGCAGGCTGGGCTGAGGGACCCCCCCCCAAATGCATGAATTTCATGCACCAGGCCTCTAGTCTATATATATATAAAAGCCTAAGCAACTGAATGACCGAACGACCAGTCAACTGATCAATATGATGCCTACTGACCACCAGGGGGCAGATGCTCAACACAGGAGCTGCCCCTGGTGGTCAGTGCACTCCCACAGCGGGGGTGCTGCTCAGCTGACTGACCTGTCCCTGTGGCCCACCAGCCCAGCGGTGGCAGCCACTCCCTCCCTCAGTAGGTCTACTCTCTGGAAAACGGGCCAGGCACCAATGGACAGGTGCCACCCAGGATCCTGACAGTGCTACTGGCCTCCTGGAAGTCAGCCTCAGGCACCATGGCCGCTTCCCCTCCCTAGACGCTCCACAAGGAAGAAATGATATAAAAGCGGCCACCAGGTGGCTCTGACAACTGGCACAGATGTCAGTGGGATAGATCTGGATCTCGGGCAGCAAGGGTGTTCTACTGCCCACCCTGAGGGCTGATCATGTCCCCCCACCACCACCTTGGGATGGGCGCCAGACGCAGGGCTCATGGCTGGCAAACACTGCTGTGGTGGCGCGAGCCTCTCCCGATCAGGACTGACTGGGAGCGAGTGGCAGGCGCAGCTGGGCCGGGATGAGCGGGAATGGCAGGCAGAAGCAACAGGTGGGGCTGGACTGCCGGTTTTGGCCCAATCCCCACAGGCCACACCAAGGGACCCCATCCATGCACAAATTTGTGCACCGGGCCTCTAGTTCAATCATAAGACTATTGTTAAACAACCATTTTTTTTCTACTTAAAAAAATGTATTTTCTTACCTTCTCTATTCCCTTAGCTCCCTCTGAGACCATTACCATGAAGGAAATTCTATGAAAAAAAATATAAAATGCAATAGGTAAAATGATTTTTAGATACAGCAATGAGAAGCAGCATCATGGAAGAAGTAACACTTGAAATACTATTAAAACTACAACACTTAATAACCACTACCACTTAGCAGAGGACCTGCTATATAATAGGCATTGAGTTTTCCCTTGATCTCACCAATCCGAACATCAATACTTTGAGGTATTTGTTATTTTTCTCATCTTACACATATGGAAACTGAGGCCCAGAGGAGTTAACTCATTTGCTCTGGTCATACAGCATACAAGTGTCAGAGCTGGGATTCACCACTGATGTCCTCAGAGAGTAGATTTCTCATAGGTAGAAATAGAGGAAAGGAGACAGAAGCTCTAATTAGCACCCCCCCCCCAAATGAAATTTATTTAGGTATAAATCTAACAAAGTATGTGCAAAATTTATATAAAAAATACAAAATGCAATGGATAAAATGATTTTTAGATAAAGCAATGAGAAAAACTACAAAACTCTGATGAAAGATATCAAATACATCAAACACTGACAGAAAGTATTTACATCAAATAAATGGAGAGATATTCCATGTTCATGAATAGGAAGACTCAATATGGTCAAGATGTCAGTTCTTCCCAACTTCATCGATAGATGTGATGTAACCCCAGTCAAAATCACAGCACGTATTTATGGATATTGACAAACTGCTTCTAAAGTTTGTATGGGGAGGCAAAAAATCCGGAATAGCCAACACAATATTGACTAAGAATAACAAAGTCAGAGAACTGATAGAACCAAATGTCAAGACTTACACTAAAGCTACAGTAATCAAGACAATGTGGTACTGGCAAAAGAACAGACAAATAGATCAATAGAACAGAATAGAGAGCCCAGTAACAGACCCATCTAAATGCAGTCAACTGATCTTTGACAAAGGAACAGGTAGTCTTTTTGACAAATGGTGCTGGAATAACTGGACAAAAAAAAATGCATCTAGACACAGACCTTGTACCCTTCATAGGACTAGAGGGGAGGGGACAGAAGAGGCTCTAGGAAAAGGAAATTGGATAACTGTTTAAAACACATTGAAATTAATAGCAAATGGCCCTTGCATAATGATATTAATATAAGATGAGCACAAGGAAAGCTGGGCCACTTGAAGGCAGGTGCATACATCCCAGAGCCAACTTAGAAGAGGAAGGTGTGCTCTCCAGTCTCTGTTCAGCTCCAAAGGACCCCCATAGCTGACCCCAAGTTAGCAGGATACTCCCAGGTATCAATGAAAACATTCAAGACAGAGTCACCTAAGGTCACTGAGCTCTCACCTGGGCCAAAAGGAAGAATCCACTAGGAAATGTTTGCCACTGGGGAGCCCTGTGCCTAATTCCTGTAATCTTGTTCCCGAAAGGGGCAGGCCTCAATGCTGGGCTTGTGGGCTTTCTCCTTAGGTAGGGGGGGGGGGGGGGAGGGGGGGAGGGGCTAGGAGGATGGACAATGACTGGATGGGCAGGTTCCAGGGCAGGAAGCAGGAAAATAATGTGTTTGTATTCTGCAAAGCCATTTCCTGAGGCAGTTATGAACTTCAGGTCTGGGTGGAGGACAGAAGCCAGTGTGAGATTCTGAGTGGGAAATAATAGAGCAGGACACCCCCTAAGGGCCTCTTCTAGAAACCTGAGCAGATAGGGGGTATGATGAGGAAGGAGGGAGTACAGAAAAGAGAGGCCAGTTCCAGACCTGATGTGAACAGCATTTCAGAGTTTTCTGGATGAGGGGTAGCGTGAGGAAGGATCACCAATGGATCACTAGTTTCAGAATGGTTGTTTGAAGTGAAGCCTGGTGCCCTTTTTGGGGGAGCTGAGGGTACCCTGGCTTCCCTCTCAGTGAAAGACACCTACTGAGTGAATGTTCTCATAGTCAGGGTATCCTCTCCATCATTTTCCATTCCTGGGCCTCATTTTCCTCATTTCTAAATGAGACATTTGGATTTGATGACTGGCCAATGTGTCTTCCAACTATAAGTTCTGTCTGAGAAGACACAGGAAGCCCTTGCCTTCAGGAACTTAGCATTGAAATAAGGAGGCTCAGACAGAGCACACCAGTGTGGGAATGTATTGCTTAGACAGCAAATGTAGAGAGAAGGAGCTGAGCTGGGGAAGCTGGCTAATGCGTAGGGAAGCTCAGAGCTATGGGCTGGGGGACCGGGCTGAGTGGAAGCGAAGCCTCTGATCAGACACAGGTCAGACACTGGCTCTGGTGGTGACTCCAGACCCACAGTCGCCCAGGTCTCTCCCCATTCTCACAGTGGCACCTGGGACCCAGGTCAGGAGCTGCAGCCTCAGAGACCCTGCTCCTTTTAAGCTCAGTGGCTCCCCCGCCTCTTTGGGCCACTGAGTCGCTAACCTGCGGGCCCTGAGAGGTGGCTCAGCCAGCATCTTGAACTCATTTTCCAGCACGAGGGGGCCTGGTTTTATGTCACAGTCCAAGGCACGTGTTTACTCAGCTTCTCTGCTCCCCAGCCCAAGGAAAGATAACTGAACTTGATGGATAACCACTAATTGGATCATTACCTTCATTTCGAAATGATTGCCCCTAGCCCCTGGGGGCATTAGTTCCGAGCTGGGGCCCCCAATCCGGCCCAACACAGGCTGCGGAGCAGAGGACAGCTTCATCAGCTCAGGCCCGGCAGTACTGCGACCCCACGAGGGCTCACAGCTGTGCTCCTGCCAAACTGCACCTTCCAAACAGCCCCTCCCCACCCCCTCCCAGACGCCATGTGTCCAGTCAGTCCTGATGTACCTTGCTCCCGCTGACACACCTTCCCCGCTCCCCCCCCTCCCCCCCGCCAGAGTACCCTCTTGTCCTTGTTCCCAGTGGGGCAGGGAACACCAGCTCCCACAACCCTCCTCTCTGCCTGTCTGAGGACCCCTCCCTGGGTGCACCACCTCCCCACGGGACACAGTTTACTCCCCGGATGGAGAACAGGGTCCTCCGGGCAGGCTCACCTCCCTTCTCTCAGGCACTCTGTGTTGCCAGCACTGGGCTGGGCACACTGCAGTGGCTTGTGGGTTGATTGATGTTATGGGGCAGGAGGAACAGGCAGGAAGGGAGGGCGATTGATTCCAGCTGAGGCAGGGCAGACGGAGGGTAATGGATGCCAGGATGGTGGGGGCAGGAGGGTCAGTAGCTCGAAGGAACCCCCACCCCTCTGCCCTGGTGGCTCAGACCTGCAGGCCTGGGTTAAAAAAAAAAAGTCGTTTACAGAAGAAATCCCTCTGAGAGTGATTAAATAAATGACCATAACTCCTGGGATGAAATATGACAGCCATTAAAAGTGCTTTGAAGAGTATTTCATGATATAGGGAAACGTTCCGACCAAATGAATGAAGAAACCAAGTCACAAAAGATAATGTACACTATGATCCCATTAAAAAAATGTTAAAACACACATAGAGGGTCACGGTAGCGGACATGGACTGGGCCCTCACAGCATGCCTACATTGTGCTACGGGCTTCCCGTCCGTCATTCCTGCAGTCTTCCTATCCATCCCAGGAGCTAGGTTCTGGTTCATTTTGCATAACCTCATTTTACATAGACATGGAAACCGAGGCACAGAAATGAAGTACCTTCTCCCACTTCCCATCTTGAAGCCTTTAGAGTTCTGAGTTTCTCATGGTGCCCGGAGCACCCTCCCACGGGGGAATCAGGGCAGAACCGTCTACAGCCACGTTCTATGGAGACATGTTGGAGGTGTGTTATGTGGGAAAAGGGTCGGCTGTGCGTGGTGTGTCCCCAGGCTGGGGACAGGGAGGCCCACCGTGGCTGATGAGGAGGAGGACGGGCTTTAGTTGCTGCCAGGCAGGGAGGAAGCCTGCATCCCTGGAAGTAACCAAGAATGAGCTGGGGAGGTTTTTACACCAGGAAGACCTCTGAGGACTTTTTTTATTTTTTAAAATTTATCTTTATTGTTGAAAGTACTACAGATGTCCCATTTTTTCCTCCATGGACCCCCTCCCCCCCACGCCGCACCCATCTGCCCTGAGGATTTCTAATTTTCAGTCTGTGAGGAGTGCTAAGCTAGCCAGGGAGAAAAACCCAGGGCTTTCCCTGAAGTGCCGGGCAGAGAATCCAGGAGCTGCTTTTCATCCCTACTATGGACTGATTTTTTTGGGTTTTCCCAGTACGTATGTTGAAAACCTACCCCCCAATGTGATGGTATTAGGAGATGGGGGCCCTGAGAGGTGGCTCTTGGGGAGATGATTTGAATTAGATGAGGGCATGAGGGTGGGGACCCCATGAATGGGATTATGTCCTTATAAAAGTCAGGAGATCCAGGCCCGTGTGGCTCAGTGGTTGAGCAACAGCCAATGAATCAGAAGGTCATGGTTTGATTTCCTGTCAGGGCACTTGCCTGGATTCACTCGATCCCCAATATGGGGGGTGCGTGAGGCAGCTAATCAATGATTCTCTCTCATCATTGATGTTTCTATCTCTCTCTCCCTCTCCCTCTCTGAAATCAATTAGTGTGTGTGTGTACACACACACACACACACACACACACACACACACACACACACTTCTTTTTTTAAAGAATCAAGCGAGAGCTTTCTTCCTCTCTCACCCTCTCTGCCTTGTGCGGATACGAGAAAACAGCCACCTGTCTGCATTCCAGAAGAGGGCCCTTCTAAGAACACCACTGTGCTGGCACCCTGGTCTTGGACTTCTAGCCTCCAGAACTGTGAGAAATAAATTTCTGTGCCATGAAGATGAAAAAGGTTGAAAATCACTGCCCCAATCCCATGGCTGGGATCCTTCTAGGAAGAGAAAACGTAGACAGAGTCAGAGACACCGGGAGAATGCCATGTGAATCTGGAGGCAGCGATTGGTGTGATACCTCCACAAATCAAAGAACGCTCCAAATCCTGGGGGAGAGACACGGAGCTGATTCTCACTCAGAACTCCCCGATGGAAGCACACACCCCCCCCCCACCCCACCCCCACCCCCCGCCCGCTCACACCTGGACTTTGGACTTCTAACATCTTGGACTGCAAGAAAATAGATTTCTGTTGTTTTAATCGCCACTTGTCATAGCTTCCCTAGGAGAAGAGTACAGCTTCTTACCTGTCAGTTCAAGCCCCGAATGACTCTTTGTCCTTGCCTAAAACCAGCAGACTTCTTCCGAATCTTTCTCTCTGGGGTCAGCCCAGATCTGGTTAGGAGGCTTACTGTATGAGTCCATCTGGCAGCTGCCTCAGGAGGCGATGGAGGCCAATGGGTGAGTGAACAGCTCATTCCTGGGGCCCCCAGAGAAGGCTCTGTGGAGGAGAGGCCTGAGAGAGAGCAGAAACTGGAGCTGTAGGCTAAGTAGCTACTTTGAAAGGGGACAGAGAGCAGAGCTCGTAAAAGCACCTGGCATGATAAGGCGTGGTGTTTATTACGTTGTAGGTGGTCAATTCATGGCAGTATAGAAAGCGAAAGAATGCAAGCTGTCCTGGAGGCAGGTGAAACCAGGCACGAACCACTGTCCATTTGCTAGATACAAGTTTTAGGCAAGAGCATTGTTAACTACATTGACCTGAGTGAATTGTCAAAGGCAGTGGGGGAAACCCAGCCTTTGGCCTCAAAAGTCATGGCTTCTGGCTTTGACACTGCCGCTTCCTAGTTTTTTGTGAAGTTGGGAAAAATCATTTCTCTCTCTGAGCCTCAGTTTCCTAACTGTATAATGGAGATGGTAAATGTGCCTTAGCTTACAAAGTTATAAAGATGGAATGGCAATGAATTTGCAAGTGCTTTATAAACTGCAAAGCACAATATGAACGTAAAATATTATCCATCCATTATTGACTGGCTAATCTCTTCACTGTCCTGTGAATGCCCCATACCCACTTGTGCCTCTGAGTTTTTGCCCTTGGTCTCTTTGCCCACTTGCAAGTCCCTCTGTGTTGGATTAGAGTTGGATTAGACTCTGAGGATTAGAGTTGGATACAAGTAACAGAAAAGTCAAGGCAACAGAGGTATGGTTCTCTCTCATGTAACAGTCTGCAGGCTTCCCAGGGCTGGTGTGGGTGACAGGATCATTGCAATTTGTTGCTCTGCTGTGTCTGGGTGCCATTTCCAAGGTCACTTTATGGCCCAAAATAGCTGCTGGAGATCCAGCATGCATCCACATTTCAGCAAGGAAGGGTAAAAGAGAGGGCAGGCTTCCTGTCTTTCAAGACACTCTCTAAAATTTGCATGCGCCCCCTTTTTACATATTCCATTGGCCACAACTTAATCACATGGACACATCTATCTTCCGGAGGAACTGAAAAACGTGTTTTAATTCTGGGTGGTCATGTGCCCAGCCGAAACTCCGGGTTTTATTATCATTGAAGAATAGAGTGGAATATTTAGGAAGAACTAGCATCTCTACCGTGCCGTTCACTTCTCCTCCATGGACTCATATCTCATTCTTCGAGATCAAGTCAAGCTTATCTGCAAAATAAGGGGTTTGGTCATTAGGGAGATACCTCGCCAGTCCATAGGCAGGCAGTGGGCTAAAAGGCTTTTACATGAATCAGCTCACTTACCCTGCAGGGCTGCTGTGGGCGAGGCGCTATCGTTGCCTCAGTGTTGTAGATGAGGATTTACGGCTCGGAGAGGCGTGCAATGTCAGAGTTTAGGTTTCCTGGGACACAAACTCTGAGAAGGAGAGCAACAGTTAGTGGGCAGGACATGTATCAGAGAGCGCTCTGGGGGCTAACCCCCATGCAAGAGAGGGAGGGGATGGAAGCAGGATTGGGCAGAAGGGAACGTGGGGCTGGGATGCAGTTCCAGTAAAGCTCTCAGCTGGCTCCCAGGGACCACTGGAGCTAGGATAGTCCTGCAGAGCTGTCCCAAGCCAGCGCTGGGGGGGACAGGCCTTTAGACCCTAATGCTGGTCACTCATTGAACCCAGGCTATCCCAGGAAGAGGGCCTGACATTGGGCAAATCACTCACTTCAGCTAAGCAACCCCCGAGGAGGCTGAGAGCTGAGGGCTCCCTGCTGGCAGCATCCCCAGCGGCTGCACCTGTGAGTCCTTCCTTCCTGAAGTGGGCCCCGGGAAGGATCAGGGTTCCCCACAGCATGCCGCTGGCCTAAGCCTGCACTAAGCACCAAGTGACAGAGACAGGACTGGCACCAGGACATCTGAGGCCAGCAGCTGGCCTTTCGGGGTTAAACGGTTTGCTCCAAGTCACAGCTACAAGGAGGCGCCCCCCACTCCAGCAGCCGCCTCTCCACACCAAATCACTTGCTCTATTGCTTCTTCAGGGTCTCTGTGGTACCCTCTGCTGGAAACTGTGCCTCCGTGTTCCCTATGTACCCTGCTCTTTCTTCTCTCTGAGCAAACGCCGGTGGTTAACAGTGAGAGATTGCGTCAGTCAGAGCAGGGCTCTGCTGACCAGGCCTCCTGGGGGCTCAGCCCTCTGCCGGTGCAATCAGATTCCGAAGACAGCATCCTGCCCAGCAGACGTGCAGCCTGCGTGGAGAGCCAAGGCCACCACCCACGGAGGCGTTGGCAACTGTGGCAGGAGAGAGTGGCTGTGGGTGCTGCCCGTGGGCCCTGTCTGTCTGCTTTCAGAGGAAGGAGAGGCCTCCTGCTGGGTAGGAAGCCCTGTGCTCACGCTGTCTCTGCTCTCCTGCCCATCACAGCCTCTGGGAGGCTGGAGCCACATTTCCCTCCGGAACCTGGAGGGTGCTCAGTAAGTAGGACATGATTTCAGAACTTCAGGACTGGTGGAAGGCAGTCACAGTTCTCATCTCAGAGGTGAGGAAACAGAGGCACAGGAGGCAGCCTGACCTGGCCACGGTGACACAGCCAGGTGGCAGAAGCACCGTCGGTTGAGAACCGGTTTCCGACTCCCAGCCCAGTGTGCTGCCCGAGCTGCCCTGCTAAATGAGGGCAGAGGGACGGGTGCAGACTTCAGGCTGGTCCCTGCCTTCTGGCATTCTCAGCAAAGCACTCAGGACTGTCCCTGTCACAATGAAGAGGAGACAAAACATCCCATTGGAAAGAGCAGGCCCACGGAGACACCTCACGGAGCTCTATAGCTGATTGCCACCAGGCCCAGCGGCCGCCTTGCTAGTCCCGATGGCTGCTCCAAGAAAGGGGGTGGGGAGAAGAGACTACAGAAGTTCTTTCTCTCTCTGGGGCTTAGCACCTGGGGCTGCAGACAATGCCCAGTCGCTGGGAAGATTTAGGAGTGATTCTGTAGGAAGCCAGAGTGTAACAAGCTTTCGATCAATGGCTCACTATGCAGAAAGCTTTTGCCCACCACCCGAGAGAGGCTCCCGAACACGCTAACCCGCATCTTCCCCCTGAAACATCTTAGCCCCGTAAAGCAATAAAACAGTCTGGCCTAAGTTACTGGACCTCTTTGAAGTCCGGGAGAGGCCCATAAATAAGGCAGGTCCCTTGGAGGGGAGCGTTCATTTCGAGGGATCCCCGTACAACTCTTTCAGAGTCTCATTGATTTGTAGCCACCTCTAAGTCAATTTCCTGGGGCTCATAAATCTTGACGGGAGCAAAACTACAATGTCATCGATATTTATTTGATGCATTTCTGACCACTCCATAGGAAAGGAAGAAGAAAAAAATGGCAGCATTCTCACCCGCCACCCCGGAGCAGGCATGGGACACGGCCGATCCCCGCTCCTCGAAGACCGCTCCGTCGTGAACCATAAACCCCGGGTAACAAATGTTCCATTTCATGGTCAGCAAGAGTGGTAACTGTCACTGGAGAAATAAAATTGAGTTATTGTTTCCAGTTTCAAAAGAACAGCAACAAGTATAAAAAAAAAAAAAAAACAACACACAACTGTATGCGATCCCTGTCCTCTTCCCCTCAGACACCTGCAGCCATCTAATGTTTCACCGAATCCTGCCACATAAATGCATAGCTTCACTCACTAATCCATATGGCTCCAGAGACCACTGTTACATGAGAACTTAAACTGACGGGGCCAGGCAGCCCAGGGCAGCTTAATCTTTTTTAATTCAAATCGACTGAGTCCCATGTGGCCCGGAGATGATACCCTATATGCTGCAATCAGACTGACCTAGACTTCTCGTGCTCTAAATGATTAATGAAACTGCCTCGAGTTTGTTTCTATGGTGATTGGAAACCCGACCCGGACAGAGGAATCTGCCATTCACGGTGAACAAACGGGAAAGGGGGGGACTGGGGACCCAGCCGCTGGTGGTGGAGGGAAGATACCCAAAGGCGTCGAGTGCAGGGAGGGGACAGGGAGAAAATGGCCCTCTTAGGGAAGTTTTAATTCAACCAAATTGCAGAATTGTTTTTTCCCCCTCAAAGAATCTAAAATCGTGTACGTATTCCTAAAGCCACTGACCGAAGAGTTGAGGGAAGATAGCACTTAACTCGCCTTTGGTTTCTCAAAATAAGTACATGAATAAATAAAAGAAAACCATGAGATCCTGCATTCCTGCTTTAGAATGAATGGTTTTGCCCCTTGAGGAACATTACCCAACCAGCTCAGTACCTCACATCACCTATTTACTCCTAGGTCATGTGTGGCTTGGTTTTTGGTACTCATATGAAATAGGTCATATTTGGGCTTTGCCTGGCAGAACTGGTAGAGGCAGGCAGGGTGGGACTCAGGGGGAATTAGGTGCTGCTGGTAGAGAAGCAATGGGTATGAATGGTTAGTGCCAAAGGTCACCGGCTGCCGTCCGCCTGGCGGAACGGTTGGGTCCTGTTTTAGGAGGGAGCCCGTCCTAGCTCTCCTATTGGAGCCCCGCACCCTACGCAGGTGTCCCCGCTTTAAAAAATCCTGAACCTTTAAGAGGTCAACGCAGGAAACACCACAGAACATACCTTGTCACTTAAACATCGAAGGCTTACTGCAGTGTGGCTGCTGACTGAGGGATAATGACTATGAAGGCTGGCGGGGGCATTGTTTCCCTCCTGCCCACCTACCTTTCTTCACGTGGCCACTGGCCACCTCCTGAAACACACTGCCCCCTGCCTCTGAACCTTTGATGGCCCATGTTCCCAAACTTTACTAAAACACGCAGGGCCCCCCAAGGTTTCTTCCCACCTTCCTATTCCAGCTCTATCTCCCATTCATCTCCGTCAACTGTTCCCTGTATGTCCTTCAAGACGTTCCGTTCTCTGTCTTTGCTTTGCTGTTCCCTCTGTCTGGAATGCCCTTCCCAACTCCATGTGTTAGAACAATCCTCTCTGTTCCCCAAGATGCAGCTCACATGCCACCTCAGCACCTGGACATTCCAGTTCCTCAGCCATAGGCTTTCCTTCCCCGTGTTGTGCCTTTTGTAATGGTGTGTCCCAGGATCCGCCTCGTGTGACGGGACATTTGCTCCCAGTTACAGAGCTTGGCACATAGTGTGTGCTCAATCCATGTTTGGACGATTGAACTTGTTCCTCCACCTCTACTCCTTGGTTCCTGGCTCCACTGACTGCTAGCGGGACGTTCATCTGACCATTATATCTGCTGTCCCCTGACGGTCACTGCTAGCTGTCCCTTCGTGAGCAAAGGCTTCATGACCTCGTGGTTTAGCAAACACTCAGGAGTCCTGGGAAGCAACCAGTAACTGCTCTGACCAAGCGGGAGCTCATTGGCCCGTTTCTCCAGATTGAAACCTTCCCTGTTGAAGGCCTGAGCTGGGTCCCACCAGGCGGAGTGCTGTTTGGAGGGTCTGAGCCTGGCCTCTCATCCTCGCCCCTTTATGGAGACTCGGCCATGCTGGGTGCACCTGTCAGGCAGCGCCCTCCTCTGCCTTTGGCAGGGGAAGGAGGACCTGAGGAAGAAGGGGCCTCAGCCAGCCTCTCGCCCATCCAGTCAGAGGTATCACAAACTCCCACTGGTAAGCAATTCTTGGCCTTATCTGACTCTCCCACGGAGGGGGATATCATGTGTGCCTGTTTATTCTCTGGGGACACAGGTGTGGGGCCCTGGCGGGAGGCAGTGGCATCCAGATGCCTAGGGACAGATATTTGGGTGAGCAGGGACAGGGTGACTTCTCCGGGCAAGTGATAAGGCTGAATGAGTGGTGTTCCCAGCGTTGTCTTGATTCACCAAATTGCCCACCCAAATTCTCCTCTGGAGTCCCCATGCCACTGCCCAGAGCTCAGGGAGTCCTCGATCACCAGTCCCAGCCCATTTCCTCATTTGTTAAGTGGATAAGGTTGCTATCCTTGAGCCGGTAGCACTCTGTAAGGTAAAGAATATCCCTCCCCTGTTCCTCTTATCCCCCCTTGCACCCAACCAAAACGCTCCTTGTCATGCTGTCCCTTTTAAAAAATCACATTTAATTTTGAAAGAGTGCCATTGCCTCCATTCAGAGGGCCTTCCCTGGGTGATATAAGGGCTTTGCACTGCTGGGGCCAGGCCAGGCGGGGGTGGAGGGATGGGGGGTTGGGGAGGAGGGGGATGGGCCAGCAGAAGTTGGGGACCCAGTCAGCTGCTGAGGTGAGGAATGTGAGATGTGCAAGAGATGTGGCGAGAGGGAAGTTAAAT
This sequence comes from Corynorhinus townsendii, assembly GCA_026230045.1. NCBI lineage: Eukaryota > Metazoa > Chordata > Mammalia > Chiroptera > Vespertilionidae > Corynorhinus > Corynorhinus townsendii. The sequence goes on along the minus strand of JAPDVU010000007.1, from coordinate 146,309,586 downwards.
CATGAATATTTAGACGCGGGGGAGAGTGGAATTCAATCTGACACTGATACACAAACAGGAGGTTGGATTGATAGCAATAATCTAAAATTAGAAGCAGTCTGTCAGGGGAGTTTAGAGCTCAGGCCCTAGAGACAGACTGCGTTAAGCACTCCGAATCTGCCACTTACCAGCTGAGTGACCTTGGGCGAGTAACTCCACCTCTCTGTGCCCTCAGCTTCTTCATCTGTACAACAGAGACAATGAAGTACTTCCTTTATGGTGCTGTGCTGATGACTGAGTTCACGAGACAGTGCTTGGCGCACAGTATGAGCTGGCTGCGTTTATAATTGAATAAAGGTCAACATCACGTCCTTCCTAGAGGCTGCCGGGCTCCTTCCTTCTCCTAGCGCTCCTTTCCCTGCTCCCCAAATCCTCTGCCCTTTTAGTTTGCTTTGGAGGAAAGGAGGGTATGGTCCACCACTGTCCCACAGAAATCTAATGCAGAACGCATGAAATTTAAAACCTTCTAGAAGCCCAACTAAAAACAAAGATTAATTTTACTAACATATACCACTTAACCCAATTCGTGTAAAATATTATCCTTTCAACATGTAATGAATACAAAAAATTGTGGAAGATATAGTATATATGTGTATATATTACATCCTAATTACATGGAGAGATGATGTATGCAAAGTGCTTAGAAATGCACATTCTACTTTTTCAAAATATTTTAGCTGTTGTCATCAGCCCCCATTTTATAGATGGGGACACTGAATTACAGAGAAATTAAGTTGGTTGCTCTAAGTCCCAGAGTTAGTGATACATTAAGATTTAAACCCTGTCTGATCTCATCATCCTTGCTTGTAATCACGACACTACAATGAATACAAATTTATTCATCTTCTTTGCCTCGGGCCCTGTGCTGGACAGTCGGCAACCAATTATCTCATTCAATCTTCCAAATAATTCTGTGAAATGAATTTATCTCCTGGGCAGGAAGGGGCCTGTAGGGGCTGCCAGCTGGAGCAGGATTCGAGGAGGATGGCCCATCCTGGGTACGAGGGGGCTGCCCACAGACCTATCCATGGACTATTGGGCCAGAAGGAAAGGCTGCTGCCCTGGTGGGAAGGACAGGTCTGGGGGTTACATGGGAGGGGCGTCAAAGGAAAGCCTTCATGAGAGGTCAGGGAAGTTATCCTGGAATGGAAGTTCCACCTAAAACAGCTGCAAACTTGGTGAAAAGAGGGTTTTTTGTGTGTTCTATTTTGTTCACTTTTATGCTAGAACTCACACAGTACCTGACATAGAGTAAGTGCTTAATAAACATGTACTGAATACATGGAAGGTGAGCTCAGATTATACTCCAGGCAGAGAAAACAGTGTGTGCAAAGGCCCAGAGGTACAAGCGAGGGGGCCTTTGGAGGAGCACCTGGATCGAGCCTCTTCTCAACCATGGCAAGCGTGCTCTAATACAGGTGGTGCTCCCTCTAGCTGGGGTTGGCTGTGAAGGCTCACGGGAGTCCAGTTGGCTAAGCAGGGTTGCAGCTCACCCCAGGGCCTGGGGTGGAAGCCTTAGGGAGTAATGAAGAGGACCGCCTTTGCATCCTCAAGCACAGCGGGGATGATGACAGGAGGCAGATAGACAGAGGAGACCCCAGGAGGGTGGCCAAGGAGCCAACCCCCAGCACCATAGATGCAATGCCAGTGAAAAGTTCAAGGAAATAGAGGAGGTGCTCACTGTAGAAGGTGACAGTGTCAAGTGAATGTGAAAGACACATTCTTCTGTAGGAGTGACACTGGTTAAGAGGAAATTCATCTCAATAAGTGTTTCTTGATTGCTTATTGGAAAACGGTTACAGGTGGAAAGTTAGAGGCCTGATTTTGCAAAGCTCTCTGTACCCTCCTCCCCCTTTGCTCTTCCATCTCTTCTTTGATTTATAAGCTGTGTCAGCTTAGATGCCAGCATCTCCCGGACACCTTCTAATCCTCAAGCCATTCCATCTCCCATCGCCCCACCTGCAGACCTCACATATCACAGGAAGCCCTTGTGCTTTATGCTGCCAGAGGAAAATATCTGTTAAAATACCCATGTCCACTAGCACAGCACCAAGGGACTGAGGCACATTTTGTTAAATGTAAAAGAGAGATCTGCAGCTCAATTGTCATCAATTGTGAAATTATTGGATTACATTAATATGTTGAATAATTTAGTCAAATGGTTCAAAAACCAAAAAATACACAAAGACACACAGTGAGGTCAGGCTCCCAACTTGGTCCCCCTCTGTCATATGTATGTTCCTTGCCTCCAAAACAAAGCTACACTAGATACCACTGTTATTAGTTTTTCATATGCACTTCCAGAGACTTCTAGATATATATCAAATACTATTTTTAAGAAACAAATTATATCATTCTATATACACTGTCCTTCACTTTGCTTTTTTAAAAACTTAACAACAGATCCTTAGAATCTTTCTGTATTTGTACATAAAGAGCTTCCTTGTTTTATTTTAAAGTTGTATAACTTTACAGAGGCACTGCAATTTATTTAACCACTACTCTATTGGCAGGTGCTTAAATATTTAAGTTGCTTCCAGTCTTGTGTTAGTCTAAGCCAGTGGTCGGCAAACTCATTAGTCAACAGAGCCAAATATCAACAGTACAACAATTGAAATTTCTTTTGAGAGCCAAATTTTTTAAACTTAAACTTCTTCTTCAAAATAGACTTGCGCAGGCTGTGGTATTTTGTGGAAGAGCCACACTCAAGGGGCCAAAGAGCCTCTAGTGGCTCGCGAGCCGCAGTTTGCCGACCACAGGTCTAAGCAGTACTGTAGTGAATAATCTGATATTTAGGCAATAGTAAATGTGGTCATAGGATTCATACTATAGAAATAATACCTCCTCACACACACACACACACACACACACACACACTCCTTATAGTTTAGAAAACATCTCTTTATTAATTAAACATTTTACTTTGAGATAACCACTGATTCACACATAGTTGTAAGAAATAATTCAGAGATATCCCGTGTGCCCCTCAACCAGTTTCCCATAACTGGTTACAAAACTATAGCACAATATCACAGGGAGAAAACTGACATTGATGCAGTCCACTCACATGATTCAGATTTCACCAGTTTTACACGTGTGTACTAGTGTGTGTGCACGCTCATGTGTGCATTTAGTTCTATGAAATTTTATCACCTGTGCAGGCTTGTGTAGCCACCACCAGAGTCAAGATACAGGAGTCCCAGTACCACAAGGATCCCTCCCTCTGGCCTTTTATAGCCACACCCACCTTCTCCCCACTCACTGCTTCCTTCGCACCCTCACTCAGTCCCTAACCTCTGGCAACCTGGAAACTTTTGGCAACCTGTTCTAATTCTCTATGCTTTTGTCATTTCAAAATGTTACATAAATAGAATCATATGTCATATATGATATGTTTTGGGATTGACTTTTTAAAATCAGCATAATCCCCTTGAGATGCATCCAGGTTGCTGCATCTAAGGATAGTTTTTCTTTTTCTTTCTTTCTTTCTTTCTTTCTTTCTTTCTTTCTTTCTTTCTTTCTTTCTTCTTCTTCTTCTTTTTTTTTTTTTTTTGCTGAGCAGCATTGCAAGGTGTGGATAGACTATAGTTTGTTTAACCATTCCCTCATTGAAGGATATCTGGGTTGCTTATGGTGATCCTATATAATAAAAGACTAATATGCAAATCAACTGAACAGCGGAACAACCAGTCGCTATGACGTGCACTGACCACCAGGGGGCAGATGGTCAATGCAAGAGTTGCCCCCTGGTGGTCAGTGTGCTTCCACAGGGGGAGCGCCGCTTAGCCAGAAGCTGGGCTCACAGCTGGTGAGCACAGCGGCAATGACAAGAGCCTCTCCCGCCTCCGTGGCAGCGCTAAGGATATCCCACTGCTGGCTTAGGTCTGTTCCCCACGGGGGATATCCCACTGCTGGCTTAGGTCTGTTCCCCTTGGGGGACATCCCACTGCTGGCTTAGGTCTGTTCCCCACGGGGGATATCCCACTGCTGGCTTAGGTCTGTTCCCCATGGGGGATATCCCACTGCTGGCTTAGGTCTGTTCCCCTTGGGGGACATCCCACTGCTGGCTTAGGTCTGTTCCCCACGGGGGATATCCCACTGCTGGCTTAGGTCTGTTCCCCACGGGGGACATCCCACTGCTGGCTTAGGTCTGTTCCCCACGGGGGACATCCCACTGCTGGCTTAGGTCTGTTCCCCTTGGGGGACATCCCACTGCTGGCTTAGGTCTGTTCCCCTTGGGGGACATCCCACTGCTGGCTTAGGTCTGTTCCCCTTGGGGGACATCCCACTGCTGGCTTAGGTCTGTTCCCCACGGGGGATATCCCACTGCTGGCTTAGGTCTGTTCCCCTTGGGGGACATCCCACTGCTGGCTTAGGTCTGTTCCCCACGGGGGATATCCCACTGCTGGCTTAGGTCTGTTCCCCACGGGGGATATCCCACTGCTGGCTTAGGTCTGTTCCCCTTGGGGGACATCCCACTGCTGGCTTAGGTCTGTTCCCCACGGGGGATATCCCACTGCTGGCTTAGGTCTGTTCCCCATGGGGGATATCCCACTGCTGGCTTAGGTCTGTTCCCCTTGGGGGACATCCCACTGCTGGCTTAGGTCTGTTCCCCTTGGGGGACATCCCACTGCTGGCTTAGGTCTGTTCCCCACAGGGGATATCCCACTGCTGGCTTAGGTCTGTTCCCCTTGGGGGACATCCCACTGCTGGCTTAGGTCTGTTCCCCTTGGGGGATATCCCACTGCTGGCTTAGGTCTGTTCCCCTTGGGGGACATCCCCCAAGGGCTCCCAGCCTGCGAGAGGGCACAGGCTGGGCTGAGGAACACCATCCCCCCTCCCCGGAGTGCACAAATTTCATGCACCAGACCTCTAGTTGGCAAATAAGAATAAAGCTGCTATGAACACTCCTGTACAGGTTTTTGTGTAAATTTAAGTGTCCATTTATCTGGAATAAATGCCAATGGTACAATTAATTGCTGGATTGTATAGTGTTTGCATGTTTTGTTTCATAAGAAACTGCTGAAATTTTCCAGAATGGCTGTGCCATTTTTTATTTCTACCAGCAATGTATGAATAATTCACATCTTGTCAACATTTGGTGGTGTCACTTTTTTTTTTTTTTAATTTTAGCCTGGTAGGTGTATGCATTTCTTTTTAAATTTCTCACCACAATCTTCCAGTTTTAAGTCTTCTGACTTTAAAGCCACTTGTCAGTAATAATAACAGTTGCCCGTTAGTGAGCCCATACTATACGCCAGACCCTGTGACAGGTATTTTAGATACATTGTCCTATTTAATCATTTCCTTTATCCCTCAGCACAAATGTGAGGCAGGATAATGCCCTATCCTCCTTTCGCTCTGGCAATCACCATACTGTTGTCTGTGTCTATGAGGTTTTTTTGGTGGTTTTTTTTGCTTAATCCCTTCACCTTTTTTCACCCAGCCTCACCATAGCCCAAGGTGAGTGGCTGTGAATGAAATTTTGTGCATTGGCCCTTTAAGAGGGTACCTGTGTCTCTAGCAGACTCCCATCTCTCCCTGAAAGATAGGATCCCCCTGACTTTCACAGCTGGATGTTATGTGGGTGTCTCTTCCTGGCTTGGGGTTGAGACCCCACGCTTCTCTGGGGAAACCTTTGCAGCTAAGGTATCCCTCTGGAATCTCAGCTGCCACCAGGGGGACTGGGCCCAGCTCTTATCGTATCTCCACCCTTCCTACCAGTCTCCATGTGGCTTCTTCTGTAAATGAGACTTCTCTTCAGCTAGTCTTCAGTTGGTTATTCAGGTTGATCGGTCTACATTTTAGTTGTAATTCCAGTTTGGTCCAGGGAAGAGGTGAGTGTAACATCCACCCATCCGCTGCTCTGGTGTATGGCCAGGACTTTGTTTCTTTACTTGGGAAAGGGAGAAAATGGAGATGTCCCTTAAGGTCCCTTCTGGCTCAAACTTTCTGTGGAGGGGACATAATTAAAGAAGGTATTACCCACTGATGAAGGCAACATACATTACAGTGTATGAGCCAACAGTGGTGGGGATAATCAGGATGCGTCTGTGAAACTGGAAAGCCCAGGAGGGCAGGTGGCGTAAGAGAATTACGAGGAGATGGGTTTTGAGGATGCCGGTCTATTATGGTCAGTATAAGGTGTTCTTTTGTTTGCCTAGTAAACTAATGACACCCTAAAAGTCCCGAGTTCCTACAGCCCTGGTTTCCCATCCACCAGCAACACTCACTGAGTTTATTTCTTGCAGGTTCTGTGGCCCAGCCGTTCACCGCAGTCCCCGCCCCCGCCCCGCGCAGCCTCTGGTGCTCACGTGGGCTGCAGCTCGCTCCCCTAGACTGGAGACACGTTAGGTTCCTGTAAGTAGCTTTGACAGATCTCAGCAGTATTCCCTGGATGAAAGCTGTTTTCTTTTAAAAAGCAGATGTTGATGACAATAAAGTCTGAAGAGAAGACTGCGATGTAAGTGGATTTTTAAATCACTTCTACTTAGAGGAATTCACAGGACATGTTTTAAAAAATAGAGCCCCCTACATGATTCCTATTACTAGTTCCATTGATGAAAAGGCTCAAGCACATTTGGTTGAACATGCTTAATACAAAGGGGCACCTCAAAACACATTTCCAGATGAAGAGCAATGTAGATTTTTTCCCTTTTCAATTAGACCTTACTTTCTGTCAATGGGCTCTCCTGTTACCTCTTTTTCCTTTTTAAAAAATCTCTTTCTATACAGCTGTCATATTATAAAGTTGTACTCCTGAAATTTATATAATATTATAAACCAATGTTGCCTGGATGACTTTAATTTAAATAAATAAAATCCACTGTGAAAAAAAAATGAAAAAAAAAATCCTTGTGCAGATGAGCCCACAATGAAAATATTTAAAATATTAATTGGAGCCCTAGCTGGTTTGGCTCAGTGGATAGAGTGTTGGCCTGCAGACTGAAGGTTCCCGGGTTCTATTCTGGTCAAGGGCACGTACCTTGGTTGCAGGCTTGATCCCCAGCCCTGGTCAGGGCACGTATGGGAGGCACAGGAGGCAACCAGTCAATGTGTCTCTCTCACATAGATGTTTCTCTCTCTGTGTCTCTCCTCCTCCCTTCCACTCTCTCTAAAAATCAATGGAAAAATATCCCTGAGTGAGGATTAACAAACAAACCAAAAAAATTAATTGGAAAAAAAATTCTCTTTCCTTTAAGAGACAAAAAAGGAGCAAAATTAAAAATAGTTTTGTTAATAATAAATTTATTTAAAAAAAACAGGAAACACATTAATATGATCAAAAAATTTAAAAGGCCAACAACAACAACAAATCAGCTTAAACCTTCTCTCCCACCCTACTCCATCCACTCAATTCCCCTCCCCAAAGGCAACCTGCATTATTGTTTTGTGTGTACCCTTGCAAAGGTATGTTACTCAAGCACAAGCACACACCCACGGATTCCCCCCCACCCCCTTTTTACCTATTATACTCACACACTTCTCTATTGTTTTTTCATTTAGTAATATATTCTGGAGAACATTCCTTTTCATTACATAAAGACATTCTTTTTTCAGCTGTATAGTATTTCACTGTAATTTATTTAGTCTCCTATGGATAGATATTTGGATTGCTTCCAATCTGTTGCTATTGCAAAAAGACTGCAAGGAAGTGCCTTATATATGAATAATTTCCCACATATGCTGGTATAATTTTAGGATAGATGACTAGAAAAGGAAGTTTAAGGTCAAAAGATATAGGCATTTGTAACTTTGGTGGGTTAAATTTTCATTTAAAAGTCGCCTATAATCCCTCCTCCGGTGTTAGTCATGCTAACATTTTTATTTATAATTTTCCAGAGTGGCTCATGAAAGAAGCATTTACTGAGCCCCTAGGGGCTAAGTGTTCTCTTAGGCACTGGTTACAACACTAAACAAAACAAACTTAGGGAGGAGGCACGCGGTGGGGTGCCACTGATAGGAATTGCTGCATGGCACTGGGGTTTAAAAGGAGGACTCCACAAAAATCCCATCAAAGCTGCCTCTCAGCTCCACCCATGCCAAGGTCTGTACTAAGTTCAACATTAGTTGTTGGGGTCATTTCCTTTCCCATGGATTGTACCAAAATCCTGGGGTTTTTGTGGCCAGAAAATCGGAAGCAGCTCTCACATGCTCAGCCCACCGTCCCAATCCCTGCAGTGCGCCTGTTCTGCCTGCTCACAGCCTCCGCTGCTCCCAGCAACCCCGTGGCTCCCACCAGTCAGCTTGCTTCAGAGTTCGAGGTACTGGGTTTTCAACCTCAGAGGAAATCCCCGCTCCCACTGCATTCTGCCCCTGGAACTTACTCAGTCTCCCGGCACCACCCCGTCTCCCTTCCCCCTCAATTTCATTTTTATTTCTTTCAATTACACTTGACATTCAATATTATATAAGTTTCAGGTGTACAGAAAGTGGTTAGACATTTATATCACTTACAAAGTGATTCCCCCCAGTACCCTGGCACCACACATAGTTATTACAATATTATTGACTGTATTCCCTCTGCTGTGCTTTACATCCCAAGGGTTATTAGGTAACTATAGATTTGTACTTCTCAATCCTTTCACCTTTACCCAGGCCCTAAGCCCCTCCCACCTGACAATTGTCAGTTTGTTCTCTGTATCTATGAGTCTGTTTCTGTTTGTTCATTTACTCTTTTATTTTTTTAAAAAATATGTTTATTGAAGGGAAAGGAGAGAGAGAGAGAAACATCAATGATGAAAGAGAATCACTGATGGGCTGCCACCTGCATGTCCCCCACTGGGGACCAAGCCCACAACCCAGGCATGTGCCCTTGACCAGAATCAAACCCGGGACCCTTCAGTCTGTAGGCCAATGCTCTATCCACTGAGCCAAACCAGTAAGGACAATTTACTCTTTTTAAAGAAATCCAAAACACCAATTCAAAAAGATATATGCATCCTTACGTTCATTGCTGCATTATTTACAATAGCCAAGCTATGGAAGCAACCTAAGTGTCCATCAGTAGACAAATGGATAAAAAAGATGTAGTATATGTATACAGTAGAATATTACTTGGCCATTAAAAGGAATGAAATCTTACCATTTGTAACAACATGGATGGACCTAGAAGGTATTATGTGAAGTAAAATAAGTCAGAGAAAGACAAATATGATATGTGGAACCCTCCACCATCTCTTCAAAACACCAGTTTCCATTCCTTCTTTCCCTTGCCCAGTGTTAGCTGCCTCCTCAGAAGCCCCCCAATACCCGGGAGAGAGGGCTCTCCCAAAAGAGCCTAGACACTGGGCCATGAAGGTTAAGCTGCTTTGAGAATTAGGGAGAGAGGAATCACATTTTCCTTCCTGGAGTCTGTCTGCTCATGGGAATGAAGCAAAAATTCATATGTAAGGTCCCACTGCATAAATAAATAAATTACAATATAATTGCAAGCGGTGGCACATCCTATGTTGCTCACTGTTGTATTCCCTGCACCTAGAAGAGAGTCTGACGCACAGTAGGTGCTCGATAAAGATTTGTGGACTGAAAGAATAAAGTATTATAAAGAGAAAGAATGGGGGGAAGGCCTGAGAGAGAACACTGGAGCCAGCAGTGACTGCTTCGGCCTGAGTGGTTAGAGATGGTTTCTCTGAAAACATATGTCCACTGATCCTCGAGGATCCGAAGAAATCAGCTCTGTGAACTCTATGGGGAGGAGCCGGCTAGACCAAGGAGTGTGGAGGGTCCTGGAGGTGGAAGAGAGTCTGTGAAGTGAGCACAGAAAGAAGCCTTGGGCAGAGGCGGCACAAGGAGGTGACAAAGGAAGATGGAAGGCGGTTATGGGGCACCTTCTAGGATGTTAAAGAGTGTAGAACTGACGCAAATTGTAATGCAAAAACTTTCAGTGATTTTAAGCAGGGGAATAAATGATTTTTTAGAATCTTTTTACCTTCTGAAAGGATCTCCCGGGCAGTTTTGTAAGAGTGGATTGGGGCTGAGAAGTGGGTAAATAGGAAGATCCTTTGAGAGGTGTGGCCATCATAGCAAGACGAGATGAGTGGGGTGGGGAGGATGGCAAAGTGTGGGCAGATTTAAGACATTTTAGAGGTAGAATTAGGTAGGGCTGGATGATGGATCCCATGTGGGAGTCAAGAGAAAGAGGAACATTCTAAGAAGATTCCCAGGTTTTTACCTGGAAATTATTGTGGGCTGGAATTAATTGTGAGGGGAAGAGAGGATGTCAAGTGAGAGGCTGAGGGAGGCTGGGACAGAGTTTCTGTGCATAGATGTCTGGTGTGGCGTTAAGAGTTGAGGTAAGTCTCAAACTGCCCAGGTTCTAGTCCCATCTCTGCTACGCTGGCTATGGGATACTGGGCAAGTGCCTCCGTTTCCTCATCTGGAAGGGAATAATAATAGTTCCTAAATTTTTATGAGGGTTAATTGACATAATCTGTATAAAATGCTTATAATAGTGTTTTTACATAGTAAAGTACCTAATAAAAGTTAGCTATTTTTTTATTATCTACTTTGACATTGGTATTTAAGATGGATGACCAATATTTCATTTTATGAATAAATTATGCATCCAGATCTCTAGTTGGATTGTTTCCAGCACTACAGTTTAGTAAGAATAGCATAGTGGTTAAGAGCGCAGACTCAGGAGCTAAACTGCCTGCGTTCTAATCCTGGCCCCAGCATTTACTGCATATGTAACCTTGGCACATTGCCTGGCCTCTATGTGGCTGTTTCTTCATCTCTTAAATGAGAGTAACAATAGCACTACTTCGGAAGAGACCCTATAAGAATCAACTTATAGGATATAGATCACTCAGAACATATTAAATACCATGTTTATCATTATGAACGTGCTACTCTTTTAAGCACATTATGTGTGTTTCCTCATTTAATATTTATAACATCTCTATATAGTAGGTATTATTATTATTATTATTATTATTATTATTATCCCAGTGTTACAAACCAGAAAAGTGAGATACAGACTCGATTTGAACCAGATGTCAGAGCCCCTGGTTCTAACAACTATTATCTGTGCCACGTTGTTTATATTTATTTTTGCTCATCTATACAACTATTTCTTTAGGATAAATTCCAAGAAATGGAGTTTTATGATTTAGAAGTTATTTTTAAAGTCTTTGATACATATTAACAAATTATTTTCTAGAGAGTTTAGAGCAATTTACAATTACTATTTATAGTGATTTATAGTAGGTATGTTTTCTTGGTGGATTACTCTCTTTATTGTTAAATAATTCTTACTACTACCTATAAGCCAGTTTTCTTTTCATTAGTATTTGTACAGTATATATTTTTTCTATTTTTTTATTTCTTAATTTTAATCTTTCTGTGTTTTTATTTTAGGTATGCCTCTTGTAAACAGTATGTATCTAGATTTTGGCCTTTTATCCATTCTAACTAGTGGCCCGGTGCACAAAATTCATGCACTTGGGCCAGAGGGGAGGTCCCCCAGCCTGGCCTGTGCCCTGTCACAGTGCAGGAGCCCCATGATCTATTGCCCCAAAGAGGTAGGCCAGAGCCGGGGGAGTCCTGAGGACCCCTGGCCAGGCCCACGGTGGAGGGGCCTCTCCATGCCTGTGGACCCCCGGCCAGTCCCACGGCAGAGGGGCCTTTCTGCATGCCTGCAGACCACCAGCTGGGCCCTCAGCGGAGGCCTCTCTGCACGCCTGTGGACCCCTGGCCAGTCCCACGGCAGAGGGGCCTCTCTGCACTCCTGCAGACCCCAGCTGGGCCCTCAGTGGACGCCTCTCCACACGCCTGCAGACCCCCAACTGGGCCCTCAGCGGAGGCCTCTCTGCACGCCTGTGGACCCCCGGCCAGTCCCACGGCAGAGGGGTCTCTCTGCACTCCTGCAGACCCCCAACTGAGCCCTCAGCGGAGGCCTCTCTGCATGCCTGTGGACCCCCGGCCAGTCCCACGGCAGAGGGGCCTCTCTGCACTCCTGCAGACCCCAGCTGGGCCCTCAGTGGAGGCCTCTCTGCACATCTGCAGACCCCCGGTGCAGGCACACGGAGAGGCCTCTCTGCTGTGGCCCTGCCCCCATCCCCGATGCTGCAAGTCCCTGCCCACCTGCGCCTGCTGTGCACGCAGCCTGTTGATCAGTTGTTATTGTGACGGCATCCCAACCAATTTGCATATTACCCTATTATTAGTATAGATATTCCCTGTACCATAATAGGAAAGTTTAATTCATCTATAGTAACTATGATAATTGATATAGTGGGACTTTTTCCCTGACATATTATTTTTATTTACTATACTTCGTACTTTTCTTCTTTCCTTCTCCAACTCTTAACTCCTCTAATGGATTGATTGAGTTTTCCATATTCCTCCCTTGGTTTCCTCAATTAGTTTGAAATTACATGTTTTATTTTTCAGCAGTTGCTCTTAAATTTTTAATATGCTTATTTAAGTTGACTGGCTGGTGTGGCTCAGTAGTTGAGTGTTGACCCATGAACCAGGAGGTCAGGATTCGATTCCTGGTCAGGGCACATGCCTGGGTTTCAGGCTCAATCTTCAGTAGGGAGTGCACAGGAGGCAGCCAATCAATGATTCTCTCTCATCATTGATGTTTCTATCTCTCTTTTCTTCTCTCCTTTCCTTTCTGAAATCAATAAAAATATATTAAAAACATATTTTTAAAAATGAACAAACTGTTAGTGACATATGAAATCATATCAAATAGTCTAGCATATATGTAATTGGAAAAGAAAATGTGTTAAGAAACCAATGACCAAATATTTCTCAAATTTGATTTAAAAAATCAATATGTAGATCCAAAAAATTTAACAAAGCTCATATAAGATAAATGTACACACCTAGACACATTATGGTAAAACTGCTCAAAAAGATAAAGAGAAATATTAAGAGAAAGCAGGAAAACAAAGAAAGATTGCATACAAGGTAACATGAATGTGAATTATGATTTTTAAATAGAAACAATGCAGGCCAGAAGACAATGAAACAACATCTTTAAAGTGCCAAGAGAACAAACCTTTAACCTTGAGTTATAGAGCCAGTGACATTACATATAGTTAAAAAATTAAAGTGAAATAAAGATATTTGCAGAGGAGCAAAAATTGAGAGAAGCTATAGCCAGCAGACTCTCACTATAAGAAGTACTAAAGGAAGTTCTTCAAAATGAGGGGAAGCAATATCAGATAAAAATAAAGTAACAGGAAGAAATAAAGAGTTCTGGCAGCAGCAGGCATGTGGGAAAATAAACTACTTCTCCCCCCTTAATTCTTTACAGTCCAACTGACAGTTTAAAGCAAAATAAATAATAATAATATGTCATGGGATTTATAATATGTATAAAAGTAAAATATGAACTTAATGGTGCAAGGTACAGAGGAGCTAAATGGAAATTTCTTATACAGTTTTTCACAACATATGAGGTAGCATAATATTAATAAACTGTAGTCTGTAAAAAGTAAAAATTGCATATAGCAATTCCTAGAGTAAGAAGCAAAAATAAAACAAAGAGATATAACTAAAATGGAGTTAAAATGAAATGCTAAAAAATAGCCCCCCAAAAAGTCAGGAATAGAGAGAAAAATGAGCCAAAACAGGGGACAAATAGAAAACAAATAGCAAGGTAGCAGATATAACCTAATATAAAGTAATTGTTTGTCAATCTATAATAATAAAAGCATAATATGCTAATTAGACCAGACGTCCTTCTGGACAAAGCCGGGGCTGCAAGGGAAGCCTGGGTCCCGGGTGTCTGTGGGTGACCAGAGGGAAGCCAGCCTGGGTCCCGGGTGCCAGAGGGAAGCCGGTGCCGGCAGCTGGGGGAAGGAAGGCCTACTCTTGCACGAATTTCATGCATCGGGCCTCTAGTAACTATGTAAGTACAAATAGGCTAAGCATCTCTCTTAAAACCTGAGTGCCCTGGGCATATCTCTGGTTCTAATAACATTATAGGTCTTTTGTTTTCTAACTCCCTTTTACTGCTCTGCTTTTAACTTTCTTTGTCCATCTGCTGCTCCCTGTGGATATCAGTTTCTTACTGTTGAGATAGGCTAGGTATGAATTATATTTAAATCAGAAATTGCATGTATTTGGAAAGTGGGCTTTTCTTACTGATTTGTAGGAGTTTTTCATATAGTCCAGATATAAGTCCTTTGCTCTGTCTGTTCAAAGGTATTTGTCTGGGGCTTGACTTCTTATTCTCTTAATAATTTCCATTGATGAACAGAAGTCTTTAATTTTAGTCAAGCTCAATTAATCAGTTATTTTTCATTTAGGGCTACTACCTTCTTATGTTCTGTTTAAGGCATATTTTCTTACCCCAAGGTCATGAAGATATTCTCCTATGTTTGCTTTTAGAAACCTTATTGTTTTACCTTTAATACTTATATCTATGATCCACCTCAAATTAATTTCTGTGCCATGTGTGAGGTAGGGGTTCATAGTTATTTCCCCCCATTGTGGATATCCAACTTTTAGCACCAGTTGCTGAAAAGTTCATTCTTCTCCCACTGAACTACACTGGTGTCTTCCTTGTGAATCAGGTGAGCATACAAGTGGGTCTATTTCTGCAGTTTATTTTGGAACATTGGTCTATTTATCTGCCCTGTCACTAATACCACTCTTTCTTAATTATGATGCTTCCTATCTTTTTAAGACTTGAAATCTGTAGTGTAAATCCTCTAGTTTTGTTTTTCAAGATAATTTTAGGTCCTCTAGGTCCCTTGCAATTCCTTGTAAGATTTAGAATCAACTTGATTTCAACAACTATAAACTTTCTGAGATTTTTATTTCATTGAATTTATATGTCACTTCAGGGAGAATTAAATCATCCAATCCATGAGCATGTATGTGTCATTTATTTAACTCCTTTTTAATTCCTCCCAGCAATTTATGTTTTCAGTGTAGAACTCTTGTACATATTTAAAGAATTTACCACTAAATATTTTAATGCTATAGTGTTTTAAATATTTTTATTTTCCATTTTGTGACTCCTTTATAGAAATACAATATTATACATTTACTTTTTATTATTTACTAATCCATTTATTAATTTTAATAGGTTGCTATAGAATCTTTTGGAATTTCTACATATACTGTTATGGCAGCTGCAAATAAAGAGTTTTACTTCTTCCTTTTTATGGCCTTTTATTTATTTTTCCTTTTGAAAGAGCTTACAAATAACCTCTCTGTAGGCTGATGGTCTTAATTCAAGTCATATGTAAAATGAGTTCTAAAAAGTGTCAGGACAAGGAGGGCTTAGTTGGAAGGAATATTGGATAATTTAATTGAAGCAATGATGTGAATATGATTTCTCACTGAATGTTCCTGTTGATATTAAATGTTTACCTGCAGAAAAAATGTATATAACACCCATGCATAATAAATACACACTGGCAGTCATGCAGTGAATCATCTTCATAGAAAATGCAATAAAATTTTGCCTGAAGAAAAATTTTTGTTAAATGCTCAAGAACTTGAATACAGAGGTCTCAAACAAATTTTGTTTATGTGAAACTTTGCCCCTTGATCTTTTAGGGCTTTTTGGAAAGCAATTTTCCCTGTATTTATCCACCTAAGCACAGACAAGGTAAGGGCAGGGTTCTGTCTTCTTTTCCTACTCTGTACTTTGATAATTCAGTGTTCTGTTGATGTTCCTTGAATGAGTGAATGCATAAATAAATGAAAGGAGTGAATGAGTGGAATTATGGATCAGAGAAGTCATCCCCAATCTTCATTATATTTGACAATCCACCTGCTTAACTTTGAATCTATTTGCTATTTTTTGTTTGATGTTTAAATAATCTGGTTTCCCATTTAGAAATTGGCTCGATTCAAGGAATGTTTTCATTCATAATAGACTGTTTTCAAAAATGGCCACAACAATCTCTCTCCCCACACCACTTCACTCCCACTTCTCAAAGTTGCCCGTAGTGTCAGTCAAACAGTAAAGCAGGGGAAGCGGGATTTAGATGGACTGAGTTTGACATTTGTGAAAGCTGAATTTGGTTGGATCAATCTCTGTGTGTACAATGTATAGTTATAACCTGGAAGAAATACCATAATTATTGTACAGCATCAATGAGCTTCAATCCACCACCAGCTCTGGCCGGGAAAAGAAAGTGGCCCCTCTCCTCATTGTTCCTCCATCTAACTCGAGGCAAGTGCTTCTACTATCTGTCCACACTCAACACTCCAACCAATGTCTGCCAGACCCCCATCTCTCATACAAATAATTTACTCACTTGCCTGTGGACATGTCCATCCCCATAAGCAACTTCTTTGGACCCTAAGGCGCCCAGCAGAATAATATTTGCTAGATGCACAGAATCAAAGAGGAAATGAGGAGGAGGTAGACATCAAAGATGAGATGCAATATATATATACTGAATGCTACAATCTGCAAGGTATAGCATACAAACATTAAATTACATTGGGTTGCTTTCTAGTAATTACCATTCTGGGCTTAAAATTATTTTTAGAGAAGCATTAGAAATTCCAATTTTAGCTTAATCACAATGTTTAGTTTTCTCTGGGAAGGCACCTTATTTATTTAATGTCACAATACTAAAATCATTCTGTTCCACAATGTTCAATAAACAGAAAAAGAAACCCCAACATCTATATTAAATTGTTACTAACAAAGTAAACATTTCTCCCCCTGTTTTTTCCGAGTTGATTAAGCACCAGTGTATTTAAAAATGTTTCCCAAGCCTGAGAAAGGTTCCCCTCAGAACATACAACTATTGAGTGTAGAATGTTTTTCCTACCACTTGATTACAATTTGGCAGTAGTTTCTGAATAATTTACAAATTTTAAATTTCTGTGCCCTAAACACACATGTGTTTGCAGCTAAACAGACTTGAAAGAATATGCAAATTGCACTTTTATGTCAAAAATGAGTGAACCCAGCTTCATGCAGAAAAAAGCGAACTGTCACCCTCATGTTTTTGTTTAGACTAATCTGTGTGCTGTCGCCCCCACATCAGACTGCATCAACATTTTCTTTGGGATATTAGACGTAAATGTTTATGGCTGCAGATAGCCTAGGAGGGATTGGCACTTATTAAAAACGACCCTGGAGTATTTTCTTTGGTTTCCACATAAATATCCCAGGGAAACGTTCAATCAAACAAGGCTGCCAGGTAGAGGAAAATGAACACTGGGGTCTCCCGGGTCTGTCCAGTGGGAGGTCCCATCCAAGACCGTAGTTGGAAGACTGAGCCCAGAGGACGCGTGGAGTGTGGATAATGCTGCTGCCGACTGGAGATGCCTCTGCCTGAGGCCAGGAATCCATCCCTCCCCACAAAAAAGCTTCACATTTTCAAGAGTTAGCAAAAATCTAGATACCACATGTGAATTTCAGCCCATCTTCAGCTGTGGGGACTGAGCCTGGGTGTGTTATCAGGATGGGACAACCCCCACTAGCACACTTGGTTTCATTCCTGGGTTGAGGCAGGTGTGAGTCCACTGTGTCTTCACAAAGGGCAGGAACCAATGCCTGAGGTTGAGGCCTGGAAATGTCCATTCTTAACTCCAGAAAAAGCTGAGCATTTTATTCTAGAATCTCAGACACTGAGGACACACTTCTAACCTTACCTGCTTCAGCCAAAATGTATCCAAATTGCACTATATAAAGGCCCAGGTAAGTTCTCCTGTTGCCAACCACTTCAATGTATCACTGTCCTCTAGCTTATACCTGGACTCCCAGGACACATCAGCCCACTCTCAATGGTCTTTTGCTTCCTCTCATCTGACTACAGCAGCTGTCAAGCTCACAACCAACCTCCACAGAAACAATGAAAATGAGCATTTTTCCAATTCAACAACGACAAAAACAATCCGATTAAAATATTGGCAGAGGACTTGAATACATAGGCATTTCTCTGAAAAAGACATGCAGATGGCCAATAGGCACGTGAAAAAATGCTCAACTTTACTACCAGGGAAACGCAAATCGAAACCACAATGAGATAAGACCTCACAGCTGTTAAAATGACTGTTATCAAAAAGACAAGAAACAACAAGTATTGGAGAGGAAGTAGAGAAAAGGGAACCCTCATGCACTGTTGGTGGGACTGTAAATTGGTGCAGCCACTATAGGAAACAGTGTGATTTCTCCAAAAATAAGAATAAAACTATCATATGACCCAGGTATTCAAATGCTCATCTAAAGAATACAAAAACATTACTTAAAAAAGATACCTGCACCCCTATGTTCACTGCAGCGTACTTATAATAGCCAAGATAAGGAAATAACCTAAATGTTCACTGATGAACAATTGGATAAAGAAGAGGTGTGTGTGTAAATATATAATGGAATATTACCCGGCAACAAGAAACAATGGAAACTTGCCATTTGTGACAACATGGATGCACCTGGAGGGTACTGTGCTAAGTGAAATAAGTCAGCCAGAGAAAGACAAATACCATATGACTTCACTTTTTAGATTCATATGTGGAATCTAAAAAACAAAACAAAACAAAAACAAACTCATAGATACAGAGAACAGATCCGTGGTGACCAGGGTGGAGGGGGGTTTGGAGAGTTGGCAAAGGGGGTGGATAGGGTCAGTTGTACGGTGAAGGACAGTAACTAGATTCTTGGGGATGATCACTTTGTGGAGTATGCAGATGTTAACTTACATTGTTGTACACCTGAAAAACTTATATCATGTTATATAGCAATTTCACCTCAATAAATACAAAGAGTACTTTTATTTACCTCTCAACAGTATCGATACTCTTAACCACTCCCTCCTTGAAACCCTCCCTTCTACTGGCTTCAGTAACACCACCATCACTTGGTTTCCTTGCAGTGTCTGCCCACTTCTCTCTCCTTTGCAGGCTCCTTCCTCTCTACTCAGCCTTTTAAAGTTGACAGATCCCAGACCATATGATCATCTCAAGAGGCACAGAAAAAGCACTTGATAAAATCCAACACTTTTCGTGTTTAAAATACTCAAACAAACTAGGAGAAGAAGGGACCTTCCTTCACCTGATAACATGCTAAGGCTAGCAGAAAACTACGGCTGATTTTAGTCCCTGGCAATGGGATGCTCCTGAAACATGTACCTGACCATGCAGACGTGGCTTTGGAATCAGGCAGTGAGCAGAGGCTGGAAGAATGTGGAGCGGCTTGAGAGAAAAAGCCTAGATTGCCTTGAACAGACTGTTAGTAGAAATATAGATGCTAAAACTCTGCTAATGAGGACTCAGAGGGAAATGAGAAGCACAGCAGAGAAAACATAAATTGCCTGAGATTATACCTAAATGGCCGTGAACAGATTGTTAGTAGAAATATGGGTGTTAAAGGTGCCGTTGTTGAAGGCTCTGAAGGAAATGAGGAACATGTTATTGGAAACTGGAGGAAAGGGGGTTCTTGTTACAGAGTGGCAGAAAGCTTAGCAGAATTTTTCCTGCAGTTATGGGGAAAGCAGGACTGGTAAATGATGAAATTCAACATGTAGCTGAAATTTCCAAGCGAAGTGTTGAAGGTGTGACCTAGTTTTTTCTTGCTGTTTAAAGTAAAATGTAAGAGAAAGGGGATAAATTGAAGCAAGAACTTTAAAAAGGAAAAAAAAAATGGATTCGGGACTTAATGATTTGGGGAACTCAGCTTATCTGGATTGCAAGACTCTAAATGTAAGAGATTCACTCCCTAGGAAATGAATTATAGAGGGGAAAAATTGAGGGTGGAGCTGGACAATCTCTTGCCAATACATCAGAAAAATATAAGAAGTTAGAGAATTGAGTTACACAAAGGGTACTTGGAGATCACATGCCTGATACATAGATACCCCCAACTAACGCACCAGAAGCCAAAAATAGAGATGGGATTACTTAGGAAGAATCTGTAAAGGGACCTCTTGTCTAAGGGAGAACAACAGATTCTTTTTTATATTATATAAAATATTTATGTAGTATAAATTTTGTATTAGCAAAAACACAGCCAGCTTGGACCCAAAGGGACAAAGAGAGAACAAAATGAAAGCAAGCTGTTGGACCCTCAAGATTCTGCAGGCAGAAACAGGCTGATGAAACCACCCAGCTGCAAACACATGCTACCTTTCATGGAAAATAAAAAAAAAAGGATGGCTCAGAAGATGGAGCCTCAGGCCCAGAGTATGGAGCCATGGACCCAGAGGTTGGAAATGAGGGTTCCAGAAAATTATTTCCAGGCCTTGAAACCCAATGGAGTTTGCCTGGCTGGATTTCTACATTTTGGGGACCAGTGACTCATTTTCTTGCCATTTCCTCCCTTTTTTGAACCAGAATATCTATGCTTGTCTTACCTTTATTTGGGGAGCATAGAACTTGTTTTCTTAGTTTCACTGATCCACATGCTCTAGGATAGAGTCTCACCCATCTTTACATTGATGAGTTAGGTGATAGAATTTGGAATTTTTGAATTGATGAGATACAGGTGAGGTTTTGGACTTTTTGATCAAGTAATGGGTTGAGAATTTGGCAATCTTGGGATGGAATAAATGTATTTTGGGGACCAGAGAGTGAACTGTGGTGGGCAGAATAATAATCTCCCCCATAGCTATCCACATCCTAATCCATGGACCTTAGGTGAGAAAAGAGACTTTGAAGATGTGACTAAGGTTAGGGATTTTGATATGGGATCAGTCTAATCATTTGAATCCTTAAAATGAGGACCTTTCCTGCTGTAGTCAGCCAAAGAAAGATGTGTCTATGGAAGGAAGGTGAGAGAGATGCCGTGTTGTTGGCTTTGAAAATGAAGGAAAGGGGCCATGAGCCAAGGAATGTGGGTGGCCTTTAGAAGCTGGACAAGGCAAGGACAACTCCCCTGGAGTCTCCAGAAAGGAACACATTCCTCTGGCACCTTGGTTTTAGGCCAGTGAAACCCATATTGGACTTCTAACCTATAGCACTGGAAGATAATACATTTGTGTTGCTTTAAGCCACCAACTTTGTCATAATTAGTTATAGCAGCCATAGCAAAGTAATACAGACATTCATGAAAACCCACAGCTAACACCAACTTAATGGTGAAAGACTACTTTCCCCTTAAGGTCAAGAATAAGACCAGGATGCTTTTTCCACTTCTATTCAACATTGTACTGAATAGTCTAGCCAGAGCAACTAGGCAGGAAAAAAGAAATAAAGGCATTAAGAGTGAAACAAGAAAACTAAAACTAGCTTTATTTACACATGACATGATCTTGGATATTAAAAAATCCTAAGGAATCTATAAAAAACTATTAAAACAAATAAATGAGTTCAGCATGGCTGTAGGATAGAACGTAAATATGCAAAAATCAATTATACCTCTATAACACTAGCAATGAGAAATCAGAAAATAAAATTAAGAAAATAATTCCATTCATGATAATATCAAAAAGAATTAAATACTTATAGATAAATTTAACCAAATAATTGTAGGATGTGTAAAATATCACTGAAAGAAATAAAAAAAAAAACTTGAATAAATGGGGGGAAAAAGATATCCTGTTCTCATGGATTGGAAGACTTAATATTGTTAAGATGGCAATACTCCCCAAATTGATATACAGAGTCAATAAAATCCCTGCCCAAATCCCAGCTGGCTTCTTTGTAGATACTGATAAGCTTATCTTAAAATGCATGTGGAAATTCAAGGAACCCAGAGTAGCTAAAACAATCTTGAAAACAAACAAACTTGGAGGACTCACATTTTCTGATTTCAAAACTTACTATAAATCAAGATTGTAGTATCAGCATAAAGATAAATATAGAAATCAATGGAATAAAATTGAGAATCTAAAAATAAAACCTTTCGTTTTTGGTCACTTGATTTTTGTCATGGGCATAAAAGCAATTAAATGGGGAGGAATAATAGTCTTTTCAACAAATGATGTTAAACAACTAAATATCCATGTACAAAGGAATAAATTTAAACTCTGACCTCCAAAACATATACAAAAAGTTAACTAAAATGGTTCTAAATGTGAGATCTAAAACTATAAAACTTTAAGGAAGAAAATACAGCTTAATCTTAAGTCTTTGTGACCTCAGATTAGGCAATGGTTTCTTAGATATGATATAAAAAAAACATAAGTTACAAAAGAAAAAATAGGTAAGTTGAACTTCATCCAAATTAAAAATGTTTGTGCTTCACAGAACATCATCAATAAAGTCAATAGACAACCCAAACAGAATGGGAGAAAAATTTTGTATATCATATATCTGATGAGGGACTTATATTCAGAATTTAAAAATTTGTACAACTCAACAATGAAAAGAAACCCCAATTTAAAAATGGACAAAAGATTTGAATAGACATTTCTCCAAAGAAGCTATACAAATGGTCAATAAGCACATGAAAAAATGCTCAACGTCATTAGAGAAATGCAAATATAAGCCACAATGATGTCACCTCACACCAACCAGGATGGTTATAATAAAAAAAGACAAACAATAACAAGTGTTGATGAGGATGTGGAGAAATGGACTCTCATACATTGTGGGTGGGAATGTAAGATGATGCAGCTGCTTTGTAGAAACAGTGTGTCAGTTCCTCAAAAAATTAAACATATGACCCAGTAATTCCTGCACAAATGCCATGAGGTCAGGTTGGGTCTACTGTGTGCTGGGACAGTAGAGAGCTCAGTCTAGTGTAATATTTCTCTCTTTTCTGCATCCAGCACAGCTAGAGAGCAGGTCCAGTTCCTGAGTAGAGGGGCTGGGGATTGAGAAATAAAAGAAAGAGATAAGACACAAAATGGAAGGAAAAAGCTGGGACCGGGTGGGACTGCTGTCCTCTTCTGAGGAGAAACAGTGACCCCGAGCTGATGCAGCATATTTATTTTATACCCCCAAATACCAGGAAGTTTCACCAAAAGTCAAGATAAAGGAGATTATTTGCATTCTTGAGTAGGCCCGAGCATTCCTAGTGCTAGACTGGATTTACATATCAAAACCCACTGCCCCACACCTGGGCAAAGATAAGAATCAATGGTGAAAACACATCTGCCTTTTTGGTAAGATGTGTAACCAAGACAAGGCTTTGCCTGTCGCCTTGGGTTCAGCTGACAGTTATTAAGGAAGAATGCCCATGTGCCTTCCCAGGTGCTTTCTACAGTCTAGTAAGACAGAAGGGGTGTGCTGGGAGAAATGGGAGCTAGCTGATAGGACTTGGTGGAGGCACTTAGAAGAACTCTAAGAGAGACTCTGGGTTAAAATCTGCTGCAAAAGAATTGGGGAATCTTTGAAGGTTATCAATAGAGGATAATGGTTGAATGTGGTGCTTGAGAAGCTAGACCTGGCAGTGACAAGTCAGTGGGCCTAGGGCTCACCCAGAGCTGAGATCTAGGCTAGTGAATGAGGAACCAGACCAGGGCTACTGTGAGGATGACATAGGGTAGGTTGGGGAGAAAGGGAGCACTTACACTCAGGCAGTGGAAGAGGCTAAGCTGACAAAGTGACCCAATCCAAAGTTGATGTCGCCAGAAGGACCAAGTATCTGGCCCCGAGAGAGCTGCATACACGTGCATTCCCAAATGGAGCTGTTGGGACAAGTGAGTTGACACAAGTCCAGTCTTATTTGTGGTTAAGATAACCAACTTAACTGCACACGATGTTTGCTTTTCAATTTTGTTCCAGGACCCTGATGGGCAAATAAAATTCAGTGAGTCCATGCGACCTGGCTTGGCTGGGGTTATTGCCTCCCGGTGTTCTGTGGGCAGAGCTGGCGCCTCAGGCTCAGGCTGACGTGTTGCTGAAGTTCCTGTGGCCAGAAGTGAGGGCTTTTTCCTGGCTGGTTTTGCTGGGTGGTTTGTAGGGCCCCGTCTGTTGGCCAAGGGGGAATGCAAACTGGAATGTATTTGTAAAGGGGGCTTCCAGTCCTGGCCTGGGCCAGCCGGCTTCTCATATGAGAAAAGGGAACCGCAGGCGCCTGGCCAGCCACATGACTGGGATACGTGCCAACAGGTCCAGGCAGTCCCTCCAGAGCCGTGGCTCCTACAGCATGGGGCACGCAGGGCCCAAGGGTATTTCTGGGTGAGAAAAAAATCATGCCAGACCATTTGATACAGCCCCAGCCTTTAAGCTGGGCAATTTCTAATTGCATGGTATTTATTAACCCGCAATTATTGATTGATCACCTGTTACATATGTGCATTGTGTTGAGTGCCCCATGAGATACAAAAGCGATCCATGTGGCTTCTAAAGAGTCTAGAAGTTTAAGTTTGAGGACTTTGATTCAAGTATCAGTTTTACTATTTACTACTTATGTAACTTTAGCAAATCTAACCTCTCTTTACCTCAATTTCCTCATCTGTAAAATGGGCACAGAAACACTGACCATGTTGATGTGAGAAATGAATGGTATCATCTATAATGATATATCATAAATGGACAGATATTTTTTCTAATGTAATAAATGGAGATAAAAATAGTTTCTAATTTTATAATATTTTTGAATAATATAATTTGTTCTGAAATTCAATGAGTTCTGTGTAACTTTTTCTTGCTCCTAAGAAACACGTAGTCTGATTGGGGAAATAAAATTAATAGAGATGTAAAATAGCAATGGATACAAGGGAAAAAGAAAATAATTACCACATAGGCTAAGAGCCACTTGGTATTTTCTCAACTATGGCCCAAATAAATTTGGCCCTTTTGTCCCTTTCTTCTTGCTATCTCTCTAAGAAGCGTTTGGTTTTACAGAGGCTCTTGAAGGTGGAAATTTGTCCATAGTCAGAAGCCAATGTCCTCTCGGCCCTGTTCACAGATGGGACAACCAAGGAGGTGAGGAATCTGGCCCTGCCAAGACTGCACCTTTAGGAAGTGGGGCTTGACTTCAGGACTGCCAGCTCTTTCCAATCCACTCTGTTACCCTCTAACTTGGCATCTACTGTGCGTAAGATCTGGGTCTCTGATCTCCTGGCTCCTCACCCCCATCACTGAAGGCCAGTCATTGCTTCCCTTCCCTGGGGAAGTCCCTACCATATAAACGCAGGCTCAGAAATCACTGTCTTTGAAAACATTAACCTTGGAGTAAACACAGGAATCAGGTAGAGAGACAGATAAAACATCCCTCAGCACTCCCCTCCCCAAGCAAGAGCCGTTCTACTTTCATCTTAGACCTCTCCCATCTACACACCCCTCAGCTCAAGGAGTGATCACCAGCTCGCTGTGGCCGCCCCTCCCCTTCCACACCGAGCACTGGAGCTGGGAACAGCCAAGCGCTCTCCTTGGTTTTGCCATTTCCCTACCTGGCAGGAATTGCTAAGCTTTCATTACTGAAAATAACTTCTTTATCCAGGACCCAATCACCATGAAACCTCATATCACCAGGATGCAGTTTCTTCCAATCCTGTATGGTAACTGATTTTCCTAATGATGTCCCCGAGGCCCTGCAACACCCTGGAATGCTTTCTGAATCATTGAGGGAGTATGCGGTTGTGTTCGGTCTAGTTTTATTGTGAAGTGATTCTCGCTGTGCTTTTCCAAAGCCTGGAATAAAAGGCAGCTCTCAGGGGACCTACCCCAATGTTGTGGGGAAACGAAAGACACCTGTCTATGGACAGACAGCAGGTCCCGGTCGTTTCAGCCACTTCTGGGCATCTGCATGTCCACATCAGCTCAGGTGTATCTGCTCGGTTCTGGTTCTATCTATGATGTTTGGTGTTTGTTGAAGGGGTTTGAGGCCTTGCTTTTTTTTTTTTGGTATATCCTGCTTCTCTCATTTGGCTGCAACGTCCTCAGGGGTGAGGAACATTTCCCATCCTTTCCTTGTCTCCCAAACACATCCTGCTGATGACTGTGGTCATACTGGGAGCCCAGTCCATGGGGCTTCTGAGCTCACTGCTGTCTACTCTGGCCAGACAACTGCCTGCTTCCTGTGGACACACAGCACCTGCAGAAATGAAAACCTGACTCCCAGTCCTTGGGCCCGAGTTTCCCAATTACTTTGGCCTTTTCCCCTGGAACTCTGTCTGCCGGCAGTTCTCCCAAGGAGAGTTATCCACTCCACGGTTTCCGCCTGCCCTCCCCACATGCTGCCTTAATTACACCATCTGCCTCCAGGGACAGGAGTTGGTGAATGGAATGAGGGGAAAGAGCTGGCAGGGCAGAGGCAATGAGGAAATGCTGGCAGTGATGTGACAGGAGGCACAGATGTCCGCTGCCCTCTCTCCATGGAGTGGCCCCTGTAACAGAAGGCCCTTCATGGCAGGAATCTTCGTGCCCAGTTCACCTCATAGTCCCAGCACTGAGGAAGGGCTCTGCTTGTGTTCAGTAAATATTTGCTGAAAGAATGAGACTGGGGTTCCCATGATAATCCAGCCATTAGAGAGCTCCGTGGATCTTTCGCCTTTCCTCATCTCTAAACTAAGGGGGCTTTGGCTGTAGTTCATTTGCTAGATTATATTCCATTGGATAAAGCTCAGAAACATAATGTTGAGTGGGAAAGAAAAGTAAGTAGTAGACAATATGTGATATTAATAGTCATTTTTCAAAACTCAAAAAACAAACAGGCTATTTAAAAATACAATGTATATTATCAGCTATTGCCACAATAATGCCACATAAGAAACTGCTCCAAAATTCAGTGGCTTACTAACCTTCATGTTTTCTCACTCCAGTGTCTGTGGATTGGCTGGGAGTTGCTGATCTAGCCTGGTCTCCGTTGGATTTGATTCCAACTTCAGTTTGGGTACAGGTCTGCTCCACACATTGTTATTCCTCCTTGAATCCACGGGTGGGACCAGGAGCACATTTTTCTTGGGACAGAGGCAGCAATAGAAGAAGAGAAAGTGGAGACAAGTGATGCCACTGAAGACCTAAGTTCAAAATTGGCATCCATCAATGCCTACAACATTCCACTGGCCCAAGCCAATCTAACCTCACTGGGCAGGGAAATTTCTTCCACCTCTAATGGGAGGAACTGCAAAGTCTTATGTCAAAGGGCCATATGTCTAAAGACTCAGAACAATAATGCAGTTTACCATGCAAACATATTTGGCAAAGCTATAAAAATAATCAAAGGAATAATAAACACAAAATTCAAGATAGTGGTTGTTTCTGTGGGGAAGGCAGGAGAAAAGAATGGGAGGAGCATCCATTGTAATGGTCTAGTTGTAAGGTGGAGTGGTGGGCTCACAGGTTATGATTATAATTTACATAGATATTATTCTGTACATGTCAAATGTTACCTAATAAAAGCAGTAAGTTTAAATAAGTAAATAGCTGTGAGCCATGGATATGAGAGATTCTTCTGAGTGTTAACTTTGTATGCTCTACGTATATTCTGAGCCAATAGGCACTGAGAGCTCTCCTTTGGCGATGGAAAGCACTGAACATTCAGCAGCAATCCTGGTTGCCCAGCACCCACTATTCACCCATGATGGTGGGCTCAGTCCTGCACTACACTCAATGGGAAACATGAGAACATAGGTTCCGTAGGACTACAGGAAGTCTCTAGAAAACAATTTGGATTGCAGCTGTGAGATAATACTGAGAGCCTGGCTTGAACTCCAATCTCATTGGCCTCAAATCCCAACTGAGAAAGTCACCAGTTGTGTGACCTTGGGAAAGTTACTTAGCCTCTCTGAGTCTATTTCTTCACCCACAAATTTGACAACCATACCGTGAAAGGTTACTGTAAGTCCTTGAATAAGTGAGTTTCTATTTGCTTTCTGATGTTGAGCAGAGAGGCCGTGTGCCATAATGAGTTGCAGAGTCTGATACCTGTGTTTGAATCTAACCTGTACTGCATATAGGGATGGGTCCTTGGGCACTGATTTAACTTTTCCAAATCTCCATTGCCTTCAGGAATATGGTGGTAGTACTAATCCTCTCCTCACTCCCCCCCCCCCCCCAAAAAAAAAAGGCACGTTGGGTGGTTTAAATTAGATAATGTGTATAATGAACCTGACACATACGGGGCTCAATAACTGTTCATCCCTTTCTCTTCCTGATCTCAGCCTCTACACAGCTTCTTTCTGACTATGACTCCTAAAGAGAGTAGGAGGAAGAGGTCAAGTTCATGGCCAGGTGTGTTAAGGAGAAGATGGGTGTGGATGTTGAATCCCAGTCTCCTTGGCTCAAATGGTAGGGGTGTGTCAGGTGTGGGTGGTGGGAGGGGGGTTGGATCCAGGGAGGGATTATGTTTTCCATTACCCAAACATCTCCAATTTCAGCCTCAATTTTGGGAAGCAAAATAATTTTGGCCCCCCACACAGTATCTGTCTCTGGAACTGATTATCTGCTTTGTTAAGTTCAGAGGCATTCTGATAAGGGTAATTGAATTAGCCTTCTCGGGCTCCTATAAGTAGGGGGTCCCTGTCCAGGCCCTGGGCGGTGGCGCGCAGGCTCTCCCTCCAGCACTCCTCTTTGGAGCCCGCCCTCCTGGGGTCTCAGCGCCTTGGGCTTTGCCTTTGAAGATCTTTGCAGAGAAGCCTCTCTAACTCTCCACACTCCCAAGGCCCTTCATGCGTCCCCCAAGCATTGCCCTGAATCTGTTTCCACCCACTTTGGAGGCCTCTGGAGGGAGGGGTCTTCCTTCCAGGCAGAGGAATTTCTGGAGGTCAAGGAAATGTCTGTCTGGGGACAAAAGAGCAGGAGGTCAAGGTTCAAATGATGTTGACCTAAATTTTCCCAATTCCAGAGGGTTTCTCTTTCAGGTCCCAGCTCTTTGACTTAACTCAGTGTGTGACCTTAGGCAAGTGACTTAACTTCCACTCTCCTCAGAATTTTGGCAAGCCTCTGCCCACCTGAAATGACAGACGTCTGATCACTTGAGGGTATTACTATGACAGCAGCCACTAACGTTTTCAACGATCAGCAGGCTGCAAAAAAAGTTATTTGACCCCCAAAAGGTGTGTGACTCAGCCTCTATTTCTCACACTACACCGTAATCTCTTCACCCTACCCTCTCCCCATCTTGTGACCACGCTGAGAAAATCAGAGGGTTCGTTGCTATGTTCATCTGAGGGGTTGTTTCTTCTTCCTCCCACCAGGCCAGGGCCCCATGGAAACTCAGCACAAAAAAGGGTGGCAGGGCAGAGTGACCACGCAGTGCGCTCTCAAGGCTCTGGCCAAGTCCTCTTGGTTCCATGATCTGTTGGTCCCACCACCCTTCCCCCGATTCTGTCTCATCAGGTCCCCTACCTACCCATCTCCTGATGAGCCCATCATTGTTTTAAGCAAAAGTGATGTGGTTTTTTAGAGACCCACTAGAAGAGATCTGGGTTCAAATCCTGACTCTGGATCTTACTACTTGTGTGATGTTTGGTACATTAGTAACCTGGGAGGATTGGCAATGACACAGAGGTTCTCAAGCTCTCTCAGTTTAGCAGGGGTCCTCAAACTTTTTAAACAGGGGGCCAGTTCACTGTCCCTCAGACCGTTGGAGGGCCAGACTATAGTTTTTTAAAAAAAGCTATGAACAAATTCCTAAGCTATGAACAAATTCTTGTGGGCCCGGGATGAGTCGGCTGCTAAGCAGGACAGGCAGCGGCACCCGGCAGGCCGGATAAATGTCCTCGGCAGGCTGCATGTGGCCCGCGGGCCGTAGCTCGAGGACCCCTGGTTTATAGTGTCCTTAGTACCTCAGTCACTTTTCCACAGTGTCTCTAGGCCTTAAGAAACATGTAGGGGTCCCATTTATTAAGAAGTTGGGACCAAACAATTTCAGTATTTAGGTTCTGACAAAATAATACATATACTAGTACATTGAAAGAAAAAGTAGTAACTCTATTTCAGTCTTAATGACCATTACTTATTAATAAGATGTATACATCTTTTGGGCATTGGACAACTTCTCAAACCTTGCAATCTGATTGGCCTCTGATGCCCTCATCTTCTGTTTTGTGTTGATTATCATATGGTTCTTGTTTATTTATTGCAGCTGCTACCAAAGACCCAGCTCCACAGATATGACATCATCAAAAGGAATGTAGGATGACCACATGTTAAAACTGTGTGAACTACCTTGAGCTAGTGGTTTGCACAGTGTCTAACAGATGTTGCGCATCATTCTTTTTCCCCTCAAAACTTAAAACAACTCACAGTGCCTCTGTGAGTTTGCTGCAGCAGCCCAGAGTGGGAACTGTAACAATAATGTTTGAAAAAACACTTAACATAGAGATACTTAAAATGATAGCTCTTGCTACTTCTCTTTAAACTTTTAAAGTCACTGTTGCTTGACTTATCACTGCATTGCCATGCCACCAGACTAGACTACAATCTAATTGAAGACTATCTTATCTATCTAAGGATCTCCTATAACTGGCACATAGTAAGTGTTAAATAAATATTTCTTGAATGGATGCCTTTTGGACCATCTATCTGTTGGTTCATCTATACTTACTTTCATCCATCTATCCAACCATCCACCTATCATCTATACATCCATCCACTCATCCATCCATCCATCCATCCACCCATCCATCCATCCAATGAACAGTAGAAAGTTGACTCTGCTATCAGCTGGAATTGCCTCCCAACCCTTGCCTCACTCTAGTGGAGGGTGTCAGCTCCTTCTCCCCTTCTTGTTTACCTCACATTGCCTTAAGAACCATCATACTTTGGGCCTCAGTTCTGGAATTGTTCTTTCATGTGTGTAACTCCACCCCCCCCACCCCCACCCCAAATGCCTCTACTAATCCCTCAAGGACAGAAACAGGTCTAATTCACCATAAATCCCCATACTTTTTCTGAAATGGAATACTCTCCACAGGGCTGAACATGAGGTAAGTGCTCAGTAAACACTTGCTGAATGAATTATTTGATTTATGCTATGGCTTTATGCACAAACCAATGTCAACATTTGATCAACTTGTCTAGTGATTTATTAATTACACAATGGGTAGGTAGAGACCAGCCTATACATGGAAGGAAGGAGGAATCAGGATAACTTCAACAGCCAGTGAGGGGGCTGGAGCTGGGTGTAGAGTAGTAGGCAGGATTCAGAGAAGCTGGAGGAAGGAGGCAAGCATTCAGGTTTGGGATGGTAGGACATAGTATGAGAAATGGCCAGAAGGAGGATATGGGCTTGGTGTGTGAGGGCCGGTGAAGTAAAAGGCTTAGCTGGATAGAGATGGAGTCATGAGGAATAAATCTGGATAAGAAACTTCTAAGATCTTGAAAGCTAGGAAGAAGCATATATTAAAATATGAACATCAGTATTTAGGTGGAAGACATACCGTAGACTTGGTTATGTGAAGTTGGTTGCACCAAATTGAATTACTTTACCTAGGGAAGAGGGACAAGGGAAATGAAACTAATTTTCCCTGTTACAGGAGAGGCTCAAATGAGAACATATTGCTGGGGTCTAACTGGCCATGGGTTCAATGATTTTCTATCCACCACACAAGTAAATAGCTCAAGGGCAGGCTACCCGCCAGCATAAACCTTTGTGTGGAAAATCCTGCCCGTGTGGCTATGGAAAATGCTCTCTTGCTGACCATAATTATTCAGAATGTGTGCAAATAAAAGCTGAAAGAAAGCACTTTTACAGAGGTTAGTTTTTCTATTCTTATTTTGACATAGTGGAAGAGAAATTCACAGACCATTTTCTCATTGTCCCAGTTAGGGCCGAATGAGCTCATGCTATCTGGCGGGTTCAAGGAAAGACCCCCAACACTAGTTTCTACACACCGACCTACAGCCTCTGGCAGCAGGGAGTTGTCAAAGAGGAGTCCAAAGAGGCTTTGCTGTGTTTAGCTCTCAGCCACCAACAAGGTTTTGTGTATTTTTTTAATCCAAAGGGAGTTGGGAGGTATTCAAAGTATGATCCTCACCTCTTAAGGTTTTTATCTTTTGAAGTTACCTTCAGTGGAAAGTAACTCCTCTCTGTCTTCAACTCTTTCCTGAGGCTCCCATCAGAGACAACCTCTAACTCTGAAGAAGCCCAGAGCATTACAAATGCAGCCTAGAGAGCCCACTGAAAGCACAAGGCATCAGCTTTTGCTCCTTCAAGTTTTACATCTGCCCTTCCAGAAGGTTGCCTTTTCTCCTCTTCTCCTTGACATTCGTAGGAACACTTGAGTGGGAAAATCCTCAGGTGAAGAGCCAGTGTTTGCCAGTCCCGCTGTGTGCATTTATGGATTGCCTGGCCCATCAGGACTAGGTAACCAAATGCCAATAGACAAAGGAACTAGTAGACGGTAAACAATACACATGCAAGGCCCCCACCTTGTAGAAGGTTGCTGCAGGGGCACATGCACACTGGAGCTAGAAACGGTTCAGGAGCTGCAAATCTCCAAGGCCCTGGAGACCGGACCTCTCTCCCAACAATTCTTGTTCTGTCTGCTATCTGTTCTATTCTCCTCTCTGCTTACTCATCGTTTCTGTTACTTCACCTTGCATATGGCCCATCATGACGGCCTTGCCTGTGGCAACTCAGTACAGCTTTTGGCATCGATCCCCAATGCTAACTGGCTGGTCTCTGTGTTAAGTGAAATATAACTGGCCCAACTGGCCTTGATCTTTTCTGGGGGCAGAGGGAGCAGGGCCTAGTGTTCAGCCGGCCTGTGGCTTGGCTGCTGTTATATTGGGCACCCAGAGTACAGTCAGCTGAAGGGTGAACAACACGTCACTTAGGAACTGAGGTTCTGAGCTGGGGCATGGACAAAGCAGCCAATGACTGTCCTCCTGGATACAGCAGGCATTTTGAACAGCACTGGTTGGTAAGGCTGTGGCCGGGGCTACACAAAGAATATCATCAGTTTAGCTAACATTTGTTTTACATCTTAAAAACATTATCATGGGAAGAAAAAACTTAGTCATAAATTCCATGTGACTGTGAGATAGTCTAAGACACACAGGTATATTTGCACCTAGTAATATCCAAGGCACCTGTTAAAGAAGAGAAAACTCACTTAAACTCTTCAGTGTGATGTTGGAAAACAGCCCTCACATTCCATCAAAAAACAAGAAAATCTATTCAATTGACTATTTGAATTTTTGAAAGGTGATTGTGTTTTAAAACAAAATTTTATCTAGCCAAGGGAGATAGGAAGGTAATGTTTAACCTATAACCCCTCACTTCAACTTCATGGGCTGACAAACCTCCTTTGTCCCAACCCATCCTTTAGGATTTGTAACTGCAACCATGACCTTCACACCTGCCTTCAGCATACTCTGGACCCAGTGGCAGTTCCTCTCAGTTACAGAGAGGGACTTAGCAGAGGGATTAGGAAAGGTTGAGTATGGCATTTAGGATGAGGCGGGGCTACTGGGAACAGACATCCCAAATAGCAGCGGACTAGATAAACAAGTTCATTTCTTTCTCAAGTAAAAGCTCAGAACAACCTCGTGGTTTTGCTTCACCAAACCCTTAGGAACCCATATTATTCTGAGTTCTCCCCGTTTTTGGAGGCCCCTTCTTCACAGGTTAGTTTTCCTTCTGTGTCTGGGATGGAGGTGCCTCTACCATGTTTTTGTGACAAGCGGCAGGAAGGTGGAAAAGGAAAAGAGGTAGCAAAGAGCACACA
Organism: Corynorhinus townsendii; assembly: GCA_026230045.1. Taxonomy (NCBI): domain Eukaryota; kingdom Metazoa; phylum Chordata; class Mammalia; order Chiroptera; family Vespertilionidae; genus Corynorhinus; species Corynorhinus townsendii. The sequence goes on along the minus strand of JAPDVU010000007.1, from coordinate 146,276,107 downwards.
CTGATTATCTTTTTTAAGGAAGGTCTTCAGAATCCACCAGATGAACTTCTGTTTACATCCCATTGGTCACATGGCCACCTGTAGCTATAAGAGAGGCTGGGAAATGTAGTCTTTATTCCAGATGGCCATTTGCCAGCTAAAATTTCTGTTTCTATGCATATTAGTCAGGGTTCTCCAGAAAAACAGAATCAATGCAGTAGATATAAGAAATTTGGTATAAGAAATTGGCTTACCCAAGTATGGAGGCAGGCAAGTCCAAACTCTGCATGGTGGGCTGGCAGGCTGGAGAGCCAAGCTGCAGTGTCAGACCGAAGGCCAGCAGACTAGAGAATTCTTTCTTGCTGCCGGTTTTTTTGTTCTATTCAGGCCTTCAGCTGGTTGCATGAGGCCCACCCACATTATGGACGGCAATGTGCTTTACTCAGAGCCCACTGATTTAAATGTTACTCTCATCCAGAGGATATCTCAGAACCAGCCATAATGATGTTTGATAAAAATATCTGGAAATATTTTTTTAAAAAGGCTGGTGTGTCTCGGTTGTGTTGTCCCATGCACCAAAATGTTGCTGGTTTGATTCTCAAGTCAGGGGATGTGCAGGAGGCAGCCAATTGATGTTCTGCCCTCACATTGGTGTTTCTCTTTCTCTCTCGCTCTCTCTCCCTTCCTCTCTCTCTCTAAAAATCAATAAAAATATTAAAAAATGAAATATCTGGGCACTGTGTGGCCCAGCCCAGCTGACACAACACATTAACCATCACAGTATGGAAGAACTGGAGATGGCTATTGGATGGCAACAGCAGTCTCTACCAAACTCACTCTCAGAAAGAATGTTAAAGTCGTTGCCCTAGCCAGTTTGGCTCAGTGGATAGAGTGTTGGCCTGCGGACTGAAGGGTCCCAGGTTCGATTCCGGTCAAGGGCATGTGACCAGGTTGCAGGCTCAATCCCTAGTAGGGGGCATGCAGGATGCAGCCCATCAATGATTCTCTCTCATCATTGATGTTTCTATCTCTCTCTCCCTCTCCCTTCCTCTCTGAAATCAATGAAAATATATATTTTAAAAAAAAGAATGTTAAAGTCCTTGAGGACAATGCTGTGTCTATATTGGTCACCATATATTTCAGCAATTTTCACAATTCTTGCACAATAATGGTGAATGAATATGTGTTGAGTGAATAAGGGACAAAATCAATGTGTAGAGAGGATTAAAATGAGCTGGAACCTTGGAGAACAGAGTCAGTAAATAGTTTCCATAAAAGGCCTGAAAGTAAATTATTTTCAGCTTTGTGGGCCATATGGTCTCTGGCCCAACTCTTCACTTCAATTCTGTGGTTGTAGGTGAAAGCAGCCACAGAAAATGTGTTAAATGAATGGGTGTGGCCAGACTTGACCGATGGGCAGAGGTTTACCAACCCCTGGACTACAATATCCAAGTTTGAAAGGAGCTAACCTCTCATTTTATAGAAAACTAAAGTTAATTGGCTTGGTCAAGGTTACACATAGGTCAGTGGCAGCAGAACCAGGAATAGAGCATAGGCCTCCTAACTTCTTGTTCAGTGCTTAAGTCCTACCATTCAAAAATTAATTTTTGAGGGTGACCAATGTAGAATGAACAGCTCCTGCTCCTTACTCAATTTCACAGACCTCAGAAGAGCAGATTTTGTGTCTCTGTGTGTCTGTGTTTGGATTGTGTATGTGTTTATGTGTTTGTGTTTGTGTTTGTGTGTGTGTGTGGTATAATACTTACGTTATTACAAAACTTTTTAAGTCTGTTATGATGTGTGGAATGTCGTGTGGTCGTGTATATTGTGTATGCATACGTGTGTGGTGTGTGGGAATTGTGTGGTGTGTGTTTTGGGGGTATGTTGACGGCCATGGGGAAGGATCATTATCCCCTGTTGGTCTGTGAGGGGCTGGTGTGCTATGACATCATACCCACCAGCTTCCATGGATTCCTTATCAGAGGAAACAGAATGTAGAATGCCAAATCCATGCCTACCTCCTCCTGATGTCTTCCATGCACGAATGGATACGTCATAAACTGAAGCCTTGTCCTGTCTGTAAGCAGTCACGCTAAAAGGAATAACAAGTGAAAAGAAAATGCCAGATCCTTGCTCTCTCCCATTTTTTTGGGTAATCAACCTAATTGTTGGTGGCCTTGTTTTGACAAGACTTAAAAGAAAAAGAAGATGCCAGGCAAGTGCATGATGGGAAAGAGAAAGCCTGGCCCACTTCCCAGAGCCCCAGATTCTCTAGAAAGCCAAGCTTCTGAAACTGTGACTGCCATGGTTACTCTATGGCTAAGCTCGCCCATATGGCAGCCACAAGCCATGTGTGGCTACTGAGCACTTGAAATGTGTCTATGTGGCTAAAGAACTAACTGAGTTTTAAATACATTTATTTTTGATTCACTTAAATTTAAAAATTAATATGTAAGCTATTAGAAAATGTTTTCAGTCTTTTGGGAACAGCCTGTGCATTTGAATCTACTAATTTTCAACTGGATAGTGTAAGAAATCTAAATACAGGTAGAATATTTCTGCTAAAGATTTAGGATTTGAATAGAGATTTAAAATACACACAGGTAGTGATGGTTTCGCAAGCATATGCCTACTTCCAAACACCAAATTGCAAACATTAAATATGTGCAATTTCTTTGTGTATAATTTTTCCTCAATAAAGCTGTTAAAAGAGAAAATAAAATACACATCTCAAAACTTTAATGCAAGACAAAAGAATTGACAATGTCTCATTTATAAATACTTATATCAATTTGTAAAATATTGACAATATTTTAAAGATTATGTTAAATATATGATTAAAATTAATTTCACTTGTTTCTTACTTTTTTCTGGGATGGCTACTAGAAAACATGACCATGTGGCTCATGTTATCTTACTATGGGGCAGAGCTGTTGGAAGGATGCGGCCCCACATCCTCAGGGATGCCCTGAATTAGCTTCTTCCCTCTCAATGCCTACGGCTCCTGCTGAGGCAGCACTTCTACCTGGCCGCTGACTGTTCCATGAAACTGTCCCCCAGCCCATGATGAGACTTCAGCATTTTCAGTGGAGCCGGTGTTCAACAGGGACATGCTGAGCATCCACTAAAATGATTCTGACTGCCCTGACCGGTTTGGCTCAGTGGATAGAGCATCGGCCTGCGGACTGAAAGGTCCAGGTTTGATTCCGGTCAGGGGCATGTACCTTGGTTGCAGACACATCCCCAGTAGGAGGTGTGCAGGAGGCAGCTATCGATGTTTCTCTCTCATTGACATTTCTAGCTCTTTATCTCTCTCCCTTCCTCTCTGTAAAAAAAATACATAAATAAATAAATTAATTAAATAAAATATATATTTTAAAAACAAAGATTCTGACCTGGGAATCTGAAAATGGGGACTTGGCCCTGACCTGACCGCCAACACTTGACCTCGAGCAAGCCACCTCACTGCCCTGGGCTTCCGATTCCTCACCTATGAAGTGAGAAAAGTAGGATTCCTTGCCCACCTATCGGGGCTATTTTATTAATAAGAATAAATACCCTAGGAACTTCTTGAAAAAGTAAAAGTGCTAGTCTAACATGAAATAGTTTGTATTCACAAAGTGGAGGAACTGTGCTCGTTCAGCCCTCCTCTCCCTCTCCTTCTGTCCAGTGAGTGAATGCTGAGTGCCAAATGCCTGCTGGGGCCAGCGCTGCACTAGGCTTACCTGCACATCTTTCTTCCCTGGCTCGCTCCCCCCTTTCTTGCCAGGAGAACCCTGGTTGTCTAAGTGGCTCATGCCTTCTCACCTGCAGTTCACAAATATGCCCTTGGGGCCAACAGTAGTTTATCCCGTTTCACCCTCATCATGAACCCTGTGTAAAGCCCTGAAAAAGAAGTCAGCTCACACACTGCGCCCCAGGCCCACTGTTAACCCTCCCTCCCCATGATGAAATGTACACAGAGACCCTCAAAATTGGTGTTAAAAGCACATAAACCTCTTGGGTTGTTGAGATTCGAGCCCAAGCAGGGTGTATGTATAATATCACTAAAAGCAGGTATGATAGATAAAAATGAATGATGGTCCCTTCCCAACGTAAACCGAGCTGCTCATCCCTCAGGGTTGTTTATAAATAGAGGGGAGTCCATTTGTTTGGGATCCCAGGGACAGGCCGGCACTCCATTTAGATAACAACCACATTTCATGACCAGCCATCACTCTCCAGCTTGCAAGGTGGCGATTAATCAAACAGTGTTTTGGTTTCTCCCGATACACATCTAGTCCTTCCGGTTTAGAATGAGCTGAAGATGCTTCAGTGGTTTACAGAACAGCCGGGCCAATGCATTAGAGGCAGTGAGGATGAGGGCCCTTCCAGCGGGAATTCTGAGTTGGGAGCAGCTGCGCGGATGAGGATTCCAGAAGTTTAGTCCAGTGGAGACCTGGCCTTCTGGGCATCACTGACTTGTTACATTCAGTGTGAGAGAGTGAATAACACCTGTCATTCAGATAGAGACACCTGGAGTGGAGGGAACACCACAATTGGACTAATGAAAGGCATTTATTTTCTGATAAGGTCATCCGCTGTGTGAGTTTACAGCGAGAAGGTGGGTCTATGAACCATTAGAAGCCCATGTTCTAAGCGCTGTTGCAGAATTAAGCAGAGGGAACCCTGGGAAATGAGATGAGGGAGGTGAATCAGAATGGGGTTGGGGAATTTGAGTTGAGTGTGAAGGCGGAGTAGGAATTACAGTGTGGATGAGGAGAAAAGGGCTTCTCTGTCATGAGGACTGTATGCATGCTGGGCCAAGGGTTAAAAAGAATTATAAGGTTAACAGTTGATAGACCTTGAGGTGAATCAGAACTGATTCAAATGCTCCTTCTTGTACTTGGTGGAGAAATGACATAAACTCTCTGGACCCGTTTCCTCATTTACAGACTGGGGATTATTCTTTAGACTGAAGAAAACTCCCATCACAATGTCTGATGCTTAATAAGACATCCCAGAAATAAATTTTTAACTTAGTTGATTCAAATTGCCCAGTATATGGGTTTTGAAGTTTTTGTTTAGCCAGTTGTATTCCAACAGGTCCAAACAATCTCTGGAGTTTTGATCTAAAAAATAAAAGAAGTTTAAGTGAGATCCAGGTCAAAGATCCCATGTAGCCCAAACATAAGAAGTGTGATGGGGTGCCCTCCAGGGGGAGGCATGGCAACCTACCTCCTTCCAAATCAAGGCCCTGGGGAGGGTGGGAGTGGGAAAGCAGAAAGAAAGGTTAATTTTCCTTGGTCTCACTTGAGTCACAGCTGCATTACCTGACTTATAGGGTCTTCTCATCCATATTTGCAACTCAGAAATTCTCTGCAGCAGGCCATGCATTTGATTCTGGGGCCAATCTGGGAATACTGTCCTGGGATATGGACTGGCAGATGCGGTAGATATTTAGGTCACATTCCCTTTTACATTCACCAGGGTGGACAGGGAATGGAAAGAAAAGAAAAATGGAAATAAAATACTTTCTTTTCATTCAAATTTTAAAGTCTGTATCATTGAGAATAGAGCATATAATAGCTGGTCCCTGCCTTCAAAGTGCTTACAACATATTTGAAAGGATCAGACTCAAACATATGAATCTGTGAGTTGAAATCATAGGGTACAGTTGAGTCAGGATGGAAGGTACAGACCCCAGGGGCAGGGCGACGGAGGTGAAAAGGCCTCTACTGTGGTTGGTGTAGTCAGAGGAGTCCTCAGCCTGCCTTGCCAAGTCTGACTCTGCTGGGGTAGATGGAGTGTCTCTACCATCACCTACTTTTTCTTCGCAGCTCTTCGTTCCAAGACTGCAGCTTTCTGAAAGGCAGTGCCAGTCAGCCCCTAGACCCATTAGGCCAGGTCCATCAAAGGGCCTGCCCCATATGCTTTGAGGATTGACATCGGTCTTAGTTAACAATCTAATTAATGTTTGGATAATTTAACGATTTTGTATGCTTTCTAGAGTGCTTTCTAGGGGAGTGGCCCTGGCAAATAAAGCCATGTTTTCTTTTGTTCTTAAAGAGATCCCTTTCCTGATCCCATTAATGAGAAACATCCTTCCTATCTGGGCCAAATGAGTAAGAGCTAGCTTTTCTGCTTTGGGGATGGGGTGGGGGGTCCCCCACCAGTGTGGCCAGTGCAGGGTGGAGAGGGTGGGGGAAGAGAGAGTCCGTCTTCTCAGCCCCCAGTCACCCCAGTTTCAGGGCCAGCCTCCATTGGGGGTCTGGCTGTATCCACCAGAAGGTGTGGCCCTGCCAAAGATGCCCTGCAACCAGCTGTGCTACCTGGACTAGGCTCTCCCTTTCTCTGCGACTCCATTTCTCCTTATTTCAAAATCCTTACCTCACCTGCCTCGGTGGGTGATAAGCCAAGCCCTCTGTCAGCAGGGTGGGCGTCATTGAGGCAGTTTAAGTGAGATCCAGGTCAAAGATCCCATGTAGCCCAAACATAAGAAGTGTGATGAGGTGCCCTCCAGGGGAAGGCATGGCTACCTACCTCCTTCCAAATCAAGGTTCTGGGGAGCGGTGGTGAGGGGTGCAGGCCCCCTAATTCCTGCTCCCTCACTGCCTTGCCGTGTGCCCATGGGTGTAAGTTAACTGGCCTCCTTAAGCCTCTTCATCTATCAGTGAGTACAATAACAGCATCATCTTCATCCTTCATAAAACCACCATGAAAATGAAATGACACAATGCACAGGCAATCCTCACTTTGCAGAGTTCAAATAAGCATGACTTTCAGTTGTCACAGTTTAGTTCAATGGCACTAGTCCCCAAAGACATAGTTGGAATTTCAGTCACTGTGTATTAACGGAGTAGTTGTATAAAGCACAAACCCCTCTGCTAGCTTGCCAATCCCCATTCTCTATGTAAATGACAGAGGCACGTCCTGACCAGTGACCGATTGTGTCACTTTTTTCAAAGCCTGTGTTACTCAGTTCACCCCCAGACAGCAAAGCGTGTAGCTGTTTCCTTGTCTCCCTGTGATAAACCCATGTGAGAATCATAAAGAGGGATTTAGCCAAGAAAGATGAAAGGGCAGCAAAGAAACAAAAATGGTGATGCTGGAGGCAAAATTCAAACCCAACATAAACAGAGTTAGAAAAGAAATAGCTGCCCGTGGTAACAGCGACAATGCCACTCTCATAGAGGTCTTAGTGAAGGCAAACTTGGTGACATATATGAGGAGATGGGTGGTGACCAAGAGGATGGAGATGTCCCAGAGGAAGTGATGCCAGCAACATCTTCACCTGTAAGGCACTTGAGAGTGGAAAATGCAAATGATAAAGTGTTGGAAGCTGACCCAAACTTAAAAAGGATATGGAAATATATCAAAGGTAGAAAAGATGCTTTCTCTGTATCATATGTTTTATGAGAAGAAGGTGAGAACTAGTCAAACTTCTCTTGACAGATATTTTTTACAAAGAAACAAAATACGTTAATTCTCAATGTTCCTAATGTTTTAAATCACAATCTATTAAGTAAATATTGGCTTCATTCTTTTTTCCATTTTAATAAAGTTATAACAGACAGTAAGAGAGTTCTTAATGTTTTGATAAAATTTTAAAGATCAGAGAACAATTATAATTTCCCCCCATAATTACTAAGCTCCTCGCTTGGCAGGGTGTCAGCATTCATGATAACATTTATAGTCCTGCACTACCATACAAAGTGAGGACTGCCTGTATATTAAGATAAATGCTGATAAGTGGTATCTGCCCCATCATTACATTGGCCCAGGGAATCCAGAGGAGTAAGTCACGCTGACTGTTCCATTGCTTTTTTCTACCCACCCAGCAGGTAAGAACACTGGTTGAGGAAACGCTGGGACAATAAGAGGTTATAATAACCAAGAGGAGAAAGGTCCTGAGCTGGCAAGCCTTACCAGGGCACCTTCTACATGGAACAAGTAAAGGACTGGTCTGCAACCATAGGCAACATGGTTCATGGAAATTTGCAAATGCTTTCTAGCATCTTCTAAGATACTTCTAAGATGCCTAACATTTGGTAGAACTGTCAAGTCCCATATTTGATTTAACTGACATCAGAAGAGATAGAAATTTTCTGGGTGGGTTGAAGACAACATCACCTTCTCCCAACTCTCAAGAAGAGGTTTGCAGAGGGGGTCAAAGGCCCAGAGCATAGACTGGTCCTGAATGTCCAATTGTCTCTCATTTCTCTAGTGAACCAGTCATGCCTCAACTTCTTCATTTATAAATGTAAAATAATAGTAGTGTCTTAGTGCAGGCTGCTGCAACAAAAATATCATAGACTGGGTGGCCTAGACAACAAATATTTATATCTCACAGTTCTGGAGGCTAAGAAGTCCAAGATCAGGTCCCTAGCAGATTTGGTGTCTGATGAGAGCCTGCTTTCTGGGTCATAGCCATTGTTTCACTACATCCTCACATGACAGAAAAGGGTGAGAGAACTCTCTGGGGACTCTTTTATCAGGACACTAGTCTCCATCACGAGGGCTCCACCCTCATGATGTGATCACCTCCTCAAGGCCCCACCTCCAAATACCATCACCTTGGAGGTTACCATCACATGATTTCAACATGTACATTTGGCAGGAGGGTGAGGGAGACAAACATTCAGTCCTTGATAAATAGTACCTACTTAATACAGATGTGAGGTCTACAAGTGATCATGTGTATTAAGATCCTTGCTTTGTTTCTCTGGCATATAATGACTGCTCTAGAAATGTTTGTGTTGTTGGAAAGCAATTAGTTAAAAAATAAATAAAGGGAAGATTCACATTCATACAGAGCATCATGTTTTTATCATTATCCCAATAAATTCATTCTCTTAAATTGAATGGTACAGAGAATTTTGTGTTGCTGGTATAAAGACGGGAGCATTGCCCTGAAAGCTTGACTCAGTGGTTGGGCGTCAACCTATGAACCAGGGGGTCATGGTTCAATTCCCAGTCAGGGTACATGCCCAGGTTGTGGGCTCAATCCCCAGTGTGGGGTGTGCAGGAGGCAGCTGATCAATGATTCTCTCTCATCATTGATGTTTCTATCTTTGTCTCCCTCTCCCTTCCTCTCTGAAATCAATAAAAAATATATATATATATATTTAAAAAGACGTGAGTATCAAACTAATTATTGGTAAGCAGATCTCTGTGGTCCAGTGGCAGCTGCAGAGTATCAACCATCTTCTGGGCTCTCATTGTCTCTTCATCAGAATTAATTGTCTCTTCTGAATGAGATGCTATTGAGTTAATTATTTATAATAATAATAAGCTTCCCTTTATCTATCTTCACCAACAGGGATGATGGTACAAGTTGTTTCATTTTCTAGGAGTGGGGATATTCAGATCCTCTCCCAACCCTCCTCACCTCTCCTTATTAGGTTTTTGTGAGAGAGCTGGCTAGAGTGCAGTGTTGGTCCATGGAAAGAGATGGAGATAAGTTGAGAGCATGCCTCATCCATAAAGTTCTGAGCTCATCCCCACACTGAGCTCTTCCTTTCCCCATCTCTTTATCACCACTAGTCCTCATTGGCACTCAGTATTTACCACAACTTTGCTAGCCAACTGATGTCCACCCTGGTGGGCATTGCATTCCATGAGGGTAAAGTACCATCCTTTCCTGCCTCACCTCTCATCCAGAGAGCAGTCAATGGCTGGAAGCAATAAGTACTCATTGATTGATGGAGAAGAGGGACCTCTCAGGGAAGTGGCATGGGAGTTCCTGGGTAGGAATGAGACTACAGGGGAGGGGGAGGGTTACACACCCAGAGTCTGTGTCTGTCTCATGTTTATCCCCACAACTGGCAGTCAGGACAGTTTCCCACTTCCCACAGGGTCTGCATGGGAGTGTGTCTCAGGTGATTTAATGCTTCCATGAAAATGAAAGTTGGAAATAGGGAGCTCTTTCTGGAGACAGTGTGAGGGAAGGGCCCAATCTCTTTAAGGACCATATGGCAAATAAGACTGGCTGCATAATTTGCAAGGCCCAGTGCAAAATAAAAACACGAAATTCCTTGTTCAAAATTGTTGAGAATTTTTAGACCGTGACAGTAGAGCATTAAATCAAGTGTGGGTCCATCTAAGCATGGGGCCCATCTGAGGTTGCACTGCACAGACCTCACGCTCATGAAGTTGGTCCTGCAGCAAATCCAGGAGCTCTGCCCAGCTTGCATGGAGCATTAACTCACCACCTACATCTAAACTCCTCAGTGGGCTTGGGATTTAGGGGCAAGAGAGGAAGTGGTATTCCGCTCCTTTCTCCCTGACTGAGAGCAGGGATGGGGGAAGAGGAATGCTGGCAAGACCAGTTGTGTTGTGCCCTCAGAAGAGGCCCCAGCGGCCCCATGGAAGGAAATGTTAAACACAGAGCCTCTGTGTTTATCTCACCACGCCGTCATGCAGCATGACTAAGGCCTGCCTGCAGTTCTAGCCTGGGTGTGCTCGGGAGGAATCACAGCCTCTCTATGACAATATTTACTTCACTGTTGCCTTGGGGAGCTCTAAATACAGAGGATGGCGGTGGTTTTCTCTGGATCTCCCACTCTTTGTGAGCAACTTCTTTTTCCCACTGAGCATGTTCTGGTTTGGGTCAAGGGAGGGGTGAGGGTCTCCTCTGGAAGAAAATCCACGGAGACTAAGACCTTCAAACTCTTACTATGGCCACATGTAGGGAGGGGAAGAGGACTCTCACACTCAGTTCAGCTTGCCCACCACCATGTAGCTCGTGAGTGTCTTTCTGTTCTGTTTCATTTTATAGGAGCACTTGGAGATGAAAACAGTGTCCCTATTTTCTCTTTCATTTCTGCCCCCTTTGGACTTGAGTTCCTACACGTAGGTGTTCAGTTTGCAGACAGAAAGGAGGAAGGGCCGAAGGGCAGCCAGGGGGTTTTCATGTATGCCAGGTGTGTTAGGCATGAGTTAGGCTAGAGATGTTGTGAGCCGGGGGATGAGGAGGATCTGCTCTTCCTGACAGCCGTCTCATCCGCAGCTCCCCAAGGCAGGCAAGACAACTGGAATTTAGGTGTTGACTTTTGCCAAATATTTTAAGAGCAATGAACGCTTAACAGCTTTGTGAGGTTCCCCGCAGAGGTATCAAGGTTTTCCTAAGGATTTAGCCTATTGTGAGTGTGTACCACCTAAGAAAACTCTGCTTTTGAGAGTGATGTCCCAGAAAAGCCAGGTAATACCAGGGAGGTGAGCCTCCTGTCTGCAGGAGCCTAGCAAATCTTATATCCTTTCTCCACACGGATACTTCTATTCTCTTTACATTGGTGGCAATATATTTCCTCCGGCATCATTTCTGTATGTCAAGCATGTCAACCTACACTATTAGAATGATTGCATAGGACTTATCTTTTATATAAGTAACATAGGCTGATATATATAACTAACATAAAGGGAAAATACAAGGAAAGTGATTTGTTATAAATGGAAATATTACTATTTTATTCTATATTATATATTTTATTCTATAGTCTATGTTATATATGTATGTTATGTATATTATAATGCTATATATTATATAATAAATGTTAATGTTACATTTTTTTATTATTATTATTTTTTTATGTTGTAAACAAAGTTTTATTGGGCTGGTAGAGGTTAAAGTTAAGGTGTGCAAGGTAGGCTTCCATTCTCTCTGTTTAGTATCTTGGTATTTTGTTCATGTATTTTTCTTGCATTAATTTTATTTTTAAAAATACTGCATGAAAGTATTATTTATCTTGGTTACTGAGCTTTTTGGTGTCCCATTTAAAATTTTGTGCCTGAGGTGTTACCCTAGTACCGGTCCTGAGAGCAACCTAAGACCATAGGTATTGTCCCCAATGTTATCAATGAGGAAACCATAGCATGGAGATGTGAAGTGACCTGGCCAAGTTCACACAGCAGGAAGAGTGGCAGCACTGGGATAGGAACTTGGGCAGCCCATCTCCAGCTGCTGCATTTTTCAGAGCCATGCAAAGACTCTGTCTGCTCTCCTTGCTCTAGGAAGAAGTGTAATTGGGGGAAGGTCAGCTTTGGGGCAGACTATTCAATACATTTTATTATAAAACCTAGGGGGATGGGGCAGGGTATGGAGAGCCAGGTTGGTTACTTCTAGGGTCCATCTAATGTCCCCACCCTCAGGAGGTGGTGGTGCTTAGGGCTGCCTGGAGTTCTTTGGGGGTAAAGACACCCAGCTCTGTGATGATGCCGCCAGTGATGAGGTCATGGGGGGGGGGGGGCGGTGACATCGAAGGCAGGATTCCAAACCCCAATTCCGGGTGCTGCAATCCTGACCCCGTTGACATCGGTCAGCTCCTGGTTTGGGCGCTCCTCAGTGACGATCTGTTGGCCCGTCTCCATATGGAGGTCACTGGGGCAGCTACATAGAAGGGGATGCCATGGTACTTGGCAGCGATGGCCAGCTGGTAGGTGCCCACTTTGTGGGCTGTGTCACCATTGGCAACCACACGGTCAGCTCCCACAACCACAGCTGACATGTCCTGGTGAGCCATGGCAGCTGCTGCCATGCTGTCGGTGATGAGGGTGGCAGGAATCTGCTCGTAGACCAGCTCGAAGGCTGTCAGCCGGGCCCCCTGGCTGTAGGGCCGGGTCTCCGTGCAGAAGACATGCTTCAGGAGACCAAGGTTGTGCAGCGAGCGGATCACACCCAGGGCTGTGCCATAGCCATCAGTGGCCAGTGCACCAGTATTATAGTGGGTCAGCACGGTCACCTTGCTGCCCTTGGGGGCTGCCCGCTCCAGGAGGTGGTGGGCTCCCAGGTCTCCAATGTTCAGATTATCCTTGAGGTCTTTCTCCAACATGTCTTCAGCGTAGCAGATCACTCTCTCCCCGACGGCCTCTTCCGTGGCGCCCTCCAGGTCGCAGGCAGCGTGGGCCACGTTGACAGCGGTGGTCCCGGCGGTGACCAGGAAGCTCAGCGCGTCATGGCGCGGATCGCCTTCCAGGCCTGGTGCACCGAGTCCACGTCCTCCTCGTAGCGGCATTGCCGAGGCAGCAGCAGCTGGTCGAGGATCTGCAGCGAGCCCCGCGAGTATCGGATCGCCTCCAGAGGGGGCATGGCGCAACCAGCGTGCTCCACCAGGGTCCCGGGTGGAGCGGGCCGCGCCAATGTTACATATTTTATGTACTGTGTATATAATGTTACATATTTTGTGTACTGCATCCCTTGAAGAGAAGGGCTAATACTTTCAGCTGGTGGCTTTACCAGATCATTAGCTATTCTGCATTTTTATAATGTGACACAATTACCTCATGTCATAGGTCAACAAATTATTGTATTTAGTATTTTTATAAATAACCTACTACTCTACATTTCATTTGCAAGCAAGGATCGGCTGCAAACTACTTCCTGCTTTTATGAAGTTGGGCAGGCAATGGAATAATATGTAAGCAGCCAGTATCTCAAAGGTGACCGTGATGATCACGGCTTTTTCCAATTATTTTAGCCAATTTGCAAAACTAAGTGCTAAACAGAACTTGCTACAGGGCCAAACGAATAGTCTACTGCTTTCTGTAGTGACTCTACTTACAAGGCCTGGAGGGATTGGGGAATTTTGTTCAGACTGGGTACTTGATATCTGTGATTCCCAACCTATTCCCCACCACACAATTTCTAAGACTTGCTTTTTCCCACTGTTATCACTCACCTCACATTGGAAACATACACCCTTTACTCCCAGAGCAGGACAGGCTCCTGGTGGCCTCTCCACTGGCAGCACTCTGCTGCTTCCTGCTTAACTGTAGTTCAAAACGGGCTGCTCCTGTGCGACCCCGGCCTGACGAATGGGACCTGAGGGGAAGCTGGCCGGAGGCTCCTGGGGAAGATCTGCCTCCTCAAGAGAAGAGCAGACACACCTGGCCAATCCTGCGCTGGGTGTGGTGTGGCAAGTAAGAAATCCACACGTGGGAGGTGATGAAGCAGGGAAATGGGAAGAGCCTGGGTCCTGCTGTCATGGTTGAGGCTCTGCACTGACCCAGCCGCTCTGCCCTGCCTCTCACCGCCTCACTGTACGAGCTAAAGCTAAAGCGCCCGTGTGGTTCCAGCCGCTTTTCATTTTGCATTTTGTGACGAGCTGCTGAGAGCATCCCTCCCAACTGATAGCACTCACTAAGGAACAACGCGCGTAGCAATGGAGAGAGAACCTTGTGCCGGGCATTGATGGGAAACCCCAAGGAAACAGAAAATGTGCTTATTTCCTTCACTGGAAAATATAATCTAGTCGACAGAAATGAAATACACCTACAAGTACGAATTTCTGCCCAGCCTCGCACTCCTGTGCAAAGTACTATAGGAACTAAATAGAAATTGCAAAAATTTTCTGCAAGATTTGCTTAGATGATCAGTTTTCAATAAGATGTTTTCACACTGTTAGGAGAGAACCAAAGAAAAATTAAATATGAAATATGGCTCCTGCCCCTCCCTCCCCCCGCAATGAATCTGCTTCGAAATTGACATTGCTACCTTTGAAAGCCCCATGCTCTGATGTTTTGGAAAACACCAGGACATAAAATATTTCTCAGAAATAGGGACTCACCTATGGAGCCTGCTGAACACACACACTGCTGCTTATGTCTGATTTGGAATATGCAAGCAATTTGCCTCTAAGAATTTATTGCCGTCAGGTTAATAATCTTCACCTGACATTTAGAGAGTAAATCATAGGCGCCTTCATGTTTTTTTAAACTCTATCTGTGGCTGAGCAGTTAGCCAGTGTTAGCGCACATGCCAATTTGATGGTCAAAAATAATAATTCTCTGCCGCTCAGTCTTCCTGGAGGCCACATCCATTAGGCATGCTCTGAAGATGATAACAGAGTGTACTTGTAGGTTTGTGTTACACGGCAGTAATTATGGTGGCAGCTCTGACTCAAGTTTTCAAAGTTTCATGAAATAAGCCTCATTTGAAAGATAAACTAGTTGGTTGGCCTTCACATGTCTTCCCAGAAATACTATGAAATACGACCACAATCTACATTCCCCTAGGGAGTCGGCAGGGGGTCTGGCCGCTGGGGGCAACTCTACTCCAAAGGGCATCAGGACTAGAAAGGCCCCCTGTCCCTCTGAGGAGGAGGTAGGAGTAATGAGGAGGGCTTTTGTGGATGTTGGTACTTGTGCTGTTGGTGAAGGAACACAATGGTAGAATACAAGACCTGCCTGCATTCCAGAACCTCCCACAGGCCCATCTGTGCTGCCTCAAGTCCAGGCTCCTCTTCTCAGCTTTCTAGCCTCTCTGCCCCACCATTGGTCCCACTTCTCCCCACACACATTAGTCTCATTGCCAGCCACCAAAATGAGCATGTTCATTCCTGTTTTCCCACCCTTGCTCATAACATGCCATCCCCCCACTTACTTTTCTTTTTTTTCTGAATATATATATATATATATATATATATATATATATATATTACAGAGAGGAAGGGGGTAAGGAGAGAGAGATGGAAACATGAATAATGAGAGAGTATTATTCATCGGCTGCCTCCTGCACACCCCACACTGGGGATTGAGCTCACAACCCGGGCATGTGCCCTGATTGGAAATCAAACTGTGACATCCTGGTTCATAGGTCGACGCTCAACCACTGAGCCATACCGGCTGGGCCCCCTACTTACTTTCTACATCTCTCCTCTGTGCCATTCTTCACTGCCCAGGTCAAGTCCCATCTCTTATAGGACTATCCCGGACCTCGGTGAGCTTTCTCTTCTTATACTCCTAGTAATTACCATGTAATGAGCACGTAGGATATGCCAAGTGATTCACACTCATTATGGGAAAGTGATGGGATGGGGTTTTTCTATCCTCCACACACTGTTTCCATCCATCCCTGCCTTGGGACCTGGCATACACTGTGACAAGGTCATTTGGTAAGGCCCCGACCCACTTGGAATGGAATGAAACAGAAATGAAAGAAAGGTGGATAACATTTATCAGAGGCCCAGGAGAGACCATAGGACACAAGCATTAGGGAAAAAAGGCTTAAAGGGGATTCACAGTGCTGACTCTGGTTCCCTCATGACAGAGGGAAGGGTAGGAAGTGGGGCAACCCCAAAGCCATGACCAAAGGGCCTGCTGCTCTTCAGCGGGTTCTCCGAGGTCCATAGTGTAGCTGGGGCACAGGTTGAATGGGCAGAGGAGAGGCACCTGACTGCCACCCTACGACAGACTCTGAGGGAAGGCTCTCCGTGAGAAAGAAGGGTTGTGTGTTTCTTTGCTGGGTGTACTTGCAGTAATGCCTTGCAGGACCAATTTCTAATTATCAATTTTTTTCTAATTATCCATTTTTACTGCAAAAAGTATGAAGGAAAAAAAAAACAGACCCACCCATCACACCATTCACAAAGACAACCGCTGTAAATATGTTGCTGTGTTTCCTCACAGTCCTTTGCCTCCGTCAGTCTGTCTCTCTGTGTACTTCTCTCTGGTGTTGCTACAACATTTAATGGCCTAGCTCTCCGTTATGCCACTCCCAGCGGGTAGGCACACGGCTCCCGCACTGTGAACGTGGCTTCATCTAAACCTCCAGCCTTCGTGTGACCTACAGAAATCGCTCAGATTGGCGGTAACTACAGTATGTGTCCTGGTCGCATAATATTCACACAGGGACAAGCCTGGAGCAGTCCCTCAGGCAACGACAGTAAGGCTCGGATATTTTTAAGATGTCATTGCGTTCTTTAAGTTGTAACTCAAATCCTCCCTGGGGGCTCCAGCCTGAAGCCCAGGGCTGCAGGGGAGATGGACGTGTGGCGAAGGCCTCAGCTGTCAACAAGCAGCTCCCTCAGAGGCGATCTCAGGCTTCTCCAGGCCGGGGCCAAGAAACGGAATCACATGATGACGCTCGATAATTTTTTAAAAAACGAAGCACATCCAGAACAATAACATCTTAGAGACTACGCCTCCCCAGGCAGGAATTGCCCCTCCGCATTGAAAGACGAAAACTGTCCCACCAGAGACGCGAGGCTCCCTGAACCAATTTAATCTGGAAATGTTTCCTCAAATTGTGTAGGCAGTTAGATTATGGGTCCTGCGACTGTTCACACTGGGACACATTTGACTAGACTTTTTAGGGGCAAGAACTAGTCCCGGGATGCCAAAGCGAACAGAATCAAGCATTCGAAAGGCCTCTCTCCCCTGAAAGAATCTATCATCCGTTACTGAGTGCTCATTCTTCTCTCCTCGGAGTGCCTTCCAAGCTTTACTGATTCTCAGAAGAGATGCCTCGTCCTGTTACTCATCTTTGGAGGGAGTTGGTGGCTTGTCCTCAGTCCTCGATGGTGTGTCCGTGGTGGCCTTCCTTATTCTCCTCACGGCCAGGCAAGGCAGCCCGGCACAGGGGCTGCTCACTGGGTATTTTATTTGTTCCTGCGCGGAGCTGCAGAGGTCACTTTCTGAACTCACATCTTCCAAAGGGCTCCATCGACGGGTTTCTGGATGCCCCCCTCCCCCCCCCGTTTACTCAATCCAAGCCTCACAATCCTCCATGAGGTCAGACTAGCCCCACGGACAGAGGAAGCTGAAACTCGGACAGGTGGAGAGATTTGCCAATGGTCCCTCCGTAGCAAGGGGTAAAAGCAGGGCTGGGAATGAGGTTTTCTGACCCCAAGCCCAATGTTCTTGCCCTGATCTGACAGCTGTTCTCACTTCGCCACAATTACCGGGCTGTGGGAAAACCTGCAGCGATGTGCGCGGGGAGGAGGCAGCAGGAGGTTTCCATGGCCTCTGTCTGCATCTCCGGTCCCTGGGCCCACTGGCCCGGCCCAGATGCGGCTCCGCGCACCACTTGGCAGCCTCGGGCTCCTCGCTTTTCTATTAGATCTTTCATTCCTTTCTCCCTGCCCCCTCACCTCCCCACCCAATACAGAAACAACCCCAGGAGTAAAATGCAAGAGCTCGACCAGCATAAAGCAAAGGTTAGAAACTGAACGCCAGCCTTCCCGAAGCCAGGAAATTCCAGAGACGCGGTTCTCATGGCACAGGGACTTCAAGTTACATATTTTGCAGTCTGGCTAACCAGTTGTACATTTCAGTGTGAGGCTTAAGACAGGGTCTGCCTGTGCCACGAGGGTGCCTCCGGGCTCTCAGACCCATATTAGATTGCAGGCAGGCTGTCCTGTGGATTAGCTGTGAGATTTGCAAATGTATAGTTTACAATGTGGTAAGAGCCCATGGCCCGGGGAGCCAGCAGGGAGAGCGGTCCGCTGTGGCAGTGCTCCAGTTTGGGGGGATTTGCCCTTCAAACCTCCAGGCTGCATTAGCATGGCGGGGGCCTGCGGAGTTCTCCCGCCAAGAGCAGCGGTCCAAAGATGAGTTAACGGGTTTTCCTGAGCCCGCCCCATGCAGCCAGGTGCTTTCCCCGGGGAGAACCTTGAATGCTGCGTAAGTCCAGCTAAGCTGGATGCCAAGATTTTAGAATTGAAAGCCTGTCTTCATTTGGAGTGATTTTTAAATTAATTCGTTGTGAAATACATATAGTGGGTCTTGTGGCACCCCCTCAACCTGGGCTGTCGGTGGGCAAAGCACCTGTCCCAGTCTTAGGCCGAGCACTTACTGCCCAACGTGGACCCCAGAGCAGGGCCTAGAGTTCCCCAGCCCATGGCAAGGCACAGGGCAGACTCTCACCCCAGCCTCGACAACAGCAGCAGTGAAACACCAAGCTTTTCCCCCAGACGTACCCTAGACTGGAAGCTGGAGCATCCCACAACTCCCCTGACCCTTTGCTGAGCTCTCAACGACCTTCCACGAGCTGCGTTTCAGCCACGGAAGCTGAGCCTGAATCTCGAACAAACCACCCACCGGCTTTGACTTGGGCAACTTTCTTGCTCTTCTTCTGTCCCCAACCCAATTCTTCCCTCAAGCCCCTCCCCTGTTTCCCAGTGACCTTCTTGTGCCTTGCAAGTGCCCAGCCCCCTCCAGGCCTGTCTGCCTTAGACTGCATTCTGCTTTGGAGCTCTCTCCTTCCCCTCCTCCATTTCTCTTCCCCAAACCCTGCCCAATTTCCAGCTAGCTGTCACTCACAAAGATCTGATAAAATGGGATAATAATGGCCTATGCTACTGTGCTCTATATCCGAAAAAAACATGAACAAATTCACCCTCTTAATACCGGCCTCTCGAACAGGTTAAGTGGCCTGTGCAACTAAGACGGGGTAGCATTTGGATCCAAGTCTTCTGACCCCACATACCTGGTACTCTTCACCAGATGCTGCTTTCTCACCACTGCCCTGCTGGGGAGTGGCAGATCATCAAGACCACCTGTTACTTATACCAGTGGGGTTTGTACTTTAGGGCCTGGGGTGCTCCTAACTGAACAGTAAGCCAGCGTCAGAGAGGAGCTGGTGGGAGAGCCTGAGCGGGCTTTTCTGAATCCCTTCCACGCAGACCTCAGAGCAGATGGCTCCCACGCATTGCTCCAGAGAGAAATGAGTCCTGTTCATGCGGAAATCTTCCGAAAGCTCTTTTCTGCCAAATTCTAGAAGGCCGAGCGGGGGAGGGGAGATGTTGCTGGAGATAGCATTCTGAGTGATAGGCTGATGCTGTGGAGCCCACAGACGCCCTTTTCCCTCCTCAGCCTTTCCCTTTCTGGGGGTTAGTTCTTTGCTTTCACGCAGAGAGGCTCTGGTTGTGGTTCCAAAGTTTATCCTGCCAGCTAGGAGTCTCAGGCCTACCTGTGAAGCTGCTGACACTCCTCCCCCATACCCCTGGAAACACTCTAATTCCCCTTTCCTTATTTGTTGCATGAATGAATAAATGAATGAATGAATGCTGCTCTACACTTCTGCTCATGGAGCCAAGTCCCCCAGACAACTCATTTTCTGGATGGGACCTGGGGGGCTCAAGAGCTTATCTTTTGCTAGAGAAATGCTTGATTTTAAGAAATGCATTAATAATATAAACCTTAAGGCTCTGTAGCTCTAGTTGGAGAAGATAACTCACCAGAAGTCATTTTAGTTTACAAATGAAAACATTCCGATGAAAATGGATGCAGACTTCCTTTTACATAATTGGACGAGATGGCTGCCTACTTGGTGTAACTGGAGAGGGGCTGGAATAGCTCTTCCACCCCAATATCTCTCATACCAGTCCGTCTCAGTGCCTGGGAGTCCACCATCAGAGATGCGTTACTTTGTAGTTTTAAGAGCCTTTTAGACAAGCACTGTTGACAACTCAATATGTGGTGGTATGACACCAAATATTCAGACATAGTCATCGCTATGATTGGGATTGCAGCAGCATCTTAATCAAATTAAAAAACATATACACAAGATGAGATTCACATGCTTCTTATTTTCTAAAGCTGAAGGCACTTTGCTGATGCTGATTCTGCTTCCCCTTTCTTCCCACCCCCCTCTGTTGTCTTCTGTATTTTAGGATCTGAGTTCAGTAGCACCTCCTGCTCTCTGGGGTCTCCAGCAGGGCCCACTTGTGCCCCTGGATTCCAGACCCAAACCCTAGAAAAGGCGAGGGGAGTGCATGACGAAGAAATGGTGTTGGAAGCAAAAGGAGTGGAGACGAAGGAGCCAAGTAAAGAACAGGAGAGACAGAAGGACAGAGGTGCTCATGGGAGAACAGGAAAGAGAACTAGGTGTTTGTCTCCTACAGGAAGCAAGGATTCATCCTCTTAGGCTAGGGTTCTAACCCTTTTTCCCTGAACTCACCTTAATCCAGTTAGTCCCAGGGCCCGGAATCCCACCTTTAGGGATGAGCTGCTTCATCACTTGACAGCCTTCAAGCCAACCTCACTGTCCAGCCTGCAGCTGCTTCCATGTGGCTGCTCATCCGTAGGTATCTGCTCCTCGAATTGAAGGTGAGGCTGGGCTGTGTAGACATGTAGATATTTCTCTCTCCCTCTCCTACCTCTCTTCCACTCTCTCTCTAAAGATCAATGAAGGATCCTTGGGTGAGGATTTTTAAAAAAGAAAAACGCCCAGCCAGCTAGCTCCAAAGTGGGGCCATCACCTGTATTCTCTTACCAGCTAGGTTGTGCAAATGCCGATTCTCAATGCCCAGTTTTCAGTTATTCCAAGACCACCATGACTTTACCAAAACAAAAATATCAGACAGACGGGAGGGGAGTTGGGGGATGGGTAAAAAACGTGAAGGGATTAAGAAGTACAAACTGGTTGCTACAGAATAGTCATGGGGATGTAAAGTACAGCAAAGGGAATATAGTCAATAATATTCTAATAACTATGTATGTTGTTAGATGGGTACGAGATAATCACTTAGTAAAGATATGTAATGTCTAATTACTGGGATGTACACCCGAAACTAATATAACATTAAAAAATAAAAAAATAAATCACATATTTCCATGTCTTTAAACATAAATAAATAAATAAAAGATAGTTGATGAACAAAAAGAGTTAAAAATTAAAATAATAACAAAGAAAAAGGAGAATCACATTTACGTGTATAGTGTTATCCCTTTTTAACAGGTTTTAGTGTAAGTAAACTGATGAATTTTGTATTATCAAGTCACTGTTGATATTTTGAAAATGTTTACAGCAATTAGGAGAATCCGATATACTAGAATTGTGAAGACTTCAATTATTTAGGTGTGCAAAAATATTCACTTATTAGGGGAATTTAATTAGTTAAGTTGATGTTTTTGAGTTATTATTCAGTAGTGTGTGAGTATTTTCAAAATATCAATTGCTTGAAAATTAGAAAATTGGACACTAAACTAAGCAGGACTCATTGTAAACACTTTTTTCCACCACCCAAAGCCTCTCAGACATTAAACAAGCCTTGACTTCTTCCGAGGGAGTTCCTACCTCCAAGGCTGGTCACCCTAGCACCTCCCTCAATCACACATCTTTCAACGCTATTTCTTTCATGTGTGTTCATTTTCCATCATGGGGGCAGGGATATGGCATTCTTTTCCTTTTTTCTTTCACTTCTCAGAGCAACCCCAAATCATCTTTATATTTTAAATTAATTAAGTTTATCAGAATTGAGTGGGACTTTTAATCCAATGACAGCAACATACCTGGTTCTGTGAAGAACTGAATTAGGCACAGTTCCTGTCAAGAAATATCCCCAAGGACACGAAAGTGAAGGACTGGAGAAGGAACAGTGTGGACACTCTCCAGGAACGGTGGTACTAGCAGGCAGGTAGGCAGGGTTAAGCCGGTATCTTACAATAATTATGAAGGAGAAGGTTATGACAGGCTCCAGAACTGTCTTACTGGGTCATCAGAAGGAAGAAGACATGACACATCAAGGGAGGCTAGGAGTCATGGCTCCAGTCTCTCCTTCCTCCCGCCCCTTCTCTCAAGAACAGAGAAGTATTATGCAGAAGGAAAGACAGAGAAAGGAGACAGAGTAAATGTCAAGGGTATAGTGACTTGTAGAGCAAAGCAAAGAGAGAAACTTGGGAAAGTTTGATTTTGAAAGAAAAGCTCTCAGGAGGGCCAATGCTCACAGCAGTGCAGGAGATGCACAGTATCTTAAAGAGCTAGGAGCAGACCCCGAAGACGGAATAGGGAGCCCTGAATGAGGCGATGCCTGAGCAGGGAGAAGGGAGATCACAGGAGAAAGAAGGCAGGGGCGGGTCCTTTGGCCATCAGGCAATTCAGAAGCAGAGATGAGTTAAAAAAAAAAATTGCTGACCTGGAAGACTGGGCTGAGGTAAGAAAAAACATTTGCATCTCCTGCCTAAAGCCAGTTAAAACTATGCAACAAGGTCAGGTTTTCCAGAGTATTGACATTTTGGACCAACGTTGGTCTTGGTGCCCAAGAAAGATTTCTATACCCCTTACAAGACCTTTAAAAGTTCACCCTTTTGTGGTGGAAAATAAAGCTGTTCCTTTATTTGTACAGTGTGTAAGTTTGCACTTAGGGGAAAACATGGTGATGTGAATCACCCATAATTTCCATCCTTATTGAATTGGGTCCGTTGGGAGAGCGAGTAGACCTTTAAGCAGTGAGTGAGTATTTTAGAAAGCAGGCTGCTGGAGTATTTCAAGACAACTCCTTTTTATCCAGCCAGAATCAGTCGATATTAAACACAATATGGCTGCTGACGTGGGCGGGTGGGCATGCCAGGAATCTGAACACCAGTCATAGCTGACTGTGCGGAGCAGGCTGCGGCACCGGGCAGAGCTTTAATCACATTGCAGACATTGTCTCATTTACCAGCCTGCCCTGTGAGGCGGCACAGTCATTCACAGGTGAAGAACCTAAGGCGCAGAGAGGTTCGGGAACTCGCCCCGAGTCCCAGAGTGATGGGCTTAAGATAATGTAGGTTTGTCTGACCCCAGCACAGCTGATGCTGGAATGACGGGGAAGCAACAGCACGGAGATGGGAGATGAGACCACCAACAGACGCGTCAGCCATTTCGATGGGCTTTTCACATGAGCAAAGGATGGATGATCTGCACATTAGTGACTGCACCACGTACTGACTACCTGAGACTTCTTGCTTTTGTCTGTTATTAACATTTTCATGTATTTTTGCCTTGTCTGCTCTGGCAGATTCTGAAGAATGGGACTGTTTTGTGGGTCTCTTCCCTCCCACTCGATACCTATTACTAGTACGTGCAGAAGCCCATCAATGGAAAGGTAACTAACTGATTAACTAGTCTATGCAGCTTCTTGTTCCACCCTCCTTGTCAATGAAGGCCAGACCGACTTGTATATTTTTGAAATGTAGCCAACAATGTTGTAAACACTTGGGGAATTTTCTAAATGTAGGACCAGTAGAATGAATTTAGTGATCCCCCAAATATTAATGCAACTCCTTTCATGCTGTCTTTCAGGTTGCTGTTTAATTTACCAGTTTATACTCGACTTTTCATCCATTTTCTTTTGCATTTTGTCATGCTATGGAGGAGGATAAAACACATATTCCGCCTACCAAAATACCACCTGGGGCTAGCAGACTATCCTCGAAGCTATTTTTTGTTTTAAACTGTATTGTTTTAAAGGCTCTAGAGTTGTCCTTTAGATTCTCTGTGGAAAAACATGTAGATGGTGCAATGCTGGAAATGCGGTTGGGAAAAAGAGGAAGAAAAGAAAGGAAGAGAAAAGAAAACACAGAGAGACACCGAGGCCGATGCTAATCCTCCCGGGATGTGCACCTGGGAGCACAGAACCGACCCCATCAGGGTCTACAATGGTCAAAAAACTGTCAACATGTTGTTGAGTTTCTGATCTGATCCCATTTGTCACTCTTCACCAGAACCAAAATAGGCGCAGAAGCACAAAGCACCCTACCTGTAGCAGTAACTGGAACATCTTTCAGCTGACGAAGGGAAACCCTCCCTCAATGTGCTGCCAGCTTGGAAAGCGTGGCACTGCAAATGCCCCGCGCTCATTAAAGTAGGGCGGCGTCTGGGCAATAACTGTATAGTCTCAGAGGGAAACAAGGTTTCCTGAGGGAGGCTCTGGCAGCGGCGGTGAATCGGCTATTGTCGCAGCGGACTTCAGGGAAGTCCAGCCTAGGGAAGGCCCCTGTTTTGTGCAAACTGATCAAATACAGATGTTTCCAAGGAGTTGACCTTACTCACCGTGACTTCGCTGGAGATTGAACGGTGGACAGCCGGTCAGCAGCGGGGTGAAGGCATGTTTTGGCGAGAGGGTGTAAATGTATATACAGTTGGCAGGATGTGAGTGACACTGGACAAACATCCCTTCTATTGATAAATACGTGTTTGACTTCCAAAAAGTTTTATACCAGGGTGATGTGGCAAGAAAGAATATAGTTTCGGGGTTTGCTGGGTGTCTCCTGTGTACGTCAAACTCTGAAAGAGATGAAGGGGGAAAATATTAAAAATGGGTTCAACCTTCCGTCTTCCTGAAATATCAGTTTTCATATAAAACTCATCAGCTGAGCCAAGTATTAGGCTTGATCAATGGCAGGAAACTAGGGGATCAAATGCTAATAAATCAGAAACAGATATCCCCTCTTGAACAGAAAATATATCACAAAACTGAAAACAAGGAAATCATTCGATGATTTCCTATTGCAATAGCAAGGAGAAAATGAGCTTTTTGGGGGGGGGGGGTGGGGAGGGACGGTGGCTGCACCTTAAATAGCAACAAAGAATAAGATTTTTAAACACCTTAATCAGAGTTGGACTTTAACATATGCAAAAACAAAAAAAGATGCAGATATTTGGTGAAATCTGGATACTGAGGAGTAGTCTTAAGTGTTTGTGGGTGTGCAGGTAATAAGATGGCAAAGTGGACACATAAAGACCGTGTTGATAATACTTTACTATACATTTTAATGCATTTTTTTTCTCTTCTGGAATTATATCCTCAGCCGTCTTTTAAAAATGTCTTGCCCCAAGATCCCATCCCCTTACTTCGTAGTGTTTTTTTCTCTTATTCACCTTCATTTTGTAAAGTAAATGTTTCATTGACATAATGCATGTGTACAGAAAAATGCACAAATCGTAAGTTCACAAATTCATTAGATCAATGAATTTTCATGGAGTGGTCACACCTGCGGAACTAGCACCCAGCATGAGACACAGAACGTTATTGGCGTCCCCAGGAACACCTCTTCTTCTGTTCTAGTTGCAGACTTTTCCTCTGAGGATAATCACTATTGTGACTTGTAACACTATGGATTCATGTTGATTTTTTTGAGCTTTATAGGAATGGAGTCATAAAGTATGTATTCTTAACGTCTGCTTCCTTTGCTCAACATTATTTAAATTGTGCAACTCATTCATGGTGGGTAGCTGTGTATGTCCTTATTAATGTTTTAAACTGTATTTTTTAAATAATATATACACACTCATTTCATGAATACAGTCTTACAGGTACAGAAATGTTTCT
The DNA here is from genome assembly GCA_026230045.1 of Corynorhinus townsendii. Lineage (NCBI taxonomy): Eukaryota > Metazoa > Chordata > Mammalia > Chiroptera > Vespertilionidae > Corynorhinus > Corynorhinus townsendii. Next base: position 146,250,338 of record JAPDVU010000007.1, on the reverse strand, counting down.
GTCTATTTCAACACGCTGATCAGAATTGGTACCCAGAAGAAAGTACAAAGAAGTAACCTGCCCCCAGCAGAAATCACAAAGAATCCACTGAGCTGTGATAGAATTCTGAACTGACATGTTGGTAATGAAAGGCATATTATCACCAACACCTTTGAAAGCTTCATTTTTTTCTATTTATTTTTCTTAAAAATACACATGCAATTTTGTTTTTACCCACCTTAGAAAAGAACCTAGACAGTGTGGTTCTACTCTCTGACTGGAAACTGTTTGCGTCTGTGAAAACAGAGACCTAAATTAAATTAGAAAATCCTGGTATTCAGTAGGACCGAATTTCCTTTCCTTCCTACTTTCCCATTCCACAATCTATCACCTAGACTAATTAAGAACAGGGAGGTATCATCTTCACTGGATTAACCTTAACTAAATTGTGCTCATTCAACATGTGCCCTTTTGATTAGTCCGAGCAGGGCCTGCTGTCTGGGAGACACCCACCTTGTAATTCTACACACTTAATTAATTTCAGATGAATAGCAGAGGGGATAAGCTAAATTCTCGATTAATAAACTATAAGTCCTTATGTGTGTCAGAGTAGCTCAAGATTTTCATTCTTCCTTTATCTATTTGCCCTGCAAAGGCAAATGGAAATTGAAACACACACACACACATACACACACACACACACAGCTGCAATTGTGTGAGGCTGGTGAAAGGATCCATGAGCAATTTTGTCATTGTGTAGGGCAGACCTTAAAAGAGAAAATGCACAAATTGTTAGTAAAATAGATTATTTTTCTACCAACCATAACTTTGAATGTCCTCCTTCACCTGGACGTCACTCTTTAGTTTTTATTTGCACATATTTCCTGTTCCAGGCACAGATTCTTAGTTATGAAAATTCAATATTAATGTCACCTGTATTGTATTTTTGGATGCACTTCTCAGAAGTAAATTCCATTACTAGTCTGAGAACTTTTCTAGAAATGGTTTGAAATTATGTGTTTAATTCTCAAATTTAACAGTTCTTAAATATATAATAAAAGTTTGCCCTCATGGGCCTCTCTGACAGCAAAGAAAATTATTTCCTTATAATAAAACTGATCCCAAAGATGTTTATATGCTATAATTTATCTCATTTTAATAGATGGCTAGAAAATTATACAAGATAGATTTACAGTCTCTCTTTCAATCCAGAAAATTTATATGTCTAGTTATTAGTGACTTAAAAACTACTACTGATCTGCATAATTGTATATAGAGTTTCTCCAGTAGTGTTTATGATTAACTTAATGAGGTCAATTATATGCAGGGAATTCAAATTACTGATACTTGGGGAATATAGCCAACATAGCTGTTAGTTTGCAAGGAATTCTAGTTACATAAGACAAAAATATATTAATATAGCCAATTTTATGTGTTTAATTAAGCAGAGGTTTTTTTTTTTTTTAAAGGTCACTGTTATTTTATATAGAAAATAATTCAAGAAACCATATACTCAATTGACATGTCTTCAGATGGTAGGGCTGTTCTGATTTGTTTCCTAAATGTAGTCTTTGTTCCAAAATGATTTTTTTTAAAAAACCCTTGAGTAATTCTGCTAGTATTTTCTACTACTTTAGAAAATTAAACTGTGAAATTCTTGGGCTCCATTTTTAACTGCACTACTCTTTCCCAGGCTAGTACATAGTCCTACAAGCTAAAGCCCTGCTCAATAATTTGACATTAAATGAGTGAGAGTGTGTGGAAGACTTTACTGATCATTTCACTAATTGCTTATTTGTGGAAATTCTCCCAACGGTGAGTCATTTGTTCAATTGAATGCAAAAATTATTAAATGATTTTTGATGGATGGCGTGCATGCTGATAGGCACATCGTTTTTCAGGATGCCTCAGCGGCATGCCTTATCAAGTTTGTATTATCTCCTCCATCTGAGGCTGGGCACAGGGGCATTTTAACTCATGTCAGGAGATCTTCTCTCTGCCTTCCCGAAAACCAGAGCTACATTTGACCTTTTAGAAAAAAACACACAAAAGCAAGTAATTTAAGTCAGCCCACACCTGCACCGTCTCCCAAAATATCCTCATCTGAATGCTTAGCACATCTCATTCCTGAGGACCTCCGACGGCTGGCTGAAAAGGACAATCTATTCCTTGGAAAGAACAAAATACTAACGTTGCCGGTTGATCTTCTTCTTCGGGGCTGGAGGGAAGTTGAGATACTATTCACAAAAGGGCACTAAGCGTGGCCCTGTGACTTAGGTTTACTCTACAAACTATTTTTGAATGATGGAATCAGGCACTTACATAAGGGGACTTAAGAGTTCTTTAGCCTGGTTACGTTCGCTGTTTGTGTTACACAATCAGAAATCTTGTGAATTCTCTTTTAGATGATGCATCACCAAGAATTTTTACATCAGGAAAGGAACAATATTACCTGCATTGTTTGCTGTTCAGAAAGTTGTTTAGCTAAATTTAGCACTTAAAAAAAGAAAGAATAGAAGACCTCTTCCGCAGGTCTCTAGAAAGCCCTGTGTGGTAGTCGCATAATTGCCCTGTGTCTCCCACTCTCGTGGGCCTCTTTTTAACAGGATTTGCAGCAATAGATTCAAGTTTTTGTTTTAGCTTAAATTCGGCGCTTCGATTAGGCCAGGTCCACAAACAAGAGTTAAGGGCTTGAAGAGTTTTCCAGTATAATCGAAGCTGTTTATCATCCTGTCTTTCTTAGGTGTCGCTCCCTTCCGCACACCCCCTGCCGCCGCCTCTCGGGCTGGGTAAACGGGTCTCTGTGCCAAGGTCGCCCTGGGACAGTTCGAGTTTCCGTGCGTCCGCGCACGGATCGTCTTATCCCCCATTTCGTGCCTGTCTCTGAAAAAAAATTTATTTTTTATTTTTTATTTTTAAGTTCGTGGCTTTACTACGCGCGGATGGAAAGGCGAACGAGAGAGGAGCGTGCAGGTGCCGGCGGGCGGAGCAGCGGGAGCGGCGGGCTGGCGGCGGCGGCGGCGCGGAGGCTCCTTCCCGCGCAGGGGGCAGCCGGGACCCGGCGGCGCCTGTGGCTCTCGGCACCGCGGAGCCGGAGCGCGGAGGGCTGGGTGTCGCTGGTCCTGGCGGTCCCCTCCTGGAGCCCTTCACGCCGCGCCCAGCGGCTCGGGGTAATGCTCGCAGGCAGCCTCTGCGCGGGGTCCAGCCGAGCGAGCCGGCGGCCGATGGGGTGTCCAGAGGCGCGGGGGCGGAGGCGGAGAGTAGGAGCCGAAACCGGAGTCTCCGAGGCTCTGGCAGAGGGGCTGGGACGGTAGCGTCGCTCGGTGAAGGCACGGCACCCGGCGCGGCAGCCGGCCCTCCCCGCCTGCAGGTTTCCGAGGGATGCGGCTCCCGCAGCTGCGGGGCGCGGGGGCTGGCGCGGTTGGGGCCGGGAGACATCGGAACGCACGGAGCTGGGGGTTTCTGGGGCGGGGATGTGGTGGGGCCTCATCGGGCGGCGGAGGTGGGCAGCGGCCAAGTGTCCTGCAGGTCCGACCTCCGCCACCCTCCTGAGCCACGCGAGTGGCACCCGCAGAGACAGGAGGGGTAGGCGAAGAGGGTTTGCTCGGACTGGAAGGGCCCGGTTCTGGGGCGAGACCGTAGGCGAGGGTGGCTGCGCGGGCTGGGAGCCCGGGACCGACGGGGTTGGTGGAGCTGCCCGACATAGGGTGTCGGGGAGGATGGCTGTGAATAAAGTCGGTTCAGGGCCCACGAAACACGAAATAATGCGCAAAGCTCTCTCCCCACCCCCCCCCCCCGTTCTTTTCCCCCTTTGGCGGAGCCTGCAGTGAGGACTTCGGGGTGCGGGTTCGTGGGGGCGGTTTGCAGGGACGAGGCTGCCCCCACCATAAGCTCCTATGCTGCACCTCGCTTCGCGCAGCGGCACGCAGCCTTCACCGGCCTGGGGACTGACCGGGGTTTGACCTGTCCCCCCGCCTCCGCCCTCACGATCTGGACCGCACACTGCGGACCGCAGGTCGGGGTCTCCAGCACCGCACTGTGGTCTCGGCCGAACCGCCAGGCCGGATTGGGGCAGGGAAGGTGTATTCCCGCGTGGGGTGGGAGTGAGCAGGGGAGCAGCTCCAGGTCGCGGGTGTCCAGACAGGTCAGGCCCTGCCCTGGAAGAGCGAAGCTCCGCAGCGGACGGGCAGCCGGGTTCGGGATTTCCCGAGCAGAGACCGGTCATCAGGCGCTTGGCTTGGAGGCCAGGGCTGGCGGCGAGGGTAGGGAAGCAGCCGCTGGGCCTAGGAAGTTACCGACGGCGGGGCTCGCACCAACCCCGTGCCGACCTCAAACTCGGGGGGCTTCCGGCCCTCTGCGATTATTGGTGAGCACCCCATCCTCCCGGACATAACTCCCCGCATCGGCCGCGGGCGCCTCGCGCAGACAGCCCAGGCCCGAGACAGTCCGCGTCGGCCTGCTCCGTGAGGGAGGTGCGGGCGGAGAGGCGCCCCTCCCAGGGTCTCCTGCCTGTCACATCTGCACTTATTTAAAGCTCTGCTGGTGGTCTGCACTCTTTGGAATGCCAATTGCGGGCCTGGCCTCCTACGACATTTGCATTGATTAGCTAGCCGGTCAAGGGGGAGGCCAAGGCGGGGGAGGTGGGAGGCTTTGGGGAAACCGGAGGTTCACAATATTCTTCTGCCTGACCCTGTTCCACAAGCTACCCTGCAGTCCGGCGATTCCCACCGTACCAGATGGCTGAGTGTGTCGGGGAACAGATAACCCAACTTCCAGAACATTCCATGTGTGTAAAGACGGGCCATTGCTGTTTAACACGTACATTGTGGCCCACTGCACACACAGCCCTAAATCTCTGAAGGCTGCAAGGCTGAATCTGCCAGAGAAGGCGGACAATGACTGGGATTTGCAGCTTCCTCAGTGCACAACTAAAAAAATGTTTGCTGGTGCAAGTCCATAAAAGGAGATTGATCTTCCTTGCTTAAAAATCTTATACACAGAGGGGGGAAAGAAACCCCACCACGTACAACCTGCTCAGGTGGAGTCCCACCCCAAGAGACCTGGTGCAGATTCATGGGTGAAGAACAAGCTGTGTTCCCATTTAATGTGACTCCCTCAAATGCTGGATTGGGAGACAAGGGGGGCTTTTTTTTGTTCTATGAACCTGGAAAAGTTCGGTCTGATTTGGCATTTGCCTTTAGACTTGTTATAATTGAGGGTGAAAATAAGGCCCCTCTGTATTTCTGTTCCCCTTTGCTTTCTGCGAAATCTTAACCCCAGAGAAGAGTTGTTTTGGTAATCTGGAAAAGAGAAACCATGTGCTGAGTCAGCGAAGACGGGGCACCAGGCCAGTTCAGTTCAATAATACTGTTATGTGTAATGTACACACTATATGCTTTTGTGGAAATAATGAAAAATATATTGGAATTTTCATGGCATAGAAATGCCTACAATGCCTGTTGGCAGTTGACAACCAGATTAAACACTGTGTCTTCTAATATAAGAAATATGTTCTGAACATGTCTTCTAACAAGCATTAGACCCAACTCCATTTAATGTGAGAGAGAAATACAAGTCTCAGAACAACACAAAGTGTTGTTTTTTTTCCCCAAATGGTTGTATTGCACAATGTTTAAACATTCCTTTCTGCTTGTGCTCTTGTGACAAATGCTCAAGGTGGCTCTAGTGGATGCAGTCTTATTTTCCAATTTGAGTCATTAAAAGCATTTCCCAAAAATGCATCTTTAAAAGGTCTCAAATGTTTTGCAAATCATTTTAGAGCCTCGATAACCTGTTGATCATGCATTCTCATTTGCATGCAAGGAATAAATGTACTTACACAGAGTCACTTGGAATGGAACTCATTGCTCGAGCTGTTAAGCAACTATTTTTGAGACTGATTTCTTTTCACTACCCAAGTCTTACCTGAATTTGCAAAGTCTGAGCACTTCAACTGTTGAGCAACAGTCTAAATCATTGTATTTTTAGTGACAGGATTTCATAATTCTTTTAATCCTTATACCTGAGTTTAAAAATGTGTGGCTTTAAAAAAACAAACACTAGCATATGTTATAAAGAATCAACCAACAGTTTGTGTCTATTTCATTCACTTTTTCTATGTCAAAACTGAAATGAAATTGGTATAACTTTTATGCTTTTACTTTTTAATTCCTAAAAATATAGCTGACTTCTTTAAGTTGTTTCCGCATAATGCAAAAACATCTGGATGTGAAGTGAAAAATTCAGTCTGTCACCCAGGTTCCAGATGTTTGGTACTACTTAGACAAAACATCAGGATGAATGACTAAAACTTTTCTGTCCCATCCAAATGGGTAAGTGCCTGGTGCTTCTATAAGGAAACATATTTTCCTTCCTCTAAACATCACATCCCACTGTATCCTATATAAGGCATGATTTACACTCTTCATTGACAAAATGCTGCACCATTTGGAGTGCAGCAAAGCAATCAGTTAAATCAAATTCTAAGTATATGTTTTGGGAAATGTAGTCCAAGTAGGAGTGTTAGTGTGTACTCAGGAGGGGGGTTGGTAAAGCCAGAAATGGGAGGGTAAGGGAGAGTGTGAGAGAGAGCCTTGTTCAATGGAAGGATGACTTGACTAAAAGGATGAAGCCTTGTAAGTCACAGAGATTTAAGGTTGCTGAGCTTTTCCAAGTCCCTTTGCCTTGACCATGTTAAGAAAGAAAGAACAGATATGAGAGGCCTTCCATTAGATTCAGCAGATGAAATCAAACCCAAAATGAATTCCATTCTACTTATTAACCTCATACACTCACAGGATTATAGAAGAGTGTTTAGATAATGAATGGCAATAAATGTTAAAACATCATAAAATCTGAGCACTTAACAATTGCTGTAAGAAAAACATAACATTTTAAATAGACTTTCTTACAACTCAGATAATAAGACACAGGATTCCATACTGGCCCCAAATCAATTTTAAAAAATAGTTTACAGGGATCTAGTAGAGTTTCAGGGGTACACATATTGAGTCATTAAGAGACTCAAAAGTCAAAAGGGAATCTTTAACACCATATAAAACAGAATCACAGGTTTTTTTTTCTTGATTGCTATAATTGGGATGTTTTTGTGACTTTTGTGATTCATTTATTAGAATAATAAAACCACAAAATTGGAAAGGACTTAGAGCTCATCCAGGTCTCCTTTCTCCTTTTTTAGATGAATAAACTTGGGACCAACATTAAAGGACCTACCTAAGGTCACACAGTTAGAGGAAGGGTCGGGACTAGAATTGCTGAGTTCCAGTGGTGACTCACAGAGTCCAAGGCTCGTTCCAGGACAGCTTGCCTTGGAATCATTACAACGCTGCTCAGTCACAGATTTCAGAGTAGTGTCCAAGAAACTGACACCCATCACTACAGGTTGGAATTGGCTCAAAACCATTCATTTGTGTTACACGTCTAAGAACTATAAAACAAAGCCAGTGTGAAGACAGAGTTCTCCTATTTGTCTTCATAGTAAGACAGACTATTGTAAAAAGAGAACTAATAAAAACTCCATCAACTTTACCTATTTGGCTAGTGGTCCTGATAACAACAAATGACAACTTCGAGTTTTATAGAGAACTTGAAGCACCTTGGAAGAAGGTGCTTTTCTTTGAAAATAACACCTTCAGCCCTACCCAGTTTGGCTCAGTGGATAGAGCATTGGCCTGTGGACTGAAGGGTCCTGGGTTCTGTTCTGGTCAAGGGCACATGCCCAGGTTGTGGGCTCGATCCCCAGTGGGGGGTGTGCAGGAAGCAACCGATTCTGATTCTCTCTCATCATTGATGTTTCTATCTCTCTCCCTCTCCTTTCCTCTCTGAAATCAATAAAAATACATATTTTTTAAAAAACAGAAAAAAACACACATTCAAAATAAGTGACTTTAATGGGGAGAAGAAGGAGGGAGAAGGTGGTTGTAGCCACATCAACACTATCTATAATAATAAAAGCATAATATGCAAATCAACAGAACAGCCATCCAGACGTCCTTCTGGATGACCTTTCGGACAAAGCCGAGGCTGCAGCTGCGGGATCAAGGCAGCCACCACGACTGCGAAGGCCTACTCTTGCATGAATTTTTCGCATCAGGCTTCTAGTTCTTTATAGAAGAAGACAAAGGCATCAATGGAAGGGTCCCACCTGACTCCCACCATCTCAATTCACTATTCCACTGGCTTTATGATAAAATGGAAGGTTAGGACACATTGGGTAGGTGGAGGGTTAAGGATGGGGGTGGAAGGGGCGAAGAGAAATATACTATTTAAGGATACTATGACAGCAGTATGAAGAATACATTCCCAATAATTAGGATCTTGGAACTTCACTGGTTCTTCATGGCATGAGTCAAGGAGTTAAATTTGCATGTATTGTTACCAAATCTCTTTCATTTTATATTTTATTCAACATCAAATGAGAACAAAGGAGCATTTCCTTTTTCTTTACAGTTAAATCATTTTTTGTTAATTACAGTTTACATATAATACGATATTACTTTCGGGTGTATACTCCAGTGATTAGACATTATATAACTTACTAAGTGATCATCCTGATAAATCTAGTACTCATCTGATACCATGCATAGTTATTAGAATACAGTATTATTGACTATACTAGAGGCCTGGTGCATGAATTCACGCATGGGTGGGGTCTGGCCAGCCCCATCCCTGACCAGGGTGGAGGGGCTGATTGGGGGGAGGGGCCAGCCAGAGGGAGGGGCTTCGGGCAGGGCCTGGATCAGGCTGGTTGGCTGCTGCAGTGCACATCATAGCCACTGGTCATTCTGGTTGTTCTGGTCGTTCTGCTGTTCTGATCTCTGGGCTTTTATATATATAGATTCCCTATGCGGTACTTTACATCCCAATGGCTATTCTGTAACTACCAACTTCTACTTCTTAACCCCTTCACCTTTTTCACCCATCCCCCCAACTCCCCTCTCATCTAGCAACCGTCAAAATGTTCTCTGTATCTATCTATGAGTCTGTTTCTGTTCTGTTTGCTTACTTTGTTTTTTAGACTCAATTATTGATAAATATGTATTTATTGCCATTTTATTGTTCATATTTCTAATCTCCTCTCTGCTGTCATCTTCTTCTGCTTCTGTTTCTTCTTCTGCTTCTTCTTCTTCAAGGAGATTTTTTAACATTTCATGTAATACTAGTTTGGTGGTGATGGGGTCCTTTAGCTTTTTCTTGAGAAACTCTTTATATTTCCTTTGATTCTAAATGATAGCTTTTCTGCATAAAGTAATCTTGGTTGTAGGCCCTTGTTTTTCATTACTTTGAATATTTCTTGCCAATCCCTCCTGGCCTGCAAAGTTTCTGTTGAGAAATAAGCTGACAGTCTTATTGGGAGCTCCCTTGTAGGGAGCTACCTGCTTTTCTCTGGCTGCTTTTAAGATTCTCTCTTTGTCTTTAACCTTTGGCATATTAATTCTGATATGTCTTGGTGTGGGCCTCTTTGGGTTCATCTTTTTGGGGACTCTCTGAGCTTCCTGGACTTATATGTCTAGTTCCTTCACCAATTAGGGAAGTTTTTAATCATTATTTTTTTAAATAGGTTTTCAGCCCTAGCTAAAATGGTTTGGCTCAGTGGGTCGTGGACTGAAGGGTCGTCAGTTCGATTCCGGTCAAGGGCATGTACCTCAGTTGTAGGCTTGATCTCTCACCTTGGTCGGGGCACATGTGGGAGGCAACCAATTGATGTGCCTCTCTCACATTGATGTTTCTCTTTCTGTCTCTTCCATTATCTCTCTCTAATAAAAAAAAAGAAAAGAAAAGAAAAAATATCCTAGGGTAAGGATTAACAAATAGGTTTTTAATTTTTTGCTCCCTCTCTTCTAGCACCCCCGCCCCAAGATGCAAATGTTGGTATGCTTGAAGTTGTCCCAGAGGCTCTTTACACTCTCATTTTACTTTTATTGTTCCATTGAGTAGTTTTCGCTTCCTTACATTCCAAATCACTGATTTTATTCTCAGCTTCATCTACTTACTGTTGATTCCCTGTAAATTATTCTTCATTTCAGTTAGTGTATCCTTCTTTCTGACTGGTTCTTTTTATGATTTCTACATCCTTTTTAATACTATTGCAGTTCTCAGTAAGTTCATTGAGCATTTTTATAACCAGCGTTTGAACTCCACACCCAGTAGATTGCTTGTCTCCATTTTGTTTAGTTCCTGTCTGGAGTTTTATTCTGTTCTTTCATTAGGGACATGTTTGTTTGTCTTGTCATTTTGCATCCTCCCTGTGTTTCTATGTATTAGGTAGGGCTGCTACGTTTCTTGGACTTGGTAGAGTGGCCTAATGTAGTAAGTGTTCTGTAGGGTCCAGTGGCACAGCCTCCCAATCACCCAAGCTGGGCACTCCAGATGTGCCCCACCAACCCATATGGGCTGTGTATACCCTCTTGTTGTAGTTGGACCTTGATTGCTGTTGGCATTCCAATGGGAGGGATGTACTTTCAGGCTGATTGGGTGCAAGGACTGGCTGCAACAACTGACCACTCTGGAGGATCAGCTATGGAGGAGCCCACCCCACAGAGCAGAGCTTACTTCAGCAGGGTTCTCGTGCCCGATGAGTCCGCCTCTTGAGTGTGTCACTTGTGGAGGTGGTTGGATGGTGCTTCGATGTGGTCTGAAGCTCTCCACCAGGTGTGCTGGCTCTGGGGCTGCCCAGGAGAGGCAGGCCAAGATCAGCTACTGCCTGTGTTTCACCTGGGGCCTCCTGGCATGAGCTACAAAGCAATCTGCAGATGGCTGCTATTTGTGCTGGGCTTGGAGGTGGCCAATTGAGGCCAAGCTATGAACCAAGGCCGGCTGCTGTTTGTGTCAGGCCTGGGGGCCACTTAGTGAGAGGTATAGGGCATGCTGAGGCCAGATGCTGCTTGTTAGAGAGATTTTAGTAAATTCTGAAGCATAAGCCAAGACAGGCCATTTGTATGAAAAAGCCACTGGAAACAGCTTGGGTGGGCCTGCAGGTTGGGTGGGGCAGGGTCTCATGGAATCACCAGAGTGGAGCAAAGAGAGTGCAACTGGTTGATGAAGACTCAGATATGGCACCTGTCTGCCAGTTCTGTGGTCGAGGTCTCAGAAAAGGAACAATGGCCTCTGCCAGCACTTCTGTCTGGTAGAAAGCAGCACCTCCAGCTCGTGTGCCCTGATGCCAGACAAATTAGTTCCTCCCCCCATGTCCCTGGGGCCTTTCAAGATGTGGCCCAACCTCTGTAGTTCAGAGGGAATGAGTTCAAGTAAGACCATGTGCAGGCCCTTTAAGAAGAACAGCCCTTCATCTCACTCAGCCACAATCTCTGCTGTTTTTTACAGCCAAAAGTTATGGGGACTTTGCTCTCTGGCACTGGAACCCTGGGTTTAGGAGACTGGTGTGGGACCCCCAAGGGGAGGCCTTGGAAGCTGAGATATCCTCCCAGTTTTTATCCACCACATGTGGGTGTGGGATCAGCCTGTTCCAAGTCTCTTCCCCTCCTACCAGTCCCAATGTGGTTTCATCTTTAAATCCCTAGTTGTAGGGCTTACTTTCAGCTGGATTTCAGGCAGTTCTGAATGATGGTTGTTCTTGACTAGAAGTCTAGAAGCATTTCTTTGTGTAAGGAAGAGCACTCTAGTCCAAGCAATGCAAGGAAAATAGTAATTAGGGAAATAGGGGTGTGTGAAATCAAGACTCAGTATTTGGAGTTGTGCATGTTTTGAATGGCTTAGAGAGAGAAAAGATCTTGGTAAGGCCTTCCCTTTAAGCTAATCCAAGGTCAGTGCCCCTTGAGAAGAAGGATCTGGCCAGAATTTGAATTGGGGGTGGGGAAGATACTGATGCTGGGAAAAGAGGTCTGACAACCTATATTCTTCTGTTGAAATGCTTAGGGGAGAAACTAAACCAGCAAAAGTTAAATCAAATAAAACCAGCATGCTCTCTTACCTCTTTAATTTACTCTCCCAAATAGATCATTATTAGGACTATTCCCCTGAAGTCAAGCATGAAATCTCTTTAGCTGGGTAGCTACCCATTTCCTCTGACCTGCAGAAGAGATGCCCTGTTCTTTCAGAATTCCTGGAATGCCAGAATTCAGAGAAAACTGGAGCCACATGCCTAGGCTCCAGGGAAGGCCTCCCACCCCTGTGCCAAAGGACCACAGTGACAAAGATGGAGCCGACTTTCAGCACCACCCAACCCAGAAACAGCTGCTGGTTCATCTGTGTAGGCCACCACATGACTTTAAGTTGCTATGAATTTAAGATGGTCTCTTGTCAGGCAGAGTTTTAAAATTACTTTTGTGCCCAGTATCCTTTTGGCAGTGTTGTAAAGCCTATGGACAGCTTCTCAGAATGTTTTTAAACACATAAATTATATTGACAGAATATTTTAAAGAAATAAATTTGTAACTAAGTATTGTTTATATTCGCTTCTTTATTAACCTATTAAATGCAAGATCAGTGGTGGGTCTAATAACTACTGTAATATTGAAATAGTGGTGTGATTGATAATTCACTATAATGTGATATGAAAGTGACTGTGATTTCTGTTGTTAACAAATCACAGGCACTGCTACCACTAATGCTGTAGTTTGTTGTTTATATTCATAATAAAAGGAAATGATCATTTTCAAACTGAGGTTTGTAGAAATGAAGATGTAAATTTTTCACATCCAGGTTTATGGATTGCTGCATTAAATGATTGCATTTCCAAATCACTTTACTTTCCAGTAAAGAACACTTGAGGAGGAGGTGGTGGAGGAGCCGTTCTAGTGGTACGTTAGAGATATACAATGAGATGTCATAGCCATTTGAATCGGTTTTGATTGAATTATGCTGGGCCCACAATGGGATTTAAACACTGAGCTTGTGATATTAGATCTTGGTCCTGAGGTGAAAAGTAACATTACACTGTAACCCAGTAGAGTGGAGAGCTTGTGAAGTATTCCCTTGCTGAGAGGACACAGAAGGAAGTGTCAAAGACCACCTGCTAAGGTGGCAGTGGGCATAACCAGATCCAGGAAGGACTTGATGAGGAAGAATGAATCACCTCTACTTGGTAAATGAGACTGGGGTGATGCTCAGACTGGATCATGAAGTGCAGAGGGATCTAGGGAACATGGACTGGCTACTGATGGCAGGCAAGGAGGCACCAGGGAGGATGACATGCTTCCAGCCCTCAAGAACTGTGGCCACAAAGGAAATAAGTTCAAGAATGATTCTGCTTATCCAAATAGGAATAGCAGCCTCCGCCTCCACTCAGGGAGTCTATAGCATGCCAATGGAGCAGGAGGGATCTGTGCGGAAGACAGGGGAGGCACCTGCAGGTCAGCGCAGAACAGCCCTCAGCCTGAGAACCACAGTAGAGAGAGAACCCAAAGAAGAATGTCTTTCTGAAGGCAAAGAAATAATTAAGAACTTCTATTCATCAAAAGACATCATTAAAAGGATGGAAAGGCAAACCACAGACCATGAGAAAAATATTCCCCACACATATCTGACAAAGGACTCATTTCTAGAATATATAAAGAATTCCTGCAAAAATTAAGAAAAATATAAACAAACCAAATTTTATAAATGAACCAAAGACTCAACAGGCACTTCATTGAAGAGGGCTATCCAAATGGCCAGAAAGCATATGAAAAGGTGTGCATCTCAGTGAAGCTGTAATTTGCATTTTCCTGATGATTAATATCATTAGGAAAATGCAAATTACAGCTTCACTGAGATGCACACATTGCAGAAGGAACAAAATCAGAAAAAGAGGGGACATTGCATATCACGTGTTGGAGAGGATGTGGAGCAAATGAAATTCTCATACATGGTGGGTGGGAATGTACACTGGAACAACAATTTTGGAAAACTTGCAGGACCTACTAAAACAAGCACCCATTGATACCCTAAGGCCCAGCAATTCTATTCCTAGGTATGGGCCCAAGATTGCATTTGCCCATCAAAAGATGTAAAAGAATATAGCTTGATATATTTTACATGTTTATCAATACAGTGGTGGGCAAAAGTAGGTGTACAGTTGTTCGTATGGAAAATAGTATAATAATAAATAATAATACAAGAGTAAACTGTTTTGCATACAACTATAAACCTACTTTTGCCTAACCTGTGTAAATAAGTAAATTTATATAAATTTTCATTGCAGCACCAACCTGGAAACAACACGAATTGCAGTCTTTTTATACAATGGAATATCGTATAGCAACGAAAAAGAACAAATTATTGCTACACACAAAGTGCATGAATCTCACAGATAGAACAAAAGAAGCCAGATGCAAAAGAGTATACTTCATGTATGATTCAATTTATGTGAAGGTCAAGCACAGGCAAAACAAATCTATGGTGATAGAGGTTAGGATATAATTTACTTTTGCAGAGGGGTACTGATAGAGAAGAGGGGAGCACATGGGCACCTTCTGTGGTGTTGAGTTATAAATATTATTGACTTTCTGGAAAGTGATTTGGGAATGCAATCAAGTAAAAGCAGCCGGCCATACCCTAGACTCATTCCTCCTAATACTGTGGTTTTATATTTCAAAAAGATTTCATTGGGCCATGTGAGCATGAAGAGAGTGCAAAGGCAAGCTACAGTCTGGCAGAAGATTTTTAGAAGACTTCTTTTTACAATAGAGGCATCTGACAAAGGGCTTGCATCCAGAGAAAAATGTACAAATTTGAAATGCACTTTACAAAAGTTGATAACCAAATGGCTGAGAAATGTAAGGAAAGATGCTCAGCACCATTTTCTCTGGGGAAAATAAATGAAAATCACAATGTGATACTAATACCCACCCACCAAAATGATTGAAAGACAAGACTGGCAATCACAAAGGTGGACCGGTGTCTTGAGCAATGGAACACTCATGCACTGCTGATGGCAGTGCAAACATGGTTTTGGAAACCAGCTGTGTCTACTAAAGCTAACCATGTGCCTACCAGGTTAGGACTCCGTGTGGCTGGTCTAGGAACTGAGTTAGACAAGAACAAGAGAAGGACCAGGGGTCTTAGCTAATGAAGGCTGCCAGCTTAGGATACTCTACTCGAAGTGTTTGGGGTTTTCTTTAGATTTCTAGCAAAGTTTCTTAGGCAAAATCCTAGCATTACTTTGGTTTAATTAAAAGGGTGGGGAATTAGCCATCTTAGTTCAGAATAGTAAGGGAGATGAGAGATCAGGTCTGCTGGTGGGAATGGCTGAGCCGACAGAAAACCTGGGGAGAGCCCCAGGAAGCTGTGGAGTATGTGGGCAAGCCACGATGGCTAAACCATTCTCTCCCACAGTGTCATGTGAAAAGACCTAGAAAGCCACTGACCTCTTGCCACTGCTGTCCAGGACATGGTCCTCTCCTTTCTTAGAATTGCTGCCACTCGTGGGTGGCATTGACAATATTGGATGGACATGTTGAGCAGCGGTATATTTGATGAGCCAGTGCTGCAGGAGCTGAAAGAAGAGACAGATTTATTGTAAAAATCCAGCTTGGGAGGGGAGGGTGAAGGTGATAGGGGAGGGATGTGGGAGAACAGTAACAAAGTGACTACAGAAGCAGAGAACACTGGAGCTAATAGGAGCCTGAGCCCCGGCCTTCCAGCTGCCCTCACGTGAGCCCATCCATCAGTACAAGCTTCTGGCCACACATTGATGCTTCCCATGAAAATTGGTTCCGGGACAGACAGGCTCCAGGGTGACTCATAACAAACAGCAAATGGCAGAAGGATAGCTGGGGATTTGACATCTGTTCTTTGGCCCATAATTAAAACTTCTTTCCCCTAAACACCAAAGATGGTAGTTATAATAAGTACCAGCTTTTGTATGTTGCTGTCAGAATATTTTTTCCTATTTTGAAAAATTTCTCAGGAGATGCAACCAATGAAACAACCACTCCAGGTCATATATCAAAGTTCCAAGTTATCATTATCTTATAGCAGCTAAGCCCTTGAACAAAATATGAAGTACAAGTTACTAGTCCTCTTGCAAAAGAAAGGTTTTAAAAAAACAAACATATTAAACTTAGACTCTATTCACATGTCTTGATCCGTTCATTTGTCTTTGAGATTTGGGAGACTGACTTTCAACCTCACGTTCATTATTGTCACCATCTACTGTCATGCTTTAGGTACCTACTATGTGTAGAATGCTGTTTCTCAGAGAAGGGGTATGTATAAACTCATGAAGTTATCAATAGAATGATCCAAGGTCTTGTCACTAAATCCTCAGATAACATTCATTCATTCAAAGAATATTTATTGAGCACCTACCATGTGCCAGGCACCATGTAGATGTCGATGACACAGTGGAGAGCAGGAGAACAAAAATAGTCTTTGCCCCAAAGATGCTTATAGTCCAGTAAGGGAGGAAGATTTTAGTTCTTAAAAATCATTCCTTTCTGCACATTTCACCCTTTCCTGAACCCTAAACTACCCAAAAAAAGATAGTTGTTGAACTTCGAATAATCAGAGTTACATAATGGGAAACGAACTCACTGCATTTGAGAGGGCTACAGGCTGCAGGGAGAAATAAGTAAATAGGTCCAGGGGGCTGTGGCTGCTAGTTCTATCATACGTGGTGTGGGGTTTGGAGGAGTTGGACGGAGGGCAGCTGTGGCATTCTTGAAGCTAAGAGACAGGATCTTGTAAGGAGAACCAGAGGGGTGTTGCTATGGTTCTTATTTGGCTGGGTGAAGCCTATGTCCCTTACATGTGTGAGAAGCCCCCAAATTGACTCCTAAGAATAGGTGGAATCTGGGGTGGGACCTCGGGACAGGCAGAGACCCTGGCTGAGGTCAAGGAGAACACTGCTTGGAAGAGGTGGGATACAGGGTGCTTCAGAGCCCTCAGAGCCTGGGAAGGGTGTCAGAAAGCCCTAGGGCTACACTCGGCACCTGGAGAAGCAGCACCGAGGCCCGATGGATCACCGGACCCATTTCAGTGGAGAGGTGCCGTCCCTGCCAAGAAAAACGTTCGGACTTGACAGATTTGGCAAGTCCCCAGGACATGAATTTGTGCAATGTCAAGTTAGAAGGGCCTTTTGGGAAAGGGGACAAATCTGAACAGATGGTGGAAAAGTGTGCATGGGATGTCAAAACCCACTGCCTCTGCAGGAAAGTGCCAAGGAAAAGGAAGGCTGAGAGGAAGGAGAAAACAAAGACCACCCACCCCCACCTAGCAGCCACACATATTCTTGGGTCAGACACATCATAAAATATTGTAGGACTGAATGAATGCAATGGCTGTAGTGTGTGTTATTAAAAATAACCAGGGTTCCTCACTGTGACCGCAATGAAAAATATCAAACAGGACATTTACTGATGGAAAAGTCCTTGGAGATGAGCTGTCTCAGCAAAGAGGCTCCAGCTTTGATCTCTCACCCTGAGTTCTCCATGTGCAGAGTAGACTAACAACCAGCTGTCCTTTGGCTGCCCTCTAAACTGTTCCTGATCTTTGCTTATGGGCACTTAGATCTGACTTGGTGATTCCCAATTTTGTGGAGAGATGGACCAAATCAGCCATGTTATCTCTGGTTAGATAAGTCAACCTGGGGCCCCATGTGACCTTCCAGATATTAGTTCGAAGGGGTGAGGTCACCTTGCCCAGGATGGAAAGGAGCCAATAGAACAAACTGAGCTCCCCATCAGAGCTGGAGTCTATACCTGCAACAATGGAGGTCAACATTTGGGGCCAACACAAGAATCACAATGTAAGGAGGGTCTATGATGAGTTGGGAAGACATCTCTTTCTTCCTATACCCACAGCAGCATAGCATAGAAGGTAAGAGTCCGGTAGCCCTGAATCACATCCTGGACCTTGATCTTACTAGCTTTTTGACTTTGGGTAACTTACTTTATCTCGTGGTGGCTTGGTTTCATCAGCTGTAAAGTGAGAGTGATATTTACCTCATTGGCTGTTGTGAGGGTTGATTGAAATGATATGTGTAATGCGTCTAGTACAGTGGCTGATATGGAAGTGCATGATATAGCAGTTGCTGTTGCTATTTTTTAACTGCAGTGTGATGGAATCATTTCCATTGACACATAATCATCAAGGCTTCACCTCATCATTGCCCAGCCTTTATGAAGAGAGGGGGGCTCTTCAATGCCTCTGGACATCACACCGCCTCCTTCTCCAATTCTTCTGTCCAAGTTTCTCATTAGAGAGGAGAGCAAGCAGGTATCCACTTGAGTATGGCCAAAAGTGGCCCTCAACCCTCATGAAATTTCTTCTAAGTCTCAGCCTTAATTTACACATTCTTACAAATTTTGTGTTTTACTCCATACAATGTTTCAATATGTTGAATCTTATAAGTGTGTTCTCCCAGAATCTTTGAGCAACATTGGGGCTGAGGAGACAAGCATTCATCCTGAACATATACCCCTGTTGGAGGATGTCTTACCAACATCATGTCTGCCTACGGCAGGTCGGCAGATCAGGAAAGGGAGGCTCCCGGTTAGACCATGAGGGATGACTTCATGAAGAGGCCTTCAGGAAGGCCTGAGCTGGCCTAGTCAGATTTGGACATGTGGACAGAGAGTAGAGAGGTTATGAGCAAAAGTCTGAAAGTGGAGAACACAAATGAAACTCCCAAAGAACCACGTTTATTCCAGAAACCAAGAACTGGGGTTCTTTCTCACCTGAAAGTCACTAATCTTTGTGTCTCCTTCCAGTAAAACCTGATTCCCCAGGAGCCAGATTTGCTGTCCTAAGGCCATCAATCACCTTCAGCAGCCACATGGTTTCTTCTTGCTCTCCTCCTTCACTCCCAACACATTTCCCATCTGGACAGGAGGCCTCAGGCAAGCATGGTTGACACCAGGCATTGCTCATAGGCTTCCTTCAGGACTTATGGTCATTAAGAAATTTCTCATAAGAGCACTTTGGCCTCAAAGTATCCAGCCTTCTCTGCCCCTCTCAGTGGCCTGCGTTTAGGTCCCATACTCCCCTATCCAAAGCCAGGCATCTTCTCACTGTGGGAACTGCCCTTACTTCCCTCCCTCTTCACTTCCTTCCTGAAAGTGTTAACAGAAGGCCAAGGGGAGGGTGAATCACCATGCTTGATTGGTTCTGCTCCATAAAGCATGAGCTGCCTCAGTGGGCTGAGATAACTTGCTTCTTATCATCAGGACACTGCCATTTTACTCTTCCAGGGTCAGGCCACTTTCTTCAGGTTCAAGTGGAAACAGTCATCAAATAGCTAATCTAAGCAAGATACAGTGAGTTTGGGGGGCGGGTGTCTAACAATGACTGCCTTCCACAGGCACTTCCGCCACTCTTCCTAGATTTGGCTCTGATGGAAAATACAAAGAGCTCACAGAACTGCTACCAGATCTTGGAAGCAGACCAAGTGTCCATCAGTAGACAAGTGGATAAAAAAAGCTGTGGTACATGTACACAATGGACTAGTACTTGGCCGTAAAAAAGAAGGAAATCTTACCCTTTGTGACAGCATGGATGGGCCATATGCTAAGTTAAATAAGCCAATCAGAGAAAGACAAATAGCATGTAATTTCACTCATATATGAAATCTAATGAACAAAATGAACTAACAAGCAACATAGAGACAGACTCAGAGATAGAGAGCAGGCTGACAGCTGTCGGGTGGGGAAAAAAAGAGCTCACCGGAGAATCGGGGCATATCATGGGCTGTGCCCCTGGTGTTCTGTCCATGCTCTGTCTTGCAAGGCTGTGGGGGAGGCTCCTTGTCACCCCTGCCCAAAACTGCCTGGTGTCCCAGCAGTCATGAGATGCTAGGCTGGACAGAACTCAAGTGCTGACATTGTAAAGGCTTTTCTTGGGCTCTGATTCTTTGCCCCCCTCTGGCCTGCTAACAGCACAGTGCCTGAGCTTAAAGTTAACAGGAGAGAAAGAGTAGTTTCAAAAGTCTCCTTGGGGCTTTGGGGAAGGACTTGGAGATGCCTGAAGGGAGAACAATAAGAAGAAACCCCATGGGATCACTGCTCCTTCTCAGTGAGTGGGGTCACAGTTGATAGCGCCCAAGGTGCATCTCGCCTCCTCCTCTGACCTTGTCACCAGCAGGAGGCTTCCTGGCCCTGGACAGTGAGCCTCAGCTCTTCTGGCCCTTTCTTTACTCTGTTTGAGGCTAAGACGCTGCCTGTGACAGAGGAGGCAGCACTCGAGGCACGTGTGACGGAACCTAGGACCCTCCATCGGTGTAGAGGGTGAAGGCCTGACCAAAGGCTGGCAGGGTTTACTTTCCAAAACTGAACTGGGTAGAATTGTTCAGTGTCTGTTTAGCTTTGAGAACCGCAATGAACATCAAGAACAAGTCAAAAGACGAATGAGGTTATAGCTAAACTGGTTTGGCTTGTTTGTTTGTTTTTGTTTTGTTTTACTGCTGCAAACCAAAGGGCAAGAACTACAGAGTTTTGTAGACGCAAACCTCCTTCTTAATGAAGACGCCCGTATTTACAGATCGCCCTTTTTTCCAGGAAGCCAGTAAATCAACAGAATGTGTCCCTGAGGAAGGTGGATGGGAGTAACGATGTAAAAGTTTAAGTGATCTGCCTGGATCACACAGCACAGGCAAGCCGAGCGGGAGGAGAAGCTGCATTGAGAGTCAGTGTTCTAAATCTCTCGTTTGCAATCCTGGCTGGCAGTGGTGTGTATTTTTTATTTATAATGGAAATAGACTCATAGATAAGAGAACAAACTGATGGTTGCCAGAGGGGAAGGCAGTGAGGGGATAAAAGGTGAAGGGGAATAAGAGGTACATACTTGCAGTTATAAAACAAATAAGCTACGGGGATGTAGTGTACAGCACAGGGAATATAGTCAATAATACCTAATAACTTTGTATGATGACAGTTACTAGACTTGCCATGGGGATCACATTGTAAGGTATATCAATGTCAAATCACTATGTTGTATACCAGAAACAATATAATATTGTATGCCAACTATACTTTAATAAAAAATAAATATATATCAAAAAAAGATGAAAATATGTCAAATTTGGATTCAGAATTTCAGTCCCAAGACAAGGCGGTCCTGGTCCCAGAAGTGAAGCTCTCACATGTCAACTAAAAGGTTTCCTGCTGCAAAATTCTCCCTGGTTGGCCCCTAAAGACCTTGTTCCTGCCTCCTGGCAGCTGAGTCCACCTCTAGCTAGGGTGTTCCCACCACGTGTTCTCTCTGCACCTGCTTCCTGACTGCCAAGAACAGTGGAGTACGTCCTGGCCGTCTGCGCCCGGCTACTGCACAGCCAGGCTTCCATCTCTAGTTCTCATTGTTGCTCAAGGGCCGGTTATGCACTCCTGCTTGACTGTCTATCCCATTCCTGCCTGCTTCAAATGTCCAAGCCACCCCATTCTTACCATCATCTCCATCCTACCCCTACTCTCAGCAGAAGATCTCATGGGTTCCTTCCCTCAGAGGCTGCCAGCACTGCCCTTGTGCATAACTGCCCTTGCCTTTATCTCAACAGTCCTTGGCTCATCACCCCTTCTTCCTGCTGTTTTCCAAAGTCAATCCCTCCACCCCTATCTGCCTCTCCAATGGTCATGCTCCACTAGAGAGTCCCCTTTCTAGTGCCCTTTCAATCTCTCCCTCCTTATCGAGTCCTCATTAAATAGTCAAGGGCCCATCATCTAAGAAAACGTTCCTTTCACTCATCCCTGCAAAACTTCTTTAAATCCACTCTTGCTGCCTCTTTTTTTCACTTTCCACTCAACCTCCCAATTACTTAGACTGTCCTCCCAGGAATATCCAGTGTCCCCTTTATGGCTGACCCCAACCACCATCTCCCCTTCTGGGCCTCCTTGAAGCATCACAAATGTGTTCCAGCTCTTCTTCTCAAAACCTGCCTCCCTTTTCTTCCTGGCTCAGCTCCCACTTCCCCTGCTGTTCCCTCTTATCTGTCACATTAACACGTCTCCTTGTGGATGCCTCTCAGAGTTCTGTCTTTCTCCTATTTTGGTCCATTTCTCCCTCCTGGACATTGTCTCATGAAAGCCACCACCAGGAATTCCAACTCCACATATCAATTAGAACTGGTGTTTTCCTTTTTCTCCACCCCAAACCACTTCTCTCTTAGAGTTCTCTGTCTCTATTATGGTCATGAGCATCTTCCCAGGCACCCTGAAGACAGCAAACGACTCACTGGTGCTTCCTTTCCTCCCACCACATCTGATTGGTTGGCCCCAGCCCCTGCAGGGCCCCCAGCACCCACCCTTCTCCAGGAACACTGCCTGTGCCTTGCCAGCCCTCCTCCTCTCTGACCTGGGCTATTGAAATAGCCTCTGGTCTGCCTGTCTCCATTGTCTTCCCTCCTTTGCCTGCCCCCTCCCCCCCTTTTTTAATGGCTCACAGGGTCTATTACAAATACACTTAGATGGAGTCACGCTGCCACTTCCTCATTTACTCACTCCAATTCTCAAGGCTCCAACACCTTTAAGGGGTAGCTGTGGTTTGCAAAATAAAGCCTGGCTGCTATAGCTTGCTGATCATGGCTGTCAATATGGCCCATCTCAACTTCAGTTCCATTTCCCATCACCCTTCCCACCCCCCCTCCCCCAACATACACACACACACACACACACACACACACACACACACACAGGGGCTCTCACCTTTTCCTCCGTTCATTTGGAACTACTCATCATTCTCCAGATACAACTGGTACTCTCAGACCTCCATGTGATGCTGGTTCCTGTCATGCTTGTGCTGGTTCCTCACCTTGGAACGTCATGCTCCCCTCCTGATCCTGCTCATCTCTTCAGGCTCATCTCCTCCATGAAGCGTTCTTTTAATCCTCCTGGCACAGCTCACTGCCTCTTCGCCTGAAGTCACACAGCATTTTGTTTGTATCTCCATGACAGCACTTCCCCCATCTCTGAGAGGACAGACCGTGTCTTTGTTACACCTGTGCCCTGAAAGATGTAGCAACATGGCTTGCACATGGTGAGAGCTTATTTGCTAAATTCACGAGTGAATGAATGGCTAACGTGTTCCCTGTTGTATGGGAGTAATGAACATAATCCCTTTAGTGCAGTGGTCAGCAAACTGCGGCTCGAGAGCCACATGCGGTTCGCGAGCCGTGGTTTGCCACTCTGTTGACTAATGAGTTTGCTGACCACTGACCTAGACTCTCGATTCCAATAATTACAGGCTGTTGTTGTTCCTTGTGATTAAGCTCCTAGTGGCAGATGACAGAGCTCTCACAATATTTATATCTCAGCTTCATCCGGATTCCGGCTTAGACTCATCCAAAGCTCACCTGAGTAGCCTCACTTCCTCACTGCCTTTCCATTCTTCCTCTAGCACCTGGGCCTCCTCTGCCCTTTACCCTGGGTTGGGTAAAGTCTTTACCTCTTCCAAAAATTTACTAGCAGTCCTTTAATCAGGAACTTTCTATTCTTCATAGGGCCACTGTGAAGGAGTCTGTGAGCTACGACACTAGTCCCCCACTTCTTTGCCTCTCTGCTGCCTAGAGTTCTCCTCCCCCTTCTGTCATTCATACTAGTTAACCAGTGCTTCTCTTTCACCCTCTCATGGTGGGCTTGGCCTCGCCCACGTGGAGACTGAAGCCCTATGTCTCCTTTCCAAGGACTTCTGCCTCCTATCCAATGAAAGGTTCTGTCCCCTATTGAAGGCAATGCAGACCTTACGAAACAGACAGGGGAGTTCTGAGATGTTGAGATCTTTGTTCATTCTCCTGAAAACCTGCAAGCACCGTCTCCTCTATCTCCCACTGCAGTAAAATTCAGGGAGGTTGGGACCAGAAGCCTTCTCCTAAATACTGTCCTAGCACACAGCAAGAGAAAGTAGAGCTGGGGTAGGACAGCTTGTAATTCTGGGCTGCCCTGACGGGTGAGTCAGCATCCATGTGGGCAGCCCCTGGCTCCTCTCCCCCAGCCTGGAGGGAAAATGCTGAGTCGCATACCTTGTGGGTAGCCCCTGAGCCAGAGACCCACTGCCCTCCATTTTCCTGTGTCCCCGCCAGCATGTGGGCCTTGTACAACCATCCTGGCCTTTGATGGGCGGCTCCTGTGCAGCCATGGCTGGGAAGCCGTCCTTCCAGGAAGCGACAGGGTCTGAGGTCCTGAGCCCGCTGCCCATACCTGTTGCAGGCCTGAGCTTCAGGCTCCCCTCCCCTGGCAGCAGGCAGAAGTGGACCAGGCAAGGCCACTGCCTGCCGTCCGGGTTTCCATTCACGAACCCGCTACAAGCACAAGACTGGACGGCGGCTGCCTTTGCCATGGCTTGAAGTGGTTTGCGCAGACCGAGTCTAGATATGTAATAGACGTTCTCTATTTTCTATGAGAAGATTTATTCAAAAATAAATTCAGCTAAGGGGGAAAAGTGAAAAAATGAAAAAAAAAAAAAAAAAGCAAAACAGAGGGACAGATTTCCTTGCTGACTGGCTGCCAGGGATTGAAACGTTGAGGCAGCCAGTCCCTTCGGAGGAGCAGCTGTAACATTTCACCGTGTAAAGTCAGCGAATTTCCACCGGCCCGCCTGCCAGAGACCACAAAATGGTTTTAAACAACGGCTTGCTTCATGATATTTGTGTGTGTGTGTGTGTGTGTGTGTGTGTGTTTGGGGGAAAGGCAAGGGTGGGGGGTGGGCAAAGAAGGAGCTGGAAGTGTCCTCCTGGCTGGCCGAGTGGGCAGGGGTGCAGCGAGCAGATTAATGAAAATGTTTCGCTGGCATGAGGGGTTTGATTGCCCCACTGCAAAATTGCTTGCAGATTCGAAAACAGCATGTTTCATTTCAAACTCATTCTCTTGCCATACATTAGCACTTGTCAATGTAACCATTAAGCACAGGCAGTGCAGAAATTTAATTACAAAACCATTTATTTTATTGAAAGAAAAATAAACCCAAGCTACCTCAAATGCATTAGGTAGGTTCAAAACATGTTCAGCTGATAACACCCAAGGGTAGGGAGGCGGCTGCAGGAATAAATGCGTCTTTCATGTGCGGTGGGGACTCGATATTAGAAACAGCTGCCTATAGGTCGCTCCTTATTTAAGTTCAATTATGAATTTAAAAACAACTAATTTAATGAAGGAACTTTTTATATCTGAAGTTACTCAGTTGCAGTATTCACTCCTCTCTTCCCCTGTTTTGCCTCCCCTTTTTCAGCGGTTGAATTAAAAATGCTAATTAGGCAAACAGAACTTTTTATTGAATGGATCACCCTCCCCCACCCCATCTCAGGCGTGTCTTTTGTTCTCCTAATGGGGGAAGAACCACAAGGTCTGTGGTATTAAAGGAAGTCACAAAAATGTGCTAAACACATCAAAAAGTCTGCAATCTGTGTCTTATTTATGCCTTCTTCCCCAATCCCCACGTCTTCTATACGGCTGGAGAGCCGGCAGCATGGAGCTCTCTGGTGAAATACTGAAGTCACGCTGGAGACCTGGAGCCGGCCTCTCCTTCGCGCTAATGAGCTGCCAATAACGCGTCTGTTTTACTATTCTGCTGCAAAGGGGGAAAAAGTTAAATCTTAATGGTTTGGACTGATGTGTCAATTTAAAGTGCTCCCCCCCTCCCCCCGAGATATCTACCCACAATTTCTTACAGACATCTCCTCATGCAGTCCACTCAGAGGAGGAATCTGGAAAGGGAAGATCATTTTTTAAAAATTTCCCTAGTGAGACTATGAATCTCTCAAATTTCAGGGAGGCATCATTTGTCTGGTGGAGTGAGGGAGCTCGGCACGGAGGGAGCTCATCTACTGAAAACTCAATTTCAGCTCTCGTAACTAAGCTTATGCACAGTAGCAGACCCTTGTGACACTGACACGGTGATGATTTGGCCTGTGAAGGACGTCCAGCCTGTTTTACACGGGCCTCCGGGCGCCTGTTGCCTTCTGCAGGGCCACTCTGATGCTCTCTGGGGCGCACACAGTATTGTCCAAACTGCTGAGACCTGCCAGGGAAGCACCCGCGGAGCCATGCTGTCCAGGCGCCTTGGAGGTTGCACCATCCCCTGGCCTGGAGGGCGCCTCTGTCTTGGACCAGATGCTCTGCTCTGCTCTTGACACGTGCCCTCCAGGCCCAAGACCCTGGGAGCCTTCGGCAGGAAAAACATTCCCGAACTAGAGAAACTCACCACTCCAGGTACCAAACCCTTTACCAGTAGCTTTTAGATCATCACTTGATTGGGAAGGAGGACAGAGGGCAGAAGGGAACAGGAGAAGGAAGTTGGAGGTGGGGGTGGTGGGTGTTTGCATCCTATTTTAATCTTCTAACAAAGGAAGCCCCCTCTAAACCAAGGAAGCCCCAGAGCAGAGTGGGCCTCCATCCTGTTATCACAAGTGCACCCAGCGGAGAAAATAGCAAAACACTACAAACATTCTCTGAGGGGTCAAGAAGGTGATGCTCCCTGCTGACCCAGCCAAGGCAAGATGCTCTGACTTCGCGACTGTGCATAAGAAACAAGGGGCAAGGGTGGGTGGCTGAGAAGAGAGGCCTGGATGTCTAGTGCGCTGTCCCGGAAAGAATTTCCACTTGGGATACGAGCTGGAGACTTTCTGAACATCACCTCTCACTCAGTAAAAGCACACACCAACACCACTTGCTTCTGCTGTGTCTGTCCTGGCCAGTGCTTGGGATAGATGACGGCACTTCCGCAGGCTTCCCACTCCTATCCAGTGTGCATTGTCTAATCACATGATGCCTCTCAGCCTGGGCTCAGGCAGGATAGTTCCAAAAAACGTATCTTAGTTTTAGAAACAGCACTGGTTTTTTTAAATAAAGCAGCTCAGATTAGTCAAGAATTTCTTTTCTCTTATTCTCGCTGTCTTCGGAAGTAAGAAGTAACTCCTAGAAGCAGAATAGGCTCCCTCTCCTATTGGGTTGGGGAAAGGCAAGGGTGGGGGGTGGGCAAAGAAGGAGCTGGAAGTGTCCTCCTGGCTGGCCGAGTGGGCAGGGGTGCTCTTCAAAACCATCCTGTGGCTTAGAAGTAGGAACTGGGAAAGTGAAATGAGCTTGCATCCAAAGTGGCCTTCTGGGGAGCGTGGAAGTCCCAGCCCTGAAGTGTGCATGTGGAGTGGGCCCAGAGCACAGGAGAACTGGAGATCTTACCCCAAGCATCATTTCCTCAGGCAAGGCTTCTCCTTTTCCTAAGGAGCTGCAGAGTCCACAGCAAGATCCTGAGGGGCTGCCCCTTCAAATAGGCCTTTCTTTCCCCTTCTCTGATACTCACCACACACATCTCCTCTTCTGTGACATAGAGTAGATAACACAACCTTTGGCATTTACTTATAGCCATTTATCCACACATATTTTTTGAGTACTTAACATATGCTGGGCACTATAGCAGTTGCTGGGAAATTCATGAAGAACAAGACAGCCAAGATCCTGGCCATTGTGGTTTATATCCTGTGGGAAAGGTAGATGTGAATCAGGTAAACAAGTAAGTCAAAAGTCTACAAATTGTTCTTAATGCTTTAAATGGGATACTTTGGGCGTTGCGGCAGGTTTTAACAGGGGAGAGACCGGAGGTGGGGAAGGTCTTTCTGAGGAGCGGAGAGCTGTGCTAGAACTAAAAGCTGAGAAGGAAACAGCCAATGAAGAGCTGGGAGGAAAGTGGCAATAGTGACTGGGGCAACAGACAGCACGAAGCCCCAGTGCCCACGAGAGCTTGGCCTGGCTGGGACCAGCCAGAAGGCCGTTGTGATAGAGGCCATGGGCAGTGGTGTGGACTCAGAACACTACAAGTACAGTGGGAAGCCGCTGAGTGGTTTTAAGCAATGGATCAACACGTTCTAATTTGTGTTTTCAAAAGACGTAAAGTGTGACACATGAATCGGAAATGAGCAAATGTAACAACGGGAGACCTGTTTGGGGGTGGGAGTGTTAGAGTCCAAATGAGAAAAGGTGGTGGCTGACCTAGGATGATGGACATGGTTGTTTTGCCTCTTGTTGTTTGGTGGAGCTTGATTTGGCTTCCCAACCAGTCTGAGAGCTCCCTGGGAGGAGAGAGCTTGCTTTGGTCTTTCTGGGATCAAGGCGGAGTCCCTCCTCCCACCAGTACCTTTATAGATGCAGCAAGAGCA
Organism: Corynorhinus townsendii; assembly: GCA_026230045.1. Classification (NCBI taxonomy): domain Eukaryota; kingdom Metazoa; phylum Chordata; class Mammalia; order Chiroptera; family Vespertilionidae; genus Corynorhinus; species Corynorhinus townsendii. The sequence continues at coordinate 146,222,329 of JAPDVU010000007.1, read as the reverse complement.
TGCTACTCCTCAGCTTGACCTTCGAGGCAGCCTGACACCGACTAGTCTTCTGGTTCTCCTTGGGGACACTGCACTCTGGTTCCTCTTCCCCCTCCTCCCAAACCATAGCAGGCGTTTTCCAGAACTTTCTGACTAGAATGTTCTTTTAGCTTTTTGACAAAGCCTGACTCTTCCTGATAATTAATGTGCCTAATTAAATACCAGTTCTCTGAAGGTCTTTCCTGACTCACCGAGGCAGAGGCAGCCACGGGTACCTGGTTCACCTCTGGATTTTAGCACCTGGTCACACCATGCTGTAAACTCTCTGCTTGGTGTCTATCTTCCAACCAGATTCTTAAATCCTAGTTCCAGTTATGACCTCATCACAAAATTTTAAGCTTTTTTTTTTTTTAAAGAAAGTTGTCAAAACAGAGGGCAGGTTTTGAACCACGTCATGTATGCAATCATGGAATTACAAGGCTAATATTAATAGATCTTAGCATTGTGGACTTTTATTGTACTTTAAAATCTGAGATGAGGCCTCTAGTTTAAATAGTAAACAGGCATGGTTAGGAAGCCAGTCTCCTGATGAATAAGAGAATGAGTGACCTGGAAGATAGATCAAAAGAAATGATCCAACCTAAAGACAAGAAAGAAAAAAGATGTAAAAAACTGAATAAATTCAGGAACATGTGGGACAATATGTAAAGTTCAATATGCAGTCAGTTGAAATATCAGAAGAAGAATAGAGAGATAATGGGGCAAAAAATATATTTGAGAAAAAAACTGGCTTAAAAAAATCCTCAAATTTGTTGAAGACATAAATTACACATCCAAAACATAGGGAACTCCAAATAAGATAATTATGAGTAACATCACATCAAGACATATCATAATTCAACTGATGAAAACTGAAGATAAAGAGAAAAATCTTAAAAGCAGGCAAAGAAAAACAACATATAAGGGAACAATTATTTAAATGACTATGGACTTATGGTGGTAGTGGTAGTGTGGGTAGTAAATGGACTTATACTGTTTCAAGGTTTCTACATTTTCTGTAAAAAGTAAAATATTAACTCTAAGTACACTGTGAAAATCGAAGGATGTTTTTTGTAATCCCTAGATCAATAGTTAAAGAAATAATGCAAAGTTAGGTATAGCTAGAAATTTAAAATTATAAAATATATTCAATCAATCAAACAGAAGGCAGGAAGTGGGAAACAGAAGAATAAATAACAGGACAGAGTAAACAACAGAAAATAAATAATGAAATGGTAGACCAAGATACAATCATATCAATAATCACACAAATTAAATGTTAATGAATTAAATATCCCAATTTAAAGGCAGAGTTTTCCAGAATAAATTTTTTAAAGCAAGATCCAATGTATGCTGATTACAAAAGATGAACTTTCATACCCATGTTCATTGCAGCAGCATCCACAATAGCCAAGACCTAAGTGTCCTTCAGCAGATGAATGGATAAAGGAAATGTGGCATCCTATCTAATAAAAGAGTAATATGCAAACTGACCGTACTTCTGCTACACCCACAAGCCATACCCACCAGCCAATCAGGAGCAAGTATACAAATTAACCCCAACCAAGATGGTTGCGGCCATAGAGAGAGCAAGAGGTTTGGGTTTCCCTGGCAATGGAGGAAGCCAAGCTTTCTGCCTGCCCTAGCTGGCCCAGGCATCCGCTCAAGGCTACAAAGTTTCAATTATAGAAAATAAATAAATCCCAACAAAAATGGCTGGGGCCACAGAGCAAGCAGGAGGCTTGGCTCCTCTCAAGGCTACAAAGTTTCAATTATAGAAGATAATTAGAAGATATAGAAGGGCCTCCGCCTGGGTTGCCAGGGGTGTGGCAGGCCTGCAAACCACCACAGGCCCCTCACCCAGGCCGCCCCATGCCCCAAGGGAACCCCCACCCTGATCCGGGACACCCTTCAGGGCAAACCAGCTGGTCCCATTCGTGCACCAGGCCTCTATCCTATCTAATGAAAGAATAATATGCAAATTGACCGTCACTACAACACACAAGATAGCTGCCCCCATGTGGTCAAAGATGACTGCCCCCATGTGGACACAAGATAGACACCACAAGATGGCCAGCAGGGAAGGGCAGTTGGTAGGGACCACATTGGCAAGGGAGGGCAGTTGTGAGTGATCAAGCCTGCAGAGGAGGGCAGTTAGGGGTGACCAGGCCAGCAGAGGAAGAAGTTGGGGGCGACCGGGCCTGCAGGAAAGGGCACTTGGGGGGCGGACCTAGGCCTGCAGGGGAGAGCAGTAGGGTGGACCCAGGCCTGCAGGGGAGGGCATTTAGGGGTGACCAGGCCTTCAGGAGAGGGCAGTTAGGGGTGACCTGGCCTGCAGGGAAGGGCAGTTAGGGGCAAACAGGCTGGCCGAGGAGCAGTTAGGCATCCATCAGGCTGGCAAGGGAGTGGTTAGGGGGTGATCAGGCTGGCAGGCAGAAGCAGTTAGGAGCAATCAGGAAGGCAGGCAGGTGAGCAGTTGGGAACCAGCAGTCCTGGATTGTGAGAGGGATGTCTGACTGCCCTACTGGGATCGGGCCTAAACGGGCAGTCGGACATCCCTTGAGGGGTCCCAGATTGGAGAGGGTGCAGGCTGGGCTGAGGGACACACACCCCTATGCATGAATTTCATGCACCCGGCCTCTAGTAAATATATAATGGAACATTAATATTATTCAGCCCAAAAAAAGGTAAGTTCTGCCATTTGCTACAACATGGATGAATCTGAAGGGCATCATGCTCAATAAAATAGCCAGGTAGAGAAAGACAAATACTGTGTGGTATAAATTTATATGTGGAATCTAAAAATAAAAAAGCCAATTTTATAAAAACAGAGAATAGAATGGCTGGAGAAAGCTGGGGCTGGGGGAAGGTGGCAATGGGATGATGTAGATCAAAGGGTACAGATTTTCAGTTATAAGAAGAGAAAGTGCTGAGGATCTAAAGTACAGAATGGTGATTATAGTTAATAATACAGAATTGTATACTTGAAAGTTATTGGGAGTAGATTTTATACATTCTCAACACACACATGCACAACTTTGTTAACTCTGTGAAGTAATGGATGTGTTAATTTTATTGATCTTAGTAATCATTCTACAATGTACACATATATCAAATAATTACGTTGTATACTTTACATATATACAATTATATTAGTCAGTTATTCCTCAATAAAGTTAACAAATTTAAAAAAGAAATGAACTTTAAATATAAAGATCAATTAATAAGGAAGACATAATAATTGTAAATGTGTATGTGACTAAGACTAGAGGTTCAAGATGCATGAAGTAAACATTGACAGAATGAAACAGAAAATTTACATTTGTAGTGGGATATTTTAAAAACCTTCTCTGCAATTGACAGAACCACCAGACAAAAAATTCATAAAGACATAGAGCTTCTGAGTAACTTTAACAGCCCCTTCTATTTACAGAACACAACTTCAACAACTGAAGGACACATTCTTTTCAACTGCACACATTCACCAACAGAGACCATATCCTGAGCTATAACACAAGTCCTAATAAAATAAAAAGGATGGAAATAATAATAATATGTATCCTCTCATAATAATATAAGTAAATTAGGAATCAATAAAAAAAAAGATACCTAGGAAACACCCAAATATTAGGAAATCAATCACACACTTCTAAATAATCCAGGACTGAAGAAGAAATTACAGAGAAACTAGAAAATATGTGAAAGTATTTCTAGTAAAAATACAACAGAATTTGTGGGATGCAGCCAAAGCAATGCTTAGAGGAATTTTATGCATTTAAATGTTTGTATTAGAAAAAAAACAAAGGTCTAAAATCAGTGAATTAGGAGTTCACCTCAAACCCAAAGTAAATCAAAGTAGAACAAACAACATAATAAATATGAGAGCAGAAATTCATGTAATAAACAATAAAGAAAACTGGTAAATCCAAACGTTTCTTTGTAAAAAACAAAGACACACACACACACACACACACACACACATTTAGTTAGTTAGCTGCTGAGAAATATAGAGATCACAAAATTGCCAGTATCGGGAATGAAAAAGGGATTATCATTACGGATTTTACAGACAGTAAAATAATAAAAATGGAGTATAAGAATATTATGAGGAATTTTATGCCAATAATTTCTACAAAATATATAAAATATAAAAATGCTTTAAAATATAAATCACTCATATTTGCCCAAGATGGAAAAGAAAACCTGGATTACAGGCTTAGGTAACTTTGTTGGTAAATTCTATCAAACATGCAAAGAAGAAATAACACCAAATGTACATAAACTCTTTCAAAAAATAGAGGATGGGATCTACTTCCCAACTTGTACCAGCAAAACTCTACTATCAAAACTTGACAAACATATATAAAGAGAGGCCAATATCCCTCATGAACACAGATGTAAAAATTCTTAACAAAATATTAGCAAGTTAAACTCAACAACATGTAAAAAAGAATAATACATCATGACCAAGGGTTTAGCTCAGGAATGTACCATTGATTTCTTATTCAAAAGTCAATCAATGTAATTCACCATATTACAGAATAGAGGAGAAAATCATATGATCATTTTGATAGATGCAGAGAAAGCAGTTGATAAAATTTAACATGCATTTATAATAAAAACTCTCACAATATAGGAACAGAAAGGAACTTCTTTGATTTGATAAAGGGTATTCTTACTGATAAGATCTTAAACATTTTCCCAGTTAGTTTGGGAAAAAGGCAAGGTTCACTTTTACCACTTCTATTAAACGTTGTACTGGTGGTCCTAGACTGGTGGTCTTGCAATAGGCAAAATAAATAAATAAATGAAAGTGTTAAATATCAGAAAGCAAGAATTAAAACTGTATCTATTTTCAGATGGCATGATTTCTTATGTAGAAAGTTCCAAAGAATCTACAAAACTATTATTGGGACTAATAAGCTAATTTAGCAAGTTCACGTGTTACAAAGTTAATATACAAAAATTAATTTTATGGTCTTGCAGCAAAGAATTAGAAAACAAAAACAAGAAACAGTTAATTTCCAAGAGTGACAAGAAATACTTAGGAATAGACTTAACAAAGGATGTGAGAGACCTATATATACCCAGAAAACCACAGAATATTGCTGAGAAAAGTTGAAGAAATAAATATATGGAGAAATATACTGTTTTCATGAATTAGAAGAATCTACATTGTAAAGGTATCAATTCTCTCCAACTTTATTTAGAGAGTCAATGCAAAATTCCAGCAGGCTTTTTTTTTTTTTTTGGTAGCAATTAAGCCAATTATAAAATTTATATAGAAATTGAACCCACCCAGGATTGCCAAGATTTTTTTATGAAGAACAAAAACGGTAGTCTTCTACTACTAGGTTTCAAGGCTTACCGTGAAGCTACTGAAACCAAGAGAGCGTAGTATTGGCCAAATGAGAACTACACATTAATGGAACAGAATAGAGGGTTCAAAAATAGACCCAAAAATGTACTGTTGGTGATGTTTTTACAAAAGTGCAAGGGCAATTAAAGGGAGAAAAAAATGTCTTTTTTAAAATTAGAGGTGGCACTTTCCAACTTGTTATGTGGGGCCAATATTACCTTGATATCAATATCAGGCAAAGACTTAACAAGAAAAGTACACAATAACCCTCTGAAATCCTCAAAACAATAATAAACCTAATCCAGCAACATATGTTCTAAATTTTTTAATCTTCATCTGAGAATATATTTACTGCTTTGAGAGAGAGAGAGAGAGAGAGAGAGAGACAGAGAGAAACACTGACACGAGAGGAAAACATTGATCAGTTGCCTCCCATACCCACCCCAACCGGGGATCGAACCTGCAACCTAGGTATGTGCTCTGGATGAGGAATTGAACCTGCCACCTCAGTTGGATGACGCTCCAACCAAATGAGCCACCCAGCCAGGGCTGTTCTAATTTTTTTATTGCTTTAAAAACCTTTAATTATTATAGAATTATAGTTGATAATTATGCTATTATTATGTTGTTACTTATCCTATCTAATAAAAGAGTAATATGCAAATTGTCTGTCACACCAAGACACAAGATGGCTACTCGCATGTGGTCAAAGATAGCTGCCCCCATGTGGACACAAGATGGCCACCACCAGATGGCCAGCAGGGGAGGGCAGTTGGGGGGGACCCAGGCCTGCAGGGGAGGGCAGTTGGGGGAAACCCAGGCCTGCAGAGCAGGGCAGTTGGGGGAGACCAGGCCTGCAGGGGAGGGCAGCTGGGAGCCAGCAGTCCTGGATTGTGAGAAAGATGTCTGACCGCCTGTTTAGGCGGGATCGGGCCTAAACAGGTGGTCGGACATCCCTCAAGGGGTCCCAGATTGGAGAGGGTGCAGACTGGGCTGAGGGACACCCCCTCTCCTTGCACAAATTTTGTGCACTGGGCCTCTAGTTTTTTTTATATCTAGTCTTATTTTTCATGTATCTTGACCAGTTTCTCTTTGCATTTTTATTGGTTTTATTTTGTATATTTGGAAATTGTGGTTAAATGCTAAGGTTAACAACTTCTTTGGGGACTATAGTATTTTTATTGAATTTATTGAGATGCCATTGGTTAATAAAATTATATAGGTTTCAGGTGTACAATTCTATAATACATCATTTGTATATTGTATTGTGTGCTCACTACCACAAGTCAAGTCTCCTTCCATCACCACTTATCCCCCTATACCCTCTTCTACCTTCCCCTACCCCCTTCTTGAATAAATGGTACTGGAACAATTACATATCCATATGTGAAAAAGAAAAAAAGAGAAGAAAAGGAAAACAGAAGAAGCTCTCTTTACCCTCCATATCCTGTAGCATATTTAAAACTAAAATGGATCATGGAAAAAATAAATAAAAAATAAAATAAAATGGATCATGGACCTAAATATAGAAACTTAGATTATACAATGTCTAGAAAGAAACATACCAGAAAATTTTCATGACCTTAGAAAAGATATGTTAGATATAATAGCAAAAATAGAATCTGTAAAAGAAAAAGAAGATAAATTGGATTTCCTCCCAATTAAGCAGGAAAGAAAACATCACTTTTTTAAGAGCTAGAAAACTGAGGTTTGTACCTGGTCACACAGCTAGCAGATGGCAGAGCCCAGAGATGAACTTTGGGCGGTCTGACTCCAGAATCTATAGCTTTCTTTATGCATAGTACTTATTCTAAAACAACTCCTTTTGCAAGGCATGCAGGGAGCATAGGTTTTGATGGTGCAGCTGTGCCTCTGGGATAACAGGCCTGCATCCCCACCACATCCCCAAACTCCCCACCCTGGACAGGGGAAGGCCTGAGTGCTGGAGCTTTAGCACCACTGAGTGAGCTTTCAACAACCCCGGCAATGCTTCATCGCCAAAGAAAAATGTTATGACGGAGGTTAGGACTGGGCTGTCTTCCCTGAAGATTTGCTAGCTCAATCTTAATGACTTGTTTTTGCTGAAAACAAAGGCCATCCATGTGACTGGTGTCACCCCAGTGGCTGTGCTACAAAGAATTCAGTTAGGCATGAGCCCAGCCCTCAGTGGGGCTTGGACAGGGTTGGGGGTTGTAATCTCAGAGCGTGAGTCCTTACTGCTGGACCTGTCTTTACCCCTTTCTTTCCTGTAGTGCCTAACTCAGGTCTAGGCACATAGCAAATGTAGATGCCATATTCACATCAGGGATTTATTTCTAGTTCCAAACTCCAGATGGATGCTGGCCATGGCGCCCACTGTGGTTACACAGCGAGAGAACACACACTCTGGAGCAGCACTGCTCAACATGAGCAATGCCTTACCGTCACCGTCCAGCTGGGAGCAAAAGCTAGACCAGTCCATTTCCACTCTCTTTGTGCATCCATTCATTTACTTTTTTAAAAGAGGAATTAAGAATATACTATGTTTGTAGAATAGCTACCAGGCCAGACAAAGAACCGTGAGTGCCAGGGCAGGCTCAGGGTGTGGTGTCCTGCAAACACATTTGGGCACATGCACTTAGAGGCCATACCAGCTTTGCCTGTTGAGGGGTACCGTCTGCCTTCTGTCTTCCTGGCTAGCCGGGCGCTATTCAAACTTGCAAACCCCTTAGAAAGAAAGTGTAGCCATTACCTACTGAATGCCCCGAAGGTCTCTCCCAGCTACACTTCCTTGGCTTTTCTCCTGAGACAGATTAGAGTCCTTCGTTCTTCCTCTGGGAAGAATCAGTTAACAAAAGTTTTCCACCTGGTTATACGTACTAGATCAGCATCCTTGGGAAGGGCCTTGCCAATCCCTCTTTTCACTGGTGCAGTTATATTTCATTCATCTACACTTCATACTCATCCCAGTGCTGAGTAAACGCAGTCTTTGCCTTCAGCAGGCTCTACACAGCTACGCAGTAGGAGCATGAGCTGAATCCAGGGTCATGCTGGACCCAATGTGACTGCTAGGTGAGCAGGGAAAGGCCCCTGTGGCCTGGTGGGCCTGTGAAAGGCTTCTTGGGAAGGGCTGGGCCAGGCCTGAGGGGCAGGAACATAGTGTGAATCCAGCATTGTAAAGCAGGGCTGGGGAGGAGGAAGACTTGCAGTCTGGACAAATGCGCACACAACACACCTGCAGGAGGTCGGCGCCCGGCTCCTCTGCGTTTTCAGAGTCCCTCCAGCACATGCTCCTCTTACCAGCACCCGGCCAAGAGTTGCACAAACATTTCCATCTGGAATTCAGCCGGGTCGGGATATTTCATTCCACAAAAGAGTAGAGCCAGAGGCTTTGACCTGAATGCATAAAAGGAAGGTGGAAAAGCAATGTTTGACTTTTTCTTCAGAAAAAGGAAGCAACCACCAATAATCTGGAAATTCTCAACAGGACAGCAGTTCAGACAGCCTCTGAGACTGCCCGCACTGCCACTGGTCCCGCTGGTCCTGGGAGAAGGGCTGGTGATAGGACATTGCTGCTTGGGTCTGTAAAAATCTGGTGTGCCTCCATGATCTGATGGCCCGCCAAGCCTTGTCTTCAAATGCACCAACACCATCCCAGCGCATTCTTGCCATTCTTCTGCCTCGTGGCAGGCTCAGGTCAGAGCAGTGGCAAGATTGGATTTGTTTGTGATGTGTTTGAGAATAAAGTGTTTTAACAGTTTGGCAGAAGGAGGGAAAGATGAAACCAAGATGGCTGGAGCACTGATACCTGATGAGCCGCTCTTTGCAATAAAAGAGAACTATTGGGTAGTGGGGCACAGGGAGGCCGAGGGCCCCTTACTGTCAGCCCCCCCCTCCCCACCCCCTGAGGGCAGCCACCTAGAACCATGAGCTGGTCAGGTTCCTTTGGAAGGGCAGCTGGGCAATGAGGGGGCCCTGGGTGTTTACTACAACTGCAGAGTCACAGCCATAGCCTAGGAAGCTGCCCCTGGGGTCACCAGGGACCCCGGCCACGGGTTCTGCTCAGAAGGGCTTTGAGTACCTTAGCTGCCTGGGCATTCAGATTTAGGGAAGGAGAGACAATGTCAGCAATAAAATTGCATCTAACTCCCTTAGATTCCCATTGCTTACAGGCTATATTACTTAAGGTCCTTAAAATATGGCCCCAAGCTATCTGCCCAACCTAGCTGCTCCCCTGCACACACCATGTGCTCCAGCGAGGCTTGTGTTCTCAGTTCTTCATTGTTCCTCCACTCAGGCCATCCTTTCATCTTCTCTCCCCTTCCACCCTTCAAGCCCATGAAGCCTGCTGATTTTGTCTGGAAGTGGATTACCCAAACTGCAGACCAAGTTCAGCACTAGCAAAGCATGGGCAACGAAAGGCGTTGTTTGGAAAAAGTTTGTTACCAGTAAATTTCTTCCAGAAGTACTTTTAAAATCATAATGGGAAAATATGCATTTTTCTGGTATTTCTTTGCTCTTTTTTATTGTTGTTGTTTATAGTTTTGCTTATTTTTTAAATTACCTGCAGAGGGCATCCTGTAATCTGTCCAGGGTTTACGTCCCCTAGATCTGAACTCAGCCTGTCCCTCTCTGACTGATTCATCAAGTGACAGCCTGCCCTGTATGTACATCAAGACCCCTAATCACTCATGTCTTACAGGTGAGTATGTAACTGTTTCTTGTCTCACTTCCCAATTAATCAGAATCTGCGTCTGAGCAGGCACTAAATCTTCTCCATGGTCAAAGGACGTGAGGCACGGAAAGCTGTTAGGACAGCGCCTGGCACATAGTAAAAGCTCACTATAAGTCTCATACTGCTGTTGCTGCTGCTTTTGCTATTGTTGTTATTACTTTACTTCTTTGCATCACCCCAGAGAAGAGATTTTTATTTTGTTCAAAGATTAGACATGGGCAATCACTGGGAGCTCAATAAATACTTGTTACATTTCTTTGCAGTGATATAGTATCTACTAAACTAAAGGGTGGATTCACCAGCCAGCATAGCATAATGGTTATAAGCACAGCCTCTAAGGACACCATACTTGGGTCCAAATCCTAGCACCACCACTTGAGTTTGATTACTTAACCTCAGGGTCTCTGTGTCCTTGTCTGTTGCCCACTTCATAGGTTTGTTATGAGAATTAAATGGGCTAATATTTCACTAGTGCACCACACTGTGCCTGGAACGTAGGAAGCCCTATGTAAGTATCTTAAGTATAAACATTACCAAATGAAGTTGGGTAGAAATTGACCTTAGAGAAAGTTTTCTGGGCAGTACCAAGATGATTGGTGCTATTTTATTAATTTGCAAGAATAAGTTCCACTTTCTGGAAATATCATGTGCAGATATGCGATTGGTGTGCGAACTACATTGTGGCTCAACTTTCTTCAAAGCAGATGCAACAGGTTCTTTCTTTGGCAGGTCCCGATTGAACTTAAAGCATGTGTCTTTATAATATTTTTATTCAAACTCTCCTCTCCCTTCTGGGTAGTGGATGCTGTGATATGCCACCCTCTTCGGGGCTGCTGGGAGTGCTGTCAGCTGTCAGCCTCTCCAGAAATCTGCCCTCCGCTGGAGAGAGGCTGGGGACAGCCACCCTGAGGACTGGTGGTATGGGGAGGAGACAGTCCCTCTCCTCCTTGCAGTAACTCTGAAAGTCATCCCAGCCCCAGCTCCCTGGGGTCAGCTGAGGTCTCAATGACACTGCTCTGCAGTTTCAGTTTTCCTTTTCCCAGTCCTGCTTCCTTCCTTCCTTCCTTCCTTCCACAGGTGCTGATCCCGGGAGCACTCCCCAATAAACATCCCGCACACTGACCTCATCTCAAAGTCCACTCCCAGGGAACCCAGCCTGCAACTCAACGCAAATTCACTTATTTTCATTAATTTTAATATGATCTCTAATTTACAATTACCTGGATTTTTATCTGTAACCAAGGTGAGTGTATGGTGTGGTATGCCTGGGACAATTTGCTAGTGCTTTTAATTTTTAAAAGGTTTAAAGTAGTAGCAATCCCTATTACTTTAAAATATTCCCAGTTTGAACAATAAATGATATAGCCACCCTATTTGTAAATAACCCCATTTCCCAGGCCTCACTGCCAGTGTGGCAAGTCGAGGTCATGTTCACATTGTCTGAATTCCACCAGCCCCCTTGTAGGGTTCTTTCCACTCATCCTCCCTGCGCCTTCCCCAGAACATCTGAGGACTTTCTGGAGCTCACACACTCTCAACCGATCAAACTGCTGTAGATCAGCCACTGCTCGACCCTCTTCTGAGGCAGTGCCTGGCACCCAGTGCTGGCAGCCCCTCCACCCCACCCCACCCAGACACTGCTGCTCTGAGCTTCACACAACCTCTGGGTGTTCCATCGTTGCTACGGGGTCTGAATGGTCCGAGGAGGCCCTGGGATGCTTAGCGCTGGCCAGGGTTTGAGCCAATATTATGGTTGTAACTTGATAGGCCTACTCCCTTTGTCTAGTACACAGTTTTTTAGCTGTATCCCACAGCAGACTGGTATGGACCCTAAGTGGGTGCAGTTTGTTGCATATTTCCCATTCAGGGTCACACACAGGCCATCAAGGTGATGTGTAGGTATACCTGGACCCTCTATGCCTACCTAATCCTAGTAGTTCAAGTTATTTTTCCAGAAGTTCCCTCACACTCCACGTAGCAGAGTTGGCACAAACAGATGTGCAGGACTTGTTACCTAACGCCACACAAACCAGGTATGGATCCAGGCAGTCGCACTTTGCACGATGGCGTAGGACCATGGAAATGACTGAGCAAGTTGAAACCCTGCAAAGTGATCTTGCTCATCAACGGGGGAAATTACAATTATTCTGTGACCTTTAAAAATGTTTGTCAAAACATTTAAAACTTTCACCTGAGGCAGAGGGTGGATGTGGACTAGAAGGGGTCCGTGGGGAGAAAAGGGGGATATCTGTAATACTTTCAACAATAAAGATAAATTAAAAAAACACATTTAAACTCTTATGTTGGTTATAATTGCATTGGGAAATGAAGAATTAGGAAAACTAATATTTACGTTTACACTGAAATTTAAAACAGAAACATTGCGAATGAAACGTTCTCTTTATAAAAACTTATCCAGAGCACTTTGAACAGGTCTTGCCTCCTTCCTCTCATCGTGTGACTTAGGATGCGGAGCAAGCATCTCTCTGGGCCTTGGTGCACTCAACTATTTCTTTCTAAGTTTGGGCCAGCTCACAATATCTTATTCTCTGCCATTGCAACGCCATGGACTACCTATGCGTATTCCTCTAAGGTGAAGATTTTTGCTCGTGGCACTTCCTTTGGAACCTCTTCACTTCCTTGGAACCTGAGTGTAAATTTCACAGCAGCATCCTTCTCTGAGCTAGAAGCTTCACTAGTAGGTTAACATTAGTCAACTCATGCTGAATTCCAAAATGATGCAACCAGCCTCCACCAATAGGAAAAGGTTCTCCTGCAAGCACCATTTTTTTTTCATTGAGGCAACTAACATCGATGCTTTGGCCTGAATGCTAGCCAGACTAATTAGGATTTTAAAATATTATTGTTTTCAATCCAAAGTAGAATAAAATACTCCATTTCAACCAGAAGTGGCTTTGTGTTTCTAGTGTCATTTAATCTAAAGGATGAAGCGACTTTGCCTTCTTTTTTATACTCATTGGACTTCTCTAATTTGGTTAATGCCACAATTTCTAGCAGCCCCAAGTCTTGTCCTATCTTTGCTTGGCTGTTGCCTTTTTCAAATCTAGTCACATCCAATTTCTCTTCCAGCATTATTCAGTTTTTGTGTGTCTTTGTCAGAGTTTTATTTTTGCTAGCTAACCCTCTACAGATTATCCATTTCTAGTAAAATGTCACATGGGTTTATCACCGGGAGACACAGAGGCAATATGTTGCTGCCTGTGCATGAACTGAGTAACAGCCACACGGAGACCAATCACGGACAGACTTAGAAAGAAGTGATGCGATTGGTCACATCAGGATGCGCCTCCCTTGTTATGTAGTCATCTGTGGTCTGAAAAGCAGACAGTGAAATTTGTACTTTATGCAAATACAGTCATATACTGTGGTGACTGAAATCTGAACCATTTTGTTGGGGACTGGTATTAGTTAACTGAATTACAGTAATTGAAACTTGTGCATATTAGAACCATGCAAAGCAAGGCTGTTTTATGAACACTGTTTATCAAATGTTCCTGAGCACATTTTTAGCATGGCACTTCACCCACCTCGTGGTTGGGTGGTTGCATGTGATTACTTCTGCCCAAGGAATTGTGAGCAGGAGTCACATGGATCACTCCCATAGCACTGGACTGCCAGTCAGACTGGCACAGCCCCCGGGGATCTGAGAAGGTGGCTGCCCTGTTACCTTGGGTCCCCAAGCAACAAAGATCAGCAGAGGCCCTGCAGAGATGTCATACGCATGAAGCATCAGCAAGAACCAAACCTTTCTTTGAAGCTAGGAGGTCTTAGGGTGGTTTGTTTCTGCAGCACAACAGCCCATTCTGATCGATGTGATATATAATTAGGAGAGAATCTAGGAAAAGGAGGATAAGGAACAAGGCAGAATTCAGAAGCCAGAAATTAGCAGCTAATAGTCAAAAGGACTCCAAGTTGGTGGGGGAGGGGTAGACAAAGAATCAGGGACATGTACTGAAAACAAACAAAAAGACTCTATATGGTAAAAAAAAAAAGCACCCCCCCACAAACACAGGAAATAGGTATCTAGTTTAATAAATTAAAAAGTAAACACTCTTATAACCTCCACTCAAATCAAGAACCAGACTCAGTCAGCCACCCCAGGGGCTCCTGCCTGTGTGGTTTCACCACAGACCCCCGCGTGCCTTCTACCAGTTACCACTTACCTGTCTTTCATGTGAATGCCCTCCTTCCTTTCTCTACAGTATTATCCCCACACATGCATCCTCAACATTTTACTAAGACACTTAAGTCTCTTGTAGTGTACAGATTTTCTGTCCACTGCTTTCCCCTTCTGAAAGTCTTTGCTGAAGAATGTACTTATTATCTACCGTATCTGTGGCAAAGCGTGGCAGTTACCGGCAAGGAGAAATCTAACCCTGACTGATGTACCTGCCTCACCCAGCATTGTGACTGCGTTTCCCGGAAAGGTTCGCCCACTTTCAAGGATGAATATTATGCCCAGACCTTGGATTTATGTGAAGTGTACATATGAGTTTTAATAAAATGTTGTATTGATTTTATATTTAATATTTCTAAATGTATATTATAATATTTATGTCTCTGCTATAGTACGTCTTTATGAAAATAATAAAATGTTCTAGTTTGCAAATAAAGTAAAATTTGAAGGTGAAAAAAGTGGGTCATTTGTAGAGTTTCCCACAGTGCGGGTGCTGTGGCTTGCATCCCCTTGGTGATCCTCTGACCCTGTAATTCCTCTAGTCCGATCTATAGGTTGATCGAATTTGGGTTTGGTTATTTTTGGCAAGATGACTTCATAAGTGATGATGCATTTGTTTACCAAAAGGCACACACTCGTCTACAAAATATTTCTTTTGTGTTATCAAAGCCAATGATGTTCAATTGCAAACTCAGTCTAGACCCATTAATGTACCTGGGGCTTCAGAATGTGGAATTCCAGTTCAGAACTCCCCTTCTTCTACTATTTGGTTACTCACGTTAGAATTCAAACAGGAGAATCAGGATAAATGCTTGATTTTTGTACCCCTGAGCTCAAAGCTTTGTCACATGGAGGTAATTTGCTAAGGTCTGAAATTGGCAAAACTGTCATAAAGACCAGGATGGCCTCCATCTGCCCCACCTTCTCTCACTCTGCCTTTGACCACTAAGAGTTCACCCCAGGCCATTTGCTCCCAACGATTTTCTCTCCATCTCCCCACCCCATCAGAGCCCATCTTCAAGAAGGGAAGGTCCTCTTTCCTTCCCCCTTAGTAGATAGATTGTGGGCAACACCCATCCTAGAGGTTTGTAGATTTTAAACCACTTCTCCCAAATATTCTGTCACAACCCTTGTGGAATTGAAAACAGGTAGCCATGAGGCCAAACCCAACTTGTGATTACGTTTTGTTTTGGCCAACAAGAGTGTTTTCACTTGTTAGGGTTTTTTGTTTCTTTTTAAGTTGAATGAGACTATCTCGGAATGGAGGGTTTTCTCTCTGGTTAAATCAGAGTCCACACCCCTCTTGTATTATACCTGCCCTGTTTTCTGACTCCCAAAGATACCTGTGTTTGCCACATCTGCCTTACAGCTTACAGAGAGGGGTGAGTAGCCCATTTTACAGGAGAACGCACAAGAACTGGAGAATTGATGAGAAGCGCCGAGTGAGACCTCAGTGGAAAGGGCCAGGCTCTGAGTGCTCTGGGAAGCAGACCACATTGGGGAGAATAGGTGATGGGGCCCTCTCTAGCCCAGCACAAACTAAAACCCACATTCTTTTTCTTCCCTTTTACAGAGACGGCACAAGGAAGCATGATAAAATGAGGCCTAAGATAATATTTGGGGGGAAAGTTTATTTATTTAGGGTCTGTTTGCATTAGACCGTCGGGCAAAGAGAGGCCCGTTAAAGACTTGTCCCCAATGGCTGGGCTGGAGAAGCACAAATCCAATGTCAATAGTTGGAAATAGAAGTGTTTGGTTTCATTAAACTTCTCTTTAAAAAACATTTCTTTCCTTTTCCCGAGGCAATCTGAGGGAAGGAGATACAGAGCTGGAAAGGGACAGAGAGGAGGAAGGAGCAAACTGAAGCCAGGATGGGGGGTAGAGGACTGTCCCAGAGGACCTCACTCCCCTCTGAGTGACTTCAGCCAGGGGTGTCACACCTGACCCAGAGCAGGAGCCTGGAGTCATCCGCTGCATGCAAGGGCTTTTGCTAATTGAGTGCAGGGGAGCCGACAGGAAACTTTAAAACAAAACGCGTGAAAATGAACAAATGATCAACTCAGGGCCAGCTCTGGGGAGAACGACTTGAATTTTGTGTTCTCCTGTGGCCCCTCTCAGCAGCAGCTGCCTCCTTTCACCCCACTGCCCCTCCCCTATCATGCCCCCCGCCCCCCATGCCGGGCCTTGGCTGCCCCAAGGCAGAGGTGTGGCTCTAGTCAGACAGATGGGGTTTTCAGGTTAAAATCCTAGCCTGGCGCTTGTTAACTGGGTCACATGGAGCAAATTCTTTGTGCCTCAGTTTCCTCATCTGTAAAATGGAGAAATGAAAATGCCTCGTGCCTACTGAAAGGATAGAATAGGAAACATGCTTAATGGTGCCCAGCTTTTAGGATGAGTTTGGTAACTGTTGTTGTTATTCTCCTAGTTTTAGAGCTCCCTCCTTTGTCCTTCCAGTACATGCCACACTCCAGCAATCTCACTAGATTTGTCCGAATACATAAATGTGCCTAGAGAAATGAAAACACGTGTTCTCTTGCAAGGAATTTTGCACACGGTCCCATTCAGTTTCCATGCAGCTCCATGGACACCACAACCTCACCTCCACACACCCCAGTTCATATGCCCCATCTGCCTGGATTGCTCTCTTCATTCACCTTCACCCACTCCAGTCTAGTCTAAGGTCCACATTATAATGAAATGGTTTCTGTTTCAAGAAAACCAACCCATAAGAAAGTAAATGTGCTGATTTCACAGTTGCAAAGTCCAGGGGATAGGTCTGTCTTTGGGCAAAAGCTTGACTCAGAGTCTCATTAGAAGTCACTAGGACCTTGTGTCATCTCTTGGTCTTGCTTCTTCCATGTTGGTACCACCCTCAGACAGACTGCACTTCTGGTAGCAAGAAGTTTGTATTGCAAAATGAACCCCAAGTTCAAGCCCAGTGAGAAAGATAACTTTGCTCTCTCCTAATAGCCTCAGCAGATGTTGCATCTGTTCCTTGGCTGTGACTGGGTTGCAGGTCCATCCTTGGACCAGTGTTATAATTGGGGGATAGAAGGAGAAATGTTGCTCCCATCTATAGCCCAATCTACAGTTCCTGGGCTGATGAGGGGGGAAGGTTTACTTCCCAGGAAGAAATATGGGTAGTTTCCAAAATAAGGGAGAATGAACATGTAGGAACCATACCCAGCAAATATCCATGACATACACATCTCTTCCAAAACTCATCCCCAGCAATTCCAGCCAATTGTATTTTTTTGCACTCATGGCCTAATTTTTAATAAGGCCACTCATGCCAGCAATGGCTTTTACGGTATCCTTTTGTTGGCCTTGCTGCATCAGCTACTCTGTGAACCACTTTCATGTGAAGACTGTTCCTATATCCTTCATTTGGCAATACATCATGTACTGCCTTCTTGTACTGCACTGTTATGCTTCTATTACTGACATTGAACTTCCCATATATGGATGCCTTATCTTTTCTTCAGATTATAGACTTCATGGCAGGAAACAAGGGTACGTCTTTCCATAATAACTAGAGGTTTGGTGCACAAAAATTTGTGCACTTGGGGGAGGGGTCCCTCAGCCTGGCCTGCACCCTCTCACAGTCTGGGACCCCTTGGGGGATGTCCGACTGACTGCTTAGGCCCACTCCCTGGGGGATTGGGCCTAACTGGCAGTCGGACATCCCTCTGGCAGCCCAGGAGCCCTCAGGGGATGTCTAATGGCTTAGGCCCGCTAGTCAGACATCCTTAGTGCTGCCACTGAGGCAGGAGAGGCTCCCGCCACCACCACTGCGCTGGCCAGCCATGAGCCGGTTTCTGGTTCAGTGGCGCTCCCCCTATGGAAGTGCACTGATTACCAGGGGGCAGCTCCTGTGTTGAACATCTGCCCCCTGGTGGTCAGTGCACGTCATAGCGACCGGTTGTTCCCGGTTGGTCCGCCATTAGGGTCAATTTGAATATTACCCTTTTATTATATAGGATTACAACTTTCAACTGTTGAATTTCTGTGAGGTGCTAAATAACATTCTTGGAATCATAGATTTAGAAGAAACATCAATTTTGGACAGGACCTTATAATCTAACACAGGTCCCTCCTTTTAGAAGGAGTTAGAACAGGGCCTAGAGTAATGTGCTGATTATAAAAACAAGCTAGAAAAAATTAAAATAAAAATCCTTTGAACCATAGTTAGCACCTATATATATAAAAGCCTAATATGCAAAGTGTCCCATCGGGAGTTTGACCAACCGGGAGTTCGATCACTCACTATGATGTGCGCTGACCACCAGGGGGCAGTGTGGAGTGAAGGAAGGCCCCAGCCGGAAGCTGGCAGCTGCTAGGGACCCTATCCATGCATGAATTTCGTGCACTGGGCCTCTAGTTTTATAATGTTGATTGATTGATGATTGCAAATTCAATGGCTTTCCCACTGAACCTTTATATAAGATTAAGAACATGCTAAGGAGGCCTACTTTCACCACTTCTACTAGAAGACTTAGCCAGACAAATTAGGCATGAAAAAGAAATATAAGTTATCCAAATTGGATACAAAGAAGTAAACTTGTCTCTGCAAGTGACAGAATCTTACATATAGAAACTCCTGAAGATTCCACAAATTATTAGCACTAATAAATGATTTCAGCAAAGTTACAGGATACAAAATCAATATACAAAGATCAATTACATTTTTAAAAAAATTTTCTTATTGTGATAAGAATACTGAATTTGAGATCTAATCTACCCTCTTAACAAATTGTTCAGTATACAATACAATATTGTTGACTATACATACAATTTTGTACAACTCTCTAGAACTTACTCATCTTTCTTAACTAAAACTTGATGCTCATTGATTAGTAACTCCCCTTTCACCCTCCGCCAGCCCCTGAAGACCACCATTCCACTCTCTAATTCTGTGAATTTGGCTAGTTTAGATATCTCAAATAAGTGAAATCATGAAGTATTTGTCTTTTTGTGACTGACTTATTTCATTTAGCATAATGTCTTAAAGATTCATCCATGTTGCTGCAATTGCTGAATTTCCTTCTTTTTTAAGGCTGAATAAGATTCCATTGTATGTGTATACCACATTTTCTTTATCCATTCATCAATCAAAGCACATTTAAATTGTTTTCATATCTTGACTATTATGACTAATGCTGCAATGAACATGGGAGTGCTAATATCAATTTGAGATCTTCATTTCAATTCTTTTGAATAAATTTCCAGAAGTAGGATTGCTGGATCATATGGTAGTTCTAGTTTTAATTCTTTGAGAAACCTTCTACTGTTTTCCATATGGCTGTACCATTTTGTGTTCTTACCAACAGAGTACAAAAGTTCCAATTTCTCCACATCCTCACCAACACATTATTTTTGATCATAGCCATCCTAACAGATGTGAGGTAGTATCTCATTGTGGGTTTTAATTTATTTTCCCTGATGGTTAGTGATTTTGAGCATCTTTTTGTGTACCTGTTTGCCATTTGTATGTCTCCTTTAGAGAAAGGTCTATTCAAGTCCTTTGCCCATTTTTAAAAATTGGGTTATTAGGTTTACTTTTAAATTGTAGGAAGTCTTTATATTAACCCCTTATCAGATATACTAGAGGCCCAGTGCACGAAATTCATGCACATTGGGGGGGGGGTGTCCCTCAGCCCAGCCTGCACCCTCTCCAATCTGGGACACCTTGAGGGATTTCCAACCACCTGTTTAGTCCTGATCCCACTAGGATCAGGCCTAAACCGGCAGTTGGACATCCCTCTCAAAATCCAGGACTGTTGGCTCCCAACTGCCCTCCCATGCAGGCCTGGTCCCCCCAACTGCCTTCCCCTGCAGGTCTGGGGGGGCCCAACTGTCCTCCCCTGCAGGCCTTGTCCCCCCCCCCAACTGCCCTCCCCTGCAGGCCTGGTTCCCCCCAACTGCTCTCCCCTGCAGGCCTGATCCTCCCCAACTGCCCTTCCCTGCAGGCCTGGGTTCCCCCCAACTGCCTTCCTCTGCTGGCTTGGTCACCCCTAACTTCCCACAACTGCCCTCCCCTGCAGGCCATCTTGTGGTGGCCATCTTGTGTCCACATGGGGGCAGCCATTGTTGACCACATGGGGGCGGCCATCTTGTGTCTTGGTGTGACTGTCAATTTGCATATTACTCTTTTATTAGATAGGAAGATTTGCAAATATTTTCTCCCATTCCATAGGTTGCCATTTCACTGTTGACTGTTTCATTTGCCATATAGAAGCTTTTTAGTTTGATGAATTTGTTTATTTTTGCTTTTTATGCCTATGCTTTTTATTAATTTTGAGTTGATTTTTGTGTGTGGTATTAAGATAAGGGTGTAATTTAATTTCTTTTTGCATGTGGATATCCAATTATCTCAACACCATTTGTTGAAAAGACTATTCTTTCTCCATATTCTGGTTGGCTGTATATATGCATGGGTTTATTTCTGGGCTCTCTATTCTACTCCATTGGTCCATATGTCTATCTTTAGGCTAGTAACATATTGTTTTGATTACTGTAGCTCTGTAATATATTTTGAAATCAGGAAGTAATTGCGTCTTGGTCCAAGTATCACAAGAGCTCCAGTCTGCCTGCCTGGGCCTGTGGGCTAGGGGCTCAGTGGCAAGGAGAGAGGAATATAACCCTTCAACAAACAAACACAACACTCATCTGACCTTTCATTCCTCAGGGAACAGAGATTAAGGTAGGGCAGGTCCTTAACAGGTAAATAAAAGAAATCCACAAAATAAGAGAAACACCAAAATGATGTCAAACCAGTTTGGACACTTTATCCAAAGCCTTTGCTATTACCTGCAATGATTACCTGGCAAAGCTCCTTTTCATCTGGAGGTAACTACCCCGGGCCCAAGACTCCTCTCTAGGACCTGGCCAAGGGCTTTATCCCAATGCAACCCAAGCTGACCTCTAAGGAAGAGCCACCGCAAGACCCTTTGACCTGGTGCTCAGGTCAAAGGGTCTCCAGAGACATCAGCCAGCCCTCAGTCAAGGGGGAAGAGAACTGGGGAGGCATGGCACTGAGAAGTCTCTCCAGTTCTCCTCATTCCTCTTTAGCAGATGTAGGGCTCCCTGGGTGCCAGACCAGGACATGGACTGGTGATTAACTCAACACAGCCCTCAGTCCCACAGGAAACCTGTAGCAGATAAGTGCCACCCACCTCCCACCACTCCTGTCTTCTGCTGTGGGGGCTTGGGTGAACAGGGGGGGTGTCTGGGAGAGGGTCACAGTCTTATGCGGATTAATTGAAAGGATGTTGTCCCCAGACCTCAGATCTGATCCTTGTTTTATCATTTTCTAGCTGCCTGCCCCCAGGCAACCTCTCCATGTCTGGCTGCACTAACTTAGGAGCGGGTGGAGATGGGCGGGACCCCTCCCTGCTCTGAGTTAGGTGATGGTTTATTCTTATGGCATGCAATCACTTGCACCAACAGCACACCCACAGGCCACATCTCCAGGACATTTGGTTTCTCCATGGGCAATTGAGACCAGATCTCTACTCCAGCTTGTGCCATGGAGCAACAGGGTAATGCCACCCACAGTGAAAGGCATTGCTCTGAGCCAAACTGTATCTGAAGCCCACCTCTGCCCCCTTTCCTTGCCCCAGTCTCCCTGCCTGAAAATGGAGATGATAGAGATATTTCCTATCTTGTAGGGTTATTAGGAGGATTCAATGAGACGATTTAGACAAAACCTCTGAGAACAGTGCTGGCTCTTGGGAAGTGCAATATAAGAGTTGGCTGTTATTGCCATGAGCATTCAGGAGCCAACAAAGCTCCCAAAACACCATCTGAGCTAACAGAACGTCCAAGCACAGATCCCAAGGACTTTGTCTCAGGGAAAGTTGAGCCTCTTGCAGACCTGGGGCCAGAGGAAATGGTCTTGGATGTTCTCTCCCTCACTCTGGAAGGTGAGGACTGGCTGGCTCTCTGGCCTGGAGATGAGAACCCTTCCCAGCCTCCAGCTCCAGGAGCCATTAGGAAGGAGCTGTTGACACTGACCAGCCACACTCCATGTTTGCACAGTGCGGCCTGGCAGGCTGGACGTGGCCTCCTTTCTCAGAGGGCTTGTGCCAGACAGCTCCATTACTGTGGGGTGCATTTCAGGCCTTCTCGCTATTATCAGCTTCTCACTTTCAGCTACTGGATCAGGGGCAGGATCCTTCCCTTCCTCCCTGTGCCCCATCACTGGGTGTCTGCTTTCACGGCAGCCTGACCTGCCCAGGTGAGCCATCGCCTGCCCTGGTGAAGGCTTCCCCCAGCATGCCCACGTAGACCTGCCCAGACACTGCCCCGCATGTCCTCAGTTGAAATGCAACTCTTGTCTCCCAGTCACAACCCAAATGAATATGTTTAGAGTGGGGGTTGGGAGGTGAGGAAGGGGCTAGGTCCTCACTGTCCAGTCTGTGCCACCAGCATTTCAAGGTCTCTGCTGGTCATCCGTTTCCTGCAGTGATGATCAGCTGTAAAGATAAAAGAGAAAATGATAGAAAAGGAAAAACAAGGTTTTCCCACCAGAGTCATAAACAGTAGATTTACAAAAATGTGCCATTCCCCTCTCTACTCCTCTGCACAGACAGTGTCCCTTCTCGCAGTGCCCTGTCCCTCTCATGCCTGAAGCCGCTCTGTGACATGAGCTCTAAGATCCTCCCCTGCTGGTCCCTCCTTCCCAAACAGGCATGCAGGTGCTGGGAGTGCTCCCCTACCATACCCAAGACTTTATGGTACATTCATTCCTTGAAGTGGGGTGGATGGGAGACTTCATTTTTGAACAAACCAACAAAAACATCTTCCAACAAAGAGCTCCACAGCCATTCCAGGGAGAAGGGACAGTTTGGCAGCTGGTCCCTATCCCTCACTGGCACTGCCCTTTTGTTCCCATTGCCACCAAGTCCCCTTGTCCAACTGGATCTCCTGCCCAGGTGTGGACCGCACCCTCTTTATCCCCCTTTGCAGAGCTCAGACAGGCTGGAATTCTCTAAAAATAACCTCACAGAAAAGCAATGAAATGAACAAAGGGAACAAAAACAGCTGAACAACAGATGTGCTTACTGACTGCAGGTACCTAATCCTAAAACAAGCAGTCTCACCATCCCTCGCTGGCCAACTCTGCTTTCTCCTGCCTCTGCCAGGAAAGACCCTCTCACGGAAAGCTTTCTGATACTCACCATCCCTCTCCGCCCAGCCAGGCAGAAGTGCTAAGAGAAAGGGCAGGTGGTATTCAGAGTGCAGCACACACCTGGCCTGTGTCTGAGCCAAGGTCAAAGGGCAGGTTGGGTCCCTGAGTCCCCTAAATTGGAGCAGAATCCTACTGGGTGAAGCAGCTCCCCCTTCCCCACTTAGAGAGGAGAAGTATTCACAGAAGGAGACCTAGCAGGAGGAGGGGAGGCGGTAAGGCCAGGCTTGGCGGCAAGGCCAAGTCTAGACACTGGAGCAGGTGTCTGGCTCCAGCTTTGCTTTTTGTTGCTCTGGCCATGTCCCCACCTTTTCTGGGCCTCAGTTTCCCCATTTGTAAAAGGGGGCAGTTTGAATAGGTGAATATTCTTTCATCTCTAGCACTGGGTAGTTCTGTAATTTTTCATCTTTGACCACCACTTCCCAGGTGAGAAAACTCCTGTCCACCCAGACAGGTCTCATATGTTCTACCCTGATAAAGGCATCAACTCCCAACATAGATACAACAGCTAACCAGCCTGAATAGTGACCAGGTGCCAGAAACTACTATAGTTACTTTACACATGTGGACTCATTTCCTCCTCACAAGAGTCCTGAGCAGAGAGCCTAGTATCCCCATTTCACAGATGACTAACTGAGGCACAAGTGATTAAGAGAATCCCAGGGTGGTAGGTAAAAAGATGGGCTTCAGGCAGTGTGGTCCCAGGGTCTGTGCTCTGATCTCACAGACTAAATACTTCTTCATGATGACTGACTATAATTTCTAAATACACACAATAGACAAAAGGTAGAAATAATGCAAATACCCACCAATGGATAAATGAATAAACACAATGGGATATAGCTAAACAATGGAATATTATTTAGTCTTAAAGAGGAATGAAATTCTGACACATGCTCTGAAAATGGATGAACCTTGAAAACATTAGGCTAAGTGAAATGAGCCAAACACGAAATGGAAAATATTATATGACTAGAGGCCCAGTGTACAAGTTTGTGCATGGGTGGAGTCCAGCTGGCCCAGCCCTAATCAGGGCGGATCGGGTCTAGGCCTGTAGGGAGGAGGAGACGGTGGGAGGTTGGCTGGCCAGGCTGGCTGGGGGAAGGGGCCCAGGGCAATTGGCCGGCAGGCCCCATCACCGATTGGGGTTGGGGGCTTATTGGGAGTGGGTCTGGCATAGGAAGGGGCTGTGGGTGGTGGGCCGGCTGGCCCCACCCCTGAATGGGGTGGGTGTAGGGTGCTGATCAGGGGCCAGTGGCCTAGGGGAGGGGCCATGGGTGGTTGGCCAGCCGGCCCTGCCCCTGATCAGGGTGAGGGGCTGATCTGAGGTGGGGCCAGCCAGGGGGAGGGGCTGCAGGAGGTTCACCACCTAGCCCCACCTCCTATTGGGGAGAAGGGGGGTGCGATCAGAGGCTGGCCAGGGAGAGGGACTGTGGGCCTATCATGGTGGGGCAGGCTGATCAGGGGCACAGCTGGCCAGGGGGGAAGGAAGGGGGCGTTTGGCCAGCAGGCCCCACTCTTGATCGGGGTGGGAGAGCCCAATCAGGGGCAGGCCAGCATGGAGAGGGGCCTCGAGGTTGGCCACCAGCTCCAACCCCTGATCGGGCGGTTTGCTGGCCACAGTGGGCATCATAGCAACCAGTTGTTAATTCCTTATGGCCGTTACAGTAGCTGCCTTTATATATATATAGATTCTGCTTACATGAAATATCTAGACCTGACAAATTCAGAGAAATGGAGAATAGATAGAGGGTACCAGGGCCTGAAAGGAGGGGAGAATGGGGTATTACTGTTTAATGGGTACGGAGTTTCTATGATTATCAAGTCCCAGAAATGGATAGTGGAGATGGTATCCCAACATTATAAATGTACTTAATGCAATTGAATTGTATACTTAAAAATAGTTAAGATGGTAGATTTTGTTATATTTATATGAAAATAAAATTTTAAATATCTATAATAGAATAGACACCATTTATTTGAGCACCTACTATGTCCCCATAACCCTAGGAGCTTTATGCATCGCCTTATCATTCCACCTACTTTATAGACAAGGACCCACAGTAGTAAGTGGCATGCAAACCCAGAGCAGGGAGAAATGTGAGAAGTCTCAGAACAAGCTGAGACGAACCAGGTTGTGGGGCCCTCACACCCCTACCGTGCTTGCCAAGTTTCACAAATTCCTCCTTTGCCTTTTCTCACATCTCTCCCTGCACTTGTTACTTCCCCCCTCCTTGTTTTAGGGCCAAGACCTTCTTGCCTCACCCCTCAACTGATATTACCACCTCTGCCCATGATACTTCCCATCCACCTCCAGCACAGGACTACCTGTCAGGATTGGGGTACAGAGTGGGCTCACAGTCCATCAGGGTCCGTTCTGTGCTAAGGGAGAAAGAGGGCAGATCTCCACTAAAGGTGACCCCTGGCAAGCAGCCACCCATTCACTCTCCTCCACCCCCACTGGGAAGTCCTGCCAGGGCCAGGGGCAGCTGGCTGACAACTGACTGTCCCCAGAAGAACCTCCTGGAGGCTGGGCAGGTGACTCCATGGGGTGCCAGGCCTGTTGGTTACTAGTTGATCCCATTCTCAGTTGACCTTGAATGTGAATGCAGTCAAGGTGAAAAGTTTCATTTGCCTTTTAAATAATGAACTGCCCATTGCACCTGAAGCACATGGCATTTTGCATTCAGGTCACCCAGGAAAGCCAAGCACACCTACATCTAGGCCACCTTGTCCAGTTGTAGCCTCCTGAGGCATTGGCCTAACCCTGAAGGTCGCACACAGGCAACAAAGCATCCTTAGAAACTCCTCACACAGGAGGCTCAGGCAATGTCGCCAGTTGCCAAGGTTGTGACCGTCAGGGCTGGAAGGGTGTTTGGGTGTGTGACTCATGATTTGCTCTCTTTGCTCCACATTCCCCCAGATCAGTGGTTGGCAAACTCAGTCAAAAGAGCGGCAAACTGCTGCCCCAAATATTTCCTTGACATTCTGTTCCCAGATCTTGCACCCAGCCAGTGACAGTAAATCCCTAGATGTCCACTGATGAGCTGTGACTCTTCTTAGGGACCTTGAACAGTTAACAGTGACCCAAGAAGTAAAAACTGGGGGCGGGGAAGCGAGTAGGGGGAGGGGGTCTCTGTACCTCTGCACAGTGTGGAGGAAAGTTTTTAAAGCATATGGGTCTCTCCAAACACCCCTTTAATCATGTCCAGGAAGGGTGACCTCTACCAGCTGGCAGATTTAAAGCTCAGCTCCCAGACTCTGGGGAAAGGCACTGTGGCAGAACAGAGTGGACACTGGTGTCAACTTCCAGCGTCTGACTCCTGACTGCCACTAACCAGCCATGTGACTTTGAGCCTCTTGTGGCTGAATTTTCCTCCTTTATAAACTAGAGATAATAGCAATGCTGACTTTAGGATATTGAAGAGAATTACATGGATGAAGCACATAAAACGTATTTAGGACAGTACTTAGTACAAAGGTCCTAGTCAATAAATATTGGCTTTTATTATGATGGAGAATGACCTTGGTAGTCAATCAGGGAATATTTCCCCCTGAAACCAAACTCAGTCTCAGATTACTCAACACAGCACAGCAAGTAGCCACTACCAATTGGCCAGGGATAGCATCTAAGACAAAATCCATTTGCAACCATTGAATCTATTTTTTCCCCTTAATTTGGCATTTAGTGCTCTTCCCCTCTGAATCAGGACCCCTCTACTTCTCTACCCTCATCTCCTATTATGCCAATGCTAGGACCACCTTCCTCACAACACACATGCCCTTTCGATCCAAAATCAATCCCTAACTTCCCCATGCACAGTTTTCAACAGCTTTAATGAGATACAATTCATATACCATACAATTCCCCCATTTAAAGTGTACCTCCACTTTTCATGAAGACGGCGCCGAGAGCAAAGAAGAAAGCCCCTACCAAAGCCAAAGCAAAGGCTTTGAAGGCAGAGGCAGCAATGCTGAAAGGCATCCACAGCCACACAGAAAGAAGATCTGCATGTTCCCCACCCTCAGATGGCTCAAGGCACTGCGGCTCCCAAGGCAGCCCTCGAAATATTCTCGGAACAGTGCCCCTGGGAGAAACCAGCATGACCACCATACCATCATCAAGTTCCCCGACTGCGAGTCAGCCATGAAAGAGAAAGAAGACACCAGTACTCTTCTGTTCACTGTGGATGCCAAGGTCAATGAGCACCAGATCAAACAGGCTGTGAAGAAGCTTTATGACACTGACGTGGCCAACGTCAACACCCTCATCAGTCCTGATGGAGAGAAGAAGGCATGTGTTCGACTGTCTCCCAACTATGATGCTTTGGATGTTGCCAACAAAATTTGGCTTATCTAAACTGAGCCCAACTAGCTAATTCTCAATGTTAAAAGTATTCACTGTAAAAAAAATAAATAAAGTGTACAATTCTATGGCTTTAAGTATACTAGTATACAGAGCTGTGCATACACCACAATCAATTTTGTCATACTTTCACTGCCTTTCCAAAGATTCTCTACACCTCTTATTCATCACCTCTCAAACTCTCCTCCTTCCCCAGTCTCACCCCCCTCCCAGCACTAGGCAACCACTACTCTACTTTCTGTCTCTACAGATTTGCCTATTCTGGGCATTACATATAAATGGAATCACACATTATGTGGTTCTTTGTAACTGGATTCTTTCACTTATAATGTTTTCAAGGTCCATCCACATTGCAGCATGTATCAGTACTTCAGTTCTTTTTATTGCTGAATAATATTTCATTGTATGAATGTAGCCCATTTTATTTATTGATAGACATTTGGATGTTTCCATTTTTGGCTATTATGAATAGTGTTGCTATGAGTATTCATGTAGAACTTTTTGTTAGGACATGTTTCATTTCTCAGATGGATAACTAGGAGTTAAATTATTGGGTCATATGGTAACTCTATGTTTATCCAGAGAAATTGCCAGAATGCTTTCCAAACCAGCTGTACCATTTTAAATTTCCACCAGCAGTGCATGAGGTTTTGACTTCCCTATATCCTTGCCAACACTTTTTATTATCTGTTTTTTATTAGAACTATCCTAGAGGGTGTGAAATGGCATCTTATTGTGGTTTTGATTTGCATTTCCTGATGGTGTTGAGCATGTTTTCATGTGTTTATTGGTCAGCTGTGCGATTTCATGGGAGAACTGTCTATTCATTTCCTTTGCCCATTTTTAAATTGGGATATTTGTCTTTTTATTATTGAGTTGTTAGAGTTCTTTATGTATTCTAGATATAAATTCCTTATGAGATATATGATTGACAAAAAATTTCCCCCATTCTGTCATGTCACTTTCCTTATGGTATTGTTTAAGGCACAAAGGTTTTTAATTTTTTTATTTTTTTCCCCTTTACTGATTAATGTATTACAAATGTGTCCTTATCCACCCCATTGTCCCCCTATCCC
Source organism: Corynorhinus townsendii (assembly GCA_026230045.1). NCBI lineage: Eukaryota > Metazoa > Chordata > Mammalia > Chiroptera > Vespertilionidae > Corynorhinus > Corynorhinus townsendii. The sequence goes on along the minus strand of JAPDVU010000007.1, from coordinate 146,193,408 downwards.
CCCAGGCATGCCCTCCCCCCTTCCCCCATGTCTGTATACATTGGTTATGCTTATATGCATGCATACAAATCCTTTGGTTGATCTCTCCCCCTTAGCCCCGCCCTCCCCTGCTTCCCTCTGAGGTTTGAGCATCTGATTCAATGTTTCTCTGTCTCTATTTTTGTTCATCGGTTTACAAGGTTTTTAATTTTGATGTCATTTTGAGTAAATTTTGTATGTGGTAAGAGGTAGGGAGGGGGTTCAACATCATTTTTATATATGTGAATATCCAGTCATCTCAGCACCAGTTAAAAGACTGTTCTTTTCCCAATTTAATTGTCTTGGCTCCCTTGTAAAAAATCAATTAACCATAAAGTTGAGAGTTTCTTTCTGGACTGTCAGTTCTGTTCCTCTGAGCTATATGTCCATCCTACGCCCACAGCACAATGTCATGATTACTGTAGTTTTGCAGTAAGTTCTGAAATCTGGCAGTTAGCCTCCCATCTTTGTTCCTCATTTTCAAGGTTAGTTTGGCTACTCTGAGTCCTTTGCATTTTCGTATTAATTTTTGGATTAACTTGTCAATTTCTGCAGCTGGGATTTTGTAGGGATTACATGGGATATTTAGATCAATTTGGAAAGTATTGCCACCTTTAACAATATTATTTCTTCCAATCCATGAGCATGGGACGTCTTTCCATTTATTCAGGTTTTCTTTAATTTCTTTCAACAATATTCTGTAGTTGATTATAAATTTTTCACGTTTTTGTAAAATTTATTCCTAAGTATTTTTATGCTATCGTAAGTGGAATTGTTTTCTTAATTTTATTTACAGTTTAGTCATTGTTACTGTATAGACATACAATTGATTTTGTACACTGATCATGTATCCTGCAGCTTTGCTGACCTCATTTCTTAAAGCAATTTTTTTTGTGTGTGTGGATTATTTAGGGTGCTCTCTATATGTCATGTCATCTGTAAATACAGATAATTTTACTTCTTCCTTTTTTATTTTGATACTTTTTATTCCTTTCCTTGCCCATTTCCCTGACTAGAACCTCCAGTACAATATTGTATAGATCAGTGGTCGCCAACTTTTCGGACCTCACGGACCACCGGTTGACAACCGCTGGTATAGATGATGAGAGTAGATATCGTTGTCGTGTTCTGAATCTTAGGGGGTTGCATTGCCATTAAGTATTATGGTAGCTCTGGAGGGTTTGTAGGTTCTTTTTAACAGATTGTTTCTATGAAACAACAAGTGCAATATAAGTGAAATTCAGTATTTGTTGCCTTGAACAGAGCAGAACAATTTGTACAAAAAGAAAAGGAAAACTTTCTCTTCTCTCTTCTGTCCAGTCAGGAAGGACTTTCTGGGAAAGGAAGGATTTGAAAGAATTTCTTGAAGAAGATGCTTGGCAAAGCTTGTTAGGATGTGCTTTCTTCAAAATCCTGAGACAGCACGGGAGAGGGAGGTGGGTGTTGGGGGATGGCCAAAGAGCAAAGAGGAAGCTAACTTTTTCTTGAAGAGACAGTGGGACAGAGGAACCATAGAAGAAAGATACTAGCCCAGGATGGCCAAGCCCTATGAAAGGTTTTGTGGGCAAGCCACCATAAAGTAGGTTGAACCCTTCCTACAGAGGGTGGGATGATTCCTTAGTACCAGGCCCCTGCAGGGACTTTTGAAGGCAACAATTGGGAGGAGCAGGGGGACTGATATAATTCCCTATGCTATTAAGGCACAGCATCAGGGGAGCTCAGAGCCTGACCACTTTGGAGCATTCTTCACCTACCCTCAGAAATGTAAATAACGCTGTATTATTGCCAGTGGCCAGGTGATGGCTTGAATTCAGGTTATTTCAAGTAATAGCTAACCTCTTATCATGAGTCCAGCCTCATGCTAAGGATTGTGGTGAGCAGAAGGAAAGTCAGATAGGGTCTTTGCTGTGAAGGCATTTATAGCTGGAAAAACAAGAATTCCTTATTGGAAAGTGGTCTGACTCATGTAATTCACACAAGTCCAGAACTAAATATAAAAATGAGTGGGACAGTGAGTGAGGTAGGAGTTCAGAGGGGACAGAGAGAGGACAGTGGTCTGGTGACCAGGGAGAACTTTATGTAGAAGGTGAAACTTGACACCAATAAGCACCTATGAGAATAAGGTATCTTCCTTCCTCCCTCCCCCAGGCTACGAGAAGACCAATCCCGAAGCCTGGGCGTGGAAGCAGCAGCCTCTCTGGGAAATGAGAGGGAAGGTTCCAAGTGAGAACTTTCTCCTGTCCTCTTTTTCAGTGCTGTTGGTTATAAAAGAGACCAGATTTTCCTGCTGTGACAGCTGAAAAGACAAAATAAATCAAGAAAGGAATGGCAAGGATGAACCTGGAAATGAAGTTAACATCTCTAGGCTTGAAGACACCACAAAATGGTTTTCCCCTCGCAGTGGCTGCTCAGTTAGAGGTACGGAGGACTAGACTGCTCTAAAGGGTCTGGGAACATATTCTTCTCCCTGTCAACTCCACCCACCCCTCTTCCCACCCCATTTCCTCCAAAAGCCTTTTGCAGATGGTGCCTCTCAGTTCCCAGAACCAGTCTGGAGCAGTGATTAAAAAGACCAAAATTCCACAAACCATTTTTTTTTTCTTCTTGTACACCTCGGCAAATGTTAAGCTACGCTAAGACAGTGATCACTTAAGAGTGATGCTCAAGATTCTGCAGAGAAATTAAGAATTCCACTTGGCATGGAGCCAGTCCTCGAAAAAGTAGTGGTTTGGGAAAGGAAGGGCTCTGTGAACACTCTTTTCGGGAACCCTTTAGTCCCATAGGTGCTCAGACCTCCTTCTCGCCTCACTGATCCCTCTTTCCTTCCCCCATTTGCATGAACAAGAATTATTTGTATTACCAGTTTTCTGCATGTACTAATTAAATTAAATCAATAAATTGAATGAGCTAACTCAGCAGCTGAGAGTGTGTGTGTTTATATAGATATATCTATGTATGTATGTTGTATTTTAAAAACTCTGTATTAGCGAGAGATATTAAAATGAACAACATTTCAATTATCCTAACCCTTTTAGAATATATCAGACACTCTTGGTGAGAAAAAGCAGGATTACAATGAAGTAATTCCATAAGTCATAGTGGAGACTTTCTGATAAACTTTCTACAAACTGAGAAACTAAATGAGTGCAATTACTAAGCATGAAATTTCCCCAGTTAGTTGATTCTCCGTTCTTTGAATTCATTCTACATTGATGGAGGACCTAACTGAATTGTCAGCTGATAGATCATTAAAAATAATTTTTGATGATAGATCAGCATGTGTTTTTGGTATATAACTGGGAAGGAGTTCAAAGAGCTGAGTATCATTGCTATCACAAAACTCTCTCTGGTCCCATCATATTTTTGTGAACACATTTTCTCAGCATGTAGCTACAAGAAAGGAGAAATAGGAATAGAATTGAAGCTAAACAATGTCTCCTTTAACAGTAAGTAATACTCATCCATGGGTTGAAGAAAAAAGCCTTTCCATGTCATGAAGAGATGCATTTCCAATAACACTGTATTTTTGTTAAATATTTATTACAATTTGGCCCTCGCTAGTTTGGCTCAGTAGTGAGAGCATTGGCCTGTGGACTGAAGGGTCTCGGGTTTGATTATGGTCAAGGACTTCTTACCTTGGTTGCAAGCTCAGTTTCTGGCCCCAGTTGGGGTTCATGTGGGAGTCAACCAATTGATGTGTCTCTCATGCATAAATGTTTCTCTCTCTCTGTTTCTCCACCTCCCTTCCACTCCACTCTCTCTAAAAAGCAATGGGGAAAAAAATCCTCGGGTGAGAATTAGCAAAAATATATATACTTATTAAAATTTGTATTCTATTTTATTTATGATATTTTGGCCAATTGTATAATAAAAATCACTTTAATGAGTAATTTAGAAACTTTTCTATCACTTAAAAGCTTACTGTCACAGATTTTAGGTCAATTTTAATATATGCATACATTTTTACTACAGAGGGTATAATAAGCATAAAATATATTAAAAATAAAATTCTATGAGAGAAGTGGAATGCAAATGCATATTCAAGGAGAAATAGGAACAATATAAGATTTCTGATGGTAAAGAAGAGCTTGTTCATATACTTTTTAAACAGATGACAATGAGTAGCAAATTGCTATGATGTTTATATTCCACTAGATACATTTAAAAGATTTATACTGCAGTTTTAAAACTATCAAATTTTCATTATGTCAGAAATTACACCTTTTGCAATTACTATTTAAATTTGTGATAGAAATATTTACCCATCAATGTGCTCATGCTGCCTTGGCCTTGGTTTAGCCCTTCCGCTCATCTGGAACTTTCTTCTCCTCAGGATAGTATGGGTTGGGCAGGGGGTGGGGGCGTGGCCTGGGACAGGAGCACGTGAAGGGGACTGGGGAGCCCAGGTGCACTGTCTGCATCACAGCTTTCCAGTGCTCTTTCATTTTTTCTTTCTTTCTTTTTTAGTTTTATTTATTATTTATTTTTTTTAAATAAATCTTTATTGTTCAGATTATTACAGATGTTTCTCTTTTTTCCCCCCATCTCTCCCCTCCACCCGGTTCCCACCCCACCCTATGACCTTACGCCCCACCCCACTGTCCTCGTCCATAGGTGTAATATTTTTGTCCAGTCTCTTCCCGCACCCAACACTCCCTTCCCCCTGAGAATTGTCAATCCACTCCCTTTCTATGCCCCTGATTCTATTATTTATTGAATTATGAACAGTTTATTCTGTTCATCAGATTTTTTATTCACTTGTTGATACATATGTATTTGTAGTCACTTTGTTGTTCATAATTTTTATCTTTGTCTTTTTCTTCTTCTTCCTCTTCTTAAAGAATACCCTTCAGCATTTCATATAATACTGGTTTGGTGGTGATGAACTCCTTTAGCTTTTTCTTATCTGTGAAGCTCTTTATCTGACCTTCAATTCTAAATGATAGCTCTGCTGGGTAGAGTAATCTTGGTTGTAGGTTCTTGCTATTCATCTCTTTGAATATTTCTTGCCACTCCCTTCTGGCCTGCATAGTTTCTGTTGAGAAATCAGCTGACAGTTGTATGGGTAACTAACATACAACTTGTAGGTAACTAACTGTTTTTCTCTGCTGCTTCCAAGATTCTCTCTTTCTCTTTTGCCCTTAGCATTTTAATTATGATGTGTCTTAGTGTGGTCCTCTTTGGATTCCTTTTGTTTGGGGTTCTGTGCACTTCCTGGACTTGTAAGTCTATTTCTTTCACCAGGTAGGAGACGTTTTCTGTCATTATTTCTTCAAATAGGTTTTCAATATCTTGCTCTCTCTCTTCTTTTGGCATCCCCATAATTCGGATGTTGGTATACTTGAAGTAGTCCCAGAGGCTCCTTACACTATCTTCATATTTTTGGATTCTTTTTTCTTTTTGCTTTTCCAGTTGGGTGTTTTTTGCTTCTTCATATTTCAAATCCTTGACTTTATTCTTGGAATCCTCTAGTCTGCTGTTGGATCTCTGTATATTATTCTTTATTTCAGTCAGTGTATGCTTAATTTCTAGTTGGTCCTTTTTCATATCCTTGAGGATCTCACTAAATTTCTCGGAAGTTTCTAGAGGATTCTTGAGTAACCCTATAACCGTGGTTTTGAACTCTGTATCCAGTAGTTTGCTTTCCTCCATTTCTTTCATTTGTGATCTGTTTCTTTGTCTCAGCATTTTGGCTGCTTCCCTGAGTTGATAGAGTGGTCTTGTGTGCTAGGTATCCTATAGGGCCCAATGGCTCAGCCTCCCCAGTTACCTGAGGTGCACACTCTTGGTGCATCCCTTTGTGGGCTGTGTGCACAGTCTTGTTGTAGTTAAGCCTTGATTGCTGTTGGTATCACTGGGAGGAATTGACCTCCAGGTCAATTGGCTGTGAGGACCAGCTATGTCTGCAATGGGAGAACTGCTGTGCTGGAGAACTGCCCCTTATGGAGCAGGACTTGCTTCAGTGGAGCTTTGGTGCTCACTGAGTCTGCCCCTTGAGTGTCACTTATGGATGTGAAGAGTTGTAATCTGGTATGGCTTCACACTGGCCACTGGGTACACTGGCTCTTGGATCTCCAAGGAGGTGCAAAGTCAGCCACTGCCTGTGGCCACCCAGCAGGAGCTACAGAGAGATCTGCAGATTCCTCTTCTTTGTTTGGGGTTTGGAAATGCCCAGATGAGGCCCAGCTGTGAAGCAATGCAGGCTGCTGCTGCAGGGCCTTAGGCCTTCTTTTGGAAGCTTTGGAGCTCTCTGACCCAGCTGCAGTTTGTTAGGTTTTAGGTTGCAAAATGACAGGCCATTCATATGCAAAAGCTGCTAAGCACAGCTTGGGTGGGGTTGTAAATTGGGTGGGGTGGGGTCTCAGGGACTCACCAGGGCGGAACAAACAGCAATGGCTGCCAGTCAGCCCTGCCCCAGAGCTGTGCCTGGGTCTCTGTGCCCTCCAGCCCCCTGCAGGAACAATGATCACTGCAAGCACCTCTGAGAGAAAGCTGCCCTCACGTTCCTATCCGATGTCAGATTGTCTAGTTTCTCCCTGTATGAGTCTGGGTCCCCAGAGTCTAGCCTGGAACTGGAGTTCAGAGCAATGGGGAACTTGTATCTCCCTCCTAATTGAATAAAACAGCACACCCAGTTACCAGCCTGTTTCTCGCGTGTCTTGGTACCTCCGCCCTTCCGCACCTCTGCACCTCCTACCAGTCTCAATGCACTTTTTTCTTTCCTTCTAGTTGTAGAACTTCCACTGAACCAGCTTTCCTATGGTTCTAGATGATATTTGTTTTGTCTTTTAGTTGGAGTTTTGATGTGGTTGTGAAAGGCAGCAAGTACTGTGTTTACCTATGCTGCCATCTTGGTTGTTCCCCCTCCAGTGCTTTCTTGACCCCATCGTTCTCCAAGAGCCAAGCAGAGGCAGATCCGTGCCTTCCCTTAGGAACTGTTCCTTCTGACCTGAGGGAAAAAGCAGGCACTGCCCACACAGGTAAAAGTCCCCAGGACTTTCAGGCTACAAACCCCTGCACTATCCTCTGCCCTAATCAGTGATGCTTGGCTTCCTGTGGGGAAGTGGGCTGAGGGATTTGGGCCCATCCACCATCCACTGTACAGCTCACCCTCCCTCCCAGAAGGCCCTGGGTAAGCACTCTGAGAGAAAGAGAGAAGACTTTAACACGCAGCTGATGGAAGAGACAATCTCTACACGGATGCAGAGAGGGGACATCAGAATCCCTAGACCTCTTGTTCTTAGTAAGAAAGAAGGACTTTATGCTCTTATTTTTTTCTATATGCTCATAATTCAAGAGAATTGATGCTTTAAAGGGTCCAGAGCTTGAGATATTCACAATGCTCCTTTAGGACCAGCTACAACAGAAGACAGCTACCTGTATAACAGAAAGGCCATCATAAAGGAATCAAAGTCTTTGGGAAAGGCAATCCAGGAAGGCTGCCTGGAGGAAGTGAGATAGTTGAATTCATTTTAAAAGGAGATTTGAGTCTTGTGGAGGCTACTTAGCAACAATCCCAATGTTTATTGCCTCCCAAGATCTTTTCTCTTTGGTGAGGAATTATAGCATAATGTCAGAGATCAGCTGGAGTCAGATAAGCTGAAATTTGGAGGACAGAGGTGAGAGGGTTGGAGTGGGAAGAGAGAAAAAACATCCTATCTCAAGTCCAGTAACATTGCTCCACTTCATTTCATTACCAGAGTTGAACAGTGCTTACAAATGATGACGTTATAAGCTGAAATGTGATCTCCTGGGAAAGAGTATCAGCTGCCTCAGTAATTATAGATCCGCTCCCTGCCTGCCTTCGATTGTGATCTATGTGAGCTGTGAGAACCAACAGGCATGAGCACCTTCCACTGAGACTGATGATATTTTACCTGTAAAGAGCATGCAGCACAGTTCAGCCTTATTGGGTCACCCTGGCCTGGACCTTGGCCAATAAGCCCACAGGAGCTATGCCTAGCTGCAGCTCAATGGACAGGCCAAGAGAGACAGCCAGGCCCATCACTCAGTCCGTGGGTGAAGAGGGCACAGAGCAGTGGGCACCCATTGACTTTCCAACTCAGTTTGGCCTCCCTTACAGGTACTAGTGCCAGCCTTACTAAGCTGCTTGCTCTTGCCCTGTACCTCCCTGCCTTGTGCTCTCCTGCTCAAGCCACTTACTTCCCTCCCTTAATGCCCTTTGTTTGCACATCCCCAGGTCTACCTTCTACCATTCCTTCAAGGCCCTCCTCTAAGGCCCCTCCTCTGAGAAGGCTTCTCTGATTCCCCATCAACCCACTCAGCCCTTAAAATTAATCACCTGTCATCCTCTGTGCTGCAGTCCCTGAACCCTTTACCTGCAATTTTCCATGGACTAGATCCCTTCCTACCTTGCAATATGGTTATCAACATGGTCTAATTTTCCTCTCCTAGCCTGGAGCTAGGATTATCCGCCCCTCTTCACTTCACCTCCATGAGCCTGAGCTAAGCCCCTCCTGGGTGCCAGGCACTGTGCAGGTGCACTAATGAGAGGAAAGTGGCCCTGCAGCCAGGCATTCACACCCCAATAGGAGAGCAGAGGCCAAGCACCACCCTCCATGGCCAAGCTCCACGCTAGTTCTATAACTTTAGCCCAAAATGTGGCTTAGTTCCAAGTGGTTGAAAAGTGATTTATCTTTAGCCAAACACAGACCAGCCTGTGACCCATCGAGGATCCAGAGTGTAGTGGTTGGAAGGCAATTGAGTAAATACTGCTCAGTGCTCAGTGAATGGGCCCAGGCTTCTGGGGAATGGTGAACACATCCCGGCCATGATATTTTATCAACTAGAGTCTCAGGAGGGACTCTGGAGCCAAGATTCCTATGGGCCCCAGCAGAGCACCGGGAGAGCATCCATTCGCATCCAGCAGGTGGTTCCTAAGTTTCTGGGATGCTAATAAAAGTCCTGGATGTTCTTTGCAGAAATGCACAGACATGTGCATGCACTGTTTAACACACAGTTTTAGGAGATTCATCTACTCTTGGAAACCCATCCCTGGGACCCTGGATCAGTACCTTGATGTAAGGAATGGACCCGTTAGTGCAGTTGCCATGGAACAATAGGCAAAAGGTGCTCAAAAAATGTTGCAATAATGAATGATCCTGAATTTGACCAACCAAGTTCCTTACTTGTCTTCACTTAATCACTGTTACTTGTACTGTCTGGTAGAGCCAGCATGAGGTCTTAGCCAGAACCCACCTGCTGTTCAGGCAGAATAGGTGGCCTTCTCTATGGTGGCATCTGTGGGGTTCAAGCATCTTTCTTCAACAATCTTCCTTTGCCCCCCAAACATCATGCCTGAAATTCTACCATTAACACTAGAACACTTTGAAGCAAGAGGTTACAGTGATTGGAGCCCACAGGTTAAGAACAGGTGTGTAGAACTTCTCTTCCTCTGAGGAAGGGGCTCAGCAGATAAAGGTTAGTGAATCGGACTGTAGAGACTTCCCAGCTGGGGCTCTGACTTCCTCCATGATGAAGAACTGCAGAGACCGTAAGAGCTATTTCAAACTCCCTCACAACACCACCTATGGGATCTGACAATTCAGAAACAGAAAATATCCTGGAAAGTCTTTTGTGAACTAATAAGAGTTACCAAGAGCCCTCAGCCTCCAGAAAGTTTGGATTTATCCAAGCAGGAAAGGCCTTCCCAAAAGGGATGTGGAAGGGCATCCACAATGTGCTGGGTGGTTTCCACATATTATCTCATTTCATTTTCACATGGTTGGGAATAGAAAGTACACCATTCCCCCATGAACAGGACTGGAAACTGAGGCAAAAGTGCCCAAAGTTACACAGCTCTTAAGTTGCATCAAACTCAAGGCTGTTCAAAGCACATAATCTTCCTCAGTGTAATACATCGAGGGTGTTTTATTTTGCTTCAGGATAGAACACAGATCAGGTTCATAGTCACTTCAGTTCAAAAATAAATAATTTGGGGAGACCAAGGTTGCCTGAATGACGTCAACTTCAAGATTTGGGGAATGAGCCAAAGCCTCACTATTTCCCATGGAACCAGTGCTGGGTTTGCTTCACGATAATGAGAACTAATAACTTTTCTTTTCAACATACATGCCCTGCAGACCTTAGGACCCTTGTGAAAACTGCAAATGGGAAGATGTTCCCTGATGGCCCAAGTCCAAATCCTCCAGAGGCCGAGAAAAAGGCTATGACAGCCATCTCCACAGATGCCAGGTCCTGGGGCCCGCGAACCCGAGAAGACTGACCCTGTGACTGCAGGTGAATGTGACCAGGGACTCACCTGTCCACATTTTCTTCACAGAGCAAGAAAATGACCCACCTGGGAAAATATTCCTTTCAACCACATTCGTCATTTCAATATTCTTCCCCTTTTTCAAAGTATCTTTGTTTACTCTGCCTCTTAGGCTTTTTCTGTTGTTTCTGTGAACAGGTGTACTCCCATAAATTTGATCATCATTGCCATCATCATAACAGCCAACAGCCAGGAATTCATTTGCAGTTTAAAAAGCACTTTCCTACCAAAGGCAACCCATGATCCTGGGCCATAACCAGGCTTCCTAAGACAGCCAGTGTTGACATAAAGATGATTTTTTTTCTTTGGTAATAAGCAATTTTGAGTGTGTTTACCTTTTACTTATTTATATTTGTTAATCCTCACCTGAGGATATTTTTTCTATTGATTTTTAGGGAGAGTGGAATGGAGGGGGAGAGACAGAGAGAGAGAGAAACATCAATGTGAGAGAGACACATCGATTGGTTGCAACCTGCACTCGACCCAACCAGGGCTGGGGATTGAGCCTGCAACCAAGGTACATGCACCCGACCAGAATCAAACCCCGGACCCTTCAGTCCATGAGCCAAAGCTCTATCCACTGAGCTAAACCAGCTAGGGCTGGCTGTGTTTATTAACTTTCATTCCTGGATTTTTCTTCCTCTATCTCTCACAGATAAATTTATTTTTAACTAGATTTTTTGAATAAATAACTCCCCTACTGATCCCATTAGAGAAGCAGTAACCAGTCAGGGTACCTCCATGCAAATACTTTTGCACACCGATACTTGCAAACTGATGACTGTTGAGGTCTAGTTACAGAGGTTTCTCAGACAAAAACCATTTGGATAACATTAAAGGAAAAACCCAATCTTTTTTTTTTCCATTTAATAGAAGGTTCTGCAGAAAATATTTTTGGCACCTCAAGTTGTCTTGTTGTTAATCAGCTATTATTATAGGGGTTCACACCAGAACAATGCTCTAAAAGCTCTTTATCTCGTTACATAAGCAGAATGGCATTTCAGAATCTCATTTTTAAAAGGCATTAGTCACTAGTATAACAAAACACATGGTCTGAACCAATAAAATTTAATGCTCAAATAAAAAATGCTTGTTTACATGCGTTTTTATACGACTCTCTATGTAAAAGAAACCATGTTTTCATGAGATATTTTCCTTAGGTCAGTGGACACTCCCTCCCACTTTTCTAATAGAAAGCCAGCCCATCCCACTGTCACTGCCCGGAGAGGGGGCAGAGATCCAAGGGGAGAGGAGCAGATTCGGGAGTTATGAACGCATGATTTGAAGTGAAACAGTAGCACTGCCTCCTCATTCCCCTGACTCAGTCTGGTATCAGAACTACTTCTACAGAGGGGTCGTTGTTGGAATCTTTATCACTTCTCAGCCCCAAAGCCCACCACTGTGGGCCCTGCAGTAGGTCCCTCCTCGCTACACCAACAGTAAAGAGAGAGCTAGATGCACGTACTATCACAAGAACACTGACCACAGGTAGAGGTTTTTTCCTACCACTCCTTTTCTTAAATCTCAAGTCCAGAGGATCTATCTATTAATACAACAGCTTATTAAATTTATTAACTTTTACTTCATCCCAAATAATTAAATCCTGTGAGATAGGGCAATAGTTCACTTTAAGCCACCATAACTCGTATTTGGTATCTTTAGGCTAGAATTTCCCCTTCAATCTAATTCAAATTTCCTAAGTAAAGTTTATGGACTAGCAGTATCCGATTTTTACCTGTGTTACTGAGTTGATGTATTTCTTTCATGCATTCAGAATTAATAACATTATAATATTATAAACAAAACATTAGGTTATTTATAAACTTGACTTATATGCTTAGGAACCATGGGAAAGGGTACCAGAGTTAAAGATGAAGTTTCTTGTAGATAATATTTTCTTTTTGGTTCTATGAATAAAAATAGGTGTTGCATTAAATATTTTATTGTACTGCCCTGGCAGGTTTTGCTCAGGGGTTAGAGTGTCAGCCCACGGACCAAAGGGTCGCACGTTCGATCCCTGGCCGGTTGGGGTGCATGCAGGAATGCAGAGGCAACCAATCAATCAATGTCTCTCTCACACCATCAAAGTTTCTCTCTCTCTCTCTCTCTCCTCTTATCCCTCCCTTCCACTCTCTTAAAAAAAAATAAATGGAAAAAATATACCTGGGTGAGCATTAACAAAATAATAAAGTATTTTATTGTACTAAGAAGTTAAAATTTTATTCAATAGCACATTAATGATTTATTAGTGTTATTAATTAAATATCAAAGCCCTAATAAATAAAAAATTAATTAAGCTTAACAGTAACAAAGAGGGACCAGGAGAACAGAGAAATGTCCTGAAATCTATTTGTATGTGTGTGTGTGTGTGTGTCGCATGCACGCGTGCGCAAAATAAGTACTGCTACTACTAATTCTTCCTTTTCTTCACCTGAAAGCCTTGCAAATTCTAGACAAACTACTTCTCTGTCAGAGTTCAGAAGGAGAAGGAAAATACAAAACGAAGCCGACACCATTTTTGGCCCATGATGTCATTTGCTGTCTTCCAAAGCCCGTGGGTCCGATTTTGATGTCAGGGTGCGTAACTCTGCAGTGACAGCCCCAACTGTATTTGAAGAGGGAAATAACCTTTCAGCTCTGCGGCAGTCATTTTCCCCACTAAGACAAATATAGCCCAGGCTGAAATCACTTAGTGTCAATCAAGGTAACCAGATCAGCTCAGCGTTAATAATGAATTTGGTCACATGCCCCCACAGAGAGAAAAGTGTGAGATAGCTGAGCACTGTTCCATGTGACACCCACCGGCTTCAATGTCAGGCCACAGTTCTCCTAGCCCAGCTGGGAAGCAACAGGGTAACTTAATCTACCACCCACTCTAATTGCTAAACTGAGAGAATTATCAGTTGCCAGAAAGGGTTTTCAAAACACTGGGTCCAGGCTCCTATGCAAATCCATGCCTGGGGTTGTCATTAGGGATGGACCAGGCTTTGTGGGGTCTAAGGCTTATAGAATTGGGGGTCTCTCTTTAAGGAAAGAATGCAGTTACAAATACCAAATTAGGAGCAGGACCTTCCTTGGAAAGGAAGGAGTCACAGTCCCTGTAGCTTAAGTGTCATTAACATCATGATAAATCCACCTCTGGTTGTCATGGAAACCAAAAGAACATTAGACTCCTGTGTCCAGGATTTTTGATGGGCTGAGTCCAAGAAGGTATATCTTCTCTACTCTTATGTGATTGTTTGTACTTTTCCATGTTTCTTCACGCAAAGATGAACTATACAATGTTATCATGGGTCATCCCTTCACCAACCCTAAGCCCACCTCAAATGTAGCATTGTCTTTCTAACAGGTACCCATCACCAGTTGGTATGCTCTGGTTGTCCTCTATAGCGCCAACTTGTAAAGGTTAAGGATTTGTTCCAAATATCCCTGAAAGGGCAGAACAGGACTGACTCCATTTTGTACTGTGTCCTCCATCTTGTGTAACTGTTACAGAGAACCAGAAAAATCAAACAATGCCAGAGAGCTTGGGGTGGCACTTTGTTTGCTGCCGTGGCTTGGAGAAAGTGAATTCAAATTCTAAGCCAGACTACAAGCAGAACTTCCCTTCTTATTAAAGAGCCAGCCCTTCGTGCACTGAGTGGTTATCTTGCTGCTGGCCTTGACAATAACACAGCTCTATACAATTTTTAAAAAATGCTCCTGGCATGGTTATATTTAGTCACTGGCCTACAAGGTCGGACAGCAAGGTTTATCTTCCTCATTGTTCAGGCAGGCTGGAGAGAAAATTTCTTTTTTAGTCTGGGAAGGATGGCAGGGAGTTCCAGGGAGAACCACGGAGTGTACCGGTCACTCATCCCACCCCTAAATCAGCCAATGGGAATGCAAGGGGAACTAACCCAAGGCCAAAAAAATATGCTGACCGCATCCTGTCTTTGTATAACCAGACCCTAGCCCTCACCAATCGGAATTGGCCAACTCAGTGGTCCAAGCATCACCCCACCACCCGACCAGCCCTATAAAATTGCTGTGCTTTTGAAGCTCAGGGCTCTCTTGCATCCTACCGCTGCACCAGTGGGGGCTGAGAGACCAAGCCCGAGCTTGAATAAAGGCTCTTTGCATTTGCATCGGACTCGGCTCCCTGGTGGTCTTTGGGGATCTTGAAATCTGGGCATAACATCCCCAGTTTCCCCTAAATAATCTACCATAAAACCTTTAAAAAAGATGACCACAGGCGCTATCTCTAGAGACAAAATAGAGATAAAAACAGTGGAACAGTGAAGTCAGGGAAGACCTTTGAAACAGCCAGTTTCAGTCAAACCAAAGACTACTTGTCCTATTTAAGTATTCATAAGCAAACTAAAAGCATTATTACCACACTTGGGAAAATCATATTGTTTAATCCCTCAAATGCAATGCTGGTTCAACATTTCAAAATTTTGTTAAATTAATAGACTAGGAGAGAAAAGTTATATAATTATCTCAGAAGAAGCAGAAAATTGATTGCATGAAACTTAACTCATTTCCAAGAAACTCTTAGCAAGTAGGCAACAGAAGATTTTTTTTCTTGGGAAGGAATGTCAATCAGAAACCTAGAGCAAATATCATACCTAATGATGAAGTAAGAGAATTATTCCTATTGATATTAGGAATATGATAAAGATGCCTACAACTATTTCACATGACCTCAAAGTCTTAGCCTATTAAATTATAAGAAAAAGAAATGGCATAAAACTTTGAAAGGAAGAAACAAAACTGACAGTATTTGCAGACACTATAATTATGTATCTAGAAAATCTAAGAGAATCTGAAGTAAACTATCAGGATTCACACAGTTCAGTTAAGAGGCCAAGCATAATATTAATATGAAAACATTAGCTTGGTTCTATTCTATAATAACCATTGCAAAATGTTATGAAAAACGATCCTATTCACAAAAAGCCACAAAGCTGCAAAATACCTAAAAATAAACTAAAAATCTGCAAGATCTACATCAAAAAAATGATAAAAATTTTACCAAAGGACATAAAAGAAAACCCAAATAAATGGAGAAAATGTTCATGTATCCGGTTGGAAATATTTGGCATCGTAAAGATGCTCATTCCCCCACAAATTAATCTATAAATTCGGTGAAATCATAATCAAATTCCCAATGGGATTTTTCAAAGAACTTACAAACCGATCCTAAAATTCTTCTAGAAGAGAAAACATGCAAGAATATCCAAGGCAATTTTGAAAAAGAAGTTCTAAAAGAGAGTACATGCTGTTCTGAATTTCTGAAGTAATCCAATAGAGGCTGGGCTTAAACACGAGTAAGAAGGAACACTCAGCCACATAGAGAGTATACAGATTGCATGTCATTGCAGTGACCCTGAAGGATAAGAGACTGCATCAAGCAGGAGAGCTTGGGGAACATAGCTTTTTGGGTTTGCCTTAATTCCACTGTGAGTGCCAGGCTTGAGTCCTGGCATTGTCAGCCTGCCAGACGAAACTGTGAGGGGATGGGAAGTCCCCAGCAGTGTTTTCTGGAGCCCACAGGTCCCAGCCACAACACTTCAACACTCCAGTATGGTTTTACCAAACCACTTTGGTAAGCCACATTATCCAGGCCTATTATCAGGCCCAATTTCTTGCTATATTGCTATAATGCCATATGCGGAACTAAACACAGATTCAATGATAATAACCAGTCATCACACATGCTTGGTTGCTCTAAGACAATATGACAGGCCATGTGTGATGCCTGGCTATTAAACTCAATCTAAAGCGCATTCTCTACTGGACTCCGTCAGAAATGTGGAAGAGCATGTGCTTTCTTCTAGAACTCCTTTGTCAGAATTTCAGGTAGACACGTCATTTATCTATTGGGAGGAGCTGAACAGTGCAAGCCTGGTGATTGCCCGTCACAATATCAAAACATAATACAAAATTATGGAAAATAAACATTGTGACATTGATGCAAAATAGCTTAATAAGACATAAGGGAATTTAGCAACTGAGCCATGAATATATGGGAGTGTTTTCTCTGATAAATGTGGCATTTCAAATCGATAGGGAAAGGATAGACTGCCTACTCAAAGTTCTGTTGGAGTAATTTACTGACCATTTGGGAAAAATTAATTTGCTTCACTACGTTCAATATCAAAAGTAGAAGTTCCAGAAAAAGTAAAGACTTAAGCGTGTACACAACTATAAGCTTTAGAAGAAAATCTTGGCAGACACTGTTGGTTGTTGCCCCAACAGCAAACTTTTCATGCTTCCTTGCTAAGAAAACTCTAGTGTCAGTGACATATTGGGTGACAATGTCTTCAGGAAAGATAGGGCCTTTCTCTGGTTTCAGCAGATGAGTCATGTTTGGTTTAAGCCAGTGGTTGGCAAACTGCGGCTCGCGAGCCACATGCGGCTCGCAAGCCCCGGTTTGCCACTCTGTTGACTAATGAGTTTGCCGACCACTGGGATAGGGGCTTAATCACAAGGAACAACAACAGCCTGTAATTATTGGAATCGAGAGTCTAGGCCAGTGGTCGGCAAACTCATTAGTCAACAGAGCGACAAACCGCGGCTCGCGAGGCGCAGTTTGCCGACCACTAAGTTAATCATTGGAATCTGACTCACCTTTGCCAGTGATTGGTTTAAAAGTAGGTATGTGATCCAGTCCACACCAATGGTATTAGAGTGAAGATTACAGGGAGGAGTCTGAGAAAGATGTCCCCACATGATAAATAAAGAGGTATCTAGAAGAGGCCATAGCCTCCTTCCACGTACTCTACCTTTCTGCCATGAGAGGATATGCTGTTTGAAGCTATGGAAGCCTCTTGTGACCATAAAGGGAAAACCAAGGGAACCCCGCAGACATGACCAAAAGCCCTGACATGATCAAACTACTGAATGAATCAACCCTGGAATCACCTATCTCTGGATTTTATGTTATATGAGAAAGTGAAAATTCCCTACTGCTGGTCTTATAGAGGAAGACCAAAATCTGATAGTAACCCTGACGTAGTTCTCCCATGGCACCCAGTACCGTCCCCCCAAATTATACTTGTCACACTGAATGGTTATCAGTCTTCACTAGATTGTAAGCTCTGTAGAGCAGGGACTCCATCTGTCTTATTCATTGCAGCGTTCCCACATGGAGCCTAGGGCCTCATACATGGTTTGTGCACAATAAATATTGATTAAAATCTTACTATCTAAAGAGGAATATAGGAATACATGTAAAAAAATGTGTGTGTTTCTTCAGTAAGTATTAAATAATACCCCACTAAAGCTCAAGGGAGTTGGATGGAATCACCGAGGAAAGGTTCCAAGAGCGGGGAGAAGTGAGCAGGACCTTGCAGGAATTGTACCAGATGGAGGAGGACATTTCTGGAAGAAAGGGGAATAGGAGCAAGTCAAGTAGCAAGGCTGGGTCCTAGGTTTCAAGTGAGGTGAGTGCCAGAGATAAAATTGGATTAATTGCAGAGGGTCTTGAAGACCAGGCTAAGGGGTTTGAGCTTCATTCTGTAAGAAAAAGGAAATCCCTTAAAATTTTTGAGTGGAGCAGTGGCATATACAGAACCAAGCTTCTGACTATTCAGCCTGAGGCAGCATGGGATAAACTGGAGCAGGTGGAATGGAGCCAGGATGACCAAGGAGGCGGCCATTGAGATACTCTGAGTCTCAGCAGGTGGGGTATCACTTGAGTATGACCCCTTTCCCACTTTTAGCCTATGATTGTGGAATAAAAACTATAATTAGTATGTAAAGCAAAAACAAAAGTGATTTTTAAAAGGCCTGTAAGAACAAGTCAGGCAAAGATTATTCCCCACCGTGACTCTACAGATGGGAGGCCAAGAATGAGACCCAAGAACAGAAGGAAAGAAAGTTTCCAGGCAACCCCTTTACCCCCAAAATGAGCTCTTCAGAAGCCCCCCCTTTTGGTGGAGGCTATGAGGGGAAACGTGGTTCCTCTTTGCAAATCCAATGTCATTCATTGTTTGCAGTGTTTTCAACTATAGGACAACTTTTCTGCTGTCCCTAAAATCCGTAACTTTTCCTCCAACGACAAAGTTAGGATCCAAACAAAAGTGGGTGAATGTGCTTTTCTCCAGAAATGCCTAAAAATGAGCAGGAGGAGAGATATTGAAGTAAGCTTTTTTTTTTTTTTTTAGCACTTTAATTATGGTACCAGCTCAAACATTCCTAACATCTTTCATGTGAGGTGATCAAAAGCAATTTTATCTCACTTCCTGAAATGTCTTCAGATTTCAATAAAGAGATGAGATTTATTATA
The DNA here is from genome assembly GCA_026230045.1 of Corynorhinus townsendii. Taxonomy (NCBI): domain Eukaryota; kingdom Metazoa; phylum Chordata; class Mammalia; order Chiroptera; family Vespertilionidae; genus Corynorhinus; species Corynorhinus townsendii. The sequence continues at coordinate 146,174,821 of JAPDVU010000007.1, read as the reverse complement.
CATTTGCATCAAAGCTACCAACTCAGATACCTGACAGCATGTCATATTTTACCAAAAAGACGAAGCCTTAACATTTTACCGTCACAAGCTTTCCAGTCCCTTTGTATTTCAGCATTCCTGCCGGACTCGCCAGGAGAGAAGGTGCCTTGAACTTTTCTGACCCTATTGTGTCAAACACATCTCTCGTGCGCTTCATACTCTGTCTCAGTTCTTTTTGACAGTCAGGTCTGAGGTTTAAGAAATTCTCCACAGGAAAAACCTCAAAATGTGGACTATGCCTTCCACTCACATCTGGAGCCATATATCAAAACCTGCCTCCACAGATCAGCTTTTCCTGACAGAAAGGAAGGGATGTCTATCTTCCGACCTAGCAACTGGCTGAGTGCCGGAATACCTGCCATACCTCCTTTCCCTCATGTGCACCCTTGCTGTCCATGTAGCAACACTCCCCTGCGGGCCGGGGCTCAGAGTCCCTGATATCCCAAGAACCTTCAATAGGGCTCAGCCAGCTGGGATCCACCGTTTCACGCCCCAATTTGTGAAGTCAAATTTCTTCACTACTAAGGAATATGCATATTTTAAAATACTAAAGCCCAATTGATTCCAAACCTCTGGGAGTGAGGCCCACACATCACTTCAATTTTTAAAGCAGCCTTGGTCTTTTTCATCTGAAGTCAGAGATCAGAACCACTAGGCAAGATAATCTCTAGGGTTCTATTATCGCTAATGTTCCATGATTCTAGGAGGTGCTAATGAATTCCTAGGGTGCACCACTCCCTTTGGAAACAAGATGAGTGATCCTAGAAAGGCAAATAGTTTCAGTGCAAAGACCTACATCAATGACTTAGTAGTTGTTACGTAGAGCTCAGTGGTAAGGTTTAAGGCAGTACCTGGACTGAATGGGGAAGAGAGGTATATCAACCAGCAAATGGAAAAGAGAAGCACTCAAGATTTTTTCCCAGGCTGTCCTAATCCAAAGAAGAGATCACGCAGGAAGAGATCTCAGACACAGATGTAGATTGGCGCTAGTCCTCCTTTCAGGTATGTATTGCTGTGAAACAAAACCTTCCAAATAGAAGTGACTCAAAATAACAGCCACACGCGCATAATGGTGTGATTTGGACAGGGTTTTTGGGAGATAGCTCTTCTCTTTTCTAAGCATTAAGGGGGAGGATCTTGATTGGGACTGGAGGATCCAAGGTGGCTTCACATCATGTAAGGATGTCTAACATCCAGGCTGGAGAGACTGGAAGAGTAGAAGGATGGCTGGGCCACCCTCTCCAGCAGGGTAGTCAGACATCCTTACATGATGGCTCAAGGCTCTAAGAGAGTGAAAATGGAAGCTATCAGATCTCTTAAGGGCCTCTTACAAGGCTCAAAACTGACATGGCATTGTTTCTATAGTTTTCCTGGCTAAAGCAGATGACAAAGCCAGCCCAGGTTCAAGGAGAGGAGAAATGACGCTACCTCTTGATTGGAGGCACAGCGTGTATATGCATGAAAGGCAGGAATTGTTGAGACTATCTTTGCAAATAATTTACCATACCCCTTACTCAGCTCACCCAGTGGATCCTATTGTGTGTCTATTGGTCTGAAAACCATATTATAAATGGGTGAAAAGAGTAGGTTGATATTCCTGACCATCCATCTCTAACTTAAATTGTTTAAATATTAATAGAACCACAAGCATATGCATATTATGTTCAGAAACATATATATTTATATCACTGCCTTAGCCAATCCTATATGATAAAAGCCTAATATGCTAAGAGTCTGGTCATCCGGTCAGCCGTTCAACCAATCAAAGCATAATATGCTAATGATATGCTAAGGACACTCAACCACTTGCTATGATGTGCACTGACCACCAGAGGGCAGACGCTCCAACCGGTAGGTTAGCTTGCTGCTGGGGCCCAGCCAATCGGGACTGAGCGAGAAGGGCCAGACATGTCCTGGAGCCCTCCCATGGTCCCTCCCCAGCTGGCCAACCTCCTGCATCCCTCCCTGGCCCCAATTGTGCATTGGTGGGGTCCCTCAGCCTGGCCTGTACCATCTCACAATCCTGGACCCCTTGGGGGATGTCGAGAGCTGGCTTCAGCCTGACGGCAGAATGACCGGTTGCTATGACACGCACTGACCACCAGGGGGCAGACACTCAATGCAAGAGTTTCCCCCTAGTGGTCAGTGTGCTCCCACAGGGGGAGCGCCACTCAGCCAGAAGCCGAGCTCACAGCTGGTGAGCACAGTGGCGGTGGCAGGAGCCTCTCCTGCCTCTGCAGCAGTCAGACATCCCCTGAGGGTTCCCGGACTGTGAGAGGGTGCAGGCCGGGCTGAGGGACCACTGTCTCCTAGTGCATGAATTTCATGCACCAGGCCTCTAGTATCTACATATTAAGTGACCATATCTAAAATATGGTCACTTATTATCTTCACCAGTGCCTCAGGAAGAGACAACGTGGTTGAATTTTTACCCTATAGCCCAGCCCTCTTTGAGGGAATACATTGAGGTTTTTAAGGATACAATTGGACAGAGGAAATTAAGAATACAATAGGAAGACAGCTGTTTCTCCTACAGTACTCTCAGCCTAAACCCAAATTGGCAGATAGACAGTCTCTTGGGCATCGGTTTCAGATAGTGAGCATAGCGACAATATAAAGAGCAGGAATTAGAACCAGGGGCTTAAAGTCCACTTGTTACAGGAAATCACAATCCCAAGCCTTAACTTGACCATCTCCTTCTGGAGGCTGTGCTCACTTTGTACCCCTTCACACCATCTGATCCCAAAGACTTTGGTATACATCTTATTTTATTTTAATTGCTCTTCAAATAGAACCCAACCCTGCACTCTGCTCTTGAAATCATGTCAAGAACAGTGTGGCTGGAACCACAACTCCAAGTGGAAAGATTTATTACCAAATGAGTTTCACTTGATTTCATATTGCAGTTCTACTGGCTAAAATTCCAAGACAACTTCCTTTTGTTATTTAAACAAAAATGAGACTTGGGGTATTTTTAAAACCACAAGACAATTTATATGAAGGCCACAGGGGTATAGTTGAAAGACTGCTTGTCCTATGAAGTTTACTGGAAAAAATATATGAATGATGTTGTAGACAGAACCACATAAAACTATGCCCAATCAGTTATCCAACAAGTGACATCCTGACATGGTGCTAAGCACTGAGAAAACAGAGAAAAATAGGACACTGCTCTGGCTCTAATAGTCTGAATAGGAGAGGCAGATATGCAATCCATTATATTGCACATGATATATTAAGTACTCTAATAATGATGATGATAATAATAGAAAATATTTATGTAGCATTTACTATGAATCAGGCATTGTTCTAAATGCTTTATTGTATATTAATTCGCTCCTCAAAATAACCCTTCTATTATCCCCATTTATGAATGAGGAAGCTGAGACACCGAGAGGCTAAATTATGTGTCCAAGGCAAGCCCCTAGCAGGCAGTAGGGCTGGGATTTAAACCCACAAGGTCTGGCTCTAAAGTTGGTTCTCTTCACTACCACACAGAGAAGATAGCAACTAATTGGTCTGGAGCAGTTGGGAATGGTCCTATTGAGGTAGTGATGGTACCATTTTAAAGGATAGGAGAAATTCCCCAGGTGAAAAAGAGACATTTGCAAACTTGAGGACTGATGAGAAGGCTGGTGGGGGGTGAGGGGTAGGCATAGATGGTAAAGAGTCCTGTGTACTGTGATCATGAAGGCCAAGGATCTTGGGGACAGCTAGCTTACCCACATCCCCTGTTCAGAGACTCACCCTTAATTCAGAACAATGTCCTCCAGATGACATGCTGGAATCTGGAAAAGGGCGATGGAAAATAAATCATAAATATCTATCTGTATTGTTTCTGTGTCTGAAGTCCTTTAACACACATTCTCTTAGCTATGCTTCATGTTCTGCAGTTGAGAAGACAGATAGAGAGGTAAATGTCACCCAGCATGTAAACCCAGAACCAGGTCTCAGACCAGGTCTTTGGATTCCTTATCCAGTGCCCTTTCCACTGTGACTAACACGTCCATCCCCAGCATTGAACCCAAAAATCTCCAAGTGTCTACTTGGCTCATACTGGATCCAGAGGACCACTGTCACACAAAAAGGATACCTAAGGACATTTAGACTGCTGGGACTCTGCAGGAAGCGGAAGCACCCACAGAGAAAATGACATTAAGCTGGTCATTATCACAGTCACAGTGTTCCTGCAGGCCTTGGTGTCCTCACCTGCAAATAAAGGAAGAGTGCTTAATATGATTTCCAAAGGGCCTGTCCAGCTCAGTCTTTCTTTGCCTCCATCACTGTCTACATGTAGCTTCATTATTTTAGTCAACTGCTGTTTTTGGCCATCACTGGGTGTCTAGTTCCACTCAAAACAGAGCCGAATTGATGGACTGTGCCATTAGAGCTGGAAGCTCAGTGTTGGGGACACAGCCTCAGGCATGTCTGTATTCCAACCGAGTTCCTCTCTTTGGTTTAAGCTAACCTTGAAGCGCCAGCATTTCCATGTCCCACTGTGGGATCTGCTTTGTAGCCTGAAATGAGATACGTGTCTCCCTATTAATATCCTCACACTGTGTCTGAATGCATTTTAAAGGCTCACCGTGCTCAGCAACCTGTAGGCCTGTTTTTGTTATTGTTGGTTAGAGTTGTGCATACTTAACTTAAAAGTTAGCACTAAATGCAGCTTTATCTGATCAGGGAAGCATGAAATAGAGAAGGAATGGGGAAATTTCCTTTGCAAAGCAGACACCCCTGGATGTATTTTTCATGTTGGAGATTTGCATCAACTTGAATGAATGGCAGTGGTAGTTCTCACCAGGTGAAGTGAGTGCCAATGAGGTCATGGATGGAGCAGTGGGCACTGCAAAGATTATAGTCTACCCGGCCCATGGAAAGGGGCAGAGGGCAGTGACCGTGTTAACTGGATTCCTAATTCTCTCCCCTGTTTATAGATGGCTCTTCAGTTTTCAAGGAGTCTTTACATTCCCTAATTCATTCGACCACTTTAGCACCAAGGAGGTGACCTTGGCATAGATAATTATCTCCAGTGACAGTAAGCTGAGGTTTGGCAAATGGCCAAAACTGAATGGAAAGGCAGGACAAGAACCCAGGTCTCCTAACCTCTAGCTCATGCTGTCACAATCACTGGGGCTCATACTTGAACTTCTTGAAAACAGAGGCTGCCTTACTCATCAATATATGCCTCAGGATTTGGCATACAAATTCAAGAAATATTTGTTAAATTTCTTGAACTCTAGCTTGACAAATGAGAGAGGATGGCCTTTATGAATTTGAGTAGGGACAAAAAAAAGTTTAAGTCCTTATGGTGCCTGCAAGGCCCTCCGTGATCTGGTCCTTGTTATCTTTCTGACCTCAATCCTCCTGCTTCTCCCACTACTTTCTTCCCTCTGGCCAATCTGGACTTCTTGCTGCTCCTGAAACATGCCAGATATAGTCCTGCCTCAGACCTTTGCACTGACCGTTCCTTCTGCCTGAAACACCCTTCCCCAGACAGCCAACTTCCTCTTGTCCCTTAGGTCTATGTGCAAACATCACCTTCTCCATAAGATCTGCCCCCAGCACCTGATTTGAACATGTAACTTATCCCCCACTCCAGTACTTTCAATCTCTTCTACCTTGCTCTGTTTTATTCATTGGCATTTTTTGCCTTCTATCACACTGCACACCTTCCTTGTTGCTTATGATTACTATTTACCATCTCCCTATACCTCATAGAATATAAACTCCAGGAGGGCAGGGTTAATTCATTGACATATCCCAAGGGCCGAGAACATTGTCTGTCTGGCATAGTAGATTTTCAATAAACATTATTGAATAAATGAGTAAATGGGTTTGCAAAATCACAAGCACACTTCTATTTTATAAAGACGTTTCCTTTCTGGTCTATCCAAGTGTAGGTAAGCTTAACTGTGATGGAAGTGATTCTTTTTGGTGCTGCAAGATTGTTGGGGAGGAGAGAATCTGTCCCCTTATTTTTGTCGAGATGAGAAGAAGCAGCTGTGGCCTGAATCACTGATCAAGTATCTTCTCCCAGTGGGTGTGGGTCTTTTGACTCTAAATGGGATTCTGGCAAAGAGGACTAGAGAGGCAGATGGGGGGGAAAACAACGGAAAAAATATCCCTCAGGGTAGATTTTAAGAGGGGCTCTCAGAATCAGTAAGGAGTAGTACTGTGAGCGCTACAAATGACAATTCTAGATATTGAGGAAGGGGTAGAATGTGGCACCAGGTCTACTGATGCTACAGCACAGGAGCCAGGAGAGGGATTCGGAGCAGATGGGCAGACAAGGAGAATGGACATGGCTGCTTCCGCCCAGGTTGAGGGAGGAGGCGATTTTCTCCAAATTGTGGAATCTCGGCAAGTATGCCAAGCCCAGGTACAGGTGAGCGGGAAAACAGGCTTTAAGCACCTAGACATCTCTGTGGAGCCAGCTGAGGTCTTTGCTGTTGGGGGCTGCTGGGCTGGTCACCTGGCAGGACCCATGAAGGCGAGGAGCAGGAGTTCAGGAAGAGGGCTAGCGCAGTGCTCAGGTGCCAGACCAGCAGGACAGGCGGCTGCTAGTCTTGAGAGCCTCAGCATCTACTCCCTCACCATGCCTGCTCTGGGGGCTGGGGACAACCTGAGCCCAGGGAGGAAAATGGGGGGAGGGCATGGGGAGGGTATCTCAGCGGGGCTTACCCAGGTGCCCAAAGACTTCTGGCAAGAGGAATGGCTGAGCCTGGTTTCTCTTTGTTTGGCAAGGCAGAGGGGAGAGAGACTGAAGGGCTTGCAGTCAGGGTAGAAGTCTAACATCACTGTTTGAGAGTTGGCCGAGTTGTTGCTATGTCAGAGCTCCAATTTCCTCACTCTCCTTCCTCCCAGGAGTGCTGACATAGCCGAAGGAAGGAGCACTCAGAGGCCTGCACACTCACACACACACCCAGTGCCTCTTCCCCCAGCCCCTCTCTGGAAGGACCCACAGTCTGATCTACTCCCTGCCCTGACCACGGCCTGAATCCAGGCAGGTCGGAGGAGAGGACACTACAGCAAGCCCTCCACTTTACAGCTGGGCTCCTTTGCCCACCCTGTCTCCCATCCCCCACCCACCCTGCGCCCCTCCAGAGCTCGTTTATTTGAACTAAGAATTTAAATGTAAATATGCAACATCCCTTCCCCTCTGCCTGCACTCAGCGGGAAAGGAGCGTGTGTCCAGCCCTGTCAGCTGCAGCAAGAGTGCCCTGTGTGCAGAGATCCTATCTCCACCGAAGAGAGCAGAAATATTAGACGTGGCTAAATAAGAAAACACAGATTATTGCTGGAGACCCCTAAGGCCTACTTTGTCTGTGCAATAGTTTGTTTTACTTTTCACAGAATTTATTTTGGCTGCAGCCAGATTGATGGTGATTATATCTGAAATCCCTCCCACATATCTGTCACATAAACACTTCGTTTAATTCAGGTTTGTAAAAAGCTACGGGCCAACAGGGAGCCAGTTTTCCGATTAATTAACAGACGCTAGTGCTGGGCACCTTGTCACATGGCCCAGAGGCTGAGGGTCCAAGAGGGGATGGCAGGCGGCCCTGGCCCCTTTCTCAGGAGTTTGAGCCCTTGGCTGGTCAAGGAAAACCAAGGAAAAGTTGGAGGAGGAAGGAGAGGGCCTCTCACTGTCTAGCTGGCAGAGGAGAAGGATTCCAGGCTGCGGAGTGGGCCAAAGCTGTCCATCCGGGCACAGCCAGAGGAGGAGGGGGATGTACAGGCATTTTGAAGTCAGTACAAAATAAACCCCAGGCTTCCTCCAAGTGACTGTAGATAGCATCACTGGATCCGACACCTCCTGGGAAGGGGAAGGGCCGTAGGGGCCAACAGCTGGGGAGGAAGGCCCCTGCTCAGGCAGCTGTCAGGGGACACAGGGCCCAGAGCTGGCAGCCGAGGCTATGATTCCCCGAGACCCCCAGACTGCCTGCTCCCCAGTGGCTGCTGCGGCCCTGCCAGCGCCGGGCAGGATTTCCTTCTGTCTGATGGGAGCGTGCCCCTAACAGGCTGCATATGCCCGCCAGCTGTTGCTCTCGTTTTGCCACCGCAGCCCAGACAAGAAGAGCATTATTTCCTCCTGGCCTTCTAATCTCCAGGCCTCGCTAACCCCGCAGGCCTGCTTCGGCATCGTTAACTCGGCGGTTCTCCGCGGTGAGTTCCCCTTCGCTCAGAAAAGGCTCTTTTATTCTCCCATCCCATTGCCTTTCCCTTTGCCGTGGGGTTCCTCCACTAAGGGGCTTCCGTGTGCAGGACTTCAGGGTGGACATCTGGTTTTTCAGAGGCATTAGTTACATGCTTACTGAGCGAATGGATTGGGAAGAGGCTGTTCCATCTGCACGGAGGGTCCCAGGCCTGGAAGAATTCCTGGGAGAATCCCAAGAACGAACATTTTTGGAGTGTATTAGCCTCTGGTTTGTACATACCATCTCATTTAATTAAAACAACAACAACAGCCAAAGAGCTATTTTGAACCTCATTTCACAGATGAGGGATCTAAATGGAGAGGGGAAAAAGACAAATGGGGGGACCCAGCCAAGAAGAAGCTAAACCAGCTCTAAATCCTCATCTACCTGAAGCCACATTTTAATACAATCCAGTACTTTGCAGAAAGGACACTGGGACTGGAAGGGAGACTTTCCCACTCTGGTCTTTGCCAAGATGACCTGGGTCAAGTCCCCAGCCCGCCCTGGGCCTTGGTTTCCTTCTGTGTAAAGGAGGGGTGGGTAGCACCACCAGGCCCTACTTTCCAGGGCCTCCTGCCCCATTCCACTTCCAAATAACCGCAAGAACTGGGCCATCCCCAACTCTCAACCTGCAGAGGGACCGGAGGCCAAACCCAGCTCCAGCCATATCCAGTTACTAACCAAACACTTGTCTCTCTTCCCAAATGAAACTGAACGTGCCTGTTGCTTGGGGCTCTTGACCAAGAGAGCTGATTTGTAACCCTTTCACAGCCGCTGTTTTCCCCAGCACTGCACGAAACACAACGCATCATGAGTCAGAGGTTCCTCCGTTCAGATCTCGCCCAGGGATGCCCTTTGTAAGGAGAAAGACCTGCAGCAGCCCAAGCAGGACATGCCATTTCTTACTTAGCCAGGCCTAATTTTTTACTTCTGTCCCTTTTGGTAAATGTCACTTTGGAAGTGTGATTCTTATTTCACCATCCTTTTTAAGACAAAGGGCGCCATTGTTCAGAGGGCGGGAAAGGAGAGGCTGGTTTAGAGGGGAGAGAGGAAGGGGCCGGGAGTCAGCAGAGTCAGGGGTCACGTCTGGGAACAGGCCCGCATGTCCCCCAAGGTGAAGCTGGGGAGGGCTGGGCTCCTGGGGAATGCTCATCCAACCTGGATGCCAAGTCTGTGAGAAACTCCCCACCTAACTACTTCAGAGAGTCTTTGAACATTAACTCCTTATTCCCCATGGCTCTCTGTGCAAGACACGACTAGGGTCAGTATGTTCCCCTGCCCTGAATTTTATTGGCTTCGAAGATTTTTAAAGCTCCACCTCCAGCGCCAAAACCAACCAAACAAAAACAAAACGGAACAAAAAGCAACCTCGGGGAACAGTACTGTGAACACAACGAGGATCCAAATTCCAAAACTCCCGGGTTCACCCCAGCTTGACGGATGTGATCGTCACAGCCAGGAAACCAACACGGAGCCTGCTCGCTGGCCTCCGGGCTCAGAGGCCTAATTGTCAGACTGTGTTTCCAGATGCAAGGTTCCTGCGTTTGGCACGAACTTTTTCTATAACAAACCCACTTTGGGGTCATTCATCAGTGCATAAATACACACCTGGGAGGTGGGGGACAGGCCCCCATTTTTCTGGCTCTATAAATACGGAACTCACATTTCTCCATTGACATTTGCAGAGGAATGATCGATTAGAGGGCCTTGCACCATGGAGCAATTTCAAATAAACGAGAGTGGTCTGGTGCATGCTCCAGCTCTCCACGCACGCCCTGCAGAGGAAATGAGCCCTTCCCTTCCAGCCTCTTCCTTTTTAGGTGAGCAAAAGCAAAGCCCCAAGCCTGAGAGGGTTTCCAGCTTTAAGCTTTTGACTCTGTGAGGTGGGGAAAGGGGGGTGTGAACACTCAACTCCATGTGCTGCTCAGCAAATGGAGGATTAGAAGTCCAAAACACAGAGCACTGAGGCCTCCGAGGCCACCTGGGGACCAAAGGGTGTCGTCGGTGAGACTTCTGCGGGGTGACTTCCCAGTGTCATCAGCAATAGGGGCCGAGGGCCACCTCTGTATGTGAGCCAAGTCGGTGGTAGTTCAAGTGGAAAGATTTGAGAGACCACTAGCATTGTTGCCTGACCCAAAAGTACTCCGCATGGGCCCCACAGTTAGACCTGGATGTCGGTGATCACCTTAAGGAAAGCAGCTCCAGGTCAATGTGGGAGGAGGGTTGAAAGTCATAACGTGGAGGCTGAGTGTGTGGAGCCTTATTTTTTTCACAAGTTTGAGATTGAAAGAAAGGGGAGAGAGCTTACCCTTTTATTAGCTAAGACAAGGGACCAGGTGACTGAGACTCTGGGTCCTGATTATTAACTGGTAGGAGTGGGAGTCCCTGAGCCTTGCCCAGCCGTACAGCACTCTCCACCCTTCTGAACCTCCACAACACCTTGGGTTCTCTCCAGAGCTTCAGTGGCTGGCTTCTCCAGCCCCACCATCACCATCCCCAGGTATGCAGGCCCCGGGCCTGGAAGAGAAAGTTGTGAGGGAGACGTAATGAAGGCGCTGCGGCCTCCTCCTGTAAGACCCTCTTTCAACACCAAACAGGCATCTGGCACTTGCTGAACTTTCTCTTGAGCTTTTAGAGGGCAAGACCAGTGTGGGAAAGGGAGGGCTAAGTGGATGGTTTGGGGGGAGAACTAAATTTCCTCAAAGAGGGTCTCTCTTCTTGGAATCCCTGAAAGCTTGTGTGACAGTATAATTAAGTGGGAGGCCATGACAGCCTGTCAAACTGGAGTGTGCCTCTGCTCGCCTGCGGTGGGAGGTAGGTGAGTGGGCTAGGGCATCAGGCCTGCCATCAGCACAGTAATTCCAGGTATGTGCTTCCCTCTGTCAGCTCCTGAGAATCATACATGCAGCTCACAGAGCTCCGAGCCAGGAGCCTGTCGCAGGTGAGGATGCAGCTACTCTCCAGCACAGCCCGTCCAGGCAGCTTCAGTAAAACAGAGCCGCCCACTGGAATGTCCGGCACCTCAGCCCTACTTGAAGGCTTCTCTCTCCAAGCCCAGCCTCATGGCCACCAGCACTAGTTATTCGTTGTTTGACTGTTTCAGTCCCTTTGCAAGGGCATATCCCTCACATCACCATCAGATGTGCTCCTTGGACATGGAGCGGTCCAGCCAGGTTCTTTATATCCATAGCAGAGATGAGAGATGAGAAAGAGGAGAGAGAGAGAGAGAGAGAGATCAACTGAATTATAAGAGACCTTACCATTAACTCAAGGGCCCAGCGTCCCTGCTTGTAACTCCTCCCAGTACACCCCCACCTCCTCCCAGTCCGCTCTGTTGTTCCTTCCTGTCCACCATACCACACAGCTGTTTTAAGGGTTTCAATCTGAACCAAAATTTAATTTGAAAAAATTGCTGAATAACCACAGTGGCCCCTTAAACAAATATCATCATCCACAGACAACAGATACCAACACACATATGTAAACATGTGTGTTCTGTCTCCCCATCATTTCAAATAAATGTTACCATAACGCAGCTCAGCTATGTAGACTTTTATTTTTCATCAATATTGCCTGGAGCTGGCAAATAAGGAAGGAAATCACTGGGAAATGCATTATTCATGAGCTTCCCAGAGTGCTGATGACTGGCGGTGATAAAAGTCCCAGTGTGAGCTGAGCGGCAGTCTGATAGCTCCCTATCAAGTCAATCTATCCAGCCTGCTTCCTGTTTTCGGGAGCAGGGATATCAGCTCTCATCACTTTTCTCTTCTCCCTCATTGAGAAGAGAGGGATCTCTGCACCTGTGGGAGCTGAACTTGCCTTTTGCTCAGGTCATGAGACATGGGGAAGGGGATGGAGCTGGCAGGGGAGAGAACCAAACACCCTCAGGGGAAACCCTGATGAGAACTAATTAGAGTTCTGTCCTCTGCCATTCTTCAACTCACACCTTCTTGTGAGCAAGAAAGAATCCTCCTCAGCTTTTGAGAATCCTAATTGGCAAAGGAAAATAATCACTGGACAGTAATTGACACAGAGCCCTTGCCTAATGGAATTCTGGGAGAGGCTCTCAGAAGCCCGAGCACAGAGCTAGGATGGCCTGGCCACCACATGAATAAGCTCTCCTGGCAGAGACTTGCCCAAACCCGGAGAAAGAAGGGCAGGAGAGAAGAAGGGCCTGGGGGCAGCAGATCCTGGGGCTCACTCACAGATAGATTATCTCCTCATTAAATTACTCTACCCCTGCCTGGGCTACTGAGCATCACCCATTAAAGTAAATGTCAGGAACCTCACGTTGTCGGGAAAAGAGACCCAGATTGCTTCTGAAGGATTGCACGAGCTTCAGTGAGAAAGGGAACACGGAGGAGTAAGAAAAAATGGTCGTATTCAAATTAAATTTCAAGTGATTAACAACACAGACTCATGCATCACTTATATGCACCTGAGAAATGTGTTATGTAAATGAACTCAAGTTCCAACGAGCACTAGTTCAGACACTATCACACAGGCAGTGGGTGTGAGTCCCAGGCCGTAAGCACTATGCCGGGTGAGACACGGAGTCCACTGGAAGAGGAGACGGCAGGACTTTCCTAGCTCTGCCGAATCAGCTACAATCCTTTTTGTTAAGCCTCTGGAGGGAAGGAAGAGTCTGGTGCCGTCTGTTGCAGCCCCACCCCACTCCCTGCCAGGACTTCTAGCAGGCTGGGTGGCCAGTACTTCTTGACAGCAGGGTCCAAGTCAGAGATCAATGGAGGCAGATCCAGGTCGGGAGGGAGGGAGGGGGAGGAACAAAATCCAAGGGTCTAGTCCTCCAGCTGCCCAGGTGGCAAGCAGAGGGGAACCTCAGTGGTGCCAGTGCCTTTCAGTCCCAGCTGAACAGGGCTCTGAGGCTGGAGCTGGCAAGGGGCAGAGCCTGGGCAGCAGCGCTCAGTCAGTGTTTAGCTGAGGGTGAGTCAGCACACCAATGAAACCCCTGCTAGACATATCAAAGCACTTTGCACTTGTGAAAAGTCTGAGTTACAGATGTCTTTCTTTTTAATGTTGCTTTGATATTTTTCATGTCCATATAGAGCCTTGAAGGAGGTTAACAAAGAGCCACAAGTAGAAATCTTGTGGCCCTCTTACCAAACCAAGAAGAATTATTATAATTCCCATGGTCTATTGTATTCAAGCATATATGACTAAAGTGTGTGACAAGTGTTCTCTAAATGGAGCTCCCTCTCCTGCAGTTTTATTTGTGTGATAGCAGTTACCTGAAGGAATGACTTGCAGGCATCTCAAGCACACAGAACATGGTACATGGGTATCATGCTATCCATGAGGAGCAGATAAGTTTCACAAAGCCCATGCATTGCACTCTTCACAAGATGTGTGTCCTTTAGCCCCTTGCCCAGGTGTGGCATCTGAGAGGTGGAGCCTGGCAGCAAAAAGCACTAACAGCAGTAACACCTTACCCACTGACAGCCAAGGAGGTGCTGTGGAAACAGTTATCCTGCCTGTTTCCTTTCCGCATCATGAGTCTGGGTCCATTTAGTGTAGGGATGAGGAAAAAAACACACAACAACAAGAACAACAAAACCCTACTCCTTCCCTTAGCAGTCCCATAGTGTATCCCCATGTTACAAAACACCACAGGATAATATAATGGGGTATTAAAAGTCATCTACTAAAAAAACGTCTAGTCCAGTGTTTCCAATACTGGGGTTTCTCAGAACGTTTTTTTTCTAAGAGATGTTAATAGGTAGATTGCATACAAAGTATCCCATGGTCAAATTAGTTTGGGAAATATTTAACTCTCTTCTATACAGTCACATCATACATTGAAATATTAAGGCACTGTAGTAGATAAACCTTAACTCTAATTTATTCAGCATCTCTCAAATTTATTTAAGGATGGAATAATTTCCCTCTCAATATAGCCAATAACATACTATGGAATGACATTATTTTAGTTAAACATACATCTGTCTCCTTCCTAGTCCTAGCCCCCCCCCCCAACTTTCCTGTCCCCACACCCCACAAACACACTTTACAAAACCTCAAAAAGATTAGATGAATGTCTAAATGAAGCCCTCAGAACACAGACTTGAATAAGGCAACTTGTATGTAATAAAAGCTTTAAATATCCCAACTGTTCTCCCTTTCCTGTATCCACACCCGTTGCCACATAATTTTGCAATTCCTTCCATAAAAGAGAAGTTGTTTTGGTCATGTGACCTGGTATGGCCAATAGAAATGACCGTGTGCTAGTTCCAAGTCTGGCTTCAAGGGTCCGAGTCTGGCTTCCAGTGATTCCCCTTGCTTTCTTCCACCTTGTCATTACCAGGAGAACATGCCTGGGCTAGCACACTGAAGGATGAAATACAAGTGGAGAAGAACCCAGCCACCTCATTTGCCCCAGACAACACCAGCCTAGATCAGCCGAAGGCCAGTCAACCACCAGACGTGGGAGCCAGCCCAGCCAAGACCAACAGAAGTGCCTGGCTGACTCCCAGATGACTCCAGAAGGGTGAGCAATATGCATTTATTGTTTCACACCACTGAGGTTTTGTGATTGCTTGTCATGCACCATGCTGCATTACTGAGGCAACAGATAATTGTTACAATGTAACAGAAAGAACTTGGGGTTTGCAGTCAGTTACATTGATATTCAAATCCTAGCTCCCCTGTCTTTTACCTGTATGAACCCATGCAAGTTACACAACTTCTCTTAGCTTTAGCATCATCATCTAATGAACAAGGATGACTTCAGAGCATCATCATCAGGATTATGAGAGGTCACATATGAAAGCTCCTAAAAGAGTGTCTGGCACATGGTAAGTGGTCAGTAAATGTTGCTTTCTTTGCTTGGAATCCTTTAACTAAATGCACAGAACTTGCATCTAAGGCTAAGTACTTTGGTGTCTTCAGTGTAGATCTGAACAGTCTGGAATGAGAGTTCACCAGGATCCCAGGCATAGGGGCCACCCAAGTGTACATACTGTTTAGCAGCCGACTGCATCGCTCAGTGACACAGCACAAACTTCTTTCCAATAGTTTCTATTGATTTCTATATCAATAGTCTCCAACATTGTTTTCAAAGGTCACAGAGAGACTCAATGAGTGGACAGATCATGGTTTAGTATATCATTTGGAATGTTTTATCATTTTTCCCTACTAAACAAGGAATAGATATATATTAAATACCAAGGTAGATGAGGTGATGTAATTGTAAAATAAAATAATGAACAAAAGGATAATAAAGAGAAGACAACATTTTTAAAACTGACATTCAAACTAATGATCCTGTGTCATCAATGAACACAATGTCTCTGCCAGAATCCTATGGAAGAGGAGGCACAGGCAATATATTTTTGAAAACTGTCTATCCTGAATAGTTAGAATCAAAGCTTTGCTGTCTGCAGGGAAAAGCCTCAGTTGTCTGAGAAATATCACTTCTGAGGTACAGCAGAGCCAGATAACTCACATTTACCTGCAGATTCTTAAAGAGATGACAAAGATGAAGTCCAACCTTTGCAGATTTCAGTGGTTCTGATTGGTGAGATTTGGCTGTTAAACCATCATGATTCCCACCCCTCTGAACCTGTTTTTACTCCTGGGCCTCTCAGAGCAGCTCCGTGGCTCCCAAGAAGGGCATCTGCCTTTCTCTAAAGAACTCTGTGGGCTCACAGTCTTCTCAAAATGCCATTCCCCCTCTCTGAAGCTTCCGGTGGAAACAGTGGGTAAGTCTGAAAACAGCCACGGCCAACTGGTCACCATTAGCCGATCTCGCACTCTTGGAGGAAGTCATACTGGCCAACAGAGGAAGTCCATTTCCAGTTATTACCACTAGACAAATGGCTTTTAAATTACATCCTAAAAAGCTAACAGGCCATTTGTCTTTTTAAGTAATGGCACAGAAATACTGTATGACTGCCATCCTAGCCCTGCAAAGGGGTTCTCCCTTGCAAGAGGGATTGTGGGTGGTTGCAGAGGAAAGAGGTCCAGGAGGCAGAAATGCCCAAAGAGAGGGGAGATTTGATCCAGGAAAGCTGGCGGCTTTTCTAGGTCCAAAGGGGAGCACGCACACTGGCTAGGCTCTGAGAAGGTACAGCTGAGGTGGCTTTTCCTGGAAGCTGTCTGGATCAACACAGAGAACTAAAACTGAACTTCTGGGACGGGAAAGGTGAGTGAGTATGAGGAGCTTGAGGTGGGGAGAGACAAAGTTGGATGATGACCATCATGGGTCCTCGACCACCAGGCTAGGATCTAGACTTTATACTCAAACATGCAACTCCAGAGCCATGGACTTCCCAAGGAAGCAGCCAGATGCCTGGCCCAACAACAGGAGAGCTGCTCTGACTCTGAGTTCAGCCTCTGGGCTTCCGGCCTCTCCACTCACTACCCTTGGGAGATCTTAAAAGCCAGGAACTGCTACCTCCACCAGACCAGGCATTAACTCTGTGACATGTTATGAATAGGGAAACATTAAAGAAAGAATTTGGGCATTCCTCCTCCATGCTCTAAAGCCGTTGTTTACCTTATTAGTCGGGGCCTGTCAGTTCCCTGTGAGCTGACAGGTCTGGAGGGTGAAGGAAGCTGTCACCGCATGGTTTCCACGCTGACGGTCTGTCTCGCCTCTGTTTCAGCACACAGCCTGCCTGGAGGCACCAAGTCACGCTACATCTTTCAGATTGTGGCCTCCCCAGGGTATGGCGAGAACAGAGCCCCCGGTCTGGAGCCCAGAGAGTCACAAAGAGGGGCCGTGGTTCTGCCAAGAACAAAAAGCTGCCAGCTTGTGAGGATGAAGTTATCATCTGACATAGCTAGTCTCACCTCCTTCCCAGTGGGGAGGAGGTGCTACTTATGTGTAACTTTCTCCCTCCTGTTCTCTATAAGAGTCCGAAGTCCCATTCTACATGGAAACAGTCACTAGCTATTTAAGATGCTCTGTATACTAACTTCACAATCCTTAAACTGGAGTCACACATGCTTAATATGCTCACCTTATAATGAATAGGCATTACTTATTTTAGGAAAGTTGATTTTATAAAGATAAAAGACTCTGAGGGGAAACCACTATTTCTATATTGGAACAAAAACAGGTCAATTAAGAAATAAAATGCAAAATTTGTATGCGTTTTTAAAAGATAACATAAAATTCCAAGATATTCATATGGAATTGACCTGAGCCCCTAGATTCCTTGGGTTTATATGTCTATTCTTCTCTGATATGTAGGATGCTTTGGTGAAAAGTTTAAGAACCACTTAACTAACATGACAAGTTACATAATAGCTCCCAGTATCCAGTTTCCAGCAAGTATACAGAATATATATGTATACTTAAGAATACATATATATACTTAAGAATATATCTTAAGTTCTTTGATTATATTAATAATAATAAAATAATATTTATATGCCAGTCTCTACTCTAAGCACTATGTATGGATTATCTTCTTTAAATATGGACAGTGTCCAATGAAACAAAGCTATTATTATAACTGCTCCAAGAGGTCAAGTGATGTGTCCAAGGTCATGAAACTTCAAGTGGTGGGGCCGAGATTTAAACCCAGTTAATAAGACACCAGATCTTAGCCATTCATCTACACCGACTATAAAATGAAGGGGCTGGATCAAGTGATCTCAAAGGTCTCTTACAGCTATGCACTCCTAGAACTAAAGCACAAGGACCATAACAAAACAAAGAGCAACCCTTTCTTAAAAAGACAAACCCAAGATGGCCAGGTCGTCTTTTGTTTATTCTCCTGCACTTTTGGGTAGGTGGGCAATTTGAACTGGCTTCACTATCAGAATGAAGTTGGGTAAAATGAAATCCAGAAAGGATTCCTGAGGTGGGCACGGAAGACAAGGACCCCAGGGGCTTCCCAAAGCATACACGGTGCTGAGGTAGAACTGACTTCTGCAGAATGGAAGTAGCTTTTTAGTAGCCACACCCATTTAGAAAGTAAATGGAGGAGACAAAATCATGTGACACGCCTGCTGTAAAGGAGGGAACACAGCTGAAGAGGGGACCCAAGAGGAATGCTTGTCTTCCTGTGGGCTCCTAAGGGGTTCTCAGCAAAATGGCTCTGAAGGAAGGGACATCTGGTACTGAAACCCCACCTTCCTTCCACTTCCAAAAGGTACTACTTGGCCCAGGATGCTGGCCTGAGATCTGCCTGACCCCTGGGCCTGTTGTTACATAAAGCGCAGTAAAGGCAGGTCTGATCACTGAATCAAGGGAGGACATAACTACTCAAGGGGTCCAGGCTAAGAGAAGATAAGGGTAGGGGAGGCTCCGTGAGAAGATGTGTGCAGGGGGGAGAGGCCCTGCAAGGCTCATGGTCCATGGACTGCTTTGGATGGCCACAGGCTGAATAGTTGAAAACACAGAACTTTATTGGCATTGCCTTGAAGCCTCCCTTCACTCGCTTATCTCTGAATGCCCAACCCTCATCCCCCACTCCCATGAACAATTACTGAGCTCTGGCTGCCTCTTCTGTGCAGCAGCACAGGACTCCCCAAAGTACACAGCTCAAGATAATGCTTCCAAAGAACTTGGGTCCGTGTGGCCAAGGATGTGATGCAGGAGAGGTCTTCATAATATTGGTGTGACTTGGGCACCAACAATCAGAACAAGGTTCTCACCAGACACCTTCTTTCATTTTAAGTCCCTTCTGTCTTTCAGTTTTAACCTTCAGTGACGTCCCTCTATTGTGGGACAAGTAATTACCTTTTACCTTATCTGCTGTGGATTTCTCCTGTTGTCAGCACCAGCCTCTCTGCCTCGACTCTTCATACCCCACATGCTTCCCCCAAGTCCTAGGCTTCCTCCAGCAAAGATCACCAAAGCACATCACTCATTCCAACCTCCACACTGTCACCCAAGCTCTTCCTTCTGGAAAGTGCCCTTTCCTCCCCTCACTGGCCACATCTCCTCATCCTGAGCTCTGCCCATGGCTTTCTGATTCCATTAATGCTCTCCTACTATAAACAACATTGTTTGCATGTCTTCCAGGACACTGTAGTGTGGACTTGGCATTGAATATTATGTTGACTACACATTGCCTGTAGCCCCTGCGGCCATCCACAGCAGTCTATGGACTATGAGACTTGCGGGGCCTCTCCCTCCTTGCACACATCTTCTCAGGGAGTCTCCCCTACCCTTATCTTCTCTTGGTAGTTATGTCCTCCCTTGATTTGGTGATCAACCCTGCATTTACTGTGGCTTGACAGCTTCCCCATCAGTTCAGCCACCCACCAAGACTGTTGCTCAAGGACAGGGAGCAGGCTTCCAGTTCGTCTTGTAACCTCACTGTGCCCAGGGCAGGACCGAGTGCTCCGCAGGTGTTCATCAACCACCTAGCAAACCAAATTGATGTGGGCCTGGACATGAGTCCTGGCCCTGACACTGGCAGTCATCACTGTCTTGGAGTCTCAGTTTCCTCATTTGTAAAATGAGAGGCTGGACTGTGCATCTCAACCCTGATAGCACGTTAGAGTCACCTGGGGACTTAGAAAAAGTCTCAATAGTCAGGGTCTACCCAAGGGCTTCTGTTTGAATAGTGTTGGGATGGGGCTAGCATCAGTCTTTGTCCTTTTTTAAGTATTCCAGGAGATTCCACTGTGCAGCCAAGACTGAGACCCACTGGATTAGATCATCAAAACTAGTCCTGTGCAACCCTGTGGTTCAGTGAATTGAACTAAATTGGATGGTATTCTAAGTGAGGTCATCCCTGAGAGAGGGTTAGGTTTAAAGCTCCTCCTGACTCCCAGATAGAGGAGTGGCCACAAGCAGGGGCTGTGGCAACAGCCACTGTCAGAGCTCAAGGATGGTCAACACCTATGCCTGTGGTGGTTCCTGGAGCTGCTCTTACTCCCAAGAACTCTTAGAGGATGAATGAAAGGGTTAAGGCCTCCCCAAAATCTGACACCCCCCCTCCCAACATATTACGTGCTGTTTAAAGTGTCAAGAAAAGTTCAGGTGTTTTTGGCAGGTTGTGCCAAAATTCTTGCCTGAACATATTGGATTATAAAATATGTGGATGTGACAAGCATATCTGACAGATCAGTTTGCTTCATACTAAGATGATGTTTAGAAGAAAGACATTTTTTCACTGTTGTGGTTTAGAGCTTTTTTTATTGTTTTGTGTGTTTCCC
Organism: Corynorhinus townsendii; assembly: GCA_026230045.1. NCBI lineage: Eukaryota > Metazoa > Chordata > Mammalia > Chiroptera > Vespertilionidae > Corynorhinus > Corynorhinus townsendii. The sequence goes on along the minus strand of JAPDVU010000007.1, from coordinate 146,154,443 downwards.
AAGTGTTTCATTCTTTCCTCCCTGAAATATGGTCCTGACTTTGAGCTGTGACATCAATTAAAAACTAGGCTAATGAAAAAGCTAAGCCCACGGGGAGTACATTAAATGCCACTTAGGAAAGTTGGTTCCGGCTCCTTCTCAAAGCCAACTCTTAGACACCAAATCATGCTCAATTACAGAGCTTGGATATAAAAGTCTTTTTGTAACTCTCCCTCATGTGGGGCTGAATAAATGGGGCATATTCATATTCTCTCTGTGTGTGTCTCTCTCTCCTTTCTCCCCTCCTCTCCCCACCCCCTTCCTCTCCTTCCCTTCCAGCCCCTCTTTCTCTCACTTGTTGAAACAAGCATACTAATTGCGTTACCAGATTTCCAGGATTAACTTTTGGTTCAAGGAAAAGAGTTCGGTTTGAGCATGTATCTGTAATTAGAGGTGGTAAGGTAATTAGCTACACACAGCTAGATTGTGTCTACCAGGGGCCTAGAAGACAGGTCTATTTGTTCTGTTTCATCAAACAACTTAATCAAACAGTGAGTGCCTTGCTCACAGGCCTCACAGAACAAATATTTGCTGATTGATTGATTCATCAAACAACTGGTCAATTCAGTTCAACCAGCTTTTTGCTGTCCGGTAAGCCAAGGAAAGAAAAATAATTGACCTAAGCCTTTCACTTTTCAAATGGCAGCTTTGCTGCCTTACAGAAATAACTGCATAATGGCACATGGTAAAGCTGCTGAAATCTACGTCTTTCTTTCCTTTTAACATCTTTCCAAAATAAATAGCATTTAAAAATTAATAGACTACAAAATGAAGCTCAGTAGGAAAATCTGCAGAAGATATTCATCACTTTGTCTACCAAAGGCCCGCTTCTCTCAGCAGCCTGTCTCTTTGGGGTCAATGTGTCGCCCATCATTGAGTGTCTCCCATGCCCTAAAGTCAGCGCATCCTTCTGGCAGAACAGGCTTGGCCTGTGGCAGCAGCCTCTCAAGTCCCTGGAGAAGATGCAGTCACATTACTTGGGATTTACTGTGGACCTGAAGCCAACATCCAGATGCAAAAGGTACACCCAGACCAATGTCATGCCCAGCTCACAGAGAAATCCCTGTGTTCCTTGTCACTCATTAACAGGCTGTAAAGGACTGGCTACAACTTCTCTGCCCTGCTTGGCCCTGCTCAGCCCTGCTCTGTTGGTAGAAATTCCTGGTGGGGAGTGAAGTGTTTCAATACACTTTATTTTCCATTCTGGAACCACCAACCAGAGGAGATCTGTCTCTGTTGGGCCCAGAAGAAAGAAGTTTGCCCCACAGCAAGGCAAGGCTCCAGCTGTGCACAGAAATGCCTGCCCTGAGGCTCTCAGTGGAGGCTGAGGAAGGGCAGGGAGGCAGTTTTCCATGAAAAGCAATTTAAAGTGACATGAAGTTAAAGGCCAGGAGTCCAAAACAGGCAAACAGTCCCTCACCTGTGAGTAATCCCCTGAGACTGGTCACATTTTTTTTTTTTAAATCCATCTCACAAATCGCCCAGTGTTTAACTTGAAGTCCATTTGTTAATTTGGTAAGCACTGACATGATATTGACAATATGACTTTAATCCAGGCAGGAAGGAAGTATCAGGTGTCAGGCAACTTCAAGCCCCTTTGCAGTCCCTCCTCACCCCAGGGTCAGGGAGGGGGTAGTGACAGTTCAGACAGCAGGTGGAAAAGCAGTGGAGGCAGGGGCTCCTTAACTCTCCATGTGCCGGGACCCTTCTTGCTTTGGGGAGGGGGAGGCTGGCAGGGCTACTCCTTCTCTTAGAGTATAGGATAGTTGACCATTTATGAAACACTCCTCCCATTTCCTAACTAACTCACTCTTCGGGCCTGTCCTTATAGAGACCAGCTGTGATGGTTCATTCTTTGTGCCAACTGGGCTGGCCCATGGTGCCTAGATATTTGGTCAACCATTATTCAAGATGTTTCTGTAGTATTTTTTTTTTTTTAGGGGAAAGGGAGAATGAGATTAACAATTAAATCAATGGACTTCAGGTAAAGCAGATTATCCTCCATAATGTAAGTGGGCCTCATCCAATCTGCTGAATGCCTTAATACAGCACAGACTAACAGCCCCTGATCAAGAAGGATTCTCTCAGCAGCCTGCCTTTGGACTCTGACTGCAATTTTTCTCTGGGTCTCCAGCCTGCAGGCCTCCCTTAGAAATTTTGGACTTGGACCTCCACAGTCATGTGAGCCAATTCCTTCAAATCTCTGCCCCCTCCCCACATATATATGATTATATGATAGATATCATATATGATAGAAAGATATGTAGTTAGATACAATAGATCACATTGGTTCCATTTCTTTGGAGAACCAATAGTGTTATCGGCCTCACTTAATGGGTGAGGAAGCAGCTTTAGGGATAACAGGAACCAAAACTGGACCACTGCAGTGTAAACTGATCACTCAGAGTCAGTGCATAGGGGTCATGTTCTCACATGACAACTTCACCATTTATTTATTTATTTACTTATTTATTTATTTTTAAAAATATTTTTATTGATTTCAGAGAGGAAGGAAGCGGGGGAGAGAGATAGAAACATCAATGATGGGAGAGAATCATTGATCAGCTACCTCCTGCATGCCCCCTACTGGGGATCAAGCCTGCAACCCAGGCATGTGCCCTGACTGGGAATTGAACCATGACATCCTGGTTCATAGGTCAACACTCAACCACTGAGCCACACTGGCCAGGCAGAAATCACATCACGCTAACTTAAATGCATGAATGTGGGTCTCACAGGACCTGTGGACAAGAGCAGCTAAGCCTAAAGAGGGGACTGAAATCAGAAAATGGAAGGTCCTCACAAACCCAGGGACACTCTTTCTTCTTCTCCCAATGATTGCATTCCTGTCTCTCTGCTAATTCAGTCAATACCGCGGATAAAAGCCTCCTGCTGGTGCTAAATTTATATTTTTCCTCTGTTCTAAGGAGAAATTCTATTCTAGGCAAGAATAGAATCTCTTGGTCCTTACTTGAGATTTTTGGGGAAAAAATTCTGATCGTCCAGGTTTCAGCCAGGGCACTTCTTATCCAATCATCAGCTGTGGCAGGGGGCTGAGTAGCTCCCATACGACTGGCAGAGGACCTATGGCTATAGACCTTTGTGATCATGGCTGTAGGATGGAGACAGGAAGTCACCCCCAAAATTGTCAATCACACCAGTGTTTCTCAAGCCTGCTGTGCGTCATCACCTGGAAAAAATACAGACTCCTCAAGCCTACACTAGCCCAGAGGCCTTGGGCCAGTGGCCTCCAGCTGCCAGCAGCCTTGTCTACTTTCCCTAGGAAGTTTTAGGACAGGGGTCCTCAAACTACGGCCTGCAGGCCACATGCGGCCTGCCGAGGACATTTATCCGGCCCGCCGGGTGTTTTTGCCGCCGCTGCCTGTCCTGCTTAGCAGCCAACTCCTCCCAGGCCCGCAGTGCACATGTGTGGAATGTTTTTTTATTTTTTTTATTTTTATTTTTTTATTTTTTATTGTTTTAAGTATTACAAATAGTAGTACATATGTCTCCTTTTTTTCCCCCATTGACCTCCCCCCAGCCTCCCCTACCCCCCAGTACATGCCTTCACCTGCCCGCCCTCCCCTTCCCCCCCTCCCCAGTGTCTTGTATCCATTGGCTATGCTTATATGCATGCGTACAAGTCCTTCCGTTGGTCTCTTTCAGCCCCGCTCGCCCAACCTCCCCTGTCTTCCCGATGTAGTTTGACCATGTGGAATGTTTTGGTTTTTTTTAACTATAGTCCGGCCCTCCAATGGTCTGAGGGACAGTGAACTGGCCCCCTCTTTAAAAAGTTTGAGGACCCCTGTTTTAGGAGTAGGAAAGAACGAATAGTACATTTAGCAATAGCTTCCTCCTCTCCCATCTCTACTTCTTCCCAAATGATTCTAGGCAACTATTTAAAGATCCCTTTTGGAGAACCGGTGAAATACCATCAGGTGCTGCAGAGTGAGACATGGGGAACAACAATCTCACAGCCCTGCACCGTCTTTTACCACATATCAAGTGCTTCCCGCTCTCAAAGTGCTTCCTACCAGCTGGCCACTAGGCTCGACTATTTAACAAACATTCTATTTAATAAACCTCTTCCCATCCTCACAACAGTCCCAAGAGGTACATGCTTTTTATTCTCATTTGACAGATGAATAAAGTGAAGCTCAGAGAGGGTAACTAACTTGACCGAGGTCACTTAACCAGTCAGTGACAGAATCACTTGTTTGTTGGTCTGTCTCCCTCAGTTCCATGAGGCCAGGGATAACACATCCCTGCTTCTGCCCATCCAGTATCCATCCCTAACACTGAACATGACACCTGACACAGGGCAGCTGCTCAAAAATGTGGGGTGAGTGTAAAATAAATGAATGGCAGCCTGACTGTCTTAGGCTAGGCCAGTGGCCGGTAAACTGCGGCTCGCAAGCCACATGCGGCTCGTGAGCCGCGGTTTGCCACTGTTGACTAATGAGTTTGCCGACCTCTGGGCTAGGCCATTCCACATATCCCCACCAGAGCTTCCCAACCAGCCACCTGTTGCACCTCAGCGAGCCCTGATGGTTACCCGAGGTCTGAGACACAGATCCTCTCAGCCACAGGGGCAGCCAGAGCCCTTGGGCCAGCAGTTCCATGTAGACTTTCCTTAGGACATCCAACAATTACTCTGTTCTCCTTGAAGTATGATGTGGGAAAGTGTGGGAAGTACATCACGGTCTCATTTAGAAAAGAGATTTGTCCTGCTCATCAAAAGATTAGAAGGTGGCCTGTGACCCCACCCCAATCCTTTCTAGTTATCCTGAGATATGTGGAAAATTGCTCTTTACCCTCTGTCTTTCGAGAGTCACTGGATGACAGTCCTTATGAGCCAGCATCCCCCTCCCTTCCAGCAAGAACACTCCAAGACTTCCAGATTTAAACTCAGACCCTGATGGTGAGGGATGGGCGGAGGTGATTTCCTCCAGTGTGCAGATGCTGACCCAGGAAGAGGGCCAAGGCTGGTGGCATCTGACAGCCTGGTACCAGGACTCCAAAAGGCATTTCTGCCACGGAATCATGTTCATTTGCACAGGATCTGAGACCAAAATTCCAAAGAGATGATACTGAAAACCAAAGGCCTATATCATGTTAATAATACAGACAGGGAGGCTCCCTGGGCAGTTGGAAGCAAGCATATATTAAAGAAAGAAGGGGTCCTGGCCCAAGCCCCAGAAACCTAGCCAGGTCATTTCAGATTACAAACAGAAACAATGAAAGCTTATTAGGTTTATTAGAGTCTTTGTCTCGAGTTAGCTATTAGGTTTCTGCACGTTCATGCTAATTTCTGAGTCAAGGAATCAGGGATCTCCCCAGGTTAGGTAGCTACCATAGCTCAGCAGGCTGCAAAAACCAAGCTGTGCTTGCTCTTCACTGCATCCCCTGTGCCCATCTCAGAGTGCAGTGGTGAGGCAGAGGCCAAAGTCAGGGGAGGGCCAGGTTACAAGGCACAGCACCGAGAGCCCCAGCTCTGCCTTCAGAAGGCCTGGGTTGGAGGCCTGGCTCAGCCACTCACCTTGGGCAATCACTGGGAAGGAAGAACTCACATGTGACCTTTTTTAACTTGAGTCTGTCCAAGCACCCCCAGCCCTTACCTTCCCCAACCGCCAAGTTCAGTTTCCAAATTCCTATACCCACCACCTTTTCAGACATTGTGAACAATTGGCTAAGACAATTAGCCCAGTGGTCGGCAAACTCATTAGTCAACAGAGCAGCAAACCTTGGCTCCCGAGCTGCAGTTTGCCAACCACTGGGCTAAGAGGATGTCAAAAGTGGACAATCCTATCTTTAAGTAGTGTGGATTCAAATGGACAGAATTTAGCCTTTCATCTGTAAAATGAGAATAAGAACCAGATTCTGAACCTATCTGGGTTCATTCTTGCTTAGGATCCCCAGTTGTATAACTGGTTACTTAACCTTTCCTGGCCCCAGTTTCCAGATCCATTAAATGGGGATTGGCCTATGGAGAGAAGTAATGAGATCAATGTAGTTCTTCTTTTGCAAACTGCTAATTCTTGTCCTTTGTCCACTTTTCTTTTGGGACACTTATCTTTTATTGATTTGGAACCCTTCCTTATAAATGTCACATTTTTTTGTTTGTCATTTATTTGTGGCATGTAAAGTGCTTAGAATGGTATCTATGACATTGTCAACAATTTTATTGAGAAACTAGAGGCCCGGTGCATGAAATTAGTGCACAGGGGAGGGGGTGTCCTTCAGCCCAGCCTGCACCCTCTCCAATCTGGGACCCCTCAAGGGATGTCCGACTGCCCGTTTAGGCCTGATCATCCCTCTCATAATCCAGGACTGCTGGCTCCCAACTACTCACCTGCCTGCCTTCCTGATTGCCCCTAACCGCTTCTGCCTGCCAGCCTGATCACCTCCTAACCACTCCCCTGCCAGCCTGATTGATGCCTAACTGCTCCCCTGCCAGCCTCTTTGCCCCTAACTGCCCTCCCCTGCAGGCCTGGTCCCCCCCAACTGCCCTTCCCTGAGGCCTGGTCACCCCCAACTTCCCTCCTCTGCCGGCCTGGTCACCCCTAACTGCCCTCCCCTGCAGGCTTGATCGCCCCCAACTGCCCTCCCTTGCAGGCCTGATCACCCACAACTGCCCTCCCTTGCAGACCTGGTCCCTCCCAACTGCCCTCCCCTGCTGGCCATCTTGTGGCAGCCATCTTGTGTCCACATTGAGGCAGCCATCTTTGATCACATGGGGGCAGCCATCTTGTGTGTTGGAGTGATGGTCAATCTGCATATTACCCTTTTATTAGATAGGAGGATTAGATAGGTTAGAGGCCTAATGCATGGGTGGGGGCCAGCTGGTTTACCCTGAAGGGAGTCCTGGATCAGGGTGGGGGTTCCCTTGCGGTGTGGGGTGGCCTGGGTAAGGGGCCTGTGGTGGTTTGCAGGCTGGCCACGCCCCCGGCAACCCAGGTGGAGGCCCTGGTATCTGGGATTTATTTATCTTCTATAATTGAAACTTTGTACCCTTGAGCAGAGGCCAAGGCAGGCCAGGGCAGGTGGAAAGCTTGGCTTCCTCCATTGCCGGGGAAACCCAAGCCTCCTGCTCTTTCTGTGGCCGCAGCCATCTTGGTTGGGTTAATTTGCATACTTGCTCCTGATTGGCTGGTGGGCGTTGCTTGCAGTATAGCAGAGGTATGGTCAATTTGCATATTACTCTTTTCCTAGATAGAATGGTTCCTAAGTGGAAAGTTCTAGAATAAGACAAGCCATCATTATTTTACTAGTGACCCGGTGCACAGATTCATACACATTGAAAGGAAATTAATTAGAAGGTGGCTGGCAGGGCAGGACTAGGGGAGACAGGGTCAGACATGCCCTGGAGCCAACCTCCCCACAGTCCCTCCCCAGCTGGCCACACCTGGGGCAGCACCTTGGCTCTAAAGGCATCTGTTGGGTGAGCGGGGTCCCTCTGGCAGGTGGAGTCCCTTGACCTAGCCTGTGGGGATCAGTCAAAACCAGCTCTCCAACATCCCCTGAGGGGTCCCGGAGTGCGAGGAATTGGGCTTCCTCCTCTCTGGTTCTGGGGTGTGTCACCCGAGAACCACCACTGCCAAGTCACCACAGCTCAGCAGCTCCTGCATTGAGCATCTGCCTCCTGGTGGTCAGTGCACGTCATACCTACTGGACAGTCTGACAGTCACTTAGCCTTTCATACACACACACACACACACACACATATATATATATACCTTTTTTTTTTACCAATAAGGACAAGACTGGACTAAAGCAGAGGAATCCCACCTTCCTGGAGAACTGAAACTGACTCAAGCTGGCTGGCAGCAGGGGGTGGTGTGGAGATAGACCGGGGTATCTGGGACTGTGCTGCAGACCTGAGGTCTAAATGTTGACAGAACCAAGATCTTGAAAAGAAAAGGCTCCTCTTCAATCACACTTCATCCTATTTTTACCCACATATCTCTCTCTCTTTCTCCCCCCCCCCCCCCGTCTTACACACACACACACACACACACACACACACACACACAGGAGACAGCAGTAGAAAGGCTCACAGGAAAGACCACCCTACATCTTGCCTTTGGAAAAACTAGGAGAGCAGTTTACCAGAAGAGTCGGCACTGGCCTGAACAGAAACCAGTCCCAGGAGGGCTGGGTGCCTTTGGGTGAACAAGGGTCTTGGCTAATTACCAAGAGTAGATTCTGAGAGCAAAAGGAACAGGGCAACATGGGTGCCTATTTGAAGACCCTGTAGGACATACACTTGCACATTCACTCCTCATTTGATCCTTAAAGCAGTCCTCAGAAGTGTCCGGGACAGGTGTTTGCAGGCCATTTCACAGATGGGGAAACTGAGGCTCAGAAATTCCACGTTTCATTTAAACCAGTTAGCAAATGAACCAGGACCAGGATCTGGGTCTCTTGATTCCTATTTAAGTTATTCTATCTCGGGACTGGTTTGTTCTAACACCTGGGTCCAAAGCTTTCAGAGTTCCTCAGCCTTTCCATGTTGGCCTAATGCACCCTGGGATTTCCAGAATCAGAGCCTCAGGCTGCAAGGATTCTTGAAAAGGACCCTGGCCAGAATGACATGTCTCAGGTCTTGCAAATATTCCTGTATCATATGCTAAGAAAACAGAACATCGTTCTATGGGTGACTCTTTGCCAAATAGCGGGCCATGGCAGTTCTCAAAAGACCAAGTTCGAAGCCAAGCAGAATCCTCTAGTTAATTTGATAGATTAAGGGGTTTGTGAGTCTAGGAAATACCTCTGGTTTCACTACCCCAGTGGTCGGCAAACTCATTAGTCAACAGAGCGGCAAACGGCGACTCACGGGCCACATGTGGCTCGCAAGCCGCCGTTTGCCGACCACTGCACTACCCCAATTGGAAACCCTTTTATGTCTTAGTTTCTGCTAACTCAGCAAGATGAACACAGCCAGTTTTCATGCTGGTGGGGAAGAAGATGCATCTTGTCCCTAAATCCAGTTCACTGGTACACCAAAGCAGCAGCAACCTCCCCCCCCGCTACCCCCCCCCCCCCGCCACCCCGCCATAGCCTCCATCTCACTTCATTCCTATCCCCGCTACCCCCACTGGAACTGTTCAGGGATCTGAGCCCCAACAAGGCCACAAAGACTCAAAGTGCGCCCAGAATCAGCTGCCATATGGCACTCATAGCCCTCTCCACCCCTCCTCATCCTTAGCATATTCTCCCTCAAGATCCATACCCCTTGAGGAAAGTCAAATCACCGGGGGCCAGAGCTGAGGTAACTGAGCTCAGACACTGGATCGGATGTCCAGAGGGCCCCCACCATAAACTGCAGGTCACATAATTCAACTTGAACCCTCACTCCATCCTACAATTTACGTGCTCCAGGGGACACGTGGCTGATGGTGAGAGAGATAAGTCCCTGCAGATGGGGCTGCGAGATGAGGGATTGCTCTAAAATGGAAAAGTTACTTCAGATCCAAACAGGAGCGACCTGCTCAAGACCTTGTTGAGGGGCAGGGGGTACAGGGGGCTGCCCTGGGGGAGCCCACCATGAGTGCCCATTTTCCTCTCTGAACCCCGTCTGGAGACCTGGCCTTTCTCTTTGTGCTCCACACAAGCTCAGAACTGTGTCAGGAGGTTTCCTATGCCCCCTTTCTCCTCTGTAACACAGGAATGGCTTTCTGCTGAGAAAATAAGATAAAACATGAACACAAACTGTCCTTGGGAGGAAGAATCCCTGAAATGAGCAAGAGGTCATTTTCCATCCTGGTGACCAGGCAATTGGAGAGAAAATGCTATACTTTGCTCACTAGCAGTGTCACTGTGGAGCGGAATGATGGTAGGACTGACATTTTCACTAAAGGTGAATGCGGTGGACAGCTAAGAGGACAGAGTCCTCCGCAACGCCTTCAGAAAGTGCCTTCTGTTTCCACAGGGAGGAGATGGAGGGGCTTTCCTGCTCAGAGCCAGTGCCCTAACCCAGGAAGCCAGAAACAAAGGGGCAAGTTGGCGGGACCCTCATCTCTCCATCTGCTCACACCCTCCAGCCCAGGGATCAGCCCATCCTCCCAGCCGAGGCCTCATGCCTTTTGCTGCTCTATACCCTGGGGTGCCATTTGCCCATCACACTTGAGTCTGGGCTTTTCATTTGAGCAAATATTTCCCTCCTAATAGTCATGGCCGGACAGGCCCGATGGCGGGGCTGCTGTGCAACAACATTTAGACACGTTGCTAAATATTTCCAGCTGCCCAAGGGCCCTGGACTGTATGAGGTGAGACGCTGTGAGGTTTCACCGCACAGGCGAGGACAGCCAAAGGGCATTCCCCAAACTTTTTTCTACTGTCTTCCGTTTGATGAAAGACTTGTGGTTAAACCTTTATCTTCCATAAACATTTAAAATGTGGTTACCTTGATTTCCATGTCTCATTTTCATTTTATTAAAAAAATGGGTTCCTAGCAGTAAAACATCTGATACTGTGGATGTTCTGCAGAAAACAGATGTTTCTCCATGTAATAGACGTCGGTGGGCCTCTGTGTGCCCACCAGGCCTAGCACTCACGCTCAGACACACGCACGCACACGTGTGTCTCATGAAGGGCCAGGGCAGGGTCGTGTCCCATGGGCCGCAAGGCTCTAGTCCCTACAGTCATGGGACCTTTGAGGCAGGAAGCCGGAGCAGTAACGAGGCCTAAAACTGTAATTAGGGGGTTTCTTCGCTTCTGAGCTCTTGCTCTGAACATTTCCCTCCAAGGTGTGTTGTCCTTGCTCTCCGGGACTCCTCAGAGCCCCACAGGGTGGAGGTGAGAGATTCATCTGAGCTCTCTGGCTTCTCTGCCTCCACAGGGGACAGGAGCAGGACTTAAAACTGAGCAGGCACAGTCCTTCCCAAAGGCACACAGACGTACCTGGGACTCTGCCAGGTCAGCCTTTGGCAAAGCTGCCAACTAGGCCTTTTTCCATTGTTCTTCTCTTTTCTTATTACAGTCCTAGCTGAAGGAGGCCCCCAGAGGGCCCAGGGCCTGAGGGAAAAGCCACAGTTTTTGCTTCCTCCCTCCAGAGCATTCACATATTCTTGTCAGCTTAATCCCTCAGACATCGGGCCAGCCTGGCTCCCTCATTTTCCCAGGTATTGAGCTCCTCACCCCTTTTGGACAGTCCCCTGGAACTCTGAGACTCCTGAGGCTGGCTGCCTTCCAGGGATATCTGCACTTTCATTGACACCCAGAGCCATTAAGAGTTATCAAGACCCAAAGGAATTAACTTCCAGCTGTTGAATGTCTTGGGTGCTAACAAAGCTGTTTCTGGGCAAGAGAGGACTCTGCACCCCACCACGCACACAGCCCTGCCTGCAGCATGCTCCAGAGCTTGCCCTGCTTCGTCAGAATGCCTGGGTTCCCTCTCAACCTGCCACCTTCTACCCCATGACCTAGGAGATTCACGTCCCCGCTCTGTATCTCCTTTCTCTGAGGTCCTGTAAATCCTACAAGCTAAGCCTCTGAGCCCATGATTCTGTGAGATTATTTCCGGAAAATTACCTTTATTTCTGTCCATCCCAGCTCATTCCAAATAGGATTTGTGGAAGTTTCTAGAAGTGCACATAAAATGAAGAAAAAATGATATGCTAACAAATTACTGAGAAATGAAGGTAGAAAAATAAGATAAATCCTAGTCACTACATAAAATCTTTGCTAAGGAGAACTATAAATTTGGCTGTGGGTTTCCCAGGTGTCAGAGCAAAGAGGATAATACTGTCTGCTACAAGAGAAACAAAACAAATAAAAAGAAAAACACCATTACGGAAGAATCACAGAACAGACATTCCCAGGAGTGAGACTTCAAAGCAGTTTCTCACTTAGGTTCTCAAAGGGAATATAGAGATACGTAGTAAACCAGTGGTTTTCGTCTTTAAAAACAGAAAACTGGATAACTCTTTTTTTTTTTTCAAACTAAAGATTATTTTTTACAACATAAAGAAATAAAACAGACGAAAGAATTGCTCTGGCTGAAGAGGGATCTGGAGACAAGGGCTCCATGCTACATGCAGGAGGCCAAAGCATCCCATAACCTTCCTGCCCTAACAGCTCTCAGACAGGGCACTGCGTGAGTCACTGTTTCCAAACCTCGCCAGATCTGAGTCTCCTGGAGGGCTTGTAAGTGCATGGAGCCCAAGGCCCCACAGCAAACTGACTGCATCAGAACCTGGGAGGGGGGTATATAGGGCCGCCCAAGTGATGTTCTGTCGAGGCAAGCTTTGGAAACACTACCATAAACCAACATCACAACCGTCTGGCTGAACTAGACAATAAAACTCCATTAGAATGCAAGCCCCATCCCTGGATATGCAGCATTCATTGTATGGTGAGGTTCCAGAGGAGGTCTTTGCCAGGAGAACATGGGGGTAAGATGGCACTGAGTAAGCCAGCAGGGTCATGGGCTGCAGTGACTGACCTTGGAGTAGGATCGATAATTTTTCTGCCCTCCCTGGCAGCATCTCCCCGACCTCTGCAACAGCTGCCTCTCCCCACCCTGCCCCTCCCAGCTCCCAAGGTGAAGCAGTTCTTGCCGTCCTCTCCTCAGAGACATGAAAATATCAGTGGTGACAATGTGTGGTGGGTGATAAGGCTGCCCCTCCGGTGCAGAAGGTGGAAAAGCACAACTCGCAGGTGACAGGCCATGGACATGTGCTTTGTCTCCCTATTCAGTCCATCTCCATGTCTAAGCCGGGTAAGGCTCCCATAAACCTTGCCATTAATAGGTCACTTCCAATCTGAAAAGTCTTTTCATGACTCACTATACAATGCCTTTTGTGTGTGGAATCATATCATGGCAGTTAAAAATCTGGTCTCTGGAGCCATATCTGGGTTCAAATCCCAGTGTTCCCACTTATGATCTGTGTGCCCTGGGCAAGTTTCTGACCTTTTCAGAACCCCAGTTTCCTCGTCTATAACATGAGAGTGTCCACTAGGCAGAACATGTTAGGTGTGCTGCAATAACAAACAAACCCAAAATTAAATTAAAACAACAAAGGTTTATTTCTTAAGCAGAGTCATGTACAGGTATAGAGACCTCCTGAGGCAGCTGTGCCCAAATGATTCAGGCTCAATGGTCCAGGCTGTTTCAAGCAAGTGCCACCCCTGACTATCAACCAAGTGCCACATCTGCCTATCACAGACCTCCATGATTAGAGTGAGATTCTGGAGGGCCTTGCCGAGACTATTAAATGCTTTGGCTCAGAAGTGATGCACATCACTTTCATTCATTAATCATTGGTCAAAACTGCCACATGGCCCTGCCTCCAGCAAGGGGAAGCATAACCAACCTGGTTCCAGATATGAAGGAGCACAAAACATGGTGGTAATACTAGGACCTAATGGGGTGCTGGCGATAAGGAAATAAAATAATCCATGTAAACCTTCAGCATAGTTTCTGGCATACAGGAAAGATTTAATAAATGTTCAATGTTATTATGTTGGCCTTCCAAATGCTGGCCTCAGCCTGGTCTCTTGCCTTCTCTTCCATTCTGGTTCTAAACAGTGTTCTGAGAATCAGTGGCCTTTTACCTAGCTTACAACTTCGTCTACCCTCCAAGCTCGGGTTTTTGTAGATTCTCCTTTCCACCAACCCCACTATTCACCACAAAATCAGCATCAGCCATTATAAGAACTCCAGATGCTATAATGGCAAGAAGCCAAGGATAATTTATCATCCAACATATAATCACAACACACCACACACTCATGTGTGTTAAAGAGTGCATATTCCAGAGGTCATTAATTAATGTTTCGTCAGCACTATTATCATTGGTGCATACAGCTGATTCAAGATCAAGGAGCAGGAGGGGCCACCAAATGCAGAGGGAAGAGCATTCCTGGGAAACAAATGACAACACTGGGTTTAAAACCCCAGTGTCCACATCTATCAAATGGGGTTAATGCTCCTGCCAAGATCACTGGGCTATTGAAGAACCCAGTAAGAGCAAGAAGCCAGGTTTCTTGTTAGGTGCCATCCAAATACAAGGCGTACTATCCTCTGACAGGTGCCAAGTGCTATATATAGTATCTGCCTCAGAACAACTCATCAGCAGAGTCCTTTAAAGATCTCAAATGCTTCCATTGGGGTCTACCTCCGTCCCTACAAATTCTTACTCCCTTGATAACTGATTCACAATCACCTTGCATAGCCTAGTATAGTCGTTGGCAAACTCACATGTGGCTCGCGAGCCGTGGTTTGCCAACCACGGGCCTAGTATCTTCCTCCCTCCAGATTTCCAGGAGAAGGGGAGAGTGTCAGAATGTACTGGGAAGTGTGTGCAACTTCCCAGGGCTTCTCACACTACCCTAAGCTCTGGGGAATAGCTTACTGCTCCCTTAATCATAACAAGGCCCACACCACCATTACACACTTTAATACCAGCTTTTATGCGGGCATCTGGGGATGTGTGCGCTTATGAACAATTTGTAATGAAAAAAACACTGACCTGAAGCAGGCTGGGAGAAGAGGGGCCCAGAGCACCAGGCAGGGCAGGCTCCATCATGGGGTCCGCCTCAGGCTCTAGGGGCAGGGCTGCTGCCCTAAGACGTTGAAGGCATATTTGATCTCTTGTTAAGTCCCACATGGCTTCAATTTCCAAGTGCTCTGAAAGAGAATGAAATTAGAGTCAACAGATCCATCATGTCTTTCACAGAGACGTTGTTCTTAATCAAGAAGGAGATGTGGGGGGGGGGGGGGGGGAAGGAGATGGAGGAAAGAAAACTCCCATTCCTAGAAGGTCTACTAGGTGCCAGGACCATGCCAAGAGCTTTATTTCTATGTAGTGTCTCATATGAGTCTCACAATAACCCACCAAGTAGGCTTTATTAGTACTCTTTAAGGTAGATGGCAAAGAAATAGAATTTCTGCTTTTTTTTTTTTTTTTTGGCACAGAAAACTCCCAGATTTTGTTCCTTTTGCCATCAACAGGTGGGGTCCATTTCTCCATCCTTTGAACCTGGTATCGACCGTTTTCTTCCTTTGGCCAATGGAGCATAAGCAAACAGAATGTAAGCAGGGGCTTCAAAAGTGCTTGTGCATCAGGATTCGCCCTCTCTTGCTGCTCTGAACCATTTCACTGCTGTGTGAACAAGCACAGTCTAGCCTCCTGGAGGATGAGAGACCATATGGAGCAAGAGCCTAGCCGTCCCAAATGAGGCCACAGGCATAGAAGTGAGGCTGTGCTAGACTATCCAGCTTCAGCGGAGAGTGCTCTGACTGGAAGAGCTGCCCAGCTAACCTAGAGAATCACAGTATTAAGTGCTTGTTGCAAGCCATCACGTTTTTGGTTAAGGTCATGTGATGCATAACAACATTTTGGTAAATGGTGAACTGCATGTATTCGTGGTCCCATCTATATATATAAAAGCCTAAGCGAACGAATGACCAATCCACCGGTCGCTATGATGCACACTGACCACCAGGGGGCAGATGCTCAATGCAGGAGCTGTCCCCTGGTGGTCAGAGCACTCCCACAGCCAACCTCCCGCGGTCCCTACCCCCACCCCAATCGGCCCCGAGCCCCAATCGGGGCAGGAGACAGGCCCGTGGGGACTTGATGGCCGGCCAGGCCAAGGGACCCCACCTGTGCACGAATTCATGCACTGGGCCTCTAGTAACAATAAAGCTCAAAAATTCCTATCACGTCGTGACATTGTAGCCATCTTAATATCATGCACAACTTACTACTCATGTGTTTGTGGTCTATTCATGTGTTTGTGGTGATGCTGGTGTAAACGAACCTACTACTGTATAAAAGTATAGCACATACAATTATGTACAGTGCATAATACTTGATAATGATAATAAACAACTATATTACTAGTTTATGTATTTACCATACTATACTTCTCATCATATTTTAGTGCTCTTTCTACTTATAATAAACACTAGAGGCCCGGTGCATGAAATTCGTGCATGGGGTGGGGGGGTGGGTGTCCTTCAGCCCAGCCTGCACACTCTCCAATCTGGGACCCCATGAGGGATATCCGACTGCCCGTTTAGACCTGATCCCCAAACGGGCAGTCGGACATACCTCTCACAATCCAGGACTGCTGGCTCCCAACTGCTCACCTGCCTGCCTTCCTGATTGCCCCTAACTGCTTCTGCCTGCTAGCCTGATCACCCCCTAACCACTCCCCTGCCAGCCTGATCGATGCCTAACTGCTCCCCAGCCAGCCTGATTGCCCCTAACTGCCCTCCCGTGCCACCTGGTCATCCCTAACTGCCCTCCCCTGCAGGCCTTGTCACTCCCAAATGCCCTCCCCTGCTGGCCCAGTCACTCCTAACTGCCCTCACTTGCTGGCCTGGTTGCCCCTAACTGCCCTCCCTTGCCGGCCTGGTCACCCGGAATTGCCCTCTGCTGCTGGCCTGGTCGCCCCCAACTGCCCTCCCCTGCTGGCCCGGTCATCCCTAACTGCCCTCCCTTGCTAGCCTGGTCACCCCCAACTGCCCTCCCCTGCAGACCTGGTCACCCCTAACTGCCCTTCCCTGCTGGCCTGGTCACCCCCAACTGCCCTCCCCTGCTGGCCTGGTCCCCCCAACTGCCCTCCCCTGCAGGCCTGATCTGCCCCAACTGCCCTCCCCTGCAGGCCTGGGTCCCCCTCAACTGTCCTCCCCTGCAGGCTTGAGTCCCCCTCAACTGTCCTCCCCTGCAGGCCTGGTCCCTTCCAACTGCCCTCCCCTGCCAGCCATCTTGTGGCAGCCATCTTGTGTCCACATGGGGGCTGCCATCTTTGACCACATGGGGGCAGCCATCTTGTGTGTTGGAGTAACTGTCAATTTGCATATTACTCTTTTATTAGATAGGATGTTTTTGGTAAAATAGTATGCTGTTACACCAGCAGCAGTCTCATACATCTCATGTTTACTGCATCTCTTGACTGCATCATCTTCTCTTGTGTTTAATTTCATCTCGTGCTGTTTTATAAGTTTAGTGTAGCCTAAGAAAACAGTGTTTATAAAGCCTACAGTTGTGCACAGTGATGACCCAGGCCTTTACATTCACTCACCACTCACTCACTGACTCACCCAGAGCAACTTCCCATCTTACAAGCTCCATTCATTTTAAGTGCCCTATACAAATGTACCATTATTTATCTTTTATACCCTATTTTTACTGTTTCTTTACTATGAACAAATGTTTAGATGCACAAATACCTACCACTGTGTTACAATTCCCTTTGGTATTCAGCACAGTAAGTAACATGCTATACAGGCTATCCTATATAGCATAGGTGTGCAGTAGGCTAATCCATCTAGTCTTACATAAGGGCACTCTGTGATGCCCATACAACAACGAAATTGCCTAATGATGCATTTATCACAATACATCCCCATCTTTAAGTGGCATGACTATAGTTTGTTATTTAGTAAAAGCGACGTGATATATCCCACGTTACAGATAAGGAGTCCGAGACTCAGGAAGCTTAAGTAATTTCTCTAAGACTCCTCAATTAATAAGTAGCAAAGAGGTTATTTCAAAATTCTATTTAAACCAATCCTGCATCAGAAAGGAGGGTTGCCCTACCTCTACAACCCTAAACTCAAATATTACCATTTGCCTATATTGTGGGGTACAAAGGTTAGCCAGAGAATAGACCAGCAAACATAATAGGACTTTGCTGGGGAGATTTCTTCTCAATTAATGACTTCTAGAGCAAGAGGACTTGTAACCAGCGCTCCCCAAAACTGGTTCGTCTACATTCAGGCAGACCCTTCTTGGAACGTGACGTTGAGATAGGAAGGTAATTTTCTTAGGACTTAAATTCAAACATCCAAAATTATTCTCCTTAGTGCAACTATTGAACACAGGAGATGTCCAGATACACTCAAAGGCTTATGTTCAAGATATTCGTACATTCATATTCATAGCAACATTATTCACAATAGTTAAAACATGGAAGCAACCCAAGTGTCATGGGTAGATGGATGGATGGATGAACAAAATATATACATACAATGGAATGTTATTCAGCCTTTAAAAGGAAGGAAATTCTGGCATATGGTATAACATGGATGAACCTTGAGGACTTTAGGTTGAGTGAAATAAGCCAGTGACAATCACACTGACAAATACTGTTGGATTTTACTTATATAAGGTACAAATCAGGCAGAAAGTAGAATGGAGATTGCCAGGAGGGCTGGAGGGAGGAGAGAATGGGGAGATGCTGTTTAATGAGTACAAGGTTTTAGTTTTACAAGAAAAAGTTATAGTTGTACAACATTATGAATGTAATTAGCACCACTGAACTGTACACTTAAAATTATTAAGATAGCAAAGTTTGTTATGTGTATTTTATCCCAATAAAAAATACACACAAAATTTTTTATCTTCAAACCTGACCAGAGGTGAGGGTCTCTGAGCCAGAGGAATAGAGAACCTTGCAAGTGGCTACCTCTTCCCTCTCCCACCACATAGATAGGCCAGCCCTACACGGTGGGCTTCCTGTAGCTGACCCTATTTTGTTTCACTTTAATGATTTCTCATACTCCATCTAGAATCCCAGGATGATCCAACAGCACCAGCACTTGCCTCTCACCTGGAAATGACAGCAGTTTGCTGCTAGCAAAACTGACTCATCCATCAACAACATAAAGTGGATTCTAATCAATCTGGAATCTCATATATAAACTCACATCTTGAGGAAGGAGTTTGTATGTACTTTGGGATATTTCTCTGAACCTGTTTAAAAATAAAATTCACAAGTAGAAAGATATCTTTTGAAATGATTTATGAGATATTGTAAGGAATCTGGAATTTATTCCTGAAAGCAATTGTGTGCAAACAAATTAGCAGGCATAATTGCTTCCAACAGAAAATTTTATCTCATTACAAACTATTGGGTTTTTTTAAATGAGCTCCTTCCCAGCAGGGAGAACATCTGGATTCCCAGGGTTAATGAGCAATGCCAGAGCCTCTTCCAGCCCAAGACAGAAGGCAGGTTTTGCAGGTAGTTGAGGAGCTTTGATTGAGAAAGGTCAGTAGACAGGCAAGTGTGAAATGCTGTCTTTTTGGCATTGTGAGGTAAATCTAATAAGAGGCATCAGTAGCAAGAAATAGTTTAAAATATTAGCTCCAAGGATACTCAGCATGACATTCAAAGTTCTCTAAACTCTAGGCCTTGCCAGCCTCTTTTCCCACCATCTTCACCCCCAAACCTATTCCCGGTCTACAAGAAACTCTTCCACCATGGAACAACTTTCTCCCCTTTTTTCACTGATCCAGACTCTCAGGCTTCAAGGCCCACTGCAGGGTGACCTCCTGCCCACTCCCTACAGCAGGCTCCCCAGCAGCACCTCGGAAGAACTCCTCTGTGTAGCTGGATCTCCTCGCCTGCACTGCCCACCTTACTTTGAACACAGGGAGAAGCAAGGCTCGCCCACCATCATGCACGTGAGACTGGAATCTCCTCTCACAGGACTCTGTCAAGGCTCATCCTCCAAGTTTTGGGGGTTCAGACATCTTTCTCTGAGGCAGCACCATATTTGGGGGTGGCCAGCCAGGCAACTTAGTGTCCCAACCTATTAGGACTGAAAAACAGAGCCATCATGTATTGAGGTGGAGAAAACTGCATTTACTTGAATTTTCCTCAGGGCTCTGTGTCTGGAATGAATATTTTGATAGCGAAAAGGAAAATGGCGGGGGGTGAGGAGTTTGCAACCTAGTTCAGTATCTGGTTAAAACTGTAGTCTTACTTCCCCACTCTGACTGACTTGGGCGGAGCTGCAGAGCCTAACCCCCTGGCCCCACCACATCTGACTTGGAGGGAGCTGCGGAGACCCTTAGGGGCCCGCCACAGGAGGAGATATAGAGGCCAGAGCCTCCCCACGAGTTCAGTTCAGGATTTGGATGCGGAATTCCCCTGGACTAGCAGATCTGCGAAATAAAGGTTAAACTTCCCTCCCACAGAGTACTGGCTGATCGGTCTCCCGTGCATTCTCCCACAACAATAGAAGGGGGCGGGGAGGGGGCATGTAATAATGGGCAGTCTCTAAACTGCATTTAAAGGCACAAGGTACTTGAGGACTTTTGTTCTCTACTGAGATGGGAACCTAAGTTAGAGCCAGAACAGAAATGCTAAGATAGAGGAGAAACTGCAGCTGAAAGAGTCTCCTGTCCTTTCCCCAAAGCACTCCACCTCTCCTCCAAATGCAAAGGGAACACATATTTCAAGAGAATCCCTTGGAAATGGTGCCAATGTTGTGAGCCTGCCCAATGTACTACTGTCTCTAACTGTGGCCCTGCTGAAAGAAACAGGAGCCTCTGCCCCTCCCTCTCCCAACAACTGGCTACACTGGGCCAGGCCATTCTCTTCTGCTCTTGGAAAGAGACAAGGACCTGCTGGCCATCACTGTATTGAGAGCTCTACTCGGAAGCACACCCCTCAGGAGAAAAGCGGTCATTTGGGCCTTTGAAAGTGTTCCTCGGCCAGGTCAGAGCAATCCCCAAGGTATCTTCGGTTAGATTCCCTCCATTTGCTGGCAGCTTGCAATGACCAGGTCACACCCTTGCCCCTGGAAGCCCACACTTCCAGCCCCAGCCTGGGTACTGGCTCTGGGTCTTTCTGAACTCCTCTCAAATGCAGATCACGACCCAGAGGACCTACCACGGTGCCCATCCCGAGGATCCCAGAGATAGTCAATCCAGAACATAGAACAGTGGTTTGCATTTTTCCCTTCCTGAACTTCCCTCTTCTCCGGGAGGAAAAAAATGATTTGCCCTCAGGAATCAGCTACTGCAATTGGTAGAGCTGCCAGGGGGTACCCCTCAAACCACGTCTGCACCTTCTCTGCCCAGTGCCCAGTCTGCTTCCCCACCACAGGTTCCAAACACTAAAGCTCTTCAAAATGCTGGCATTGCCTGGAACCCAAAAGGCCTTGGTTGGTGCCTCCTTTCTGGATGTTATGCTTCCTGCCTTAGACATTGACTCCTGTCGCCAAAGCTGTGGTCACCAACTCATGGTCATGTAGAAAAACACAATCTCTTGGACTTTATCAAAATGAAAAACTTCTATGCATCAAAGGATACAATTAACAGAGTGAAAATTCAACCCACAGAACAGGAGGAAATATTTGCAAATCATGTATCTGATACAAGGGTTAATATCCATATAAATAAAGAACTCCTATAACTCAAAACAAAAAATAACCCAATTTAAAAATGGACATAGGACTTACATAGGCATTTTTCCAAAGAAGATATACAAATAGCTAATAAGCACTTGAAAAGATGTTCAACATCATTTATCATTAGGGAAATGCAAATCAAAACCACAATGAGATACTATCTCATACCCGTGGCTGCTATCAACAACAGAAATACACACACACACACACACACACACACACTAACAAGTGTTGGTGAGTGTATATACAGAAAGGGTGATGGAGATGCTTCCTCATTCCCCGACTCTCCTCTTCTCCCCTTACTTTCCTCTAACCCTTTCCCCCTTGAAGAGTGAGAACCATAATCATCTCCACCCTTTTGCCTGGTAGCCCTCCCCCTCTGCATTCAAGTATTAATTCCTAACCGCTGAGGTCCCTCCCCATATCTTGCAAATTGCACACACTCTAGCAGCATCATATGACTGTCCCAGCACCTTTCCCACTTAGTATCTGCCACTCTGTGAAGTAAGGGAGGGTGCACTCTGGGCAACTTGAGGCCAGGAGGACAGTGGAGTCACCCTTCTCTCGAGGCACTTGTCTTCTCCTCTTCCATAACTTGTCGCCATGTGGATCAATTCCTTAGAAAAACAAACCACAAAATCCGATGGCTGATCATCAGGAGAAATTTATAATCCTCCTTTAACATGACTTTGACCTATTTGGGGAGAGTTAATAACCTTGGCCACTATATGCAAATCTTTTCCTAGAAGTCTTCCTTGATCATAGACCACAGAAGGGGAGGGATTTGTTTTGTTAGTTTTAACTATCACCCATACAGAGATAAAAGCAGAGGTGGTACAAATCCCCCTTCCTCTCTTGGCCGAGCTCCTAAATAAGGTTCCCAAACTTAGCAAATAAAAATACAGGACACCTAGTTAAATTTGAATTTCAGATAAGCAGTAAATTTTTCATATCCCAAATATTTCATGGAACAACCCTACCCCTGAGATACCTGTAAGGACTCCTAGGATTCCCCAGAGCATTGACTGGACCCACTGCTGTGGGCCATATTGGCTTCAAGTAGGGGATCAGAATAATTGACCTTAAGATTCTTTCTTCCTAAAGATTCTGTGATTCCCAATATACCAACACACCAAGGGGGGCGCACAGAACATGGGTCATGGTCCCCGCCTACAGAAGGGTCCTCCATCTCAAGCTCAGCTCCTGCCTAGGGAGGGCTCTGTCTGTGGTAGCGTCTACTTCAGCACAGACGTTGTTCTGGCCCCTGTTCCCTCCACAGCTGGGAATTTCCAAATGAGCACCGAACTTGATTGTGGGGTTGGCTCTGCCTCCAGCATCTCCTTTACCTGCCCTCAATGTGGGACCTAAGTGTTTTCTAGAACCATCACCAACATCTCTGGTGAGGAGCGTGTAGCCATGGGCTTTGCCAGGTCATTAGGCTCCTCTCAGAGCAGCATAGACCAACCTTTCCTTGCAGCAGGAAGACTTCAGGCTTCCTGAGTGAGATTCCTTGTCAGGAAAGTAAACGAGGGTGTCCCTTCTTAAAAGCAATGAGCTGAGATCACCTCATCAGAGAGAGAGAGTGTATTTAGTTTGGCTAAAGTGGGGTCTAATGGAGAGTGTGTGTGATAACCATCTCCAGGCTTGGCCAGGGGATACGGACCAAGGAGGAAAGAGGAGCTGGGCAGGGAACTCATGGAATTGGGAGATAACAGATGATGCGAAACACAGTCTGACGAGGTACAAACACAGGAATGTGCCCGGCCCTGGTTCAGCAGACACATTCAAACAGATATGCAGATAAAAAGATAAAGATGTTGACAATAATGTTAGTCATCTGCCAAACTTATCTTTCTCTCAAACCTAAAAAAAAAGAAGGAAAGAAAGGAGGGAGGGAGGAAGAAAAATAACAAGAAACCATCTTTACTTTTGTTTCCTCTTAAAAAGAAGGAGGATAGTGCATGGGTAATGTCAGCATGAGGCACAGAACTTCCACCAGATTAACTAACAGGTGAATTGACAAGTAAATGAAGATAGTTGCTCTCTTACAACTCCCTCTACATTTGAAACCAGAATATCTGGGTTCAAATCCCAGCTCTGTTATTGTGCTATGGCCTTGAGCAAGCACTTCACCTTTTCAGTTTCCTCAACTATAAACTGGCATTAATAACTGTATGCACCTCTCCATATAATAGTAAGGATCAAAGGAGATGACATGTCGTAAGGGCTTATGAACCCCAGTGTTATTACTAAGTACTAAATACTGCAAAATACAATCCCTACCTTTAAGCATCTTACAATCTAGACCTGCACTGTCATATGGTAGCTACTAGCCATGTGGCCAATGAGCACTTATGAAAATGGACACAGGCTGTAAATATAAAATAGACAGCGGGGAGTGTTGATCTAAATCAACCACAAGACATGTGTACACATGAAGTCAACACAAGAAGCAAACAATAAAATGTCAAGAGGCACAGAACATGAAGGGTACTCAATACTTTATGAGGTATTGCCTGACAATGGCAGTAATTTATTAATACAAAAAGAGTGACCAACCAGTGTATCTTGAAATGCCAACTAATTGTGTGTGTGTGTGTGTGTGTGTGTGTGTGTGTGTGTGTGTGTTCTGGGGCTCCACTGATCAGAAGAGCAAACTTTTGGAACTCAAAATGACCTGTAGGACAATCCAATCCAAAGTCTATTTTTTTTTAAATTAATAATCTGAGGTCCAGAGAAGATTGGGATTTAAACAAGACCACATAGCTCATGAATGACCCAGTATATTTTTCATTATACCACAGTGGGTTTTTTAAAGCTTTTAAAAAAAAAAAAAAATGATTGCCTAAATTGAATTGCACAGTAATTCTAAGAAACAACATATTCACATTTGGCTAATGCAAAAACTGAGGCCCTAAATGATTTATATATATATATATATATATATATATATTGTGTGTGTGTGTGTGTGTATGTGTAGTATATAAATATATACAATTGGTGGCATCTTGGAGGCCAGCATCCTGACACTTCACCCCATTCTCTCCTTTCTACCACAGGATCCCTCTCTAGGTCCAGAGGTTGGTCTAGTAGCATGTATTGTCCCCCTTGCCTGTGCTCCCATTGCCTCTTGTTCAGGACAAGCCCCTGAGCATTCTTCAGCCTAATTAAATAATGGAACACTGATCCTTTCTTCCAAGGTCCAGGGCACTGTTTCCTCTCCCCCCGAGTTATGCTTGGGAATGTTGACTTTGGAAAACGGCACCTAAAACACTCTGGCTGTAATTTCCAAATCAGAAACAGCCTCCAAATTCTTATTCAGCAGACAGCAAGAGATCTCAGAAGGGCTGAACCTGTTTAGGTCATGAGAGCCTAGAACCTCTTCCCTACATGTAGCCTCCAGGGACAAACAAGGTCATCAGAAGTTATTTCACATCCAAAAATGGGTACCTGCTGGGTGTCCCAGGACTCAAAGAATAAAAGTCCTACCTACTAGGACTTAGTCATTCAGGGTCCAAAAGAGGAGATTCACAGGTAGGCCTGTGCTTAAGGCCCTGTGCGTGGTCCCAACACTGGGTGCCAGGGCCTCTGCATATCATTTCAACAGTCAAAGCCAAAGAACCATCCTAACCCCAGAGAGGTGAGGAAGTGAATACACCACTGGTGATGTCCTTGGAAGATAACCCTGAGGAAGCCCAGGCCCCCCAGTCATCACACAAACTGCCTTACTTTCCCATGTGTGTAAAATCTCCACATGCCTGCAGCCTGATGTCTCTCTCAAGTCCCCGATTTCTCCTAGGCCCTGGCCACTTCAGTCCACGCTCTTGGCAGGTATGCGCACCCACCTCCATCAAGCATTACAAAAGTGAGCATTTATATTCTTTATTGTCCTCGCAGGCATTTCCACTGAAGTTACATTTTTTGAATCCTTTAGTGCAGGTGAAAGCAATGCATACGTGTATACAGTGTGGAATTACTGACACGACCAGGATATATGAGGGACATTAAAGGCGCTGCTAGGATTTGATGACAGCTGTCAGGAATCTTTTCTACAGTCATAAATGTGATAAGCACGAAGCAATGAAGACGGCATAAAAATCCTGGCACGGACCAGGGGCAGGTGTTTCCCCCGCTGCATTAGGTGCCCTGTGGGAGCCTACTGCACAACAGGAACATGTGCAGGCACCCCCAGCCCAGGGCCCCAGGGGACCGGAGAGCCTCAGGGTGGCTCACTCATTCCTGAGGTCCCTTCTTACCTACACATTTCCCCAGTGATGTCCCTGCCTGGAAAGCACACCCCCCGGGGTGTTCACCTGTTGGAACCCCTGCCAGCTCGGAGTCTCCCAGGCTTAGTCAGACCTCTTTCCTCCGAGAGAGACACTGCCTTTTATTTATTTTTTTAAGATTATTTTTTACATTTTTTAATTGATTTCAGGAAGGATGGGTAAGGGAGAGATAGAAACATCAATGATGAAAGAGAATCATTAATTGACTGCCTCCTGCACGCCCCCTACTGGATCGAGCCCACACCCTAGGCATGTGTCCTGATCGGAATTTGAACCAGGACCTCCTGGTTCATAGGTCAACCCTCAACCACTGAGACACCACGGCCGGGCAAGACTGCCTTTTAACTTCTCCCCTCCTCTCCGCTCAGTATATGCTGGTTCCTCCTGGGCTTACTGTCCGGGGTGCTAGGACGGTGAGGAGCACTCCTGGCCTAGTAGCAAGACACACACTGCTCCCTCAGATATTTCACTGAGCTCTTGTTAGCTACCGCAGTGAACAGTCAGGTACCTACTGCCTCCTGTGATTTACTCTCAAACTACTCCCCACTTCCTTCCAAAAGTACTCTTTTCTGAACCTGCAAACAAATTCGTATTAAGGCCCCCCTCCTGTTATTATCCCAATGGAGACACTCAAGGGAGCAAAGTCAGCCTTGGAAAAGCTGTGAACTTTCAAATTAAAAAAAACTTTAAAAAAGCTGCGAGGTCTTCAGAGCTTAACTTAGGACACTCAGCTGTCTGTCCTCTCTCCCACTCCTCTTGCCACCAACACCCTCACCCTGCACACATACCTGGTGCTCTGCATCTCTCTGTGGTTTCACACGGTTGGAGAACTCTGAGAGCTGGGAGGGTGCAGGGATCAAGTGAGGAGGCTGCAGTTTCCGTGCCCAACCTGAAGGTGTGATTCCAAACAGCGGAGTCTGGGCCTTCTCTTGGTTGCTCCGGCGCTAAGGCAGCATGGGAACAACTGGGGGCCCTCAGAGGACTCAGCCCACCTCCCAACCCCAGCAGTAAAGGCTGGTCAGACTGAGGGGCATGGGCAATGATGTGGTGGGGAATGGGCAGCCCCTGATTACAGAGGATGGGGAAGCCCTGGGATCCAGGACAGACCCAGCTAAGATATCCTCACCCTCCACCCACCATTCCTCAGACAGAACTCTGGCTCTCATGGCCATTTGGATCAAGCCAAGAGTTGGGGGAAATAACACCCCATATTTTAAGAACTGTGGTTCACTATTAAACTAGAGATTCCTGGTTTGGCCTGGAACTTTCCCCTGAGCTCCCAGATAACATGGGAGAAGTCCACAGACACCAATATTCAGGAGGATGGGTCTTAATGGTGGAAGCCTTTGGGCAATGCCTTCTGGGAAATCAAGGGGAAGCAAGAAGGCTTCCCATGGCTTTTGGCTTTTTCATCTTCAACTAGAGGCCCGGTGCACAAAATTCATGCACGGGGCAGGGTGGGGGTGCCCGCCCAGCCTGCACCCTCTCCAATCTGGGACCCCTTGAGGGATGTCCGACTGCCCACTAAACGGGCAGTCGGACATCCCTCTCACAATCCAGGACTGCTGGCTCCCAACTGCTTGCCTGCCTGCCTTCCTGATTGCCCCTAACCGCTTCTGCCTGCCAGCCTGATCATCCCCTAACCACTCTCCTGCCAGCCTGATTGATGCCTAACTGCTCCCCTGCCAGCCTGATTGCCCCTAACTGCCCTCCCCTGCAGGCCTGGTCACCCCTAACTGCACTCCCCTGCAGGCCTGGTCCCCCACAACTGCCCTCCCTTGCAGACCTGGTCCCCCACAACTGCTCTCCCCTGCAGGCCTGGGTACTCCCCCAACTGCCCTTCCCTGTAGGCCTGGTCGCCCCCAACTGCCCTCCTCTGCCAGCCTGGTCACCCCTAACTGCCCTCCCCTGAAGGTTGATTGCCCCCAACTGCCCTCCCCTGCTGGCCTGGTCCCTCCCAACTTCCCTCCCCTGCTGGCCACCTTGTGGTGGCCATCTTGTGTCCACATGGGGGCAACCATCTTTGACCACATGGGGGCAGCCATCTTGTGCATTGGAGTGATGATCAATTTGCATATTAGGCTGTTATTATATAGGACAGTGACGAGCCGCGGTTTGCCACTCTGTTGACTAATGAGTTTGCCGACCACTGATATAGGACGTTACCTGAACTCACCCCAGGACTGCCTTTCTGCTGCCATGATGCCCAACCCAACCCTTCCCACCCACCAGATGATTCTTACTTCAGTTCAATACATCTCTGTCCACACTACTCACTTGCTGCACACCGTCTAGGATCTGTAAACTCTCTAAGCCTGTTTCCTCATCAGTAAATGGAGATGATAACAGCAGTGCTGCTTTAGGATTGTGAGGATTAAGTCCAATGTGAAGCTGGAGCAGTGGCTGACACATAGCAAGTGCTCATTTAATATTAGCTGTTAAGTTGGTATTATTAGTTTGATCGTTGTTATTGTGCCTGGGAAAGCTCTGGGTTTTCCATGTCAGTTGCCTTTTCTATGCCATCGTGGGCCTTACTGACCTGGAGCTCAAGGGGAGGTAGGGGCTGGGGGCATAGAGTCCTACTTATTGCTGCTGGCACCACTGTTGCCAATTCCTGGACACTGAGCACCCACTCCATGCAGGGGATGGCATCCAGACAGGACTTCCCAAATTTTAGCACAGCTAAGAACTTCATAAAGACTTGCTGAAGCACAAAACACCAGGTCACTCTCTGAGAGTTTCTGATTAAATATGCATTCTC
The DNA here is from genome assembly GCA_026230045.1 of Corynorhinus townsendii. Taxonomy (NCBI): domain Eukaryota; kingdom Metazoa; phylum Chordata; class Mammalia; order Chiroptera; family Vespertilionidae; genus Corynorhinus; species Corynorhinus townsendii. Next base: position 146,126,203 of record JAPDVU010000007.1, on the reverse strand, counting down.
ACAGGTTCCCAGTGATGTGGAGGCTGAGGCCCAGGAACCACACTTTGAGAACCACTGCGTTAGCTTGCTGAAAGCAGGCACTCTTACATTTTGTCAACTCTGCATCCCCAGCACCCAGCACGTTCCTGACACAAAGCAGCTGTTTAGTTACCACTGGATGCTTTGCATGTACCTCGCTTATGCTTTGATTGGCCAGCACACTGCTCTGGGCTCAGGGTAGCCACATGCTAGTTTGAGAAGCATGTGTTCTGACCTCCTCAGGCAGCTGGGGAGACCACTCGGCCCCTGAACCTGAACCACTTCATAGTGCCCCCAACAGAGCCAGAGGGCAGCCCACACCCATGGGTGCAGTTTCCACCCCTGCTATGCCCTACACGGGTCCTACATAGCTGCCTATCACCACTAGAATCTCACATTATTAACTGTCCCCACAACAGAAGGAGCCCTAGGTGGAGAGGGTGGGGCAGGCACGGTGATCTGATCCCAGAGATAGAGCACAACCCACCAAACTTTTTCAGCTTTTTATACCTCCTTTCACTCCTTTTTCTTCTCCTTTTATCTCCTTCTCCTCTGCTCTGCTTTTCATATGCATTTTCCTAGTTTCCAGTTTTTTCATTTTACTCCTAAAATATCTTTGACCATGACAAGCACCCCCATGACCAGTGGTGAGATTTAGGGGCTCCTTTCTGTTTGAGATACAGGCTCAACAGTCCCTTGGAGAATGTAACTTCTACCAACATACTGTCTCTATCACATCTGCCCAATCTGGAAAGAAAACCCCCTGAGCCTTCTATTGAAATGTGACTCTGTCATTTGCTCCCCCCACCCCCACCCCCTGCCCCAGGCTTCTACCCGCAGACTCCATGGATTCAGTCCTTTTTGTGATGACTATAACTGTAGATTCTTGCTCTGTCTCCAACAGGGTCTACATCCCCCCCCACACACACACACTTTTTATTAATTTCAGAGAGTAAGGGAGAGAAAGAGATAGAAACATTTAATCCTATCTAATAAAAGAGTAATATGCAAATTGACCATCACTCCAAGACACAAGATGGCAGCCCCCATGTGGTCAAAGATGGCTGCCCCCATGTGGACACAAGATGGCCACCACAAAATGGTCAGCAGGGGAGGGCAGTTGTGGGAAGTTAGGGGTGACTGGGCCAGCAGAGAAGGGCAGTTGGGAGAGACCAGACCAGCAAGGGAGGGCAGTTGGGGGGGACCCAGGCCTGCAGAGTAGGGTAGTTGGGGGGGACCAGGCCTGCAGGGGAGGGCAGTTGTGGGCCATCAGGCCAGCAAGGAGTGCAGTTAGGGGTGACCGGGCCAGCAGAGGAGGGCAGTTGGGGGAGACCAGGTCAGCAGGGGAGGGCAATTGGGAGAGACCAGGCCAGCAGGGAGGGCAGTTAGGGGTGACCGGGCCAGCAGGGGAGGGCAGTTGGGGGGGACCAGGCCTGCAGGGGAGGGCAGTTTGGAGCCAGCAGTCCTGGATTGTGAGAGGGATTCGTGCATGGAGTTGGTGTCCCTCAGCCCAGTCTGCATCCTCTCCAATCTGCCCCCTTCCATGCACGAATTTCATACACTGGGCCTCTAGTGATGAGAGAATTATTGATCCGCTGCCTCTTGCACACCCCCCACTGGGGATCAAGCTCACAAAAACTCAGGCATGTGCCCTGACCCGGAGTCAAGCCTTGACCTCCTGGTCCATAGGTCGATACTCAACCACTGAGCCACACTGGCCAGGCTACATCCCTCTTCTTGTTGGAGCAATTTTGGGGGAGAAAATGCCAATGCAGGACAATAGAATCCTCTCACCTGTTCTTCTCTCGGGAAACAAGTGATGAGGCAGAGGGAGAGCCAGGTTTAGGCAGATGAATTAGAGACAACCAGAGCTGAGGAAGTTCTACCAACTAATACTTTAAAATAAGCTTTTTATTTTATTAAAAAATTAGATTTTTAGAAGTTGCAAAGATAGTAAAGAGTTCCTTTACTATCTCCTTCACTCTGTTTCCCCTGGTGGTAACTCTTATATTAAAGAGTGGCTCAACTCTTTTAAATAAATAAAATTCATTGTTTTTGTTTGTGTTGTTTTGTGTTTTTCTGATCCACCTTATGAAAAATGGAAAAGAGAAAGAAAAACAAAAATCAATGTTCTCTTAAGCTAAGGAGTGGTCCAAGCCTTTGATTCTTCAGCTGCACATTTATAAAAGGTGTCCATATGGGTGGTTTCCCTGAGCAGCAGATAAGAAGCAGCTTCTCTCCATCTGCCATGGTGCCAGTGGCAATTAGTACCATTTCTAAGATTGTTCACAATCACAGAACCCTTGACACTAATCAATTCCAAGCTCTGGCTCCCAGCAGGGAGGGAGGGCGTCAACTCAAAATTACTTCAGGTTTTAGACCACAGGCTGCAGAGGGCTGCCACCCGCATAGCCTCAGCCTTGACATCAAACCTCCTAGAGATGGGTGGGCGACTGTTCCATTACAGGCAAAGAAAAGCCAGGGCTGAAGCTGGTCCGAGCCCAGCAAAGTATTTGACTACATGTGTACGTATGTGCACAGAGACAATCTTGCCAGTGCATGCCTGAACATAGTTATCTCAGGGTGGGAGAGTGAGAGGGAATTATGGGTGACTGGAATTTTCTCCTTTTAAGTTCTCTGTACTTTCTACAATAAATAGGAATCAATTGTATCGAACATTGTACAGTTTGAAGGAAGCATTGGATAAGGACGTTAGAATGCATTTAGAGGCCTGGAGGACAAGAGTTTCTGACACAAAAGGAAGCTAAAAGCAGTGGCAATGGAACCAGCCACCCTGTGAGCAAAATGAATGTGATCCGAGTCATTTCAACTCTAGTGCGTGCTCTGAGGATTGTGATCTTCTGTCCACGTGTAAGGTAGCAGCTATGTGGTGCAACAGGCCCACACAGAGCTCTCTGTGGAGAAGTCAAGAGTGGGGTGAACTATCCCGGGTCCACTCTTCCACCAGGACTGCAAGGCCCGAGTGGTGCTGCTTATGCCAGGCGGTGGGGGGTGGGGATGGGCTGTGGAATTTTCCAAGCTGCCTCCTTTCCTGAGACCCCATTCAGTGCAGCCTTCCCTCAGCTGCAGACGAACCTCCAGATGTGTTTGTGTTTCACCACCTCCCCTTCTGTCCCCACAGGCTTCATTGGGCCACAGGAAAAAGAAGAGGAGCAAGGGGGCTGGGTGTCACCCATTGCGGTTCTCCAGATCACAGGGGACCTGGATTATTTGTTTTGGTGAGCTGGCCAGCTGTGAGCTGTTTGGTTTGGGGCGATATGATTAGGACTGTTTTCCCTTCTCAGTTTGGTGCAGTCAGGGGTGAGAAGAAGGATCCCAGGTTGAGGATGCCCAGGCCTGGCCTCTCAGCTCTCATCCGTTACTGCTGCTGCTGGGAACTGTAGCTCTCCCAACAAGTGCCTCTCAGGTAGTGGCCCCTCCCTGAGGCAGCTGGAAGTCACCCCTGTCCCAGGAGCTAACACTCTCCACTCTCTCCTGGGGAGAAAGCCTGGAGGAAATAGATAGGCAGCAGCTCAACTTATATCCTCATCCTTGGGGCTCCCAGTGTAGGCTGCCTGCTCCCAGGACTGTCAAAGCCTATTCCCCCCACTCTCCGCCTTCCCCTCCCACTCTCCTTCCCAGCATCTCCTGGACATGCAGTATGTGAGGTCCTCAGAGGCTCTTTGAGCTTTAGATCCTCAAATCCAGGCCATAAATATTGTGCTGCCACCCTTGTCACCAGCCCTCCAGAGTGACAATATCTATGCTTTAAAATCTGGCTTAGATTAACAAGGTCTATTTCACGATTCCTTGTGTCTGGACTCCCCCCGCCCCCCTAACTTTATTGCAGTTCTTTTAGGGCAGACACAGTTTTGTCCACAGGCCAAAACATTAGGTGAAAAATGACCAGGTGCCCAAAACACACTTGTGGAATGATTAGGCTGGATGGGTAGACAGACAGACATACAGATGGATGAATGGCAGACATCCTTCATGTCCCACAGCAGAAACAGTTCTTCTGTGCATTCATCCAACAAATATTTACTGTGCATGTACCAAATGCCAGCCATTATTCTAGGCAGTTGGGATTCATCAGTGAACAAAAACACACAAAAACTGCCTTCAGAAAGCTTATATTTTATCTGGGGGAGACCTATAAATAATAAATGTTTAAAAATAAGTAATTTCAGCCCAGTCAGTGTTGCTCAGTGGTTGAGCATCAACTCATGCATCAAGAGGTCACCAGTTTGATTCCTGGTCAGGGCACATGCTCAGGTTTCAGGCTCAAACCCCAGTGTGGGGCATGCAGGAGGCAGCCAATCAATGATTCTCTCTCGTTGATGTTTCTCTCTCTCTCTCTCTCTCTCTCTCTCTCTCTCTCTCTCTCTCTCTCTCTCTCTCTCTTTCTTTCTCTCTGTATAAAATCAATAAAAACATATTTAAAAAAAATAAGTAACTTCATAGTATGTCCTAAAGTGATAACCACTGTGGAAACAAAAAATGCAGAACAGGGTAAGGAGGATTGGGACTGAGCAGAGCAGGTGGCCATGTATAAGGGAATCAGAGATCTCATTGAGATGGTGACATCTGAGCAAAGATTTGAGGGAATTGAGGGAGTAGGTAAGGAGCCTTCCAGGAGAGTGAACAGACAGTGCAGTTTGTAAAGTGGAGCATGCTTACCATGTTTGAGGAACTGCCATGAAGTCAGCAGGCTAGAACGGAGTAAACAAGAGGAAAATAGTAGGAGGTGAGTTCAGAGAGGTAGAGGTGAGATGGGTTGGCAGATCCTGTGGGGACTATGGAAAGGGAAGCCATTGAATGGTTTTGCGAAGAATGACATGATTTGATTTAAATTTTAAGACTCCCTCTAGCTGCTATTTTGAGAATAGACTGAAGAGGGTCAAGGTGGAAGAAATTAGGAGGTTATTATAGTAATTCAGGAGAGAAATGATACAGGCTTCTACAAGGATGGTAGCCATGGAGATTGTGAACTTAAACCACTGGAAGTCTGGAGTTGCCATCAAGTGAGATGGAGATGACTGTGGGTGGGGCAGGTTTGTGAGGTGGGGGAGAGAGCATGGGGCAGATCGGGAAAGCATGTTGAGCTTGAGCTGTCATCCAAGTAGAGATCTAAAAGGCAGGGAGTATAAATTTAAATTTGGGCATCATCAGGGATATTTGCTACACACAAAGCTGTGAGATCATCAAAAGAATTAATGTAGATAAAGAAGAGGAGCAAGGACTCAGCTCTATGGTACATCAACCCTAAAAGATCAGGAGATGAGGAGGAACCAGCAAAGAACACCGAGAAGGAGCAACTTGCAAGACAAGAAGAAAACAAAGAGATGTGCTGTTCTGGACATAGGGTAAAGAATACATGTTGAGGAGGGAAAAGTGATCAACTTGTGTCAAATGCAGCTGATCAACTAAGTGGTCAAAACTGAGATTTGACTACTGGATTCAGCAATATGAAGGTTGACAAGAGCACTCTGTTGAGTATTAGAGGCAAAAAGCTGATCAGAGTGGCTTTAAGAGAGATTGGGAGGAATCCTCACGTTTATGCCAAGAACAAATAATGGAGAAAGGATAGTCTGTCTATTCAATAAATGGTGCTGGGAAAATGGAATATCCACATGCAGAAGAATAAAAGTGGATCGTTTTTGGTCAAAACTCAAGATATGGAAACAAGCTAAAGGTCTATTGAAGAATGAATGGATAAAATAATATTACAAACACACACACACACACACACACACACACACACACACACACACACGGCGGGGGGGAGGGGAGATTATGTAGCCTTTTAAAAAAGAAAATCCTCCCATTTTTGACAGCATAGATGGACCTGGAGGAAATTATGCTAGTGAAATAAGCCAGATACAGAAAGACAAATACTGCATGATCTCATTTACATGAGGAATCTAAAATAGTCAAACTCATGGAAACAGAGTAGAAAAATGGTTGTCAGGAGCAGTGGGAGGATGGGAAGAAGTATGAGATGTTGGTCAAAGAGTAGAAAATTTCACTTATATAAGATGAATGAGTTGTGGATATCTAATGAGTAGCTTAGTGACAATACTGTATTATATACCTGAAATTTGCTAAGAGGATAAATCTTAAATTAAATATTCTCAACACATATATAATGATAACTATGTAGAGGTGATGGACAAGTTATGGAGCATGGTTATAGTGATCCTCTCACTATATATATCAAATATCAAGTTGTACATCTTAAATATTATTTTATATGCCAAAGACCTCAATAAAGTTGTTTATGAGAGAGAGTAGGTGGAAACAAATTGGAGACAGTGAATAAAGACAGCTTTCTGAAGCAATTTTGCTGCAAATGGGGAGCAAACAAAAAGTTGCAGAAGTAGGTTCAAGAGAAGGTTTCATAAAATGGAAGAAATAATCAGACTTGTATGCTGATGGAAATGATTCAGGAGAAAAATGAACACTTGAAGGTGGAGGAGAGAAGTGGGCAACATGACTGGAGCAATGTCCTTGGGTAAATGGGAGGGGAGGGGATCTGATGTGCGGGTGGAGAGGTTGGCTCTTAAGAAGTGTGTGGAAAGTTCATCACAGCCAAAGATGTGAGGATGTGAGAGCAGATGCAGAAGACAGGGAGATGTGATGGGGAAGTCTATGGAAATTCTCTTCTGATAACTTCAACTTTTGTTGGTGAAGAGGGAAACAAGGTCATCAGCAGGGATGGAGAGGAACATGGTAGGAAGGCATCAGTGGTCTGGTGTAAAGTTGCCACCTAGGACAGTAGGAGAGGGTATGGACAAGGGGAATAGAGAATAATGAGCTGGCATCAAATGAAGGCATCCTTGAAAATTATGGTCATGCATTTAAAGTGAGACCACTCAGCACAGTTGTAATTTTTCCCCCAACAGACATGAAGTAAATGGAGAGTTGACGTTAGCTTTGATTGTGGTTTTGCCAAGATAGTAACAATGAACTGAGAGATGCAAGAAAGTGATTACAATGATTGACCATGGGATTTAAGTGGCATTCTAGAAAGAAAGGTTTCCATTTTAGTAAGTGGGAACACGTGAGGTCTTTTACTTAGCCAAGAGTGAGCTGTAGATGGAAAAAGTCTGAGACGCACTGCCCTGGAGCCATCATTAACTGAGGAGGATTTAATGGAGGTGAGCTGCCTCCAAAACTTGCCCTCATGATCTGCTTGCCAAGAAGTGTGATATTAAAAAAAAAATGGTGGCAGAATAGACAGACGTGTTCCAAGCCTTGTCCCAGAGCAGATAGAAAGAACAGCTGAGGGTTGCACAGGGAGGGTTGGCTGGTGAGTTAAGGGGCAACTATACTCCAGGAAAAGGTGGGGGACTGCTAGATGGGGCTCCCCTGACTGGACAGCCCCCACTGCTGCTGGGTTCCCTCCCAGAGCCACTGGCTTGGACGCAGAGACCACACCATCTTGAAAGGGAAAGTGGATGCTATCCGAAGCCTGAAAATCTACAACTGCAGCACCCACCAAACAGCTGTGAACCCCAGAGCACCAACTGGCGCAAACACGCAGATTCAGCGGAGCTCTACGCTTCACCACGGAAAGGTCAGATTTCGCCTGGGATAAGGTGAGGTCTCTGGTCCCGGCAGGACAGAGAAATGTGCTCACTGCAGGAGCTGGAGGACCGGAGGAAGTCTGCGCCTAGAAAAATCCGTGGCTGTTGGGGCTGGTGTGATACATGAATGTGGAAGGGTGTCCTCAGAGCTGCTAACAGAGGGGATCTCTAAAAAGCAACCCATTTTGATCTGACGCAGAAGGACAGCCTAAAAAATTTAAAAGTGTGCTGGCTGCTTGGACACAGGGGGTGGGGGAGGAAGGACTGCGCAACTTGAGTGCAGTCCCAGAGGTCTCACACTTGCACTTTCTCCTCTTTAAATCCTTGCTTCAGATTGCTGAGCCCAGTGCAAGGGATCACCCAGTTGGGGACACCCTAGGAGACTGCAGGGGAAAGTTGTTTTTCTGGAACCTGGGGATCGGAGCAGGGAGTGATCTTTGGAGAACCAGCTCTGGGGTAGCCCACTCCCACAAACTGGTATTGAGTGCCACAGGGAAAGCAGGATCTAAGCACAGGCTAGAGAGGACCTATAGACTGGGAGGTCAATCCAGAGACACTGCCACCCAGGGGCAAATTGACTCTTGTGTAATCACAATAAAGGATTACAAGAAAATATTGACGCACTGCCTGCTTAAAAACCAGGATTGGCTTACAAAACTGAAGAGCAGTGGAACGCAGGGAACTGCAATACTCTCCTGACTGGGAAACAGGCGTGCCAAACAGAACAATAGAGGAAGTGAATGACCTTCACTACTGCACATTTTATTTTTATTTTTTTTATTTTTTATATTTATTATTATTATTTTATTTTTTCATCTTTTACTTAAGAAACTAATTTTTTTCCTCACTTGAATTTACCTTTTTAATTATTACATTTTTATTTTCAATCAGTATTATTACTACTACTATTTTACCTTTTCTTTAAGTCTCATTTTATTTCCTCTATTTGACTTTGAGATTAGTGTTCTACATTCTATTTTCATCTTTCTTTTAGCATCATTCTACTCTATCTCAACTCTACCTTTATGCCATCACTCTCTTCCTAACTTTTCCCCTTTTGTTGTCCTATTTCTCTTCCCCTTCTCCTGCTTTAGATTCTCTCTATTCTTTCTTTTTACCCCGTTAAAATTTCACCCTACTTATATATCTAATTTCCAACTCCCTGCTCCGAGTTCATACACACCTCTCTCTTCTCTGTCTTCACTATCCAAAAAATTGTTTTTCTCTCTGTCCTTTTATTGTTGTTTGCTTAAATGTTGATTATGTCGTTTTTTGTGCTTATTTGTGAGATTGTTTTTGCTTATTCTTTTTGTTTTGTTTTGTTTTGTTTGTTTGCTTTGTGTTTATTTGTGGTTTTGCTTCTGTTTTCCCTCACCTTGCTTGATATTAGTTGTTGTTTGTAGTTTGTATTCATCTCTAGGTACTTGTTGCTGGCATTTGCTGGGATTAGTGGCTATTCTATTGGAGTTTTCTCCCCATATATATATAGTTTGTTCCCCTTATCTTTCTTATTCTCTTTCTTTTCTCTCTTACTTTTTTGTTCCTTTTCCCAATTTCATTTTGGCACTCATTTCTTTTCTTTTTTTCTTCTTCTTTCTTTCCTATCCCCTAATTTGCCTTTCTCTAGTGGTCACCTTTATTTGGGGTTATTAATATCGTGAATACATTTCTGTTCAGTGCCTTGTGTGTTCTACCTGATTGTGTTGTATTTTGTGCCTTTAAATCAATGCAGGAGAGAGAGAACTACATAACCAGACTCCCGGAAAAGAGAGACCATGGGGAGACAAAGAAACAGCCCGCATATGAAAGAAAAGCAGGCATCACCAGAAAAGGAAGTCAACGAAGTGGAGGCAAGCAACCTGCCAGAGAAAGAATTCAGAGAAATGGTCATAAGGTGACTGAAAAGAATGGAAGACAATTTCAACAATATGAGTAAGAACCAAGAGGAAATAGAGAAGAACCAAGAAGAAATAAAAAATGACATCGCTGCTGTAAAGAACTCAATAGAGAGAGAAACCAAGACGGTGGCATAGTAAACACCTAAACTGCTGTCTCCCACAACAATATCAAAACTACAACTAAAAGACAAAACGGACACCATCCAGAACCACAGGAAAGCTGGCTGAGTGGAAATTCTACAACTAGAAGGAAAGAGAAAAGCACACGGAGAATCAGAGGAGCTACAAAAGGCTGAGGTACAGAGGCTCGCAAGCAGAGAGGACTGGCAGCTGTGTGCACGGGCGGCTGAGTGTGCGGTTGGCTTTCTAAAGTGGGAGGGAGAAGGAAACTCCCGACTGCATTGAACTTCAGTCCCAGGCGAGACGCTGGGAAACCAGACTCATTGGGGGGAATCTGGACTGTCAGGAAAAAAGAAAGCACACTGAGACTCGGGAGCTGCAGAAGGCAGAAGTCTGGAGGCGCACGCGCACGCAGATAGGACTGACTGCTGAATGCACGGGAGGCTGAGTGCATGGCTGGCTTTCTAAAGCAGGAGGGAGACAGAAGCTCCCAACTGCGTTGAACTCCAGTTCCGGACAAGTTTCTGGAAACCCCGACTCATTTGGGGAGAAACTGGACTGTCTAGCAGTGGGCGAAACTCAAGGGTGGTTTTCTCTCAGAGGTGCTTGCAGTGATTACTGAGGGACACTGAGACCCAGGGACCTCATAGGGCAGGGCTGATGGGAAACCAAGGATGTCTGCTCCGCCCTGAAACTCCACCCCATCCAAGCTAAGCACAGAGCCTTTTGCAATTTTGCAAGTCTTGTCTCATAAGAGTGTCTCCACCACAGAAGTTCTCCCAGCGTAGACACAGCTGATCCTCACAGCCAATTGGCCTGGAGGTCAATTCCTCCCACTGATATCAACAACAATCAAGACTTAACTACAGCCCTGACTGGTTTGGCTCAGTGGATAGAGCGTCAGCCTGCGGACTGAAAGGTCCCAGGTTTGATTCCGGTGAAGGGCATGTACCTTGGTTGCAGGCACATTCCCAGTAGGAGGTGTGCAGGAGGCAGCTGATCGATGTTCCTCTCTCATCGATGTTTCTGACTCTCTGTCCCTCTCTCATCCTCTCTGTAAAAAATCAATAAAATATATTTTTTTAAAAAAGACTTAACTACAACAAGGTGGAGCACACAGTCCACAAAGGGGTGCACCAAGAGTGTCCACCTCAGGTAACTGGAGAGGCTGAACCACTGTGTCCTAGAGGACACCTAGCACACAAATCTATTCTACCAACTCAGGGAAGAAGCGAAAATGCGGAGACAAACAGATCACAAATGAAAGAAATGGAGGAAAACAAATGACTGTACATAGAGTTCAAAACCATGGTTATAAGGTTTTTCAAGAATTTCCTAGAAAAGGCCGATAAATTTAATGAGACCCTCAAGGATATGAAAAAGGACCAACTAGAAGTTAAACATACACTGACTGAAATAAAAAATATTATACAGAGCCCTAACAGCAGACTAGAGGAACACAAGAATGAAGTCAAAGATTTGAAATACAAAGAAGCAAAAAACACTCAGCCGGAAAAGCAAAAAGAAAAAAAGAATCAAAAAATTTGAAGATAGTGTAAGGAGCCTCTGGGACAACCTCAAGCATACCAACATCCGAATTATGGGAGTGCCAGAAGAAGAGAAAGAGCAAGATACTGAAAACCTATTTGAAGAAATAATGACAGAAAACTTCCCTGATATAGGGAAGAAAAAACCTACACAAATCCAAGAAGCTCACAGAGTCCCAAGCAAAATGAACCCCAAAAGATCGACGCCAAAGCACATTATAAAATTGGCAAACACCAACAACAAAGTAAGAATCTTAAAAGCGGCCAGAGAGAGACAGAAAGTTACCTACAGAGGAACCCCCATCAGACTAGCAACTGATTTCTCAACAGAAACTCATCAGGCCAAAAGGGAATGGAATGAAATATACAAAGCCATGCAAAGGAAGGGTCTGAATCCAAGAATACTGTACCCAGCAAGGCTATCAATCAAAATTGAAGGTGAAATCAGGAGCTTCACAGATTAAAAAAAGGACTAATGGAATTTATTACCACCAAACCAGCAATGTAAGAAATGCTAAAGGGTCTGCTGTAAAAAAAAAAAAAAAAAAAAGAAAGAAAGAAAGAAAGAAAGAAATAGGAAGTGAAGAAGGAACACAGGGGTAAAGAATAAAAATGGCAACAAATAAGTACCTATCAATAATAACTTTAAATGTAAGTGGATTAAATGCCCCAATCAAAAGGCATAGGGTAACAGATTGGATAAGAAAACGCGACCCATATATCTGCTGTCTACAAGAAACCCACCTCAGAAAAAAAGATGCACACAGACTGAGGGTGAAGGGATGGAAAAAGGTTTTTCAGGCGAATGGAAATGAAAAAAAAGTTGGGGTAGCAATACTTATATCTGACAAATTAGATCTCAAAGTGAAGGACATAACAAGAGATAAGGAAGGCCATTTCATAATAGTAAAGGGAGCAATCCAACAAGAAGAAATAATTCTGGTAAACATATACGCACCCAATACAGGAGCACCCAAATACATAAAAAAAACTCCTGGAGGATATCAAAGGAGAGATTGACAGCAATACAATCATAGTAGGAGACTTTAATACCCCACTATCACCATTGGACAAATCCTCTAAACAAAATATCAGCAAAGAAACATGAATCCTAAATGACTCACTAGACCAGATGGAATTAATTGACATCTTCAGAACATTTCCCCCAAAGCCACAGAATATACATTCTTCTCAAGTACACATGGGTCATTTTCAAAGATAGACCATATGTTGGGTCATAGGCAAAGTCTCTTCAAATTCAAGAAGATAGAACTCATATCAAGCATCTTCTCAGATCACAGTGGCATAAAACTGGAAATCAACTACAATAAAAACAATCCAAAAAAATCAAACACATGGAGACTAAACAGCATGCTATTACATAATGACTGGGTTACCAGAGAAGAAATAAAAAACATCATGGCAACAAATGACAATGAAAACACAACAATCCAAAATCTATGGACACAGTGAAAGCAGTCTTGCAAGGAAAGTTCATAGCTCTACAAGCTTACAGCAAAAAACAAGAAACAATGGTAATAAATTACCTAACCCTACAACTCAAAGAGTTAGAAAGAGAGCAACAAGAAAAGCCCAGTGTAAGCAGAAGGATGGAAATAATAAAGATCAGAGCGGAGATAAACGACACTGAGACCAAAAAAAACACAACAATAAGAAAGATCAACAAAACCAAAAGCTGGTTCTTTAAAAGGATAAACAAGATTGATGAACCTCTAGCCAGGCTCACCAAGAAGCAAAGAGAGAGGACCCAAATAAACAAAATCAGAAGTGAAAGAGGTGAAATAACAACAGATCCCACCGAAATACAAAGGATTGTTAAAAAATACTATGAACAACTCTATTCCAACAAACTGGACAACCTGGAGGAAATGGACATATTCCTAGAAAAATATAACCTTCCAAAACTCAATCAGAAAGAATCTAAACATCTCAATAGGCCTATAACTATGGAAGAAATTGAAGCAATCATCAAAAAGCTTCCAGCAAACAAAAGCCTGGAGTCAGAAGGTTTCACAGGGGAGTTTTACCAAACATTCAAGGAAGAACTAAAACCTATCCTCCTCAGACTATCCCAAAAAATTCAAGAAGGAACACTTCCAAGCTCCTTCTATGAAGCCAGCATCACCCTAATACCAAAACCAGATAAAGACAACACAATGAAAGAGGATTACAGGCCAATATCCCTCATGAACATAGATGCCAAAATCCTCAACAAAATTCTAGCAAATCGTGTCCAGCACTATATCAGAAAGGTCATACACCATGACCAAGTAGGATTTATCCCAGGAATGCAAGGATGGTACAATATCCGGAAATCAATAAACGTGATACAGCACATAAACAAATTGAGAGATAAAAATCACAGTCATGCCAAAACCAGTTTGGCTCAGTGGATAGAGCGTCAGCCTGCAAACTGAAAGGGCCCAGGTTCGATTCTGGGCAAGGGCATGTACCTGGGTTGTGGGCACATCCCCAGTAGGGGGTGCGCAGGAGGCAGCTGATCAATGTTTCTCTCTCACTGATGTTTCTAACTCTCTATCTCTCTCCCTTCCTCTCTGTAAAAAATCAATAAAATATATATATATATATATTTAAATCACAGTCATAACAATTGATGCAGAAAGAGCATTTGACAAAATCCAACACCCTTTCTTGATAAAAACTCTCAGCAAGGTGGGAATAGAAGGATCATACCTCAACATAATAAAAGCTATATATGATAAACCCACAGCTAACATCATACTCAATGGGCAAAAACTAAAACCATTTCCCCTAAGAACAGGAACAAGACAGGGATGCCCACTCTCATCACTCCTGTTCAACATAGTACTGGAAGTATTAGCCATTGTAATTAGACAAGAAGAAGAAATAAAAGGCATCCAAATTGGAAAAGAAGAAGTAAAGCTGTCCTTATTTGCAGATGACATGATATTGTACATAAAAAAACCCCGAAAGACTCCATCAAAAAAACTGATAGACTTAATAAGTGAATTCGGCAAGGTAGCAGGATACAAAATTAACAACAAGAAATCTATGGCATTTCTATACACCAATAGTGAACTTACAGAAAGAGAGACTAAAAAAGCAATCCCATTTACCATTGCACCAAAAAAATTAAGATACCTAGGAATAAACTTAACTAAGGAGGTAAAAGACCTATACGCGGAAAACTACAGGACACTGAAAAAAGAGATAGAGGAAGACGTAAACAGATAGAAGAACATACCATGTTCATGGATTGGGAGAATCAACATCATTAAAATGTCCATACTACCCATGCAATCTATAGATTCAATGCGCTCCCCATTAAAATACCAATGGCATATTTCACAGACCTAGAAAGAACTCTACAAAAATTCATCTGGAATAAAAAAAGACCCGAATAGCCACAGCAATCCTGAGAAAGAAGAACAAAGTAGGTGGGATCTCAATACCAGATTTCAAGCTGTATTACAAAGCCACTGTTCTCAAAACTGCCTGGTACTGGCACAAGAACAGACATATAGATCAATGGAATAAAATAGAGAACCCAGAAATCGACCCAAATCACTATGCGCAATTAATATTTGACAAAGGAGGCATGAACATACAATGGAGTCAAGACAGTCTCTTCAATAAATGGTGTTGAAAAACTTGGACAGATACATGCAAAAAAATGAAACTAGACCACAAACTTATACCATACACAAAAATAAACTCAAACTTAAACATACGACAAGAAACCATAAAAATACTAGAGGAATCCACAGCCAGAAAAATCTCTGACATATGCCAAAGTAATTTCTTCACTGATACTGCTCCTAGAGCAATGGAAATTAATGAGAAAATAGACATATGGGACTACATCAAAATAAAAAGCTTTTGCACAGCAAAGGAGACCATCAGTAAAACTATAAGAAAGCCCACTGCATGGGAGAACATATTTGCCAATGATATCAACGATAAGGGTTTAATCTCCACCATTTACAGGGAACTCATGCAGCTTAACAAAAAGAAGATAAGCAACCTAATCAAAAAAATGGGCAACTGATCTAAATAGACACTTTTCAAAAGAAGACAGAAGTAAGGCCAAGAGACATATGAAAACCTGCTCAAAGTCACTAATCATCAGAGAGATGCAAATCAAAACAACAATGTGGTATCATCTCACACCTGTCAGAATGGCTATTATCAATAAATCAACAAATGACAAGTGCTGGCAAAGATGCGGAGAAAAAGGAACCCTCGTGCATTGCTGGTGGGAATGAAGACTGGTACAGTCACTGTGAAGAATAGTATGGAGTTTCCTCAAAAAATTAAAAATGGAACTCCCATTTGACCCAGTGATCCCACTTCTAGGAATATATGCCAAGAACCTAGAAACACGAATCAGAAAGGATATATGCACCCCTGTGTTCATAGCAGCACAATTCACCATAGCTAAGATTTGGAAACAGCCTAAGTGCCCATCAGCAGATGAGTGGATTAAAAAACTGTGGTACATCACAATGGAATACTATGCTGCAGTAAAAAAGAAGGAGTTCTTACCATTTGCAACAACATGGATGGAGATGGAGAGCATTATGCTAAGTGAAATAAGCCAGGCAGAGAAAGATAAATATCACATGATCTCACTCATTTATGGAATATAATGAACAACATAAACTGATGAACAAAAACAGATCCAGAGACAGAGAAACATCAATCAGAACGTCAAACCTCAGGGAAGGTAGGGGAGGGGGGGTATAAGGGGGAGAGATCAACCAAAGGACTTATATGCATGCATATAAGCCTAATCAATGGACACAGACAACAGGGGGGGTGGGGTCATGAATGGGAGGTGAGGGTAATGGGGGAATAAGGATACATATGTAATACCTCAATCAATAAATTTTTTTAAAAAGTGTGATATAGTGCAGGGAGTGGCAGTGGAACAGGGATGTAAGGGGCCATCCTACTTGTACCAAACTTGTCCCTATGCTGCCTGTAGAGCAACCTATCCACCCCAAAGACACAGACCTCCCTGCCTTATCAGCAAGCCTGGCTTCACTAATGTGGCCCCAGCAGTCCCTCTGACCTCACTCAGATCTCTCAGTTCCTCCAATTGGGCCAAACGAGCCCCACCATGCAGTTGCCTTCCCTATCCTCCTGCCTCCCTTCTATGGCTGATCTTTCCCTGCCCCATTTGTTATTCCTGAGGTGGCACCCCCACCTCAATTCATGTCCTCTGAATTCACAGGGATTTCTGAATCTCTGCTTCTGGCTCATATGGCCAAGTCTTTGCTATTCAAACTTAGTCTGCTCTCCACTCTTTTCCACCCAACTGGTCTCATCAAACATGCAGGCTGGGCCTCTGCACACCCACCCCACCAGCCAGCCTTCTTCCTACTTACTCAGCCCTAGAGTTTGTCAGCTCAGCCTCACCCATCCGCTGGCAGATAGTCAAGCTCTAGGCTTGTTTCCAGAATCATGACCACAATAATAACAGTAACTACCATGATATAACTACTAAGGAGATAAGAACCCAATCTACTCTGCTCTCAGAGTCTAGCACAGAGCCTTATTATGTGGTAGGGGCCCGGTGCACGAAATTCGTGCACTGGGGAGCGGTCCCTCAGTCAGCCTGCCCCCTCTCACATACTGGGGACCCTTAGGGGATGTCCTACTGATGGCTTAGGCCCGCTCCCCATTGGGAGTGGACCTAAGCTGCAGTCAGGCCTCCCTTTGTGGGAGGTGACCAGGCTGATCAGGGGAAGGTGCCAGCCCCATCACCCCACTGCTGCAACTGCCAAGGTATTGTCATCAACACGGACTCCAGTCCCTTCACCATGAAAAAATGACAATTTTCTTTAGGCATTTTCAAGATGTGTCTTTCATAGGATATAACATTTCTTTCTTTATTTTTCTTTTTATCCTCACTTGAGGATATGTTTCCATTGATTTTTTCCCCTTCCCTTGGATCATAGGCTCGGCTTGGGCTTGGGAAGGGGTTCCCCCACCCCCCGCAGGCTCAGCCCCTTCCCCCTGCCCCCGCCCCCCGCCCCTCCGATGGCTGGCTGGGAGTGACCTGGGTGCCAAGGAGGTTCCCGGGACCCAGGTATGTATGCAAATTAACTGCCAGCTTTGTTGGGTTCATTTGCATACTCACTCTGATTGGCTGTGGGTGTACTGGAGGTACGGTCAGTTTACAAGTTTCTCTATTATTAGGTAAGATAGTAGGTACAGTAGTTCCACCTTATCAGCAGGGTGTATGTTCCAAGATCCCCAATGGATGCTTGAAACCACAGATAGTACCAAATCCTATATATTCTACATTTTCTCCTATACATATTTATACACTAGGCAATTTCATAGATAGATAGAAGATTCATTCTTACCATAGATCTTAGCAACCTCAGCGTATAATTTTTTTTCTTTCCTGAAGTTGAGAATTTCACCTTACCACTTTATGGCTTCTCTTTGGCATGTCCAAATTGACAGCATCACTACTCTTGCACTTGGGGCCATTATTAAGTGAAATAAGGGTTACTTGAACACAAGTTTGCAATACTGCGACAGTTGATCTAATAACCACGATGGCTACTAAATGACTAAGGGCAGGGATAGTTGATACAGTGTGAATTTGCTGGACAAAGGGATGATTCACTCCCTGTGGGCTGGAAAAGGACAATGCAAGATTTCATCACACTACTTAGAATGGCGCACATTTTAAAATGTATCGATTGTTTCTTTCTGAAATTTTCCACTTAATATTTTCAGTCCACAGTTGACTATAGGTAACTGAAACCATGGAAAGCAAAACTGCAGATAATGAAGAAAGGCTACTGTGCTCCGTAAATATCTGTGGAATAAGAGAACAAACGAACACCATTTATCAAGTGCCTATTAAGTCCCAGTGATGGCACTAAGTCTTTTCCACACATGATCTAATTTTAATCCTCTCAATAACCTCCTTCAGTGCAGATGACACTGTCCTGATTTTATGGACAAGGAAAAATAGGGTGATAAGGAGTCACATAGCTAATATGGCAGAAACAAAACTAGAACCCATTCTGTCTCTACCTCACATGGCTCTAGCCCAGTGAGTCCCCAAGGTCATCCTGCCCTCACCCCCCAGGACAACAAAAGGTTGAGAGCGCCCAGATGAGAGCCCTCACCCGTCAAGTCACATGTCGTGATGCATGGTATAGGAATGCCATTCTCCTGACTCCCAGAAATGTCTTTGGTTCCCCACCCCCAGCTCTAGGAAGTCAGGCTCCAATGATGGCCCAGTCTCTTCAGGCAGCTCTGCCCAGGGGGTGCCAGATGACCATCCAGAGCTCCTGCCAAGGACCCCAGACCTTCCTCCTACAGGGACCACCCTTAATCCCTTCCCTCCCATTGTGAAGGCTGGGCCAGAATCTCAGATATGAGGTGGGACTTTAGTAATTTGGTGGTCCAGATACCTGAAATGGTGCAGTTGTCTCCAAACATTCACCCACTCTTTCTGTATAATAAAACTCACTTTAGGGGAAGTTTTAGATGGGATATGACTGCCCAGCTTACTATGACCATATGCTTTTTCTAGAACAGTGATTTTTAACCCCCACAGAAATTTCTGGTTGTCACTAATGGGTGGTGCTACTGGTATCTAGTGGGTAGAGGTCAAGGATACTGCTAAACATCTTACAATGCACAAAACAGCCCCTCATACCACAAAAAGAATTATCCATCCCAAAATGTCAACAGTGTCAAGGCTTAGAAATTCTATTGTAGATTATGCCCTTAAAGGGAATATGTATATCCTCCTCTGGTCCTTTCCTTCTTTACTCCTTTCTCTAAGGCTACAAGTTGAGGAAAATTGGAGCAATTTCTTGGACCTAAGGAATGGTCAAGTCATCATAACAGCCCTTGACTGCCCACCTCCTATTACCCTGAAAAAGAATTAACCTTCTTTTGTTATAGCAGCTTAGCCAATACCCTAACTGATACAATGAATTTTCAAAGGGACCTGGATCCCCTGAAATAGCTTAACAGCTGCCACGCGTCAGTTCTTGCTCTTTGGCCCACACTCCCAGACCACCATCTAGTGGTTGTCTGAGATGGTCTCTAATCCCAGAACAAACAGGATTTCAATTCAGTGTAATTCCTGCTCTCCTATCCTCTCTCTCTCTCCTTCCCTTTCTTGTTATAACTCCCTGTGGTAGGCAGAATAATGCCTCCCCAAACAGGTTTATGTCCTAATCTCTGGAACCCATGAATGTTCTTTACAAGGCAAGGGGAAGTTAAGGTTGCTAATTAGCTGACTTTAAACTAAAAAGGTTCTCCTGGATTGTCCCTGTGAGTCCAATGTAATCACAAAGGACGTTATAGGCATACCTTGTTTTATTGCGCTTCGCTTTATTGCATTTCATAGTAGCTGCGATTTTTACAAACTGAAGGCAAGGCCCCACCCACTCCAACATCAACAAATCATGACTTGCTTTATTGTGGTGATCTTCAACCAAATCCCCAATATCTGTGAGGCAAGCCTGTCTAAGTAAAAGAGGGAGATGTGAGATGATTAGCGTTCAGTAATGCAGTGTGGGAAAGACTCCATCTCCTCCCTTGGCGGGCTTTGCAGGTGAAGAAATGCCACAAGCCAAGAAATGCAGGCGGCCTCTAGAAACTGGAAAGGCAAGGAAACGAATTCTTTCCTCGAGTCTCCAGAAGGAACACAGCCCTGCTGACACATGGCTTTAGCCTTAAGAGACCCATTTAGGACTTCTGACCTCCAGAACTGTAAGATAATAAATCTGTGTTGTTTTAAGCACCAAGTGTGTAGTGATTTGTTACAGCAGCCGCGGAAAACAAATAGTCACTCTTTCTTCCTTTCTCCCTCTTCCCTCTATCCCTCTTTCCAATTTAGCTTCCAGGGCTCTGTTTATTCTCCACGAACGTCCGAGCCAGTGTGGAGCAGAGAACAAGACCCCGGCTGGCCCATGTCTGGGGCCTTCTTAAAAGCTCCCAACAGCAGGATAGAAGGAACACCGGAGGGGAGAAACCAATCACGCTAACCCAGAGCATGGGCTGGGTCCAGCAATGCATACATTCAGGACGAGTTCCTTTTATGATCTGCTTCCAGAACAAATGTTTCATCTGCACCCAAGGTCCTGCAGTAAGCAGCCTCGTCCTGCTACTTATGAAATATAGGTTACTACTGGGATTGTCTGTGTCTCCAAAGGGGCCTCTGCCCAAAGCCAAGGGGACCGCTAGGTGATAGTCATACTAACTGGAGGTGGAATTAGCCAACCCTCTAATTCCAAAGTGTTTAGCTTTGGAACACAAAAAGTTAAACACCTTCTTGCGACACATTGTAAACATGTCAGTGTGTTTAACATGTTAACCGTCCTCTGTTCTCCAACCCACGTGTTTAGAAAAGAAACAGGTTATGATGTTTAACTAGTGAATGGATGTATGTGCTCATAGCAGCTAACACTTTTTAAACACTTGTGGATGCTTAAAATTATGATGTGTTTAAGATTTGAACACGTTTGCTTTTCTACACTCTTAATCCAATGAGTGCTGGCTACATTTTTTTTTTCCAACAGCAAGGGTTTGTCCACCTTGCAAAGGCCAGTCTGCAATGAGAAATTCCTACAGCTGCCAACTGCTTTATTTTTATTTTTTATGTTAGCATTTTCTGGTATACATGGACCTCCTCCTCAAAGGAAAACAGTAACTAGGAGAGTGTAAACGATAGTCATTCTTTAGAGGATGTCTAGAGAACCATTCTGATAGAGAATCTAAAGTGTTTTACTGGCATCAACTGAAGGGCTTACCTGATTTCACCATATGGTTCAGAAAATGAAAACCAAAGAGGCTCCCATGATCTCCCCACTAATCTCCTTCCTCTACTCACATCCACCCTATTCCCCATACCCCACTTCCAACCAACCTGTCTTGTAAATGGCCTTTATTTACTTTGTTGTTGTTTTTCAGTTCAGTTGACATTTAATATTATTTTGCATTAGTTTCAGGTGCACAGCCTAGTGGTTAGACTATCACATACATTACAAAGTGATAGCCCTGATATTTCAAGTACTCCTGTAAGTGGCCTTTAAAGGGCCCGTGTGTCTCTCTGCCATCAGACACCTTCCCCTGACCAGGCTTATTTCTTGTCAACGTCTCTCTCCTGCCCTTTGCTTTAGCTACCTGGCCTTCTTTTATTTCTTCATACTTCCTGCCTCCAGGCCTTTAAATATTCTGTTGTCCCTGCAGGAAAGCCATTCTTTACTTGGTCCTGGTCAACTGGCTCGTTTAAACATCAGTGTCTCAGGAAAACTTTCCTTTCTACCTGCAGCCCCTCAAGTCCAGGCAGGTCCCTCTTTTCTGTGCTTGGCTGGCACTCTTTGCTTCTCCCCACTAGTACTTAATTACCAGGTATTTAGGTTTGGCTTCCCTAAGTGAGCTAAGCCTCCAATGAGGGCAGGGTCTACCACCGTCTCCTTCACTAGTGTACCCCAGCACCCAATGCCGGACACATAGTGACCACCCAATGAACATTTGGTTAATGGCCAATGGGACTTCTGACTCTCCAGTCAATATTGGAGTCCTGAAAGTAAGACCGCATTGTCTGTTGAGGCTGTGGGCGTAGCGCTTGACCTGGTGCAAGCGGTTTAATTTCTCTGACTCCCAGACTGTCTGCATGCTGGATGGGGAACCAGCTCAATTCAGCAAATGTGCATTAGGCTAGAGTTGTGTGTAAAAGGACTCTGCTAGGCTCTCAGTGTCTGCAGAGATGAAAACCACAAGGGACATGTCTTCCTTGCCCTCAAGGGCTGGTAGTTTAGTGTGATAAGGTAAGACTTCTACATTAATAAGCACAATACAAGGCAAATTTGATGAAGTTTTAAGATAATTTTAAAGGACTAGGGAATGCATAGAAGAACCCATTTCCAAACGAGACTGACAGGCCTTGTGGAGGAAAGGCCATTGGGCAAACCTTAGACCAGGTAGGACTCAACAGGCCAAGAGGTGAGGGAAACAAGAGGGAATCTTCTTATCAGTGCAGTGACATCGAAGGCCCAGAGATAGAGGCGCCTGGGACATGCTAAAGGAGCATCTAGAATCCAGCTTGGCTGCTATGTAAGATACAGAGGAGGACTGGAGTCACAGCAAGAGAGCTGGAAATGGCGCTCAGGTGTTTGGAGTAAGTCCCCAAGGCAGCAGGGAGATAGATGCTGGAGGGCTGTGAGCAGAAAAGTCACCAATGAGAGCTACATTCATGTTAACCATTAAGTGTTAATCAGCTGCCAGGTTGGGGCAGGATGATCAGTTAGGAGGCAGCTGCAGTTCTTTGGGAGAGAAAGGAGAAGGCAGAGGGCAGTGTGGAAAGCAGGGACAGGAAGAGGCTGAGACCAGAGAACTGCCAACGAGAAGCAGTGGGATTTAGGGGGTGAGTGGATTTGAAGTCAAGGGAAAGAGTGAGACTGAGAGGAAGGGACTCCCAGCCTGAGGCAGGGCCAAGCTCATGCATGGGCTTCCCTCTCTCTTCCTCTACCTCACTGATTAAGGAGGCCATATGTTACATATGACCCTCGTGGATCCCTGAGTTTTTACATGGAGGATGTTCGCTTTGCAGAGTTGCCAGGACTAATATGAATGAGAAGTAAACCTTGTGTGTTAAACACTGATATTTGAAGTCTGTATATGAACATGTGATCCATACCACATTTTTTTTTCATTTATTTCAGTGACTTTTTAGCTCCTATAATAGATTGGTGACTCTATTAATTTCCTATTGCTGCTGTAACAAATTACCACAAACTTGGCCTTCTTAACATAGTACAACTTTATTACCTTCCAGCTCCAGAGGTGGGAGGTCCCAAATCAGTCACAATGATTAAAATCAAGGCGTTGGCAGAACTAGTTCCTTCTGGAGGGTCTAAGGGAGAATCCTTTCCTTGACCTTCCAAGCTTTTAGAGGCCACCTATATTCTTTGGCTCATGGCCCCTTCCTCTATCCTCAAAGCCAATGTTGTCGCATCTTCAGCTCTCTCTGACCTCGGTTTCTATCATCACACCTCCTTCTATAACTCTGACCTCCTGCCTCCCCCTTATAAGGACACAAGTGATTATATTGCCCAGCCAAATAATCCAGGACAATCTCCCATCTCAAAATTCTTAACCAAATCACATCTGCAAAATTCCTTTTACCATGTAAGATAACAGTCACAGGTTCAGGGGAATACATGGTGGACATCTTTTGTGGGCCATTATTCAGCCTTCCACAGTGACCAGCACATTTACTTATCTGGCTGATCCTTAATCCCAATCTGATGGGATTTGGTTGGCAGCCAGGTGGCTTTCCCCAAATAATATCCCCCCATATCGCCTAGAGCCATACATCTTTCCTAAAACTCATACAGTTCCACATATGGGAATGGATTATGGGGACATGATCCAAATAAATATAAGCTTTATGCACAAAGATATTAGGAACCATTGCGGATTTTGTTATAAAAGAACTGGAATACCTAAATGTTTAACAATAGGGGGATGTGCAAAGAAACTCTAGAGCACCCCATGTTTGGGTATTATGCAGCCATTATAAATGTTTATGACAAACTTGAAACTATAATGTTTAAAGCAAGTTGCACATTTATATAATCCTAATTCTGAGAAAAACATGTAGAGGAGAAAATTCTGAAAATGTATACACCAAAATGTCAACAGTGCTTTGGGGTTTTTTGGAGTTTTTTTTTTGTTTGTTTGTTTCTTTTGGAGGTCATATATGAGTTATTTTCTTCTGTTTTTTAAAAAAATCCATAAAAAACAAGGACTACTTTTGTAATCAGAAATCTCCATTGGTGATAACTGCATGTCACCAGGCTGGACAAGAGCAACCTGGCAGTCACGGAGAGCCACAACTTGTGAGGACGGTGCTGCATCCTTTCTGTAAGCACCTGAGCATGTGTGGCTGTGCGGTTCCTGCTTCCATGTGCATTCTTTTTGCTGGATATTTACCTTGAGGGATTTGCAGAAGGTACAGGGACCCACGGGGCCATCCAGATGAGATACAAAGTACAAGGTTAGAGATGTCACACTGATGGATACCCACAGGCTTTTGCACAGCTCTGCAAGGAGATGATCAGAGGAAGGTGCTCAGTATGAGTATGAAAAAGTGCACCACCTTCCCAGGTGGCCAGAGTCGAGGTAAAAAAACAAAAGCAAAAACTCCAGCAGGAATTTCACTGCACAGAAGCAGTGCCAGTCTGGGTCCTCATCATCCCTAAGATGAAAATGACTGACAGCCAGTGTGGTAGAGAGGCACGTTCAAACAGCGCTAGAGGAAGTGCAAACTGGTAAAAAGCACCATAGTCTGTATCCAGTTGTAAAACTGTCTGTATCCTGTGGCTCAGGTATTTCCCTGTGAAAAATTTTATCCTAAGGTAGGAAAAATAATAATCTAAATGTCCCACATTATGTTATTTACACAATGGAAAACTTTGCAGTAAAAAATCATGTTTGAGAAGAATAAGAAAAGGAAATGATACTCATAGTGCTAAATTTAAAACTGCCATGCATCCAAAACCATCCCCACACGCCACGATATTTTGAATATAACGGAACATTACCTTGTTTACAAAAGCATTTGGTTTCTTTTCGCTGTTTTGTGCCAATACTATAGAAGAGCATACCAAACACCTTCTCCACGTAGAGGTTTTCGGCTATAGACCCGCATGGCATGTGGGGAAGGTCCGCCACTTGCATCTACAGACACTTATGGCGTACAACGGGTTAAAAAGCAGAATATACTAGTAAAACAGTAAACACAACATAATCCTTCATAGCAAATAAATATGTGTTCAAGTAAATATATAAACAGATATTCCTAGCCCTGGCTGGCATTGCTCAGGGTCACAGGTTCGGATCAAGGACACATACCTGGTTGCAGGTTTGATCCACACTGCCCACACCCCAGGGTTGGAGCAAGTTGGCGGGGGGGGGGGGGGGGAAGGGGGGCAATTATTCGATGTCTCTCTTTCACTTTGATGTTTCTCTCTCTTTCTCTCTCTCTCCCTCCCCCTCCCTTCCACTTTCTCTTGGGAAAATAAAAAGGCAATGGAAAAATATCCTCACTCCTTGAACAAGGATTTAAAAAAAAAAAAATAGATGTTCCTAGAAAAATGCCTGACTCACACAAAAATCTTGTAATGTGCTAGAATAACAGGTTATTTGCAGGGATGGGGAGAGGTTACCATGGGAAAAGGTTATCATTGTTTTTCAGATTTTCTGCATTAAGTGGGTTACTCTTACCACAGAGCTTTTTGCTTCCAAAATTGTCATTCCAAAGTAGATTCTGCTGATGGAACCTTGTTCTCCCTTAAAGGATGCCCTTGTCCTGTCCCTCATGGCCACACCTACATGGTCATTGGAAAATACGAACGTTCAGAAGGTGGCACAGGTTTTGCAGGCTCCTTCCTGCTAGTTCAGGACTGGGTACGCAGAAACGGTTTTAAAAGCCAGGATTATGGTTCCTTTGGTAAAATCATTTCTTCAAATGCTTCTAAAATACTTTTGCTTCTGCTCATTCCATGTGCAAGAAACTACCACCAAAGCTCTTGCCTATTCATAATTTCTAAGCCTGCATGCTGTTCTTCCACTTACAGATGCCGGGCTCTGCCAGAGCGTGCCGTTCAACGGCACTGTCTTGAGCCCATGGGAAACAACCGGCTTGGGTGGGAAGGCAACATCTCTGTACCCACCCAGGTCAGCAGGCTCACCACCGCTGTAGGCAGAATGCTACCTGCGTCCTCTGCCAAGTCTATGGCTTCTCAATGCCGCTTACCTCTACTTCAGTTTGAGGCAAAGAAACAATTGGCTTTTTAATGATTCTGATCACCAATTCCAACGTGTTTGGGGGATTTTCCACACGTCCAAGGAATTCCCCAACCCAGCTGGGTGGCCTACAATTCAACACTATTGTGACACTATCTACCTGGAGACAGCATCTGATAACTCAGATGGAGAGCTGGGTCCCGCAAAACTGCCTCCTTCCACCCCCCGCACCCCCCACCCCCCACCCCCCACTTCAGAGTCCAATTGCAAGACCAGGTTATCACTTGTGCTTTTGACCAACTGGCTACAAATCAGAGGTTTCCATGACCCCCTCCCCTTGGGTTTGATTAATCTGCCAGAGCAGTTCACAGAACTCAGGAAACCAGTTTATTCAGTAGATTACCAGTTTATTACAAAGGATAGTAAAGGAGATGAATCAACAGCCAAAGTAAGAGCCATATGGGTTGAGGTTTGGGGAAAGAGCACAGTTTCCACAGCTTCTGCAAGCACCCCACTCTCTTGAATCTCCTCCTCCTGTTCACCAACCTGGAAGCTCTCCAAACTGTCCTTTGGGGGGCTTATGCAACTTGGTATTATTACATAGGCATGCTTGGTAGATTGGTAATAGATTCAACCTCCAGCCCTTCACCCCTCCCCAGAGGTTGGTTTGTTCCCCTGGGGCGACCTAAGGGCATTCCTAAAGTCACTCATTAACATAAAAGACACCTTCATAGCTCTCACCGCTTATAAGATTCCAAGAGTTCTAGGGGCTGTGTGCCAGGAAATACCTATTTCTTATTATAAATCACAATATCACACTTTTTCAATCCAGCAAGACTCCAAGTTACTGAACTTTCGGTCAATTTAGATTTCAGGCTCCAGGCAGCGGAGCAGCACCAGAGGAAGGCCATGGTCCCTTCCATCTGTTCCCAACGACCAGCTAATGCCAGCCCGACGTCACCCCACCCTTCCCAGATGCAGTCAAAGCAACAAGACACATAACACTCAGAGCCTCTCTCGCCAAATGCTACACCTCAGGCAGCACATTCTCTCCTGAAATCAGGTACAGCTGGGTCAAATGTTGTGCCACAGACAAGGGTCACTCAGCAATATCTGAGTCCTCACGGACTGGGACTTCACTCTCCTTTTGGGCCAAGGCTACATGCAAAACACACACATCCCAAGGAACGCTGGCTTTGCTAGGTGACGGCTTTGCAGGGGACAAGCCTCACCTGGCTGTGTACCTTCTGTAAACTTCATGTTTAAACTGCCACTCTCATTCTCTCATTAGTCACACTGAATAATTTCCTATTTAATATTCCTAGAGAGAGATTTTTCTCCACATTTAAATGCCTGTCAACAATTACCAAAAAGTGGATGGACTTAGGGGTTAATCACACATGATATTGATCATATGGTGCATTAAGGTGTCTGCACACAGCAGGTAGGCCCATCAATTCCTCATAGAGTCCAATGAAATGTCTAAGGCTGATTTGATGGTGAATATAGTGGCTCAACGCTTAGGATAAATTAAAAAAAATGTCACCCAACTCCCCACTTTCCTGACCAAAATGATGATGTTTTATATTCCCATGACCCCAGACATGATGTGGCAAGTCAGGCATCATGCTGGTGGGTGATGCAAAGGCGGTACTGGGTCTGTGTGTGTGATCCCATCTATCATCCCTTCTCTCCCCGCCCCCCCTCATTGGTGCTGGCCCTCATTCATCACATAGCTGCAGAGAGGAGTCAAGCGATGACATCAGGGACAAAAGCCTTGCAATGTTGGAGGAACCAACCCCTAATACTCAGAGTTCCCTTAGCATTGCCATCTCCCTGGTCCAATTTTCCTAAGACCAAGGGGTTGGGGTGGGTGAGGAGGAGGGCGGCTGGGCCAGCCATCTGTAGAATCTGAGGGCAGGAACATCAAAATGCTTCCTTGCTCTGCTCTTCAAGACTCTCTAGCCCCTGCAGACTCTAGGTCTCCCATGAAGGTTTCTGTTTCTTTGGATTAATTGGTTTCCTCATTTTTTGTTTGTTTGGTTAATCCTCACTTGAGGGTTTTTTTCCATTGATTTTTTTAGAGAGAGTGGAAGGGAAGGAAGGAGAAGAAGAGAGAGAAACATTGATGTGAGATACATTGATTGGTTGACTCCAGCACTCACCCCAACCAGGGCCAGGTATCAAACCTACAACCCAGGTACGTGCCCTTGACTGGAAATCAAGTGCAGGCTGACACTCTAATCATTGAGCATACTAGCCAGGGCCAGTTTCCTCTTTTAAGTACCTATGCCCAAGCTGGACAGCTGCTATGCTCTGGGAGCACCCACAGTGTAGATGTGGCACCTCTGAATTCCTCCTCCTTCTTCCCTGCTCATCCCTTTGCTCATTCCCTATGTATGTATGGCCTCTATCTCAGCTACAACTTCCAGATAATAGCTCTTCCTCCCATTCACCATTGTTGAGGGGAGTTAACCCACTCATCACCAAACACCTCCGAAGGGCTGAATCAATAGCTGCATCCCAAGAAGAAGGGGGAAAGGCACTAGAAAACTCTGAGCAGGGGTGAGGATAGTGCCGCCCTCTGTGCTCAAGGCTAAAAGGGCTGTATCAGTGCCTGGCCAGTCTCCCCTTGTCCTTGACTTTCTCTCTCCAGGTCCTGACCCAAAGTCCATTCTCAGGGATGCTGCCCATCTCAGATAGGAGCTCCAGAAGAGGAGAAATGGGGCCACTCCCAGCACAGGGCCAGGCATAACAGTAATTTATTTATTTATTTTTTTAGCATATTAGGCTTTTATTATATAGGATACTGACAAACTATGTGGTAATACTACATAGATGGGATTCTACCCCCCTTTTTTATTTCTTTATTGATTAAGGTATTACATATGTGTCCTTATTCCCCCATTACCCCCCACTCCCGTTCATGCCCCCACCCCCCTGTTGTCTGTGTCCATTGATTAGGCTTACATGAATGCATATAAGTCCTTTGGTTGATCTCTCCTAAAGGTGACCAAGGGAACAGAGAGATGGACAAGGGAAGAGGGAGGAAGAAGAGGGGGAAGAAGAAGAGTGCCCTCTTATTCTAGCCTCTGTGCCATCGTTCATGCTGAAACCTGAGGAGGTCGCCCATGACCACTCCAGCCCTCACCCCTCTCTCTCTGTCTGTGGCCTCGCCGTCTGGCCACCATCACTTAGCAGAGAATTGCCTGTGCGCTCAACCAGCTCGGCCGCACACAGCCTGCCTGAATTGGCTGTTTGCTGCATGTGCCCTGGCCCCAGGTCCACACCTCCACTACAAACTGCTCCTTCTCTTGCTTCCCTGTGGTGCCTAATGGGCTCTCACTGCAGCCTTGATTGATTGGGTGACAGGGTGGCCAGGGGCTGAGGCACCCTGGTGGCTCTCGCCGAGGAAAGGGGAGTCCAGGGCACATTCCAACCCTGTCAGCGCTGGCTCAGCCCCTTAGTGGTGTAAAATCTCACGCCTGGAGCCCCGTAAGCCCTGGTGCCAGCTGCAGTTTTATTGGTGGTCTGTGACTTCAAAGGCCTCTCTCCTGCGTGGCTGAGCCAAGCAGGCTGCAGAGCAGAGGGCCTTGTGCCCAGGGCACCGGGGAATCCCCCTGGACCTGGACCCAGCCTCTCCCCAGCCTGTCCTACCTCCATCTTTGTATTCACAAATATCACTTTGCCACCACTCTGTGACCACAGCAGACCGAGAGCCGCTTGTTTCAGAGCTGCTTTCATGGGCCTGTATGTCCTAGTTTATGACCAAACACCTGTTCAATGTCCCAACATTTTTTCCTACAGAAAACTCTTTAGACAGGAGGCTGGGCTGAGGCCTGGCTAACCCTGGGCATCCACTTGACATGTCTGTGCCGTGTATATTCAGGGGAGGTGACATGAAGGCCTGGCCGCCTGCCTCATTGTACTTTGGGGGCTTAAAAGAGGTCAGATGTGGGGAGAAGGCAGAAACTCCCTCCCGTTGCTTGGTCCACAATGCTGGCATCCCTCTCTGGCAGCCCTGAAACTCAATCAAGTGTGTAAGACAGACTCTGGGTTTTGGGGTTGAATCTCAACTCTGACGTTTTTCAGCTGTGTTACCTTGGGAGATCTGCCCAACCTCTTTGTGCCTCAGGTTCCTCATAGGGATAAATTAATATTGGTGAAATATTTGACTAGTCCCTGTACTCAGTAGATGCTATAGAAGTATTTGCTGTTGTCGTTACCACACATAAACCTCCTCTTGCCCATTTGTTCCATATGGATAGGTTTGTCTGCCAATGAGAGAACAAACTTCCAGTGTTCTGTCCTGCTCCCTACAACACATGGGACACACAGGCACACACCCAGCCCAGCCTGCGTGGTAGCAAGAGCAGCCCAGGGGTCAGATCCTGCTCTGCCTTTCATTTGCTCAGTGAACTTGGGCAGGTTATGACAAATAGTTTCCCAGAGCAGTAGAGAATTTAAGTGAAATATAAGGAAAGCTACCAATAAATGTCAGTGAAGTTCAGTGCCTGGCTTATAGTAGGCACTTACCTGGTTTGCAGTAGGCCAATACACAATAGCTCAATACACTACAGAGCTGGCATGAGGTCAGTTATGAAGAATATGTGTGAAACTCCCCATCAAGTCACAGGTTCCACCCTCACCATCGGTCATACCTTCCACAGTGCCACATTTAGAACACAGACTCTTAAGTGTATTAGGTGGACTCATAGGATTGACCCCTTTAAGGGCAAGGACTGCATCTTCTCCCTCACACTTGCCAGCAGCTGGTCCAGCTCGGTACAAACAATGCAAGACACACCCCAGCAGAAGTGGCCCTGGCTGTCTGAAATCCTGTCCAGAAGAAAATGATTGAGAGAAAGCTGAAGAAGGAAACGCTGCCCTCAAACATATCTGGGATCTCGCTGGAGATGGAAAGTAACAGGGATGAAAACATGACAGCAGAAAAATACAGACGGGTTTGAAGTCTGCCCATCTGGGAATCAAGCCACATTGAAAATCAATAAGGCATCAAGGCTGAGAGCTCTGAGAGCCAACTGGATACCTGCTTGTGCCTCCTTTAAAGCAGGGAACCCTTTGAAGTTGCAGATGACCAATAAAAATACAGCTGGCATTTACAGCTCCAACTCCTCCCGCCTTTGCTTTTCACCGAGTTTCTAAAGCTGCAGCCAGGGTCGCCAAGGCCGGAATGTTGAGAAGGACATGGCACCTGGCATGCCCTGGCTAGGGATCAGTAATTCACTCTAGGCATGCTGGCACCCTCCTGGACAACCCTGTCTTTCTGATCATCAGAGGCCATGGCTGAAGTCCCCCAAAACACATTAGTAAGGTCAGCGCTGTTAGAAGCAGTCTAAATTATGGCCAAGAGGAGCCGTGGGAAGCCCTTGTTTTACGGGATTCCTCCACTCTAGTGTGTCCTCCCATCTACTGCCTCATTCTGTGCTCTCTCTTTTTAAAATATATTTGTATTGATTTCAGAGAGGAAGGGAAAGGGAGAAAGAGTTGAAGCATCAATGGTGAGAGAGATGTCTCCTGCACACCCTACACTGGGAATGGAGCCCACAACCTGGACATGTGCCCTGACTGGGAACCCAACTGTGCTGCACTCTTTGTAAGACCTGCAACACCTGAGAAGGAGAAGCCTGCTGGAATGACTCCCTCCTTCAAAAGGCAAAGCAATCACAGCAGAACGGGATCCGGCGACTAGTTAAAAAGACAGCAAAAGTCACAGTGAAAGGGAATTTCAAGCTCTCACTTCTCTACGTATCCCTCATAGGAAGTTCTGTGACCTCACTCTTTATCCAATAAATACACGTGGTCTCAGAAGTGGGAGTTCATGGTCCAGTCAGGGAGACAGGACTTATCCAACATAAAAGCTACAAAGCAATCTTAGAATGACTGGAAGATATTATAACATATATGGGCAATGTCAGGCCTAATGACCAAGCTGAGCTAATGTCAATAAACAGAGAACTATTAAGAAATGCATTAATCAAGGTCTTGTTTATACTCCTATTTGTCAACCAAATTATTTGTTTGACTTGTGGCCTCCCCACTTTATTACAGCCATTTCTGTCATCAGCAGAGCTGGGCTGCTGGACTTTCACACACAGGTAGGGCCTGTGTGCATCTTAGGTATGTTGTCTTGGTCAGCCTTCTCCAAGAATCAGCTCTCATCAGGGCCCAAGGTCTGTCTTCACTTACCAACTCACTGCTCTTTGTAATCCTATGGATCACTGGGCCTTAATGAATTGATTTGTTAATCACTGTTTCCTGTTTCCAGAAGTTGACCTCTGAAGGACCCTCTTGCTCTTGAGGGAATGTCATCAGGAAGAAACTAAAGGGCTGAAAACAAAACAGCAGGGCAAAGAGGGGGCTCCCAGCTCTCTGAGGACACCTGGGACCCTGTCCCCGCTGAATCTGGGCTTGACCAGTCATCTCTCGTCGTCCTCCCTCCTCCATCTGTTCACTTGGCTCCTACTTGCCCCTCCCACTGCCTTTTCCCAGCCCCAGCTTTTCCACCTCCTCTAGAAAGCCTCCCCTGACCAAGTAAGCCAAAAAAAGATGGTCCCATCTCTGGCTTTTGAACTCTTCAGTCCCAATGATCATCTCTGCTCTGTCCCGTTGGCACCCTTCACACAGAACCGCGTGAACTGTGCGTTTCTGCTAGAAACTATGGGGTAGGTTCTTTGAGGACAAGGCAGCCTTACATGTCTGCACAGCTCTGCATCCCCTCTCCTCACACTCACTCCCCTACCAACACACACGTGCACTCACATGCACACAAGCAATGCTCCGACAGAGGGTACCCTGCTCAGTGCTACTGTAACTTTCATTAGTGGGTTTGCCTCCCCCAGACCTGTTTTTAAGGCCCTGCCCACAAGCAAAGAGAGAATGATAATCTCTTTATGGGTAAGGAGCAATGGTCTTTCCTACTTTCATCTCCTAAATTGAACTAATTTCTGAGGTTTCCACCTTCTCTGAGCCAGTGCTTCCTGTTCGGGAAATAAATGTCAAATGATTTCTCCATTCAAAGTGACGGATCACAGTAGGTTTCTGGGTAGCAGGCAGGGGAGCCGGCCTTATAAAAGGGAGACATCCTTTATTACTTTGAAAGGAGAAGGGTGAAGGGCCTTGTGGGGAGTGGGCCGAAGGGTCGGATTTCTCTAGAATTACTCAGAGTAATATCTATCCTCAGCAGCCACCCTATGAATTCTGACACATCTCGAAAAAGCAGGAGTCTGGAAAAAGTGGTCAGGATTTCTTACCTTCTGCAAAAAGCTACTGTGCAGTCTGTTCCTTTGTAGTTTGGGGTATTTTTTCCCCCCTTTAAATCAAACCATCTTGGAAAAATCAGAAAGCAGATGCACCCATAATTGAACTTGGCAAGGGCAACAGAAACCTCGTTATAGGTGTTACAGGCCCTCGCACCCCAATTAACCTGGGGGGGAGGGAAGTAATGGAGGGACTGTGGGCTCTCCACGCAGATGTCTGGGTGAGAGACTCTCTTGGGCAGGAGATTTCGGTGCCCAGAACCCTGGCCCAGCCTGGCACATGTCCCTCTCCAGGCTCGGGAACCCCGTCTTGGGGAGCCCCGTCTTGGGGAGCCCCGGGCCCGCAGTCTCTGGTGGACCCGGGCTGCAGGGCGCCTCCCACTCGAGCCCAGAGGGGCCCACTCTGCGCCCCCCACCCCCCAACAGCCAGAACCCGGTGCCGAATTTTACTATCCGCCGTTTACCATTCTGACGGGAAAACAAATGTAAAACACCTGGAAATTTATGTCTCTGATGGGTCGAGTTTAACACTGTTCCATTATATTAAATAATCCAGGCTGTGCGCTTCAAAGGCTGCCCGCCTCCGGGAGGCCGCCGGGGCGCGGGGCCTTGTTAACGGCGCGGCCCGGACCGGACCTGGCGACAGAACCACACCTGCGCCCCGCAGGCCGGAGCCGAGCGCGGACTTCCACCGGCCGCCCCGGGCCTGCGACGCCCTGGGCCTGGGACGCCCGGGGCCTGGGGCGCCCGCCTTCCCTGCCTCCGGTTGGGCTCAGGACAGCACCTGTGCGGTTATCACCACGTGCACCGACCTGGTTCAGAAGCGGAGGCTCCTCCTCCCGCTCAGCTCACGCCTCACCGACCTGGAGCCGCTTCTCCCCAACCCTGTTCGCGAGGCCGTGCCCCGCCCCCAACGCACCCCCCCCCCCCCCCCCGGGCTTACCAGTCTCAGAAACTCTAAAGGCCAAGGTGGGCACCAGCACAGGGAAGGCTGGCTTGGGAGGAACACCCAAGGACTGAGACTGGGTGACTAGGGGGGTCAGAAGTAACTGGGAAAACAGGACCAAACAGACCTCTTCTAGTGGGGCGGCTGGGGTGGGGAAGGGTGCGGGGCGGCTGGGGAGGGGGAGGGTGCGGGGCGGCTGGGGAGGGGGAGGGTGCGGGGCGGCTGGGGTGGGGGAGGGTGCGGGGCGGCTGGGGTGGGGGAGGGTGCTGGGTGGCTGGGGTGGGGGAGGGTGCTCCCCATCTGGCGAGGAGCCCTCAGCACTGGCACTGCGGGGCTGAGGACCACCTGCCGAAGCTGGGCAGGGAGGACAGTGAGTTAGTGGTGCTTGGAGCCTGAAACCAACAGACTGGTTTTGGGGCTCACACAAGGTCCCCCTAGGAAACTTCCAGAAAATACTAGAGGGCTGGAGGCAAACTCCAAGATGTTCTCACCCTGTGGTGAAGGCTGGGGCTGTTTCCCAGCATTTTGCTCCATCTGCAAAGTGGAGGTAAAGCCTCCAGCTCCTTCCACATAGTTCCATTGTGAGGACCAGAGGGAGAGGTTCCTGAAAGCACGTTGTCAGCTTCAGACACAAAAAGGGGCCATCGCGTTGCAGTTGGAAAAGGGTGAGCATTGCACTCCAAGGAGTTGGGAGAAGGTGCTCTCATTCCCAGCTTCTTTGCTGTGCAGCACCCCCTCCGCACCCCCCCCCCCCGCGGCACCCTCCCCTTCCCCCCGCATCCTGCAGGTCAGCAGGGCCTGCTCCCCCCTCCCCACATCTCCTCTAAGTGTCTCCGCCAAGTCGTGGCTCCTTCCCAGGGCCACTGAACAGGGGCATGGAGACAAGACTTCGCAAGAGTAAACTTCATCTGGGCCCCACCAGCATCATCATGAGTTTCAAAATGGCACCCATCCCGCTGGAATGGCAATTACTACCAGTGGCTTAGCACCCCAAGCAAAGCCCCAAATCAATGGCTGCTAGCCATTGCAATGGCCAATTTCTCAGGGATCACTCCAATTGGGATCTTCTCCATGGCTTACAATACCAGCCCTCTGACTTCAGACAAGGAGCATCTGTGGCTCAGCTGGAGCAGCTGGGTTGGAAAATCAATCACTGCCCAACAACTGTGCAACTGATGGCCCATCAATCAGAAACATAAGGCATTTGCTCCGTTTATAAAACACATACATTCCCTTCGAACCTGCGAATGCAAAAAGCAGCCCTAGCACCTCCAGTCCTGGAGAAAAGGCAGCGCCAGTCCCTCCCGCCTGTGGAGAATCACAGATTGGCACCCAATGAAGCACAATTCTTGCGGGATCCCAGAAGACCCATGGGCCCACACCCACTGGCCCTCAAAGCCCCTTGCCATCCTCAGAGACCCTGAGTCCTGCTGTTAGCCACACTCAGGGCTGGCTTTGAGATTTATTTTTTTTAAATATATTTTATTGATTTTTTTACGGAGAGGAAGAGAGAGGGACAGAGAACTAGAAACATCGATGAGAGAGAAACATCGATCAGCTGCCTCCTGCACACCTCCCACTGGGGATGTGCCCGCAACCAAGGTACGTGCCCCTGACCAGAATTGAACCTGGGACCCTTCAGTCTGCAGGCTGATGCTCTATCCACTGAGCCAAACCAGTCAGGGCTGGCTTTGAGATTTTTATTGGCCCTCACAGCCAGTCAGGCTATAACTTTCTGAGAATGCATTGGTCCTTGAATTTCTTTGAGACTCTCCAAAATGGCCATTTCCTGCTTCTTTTCTTTCCTTTTTAACTTTCTGTCCTCCCCCTTCCTTACTTTTCTCCTTCTTCCCTCCCTTCTAACCTTCAAACATTAAAGGAGAAATTTTCTCTAGAGTTTGGTCAGAAAAGGACCAGATCTATGGAACTTCTATACTCACCCACCACATTGAGCTGACTGTAGGGTGAGTTTTCTTTCTCAGTATCCAAAAGACTTTGCCACCGTGCCTCACACAGTATTTCAGGGCACTCGGTAAATATGTTCTGAATAAATGTATAAACAAAAGAACTCGTATCCAAGGTTGTCCACCAAACCACCTGTCTTCCCTACAGGACACGCTGATACTGCTGTCTGGTGACATCTCTCTCACTAGCCTCTGGAGTAAGGTGACAGTCGTTGTTCTTGGCCCCAAATTGGGGCAGAAAGATAGCCCAACCAATATATCTGGTCCCTATTAGAATCACTTAATGTAGCCCTCTGAAAATAACAATGATGATGAACAGCATTTCATGGAAGATGTGCATGGCACCATGCTAAACGCTTTTCAAATGTGAGATCATTTACTCTTCGGGACAACCCTGAAGAATGTAGCATGTATAATTAATTAGCCCCACCATACAGATAAGGAATGACGGCTCAAAACGGAAAAAGAATGAGGGAGGTTAGGTTGCAAGACATACCAAGGTTACATGGCAAGAGATGGAATGAACTGGGATTTCAACCCAGGACTTCTGACTCCATATTCTCAAAACATTCCCACTATAGTTTGTGAACCAAAGTATAGTAGGGGCATAATTCTTAAAGAGATAGCTTTCCTGATTGGTTGATGGCCTGGTGCTCAGGACTTATTTTCAGAAGCAGAGGAATGAACCAGGAGAACCCTAGAATGGCCCAATCTGAATTCCAAACTCAACCTGAGAATAGTTCCTCATGACCTACCCTAGTCCAACTCAGCCCTGAGGCCTGAACTCAGCGTTCTGGGGACACTAGTACCTGCAGATGCAATGTCAGGCCATCTCCTCTCAGTCTCTGCCCCATCACCAGGACTGTAGGCTCTACTTGCTCCTCCCAGGATGCTTCCTGGAGCCCCAGGATTTCCTCCCTGCACTGGCTCAGAGAAGGAGCTGCCCCTGCCCATGGCTTTAGGAGCCTTTTGTATCCTCTGTAAGCAGGGAGCACATGCCATTGCGTGGGCCGGGGGAGTGCTGTACATTTTGTCAAACATAACAGTGGTATTACTCCAGTGTCAGGAAACTCCAGGCAGTAGGACCAGACTGCCAACCCACATCGTGCCTGGGGTGAGCTGTGACTCGACGGGGCAAGCAGTGCTCAGGGAGCCTGGCTGGGTTTGGGGTGTTCAGAAGTAATCATTGCAGTGAGCAGTTACTGAGCATTTGCATGTGCCAGGCGGGCGGGTCATTGAACTTTTTCATGTTTCCCAGGGGAGGGATGAGGCCCACTGGGAAGAAGCTAATGGGAGACCCATCTCAGGTTGTCCAGGGGAGAACACAGCTTGCAGAGATACAAAAGGCTGCCTCGCTGCCCAGCGGCGCCTCACCCGGGCGGTGTTCAAACCAGGGTGTTCAATCCTGCTGTAATGAGAGAGCGTTATGGAATAGGGGAGCAGAGGGTGAGATATGAAGGTTTTGAATGCCCTTTTCAATGGAGAGGTTTCTGCTTCTGTGTTTTAGTCGCATGCCACCTTTCTTCCATCCTTCAAACTAACACTTGCTGGCAGTCTCCAGCTTTTCTTGGCAAATGCTGTGTCCAGAAGCTCCTGGAGGGGCAGGGACTGAAGCCCTCTTTCCTCTCTATCTCCCCACACAGGTCAAGGCCATGCCCTAGAACTTCCCATCGACCTGGTGTTATTACTAGTGCTTTCGATCAAACATAAGATGAGACAGTTACAAGGACATAGTCCCAATAGCCCAAAACCAGATAAACACCTCGGAGGACCTGAAACCGAATAGCAAGCCAGCAAACAGGGGTCGGCTTGGCTCTTGAAGCAGAGCAGGGCCTAACAGTGTCCCACAGCGGCAAAGAGTTGGATCCAGGCTCATGGGTGGAAACTAGGGGCTGGGACACGGAAAATAGCTCTGACTGCTGCTCGAGGCTCTGGTTTATTTGGAGGAACAGGGTGAAGCAGTGCCGCCTCACAGCCAGGGCCTGGGCCCAGCTGCCACCGGCTCAGCACAGGAGACCTGAGCAACACACACTAGGCCTGGGCCTAGACACCATTACTGGACACTGTTGGGATCCCTGCAAAGCTAACAGAGAGGATAAGCAGAGAGAGAGAGAGAAAAAAAAAACTTCATTCCAGATAAGCTTGCAAACAAAATTCCAAACATATGAGGAAAACTAACCCTCTGAGAAAAAGGCTAAAAGAATCAACAATCAGAAAATGAATTTACTCCAAATGAAATGAAAATAAAAGAGAAATCTGAAAACAGATTTAAAATAAGTATGTTTAGGGAAAGGAGGTAGAAAAAGTAAATAAAATAGCAATTATATTTTTTAAGTTATAAAACAGAGAAGAGGAGGAATCCAAGATGGCGACATAGGTAAACACCTAAACTGCTGCCTCCCACAACAATTTAAACTGCAACTAAAAGACAAAACGTCTATCACCCAGAACCACGGGAAAGCTGGCTGAGTGGAAGTTCTACAACTAGAAGGAAAGAGAAAAGAGCATTGAGACGTGCACGAGCGCTGAAAAGCTGAGGTACGGAGGCACGTAATCCAGGCTGGCGGCGGGCGACTGGGTGTGTTGCTTTTTTCAACCTGAACGGAGACAAGCCCCCGATTACTCTGAAATCCAGTCTCTGGGGAGACGCGGGGGACCCAAACTCCTACGGGGAGAAGCTGGACTGTCTGCCAGTGAGGGTGGCTTGCTTGCAGAGCTGCGCGCAGGAATAATTGTTTACGGCACTGGGGAACAGGACTCCAGGACGCGGTCGGGGACACAGAGCCGGCTTACTAGCAGCCATTGCTGTTTGCCACGCCCTAACCTAGTGACGCCCTGAGACCCCGCCCCACACAACCTACAAACCCACCCAAGCTCCAAGCAGCTCAATTAGCATAAGAAAGCCTGCCCTATCGCAGCTTAACCTAGAAAACTTGCAGCCCGGGTCAGACAGCTCCAAAACCTCCAAACCCCAAGCAAAGAGGAGAAAACTGCAGCTCTCACTGTAGCTCCTGCTGAGTGGCCTCAGACAGTAGCTGACCTGCACCCCATTGGAGATCCAGAAGCCAGTGTACCTAGTGGTCAGTGTGAGACACCAGATTTCAACTCATCACATCCATAAGTGACACATTCAAGAGGCAGACTCAGTGAGCACCAAAGCCCCACTGAAACAAGTCCTGCCCCATAAGCGTGTCTTCAGCGCAGCACTTCTTCCATTATAGACACAGGGAGTGCTCACAGCTAATTGGCCTGGAGGTCAATTCCCCCCAGCGTACCAACAGCAATTCAGGCTTAACTACACCAAGACTTTGCACTCAGCCCACAAAGGGGTGTACCAAGAGCATCCACATCAGGTGATTGGGGAGGCTGAGCTACTGCCCCCTATAGGTCACCTACCACACAAAGCCACTCCATCAACACAGGGAAGCAGCCAAAATGCAGAAACAAAGAAACATGTCACGAATGAAAGAAACGGAGGAAAGCAAACTACTGGATGACATAGAGTTCAGAATCACATTTATAAGGTTACTCAAGAATCTTCTAAAAACCGCCAAGAAACTTGATGACACTTCTGAGGAGCTTAGTGAGACCTTCAAGGACCTTAATGAGAATGCCAAAAAAATGGAAAAGGACCAGTCAGAAATGAAGCATACACTGTCTGAAATAAAGAATATACAGAAACTCAACTGTAGATCAACATACCCCAAGAATCAAACCAAAGATCTGAAATATGTGGAAACAAAAAACATCCAACCAGAAAAACAAAAAGCAAAAAGAATCCAAAAATATGAAGATAATGTAAGGAGCCTCTGGGACAACTTTAAGCAAACCAACATCCGAATTTTTGGGGTGCCAGAAGAAGGGAGAGAGCAAAATATTGAAAACCTATTAGAGGAAATAATGACAGAAAACTTTCCCTACCTGGTGAAAGAAATAGACTTACAAGTTCAGGAAGCGCACAGAACCCCATACAAGAGGAATCCAAAGAGGACCACACCAAGACACATCATAATTAAAATGCCAAGGGCAAAAGACAAAGAGAGAATATTAAAAGCAGCAAGAGAAAAACAGTTAATTACCTACAAGGGAGTACCCATACAACTGTCAGCTGATTTCTCGGCAGAAACTATGCAGGCCAGAAGGGAGTGGCAAGAAATATTCAAAGTGATGAACAGCAAGAACCTACAACCAAGATTACTCTACCCAGCAAAGCTATCATTCAGAGTTGAAGGTCAGATAAAGATCTTCACAGACAAGAAAAAGCTAAAGGAGTTCATCGCCACCAAACCAGGATTACATGAAATGCTGAAGGGTATTCTTTAAGAAGAAGAAGAAGAAGAAGAAGAAGAAGAAGAAGAAAAAGGTAAAGATAAAAATTATGAACAACAAAATGACATCAAATACATACCTACCAACAAGTGAATCTAAAAATCAAGTGAATAAAAAATCTGAAGAACAGAATGGACTGGTGAATATAATAGAATCAGGGACATAGAAAGGGAGTGGACTGACGATTCTCAGGGGAAGCAAGTGTGAGGGGTGCGGGAAGAGATTGGACAAAAATCTTACTCCTATGGATGAAGACAGTGGCGGGGGGTAAGGGCATGGGGTGAGGTGAGGAATCAGGTGGAGGGGAGCTATGGGGGAAAAAAAAGTGGAACACCTGTAATAATCTGAACAATAAAGATTTAATTAAGAAAAAAAATAAATAAAATAAAACAGAGAAGAAATAAAAACAAATAAAATAAACAAAAATGAAATCTTAGAAGTAAAGATATAGTTGATGAAATACAAAGTACTAGAGTAAATTCTACATGGATTCAGTTAGAGAAATAATAATTTGGAAGATGGTATTGAGGCATTTGTTCATAATGCAGCAAAGGGAGAAAAAATAGATAAAAAGGTAGGTAGGTACGTAGATAGATAGATACACAATTGAAAAGACCTGAGGATAGATGGAGAGGTTCAAACCTACACTGAGTGGCCAGATTATGATGATCTCTGAACACATAATAATCTGGCCACTCAGTGTATATCCTATATAATAAAAGGCTAATATGCAAATTTTCCCCTCTACCAGGAGTTCGACCAGCAGGCAGGCCGGCCAACTTCCCATGTCCCCTCCCCCTGGCCAGACCCCACCCATGCACTAATTCATGCACCGGGCCTGATATATATAGATATATCTATATATCTATCTATAGATAGATATATCTATATATCTATCTATAGATAGATATATAGATATATCTATATATCTATATCTATATATATACCTCAGGCCCTGTG
Organism: Corynorhinus townsendii; assembly: GCA_026230045.1. Lineage (NCBI taxonomy): Eukaryota > Metazoa > Chordata > Mammalia > Chiroptera > Vespertilionidae > Corynorhinus > Corynorhinus townsendii. The sequence goes on along the minus strand of JAPDVU010000007.1, from coordinate 146,084,750 downwards.
TGTGAATTTATATATATATATGGCCACTCAGTATATATTTAATAGAAGCTCCATCAAAAAAAAATAAAAAGAATAGAAGGAATAACAGAAGCAGCACTCAAAGAGATTATGATGGGAATTTTCCAAAATTGAAGAGATAGGACTCCTCAGATTGAAAATCGTCCCTGAGCACAGGGTACTGGGGATAAGGAAAATCCTGACACATCATAGGGAAACTGCAGAGCAGGAAGGACACATTCTTTCCTGCCCCACTAGCTCTCAGAGAAGGAATACTGAAGGAGGCTCAGGCCTAGAAGTGGTATCATCACGGAACAAGGAGCAAGATGGGCCCTGACACCGAGGAGCTGTTGCCCGCTTCCTCGCAGTCAGCCTGGCACAGAGATGCCCCCGTACACTGGCAGCGCCGAGGAAACAGCCTACCTGCTTCCTCCCACACATCCCAGTCCAACAAGTGCTTTATGAAAACTTTCAGAACCATGGTAGCTCTTTCTGGCATTTGAGATGAACGTGGAAACCAGAACTTTCTGTTGCTGAAATAATGTCTTTCTGGTTCCAAAGAAGCGGGTCTTTTGGAAGGCATTGGATTCCTTCCCTCGCTATTGCAAAGTGCTGTTTTTCTTTACTTGGTAACTTTCAGTTTTTCTCACAGTGTGTCACTCTGGAAAAAATGTGGAAATGGGGCTTTCACATGTTTGAGACAGAGAGCAAACTCCTGTTGGAAAAAATGAAATCTGCAACCTGAAGCCCCAAGCCTGAGTCAAACTTTCCACTGAACCAAGATCTCTCCTTGCAACTAGAGAGACAAAATTAAGCTGTACTATTTCAGCAAATCGCTACAGCCATTCAGAATGCGACTCCTGGCCCTTGGCTGGATCACACATCAATGCAGAGGCAAATTTAATTACCTGTCAGGAACTAAATAAAAGCTTTGCTTCATCTAATACTCCCAGTGTGCAGGACGGCTATGAAAACAAGCCTGACACTCCATCGATTTGCTGTTTACAGAGGCCCAACGAGGCGCCGAGGCATACCAGCGAGGCTTTTGGAAGTTTACATAGACTTTAATGCATCTGTCCGCCGCGCCCCCTTCCTCAGCTAGATTCAAAGCCACTGCCCACCCCCAAGAGCTCTTGCACCTGTCCCTAAAAAATATCCCATAATCTTTCCAAATGGATGCCGAGGCAAGCCCCGCCCCATTAGCTCATCCTCACCCGAAGGGCTCCTCTCTCCCAGAGAAAAGCTTGTTTTCTGGGGCTCCTTGCCTCTTCATCAAGACATCCAATCTGTGTTTACCCCACAGCCTGGGCCAGCAGTGGGTCATGGTAGAAAGAGCATTTCGGCGCCAGGAAATTTAGGTGAGCTAGGCCAAGTTCACCTCTGCTGCTCTAATCTTCCATTTCCCCAAGTGCAACGTAAGAAAACCTGCCCCATCTACTCCCATGGTTGGGGCAAGCATAAATGTGATAACGAGCGTGAGAAACCTGGCCAACACAAGGAGGTGTTGCGCTTGCCGATTAGTACGCATGATGTTACTGTATTGCCTGGAGTTGGAGGACCAGAGGGTGGGGAAGGAGCAATTTCTATCCCCATGGAACCTGGAGATGAATGCCGTGAGCAGCACACCGAGACAGAGAGAAGAAGCTACAGAAGCAGCAGGAGGTTGCAAATAAAGGACAAAATCGGGATGGGGGAGCAGAGCTTCAGCTTTTACAAAGCTTCTCCCCTGGGCTGGCGTCAGCAGCGTTCCTTTGTGGAGCCAGGATGGCTCCCGTTGCCAGACTTCCCCGAGCCTCAGCTTCCTCGTCTGTAACACAGTCTGAATACGGACATAGGTTTCTAAAGTGAAAAGTCTTATGTGAACCATTATTGTGCCAGTATCCTTCCCGCCCCTTTGCACCTGGAAGCCTGGAGGATCGAGTGAATGAAAGGGTTCATGTGGCCCGCTCTGGCCGTAAGGAAGGATGTGCAAGGGCAGGCTGGAGCCACTCGGAGACAGCGCACACCCAGCCAGGCTCCCAGCCCTGGCTCCCTGGGCCACATGCATTTATTTTTCATTTTGTTCCCCAGGCTCTTGGTGTGAATGCCCTGGACTCACAAGGGATGGATTAAAGAAGAATCTCCCCATCTGCCCCACATCCTGACCCCTGGCATCAGGCCCTTATGGCTCCCGGGATCACAGGGGCCTCATGTGCCTTTTCCAGACTTACTGCCCCATCCTTCCCAGTCCTGTGGAGTCCCAGACAGGCCCTGTCTGGCAAGTGCTCAACACAACCAGGCCAGGATCTGAGTCTGTGGCTCAGTCACCTCTGTCTGATCTTCGGTCATAGTCGGGGTCGCACAGAGCTCTGTCCACAGCCCCGCCGCCCTGCTTCTGCCCTCTGTCTGTCACGGGTCAGCCTCCAGAACATCTCCTCCAGGAACAGCTTCTGGACCTCCCTGATCGGCAGAGAGCTCTCCCCGCCTGTGCCCCTGCAGCTCTCACGGCTCTTGCCAGGGGCACTGAGCAAGCAGAACAAGCCTCACGGCCTGCCTTCTGCTGTCACACTCTATTGGAATTAGCTCCAGAGAGAGAGAGGCGTGGGCCAGCTCCACAGGCCTGTGGCCAGGCTTCCCATCCCATCCCCACTCCCAGAGGCATACAGCACCTGACAGGGGTCAGAGGTAGATGGATGGCACAGGTGAGCCCACGGGCCACCAGAGAAGCATCCTACTTCCAAAGCCCTAGAGGAGGCTGCAGGCAGTCTCACTGCTCCCCGGCCAGACTCAGGGAGACCCAGCCTTTCCCAGCATGGCGCCTTTAGCTGAATATGGAATACACACCAACTTTTAGGGATCCTCTGGCTCCTTTTCCCAAAAGCAGGGAAGAGAAGGAGCCTCCCTGCCACATCTTAAACGACCTGATTAGCAGGAAGGTACTGCATTTTACATTTCTTTCCATGGTGTGCGTGTGTGTGTGTGTGTGTGTGTGTGTGTGTGTCCCTAAACGGTGCTAATAAAATCTCTAACCCACGTGGCAGCCCCAGTGCTCATCAATTGTAGCTGCCCTCCGGCTGCACCAGTCAGTTTATATTATAAATAAAGGCTGAAATAAGCTGCTTGCTCAGTGCAGGCTCCTTGGGGGCCAAGGAGGCATGGAGCCAGCCCCTCCCTGCTCCCTCCAACCCCTCTCTCGACTGTCAAGGGGCTTTGCCTGAAGCCAGCTCCTTTGGACTTGAACAAACCACTACAAGGGTCTGCGATCCATCCCCGGAATCCCGGTTTAATTATTTAGGAAGAGCGCTTTTGCTGCCCCCACACTCGAAGCTCCCCAGAGCCCACGGAATCATTGTTCAATGCTTATTACCGCCGCGGGCCCCCGGGCACAGTGTGGCAGAGACCTCATTTCAATATTTACCACTTAGATCACTTAAGGGCTGTCAGCTTTAATAACATTTTATCAATTGGATACTTATATTATTCACGGCTTCATAAAAATAACAAGACCTGCCTTGGCATTTCAATCATGCCCCGGCTAATTTCAGTGACTGCTTAGGGATTTCGTTTTTATTAACATTTAGATGCAGCGTGACGGCTTCTCTTTGCAGATGCACTATGCGTGAGGCGGCCACACGGGCAGGCTGTGGGGCGTGAGTGGCACAGCGCTCTGCCCTAGGCATGTGGGCAGAGCAGGTACGGAGCCCACATCCACAGGCCAGGCTGAGCCATCCTCCTCAATTAGGCGACTCCTTCCTGGAGGGTGGGGTGGCTCAGGGCTCTGTCAGTGGGAAACCCTTGACAGTCTGGCCCCCCGCCTCCCGCTTCCCTCCCCAGCTGGGCTGCCCACACAGGGAACTGTCTCCTGTACGCTGTCTGCTGGGATCTAGAAGGCAGCACTCTCCTCGCTTCTACTCTGCCCTCCACCTGCAAGGCTCCTACACAGCCTTCCAAGCTCACCTGCAAGGTCACCTCCACCATGAAGCCTTCCCTGCTTCCCAAAAGCCTGCTTCCCACTGTGTCTGTGAGTGAATGGCACCCTGCTGGCCTTCTGGTTCCCCAGCAGAGATTCCCACGTGCTCTTTTCCCATGGGCGCCTGAGTTCTGGCCTTTCCTGAAGCCACCCCCACTCTCCCTCCAGGCATCCCAGAGGATCCTGCCACACACCTCTGGCTTTGTCCGAATTTTGCTCTCTGAGGTCTCAAAGGTATTTGCTGTCACTGATAAGTGCAGGCAATTCTGGAACTTTCGTTAGTTGTCCATCTTGGCAACAACCCTCAGAGATAGAGGAAATACCACCTCCTCAGGGGCCGCCCATCTTCAGGAGCTCTTGGCTCCTTTGCTAACTCCCCTTTTGCAGCCCCCAAGTGGGTCTCTCAACTAGTTTCACCTGGTCCCAGTCGCCCCCTCTAATCATTCTTCTCACAGAGGCCACAGTCTTTTTTGTAAATTATTCTTCTGATGAAAACCCAATAACTGCTTTCAGAACCAAATCAATAGTCTCAGCTTCGCATGGTCGGGTCCTGCCTCGGCTCTCTAGCTTCTCGCACGGCCCTTCCCCCAGCTGAGTTCTCAGGCACCTAGGTCTGTCAGAGACTTCGTCCTCCAGCCTTTTCTCCCTCAGAGACTGCAATGCCAGACCCCCTGGAATGCCCTTCCCTCCGCTCACCACAGGGCTGATGCCAGCCTCCCCTTTATCGACACCTGCTCTGGTCCCTCCTCTAATACTGGTTTCTCCGTCCAGCCTCACCATCCCCTATCTCGGTCCCCTTCGCTACCTCCATGGCTCACATGTGCAATTTTTAAAACTTCCTTGTCAATTTGTTTGGCTCAATGAACTCAGAGGCTGTAACTGGCACATAGTAGTTGTTCCATAAATATGTGTTCAATGAAGGGATAGATTATTCCTTAGCTTCCTCCCCTCCCTTTATGAGAATCCCCCCGCTTTCAGCAACCTTCCCTCCCATATCATCTTGAGGGTGCTGATAAGCAGACAAAGGGAATCAGATGCATCTGAGCCATTTAGGTGATGACTGAAAATGCCCAGACCAGTGTCCACAGCCCACAGCTCGGTGGTTAGAGACACAGCAATGAGAGCAACCTGTGCCCACTAGTCAGCTGGGTGCTGCAGGCAAGTTCCTTAGTCTTTCTGTGCCTCAGTGTGTTCATTTGTAACTTGGGGTTAGTGATACCTACTTCATGAGTGAATACATGGAAAGTACCTATAACAGCCTGGCACATAGCAAGCGCTCCATAAAGGTCAACCACTATTATTGTAAGCTCAGAGTGACCTTCTCTACCTCCCACACAGACGGTTGCTCCCCTTCATCCCTAAGCAACGTACGCTGCTCCTGTGGGTGGCTGTTGTCACTCGCTGTTGAGCCCAGGGAGGCCCATTAGGTGAAGCTTACTGGCCTTGGAATGGGGACTGGATGGAGGTCAAGAAATCCTTGCTGCTGGCTGACCTGGCGGATCCCCACACATGGGCAGGCAGGCTTTCTTGCAAGAAGATGTCTCGCTCCTGTCTGTTACACAAAGGCCCACTTGCAGGGTCCCCACAGAAAAAGCCTGGCCTACGCAATGCGTAAGGGAAGTTGATTTCTCACAACCACTCCCATGAAGGGGTTTCCCGTGACCCTCGGGGATAATCAGTGAGCCTGACGAGAGGGGATGTGGAAGGCTGGGCGGGCTTCTCTGGTCACCCCGCCAGGAAGAGCCGAGCCTTGGCCTGCCACTCATCCGGGGCTGGCCTCAGCGTCCACACAAATGCAGGTATTCCACAGCTGCCAGGCTCCATTTGTGCCCCATGAGCTGTACCAATTCTGTCAGTAAATTTGTCTATTGCTTGGAGCTTCTATTTCTATTAAAGAGATGTTAAATGCCTCCCAGGTGGCAGGCTACAGAGTTTCCAGGAGAGCAGTGCGTGCGTGCGTGCGTGTGTGTGTGTGTGTGTGTGTGTGTGTGTGTGTAGGAGGTGGTGCAGGGGGGTGGGGGGGAATTGTGTGAAGTAAGCCCTGTCCTTTTTGACACTCCGGGTTGCCTGGGTTCTGTCCTCTCTAATGTTCTAAATTGCAGGAGAAATGGCCCTGACAGACCCTCCTGCTGACAGACAGTGCCTTTTGTTACAGACGGAGGTGTTGAGCCTTGTCCAATCAACAGCTTCATTAGGTCTCCTGAGATGAAAGGGTCCTTTTTACTTTGGGAGCTAATATTTATAGACAATCCTCTCCCCAGCCCCTGCACTGGAGATATTAACAACTTGAGGGCTAAATCAAATAAAAATTATAAAGCTCATTTTTCCACTCTACAAAAACCACTGGCAAACTCAGAACTCTCCAGACTGTGAGGTGTCCCACAGAGCAGCCTCGTTCATGGACATATTGCCCAGCGCAGATTTTGGCACACAGTGGGCACTCGGAAAATATGTGTTGAATTTTGAAAGAGTGGAAAGTCTGTTTGTTGGTTTTCTTCTCTACCAGGGATCACTATGGCATTGTGGTTAAGAGCTTGGATAAGGAGTCAGACAGACTGGAATCCTAGCAGCCTCACCACTCAGCATCCAAGCTTGGGTTTAAAGTCTCTGAGCCTCTGTTTTCTTGGCTATAAAATGGGACAATAATACTTAATTTACAGAGCTGTTATCCTTAAAGCCTGTAGCAAAGTCTTTGTACCTAGAAGCACCTTTAGCATTAGCTACTAGGGTTAAAGATGGTGGTGGTAAAGGTGGAGATGACAAATAAACCTCAGAGCCTCTGTTGCTATAGGAAGGTCTCCTGGGAAGCTTGTAAAGCTATCTTATTCCATAGACTGTTATTTCTCCTAAGAATGCATTAGGCGCTCTCATTAGGGAAGTGAAAATCACAACCACAATGAGATACCACTTTATACCCACTAGGATGGCTACCATAAAAAATAAACAAACAGAAAATAACAAGTTCCAGTGAAGATTAGAGAAATCAGAACCTTCAGACATTGCTGGTGGCTATGTTCCGTGCTGCAGCCATTGTGGAAAACAGTTTGGTGGCTCTTTAAAAAGTTAAACATTGCAGTTTGATTCCTGGTCAGGGCACATGCCCAGGTTGTGGGCTTGTTCCCCAGTGTGAGGCATGCAGAGGGCAGCCAAATGGTGATTCTCTCTCATCATTGATGTTTCTGTCTCTCTCTTTCCCTCTCCCTTCCTCTCTGAAATCAATTAAAAAAAAACATTTTTGAAAGTTACCATATGATCCAGCAATTCCACTCTGGATTTCGTTTTTATTAACATTTAGATGCAGCGTGACGGCTTCTCTTCACAGATGCACTATGCGTGAGGCATGTGGGCAGAGCAGGTACGGAGCCCATATCTGTATATATATCCCAAAGAATTGAAAACAGGGACCAAAAATAGATACTGTAGGCCAATGTTCATAGCAGCATTATTCACATCAGCCAAAAAGTGGAAACCACCCAAATGTCTATCTATGTATATAAAAGCCTAAGTGACCTAACAACTGAACAACCAAACAACCACTCAACCAGTCGCTATGACACACACTGACGGCCAGGGGGCAGACACTCAATGCAAGAGCTGTCCCCTGGTGGTCAATGCACTCCCAGAAGCCAGCTGACGATGGGTGCCAGACACAGGGCTCACGGCTGGCTGCCGCAGCCCAGAGACCACAATGGAGTGGCAGCGAGCCTACCAAGCAGCAGCAGCACATGCAGCAGGGCCGGGATGAGCAGGAGCAACAGGTGGCATTGGACTGCCGGTTTTGGCCCGATCCCCACAGGTTATGCCGGAGGTCCCTACTGGCACAAATCAGTGCCCCGGACCTCTAGTTACCTAATAAATGGAAAAACAAATAAGGTATAGCTATACAATGGAATATTATACTATATAATAAAAGCCTAATATGCAAATAACCTAACGGTGGAATAACCGGCAGAACGACTGGTCGCTATGACGTGCACTTACCACCAGGGGGAAGATGCTCAATGCAGGAGCTTCCTCCAGCCTGCAGACCCCAGGCCAGTCAAGGAGGGTACCAGCAGGGCCCCCCTCCCCCCCGATTGCCTGGCCAATCGCCCCGCAGAAGGAGGTGACTGGCAGTGGCGGGGGGGGGGGGGGAGGCGGGACCAGCGAGCAGGCAGCACCAGGCTGGCCAAGGCGGGTGCCAGTGGGGGCCCCCCGATCGCCCCGCAGAGTGCCCCACAGAGGGAGGCGACTGGCAGTAGTGGCAGGGGGGCAGGGCCAGCGAGCGGGCAGCGCCAGGCTGGCCAAGGCAGGTGCCATTGGGGTCCCCCCAATTACCCTGCTGGTTGCCCCACAGACTGGCCCTGATTGCCAACCAGGCCTAGGGACCCTACCCATGCATGAATTTTGTGCACTGGGCCTCTAGTTCAGCCATAAAAAGGAATAAAATTTACAACATTCTACAAAATAGATGAACCCTAAAAACATTATGCTGAGTGAAAGATGTCAGAAAAGGCCATATTTTGTATTATTCTATTGAAATGAAATATCCAGATCAGGGAACTTCATAGAGACCGAAAGCACATTAGTGGTTGCTATGGTTACCCACTTTCCCACACACAGCTATGGGGTATAGGGAGATAGTGCTAATGGGTACAGATTTCTTTTTGGGGTGATGGGGATGTTCTAGAATTAGTGATGATTGCTGCACATCATAGTATATAGTGAATATTGTATTATGTGAACTATATCTCAATAGAAACAACAACAGACTATACTGAGCACTCACTCCCACTGCATCCACATGTGTGTGCCCTGCAGGAGGCCTTGTCATCACCTTGCTGCCTGAGAGCAGGACTGTTTTCAAGGGAAAGCCTCTCTAGTACAACACTTTTTCTGACACTTCACAATTTTCAAGTTACCTTTTAATTGATCCTTACATCTTACAGCCATGAAGACAGGGATTATCATGGCTGTTACCCAGATGTGGAAACTGAAATTCAGAAACATGAAGCAACTTGGCAAAGATCACCCAGCTAATAAGTGGAAGAGTTGGAACTGAACTCAAGCCCTTGAATGCCAACATCCTCTTTTTCCCTACCAATGACACACAGTTCAGCCAACAATATGTTTAGGTCTTCACCACAGTGAGCCACTTCCAAATGGTCCTGACTTACCTTCATCTTCAGCCCTCTGCCTCATCTATGTGGGCAGCATCCCTGACTGTATCCAGTTTTAGGCCTCCACATTTCACTTCCCACAGATCAGAGAGACAGAGCCTCACACCAGTCATCCAACTCCTGTCCCTCCCAAGCGCAGAGTTGCCCCACAGCACCAGTCACTTATGCACCCTCCACCTGGATTAGAAGATGCTTCTCATTCTTGCCCACTACACAAAGGAAGACTTCCAGGATCCTGCTGCTTTTGGTATCAACTAGACATCTCACACTAACAAGGGCAGTAAGGAAGTCCCTGTTTTCAGTTGTTCCTGTTTCCTTTCTGCCCCATGGAAGTCCCACACCATTTGGAAGAAGGCTTCTCACGCAGTTCAGAGGCTTTTACAAACAGAGATGAACTAGGTGTTGGGAGCATCCAATCGGCGGGTCAAGAAGAAAAGGCCAGACGTGAAGAGGCTGAGAAGAGAAAGAAGAGCTTCCCATTCCAGATTGTTGGGATGGGGAGTGAGCAAAAGGGAGAAAGGGGAAACCAAGGAATAGCGTGGAGACTATGTGGAGGGAATCCTGAGGAGCCCAGCCTGCCTAGAGCAAAAAGATCAGATACGTGGCTGAATGTGCACGATTTTCATGAACAGGGCCACACAGGTGGGAACCAGATTTAAAAGGCCAAGGCTGCCAGGCTAAGGCAGGAGGCCACTCCAACGGGCAGGAGGGAGCCATTGGAACTTCTGGAGTAGGGGCCTGATATGAGAGTCCGTATAAGTCTCCACAGTACAAATTATCCAGATGGAAAAGCCATTAAAAAGAAAAACACCTGCTCGTGGGCCTCAGATTTAGTTTCTGTGGGTGGCCAAGAAAGGTTTAAATAACCAAGGTGGAGCTTGCTTTGTGAGGAATGGAACTAAAGGAGTGTAAGACTTTTGAACAGAAACTAACTCTGAGATGTTGGGGAAAGGTCATGAAATCCCCATGTTCTTGTTTTCATTTGATCCCCTACTACCTCATCAGAACAGAAGCTGATTCCCTTCAGCACTGCTTGGATTCAATAGGTGCAAAGACAATGGTCTCATCACTTTTTTTCTGAGTCACACCAAGTCATTTCTTCTTCCTGCTCAAAGTGACCTTGAAGTCGTTGACACGTCCATGTGCAGTGGAAGTTCTGAAGTGAAGTCTTTTCCAAACTGTTGACAAGCCTCTGAAGACTGGGTGATCCCCTCTACCTTTAGAAGTGTCTGGTTTTTAGAAACTATCCTAGCTAATAAAGAGGGAATATGCAAATTGACCATCACACCATAACAAGCTGGCTGCGCCCACAGTGGAGGCCGAGTTCCCATAACCATCCTTAACGAGCAATCAGCAGGGACCTGAGGCTGTGCCCCCACCTTGTGGTACTTGACAGGGGGCCTCAAGCTGCGCCCCTGTCCCGGCGCCAGGCTGGGGTACCTCAGACTGTGCCCCCCGCCCAGTAGGGCTTGACAAGGGATCTCAGGCCACGCCCCCCTCCCCAGCGCTGGGCCAGGGGACCTGAGGATGCACCAGGGGATCTGAGGCTGCACCCCCCACCCAGCACATGCCAGGGGACCTGAGACTCACCCCTCGCCTGGCGGGGCTTGACGGGGGATCTAAGGCTGCACCCCCCCCATATGGTGCCGAGACAGGGAACCTGAGGTTGCGCCCCCCCGCCCGGCAGGGCTTGATGGGGGTGGGGCTGGCCAGGTCTGGGTCTCACCCAATGGGGGTGGGGCTGGCCGGATCTGGGTCTCACGCGATTTCAAGGTGCAAGTGGGTGGGCAGGGACTTGACTCTGGGTCCCACAGTGCACCCCAGACTCTGACAAGAGGAAGATTTTCATATATATTTTACTAATTTCCTTTCATCTCTGACATTTCTATTATAGAGAAAGGGCAAATAGCAATATTAAAATATTTCCTCTAATTAATTCCCATTTAATGTGCACGATTTTCATGCACAGGGCCACTAATTTCTTAGATAAAGTCAAATCATGACTTCTGGGGCCTCTACTTACGGACCTCACTCCACCTCTTAGGGACATTCAGAAACACATATGTTCCTTCTTCCCCATGACGACCCTTCAAAATTGTAAGCCATCTATTGTACCCTCAACACCCACTCAGTGATTCTTCTCTTCTTTGTATTTTTTATATGACACTGAGTTGAAGCTCTAAATTGTCCTGGTCATTGTGCTCTTTTCTCATTTCTTATGTTTTAGAGAAGGAAATGTTAATATTTTGTTTTTCCTCTAAGACACTTCTAAACTTCCCCTCCATTGGTGAGCATTGCATAGGAAACTTTAGTATAGGCATGGTTTTATCTCCTCCTCACTACCAAGTGTTACATCTAGTGGCACAGCCATGCACAGATGGCAGCGACAATGGGGACCCATCAGCTGGGTATAGTAGGATCTGGGAGCAAGTCAAATATGAGAGCAGAATGTGACATCCAAAGGGCATGGGAAAATGAGCAGTGGCAACCAAAGAGTCAGTCCAATAGTGAGGGTCAAAGAAGATCTCCCCATGGCCCAGAGATGGACATCCAGGAACTAGTAATACCCCAAGAGCCAGCAGACAGCACCAGGGCAGCTTTGCAGCAAGTGGCCACACCTCAGGCCCAGGGTCCTAGTCTTAAGGAAGCTGGTATTCTGTGAAGGCCATCAGTACAAAGCACAGGCACAGAGAGTTGAGCCCCAGATCTGGGTCTGGGTGAGGGCTTGGTCTTGGCCAGGTTGCATGACAGCTGTGACTGCTTGGGAGTGAATCCAAGGGCACCATACCGAACAAGATTCTGCTTCCCATCTGTTTGTCCAGTCTCATCTCTGCACTTTTTACTCCAGGCAGGCTGGGCTCCTCAGGGTTCCCTCCACACACTCTATTCCTTAGTGTCCCGTTCCTCCTTTTCTCTCAGTCCCCTTCCCAACAATCTGGAATGCAAAGCCCTCCCTTCTCATCTCAGCTTCTTCACATTTGGCTTTTTCTTCTTGACCCAGCTGGTTGGATGCCCCACACCTGATTCATGTAGATTCTAAGACTGTGTGCAGGAAAGAGTTTCATAATTGATTACCAATGTCACTCCAGGGATAGGAGGGAAGAGTGGGGGCATGAATGCAGAGTATGTCCAAGGTCAGTTGCTAGAACTGGGGCCAGGGTCAGAATGGGAAAAGCATCAAATGGTACTTGAGGCTGTTGGACCAGAGCTGCTTCAACCCCTCCCGCCGGAGCACAAGACTGAGGGAGCGGGGTGAAGCCTAGCTGAAGCTGTGCGGTGCCATGGCTGGGACACAGGCAGGCCTGGACAGCCACAGTCTGTGGGCCCCCAGTAGGAGGTTCTAACCATGTAAGTCCTACAAATCCTGCTGATACTCGACTTTGCTCAGTTTAGGTGGTAATATTATGCATTCAGGAAGCATTCTGCAGAAGCAATTTTTACAGTGAACAAAGAAGAGAATCCCATCTGTTTCAGGTAAAAACACATGGGGGTGGGGTGGGGAAGGGAGATGGAATGAGGGTGGAAATAGCAATGGAGAGATGGACTTCTATAATAATAACTCGCAAAATATTTGAAACTTCCTTATGTAAATTTAAATGTCTTATATCACTAACTTGGAAGGTAATCCTACATGTGTAACCTGTAATAGAAACTGGCTGGTTTCCTCTGAATGACTTGATTGACAGGGGACCTCAAGGCCATGCCCCCCACCCGGCTCCAGTCTCAATGAGGGACAGGGAAGTTGGAGGGGCCCACCAGGATGGGCCATGGCAAAGGAGGAGGGCAAGTGTCCCAAGCTGTTGGGAGCCTGTCAAGATATTTGAGTAGAATTTTATGCAAATCTTATCAGTTCCAAAATCAAATCACAATTATTTAACCCATTATCACCGATCCAAAGTAATGCCAGGCACATTATTCTTACCAGCCCTCAGCCTGTCGAGACAAGAAAAAACAAACACAAGTGTTTACTTTTATTATTATGCATCCTGTTATGAACCCCACTGTCGCTGAGTGCACACCGCACCTTTAACTAAGAAAACTAATTGCAAGCCACTTTCAATATCTCTTGTTTTTTAATTTAATGCCCTCGGAGAGATATAATTGGGCTGGAGGGAAGAATTTCCACTGAAGTCATGAATTTGCTATATAAATACAAACAAGGAAGAAAGCTAATACAGTGAGGGAATATGGGATTAATTTTGAAATTGTCTGATTAGTGGATTGCTGCCCATCAATAATTGCCTTAGATTTTCCCAAGGCCCTCTCTTTATTAGAGTCTGGCACCGCATCTGCCCACAGTCTGTCAATCAGCCCGTGCAGCTGGGAGGGTCTGCAGAGAGACCACAATTGGAGGCTTGCTGGGGCGCCTTGTTAGACAAAGCAATATATCCCAGACGTGCAGACACGGCCGTCGCAACTCGGTTGCTCACATCTCTCCGCTCCATCCTCCCTTGCTGGAGCAGGGCCTCACTGTGACCAGGGCTGATTTTTTTAAAGAACAATTTGCAACCATCTCTTTACACATATTTTACAGGCCTGGGCTCTGCTGGAGTTTGAGGTCACAAACGCTTTCCCCCTCACAGTGGCTGAGTTGCCCAGTAATGTCATTAGGAAGAGCTTTGCAACAGCTGGAATTTCTAAAGCAACATCAGCGTCATAGGGGACAACGAAGCACGCTTCATACATTTAAAAATTAAGAAAGATAATCAGGAGGACTGCGAGCAAGTGTGCAGATGGTGGGTTTCTAACTTAATTAATGTTTAAAATCTGGAATGTTCCTCTATCGCTCAGAAACACCCCTCTCTATCCTCTCTGGGCCTGATGCTCCCAAACCCTTAAATGCTTGATAAGAGAGAGATGAGGAGGATCTGCTCACCGAGCTCATCATAAACATGTTTTCAAACCACACACACACACACACACACACACACACACACACACACACATAGTTGCAGCCCCACTAATGATATGTTTATGCCATGTCCATTTCCAGAAATATTTATGTCTCTCTATCTTGCCAGCAATCAGTCAAAATATACAAAAAATGGATTTGCATGTAAAGATGCTTCCTTTGGAATCAAAATATGATAACAGAACAAAGATGGCTCGGAGCATGCTCTTTTTTGTTATGTTTTCTTGTCATCTACTGTTTTCCTTTTCTGTTGGGTAAGCTGAGCATTTGTTTTACGTTGGGATTTTGTTCCTGGGAGGCAGGAAATAAAGATGATCGGAGCCAAGGCCCCCCGTAGCACCAGGATGGGCGTATAAACTACTGAAGTGCAATTTTCCCTCAATGTCCAGGTCTCTGCTCTCCATGGCCAAGAACAGCCTTGGTGCGGTCCTCCCTTCTGCACCGTGGACATCTGTGTCTGTCCCTCTGTGGCAGCCCACCAGGCACAGGGTCTGAGGTCTAAAGGACAGAGCTTGACACCATCCAGACATGCGTGACAGGCTTGCTTCTCTGCTAACCATGGAAACCTTAGGACCCCATCAGTTCCCCTTCCCTCTTCCCATTTGGGCCCCAGTCCTGGAGACTGTCAGACCTCCCTCCCTGTCTGTTGTGCCTTCCAACCTGAAAAGCTAGGGGTCAAGAGCAGAGGTCACCCAGTGCTTGGACTTCCCAAGTCACTCAGGTGGATGCTTCAGAGCCCAGGGCACACCCTGCTGTGGCCTTGCCAATTAGTGGCCCTGGGCTCACTCTGAAAGTGTCCACCTCCTTCTGTTGGGTGGGAATTCAAAGGCTTATGGCTGGGCTGTGAGAACTGAGTGATAGATGATAGTGGAAGCAAGTTTAAGCTGCCGCCTGGAGCATTCTGCCCAAATACAGGATATTCTACTATTAATAACTCTAGCAAACCTTTTAATAACCCGTTCACAACTGTGGTGTGGAGGCAGCTGCCTTGGCTGATTGCTTTGCTCTGGGGCTGCCACAGCTTAGGCCACAGAACTTGGGGTTCGGCTCACATCAGTGAGAATCCAGGGACTGGATGCGGCCCCAGGATGGCAGAGTGTCTTCCCACCTCTGTTTCTCTTCTCCAATCTGCTGCCCCTTCAAGGCCCCTCAGACATTGACTCTCTTCCCACTGCAACCTGAAGGACATCACAATTTCTCTTCCTTATGCGTGACAACCCTCAGCAGAGTAAAGCAGGGCAGGCAGAGTCCTCCCCTGTCGGCCCTAAATGGCTGTAAGGAGCACCATAGTGTGTACCTGCTACTCCCCAAATGCACGCACCCTTCCTCGCAGGCTAATCTCAGCCCCTCCGAGTAGGGCTCAGTCTTCCATTTGTTTAACCTTCTTCCCTTGCCTGACATACCTCCCTTCTTGCCCCAGTTAGAAAAGCAACGTTCCCTGTCTCCTAGATGGCCTGCCCGTATTCCCAAAACATAGCATGAAAAAGTTGCAGCATGATCATATCCTCTCTCTAAAGCAAAATAATCAAAAGCTATCCTGAATCTGATGACCTCCCACCACCTCCTCCACAATAACAGCTCAGAGCCAGCCAACACCTTTTGCCTGAATTGCTGCAGCCATCCAGCCGGTCTCCTTGCTTCCAACTTGCTCCCTCCTCCCTGTTCTCCATGGAGCAGTCTCAGGGATGTTCTACAATCATAAATCAAAGCCATGTCACTTCACGGCTCAAAACCCTCTCCTGGCTTTCACTGTGCCTAACACACGATCCAAAACCCTGGTCTACCACACCCTGCCTGCTGGGGCCTCATTTTCTACCAACCCCTCCTGGGGCTCCAGCCACATGGGGCTTCTTAAAGACTTGATAAGAAATGAGGTGGGTTCCTTGAACCCATCACCCTGTTTCCTTTCCACATCCAAGGTGTTCTTCTCCCGGATCTTTGTAGAGTTCCCTGCCTCATTTCACTCTAGCCTCCACCCAGATGTCATCGTCCAGAGAACCTCTCTCCTGCCTACAATTCCTTACCTACACAGCCTTGTCACTCTTCACTCCCTTCCCTGCTTCCTCCTCTTCACGTTCACTGCCTGAACAATGTCTTTTGTTTTTGCTGACACCATGGAGATAAGATCCACGAGAGGAGGATTTTGGAGTGCTGTTTGCTATTACCTCCCCAGTGCCTGGATTGTCCTTGCACACTAAAGTACTCAGTAAGTATTTGTTAAGTGAGTAAATTAGCGAGTGGATAAATAAATAAATGATAAACTAATACTACATTATGTACACAGTAACTGTCATGGAGTAATTTAACTGGGTTTCTTTGTGGGGAAAAATGGTCCCCCAAAGAAAGAAATAATATTGGGGTTGACAACAGGACAGCACAGATCACAAAGAGAACCTCTAGCTCCCTTCACAAAGCAAAACCCAGCTGTGAAAGGTTGAAGGGTGTCCTGGGAGGTGTGGCTGGACCTCCCTCCCCTCTCAAAGGCTCTGCACCATTACTCTTCCCGCCCTGCTCGAATTTCTCGAAGCAGAGCTGGAACTGAGGAAGGCTTCCCCAAAGGCCCGGGGAAACGGAAGGGAAGGCTGGGTATTCGGTGAGCAGGCACCAGGAGCTGTGAGAGGGCCACAGGACAGGGAAGAACATGCTCCGGACGCGACATTTCACCGAGGGCCAGTCTTGCTGAGATGAGTGGATGAGCCACTTGGGAAAAGGCAGTACAAGGTTTGGTGGTAGAAGGAGGAATGGAGATGGGAATGTGCTCACACTTCTACTCAGTCACCTCAGCCGTCCTCGCCACTCATGCAAGAGAGAAAATGTAATCCCCGTGTTTACCAGCAAACACCACGACTGGGGGCAGGAGCTGAAATCAGTCTGCACCGGGAAGCTGGTGCTCTTGACACACCTCGTGTCTCCATTCCACCAGAACCCACCAAACCAAGGTCCCCTTCTCCAGCTGGGGCCTCCGAACCTCACAGGAGTCCACTTACATCCTGGGATCTTTAGAAGTCTACAAACATGTGCACTGGCTTGTTTTAAAACAAATGGTATCACCTTGATCCCCCAATGGTTCTCGCGCCAAAATAGGGTTGGGGGACACGTGGGGGAAGGAAAGCTCTGAAGCAAAGCTACTCCCTAACGATCAGGCCAAAACCTTGCTGGAAACATGACTGATGATGTGATAAGGGGGTGCCCATACAGTACTGAATGCAAACCAGGAATTCCAAGGTAACTGATTGCATGTAAAGGGCTGGGGGACTGACTGCGAATTAAGAACACAGTTTCCATTTACTCACTTGGAACAGAACAATGTGTAGCATAAAAGGAAAGTGAAATTTGGCAGGGCTCACCGTGAGCCAGTGAGGAGGCCTGAGCGGAGAGAATTCCTAAAAGAGATCCTAACTTAATCAATCACTTGATTCAGGAGGTAAAAAAACCTCCTTCAGAAATAGATCAAAAGAGTTGTATCAGGCCAGGCGTGCACACACCGTATCAATCTCTGGCCCGAGCTTGCGAGGCTGCAGGCCTCCCCTCAGAAGCATGCCCAGAGTGGCCTGCTTTTATTTGTAAATGCACAGGAACGGCCCAGAAACCCAATCCCAGGGAAAGGCTGACAGGGCAGGGGCCATGCGGAGTAGGACCAAATGGTATCTCTCCGATTTATTTTCCTACTGATATCATTCCTGTGGGACATACACTACATCCATCCTCACACTGACAATTAGAGGGGCCCCATCGAAGAGATGGAAAGAGGCCTGAGGCAAGAAAGAAGGCCAGAGTGGGCTTGTGCCAAGGACGGAGGACCTGCCCTGCCCCTTTGACCTACAGCGCTGGGCTCCTGCGACTGGGACCCTTCCTGGTGCCCATCTCAGTGCTCCAGGGGGCCCAGCGGCAGCCTTTGCTCACCAACTCTCTGCACATATAAGCAACCAGGAGACACCACTTTTATTTACACAAAAGGGATTAGCTATGCATTTTGTTATCCATCTTGCTTATCTCACTTTATCCTATATCTTGTAGATACTTCCTTGTTAATCGTGCTCCCATGAAAGAATTAAGCCCTAATGCCCTGAAAAGCCACAATGCATGTCATGAATTAACGTCTCTCCTAGGCAGCCAGGATGGTACTAGTTGTGTGCAATCCTCAGCATTGAGAAAATAGTCACTTAGATAACTTTCTGTTTTCTGGAATTTGGATGAAGACCCTGGTTAAGAAAAGCTGATAGAGTGTTATGTGGACTTTTAGATGGTCTCCCCCCTGTCTTCCCCCCATCCCTGCTGCCTCTTTAACGCCATAAAAGCAATGCTGCAAGGAATATTCTTATAACAAAACTTGGCGAACTTTTGTGAGTAGATCTGTAGGTAAATTCCTAGCACTTGGAATGCTCTGTAACTAGATTTTAGGTTCCTTAAGAATTGAAAAATGGGTTGATCATTTTTCTTGCTTCATTGCCTAGCACTGTCCCCAAACCCTGGATATAGCAGGGACTCAATAAATATTTGTTGACATGAATTAATGAAAAAGATACAATCTATACCCTGAAATGACAAAGCCATAAGCATGAAAGACAACAATACAAAACCGTTTATGATAAAGTGAGCAAACTACAAACCTGGTAAAACTGCAGTAGGCATTCCAAATGGAAGGTATAGAACCTTTCATTGTTACCCCTTTTCCTGCACCTGAATGTTTGTTATACAGCATCTTGTTCTAAAAGGCCAAGCGATGGCTAGGGCAGCCCTGCCCTCTGACGGCTAGGTAACGCCTAGGAGGAAGAGATACCGCTCAGGACGTGCTTCGTTCACTGTGGTTTGGGGAGATAGCTAGAACATCATTTCCTAGATGGGCCTGATTCTGGAACTTAATTTTCTAGTAATCTGACTGGCTCAATATGTTTTTCAAAGATTAAAAAAAAATTGCTGTAGCTTGGAATTTTGTATTTTCCTCTCTAAAATGATTTGGACCAGAGCCACGAAGTCTATACCTGATAACCAGAAGTTTCCAAATTCATACTGCACCATGGATATGAGGAACATAGGCATTTCTATGGGCTTTGGGAGAACTGCTTTTTGGGGGGTGAAAGGGGTGGACAACTGCTTTTGACTTTGAGGCGAGCTGGTATTTCAGTAACATGATGTCACCACTATCTCATTAGCATCCCAACACAACCCATGGGGATTTACTGTTACCATTTTACAGATTGAGAAACTGAGGTGCCAAGAAGTTGAGTAAGTTCTTGACTTTCTATATAGTTCCTGAAAGGCAGAGCTGAGCTTGAATCTGAGTCATTTAGTTTATTTTCTTGCCTTTGCTCTCAGGAGCCAATTTACTGTGAAGCTAAAGCTTCAGGCCCACACGCGCTCCTTCCCTTCCAGGACCCTGGAGGGGCCCTCACATTGTGTTTATACGTCCATCCATTTTTGTAAAATCTGCAGAAGTGCGATATTGAACTATAGTTAGAGAGCACTCTCTCTTCATTCTGACTCTCCTCTCTCACTCATTTACCTCGTGTTGGGTGGCCTTTGAGCAACAGAGCATTCGTAAGATCTGGTTATATTACTCAGAAAGCTGAGTTGGGGATACATTTAGCTTGGGTTTGATCAGATATCAATCAATCAATTCTATGTCAAGTTATTGCTCGCTGTCCTTGTGCAAAGCCAAACCAAACCAACAAAACCTTTCATTTTACTAAAATAATATATGCACATGTTAACAAATCAAATAATTCAGGGGACTTAGAGAAAAGTTGGATTTATAACAACAAAAAAGTCCCCTGCCCCAAATAACTACTTTCAATTATTTTGGAAATACTTCACATTTACCTCCATATTTTTAAACAATATCCTAATACTTCATTTTTTAAGTAAAAATATTTGTGGACATGTAAAATTTTCTTATGTAAATTATTTTAAAGTGATTTAGTTTTGCATAGGCAAATATCTAAATTTGGTGTTATATATTATAAATATTGACTATTATACTATTGTAATTCAATATTTCATAATATTCTCTGTTCATTTATCCACACTATACATTATGTACTAATTTCTTATGTCACTAGGCAAAGCTATAGCTCTCTTCAAACTATCCACTTTCTCTCTCCCATTTTCTTTATATAATTATGTTTTAATTTTTTACTAAATCAGTAGTCTTCATTATATATGACAAGAATAATATTTTTGCAAATATGAACATATTTTCCCCCATCAAATAATTATTCCCAACAGAAAAGCAGGCATATGTTCAACAAAAAGACAAGTATAAGAATATTCACAGTAAGATTACTTAATATCTTACTAAAACCTATACAAATGCCTATCAACAGAAGAATGGATGAATTGTGATATGCTCATATTACTGAATCCTTTATGTATATAATAATGAATAAACTATTGTTACATGCAACATGAATGAATCTCAAAAACATAACGTTGAGCAAAAGAAACCAGACACATTATAGTATAAGAATCCAATTACATAACATACAACAGACAAAATTAAATATTCAGTTAGAAATTAGTATAGTGGATGCCCTTGAGTGACTACAAGGAGGCAGGAGGAGGCTCCGAGTGCTGATAATGTTCTATTTCTTGATATGGCCCCTTTAATATGAATGCATTCATGTTTATTTTGTGAAGTTCTACAGTATGTATACTTACAATTTTTGGATTTTTCTGTATGTTTTACTTCCATTTAAAGTTGATTTCAAAACTAGAGGCCCGATGCATGAAATTTGTGCAAAGGGCTCAGCCCTCACAGCCCCAGCTTCAGAAGGTCATCCAGAAGAATGTCCAGAAGGTTGTTCAGCTATCCGGTCTAATTACCGTATTATGCTTTTATTATTATAGATATCATTATAGAAAAGATATAAATACCTCTATTATTAAATATTATTTTGACCTCCTAGTTTTTAAAGATTTTGTTATACTTACACTAATATCCTTATCTTTATCCCTTCTTTTCCTAACTTTTGTTCCTTTAATTTTTTTACAATGTCTTGGTTTAGAATATTTATATTCGCTTCCATAATAAAATAAAATAAAATAAAACCACCCACATTTGTTTTACTTTTGGTTCTGCTGTCAGTTAAATAGAGTCAATGCTTACCATCAGATTATTTCATGGTAGGTTTTCCTGTCTTCTCTTAGGTAACTGAAGTACATGTTCTTATTCATCAAAAAGGACAATGAAACAATACCCCCTCCACTGTCATGTTCTTGCATGTTAAAGTCATTTGTTGGTTGCTATACTATAGTATTAATGATGGTTTGGCTGGGAATAAAATTCTTGAGTCATACT
The DNA here is from genome assembly GCA_026230045.1 of Corynorhinus townsendii. NCBI lineage: Eukaryota > Metazoa > Chordata > Mammalia > Chiroptera > Vespertilionidae > Corynorhinus > Corynorhinus townsendii. The sequence goes on along the minus strand of JAPDVU010000007.1, from coordinate 146,063,436 downwards.
TCCTTTTTTTTCCTCAGGAAAAGAAAGTATGTTCTCTTGTCTTTTAGTCACTCTGAGGCTTGTTTCCCATTCATTTTGTTTTATCTGCTTTCCCAAAGAAGTCTTCGAGGTTCAGTAATTTTACAATTTATTTCTTGATTGATCATTCCGGCTCAATTTTACCTAGCTGTGCCATTTCCATATACAGATTCATACTTTATTTTTCTAGTTCAGGAAAAAATTTTTGAGGCATGTCTTTGAATATTTCTTCTGTCCATTATTTCTGTTGCCATCTTTGAAGGTCCTACATTCAACTCCTTGGCTTGTCTACCATAACTGTTATTTCCCCTTAAGCCTCTGCTTAATAATTTGTTTTCATTTCATTTTGCTGTCTTTCCTTATTCTATTCTATGTATACCCCTGGGCAAAGACTTTCTAATTAAAGGATATGCAAGCATACATAGTTTTAAGAGCATCAACTTCCATATTCTCAATTTCCCATACGTACTCTTTCCAGAAATTGATTTGCCAGAAAATACACTTTAAGTTGAGGTGTTTCCCCCCTCTCCATCATCTCTTTCACAATCACTCAATATCACTGATGTAAGTGAAACCTCCTTTAAGTAAGGCACCAAAACCCTTCAGTAAGACTTCATGGTTTTTCCCCTCTTGAATACATTTGTTAAGTTTGAAGTAAGGTATTAGAAACTGAGTATTTTGCCTATGTTGTAGTGTTCTGAATTTATTGTAGAGTGAGGTAGCAAAAAAATGACAGATTTTGCTTATTAATTTTATCCCTTCCCATCCATAACTCTTGTCAAGAATGTATTGCCCCTAAGGGCGAGTCTTGTGAGAGCATGCAAGTGACACATTCATGACAAACTCTGGCTCTTATCTATCTTATCTACATATCCACTAATCTAAGAGTTTTAGTATTAATGTGTGTTAAAATGATATATCAATCTGCCACAAATCCCTCTTCCTGAATTCTCACTATTCATAGTGATGAAGTTTGGAGAATACTCTCATCCAAGGCCTGGACCATGCTTTGGTCCATCTATTTACATCAACTAGTGTGCCACACAGAAATTTTAAACATGCAATACCTGACTAGTCAGGGCAATGACCTCTTTTCCCTTAGATTGTCAAATAAAAAAATGACAATAGCCAACATAACAATAGCCTTCCAGTGTGAATGCCCTGTCTTGAACCATAGATATACTAGTATAGGTCACACAATAGCATTGCATCTTATTGGTCATATGCATAATGAGATTGCATGTAATTGGTTAATTTTTGGTACCAGCAATCCTTATAAACAAGTAACAGGCACCTGCTTTTTTAAAGTCACTTTGGAGCAAAAAGGGTAGGTAAATACTATCAATATTATTTTTTTGTAAATCAATCAAAATTATACCTACTTTTGTCAAATCGGCAAAAAATTGTTTTTATTTTAGTAGTTTATGTGTTTCATGAGATGAAAAAGGTTGAAAATTGCTGATCTACATGATTTTGAGAAGGAAGTGAAAGTTTCACACTGATTTCCAATGCTTCCAGAAGATTAGTGTTACATATAGAAATGGAACATACAGCTAAGTGAGGGTCTTACGTTTCTTGAACATTTATTCAGACTGGTGGGTAAAATATTTTCATTAACTCTTTTTGCCAAGTGATTATGGGGTATGATAAGTTAATATTTACTTATTTGTACATATCTCTACTTGAAGATCAATTATTCTTTTTCACTATGAAGTTTTTAGATTTATATTACATAAAAATATATTTATATATTTATATTACTATTGTTTTAACAGGAATATATTATAGAAATATGTAAATAACCCACAAGCAACAGTCATTAATAATCTTCTTAAGTGCCCCACTTATTGATGGTCTAATACTTGTTTGCTATTACTTTCCACTAAGTAGTGTAAGTTGCTTTCTTAAGAATAGAACATCTATCCAGAGAATGAAAAGACAAGTCACAGACAGGGAGAAAATATTTTCAGGACACATGTGTTAAAGTACCGTTACCCAAAATAAACAAAGGGCACTTAAAACTCAACAATAAGAAAACAACCAACCTGTCCCTGGCCTTGTTCCCTGATGCCCATACCATAGAGCAAATCCTGGAACCGTAAGGTCTCCCTGGTGAGGAGGAAATATCTGGCTGTTCTTTCCACTGTCTATATCAGTATCTCCCGCCCACAGGCCCCAGCTTCTCTTAGCATCTTTGGTGATGCAGCTTCAGGTCTGTTGTTTGGGCAACCCTCGTCCAGTATGAGAAGCTGATGGCATTTAACCTACAGTCTGAGAAACAGCCTGGAATTCCAGAGTCCCTCCAGTATAGTGAACTTTGGATTTCTCTGACCAAAGTACTAATAAATACCAGATTGTACAGGAAAACAACAAAAAACAAACAACCCAATTAAAAAGTGGGCCAGAGACCTTAACAGACACCTCACTAAAGATATACAGATGGCAAATAAGCATATGAAAAGGTGCCCATTATTTCTAACAGTAAATGCAAATTAAGACAGATACCTCTACACTCCAGTGAGAATGGCTGAAATCCGGATGACATGGGAAGCTGGCCGGGATATGGAACAGGAGCTCTCAGGCACCGCTGGTGGAAATGTGACGTGGCACACAGCACCTTGGAAGGCAGTTTGGCAGTTTCCTACAAAACTAAACGTGCTTTCACCGTGGGGTACAGCAGTCCGGCTCTTTAGTATTTCCCCTTAATAGATCCTCCCTTCCCCCAACTGATGGACAGAGAATGAGGTAAACTCCACCTGCAGCCCGAACATTCCTGAACACCTAACCAGGCACCTTATATGGACTGTACATTGAACCACCAATCAGCACCTGCCAAATACCCTAACCCCCGATTTCTAAGTCCCTAATTATGTGCCTTATATGAAACCACCAATCAGCGTGTGCCAAGTACCCTAAGCCCCATCCCTTCCCTTCCCTCCCCTCAAAAGGCGCCTTCACCCCAGCACGTGTGCTCTTTTCCATCTGGAAGACAGCCCGGCAGGGTCTTCTCCTCTAATAAAGCCTGTGTCCTGGTCTCCGGCCCTCTGTCTCATCTTTCACCCCTAAAGAAATTGAAGGCTCACGTCCACACAAAAACCTGCACATGGATGTTTATAACAGATTTCTTCATAATTGCCCAAACTTGGAAGCAAGTAAGATGTCTTTCAGTAGGTGAACGGATACCCTGACATATCCAGACAATTGGTTATTATTCAGCACCAAAAAGAAATGAACTATTAAGCCATGAAAAAACATGGGGGAAACTTAAATTCATGTTATCCAGTGAAAGAAGCCAATCTGAAAAGGCTGCATACTGTATGATTAATATTAGATCATATTCTGGAGAAAGTAAAACTATGGAGACAGTGAAAAGATCAGTGGTTGCCAGGGATTAGAGAGGAGGGAGGGATGAACTGGCAGAGCTTAGAAACTTTTTAGGTCAGAAACTACCCTGTATGACATGACAGTGGATATATGTTCTTACATATTGGTCCAAACCCGAAGAATGTACACCAAGAACTATGGACTTTGGGTGATAGTGATGTATCCATGTAGGTTCTTCAGTTGTGACAAATGGACCTCTCTAATGGGGGATGTTGACAATAGGGGAGGCTATACATGTGTGGGGGCAGGAGGTATATGGAAAATTTCTGTACCTTCTGCTCAGTTTTGTTGTGAACTTATAATTGTTCTAACAAATAAAGTCTATTAAAAAGATAGAACACCTACCTTCGTACAGATGTGTAGGATAAAATGTTCCCAAAACATAGCCTAGAACATAATATCCTGAACTTTACAAAACCAACTTATTCAATTAGGGATAATCCCTCCCCCTCAGATTTTGATTTGCCTTTATAATAATATCAAAGATGTAATTATAAACATGCTCCTGTTCAATCATTAAATTACTTATTTATCTCTATGTCACAAGTATCGCATCTCCAACTCTGTCCAGTCTTGCCTGTTCTAGGAAACTGAAATTCAGCAATTATATTTGCTCACAAAGGATGTGCAATTTCCAATTTGATGTTGTTCTTTTTGCACATCTGTTTAACTAAAGCTACAAAAATGAAATTTCTCTAAAATAATAAGAATAATTAATAGTAATTGGGTAAATCTGAGGCTGTTTGGGGCAAAATTATCAGAAATTAAGAAAGTGAATGGATTTAGAGACTAGGAAACTTTTTTTTTAATTGAGTGGTTTCTAATTGCTAGGTTTTAACAAAATTGAGGAAAAATCTAATCAAGTTATCAGTGCTAGGTCATTAAAAATAATTTTTTATGATTACTACATGATTTTGGCATGTAGTTTAAAAGAATTTCTATTTTTAAACTTGTCTTTTTATTGATTTCAGAGAGGTAAGGAGGAGAGAGAGATAGGACCAATGATGAGAGAGAATCATTGATCGACTGCCTCCTACATGTCCCATCCTGGGAATTGAGCCTGCAACCTGGGCATGTGCCCTGACCAGGAATCGAACTATGACCTCCTGGTTCATAGGTTGACCTCAACCACAGAGCCATGCGGGCAGTTTAAAAGGATTTCCAACCCTTGGGTGACATTTTAAAAAATAAAATTCCTTTTATACCTATAAAAACTAAAAGTAGGAATAAAATTGAAGCTAAGCCTGTCTCATTCTGAAAATAAATCATATTGAAATACTTACCTGTGATTACACAAACTAATTGCAAAATGATTTATTTTACTTGTATACTTCTAATAATTGCAATAACTTCATCACAGTAAAAAATTAATATTTATAAGCCTTAGGGAGATAAGAAATAAAACTAATTAAATTTTAATTTGTATAGCTTTTTGGCAGAAATATGATAGGGTAATCAATAAAGAATGTTTAAGCATAATGATAATTCACTGGGATATGGAAGAAGTGAAAAGAAAACAGAAGATCAAGGAAAAAGGAAATGATGTATAATAATTGATTATTAAAAAGCATATTCATGTATTTGGTACACATCAAAGCATTGTAATATTTAGATAAGAATGGATAATTTAAAAGAGTTATGCAAACTAAGTTTAATGTAGCTCTTGAGTTGTAGTTTGCTAAACCCTGGTCTAGATTTAAGAAAGTGATGGAGAAAATGTTAATAATGTAGATGAAACTAAAAAATGTCATGTCTGTAGCCACTGCATTGTGAAAAGCAACAAAACAAAAAAACCCTATTCTTCCAGTATTCAAAAAGTATTATCCCATTCAGCAGACATCCATCACACATGCCATTGACAACTGGGAATGGGTGAAGTTCCCACACCTCTTCATTGTTTCAGTTTGATCTGACTTGTGAATGTAAACAAAAACATCAATCAGCATTCAAGTTAGAACTATACTGGAGAGACCTTGTTAAACATTTCTCAGCAACACACACTATTGAACTGAAATGTGTGGCTCCTGGTTTAGTCCATCTCCTCTGGTTTCTCAAAACCAAACTCGGTCTCGGGATAACTTCTGCTACTGGCCTGTGCATTTCCCTCTGCTGCTGTGCAGAGGACTGGGTCTCCGCTTTAGGATGTGCCCCTCAGCTCTGAGGGACACCCGGGCAGGCCGTCCTGAAGCCTGCAGGCAGCGAATCCTCTGCTCCTTTCTGCACGCTCCCCTGCTGGAGCTCCACAGCTTTTGTTTTTATGTTTAACCCACATGGAGTAATCTTTGCCGTTTAATCAAAGTACTCGTATTTAGAGCAATTATTGATGTATTAGGGTTTACATTTATCAACTTACTATTTGTTTGCTTCTTGTCCCATCTGTTCTATGCTTCTTTAACTCTTCTTTCTTTCATTTAAGAAGAAAATTAATCACATACTTTTTATGATTCCATTTCCCTTTTGATTAGCTTGTTAATTACACATGAATTTACGATTCTTTTCATGGTTACCCTAGAGATTACAACAACCATTATGATTTTCTAGAATCTATCATAACTTTGTATTTGCAACAATGAAAGGATTATATAGCACACTTTCATTTCTTTTACTCTGTTCCTGCTTTTTGTGCTATTACTGTCACAAATGTTATTTGTACATGTTTTAAACACATCAAGGTAATATGTGTTTTTTATAGTCAATACTTATCCACATATTTTTATGGTTTCAGTACCAGAGTAATGCTGGTCTCATAGAATGAGCTGGAAAGCATTCTCCTCTTCAGTATTCTGGACATGTTTATGTAGAATTGGCATTTCTTTATTAAATGTTTGTTTAAATTCCCCAGTGAAGCCATCTAGGCCTGAAGTTTTCTTTGTAGGAAGGTATAAACTATAAATTCAATCTCTTCAATAGATTAGCATAATTCAAACTATCTTTCTTTAGCTTTGGTGGTTTGTGCTTTTATAGGAATTTGTCCATTTCATCTAAGTTGTTGAACTGATTTGCATAAAGTTGTTATTTTATTCTTTTTAATATGAATAGCTCTGACAATTGAAAGACAAATGGAGAATGAAAATAATTACGTGCCCCATTCAATAAGTTAGAAAAAGAACACAATTATCTTAAGAACAAAAAAAAAGGAGATACCATAAAGATTAAAAAAATTAAAGAATTAGAAAAGAGAAGAATTATAGAATAAGCATATTCTAAAGAATGGTATTAAGAGAAATTAAAAATTTTGGGCAAAAATTTAGCAAAGCTAGTCAAATAATATAAATAGTAAAGGAAGAGGCACATAAATATTAAAAATGAGTATGGAGAAATATGCATAGATGCTGAGGAAATTAAATAAATTATAAAGAGTACACTGCTCAGCTTTATGCAAATATATGTAATAGATAATTAGCTAAAGAAATGTAAATGATCAAAACTGACCCTAAAAAAGGAAGAAAATACAAATAGATCAATTTTCAGAAAATTTTACAAGTGAATTCTATCAAATCTTTTAAGGAATGCCCTGGCTGGTATGGCACAGTTGGTTGGGCATCCTGCCAATTCACTGGGAGGTGGCCAGTTTGATTCCTGATCGGAACAAGACCCGGATTGCGGGCTCAATCCCCATTGATAGTTCTGTCATTAGTGCCTCTCTCTCCCTCTCTCTCTCTCTCTCTCTTTCCCTCCCCCCCTCCCTCCCTCTCCCTCTCCCTTGTTTTTTCTCTCTATAAAAACAAAAGTTAATGAAAACATATTTTCCAAAAAAATTTTTTAATCTTTGAGGAACACATAATTCTAAATTATTTAAATAGTTCCAGAGTATTAAAAGAAAAGTTTCCAAAATCTTTTTATCAACTCAGCATAATACTGACACAGTCCAATGCCTAAATATTGTAAATAAAATATTGGCCAATAGTCTCTAGTAGCACATTAATCAAATATGTATCATGATCAAGCAAGACTCATGCCAAGAATGCAAAGATGGCTCAATATTAAGAAATCTACTATTATAGTATAACTTAAATATATCAAAAGAGACTTTCCTGTTGATTCTAGAAAGGCCTCTATTACCATAACCCTTTTGATTTAGAAAATATATATAAATAAAATAGCAATAGATGAATACTTTCTTAACATGAAAAGTATACACAATTAATTTCAAAGGCCAGAAACTATATGGTGAAACGCTGAGTCTTATTAAAATCAGAAGCACAAGAATGTACATTATTACCAGTATTAGTTAACTTTGTTTAGCTAACACTAGCCATTGTCAATGGAGAAGAAAAATAATAAATATGTAATATCAGAAAGGAAAGAGAAGAAAACATTACTATTTGTAGAGGTGACAATATTATGGCAGAAATTCAGAAAAATCAACTTTAAAAATCATTATTACCAATAGTAAGATAATTTAGTAAGGTGGCTGACAACAAACTTAAAACACAATCAATAGTTCTCTGATATACAAGCAATAATAATGTAGAAAATATAACAAAATATCCAATTTACAAAACGAAGAAATATGATAGAATACTTAGAAATACATTTAAGAAACTTGTGAGACTCATATGAAGAAAACTTGGAAACACTATGAAAGGTCATTCAAAAAAGACTTGAGTAAACAGTAAGACAGTTTTAGATAAAGAAATGGAATATGATGGTAATCCTCTCCAAATAAACGTATAAACCTGACTTCTTCAACAAAAATACCAACACGATTATTTTGGGAATAAAGCAAGAAAAGAGTAATGAAGGAGGACTAGCCCTGCCAGATATTGAAGAGTACCATAAACATTATATTAATTAAAACTGTTAGCATCAACACATGAACAGAACAATCTGTAAAACAGGATACCCCAGAAATAGACGCAAATATATATTTATATGGATTTGATTCTGATAAAGGTGACATTTCAAATGAATGGGGTATTAGGATACGAGGGTAGCCTCTGGGAAAGATAAAATTGGATTCACTCATCTACAATAAATTAAATTCTAGGTAAAACTATTTAAAAGAAAAAATAAACATAAAGGTAACAAATGAATCTTTTGACTTTACAAAAATTTTTGTCAAAATATTCTCATTATACTATTTTGCATTCCCAAATACTCGTTTAGTTCCTTTTATCAGACCCATTTGATCATTTAAAAATGTTCTCTTTCTCCTTAGTCAAATGATTCACGTGTCCAATCCCTTCTTTCATTTACCGTAACTATATTAAACATGCTTATTTTATAATCTGTGTCTAATAATTCCAATATGGGAAGGCTTTGTGGTTCTCATTCAGCTCTGCTTTTCTCTTACTCACAGTGGCTTATTTCTTGTTTTGGTTTCATTTTGCTTGCTTGCTTTTAAATTTTTGACTGTGCTATCATATTCCTTGAACTTTCCTGAGAAAATTGTCCTCCAGAGAAGACTTGCATTCCCTTCAGCAGCTGCCAAGGGGGCACAGTCATTTTAAACAGAATATTCTTTTCTTTTTCTTTTTTTTATAATTCTTTATTGTTGAAAGTATTACATATGTCCCATTCCCCTCCCCCCCCATTGATCCCCTCCAGTCCCCCTGACCCCCAAGCCTTCAGCACCCTATTGTCTGTGTCCATGGGTTATGCATACTTGCATACAAGGTCTTTGTGGTTGATTGCCTCTCGCCCTTCATTCTGGACTTGAGGATTTGGGGATCATGTGGTTAGTATGGAATCAGCAGTGCTAATAGCATTCTTCTTTATGATAGGTGGTATTTTTCTTCTTTTTCAGTTTTAAGAGTTTTTTAACTTTCACTTTGATTTCTCCTTTGATTCATGGATTATTTAGAAATATTTTAAAACTGCCAAACACTTGTTATTACTGTTTTTTTTGCTAACCCTGATTACCTGATGAGCATTTTGCAAATTAACCTTTATCATTACTACCTTATTCAGGCCTTTGACTTGTACTGGAATAACCACTATGCACTATCAATAGTACCAATGTCGTCTCTACACTCAGGAGTGCATGCTTTGTCTTTTTTGTTTTGTTTTGTTTTGTTTTAATGGTATGTAGAGGCATGTCTAATCCACGCCTTACAGATTATTCCAGATGAAAATTCACAGACAAAACCTCTTAGCGAGGATACCAATGATGAATTGAGTCACCTGGCTTCACCTAAAACAATAGAGCCCATTGAGTTCAGGGCAGTCAGATATGCTTCCTTGGAGGACACAGAATTGATCTGTTTAATTCTGAAAGGTCATCTGCCCTGGGAAAGGGAAGAGGAATTCTGCATTCTCTTCCATTCTCTGTAACCTCATCCCTGACAGCTGCAGGGGCACGTGCATGGGGAAGAATCTCTCCTTCGCCTCTCCCGTCCCCCCACCCGCTCTGCCCTTGCATTCACACATAACTGTGATGGCCTGGGATAGACTGTACTTGCTAGGCATCATGCTCCTCACAGAGGCTTGCCTTGGGAAAGTCTCTCCTTCTGAGCCCCCTTAAATCACCAGACAGGGCATGTTTTCCCACAGAGGCTTCATCCTTGGATTGACCCCAGTTCATCAACGAGCCCTGATGAATGTACCTATATCCATGGCTACTCTGAGTCAGTGCCCGTATCACTGACTTAGATATTCCTAGCTCCAGCAGGCAAAATGCAAGGCAACAGAGACAAAATCAAGCCAAATCCAGGCTCTCGTAAACTTGTACCTTGATTGCTACAACTGCCTCTTACCTCCTTTAATTCTATCCCTCATACCACCCAATGCATTTACACATGTCTGACAGAGCAATTGTCCTCAAATATCACTGTACATACTTTAATGCTGACCATCTCCTCCCCTCCACCAAAAATCTTCAGGGGATCCTCTTTCCTTAGATAATAATGTACAAGTGAAGAGAACAAGGAATCCTATCTAATAAAGAGGGAATATGCAAACTGACCATCAGGTCGTCACAAAGATGGTGGCACCCACAGCCACAAGATGCCTGCACCCAGTCCCCTCAGCCTCACCTGAGTCCCCCAGTCCTTTCAGCCCAGCCGGGGGAGGGGAGGGGACGGCAGGCACATGGTGCAGCTGGACCTGCCCTTCCCTCAGCCACCCAGCTGCCCAAGGCTCAGGTAACCAGGGCCGGCCGAGGCTTGTGCTGCTGGCAGTGGCGGCAGCAGAGGTGTGATGGGGGCGTCGCCTTCCCTTGATCACCAGGTTGCCTCCCATCCCTGAAGGCTCCCGGACTGTGAGAGGGGGCAGGCCGGGCTGAGGGAGCCCCACCCCCTCCAGTGCATGAACTTTCATGCACCAGGCCTCTAGTGGTGAATAAAAAGGTTAGCATAAATATAAATATAGTATAAATATAGTATACTTGCTCTATTTTTTATCAGCTTTTTAACAGACAAAATTATATAAAGTAATAATTATACCAATGCATTATTGGGTTATAAACCTATATAGATGTAATAATACTATAATTTTATATATGATATAACATAAGTACCAAAAAAAGGGACAGGGAATAGAGTTATATAGGAATAATGTTTCCAAACTTCACTGGGAAAAGTTACTATATATCTGAAGTAGGTTCTGGTTAAGATGTATCTGGTTAGCCTAGAGAAACACTATGAAAATAACTCCAAAGATATCACAAATAAAGAAAATTGTAGACCAACATCTGTTATTAATACAGATGCAAAAATTCCCAACAAAATACTATCAAACCAAATTCAATAACATGTAAAAAGAATCATATGTTGTATAAGTTTCTAGGGCTGCTGTAACAACGTATCAATGGGTAGCTTAACAAAAACTTATTGTCTCACAGTTCTGGAGGCTAGAAGTCTGATGTGTTGGCAGGTTGCTTCCTTTTGAGGGTGCTAGGGAAGAATCTGTTCCAGGCCTCTCTCCTAACTTCTGGTAGTTTCTTGGTTCATTGAAGCATAACGCCAATCTTCAGATAACATTCTTCCCATGTGTGTATCCAAGTGTGTACTTCATCACACATCCTGGATTACAGCCCACCTTAATTCAGTATGACCTCATTTTAACTACTTATCTTCAATGACCCTACTAGCAAATAAGGTCCCATTCTGAGGTATTGGGGGTTAGAACTTTAACATATGAATTTTGCAGACACACAAGTCAACCCATAACATACTAAGTAGATTTTATTCCAGGAATGCAAGGTTGGCTTAACATCTGAATGTTCATTAATGTAATATACCACATTAATATAATAAAGGATAAAACCCACATGATCATCAATATATGCAAAAAACAATTTGGTAAAATTCAATACCCCTTCATAATTTTTAAAAAATATATTTTTATTAATTTCAGAGAGGAAAGAAGAGGGGAGAGATAGAAACATCAATGATGAGAGAGACATTGATCGGCTGCCTCCTGCATGCCCCCTACTGGGGATTGAGCCAGGCTTGTGCTCTTGACCGGAATCAAACCTGGGACCCTTCAGTCTGCAGGCCAACACTCTATCCACTGAGCCAAACCAGCTAGGGCACCCCTTCATAATTTTAAAAAAAACAAACACATTTTAAAGAACTAGGAATAGGAGGGCATGTACAACCCGATAAAGGGCATGTGAAAATACCCACAGTTAAATCATACTTCATGATGAAAAACTGAATACTTTCCCTTTAAGATTAGGAACAAGATTAAGAATGTTCATTCTCATCACTTCTATTCAACATTGTACTGAAGGTGCTAGTGACCAATTAAGCAAGAAAATTAGATCAAAGGAATTCATGTTGAAAAGAAAGAAGTAAAACTATCTCCATTTACAGATGGTATAACCTTATTTATAAAAAATCCTAAGGAACTCACTAAACAATTATTAAAGCTAATAAATTAGTTCAGTTAAGGTTACAGGGTACAAGATCAAACAAAAAAAAATCAATTGTATTTCTACCTAATTGCAGTGAACATTCAGAAAATGAATATGAGAACAATTTCATTTATAACTGCATCAAAAAGAATAAAATATTTAGGAATAAATTTAACAAAAGAAGTACAAATCTTAAAACTCTGAAAACAACCAAACATTGTTGAAAGAAATTAAAGAAGATCTAAATAAATGGAAAGAAATTCCATGTTTATGGATCGGAGCACTGCATACTGCTAAGATGGCAATACTCCCCAAAATGATTTACAGTCAGCTGGCTTCTTTGCAGAAACTGACAAGCTGATCCTAAAATCTATATGCAAATGCTGAGGATCCAAAATAGCCAAAACAATCTTGAAAAAGAAAAATCAAATTTGAAGACACACACAATTTCAAAACTTACCACAAAGCTACAGTATTCAAGACTGAATGGCACTAGTATAAGAATAGACATAAAGATCAATGGAATAGAATTTGTCTGTATGTCTATAGGATGACAGGATAATTAAATGTGGAAAGACTTGTCTTTTGAATAAGTAGTTTTGGAATAACTAGATATCCACATTCAAAAGAATAATTAGAGCTCGTCCTTACTCCATATACAAATTTACTCAAATTGGATAAAAGACCTAAATGTAAGACCTAAAATTATTAAACTCATAGAAGAAAACATAAGCATAAATCTTCACAACCTTGAATTAGGCAATATTTTCTTAACTATGACACCAAAATCATAAGCAATACAATATAAAATAGATAAACTGGACATCAGAACAATTAAAAATTTTGTGCTTCAAAGAACACCATTAAGAAAGTGTAAAGAAAGACCACAGAATGGAAGTAAGTTTTATGAGACATATATCCAATAAGAGGCTTATATCTAGAATAAAGAACTGCTACAATTTGGAAAAATTATCTAATTAAAAAGTGGTCAGAGTCTGAATAGACATTTCTTCAAATAAGATACAAAATGGCAAATAAGCACATGAAAAGATGCTCAACATTATCATCCATGAAGGAAATGCAAATTAAAACCACAATGTGAAACCACTTCACACTCACAAGGATGGCTATAATTAAAAACAGATAATAACAAGTGTCAACAAGAATGTGGAAAAAGTGTTACTCTCATACATTGCTGGTGAGAATGAAAAATGGTGCAGCCACCTTGGAAAACATGGTGGCATTTTCTCAAAAGGTTAAACATAGAGTTATCACTTGACCCAGCAATTCCACTCCTAAGTATATACCCAAGAGAAATGAAAACATATGTCTAGCCCTGGCTGGTGTGGCTCAGCTGGCTGAGTGTCAGCCTGTGCACTGAGGGGTCGTTGGTTTGATTCCCGGTCAGGGCACATGCCCTGGTTACGGGTTCAATAAAAACATATTTAAGAAATAAATATGCCTACACAAAAACTTGTACATGAATGTTCATGGGAGAATAATTTGTAATATCCAAAGAGTGGAAGACAAGCCAAATGTCCATCAAATGATAAATGGATAAAGAAAATGTAGTGTACATATAGATTATGCAGCAATAAGAAATGAAGCAGTGATACATAATACAAATGGATGAACTTTGAAAACATAGTAAGAGAAAGAAGCCAGTCAACAAAAGACTACATAGTATATTATTCCATTTATATGAAAAGTCTAGAAGAGGCAAATCCATACAGATTAGTGGTTGCCTAGGGCTGAGTGTGGAGCAACTGCTAACGGGGACAGGGCTTCTTGTTGGGGTAATGGAAATGTTCTACAATTTGTTGTGGTGATGGTTGTAGAAATCTGAATGTACTCAAAACCCATGATCAGTACCCTTTACATAGTGAATTACATCTCAATAATGCTGTTACCAAAACCCAAACCCAAACAAGAGCCAGGTCAAGTTCCTGGAGGCAACGTTTTTTGTTGCAGACTGTTTTCTTTGGTCCCGGCGCTATTCACTGGGCCAGCAGACTGTACTAGTGAAGAGCTGGCCAAAGCCCAAAGAACTCTCTTCGTCTGTGCTTTGCCTCGAGCAATTTATTTTTAAATAACCCTTTGTCAAATCAGACATACACAGTCTGCTTTTGCCTATCCTTTCCTAGGGCTTTTGATGTTTTTATCTTGGGGATAGAGTGAAACATGGACGATATGTTTTCCTCTTTGAAAGATGCGATGGGTTAAGGGCCAATTAATTGTCAGTTTTCGTTTTCTTGGCCCTTGACTCATGTCCATTTTCAAGTCCAACAGCTTCCAGTATCAATCACACAGGAGCCAAACTCTCCATGAGGCAGAGAGATCGCCCCACTGCTCTGAATTTCTAATTTTCATTATTCAGTGGATGTGCAGCCTCTGCTCAGTGTTCTTAAAGTTCTGGGTGGGAGGGAAGTAATCCAAGAGGGCCTTGTAAACAATGAAGAAAGAGAGGGTTTTTAGCATCTAGGTCAGCCAGTCCTGTTAAATACTGGGAGGTGAGGGGTGCATAGGTCTGGGGCTGGTTTCACTGAGAGCTGGGTAGGTATCCTGGGTTAAAAACGGGAAATCAATGCCTGATAGGAGGAACTTTGACCAGTAAGAAGCAAGAAAGAGGAAGGAGACAATGAGAGGAAGGATAAACTTCTTTCCCAGTTTCCTTCCACTCTGAGTCACTATATAGTTTCTCTGAGGACAAACTGGTGACTTAGACACTGGCAGTGCTTTCTTATGAGGTTAGAGTTGAGTTCCACAAGTACAGAATAAAAGTAAGGGTAACAGGGCAGAGAAGGGAGGGATGGTGGGCACTCACGATCTGGTGTATACGGTAAGCTAATTTAGTGTTGAAGACACTCAATTCTAATGCTGCAGAGGCTATACTGGACCTATGAGGCTCCCACCCCACCCTCAGCCAGAAGCTCTATACCAGGGGTGGGGAACCTTTTTTCTGCCAAGGGCCATTTGGACATTTATAACATCATTCGATGGCCATACAAAATTATCAACTTAAAAATTAACCTGCTAAATTTGGTCAAACATTTAATTAACTCACCTCACCCCTAATGCCTTGCCGGGGTCAGACCAAATAATTTTGAGGGCCTTACATGGCCTGTGGGCCGGACGGTCCCCATCCCTGCCTGGCTGCTACTGTCACTGCTGCTTGCTAGAGAAGTGGGGGTAAGGCCCAGAATTCAGCATGGCCTCTATCACACCTGAGCAGTGAGTCCAAAGTAGCTCCAGCACAAGGGTCTGACCCAACTGGACTCACATCCTTAGCAGCTGTCCGCAGAAGTCAAGTCATAAAATCTAGAAGTGTGGGAAATCAATGCCTGGTAGGATGAACTTGGACCAGTAAGAAGCAGGAGAGAGGAGGGAGACAGCAAACTTTTCTTCCCTACCTTCCTTCCACTCTCAGTCACCATCTTGCTCTACAGTTTCTTCGAGGACAACTAAGAAACGGGCAGTTTTCTCATGAGGTTGTACATAGAGCTTTGCTTTCTCATCTTCCTGGATTCACTATCCTTTTCCCTTGCTCTTCCCTCCCTGAGATTATAAATCCCAAGAAAACCTGAGTACAGTCTATGAGTAGGTGGAAAGTCGGTCAGAACTGAAAAGATTTCAGTAGCAGGCTTTCATCCATCTGTTACTTTCCCCAAATGCGGCAATAAATTAGGAGGTTCATTTGGCCTAATCACTTGGATAAAACAAGACTCTCAAAACTTCGTGCTCTAACATTGGGCTCTTCCATTGCTCTCCCCACTCCCGTGCCTTCACCACTACTAGTATGTCTTTAATTTTACTTTAGATTTTTCTGCTAGGACTGAGCTATATAACACTTCAGACATGTCACATTAGATGAGCTATATAGTTGTGACAAATTCTCTGGTATCTGAGAGGTTTCTCTCTGTAGTGTTCAGATTAATAATTTACTTCCTTTCTTTAGGTTAGACTTTTCTCCTTAAATATTTTAGGGGAACATTAGACTCCTTATTTAGATTCTTGATATGAGGCAAGAGGCTGGCAAATCTTTTCTAGAGTGGTTTTTAAATTAATTTCTAAAAAGGTAATTGTTAGTGATGACAGGATCAGAGTCTGCTTATCCCACTCTCCCCCTAAATAATAACCCCAGCCTTCACGCACAGAATCATCCTCACCATATAAAATGAGTGGGAAGAAAGCTATATCTTTCTTCCTGTGGAACAGGCAGCCTTGGCAATGAGCCCAGTCATTCAGGAGTTCTTCATGATCTGTTATTTAAATCCAACTCGTTATGACTGATTTTAGGCAGGAAGCCAAAATGAAAATATTGGCTAAATATATCTTTGGTTTTTCCATCCTGTCCCTTCTTTCCATCTCCAATTTTAACACAAGTGCTAATTCTGAGGTCAGGGTCAGATGTAGAGACACTCAACACAAGCACTCCATTAACCTAAAACCAAGCATTCCAAGGAATCTTGTGGTGTCAAATGAGATGGGATGACACCATATTGTGAAGTAGATAGCAGCCAGGTTTAGCCCCAAAATGCCCATGATTTTAAAGTTCAGATATCCTTTGCTGCAGCTGAAATTCCAACTCCTCTAGGCCAGTGGTCGGCAAACTCATTAGTCAACAGAGCGGCAAACCGCGGCTTGCGAGCCGCAGTTTGCCAACCACTGCTCTAAGCTATAGACGTCCTCAAAAGATATCAGATTAATTTTTCATTCTCAGCAGCAGGTATAGGGACTCACAGTTGGTGGAATAAATGTTTTCTAAATGGAAATTTAGGTCTATAGGCCCGTCTCCTCTATTTCTTCTTGTATTCCATACTGTGCCTGGTTGATTGCTTCTCAAAGTCCTTCTATGTTTGCTTGTTGTTCTTTAAAAATGTTATTTATATTTAACCCATCTGGAATTTATTTTTGTATGTAGTATGGCAATATGATTTTACCACTTTTAACATAAATTCCTATTGATTTTGAATTGTTTATTCCACTCTTCTGTTTGTCTATTCCTATTAAGCTTTTGAATATAATTTATTATCAGGTAGGACAAATTCCCCCATACTATCCAACTAAATTATTCTTTTAAGGTATTGACTTTTTTCATACTCTTCTAAATAAATTTTATTTATAATTTTAAGTTAAAATAAATAAACAAACATACAAACAAAAGCAAAGCCAATTGAAATGACTGGAATTTTGGCAAAACTAGATGTATATAATTTTTGGAGGATGGTACCATGTCTTCCAATCCAGGAACATGAAATACATTAATGCATTCTGCTGTTACTTTAACATTCATTAGTAAAGTTTTATAATTCTGCTGCATATGGATCTTGTATATTGCTTGCTAGGTTATTTCTAAATATTTATAATATGTTTTAATAAATAGGAACTTTTATTCCATCATATTGACTAACATGATTAAGAATAATTGTGCATTTTTTGAACATTTATTTTATATTCAACCATTTTATTGAACTTATTCATCTAATCAATCAACACTATCACATGCTAGAAATTTTGCTATGTGCTGGGGGCAGGGAGAGGAGGACAGTCAGGCATCACACAAATGTCATTGGGAAATACCCTTTGCTGTAGCACCCTCCTCCCCCCATAGCTTTTAAGTCAATGAAGCTTTTGTTTTCACCCATAAAGTGAAGTTCAGAATAGGGAGTTCAGGACCTGCTTTAGCGACTCCACAATGCCAAGATGGACTCAAGAACTTTCTAGCAGGCACTGTTGAGTGCTGGTCACTGACCTCCCACACTCCCAGCATTCTGTCTGCATTCCAGGCAGGAAGGAGGACAAAGGCAAAGGATAAGATAAGTATGAGAGCTGAGCCTGACCTCTCCACCCCTGCCAGCTTTCCTGGGATCCCACCCTATGACTTTTGCTTACTAGTATACTCACTGGCCAAAACTATATCACATGGCCACATGCACGTCCATTGGTTACATTATGGCTGTCCTCAAATCAGAATTCTCATAGTGAGGAAGAAGGGGAGAATTCTGAACAGGCATCTAGCAGGCCCTGCCAGGATAAGACAAAATTCCTGCCCCTACTGGTATAGAGATGTTCACTTGAGTGTTTACACTCAAGTGTCTTGTCTTTTCAATAACGCAATACTTGAGTCCCTTCTGTACTTTATGTCCTACTCATTCCATTGGTGATTTTATTCTATCCCAGGGCTGCAAGGAGTCGCATGACAGTGACTACCAACTTACATTTCCAGTCCAGTCATCTCCCCTGAACTTCAGACGGAAATAGCCAACTGTCTACTTGGCATCTCCACTTAGATGTCTAATGAGTATCTCAATTTAACCTGTTCAGAATGAACTCCTTTCCCAAAACTGTCCTCCCACAGCCTTCCTTCCATGTCAGCAGACAACAATTTCATCCTCCTGATTGCTCAGGCTAAAAACCGTCCTAGATACCAGTGTCTCACATCTTATGTCCAATACTCCAGGAAATTCTGTTTAACTCTATCTTCACCTCCCAACTATAGCCACAATCCCACCACTTCTCACCACTTTAATCACTAACATTCTGGTCCAAGCCACCATTATTTTACGCCTGCACTTCTGAGTCAGCTCCCAAAATCATTAGCCACATAGATAATCCTTCCTTACACGGTCGTTTGACTTCTTCTTCTTTAATGATATTATCCTTGTCCCCCACCTCTGCTACTTATTCCCATGACCGATCATTCCTTACCCTTTGTAATTACTCAAAACTGCAATACCAAAAAGCTGTAATTTCAAAGTTCAGCATCCTACTTTTGACAACTACTTTTTCCACCCATTTTGAACTATATTAATCCCACTCTAACATTCCTCCAACTCCACGAGGACCTACAATCCATTAATCCTATACTTTTTCACTGCCCCCCACACTCCCCTTACTGTTGCTTTTCTTCTTACTGAGCTTAATTTCCATGGTCAATACTTTCTTTGTCCACATGCCCTCAACTCCTCTGCCCTTCTATATTGACCTCATTTGGCAAACTCTCAAATCTGATCTACCTCTTCACATAATCAGGACCTGTGCCCATGCAGCTAATGTGACTGAAGAAAATATATAGCCAAGCTGACTGATCCTACATTCAATTGGTTAACCTGAAGTGGAACATTTAACACTGTCCAGAAATCACACACTATTTCCTTAGGCTTTTCACTCTCTTGTCCTTTTCTTATCTTTCCCTTTCTTCTCAAACCTCCAACTCTTTTCCCCCTCCATCTTTAGTCTCATTTGATTATGTTCCTTTATATTTCAATGAGAAAAACAGAAGCAATCCAAAGAGACTTTTCAGGCAGAATGACCAATAAACACAGCCTGATTTACCACTTTGTAAGGGATTTACTGAGGTGGTCATATGACTTATTATCCAATATGGGGCGCTTTGCAAATAAAAAGAGGCACTATTAAAAATTATGCCAGGACAGTAAGTGTTTACCAGGGCTGTTTCAGGCAAAAGAGTAGGATCCATCACTGTCTTTAGTGACCATTCTCTACTGCTTACACATGGAGAACCAGCAACCCATTCAGGTGTGCAAAGGACTCCATCAGGCAAACCAACCACAGCACCTGAATGCCTGACACAATCCATTTACGTCATTTCTACCCTGAGTGGGCACGCCAATACTTCCCATCTCCCCTGAGTAAAAATGCAGAGTCACCTGCTTTATCTACTAGCCTTTCTTCCCTTTCACACATGGTCTGTATTCAATCTTCAGGAAGGCCATTTCTGTCCCAATCTGAAGCTTAATCCTAATGCTTTAGAGAGAATGTACTCTTCTATGCTAAGTCAAACAGAAAGTCATTCTTCAAATTTCCAAAGGCTTCCCTCTTCCCCCAAAGCTCAGTTGGTTTATATGAAATTTGTATAAGTGTGCACCACACCTTCTGTAATAAAAATGACTCCGAGGTCATTCACTGAAACAACATTGCAAAAACCAGGTCACTGACACAAAATTTTATTGAAGTCACCAATACATATATTCTTCTGAGAAATGTTCTGAGCCATCCACTTGATGGTTACAGACATATAAGGATCTTTTTTATTGATACATTTTTAGTTTGCTTGGCAAGAAAGAAAAGCCACAAATCAAATTCAAAAAGTCTGATTTTTAAAAATCCATATAAAATGAGAGTTAAAACTGCATAATTCAAATAAAAAAGACAATTTCATACAAGTCCAGCAAGGCAAGTTGGCAACTGGAAGTTGAAATAATCTCTTATACAAAATGCAAAAGGAGTCAAAGATGAATTACAAAAAATAAAATTTTGGTCAGAAAATCATTACTATAGAAAGCCACATAAGGACACCTATTGTTTTCTTTAAGGTGAAAAGAAATCAAACTATTGGTTTGCTATTTATTCAGAAAGAAAAATTAGGAAAGTGTATGGAAAACACTTCTTATATTAAGTGACTTCTGCTATTTAGAAGTCAGAAACATTGACTTATTCTTGCCAATCAGTAGAAATGAGGAAATAAAGTGGTTGGCCTTCAGTGGGACACTTACAACACCCGAATGAGGTCCAAAGTGATCCGAGATCGGGGGACGTCAATGTTGATTACTCGGACTTCCACCCTTTCTCCAGGGCCCAGTCCAAGACTCCTTCTCCTCTTCGTTTTAGAAAGCTTTGCTTCTGTTACATTTCGTATGGGAATCAACCCTGTTATCCCCACTCCTATATCCACAAAAATGCCAAACAAAGTGGCATTCTCAACTTTGCCTGTAAGAATTGTCCCAACCTCCAGATCTTGCAAGCAGACTATGCTTCTCTTGAAATCAGGTTGACTGAAATCTGCAAGGAAAGGGGAACAAAAACATCTAGTTTAATAAGGTTCTGCACTTCCTAGACACACACAAATGATTTTGCACACATGAGTAAGCATTTACTACATCTCACTTATGTGACCAGACCAATATTAAGCAATCAGGGGTGACACAAACGGAGCTGGACTCTGGCCTGCCTTTGGAGAAAATGCATCCTAGTTGAAGGATCAGCATTCACACAGTAGAAGTAAGTCAAGAAAATTTACTCAAACACTTTCCTCTCCTCAAACTTTATCTCGTTAACATGTGAACACTGGCACTCCCCCTAAGGACTCTTTATTTTCCTCTTCATGAGGTGATTAGGAATTAATTTTGCCCAATGAATACACAAGGCTGAATCACAAGCACTGAGAAAGTCAGACCCTGGGAGACTGAAGGTTGGAGATTTTACCCAGTGCCTGAATCCTCACACTTTTTAAAGGTGGTAGAAAGTATACCAACATTTGGTCAAATGTAGATGAAATTTAAATGTTCTTTTGTCTCACTTCTCCCCAACAAATCTGGAGCTCAGGAATCAGTTTCTATCCATTTTGAATTATTTATCCAATCAAAATTTATGGATTCTTAATTCATCAAACATTTATTAACTCCTATTATTATCTTCTTGACAGGCACTGCTGGGTACTAGGGACACAAAGGTGAAGACGTGCAGGCTCTGTTCTCAAGGCCCTCCCAACCCTCTTTTCTTGCTCACCCCGGTGCACATCCTTCACTAATACTACTATCCCCCAAAAGATGGGCATAAAGCATGCAAGGAATCATTATGGCTCTCGTTAAAACAAAACAAAAACAAAGGTTTTATAAGAGAGAAGGTTAGAACCAACAGTTTAAATGGGGCGTTTGGATTATCTCTGGATTCCATTTATCCACGCTCTTCTTGGCCCCCTTTCCTAGGATTACTGAATGTTGATTCTAGTAACAAAGAACACATTCTGTGCTTGGATCTCCTTTCACTGAGACCTCATTTCCCCCCCACCCATTCCATTTCCTTTTCCTCCACAGCTGCTGGCTTTATCCTGATTACTTGTTGAAGCGATCCTTTACATTTGTATTAACAACTGGTCACCTCTCTGTTCCCCTTCCCCAGCCCAACCACACTGAAATCAAGATTTTTTACAAACTCACCTTCTTCCTGTAAAACAAAAGCCTTCTTTAAAACTCAAATCTCATAAAAATAGGAATATGCTAACACTGGAACTAATTCTGTAGAATTTCACTTGATGCTGAAGCAGAAACCTACTATAATGTAATATATTACGCTGGGCACTGACTGTATCAAAGCAAAGTGAAACTAAGTCATGGATCAGAGTCAGAGGCAAGATGGTCTCCAAGGCCCCATAGGCATTGTTTTTATGCTTGAAAAGTCTTTCCCCCCTTTTTTCTTGTAGAGGTCCAGCTGGTACAGATTCCCCAAAGGTTCTTGATCAGCTGCTTAGGTTGATTTTGCACGGAAAAGCAGAGCCAGGAACTACCTAATATGCTCCTGAAGACAGCCTGGGCCACTGAGAAATCAGAAAATCCACCACGTACCAGCAACTTAAACACTTTGATTGGCAAGGTACATAAATTCAGTGCCGTCGTAAGGCTGCTTAGGATGAACCCAATTATGGAAATCGACTAGCAATCAGAGTGCTGATGACATAGAAGTGTGTCAGAGAGGACACAGAAGAGAGGATGAGTAGCAGAAAAGAATGCTGCATCAAGAAGAGAAATCCTTTGGAGAAAATGGAGAAGAGAGAGAGACTCATTTGAAATTTCACTGTCACAATGATAAAAACTGCAGTAATTGATAAGCCCAGTCGAGAGCTTACATGCATCGGGTTTCGGCTCAATTACGGGCATCACCAGGTGAGGATCGCTACTTGGCTGCTGGCTATTTAACTGAACTATGTAATTTAAGAGCTGATCTTTGCCCTGAGCCTACAGTGTAACTGCAATAACAGATCATCAACCCCGAGACAGAAATATAAAGATGGACAGCAAAACCCTTTCGGGATGCCTGCAGCTGGAGCACATTTGCCAGCC
Organism: Corynorhinus townsendii; assembly: GCA_026230045.1. Lineage (NCBI taxonomy): Eukaryota > Metazoa > Chordata > Mammalia > Chiroptera > Vespertilionidae > Corynorhinus > Corynorhinus townsendii. The sequence continues at coordinate 146,040,375 of JAPDVU010000007.1, read as the reverse complement.
TTCTAATGCAGTGGTTCTAGGCACACCACCCTCAAGTCCCACCCTGTTTGCGAACCATGGCTCTACTTTGTATTCCTGCTAAATTACACTTTGGATGGACTGCCCAGAGGCTTCGACTCCTACATTTTTGGCATAGATCTTACCCTATGCTTTATTTTACTTTTCTCCAACTTAAAAAAAATTAATTTCAAACTTACTGAAAAGTTGAGGTAAAAGTATAATGAACTTGCTGAAAGTGTTTTTAAATTCCCTTAAACTTTTTCAAAGGAGTATGTCCCATCACCCCAACACAGCCTAAGCATGGGATCATAAAACTGGTTATGAGACAAGTGCAGATTCATTCAAATCTCAGGGCTTCCTATTCAAATTTCCTTGGGAAATTGATACCTTAATTCTTTCTCACCAGGTCACTGCTCTCAACAACTCTGGCTGTCATAGTTCCCTCACCATCTACCTATGCTGAAAGCTGAGAGCACTTTTAATTAAAAGGAAAAATCAACAGAGAGATAGTATCTTATTTGTTTAATGTGTTCATTGACACAGAATCCAGGAACTTGGAAGGCTTTAATTTAGGAAGATTCACTTTTTAATTTGTAAACTGAATGCCTTACTTTGGACTTCTGGTTCCTATGAGATAAAAACCGTTTAGAAAAATGTGAAAAATGATGAAAAATGTGTGCCTCCATGCATGCACAGAGCAGCACATACATGTATGATGCATGTAGACAGTAAGTGGGGAACGAGGAATCTGGAGACCTAGCTTCTAGCTTTGGCTCTGGATACTACCTATCTGAAATGATTTTGAAGGAAGGTCACCATGCCTTAGTTTTCTCATGTGTAGAATGGGAGAATAACACCTGTTTTGCCTATCCCAGTGGTCAGCAAACTGCGGCTCGTGAGCCACATGCAGCTCGTGAGCCTCGGTCTGCTGCTCTGTTGACTAATGAGTTTGCTGACCACTGGCCTATCGTATAGGATTGTTGTGAGGGCCATAGGACCTATCGTGAGCTATGCAAATGAAAGGTGCTACTGTTCATGTTCAACTGCTTACCTGTTCGAAAGTCAAAGCTTTCGGGCTGGCTGAGACCATCTACGATGATCTGTAAAGAGGGCACTGTTGTTTGTAATCTTTCTGCAAGTTTCTCTATTCCTTCCTTTTCAAGGAATGACTTTATTTTTTGTTGCATTTCAGGCTTCCCAATTTCACACAGTGTTCCTCCAATGAAGAATAAAAACCTACAAAGGGGGGGGGGAAGTAAGGGGGACCAACACTTATTAATAATATTACTTATTGTCCAATTTCCTTATACAGACCACCATAAAATTCAGTCATCTCAGATCCATATAGTAATATATCATCTTTATTGAAAACCTACTATGTGCCCATGATATAATACATGATCTGTCTTGGAACAAAAAAAAAAGGGGGGCGGGAGGGATGCATTTTGCACCTACAGGTCAGAAATATTTTACAGTGTAATGTTCATTAGAGTTTAGTGTCATATGTGTTTGCTAAATAAGGATACCTATACTTACCTCATGATTCCTAAAATTTTAGTTAGGAAAACTTATTTGAATTTGAATTATTAAATTATTTTGTACGAACAATGAATTGATGATATAAAAATCCCCAACAAGCACTGCCAGCTTTTGACACATGCATTACTCTAGTCAGGTGCCATATCATTGCTTTGTACTTGTGTCACCTGTGCAAGCATACCACCAGCTTAGTAATTCTCAAATGCCATCAACAGGCAAGTCTCACATGGACTAATTAAAATCAGTACACTAAGTATATTCAGCATCAACAGAGAAAAATGGAAGCAATAGAAAGTAAGATTGCAATTATATAGCCTTAAGATAAGCATTATCTTTATAAGCTTTATAATTATACTAGAGGCCCAATGCATGAAGATTCGTCAAGAAAGGGCCTTACTTCCCCTGGCTGCTGGCGCTGCCTTCGCTCCGGCCTGCAGCCGCCTTTCTGCCTTTGCTCCAGCCCAAGCCGCCATTCTGCCTTCCCATGCTGCCCAGAGGCCCAGAGCAGCTGGGCTGGTGCATCCCTCGGCCGCTAGGCACCTGTGTGTATGCAAATTAACTCACCATCTTTGTTGGGTTAATTTGCATACTCACTTCTGATTGGCTAGTGGGCGTTGTGAAGGTACAGTCAATTTGTATCTTTCGCTTTTATTAGTGTAGGTAGCTGCAATATTTACAAAATAAAAGTATCTGCCTTTCTCAATTTCCCTTTGCTATGTTTTCCATTTCTCATGCTTGAATAGTGACCTATCAATTACTTAGCTTTTGGATTGCAATAATTAGTTAATTAAGAAAAAAATAATAAAGGGTTAAGCTGCGTTTCACTTAAATTTCATCTGAATATTGGGATGTAGCTCACTTTCTTGATATTCCTTGGCTGGGTATTTTTTTTACATCAGTGATTTTCAACCTTTTCATCTCAAAGCACACCCAAACAAATTACTAAAATTGTGCGGCAGGCACACCAAAAAATATATTCTAATTTTTGCTGATCTGACAAAAAAAATAGATATAACTTTGATTCATTAACACCAGCCAACTAATATGTTGGCTGTTGTCATTTTTTTTTTTTATTTGACAATCTTAAGGAAAAAGAGGTCAGTGCTGCTAACTAAATAGTCAGGTATTGCATGTCTTAAAAATTCTTGCGGCACACCAGTTGAAAATTGCTGTTCTACATCATTAAGTTTCATTTCCTATGATTAATGGCACTTTAAAAATGTCAACACAGTAATCAGACAGTGATACTAATGCCGTCAAATCCTTTCCTCTTAGGATGTCTCTGGAATACAAGATGGGAAAAAGGAAAATGTTGGAGGCTTGTCTATGATCAGAATTGGGATCTATGCCATTTTGCAGATTGTTGCAAAAGGAATACTTGTGATTTCAAGTCTTTTTTGCATTGTTGTATTCAACCAGAAAGGCCTCTTTAGTGATAACCTGGTACTGGTAATCTGATATCTGCTGGAGTAAACTCTCTCATCTCTCATTTCACTAATGTCTCTCTTTGGGTTCAAATATGCAACTCCCATACATTTCGAAAGCCATATTTTTGGTCAAAATCAGATTCTTTAAAATCTAATTAATTCTCTTGACAATGTATTTTGGTTAATGATCTAATAAAAGACCAAGGAGTCGGTGCCTGGTCTCCTTTTTCAAAAATGAGCTTCCATCCAAACTGGCGGTCAGTGAGCTACCCACTATTTGTGTCCATGGCTTCCCCAGCCCACCAGAGAGGCAGCCAGTGTCTGTTAGTGCTGATGGATGGGCAGTAGCACATATGGGCCCTAGTGACAGGGAACAGCTGCTGGAGCTTTGACTGATGGGGCAGATGATACATGACAACCTCTGCCCACAGCCAACTTCCTTGCTCAACTTTCTAAATAATACATGCCCTGCTGAGCAGGCTTCCCTGGTATTTACCAGAACAACTTTCAAATCCCCAAGACTCTGGCCTACAATCAACTGTTAAAGTGCCAAAAAAGTATATTCATGAGCTGTAAATCTATAACCTTGAATAGCATCTCATAGCTGGTACAAGTAACTAAATGGCAGAAACTTACCAAAACAGAAATACTGGTTCAGGAGGCTTAAGGTTGTTGTGTGTAACTAACATCTACCAAAGTCACTTCCACTGAAAGAATTCCGTTTATAGTGGTTGCAGATGTAAAAAGAAGGTTGGTCTGTTTAATCTGAATGCATATTTCATATATCATTTTCATTCTCACACACTAAGCCTGAGGGCACTAGTAACTGAAATCAATAAAAAAACGACCAAATTGTGCTCCTAGCTAATGCTTCATATTGATCTGACCTATTTTTAAATGACTATGGAACAAAGTCAAATGCTTTTTAAATGTGAAAACTTTTTAAAAGTTACAACAGGATTGCAGAGAAAGGAACATAGCAAACACAAGGGAGAAGAACTACAGAATGAGCTGGGAATAGCATTCAGAATGACCTCTACCTTATTGGATTTCAAATACATTTGACCGTGAATGACAGAAAACAATGTTTTATGGTCAGTAATCACTCAAACATGTGTTCCTTAAATATCCTAAAAAATTTTATTCTACATATTCTGAATTTTCACCCTAGAACCGAGCGTGATAAGGACTATCCAATACAAAGCTTCATTTAGAACTGAGTATGTAATACTCAGTACAAAGTCCTTTCTGGCTCAGAAGTACCATATAAAAACATAATGTGCTCTATGACGCTTGGACACAGAATGTAAATGGACATGTACTGATAATTATGCATGAAGCATTATGTTAGTGCTTGACAGATGTTCTTATTTAGCCCTGACAATAACCCTAAAAGACAGATGTGTCATTCAGAAAAGGATAACTGAGGTTCAGGGAGGTTAAATAATTTTCCCAAGGACACACAGCTATTTTCACTAAACTGAGTTTCATACTATACACATCCATGTGTGTCTGTTTATAACTGCAGTTATATCAAAAATTAAATGGTGATATTTGGTTAAGCTATAAAATATAATACTGTTGGTGACATTTCACCGGCACAACTTAATGGCAGATTAGTTTTAAACATTAGACAGTTATATTGATAAATCCCACAAAGAAATTGTTATATAAATGCATTTCAGTAGACAATCTCTCACAATTCAGTGAGTCTCAATTCTCCACTGTCTCTGGAAGGCATTTCAGTTTGCTAAGGAGTGCTGTCTGAGCTGCTGTTTTTATTTAATATGTAATTTCACCCATCTTACTTAAAGTAAGAAAGTAGCATAAGTGCAACAAATGAGCACATCATGTTCTTTTCACGTACATCTGCACAAAGTTAAAAAACAGAGCTTGCCACAGAGAGCATGCTTGTTTTTCAAACAGAATGCCATAGAACCTAAAATCACTGACATTTTCAACAGAAACTTGTTACAAATGCACTCAAAGAATACAAGTCTTTGTAAGGTTTTTTCCTGAAGAATATGAAATTCTCAAGACTCATACAAGTTCCGATATAGGCATTCAGTTTTATGTAATCATTTCCAGCATGGAGAAAAAAGCTTAGGAGCCCAGGGCTTGGCTCATTACATTAAAGCAACGTGATATCCCACAGAGCACAGAAGAACCGGGGTGATGCAACACCATCACTTTAAAACCGGCCTAATATTAGCCCATATGTGTAGGCCAAACTCCCAGGATTTATAACTCCACAAAGAACATGCTGCAAGGGCAAAGATCTTCTAGCTGTCTAGCCACTCTTAACACTTTTAAGAGAGCTTTTTGTACTTGTTTATTTTTATCCATTAGTTTTACTCAGCTTTAAAGTCATTACATCAATAAACAAAACGTTAAATTCCAAGAGCACAGTCATTTTAGAAATAAAAAGGTACAGATAAAACGGGTCATAATATGTAATACAGATAGACATTCAATGATATAAAAAGAAAGCTTCTTTGAGAAGAAAACCTGCCATCTTAACTGTGATTGTAGAGTAAGCGTTGGGACACAAATGAAAATTTAGTGGTAGTTTCATTATACTAAAAACCACAGATACTATATATTTTTAAATCTGCTGCACTTCATATTAAGGACTGACTAAATTCCAACATGGCAAAGGAGAAAAACCTATTTCTTTTATAGCATCCACAGGAGAATTGATACAGGTTAGCAGGTAGCAGCACACAATTAGATAAAAGGCAGCCCTGGCTTTACCCACCTTTCAGTAGTCAAATCAAAGGGGCAGCAATGTGAATTGCACTGTAATCATCATGAATGAATCATTTCAAACTTCTAACCTCTTTGTTAAACTGAGACTCTGGACTGAGCCAGAATCCTTAAAAACCTTTGCTGGTACAAAATCCATGAGTAATGGTAAATTCAAGTACAGTGCATTCATGGAGAGGCCCCAGAACACCTACTGTGTTGTAGAAGCTGGTAGGTAAGTGAGGATAATATTTAAATTGCTTTTCTTAGCACTTAATCAACCACAGAAAGTTACAGCAAGTCATTTTCCACAAGAACTTACAGCTGACTGGCTTTTGAAAACTTACTGCAGATGAACTTAAAAAAAAAAAAAAAGTAACCCTTTCAGAAAGGGCAATGAGACTGTTCCACAAGTCCTTACAGATTCTGATCTGAGAGTATAGTTTCAAACGGTATGCAGCTACCTGGGCTGCAGTGGGGCATTTTCAACACTATTGGCTTGGCAACATTTGGAGACTTTGGGGGCACCTCCTGCATCTAAGAATAAAAACAACAACAAAACAGGAGGAGCTGAAAAGGATAAGCCTAAGGAATGCAGTCTGTCTTCCAAAAGACTCAGGTTATAAGTATCAGACTGTTACCTGCTTCTAACTTCAGAAGAACTTACTATTCCTTCTTTTTGAAAGGTCTGGTATGCATGCACAGAAACTGGATACTTGATGCATGTTACATTAGTTGTATGTAGGAGAACATATCCTTAGAAAGCTATTTTATTTTAGCAGTTTAGAACAGAAAATTAAATTAGTAAAAATAAAAAGTTAAAAGATTTAGGATGCTCTCTTTAGAAATATAGTTGAAGACATTGCTTGTATAGTTACATCAAAGAAAATATCTAAGACCAATGAAATAACTGATATCACAGAGAATAAGTACCACTGATTTTGACGTAGCTTTTCCTATGTCAGAACCAGGTATGATATACTGTGTGATTCTAACTTAACTAGAAGCCCAATGCATGAAGATTTGTGCAGAATGGGCCTCCCTTTCCCTGGCTGCCAGCACCGCCTTTCCACTCCGGCCCCGGAGCCGCCTCTCCCCTCTGGCCCTGGAGCCACCCCTTTCCGCTCCGGCCCTGCCTTCCCATGCTGCCCAGAGGCCCTGAGTGGCTGGGGCGGTGTGGAATGCCTGCATCCCACCCCACCCCTGGCCGCTGGGTGCCTGTGTATGCAAATTAACCCACCATCTTTGTTGGGTTAATTTGCATACTCACTCCTGATTGGCTGGTGGAGGTAAGGTCATGAAGGTAAGGTCAATTTGCATCTTTCTCTTTTATTAGTGTAGATTAAAATTATCATTTAAAAAACCCAAATGCATATGCATATACATTCAAATGAGTCGAGTATATAAAAATGAGAAGGCATCATTGCTGAGATGCTGTGGTTGCTCTAAAGATTTCTAAAATCCTGTTTCAGGAATTGCCACAGAAATTAACTTATAAGTAACCAAAAAAAATCAGTTTTTCACATTTTTAAAAACACCCCCTGACCCCATGAAGAGAACCAAAAGTATTCCAACAACTCAACTTCACTTGGTTTGATCATCCTCTTCCCACTGAGTCCGGCCATTTTAAACACACACCACACAACCTCAAATGATAAAAGATTTGCTAAAATTCAGGCTCTTCAACAGAATGTGACAAAATGCTGAAGCCTTGGAGGATAATTTAGAATCGCACAAAGAAGATGTGGTATATATACACAATGAAGTACTACACGGCCATAAGAAATGATGAAATAGCATCATTTACAACAACATGGATGGACCTTGATAACATTATGCGAAGTGAAGTGAGTCTAACAGAGAAAGCTAAGAACTATATGATTTAACTCACATGTGGAATATAAAACTGAAACTTATGTACACAAACAGCAGTGTGGTGGTTGCCAGAGGAAGGGGGGTGGGGGAAGAAAGGGGTCCTAATATGAGGTGACAGATTTGACTTTGGGTGGTGGGCATATGGTCCTATATACAGATTTTATAAATTAGTAATCCACACATGTAACCTATATGTTCATGTGGACTCATGTCACCCCAATAAAATTCTATGTAATAAAAGGCAAAAAAAAAAAAAAAATCACACATCCAGCTTCCTCATTAAGTATCATTTACTGTGGAGAAGACTGAACGTTTGGTAACAGAGCCTTTGCCCTAAATGAGCTTGCAGTTTACTTTTAAGCAATGACACTATACTGGAATAAATAATCTCCCACTTACACTTGCTCTTAGAGGTAGGATTTTACATGCAGGTAAATAGATACTTTGAAAGTGTTCATAAAGATGACTTCATTCTCTCAAAAAATTATTGTGGCTGTAGGTTTTCAGATAAGAGAATCAAAACTCAGATTAAGTGACCTGCCCAAAGTTACACAGCTGAGACCACGGGTTGTAGCTAAGGTAAAAGTTGTCAAATATCACATCATCATTAGCACTCCTTACCCCCTTTACTACTGTGGGGGATTTTCGATGCAGACAGAAGATTTAGATCCCAGATAAAAATTTGGCACCCAGGACCACTGCCTGGGAGCAATTTATTATTTTTAAAGCCAAATTCAAAAGGAAAAGGTTTGGCTCTGTTTGAGTTACTGAATAAGAGTTGGAAAAAATTAAGTTAGTGGTTTCAAAGGCTGCAGACTCTCTAACATTTCAAAAACACTGTTTAGAATTCATATAATTTAATTTACTGGCTGTAAAGCCATAACATGTATTAGTGCCTGTGAATATTTGAAAGAGAAGGGCAAATTAAAAAGTAGTATTCAAAAACATACAGGTTAAAGATGGTAGAGCTAAAATTAAACAGCTCTGATGCTACTAGGGGATAAAGCCCATGTTTTAGGGTAAAGGACGTTCTCCCTTGGAAACAGCCCTTTTCCTATGGATTCTATCTATCTGGCCAAGGAATCCTCCTTTCATGAAATTGGAAAATGCTTAACATCTGTCATTTCCATAAATGCCCTGGTTGTCCTCTGAATGGGCAGATCCATTTTTATTCCATTTAAAGAGTAGGCAATCAAGGTCAAAGTAAGTTGCTTATGGTCACACACAAAGTCAGAAGACAGGCAGGAAGGAGGCAGGGAGGAGGGAGATAATGGAGTCTAAGTCGATATCCTACTGGGTTTCAGGCTTCAGACTGAATGATTTAAACCTGGGGAAGGGAAGAGAAGGGCAGATACTTTGGAGATGGAAGGGACTGAGGCAAGCACAACCTTATGGTTGGCCAGCAACTCCTCACTCCTCCTCCCCCGGGAACTGACAGGCTGCTCCAGACATGTAGAAAAGACAGGTCCAAGACCCAGTGTTAATGTTCATTAACAATGTTAAATAACCTCAATGATATCCAGATCTCATGATAAACCCCACTCCCACCCCCAGGAGACTACCAGTCATAAGCCACCCACCACCCTCCTTTTCTTTTATGGCTCAGCTTGACAGCCCCTTCTCAACCACAACAAAAATAAGAGCAATAATAATTATACCAACACCAATAAGCTTATTATTCCAGGTGCTAAGAATTCTATAGATATTAACTTATGTAATCCCATGAGATATGTACTATCCTCATTTAACAGACAAGGAAACTGAGGTACAGGGAGGTTAAACAACTCTCCCAGATCAAAGAGGCATGATCTGAACCCAGGCAGGCTGGCACTCTACCGATAGAGGGCTTTCTCCCTTGTGAAACAGCCCTTTACTATGGGTTCTATCTATCCACAGTAAAGACGCGGGATTCTTCCTGGTATCTTCTATCAGCCCTGCCCCAAACTTCGTGTGGGGTGTGTGTTGGGAATGGCGTGTGAGACATTTGATATAACAATCAATTCCTAAGAAACCCACAGTCTGATCATCTGATTCTCCAGTGGGTAGATTCTCTTTCATCATTTTTCTCTTTGTGAAGGCACTTTGGAAAATATGATGAATGTTAACTTCCTGGGAATTACAGTAAGATGCTTGAGTTTTAACTACTAACAAGAAAAAAAAAATCCCTTTCAATAATTCGTCTATTTATCATGTTTAGATTTTAGGTTTGACCTCTCTTTTATGATGTTATGTTTCTTTATGAAAAGGCAATCTAATATTGTCTAATCATAGCTCCATAGAAGTTAATGTAGGTAACTATTGACACACATCCTAAGATATCACTTATCAAAAGCCAGCAATCATTCTGCCGTAATTTTCATGTCTGAATGCTGCCAACTTTTGTGAGGCAAGACCAGAAAAATTTAAGATCTTTCAAATTTGTAAATAACTTCTTAGGTCTGTTAACTTAATCTTCATTTCTTTTACAGCATTTGTAGTTGGGTTTCTTTTCAGGCAAGGTTCCCACAAAGAAGCATGTTTTTACCATTGCAAAAGTTAGTTGGCGTGAGAACGCAGAGTAAAGCTGCAGTAAATTTTAGTTGTGGAAGGAGGTGAGCTAGACACACTCAGCAGGCTAAATGACTTATCCCTCAAAAAAATTACAAGTCATTGGCCTTCCGGGTGACAGTCGAAACTATTAATATTAAATCTGTGAATGTCATTGCTCTACTGCTGCTGTTTTGTTTTAAAATAAAAACAATCTAAACTTCTTGCATTACAGCTGCAAGCGATTCAAAAAGAAGAGTTCGGAGACACTAAACCCTTGAACAGGAAAGAAAGAGACTTCAGCAGGGCCCAACAGCCCTATCCGGCTGGACTTTCTGCAGGTGCATGGCAGAGGGCAAGGGATTACCTCTACAGGGCCTCCCACCATATTGCTCCAACTGCTTTTAATCCATGAGCATCAGGTAAGTCCTTCTATCTCATCACAAAGCCCTTGTGTATCTGTTGTGTTAATCCTACTTTTTGTGTGTGGGGGTTTCCTCCCTCCCCCAGCCTTACTGAGATATAATTGACAGTATAATTTCAAGATAATACACTTATGTAACTGCAAAATGATTACCACCACAGCATTAGCAAATACTTTCATCAGGCCTCATAATTACCATTTTTGTAATAAGAACATTTAAGATCTACTCACTAACTTTAAAGTATATAATACAGTAAGTATTATTAGCTATAATCACCATGCTGTACATAATATGCTCAGAATTCACTCACCTTACAACTGCAAGTTTGTACCCTCAGACCAACTTCTGCTCTTAAAAACCTGACACAAGATTTCTATAAATTAAGAATAAACATTGCTTGGTTTTTGTACAGAAGATCCTTACCTTTCCAAGTAAATATTTGGTTCGGTTATGTGATTCTTCTGTCCCAGACCTGTGTTTTGCATTAATGGTTGTTTACTCTCTGAAAACATACTTTTCAACATTGAGTATAAGGGTCAGGTATAGGTACATCATCAGTATAAAGGGAATATCATAGTACTACTATTATAGTATAGATATTGACACAAATCACTCCTTGGTATACATTTCCCTAGTCCACTAGAAGGGTATTGCATGTCACATTCCTGCTACACAGGCTGCTAACCAATTCTTGAAAGTGGTCTCTTAAAATTTCTCCCTAATGGCTGAAATGGAAATAACAATTAAATACTAGCTAATGCTTTATCAAAATGAGTGCCGAATGACAGTCTTGACATTAAATTTCCTGGAATTTTTCAAGTTGAATCAAGAACATAACTTTCAAGCTTAACTATCTGGAGTGAATCAAATTCTCAATGCAGCAGATTCTTTGGGAGACTGCCAGGTCTCACTGTGACATGTACAAATCAGCATAATCTGCAGCACAAAGCATTACCTCCTGGCACCTTATTCAAGGAAAAGGGGAAATCGGATACTTGCTTTTGGATCTCTTGATCAACCAAGATGGAAGGACAAAAACAGAAGAGGCATGGGGGAGTAGCAACCGCTAAACAGTTTCTGGGCTTCATTTTACTCATAATGTAGCAGCACTTTTACTCCTAGCCCATATAACCCAGCACAATGAAATCACTCACACATGGGGACACCATGACAATTTCTGGTTGATGACAACAAATGGTAAATGATCCTCTTTCATGGTCTGTCTCTGTTTTCTAGTCTATAAAAACTAGGAAGGCCGGGTTCTGAACACAATACTCTGTGGAGCATGAGATTCAATGTGGGGAGGTCCTCAAATCCCTTCAATCCACAAGGGATTCTGAAAGAATTACTCACTCAACAGGTGGGACAGGCACCAGCAGAAATAATGAGCTAGATGTTCTATCAACAGTTCTGCTTACACAACTGCAATGACCTCAGCCATTTTAGACTACAGAAAAAATATTTAGGTTGAAGTAAATATCATTTCATTTTGCTCCTTGACACTTAAAATTGCCAATTCCTGAGTAGTCCCTTTCCTCGGTGTTCTTCTACGTAGCCATCTTTATATTTTCTATTGCTGTTGTTTATTCTTTCATTAAACAAATATTGCCATATCAGTCTGTGTTCGGTGATGGGGACAGAATAAACCAGATTCATAAGGTCCCTGCCTTCCTGTAGCTTACAGCCTACAATTATAACTAACTAGCCTAGCAAATCTGGTATGAAAATTTCAGGTGCATTATTTATTTTACAGGGACAAGGACAGTTAGAGAGGCTCACAGCTTTACTTTAACCACAATATTCCTTTTGATAATCCAAGTCTATTATGAATAAGTGGGGCTGAGGCCCACAAAAAAAGAAACTTCTTAATTACAAAATTTTAAATCTATTATTCTTTTTCTCATTTTTATATAAGACTAGAGGCCCGGTGCACGTATTCATGCACTGGTGGGGCCCCTTGGCCTGGCCTGTGCCCTCTCACAATCCGGGACCCCTTGGTGGATGTCGGATAGCTGGCTTCAGCCCAATCCCTGCAGGCCCAATCCAAACGGGGCGAGCCTGATCCTGTGCATTGAGCATCTGTCCCCTGGTGGTCAATGCGTATCATAGTGACTATTAGACCAGTCGACTGGCCATTCAGTTGCTTAGGCCTTTAAATATATATATATATATATATACACACACACACACACACACACACACACACACACACACATATATACATATACATATATATATATATATAAATATATATATATGTTGTCCCTTAAGATCCTTGATTTCTAAGGTCAATTCAATGTTCCCCATATTTTCTTATATTCTTTATGGTTTCATTTTTTAGTCAATGTATTTTGTTGTTGGCAATTTTATTCATCACTTAGAATTAGCAAAACAGTGAAATAGGGCCTGAAGAATATAAAAATGAATAGAGGTGATTTATGTCCTCAAGGAGCCTTCCAAAATAGGGAAGATAAAACTTACCAATAACCATAATAAGGTCATTAATTAGAACACAGAGTTGTTCACAGGAGAAAGGGGTCATTTCTAGACAGGGGAATCTCATAAGGTCAAGAAAGACTTTCAGGCTTTTGGACTGAAACACAGAAAGAATGAATCGTCATCATCTGAGATAAGAAAAGCCATAGTTGGAACAAGATGCTGAGGAAGACCTGGAGTTCAGTTTAAAGCATGTTATGTCTGAGATGTCAAATAGGCAGCTGGATGCACCAGTCAGGAGTGTGGAAGAGTGGATGGGGCGGAGGACATGAATTTAAGAGTCAAGTGCTTAGGAAAGTCTTTAAAGCCACGAGACTAGAAGAGATCACCAGGGGAGTGATCAAAGTTTAGTTCCCTAACTTCTTTCACCCCCATTTCCCTCCATTACAATGAGTTTCACTTCGTCTTCCAGTGTCTCTGGTATTCATATTACTTTTGCCGTTTATACTCACAGTTACTGTCTTTCATATGTTTCATCCAATCTGTCAGTAAATCACATTGTCTCTAATTTAAAATATAGCCAGAATCTGACCATTTCTCACCAACTCTTCTGCTATCATCTTAGTCTCAGTCATCATCATCTTTCACTTGCTTTCTCAATTAGTCTAACTGGTCTCCCTGCTTCTACTATTGCACCTTATCATCTAGTCTCAACACAGCAAACAACAGAATCCTTTTGACATGTACATCACAGCATGTCACCCTTCAGCATAAAATCCCACTATCACTCCCAAATCACTCAGAATTAAGGCCAAGTCCCTAACATAACCCCCAATGCTCTTTTGGCCTACTTTCCTATTTTTCACTTCCTTGCTCACTCAGCTCTAGCCACACTGGCCTCCTTGCTATTCCCTGAACATGGCAGTCCTGCTTCCACATTACAGCTGTTACACTGTCTGATCCATCTTCCTGGAACACTCTTCCCAGGATGTCTGCAAGGCTAACACCTTTACCTCCACCAAGACTTTACTCAAATGTCACCCTGTCAATGAGACCTACTCTGATTGTTCTATTTAAGTTTGCAAGCCCTTACCCTAATTCTGATAAATTCTGATCTCCATTCATCTGCTCTTTCTCTTTTTCCCACCTCACTTATCACCTTTATTATTCTACACAGCTGATTTATTATGCTAACTGTATACTGTCTCTGTCCTTGAGAGCAGGGATCTTTGAATGTATTCCAAGGTTGCAGAACAGTATTTGAATACAGCAGGCACCCAGAAGGTATATGCTTCATGAATAAATGAGTGATCCTGTCCACTCTAGCCCAGTTAATGGAAAGACAGTAGTGCTATTAACCATTCATTATGGGACGAGAGAGAAAGACCAAGTTCTTTTATTTGTCTGCCTTGTTTTTGTGTGGGGCTGGTGAATCTGACCACTTCTCACCAACTCTTCCACTATCATCTTACTCTCAGTCATCATCATATTTCACTTGATGGGAGAAGAAGAGGGAGTTAAAAGGGAAGGGATAAAAGGAGGAAACAAGTCTTACTTTTAGATATATTGAGTTTGAGTTGCTAAGATAATCATGAAAAAATCTCTTGCAGGCAAATACATTTGGACTAGAGATGTTGAAATGTAAGGTTGGAATTATCAGTGGAGAGTTACGAGATAAAGATGTCCTGTGAGTGGATACAATCATCCCAGAGAGCCTGCGGGACAAGAGGAAAAGGTAGCAAAGGTAAATAACTCAAAGAATATATATATGTAAAGGGCCAGAGAAGAAGAGAACTCAGAGAAGGCAGAAAATGAAAACAAAAGTCATGGAAGGTCAGTAAGCTGATGGTGTCAAATGTGGCAGAATGAGTAAGTGGTTTAAGGACAGAAAGAGGCCTCTGCTTTTGACAATAGGAGATGACTAGTTGAAGGAGTACTTTCAGAAGTGCGGTTCAGAGAGAAGCCAATCTGTAAGGGACTGGGAGGAAGCAAGCAGTAAGAATTAGAGGCATTTTATTCTCCTGAGAAGTTTGGCAATGAAAAGGAGCAATGAGAAGTTCTGGGTAAATAAGATAAAAGGCGGTGCTGCTTTTAGCTCTTAGGGAGTGGAGAAAGGGGAGACCACCACAACACTATGTCTGTGGGACAAAATGAGAGGAGTAAGTGGGGGAGACGTTAAAGATACAAGAGTCATAAAACTTTACAAAGCTAAAACACCTTATTCACTTAGCTGTCACCACCTCCGACCCCCTTTCCAAATATTTTGAGGTGAGGCAACAACACAGAGAGACCAAGACAATGTCAAGGTTGAGTCATCAGCAGCAACCTGTGAGGAGTGAAGATGGGGGGAGGGGGGAGGAAGAGAATCACGAGATGGAAGGGTAGCTTAGGAAGTATGGGACAGAATGAGTAAAGATATGGAGATAATCTAAGGAAGGGGATTATAAGGTAGCTTTGAATTTTCTTAGTAAAGTACTCAGGTAAATGTGAGAAGATCCTGAAACAAGTAAAAGAGATTTAGAACAAAATAGCTTCAAAGGAATATTGAAGGAAAATCTGAGTGTAGTAAAAGTAGGTTTCTTAATCCCACGTTCCCCTTATACCTTCTATAATATGGATTCTTTGATTATGTTTTTAAGTTGACATTTCTTAAGGACCTTACACTATTCCTCAACTCTCTCTTTTTCTCTCTCTTACTTAAAAACATCTTCTGGGGATGGGCACATTACTAGGATGAATATGCTATTCCTGCTCTCTACTAGTTCCTCTCCTAAAACGAGCAGATACCAAATATGATCACCAACAAGCTGTTTATTTTGAAATGCACACACCTCATTCTAAAACACATAACGAAAGGGAATTCTTTTTAGTGCAAAATTCAGGAAACATCACATCTGCAGCAAAACAGCATAAGATTCTGCATACTCTAAGTGAAGCATCCATTTCCTATAGATCCTTTAATAAAATAAATAGTCAAAGCTTCCTTTATTGGAGGAGGTAATGTTTTCTCCAGAGGAAAGGCAGAGTCTAATTTCAGCCATGTGATGAGAGAGAATAACACTCAAAGCCAACATATTCCAGATACTTGGTCTTTTCTTCCTCTCTTTTTTTCCCCAAGAGGCACACACAAGACAAGTCACAATGCTCTCATTTTTTTCTGTGCTGAACACATACTGTCTTTAAGGGTGTGATACCCTTAATCTGAAGGACCAATATGATTACATCTAAATCTGGTTCCAAAACAGCTTTTTAATTGTGACCTAGTTAAAAGCTCAGACTTTGGAGTGTCATAGATGTGGTTCAAATCATATTTCCATCAGCTGAGTTATCTTAGACAACTTACTCTAAGCAGCTGAGATTCTGCAGTATACCTAAAGTAGTGGGAATAAAAATAGTACAAATCTTACAAGATTCCTGTGAGGTTTAAACAAGAGGATGCCTCTAAAGTACCTGGAATGAGGAAGTATTCAATGAGTGTTTGTTTTCATTTGACTATTAACTATTCCCCAAACCTGACCAGAGCTATATTTTCCTTTCTCTAACCCTTTAAACATCTGTTTTCCAATTTCTACTGGTTGAAATCTTTAAAAGACCGACCCAAATGTCCCCTCCTGTATGAAACCTTATAACATGCCCTTGTCTAGAAATAATCTTTCTCCTCTGAATAATCTTTGTGCTCACTTAAAGAGCACTTACTAATTACTGACCTCTATTATGATTATCGGTAAGTTTTACCCTATTTTGGAAGGCCCCTTGAGAACATAAATCACCTCTATTCATTGTTATATTCTTCAGGTCTTACCACAGTGCTTTGTACATTCTAAGTGATGAATAACATCATAAACAATAAAACTCATAGCCCAGCTGGTGTGGCTCAATGGTTAAGTATCGACCCATGAACCAAGAGGTCATCAAATCAATTCCCAGTCAGGGCACATGCCCATGTTGCAGGCTTGATCCCCAGTAGGGGGCGTGCAGGAGAGAGCCAATAGATATCTCATCGATGTTTCTATCGCTCTCCCTCTTCCTTCCTGTCTCTCTAAAATCAATAAAAACATATTAAAAAAATAAAATTCATAGAGTAAAAAATAAAACCATAAAAAATCTGGGAAAAGAAGGGAGGATCAATGAATTGATCTTAAGAGAATAACAATTTGAAAAAAAAGCAAGAGAGTAAAAAGTTTATTTCTTAAAAATTAAACATCCATATTTCAAAAACACGATATTACAAGTAGAAATTAAAGGTAAACTAGAAAAAAATTTAGCCCATATAACAAACCACTTTAACATTTAATATATAATTCCTACATTTATAAACAACAAAAATAGTCAAATGAGAGACTTTTTTAAATGACTAACTTAAGTTACAAAATATCATCTCAATTTTCTATAATGTGAATGTAAAAGAGAAGACCATATATAAAACAATAAAAAGACTTAAAGGCTTCAGATGTTGGTGTGTTTCTGAGAGTGACACTATAGGTAGGATGGCATTAAAGTCATTTATGTTCCTATTGGCTTTCTGTTATAACTAAAATTGAAACCTACTGCAATAGAACTGACTTTCACAACACTGAAGGCAAACCAATGACCTAATATCCCTAGTGGCCTTTTGTTCTCTAGGAAGATCCTTATGCAACACTACAGGAAGTATGAATTACCTATATTGAGAGATGTCTACACTAAGTATACCTGAAAGCCAGAAATAACTATCATAGTTCAAAAGTGGATAATGAGGGTGGTAAGCTTAATGAGATAAATTACCAGTTTTGTCTCCATGTAGAAGACATTTCTCATGAAACAGGGTACAAGTACCCTGCTTCTGAGAGACAAGGCTACTCCCAAAGGAAGCATAGAAAGGGATGAAGTCACTGGTAGGGCTTTTATGCTCCACGTGCAGAAACTGGCTCATGTGATAATTGGCAAAAAAGTCCTGTCTGACTGGAGAAATTAAAGATTTCTCAGGCTTGAACATGGCTGGTGGCATTATAAATCAGTATGTTACTTGGCAATGTATAGCTAGAGTCACATAAACTTTCAAACCCTTTGGCAGAGTTATTTCACTTCTAGGAATCCACCATAAAGATCACTACTAGTACTACTATTACTAAATTACAGTTCAATCACACGATTTAGCCTTTAAAAAAATATTCAGAAACAAAAAATTGTGCTTATATCAGAAAAATAAAAAAAAACCATCTTCTGAAACAACAAACCCTAAAAATACAATTACTATAACGTGAGACCACAATTTTTTTACATTAATAAAATGAGAACATGTGCTAAAAGACTGACAGCATGACAAGGATGCCCACTCTCACCACTCCTATTCAACACAGTACTGAAGATGCTGACCACTGCAATAGGCAGGAAAAAGACATAAAAAGCATGATGATTAAAAATTTTAAAAAAGTAAAGATTGTATCTACTTGCTGAGAAAGTAATTGCTTATATAGGAAAACTTAATCTACAAACATCTACTAGAACTAGTAAATGAATTAAGCAAGGATGCAGGATACAAAGTTACTATAAAGATTAATTTTCTTTTCACTATTAGCAAAATTTAAAAATTCCATTTACAATAGTGTTGAAAAACAAATATATTTAATAAATTATATGCAAGACCTGCAACTGGAAACTAAAAAACATCATGGAGAGAAATGAAAGAAGACCTAAGTAAATAGAAAGACATCATAAACTCGGCGTAAAAAGACTCATTAGGATGACATCAACTATCCCTAAATTCACCTACAGACTCAATGAATCCTAATCATAATCCCACCAGATTTTTTTTGTTTTGTTTTTTAATGAACATTGACAATCTCACTCTAAAATTTATAGTAAAACATAAATAACCTAGAATATTCAGAGTAATATTTAACAAGAACAAAATTAAATGACTTATACTATCTGACTTCAAAACTTACCTTAAAGTTACAGTAATCAAGATAGTGTGGTACTGAGAAACAGATCAAAGAGCCAGAAACAGGCCCACCCACTCTTAAGACAGTCATTTGATTTTCAACAGTCACCAAAGCAATGGGTAAGGCAAGTTTTGTTGTTGCTGTTTTTCAACCACGGTGCTGGAATAACCATGCTCATAATGAAGAAATGAGCCTTTACCCCTACTTCAAGCATACACAAAATGTAATTTCAGATTATCTAAATGTAAGAGTTAAAACCATCAAGCTTTTAGAGGAAAATACTAAATACATTCATGACCTGACACAGGCAAAGGTTTCTTACATTGGACTTAGAAAGCAATAACTATTAAAAAATTGCTAAATAAGACATCATCAAAATTAAAAAAAAAACTTCTACTCATAAAAAGATACCAACAAGAAAATAAAGAGGTAAGCCCAATATACATTTGACTGATTCCAAAAATATTTTCAAAATTCCCACAACTCAATTAGAAAATGGCTAAATGATATGAACAGACAGTTCACAAAAGAAGATATACAAATGGCTAACAAGTACATGAGAAAGTACTTAATGAACTGCAAGTCAAATCCACAAAGAAATACTACTACACCCACACTAGGATGGCTAAAATTAAAGAGACCAACATCAAGTGATGGCCAAACTACCAAGTAACCAGAACTCTTTAGGAATTATTGGTGGAAGTGTGAAATGGTACAACTACATTGCAGTGAAGTCTGGAAGTTTCAAAGAGAATAAAACATTCATCTATCTTATGACCCAGCAAATCCCATCCTAAGTACTTTTCCAAGATAAATGGAAACAAATGTCAATAACAACAGCAGAAGTGGGCAAATTTCCTTTAATAAGGGGAATAAACTGTGGCAGATTCATGGTATTGTTTATAAGAAGTTCTGGAAGAGGCAAACTAATCTCTGGCAGAGAAAAGTCAGAACATGTGGTTAGCTCTTGCAGGCTGGGCAGAGATTGTCTGGGAAGAGGTATAAGGGAACCTTTGAGGATAATGGCAATTTTTTTTATCTTGATGGTGGTTTGGGTTACACAGATACAACTATTTATTTGCTAAAACTCAGCCAACATCCACTTGCAATTAAACTGTCTGTGAATTTTACCTCAAAACACACACACACACACACACATACACCGCTAAGAATAATAGAATTCTAGTTAATAATATGCATACTGAAGCATTAGTTGAAAGTGTATTGACATCTGAAACTTTCTCTTAAAATAAATAAAAGAATAAGATGGACTGATGGATAAATAGATGGATAGATAAGTAGAAAAACAGGGATGGTAAACTATAAAATCTAGGTGTGGGTATATAGGAATTCTTTGCAAAAAAAATGTTTAACTTTTGTGTATGTTTAAAATTAATAATAAAATGATGGGAGAAAAGCAAGTACCGCTGTTTTGATGTTTGCTAAAATATTATTTTTTACTTCTTTTGTTCTATTTTCTAAGTTCTCTATAATGTGCTATATAGCCTATAATTTTAAAAATTTTTTACAGAAAGCAAACCAATTACATTTATTAAATATCAGTTATGTCAAAATAAGTTTAAAAATCTCACTTTAGAGTCAACCAAAGTTAAAATATTCACTGTTTTTAAGCCCACGGTCACTTAACTCACTGAAAACTTTCAACTATTGTTATGTAGCAAGTCACTGTTTTTGAACTAAAATTTGTTGAACTAATCGAATGTGATATTAAAAGTTTTTTTCTTTTAATGCCTTACGCCGCTGCCCACCCCCATATCATTCTGTGTTAACGTATGCTCTTTAAAAGTACATCATTTCTTATGGTCTGTAATAACCAAGCTGGGCAGTATTTCTTAACAAATCCGAGTGTTGGCTGTTTATTTTCAAAAGGGCTTTATCTTTAGATAAGCGTGAGCTTTAAGCCAGGTGCTAGTCATTTATGTCTTGTTAATTTCCAAAACAAACAGAGGAGAGTGCCATGCAATTTCCATTACACACACTTCCCCATTAGTACCAGGGTTTATTGGCTTGACACTGCTCCAGGAATAATGGTTTCATTTCTCACTGAAATAAAATAATGTGCCACATAACTCAGCAATGCGGAACTTCTGAAAAATGTTGTCATGTTAAACATGGTCATATATTTAAAGTCTCCATTATACCAAAACAAAGGCCATTTTCTGTAGAGAACTTACACTGGGCATGGAGAATTCTCACATGGGCCTCAGACTTACCTCATGGCTATGTTATACGACTCCGGATGAATACAAGTTTGGTCCAAAGGATCTGGCTTCAGTACAACACTCGCTGCGGTTTTGCTCTTCTTCTTGCCCGGCTTCTCACTTGTGACCTCAACACCTGCTGGAGATGTCACGGCAACTCTCTGACTTGAGCCTGCAGCTTCAGTGTGCTGACTACTGTAAACATGTGAAACAAGGGGTGGGGACATGGTAAGGATTGGGTATAAAAGAAAACAATTTTCATTAAAAATGTGCTTATTTCTCTGCCATACACAAACAGCAACCAGATTCTGACCCTTCACTTCACAGAAATTACCACTCATTGGTTTCAAAACTGTCTATAGGATTTTCTGTTACTTAAAGCCAAAAACATTCTTAACTGATTCAGCCTGTATAATTGGCATTCTAGAAGAGAAAAGAGAAAAATGGAGAGAAATAAATAAGAAGGAGGGAAAGGAGAAGGAAAGAATGATTCCCGAGAGCAGAGGAAAAATACAAATTCTCAAATTAAAAGAACCTACTAAGTACAAAATAGGATAAATTGAAAAAAGACTCATATTTGACACAGTATAAAGAAGCTTTAGAATATGATTTTATAAATCAAGAGAGAAAAATAAAACAGATTTCTTCGATAGGAACTAGAATCTAACCAGTATAAAATTTCTCACTGACAAACAGCAGAAGACAGAACATTATCTAAAGTTCTAAGAGAAAATAATTTTGAATCTAGAATCTAGAATCATAGCCAAACTAGCATTTATTTAAAATCATTTTTACACATGTAAGAAATAAAGTGTAATCCATATAACATATTCTCTCTGAAAGGAATTCCAGCAAAAACAATGAGTTTAAAAAAAATGTTAACATGGGCTACAAGAAACATTAAGAACAAAAACCATAAAAACTTACTAAGTTAGATAATTTCTCATGAATGACATACAAAAAGACAGTCTGAAACTAAAATCCCAGGTCATCTCACCACGGGATGTAGAGGAAAAGTAGAAGGTTGGGAAGGACCCTAAGGTTCTGGTTTTCTTCAGGAGAAGGATAGAGACACCAGAGGTCAGTCCAAATTAACTTCAAATACAATCACCAGAAGAATAAAATATATACAACATGAAATCACTAAGGGGAGATAAAAAATGAGGTGGAAAACAAGGAGAAAACTTGTTAACTGGGAAATCTGATGAACAGCATGAAAGGAAAAGAATAAGAAAGCATGATGAAGAGAAAATATAGAGGATGGAAAATTAAGTCCAAACAAAGCAATAAATACAATAAATTTGATTACATTAATAAATAATTGGCAAAACCATGAAATATATTTGTTTACAAGAGTTACAGAAATTAATTGCCATTGAAAATTTGAAAGTATATCAAGCATGTTCTAAAAGGCAAATATAGCAACATAGACAGCAAACCAAATGGATTTCCAAGCAAAAAAATATTCAATGAGATAGAAAAGTCCATTCTGAATAAAAGTATGACCTATCAGGAAGATACAACAATCCGATCAGCGCAGCTCAGTAGTTGAGCGTCGACCTATGAACCAGGAGGTCACAGTTTGATTCCCTGTCAGCGCACATGTCTGGGTTGTGGGCTCAATCCCTAGTGTAGGGCGTGCAGGAGGCAGCCAATCAATGATTCTCTCTCATCTCTGATATTTCTATCTCTCCCTCTCCCATCCTCTCTGAAATCAATAAAAACATATTAAAAGAAAAAAAAAGATACAACAGTCATGAATCTTCGAGTACTTCATAATTAGTTGAAAAAAATGGAAAGTTTTAAAACAAATGTTCACCAACCGGACACTGATTAAACTATAGCCCATCCATAAATTAAATACTATGCAGACATTATTAAAAAATGATATAAATCTATAAGTAATATTTGGAAAGAGATCCAAGATATATTACTGAAACAAAGCCAGTTTCAAGTAGTTGTATATAATGATTTCTTCTGTATGCATTTTAAAATAACACACATATATAAGCTGATATAAATAAAATTTTATTTTTAGAAAGCATTATAAGAAACGATTTTAAAATAAGAGATTGAGGTGCCCTTTACATTTTCTTCTATTTTTACTGTATGAATTTTCTAATCAAGTGTTCAAAAAACATAAATTAAAAAACATGTGATTATTTTATCCTCTTTCCACATCCCCCCCCCCCCCCCCATTTCTGGCTTCTAGGTTTTGTGGTCTACTTAGAAAGAACTTCCACCACTCCAATGTTCTGCATAATTTACGCGTGTTTTCTTCTGGTAGTTTCATTTTTTCCATTTAAGTCTATGATCCATCTGGAATTTATCTGGATATAGGGTATGAGATGGAACGACAGTTTCCCCCACACATACCAAATTCCTGCCAGTTGTCATAAAACCATTTATTTGATAATTAATCATTTTATCCACTATTTGAAACATCACCTTTATTATAAACTAAATTCCATGTACGTGTTGTGGATTTCAGACTCTATTCTGTCCTATGTATTTCTACAACAAAAACAAATTGTTTAGTTAGTATAGATTTACACTGTATTGTACTATCCACTGGGGCTGGTTTTCTCTTAGTTTTTTCCAAAATCAAGATTATTTGTCCCTATTACTTTTGTTATAATTTTGCCAAAGAAAAAAAAATATAAATGAATCAGGCAGTCCCAAGGTAGGAAATACATAAAATCTATTATTTCATAAATGATGCTAAGAAGTTTACCCAATTTCTTTACTTTTATGCTAACAGAATTAGAAAGCAAAAATTAGCTTTATCAACAGAACTGATAATTAATGCTTTGGTCAGTTTTCAGAGACAGAGGGAATGGGGAAGCCCAACCATGCTCAGGACAACAGCTGCCAATATGAACTGGCCATTGTGAAGTCCTCTTTGTCACTTCACCTTGTACCAGTCCTTCCCACTTAGGATGCTCCAATCACACTGGCCTGAGTTTCCTGAATATACCAACACTGTGCACGTACTGTTTACTTTTCCTTGTATGGCTGGCTCCTGGCTCCTTAATTTCTTGCTTTTTAAATTTTTTTGTTGTTAATCCTCAAATGAGGATATTTTTCCATTGCTTTTCAGAGAGAGAGGGAGGGGGAGGGGAAGGGGAAGGGAGAGGGAGAGGGAGGGAGAGAGAACCATTGATGTGAGAGACACACATCAATTGGTTGCCTCCTGCATGGGCCCCCAACCGTGAGCAGAGAGCCACCCTGCAACCGAGGTATGTGCCCTTGACCAGGAATCAAACCGAGACCCTTTCATGTGCAGGCCAACGCTCTAACCACTGAACACACCAGCCAGCACATGGCTCCTTACTTTTATTCAAAATTTGGCTAATATAACTTTTCAATGAATAACTCATATAAAGTAGTTGTACTGCTCCCCAAGATAATGTTGTACCTCTCTAATTTTTATAATACTTACTATAGCTGATATTATTTATTTTTCTAGTTTGTTTATTGTCTGTCTCACATATTAAAATTTAACTCCATAAAAACAGGGAATTTGTTGATTTGTCCACTGCTGTGTTCCCAGTGCCTAGCAAATATTAGTCAACACATGTTGAATGAAGAAATAAACAGACACCTAGGATTTATGCCAGTGAGTAGGATGGGTAAGAGTAAGAAGAAAGGAGGTTGATAACAAAATCAAAAGTGTACATGTAGCTGTGTACCGCTACAGGTTACCTAGGTCCAAACCAGAGAGGGTCGGACCTGCATTGCCAACATGTGCCCACCATCCAGATATCATTGCTGACATGTACACATAAGGAACTGTTAGACATTGAAAAGGGGACTCAAAACTGTTGGACATTGAAATTGGGACTCAAACATTTTTTTGTTTTGTCTTGTTTTGTTATTATATGTTTATTTCTAGTCTGCAAAGGCAAAACTTTTTAAAGGAAAGAAATTGTGGGGAAAAGATAGAGAGGCAAAGAAGCATTGAACAGACTGTCAAACTACATTGGGAAGACAGGGGAGGTTGGGCGAGGGGGGCTGTAAGAGACCAACCGAAGGACTTGTACACATGCATATAAGCACAACCAATGGATATAAGACACTGGGGCGGCGGGGCGGGCGGGCAGGTGAAGGCATGTACTGGGGGGTAGGGGAGGTTGGGGGGAGATCAATGGGGGAAAAAAAGGAAACATATGTACTACTATTTATAATACTTAAAACAATAAAAAAAATGGTAAAAAAAAAAAAAAAAAGTGTACATGTTAGCCCGGCCTGCGTGGCTCAGTGGTTGAGCGTCGAACTATGAACCAGGAGGTCACAGGTTCAATTCCCAGTCAGGGCACATGTCTGAGTTGTGGGCTTGATCCCCTGTGTGGGGCGTGCAGGAGGCGGTCAATCAATGATTCTCTATCATCACTGATATTTCTCTCTCTCTCCCTTCCTCTCTGATATCAATAAAATACATATATTTTTTAAAAGTGTACACATTAGTAATCACCTGCACAGTTTTCGAATATAATCCTGGTTAATTCTGATGAAGCCAGCACACTGCTGAAAAGATTTTGGCCCCAGTCCTTTCACTTTCTTCAGCTGTTCTCGGTTGATGAAGGGCCCATTTTTCTCTCGCCATTCAATAATATTTTTGGCTCGGTTGGCATTGAGTCCTGCAATATGCCTAAAAAAATAAAATAAAATAAGAAATAATAGTTCCAAGAGTACTGAAGGAAAAGCTCTCATCTGAAAAGACAATGATATAAAAACATTTGTATCATTAAAAAATTGCAATTGTTTACATATTTTCATATGTCTCTAAGTTTAATTAATTAAAAAAAGGAAATTAAATTGAAAGACAGAGGAAAAAAAGAGTTGTCCAAGAGGAGGGAAGGAGAACAGAATGCAAAACAGTGACAAAACAAGTAGAAACATAAAGATGCTGGTACACTGGTTAACACCTGTGCAAGAAAGAGGACTGTTCCCTGCAGTATTTCTACACTATTCATATTCCTTTTATTTCTGAGTCAAGTTGCAATTTTGCCTCTTCCTGTTTAGCCTACAAGATGAGGTAACAGCAGACGTTATAAAAGCTACACTTGCATATACTACCCTATTTTTTTCAGCCTTTTCTCATTTATGTAAAAGACTTGAACAATAGAAAGGTGCTTATGCATGAATGTCATGGTTATTATGAAAACTATATAATTAGGTAGTTTGCTTCGTGTTAATTAAAAGAATACTATTCAAGAGAATCTTAATTCTATTCTAAAATTCCATATGTGGAATTATAAATGCTTAATAGTTATGGCAGAAAAGCAACACCTCAAAATGGAAGGGATATCTTCTGCTCTATCCGTTTCAAAGGAAAAGAGTCCAGATCTTTTCCAGAGTCCAGCATTTTGTGCTGCATCAGAAGACTTGTGTAACAAATGCAAACTATGAACAAAAAGGCAGCTCTTCCATAACCCCAGGAAAAAAAAGACAAAGTATATAAGATGTGATTATAGTGCCATGAAGATTTTGATATGTTACTTGCGGAATCAAGGTAAAAATATGGTAACCATAGCTTGAACCCTCAGAATTTATCCTTTGGTTCCTGCCAACTCTGACAGATGTATGCAAGAAACTAAACTAGTGAAAAATATCTACTCTCATGTGGTGAGAAACAGCTCCTTTCCATGTTAACCTTATTTAAATTCTATTAGCAAAACTATTGCGCTCAATGGTAACCATATGCTCTTCGCTTTAGATTTGCAGTATTAAAAATGATAATGGGAACTGTCACAATTCTTTTCTTAAGTGATGTCTTCCCTTCTGACTTATTACCTAAAGCAATGTATGAACACACAGATTTTCTACACTTGACAACTTTACACATGTGTCCCCTTGGTCTAACTGGATAGCCAGTTAAACTCAAGATTCTGTGATCTTCATCCACAGATTTCTTGTCTCACCTTAACAAAACTTCTGAACAGATGTTAATATCGACTCCCACAAAGCTGACACATTCTTCTACAACACTGTCCAGTGTTGCCTTGAGTAAAGTCTGGGATACATCATGCTTAAAAGACAAAAATCAAGTATCAGTTGAAAATAAAATACACGGAATTCTTGGACTGTTCCATTCTTTGCCTGTATAGCTGGCTAAGACACAGCACAGTAAATTTCATTTCTTTTAAACACACCGTTAGCAGAGGTAATTAAGCTGAACTTAAAGAATCTGTGTTTTCTTACTCTCTAAATTACTCATACACTTCCCTCCAATATAACAGCAACAGCATTTATCCCTTTTCCAAAATTCTGCTTAGAGCAGTGGTTCTCAAACATTAGCATGCCATCAAAATCACCTGCAGGGGGCTTGTCACAACACAGGTTGCTGAGCCCCACATCCAGAGTTTTTGATTTAGTAGGTCTAGGGTGTGGCCTGAGAATTTGCATTCTAACAAGCTGGTTCCAGGAGCTTACTTTGCAACACACTCTATCATTCACTCTCTGCTTTGCAGTGTTATCTTCACATGCATGTGTATTCCCTTAGTTCTTCTAATAGGAAGCAGTACTCTAATACTTACTAAGTTTGACAGTAACTCAAACTGTTTCATCAAATGGTAATCTACATCATGAAAGGCCTGCGGTCATGATCCCAGGCGGAATGACCAAAGACTGGTCACCAGGAGGCTGCATGCACAGCGAGGCACGCGCAGGTGGGCGGGGCTGCATGCGTGGCGAGGCGCATGCAGGTGGGCAGGGACTTGAGACTAGCGAGGGTGGGCGGGGACTTGACTCTGGGTCCCGCATCCCACCCAGCGCGGCAGAAGTTAGTCCGGGTCCCACCAGCACGGAGGGTCTGGGTCCCGCGTGATATTGCGCACTGGGCCTCTGGTATTGCTTATAAGAAGCACCATTATTTTATGTACCACTAAGAAAATACACTACTATTTAACAAAGACACAATGCTTTCCTATTAATTCCAATTTTTATTTTTTAAATATTAGAAGAGCTCTTTTAGACTTGTTTAAAAAGTTTTATAACCATATATCATGTATAGATAAAAAAATACGTACATAATCTAAGCTGGTTAAGGTAATTCTAAAATTTCTTCACATTCAACATTCAACTCTTCTGAATCACGTCTTTACTCAGAGATATCCAAGTTTTCCACACAGTATTTTCCTTTATGTTATCAAGAGCCTTGATAATATAGCATTTCTTAGAAGAAAAATATTCTATAGTATCTGGATTTTCTTTCAAGCTTCAGTTGTTCATTCTGTAAGCTTTGATGATAGTCCCATCCTTTTCCAAAAAATTTATAAAGAATTTTTTTGAGAGAGAAAAACATTGATTTGAGAGTGAAACATCGACAGGTGCTTCCTGCACACCCCATATCAGGGACTGAGCCCCCAACCGGGATGTGTGCCCTGACAAGGAATCAAACTGGCAACCGTTCAGTAGATGGAATGACACCCAACCAACTGAACCACACGGGCCAGGGAGATAGTAGTGCCAATTTAATTTTAACAGAAAGTATCAACAGGAGATATCTAGACAGCAACAAAATTCCTATTCTTACCTTAAAGTTTCCTAAATGCTTTATCGTTGGATGGCTTATTGACTAAAACACTGAATTTCAAAAGTCACATCTCCAGGATTACCAATCAAGTTCAACCAGAAAATACAGCACGATTTGCCATAAGGACCACGGCAACTGTCGGATACCACTAACCATAAAATGCATCCTGATTTAAAAGATGTGAACATGCAAGAAAATGTGCATCTCAGAAGTGATGAAGTGCAGTATTTGAAAGTACATATTTGTTGACTAATTGAAGCCAGATTACTACAATGAATAGTTCATAACATACTTGCTGTTTTTCATAATTCTAAAATTGAAGATCCTCCTATTGTTGTTGCCAGATAAGAAACTGGGAGTTAGCATCCTTGTCTTTTTCCAGTTATCTCTAGGAAACAAGGACAGCTTGACAACCTCAAACTCTTAGGAAGACAATATAGTACACAGGGTGCCCAGGAATTGTGATTACATCATCACTTAGTAACCACAGAAGTTTTTGTTCTGAAGACTGAAGGGTGCAGAAGTAACCTAGTTGGTAACTATCCAGGTCATAGCTAAAATACTTTATTTAAAAAATCTAATAAGCAAACGTAATTATGAAAAAGGTAATAAAGAAAAACCCAAGACCTCACTGAGAATCTGATCATTCTTGAGCTCCAGCTTTTAAGAAGCTGGATGGTCTTTTCTTTATCTAAATAGATGAGAAACAGCAAAATGAAAAGGGAATTTAAAAACAAAAGTGAGGGCAAGGGACAATGTAAAGGCAAGGACAACAGCAACAAGAAAAACTATCCAAGGAAAGAGACAAAACTAAACAAACAGGAAAAATGAAGAGTAATGGTTGGGAGCCAATAGGATAAAGACAAACAATTCCACATAGTTTCAAGCACAGATGCTTGAGATTCCTAAATGAGGAGCAGTCCCTGTAGCAGACAATCTTAGGTGCCTATCTTACCTCTAGCCTCTAACCCCCTTTCTCCTTCCATACAGAAGCCAGATTGTGTTTCCCCGCATCCTCCCTACCTCTGTGAGGCCATGTGCTTTGGAAAAGCTGGCCCCATCTCCAGCAGATGATAATGACTGGTTAAAACTAGTGGTTTTCAAATTGAGGGTTGTGAGCAATTAGTGGGTCATAAAGTTAATTTGGTGGCTTGCCACCAGCATAAAAAAAAATCAGAAAGAAATAGAAGAGACCACATATAGAGCATGTTGTATATATCCTTAACATGGAAGGAACAGCACAATAAATAATGCAGTCTACTGAGGCTATCACCTGAAAGGAATACATACATGAACCGGGAACATGTGTTTTGTTCACTGATATCTCATTTGATTTTCTGGTAAATGATGGTTATTTTGACCACTGATTGATGGAAAGGTTAAAGGGTACATTTCAGAAATATGAAGCAAGTTATCAAAAATAACTATGAGAAGTTTACCATTAACATTTAATGAGTTAATACAAGTTGCCTTTAAAGTAAATCAATTTAAACTTTGAAGGAAATAAAATGAAGTAAGCTAAACTACCAGGTTTGGAAGTATCAATAATGACAGACAAAATTGAGGGGAAAATGTTGACTCCAATCAGCAATCTTGCAACTTGACTTGAGCCACATTTAATATATATCTGTAAGTCTTTAAAATAAGCATGACAGGAGGAATCCAAGATGGCGGCGTAGGTAAACACCTAAACTGCTGCCTCCCACAACAATTTAAACTGCAACTAAAAGACAAAACGTCTATCACCCAGAACCACGGGAAAGCTGGCTGAGTGGAAGTTCTACAACTAGAAGGAAAGAGAAAAGAGCATTGAGACGTGCACGAGCGCTGAAAAGCTGAGGTACGGAGGCGCGTGATCCGGGCTGGCGGCGGGCACTGGGTGCATTGCTTTTTTCAACCTGAACGGAGACAAGCCCCCAGCTTACTCTGAAATCCAGTCTCTGGGGAGACACGGGGGACCCAAACTCCTACGGGGAAAAGCTGGACTGTCTGCCAGTGAGAGTGGCTTGCTTGCAGAGCTGCGCGCAGGGATAATTGTTTATGGCACTGAGGCACAGGACTCCAGGACGCGGTTTGGGACACAGAGCCGGCTTACTAGCAGCCATTGCTGTTTGCCACGCCCTAACCTAGTGACGCCCTGAGACCCCGCCCCACACAACCTACAAACCCACCCAAGCTCCAAGCAGCTCAATTAGCATAAGAAAGCCTGCCCTATCGCAGCTTAACCTAGAAAACTTGCAGCCCGGGTCAGACAGCTCCAAAACCTCCAAACCCCAAGCAAAGAGGAGAAAACTGCAGCTCTCACTGTAGCTCCTGCTGAGTGGCCTCAGACAGTAGCTGACCTGCACCCCATTGGAGATCCAGAAGCCAGTGTACCTAGTGGTCAGTGTGAGAAACCAGATTTCAACTCCTCACATCCATAAGTGACACATTCAAGAGGCAGACTCAGTGAGCACCAAAGCCCCACTGAAACAAGTCCTGCCCCATAAGCGTGTCTTCAGCGCAGCACTTCTTCCATTATAGACACAGGGAGTGCTCACAGCTAATTGGCCTGGAGGTCAATTCCCCCCCAGCGTACCAACAGCAATTCAGGCTTAACTACACCAAGACTTTGCACTCAGCCCACAAAGGGGTGTACCAAGAGCATCCACATCAGGTGATTGGGGAGGCTGAGCTACTGCCCCCTATAGGTCACCTACCACACAAAGCCACCCCATCAACACAGAGAAGCAGCCAAAATGCAGAAACAAAGAAACATGTCACGAATGAAAGAAACGGAGGAAAGCAAACTACTGGATGACATAGAGTTCAGAATCACATTTATAAGGTTACTAAAGAATCTTCTAAAAACCGCCGAGAAACTTGATGACACTTCTGAGGAGCTTAGTGAGACCTTCAAGGACCTTAATGAGAATGCCAAAAAAATGGAAAAGGATCAGTCAGAAATGAAGCATACACTGTCTGAAATAAAGAATATACAGAAACTCAACTGTAGATCAACGTACCCCAAGAATCAAACCAAAGATCTGAAATATGTGGAAACAAAAAACATCCAACCAGAAAAACAAAAAGAAAAAAGAATCCAAAAATATGAAGATAATGTAAGGAGCCTCTGGGACAACTTCAAGCGAACCAACATCCGAATTTTTGGGGTGCCAGAAGAAGGGAGAGAGCAAAATATTGAAAACCTATTAGAAGAAATAATGACAGAAAACTTTCCCTACCTGGTGAAAGAAATAGACTTACAAGTTCAGGAAGCGCACAGAACCCCATACAAGAGGAACCCAAAGAGGACCACACCAAGACACATCATAATTAAAATGCCAAGGGCAAAAGACAAAGAGAGAATATTAAAAGCAGCAAGACAAAAACAGTTAATTACCTACAAGGGAGTACCCATACGACTGTCAGCTGATTTCTCGGCAGAAACTATGCAGGCCAGAAGGGAGTGGCAAGAAATATTCAAAGTGATGAACAGCAAGAACCTACAACCAAGATTACTCTACCCAGCAAAGCTAGCATTCAGAGTTGAAGGTCAGATAAAGAGCTTCACAGACAAGAAAAAGCTAAAGGAGTTCATCGCCACCAAACCAGGATTACATGAAATGCTGAAGGGTACTCTTTAAGAAGAAGAAGAAGAAGAAAAAGGTAAAGATAAAAATTATGAACAACAAAATGACATCAAATACATACCTACCAACAAGTGAATCTAAAAATCAAGTGAATAAAAAATCTGAAGAACAGAATGGACTGGTGAATATAATAGAATCAGGGACATAGAAAGGGAGTGGACTGACGACTCTCAGGGGAAGCAAGTGTGAGGGGTGCGGGAAGAGATTGGACAAAAATCTTACTCCTATGGATGAAGACAGTGGCGGGGGGTAAGGGCATGGAGTGGGGTGGGGAATCAGGTGGAGGGGAGCTATGGGGGGAAAAAAAGTGGAACACCTGTAATAATCTGAACAATAAAGATTTAATAAAATAAAATAAAAAAATAAAATAAAATAAAATAAGCATGACATTAAAAATTTTACAAATATACAAAGCAATAAAAACGACAGATCCCAGACATATTACTGATCATAATGTCCTCCTAGATGTCAATCTAAAACCTCCAAAATTAAAAACCAAATAAAAACACTTGGAACATCCATACCAGAATGACTAAAAGGAAAAGATGAAGAATACCAAGTATTGGTAAGAATGTGAAGAAACTGGAATGTTCAAAATGTCAACATGATAAATGAATTTCAGTCAGATTTGCAAGGCAGGTAGATGGAGGATTTATCTTGTATGGTAAAATACAACTTAACATAAAATCGAATCAGATATATTTAAAATGCATCATTATTCGATATAAATTAAATTAGATAAACTGTAGAGAAATAAAAAATGAACGAATTCCCAGAAATACAGATTGTCAAAACCAACTCAAGAAGAAATAAGAAAATCTGAACAGACCTATAACAAGTAAAGAGGTTCATCAGTAATCAAAAATCTCCCAACAAAGAAAAGTATAGGATGAGAGACCTTCATTGATAAATTCTATCAAACATTTAAAGAAGAACTAACACTAATTCTTCTTAAACTCTTCCAGGAAATAAAAGGGCAGACAACACTTGCTAACTCACTCTATGAGTTAGCATAACCCTGATATCAAAGCCAAATAAAGATGCCAGAAACACACACACACACACACACACTATAGACCAATATTCCTTATGAATATTGGTGCAAAATTCAACAAAACACTAGTAAACCAAATCCAACAGCATATTAAAAGAATTAAACACAATGACATACATATTATGCATTCGGTATATGTGAACTCAAGAACCAGATACACCCTTTTTGCCATTGAAAAACAATCTCTCTTGGAATTTTTAAACTTTTATTTTTGCAATAACCTCAAATTTAGGAGAAAAAAAACTTTTAAGAGTAGTAAAAGTATTTCCTTATAGCCTCATTCAAATAAATACTTCAGTGTGTATTTCCAAATACCAAGGACACTGTCTTACATAACACTGTATAATAATTAAAATCAGGTAATATCATTGATATAATATTACCTAATGCACATCCTTTACTCAAGTTCCATCAATTGTCCCAATTCTACTATATAGCATTTCCTTCCCAGTCCAGAATTCATCCATGATCACACATCGCATTTGCTTATCTTGTCCTTTTATACTCTGTGCTAGGCAGCTTTCAAGAGGTTTCACAGCGATCCCCAACTCCTGGTACTCCTCACTTGTGTAATTCTCCTGTCTCCTTGCACCTAGAATTCACTGACAATTCTTGTCTCTATCAATTATCACTAAGATTATTTTACATTCAAATGTCAAGTTGGGTGAAAAAGTAGTTTCAATCTTGACTCAATCAAAATGTAAAAAAATAAGCTTAATAGTGTATTGTATGTGCTCAGCATCCTCATGTGTTCTAGACTGGGACATTCGTGAGCAGCTTCTACCTATACTTTCAATTAAATATTTCCTAATTCTTGTAAAAACCTTGTATTTAAATATAAATAAAATAGTATTTAGATAAAGAATAAGTATTTTCAGAAGTTTCGTTTGAATTATGTTTAATTGTATAAAGAGATATACACTTATACAGAAATATTTATGTGACAGGTATAGCCATGGTATGAAATGTACATTTTTAAAAAATTTTATTTTTATTGATTAAGGTATTACATATCTGTCCTTATCCCCTCCGTTGTCCCGCCCTCCCCCCCCCCCCCATTCATGCCCTCACCTCCCTGGTGTCTGTGTCCATTGGTTAGGTTTATATGCATGCATACAAGTCCTTTGGTTGATCTCTCCCCGTTACCCCTACCCTCCCCTACCTTCCCTCTGAGTTCTGACGGTCTGATGGATGCTTTTCTGTCTCTGGATCTGTTTTTGTTCATTATATTCCATATATGAGTGAGATCATGTGATATTTATCTTTCTATGACTGGCTTATTTCACTTAGCATAATGCTCTCCAGTTCCATCCATGCTGTTGCAAATGGTAAGAATCCCTTCTTTTTACTGCAGCATAGTATTCCATTGTGTAGATGTACCACAGTCTTCTAATCCACTCCTCTGCTGATGGGCACTTAGGCTGTTTCCAAATCTTAGCTATGGTAAATTGTGCTGCTATGAACATAGGGGTGCTTATATCCTTTCTGATTGGTATTTCTAGTTTCTTGGGATACATTCCTAGAAGTGGGATCACTGGGTCAAATGGGAGTTCCATTTTTAGTTTTTTGAGGAAACTCCATACTGTTCTCCACAGTGGCTGCACCAGTCTGCATTCCCACCAGCAGTGCATGAGGGTTCCTTTTTCTCAGCAACCTCGCCAGCACTTGTCATTTGTTGATAGCCATCTGACAGGTGTGAGATGGTACCTCATTGTCGTTTTGATTTGCATCTCTTGGATGATTAGTGACTTTGAGCATGTTTTCATGTGTCTTTGGCTTTCCTTATGTCTTCTTTTGAAAAGTATCTATTTAGGTCCGTTGCCCATTTTTTGATTGGGTTGTCTTCCTTTTGTTAAGTTGTATGAGTTCCCTGTAATGTTGGGAGATTAAACCCTTATTGGTGATAACATTGGCAAATATGTTCTCCCATGCAGTGGGCTTTCTTATTGTTTTGTTGATGGTTTCTTTTGCTGTACAGAAGGTTTTATTTTGATGTAGTCCCAATTGTTTATTTTCTCTTTAGTTTTCATTGCCCTAGGAGCTGTATCGGTGAAGCTAATGCTTCAGCATATGTCTGAGATTTTGCTGCCAGTGGATTCCTCTAATATTTTTATGGTTTCCTGTCTTATGTTTAAGTCCTTTATCCATGTTGAGTTTATTTTTGTGTATGATGTAAGTTAAGTTGGTGATCTAGTTTCATTTTTTTGCATGTATCTCTCCAATTTTCCCAAAACCGTTATTGAAGAGACTGTCTTGATTCCATTCTATGTTTTTGCCTCCTTTGTCAAATATTAACTGAGCACAGTGGTTTGGGTCAATTTCTGGGTTCTCTATTCTATTCCATTGGTCTATATGTCTGTTCTTGTGCCAGTACCAGGCTGTTTTGAGAACAGTGTCTTTGTAATACAGCTTGATATCTGGTATTGAGATCCCCCCTACTTGTTCTTCTTTCTCAGGATTGCTGTGGCTATTTGGGATCTTTTTTTTTTTTTATTCCAGATGAATTTTTGGAGAGTTCGTTCTAGGTAAAATATGCCATTGGTATTTTAATGGGGAGTGCATTGAATCTATAGATTGCTTTGGAAGCCAACATTACCTTATACCAAAACCAGATAAAGAAAACACAATGAAAGAGAATTATATCCTTCATGAACATAGATGCCAAAATCCTCAACAAAATTCTAGCAAATCAGATCCAGCATTACATCAGAAAGATCATACACCATGACCAAAAAGGATTTATCCTGGGGATGCAAGGATGGTACAATATTCACAAATCAATAAATGTGATACATCACATAAACAAATTAAGAGATAAAAATCACAGTCATATCAATTGATGCAGGAAAAAACATTTGACAAAATCCAACACCCTTTCTTGATAAAAGCCCTCAGCAAAATGGGAATAGAGGGATCCTACCTCAACATAATAAAAGCCTTGACAAACCTACAGCCAGCATCATACTCAATGGGCAAAAACTAAAACCATTTCACCTAAGAACAGGAACGAGACAGGGATGCCCACTTTCACCACTCCTGTTCAACACAGTTCTGAAGTGCTAGCCATAGCAATTAGACAAGAAGAAATAAAAGTTATCCAA
The DNA here is from genome assembly GCA_026230045.1 of Corynorhinus townsendii. Lineage (NCBI taxonomy): Eukaryota > Metazoa > Chordata > Mammalia > Chiroptera > Vespertilionidae > Corynorhinus > Corynorhinus townsendii. The sequence goes on along the minus strand of JAPDVU010000007.1, from coordinate 146,003,932 downwards.
ATTGGAAAAGAAGACATAAAACTGTCATTATTCGCAGATGACATGATACTGTACATAGAAAACCCTAAAGACTCCATCAAAAAATTATTAGACTTAATAAATTCATCTGGCAATGTAGCAGGATATAAAATTAATGCCAAGAAATCTATGGCATTTTTATACACCAATAGGGAACTTACAGAAAGAGAGATTAAAAGAACAATCCCATTAACCACTGCACCAAAAAAATGAGGATACCTAGGAATAAACTTAACTAAGGAGGTAAAAGACCTGTACTTGGAAAATGACAGGACACTGAAAAAAGAGACAGAGAAAGACATAAATAGATAGAAGAATATACCATGTTCATGGATTGGTAGAATCAACATCATTAAGATGTCCATACTACCCAAAGCAATCTATAGATTCAATGAAAAGTATTTTCTTCCTACTGTGTGTCATGATCACAAGTTATGAAAAATAATAATCTTAATCAATCATGGTGGTCCATTCCATTTATTCACTTATGGCAAATGAAAGGTGTAAATCTGCTGGGGGCTTCAGAAAAGACTTCACTGCTGGTAAATACAAACCTCTATGAAGAGTTGGTCTTTTCTTCTTTTCATTCCAGTATGACTCCTGGAACCAGGATAAGCACTCTAGTCATGCAACTGGGACTAACTTGCAGCTGACTCGCTGAGGATGGCAGGTGGCACACATGCAAAGACTCTAGCTCTTCATGATACTCTTGAGATCCTGCATTAAGCAGTTCTGGACTCACCCATCCTCTGACCTTGTAATCTTTTCTTATTATTTAACAAAGAGTAATAAGTTTCCTATTGTTGAAGCTGCTTGGAGTTGGGATCTCTGGTGTTTTATCTAACTGAAGCAGTCATTTTATCTAGGGCTCAAAGTCTAGGAGAAAGATGACAATAAAAACAATGAACAATAACTGTACTATCAAAAACCCTTGAGACTTTATTGCCAGGCAATATTATAAGGCTTTATCATATCTAATTTAATCCTCACAATTGTACAAAATATGTATAGGATTTCATGTAGCATCTTCATATATAAGAATTTATTGTAAGGAAAATATAGTAAGACACGTGAAAAGGTGTGTGTGTGTGTGTGTGTGTGTGTTTGTATTCAATCAAAAATTGAGGGGAATGATACAAATAAATTATAAAACAGATGAAACATGAACTATTATGAAGTCATTAAAAAGTATAAGGTAAGATAGAACAGATATTTTTACCAAAATACCTTGCAAGAAAAAAGGTCTAACATAATATACTGAGTTGAAATACTTTTTAATTCCTCTAATAGCTACACTCATGTGAGAAAAATTTCTGCAAGGATTGCTGTCATCAGTAACCCTGGATGTTGCCTACATTCTTCCCCAACGTTTGCTTAGTCGAGTACTAAAGAGTTAACACTATTTTATAAAAATCATATATGTTTAGAGGAGGAAATACTGAACAAAGTTCAATATTGTCCCCATAATAATGTCTTTAACATTAAAGCAGACACATTGATTCTGTCATTCTAAAAACATTTTTGAAGCAACTATTATGTGCCAGACACCGTGCTAGTTGTGCTAGGTGTTGAAAGTACAGGAAAAAGCAAGTGAACTACATGTCTTCAAGAAGCTCAGTTTACACCTGCTGAAAGCTGAGATGTGAGACATCACCCACCTGGCAGTCAGAGTGTAAGAGACAAGAGGACCCCAAGACTGACTATGCTTTTAATTAATTTTTTTTAATTTTTATTTTTTACATATGTGTCCTTATTCCCCCATAACCCCCCACTCCCCACTTATGCCCCGCCCCCTTGTTGTCTGTGTCCATTGATTAGGTTCATATGCATGCATACAAGTCCCTTGGTTGATCTAATTGTCAAGGACCTGATGCCAGGAAAAATGAATTGTTCTGTTTTGTAAAAGTTACCTAACTCTGAATTTTTGGGCAAGTTATTTGAATTGTATAAACAGTCTGTTTTGAATTCAAAGAAATATTGTTTGGGCCATTACATTTTTACCTAAAATTTATGAGGTTTTTAAAAAGGAATATAAACAGTCATTTATGCTAGTCAGCCTTTTTGAGGTCAGAAGCCACATTTTAATTGTTACTCTGCCACAAATTTGTGAAGAACTGTGGATCCCAACTGCTCTTTTCTTTTTTTTCCTGAAGCACTAAAATTATCTCACAATTATTTTTTAAAATGTCCTTTCAGATGAAACATTGTCTATGGACTATAGCTACAGACTATAGCTATAGCAACAAAATTTCACGGTGCATATTCCATATTAAACTTTAAGTTTATTCTCAAGTGTTTTTCTGATGTAATAGTCTTGACTATTTTCTTTAGCTATTATCACTCACTCGTGTCTCTTACATTGCCAAAATACAAAATGCAGTTAGAAACTAAAGATGCAAAAAAGCTTTACAGGGCAATAATTTCAGATAAAGCAATTCATTTCCTCATCTTGTATCTACTTTCTTTGACTGACATGTGACAGTTTAAAAGTCATCCAGCAGAGTGAGTGGTGAATGACCTATAAAAACAGAACTGACAGAAGAATAGAAAACATTTGAGAAAATAGAACATGTGGCTTAAGTGTAGTCCCTCCGCCAATTCTTCAAATCCAGTATACAAGAGGTCTTTAGAATATTCCCTTTAGAGACTAAGACAATGTCTCTAAATACAGCACCACAGAAGTACTGTATTTAATTTATGTGAATTTTTAGGACAAAACTAATGTGTGGTGAAAAAATCCGAACAGTGCTCCCCTGTGTGTAAGAAGGGGCAGGGGTGAACTTCCTGGAGTAGAATTGTTCTACATCTTAATAGATGAGGGGTATGCATTTGTCAAAACTCATTGCACTGTATCACCACCTTTTTCTGCATGTCGATTATACCTAAAAAATTGTAAATACACAAAAATCCAGTTTTAGTTTATGAACTGTTAAGGCAGATAAGCATTTTAGGAGGGAACAGTGATGTCCCTAATTACAGATCTCACTCTCTCTCTCTCTCTTCATTGCTCTATAGCAGGCGGCTGGGGTACAAAATAGAGACCACTTGTAGTTTTTGTTCTATGGAATCTGATAGAAAATGTCCTCCCCAGATGTCTCACTTCCTGAACCTAAAAGGTAATTCTTTTCTCCTCAGTCTATACAGTAATTTTCAAGGCCAGAGTCATTCTCAGCATAGCATCAGTAGAATACAGGGGAACCGAGTTAATGAAAAAGAATGTGCAGTTCAGATGGCACACGCTTGCTAGTTAGCTGCTTGTTTGCTTATCATTCCAGAATTATGAACGTAAGATACTGATCCTGCCTTTAAATGTTTCCCATGATGATTAAAACTTAAACAAAGTATGTAACTCCTTGGTGAATCATGAAGCTACAAAATGAGTCCTTTACTATGCTATCTTAAGAGAACAGTGTTTACATTTTCATCTAGTCTGGCTTTCATTCTATCTTCTAGTAGGTGCTCTCATGTCCCCTAGTGGATACAGGTCGATATGGTGGAGAAAAGATAGAGGCAATTCTGCTTAAGTAAAGGTCCCTAAGTCTTAAATGCCTGTCTTGCTCACATACTTTTCCAAACTAATGCCTAATTTACCATATATAAAGAAAAACATTAACACATCTGAACTGGACCATACCAATCTGTCCCGTGTGTGGTCATGTGTAAGAGCCCAGGCTAAAACACAATTCCTGACCAATGACATATACATGAACAAATGCATACCAATTAGCTAGGTATTTTGACCCAATGTAATACAAAGATGTCGACATTTCCATTGTAAGTCTCTATCTTTAGAGATTTATAGCTTAGTCATAAAAGTGGACTTTAGAAAAACGAAGAGTACAAAGATTTGGCCACAAGAGAGAAATTTCCCTTCTAATAAATTAAAAGTATGTAGATAATCTGATCTGAAACTCTTCTGTGTATGTATGAGAGAGATTGATTCTTGTGCACAGAAACTCTGACCATTTTGTGTTAGATGATTTAGGTGGAGGGGGAAGGAGTTAGGGATAGAAGGACGCAGTAATGCAAAAAAAATAAAAAAGGCTTTTTTTCCTCCCCAATTATAGGAACTAGGTTCCTTGTTGATATATCCAGGAGTTAAGCTCTAAAAATCCATCTTCTCTCCCTAATTCACATACATATACTCATATATGTGGCCACATACACAGCCACATATGAATTGGCTTCCAGTCCATTTATATAGACAGTAAATTTTTCCCAATTAGACCTGTGGCTGACACTGCCAGCACAGGATGCACATAATGTGTTTCCACAGAGTTGAAGCTTCAATAGGGAAAGGGAAGGCTCCCTTTTGTTTGCATGTCTCGCTCCACATGCTTATGGCAACAGAGCGCCTAGGAGGAGTCCCACACTTAGCCTCCGGCACTGGTGAAGACAGGGCTCTGAAACACTGCCCCCAAACCACTCTTAGCCCCATTTCCTATTTTATTTTTATCTTCAGTACTTGCTGTCATCTGCTGCACACAGGTGTGTTATGTGCGTAAGTCAAAAGTTAGGCTGGCAAGTGGATATATGGCCTTTGGAGTTCGAGGAAGAGATCTGTGTGAAGCATTCTCAGTATGAACAGTCTAGCGTGAAAACAGGAAGAACATAATAAACATCTAAAACCTCAGGAGGGAGGGAGAGTGTAGGGGAAGGATCCAGCGCATCAAGGTGCAGAAGGGGAAATACGCATCTCAAAAGCAGTTATATAAATGAAAAGCTTAATATAATTCTTTTGTAGTTGCTATATGCAATTAATTCTGAAATTCATCTTAAAAAGAGGAAGTGTTAACTACCGACTTGTTTTATAAGAAGTGTTGCCTTTAGAATCCTTTTAATATGCATCTAGCCATTTTAAATGGATGAGGTGTTTAATCTTTAATGACAGGTATTGGTAATTAAAATGTCTGTGACAGAGCTGAACTTTCAAGAGAGCATTCATAATTTGGTGCAGTTGTTACTACCATAAAGGGGCAAAATATAAAGCCTCAGTTCCTCTTAGCTATACTAAGCTACCAAAGTTCTTCAAAGTCCCTATACAAGAAAATCCACATACAGTAATAACACCAAAAAATAATTATATTAGGAGTAACAGGCGTCTGGAATTTTATAATGCTAAATTAATTCATCCTCATGTCTCCAAGGTTGCTATTATTCTCTCCATTTTACGGAAGAGGAAATTGAGACACAGAGAGGTTAAGTAAGTTGCCCAAGGTCATACTGCTGGGGTATAGCTGAATTTAAAGGATCAATCTCTTGAGCCCAAGCTTTTAAATACTATGTCTTCCTGTTTCATATAAGTTAGTAGTATCACTTGATCTAGCAATGCAAATTCCAGGCTTCTTGCTTGGGTTGCAAAGAAAACTATTTACTTTACCTATTTTCTTTTAAAAAAAGAAAAGTTCTGTAACAATCAGGAACATGTTTTTTTGTTTACAAGATAATATTGTCTATTCATTCATAAGGCTTACCATGACTAAAATGTTCTGAAAAAAATAGACATGATTCTAAATTCTTAATCACATTGTTTTCATTACAAATCTTACATAAATAATAAATGTCTATGCAATAACAACAACAGATAAGAAATGTCTATGCAATAACAACAACAGAAAAGAGATAGATTTCTGAAGTAACTATATGGCAACTTGCTTTGACTGGGCACTAGTCTTTTTATTATAGAACTATAATTTACTTTCTCCTGATCCCTTCCCCTCTAAATTTTCTATCCTATCACTAAGAAGAATCAATTAGAGCATTTTACTTGATATTCTGAAAATAATCTATTTTGTCACCTATCCAGCTCTGCCACGAATAATAAATACATTTCTTTCTCAAAGGAAAAATGACTGCTTGGGAACATTTCCCTCCTGGTGGCTCCTTCGAATGGTAGAACAGTAATATGGCCCTGGCCGGTTTTGCTCAGTGGTTAGAGCATCAGCCTGCAGACCAAAGGGTCACAGATTCGATTCCCGGTCAAGGGCACCTGCCTCAGTAGCAGGTTCAATCCCCAGGAGCACAAGTGGAAGGTAGTTAATCCCTCTCTCTCCCTCAACCCCTCTCACTCCTCCCTTTCTTCCAATCTCTCTAAAAAAAATCAATGGGAAAAATATCCTCCAGTGAGGATTAAAAAACAAACAAAAATTAAACAGAACAGTAAGTACAGAGGACAGAACCTATGTGTGCACATATCTGAACCAGAGAAAAATGAGCAAGGCCCTTCCACAGGCAGTTCTCCCGCTTCCTCTCAGGCAACTATACTTGTCCTAATGACAGTCTATTTTAATCAATTGCATTTTAAGTAATTGATTAAATGTAAAAGGCAAACATTTTATGATCACTACCTCCCTTTTGTTGGCAACAAATAATATAGGAGAAAAAAAATTGTCCAAAGGTTTTCTATTGAAATCTCAAAATTTTAGGACTGAAAAGGCCTTCAAGAGATCAGCAATAGTATAACCCTTAAATTCATAGATGAAAAAAGCTAAACACAGAGACACAGAGTGATTAAAGTTAAGAGAGTCTTTATGCGTTATTGTATCTTCTACCATGAATAAGAACTACAACTTGAGCTTCCCAGTTTGGTTTCTCTATAGCCACATTTCAAAAGAAAACACATTTCCTTTATCTCCAAACACCGAGGGCACAAAAAGAAGCAGAGTTGAAAATTACTCATCTTTCCTAATAATAGAGAAACATGCAAATTAACCATCACTCCGCTACACCCACAGCCAATCAGAGTGAGTATGCATATTAACCCAACAATGATGGAGGTTAATTTGCATACGCAGGCGCAGAGCAGTGTGAAGCCTGCTATGAGGGGAAGGGGGATGGCGGAGGAAGCTACTGGAGTGGTGCTCCGGACAGAAGCAAGGATGTGCGGGCTCCGGGCGGCCAGGGAGCAGGGACTTGCCGGCTCCCAGGCGGCCGGGGAGCGCGGACTTGCTGACTCCTGGGCTCCCGGGGAGCAGGGACTTGCCAGCTCCCTGGCGGCTGAGAGTGAAGCCAGGAGCCTATTCTTGCACAAATATTGTGCAATGGGCCTCTAGTTGAAATATAGTATGATGAAGTACAATGCTTCCCAAATGTCAGTTCACGGCAAAGTTCTCAGTGGTCAATAGCAAAATGAGAAAAAGAACAATGTGAAAGTTTTCTAACAAGATAAATGTATGTGATTTAAGCAACTGTACTTTACTATATAATTATGACATTCTTATTTTGATGTTAAATGGTCCTTTCCTTTTTCTTTGTGTGAGAAGAAAAAAATTTGGAAATGTGTCAGTTCTCCATAACCCTTCTACATTAGTTATCTACTGCACTGCAACAAATTACTCCCAAAGCTAGCAGCTTAAAACAATAAACCTTTATTATCTCACATAGCTTCTGAGGCTCAGGAATCCAGTAGGAGCTTAGCTGGATGGCTCTGGCCCTCATGTGTGGTTCTCATGAGGCTACATTCAAGATGTCAGGGGTCATTGGGGAATAAAGGGGGACATCTATAATACTTTCAACAATAAAGATAAAATTTTTAAAAACACACACACAAAAACCAGATATCAGCTGGGGCTGAAATCATCCGAACACCTGAGTGGGTTGAAGGAACTGTCTCCAAGATGGCTCACTCATGTCACTGTTAGCCAGAAGCCTCAGTTCCTCTCCATATGGGTCTCTCCCAGGGATGCTCATGACATGAAAGATGGCTTTCAAGGTGAGTGATCCAGGAGAACAAAAGCATCCAAGACAGAACCACAATGTATTTTATAATTTAATCTCAGAAGTGGTACACAATTACTTCTGCCATACTCTACTAGTTACAAAGACCAGTACAACTTGGGAAGTGTTAATACCAAGAGGCAGCATTATTGAGGACCATCTATGGAGAATGGCTACCAGTAACACAAATTTTTAAAAAATTATTTTACTAGTCCATGACATCAAAAGTCTAGAATCTGTTGTAGTAGAAAGGACATAAAGGATCATTGTTAGTCTCTTAAATATCTTTCACTGCCAATGTGCTCTGAAAACTATAATACACTGATGAAAGAAACTGAAGACAACACATAAATGAAAGAATATACCGTGTCCATGGATTAGAAGAATTAATATTAGTAAAATGTCCATACTACCTAAAGAAAACTACAGATTTCAATGCAATCCCTATCAAAATACCAATAGCATTTTTCACGAAATTAGATCATATAATCCTATAGTTTACATGAAACCACAAAGACCCTGAATAGCCAAAGAAATCTTGAGAAAGAAGAACAAAGTTGAAGGTATTACACTCCCTTATTTTAAACCATACTACAAAGTTATAGTATTCAAAACAATATGGTACTAGCACAAAAACAGATTCATAGATCTAGAAATAAACTCACAGTTATATATTCAACTAATCTACAACAAAGGAGGCAAGAATATACAATGGGGAAAAGATAGTCTCTTCAATAACTGGTGACGGGAAACTGGCCACATACATTAAAACACACACACACACACACACACACACACACACAAGAAAAACTGGACCACTTTTTATACTATATATAAAAATAAGTTCAAAATGAATTAAAGACAAACACAAGTTCTGAAACCATAAAATTCCTAGAAGAAAACATGGGTAGTAAACTCTTTGACATAGGTCTTAGCAATATTTCTTTGGAGTCTCCTTAGGCAATGGCAACCAAAGCAAAAATAAACAAATGGGACTACATCAAACTAAAAACTTTTGCATAGTGAAAGAAACCATAAAGAAGGAGGAGGAGGAGGAGGAGGAGGAGGAGGAGGAGGAGGAGGAGGAGGAAAGCCAATTTACTGAATGAGAAAAGATATTTTCAAATGCTCAACATCATACTCATCAGGGGAATGCAAATCAAAAAATCACAATGAGATATCACCTCACACCTGTCAGAATGGCTATTGTAAAAAAAAAGACAACAAATAACAGCTTTGCTGAGGATTTGGAGAAAAGAGAACCCTCCTGCACTGTTAGTGGGATTGTAAATTGGTGCAGCCACTATGGGAAAACATAATGGAGGCTCCTCAAAAGATTAAAGACAGAACTAGCATAAGACCCAGCAATTCTATTTCTGAGTATTTGTCTGAAGAAAACAAAAACACTACTTTGAAAAGATATGCGTACCCCTATCCTCATTACAGCATTATTTATTATTTGCAATAGCTAGGAAATGAAAGCAACCTAGGTCTTCATCAATAAATGAATAAAGAAGTTGTTTCTCTCTCTCTCTCTCTCTCTCTCTCTCTCTCTCTCTCTCTCTCTCTCTCTCTCTCACACACACACACACACACACTATGGAATATTACTCAGCCCCAAAGGAATGAAATCTTGCCATTTGTGACACCATGGATGGACCTAGAAGGCATTATGCTAAGTGAAATAAGTTAGACAGAGAATGACAAATACCGTATGATTTAACTCAGATGTGGAATCTAAAAGGCAAAATAAAACAAAAGAGAAACAGACACATACATACAGAGAACAAACTGATGGTTGCCAGAGGGAAGCTACATGGAGGGAAGAACAAAAAAGGTGAAGGAGATTAAGAGGCACATACTTCCAGTTATAAAATAATCACAGGGATGTAATGTGCAGTACAGGGAATATAGTCAATAATATCACAGTAGCTTTGGTGACAAATGGTTATTAGATATCGTGGTGACCATTTTGCAAGTATATAAATGTCGGGTCACTATGTTGTACACCTGAAATTAATACACTATTGTATGTCAACTATACTTTAATGAGAATAATATTAAATTTATAAAAGTATGATGCAAAACTTTTTTAAAACCTTGCCAGAGCATGAACATGAAGAATAGAGGGCAAAATAACATTGGCAAGTCTACTCTCCATTTTAGGAATTACAAGCAAAAGTCATCATGGGAATAGTAGGCAGTTTCCATTGCATTTCATTAATATAAAGAAAAAGCATTTAAGTTTTAGGCATTTAAAATGACAATCGTCTTTCAGACAGTTGGAAAGGACTTGAGAAAAACATTTGTTGGAATAAATGGAATGTGCGTTGGCTTCTGTGGTCAAAATTTCTGGGACTCAGCTGAAACAAGATTCTGGCTTAAGACTTATATGGTTTTCATCACCCTATAAACATTAACATTATTGATGCAGATCTGTCGCTTGAAATATTTTACCCATATCCTCCACGGCAAGGAATTTTCTTTTTACCCATTCATCTCTAGTGACAAATTTGTGGCACTTACAAATTTAAAAGGCTGTCAAAATCTAATAATGAAATCTTGGGGAGAGTCATGTGGGGGCACAGATCAGAAAGAACCAAAATTAATTTCAGAGGATTTACTACATAGGTTACGGGTCACAAGGAGGTGAGTTTCTCTATATTGTGAAATCTACAGAAGCAATACCTTCCCAGAAGTAAAGAAAAAGGAGAAAAGGAATTAGTGTTAGTCAAGCCATAGAATGAAGTTAGAAACACATTACAGAAACCAGCACATAGACAGCATGGAAAACCATGCTGTCAGTGACTTAAATCCATGCCAGGGCCCATACTTGTTTTAATAATGGCTATTACTAAATGTCAGGCATACTTTTTAACTATTGATAACTCACTAGAAAAATTTTCCATCTTCACAAGCACTAAATTTAAAGACTTGAGATCTATAACTTTTCTCTAGAAAGTGTAACCAAAATGGAAAGATAGCTTTAAAAGAAAAAAGGTCAGAGCTTTTTCCCTTGCCTGAGCCTCTACACTGTACCTGCTACTAGAATGTTCAACGGCTAGCAGCACACTGAGGAAGGCAAGTCAGATCAACATCAACGGCACTGGATGATAGAAGACAACAGAATAGATGCAATAAAATATTTGAGAAAAAATAATTTTCCACCTAATATTTCACACCCAGGGAAATTATTATTCACTAGAGGCCCGGTGCACGAATTCATGCACCAGTGGGGTCCCTCGGCCTGGCCTGTGGGGATTGGGCCAAAACCGGCTCTCTGACATCCCCCGAGGAGTCCCATATTGCAAGAGGGTGCAGGCCAGGCCGAGGGACCCCACCAATGCACAAATCCATGCACCCGGCCTCTAGTATGCATATAAGATCTTTGGTTAATCTCTTCCCACCCCCCTACCCCCAAGATTCATCAGTCTGTTCCATGTTTCCATGCCTCAGGTTTTTGCTCCTGCGTTCAGCATCTGCCTCCTGGTGGTCAGTGCATGTCATAGCTATCAGCAGGTTGGCTGGTTGGCCAGTCGCTTAGGCTTTTATATATATATAGATGTGGGAGAGTAAAATACCTTTACAACACGTATAAACTCAGAACATTTCTCTCTCACATACCTTCAAACAGTTATCCTTAGTAATAGAATTTTATTTAATGTTTTTTCTTCTTTTCTGACTTTCCATGTACTAGTGTAATAAATGGTTTGAATTTGCTTAATGAACACCCTTTCCCTAAAGAGTTTAAAGCGGAGATTACTTCTTTGATTTTCTTCCTTTTCCCATCACTTGTAAATAATTTAAAAATAGCATATCGCATTTCCTAAATGGAATTCAGATATGCATTTAAGTGACTTAAACCTCATGAGGTGACTGAAAATTTTCCCCATGTAGAAACCAATTTTCTCTGTCTAATCAGAACACTCCAAATTGGGTTTATTGCCAAAAGAAAACCAAAAAGTAAAACAAAACATATTTGAGATAGCAGGAATTAGGTATATAGAGCTATGAAAGTTGTATATCAAAGTATTTACCAGAGAGATTTGTTTTTATACACCTAGACAATTACTGCAGGAGTTATATTATGTTCCTGAATATGGCATGTAAAAGGAACTTGGAATATCAGAATTATATATTTGAAGTCAACATAATTTTATGTAAGAAATAGGTATACTATTCCTTAATACAGAGACTAATATTTATGTCAAGTTTCCATGGTAAACACCAGTATTTCCTCTATCTTAATACACAATGTACAATTGCAAACTAAAAATGAAGTAAGTTTATTGTTTAATAAAAGTATAAAGAATAATACTAAAAACACTATCCCCTTTCATTTGTGACATGCATAAACAAGAATGGCAACTGTCACCGAGTTTTCTTCAATAACATAAGCATCATGGTTAAAGACCTCTAGTGATGCTAAGCATAAACATTACGCAGACAGCTTACCTATTAAGAGCAAAGACTTTGAAGTAGACTTAGTTTTAAATCTTGGCTCTACTATTAACAGTTTCCCAACTTATTTGATCTTCAGTTGTTTCATTGATCGAATGGGGGGAAACAGCAACTAGCTTTAGAGAATGGTGAATATGAGATTATATGATTAAGTTTTACTATAAGCCTGGCACATAAGGGCTCAACAAACGCTAACAGTTATAATCAGCATCACCACCACACCATTATCATCTGCTGGGTGAACAAAACAGAGCACACAAAACAAAAACTGGAGTGAACCATTCTAATATAGACAGAGTATTCAGCATTAGGCACAGCGCTGTATAAATACATTTGCATCTCTGAGGCCTGGGAGTTTACACAAATGTATGAATCAGGCCTGGTTATAATGAGAGAGAGAAGGGTAGGGGCTGGAGGTACACTGAAGAGGCTTGTACCCTCTCCTAAGGGCATTCAAACTTTAGTTATTTTTAAAATTCCTGTGCTAGCCAGACAAAAATCCTATGGAATATGGCCTGTAGGTAACTGTTTTTCACCTCGTGAACTGAGACTATTATTCAAGCCCTCAAGCTGCCCTGAAAGAAATTAGAAAACATGATTCCTAGATTCCAATGTATCACTGCTATTTTCCTAGGTTTCTCATTTAATAAATTTGTTTTTCTTCCAAAGAATAAAAGTTACACATTTTATTATAGCAAATTAGGAAAGTGCACAGATGTGTAAAGGAGAAAATACATAATACACACAATTTTATCACTTAGGAGCATCTCCTCTTAACTTTTAGGAATTTTTCCTTCAACTCTTCCTAGGCATATTTTTCTTCTGCAATACAAATATGAATCTAACTTTTTGGCTGAATACTTGAAAATTTAATTAGGATTCTTTGGAAACATAATATTAAATGATTGTAAATTACTCAAGTATATAGACACACATTAGTTAATCCAGTCTTTTTTTATTGAACATGTTCCTTTGCGTTCTCAGTTTTTCAATTTTATAGTTAACACTGTATGAGTAAGTTTATGCATAAGATTTAAAGATTAACTTGCTTCCTTAGGACACAATCCACCAAAAAGAATGAACTGATCAAAATAAAAAAAGGCAATGATACATACTGATTTACACACTGAAATAGTTCTATGAATTGGCATTCTCCCAGAAGGACAGAGGAAAGAATGCCTTTTTGGCTACTTGTTCAGCAACTATGAGTCTGTGGGTATTTTTAACACATATTTCAAATTAAAATTCCAAAATTGCTCTTCACACATCATTAAAACAGGGAAGTGGATTTAAAGTCTTACACAAGAAGTGATTTTGATTCTGAAATTAATGCCAATATAACTTCAAAGTTATATTATTTTTACTAATAGTGGGTTGTAATGTATTGATCCTCTGAAATCCTCTATATTAATACAAATGGATCTGTATGATCTGATGTCAATTATTTAAGGTATTGGGGAGCAAAACCAGGGTGAGATATTAAATATTAAATCCAGGAATAATATTATAATGGTCATTCCAGCCCTAACCGGTTTGGCTCAGTAGGTAGAGCATCGGCCTGCAGACTGAAGGATCCCGGGTTCGATTCCAGTCAAGGGCATGTACCTTGGTTGTGGGCACATCCCCAGTAGGGGGTGTGCAGGAGGCAGCTGATGGATGTTTCTCTCTCATCGATGTTTCTAATTCTCTATCCCTCTCCCTTCCTCTCTGTAAAAAATCAATAAAATATATAAAAATATAAAAAACAAATAAATAAAAAATAAAGTCATTCCAGCCAATTTTTTCAAGTAACGTCAATCCTGAATTCCTCTTCTTCAGAGCTTATTATAAGAATAATAATTTTTAAGAATAAAAATTATAAGAGCTAATTATAAGAATAAAAATTAAAACAGTGTATCTTACAGCAACATTCTCTTGTGGGTACACTACAGAATGTAAAGTCTATCTACCTAAGAGTAAAGCAGCACCAGTATGTCAGCGACACTTAATATAAACTCTATAATCATCCGGAGTCAGCTGTTTCAATTAAACTTGCAGGGGTGTGAGCTGATGTGAAGATCAGGGCTTTATAAAGGTGATCAGACTCTATGGTGATTCTCTGCCCCAGCCCTCTGTCTTAAGACAGGTGAAAGCTGGCATCACGTAACATGTTCAGAGGGTTAATAACCAGAGTTTTACATTTCCCAACGGATAGTATGAAGACAAAAAAACCCCCCACAGGACTAGGATACTATATTTTCTTATTTATTTCATGAGACTGTTATATAAAAATCAAATATAAGAACAGCTAGGCATTTGAAAAATAAAACATCATTACCACTAGATGTTATAAACTGGTGTGTTTTTGAAGCACTAATTATCAGTTAAGTTTAAAAAGAAGCTCCTGAATTCAAAGTTCCTTAAGGCAGGATCATGTATGTTGTGATTCCCGTGTTTTCTAGCACACTGCCCTTGAATTGGAAACGTAATTATTTGTTGAATAAATAAACAGAATTAATAAGCTATATTTGAACTGTATTATATGTAAAATGTTTTTCAAAATATTTTCACATAGCAAATGAAAGTGTTAGTAGCAACATGTTTCTAAAAATTTTATATCCTCTATACTAGAAACAAGCTATTACATTATTCCTAATTTTTGTGCTCTGTAACATACATTGCAAAATAAATTCTCAATCAGCATCTTATCTTAAAATGAAGCACTGTCTTAGTCCATTAGATATTCAAGGGAGGAGACAAGAAAATGACTATATATGTCAATTAAAGCAATTACAGAACAGAAAGATGTTGGGATGAATATCCATCAAGTTAGTTTTAGAACACATAAGAGGCATCAGAGTTTTAGAGGGTGGGGGGAAGCAAAAGTGCCCTATCTTGGCTGAGTAGCACTATTAAATTCAGATGCAGGGTTCTATTTAGTTTGGACAGGTCCCAGCCACAGAACAAAGTCAGTCTGTCTTAGTACCATAACTGAATTCTACAAGTTAACAGCTTTTCATGAAAAGCTGCCATTTCAAAATGTCAATCAAATCTGAGCATAAGTGGGAACTCCTGCAGAAATAACCAGCTGCAGGTTTGAAAAACATTTTTCACTGAAAGTGGAAACACAAAAGATGTTTGAACGGGATCTCTTTTCATTCCTGTAACAGTAGACGGCCATTTTCACAACATCAAGGACAGAAAACAGAGGACAAAATTGCAAATAATGTCTTGAAAGGGCTATTTGCAGGGGTGATGACTGATTCAAGTTACAAATGACAGAATTACTGGCAAATGGGAACTCATTAATATGAAATTGTTTGTTTCTCATTAACTGATCACAGTCTTAGACTATTCTTTTAATTGCACTTGAATGATGATGCCATACAGAATGAAATGTCCCTTCCAGTTTTGACATTTATTTTCAACCTCTCTAAAGAAACTGATGATGGTATCACTTCATTTTAAAAGGAGGGGAGGCAATTCACCAACTACAGTTTATGAACAAATAAAAAAGAAACATTATTTCACTTTTCAGAATGTCAAAGATAATAAAAATACTATGCATCAATATTGCTTCCTTCTTCCAAGAAAAAGTCCCTTGTAAGCAATGCTATAATAAAGTGAAACTAAATCATAGAGCAGTAAATATGATATACTATAAGAGTTTATGTGGATAGGAGATAGGACTTATGGAGACGTACATGAGAACACAAGACTGAAGAAGGCCTACCACCATGCTTTATCTCCAGACATATAAAATAGCAAAAAGAGTAATCAGAAAATAGCTTTTTTAAATTGTTCACAACTTGAAGAGTGATACAACACAAACATCCTCCAAATATTTTCTTCGTACATTACACATTTCAACAAATCTTTTGTTCATTTGTTGGCAGCTGATAGGAGAATTAAGTATATTCATTGACATGATGACTCCTCTCAACACCAATGGAATGGTCTGTGCAGTAGAGATGATATCAATGTTGACTTGCTTTTGTAGAAGTAAAGGTAAAATGAAAACTGTAGTTTAAAAGGCACTATCTAAACCATAATGTTCTATTAGAAATTTTTTGGCTCCCACTGTTTACCAATTTTTATTTATTTGGAAGATGTAGAGAAGTTATTGAACCTTGTTTATATATTTATTATATCCCAAATTGTTGTTACTCGAATATGAAAACAAAAAGGTAGTTAGAACTTAGACTCCTACCTCCAAATGAATGCTACAAACAGTTCAATCCAAAAAGTGCTGTAATATGGTATGGGATTATTCAGGGACACCAAAGTCTGCCTTCTTTTATTTTTCAAAAACAGTTCAATTTCTCACATTTTCAGAATTTGGACTTTCTCTGCTTTAATGACACAAAATTAACAAACATCTATCCCAAATGCAGGTTTAATTAATTTTGATCTAATAGTAGTTATGATCTAATTAACATGCTTATCTCGAGCCCAAATTGTGGTTCTCTGGTTTCACATACCTTTATCTACCTCGGAATTTCTCTTGGGTTTATACAAATATTATTAGGTGCTTATTTGTATATAAAGAAAGCAGATATAATAAAGCTCACTAATCTCCCTTAATGTTTCCGAACGAGCCACAACTCATGTTTAGCTACATATACCAATCACATTCTCCATTATAGAGAAAAATACTCTTCATCCTAATTTGAGTAAATAAATTCAGTTTTAATATATCTACTTCCAAATATGAAATGGTTAAGCCTTGGCACAAGGGTGTCTTTTACTTTATTTTTAGAACTTTTCAGTTAGTACTGTAGCATGCACACATCTTCCTAAGAGAATATCCAATATTTAGTTCCAAATGCTTTCAATTCTTATGTTCAAACAGCTGTATGAGGTTGCAGAGCTTGTGAAAAAGAATTCCGTGGTGGGGAGGGTGGGCATGAGTTGGTTACCAGTTGTCACCCAAAGATAAGAATTACTTTATTGGGATATTACAAATGCAAATGGTGAACGTGGTATAAACTGTATACTAGATTTTAGTTAGAATGTCTAAAGCTATCACACAAGGCATTCATCTGCATTCCCTGTTTATGGGAATGAAATATGTAGTCATTTGAAGTCCACAATATGTATACTGTGTTTGTAATAACTGCAGATTTTACAAGCACATTATTCTTTCCATTAGGATTAAAACCTCACCGAATAGCAATTTGTGAAAGAATTCTAGCAGGGCCCGGAGCCCAGAACTCTGACCTCTGATGAGATGCTTGGCAGCAACAAACTCTGGGTCTAGGCAAAACATCTGGTTTGAGTTAGACTTCCTGAAAAAATAGCCGCTGTACTGGGGAAACTGGTATTCACTCAGCTTTGTATATATACTTTGACTGACTTCAACACTGCTATAGGGGGAAAAGAGATAAAAAAAAGAAAGACTCCACTAGAATGCCTGTCAATCATGATAGACTCCTTGGTGGCCTCTCTAGAATTAAGCTCTCGTATTAACTAGAACAGCCTTTCTTTCCATATTCCTTGAGTACTTTTTTCCACGTTATAGCATATAAAATGTACAATGACTTCAACATGAGTCCAGGTTTGTTATTAGCAAACACAACAGTACATTATTTTTCTTTTAATCTCTCCAGGGAAGGAATCACCCATTAATTTTACCTTCATTCTGTTTATATATGGAGGGGAAAAAAGATAAAACAATTATGTTTTGAGAGTTCCTATACATTTGGTAGATGTTAAAATTAAAAAAAATCAAATAGATTCTAACTGTTCCTTTCTTCAAAAAATGATAGACTTATATGTAGTAGCAATGTTTAATGGGAAGAGGTTCTTTTTAGTTTTTTGCAAATTTGATAAAAATCACAATTCAAAAATGACTCCTCTAATATATATACTAGAGGAAAGATGCTCTGGATTAACATGCAGACATGAAAGAACAATTTGGAGACAGGACATTATTAAAGGTTCCCTGCCCACTTTCATCTTCTGATGAGCACGTTTAGCAGGACAAATGTGGAAATCCATCCACTGCGTGTTGAGTTAAATCTCTAGTTATTTAAACTCATCAAAAGAGAACCATCAAATTATTTCACCTTCTTATATACGGGTTGGGCAAAAGTAGGTTTACAGTTGTAATACATAAATAATAATAATACAAGAATAAAACTTCCACATTCTCACAACTATAAACCTATTTTGGCCCACCCCTATACACACAGTCCTAAAGTAGGGATCTTATATATCAGACCAAAGCTGGCCTGAAACTTTGAACAGTGCTGCAAAGGAAAAGGGCAATATCTAGGTGAGTTGTTTTTTATAACAAAGGCTAATGTGAGGGCTTACCAGAGCATAAAAGCAGGATAGTCCAATGCAGTATTCCCTATCTTGACTGTGAATTGATTTGAGTTTCTAGTAAAAGCAGAAATATAACCTAATTTATTCCAGTGTCAATGTGTAAGATTAAAATCAGATGGGATAATAACTGGGAGCATGATTCACTTTGAAGGATCTGGGAGAGTTTTGTGGATCTCAGGTGGTGGTAAAGTGCCATTTTACCTTTCTGTATATCACCTGAATTTAATTATTACCTTTGTGAATAGAAGTGCAAACTAATTTAAATTCAGTCTTTTGAAGGAACAGTGTGGAACAGAATGCAAATTAATAAGTGTATATTTCTTTAGGTACGAATTAACTTCTCTACCCCAGTGGCATTGGTAACGACTCCACTGAATGCTAACATGTTATAAAACATCAATATTGTCCACCTACAGGTATCAGAGGTTTGCACCCCCCCCCCTTTACCATGCTTTAGGGAGCTATTCAGGAATAACTACCGTTATTTATACTCTGCTTATGGATGAAAAGTAAACTCTTATTGACCAAATTCAAGCCAGAGTCTGAAGTTCCTCGGCATCCTCAAGACACACACGAACTTGCAGCACACAGTTTTTAATGCATGCCACTGCTGTTACTCAGTAAATTATACACCTTACACTATCTCCACATTATACAATTTTTAAAAGTAACATACACATTTCTACTACAAAGTCTTGTCATTTCTATGCTAATCAGACTCAACAAAATAATTGTGGGAAAGTAAAAATATTTGCTTCTCCAAACTCTGTTTCTTGAATCCATAATTTTTATATACTCTAATATAAAATGTTCATTTGCCAGCTTTTCGTAAAGTCCCATGGAGCTTAAATTCAGCACTACTTTTCTCCACGTTCTTGCAACCTTCTTTTGTACACACACCATGCACACAACCCCTCTACACTTAGCTCAATACAAAATTAAATGTTTCTCTAAAAGATATTAATTTTAACACAAAATAAGTTAATAAAAGATGAGACAAAATTCTCACTTAAATGTAATTTTATGAGAATATATTGTGAAATAAAATACAGACAGATGGTATTAAATTTCTATAGGCATACATTTTCTTTTCTACCTCAAAACGAGGATAAACCAAACCTGTATGTTCATTTCAGAAAGAAGGCAGAGGCAGTTTTAAAACTGTGTAAGGACACATGTGGAGTTATCATGCATATTTATATGTAACCATACTATAGCTACATGGTGACAGATTTAGGAATAAAGTTTTTAGAATAACCATTGCCTGGAATGCCTACATAAATTATTTTTGGAAGAATGCATTCCCTTAAACCTAATTGTTTAACAACCTATATTTAAATCAGAGCATAAACATAAATGTACAGGACTTGATACCTGTAGTTTTTGCATTTTGTCTGATTAAAAAGAAAGTCATTACATAATTCTGAAGGACACTCAGAGAGACTGTTTGAAGCAAAGGGAAGGGGTCTGCTCTGTCACCCTCCTTATGAAAGCAGCAGCAAATAAAAACACATTCTTCCTGATGCAACTTTAGAATGCATGTATTTCAACCTTGTGCGTACAGATAGAGAAAACTGAGCATAACAATGAATACTAACAAAAAATAACAGTAGTGATTTTGTATTCTAATAGTACTTTTACACTGGAATTAAATGGCAAATTTTCTTTCCAAAAGGCATAAAGAGCATTTCATCCCTAACCCCCTGCGTTTTTGAAAGCTATGGCCACAAAGGCACATTTATAAAATAAGCCCCCACTTGTTAAAACTGTAACATTGCCACCATCACTAGAGTTTCACCTTAGTGACTTAAATAAATATAAATAAAGTAATAAACACTATATGTTTTATAGCGTTCTATGAACCAGGGGGGAAATCACCTTACAAAATAACCTCCTGGCAAATGCAGAAGAAAAGCTAACTTTGCTTTGCCCATATTTTCTGAGTTCCCAGAATATAAGCAGCGCTAGGGGAAACCTAGCTTATTTAACTGAAAGACTTCTGCTTATTTCATTTTCCACATTAGCCTTTCTGCAAAACAAGGGGGGAAAGTATTAAACAGAAAAGGATGGAAGAATTAGAGAAGGGCAATCAATATAATAAAAATATTTTGGGGTTTTAAATAAAATATCTTTCATAGTCTATGTTTTTACGATGACTTTGCTAGAAATCTTCCTACTGACTGAGGTTAGATATTGAAAATAAGCGCCATAAGAATCAGACATGATGACCTGCTACCCGAGGTGGTCAAAATGCCCAGCAAGTAAGTTACTCCTTTTGCTTTCTTATTAATTCAGTGCTGGTAAAACTCCATGCTACTGCTGTCAGATGGCTGTCGTGTAAACTGTTTTATTTAGAACTGAAGAATAAAAAATTTAATGGCTGTCACATGAACAACTTTTAAAAATATATTGTTTCAGACTTGTTAATATTCTAATGGAGATTTTGTAGAGTTTGAATATAATTTTCGAGTCATCACCTGGATAATAGCAATAACAACAACACTTATTTTAAATAACTCCAAATTATATACAGTTGAGTAAATTTAATTTGTTTTCATTTAAGGTCTTCTAAAGTTGAGGCCAGCGTGCTGAAGAAAAATATTAAACTATCTATAACCCTGTGTCAACATATGATGCTACTGGGAATGGTAAGCGAATTAATTTTCCTTGGAAAATTAATTACTTATGACTTACAGTTGTAAAAGCAAACAACGTAACTCAGGATTAGGGCACATTTAATTTCTGTTTGTAGTAGCGATTAAATTAATTTCATATAATTCATGGTATGTAATGGAAAGCAGAACAAAAATGAAATTCTAGACAATGACTGACACAGAAAAATGTACATATTTATGAAGCTGATCCAAAAATAAAGGTCATGGAATTAATTACTGGCTAATAAACCAATATTTTTAATGGTTCTGCAATAATGAATTTTTAGCATAGTTTTTGAGAAAGCTTCACCAAATAGAAAAGTCTGACACAGAGAAACAAAACAGAAAACTGTAACAATATCCTGTAACGTCTCCTAAATCTCGCCATCCCCTGGCCTCCCAGCCTCCCAATAAGTGCTGGAGTAAGGATTTACACATCTTTTATTTATAATAATAATTCTTGCCCAAATAGATATGGGGCAGCTGAAATTAAGTATACTATTAAATAATTTGGGATGACGTTCTTAAAATTACAACTAAATTCTCTTCCCCTGACATCCAAATAGTAAAGGGCTTCTAAAATGGATCATCTGCGATTCATTTTTGGGCACCTGGGTACTACTAAGACAACACATTTTGGCTAATTAACAAAGCCCTAAGAATATATGCACAGCTGCATATATGAAAATATTCGTCTTTATACTCCATCACTTCTTACCTGTTCCAATTAAGCCAGACATAATCTTTCAATTTTGGATTTCAACTTCATGGTATAACTCACGTGTTAGGATAAAGAACTAAATCTTGCCCTAATGCTAATTGTAATTAAATAGTTTAAAGTAGCTATGTGAAATGTCATTGTCCTGGTATATTAAAAAATACACAAAATCAAAACATTTCACATTCTGGTAATAAACTGTCACTAGCCACCTGGTGAAATCATTGTTAGTAAAATTCCCACTGACATTTGGAATCATTTGGCAATGAGAAAGCAATCATTTTGACACGTTCTTTTAAAGTAAAGTAAAATATTTCTATGACTTATGCTTTTAGAAATAAGTTGATGTAGACTTCTGATGAAAGATATAGTATGAACAATAGGAAAACTATAATCATACAAAATATATTTTCCCCTCAAAATTTTATTTTTACAAATTTTAAACTAAAGTATTCCCTTTCCTAATCACACCCTCTATTACAAAAAAGCGTTTACTGTCCCCATATTACCTTCTCTCTTAAGAAATATATTTATAGAGAGAAAAATTAATTTATGTAATGCACTTGAGAAAATTTTTAAAATTACTAAAAATATTCTAAATTCCATTATAATATTAAAGGAAGAAGAAATTGTGACATTACTCTGTAGTCTTCCAGAAGAGTTTTTGAAGTAACTCTGCACTGTGAAAAGATTTCTTAAGGAGAGAAACTTTTCCCTCCTAGAGAAGCTGTGACTTAAGCATAATTAGAAAACATTTTTGCTCTATTTTGAAGAGTAAAACTAAATGAAGCAATAGAAACCTCCCCTCTCTGACTTGTTTTTCTAAAACACAGGGTTACTCTTATTTCAAAATAGACCTCACTCAGAATAACCCAGATGGAAAAGGGATCTGTTTAGAAATACCCTAGATAGGTTCACGTTGGAGTAGGACGCACATCTGGCTTTTTTTCAACTGGTAAAGATACCCAGGAGACTAAAACATCACCTTCCACTCTCAGAGAACTTAAACTTGACTTTATTTCCTTTCATTCTTGGCTTCGACCACAGAACAGGTTTTTAAGAAGGGGGCAGGGGGGAGAGAAAAAGAACGAAAGAAGAAAATCATGTCCTTCTGGCTCCGCTCTACCCTGCTGCCCACATCAGTGCTGCCTAACTACACTGATGAAAAGAGACACGGGGGGCGGGGACGAAAGAAAGAGAACACAGGACGCTGTTCCGACTGGCAGTCCAGTCCAGAAGACAGGGAAGACTTGCACTTACATTCCCCCTTAGAACACACATACAAAACAGACTCTACATTCTCTTAATTTTTAAATGAAGCGCAGAAGTCTCTTTAGGCATCTTTCTTTTAATACAATTCACATTCATATTTCAGTAGAATGACTACAGGGGAATCACTAATTTTTTATCTAAACCATGTCGTTTTGACAAACGTTATACATAACCAGCTATAAATCTACAACAAGCCTCAAATACTAAAGAGTTGGTAATATATGATGAGAAACAGCTTGATTATGGTAGAGGCAAGGCAGGCTGTCAACAAACAAACAGCTGTTTCATATTGGCAACCCATAACTCAATCCTGCATCCCAACAAACTGAGGAGTTTGTTTCTGATGTTGCTGTTGTTTTTAACTAGTCTACCCTCTTCCCCTCCCATCTCCACACTACTGAGTTAACTTAAACATTAGATGTGAACCACAACAGAAGAATCAGGTATACAAGGATAGCAAGTAAAGCACTATTGACTTAGAAAAAAGAAAAATCCTGTCGATAATAACTGACATAAGTTCAAAGTGTACTTTCCAATGCAAGTTCAAATGCCTATCTCTCCCTGTATAACACGTCCTGTCATTGCTGTAGTATCTGAGGCAGCTCGGCAATAGCCTGTTTCCTCATTCCTGGACCATGACCACAGCAATGCCAACATGCAGATCCTTTGTTCTGAAAGCTCTCCCACAGCTTCTTCCGTCCTCTTGTTTAGGAGGCAATGGACATGCACATACCTGCCAGTGGGAACTACATGATTTCTAAGGTCCCTTGCAACTTAAAATTAAATGATTTCAGAAATACTCAATAAGCTTAGCAGATGAATAGATAATAGGAATAAATAAACCCTACCAAAGTAAAGGGACTCTGTGTACTTGATAGTCCCATCATAGGGAATAAAATCACTTTCCCATGTATATCTTCAGGCATTTTCATGTCTTTAAAAATATATATGTAAAAAAATGTAAATTTCCTTTTAATGCTCTTTCAGAAAGCACATAGGTAATATTTTATTTTCCAACAAACCATGAAGAAGTGAAATTACTTTCCCAAGGTCACACAACAAATGCAGCTCAACTAAGGAAAGAACACAGCTCCCTTTGGTGCTGAGGCTGTGTTCCTTTTGACTGAACTGCACTGAAACGAGGAAGGGACCAGTGAAAATGTCTGTACAGTTTCAGTGTAAGACAGTTCCCCATCCATACAGGAGCTTCACCTCTCAGGAAAATTTTTATTAAACACACCCTTAATTATAACTACCCAACTGCAAGGAGGGGCATATGTGAGTGAGCACAGTTATGTGCCCAGATATGACTGACCAAGTATTTTAGTCTAGAATCCAACTTTCCTTTGTAAACTTCATGATAAACTCAGGATTTCTTATAAGAACATGTCTCCTGTCTCACTTTCAACTATAGTTTTCCATTTTATTTATTTATTTGTTTGTTTGTTTATTTATTTATCCTCACCCTAGGCTATGTTTATTGATTTTAGAGAGAGGGGGGGAAAGAGAGAGAAAAACATCAATGTGAGAGAGAAACATGGATCAGCTGCCTCCCATACTTGGGGATCCAACCCACAACCTAGGTATCGAACTGGAAATCGAACCCACAACCTTTTGGTGTACAGGACGATGCTTCAAACAACTGAGCCACCTGGCCAAGGCCCATTTCATTTATAACCATGCCTTTCCCCTCTGGCAGATGGGGCTGGATGTCTTCTGCATTCTGCTGCCATCACTGGGTCTGTGTTCGGTTAATGTTACTCTGGTAGCATGCTTATGAATACATTTGTTTTTTAAAAAATTCATACCATTGCCTAAATTTGCCAACACATATCTGAGTAGGTTTCAAATCGTAAACAAGGGTAGAGTCACTTTTTTAAAAGCCCGGTTGTACTTCACACCATATGAAGGGAGAGGCCCTGAGTAAGGGAGTAGGGAACAAACTACCTCTTCAAAAAGCAGCTAATAGGAGGCTGCAAGGGAGATGAGGAAAGTGGCAGAGCAAAGAGGGCATAGTACGAGAAAATGCCAAGCAAGGTAGAGAAGAATGCAGGGCACATTTAGACTTAGGGTTTCTCCATTATCCGGGCTTTTAAAATTACTGTTTATGTTCTGCATTGATTTGAGATGGGCATTTAGGAGGGGAAAAGCATATTATGACTTTTTAAAGCCAATTCCCAGTAATAATTTTTAAATCTCATTCTTTTAAAAAGCAACCAAACCATTATGAAGACCAATACACTTCCAACAAATTAAATGCTAGCTTACGTGGTGTCGAACATAATGTCCCTTGGAAATGCCCAAATCATAGTTTCATCCTAGTAGTGAGGATACCTGAAAGTTTGAAAGACTCAACCAAGTCATTAAAATGAAGTTTTGCTTACAATCCAATTCCTTTTGAAATTAAATTTCTACCACAATCTGGGACTGTGGATGATCATTACTAATCACCGTCTCAAAGTGGACATTCTTACCAGGACTGACTGCTCATGATGACTGAGCAACAACTTCACTAGGGGTGCCAGAGGCCCCTCCCCAGCCACCCTGTTTACATAAACCACAGGCCTAGACCTCCCTCCTCTATTCTGTCTTTAAACTACACAAATAATGTTTCTATTGGCCTTTGCCAACTCTCTGGGGAAGTGCTATGAGGGAATGACATAATTTTTAGAGCAAACTTAGGGCTCCAAAGAGAAATGAGTTATGCTACTCCAAAGTAGAGATAAAACATAAAACTGTTTGTCATCCTTATTTTCATGGAGCCTTATAATATTTCAGATATAAAATACTTTAAGGAATTCTTATCAATTAAATGCCTGCCTTGTTTCTGAGTCTCTGTTTGCAAATGGTTGGTGTTTGGGACATCTGGAAAATGAAGGGGGCTTTCAGAACTACTGCCAGGAAGATTACCTATTTTCCACTCTCTCTAGGCAGGTTCACATCACCATGATGCTGGGTATGGCGCAACTCCAGAGAAAACAACCTTTTTGGGGTCTTTCAATGGCAGTTTATGAGTATACAACAAGTGCTTTGTGCCCTGAGAACTCATTAGACAGACGGGTCTTCTTTTGATTCCATTCTATAGTGTGTGGACTTCTATGTGGCATTACATCTTCACCTCTTCTCATAATCAACTCCCACTTCCAAGCAAACATTTACCAGAGGCTATTTAGCATGAGATTGATTTTCCTGTCCAATAGAGCATCTGTTTATAAATGCATGCTACAAAAGGGAGGAACAACAGGTGCCACACTTTTCCGAAACTCATACCTGACACTAGGTAGGCATTATCATTGGTTAAAGGTCTGTATATTGATTCATTTCATGGAGTCCTCCTCTGAGGTATGTGTGGGCTGTCTGGAAACCAGAAAGATGTCACCCACTTTCCTAATGCCCTAAAACATGGATCCCAACCCCACCCCTTTTTTTCTTCCTTAACTTGCTGGTGAGGACTGTTTCATCATTCATAGTCAGTGAATGCCCGTAATAAAATGGAGGGGAAAAATTTCAAGTTTAAAATTGGACAAAAACATTAGTACAGGGGGAAAAAAGGAATCAATTTGTAGATAAACTTCATGCTCTAGTGTTGAAAGTTAGGGTCCACAAATCAAAAAGCAGTCATTTCTACAGAGCTAGGCTTTTCCACTGCTCTCCCAGTGAATCACGCTGTGGTTAGTTGAAAGTGCTGTTCACATAATAAATTAACCACCTCATTTCCTTCATCACCAAAATATACATAGCACCCCTACACAGATTTGTTTTAATAAAAGTAATAAAGCAAGCCCAGAGGTTATGGCTGTTATGACATAATCACACCTCTGAGATTTAAAAACACTCACTTGCACATCATGCCTCAAAAAATCTTTGCAAGCCCCCTCCAACAAAACCTAACTGCACGCATACCCTCTGGCCCCATCTATTCCAAATAAATAATGAAACAAAAGCCTTGTATATGTCAGGAGAAAATTCTCCTTCAATTATATTTTGAAAAGAATATACATCTTTTTAAATAATACTTTACAATAAACAGCATGGGTAGCCTGATCTGGATTATTAAAGGAAATATATCACCAGAGTTAACAATGCACTAAGAAGGCAGCCAACTAGCTTCTTATCTCAACCCAAACCAAAGATACCTCCTAAAGTTGTTCAAAAAGACATGTATCTATAATAATAAAAGCATAATATGCTAATCAGACCAGACGTCCTTCTGGAACACCTTCTGGACAAAGCTAGGGCTGCGAGGGAAGCACGGGTCCCCGTTTTCAGAGGGAAGCCGGTGCTGGCAGCCAAGGGAAGGAAGGCCTACTCTTGCATAAATTTCGTGCATCAGGCCTCTAGATAAAATATAATATAATCTCACAAGTAATTAAATTTACCTGTACTATTCTTAAAACATCATGATCAACACCCACCCCCTCAACACATATATATGAAGGGATGAGACAATCAACATTTCTAAACAATATGGATATCAGATATTCAGGATATAGTTTTTAAATTCTCTGAAGTGATCCTCCTAATGTTTACACATTTTATTTATCTTCCCTATTACTAAAATTGTCTAGTACAATCTTATATTGGCGTTTTCAACAATTCTTTCAAATATGAACCTGAAAGATTTCTCATTATGCTTTAGTTTGCATTTCCACAATTACAAGTGAGAGTGATAATTTTTTTCACGTCTATACTTTTTTGTGTCTCATCTTCTGTTAATTGCTTGTTCATATGGCCTGCCTGTTTTTCTATTAAATTGTCTATTTTTCTCTTGTTTTGTCAAAGACCTTTAGATATTCTATGTCCTTTATAGGTTATATTGGTAGAAAATACCTTCTCCTTGCCTGGGGATTTTCTATTTATTGTTTTCTGATTCAGGGACATTTTAGATTTTAAACCAGCAGAGTTTATTAATCTTTTCCTTTATGGTAGTACCTTTAATGTCATGTTTAATTTGTAAGATAATCCATAATAATAACATTTTAAACACTGAAAATACATTAAAGTTTTAGAAATCCTAAGTATGATTTTTGTGCTGATATATGAAAACTAGGTGACCTGTAGTAGAAACTGAAATTGATCTAGTTTCATTGTCCAAGGTCAACGACATAAAAGAGTAAGCAAACAAAAGATTAAAAAATTATATATGTGTTAGTAATTTAGGGCATTATTGGTAAAAGTTCTTTCAAATGGTACTCACATTTCACATTTCTTTTAAAGATAAGTAATGGTGTTATACTAGAGTGTGTATATATATACATGGCTTATTACACTGTTAGTGATTTTTAAGAATCTGAGAAAACTAAACTTAATACTTAAATGTAGGAAGCATTATTCATCTGGAGTGAAAAAAATATTCAGAACAGAAATTTTAAAACTTTAAGTTTAAAGAATAATTAGCAAATTCTAATACATACATTTAGTTCATTCTCCCATTAAAGGTCAATTACTTGTTTTCAGTTTTGGAAAGAGTTCAGTTATGGTCACCAATTAATTACCTTAATTACAAGCTAAGTGTGAATTTCATTCATAATACCCAGTAAGTAAAGCAGAGATTCATGCACAGCTCATATCCTGGGACAGTTAAGGGGCAATACTATAAAGACATTTTGGGCCCAGGCTGGTGTGGGTAGATGGTTAGAGCACCAGCCTGCCCACCAGAGTGTCTCTGATTCAATTATGGTCTTGGGGTGCAAGTCCATTTCCATTCACGGCATGGGAGGCAACCATTCAATGTGTTTTTGTCACATATCTCTGTCTCTGTCTCTCCACCTCCCACTTACTCTAAAAATCAAATGCAAAAATGTCCTCACTCCTCAGATAAGGATTAAAAGGAAGAAAGAAAAAAAAAAAACTTTTGGCAAGGAACTCACCTCTATAAACAATGCCTGATTTTTAGAACAATTCTGTGTTCCATCTTTATGTTTATCTATTTCAAAATATTGCTTTATTTTGTATAGAGGCAAAAATCTAGTCAAAAGTCATCTAAGTGGATATCCATAGGACAAACTCTTTTCTATATCCCACTGTACAATAACAAATAATTAAAGGATTAAAATGTTTGAAAGAATTTGGGCAAACAATGTAGGGCAGATGGGGAACCTACTAACCTTTTACAGCCCTGAACTAAAACTGCATTTCCTAATTTCAACATGTTAACTATAGTTACTGTCACCACCAAAGAGTTGTTTTGGTTTTTACCCAAAA
Source organism: Corynorhinus townsendii (assembly GCA_026230045.1). Lineage (NCBI taxonomy): Eukaryota > Metazoa > Chordata > Mammalia > Chiroptera > Vespertilionidae > Corynorhinus > Corynorhinus townsendii. The sequence goes on along the minus strand of JAPDVU010000007.1, from coordinate 145,974,580 downwards.
CTGATCCCACACAGGAGTTAGAGAAATAAAATACAAATTCCCACCTTTAAGGTTTTAACATAAAAAAGTTTCAGTTGGGAAGATGATTTTTCTTTTACAGTGACTCCTCATTATCCAAAATAATGAGGAATAAAGATGGCCTGGATAGAGAAAATCCACTAAGGGTTCCAAAACCGCATTTTGGAAAACCATTTCATTCTCTAACATTGTCAAAATGATTTAACAGAGAGGCACAAAAGGAAGAAAGAGAACTGTTCTGTCTTTCCTACTTTCCTGTGTGTGTGCTCATTAACAAAGAGGTGTTAATGAGCATGAAAGTATCTAAAAATGGTCCAAGGAAGGAATAAGCATCAAGTAAATCCAAGCTGCTTAAGCTGTGCTTTCAGGATATGACAAGGCCAAGCTAAACCACCATCCCCCATGTCCCAGAGAACTCAACAGAGCCAACCCTGCATCATCCTGCTCTCACCCTGGAGTGTTTTCTTGGGAGTAACACCAAGCCACTTTCCAGCAAAGTCTATAGGGGTCAGTTAGGGATATGTTGTCATTTGACCACACTGGCTGCCTCTCTCTCCAGAAATAATGACAGGCATGTGTTTTTAAAATCAGTTCTCTCCATTTCTAAGACAAGGACTGGAGTGCTGTCTTTAGCATTTGAGCTGTTATTAAACCAAAAATATGTTAGTTTCTTCTGAAATAATATTATAGCTTCTATTATTTCATTTAACCATTTAACATTCTTTCTTTGAACAGTTTTCATTTTTTAAAATTGGCCATGTTTGTCCAACTTCAAAATACATATAAGTATTAAGTTTATACTAAAAGCATTTAGAGATCTCGAATGAAGAGAAATTCAGTCCCACTCTGGTTGTATTGGATGTTTATTCTATTAAGACTTAAATATTAATTGGCCCATTGGCTGGGATAGAGAAATAGATGTGTATTTTACCTCAAAGTTTATTCATATACATTCACTGTAGAAAGTCTGAAAAAGGAAAAAAATAAAAATCCCTAATCACACCAAAGATATAAATATCTTTAACTCTGTATCAATAACTTTATTGCAATTATTTTGAGTAATTTCTCAAGTCATTAAATCCTCCCTAAACCTGACTTTTTAATGGTTGCATAATATTTCAACTGATGGAAAATCCATAACTCATTTAACTATTCTTCTATTGTAGCTGCTTCCAATATTTTGCTACAACAGCAAACTTATAAGTAAGTCCTATCAGAGTTCTTATTACTGCCTTAAGAGCTTCCTAAAGGGAGAGCTACCAGGTCCAAAGAATCCATTTTTTTAAAGTGCATCTTAATAGGTATTGAATATTTGCTCAAAATAACCATTTGCACTTTCATTAACAGTGTAAGTGAATGCTCATTTCACTGTATCCTTCTCACTTGCACAGATGTTTATCATTTTATTATAAACTAGAGGCCCAGTGCATGACATTTGTGCACTGAGGGGGTAGGGAGTCCCTTAGCCCGGCTTGTGCCCTCTCCCAGTCCAGGACCCCTTGGGGGATGTCTGACTGCCGGCTTAGGCCTGAAATCAGGCCTAAGCTGGACACCCCCTGAGGGGTCCTTAGCACTGCTGCAGAGGCAGGAAAGCACTGCCACTGTACTCACCAGCCATGAGTCCGGCTTCTCACTGACCACTAGAGAGCAGCTCCTGCATTGAGCGTCTGCCCCCTGGTGGTCAGTGTGCATCATAGCGACCAGTCATTCTGCCGTTTGGTCAATTTGCATATTAGCCTTTTATTATATAGGAGGATTTACTCAATTATTTAATTCAGGTTTCTTTCTTAAAGAGAAATATTCATATTTCATCTGGTAAATGATATGTAGCAGCTGTTTGAATACGGGGTGGGAAAAATAGGTTTATAGTTGTTCATATGGAAAAAGACATGCAGGTTATGATTACTGCAATTTTCCATATGAACAACTGTAAACCTACATATAAATTGTGTACAAATCAATAAGGAAACACCAAAACCTTACTAATAAAATATGTAGTTATCATATGCACATATATACTTGTAGCAAATAGTTTCCTTAGTTCATCATCTGATTTAAATTTATGTATTAAATGACCTAGCAAATCTATTCTTAGGCATATATCCAAGAAAAAAGAAAACATACATCACAGAAACATTCATAGTAGCATTATTCATAATAGCCAAAAGATGAAAATAACTTAACTGATGAATGGATAAACAAAATGTAGTCTACATGTACAGTGGAATACTATTTGCCCATAAAAATGAAGTTTTGATACACACTACAGCATCCATAAGCCTGAAAAACATTATGCTAAGTGAAAAGAAGCCAGTCACAAAGGCCACATACTGTATAATTCCATTTATAGGAAATATTCAGAATAGACAAATCTATAGAGACAGAAAGTAGATTAGTAGTTGCCTAGCGGTAGGGAAGAGGGGTGATGGAAAGTGACTGCTAATGGTTTCTTTTGGGGGTGATAAAAATGTTCAAAGTTAGTGGTAATAGTTTCACAACCCTATGAATATACTAAAAATCACTGACTTGTACAGTTTAAGTGGGTGAATTTACATATGTTTATACATGTAGGAATGTGATTATATCTCAATAAAACTTTTTTAAATGCATGTGTTAATATAGGATGGTCTATTAAAACGCCTACAAAAAAGCAAATGTCTCTTGCTCTAATTTTTAGGTTTTTAATGCTGCATATTTTTTAAAGCTATGTTATTAGATAAAAGAATGATCAGGGTAATTGTATCTTTTTGGAAAACTGTATCTCATTCATCTGAAATATTCCTCTTTAACCCTGTTTAATACACTTTGCCTTAAATTCTATTTCATCAGATATTAAATTACTATGACTTTCTTTAAAAAATATTCTCATGCAGAATATTTTTCTTCAAATTTCTAATATCAAGGTTGTTTTTTTCTTGCACATATGTAGCTTAGTGTTACATTTTATTTTTAAAAATCTGAGACTATTACTAGGGCAATTTAACCCATTTACTTTTACCTATTATTTAAACTTATTCCTGTCGTCATATATTTTGTTTACTATACTTTGTTTTCTCTGCCTTTGGTTAGAATGATAAACTTTTTATTTCTTACTCTCATGATTTATATTTGTGGTTATGATTCATGTATTTCAGATTATGTTTTTCTAACAAATTGTATCTAAATCTTTTCCCTGAAAAAAAAATCCTAATATAACTTCTTTTTCTTCTACCCTCCCATGTTGAGCTGAGATGATCTAGACTGATATTTAAAGATTAACATATTTAAAAATCATGAGACTCCATGTACATTTTACTGTGAGTATGTGTACTGTGAAGCTCTCCACTGTCTCCTTGCCTCCCTCATTTCTGTTTCCTCACAACATGCCTTTCCCATCTTTGGGACCATGCCTCCCCTTCTGTGGTCAGGAGTACTTCCATAAATAATACTTTCAAAAGAGGTCTGTAACAATCAGAGAAGGTGAATCATGGCAAGTCCAAAAATGCTTTTATTTTCCTCTCACACTGAATTGCTGTTTTGCCTGAATACAGAATTATGGGTTCAAAATAATTTTTCCCCACAACTTCAAAACCACTGCATATCTATCTTCTATCCCCTGTTTTTACCCATAATAGGAATGATATCAACCTGATTCTTTCCTTTGTAAATAAACTATGTCTGATTTCTGGGGGCTTTTAGTCTGTTCATCTTTATTACTAGCATTCTGAAATTTCATAGGTCATTGACATTTGAGTATAGACCATTTTACTGATTTCAGAGAAGAAGGGAGAGGGAGAGCGAGATAGAAACATCAATGATGAGAGAGAATCATTGATCGGCTGCCTCCTGCTCGCCCCACACGAGACTGAGCCCACAACCTGTGCATATGCCTTGACCAGGAATCGAACTATGACCTCCTGGTTCATAGGTAAATGCTCAATCACTGAGCCAAGCCAGCCAGGCTGAGTGTAGATCTTTTGTTATTCTTTTATTCAGTACTCTTTAGGCCTTTTCAAAAGACTTCTCCATCTTCGGCTTGGAGAAATTTTCTCCTTATTATTTCTGTGATTATAATCCCCTTAATTCTTATTTTTTATTTAATCTTCTATTAGATGAATGTTAAAGCTTTAGAACATCCTCTAAATCATTAAGGCATTTTTGTTCATGCTTTCCACCTTTTTCAGTGTAAGACTACGTTCTAAAGAATCTTTGCTCAGTCTTCACATTCATTAATTTACTTTTAGCTGTGTCCACTCTATTTATCCTGTTTATTGGGTTTTTTAAAATCTTGACACTCATATGTTTAAATTCTAAGATTGGTTCATTTCATGTTTGCTTTATAAATGCAATAACCCATGTTTGCTTTATAAATGCAATAACCCCTCTTGTCTCACTGTGAATATTAATTTTACTTATTTCAAAGTCTGTTGCCTGTTCATTGTTTCATTGGATGCTATTTTTCATTATTAAGTTTGGTGCCTCATTTTTTCTATTATAAGTTTTCCTCAAATGTTTAGTGATTCTTGGTAGCTACATCATTTCAGAGTTCCTATTTGGCTGTCTGTACAAGCTGTTTCTGTTTACCATCATCTGCCTCAAGTGATAATGTGAGAAATGTGGGATATGATGCCAGGTGTCAGTATAGGTCAGAAGTTTGTCTTGCCAGAATGAGGCTTCCTGACAATCAAAGGCTACTTGAGGATCCCCAGCCTCTCTGGCCCCTGTGCTATACTGGGTGCATTAGCTTAGATTTACAGTAAACTGAGCAAGGGGTTACAATGGGCCTACCCACTCTGTATGTACCTCCTTACCTAACACTACAAGCCCCTCCCCAGAATGTGATTCTGGTTTGAGAACACTAATGATCTTATATTTTGAGGAGTGGTCCACCAGGTTTTATTTTTTCCATGGATGTGATTCCTCGTGCTTAATAACTTTCAGGAATTTCTAAAATTTCCATCCACTGGTGAAACCCTTTCTTGTTTTCCCAGGCTATCATCAATTTATTCATATAAGTTTGTGTTTATATAGGCAGAGATATATGTGCACATCTTCTCTTACAGAATTTGGAGCTGTGGATATGGCAGTGGTGACAGTGGTGCAGTTAAAGAATATCATGAGCTCAGCCTACCACTTGATCCCTTGCCAGGTGTCATTATTTGCTAGTCTGTACTCTAATGTAAATATGGCTATTTCTCTAAATCTCACACTTGCATATCCAACTCCATTTGGCATCATTGCGTGAATTTCCTACAGACATCTCAAATTTAACATGTCCAAATCAGAACTACTGACCTTATACTTACCAAACCTGCTCTACTCAGGCATCATCCACACACCAGGGCCCTTGGAGCAAATTCTTAGCAACTCCTTTCCCTCACTTATTACCAAGTAATGCCTACAAAATAGATTTAACTTCTTTCCAACTCTACTGCCGCTAGCTTTGTCCAAGCCACCATCACTCTCACCTGGGCTACTTAAATAGCCTCTAAACTGGTCCTATTGCTTTTCCTCTTCCCCTCTAAAGCATTCTCCTCAGAGTACCAGAGTCAATGTTTAAAAAAACAAATCAGATCATGGCATTACCCTGCTTAACACTTCCATTACTTCTCACTACTGTTAGAATGAGGTCTAAACTTTTTCAGATTAAATGCTGTCTCTGAAAACAAGGCTGGAAACTAGGCTTCTGCTATTTATTTAAAGACTTCCTTGATGCCAATAGTGTATTAGCCTGCCTGGCTTCTCTAAGTGTGACTTTCTTTTCTTTGTCCCACTACTTTGCTGATTTATTTTGAACAACTATAGTTCCTCTCAACTACAATGTCTATATCATAAAAGTGCTACAGCTCTTTAGATACTAGGTATTTTTATCTGTAGCTACAAATCAGACCCTTCGGTAACTATGCTTCCCAAATGAACAAGTCCAGGTAAAGGTCTGGATGCCTTTGCATCTAACTTGCTATCAATGTATGACAGGTCACTGCAGGCTTTGCCAGTGTGGTCCTGGGCAGAAATCCTAACTAGGAAACAGCTTCTTCTTGTGTCAAGTGAGGGGTAAGGTCAGATGATTTCTAAGGTTTCTTGCATTTCTAGTGATCACAGATTCCATGACCTAATCGAATATTTCCTTAAGAAAGCTCAGTACTGCCAGAACGGTATGGCTCAGTGGTTGACTGTTGACCTATGAACCAGGAGGTCATGGTCTGATTCCTGGTCAGGGCACATGCCTATGATGTGGGCTCGATCCCCAATAAGGTGTGTGCAGGAGGCAGCCAATCGATGCTTCTCTCTCATCATTGATGTTTCTCACTCTCCCTCCCTCTCTCTGAAATTAATAAAAACATTTTTTAAGTGCAGTGCCTATCATTCAAATTCCATGAAAATCATACAGAAGGTAATATTCTACTTCCTATGTAAGAGGGACTTTCATCAAAGGAAAAACAATTCAACTCAAGGTTTCCAGAGACAACTATGGATTCACTCTGCCAAAATTTAGTGCTATCTTCAAGTACCCAATGTTTATAACCTCAAGAACTAAAAATACAACAACAAGAAGCACTATTTCTACTCCACAGTAACAGCTGAAAGCTTTTATCTCATACTGGGCAATGACCAAAAATTAACTACCAGGTATAATAATCAAATAGAAAAAGAAAACAGAGGGGAAAAAGTCACAGTAGGTACCAAAGGCTTCTTCCTGAAGGATCAATAAAGATGAATAGTCCATACTGGTTTAGACAAACAGCCAACATATCCCCCATGTTCCATAACTCCTCCAATTCTATAAAAAATGTTAAAAGCAGAGGCTCTCCAGATTAAGCTACTGCTCAGATCTAAGGTTTGAACAGCCTTTAAATCTGACTACACTCAATTCTAAGTCTGAATCAGAACCATAAACACCAGAAAAAATTTCTTCTTTCCCTACTAACTTAAAACTCCTATCTATCTTCCCACAAATTTCTAGCCTTTGAAAACTGGAATCTATTCCCACAGACACTTAGTTACTATGCCAAGTTTGAGTATTGCCCTTTGTATTGATGGATTTCACAAATTAAATGATCCATGTTGCTTTACCTGATACATTCCAACTCCAATGTGTTTTGGCTCGATTTTCACCAGCTCAGCTAATGGATCTTGTACGCGCCTTGCTATGGAAACTGAAGAAAAAAAACCCAAAGAATCAGAATACACGTATGTTCATGTAAAAAGAGTATCCAGATAATCACTTAAGTTAGTTCCCCATGTTGCAAGTACTTAATTCCATCCCCTCTCAAACAGACCAACAATTTCACACAAAAGAATGAATATAAAATTTCAGGGTTTATTACACTACCAGGACCCCGAGGCATTTCTGAACACAAATAAAAGGGTTATAGTTAAAAAAAACAAAAAACAAATACAACACGTAGTTGCTACATTTACACAATTACCTGTTCATTCTTTAAAGATAAATACAAAAGAAGAGAGTACCTCACACTTTAAAGAACAAGTAGATATTTGTTTTCCTTTTAAATAATCTTGTATTATTATAAACACAGTATACATTTGTATGGCAAATATGCTTATTAGGACTAGATCCTGATAATGATGAGTAAATGATGAGACCAAGTCAGTTGGCTAGTGAGAACACTTGTATTGCCTTGAACGTGACTGATAGATTACCCTGTCAAACACACTCCTAATCACATCTTTCTCAACCATCACAATTCATGTTCGAGAGACTTGGAGTTAACTTCGAACATTCCTTTGCTTGTGTCATTTTACTTGGGCATCATTTATTGCCTTTTGTTTAAATCAAATGTTAACAAATTTTTATATCAAATTTAGCTTTTAAGATGGATTTTGCTAGAGAACAGAAATTTAATGTGAATCTTAAGGATACTTCTAAAGGCATATCTTTTTTTTTCCAAGTAGCATTGTTTCATTGAGCCTTACGTATGAAAAGCTTTTATGTTATAAGCACAAGAAAACTAATCAGTGTCACATACTCATATAGAAGGTTAAGTGAACTAAATTCTTAAGAGAAAACATTAAGGCCATCAATGGAAATCCCTTGTTTGTTTTTATGTTAAACTGTTCCAAGTCTGGCAAAGGAAGTCACCTATTACAAGTGATTACCAGACTCTCCCGTCACTGATTTGTACATCTCATCAGAAATAAAATCTACTGTGAACATCAAGTTTACTGCATTTGTGTATAAGTATTTGTTGAATACCTATTTTCAATTTTTTTTAGTATATACCTAGTAATGGAATTGCTGAGTTATATGGTATTCCATGCGTTTAACTTGGTCTAATTGCTTTTTGAACAGACTTTTAATCAATCCTGTATTTGACACCCACTCTGCCCTCCCAAAATACTTCTAAAGGTGCCTGTTACATTTCCTGAACCTATGGAGTTTCTATGATCTATTACAGATTAGTTCTGTTTTCCACAATGCTGTCTTAGTATTCCACTTTCTCAAGTTGGCTAGATCACTTATTACTCAGCCATCTGCTTTCCAGCTTCAAAACTAATGTTGCTGTTATCTCCTCTCCATTCTCTTTGTCCTAGTGAGTTTATGTCTTCATTCTATCAAGTTACTATCATTTTAATGAGATTTTAGAATCATCTATCTACAATTCTATCCATCTGATTTAAATGCCTCTCAAGTACATTACATTTATTATGGGGGAAAATAAGCACATATAAAGATAACCTCTGTTTTCAATAAGCTGATAAACTGGTCAAGAAAATGTAGTAATAATATGAAGGTCATTTGCTTACATATGTTTAACACTTGTATGAATGTTGAAGTTCTGTTATATTCTGATATAGCAAAGTTATGGAGAGTTGAAAGGTAAAACCGATAGCCATAGGTAGGTCAGGTCTCAAATGAAGTATGAAGTCATCCCTGGCATTAATCACTACAAAAGAGACAAGAACTGAAGTATGTGGGCCCTAGAAACCCAGAGTGAAGACTCGCAGCTTCTACCAGTATTTCCTGGAGGACCAGACTCTGAAGACTAAAAATATATATTTTCTGAGTTGATATGGATCAAACACAGTCATTGCCATATGGACAGAAGCTGAGACAGAGAAGGAAGGCATATCTACAGTGAATTACAAACTGAAGGCAAAGCTAGATTTTGAAATCAGAGTAATTAGGATCAGATACCAATTCCCTTTTTTTTTTTACTTGCTATTTTCACAGAGTCGTGATGCACTGTAGCAATTCTGTCTCACCTATAACAGTATGATAGTTATGTACCTATGTGGGCCAGTGGTGAAAAGGAAACAGCACCCTTAGCAGTGGGAGGTCTGAGGGAATCCCAACTCCTAGACAATATTTTTTTCCAATCCCCTATAGTAATATTACATTTCAGTGCCAACTTGGGGAGTTCTGAATTTTATTTTTTATAAAGAAAAGTATCCTTCTATTATAGAAGTATACAAATATTATGTGCACATTTACAGGCTATGTGGCCTCTTTAAGCCCTTTCAGCCTTGGTTTCCTCATCTATAAAGTGGGAATAATAAAACTCTCAGAGGACAACTGTGAGGATTAAATAATACTGGTAATGCATTTAATACAATGTTTCACATATATTAAGTGTTTTAAAAAGATTAATATTAGCAGTTCCCACTATGATTACAGTAGGTCCTTGGGTTACGTCGAAGATCTGTTCCTACAGCACGACATAATGTGATTTTTGCTGTTAAGTCGGAACCCACCTACATAAGCACCTACGTCATTCACATGGAGCACATACACAGCAGTAAGGAAGTGAAACAGTAAAAAATTTTAAAAGAAAGATAACAATTCCTGACCTTTAATTGTGGTAAGTAAAAAATAAATAAATAAAAACAAGCCGAAACCGGTTTGGCTCAGTGGATAGAGCGTCAGCCTGCAGACTGAAAGGTCCCAGGTTCGATTTCGGTCAAGGGCATGTACCTGGGTTGCGGGCACATCCCCAGTGGGAGGTGTGCAGGAGGCAGCTGATCGATGTTCCTCTCTCATCTATGTTTCTAACTATCTCTCTCCCTTCTTCTCTGTAAAAAATCGAAAATATATTTTTAAAAAAACCATAAAGCGCCTATGTACACATGTTGAAATGACGGAACTTTTTTATAAATAAATGGGAGATGGCGACGTAACCATGAAATGACGTAAGTACGTACGTCGAATCCCACGTAACCCACGAGGACTGACTGTAATCTAATCCCCTTTATTATTACTATTACTGCTATTGTTGTTGTTGTTGTTGTTATTATTATTATTATTATTATTATTATAAGGAAAGTACCAAAACAATATGTGGCAAGAAAGCAGAAACCATGCTGAGCTAGTGTGATAAGGAAAAGCTTCCTAGAAGAGGCAAGATTTTGAGCTGGAATCTGAGTTTGAGAAGATGATCATTTTAGACGGGAACTGTGCCCTGGAATGAACAATTGAAGGGAAACTACCAGCTCTTCTAGATGTAAGAAAGAAGTTTATAGCTTTAAATTAATGCAAAAAAAGTCAAGTACATATCTTCAGGTGTAGATTTCAAGAATAGCCAATGAAATTTGAAGAGCATATTTAAGGAGAAAAATTCAATAGCCCTGACCAGTGTGGCTCAGTTGGTTGAGCATTGTCCCATGCACAGAAAAGTTGCTAGTTAGATGCCTGGTCAGAGTGTGTGCGGGAGGCAACCGATCAATGTCTCTCTCTCATCGATGTTTTTCTCTCTCCCTCTCCCTTCCTCTCTCTAAAATCAATAAAAAATCCATTTCTAATAAAGTATCTTAATTTCTTCACACATAAGATTTTAACTATTCCACATCACAGAAATCAAAGCAAGACCAAAGAAACTGGTTATCTGACAAATATTCAGCAATAAATTGAAAGCCTGTGCATGTTCATACATTTGATTGTAAATATTTTTATGTTTACATATTACTTTTGCCAACAAAAAGCCATAATAAGTAATATTTTTTCTAATAAGAAAGCTAAGAGTATCTTACTACTTTTATGAACACTAACATTTAATTTTACTAGAGATGTTTTGAGCAGATTTTTTAGTATACTCTAGAATACTACGCAGAGTTCTTTAGAAAAAGTATTTTTCCTCCTTTTCCATAATTATAACTATTATTCGAACCACTTTCTAACATGCCTGCCTATTCTTATGCATATATATTCTAAATTTTCTTGGATATTTAAATATTTTGCTCTCTACAAATACAAGTCCAAAATGTCAAAATCACATGCTTTTGTGATGGTGCACAGCTTCTTACCTGCACTTCTCAAGTTAGGGTCCAGTCCTGGCATCTCTTTGTTAGCTTCAGGGCTGACACTGTAGATTGATGCTCCTGCTTCACTGACAATACTAAGAAAGAAAGGGGGAATATCATTTTCCAAACTTTTTGTTCGGGCAAAGAAAATAAATGACACTAGGTAAGAAAATAGTTGTAGGGCAAAGTGCTCTCTTTATATGTCAATAATACCTATAATGCTTAATTTTTCATTAACATAAAGTGGTTAAGCAATGTTTGTTTTCTTCATATAGGAAATACACAGATTTTAATCCATAATGAAGTCATTCAGTCGATTTCTGTCAGCAGTAATGAGATAGGTTATAGATGAACACAATAGATACTCCCCCATGATGCAACTAAGTGTATTTCAGAATATACTTAGCTTCTCTTGTGTTTACTATAATCCACTGTTGACTGACATTTACAACTACCATCTGAATCAGTCATTCTAGAGCATGTTGGGAAGCACATGAACATGTGTGGATATGTGGATATGTGCATATGTGAATAAGCACAAAAACCACTGCCATAAACACTGCCATTGTCATACCTGGTTATCATTAACCACTGCAATGTAAAAAGCAAAATCATCAGATAGGTATTACCCCACTTCTTTTCAGTAAATCATCTTTTTGGAAAACTTGAAACACTTCACTTCATGCAGATGTTAAACTATTTCTTTCTATCATTTATTTAATCAAAGCATCACACATATTTTCTTCTTTCTTTTTTGGCTCCAAAAAATACTTTTCAAACCACAATAGCAACACTGTCTTACAGATGACATTTGATTGGTTGACTCTTGTATGATTTATCAAACATTTAAAAATCAGAGTTCTTCTTTACAACATTTTATGCAAAGAAACCTCATCTACCAAAAGTATTCACAATACCTATAGCTCTCTACCATGAGACAGGCCATGTAGGTGTGAAGACTCAAAAGCAGAAATACTTTAGTGCTTAATATTCTTAGGAACCTCCTCTTTCTCTGCTCATCAATATTTACTTCAGTTCTGGGACAAGTGTAGTGGATAACTTTTAATGTGTTGCCCCCCTGTAACAATTCAACACTGATAAGAAAATGTGAAAAGGTTAGTTTGCTATCCCCTGCCTTTTTTTTTTTTTCTCCCAGAGAGGAAGGGAGAGGGAGAGAGACAGAAACATCAATGATGAGATAGAATCATCGACTGGCTGCCTCCGCACAACCCCCACCGGGGACCAAGCCTGCAACTTGGGCACTTACCTCCGATCAGAATCAAACCCGGGACCCTTCAGTCCACAGGCAGATACTCTATCCATTGAGCCAAACCAGTCAGGGCTAAAGAACTTCTGACTGAACTTTGACAACAAGCCACCAAGATGCAAGATTATTGTGGTGGGGAAGGAGATTTATTAATTAATTAAATTTTTGCAACCAAGATCAACTATCCTAAATTTAATAATAGGAAAAATGAACATCAGCAATTGAAAAGCAAGGCAGCTCACCCTGTTCCTCGTCAACACCAACATCATCATATGCTAAGGGGTAACTGACATAAACAAAGCACAAAACCAAGCACTTTACAGACATTATCTCATTTGATCCTTCGAGGGGATTTTTTTCCCCCCCACAGATAGGTAATGTGTCAAACATCATACAGCTGGTAAGCAACTGAGCTGGATTTGAAGCCTAACCTGCTTGATTCCCCAAGTCTGAGCTCATAACCAGCACAAGTAACTTTTTCTTTTTTAATTTAAATTCTTTATTGTTTTATGTATTACATATGTCTCCTTTCTCCCCAGTCACCTCTCCCCGGCTACTCCCAACCGCCAGCACATGCCCTCACCCCCTCCCTCGTCTGTGTCCATTGGTAATGCTCATATGCATGCATACAAGTCCGTTGGTTGATCTCTTACCCCCTCACCCTACGCCTTCCCTCATAGGTTGGACAGTCTATTCAATGCTTCTATGACTCTGGTTCTAATTTTGGTCATCAGTTTATATTGTTCATTATATTCTACAAATGAGTGAGATCATGTGATATTTATCTTTCTCTGACTGGCTTATTTCCTTTAGCATAAAGTAACTTCTGATTAGCTTCACAACTTCACATTAAAATGAAAACCTACATATTTGTGCTACACAACAAATGTCACATTGTCTCAAGAACTATGTTCTTAACGGATCCAGAAGAACTCATTTCTCTATTTTGCCGCCGTCACTTTTGATCAAAAGGTAAAGTCAGTTTGTCTTTTATATATCTAAGGAAGAATCTAAAGCATAAAGACATTCGAGTATGTTCTACAATTTCTGAGACTGACTTTAAAATTAAAAGTGATTTTTCTCCAATATAAGATTTAGATTGTGCTTATCTTCTACTATATAATGATGGAGGAAATGTAATGTCAAATAAAGCTTGAAGTAAAGAAAATTCTTAGTGTGGCCTAATATGACACTAAAATCAACATAATAGCAGTGGTTTTTCAGTTTCATTGTAGCAGCATTTCCTAACCTGGGCCCTTGTACTTCTGGACAGAGAGGTCAAATTAATCAGAACTGTATGCAAAACATTTGTGCTTATGCATTTGTTTTCTAGAAAAGGGGGTTATAGTTTTCATTAATTACTTAAAGAAATCTATACTCCCAAAAAGTAGAACCACCATATGGTAAGAATATTCAATCACTAGCCATGGAAAATTTGGTGCCAAACACAAATTAAGTCAGTCTAACAAAGTTTTTATTTAAAAGAGAGAGAGAGAGAGAGAGAGAGAGAGAGAGAGAGTATTCATCAAGTGCAAGTTGAACTATTACTAAGAGAGAAAAAAATTTTTAAATTTCACTGAGAATTTATTTTCTATCCTTGCCAGAAGCCTCCAAAATTACCACTATTAAAACAAAGGGAACTTAAATAAAAAATAAAAATTCCAATTAACTGTGGCCTTCACCAGTTGGGTACCTGAGAATTTGCTGGGTGATTCACTGTCTCTTGGAAGTTATAATTCTCAGTAGACTAAGGGAAACTGTTGTGAAGAAAAACACTCAGATAATAAATATTCCTTCAAATACCATACTGCCAGCTCTCTTAAACAGAGGAATACAAAACAGATGTGACACACTGCACCCAAAGATTTTAGATTAACATTAATATTAAATCAATACAAAATGCAGTAAATTTCATATGCTGTAGTTATTAGATAGCATGGATCCAATAAACAATTTAGAACTAAGCACAGATCAGAATGCTTCAATAATCTAAATGAACAGAAAAACCTCAACACTGATTACTTCAATATAAAACATGTAACGATCTAAGAAGTATATGTGGCAAGAATTAAATGAAACAAATCAAGCTGGGAGTGGCGATGATTTCTTCCAGGAGAAACTGCAAAGAACAAAAGTTATAATGTCTCCTCCCTTCCTTTTTTCATTCCTATTTAGAGTTCAAAGACAGACACTCTGTAGAAAGTATACTTAGAAGCCACTTTCTGTTTATTGGGAAACTTTTTGAAAATTATTCCAATTACCTCTAATTTCTGAGGAAAGCAAAAATAAACTTTGTAAAACAATCAGATATCTAATTATTTAATAAGGTTTATATTTCACAAAACAAATTTCAGTTGTAAACAAATTAGGTTCATAATCTTAGCAATTTGATTATTTTGCGTATTGTGCCATAAAGCAGACAAGATTGAGCAGAATTTATTCGATGGAGGGGATCTGCCTGATACAGTTGGAACTGAGGTTTTGAGATTAGTATTACAGTACACTGAAGCCCCTTCAAATTATTGGTTCAGGCAAACATCTAAAGAGATACATATGATATCACAAACTTTAAATATATGCAGGTGTTATTTCAGAAGCTATGATTGGACATCATTTTACCAGACCTATAAATTAATGTGCTAACTCTCTTGAATTGGAACTTTCTTTCTAGATTTTTATATTTAAAAAAACAACAACAAAAAAAACACACTCATACAAAAAAGCAGGTAAAACGCCCACAATATAGATGCATTTACTTTTAAATTAAAAATTTTTTTACAAAAACTGTAAGTTAACAATACTAATTTTTGTTATCTTAAGTAAAATTCAATGTTACATAAATCTGTCCATGTATCAATATATTTATTTTTTTAAAGAAGCATACGTTTAAACTACAAATTAGTGTCTCCACAGCTCTAAGTCTCTTCTACCAAGACAGATTTTATGTTGATGTATCTTTTAAAACCAGGTTTGCAAGTAGTTTTCTTACAGTAACTATTCATTCTGACAGTAAGAGAATGGCAATTTCTTTTAGCAAATTGAGATGGGGAATTCTTTTCATGAGACAGGAAAACTAGCTGTTCGGTCTTTTTAAGTTATTGGGCTAATAGTTTTCACATTCATTTACAAGGTTTCATGAAGCCTCTGTATGAGTCTCCTCCAGGCCCTTCCCCACTCCCTAAACAGGAAAAGAGCTTTGTTGTTGTTGTTTTTTATTATTTTAGAATAAATTACATGCTTCCTGTGTTAATAGGAGAATTTAATTCAAAAGTAATCCACTTAAATAAAACACAGCTATTTGGTAAGATATAAAAAACACTGATGTGTTTTTAATTCTTCACAAAGTATACTAAAATTCCTTAAGCTTTAGCAATATCTAGTAGCTCTTTTCTTCCTTCTTTCCACAATATATTTTATATATATATATATACTAATTACTAAATGCATAGATCATTTCACTAAAGTTTTAAAAATTATTTATCTAAAAAAACCATTCTTCCAAGTTTTCACACTGAGAAACAGTCATATGAAGAGAAGGTTAAATGACCTACGTTTCTCAATAAGTAATAGAAAGTGCTAAAAAAGTCAACAAACACAGATCTAAATTCTTTGCTCTGCATATGAGATAATCTATTCTGAAGTATGAAAGAATAGCTGTTTGTAGCTTAGGAACAAGGATGAGGCCAAAAACCAAACCACATAAAGAAAAGGGTCTAAGATTTAATGTTTAGTAAGGCTTGGTGTTTTTCTTCGCTAAGAAAATAGCAAAGCAATTTTAAAGTCCTTTATTTAGTGACAAATTATCACTTCAGGGAATCTCGAATAAGCATTACGTAGTCACTTTAAAAACGAAGGTAATCTGTGGATGAAGAGGATGCAGGAAAACAAACAAAACCGTATACTGTTAAAGATGTTTAAACTGTAGAACTCTTTTGGGTGGTAATTTGAAAATATGGACCAAAAGTCACAAAAATATGCATTCTTTATGAACAAGCTATTATTATTTTTAAGAATATTTATGAGAGAAATTTTAAAATAACAAAACATTTGAAGCACTATTCATCATAGCACAGCTCTGACCGAAAGAAACTAAAAACAAAATGCCTATCTTTAAAGTTTCATTAAATGGAAAACTATATTGTCATTAAAAATTGTTACAAAACATTAAGAAAAAAAATTAGTTTCAAAACTGTAAGTCCAACTTTGATATTTTAAAAATATAGACATATACAAAAGAAAAAAGTTTATGTAATATAATGTTAATAGAACTTAAGTCAGTCCTTTAACTGCATTTTTATTTAAATTCTTTTTTAATAACCATGTAATTGTAATTACATGCTTCCTTATGTTAACATAATTTATTTATAAACAGAAAAAGTTTAAAGTTTAAAATGACAATTGTTAATGGGCCAGGAAATACAATACCACATATGACCAACATTTTTTTCTTTTAAAGTTATTAAAGTTATTTTTAACTTAAATGTGGGTAAATATATCAATTATTGTTAATAATTTTCAAACATGGCTTCTCGGAGATCTCAAACAATAACATTTTATGATGTTGTTATAACATAAAAGAAAGGTGATTAAGCAGGAAAGTCAAGAGAAGTTCTCAATTTGTACACACAGGTCAGATAAGAAGCAAATACATGATGAAAAATCTTACCAGAAAGTAACTATCATGTATTCTAAAGTTTTACTTAGTCCCTGGCCCCCAAGTTATCCTCCATGACCATCAAGGCATAACCAGTTCACTATTCATAACAAAAAGATGTGAGGTGATACAGTAGTGTACCAGAAAAGCAGTGTGTGTAAAAAACTCTAAAAATATGGTGAAACAGAAAGATAGAGAAAGTACAACACATCATGATCTCAATGGCACAGGAGGAGTTTACCTTGAGATATGTAACACCAGCACCATCTGGTGGAAGACCACTTAGAAGCAATTCTCCAATTACCACAGTTTAAACAAAAAATTCTAGGCTATCTTTCAAAAGATGAGCATTTTCCAAAGAGAACAAGTCTAGCACTACTACAATAATTACACACAGGATCCATAACAAGCGTGGAAGAACTTAGCATGTCTACCAAACACAGGGTGAGTGTATACCCCTATGGACATCCTAGCACATCTTCTACACAAGGCGGTATTTCAACAGCACAGAATTCCCTTGGCTACTTTTCCCTTCAATGCCTCATACCTCATCAGATGAAAATAATATTTTCCAGCCACAAAGAAAACTAAAAAGGACAGACACAAATTCACAACTACCGAGCAGAACTTTAACTTGGAGTTCAGGTTCCTCAAAGCACCTGCTGCTACCTACCTACCTATCCTTCTGTGCCATAAACACAATAGTATCCAATGTAAGAATCTGATTCTGCTAATTAGCTTCACAGATTTATGTTCAATGATGCTGATCTGCTTTAATGTACCCACAATGTATCAAAACATTACACTTTTAATGCTGTCCATAGAAATGACAAAATCACTGGTACCTTCTAATGCCATTGTAGGAGAAAGCAAATCAAACTGAAGAACACAGAAGACACAAGAGCTTACTTATATCTATTTGTAGGTTGAGTCCCTCCGATGGGGTAGAAGCAATTTCTGACAAAGAATGGAAGCAGCAGAAATTGTCAGTCTCTACAGTCTCTACCACCCTCCATAGTTAGCATCCCTTTTATTTTTTCCCCTTACCTTCACCTTCTTCTGCTTTCCTTTAGTTCTTTTTCCACAATGAAGTTGTTGTATGTATTACACAATACCACCAAGGGAACCAAAGGAAAAGTCATGGGAGCAACCACAAGGCCTGGAGCCTACGTGGTGTTAGACTAGGCAAAAGGACAAGGCCCCAAAGACTCCAGGACAAGAAAAGCAGGCTTCAGGGAGGAACACTCACTAACTG
Source organism: Corynorhinus townsendii (assembly GCA_026230045.1). Classification (NCBI taxonomy): domain Eukaryota; kingdom Metazoa; phylum Chordata; class Mammalia; order Chiroptera; family Vespertilionidae; genus Corynorhinus; species Corynorhinus townsendii. Next base: position 145,956,151 of record JAPDVU010000007.1, on the reverse strand, counting down.
GGCAAGAAGGTGGTGTTTACAACTATACTGTAAACATGCCACGCTCACTACTAACAAGACACAAAAACTAAGAGCGGGGAACAAATACTAATCTAATTTTGTAATTAAAACTGTCCTTTGGTCAACATTTTGAAATGTATTGATTTAAAGAACATGATGCCACCCCACCTGCCATACCCTCCCCCCCACGCACACATCAAAAAATGTTTCTGCTTCTTCTTTTTTTTAATATAGCAATTGTTCATATAGGCTTTTAAAATTTTTATTTTATTGATTATTACATTTTTAATCCTCACCCAAGGACATTTTTCCATTGATTTTTAGAGAGAGTGGAAGGGAAAGAGAAAGAAACATTGATCTGAGGGAGACACATCGATTGGCTGCCTCTTGCACACACCCTGACCAGGGACCAGGCTGGGAGGCGCCTGCAACCAAGGTACATGCCCTTGACTGGAATCGAACCTAGGACCCTTCAGTCTGCAGGCCAACGCCCTATCCACTGAGGCTAGGGCTGTTTCTCCTGATTCTTGAGGTGAACTCCAAAATTGTCAAATTGTTATGTGCTCAATTTGTATTTACTCATATAACAACAGATTGTGCTCATTTCTTCTTTTTTTATTTTAATTAAAACTTTTTTAAATTAAAAAGCAATCTATGGTGGGTAGTCATGTCCTAGGCTGGGTATCTACCCTGACAAAGAGCAACTTAACCGAGCCTATTGTCTTTTTGCATCTATGATCCATTTGTGTGTTTTTTTCCAGTGAAATTTTATTTAATGGCTATCATCAACAAATCAACAAACGACAAGTGCTGGCGAGGATGCGGAGAAAAAGGAACCTTCGTGCACTGCTGGTGGGAATGCAGACTGGTGCAGCCACTGTGGAGAACAGTTTGGAGTTTCCTCAAAAAACTAAAACTGCAACTCCCATTTGACCCAGTGATCCCACTTCTAGGAATATATCCCAAGAAACTAGAAACACGAATCAGAAAGGATATATGCACCCCTATGTTCATAGCAGCACAATTCACCATAGCTAAGATTTGGAAACAGCCTAAATGCCCATCAGCAGATGAGCGGATTAAAAAACTATGGTATATCTACATAATGGAATATTACACTGTGGTAAAAAAGAAGGAGTTCCTACCATTTGCAACAACATGGATGGAGATGGAGAGTATTATGTTAAGTGAAATAAGCCAGGCAGAGAAAGATAAATATCATATGACCTCACTCATTTATGGAATATAATCAACAGCATAGACTGATGAACAAGAACAGAACCAGAGACTGAGAAACGTCGATCAGAACCTCAAACCTCAGGGAAGGAGGGAGTCGGTAGGAGTAAGGGGGAGAGATCAATCAAGGGACTTGTATGCATGCATATGAACCTAATCAATGGACACAGACAACAGGTGGGTGTGGCATGAGTGGGGGGTAATGGGGGAATAAGGACACATGTGTATAAAAAAATAATAAAATAATAAAAAATTTAAAAAAGAAATTTTATTCAACTATAAATCAGTGGTTGTACATAGAGAACTGTAAAGTTTTCTTATGAAGAGAAAAGTTTGTTTCATTTCCTCTTTTCTACCAACCTTTTATTTTTATTTTTTTTATTTTTAGCTTAAATACATCTATGAGGTTTACCCACTAATAAATAGTACTGTTTATAACCTCAGGGGACTCTACTTCCCCATCCCCACCCAACTCTACTTTTCTCTGAGGTGAACTTACACCTCTGCAGAAGTCATCACCCCACAGTGAAAGGAGACACTACAATCTTTATCTAATACATTCACTAACCAGCAGCCTCCTGTTTGGGTCTCTAGCCCTTTTCTGGAGCAGCCTTAAACTTCAGAATTTCTTTGGGCCAACCAGATCATGCTGGGGGGCCGGGGGGGGGTGGGAGGGAGAAACAGCCCTGAAAGTACAGGCCATGCATTAGAAGACTACTCTAGTCAACCCCTTTTCTAATTGTGATTTTAAAAGTACACTGAACAGATGGAGGAGAGGCTGAATTGCTCAGCCGGCTGCTTCATTTACTTTGTTATCTACAGTTAGATCTTTACTTTTTGGGATCACTACACACTTCTGAATCTGCTATATTACACTGTGTAAATATTTAGAAGAAATAATTCCTTTCAAGGATTTAAACTTCCACTGTCGTTATGGCAAATGAACCTGTTTATGCTATGTTCGTTAAGTAACAGCAAGCCTACAAAAATCCAGGAATTTACTAACATATGTGGTACAAAAACATCACAATCGTGAAGCTTCTCATGGGGACACAGCAAGAACATGAAAGGCCAGTTTATTTTTACTCCCACTGCCCTGTAATTTTCTTTAACTCTACAACAACAGCCCTTAATTCAAACCTTCCCTATAGCTACAGGAACAGAGTCAACTGAATGTACATAAACTGTACCCAAAACTACCCACATCTCTATTTAATTTTTCCTCGACTCAGAGTAGTGGTCCTCAATCTTGATCCTGCGTCAGAATCTGCTGGAGGCTGTTGAAACACAGATTGCTGGGTCCATCCCCATAGTTTCTGGTTCAGTGGGACAGAGAATTTGCATTTCTAACAAGTTCTCTGGTGATGCTGATACTGCTGGTCCTAGGACCACCAGTTTTAAGGTTTTGTTGAGGTACAACTTACATTTTATAAAAGTCACCCATCTTAAATGTATAATTCAATGATCTATACTCATAAAAGGGTAATATGCTGATTAGGGCAGACGTCTTCCTAAAGTCCATCCAGACAAAGTGGCTGCAAGGCCAGGGGCTCAGGCAGCCATGAGCCCGGCAGCCAGCAGTGGCAACTGAGGCAGGGTGATGAAGGCGGCACCTTCCCCTGATCAGCACGGTCGCCTCCCACAGCGGGAGGCCAGACTGCAGCTGAGGCCCGCTGGGGAGCAGGCCTAAGCTGTCAGTAGGCCATCCTGAGGGTTCTCAGACTGTGAGAGGGGGCAGGCCGGGCTGAGTGCACTAATTTTCGTGCACCAGGCCTCTAGTTTTTTAATAAGTGTTGTACAGCCATCCCCCAAATCCAATTTCAGAACATTTTGTCCCCAAAAGATCCTTTTATGCCCATTTGTACCCTCATTCCATTGCCAGCCCCAGGAATCCACTAATCTACTTTCTGTCTCTATATATTTACCTTTCACCTTACATTTCATATAAATGCACTCATAAAATATGTGGTCTTTTCTGTCCAGCCTCTTCACTTATCATAATGTTTTTAAGATTCATACGCATTGTTAGAATCAGCACCTCATTTCTATTGCCAAATAGTATTCCACTGTTCTGGACATACCACATTTTGCTTAGCCATTCTGAGGGACTTTTTGGCTGGTTCCAATTTTCTAGTATTATGAATAATGCTGCTAAAATATTAATTTATAAGTCTTTATGTGGACATATGTTCCATTTCTCTTGGACAGATTCCCAGGAGTGGAAATGCATCGTTGTAAATTTATGTTTAATTTTTTTAAGAAACTTTGTAGGACAATGAATGAGGGTCCCAGTTTATTCATTTTCTTGATAATACTTGTCACTGACTGTCTTTTTGACAATGGCCATTTTAGTACTTATGAAATGGTATTTATTTGTAGCTTAATTTACATTTCTTTAATCACTGATGATGCTGAGCATAACCACAATATATTAGTTGGCCTTTTCTAATCTTCTTTAGTGAAATATCTACTCAAATCTTTTGCCCATTTTTAATTGGCTTGTCTCCTTGTTACTGACTGTAAGTATTCTTTATATATTCTAAATACAAGTCCTTTATCAGATACAAGATTTAGAAATACTTTCTCCCAATCTTTGGCTTGCACTTGCATTCTCTTAATGGTCTTTTGGAACACAAAATTTTAAATTTTAATGAAGTCTTAGACTATACTTTGAGAGCCATTTCTGCAAAGCCTCAAAAATTTTTTTAAAAAAATAACAAATTAAACCCTGGAAAAATGTAAAAGCTTAGTGGTTTCCATCTGCATAAACAATATGTAAATGTCATTCACAGTATCTGCTTTTCTGTTTTGTTTTGTTTTAACAAAGCCTATCATAACTATCATCCTAAACATATTCACCCTTTTTAGGAGAACAGAGAACTTGCAATAAACTGGCTTTAATACATTATGGAATGAACAACTTCAGCTGCAAATGGACCTAAGGTGGGAACATGGGGTGGCTTGCTGGCACTACAAAACATGGGCTACTGAGCCAGTGTTTTCAGAATCATTGACACCATGCTTAAAGAATAAGAAAGATGTCAACCTTACAAATTAAAGGGAACAAAGATAAATGTTACACAGTGGTAGAGATTATAGAAAAGAGCATACTGCCAGAGAGTTATATTTGATTTATTTTGATGTTTTTATCTAATTTTCTTCTTCTTCATCTCAGGACCTTTTAAAATAAGTCATATAACAATACAACCCTTTCTTTGAAAATCCAATGTACCTTGAGTTAAGAGGAGTCAAAGTTGGCAGCTAACATTCAAGTCTTGTATGAGGCCATATTTGCAAATACATAAAACATACTTTAAGAATATACAGGATATGTTTGATTCAAGTAGAAGCAATATTAAGATTATTCATTTCCAAGGTGAAACCCAAAATACTACATGTTTACTACTTGAGGATTATTGATATAAAAAAGGCGAATCCTAAGATAAAGAAACTGATATAAATACTATTTCTATAACCATGACCACAGACATGTTCGGTGACTCTGGAAAAACTATAACAATAGGATAGTGAAAAGATGAAGAAAATCTATTTAAATGTTCAACAAAAATCCTTCTTTATATAATTCAAGTTGACCTACGACCCAAACAAGCTTTGTTTACTTAAGAACTACCAGGATTCCACTGTAAAATGCTTTCAAATATTTATGTTCCAATTCATATATTCTGTTGATAACATACAAGCCATTAGTCCTCATTGTTTTCAAACTGCAGGAGATACACAGAGTGTCCCCCAAAAATGTATACACATTTTAACAGCTGATAAGTTTAAAATGAAATGTATTTTAATAAACCTTTATAATTATTCAAAGTGTGTGTATACATTTCTTGGGACAGCCTATATTTTATATTTCTACTAGTCTTCATAAATTGCACTACAAGGAAAAACTGGTTGGCCAATACTCATTCTCCCTTTCCCTCTGAGCCACGTGAAGTCACTTAAGAAGGTGTCCAAAGAGATGCCAGAAGAGAGCATATACACTGAGTGGCCAGATTATTATGATCTCTGAACGCATAATAATCTGGCCACTCAGTGTATATCCTATATAATAAAAGGCTAATATGCAAACTGTCCCCTCAAACAGGAGTTCGACCAGCAAAGGCAGGCCGGCTAACCGCCCATGTCCCCTCCCCCTGGCCAGTCTGGCAGGACCCCACCCATGCACAAATTCATGCACCAGGCCTCTAATACACACACACACACACACACACACACACACACACACACACACCCCCCAAGTGGCCAGATTATTATGCATTCAGAGATCATAATAATCTGGCAACACAGTGTAATTTCATATGTGATCCAGTTTCTCAACACAGTCTGACTCCCAATAAAGTAACTTACAGGGAATCTCATCTAACCTCTTTACATTTTTTGCAATTCAAAATAACTAGTCACTGGAACATCACTCCCAAATTATACCACATTAGGCTATTACCATCTCTGTGATGTTACTGAACTTGAGACTGAAGATAAAAATCATATGTGAAACAGAGGAGAGAGTTTCCACAATAGCATACAATCATTATAATTATTCTGAAAGACTGAAAGGAAAGAATAAGCAAAAAATAATAATTTTTAGGCCTTCTTTTATACCAGAGTTCAAGTCCTTCCTTAATCAACTACATACAGTTATGGGGGGGGGGGGGGCGCCCTTATTAAGTGACCATTTTTCTGCCCTTTATTTACAAATCAGTCCTCTGGTCCTAGAACACTAAGATGGCTCAGTGGGAAAAAAGGAAAGCAGCAGCAAGGACCTCACACAGGAGGTCTTACTCCTCACCACTTAAGATCTGACTGTCATCAGTGTGTGCCTCTGCATGGCAATACGATCATAAGTGATATCCATCCTCAAAAATCTGCAATTTCCTTGTGAGATTCTTAATAACAATGAGGAGTAGGAAGAACTACCCCCAAACCTTCACCATTTATCCAGTGACATGCAAAAAGATAATCACTAAAACGTTTGCTTATACAAACAGCAAGTTACTATCACACCAAATAGGGATCAAGGAGATTAACACATCCCAATCTTCTGTATAAAGCCTGTGTAGCCTTCTCAAAACTCATAGGACTGTACCACTTCAGCGATTCATCCACCTATAACAAGTGCCCTCAGCCTAATCCTAAGGAAGGGAAGAATAATCAGTTAAATCTGTCTTTAGCTTGTCTAAAAATCTTGACATTTTCCAGCAAGTAAAGGTTCCAAATGGCAGGTGTCAGAATGCCTTAGCCTCACAAGTGGTGCTGGGAGGCAGGAAAAACAGCAGCAGCATGTGGCCACGTCAGAGCCACACAGGAGCTGCCTAGAGAGCACATTCTGAAAAGAGCAAACCTCAGACTTGCTTAAATCAATCTCATGCCAGATGCCACTATCAGAACAAAGCTGTGATGCCAAAGATTAGCTGCCCAGAAAAACATTCAACTCAAGGCTTTCACAAAAGGAAAAAAGCTGAGTGTAATGGCACCTGTCTGTCTGTTAACTTGCTCAAACTAGCTCCTTCGATGCAGAGAATAAAGTGGCCAGACAATGCTTTACTTCATCTTGAAAGTGGGTATTATTTTCTCAAAGTCATTTTCAGGTATTCTAAAGGAAATTATATCAATCTCCTGCATTTGCCTAATACTTAGAGCTTTATGAAAGTGCTTTACAATCTGCTAAATCAAACTACCTTCCTATAAGAAAGTCAGGGTCATACGTACCCTCTTCATTTTATCTGTGGGTTAAGAGAGAACCAGAGTTAAATGAAATTAGACTGAGATCATCTGAAACCAAGAATTTTTAAAAAACAAACAAAAACTTGGCCTCTGGACTGGTAGATCAGACTTCTTTCTATTTAGATACCTACCCTCTGCTCACTCCTCTCCTTCCAATCATCTTTTCAGAGTTTCCCAATAATAAGAAAGCCTTGGAGCTTTTGAAAGTTGTTTATGAAGGTCAATCAATAAGCATTTTTGTTCCAGAGGTTACATAGCATCATGGTCTGCTTTTTTCTCCTCAGATCTGAGTCCAAGAAACACTAACGATTTCTGAGGACTACTCAAAGCAGGAGATGCAGGAGAGGCATAAAGTAAGTTATTTGTTAAGGAGCATTCGCTATCAAGTCATCTGATCAGATACATCAGAAATGACACACACTCGAATTCGCTCAGATAAGCAGTGCATGATAAATGACATAACTCACCCCTGGGAAAGAAAATTCAGTATCATTTATATTTTTATACTTTATTGGAACATACAAAGGGACCAGTGGGCCAAACATGAACACTTCAAAACACTGTATTTCCTCTCATATCTCAAAGGCAGAGCACACACACACACAAAATGATAGGACCTTGCTTAGATTCAAGTTAGTAGTATTTTAAAATAATACAATGTCAATGCGAGGACCTCTGAACCATCTAGAACAAGCATGTTATAATTCTCTCCCAAATTGTTTTTTTCTCCTCTACAACACTTTTAGTCCCTATGGCTACCCCACTCAAATTTATTTATTTGCCATACACTTATGCCTATTTTCATACTAAACCAATTCACTGGAGTCTACATTATCTTGTCTTGCCTTCCAAGCAACCAGCAAGTACTACTCTTCAACTCTGTGCAGTTGCTCAAGTAACTTCTCACCTTTGTATTTTCAAATCTTATTTTAAGGTCGACTAAAGTATACAGCATAGAAATGATAAAAGTAAATACTAAACACAGACCCACATTCGACTAAGTACTCTCACTTATGTAGCCTACATTCTGAAAATCAAATGTCTTAAATAAAATTAAATAAGTTAAAATAAATATTAAATAAAAGTAAAATTGTCTAAAATTATTTTTTGTTCACCGTTTAGTATGTAAGTTTCCATTCCCATAAAACAAATTATTTTGATCAGATTAAAATTTTCCATGTCTACTTTTTTTGTTGTTAATCCTCACCCAAGGATATTGTTCCATTGATTTTGAGAGAGAGTAGAAGGGAGAGGGAGAGACAGAGAGAGAGAAACATCCATGTGAGAGAGTCACATCAATTGATTACCTCTTGCATGTGCCCTGACCAGAACCAAGGTTGAGTCTGCAATCAAGGTACATGCCCTTGACCAAAACAGAACACAGGACCCTTCAGTCTGCAGGCCAATGCTCTATCCACTGAGCCAAACCAGCTAGGGCTGTCCACTATCTTTTTTCTTACACATTTGCTAACTTCACTCCAGACTTTCTAGAATATGCTTTACCCACTTACAAATAGAGGAAATTGTGTGTGTGTGTGGGGGGGGGGGGTCATAAATATGGATAAAAACTATTCTGTGTTCAGGTCTACAACATAATAAAGAGGAGTGTTGCTGAAAACAAAGCGTGATGCTGATGTCAAAGAACATTCATTGCTCAAAATCATGCAAATGGTAAACAGACACATGGAATGAACAAGCTTTGCACAGCAACTGCATTTGGTATATATTTCAACTGAAATACAAGCAAAAGATGAGACACAGATATCTCATCATTTCCAATGTCATTGTAAAGAGCCACCAGTTTCACTCCACAACAAAGTAAGAGTACAAACTAGGGCATCTAAATGTACGTAGGCCAATGACACTCTGCAACAATCTCTGATGAAATCAAAGTACAAAAGACGATGCTTATTAAAGTCACTGAACATTCTCTAAAACTTAAAAATGAATCCACATGCAGTCAAATCTCCCTCTAGAGCTCCCAAATCTTTTAATATCTCTTATGGTATCCCTGGCAATTTTAAATCTTGACAGTCAAATCTTATTTTTCGACAAATGTATTTTATATCAACAGTGCTTAATACTAAGACAAAAATCATGGGTGTGTGTGGGGGGGAGAAGGGGGGGGACAGTGTAGATCCTAAGATGAACACGAGTAAACATAATCTCCTAGTCTAATCTTACCTAAAAGTACTATAATGACATCTACCCATCCATTCATTAAAAAGTTTCATGTCCCAAGTTCTTAAACTTTGCTCAGTAGATTCTTATGGTATTTTAAAAACACAATATATTAACAAAAGTTAGAAGGTTGTTCAGATATTTAGTCACAACATAACTTACAAGTATACTCCTGAAAAATGAAAATAACACAGATTAGAAGAAAGCTAAAGCTGTGCTCTTGAGATTCCCTAAGGTAAGAAAGGAAAAGAAAGTTATAACTGTCACTTGTATGTACTTAACACCATGTGTAAAGAAAATCCTCGATATAATATGATCCTGAAGAATTTAAACTACAGACTTCCTGATTCCCCAGTGCTGGCAATCACCTCCAGCAGGAACTCTGCACAATGACTAAAAGAAATTTTAGAATTATTTCATCTCCCCTTAGTTTGTTTTAAGTATGAAATCTCCATTCCAAGATAAATTTTAAATGACTTTATGTTGTTCTGAAAATATATTTTATATCAAAGAGCTCCAAGGAATTTTTTCTGTTAATTTCAAGTTTTCTAACTCAAACATAGGACAATTATAAGTAAGATTACAATCTCTAAAGTAATATTAATGTAGCACATCAACAAATGTGGAGTCATATTTCAATATCATTTTCATTTGAAAGTTAAAAAAAAACCAAAAAGATGTTAGAATACAAACCCAAGCGTAACTAACTTTTTTATCCTTGGAGGAAAATTGGGTAGTGGTATTTCTTCTTTATGAACAGTTATAAACTGAATTGCTAAATGAAATAGATGATTTTATTAAAAATGGATATAACTATGATTTAAAGCATAAATCTTTAAGAAACAAATTATTTATGATCATGGGGCATTCATACACAATAATATGAAAGATGTTAACCTTTTCCTCATATTTAAATGGGAGGGAGGAAAAAAAAGAAAGAGGAGAGAAGGAAGAGAAGCAAACAGATAATATTTTCAGGAGAGGGAACAAGCGAGCACACACATACACATACATGACTGGCACATTCATTAAAGTAACTTTTTCATTAAAGTATTTTTCTTTTCTTTTCTTTTTTTTAAATATATTTTATTGATTTTTTACAGAGAGGAAGAGAGAGATAGAGAGTTAGAAACATCGATGAGAGAGAAACATCGATCAGCTGCCTCCTGCACACCCCCCACTGGGGATGTGCCCACAACCCAGGTACATGCCTTTGACCGGAATTGAACCTGGGACGTTTCAGTCCGCAGGCTGACGCTCTATCCACTGAGCCAAACCGGTTTTGGCATAAAATATTTTTCAATAGCCCAGCCGGTATGGCTCAGTGGATTCAGCATCGTTCCATGCATCAAGAGGTCACTGGTTTGATTCCCAGTTAGGGCATATGCCTGATGGGTTTCCGGGCTCGATCCAGCAGGGGGCAGGCAAGAGGCAGCAATCGATGTCTCTCATCACTGTTTCTATCTTTCCCTCTCCCTACCTCTCTATCTCTTAAAACCAATAAAAATGTATTTTAAAAGATATATTTTTCACCAAAATATGTAGGATACAATCTAATAATGGCTTACAGAAAAAGTAACAGAATGTAACCAATCAACCCTAAGCAATATGCTTCTCCAAACCTTCTACCCACCGTAATCTCACAGGGTAAAATGAATGTATTTCCCTCACCTGGAATAAATCACTATCATTATGAGCAAGTTTGGAGAGAATCCATTTCTAACCTTAAGTGGTTAAAAAGCAAAACCTCACTTATGAGAAACACATACACACAAAAAGAAGACATTAAAAATCACTTTTCTTCTTCTTTCAACCTCCTTCCCAGACTTAGAAACCAGTCAACTGTCAGCAGATATTTTACACCCATTTCAGTTCCAATTTGGCCTTTTAAATATTCCCCTAAGTACTTGGTAAAACAAAGATTTATAAGGTATTTTTTTTTTTCAGAAATAGATTAGCATACATGATATGTGTGTGCATATACTCTATCTTTGCTTCAAACTTTAACTTCCTTTAAAAATGTAAATTTTCCATTAGAGTTATACAATAGCACAAAAAAATAACTTGTATCTGAAATTAGCCTATTCCACCACTTTCAATTCCAGGGACAAACTTTTCAAGCAAATAATACTTCCAAGTTGGAAGACGTAGACTATAATATAATCTTATCTAATAAAGAGGGAGTATGCTAATTGACCATCATGCCCTCACAAAGATGGTGGCACCCACAGCTAATAAGGAGATAATATGCTAATTGACTGTCACACCCTCAAAGATGGCGGCACCCACAGCCACAAGATGGCAGTGCCCAGTCCCCTCAGCCCTGCCAGGGCGGCAAGAGAGTGGCAAGGCCAGGCCCGTCCCCAGGCGGGTCCAGCCGCTCCACGCGCCTGCCTCCGGAGTACCCCAGTCTCCTCAGCCCCCTAGCCACCCACGGCCGGCCAGACATTGGATGGCGGCTGCCCAGCCAACACCTAAGGTGCAGGCAAGACTTGGATGGCAGCTGCCCAGCCGCCCAGGGCCGGCCCGAGGTGCAGGCAAGCCTCTGATGGCACTGCCCAGCCACCCAGCTGGCACCCAAGGTGCAGGCAAGCCTTGGATGACAGCTGCCCAGATGCCCAGGGCCGGCCCGAGGTGCAGGCAAACCTCAAATGGTGGCTGCCCAGGCGCCCAGGGCCGGCTGAGGCGCAGGTAACCAGGGCCAGCCGAGGCTTGCACTGCCGGCAGTGGCAGCAGCAGAGGTGTGATAGGGACGTCGCCTTCCCCTGGTTGTCAGGTCACTTCCTGCCCCTGAAGGCTCCCAGACTGAGAGAGGGGGCAGGCCAAGCTGAGGGATGCCCCCTCCAGTGCATGAATTTTCATGCACCAGGCCTCTAGTTAACAAATAAGGAAACATAAAATTTACATATTTTACCTAAATCTATTGTCCTTACGGAAAGCTGTGTTTTTTGTCACAAAGATTAGACATTACTGCATTAGCCCCCACACCGTAATATCTATAGAAAAAGGTCTTTCAACTATATACAAGTATTCTAGGTAATGCTCCTATGAGAACACCTGCCAAGAAGCTTGAATTATCATGTTAAATGGATCCCAGGGTTTACAAAGCACTGCAGATGTTCAAAAGCACTCCCGGTTCCAAGTATCACACTCAGAGCAGGAGACTTCACTTCAGGCGCATGTCTAAATCATTTCCCTAAATTGTTTTTTGTCAAATTAAAATGTCAAAAATTATTCTATCAAATGCCGTCCCTAACGAATCTACCTCAACCCAAAGAGCAGCAACCAATTAGTAAAGTTGGGCCTTGTAATGGGGAAATTTTTTCTTTTTCTATTGATATCTGAAATTAGCAGGGTCCAGAGAGAAAAGTTTCATCACAGCAGTTAAAGTGCTACTGATAGCTATAATCACATGCAGGCTGCAATTCCTTTTGAAAGGCTTTTCAAATGAACAAATACAAAGAAAAAAGAGAAACACAAGCGTTTTCATAGTGAATGACTACCTAGGATTCCAGAGTCATAAAAAGCCACGGTTAGAGATCCAGATATTCATTGTGAACTAACAAACCACAGGCAAAGAAATCCCTGCTCACTCCTTTGACAAGGTCAGTGCACCCATCCCCTGGCACAATAACCGATTGAATTTCAGGTGTAGAAGGTGCTTCAGGAAAATCAAATCCACCACGAATCATTTAATGCCTCTCTACGGCCTCGGATGAGCAAGTAAAATCCTCTGAGAAAAACATTTCCTGTTACTCTGCTGTTTTCCAAGCGCTACATATCATTCTGAGGCTACCTTGTAGCAGACATGTTCATTCATTAGCAGTGTAAGTGCAGAGATATAACAGATGTTCTTTAGCAGCCAATCATACTATGTCTTTTTCACCTGAGAGTCCAGATGGATTCATAAAGTACAACATCTGTAATTTACCCACAGAACTGGGCATCATGTTCCTCTACTAGAAAAAACTATTGATTGTCCAAGAACTAACCCCAAAAGCTCTAAAGTTGATTTCAAAGGACAGGAATATACTGGTAGGTAACAGGACAAACAAGCTCACAAAATAAGACTGTTTACATGAGACATGGACTTAAGTTACTTAGGCTTACAGTCTGGCAAGAATCTTTCATTATATGACCTATGGCTACTATCCTTATGACCTGTGGATACTAAAGTAATCCAAATGTTCATTTTTATCTGTGGCAAGGGGCAGGGTTAAAAACAAAATGGTATATATTCCCATGTATTTATTCCTTCTGCACTTTTCACAAAAAGCCTCTTTGATTTGGATTATCAAACATTTCCCAGTGCTGCTGCTTTTTAAAATCTCCAGTCCCAGATACTAAATTTCTTGGCTTTGTGGCTCAAGCGATGACAAACAGATGATTTCCTATTCACTCCACTTGCCTCATCATCAGTAAGACGGCTAGAATCCAGTTATGTTAAGAATTATTTCCAACAGCCACCTTCAATTACAAATGTTTGACATGATCACAGACTTCCAATGCTAATCCCTTTTTAAGTTGAAATACCCATACAAGGGCCCTTTGAGACACTCAGCATGGCTGTTTTCTTTGAGTTGCCTTATCCTGCAAAGGGGCTAAAATACTACATTAGAATCCCTTCTCTCCTCCCCCATCACTATCATCCATCTCTTATGCAAAGCAGCACAGAGACCCACAGTTAAAACATTGTTTTTCTAAGTATGTTTCTAAACATGAAGACTGTTTAAAGGAAGGAAAAGAAAATTTCCATGTAATTGACTCTCATTTCCCCAAGTTTTCTACCTGCAGAATATGCTCCCTTAGTTTAACACACATTTGCATGACATGAGTATATTTAATTTCCAGAGCCCTACTGCTAACCACAATTCTGGACTGAAAAACTTTCAGTCTGGTCTACTCAGGGAAAATATCCATCATTTAACCCAATGTAAAGAAAACCTGAACCTACATAGACAATCCTATCAACATACCAAATTATGCTTACCATTGAAGTTATATTTTAAAATTTCAAAGAATAACACCATTTCCTGGCACACCAAATTCAGGCATTTTTACCAAAAGCATATATTGAAGTCTCTACTATTTCCAAGAGACAACCAGCTAACTTGTGCTTTGAACAAAAAAGTGATGATTCTGCTTTACGTGTAGATGAATTCATAAAAATCTGCTCTTAACCAGACTTTTCACAAGTCAAATTCCACTGTAAACGCATCCGAATGCAACAAGAGAGCTTAGTAGCTAAAGGAACTATCACATAAAATTTCATAGTGTAAAGAATTCATGGGTAAAGCCACATCATGACCCCCTTCCATTAGGAGCTTTTAACTTGGACTTTTCTGTCCAGAATTTGCATAAGTGAACAATACTTTTCATTAAGACTATACCATACCTATGTTAATTGTGGAAACGTGGACCTCCATCTCTATTCTGAGAGATAAGACAGGTCTGTACCCCTGAAACTACATCTAGTTTATGTTCCCATGGAAATGGAAAGAAGTAAAAATCTCATGGTGAGAAGCACCAAGCAAAAACACAATAACCACTTACAAATTACCCTTGGCTCAGCTAACAGGAAGCATCGTCAGAAAGTGAAGGGCATCAGGATATGTCACCCCAAAATATGCCACTTCGGGAGAAATAATTATTTTAAGGTGAAAGAATCTGAGAAACAGCAGATATAGAAAGGGCTCTCTGACCGCCCCCTTCCACCCTGAAGCAGGTCTTAGGTCACTCATGAGAGGTGTCCTCCCAGAACTTGGGGGAGAGGGGCATCCTTATCTCTGAGGACAGGTGTGTGGTCAAGAGGAATCCAAACGCACAGGCCTTTTCTAAGATTCCTCCAGTTTATTACTCTTAGCTCAGACACTTTTTGTCTCCCATCACGGTTTTTTCACAACTTTCCACTCTTCAAATCTGGTACAAATCTCCTCAGGCTTAATCATTTCTTTGAGTCTTCATTTCAAAATGAAGGCTCTCATGTCATGGAAAACTTATGTCAAATAAATTTGTTGTTTTTCTGGTAATTTTCAAGCCCAGCCAGGGACCTTAGAGACAAGGGTAAAGTTTTTCCTCCCCTACAAAAGCAAAAAATCAAGCTCTACCTTCAAACTCTTTCATTCCTGTCATGTCACTATTTTTCTATTACATTTAACCCATTGCTCCAACAATGGTTATCTGCAGGTTGGCACACAGATCTCTTCCTTCCTCTACATGCTTCATCATATAAAACTGTTAGGCCCTAGCCAGCATGGCTCAGTTGGTTGGAGCGTTGTCCATACACCAAAAGGTGGCAGGTTCAATTCCTGGTCAGAGCATATACTCAGGTTGCAGGTTCGATCTCTGGTCAGGATGCATACAAGACGAAACTGATTGATGTATCTCTCTCACATTTTGGTGCCTCTCTCTCTCTCTTCCTTTTTCTAAAATCAGGTTTTTTTTAAAAACGAAGCTAGGCCAAAGGTAATCCCTCAGTGATTATTCCCTGTCATCTGCTGAGATTTCAGGCTCAAAAACTATCTGGGTACTGATGAGAACATATTAGTATTACTTAATCTAGTAACATAAAAAGGGCTGGTTTACCCCCTGAAAGTTTTTCTCCTGGAGAATGCTCCCTTAAAAAAAAACACTGAGCAGTTAATAAAAGTGTTAATTAGTTTCAATTTGGCATTGAGACAAATTTAGTTCATGCTGAAGTCTAAAACATTTAAAAGTTGAAAAAGATGGAAAATGTTCAAAAGAGGTGTTGCATTCCACTACCTTAATAATAAACTCTGAAAGAGCTTTAGGGCCCACCAAGACCAAAATCTGGCTGGCTTGATCACAGAGCCTCAGGTCCTTTCTGGGACACGAGGAGTTAGTCTCGGTCTTTGAGGGTATTCTGCCTCTAATACTGTATCATGTATAATTTAGAGAAGTTCTGAATGCTAAGAAGCAGATGAACATGGATTAATCTAAATATAAACTCAGCCTTGTTCAGAAGATTTTTGCCATTTGTCTCCACCATCTCCAAATGAATGATCAAAGGTAAAAAGTAAATTTAAGAGTGTTTAAAATAGGCATTTATTCCCTTAAGTCAAACTTTCTGAAAATACCTGCCATATTTAAAAACTAGAGAAATGAAAAAGCATGTGTACTGGAAACAGCGTGAGGTTTAAAATCAGATAACCTGGATTTGAGTCTCCATTCTGCTAAGTCTTTCATGCATATCCGACTGCAGTTCAGTTTCCTCACCTGTAAATGCAAATAATACTTCCAACAAGGGGTTTACTGTGAGAAACAAGTAAAAGGTGTAAAGCTTCTTGAGAACCAGTAGTAAACCCATAGGCTGTTATTACAAAGAAAGTCTGAATTATACAACTTACTAAAAATCTATTTTTATCAACCTATAAGAAAAGAACATCATAATTTCAATTAGAAATATTCACACTATAACGCAAACTGACTTGTAATAAAGTAAAAATACTTCCCATGTAACTCCTAAAGTCAGTATCTGGAAGCAAGTATTTGACTGGAGTAGCCTTTTTTTCTTTTAAACAAAAGAATAAACTATTTGAAAAAAAAAATAAACTATTTGAAATTCTTACTAAGTGTCATTCCAGTTTATGAAATCACATTCTACAAAGCAGTGACCTACTAACACTGCATATTAGTAGTATAATTTGGTGTGGTGAGGCAGCATAGTGGATAACCAGAAGTACTAAATACTTCACAGCAATGGGTATAAATTATCACAAAAAAATCAAATGTGAGAAATAAATTTATCTGGCAACTCACCTATGAAAGAAAAAACATTACTTTGCTAGGACACATCATTCCCTAAAGTGCAAAAACACCATTCAGAAACACTTCCCAACACAAATGATTTAACTATGACTTCGTTTATCTAGCTTTCAGGCTAAAATCAGGCAGAATAATAATTTTCTTATATGCTTAAACAATTCATCACTGAAGTGAAAACAAATACACGTCACACTTCTGGACCCTTCTCAGCAAGAATAAAATGGAAGGAGGGTGTTGGAACAGTCTGAGACTTCTGGCTCCATCATTATGGAAATCAATAAATAGTCTGAGTCTAGGTTTCCAAAAGAAATATCTATTTCATCACAGTCTCTCTGGAATAAATGCTTTTCAAAGTGTTACAATTCTCATTTAAACTACTTTTAAAATTATTAACAACCTCCTTATACCTACAAATTTTATAGCTCTAACAATTTTCAAAGCATTTTCAACCAAAAACTAACCAAGTCTGTCTTAGATTCTGAACTGCTATGACAGATCATATTCTTTGTCAAATGTCTTTATTCAGTCCTTTTATCGCTGGATGTCACTCTTTAATTTTAAAAGGAATTTGTGCATCTCGTGAGAAAACATACAGCTGAGCAATATGACTAAGACACTTGGGGTCTAATAGTGCGTTAAGCTCAAGAATAGCAAATTCAGTGAGAATCTGGGCACAAGAGAGAGTGCATGAAATTAGATCCTACTGGACAGAAAGTGTGAAACTTCAGAATGAAAGGAGACTTATTATTAGCTACTGTTAGTTCTTATATAGTCACACACTGTCGTGCTACATATGTATTAATTTCTTTACTCTTCACCACAGTCTTGTTATTATCTCATAGTAGGAGCCCGGTGCACGAAAATTGTGCATTTGGGGGCGTCCCTCAGCCCAGCCTGCGCCCTCACGCAGTCCGGGAGCCCACGAAGGATGTCTGACAGCCCTAAGGGGATGCCCGACTGACGGCTTAGTGCTGCCGCGGAGGCGGAAGAGGCCCTTGCCAGCTGTGAGCCTGGCTTCTGGTTTAGCAGCGCTCCCCCTGTGGGAGCACACTGACCACCAGGGGGCAGCTCCTGTGTTGAGCGTCTACCCCCAGTGATCAGTGCAAGTCATAGCAACCGGTCATTCCGCCATTCCGTCAATTTGCATATTAGCCTTTTATTATATACGATAACAAGTACGAGGTCAGGTAATTTGCTCAAGTTTATATAATTAGTAAGTGACAGAGTTATAACATGAACACAGATAGTCTGACACAAGAGCCCATATTTTTAACCATTATTTTGAGCTATGTACTATATTCAGCATAGAACAGATATCTCATTAATCTTCATGTTCCTGAAAGGTAGATATTATTATTCTCATTTTACTAATTAAAAAACGGAAGCTCTGAGAGATTAAGAAACTTGCCAAGGTCAGATGGCTAGCCAGGAGCAGAGCTGAATCAATCCCAGGACTGTACAGCTCTAAAGTCTGTGCTCCTAGACAAGAACTACACACACCCCCTACTAGGGAGGCAGTGAGTCCGTCACCACCACACCCCTCACCAATCATGTTGACACCTATTTCTCCATGTCTGGCTCTTCTATGCAGCCTGACTCTTTAAAGAACCTACTGGATATTAAGTAATTATCCACAGCCCCTCCCAACTTACTTGATCACTGCTAATATGAGATTACTTTGAACAGAATGAATGGCAAAACAGCATTGTAATTTCCAAACTAGGCTGACAACCCAGTCGTTTGTGAGTGGAGTGGGAGAGGGAAGAAAGAACTGGCTGATGCCTCAAAGCCCCAGGTCATGCCTCCCATTACCTTAATCCATAGCACCTTGTTTAGAAACCACAGCCAAGGATAGGTAGGCAATAATCTTCCACTTTACATTTTATAACATGTCTGGGGCTTTCTTCAGAATCAACCAGGGAAACATCTTCTTTATGTTTTCCACAGACTATAAAGCAATCACTTAGAAAAGGACAGATCACAGGATAATGACCTAAAATTTCTCTATATAAAGGACACAGCTGTATTCAAACAACTAAATCTCTTTAAACACAAATATCTGATCTGATTATTTTGTTTACATTAATGAGCCAATTTACAAACTACCAAAGCATGTATTTTTTTTAGTTTTTACAACTAAAATGTTTATCTAAATCTCATGTTGCTCAGAGAAATGGGAGAGTTGTGCTTTCTCTATGGCTTTCTCAATGTGTGCTCCTGAAAAGGAAGGCTAAAAATATGCGGTAAGAACTAGATAGATTTAAAGGAGGGCACTGAAAAAGAAACAAAAGTTTAGTTTCCTCAAACAAAGATGAAAGATAAAGGAAACAACTTTATAGTCCTTGCCATGCTCCCATACTCAAGGGTCCTCACCTCTCCAACATGGGTATTCTTTTGCCCTCATCATCACCTCACCTCACACCCCACCCCTTTCAAACCAAACCTTGGCCTTCACTGGCCCAGGGAAAAGCTTTACAAAGCAAAATGTTCCTATGGCCTGTTGTACTTCCAAGGCCCAGGGGATCACTTAAGGAATTTACAAGGTAATTTGATTAAGAATGATACTTTTTTATCTTTTAAAACATTCAAAATATGTGTACTACATTCTTTATGTGATAATTCCTACAATTGCATGTTTGCTGGTTCAAAAGCAAATTTTGTGATTTCTGCTAACTCGGGCACATTGAGTATTTGTTTATTCATTTTCCCTGGAAACTCTAGAAAAATTTTCATACTATGTTTAAAGTGTTTTTTCTTCCAAGAGGCTAGAATTTGCCTCTGCTACACACAGTAGTTGAGCACTCTTCTAGTACTTTCACACGTTAACTCACTTAATCCTTGCAACAAACTCATAAAGTTGCCCTTCATGTTTAAAATAGATATATCTAAAATGGGAGACAAGAGTAAAAGAATGGAAAATTACATCCCAGGAAATTACTAGACAAAAGAAGGTACTGATCAACTTCTAAGCTGGTGAATCATTTGCAAGCTTAAATTGGTTATCACTAAGTAACTGATAAGTACCACTTAGGATCCTTGGTTATGTTGACCCTTATCAATCAAGCTTTAGACTTATAGTTAATATGTTTGAATGATTAAATAAACAATATCGAACCAATTCATGTGTTTTAACTATGGTCCTAATTAGATAGGATACACAAAACTTCAGAACTTTAAAAACAATAAAATCAAAGCATGAGTCACTCTGTCAACCAAAGGGACTCCACAGTGCTCTGCCTTAGGAAAGCGAAAATGCTTTTTCTCCTGATTCAGTATCACACTTCAATGTCTCCCAATTCCTATGACTATGATGGGTCATATATTATTAACAGAATCTTTCTTATATGCAAAAGAGCATGCTGTTAAATATGCAGGGAAGAGGGGGGAAAGGAATTAAAGAAAAAGAGAGCATGAATGGAAGAGTATACATCTTCCAGCTCTCATTCTACTATCTATTTCCTAATACTCAACTACTCTCTCAACCCCAGGTCAATCTTCCTAATGCCTGGGGTGAGCCATACATGTGGCAATGGCAGCAAGAAGTATTGCATTTCCTATATCAACAAATGGGAGAGATGAAGCTCTCCTATCCCTTCCTCAATCAAGAACTCAAATACCAAATGAATTGCATCCACTGCTCACTGCCCACATACTCTAGGTATCTCACTTCAGGAATCTCTGCAGCACATTCCATGTTGACGGACTGCCTGTCATTAATATCTACTTTCCTTGAAAAGAAAAGGCCATTACCAGACTCCTCTGTGTCAGTTGTAGGGTTGACTTCTTATACTTTACAGGCCAAAAACTTGAGTTCAATAAATCACCAAGATCAGGTCTAGGCTGAAATTTATTTTCCCACCATATATGAATAAAAATTAGTTAAGCAGTAAGTGTAAACAAAATTACAGAGTATCAAGAGGATATGCTATTTTTAAAACATTTTCATTCTACAAATGCATTTTAACAAATACTAATTACAAAAAGTTTTTATTACAACAGACTTTGAAAAGCTTCTACAAGGTAAAGTTATGTTAGTAAGTTGAAAATAAAGTATAAATTTGAAAGCCAGTTGATTTTATTTTCTAAAACATTCTCTGATTTCTACTTTTCACTATTCAGACTGAGATAATTCTATGGTAAAGACATTAGGAATAGATCCACAATTGTGATTACCTAAAATGCAAAATACTTTTAATTTTAACCATTTCTCTTAGGTAGGGAGAAACAGCCAACAAATATTTATGAAACAAAGAAGGAATCAGTTTCAAAACTGTGTTACAAGAAGTTCTACTCTTATATATTAAGCCTAGAACACAAATGCCTCTAAAATATGTGTTTCCTGGAAAATAAATACTCCACATTGTATATGGCAAGCTTTCCCTGAGTTCCGTTTCCTTTGTTCTAAAGACTCAGTTTCCCATATTACTGTGTTTAAAGCTTTTTCTTAGATGGTTCAATAAAGAATAAACAGGCTGTGAAGTTAAAGTAGTTAAACAATCTCTGAATAAGATACTAACACTGACTTTTATTCTTTCTTTCACAGAGGTTTGATGAATTTTCTTTTCCAACCCTCTTCAATTGTCTTATAACCAAGACAAGTGCCTCCTCACTCTAATCATAAGCACTGCACTGGACTAAAAACTACCCGACCCAAATGAAAACACAAAGAGACCATCTTGGGAAGAGCACAGCTGAAAAAGAATATATTCTAAAATTCTCATTTATTCTCCCTGACTAACTTTTATCACCCAACCACCACCATAACCATGCCCTCCTCCCCCAACCCCTGCCTTGAACAACTGCTTTAAATTTCTTTTAGTGCAACAAGCAATAGCTTGTAAAAGGATGCAAACCAGCTGAAATATTTGACAGAGAGTGTTAAATACCAGGGAATTCCTATCAACCATTTTACTTTAAAAGGTACTTTGATGTTGGCTATCTTTCATGTACCTCTTTCATGGCACATTAATAAAGAAAACGAAGCTGAAGTAAATCAAGTCCCAAGGTCACATCTAGAATTACAACACTGTAGGTACCTGATGAAATACGGATTAATGCTGCATGAGTAGTGAATAAATAAAAGCACCTCTACTCACCAATCAGGCAAGTTTTACAAGTGCTTCTGAACTTTCTTCTGCAACTAGACCTGAGACATCTTTAATCCCCCATGCCCCTAAAACTTAATTATCATAATGTGAACCCAAATGTTAGGGTCCCTTCAAAATGCAAGTGCTGTGAAGCGGAAAAGTAATGGGAATTAAGCTGGGTGTAACCTTAGAAATGTACGGATGTGGGGAACTTGAAAGTGCTATTTCAATAAGTTAGGAGTGCATAATACAAAGATTTAGCCACATAAAATATATTGAAATCAAAAGATTTACTCCTCAAAAAAAAACCCACACACATATAAAACACAAATAAGGTAGATTCAAGAACTCCTTTTTGCAAATATCAAGTTCTGGCCAGAGAATCTTCAAGTCCTATATAACCAAATAAAAAGGATCTCTACAACAAAGGATTCTAGCAATTTTGCATTTTTCTAATGCAAATGAAATAAGAGACAGAACCAAAAGTGATTCTGTACAACCCAAACAGGTCTAAAACACAAACAAAAACTTAAATATTCCCTAATAATCAATTGAACACATTTCCTAAGGTGTTGGCCAAAGGTGAGCTATTTAATGCCAAAGGAAAGTGGAAAATATGAGTAAGAAGAGGCCAAAGAGTTAACAATCTCAAGGTAAAACTCATTCCATTAGTTGTCTGTTGATAATGCAGTCTTATCCCTTACACATCTAATTTATTCTAGGAACTATGATTTTTAAAAAGAGCTGAAATTATAGCCTATAAATACACACATCTTGTATTCACTACACACCTGTGTTCACTACAACACAGAATTCGGCATAAATCAAGATTGCACTGGGTCTTGCCAAAACCAGTTTGGCTCAGTGGATAGAGCGTCGGCCTGCGGACTGAAGGGTCCCAGGTTCGATTCTGGTCAAGGGCATGTACCTGGGTTGCGGGCACATCCCCAGTGGGGGGCGTGCAGGAGGCAGCTGATCGATGTTTCTCTCTCATCGATGTTTCTGACTCTCTCTCTCTCTCTTCCTCTCTGTAAAAAATCAATAAAATATATTAAAAAAAAAAAAAGATTGCACTGGGTCCAAATCAGAGATGGTTCAAGTCCCAAATGATCTACACTACAACCCTGTAATATGGTTTCTAAATTCACAAGTACACCATTTAGAAAAAGGTCTATGTACAATTATTTCACCTACCTATATTAAGCATTATAATCTTAAAAACAATTCTTTTTTATTCAACAGTTGTCTCTATGATGTATGCTTTAAGAAATAACAGAACAGCATATATATGAAATTGGTTAACTCCACTCTACTTTCAAGATCACATTAAGATTTTAGTTTGTAGGAGGATTTAGGAGGATCTCAATCTGTACAGACACAAGCTAAGACTGTGCACACACAAAGTAAAACAATTGTTCAAAATAAGGTGTGTTTCTTCCTTTTATAAAGGTTATTAAAAACACTAATAAAATCCCAAAGCTCATCAATTGTTACCTTAATGCTGAACATATTGTTGTTTAATTTATATTTTAAGTTCTTTTATAGCAAATACACTTGTCTAAATAGAACATCTGTTTTGGTTATAATATACTGTATCTTTGGCAAGAACTTGTAATAAAACGAACAAAAACAATCAAGAATCTTTATTGGATCTGGCAACAAAAGCAGATTTGTAACCAAAACCTTAAGACGAGAAATGACCATCACTGGGCTCAAGGCCAGTACTAATCTAAGTCAATAAACAAAGATCTGTAAGAGGGGCTACAGTTAAAGAGGCTGGGGGGTGGGTTAAGGAACTCCTGTAGATACTTAAGTTGGACTTAGGGATAGAGAAACACATGGGTTACATAACTAGCAAAGCGTATTTTATTTTGAGCAAAAACTGTCAAAGTGAATCCGAATCCAAATATTTCAAAACCACACACACACACACACACACACACACACACACACACACCATAATTATTCATTTCTTATACCTCCTTTCTAACAAACCTCATTATGGTCTACTTAAACACGCGTTTTAAAAAATATTCTGGCTGTTTCAACAAAATGAAAATAAATTACATTTATTATAAAACAATTTTATTTTTAAATTTATTTAATGTCACCAACATCTCAGAAAGGAAGTCTTTATAAACCCGAGTTTATAATAGTAACAGAAAAGGAGAAGAATATCAATAGGTGAAAGGAAACAATAGCTTGGACCATCACAGCACATTGTCTCAAGCCTTCACTGTAGAAAGGAGACAACTACTAATAGTGTATCACCTTAACTTGTTATTAAGCATAATAATCAAACTGACATCCAAAAAATAACTTAGGCTGTCCCAAGTTTCAAGGTTAATCCATGGTCTTCATCACTACTAGAAACTACAGGAGGAGGAAATAAATGTTTAAATATAAAGAAACTGATTTTACATTCCACATGTACAACTGAAACTATTGCACTAGTCAGAAAAAATTAACAGCCACAAATTTTCCTCCATATAATTTTAACTTCACAACATTATAAGCTTTACATAGCTTAAAACATCTTAAGTTGTACAGCTAAGCTTAATGATTGTTGGGAAGTAAATTTCTTTAAACCAAAACAAAACAAATCAGGTCCAGGTGATTCAGAACCTGGGAAATCCGCTGCACCTTACTCGGAGAGAATTTTCTTCGGTCTGTTTCAAGGAAACCTGAGAAAATCAGCCCATCAAAATTACTACTGAAAACCGCCTCTACCATCACAAAAATCTTTATCCCTGTTACAGTTCATCTTGTTAAAATAGGTCCAACAACTCAAGTATTTAAAAATATTTTCTGACCCTAATTCTAATAAACCTCAATGTCCACAAACTTGAAAGGCATGCCTCTAAACCTAAATTAATGATTAAAACGTTAACTAATACAGTGTCTGTGGCATGCATCTAGAGACCTCACACTAGTCATCAATCCATTAGATAACTAACATCTTTTTGGTAACAACCTAACTAAATCTCCAATTCTCTAACTTCTCTATAAGGTTATCAAAAGACTATCAAAAGATGTGCTAAAATCTATATGTGTCTACCAGTCTAGTTTTCTTAAGAAAAATTAAATGGGAGAAGACTGAAATGTTTTATTAATTAAAAAATGCATGCTGATTCCCAGTGATGATTGTTCTGTGTTCTTTCCTAACCTAGTGTTCCTAAGTCATACTTTTATAATTTAAATTAAATAATGTTGCCTGATCAAAACTGCACTCAACCATCATTTACATAACCTATCTTATTTCCTCTTTTGAACATCAAAATGACACCTGCCCATGTTCAACAATTTCCGAATTTTACAAACAGTAGTATCAACATTTTATTTCCAAGTCCACCTAGAACTCCAGAAAATGTTTCATCTGGGCCAGAAGATAAAATAAAAAAACAAAAGTTCTCTTACTGTCACCCAATTTTAGTTAACCTTCCAGTTTTCTTTTACTGATACAATTCTATCTTCAGTCCCCAAATCATTCTATCTCACAAATCAAGAGTTGAGCAATTCCACTTTCTCTTAATCACTAATTAGGATGGTAACATTATCTACAAGCCTTGGGATCTCTTTTTTCCCTTTTTTGCCTAAAACAACCATTATAAGCCTTTTATGCTTTACACAGCATTTGGAGGCAGGCCGTTAGGGAGGGTTGCAGACCTTAAGCTTTGGACTTCCAGTATATTTTTGGCAGATTAGTGACTCTCTTTTACATATATCCTTGGTTACTTACACTTTTTTCAGCTTTGCAAATATCCTTTTAAAATCCACTCTTGACTAAGAGTTTGCAGCCAGTACATACAAACTGATTTACTTTTAGCTCCCAATATTTTTCTGATTACAAAGCCCCTGGAAAGTCAATGTGCTCTATTCAAAATATGATGGACTATGTGCATTTAAAATAACACAATTAAATATACAAGGGCTAAATCAAATACTAGGTACTAGCAGATACTTAAAAATTATGGAAATGCATGGGTGTAAAATAAAAATTGATCCAAACTTGGTATGGCAAAGACTCTTTCATGTGTAATATAATTCAAAGCCGCTTTCTAAAGAAAAGAAAAAGTTAGCCTTCTTAACAGAATGCTTAAGCAATTTTCTCATATATTTTAATGGGTTTTAACATTTAGCAAATCAGTCACCCAAACCATTTTGGGTTTTTTTTCTAATGTGACTATCTTAAATTATATTCCTTTTTTTAAAAAAAATTTGTTACCAAGAGTGCATCTCTGAAATGGCCTACTAGAAGTCTTTTCCCTTGTAACAAAATTACAATAAAACCTTGGCATGTGTTAATAAACGTGTTTGGAAAGTTTTCTTTAACATGAGAAAACTTAATTGAGGAAAATCTATCCACTAATTTAACTTTTCCAGAGAATCTGGAAAGGATTTTAGTTTGTAATTTTACTTGTAGAGCACATTAGTCCAGCTCACATATCCTAGTATGTTCTGGGAACTGTTGCTGATTCTACATTTATATATAAGTGCAAGGGACCTAGAATAGCCAAAACAATTTTGAAAAAAAAAAATAACAGAATTGAAAGACTTACACTATCTCATTTCATGACTTATTAAGCTATATAAATCAGCACTGGGTGGTAATAAAGATACACAGATTAGTGTAAAGACATATAGATCAATTAAACAGAATAAACTCCAGGAATAGATCTGTATGTACATAATCAGCTGATTTTCAACAAAGTTGCCAAAGCAATACAATGGGAAAAAGAAAATCATACAATAAATAGTGTTAGAATAATCCAGGCCCATGTGCAAAAAAAAGAACTTTGCACCTTTATGAAAAAATTAGCTTTAAATGGATTATAGGCCTAAATTAAAGAGCTTAAAATATAAAATGTCTAAAACAAAACATATGGTAAAATCATAATGACCTTAGTTTTTCTAAACATTACTTAAATAGGACACAAAATGCAAGAACTACATTTAAAAAATTGATAAACTGGACTTCATAAAATATGTCTACTTTTCAAAAGACCATGTTTAAAAAACAAAAAGGCAAGTTACAGACTGGGAGAAATGTTTACAAAACAGGTATCTGATATAAGACTTGTATTCAACATAAATACAAAATACTCTTACTCAATAAGAGGAGGAAAAATAATTTTTTTAAGTGGAAAGAATATCTAGACAAATATTTTACCAAAGAAGATATGTAACAGCAAAAAAGCAAACAAGATGCTCAATATCATTAATTGCTAGGAAATGTATTTAAAACCATAATGAGAGATCACTGTACATCCACTAGGTTAACTACATTTAAATGACCAACTATACCAAGCACATTGATGAGAATATGAAGAAAAGAGAACTCTGGTACACTGCAGGTGGGAAGGTAATTGGATACAACCACCTTAGAAAAAAATTTGGCAGTATCTTAAGTTAAACATTCACCTACCATACAGCACAGCCCACTCTTATTTACTCAAGAGAAATGAAAGCATATGTCCATGCAAACACTAGTACAAGAATATTCATGCAGCTTTATTTGTAACAGCTCAAACTGGCAACAATCCAAATGTCCATCAACAGGTAAATGAATAAACTGTGATTTAGCCATATGATATACTACTCAGTAATAAAAAGAACTATCAATATATGCAACATCAAGATGAATCTCAAAATAATGAACCTGACTGAGTGAAAGAAGCTAGCAAAAGGATATGTACTGTATGATTCCAATTACATAAAAGTCTAGAAATGTACAGTAATCTATAGTTACAGAAAGTAAATCAGAGATTGTCTGGGGGAGGGAGGAGGCAGTGAAGGAAGGGTGAATTACAAAGGAACACAAGGAAATGGGGGGATGAGTATGTTCATTATCTTGATTGTGGTGATAG
This sequence comes from Corynorhinus townsendii, assembly GCA_026230045.1. Classification (NCBI taxonomy): domain Eukaryota; kingdom Metazoa; phylum Chordata; class Mammalia; order Chiroptera; family Vespertilionidae; genus Corynorhinus; species Corynorhinus townsendii. The sequence goes on along the minus strand of JAPDVU010000007.1, from coordinate 145,928,256 downwards.
TTTCGTTCAAGTATACATGTGTCAAAATTTATAAAATTGAAAACTTTAAATATGTGCAGTTCATTTATGTACATTATCTCTCGGAAACACTGAAAAACTTAACAAATAGGACTTCTAGAAGCAAAAAATATAACTGAAATAAAAACTTCAATGAATGGGTCTGACAGATAAAGAAAAAGCTAGTGAACTAAGAAAAAAGACCACAAAGTAGGCTAGGGAAGTAAGAAATGAAAAGAGATAGGTTAAAAAGCATGAAGGAAAAATAAGCATGAAGACAGTGAAAGGCTGAATGTATATAATTAGAATTTCAGAGGGAGATCAGAGAGAAACATGGGACAGAGGTTAGAGTTGAAGAACAATGGCTAAAATTTTTGAAGATCTAAGAGATATCACCCTATTAATTTAAGAATCCCAATTCAGATTGAATTGTGATAAATCTGAAGAAAAAAAAATCCCTGTCTTCTCAATCATTACAAATACCATATTAAAAATCATTTGTAGTACTTACCTTGGCTCTTCATTCTGAAGGCCAATGATTTATGGGCATCAAAACTTTGGGAGAGGAAGACTAAGTTATCCAGTCCTACTTATTAGTCCGTAAACAGAGCCCTCACAATGTAAAGCCAGGAAAATACCATGAAACCAAGTAAGCCCTAACTTGCTGCTTCTGTGAGAAGTTTCGGAATACTGAAACTCAAATTTCTGCAAGAGGCAGACACTGTACATTGTCCTGCAAAGCTCTTGTGAACAGCAAGAGGTGATTTGGGAGCAAACAACATGCACAGCTTTTAAAACGAAGGTAGAAAACATCACAGAAGGAACCTGTGAAGTTCCTTTGCCTCTCAAAGAAAACAAACATTCTTAACATCCTTACCAGTAAACAACATCCAGTGGAGCAAAGTAATTTTTCATTATCAGGTCAGCAAAGTAAGCTTCTGTTTCCCGGCAGGCAGTTCCATTTCCAATCACGACTGTGCTGCAGCTTCAAGGGAGAACAGGAGGAGAAACTGGATGAGCTCAAGGCATGCTTCTAAATCAACTGGAAGAAAATGTATAGAAATGCACAAATGCTACTGCACAATGCCCCTGCTCTTGCATACATCCAAGAGACTTCTCCACTGCTTCAAAAGGGAGACAGACACATGCAAAATAAAAACAGCCCACCCAGCGTGGCTCAGTGGCTGAGCATCAACCTATGAACCAGGAGGTCATGGCTCGATTCCCAGTCAAGGCACATGCCCCAGGTTGTGGGCTCAATCCCCAGTGTGGGGCATGCAAGAGGCAGCTAATCAATGATTCTCTCTCATCATTGATGTTTCTATCTCTCACTGCCTCTCCTTTCCTCTCTGAAATCAATAAAAATATATTTTTTTAAATAAAAATAAGAGTAAAAAACACCCCCTTGCCCTAACCGGTTTGGCTCAGTGGATAGAGCGTCGGCCTGTGGTCTGGAGGGTCCCAGGTTCGATTCCAGTCAAGGGCATGTACCCCGGTTGTGGGCACATCCACAGTACGGGGTGTGCAGGAGGCAGCTGGTCGATGTTTCTCTCTCATCGATGTTTCTGGCTCTCTACTCCTCTCCCTTCCTCTCTGTAAAAAAATCAATAAAATATATGTTTTTAAAAACAAAACACTGCCTTTCCATTTGGCATAGCAGGCAGTGGAGGACTATTTTGCTATCACACACCTCAATAACAGTCAGCTTTATTCCCATCTAGAAGGAACCAAATTTAGACATGGTTAAGTGAATTCTAAGCCACAATAAAGTCATTGTGACTGAATTATGTGATATGTTGTCAAATAATTTAGGAAGCTTCTAACTATTACCATATCCGTTCCTTCAGATCCATGAAGAAGAAAGGAAAAAAGGTAGAAGGAAAAAAGAAGGGCGGGAAGAAGAGGAGAAGCAAAATATACAACCAAACAGAAAAATTAAATGCTCCCTTTGCTCATATTACCACCTTTGTTTAGTGAAGGTGGCAGAGGAAGGGAGAATTCCTCTGGAGTCTCCAAAGGGAGATTTCTCCAGCAATCTGTCCCACCACTGTTTTACATGGTCCCTTCCCTCTTACCAGTGCACTCCCCTTAATCCCTCCCTCCAAATTAGGGGCTTCAAAGGTGTCTCTGACTGGCTTGAACCACTGAAATACTCAAAAGGTTACTTATTGTCATACTTGAAATTCAGCAAAAGCCTCTTTATTTTCTCTGCTTCTTGGAAGCCTTGTCCACAATGCAAGTAAACCACATCAGTATGAAGTATCTGACCTTAGAAAAAAATGAAGAGAAGCCAATTTATAAAACATTTCAAAACATAACACACCAATGATTTAAGCCAGTTGAAACAGAAAAGGAAACAGGTTTGTCTTTTAAAATGCAGCCTGAATCATTCATATTCAATAAATCAGATTCTCCCTAAGCACTATAAAGTTTTGGTACGTCCAAAGTTACAAGGACTCTATTTTGCTACATAAAACCACTACTAATTTTTAATAATACTTAATCAATAAGAGTAAAAGCTAACCTTTACTGAATACTTACTATATATGACATGGGATATTTTCATGTCTTATTTAGGTTATAGATACGTGAATTTCTTTACCTTGTATAATTTTTTTCAGCTGCATATTTATGAATTGTGAGCTTTTCTACATTATGTTTTAGCTCAAAATGTATTTAATGAAAAAAAAGAAAAAATACACATTTAAATTTTTTAGGGTGACTACCTAAAGAATAAAAGTAATAATGAGCTATGTGACTAACTTAGGAAGTTAGGCAGAAAGAAAATGATCTCAAATGAAAACAGAGAAATGTAGAATAAAGTGAGGAGTAATAAAAAGGGTAAATATATGAGTAAGAGCAAAAAAAAATTACTAGCCAAAACAATAAAACTGTCTTGTGGTATTTAAAATATATACAGAATTAAAATGAATCACACAGGTGCCACCATGGAGAAGTACCATCACCACTGCAACAAGGCTGACCTAAATGCAAATGAAAGCCACAACATTGTTCAAGGTGGGATAGTGAAGATTACAATCAGAACATCAACCAATGGACTGCAAGGATAGTGGAACAACCCTTAGTACGTTTGGTTAAGTTGGGAAAAGCTTATAAATCTATTGTGGTCTAGGGGAGTGCAGATGGCTTTCGCAGCCAGTTCTTGCTTTTGTGGATACCACATCTGATGGAGCCTGTATGGAAGATGGGAGAACCAAACCATGAACCCTGTAGTCATTGTTTTCGCCACTGTTATTGTCTGTGACACACTAAAAATATTTAGCCAAAGCCATTAACTTAAGAATTTGTCAGTGTATCCTTTCTTTAAAAAGTAAGTTACTTATTAATATGTTAGATGGCAAGTGTGCAATATGCTTCAAAGCAATCAACAAAAACAATATTATAAGCAAGCAATCACATAGTAAGTTTATAGATTAGCTCATATTCTATATACAGAATCATTCCCTTTTTTACAAAGCGTGCTTTTTTTCTACTAAAAGTTATCACTAATACCTTTTCAATTTTTAATTATAAAGTCTTATGTAATCACATAAAAATATGTGATAAAATATGAAAATCCATAAACCCAGCAACTGTTATATCTTAGTCTTACTTCCTTATAGTCTTCCTCTGTATCTAATTTTACATTATTTTAATAATGCCATATTTATAATTTTGTACTATAAGAAGTTTCTTTTGTTGTTGTTTGTTTGTCTGTCTTAGCGTGAACGCAGTCCCCCACTACCACAAATTATGCAGTCGAGTTTCCCACATTTGGGGAAATCGCAGGGGTCAGCACATCTGGAGCGCAATGGATAAGCCTCGTGCTGGGAAAACCACCTTCGTGATCATGGTATCTTCCCCTGCCACGTAAGTATTGTAAGAAGTTTTTTTGTTTTGCTTTTTATTGTAAGAAGTTTTAATTTTATTCTTTACAGAATCATTTCAATAGGAACAGTTTAATGTCAGCAAAAAAAAACAAAAAAAAAAACACAACAACAAAATGTCATGACGTGAAAATACAATCTTATATTTTGACCAGCTTTTCATTAACATTATGTACCTAATGAAACACGGAAATCCACTTAAACAGTAAAATTCTCTTTCAGCTTCTGAGATGTTTTAACAGGGATAAATAAAAAACATGCTGCAAGGATAAATCTAGAGAAAATAATAATTAGCTAACACTCCTTAATTTTGCATTTCTTCTTAGTTGTACACATGTCTTAGTAGAAAGAAACTGTTCCTTTTTTCTCTCAACTAATAGTGGAGTACCAACTACTATTAACTTATTTACATTTTCTGAGAATTGTTAAAACAGTTTTTAAAATTTCAAAATCTTGGATTTATATTTGAGGGCAAACTAAATCTGGTAACCTTGCATTACCCTGTTGAACAAAATGAGCTACAAGGTACAATGAAAAGTATCTAACAGTTTACTTACAATTCATGCATCCCATGTGTAACAAAAATGTATTGAATGCCTGTTACTGCATATTTCTCTGCTACTCATCATAGTTATCAATCTGCTGTTCAAATTCTAAGTTTCTTTTGGCACCTATTCAGTTGGACAATTAACATTTATGTTTGAGGAAGAAAATAAAGTTGTTTTACAAGAGATGGAAAAAACGAAGCTGGTTATCCATGTGGAAGGAACCAAAGTGATAAGCACTAATTGCTGACAGAGAATCACAGCTGTAATTTTAAGAACTGCTCCTAGCAAGTAAAAAAACACATAAAGTATGCAGCTCTTAAAAAGCTTATTAGCAGTCTAACTGTACAAGTAGTAAATTTTACCACTGCTTTTAGTTTCAACCATCTGTTAATAATTTTAAATACTTACGTGGGGTTCAAATTAATTACAATGAAGTGTAAATTAAAAGTATACAATCACTAGCATATTATTAAAATCTCAGGACTTACAAAATGTAATTAAATTTATTTTAAAAATAAAAGATGAGAAATTAAAGAACACAGCTGGCCACCAAATGTGAAATTAAACCGCTGTTTAACCCTGAAACAAAATCAAGTTTGCATACTACCACTAACACTAATACATATAGGGACTGGAACCATGATTCATTGAATTTGGGAGAAAGAAAAGCTTGGTATTAATACTGACAATATTAAGACAGTATCCTTGTAGGAATACTGTGTGCATATTTGATACTTTGCTGAGTAACAATAATTGCTCAATGTTTAAGAAGAATATTAAGAAAATACAAGGGGAGAGTTTAATGCAATGATCTACATTTTCAGCCTGTGGAAAATTCTCATAGTAACTGCCTTTATGTTACCTTATACTGCTGGCTTTTGTGCCACTGAAGATTATAATAGTGGCCAAAATATCTGTGCAGTTAAGACTCATTTTGATTATTGTTATTGAAGCCTGATCTTAAAAGAATAAAAAATATCTCGTGAACTTACTATCTGATGCTTCTAGTCCTATATAATAAAGAGGTAATATACAAATTGATCATCACTCCAACACACAAGATGGCTGCCCCCATGTGGTCAAAGATGGCCACTACAAGATGATCAGCAGGGGAGGGCAGTTGTGGGCAATCAGGCCTGCAGGGGAGGGCAGTTAGGGATGACCGGGTCGGCAGGGGAGGGCAGTTGGGGGGAACCCAGGCCTGCAGGGGAGGGTAGTTGGAGACGACCAGGCCGGCAGGGGAGGGCAGTCAAGAGCGACCAGGCTGGCAAGGGAGGGCAGTTAGGGGTGACCGGGCCAGTAGGGGAGGGCAGCTGGGAGCAACCAGGCCTGCAGGGGAGGACAGTTAGGGATGACCAGACCAGCAGGGGAGGGCAGTTAGGGGTGACCAAGCCAGCAGGGAAGGGCAGTTAGGGGCAACTGGGCCGGCAGGGGAACAGTTAGGCGTCGATCAGGCTGGCAGCGGAGTGGTTAGGGGGTGATCAGGCTGGCAGGTAGAAGCAGTTAGGGGCAATCAGGAAGGCAGGCAGGCAGGCGAGTGGTTGGGAGCCAGCAGTCCAGGATTGTGAGAAGAATGTCAGACTGCCAGTTTAGGCACGATCCAGGATTGGGGCTAAACAGGCAGTCGGACATCCCTCAGGGGTCCCATATTGGAGAGGATGCAGGCTGGGCTAAGGAACACACACCACACCCCCTACTCGCTGCTCCCCCACCCCATGCACAAATTTCGTGCACCAGGTCTCTAGTTAAAATATAATAAAGATTATCTTCCTGTGCTGTAAAAATAAAATAAAATGTATCTATCACATATAAATGCATCACAATAAACAGATGTGATAGGAAGACAGAATTGGGGGGAGGGGGTTGGTTAACAAATAAGATGAATATGAAGTTTGATTTTCTGATTCCCACATCCCTGTACATGAGAAAACCATTTTCTAAGACTTGAAAAATTAACATTATTTTTAAGTCCTCATGAAATATATGAAGTGAAACGTATGAGCAATCAAACAACTTTTATATAAAAACTGAAAGATATGCTTACTGGTAGGAGAAATGATAGCTAATTTGCAACCATGTTTGTAACCAGGATCCACTCCCATCAATGTGCGCCCTGGAACAGGGTTTGTTAAAAGGAGCTGACGAAGGTTCCGTCCAAACATCATCACTGATTCCTTCTCTGCATCTGATGTTAGTTTGGCTCTTTAGAGAAAAAGAAAAAGGAGAACGTAGTTTTTGATTCACCCAAATTTTCTTCCAGAAAAAGGACAGAATTCATTTTATAGTTACTTGTGGCCTGGTGCACGAAATTCGTGCACATTAAAAGGGAATTAATTAGAGGAAATATTTTATTATTGCTATTTGCCCTTTCTCTATAATAGAAGTGTCAGAGATGAAAGAAAATTAGTAAAATGTATGTGAAAATCTCCCTCTTGTCAAGAGTCTGGGGCGCATTGTGGGACTTATAGTCAAGTCCCCACCCACCGGCCCACACCTCCAAATCGCGCAAGACCCAGACCCAGCCGACCCCACCCCATCAAGCCCCGCAGGGCAGGGGTCACAGCCTCAGGTAAGCGGGAGGTGCAGCCTCAGGTCCCCCATCAAGCCCCACCAGGTGGGGGGGGGGAGCAGCCTCACGTCCCCCAGCCTGGCGCCAGGCAAGGGGGGCGCCCTCAGGTCCCCCGGCCCAGCCTCAGGTCCCCCAGCCCCAGTGCGAGGGTGCAAGGGCTCAAGGGCATGAGGGCGTGACGACCATTTCCATATTAGCTCTTATTATATAGGATTCCTCACAAGAACATTTATTAACAAAATTACTTAAAAAGAAAACACCATATACAAAATTATATTGAGTCTATTTTTGTTAAGTGCAGAAACACAGTATCACAAATGACTTTGTGGTATCAAACCTACCAAGTTCATCATACCAATGCTCCTTCTCTATCTGCTCTCTTTTATGTACAAAATCTGTATGTATAAACATCTGTGTATATGAGAGAGACAGGATGTATAAAGATTTAGACTGCAAATGGATGACAAATTAAAGTTTATCAGCAAATTAAAAATATAAGCACATAATTAGAGTGATAAATTATTGAGTCATAAGTAGCCTCCTCCAACAATACTTAGTTTTACACCTTCACCTATATATCTCTCAATGTTATATTCTCATTCTATTCCATTCCCTGCATCTACCCCCTTTGTCTTTCTCAGTGATTTGATATGACCATAGATACTAATGCCAGTCTAGAACTATGGTTCATATAAATAACTTCCCAATTTTATCCAAAGAAGTTATAAAATTTTATAAAAAGTATCTCTTCTTTATTAGACCAGATTAAAAAAAATGCATGTCATTGGCCACAAGAAAACTGAGAGTTCAAAAGCAAGTCAAAGTACATTTCATATCAGTTTTGAGGTAGAATGTTTTACGTAACTGAAGGCAAACAGATCTAATAATACTTGCTTTTCTGGCTTAATTCAGTTCCCTAAGGCTCTTCTCTCATTTTCCCTAACACTTCAGTCATTCTCTGAAGATTATAGATCTTCACTTTTAACTTTATTTATTGAGTGAGCATTTGTTGTCAGTCTTATATAAGGTACCATGATTGGTGTGAGAGATACAAAGTTGAAAAGACAAGATCCCTATCGTGAAGACCACTATCTAGTGGAAGAAACAGAAAAATAAACAGACAAGTAGAAAACAATGGTAAGTCCTATACTAATGGGAACACATAGGGAGGATAGCTAAATCACAAAGACTTTCTAAGAGATATCTTCTCAGGTGAATCAAAGAAGGATAAGTAATAGATACAGGCAAACAAAGGTAGGTAGAGTAGATAGAAGGCATGGAAAAAATACTCCAGGCAATGGAAGCAGCTCATGGCTCATCGTAGAAGAAGCAAGTAATTTAATATGCTAAAGTAAAAAGAAATACCAAGACATAAGGCTATAGAAACAAAAAGAAACCAGATCACAAAGGGTCAATCAAGCACATTCTTTGCATTTTTTCCTGGAGACAAAGAAGATCCATTGAAGGATTTTAAGTAGAAGAGTATGAAATAACCAGATGGCAATTTTAGGATGGCAACGTGGAATATGTATGGGAAAAAGAAACAAGACAGAGATCATCTATGACCCTATTATAATAATTCAGACAAAATGATGATGTCCTAAACCAACTATCCCCTAGTGACCATGGAGATAAACATAATTCCAAATTCAAAATATAATGAAAGATGGTAAAATAGCACTTAATAACTGGTGGCTTTAAGAAAGAGGTAGATGTAAAAAATGACACATGAATGAATGATCATGACAATCACAGAAATAAGAAATGCAGAAGTAGACTACGAATTATATGCAGCCAACTGAATAAAATGGCTGCAAAATAATACAGTCTAAATGATCTCATTTAAATTATACATGAATGGAGAAAAGTCTGGTACACAATGGTTATGTCTAGGTAGTGAAATTATGTGCTTTTTCTTTGTTTTACTGATTTTTTTCTACATTAGGAAAATTTTCCTTTTAATTAGAGAATTAAAGTAATTTTCTTTTCAAAAAAAAATCCATTGGGAGTTTCCCCACTCAACTGCTGTTCAGGTAATTACAAGTATTTCTATTGAGAGACACATCTATAGACAATGTCTGAAAACCAACTTATGGAATGAAATAAGATATATTTCTTTAACCACAGGCATTTTACAAAAAGAGAAGGAAAGTGCTCTTGCTTGTCACTAATGCAAGTCAGACAAGGATTATACATTAAAGAATTCTACACCAAACTACTTTCATTAACTCTCAATGAAATTATTCCACAAGCAGTGAAGCTGTACAAATCGAATATATACAAAAATGTCGAAAGTGCCACCGGACATTACATGCAACATGAGAAAAGATAAAGGAAATAAAATGTTAAATAAGTTAAGTTCCTATTTTACTTCAATAAGAACAGAATCCCTTATTTTTAAATTTGATGCCCCAGCACTCAAAAATAAGAGATGTTACTTCACACAGACTTGAAATAGTTTTCCAAAAGAAATACTATTTTTAAGGGATGTCTGGGCTAAAAAGGATGAATCAAGAGAATGAATGACTTTGATAAAAAAGAAGTTGGACAAAGGAATTATGTGTTGTTTTTAATAGTACCTCCTCACTCGCTGTTCTAAATACCTCTAACCTCAATGTCCAGGTCCAGAAAAAGAAAAAGAAACCAACATAAAGGCTACTATAAATTAATGAGGTTGAAGAGATGACTACTAGTAAATCTAGAGTTCCAAGATAACCCTTGCTGAAACCTATGAACAACTGAGAATGAAGAAAATCTGTGGCACATGGGAAGAATGCAGAAAAGGCTGGTTTCTAAAGATTGCCTACCAAGACCAAGGCTAGAGAGAAAGAGGGGTTTGCCTCCTAACATTACTTTTCTTTCCATCTCCTCCCCTAGAGACAAAACTGTACCTCACCTTTTTTGCAGTTCTTCTTTACAACTTAGTTCCTCTGCTGATCCATCTACATGATTCCTTTAATAACCTTTTAATATTTGCTCATCATTGCTGACAATTACTCATCCAAATAACTCCCATTAGGAGTGAAAAACATTATATTACCTTTCTCTCTTCATAGTAATAAATTCATTATGTGTTCCACTGATTCCCTTATGCTTTTTTTTGGCTCTCTTTATCCATAAAACTACTTCCAGCTAACTTCTCCGTTAACTTCTTAGTTTGTTTCTCCCAAGTCAAATCTCTCATCAATAACACCCTTTGTTTAGCTTCGTTGTCAAACTGCAAGACTGTATTGCAGAACTTATCAAATCTTGACCCCTACACAGTAGGGGTCAAGATTTGATAAGTATATCATAATTAATAGCTGTTTTGATAAGTATATCATAATTAATAGCTGTTTTGTGATGTATGAATGTGAATGCCTCTAAAGACTGAAATCTAGGCTTAATTTTAAGACTTTGTGATCGGGACTCAGTTCTTTGGATTGGTTGATGGGACAACTAATACTTATTAAGACATGCTTTAATAGGCTTATTATCATACATAGTAATAAACAGTATACAAAATTAAATTAGACAAGATGCATACCTGAACTCTCTACAGAGGAGAGGATAAATAAGGCGTTTAAAAGAATCATCTATTGAATTGTGTAAAATCTTCATTAACTCCGGCCTTGCAAAGCGACGTGGTCTCCACCTGAGGGGGGAAAAAAGCTATACTAAAACTGATGTACCAATAACAAGACCAGGAAACGGCTTTTGGAAGAGGAAAGAGGAAGTGGAACAGAAAAGGGAGAATAACTTTACTGAAGTCAAAGTAACAGTCTGTGTAGAGAGATTATGATGCCTGGAAAATTATTAGCTATGGCATCTAGAGTTATTTTTAAAAACCTAGTAACCATGATCACACAAACTAAAGGAAGAAAAAACTTTCCTATTCTAGGAAGAGTCTCCAAAGCATTATAATAATGATCAAAATCTTCAGATATAAGAAAGTTACCCAAAAAAATTACAAGTAGATTAGTACCACTAGGGCATAAAATATTAGTTTCTGAGGGACAGAAGAAGATTTAGATACTAGTAGATAAGCTAGAAAATATGGCAATGAGCAGGCCATTGAGAGTATTATACACCATGCCATGGAACTTGGCCATTTAGGAAAGATAACACAATCCTGCGCCATGGGACAATATGCTAAGAAGATAGTCTTTTAAGGTGGTAACAACCTAATGGAGTGCTTTTTTAAAAAATGCATTATTATCTGATGTCTGCTGGGGTCATTCCCTTTAAGGCCAAAACAAAGAATCCCCATTTGCTTATAGGAAAAAACTTTTACATATGCTATGGTTTCTCCCAAGAATGCCTTGACTCCTTTGTCTTCCATGCTAAACCATAATTCGTTTTTTTCTCCCAAGTGGAATTTATTGGAGTGACACTGGTTAATAAAATTATATAGGTTTCAGGGCTACAATTCTAAAATTGCATCATCTATATATTGTATTGTGTATTCACCACCCCAATAATGTTTTTAATGTAAAGAAAATACTATATCCATTGTCTGTCATTGTTGGTTTGTTTTTTTTAGATAATGGACATCTTTCCATATTAGTACATATAGATATCAGTATTTTAGAAAAAAAAGAAAGGAAATTTTATAAAAATCTATAAACAGACCTGTTTTGGATGCACCACCTACAGAATTCATTCTTCACTCCATCTGGAATGTTGACCTTGACCGTCAGTATCTTCAAATTTTCTCCACGGTTAATTGCCAGAATCTGAATACACACATATATGGCAAAGACTATGATCCACAAAACATATAAATGATCAATTTAACCAGTCATCTTTATAAAACAAATCAGGTGGTTACCCAACCTAGAACTAAATCTACTTTTTATTCATTTATTTACCAAAACTGTGTTAAAAATAATCATTTCTTTATATAGTTTATAAGATTTTTAAAAATAAAACACAAATACAGAACCTATGGCATTCACCAGAAGAGACTTTGGTGATCTAAAATCTCATTTCAGATTCAACTAATTGAAAATTAATGATCATCTAGAGATAGGATATACTTTTTATATCTGTGAAAAGAAATTGCTAAGATAAATACAAATAGACAAATTCCTGAGTAAAATATTTAATCACTATTAATTTGTACCATTTATTGAGTACTTAGTAATTGTCAGGCGCATCCACGTACTTTAAATACATTACATCATTTAATCTCCAAAACCACCAAACATACATGCATTATCATCTTCATTTTATATAATTTTCCAAGACTAATTTGTCCCAAATCATAAGCAGTAAAGGAGAAATTTAAACTCAGATCAGCCTGCTCATGATCTTAAATTAATACATTAAAAGAGCAATTGTTTTAAAACATATTAAAAACTTTCCTTAAAGAAGAGCAAGCAAACCTGAAGTAAGCAAAGAAAGAAAATAATAAAAACACAGGGGAAAGTAACAAAATAGAGAATAGAAAAACAGTAGAAAGTATAAACAAAACCAAAACTTGGTTCTTTATAACACCAACAAAACTGACCAACTTTTCACTAGACTAGGGCCATATGAGGCCCAAGGAATCAATTGGTCTGGCCCTGCCAAGGCATTAGGGGTGAGTTAATGAAATGTTTGACTAAATATAGCAGGATAATTTTTAAGTTGATAAATTTGTATGGCCTGCGAATGATGTTATAAATACCCAAATGGCCCTTGATAGAAAAAAGGTTCCCCACCCCTGCACTAGACGGTCCAAGAAAAAAAGAAGAAACATTCTAATTAGCAAAATCAGAAATGAAAGAGGAGCCATGACTGTGGATGATACAAAAATAAAAAGAATAAGAGAATACTGCCAACAACTGCATGCCAAATTAGATCACTTAGATAAAGTGGACAAATTCTAAAAAATACAAACTGCCAAAACAGAATCAATAGAAGTGGAAAAGCTGAAACAATCGATAACACGTAAAGAGACTGAATTAGTAATTTTAAAATTTCCCTCAAGGAAATGTCCAGGCTCAGATGGCTTCATTGCTGAATTCTACAAAATATTTAAAGAATTAAGGCCAATTCTCCACAAACTCTTTCAAAAAAAAAATACAATAGAAAACTTCCTAAATCTTTCTATTTATTTACTCTGACACCAAAACCAGACAAGTACATCACACACAAAAAAAAAAACATAAGGAAAAAACACACACAACATACCATTACATATCTTGTGAATATAAGTGTAAACAACCTGAATAAAATATGAGTAAACCAAATCTAGAAACATATCAAGAGGGATTGATTCCAAGAATGCAAGCTTGGTTTGACATACAAAAATCACCTAATGTAGTACATCAGACCAATGAAATAAAAAACAAAAGTACATGATCATCTCTACACATGCAGAAAAAGTATTTGACAAAATCCAGCAGTCATTCATGATAAAAATACTCAACAAACTAGGAATAGAAGGTATTTATTTCATCAAGGTGGTAATATGCACACACAGAAACCTGACAAATAACACCATACTAATGGTGAAGGACTAGATGCTTCCCATTTAAGATCCATCAACTCTTGCCACTTCTATTCAACACTGTACTGCAAATTCCAGTCAAGGAAGTTAGGCAAAAATTAATAAAGAAAAGAAATAAAAAGCACCTAGATTGAAAAGACAAAAGTAAAATTGCATTTGCGGAGAGTATGATTTTATATATAAAAAAATCCTAAAGAATCCACTAAGAAACTATTAGAATTAAGATTTCAGCAAGATTTCTGCCCTGACGGGTTTGGCTCAGTAGATAGAGCATCCGCCTGCAGACTGAAGGGTCCCAGGTTCGATTCCGGTCAGGGCATGTACCTTGGTTCCAGGCACATCCCCAATAGGGGATGTGTGCAGGAGGCAGCTGATCGATTTCTCTCTCATCGATGTTTCTAACTCTGTATCTCTCTCCCTTCCTCTCTATAAAAAAAATAATCAATAAAATATATTTTTTAAAAAAAGATTTCAGCAAGATTTCAGGACAATCAATTTACATACACTAGCAATAAGCATTCTGAAAATAGAAATTCTTATCAAAATTTTATTTACGGAAGCACCAAAAGGAATAAAATACTTAGGAATAATTTTAACAAAAGAAGTGCAAAACTTATACTCAGGAAGCTATAAAACAGTGTTAAAAGAAACTAAAGACCTAAACAAATGGAAAGACATCCCATGTTCATGGGTGAGAAGGTTTAATATTGCTAAAATGGCAATACTCTCCATATTGATTTACAGATTCAATGTAATTCCTGTTAAGTTCCAGCTAGGTTCTTTGCGAAAATTGACAAACTAATTTTAAGATTCATACAGAAATTCAAGAAACCCAGAATACCCAAATCAATCTTGAAAGAAACGGAACAAAATTGGAGGACTCCCACTTTCTAATTTCAAGACAGGTGTTACTGGCATACTAGTAAAAATAGACCTACTGAATGAGATAGGATTAAGAGTCCAGAAACAAATCTATATCTAGGTCAACTATCTCCAACAAGGATGCCAAGACAATTCAATGGGAAAGATGCAGTCTTTTTAAAAACAATGCTGAGGCAACTGAATAGCCACATACAAAAGAATAAAGTTGTAACCCTTCCTCACACCATGCACAAAAATTAATTCAAAACTGATCATAGACTTTAACATAAGAACTAAAGCTATAAAACTCTTAGAAGAAAATATAATATCTTTAATTTGAATTTCACATGGAAAAGATCCGGAATTGAGCTCAAATCCAAGCATACTTGTAAGCAGAGTCTAATAAGAAAGGTCATGGGTCAGAAAGTCATGATACTTGAGGTGTTATATTGTCAGCTATGCTAATAATTCTAAGTGTCACTTATAACTTCTCTGGGTCTTGAGTTCCCCATTTATGAAATGGAAAGGATATGACAATATTATAAGAATTTCAATGAAGAAAAAAGAAAATAGTTGACTTAAAATTCTTTAATTCATTAGTAAGTAGGCAAATCTAAAGTATTATCATTATTACTACTACCAGCATGCATAAGCAGTTTCCTTATTTACCTGATGATGTTGGATGTTTCTTATGTTGCATGAAAAATTCTGGTAGAGATGAAACTTACCAACATCTTTCTCATTTACTTTTTTTGAGGACACTTTTGCCAGAGATGACTGAATAGAAATATATCTATTTTGGCACCTGTTCAAATAAACAAATTTTAAAATAAACAAAGTTATCTATAATAAGAAAAGTGTAATATGCAAATAGACCGAACAGCTGAACAGCAGAACAACCGTCCATCCTACCATGCTATGACACCCACTGGCGCCAGGCCAGCCAAGGTGAGTGAGATGCGATTGGTCAGGGGCCCAGCCATTACCCCATGACTGCCCCACAGAAGGAGGCCCAGGCCACCGGCCGGCAGGGTGATCAATCAGGGGCTCTACAATCGCCCCAAAGAGGGAGGCCCAGGCCGCCGGCCAGCAGGGTGATCAATAGGGGAGGCTCCACAATTGCCCCAAAGAGGGAGGCCCAGGCTACCCAGTGGCGGTGCTGCAGCAGGAGGGTGGGACCTCCCTCTGTGGGGGCAATTCATCATGGAGCCCTGGCCAGGTGGGCAGGGCCTACCTCTTTGAGGCAATCGATTGTGGAGCCCTGTGATCCATCGCCCCAAAAAGGGAGGACCAGGCTACCTGACCAGTGGCAATGCAGTGGGAGGGGCCTCCCTCTGCAGGGCGATCCATCACAGGGCTCCCAGACTGTGAGAGGGCACAGGCCGAGCTGAGAGGGAATACCCCACCCCCTGCACAAATTTCATGCACCAGGCCTCTAGTTTATTAATATGTGTAGTAAGGAAACATGTTATATGGAATAGGTTAAAAAAAAATTAAGCTGCTACTGCCCTGACCAGTGTGACTCAGCCAGTTGGAGCGTCATCCCATGGACGAAAGGGTCACAGGTTCAATTCCTACTGAGGACACATACCCAGGTTGCGAGTTCCATTCCAGTAAGGGAACATACAGGAGGCAAGCCATGAATGTTTTTCTCTCATTGATGTTTCTCTCTCTCTCCCTCTCTCTCTTCCTCTCTCTAAAATAAATAAAAACATATCTTCAGATGGGGATTAAAAAAAAAGTTAAGCCACTACCAAATATTTTTAAATGATACCCAACTATGCTGAAACCGGTTTGGCTCAGTGGATAGAGCATCGGCCTGTGGACTGAAGGGTCCCGGTTTCCATTCTGGTCAAGGGCATGTACCTTGGTTGCGGGCACATCCCCATTGGGGGGGGTGCAGGAGGCAGCTGATCTATGTTTCTCTCTCATCAATGTTTCTAGCTCTCTATCCCTCTTC
Organism: Corynorhinus townsendii; assembly: GCA_026230045.1. Classification (NCBI taxonomy): domain Eukaryota; kingdom Metazoa; phylum Chordata; class Mammalia; order Chiroptera; family Vespertilionidae; genus Corynorhinus; species Corynorhinus townsendii. The sequence continues at coordinate 145,911,959 of JAPDVU010000007.1, read as the reverse complement.
CTTCCTCTCTGTGGAAAATCAATAAAATATATTTTTTTAAAAAAATGATACCCAACTATGAGTTATTGGCCCCTTAAAAGAGGACTCTTTGCCTATTCATAAGTCCTACAGATCTATTTATATATCAATACAATCCTTCCATAAAATATCTAAATGATTCAGATTCCATCTTCAGTTATATAAGAGATCAAAACTATCTACAATGAAACAGACCAATAACCCTGGTCAAAATATCCTTCTCTAACCACCAAGTAAGCCAGCCAGATTCAATTAAAAGCTAAAAAGAAGAAAATGTGTCAGAAGAGCTCCCACTGACAATGTATTGAAACAAGCAAGTTTTTGCAGTATAATCCTATCTAATAAAAGAGTAATATGCAAATTAACCATCACTCCGCTACATCCACAAGCCACACCCACCAGCCAATCAGGAGGGAATATGCAAATAAACCCAACCAAGATGGATGCAGCCACAGAGAGCAGGAGGGAGGCTTGGGTTTCCCTGGCAATGGAGGAAGCCAAACTTTCCGCCTGCCCTTGCTGGCCCAGGCCTCCACTCAATGCTACAAAGTTTCAATTATAGAAGATAAATAAAGCTAAACAGAAAGGGCAGCAGCCATGGAGCTGGAGAGAGCAGAAGGCTAGGGTTGCCCGCGGCGATGGAGGAAGCCAAGCTTCTGCAGCCCTGTCCTGCTTTGGCCTCCGCTTAAGGCTACAAAGTTTCAATTATAGAAGATACATAAATCCCAACAGAAATGGCTGCCACCACAGAGCAAACAGAAGACTTGGTTCCACTCCAGGCTACAAAGTTTCAATTGTAGAAGATAAATAAATCCCAGATACCAGGGCCTCTGCTTGGGTCACCGGGGGGCGTGGCCAGCCTGCAAACCACCACAGGCCCCTCGCCCAGGCCGCCCCACACCCCAAGGGAACCCCCCACCCTGATCTGGGACACCCTTCAGGGCAAACTAGCTGGCCCCCACCCATGCACCAGGCCTCTATCCTATCTAATAAAAGAGTAATATGCAGATTGACCATCACGCCAACACACAAGATGGCTGACCCCATGTGATCAAAGATCCTGCCCCCATGTGGACACAAGATGGCCACCACAAGATGGCCAGCAGGGGAGGGCAGTTGGGAGGAACCAGGTCTGCAAGGGAGGACAGTTGTGGGCGATCAGGCCAGCAGGGAAGGGCAGTTGGGGGGTACCCAGGCCTGCAGGGGAGAGCAGTTGAGGGGTACCAGGCCTGCAGGGGAGGGCAGTTAGGGATAAACCGGTTGGCAAGGGAGCAGTTAGACATCAATCAGGCTGGCAGGGGAGTGGTTAGGGGGTGATCAGGCTGGCAGGCAGAAGCGGTTAGGGGCAATCAGGTGAGCAATTGGGAGCCAGCAGTCCTGGATTGTGAGAGGGATGTCCTTGAGGGGTCCCAGATTGGAGAGGGTGCAGGCTGGGCTGAGGGACACCCCCCCCGCCCCCGCCGTGCACCGATTTTGTGCACCAGGCCTCTAGTCTATATATATAAAAGTGTAATATGCAAATCAACTGGACCATGGAATGACCGGTCAGCTATGATGCACACTGACCACCAGGGGCAGACACTCAACACAAGAAAGCTTTACCAGGGCCTGCTGACCAACCTCTCGGTTCCTCCCCCCAGCCGGCAGGCTCCGATCACCAGACGGGAAACCAAGAACCAGGGTTGGGTGGCGGCAGACTCAGACGGCGCTGGGGCCTAATCGTCCCACGGCCCTTATCGCCCTGCCAGTCACCCCACACACAGAGGCAACCGGCAACAGTGGCAGCAGGGGGAGGGGCCAGCTGCTGGGAGCAGGAGAAGATTGGCCCAGATCGCAGGCTAGGCCTAGGGACCCTACCATTGTACAAATGTTGTGCTCTGGGCCTCTCCTTACCTATAAAAACACATTTTAAAAGCTGGGCAATTCTCCTACTTCAACTCATTCCTGCTAGGGTCACTGAGAAAATAGCAAAGTTCTCTCCTCTGAATTAACATGACCCTGACAAGCTACAGTAGTCAACTGATTCATGTCTACCTTTCCTCTTCTCTACACAGCTCACACAGCTGCATATGTGGAGAGAGAGGAAGAGCGGAGGGTCAGGGAACATCAAAATTAAGTTTTAAATTAACTTTTTTAAGAAAAAAAAAGAAAGAACTCATGGATACAGACAACAGTGTAGTGACTGTGAGGTGGAGGAGGATAAAGGGAGGTAAATGGTAATGAAAAAAATAAAAGGAAAAATGTAAATAAATTAATTAAAGTAAATAAGTAAAGTAAAATCTAATTTTTTAAAAATTGTTCTTTAAAAGATAATTTAAGCCCTGGCCGGTTTGGCTCAGTGGATAGAGTGTTGGCCAGCCGACTGAAGGGTCCTGGGTTTAATTCCAGTCAAGGGCACATGCCCAGGATGCAGGCTCGGTCCCCAGTGGGCGGCATGGAGGAGGAGGCAGCCGATCAATGATTCTCTCTCATTATTGATGTTTCTATTTCTTTCCCCCTCTCCTTTCCTCTCTGAAATCAATAAAAATATATTTTTAAAAATAAAATAATTTAAGCCCTGGCTGACGTGGCTCAGTCAGTTGGAATATTGTTCGGTACATCAAAAGGTTGAGGGTTTGATAACCAGTCTTGGGGCTTGTGCAAGAGACAGCTAATCAATGTTTCTCTCTCACATCAATTTTCTCTCTCCCTCTCTCTCTCTCTCCCCCCCTTCCTCTCTCTAAAAAAGCAAAAATTAATTTTTAAAAATATCTTATTTTAATGAGGCATAAAATCCATTAAGTCTGAGTAGGGTTTAGGTCAAAGGGTTTTAAAAATCTCATACAAACTGGGACTGTGATACCATGGATAAGCTGCTCTCCATCAGCTAAAATTCATTTTGAGGTCAGTACTTTTAGCCATACCTGACATGAAATAGTTTTGTTAGCGTAATCACAGTAAACACTAGAAATGAAATGTTTTAAAATTATATTCCTATGGCATAATATGTTTAAAAGCAATGCCACCCACTCTAAATGAATATGAATCTCTCTCTCTAGCATAGTTTGTGTAACCTAGTGGTTTTTAAACAGTGTTCCTCAAAGTCCTCCACTGAGGTGCTTCAATGTTAGGAAGATGAGCATTCAGTTTCAGGCTCCCTGCTCAGAATTCAATTAAAGCAACTTTACTTTTATCTGTTTTACATATTAGGGTTCTGTTGTTTGAACAGAGTTCTGCTACTTAAAAAAAAAAATCTGAAAATAAAGTTTGTTTTAAAATAAAGTTTTTTTTTATTGATTTCAGAGAGGAAGTTAGAAGGAGAGATAGAAACATCAATGATGACAGAGAATCATTGATTGGCTGCCTCCTGCACACCCTACACTGTGGATTGAGCCCTCAACCTGGACATGTGCCCTGATCAGGAATTGAACCATGACCTCCTGGTTCATAGGTCAATGATCAACCACTGAGCAACACTAGCCAAGTTGAAAAAGTTTTTAATGAACACTGGTCTTAGCACTAACCATGCATCACTTAACAACATGAATCCACAAAGCAGAAAAACTCTGTACAAGAATTACTCACAATTTTCTTATGAAGTCAAGTGTCTCTTTATCTTTAGCAATCATGTCTGCTAAAATATGCTGCACTCCTGTTTCTATGTCCTGGAGTGTCGAAAGCCCTTTAGACAAAAGAGAAAACAAAAGCAAGAACTACAGATTGTTTTTTAATTGTTATTAAATCACAATAAACTTATTCTAGTCAAAAAGAACCTTAAATTGACAAACTTAACACATAGCGGATGGATCACGAGAATTCTTGCTTCATATTACACAGTATTTTACAAAGTATCATACTTTAAAAAAATATCAGCTTGTAAGAACATATAATAAATAACTTCAAAATGCAATGGGTATTTAATTTTAAAGCATGCCTTTAACATTTATGTAAAACGCTTCTTGTACTCGTTCAATAGAAACCTATCTGGCCACTGGGGACAGCTAGCAATAAAACTCCTGGTCCACAATGTGTTAAGATGCAGAAGTATCATGGCAATGACTGGTTTCCCTCTCCAACAAAAACAAGTCTTCAAAAGCAGTAACAAAGGACCTTCATAGGCCATATAACCTAGTGGTGAAACATGCAGCTCTGGCTCTGACCGGTTTGGCTCAGTGGATAGAGCATTGGCCTGGGACCTCAAGGGTCCCAGGTTCGATTCAGGTCAAGGGCATGTACCTTGGTTGCCGGCACATCCCCAGTAGGGGGTGTGCAGGAGGCAGCTGATTGATGTTTCTCTCTCATCAATGTTTCTAATTCTCCCTCTCCCTTCCTCTCTGTAAAAAAAAAATCAATAAAATATATATTTTTTTTTTAAAAGAAAGAAAAATGCAGCTCTGGAGCCAGCTGCCTGTTCTAATCCTCGTTCCACCATTTACCGAATTTGCGAGTCTGGGCAAGTTACTTGACCTTTCTGTGCCTCAGTTTCCTATAAAAGAGGACTAGTAATAGTACCTATTTCATGAACTAGTATTTACAAAGATTAAGCATGTTATGGAAAAACATGTTAGTAGTACTGTAACTGTGCTGGGCCTTGAATAATTCCCATCAGAAATATTATCAAGTATCCATCATCACATATAGTTCAGAAGCATCACCATATATGACAATCAAGAGAGATATGGTTATCAAACCTACCCAGTAGGAACTCAATATGAGTGTGAACTAAGGAAGATAAAAAATAGAAGGAAAGAAAATCATCCATAAGAGAAAAATTGAAATAAACAATAAACCTTTATGCATCTAACATTCTGAAAGCTTTGGCATTCAATTTTACTGAGACATATTATGATGGACCATAGACAATCTCCACTGTGACCAATCTTAATACATGGCTATACAGTCTCAGCTACTATTAAATTATTAAATGTTGCAACCCTTTAAAACTCCAACTAAAACTACACATTTTAAAAAAATAAACTTGAATTTTACTCATTTCAACCCATTCTATACTCAATAGTATTAACTTGCTTTCTCTTGTGATTATTATCATTTTCAAAACAGATATTGAGATGTGTTATTTGTACATGAACAGATATATATTTTTACAGACACACATACTCAATTTATTAAATTGCAAACTCACATTTGCTGATTTTTTTTAAAAAACCGAGATCATGGTATGCTGTGATTCTCTACAGTTTTATACATACTATTCTGTTATCAGATACTGCCCCCTACAGATACTTATGTCTCCTAGCCTAAAAAATCAACAGAGGCCAAGATAAACTAGAATGATTGTTGGGATCACCAGAACATCACTGTCCCCATTAAATCCTATCACCACTCCTGAAAAGGCCACTTACTCAACAAACTTTGATCTAAGGCCCTCATTTTGACAATGAAACCAACACATCTTGAAAATGTCAGTTGTCACTTTCCTTGGGTTTTTCTTAGAAATAGTTCTGCCTTACTCCGTTCCTCTCTCTTGTGCACACGTACACACAAAAGGACAGGCAGATACGTTTCAAAAAAAAACGAACACTTTACTCCTGGAGAGCACAAGTGTAAGAGGAGGACTTCACTTTATTCTTCATGCACGTTGAAACTGTTGAAATTCTTTCCAAAGACTAGATATGACTTTATAATTACATAAATTTTTAGAAATAGGACAAAGTTTTAAAAGACAACATAGGAAAATCTTTATAATGTGAAGAATCCTTACATCCTTATAACCTTAGGATGTTTTAAAGAAAAAAAGCAATTACTATATCTTAAAAGATGAATAAATTGAAAAAATTAACATATTAACAATAATAAAACTAAGACCTTCTATTTACCACAATAAAGCATAAAGAAAGTAAAAACAGAAGTTACAAAGTGGGAGAAAAGATCTGCAACCCAGATAACTAAAAAAGAAACTGATGAACAAAATAGATCCAGAGACACAGAATCACGAAACAGACTGATGAATTTCAGAAGGAAGGTGGGGGTGTGGAGGTGGGGGTGGGGAGAGATTAACCAGAGAACTTATATGCATATATGCATAGCCCATGGACACAGACAATAGTGTGGCTAAGGCTTGGGAGGGGCAGATGTGGGGAGGAGGGGGTCAATGGGAAAAAAACAAAGGAGACATCTACACTAATAAAAGAGAAAGATGCAAATTGACAGTACCTTTGTGACACTAGCCAATCAGGAGTGAGTATGCAAATTAACCCAACAAAGATGGAAGGTTAGTTTGCATACACAGGCAGGGAGTGGGACCCAGGCATTCCTCACCACCCCAGCTGCTCCAGGCCTCTGGGCAGGGTGGGAAGGCGGAAAGGCAGCTCCGTGCCAGAGCTAAGGCAGAAAGGCGGCTCTGGACGAAGCGAAGGTGGTGCCGGCAGTCAGGGGAAGGAAGGCCCATTCTTGTACGACTCTTCATGCATCAGGCCTCTAGTCTATAATACTTTCAATAAATTTAAAAAAATAAAAGTACATACAAAAAAAATCTTAAAATGATTGTAAATTAGTAAGAAAAAGAGAAACAGCCCTAGCCAAGAAGTTTAGTTGGCTGGAGCAAAGGTTCTAGGTTGGATTCCCTTTCAGGACACATACCTAGCTTGCAGGTTCAATCCCTGGTGGGGGTGCATACAGAAGGCAACCAATATATATTTCTCTTTCACATGGATGTTTCTTCTCTCTTTCTCTTTCTCTCTTCCTCTTCCTCTCTCTCTCTCTCTCTCTCTCTCTGTCCCACTTGCTATCTCTCTAAATAAAAAAAAATATCAATAAACATATTCTTGGATAAGGATAAAAATTGTTTTTAAAGAAAAACAAAATTAAAAAACAGACAAAAGTCTAGAACAGATACTTCATCAAAAAAGAAAAGCTGACAAAGGAAAATCGTTTGAACAAAAATAAAAAGGATCCCAAATCAATTATATAGAAAAGATTCCTTTATTAACTTGTGGTTGAGAATATATTTGTATATTTTCAGAAAACAACCCCAAGACCAGATAGATTCCTGCAACAGAGAGGAATTGACAGGTGTGCTCCAACCACGAAGACAAGAGGAAAAAACAGTCCAGAGATGGAAGACGCTGACAACGCCTTGCAACGCGAGCAGTCAGCAGCTGTGCACCGCTGCAGGTTACCTAGGACCAAACCAGAGAGGGTCGGACCTGCATTGCCAACATGTGCCCACCATCCAGATATCATTGCTGACATGTACACATAAGGAACTGTTAGACATTGAAACGGGGACTCAGAACTGTTGGACATTGAAATTGGGACTCTAACATTTTTTTGTTTTGTCTTGTTTTGTTATTATATGTTTATTTCTAGTCTGCAAAGGCAAAACTTTTTAAAGGAAAGAAATGGTGGGAAAAAGATACAGAGGCAAAGAAGCATTGAACAGACTGTCAAACTACATTGGGAAGACAGGGGAGGTTGGGCGAGGGGGGCTGTAAGAGACCAACCGAAGGACTTGTACGCATGCATATAAGCACAACCAATGGATATAAGACACTGGGGCGGGGTGGGAGGGCGGGCAGGTGAAGGCATGTACTGGGGGGTAGGGGAGGTCGGGGGGAGATCAATGGGGGGAAAAAAAGGAGACATATGTACTACTATTTGTAATACTTAAAACAATAAAAAAGAAAAAAAGAAAAGCTGAGCCCTAACCGGTTTGGCTCAGTGGATAGAGCATTGGCCTGCAGACTCAAGGGTCCCAGGTTCAATTCCAGTCAAGGGCATGTACCTTGGTTGCGGGCACATCCCCATTAGGGAGTGTGCAAGAGGCAACTGAATCGATGTTTCTCTCTCATCGATGTTTCTAACTCTCTATTCCTCTCCTTTACTCTCTGTAAAAAAATCAATAAACTATATATATAAAAAAAAAGGAAAGCTGAATGGCTAAGCAAGAAGTGTATTGGGATTTATTTGGTAAGAATTCCTTATTCTTTATATGCTATGTTTTTTGTACAGTCATTATTACTTAATCAAACAAACTTTTTAATATACGTTTTCAAATTTAAAAAGAAACAGGGCTGATCTCTTTAAGTAAAGCAGGTACCTTTTACACTGGGTTGAATATAAGACAGCAGATTGAGCATCCCTGGATTCTCAAGCAGTGTCCTGGCTGCTTCCTCTAATCCCAACTGCCTTGCTCTCTGGGCTTTGGTGCCTTTGCTCCCGGTTTTATATGGAGCTGACTAGAAAAAAAAATTCAGAAAACATACCACATCATTCAGTTTTAAAAAGCGAGTTAAAATTAGGACACAAAATTTGAGGACATGGTGAGAATGCTAAAGACATCCTATGTCAACCCTTTCATCTTCCTTCAGAGACTAATTAATATTAATTAGATAATACTGGCTACATGAAGACAGTTGTTCTTTATCTGACTCTTTACACTTTTATGTATGCTTCAAATTAGTTTGTTTAGATTCACTCATTTTAAAAACTCAGTGCCTGAACTGCAAGAACTGTAAGGTCCTCTCCTCAACTCCAGCAAGCTCCTCTAAAAGCTGTCAACATTCTATGCTTCTACTTCTTAACCCACAGTCACTCCTCAACCCGCCATCACCACTTCTCTTTCCATACAGTATGCTCAAAGTGATATCAGAAAGATCCATAAAGATTCCCCTAATTACCAAATATACCTTTTTCCCTCCATATCTTGCCAAACCTCTCTGCTACACTGAATCAGTTAACTGCCACAATATTTTCAATTTAATTAAAAAGGTCTGCCGCTTGCGTACAAATGGTTAATTATTTTACCTCCTTCTAAAACTGTTTTTCCTAGTCTTCCACAGGATCATCTGAGTCTCCTCATACTTCACACTACTCTTTCCATGTCTCCTTCTTAAGCTCTCCCTTCCGCCACCCACACCTCAGTGGTCCACCCTGACCTGCCTTCCTCACCAACTCCCCTTGAGTGAAATCTTCTATTCTCATGGTTTCAAATACCAAATACATGCTGAAGACACTCACAACTAGGCCTTCATCTCAGGATTCTCCTTAAGCTTCACACTACTATAACCTCATCTCCTTTTCCCTATTTGACTGAGAATTCCTTAAAGCCAAGCACTATGTATTCTTCATCTTTGTTAACCCAAGTGCCTAGCACAAATATGCATCTGAAGTTATTTAATAAAGAAAAAATCTTTTGTTGAATTAAGTAATGATGACTGATGACTTTAGCTTTTTATATAAACCTAAATCATAATATAATCAGGTTTCCATTAAAAGATAAAAAGGGCTCCTTACCACGTGTTCTAGTTCTTCCAAAGTTTTACAGTTTAACAAAGCTCTTAACAGACATTCAGACATCTTTCCCTCCTTCTTAATTTTCTGGATTGTACCACGAACCTTCTTAGCAACAGCCCTGAAAATAAAAACTTTTATAATATACAAGACCTATAGGTTAAAACTTTCTCTTTGAAGCTATCTCCAACTTACAGAAATGTTGCAGGTAAAGTAAAAAGTACCTTTCCCCCCTCTGAACCATTTGAGAATAAGTTGCCATCATATTCAAGTAGTTTATGTGCATTTTCTAGAACAAGAATCTCCTCCTACATAATATAACCATCAAAATCCATTAATTACTATTGATGTTACTTAGACACCAACTTATGGGTGAAAGGTGTATTCATTGCTATTGGATATCTCTGCTCAAGACAAGTACACCTGACACTCATAACTGATTTCTAAATACCGTTTTCCACTACAAAGAACTGGAATTTCATAGAGAAGCTGATCCCAGAAATCAATGTACAGGGATCAGTGCACAGGTGGGGGGGCGGGCCAAGGGCAAAGCACTGCTGTTCTACCACTTTATAATAATTTTTCACTGTGAATATACAACCCTACTGTTATTTTTATCCTATTTCATTACCTGTTCCTATTTACACGATCTGCCTAATAATGCTATTGCTAAAATGATGGGCAAAAGTCAGGGAGATAATACAAATTAATAAAAATGATAAAAAATAAAATTAAATCTAATTATGGAAAGAAAAAAAAAGGCAGGAGATTTCAAATTAAAGATGAAGTATATGCAGTCTTTAGATTATATTCCATATGCCTTTTGCAGTCCTGGTAGCCTGGGGGCTGGAGCCTACCAGAGTCATTTTGACAATAGACCAATGTCCTATTGACCATCATAGAAGGAAAAGAGGCATATTTAGAGAAAATACAGAAAGCTTTTCTTTAATCATATTCTTTAATTTACTTTTTAATAGTGACTCCCTCAGTTGGCTAAGTGACTTTTGCCTCTCAAGTAATCAGGATCAAGCTTACTAATGAGCTTTATTCAATAATGTACAATAACTCTCCACATACTAACATTTTAATTCTCCTGGCATTAAAAACTTCAACAGAAGAGGTGGAAAGGTTAGTGAGTTGCAAGTTCCCCCAAAACCACAGGAAGCTTATTGGACTTGTTGTAAAAATAACCCTTAATACTTTTAGAATGGCTTAATGGTAGTATATCAAATTTTAATCAAATTATTTTTGTAGACTTGAAGAACATATGCTAATAACATGGCACCTGGCATGTAGAAGACATGAAATAAATGCATGAATGATGAAGAGTGTTTTCATAAACTTTACTGAATAATACAAAGTCTTACAGTCTTTATAGTTTCTACATATATATTCCTGAGTTATTACACTAAGTCCATAGACATAATATTTTTAAAGTGTACTTTCCATTCTATAACTGTGCAAAACTTATAATCCCGATATAAAATTACCATCCCCTCTAAAAAAATAGAAAAAGAAAATATACTATTTCCTACCAAACTACACTGCCAAAGAACTTAAAGTTTTGTGCAAGCTGTTGAAGATTTAGACAAAATTTCATTTTCCTGAGTTTCCTGCTGGCAGTCCTAATTTTGCCATTATGCAGTACACAATCATTCCTATGAAAGATGACAGTCAAACTCTCAGGCACACACTTTCATTGAAAACCACCTTTTTGATACATGCCCAAGCTATGCGTAAACACACCAGCAGAGGGACTCTGTACAGCCCTAAGAAAGTAAACTAGAACTGACTTACTCTGTCAGAATAGGACTATAACCAGATAATAATAATGATGCAAAACAAAACACTGAAACTGTTGAAATATACTGTCATTCACTTCCTCACTGTTTCTCCTCATTGGCTCACATGCCCTCTTTCCCCTCACACTAGGCTTATCTCTTCCCAGGTTTCTTACCTTAACTCCTCTAGTGTTTGTTGAACTTCTCTCAAGTAATCAGCATCAAGGTTATTAATGAGTTCTTTTCGATAACGTACAATGAAGGGAATTGTATTATCATCATTAAAGAGACGAATGATGTTGCCACAAACCCAAGGTTCAATATTAGTTCTCTCAGATAAAACCTGTAAATTAAGTATACTTAGTGATTTAGAATCCTAAAAATTAAAAATCTCTAATATGTAATTTAAAATACAGCATCAAATAATGTTCTCCAATCTCTTAGAAATTACTTGCTGTGGCTTAAAATTTTTTTCATTAAAAAAAATATGTATATCCATAGTATATAATTTGACAATCATAAAATAGTCATTTCACTAATTTAATAAAATGCAATTGAAACCAGTCTGTATCATTTATATTCTATAGGGCTCAATGAGATATGCACCTTTTTTTCCTCTCAGATTGGTCACAAAGATCAAAGACTTGGTAATTCACTGTATTGCCGTAAGTGACAAGAAAAGGAACTTTGAGTCACTGCTAGTGAGAAAGTACAATGGTATAACCTCTCAGAGAAGAGCAATTCGACAACATCTGTCAATATTTACAATACATAAAAGCTTTAATGCATTAATCCCACTCCTAGGAATTTATCCTGATATATTTATTCCTCTTGAAAAGGACATTTATAGTGATTTTGGGGGAAGAATTGTTTCCAGCAGAGTAAAAGTTTGACAAAACCTAATTTTGCAATGGGGAACTGGTAAGTAAATTATGATATGCCCACAGAGTAGGATGCCATACAACTACTCCTATATGGACTGATTTGGAATGATTAACAAGAAGTGGAAACATGGCATCCTTTCAGGAAAGGTAACTGGTTGGATGAGAGCTAGGATAGAAATATCTGTATCTTTGCATTTTGTATCATATCCATATAGCACTCCAAATTCAAAGTAATTAAGTTTTAAAAACACACTCAAGTCTACATGTAAAAGTTCAGCACAATGTACATGTAATCAGAAGAGTTTAGGGAAGTCAGCCTAGAGAAGAAAAAGAATGAAATGCAATTTCAGTAACTCTTCTCAAAACCTAGGCAGATTTGCTCAAAGTAAAATATAAAAGGCCTTAAGTTTTATTAGTATTTTAATCTTGATGCACAAGATCTGCCAAAAAAATGAAAGAACAGAAAAATCATTAAAGAAGTATCATAATCAACTAGCTAATAAAATCAAGTCAATATACAAATAGACTGAATTTCAAAACTGGAGATGAAATAAATGACTAAACTCCAGAGACTATTAAGACTAATTGTATTTTGGTCCAACCATCAAGAAGCTCAAGATCTGGGCTAGAACTCTGGACCGAGATATTTTTCCTCTGGAGAAAAACGATTTACACATGTAGAACCTTGAAGCTGAGGATGACAGTGCAAAGAAAACCATGAAGAGAGTATTTCAGTGTACTTTCCTGTTACACAGGTCAATAAATAAAACTTACCTGTTATACTGGTACAGGTCAATAAATCTCCTTTATTGCTTAAGCTAGTTCAACTGAGGTTTTCTCTTATTGCAATCAAAAGACCTCTAATCAATGTCCTCAATGTCACAGTGTGTTCTCTAGCGCAGCCATCTAATCCGTCACCAAAGAAGCAAACTAAACTTCTGAAATGCCTGTTCCTTCCCCTGGGACTCCCTTTCTGCAAGTATATTTTGTCTGAGCCAGAGATCAGGTTTTTATGTTCTTTAGACCTTCCATCCAACCTCTCTGCATTACTAATGACTATATTTCTAAAACAAAGATACAGTAAGTCCTTTATTTTTAAGTTTTCTTCTTCTGATCATAACCTCCAATGACTCCTATCTATCTACTGGTAAAAGTGCAACCACTACAGCATAGTTTTAAAATTCCTTCCCAAAGCTTGGCCCCAAACTTCACTGTCCTCAAGGAGTTAGCAACCTAGAGGTGAAGATAAAACGTTAATGCAACCCTGGCCGGTGTGGCTCAGTTGCTTGAGCATAGTCCCATGCGCCGAAAGATCGCCAATTCAATTCCCAGTCAGGGCACATACACTGGCTGTGGGTTTACGTGTATTAAGAGTGTGTATGCTGCCTGGCTGGCATGGCTCAGTGGTTGCGCATCGACCTAGGAACCAGGAGGTCATGGTTGGATTTCCGGTCAGAGAACATGCCTGGATTGTGAGCTTGATTCCCAGTAGGGGTTGTGCAGGAGGCAGCTGATCAATGATTCTCTCTCATTTATTGATATTTCTATCTCTCTCTACCTCTCCCTTCCTCTCTGCAATCAATTTTTAAAAATATATGTTTAAAGAGTGTGTATGTATCGCCAAAACCGGTTTGGCTCAGTGGATAGAGCGTCGGCCTATGGACTGAAAGGTCCCAGGTTCAATTCCGGTCAAAGGCATCTACCTGGGTTGCGGGCACATCCCCGGTGGGGGGCGTGCAGGAGGCAGCTGATGATGTTTCTCTCTCATCAATGTTTCTAACTCTATCTCTCTCTCTTCCTGTCTGTAAAAAAAATCAACAAAATATATTTTTTTAAAAAAAGAGTGTATATGCTGCACTTAGGGAAAATTTGTTCCTTGAAATTAAGAATAAAGCTACATATAAGCAATCAGCATTTTCAAGCCTCCAAATCATCCGATTTTTTCTCTTAATTTAAACATTTATTTTAGTTCATATTATGTGCCAATAATCACACCAAGCCAGTGATAATCAAAATATAAAAATCCAAGTCCCTCTTCCCAACAAGCTCACAAGCTAATGATAGGAGCAGAAATAGAATGTTAGGGAACCAGCTAGAATTGTAAGAAATATGAACCATGCTCTGTTAACCATGATTGTTTTATTCTTATTAAAGACAGCACATTCTAACCTGGCTGGCAGTAGCACTGGGGACCTGAGAGCTGACCTGGAGATGCGTTTGGAGTTGCCCATTATCTTGGAAAGATTAACAACTTTGTTGCAGAAACCAGAGCCAGAAGTCAGAATCACCAGCCCTTTGAAGATCTCCAGCCCTTTTTGCATACCTGCAGGCCTTTGCAAATCTCCAGTCTGCTTACCGGTTAACTGCCCATTTGGCCTATCCTTTGGCTATTTCCCCATGTAACTCCAGCCCTTGCATATCACTAAGTTCTTGGAAGACCTTCTGCATATTGTAAACTGCCCATTTGCCCTTCTGCCTCCTTTCCTTTGTACTTTTATCTACATAAGCAGCTAACTTATGGTGGGCTGGAGAGAGCAGATGTTTGTGCATGACCTGCTGCTCTCTCATACTGCCTGCAATATTGGAATAAATGCTCATATTGAGTCAACCCTGTCTCTGCTTAATTGGCTTGAATAGTGACAGGCAGCACGGACCCACTGTTTGTCTGGTTACACTAACAGAAGACAGACAGACAGGGTAGCAGTTAAACTACAGTGTGATTTGTACTCTGACAGAAGCAAATACTGTTTTAAGAGCATAGGGAAGGTTTAGAGACATCCAAAGCATGGAAAAGCAACAAGAAAATGAAGGCAGCCAAATGGGGGCAGGAATTCCAGGATGAGAGACTAGCATATCAAAAGCCACTGATGAGAAACCTAGGCACATTTTTTAAGTTGCTATACGTCCAGCAATGCTAAAATGTACAAGTGATGTTGAGGTGAAAAATGAAAAGGTGAATGGTGAATTCTGTAAAGAGTTTGAACTTTAGCCTATGGCCACTATTAAGCCACTAAATGACTGACCTGCTCATTACTTGGTTTCAGCTGTTCAATCAATAGCCTGTAACCCCTATGAGTCAATGAGATTTGTGGACTAGAGCAGTGGTTCACAATGTGTGATCCCCAAAGTAGAAGCACATGCATCATCTGGGAACTTCTTAGAAATGCAAATTATTGAGCCCCACTCCAGGTCGACTGATTCAGAAACTCTGGATCAATCTATATTTTAGAAAAAACGAGGCCAACAACAAAGACATGTTTAAGAGTTAAAAGTAGAGAGCAAGCCTTAAGGATGGGTAGGAGTAAGGCAGAGAACTACTGTAGTTTCTTACGTTTAAACCATTCACACTTTTATTACTTCAATAATTTGTATAGTTAACTGGTAGATAAGAATGAGAGTAAAGTAAAAAAGAAGGCAGTCTTGAGATTTTTTTTTTCCACTATAAGATTTAAATAGAGAGGTCCTTTTTGTGAAGTGTTTTAAACTAACACATATATCTGATAGATCCTCCCTTCCCCCAACTGATGGGCAAAGAATGACGTAAACTCCATTCCTGAACACCTAACCAGGCACCTTATATGGACTAAACATTGAACCACCAATCAGCACCTGCCAAATATCCTAAACCCCGATTTCTAAAGTCCCTAATTGGGTGCCTTATATGGAACCACCAATCAGCGTGTGCCAAGAAGCCCCATCCCTTCCGTTTCCTCCCCTCAAAAAGTGCCTCCATCCCCGCACGTGCACTTTTTCCACCTGGAATATAGCCCGGCAGGGTCTTCTCCTCTAATAAAGCCTGTGTCCTGGACTTCGGCCCTCTGTTTCATCTTTCAATATCGTTACAGAAAACCAGAGAAGAACCAAGCAACGCTTAGAGAGATGGCATTGCATTTATTATTGCGTGTGGGCCCAGAGGAAAATATCTCTCAAATTCTGGACCCCAACATGGAGGAACTTTCACTATTTATATGTTTTTACCTTCTTTGTCTCCAAATATGGGGTGTTTCTGGCCCCCTTTGCAAGTTCTTAAAGAGCCCCTATGTGCTGGGGCCTTGAGACCGCAACCAAAGAGCTGGCCTGGTGCCAGCACTGATAACTTCATCCGGGGAAGGTTTAATGGCTTCTCTGAAGTGGGAGTAGTCTTATTTTTCTTATTATTTAAGCAAGCAAGCATTTACAGAAGCCAAATAGCAGGGTTAAAATTTCAAACAGCAGTTTTTATATAAGATGGATGCTTCATTACGAGGCTTATTATATGCTAAACTAGCACCTATATAGGGTTTATTATATTCTAAATACTTTTACATATTCAATATGAACTCACTTAAACTATATAAGTGGTACTATTATTATTCTTATTTTATAAATACAAAAATTGAGGCCCAAGTAAGTTAAGTGAATTGCCCAGTCCCCCGAGCTACTAGTATAGTACCCTTTCAAAAATTTGATTGTGTACAAAGCAAGATGATTTTCTTTTCAGGCAAAAACACAAATTAATCAATTGCCTTTACTTCTCTTCCTGAATCCTACTGCAGTGAAGTGAGACATGGTGCCTTCATACTGCCCCTGTAGTGTCTAAAACTTTTAACAAAATGGCATCCTCCCAGTGTCCAGAGATTTACTCCTTCAAGTCTATATTCTCATTGCTTCCGTTTAAAAAATAAATAAAATCTAGGCATCAGTTAATAAACTAGAGCCTTAATCAGCCTTAGGCAGCATCTACAATTTAAAAGAACTAACACTGAAATTAAATGACACTCTAGTGAGTAGAATTGAGAATGTTCTATTCAACATCATTCCAAAAACCAGCAATTAAATACATTCCTTCTGAAAGCTGTTAATTCCTGCTATTCTTTTACCCTTATGTATTCATTTTATTGGATCACTTATCAGACAAAGTTTTCTTAAAGACTGCAAAAGGAAAAACTAATCTATGCTGTTAGAAATTAGAGTGGTTACAGGAGAGGGCATTGGGGATTAGAAAAGGTTATGAAGGGAGATTCCAGGGTGCTGTTAATGTTCTGTTTATTGATCTGGAAGCTGGATATATGATGACACTTTTGAACATTCATAAACTGTATACATTAACTACAATTTTCTGTATGTATACTTCAAAATAGTTTTTAAAAACTACCAACTATATATTAGTAACAAAAACTTTGTTTTACTTAATTCATCCTGGAATAAACAGTTGGACCTAATGAGTGATGCCTTGCTTATATGCCCAACTGCAGAGAGAAAGCCAACTCAGCTCACCTCCTTCCTGTCCCACTTCTTTCCCCAATTTTGTCATCCCATTGTCTTCTTCACCCATATAATCACACATCAGCTGTTGCAAGAAAGGGGTAAATAGTTAATGAAGAGGCTTTGCTTGCTCTTCCTTCTTAATTTAGAAACTTTGCAAAAATATTACATATGGCTGCTCCACTCCCCTACCCCTACACCCCTCAAAATAAAGAGACATATAATATCAATCACCACTTTGGAGCATTTGATTTTCTCAGAAACTGCTTGCAGCTAGTCACCTCTTCAAATTCTTATAATGCTCAGGGTATTCACAACACCTTTGCATAATAATATAATGTACTTTGACAAAAACAAGTTTCTGGTGGCAACCCCACATTTGCAGCTTGGGGGTCAGGCCTGAAAAGGAGCAGGTTCTCTGGCTCAGTGATCTCTAATCCCTGACTAGTAAATAGACACTATGTTTATATGTGAAGCCTATAAATAAGTCAAGTACGGGCAATGCAGTTTTCCCTCCCCAAACAAAACAGTGATGTTCCTGAAAGAACAGTGACCTTTTCAGAGTTGGGAAACATGCCTTGAAGATGGGGGGGGAGGGGGGGGTAAGGAAAGGCGTCATGGTCCTTGGGGTTCATGGAGATTATCACACAAAATGAAGGAAATAAAAATGCCATTTTTCACATGTTCAATCTATAATAATAAAAGTGTCATATGCTAATTAGACCACACAGATGAAGCAAGGGCTGTGAGGAAGCCAGGGTCCCAAGTGCCAGAGGAGCGCCGGTGCTGGCAGCTGGGGGAAGGAAGGCCTACTCTTGCACGAATTTCATGCATCGGGCCTCTAGTTAGTAATAATTAATAATTTCTATACAAGTAATTTCCACTGATCACTCCTAACTAACTAGGTACTTTTCAGGATTTCCCCAGAGACCTTGGACATACATTTTGCTTTATAGCAAATAATACGCAGATTATAGGCATTTAATTGTCCCAGGCCTTCCCAACCAACATGGCATCACTGACTCTCACTCTTCATTTCCCCAACACCTGCCTCTGTTCTCAATCAATTTTGAAAGCAGGAATGCAGTGCTATGGTGAAATTGTTTTCTCTCCCACAAAATTGGGGAGTTTCTCCTGTTTATGGGGGAATAAAAAGATATAGGAAAGGAAATCCACACATACCACAAGAATTGTCTGTAAAAGTTAATTCAAGGTTAGACAAAGATGACTACATCTGGTTAAATTTCTTTAAACCCCAAAATGTAAATCACACCTAAAGTTTCCCAGACTGAGTAGTATTAGGATCCAGCAGAGGTCCTGGCTCTAGAGCAGCAATGCACAGCTGGGAAAGGAGTGCACATCAGAATCCCAGGACAGACAACAGGGAAGGAGGTCACCCCCAAGGTACCCTGAGGGGCAATGCTATTATTATGTGAAATGTTCTCAGACTGTGTTGGGGCATACAAAAAGGTTGAGAATCACTGTTTAAGGTCAGTTCTTCCCTACCATCCCCAAAGCAGCAAAAGAAACTGGGATAAATCCAACTTCCCCTGATATAATTATGGTACCACAAGTTGGAATTCAAACAGAATTTTCCTTTAAGAAACTGCTAGATCTTGTTCATAGTATATTACAACATTAAACTGCATTAAAGAGATGTACAACGGCCAATGACCCAATCACTTGCACGGCTTTATAGAGAAATACAGTCCAAATTCAAAGCAAAAACTTAACAATGAACCTTTAAGGGCCCAATCTGTTGGTATACTGTCTATATAGCAAATGTTCACTAGAGACATCTCTTGCCTAAGAGAGACATCCCTTGCCTGAGGTCACAGCTCTTAGCTAAAGAGCTGACGAGAATAAGCTATGATACAAAGCAGCATACCCAGGAAAAGAACCAGTGACCAAAGCCTCCTAAAATAACTGACAAACCAAAAAGAGAAAACTCCCAACCCTTCCCTTGGCCACTAACACTCGTATGCTAGTCAAAAGGAAAGGAATAAACTGAACTAAAATAGAAGAAAAAGGCTGCACATACCTGTACTATGTCCCAGTTCATTTCCGCCTCCTCTGTAACATTGCTGGCATTTGCTGGAAACCTGACAGGCTGGCCCTGAGGACATGATTCGGTCTTTATTTTCTTTAAAGGGGACTGACCAGATATGCAGTCATCTTCATCCTCTTCCTTCTTGCATGACCCTTCCCACAAGGTGCTTGTGGATGGTGTCTCTGTACTGTTACTCTCACTCTTGAAGTTGCTGGCTTTGTTGGTTTCTTCATCAACTTTCAGCTTTTTGGTCCTTGGAGCTGAAGGTGACTGAGCTGAATTTTTCCGTTTTGTCTTTGCTGTTTTCAGAGTCTGTACAGTATCCGATTTATTTTTTCTGTCTTCCAAATCAACATCAGCAATAAGCACAGAACTATTCTATCAAATCACAAAGAAAACACATGATAATTAGAAAATAAAAACAAATTACTATGAAATATTACTCAGCAATGAAAAGGAACAAATTATTCACACAATAACTTGGAAGAATCTCAAGATTATGTCGGGGGGGGGGGGTGGCAATCTCAAAAAGTTACACAGTATCTATACTAATAATAGAGAAATATACAAATTATCCGTTACAGCATCACGTCACAGCCGGATCAGCAGGCTGCATCCCTGCCCTCTGCTCAGGCAGCTGCAAGGCCCAGGATAGGATAGGATACAATAGGAGGGGATAAGAAAGGAGAGGGAGAGGAAGGCAGGCCTGCATGCAGACGGGCCAAGAAGAGAAACAGAAATACAGAAAGGGAACAAGAAAAAGATGCAGGAATGGAAAAGGGAAAGAAACGCGGGACTCCACACAGGAGGGGGTGGCAACTGCGGGGGTTGGGGGGAGAGAGCAGGTGCACGCAGAAGTCCTGCCCAGACGCAAGAGGAGGGTGGTGACACACACACACACACACACACACACACACACACACACACACACACACACACACACACACACACCCACCCCCCCCCCCCCCCGCGCGGGCTTTTGGCGGGGAGGCACCCACAGGTTCAGGACTGAGTGGTGGATGGTCTGAGGCCTTCTGGATAGCGGCGCTCCTGCTTTGTGGCGGCAGCAGCAGCACCCGAGCCGTGCAGGCCTTGGCCACCCTCACTGGGTTGGGTGTCCCAGGCAGGGAATGGGAGCAGGACGGCAGCAGGGAGGCCGGGGCTGAGCCCTGGGCTAGGGGTTAACGCCCCCCTGAACGGAAGCTTTAAGAAGGGAGGGAGGAAGGGAGGGAAGAACTTTATAAAGGCGTCAGTAGAGAGCAGAGTTAAAGAAGGAAAGAGGATGTATGAGTGAACTGTAGGAGCTATAATGAAAATCAAGTATAGTTGTGTACTGGGGACAGATTTTAAAAGTAGGAGTCAGAAAAGAAAAAAGATAAATGATAGTGAATAATTAGGCAGGTGGATAAATAGATATTAAAACAGTGGAAATAAGAAGAATGTATGGGAAAGGTAAAGATGAGAAAGAGGGAGGGAAGAAAATTTTTAAAGGGGAGCCAGTAGAGCTTAAAAGGAATGGGAAGAAAGAAGAAATGGGGGAGGGAGCAAAGCAGGTCCCAGGGAGGAAGTGAAGAAAAAATTAAGGTGGGAAGGAAAAGGGGAGGGGGCAGGGGTAAAGATAAAGGACAGAAGGAATGTGGGGAGGAAGGGAGGGTAGGAGAAAGATGGCAAGAAGGATGATGGAACAGAAGTAGGAAATAAGGAGGAAAGGAAAGTTTATAAAAGATGAGTCAGTAGGAAAAAGTGTTACATAAAGCAGAGAGAAAAGTTGTGTGAGAGGAAGAAGCCAATAAGGAAGTCAAATTCAATTGTGTGTGAAGGGGATAACATTAAAATAAGTTAATAGGGGTGAACAGGCCGGCAGGGGAGGGCAGTTAGGGGATCAGGAAGGCAGGCAGGTGAGTGGTTAGGAGCCAGAGGTCCCAGATTGCGAGAGGGGTCTCGTGCACCAGGCCTCTAGTATGATTATATTTATATAATATTCTTGAACAAATTAGTAGTTGCCAGAAGTCAGAAATTGGGGGCAGGGAGGAGATGAGGGAAAGGTAAGGTGGGAAGGAGCTGGGTGTGGCTATAAAGGAGCAATACTGGGTCTTTGTGGTGATGGAACCACAAGGAACTGTGTGGTGGATACACAAACCTACACATGATAAAACTTCACAGAACTAAAGATACACATACTCGCACACATAAATGAATACAAAGAAAACTGGGGAAATCTAAATAAGTTGAGTGGGTTTCATAACCGTCAAATCCTCATTGTAATATTTTCCTATATTTTGCAAGATGTTACCATTGGGGAAAACTGGATGAAGGGCACATACTATCTCTGTATATTTTTTGCAACTATATGTGAAATTATCTAGAAATAAAAAGGTTAATTTAAAAAATGACTAAAGGATACGTCTACAAAGACAGAAAAACCAAGATTTAAAATTTGCAATAAAAAACCAACCATTTTGCCCTAACCAGTTTGGCTCAGTGGATAGAGCATAGGCCTGCGGACTGAAGGGCCCCAGGTTCGATTCCGGTCAAGGGCATGTACCTTAGTTGCGGGCACATCCTCTGCAGGGGGTGTGCAGGAGGCAACTGATGGATGTTTCTCTCATTGATGTTTCTAGCTCTCTATCCCTCTCCCTTCCTCTCTGTAAAAAATCAATAAAATATATATATTTTTTTAAATCAACCATTTCCTCGGATAGCTGGTCCCGCGCCGTCCCCACCAGCGGGCCATCGCACCCAACTGCCATGCCGCCACGGGGTCGGTGCAGAAAGCCCTTCGTCCTGGGAAACGGGGTGCAGCCGGAAAGGGGGCCGCCCCCACGCCCTTCACACAACACACGCTCGTGGGGAACCTGATGCTAAACCATTCGTAGACAACCTGCTTCTGGGTCAGGGTTTCATACGTAGCAGAGCAGCTCCCTTGTTGTAATCTATGAAAGTCAGCCTTTGACACAAGGGTTTGTCTCACTCTTGCGGCATCGCTTCCTTCCCAAGGGGGACGGACGCCCGCCCACCGAGGTGGCAGCACAGCGTCCGAGGGACGGGGGGGGGGAAGGGGGGTCAAGGGGGAGGGGTAAAAAAATCAACCATTTAGAGAGAAAAGAGTAACACACACTGATAAAAGGCAACAGGCTACACCTGCCACCAATTTATGCAGATGGATACAAGACAGAAGAAAGTGTGACAGCAGGGTAGTGTCAACTTGATGCACAGCCCCCCACCACATATGTGCCCAAGTGATAGCTCAGGTGTGAAGGAATGAGACCTGGCACTCAATTGGGGACTAAATAAAGGAGAAAGTAACATCACCAGTTAGGAAAGCATTGCAGTGGCCCTATGTCCAGCTAACGGACCTACCAGCTCCTTAACAACCATGCCTTCTGAGCCATCACTGGTCTTTAGGGTATTCTTCTTCCCGCGGGGCACCCTCTTCGGCTTGGATTCCTTGCAAACAGGTTGCTTAGGGTTTCTGGGGACTTTCTTTTGGGGCTCCCAGGCACTGTCTTCCTTGTCATCTTCTTCAGAGGCAGATGATCTAGGAGTAAATTGACAGAAAAATTGCAGGAAAAATGAAGCCAAATGTCAAAGTAAAAAAAAAAAAAAAAAAAATCCACAAAAAGACAAACATACATCTTGAAAAAAGAATAAGGTATGTGGTGTTTAATATAAAATGGAGTGATATGAGCACAAGCTATGAACAGATATTACTAAAAATTGAAACAAGAGTTAATCAGAGACCAATGTAAAAATAGCCCCCAATATGCTGTAAATCACAGGTCTCTCTATTCACCTCTCACCTAACAGACAACTATATACACACAAACACTCAAGACACAGGAAGTCATTTATTACAGTCAGCAATGTACTGGAGCATTTCACACCATAGTCACTGTGAGGTTTTCCATTTTAACAGTGAAAAGCATTTAAATAATTGCCTAAGTATTAACTGTATTCATTTAAATTGTATTAGGTTATTCAAACCATATAAGGAGTGGGAAATGACTCTAGGAAGCACACTCAATTACATAAAAAGCCACTACCAAGACCCTTCCAACTATTTTGTTTTTGTTGTTTTTTTGGTTTTTTGTTGTTTTGTTTTTTGCGCTCCCAGACCTTCCGGAGTGGGAAGGAATAAGATGCATCTTTTTTTTCTTTTTTAATTGATTTCAGAGAGGAAAAGAGAGGGAGAGAGAGAAAGAGAAACATCAATGGTGACAGACTCATTGATGGGCTGCCTCCTGCACACCCTACACTGGGGATCGAGCCCACAACCCAGGCATGTGCCCTGACCAGAAATCGAACCGTGACCTCCTGGTTCATAGGTTAATGCTCAACCACTGATCCATGCCGGCAGAGCTCCAACTATTTTTACTTAACCCTTTTTTTCCTTTCACAGAATGGATTTGTTTCCTGATGAAACGGGATCAGGTGCAGCTACAAGCCATTTCTAACAACTCAAGAATCAAACTCATAGCAACAGCAGAGCAAAAGCAGCATGTGAACCTTGGTAAAGGAGCATCATGCTCCATCAATCCAGTTAATTTTATTTCTTCCCACAATGTAAAAGGTAAATACTGGCAGGAAGGATAACTACTTCCTTCACTGATTAGTGAATAAAGATGTTTGGTTTTTTTAATGTTTAAGTTCTGCCTAGAGGCAAAGCATGATTGGATGACTGCTTAGCTAAATTATGCCCTAGGAGAGCATAGTTACGATAGGTAAAGCTACTGATGGTCTCTAGGTGAGTTATCTTCAGAGGCAGACACTAACTAAAGCCTAAGAGCAGTCAAAAATAAATAAAGAAATAACACCTAAAAGCATTCAAGTGACATAGCACAGTAACAGGTGAATTAAAAGAGTAAGATTTAGAAAACCAGGGTTCTGCTCTTCATGCCATTAGAAACTGAGCTGAATGACTTCATTTATTAGGAGGAGAAACTCAGTACAGGTATTATTTTATTATACATGAGGCAGTTCTAAGACAGCTAGTCAACGCTCATTCCTAATCGCACTTGACCTCTCAGCAGCACCAGGCACTCACTCCTTAGAGCACGTCTTTCACACCTAAGGGACACTGCTCCTCTGGTTTCCTCCTGCTTCCCTGGCAGCTACTCCTTAGACCTGTGGTCAGCAAACTGCGGCTCTTTGGCCCCTTGAGTGTGGCTCTTCCACAAAATACCATGGCCTTGGCGAGTCTATTTTGAAGAAGTGGCGTTGGAAGAAGTTTAAAAGATTTGGCTCTCAAAAGAAATTTCAATCGTTGTACTGTTGATATTTGGCTCTGTTGACTAATGAGTCTGCCGACCACTGCCTTAAGACCCCTTGCTTGCTCACCCTCCTCTCCACAACCTTTCAATGTTGGGATCCTCTCAGACTTAGTCCTCAGCTCTCTGCTCTCTACACTCTTTTTACGAGATGATCTTATCTCATCCTATAGCTGAATATAGAGGAATCTCAATTTTATGTCTCCAACTTGACCTAAACTCAAGAGAATGCCCACTTTCACTCAATGTCTAGTAATCATCTCAAACTTACCAAGCCCCAAACAGATCTCCTGATTTCACCACCCTCACACCTGATCCTCCTCCAGTCTTCCCCGATTCCTGTCTATTCTATCTTCAAAATATATACCAAATCAAACCACTTCTCACCCATTTTAATCTCACTTCCAGTCCCTCTCTGCCTTGGTGACTCTGGTCTTGCTGTTCCCTGAACACTCCAAGCTCATTCCGGCCTCAGGGTTGTCACATTTGCTGTCCCCTCAACTTGGAACATCCATCTATTCCTCAGATCTCTGCAAATTGCACTCCCAAATCTTTTTGATCTCTTGCCACACACTCCAAAAGAACTTTCCCAACTATTGTAACCAAAATGTCTCCCACTCCAACCATTCACCATGCTCTCTTATCTCGTCCCCTTTTATGTTTCTTTACAGTACTATTACTGTCTAACATTAATCGGTCCTTTCTTCAGGGAACCCACTATGGTGCTCTAAAGCAGAAGTTCTCAACTGGGGACAATTTTGTCCTCACAGGAGGGTCAAGGAGAATGAGGATGCTATTGGCATCTTGTAAACAAATACTCCAGATGCTGCTCCATTTCCTATAATGAAAAGGACAGTCCCCCACAGCAAAGAATTATCTGATCAGTGGTGTAGAGGTTGAGAAACCTTGCTCTAAAGCAATACAGGGTGGGGCAAAAGTAGATTTGTAGTTATATGTAAAACACAGAGTTCATTCTTGTATTATTATTAATTAATTATTGTATTATTTTCCATATGAGCAACTGTAAACTTACTTTTGCCCCACCTGTATTTAAAAATCCCTTGCTCTCATGAAGCTTACATTATAGTGTAAATATTATGTTAAATTTTTAGTTTGTTGCTTGGTGTGGCTCAGTGGTTGAACATTAACCTATGAACCAGAAGGTTACGGTCTGATTCTGATTCAGGGCACATGGCCAGTTGTGAGTTCGTTCCCTGGTGTGGGGTGTGCAGGTGGCAGCCAATCAATGATTCTCTCTCATCACTGATGTTTCTATCCCTTCCTCCTTCTTCCTTCCTCTCTGAAACCAATAAAAATATATGTATTTTTAAACGTTTAGTTCACTACTTTCTTTCTCCTTGTTCAACAGTACCAATACCGAAACAGAACCTGGGACAAAGCATGAATTTAATAAATATCTGTTGCATGAATGATTGAAAAGCACAGCCTTCTTCAATCCAAATGACTTAATGAAAGAATGCATTAATTCCCTAAAATATACACCATTCTCCCATCCTCCCCACCCCCATAAAAAGAAAACAATATGCTTACAACTCAGAGAAGGAAGAAAATTCATCTATGGGTACTGCAGGCTGGACCTTTAGTTTTGCTCTTCTTGGCAATGATGACATCTGGAAGAAATAGAACATGCAATCAGCATGATTTGAATCACCTGAATGACTGATGACTTATTTTGTCTGCAAAACATGTCATGCAAAACTAACACTCCAATAGCTCTGCTATTAGAAAATGCTGTCAGGGGGGAAATGGGGGTCATTAAAAGCCCAAACACAGGTTTCCCCTCTTATGTGGCTGCCAATTATAAGAGCAGCTAACACCTTTCCAACGATTTCAAAAGCCTGATGAGTGTGAGCCATCTTTGGTAAAAACATTAGCTCCTACAGGGTGACAATTCATAGTTTTTTAAAATTATATGCTTGAGTACACTACAAGTGTTTTTGATGGTATATCAGATAGCAAACTATAAAGTTCTTTATTAAAACTACATCTAAACTATAAACTATATTAAACTGTAAGAACTATTTTCCCTCTTCTATGTCTTCTTACAGTATAAAGAAGTTTATATGCAAAGTTGACAATATTGACTAAGCAGCCACGTTATTCCTAAAACAACATAATCCATTCCCTTATAATAAAAGTTTCAATATTCAAATAACAATTACTAAAGCCATTGAAAAATATTTACCAAATTCAACTCTAAAAAATTAAGACATATAGCCAGAAACATCATATGATACAGGAAATAAGCAGATTTATTTTAGCTGATAAATTATCTAGGGTTAAACTGAAGTTTAAAGACCACTGTTCTTAGGAACTGTTTATCTACCTCCATTCTCTAACATTCCCTTACTGTGTGTCATTGGATTTGTTACATAACCAAAATTTCATCTATTTCCATGTGGATTTTTTAATATATTTTTATTAATATCAGAGAGGAAGGGAGAGGGAGATAAAATCATCCATGATTACAATCATTGATCAGCCGCCTCCTGCACGCCCTACACTGGGAATCCAGCCCACATCCCAGGTATGTGCCCTGACCAGGAATCAAACTGAACCGTGACCTCCTGATTCGTCACTCGACCACTGAGCAACACTGGCCAGGCTATTTCCATGGTTTTAAATACCTATATCACCTACTTAACCCACTCCTACCCCATCTCAATAAATTGCACCACCATCCACCTAAGATAGATGACTTTTTTGCTAAGCCAGAACCTTCAAAAAATGTTAACAGCTTCAATGAGCTATAATTGACATGCAATAAACTGTACATGCTTTAAATGTACAAATTTGATGTTTTGACATATGTATAGACAGCTCCACAACCAAGACAATGAAAATATCCATTATCCCCCTAAGTTTCACTTGCAAATCTTTTTTTCTTTCATCTCCCACATCCAGTCTATTAGTAAGTCACAAATTTTTCCTCCAAAATATATCTTAAATCTCTATAATATTCAGTGAGTCTTTAGTTCCCAATATCTCTCACCTGGACTACTGTACTGGCCTCTTAACCGACCTCTCCTTCCACTCTTGCCCCTACAATCCATTTGCCACATACGAGTCAAGGTCACTTAGAAAATTCTTAAAAACCATTTGGTGATCAAATCATATTTTTTTACTATTGCCTTCTAAAGTGCCTGGCAGGACGGACCCCGCCTACCTTTCTAACTATATTTACTATTTGCTGTATCTCCACAACTGTAGTTCCTGTAACATTCAGTTCCAGTAACAAGCATGATTCTTTCCAACCTCAAGTTCACTCTGGGTGGAGTACTATTCCTCCTGCTCACCAATAGGCTGGCTCCTTCTCATCTCTTAGAGCTTAGTATTTTAGGCCTAAAAATGGGTGTCCTGGAAATAATATTATAGGACCCTGTTTACTTCCTTTATATGGTACTATATAACCTATAACTATCCTTATTTATTTGTCTGCATCCCCCCTGCTTACTTCGTGACAGTAAACACCATGAAGGAAGAAACCACATTAACTTTATTCATTTCTGCATCCCACAGAGCCTGGCATTTAATAGCTGCTCTATAACTACTTGTTCAATGAGCATAAGAATATATTTTTAAACAGTCTCTATAGAGGAATACTGTATGCATTTGTTTTCCCCATCACTATTAGGCAAAAATCACACATGGCACTCAATGTTTTCTTGAAAAAGTGACGGTATGGAACACCATTCTTATTCTTAGTGGCTTGAGACGTTCCAGTCTACCAAGCTGTCTTATTTCTCTGGGCACATGAGCATATTCAAATCAATAACTTGGGAGTTTTCTGTGATGTTACTAAGGGGAAAAGCACTAAACTAGGGCAAGTGAAAATCGGGAGAAGGGCACGGAGAAACCGGCATACACACGAGTATTAAAATAGGAAAAACCACAATTTAAAAATATAAGAAGTAGAACAGAGGAGAACAGCTTTTTAAGAGGTAGCTAGAGAAGTTTGGGGGTGGGGGTGGGAGGGGGAAGGTACCATCATAAGTGCTCTGAATGTCAGCAGATACCCAACTGAGTAATAAAAACAAATACTAGACCTGGAAGAGTCTCAGAAATCAGAGGCTTGCTATCTTCTTTTTATGAATGAGATCAGTGAGGTGAAAGGGTTTATTCTAAGGGAAAAAGCTATGTGGCAGAAGGAATAGAACTCAGAGGCCCAAATACCAAGACCAGGCCCGTTTCCCATTCCACATACATTATATTAATAACATGCTATCAGGTAGGAGGTTCCAGGAGAGTTCTAGACTTTCCGCTCATCCTTTCCTCAACAGCTGTTCAGCGCCTCCTAGATGCCAGGCGCACTGCTGAGAATGAAGTTGATTCTGCCATGATCTGATAGTAAAAAGGATGCTTCCTCCCCCATCTCCAAAAATTTGAGGTATAAAAACAACCTAGGTTTGCTCGGGCTTTCCTTTGTCTGCCTCTATGAGCTAAGAGCTGCATTTTTTACTAAGACGCTACGAGGGGTTTTCTGGATGCAAGTTGGTAAATTCAGAACTCAAACAGTAAAAACTTCTCACTTTTAAAAAGAGATGTTATTCCCCAAATGAGCGCTCAGAACTTTTTACATGGCCCCAATGATACCGGAGCCCGGACGCCGGGCTCAACCTAGCCCGCAGGCACACCGCCAAAGCGGACGCTCGGCTCACCTTCCCGCACCACGTATCCAAAGGCCGGGGATTCTGTGTGTGTGACCGCGTCTTCCGGTTCCCGCCGGAAGTTTTTCAAACTCCGGAAGTCCCGCCTCGCTTCTCCTTGACTGACTGCAAAAAGGCTGCGCTCCCTGAGTAGGGTGGAGCCAAACTGGACCGAAGTGAGGCTAGAGCGAAGGGTGGGTGGGCTGAGGGGGAGGGATGGAGGTGGAGCCTGACGTACAGCAGTTGCGGACCCGCCTCCCTGTTTTTCTTTCTCTGGAACTGCTTTGCTCTCTTTTCATTACATTGTTTGACTTTGCAGTAGAAAAATAAAAAGCAATCAAGCATTACACTCTCTAAAATCAATTTTTAAATGTTTTTATTTAACTTGTTTTTTAGCGTATTTTATTATTTCCTAAGATCCAACGTAGAGTTTTGCTTCAGCGTTATGAAACTATCCAAATTTTCTGATTAGGACTTCTGGTAAACCCTCACACAGCCCAGGAGGTTCCCTCTACCTTCACAGAAAAGTTTAGCCCTACAGTCATCATTATCTTACATTGGTCTCTCCGGCAGTTTATTGCACTATTAAGTACACGTTTTAGAAACCTTGTCCTTTGAACCTGTTTCTACCTCCTCCGGCTTTAGCTTACCCCTTACCCTATAAGGTACCCAATACAAATTAGAGGTAAATACTCACTGAATTAATTGAAGCAAACACAGGTCCCAGTTGCCCAAATTTCTTGGGCTAGAATGGAAAAGCCCTGCCCCATTTCATTTGTCAGATTCTTTGAAAGTGCTAAAAATCTAGTATCCTATGTGAGCCCTCCTCCAGATCCAGTATTTCTGTTTCTCTTCCCTAAAAACACAAAAGTAGCTCTTATTTTTTATTACAATGATTCCCAAGTATCTTAGCTTTGTGGACAAAAGGGGCCACATGCTAACCTGACAAGCTCAGGGAAGGCCTGCATGGTGGTCTTGCAAACTCAAAGACCTAATATAACCACAAAGGATGGTCTGAAATTAAACTTTAACTAAAAGCCGTTATGGTGGGTAGTCACTTCCTAGGCCGGTATCTTCCCTGACAAGGGCAACCTTTACCTTAACTGAGCCTATCTGTCTTTTTGGCATCTATGATAACATATCCTTGAAATGTCAGGGTAACTTGTAACTTTCCTTTTTTTCAGACCCCTTAGGCCACAACCAAATGCCCTGGGTGCCAGGACAGGAGACCATAAATTCCTTCATTGTTATCGTTACCATGTTAATTGTTGACTCTGAACTGTCCTGCACCCACCTAAGTATGTGTCTATGACTTTACTTTTTATCCAATCCCAGAGATTCTCCCCCCGCCCCTCTTTGCTTTCTTCCACCTCTCTAATCTATCACCAATGGATTTCATGTAACCTACCGTCTCCTTCTTTGATTGCAAAAATAGGTGGAAAACTGCCATTCTCCAGAGCATTATCCCAAAATGTTGAGATTCTGCTTCCCGGCAGTTGTCGACAGTTTGGCTCAAATAAACTCACAAAAATTCTTTACGGGTTTGAATGTTTTTACCTTAACAGCTTCAAGTCCATACCCTAAATCCCACGTTTCTTCACTAATCCAATTTAAATGCTACAAAGGCCTTCCCAGCAATTCTTTCCCTTCACCTTGAATACATTTTCTCAAAATCAGTTCTCAGTAGAAATGAAAAATGACTTGGGTTTTTTTTGTTTGTTTGTTTGTTTTTGGTGATGTGTTTTTTACCAAGCACACTAAACTCTAAACTCACAAAAACAGCCCCCCAAAAAAAATTTTTTTGATTGTAAGATTAAGGAAATAAAGCTGTTGTTAGTTTAGATTATAATTTAGCGTACCAAAACCCCATGGATTTGTTTTAAAAAGCAGCTTTCTATGCTAATGACTCATTTCCAAGAACTCTGATTATTGAAGAGCCAATGAAATGACCCATGAGTGGGCCTTACTACATACAGATTTATCCAAAGTAAACATAAATTTCACTGGGTAATTTTTGCAGTCTGTAGGAAAATAAGACTTTCTAAATTTCTATTCTTCTATATCTAAGATCCTCGGTTGGTAAGGATCAGTTTCTGAGGTTGTTTAGAGATTTTTTTTTTTTCCCTTCTTAATTTGTAGTCTTATGTTGCCTTTTCAATGATTCCAGAAGGGCTGGCACTGTCTGCTACAATCACTGTCTGCCCCACAATTTCTAGTTCTGAAAGAATACTAGGGAACACATTACAGTCCGGGATTATGGGAAGGAAACCCAGTTATCATAATAAACAATAGTAATTTACTATTTACTATTCACCTACTTTTTATTGTGCTCTATAGGTTTAAGATAGAGAATAATAAGGGTCAAGGTGAATTAATGTTCTACAAAATCTTTTCAAATAATTCCTATCCTAGAGGAATTTACAAGCAGCACTGGGGACTAGATACAGTCACAAGAGACAAACCCATACAAGCCCTGGCTGGTTGGCTCAGTTGGCTGGAGTGTCATCCCAGGGTTGTCAGCCAAAAGGTTGCAGTTCAATTCCCATTCAGGGCACATACCTAGGTTGCAGGTTTCATCCCCAGTTGGGTCACGTACGGGAGGCAGCTGATCAATGTTTCTCTCACATTTCACATAGATGCTTCTCTATCTCTCTTCTCTCTCTAAAATCAATGAAAACATATTTTCCGATGAGGATTAAAAGAGAGACAGACAGACAAACAGACAGATTGACCAACCTATATAAGATCGTCTACATTCAAGGGTTGGTAGTAGGTACACTGCACAGTGAGAATGAGAATAGGAATTGGCCAGCATAGTAGAGTTGGACACTGACTCTCCTCTCTTTCCACCAGGGATATCTGCTTTTCAGCTGGAGAAGAAAAAATACATAAATAGCGTACAAAGCCCAAGCAGGTTTGGCTCAGTGGATAGAGTGTCTGCCCACAGACTGAAGGGTCCCGGCTTTGATTCTGATCAAGGGCAGGTACCTTGGTTGCAGGCTTGATGCCCAGCCCTGCGCAGGGTGCTTACAGGAGGCAACCAATCAATGTGTCTTTCTCACATCAATGTACCTCTCTTTCTGTCTCTCCCTTTCTCTTCCACTCTCTCTAATGGGAAAATAGCCTCAAAAATATCCTCAGGTGAAGATTAACCAACAATAAATAAATAAATAAATAGCTTAGCAAGGTTTCAGACATCAGACATCTGTGAAAAATAAAAGTTGGGACAGGGTCCTCTAAAATTAATGTAAGTGGTGACCTACTTCAAAGGCAAGTAAGACTGTCTAGAAAGCAGTTCCCTCAGAAGTCTTTAAGAGCTATTCCCACTAAAAGCTGTCAAGGAAATTTTGTAATCACTAAGCATAAACCAGGCCCTACCACAAAAACTGCCTTTTCTCTCCAGGACCTTGCACAAGCTATTGTTTACCTTTGGCTCTTAAGTGCTGAATTCCAAGAAATTCAAGGGTTTAATCTGGGATAATCTGGACACCCACCTGAGACTATGCAGTACAGTTTGGGAGTAATGAAAACATGTTTTGGATTTGCCTGAAGGTTATTTATTTTATTGCTTTAAAGCACACAGCTCCTCACATGATATTCACTGTTATTATTGGTATGTTATTATCTATGTTTTCAAGTCATTTCCCTATGTGTTCTTCCTTCCCAGGGAGACTATAATAATAGTAATAACATATACTCACTGACCATCTACTATGTGCCAGACACTAAGTCAAGGCTTTTATATGTATTTGTATATTCAATTTGCATTTCAGCTCAATGAGACGTCGCTATTATGCTCTTTTTATAAATGAGAAGATCAGCCCTGACCATTGTGCCTCAGTTGGTTGGGCATTGTCCTGTGCACTGAAAAGCTGCTAGTTTGATTCCTAATCAAGGCACATGCCTGGGTTGTGGGCTTGATCCCCAGTATGGGCCATGCAGGAGGCTGCCAATCAAAGTTACACTTTTTTTTTTAATAAATCTTTATTGTTCAGATTATTTCAGGTGTTCCTTTACCCCCCCCCCCAATAGCTCCCCTCCACCTGATTCCCCACCCCACCCCATGCCCTTACTCCCCGCCACTGTCTTCATCCATAGGAGTAAGATTTTTGTCCAATCTCTTCCTGCACCACTCACACCTGCTTCCCCTGAGAATCGTCAGTCCACTCCCTTTCTATGTCCCTGATTCTATTATATTCACCAGTCCATTCTGTTCTTCAGATTTTTTATTCACTTGATTTTTAGATTCATTTGTTGGTAGGTATGTATTTGATGTCATTTTGTTGTTCATAATTTTTATCTTTACCTTTTTCTTCTTCTTCCGCTTCTTAAAGGATACCCTTCAGCATTTCATGTAATCCTGGTTTGGTGGTGATGAACTCCTTTAGCTTTTCCTTGTCTGTGAAGCCCTTTATCTGACCTTCAACTCTGAATGATAGCTTTGCTGGGTAGAGTAATCTTGGTTGTAGGTTCTTGCTGTTCATCACTTTGAATATTTCTTGCCACTCCCTTCTGGCCTGCATAGTTTCTGTTGAGAAATCAGCTGACAGTCGTATGGGTACTCCCTTGTAGGTAATTAACTGTTTTTCTCTTGCTGCTTTTAATATTCTCTCTTTGTCTTTGGCCCTTGGCATTTTAATTATGATGTGTCTTGGTGTGGTCCTCTTTGGATTCCTCTTGTATGGTGTTCTGTGCACTTCCTGAACTTGTAAGTCTATTTCTTTCACCAGGTAGGGAAAGTTTTCTGCCATTATTTCTTCTAATAGGTTTTCAATATTTTTCTCTCTCCCTTCTTCTGGCACCCCAAAAATTCGGATGTTGGTTTGCTTAAAGTTGTCCCAGAGGCTACTTACACTATCTTCATATTTTTGGATCCTTTTTTCTTTTTGTTTTTATGGTTGGATGTTTTTTATTTCCACATATTTCAGATCTTTGGTTTGATTCTTGGGGTACGTTGATCTACAGTTGAGTTTCTGTATATTCTTTATTTCAGCCAGTGTATGCTTCATTTCTGACTGATCCTTTTCCATTTTTTTGGCATTCTCATTAATATCCTTAAAGGTCTCATCAAGTTTCTCAGAGGTTTTAAGAAGACTCTTGAGTAACCTTATAAATGTGGTTCTGAACTCTATGTCATCCAGTAGTTTGCTTTCCTCCGTTTCTTTCATTCGTGACATGTTTCTTTGTCTCCACATTTTGGCTGCTTCCCTGTGTTGATGGAGTAGCTTTGTGTGGTAGGTGATCTATAGGGGGCGGTAGCTCAGCCTCCTCAATCACATGAGGTGGATGCTCTTGGTACACCCCTTTGTGAGCTGAGTGCAAAGTCTTGCTGTAGTTAAGCCTTAATTGCTGTTGGTACACTGGGAGGAATTGACCTCCAGTCCAACTAGCTGTGAGCACTTGCTGTGTCTATAATGGAAGAACTGCTGTGCTGGAGACACGCTTATGGTGCAGAACTTGTTTCAGTGGGACTTTGGTGCTCACTGAGTCTGTCTCTTGAATGTGTCACTTATGGATGTGAGGAGTTGAAATCTGGTGTCTCACACTGACCACTAGGTACACTGGCTCTGGATCTCCAATGGGGTTCAGGTCAGCTACTGTCTGAGGCCACCCAGCAGGAGCTACAGCGAGAGCTACAGTTTTCTCCTCTTTGCTTGGGGTTTGGAGGTTTTGGAGCTGTCTGACCTTGGCTGCAAGTTTGCTAGGTTAAGCTTCGATAGGGCAGGCCTTTCTTATGCTAAATCCGCTGCTTAGAGCTTGGGTGGGTTTGTAGGTTGTGTGGGGCGGGGTCTCAGGGTGTCACTAGGCTAGGGCGTGGCAAACAGCAATGGCTGCTAGTTAGCCGTCTCTGCGTCCCCGACGGCATCCGCAAGTCCTGTGCCCCAGTGCAGTAAACAATTATTCCTGCGCTCAGCTCTGCAAGCAAGCCACCCTCACTAGCAGACAGTCCAGCTCCTCCCCATAGGAGTTTGGGTCCCCTGTGTCTCCCCAGAGACTGGATTTCAGAGTAATTGGGGGCTTGTCTCCCTTCGGGTTGAAAAAAGCAATGCCTGCCGCCAGCCCGGATCACGCGCCTCCGTACCTCAGCTTTTCAGCACTCGTGCATGTCTCAATGCTCTTTTCTCTTTCCTTCTAGTTGTAGAACTTCCACTCAGCCAGCTTTCCCGTGGTTCTGGGTGATAGACGTTTTGTCTTTTAGTTGTAGTTTTGAAATTGTTGTGCAAGGCAGCAGTTTAGGTGTTTACCTACGCCACCATCTTGGATTCCCCCAAAGTTACACTTTCACATTGATGTTCCTTCTCCCTTTCTCTCTCTCTAAAAAATCAATAAACTATTCTTTTTAAAAATCTTAAATGAGAAGACTAAGGTATACATAAGTTAAATAACTCATCCAAAGGCATATCAGCTATTAAATGCATTTCCGGGATTTAAACACAGTACTCTTAAAGACATCCATATACCACCAACTCAAAGCAAAGATCTCTTTTCCCTCTACAATGGTAATTACTACAAGACTCTGAATAATTGAGAAGGTACCCAAGTTTGATTCTGGTCAAGGGCACATGGCCAGATTACGGGATCAATCCTCAGTTGGTGGGTGTGCAGGAGGCAGCTGATCAATGATTCCCTCTCATCATTGATGTTTCTATCTCTCTCTCCCTCTCCCTTTCTCTCTGAAATCAATTTAAAAAATATATTTTTAAAAAGGACACAAATTCTTAATATAGATGCAACTCTCTGCACTGAATTTTGCACCCACTAAATTGTAGGATACTTGTATCTAAGTCTAGGAACTAAGTATTAGTCATTTTAGTCTCTCTCCTTCTCCAACTTCTTCCTTTACCTATATACTGCCTAATAATGCCTGACAAAGTACTCAATAAACCTTGGCCAGGTATATCAGTTGGTTAGAGCATTGCCCCACATGCCAAGGTTGCAAGTTCAATTCCCGGTCAGGGTACATGCAAGAATCAATCAATGAATGTATAAATAAGTGGAACAACAAATCTCTCTCTTTCTCCTTTCCTCTCTCTATAAAATCAATCAACAAATAAAAAATTTAAAAATAAAATAGTAGACTAACTTCTGGGCCAAGGACTATACCTGGAGTAAAAAAAAAGTCCTTCCTCATACTAGGAAAGTAATCTAAAGCTCCTGCCACACAGAAGGTGGGTTACCATTCTAAAAGTCAGATGTGCTTTTGGAAATTCAAACATGTTGTCCCTTCAAGTTAATCACCTTGCAAAGGCAGAGAGTCTGTTTCAGATTAGAGAATGCATAAACTGAAACCGAGCCCTATTTTATAAATTTGCGTGTTAGCCCTGCCCATCGACTTTCCCACTGTCAAAAACTCTCATTCCTAAACATTAAAACTCATTGGCTTCAATGGGCTTGTCTAAATAATTCATCCAGGAACTTAGAGACTTCCTGCAAAATACAGTATAAGAGATTGATAAGCAGAGAAAGGACTGCCTCTGTTTCCCAAATGAGAAAGGGGCTTCTTGTTAAGTGAGGTAGAGTAGGCTTGTAGACGCATTCCCAAACTTGGCTTGTCCTGTTACTTTTTCAGTCTGGCTGGGAACAGAGCATCATTCCAAAGTGCTAGTCTCATGCTAAAGACATTGTTACAGCCCAGAGAAAAGTCTGTCTGCCTTATGTGTAAAAAGAAAAAAAAGATTCAAGGGATTAAAATCCTGAGTTTTGAATAATTATTGAACAGATCTTAAAGAGGCATCATGGAAGCCTGAGGAAATTAATTGTGCAGATTTTTCAAGGAAATGGGTATTCAAGCATAAAAGGATTACATACATTTAAATTTATCTTACATGAAGTAAAATAATGGGACCTACATATTAAACTAGAATATAATTTCTCTCTTTAGCTGAAAACAGAAATGCAGTGTTTTTCCCCACTTATATTTTACAAATCCTTGAAGTGCTTTGTAATGAATGCAATTAAAAGTGAGATTAAGAGAAAAATCCAGAACCATAGATAAAATATTGTATCTATTACACAGCTCACTGTTCCACTCATCATCTGTCTGGCAAATTCGCTGGCTAACGTCAATCTGTTGCATTCATGAGCAGAATTTTCTCCTACTGAGTTTATCTCCCCTGAGTAGTGTCTAGAAACCACCTCGGAGGCCTAAAATATTCATTTACTAGCCTGCGATCCAAGCATAGAAACCCTGAAGGGTTCATTAGAACCCTAATGATGGCATGGCTGGCTAGGTTGAAGGGAAGGTATGAAAGGCAGCACAGTGGGGCCAGGTTTATTTTGTTCATCACCACAGAGAGCCATGTCGGGAGACTGTACATCACAACTAATTCTTTGTAGTACCTTTGGTCCATCTTTCAACTTAATGAACTGAAACTATCCTGAAAATGATTGGCTTGAAACACTCATCCAGGATGCCTGTAGTCGGAATTTTAATACTAGAAGCTTCACACACTGACTGGAATTCAATTTTGGAAAAGCAATGTGTGTCAGATTAACCCATGTTTAAGTGTGTGTGTGTGGTTGCTATTTTTGCTTTAAAGTCTGATTTATTGAGTATAATTTACATAAAGTAAAACTCAACTTTTTATTCTGACAAACACATACAGTCATATAGCCACCACCACAAGTAAGATATAAAACATTTCTATCACCTAAAAAATGCCCTTTGTAAGTTAATCTTCTCTCAGCCCCTGGCAAGAACTCATCTATTCTTAGTTCCAATAATTATAACTTTTCTGGATTGTCATGTAAACAGAAACACAATTCTTTTTCTTAGTATGCATTAGAGATTAATCCATGTTGTTGCATGTATCACTGGTTTGTTTCTTTCTATTGCCAGTTAGCATTCCATTGTGTGGGCATACTACAGTTGATCTGTTTATCAGCTGATGGACACTTAGGGTTTTTTCCACTTTTTGACCATCATTAATAATGCTGCTATAAACATTGATGTATACGTTTTTGTGTGGACCTACGTTTTCATTTCTTTTGGGTAAATAACTACAAACAAGGTTGCTGAGTCATATGATGAGTATTTAGCTTTATAAGAAACTATTAAATTGGTTTTCAAAATACTATTTTTGCATTCCCACCAGCAATGCAGGAGAGATCCAGCTGCTCACAAAGTTGCCAGGACTTGATATTGTCACTTTTTTTTTCTTTTTGCCATTTAATTGATATTTAGGAGTATCTCACTAAGGTTTTAATTTGCATTCCTTAATGACTAATATAATGTATTTATTTGTTACCAATATATCTTCTTAGGTAAAGTGTCCAAATCTTTTGACAAATTTTAACTGGATTTTTTGATTGTTGAATTATGAGAGTCCTTCATTTGTTGTGGATACTAGTCCTCCATAAAATATGGCACTTGGCTTTGAAAGTAACAAGTTATCACAGGTAGCTGCCAGCCTAATAGCACACAGAATAATGATTCCGTCAAGAGGCTAGCTAATAGATGGTATCAAAACCACCAACATTCTTACACACGTGAGTTTTCCTGAAACCAACGTCACTGTAAAAAGAAAACATTCTTTGCAGAAAAATGACCTAATTTCACAGTGAAAGATGATAAAAGTATGAACCTAAGGTCCATAAATTTATCACCTCAAAGGAATGCATTAAAATTGAGAAAGTGGCATCCATAAACTTTAGCGATACTGTGGGTAGTTAGTGAAGCCATCATGTTCACACAGCCTAACTGGGTATTTTGTTTAGACTACTTCGTGATCTGAATGTAAGAAAATCCAAATAATTTACCAAGAAAATCCTTCCAGATCCTGAAAGTTAGAGTTTAACAGAAGTAGGTATTGCATATATAAGGGTCTTTAATAACTTTCTGCCATGAGCTTTATCAGTTAGGAGACCCAGTTCTATAATTTCTATAATTCTCAGGCCTGTTTCTAGAAAGCATTAGCTAGTACTTTGCAAATTTTAATGCACATATGAATCACGGGCAGAGCTTTTTAAAAATGATGATTCTTATCCCTAGCCCCAAGATCCCTATTTAATGAGTTTAAGGTAGGGACTACGTGAGTGAGGACACCAAGAGGTTCTTCTACACATTACCCAAAGACAAGTCTAATTCTTACTGTACACTTGATTTAGGAAACTTAGAGGTAGTTACATACTTATTTCAATTAAACCTTCATGTATTAGTTATCTATTGCTACTTAACAAACCACCCCCAAAATTTTTTTAATGTTGTAAATATTTTATTCTATACTAGAGGCCTAGTGCACAAAATTCATGCACGGGGGGAGGGTCCCTCAGCCCAGCCTACACCCTCTCCAATCTGGGACATCCCTCTCACAATCCAGGACTGCTGGCTCCCAACTCCTCGCCTGCCTGCCTTCCTGATTGCCCCTAACCGCTTCTGCCTGCCAGCCTGATCACCCCCTAACCACTCCCCTGCCAGCCTGATTGATGCCTAACTGCTCCCCTGCCAGCCTGATTGCCCTAACTGCCCTCCCCTGCAGGCCTGGTCATCCCTAACTGCCCTCCCCTGTAGGCTTGATCACCCACAACTGCCCTCCCTTGCAGGCCTGGTCCCTCCCAACTGCCCTCCCCTGCTGGCCATCTTGTGGTGGCCATCTTGTGTCCACATGGGGACAGCCATCTTTGATCACAGAGGGGCAGCCATCTTGTGTGTTGGAATGATGGTCAATTTGCATATTACTCTATTATTAGATAGGATAGAGGCCTGGTGCACAGGTAGGGGCCAGCTGGTTTGCCCTGAAGGGTGTCCTGGATATTTTACATAACTTCCTAGTAAATAAATGGGATGAACTGGCTTCCAGAGAGACAGATTCTGGATAAGTAAGTGTGCGTATTCAAAGATGTATTAAAAATAATGTCCCCAGACTGTTTCATAACATAGTAAAACTTCCAGTTATAAGGTAAGTTTTAGGGATATAATTTACAACAAAATGACTATAATTAACAATATTATATTGTATATTTGAAAATTACTAAGATAATAGACCTTAGAAGTTCTCTCACAAGGAAATGTTTTGCTAGTTGCACATTAAATAATCAATTTTACTAAAAGTAAATTTATATAAAATTATGTCTATCCTAATTCTAGTAAGTCTTGTATTTGTACCCCTAACACACAAACCACCAAAACTTGTTCATTTTACTGCTGGGCCTTTAAACCTGCCAATAAAAATGTCAACAGGAATTGATGGTAGTCACCTTGGAAGCTGCTCTTATCCACACCCAACCAGCACTGGTTTGGATCTCATCTCTGTCACCTTGAAAAGCTCCAGCCTTGTATGTTGGAGTGACAGTCAATTTGCATAATACTCTATTATTAGATAGGATAGAGGCCTGGTGCACAGGTGGGGGCCAGCTGGTTTGTCCTGAAGGGTGTCCCAGATCAGGTTGGGGGTTCCCTTGGGGCATGGGGTGGCCTGGGTGAGAATCCTGTGGTGGTTTGCAGGCTGGCCACGCCCCCCAGAGACCCAAGTGGAGGCCCTGGTATCTGGGATTTATTTATCTTCTATAATTGAAAATTTGTAGCCTTCAGTGGAGGTCAGGGCAGGCCAGGGAGGGCAGGAAGTTTGGTTTCCTCCATTGCCAGGGGCAACCCAAGCTTCCAGCTGGCTGCAGCTCCATGGCTGCCGCCATTTTTGTTGGGATTTATTCATCTTCTATAACTGAAACTTTGTAGTTTTTAGAGGAGGCCAGGGCCAGCCAGGGCGGGTGGGAAGCTTGGCTTTCTCCATCGCTGGGGGCAACCCAAGCCTCCTGCTTGCTCCAGCTCCATGGCTGCTGCCATATTTGTTGGATTAATCTGCATACTCACTCCTGATTGGCTTGTGGGCGTAGCAGAGGTATGGTCAATTTGCATGTTTCTCTTTTATTAGATAGGATTACATAGTATATATAATATACATATTATAACATAATTATACTCGATGCCCGGTGCACAAATTCATGCATGGATGGGGTCCCTTCCTCAGCCTGGACAGCAATTGGGGCCATTGGGGCCATCTCACCCAGTCCCGATTGGGGTCGTCTGGGGGGAGGAGCCACAGGAGTTTGGCTGGCCTGGGTTGTGGGAGTGCACTGACCACCCAGGGGCAGTTCCTGTGTTGAGTGTCAGTGAGCGTCATAGTGACCGGTTGACTAGTCATTCAGTCATTCGGTCGTTCCGTTGCTTAGGCTTTTATATGTATAGACTAGTGGCCCAGTGCACAAAATTCATGCACATTAAAAAGGAATTCATTACAGGAAATATTTTAATATTGCTATTTGCCCTTTCTCTATAATAGAAGTGTCAGAGATGAAAGAAAATTAGTAAAATGTATATGAAAATATTTCTCCTGTCAGAATCGGGCACGCCCCGGGACTCAGAATCTAGTCCCCGCCCACCCACGTGCACCTTGAAATCGCGCAAGACCTAGACCTGGCTGGTCCCACCCCTGTCAAGCCCTGCAGGGCAGAGGACACAGCCTCAGGTCCCCTGGCCTGGCCTCAGGTCCCCTGGCGCCTGTGTGAGGGCGTGGCTACATTTGCATATTAGCTCTTTATTATATAGGATTATTATACTACTACAAAAGAAACATTTTAAAGCCCTGTCTATATTAAACTATGATTTGACATCTATTGTATAGTGAATTCTAATTTCATAAATATCAAAAATGTAAAAATCTGTGCATTTTAGAATCAATTAAATATGGTCTATGTTCTTTTTTGAAATTTTACACAAAAGATAATAGCTTATTTTCATGATTCTGTGCTATGCTTGATTCACTCAACAACACATCTTGTAGCTTATTTCATATCAGTACCTAAGGCATTTCCTTCCTTTTTTAATGTGGGAGAACTGTGAAAAAAAGACTTTGATGAATATGTGTTAAGTAAGAAAGTGATAAAGCAAGGAATAGGACACTCTTTGGAAAATCTAGTGAATAAACTGTGATGACTGAAGAAAGAAACACAATAAACATTACTTTGTTCATTTTTTCTCCAAGGATAAAGATCTTCAAAGGAATGTGTAGGACAAATATGATAAAGGACTCAAGTTTGCCGTAACACGGAAAAAAAACACAGTAATATCGTATCTAGAAAGTATCTGAGACTGAACAAATACAAACACATAGCACTAAAACACAAATGTGTCAAAATCATTCTTGGGAATTTTTGTGAAATGATGAAGGACAGAAAAGGTGACTGAAGATGGGGTAAAAGATTTTACAAAAGTGAAAAATGTAGATGATAGGAAATACAAACTATTCGTATTTCCCATTTACAGCAAGCTTTAAAATACATTATTAAAATATGGTTTATTAGTATTGTGAAAGTAAAAATGTCATACTTTAAAAAAAATTTTAAATAAAAAAAGGTGATTAGAAGGAATCAGAATAGGTTTGCCAGTAATGTTTTGCCACACCTAGGTTGTGGCTAAGATGTGGGGAAAGAACTGAAGAGATGGTTGGTTGCTGTACTCTGTCACCAGTCCCTCCCAATTGACTGTTCCTTTCACCTGTGCTCCAAGTGAAGAACAACAGACATAACTGGATGAAAATGGGACTGGATTCATGCCCTGTCTCTGTCACTATTTAATGACCTTGGGCCC
Organism: Corynorhinus townsendii; assembly: GCA_026230045.1. Taxonomy (NCBI): domain Eukaryota; kingdom Metazoa; phylum Chordata; class Mammalia; order Chiroptera; family Vespertilionidae; genus Corynorhinus; species Corynorhinus townsendii. The sequence continues at coordinate 145,869,232 of JAPDVU010000007.1, read as the reverse complement.
ATCATTTCATTTTGTTTTTCCTTCTCTAAAATAAGGAGATTGCATTTATTGATTCCTGAGTTCCTCTCTATGAATTACATTTTAACTAGAATCTGGTTGTCTACACTAATAAAAGAGTAAGATGCAAGTTGACCATATCTTCACAACACCCACCAGCCAATCAGGAGTGAGTATGCAAATTAACCCAACAAAGATGATGAGTTAATTTGCATACACAGGCACCGAGTGGCCGGGGGCAGGGCTGGATGCTTGCATCGATGCAGGCGTTCCGCACCAGTCACTCTGGGCCTCTGGGCAGCATGGGAAGGCAGTTCCAGGCTGGAGTGAAGGTGATGCTGGCAGCCAGGGGAAGGAAGGCCCATTCTTGCATGAATCTTCATGCATCGGGCCTCTAGTAAATATATAATATATAACTATATATTATAAATATAATCTGAAGAATTTGGAAGATATAGAGTTTGTTTATGTAAGAAAAATGTCTGATGTTTTTATTTTTTTAAAATAGGGACATTGTATTTAATTTTTTTTTTATTTTAGAGAGAGAGAGGAAGGGAGAGAAAGGTGGAGAGAGAGAGGTAAAGAGATAGATAGATAGATAGATAGATAGATACATCTATTTGTTCCATTTATTTATGCATTCATTGGTTGCATCTTGTATGTGCCCTGACCAGGTATTGAAACCACAACCTTGGTGTATTAGGGTAATGTTCTAACCAGCTGAACTACCCAATCAGGGCTGTCTTTGGAATTTTCATGGAATGATCATCACGTCTATGTGAATTCCCCATGGACATGTATTAAACTTTGATTTTCTCCTATTAATCTATCTCTGCTAATTTGGTTAGTAGTCCAGCTAATATCCTGATGGGGCAAGGATTTTCATAGCGATCTTATTTTCATCTTCACTGACTTCCGGAATTTCCAGTGTACTGTCGTATACCTTCTCTTATTTGGCAGGGATGACTCACCTCTTCTGTATAGATGAGGAGGACACTGAGGCTCAGTGCCATTCAGTGACTCACTCTGAATCACACAGCTGCTGTCAGGCAGGGACCTAGAACCTGGATCCAATCCTTGTTCTAAAAGAATTGTCCCAAGGAAAGTTGAGCTGCAGGTAAATAGATCTTGCTGGGTGGTGACCAGGGGAGTTTTGGGTAAACTTCAAAGCTAATGAGAGCAAACAAACCCGTGAAGGAAAGACTACTTTTATTTTATTTTTTTTAAGTTTTATTTTTTTAAATTTCTTTATTGATTAAGGAATTACATATATGTCCTTATTCTGCCATTACCCCCCCAGGAAAGACTAGTTTTAATGTGTATTCCCAGAACAGTTCTCCAGAGATAGCCTTGTACCCGCCTTTTCTGAACCAAGCTTATTAATGGAAAGAACAAGTGTGTGGTTGCTTGGTTTGGAAATTGGACAGTTTGCTGGAAAAGAAAAATTCTCTCCTAAGGGAACTAGGAGGCAGTGAGAAGGAAGCAAGATTTTAGCAAACTTTTGGATGCAAGAAATAAATTGATGATAGTAACCAAGAAATCGGGGGGTTAAAAACTTATATTCATTTTGGCAAGCTTAACCTTTTTCTCTGAGCTGGTGCTCCTGGGGAATGTGTTACAAGGATTGGAGGGAAAGAGAGACTCTGGCTCTGTTCTTTGTTGTGCCACCCTGGAAGCTATTGGCCCAGGTAGACAGGGCGAGCATATCTTTTCCAGAGTGGCACATTCTGCAGGCGAGGGCGTGGGACTGAAGCACAGGGAGGTGGAAAAAGAAAAGTCAACAGCACCGCCTCCTTTTACAAACAGAGTTTTGGCTCACACCTATACTGGTCACCAGACCTGGGTTTAAACATGCCTCCCTCACCCGAGATAGGCAGCTATCCTTACCTTTTCATTTCCAAGTGATCCGTGGTCCCAGAGTTACTGAGTAGCACAGTTCCCCAGTGAGCCACGTTAAAGCTCTGTCGTTTCATATGTACAGCGGCGTTCTTTCCCTCACAGTTAGCCCAGACTCATCTCGTCAGAAGTTTGGTTGCTTCTTTCCAGGGACTTCAGAGACATTTTTCTGCTGCCTTTGGGGACAGAGTGACAGAATGCTTACTTCACTCATTCTTTGTCTCCAGTCTTGAGCCTTTCCTAACCTCCACAGAAGGTAGCAATTTTGTGTATGTAGAAAACATGGGCTTGGAGCCAAATAGACCGCTTTGAATCTTCTCTCTAGCACTTATAAACTGTGTGATCATGGGCACGGTATAGCCCCTCCCCCCAGCCCCAGTTCTCCCATAATGGAACAATACTATCTCTTACCTCTTATGATTTTTGTGAACATTAAATAAGGTTGTGTATGTAAATACCTAACACAAGGTCAGACTCACAGTACTTGCACAGCCACGTCAGCTACCTGGGCAGAGTTATCTGGGGGAGTCAATCTACCAAACACATCCTTCCCCTTATGGAAACTTGCAGGCTCTCAGAGAGACAGGGCCCGTTGCGTTGTACACCCCGAGAATGAGAAAAGTTTGTCCTGAACAATTGCTTCCTGGACAGCAATTACGTATAAATGAGCTGCGTAAAGTTGTCCTACAGCTCCGTGATGACCTTTCATTAGAAAGATTATTTTCTGTTTCATTTTGGATCATTTCTATTGCTATGTCTTCAAATTCACTCAGTCCTTTCTTCTACCATGTCTAATTTGTCATTAATCCCACCCAATGTGTTTTTATTCTCAGACTAAAGGCCCGGTGCATGAAATTCATGCATGGGGGGGGGGGGAGGATGTCCCTCAGCCCAGCCTGCACCCTCTCCAATCTGGGACCCAACTGCTTGCCTACCTGCCTTCCTGATTGCCCCTAACTGCTTCTGCCTGCCAGCCTGATCACTCCCTAACCACTCCCCTGCCAGCCTGATTGATGCCTAACTGCTCCCCTGCCAGCCCAATTGCCCCTAACTGCCCTCCCCTTTGGGCCTGGTCACCCCTAACTGCCCTCCCCTGCCTGCCAGCCTGGTCACCCTTAACTGCCCTCCCCTGCAGGCCCGGTCACCCCCAACTTCCCTCCCTTGCAGACCTGGTCCCTCCCAACTGCCCTCCCCTGCTGGCCTGATCACCCACAACTGCCCTCCCTTGCAGATCTGGTCCCTCCCCTGCTGGCCATCTTGTGGTGGCCATCTTGTGTCCACATGGGGCAGCCATCTTTGACCACATGGGGTAGCCATCTTATGTGTTGGAGTGATGGTTAATTTGCATATTATTCTTTTATTAGATAGGATTAGATAGGATAGAGGCCTGGTGCACGGGTGGGGGCCAGCTGGTTTGCCCTGAAGGGTGTCCTGGATCAGGGTGGGGGTTCCCTTGGGGTCTGGGGCAGCCTGGGCGAGGGGCCTGTGGTGGTTTGCAGGCTGGCCACACTCCCCAGCGACCCAAGTGGAGGCCCTGGTATCTGGGATTTATTTATCTTCTATAATTGAAACTTTGTAGCCTTGAGTGGAGTCAAGCCTCCTGCTTGCTCTGTGGCCACAACCATTTTTGTTGGGATTTATTTATCTTCCATAATTGAATCTTTGTAGTCCTGAGAGGAGGCAGGGCAAGCCAGGGCAGGTGGAAAGCTTGGCTTCCTCCATCGCTGGGGGCAACTCAAGCCTCCTGCTCTCTTCAGCTCTGTGGCCACAGCCATTTTTGTTGGGATTTATTTATCTTCTATAATTGAAACTTTGTAGCCTTGAGCAGAGTCCACAGCAGGCCAGGGTTGCTCTCTCCATGGCCACAACCATCTTGGCTGGGTTAATTTGCATACGAGCTCCTGATTGGCTGGTGGGCGTGGCTTGTGGGTATAGCATAGGTATGGTCAATTTGCACATTGCTCTTTTATTAGATGGAATATTGTTGCTTATATCTTTAGATGTCTGATTTGGGTCTTTGTAATATTCACTGTCTCTATTTTACCTTTTCAAGATATGGACTTCTGTTATAATAGCTGTTTTAATACCTTTACCTCTAATTCTAACATCTGTGCTGGTTTCAACTGATTTTTTCCCTCATTATGGGGCATATTGCCTGGCTTCTTTGCATACTTGGTAATTTTTGATGGGATGTCTGCTGAATTTTAACAGGTTACACAATGGATATTTCTGTTTTTGCTTAAATATTCTTAAGCCTGAGGCACAGTGAAGTTACTTGGAAATAGTTGGATCATTTGGGGTCTTATTTTTTGAAATTCTTAGACAGAGCTAGAGTTGTGCTCAGTCTAGGGCTAGTTATTCCTCGCTACTAAGACAAGATCTTTCCAATGACTCTGCTTGATGCCCCTTGAATCATGAGGTTTCGCCTTCTGGCTGGTGGAAAGAAGCATTATTCCTGGCCCTGTAGGAGCACCAGGCACCATTCCCTCTACTCCTTTCAGGTGGTTCTTTCCCAGGCAGGAAGTTCCCCCACCTACATGCGCTAATCAGTACACAGATGAATACTTGAAGGGGCCCCCTTCCCATATTCAGAGTGGCCCCTCTGTATAGTTATCATCTCTTGTGCACTATGTATACAAGCTCTAGCCCGTGGGATCACCTACAACTGCCAGTTCCACCTCATCAGCTCAGCAGCCCTCCAGGTTCTGGAAATCCTCCCCAGGCATCAAGCTGGGTGGATGATAGGGCTTACTTTGTTTTCTATTCCAAAGGGTTCATTCTCATTATTGCCTGACATCCAGCACCTCTTAATCCATCTGAATTAAAAATGGAAGTTTTTCTCATTCTTTTACAATTTTATTATTTACTAGAGGCCTGGTGCACGAAATTCATGCAGGGGGTGTGTGTCCCTCAGCCCAGCCTGCACCCTCTCCAATCTGGGACATCCCTCCCAACTGCTCACCTGCCTGCCTTCCTGATTGCCCCTAACTGCTTCTGCCTGCCAGCCTGATCACCCCCTAACCCAGTGGTCAGCAAACTCATTAGTCAATAGAGCGGCAAATCACAGCTCAGTTTGCCAACCACTGCCCTATCCACTCCCCTGCCAGCCTGATTGATGCCTAACTGCTCCCCTGCCAGCCTGATTGCCCCTAACTGCCCTCCCCTTCTGGCCTGGTCACCCCTAACTGCCCTCCCCTGCCAACCTGGTCACCCCTAACTGCCCTCCCCTACTGGCCTGGTCCCCCCCAACTGCCCTCCCCTGCAGACCTGCCCCCCCCCAACTGCCCGTTCACCCCTAACTGCCCTCCCCTGCCAACCTCATTGCCTCTAACTGCTCTCCGCAGCTGGTCTCGTCCCCCTCTTAACTGCCCTCCCTTGCAGATCTGTTCCCTCCCAACTGCCCACCCCTGCTGGCCATCTTGTGGCAGCATCTTGTGTCCACATGGGGCAGCCATCTTTGAACACATGGGGGCAGCCATCTTGTGTGTTGGAGTGATGGTCAATTTGCATATTACTCTTTTATTAGATAGGATAGAGACCTGGTGCATGGGTGGGGGCCAGCTGGTTTGCCCTGACGGGTGTCCTGGATCAGGGTGGGGGTTCCCTTGGGGTGTGGGGTGGCCTGAGTGATTGGCCTGTGGTGGTTCACAGGCCAGGCATGCCCCCCGGCAACCCAAGCATAGGCCAGGGCCGGATGGAAGCAGGTATCTGGGATTTATTTATCTTCTATAATTGAAACTTTTAGCCTTGAGAGGAGGCCAGGGCAGGCCAGGGCGGGAAGCTTGGCTTCCTCCATCTCTGGGGGCAACCAAAGCCCCTGGTTCATTCCAGCTCCATGGTGGGTGCCATCTTAGCTGGGATTTATTTATCTTCTATCATTGAAACTTTGTAGCCTTGAGCAGAGGCCAGGGCTGGCCAGGGTGGCAGGAAGCTTGGCTTCCTCCATTGCCAGGGGAAACCCAAGCCTCCATCTTGCTCTAGCTCTGTGGCAGCCGCCATCTTAGTTGGGTTAATTTTCATACTTGCTCTGATTGGCTGGTGGGCATAGTGGAGTAATGGTCAATTTGCATGTTTCTCTTTCATTAGTGTAGATTTACATTCGCATAACAAAATGGTACATGTTTTAAATTTATTCAAACTTAAATCTACATAGGTTGGGTCTTCCAGTTCTGGAAAGGTGGAGTAAACAACTAAAAACCTACACAAAATGCTTGGAAAAATCTCTGAAGACTGAAAAAAAAAAAAAAATGGTGGCAGATATATGAGGGTAGGAGATATGTGAGGGAATAACCTGGTGGTAAGTTCTCTCCTTCTTTTCCATACCTACAGTCTGGGTTCAAACAAAGGCCAAATCCTAAAACTATGTACCAGGCATATCCTAAGGAAAGCCTGCTCTTTCTAGTTTTGAGGAATAGAAAAGAGGACCCATATAGGATACAGAGATTTGAGGAAATCCCCCTGCCTTTTTTTTTTTTTACTTTTTCCCCCACCCCAGCCCAAGGCAAGTGCCAGATACAAAACTGTAATTTTGTGTTGGGTGGATGGCAGCCTGGGAAGTGATGGCAGTGAGTGCCAATAGGCACCTAAAACCCAGAGGGAGAAGACTTTCCTAAAAATATAGGGAGAATCCCTATTACTTATTTTCTCTCTATGTATCCCCCTGCCACTTGGCTCCAGAGGTAGACTCAGTTGCAGAAAATGAATGGCAGAGCAGGGAGACTAATGCTCTCGATTCCTACTCAGAATACCAGTAAGGAGGACCCTTGGAAATCAGGGAGGAGGCAGCTCAGGAAAGGGATCCCATAAAGTAATGTACTAGTATTAATTCCAGGCTCACGCCTGAGCTGCACATATATAGATAGGGCCCTAAACTTATACCAAAGACTTAGAGATCTGAACTACGGAGGAGATTACCCACACACATCCCAGACTGGTCCTGGGTGGCACTCATGTAGGACAGATTTGAATAGTACAGCAAAGTCTTTGAAAGTTGGACATTGAAATCATAGCCCATAGGAAGCAAATTAGAACTTACACACTGAACTTAATAGGACTATTGCCTGTTAAAACAGACAAACAAAAAATTTATATTCTCCATAGGTTTTAAATGAGATATAGGATCTCGTAACGTGATATTTACAATGTCATTTCAAATGTATTGAATGCAATACATAGACATGTGAGACTCTCTATGCTAAAATCTAAAAATACCGATGAAGGAAATCATAGAAGCCCTAAATGAAGAAAGAGAAATACTGTGTTCATAAACCAGAACATTTAAATAGTTAAATGTTAATTCATCCCAAACTACAGTTTCCAGATTTAGAAAAAAAACATTATGGAATATCAAGTTAAGTTTGCATTTCAGATACTAGTAAATAATGAATAATTTTAGTATAATTATGTCCATACAATATTTGCAATTTTATATGCTAAATATTTATTCATTGTTTATCTTAAATTCAAATTTAACTGGATGTCCTATATATTATCTGGCAATCCTGCAGAGCCCAAATTGATTTTATGGATTTAATATAATAACAATCAAAATCCCAGCAGGAATTTGGTATATATAAGCAAGCTGATTAAAAATGTATATGGAGGCCGGCTGGCATGGCTCAGTGGTTGAATGCTGACCTATGAACCAGGAGGTCATGGTTCCATTCCTGGTCAGGGCACATGCCAGGGTTGCGGGCTCAATCCCCAATAGGGGGTGTGCAGGAGGCAGCTGATCAATGATTCTGTCTCATCATTGATGTTTCTGTCTCCTCTTCCCCTCCCTTCCTCTCTGAAATCAATAAAAATATATTAAAAAAATATTAACATGTATATGGAAAAGCAAGAAGCCTAGAATAATCAAAATAATTTTGAAAAAGAAAAACAAAGTTATAGGACTCACAATACTTGATTTTAAAACTTAATTAAAGCTAAGTAAGCAAGACAGTGTGGTACTGGAGAGAGTTTAGGCACACAGAGCAATGAAACAAAGTAAAAGAGTTAAGAAATATGTCCTCATAAATATGATCAATGGATTTTTAAGGACATATTATTTTAATAAGATAAAGTTCACATAACATAAAAATCACCATATTAATAATTTTAACGTGTGTAATTTGTGACCAACTGACTTTTGACAAAGGTATGGAGGCAATTCAATGGATAATGGATAATTCTTTCACCAAATGAAATATCCATATGCAAAAAATAAAACTTTAACCTACACATAAGATTGTAATTTATAGAAAAATTAACCTCAAATGGGTCATAGATCTAAATGTAAAATCAAAAGTATAAATTTTTAATTTAAAAAAATCATGGGAGAAAAAGATTGTGACCTAAGTTAGGCAAAGAGTTTTTAGATATGACATAAAACAACAGTCCATAAAAGGGAAAAAAAAAGATACATAGGACTTCATCAAAATTAAAACGTTTTTCTGTAAAAGACATCATTAAGATAATTAAAAGGCAAGTTATAAACTGGGAACAAATATTAACAAATCACATCTCCAAAAAAGGACTTGTATTTCAAATATGTAAAATAAACTTAAAAACTCAACAGTAGGCAGACAATCCAGTTTTAAAAATAGCCAAGAGATTTGAATAAACACACCACCAAAGAAGACATAGGGATGGCTGACAAGCACATGAAAAGATGCTCAACATCATTACTCATTATGGAAACACAGATTAAAAACCACAATGAAATACCACTAGACACCTATTAGAATGACTAAAGTTAAAATAACAACAAACCCAACTTAAAATACCAAGTGCTAGTGAGGGTGCAGAGAAACCGCAACTTGCTGGTGGAAATAAATGCAAAATGGTATAGACCTTCTGCAAACAGTATGGCAATTTCTTATAAAGTTAAGTATATAATTGCTATATAATCCAGTAATCCCACTCCTAGAGAACGTAGGGGACATTGCTTAGCTTTTCTCCACCTTAGTTGCTTCATCTGCAAAAAGCACCATAATTGTGTGCACTATAAGAGATTTTGAAAAGTCTCCCCTGTAATTATGGTATGACATAGTACTTTCTTTCTTTTTTTAAAATAGATTGTATTGATTTTTTACAGAGAGGAGGGGAGAGAGATAGAGAGCTAGAAACATCAATGAGAGAGAAACATCCATCAGCTGCCTCATGCATACCGCCCACTGGGGATGTGCCCGCAACCAAGGTACATGCCCTTGACTGGAATCGAACCTGGGACCCTTCAGTCCGCAAGCTGAGGCTCTATCCACTGAGCCAAACGGGTTAGGGAGACATACTACTTTCTTATAGTGCATTATAAGATGTTAAAATGTGACTTTAAAATGTGTCTTACAATTGAAGAAATATGGTAATATCTACATCATTGCATTGTTTCCGGGTTTAAAAGAGTTGTTAAAGGTCACTGCCTGGCCCTGGCTGGGTAGCTCAGTTGGTTAGAGTGTCGTCCGGACACGCCAAGGTTGTGGGTTCTTGTATGTGCTGGTCAGGAATGAAAAATTAACCAATGAATGCTTGAATGAGTGGAACGACAAACAGATGTCCCTCACTCTTCTCTTTCTCTCTCTTCCTTCTTCTCTCTCTAAAATCAGTAAATATTTAAAAATAAATAAATAAAAATGTTACTGCCTGGCACAGCGTTCTCAACCAAATAGTTGTTAGTTAACTATACTATTGTTATTGTTAGCACTATTACTACAACAACAACTACTACTACTATTACTACTACTACTACTATTACTCTTTTAAGAAACAAATAGCAGAACTTGGATTGTGATACATTGGAAAGTGCCCCTCCCACTGCACTCCGCCTTCTGCACGCCTGGCCCATTTTGTTGTTGAATATTCATGCTCTGGCACAGGCAAACACAGACTGTGTGGCTGTCACCAGAGGGAAACGTGGGAAACATTGACCACTTCTTCGTTTTCTCTTGCTAGAGAAAAACCACAATGACATGCTACGTGTTGTGTTGGCAGGGTCAGTTCCTGCACTGGCACTGCTCTCGCGAGGTCAGTTGTTGCACTGTCCCCATTTTGTGGGAACATTGGCTCCCACGAGATGAGGGAGTCTGGGTGGGAATGTAAACTAATAGAGCAGTGTGTGTATCAACCCTGTGTTGAAGGACAGGGGACAGGAGGCCTCGTGGGTGTGCTAACCATGCCTCAATTAGTTCTCTGAGGCAAAGATAAATAATTACTACTTTAAGCCACTGACAGGGGGGAACACATAAATTAAGGTTCCAGTTGGGTTAAATGGCTGGAAAACTCAACCACGACTACAAGGGGAAGCTGGTTAGCCACATGACTTATTTCCTTATTATTTATATTTTATTCAAGTTCCTGGAATCTTTCCCGTAGCCCTCTCTCTGGTTGTACGAAGGAGCAGTGTATAGCGGGATACTCCCCTCCCCCAACACCCCATTCTTAGTGGGGTGTTGGGCTCAGGGCATTCCCTTTGTGTTCCTGGACCCTTCACACCAAAACCCCATTATCCAGGAGCCAGCTGGTTAAGAGACTACCTTGGGGGTGCTATCAATGCTAGAGATAGAATGAATTAAAAAAAGAAATGTTCCTTAGGGGTTGAGTGCAACATAGAAAGGAATTTCCTGAGAACTACTCTGTCAGGGACTGTACCTACCTGAAATGCAATACCCACTGTTATTCTGTAAGGTAGTGGTCACAAACTTCTTGTGACATTTGAACGAAGCCAGTGTCCATTGGCAGGCAGGTAATTTGCCCAAGATCCTAGAACTAAGTTCCTGAGTTTCCAGGCTGGATTCCAGCCCATGCTGCTCTGTGCTGAAGTGATCAATGCTGCACACCAGACAGGATGATGCTGGTGCTGGAGGAATGGTGCTCATCCTTCCTTCCTAAGTGGTTGTTGGGTTTGACGGCAAAAAGTTGAGTGACCTCTCCCCCACAGCTGATGGCTCCTCCCATCCTCAGAAAAGGAAGCTAAGTTATCTGCTGGAATGAGAGAAGCCATCTCTAAGGGAGTCCCAATCCCTCCCACTTCAAATACATCCCATTCTGGGGGTTCCTTGGCCATTTCTCACAACCCTCACCTTAGCTTCAGGAACCCACAGTCTAAATCAAGAAAAAGGAGAAAAAAGAAAAGAAAAAAAAGCAGGGTCAGTGTCTGTGGTCCATGAGGAGGCCCCTAACATTCCTTTACCTTCAAGTTTTAGCTTCTCAAACACCTGGACTGCATCTCCTTCATCTCTGTTTTTTCCTGAACCCAGAATGGACCTAGTTGACAAATATATGGCCTGTCGCTCTAAAGCACTGATAGGAACAGAATTCTTCACTTTGAGTAGCCTAGCTTTTTTTTTTTTTAATTTTTATTATTAAATGACAGTAGTTTTTTCATACAATAGGTATGCACTTGACTGTATTTGCTCCTGCTCACCATGGGCATGTGGATAAAGCCAATGTCTCATGCCATGTAGTCTGCCCTTGACCTCTTTAAGTATTCCTAGCGCTCCTCCTGGTCTTTGGAGCCAGAGCCCAAGAGGAGCAGAAGATGCCCAGGCAGTCAAAACCGCGAGATGAACCGGGCTGGGAGCGCTCATGCCCGCCAGGGGGCGCTGTCGGCTTGCAAAGCGGGACACGGTGCTCTTGGGTTCCTAGGTGCCCTGGAGCCACCGCCCAGCAGCCCAGTGACTTCACACTGCAGTACCAGCTTGCTGTCGGTCAAGTACTGTGAGCCAACCATCGCTTAGGAGCTCATCTGGGCAAGGAAAGAGAAAACTAACAAGATTTCTGACATTCTTATTCTCCAAACTTAAAGACCTTTCAAAGAAGGAGATTGCGGTGCAGGCAGAGGGAAGGGCTGTAAGAAGTGAGGAGGAACGGGTGGGAGAGATGGGAGGAGAATCCTTAGTTTCACTTAAGGGTATAAGGGTTGGGCCCCTGGATGGATCCTGCCTTAAAGGAAAGAAGGATTTGCCACCCTGCATAATATCCTTTCTGTGATTTTAAACAGTTCTGGTTTTACATTTGCTATAGCTGCATAATCTATACCTGTGACAAAAGACACTATTCCCTGCCCTAGAGTCTGCAAGGTAAATTAGGAGTAGCAATGGATTAACCAAACGTCCAGAATGTGTGAGTGATATATAACTTAATCTGAACAGTCAGATTAGCCCTCTGTTAATTGATAAGATATCCACTGGGAGTGTGCAGAAACAGCTGTTACACTTGGTACAGGTATCATAAAACCATATGCTGAAAATATATCTAATGGGTGTTAGGAGAGAAGATAATAGAGAAATTGAGAAACAACAAAGTCCTTTTGTTTTATTTATTTATTATTTTTTGTTAATCCTCACCCGAGGATATTTGGATATTTTTAAGAGAGTGGAAGGGGTTGCGGAGGGGGGGTGTGTGTGAGCGGCCGGGGGGGGGGGGGGGCGGGGAGAGGGGACGGAGAAACATAGATGTGAGAGAGATACATGAATTAGTTGCCTCCCACACGAGCCCCTACCAGGGTGGAATGGAGCCTGCAACTGAGGTATGTGTCCTTGACCAGAATTGAATCAGGCTACTATTTGTCCTCCCTAGAGCACATGCCCCAGTGTCCAGGACATAGCAGGTACTGAGTAAAGGCTCATGGATTGGTTTATGTACTTAAAAGTTCGAAGTTGCAGACCAACATCCAATATCAGAACTAAAGAAGATGTGGTACGGGATGCTATTTTCTCTATGGTGATTGAAAGAGTGGGGCTCAGGATCAAGGGAAATGAGGAAGGAAAGGCACTAGGTCATCTGCTGCCCTCATTCATCTTTAAGCTCTATGGTGTTACGACTATCCCTCCACCTCCTTGCAGGTGTAAGTGAGGCTTGGTGTCTGGGTCATTGCAACGGAGTCCAGAAAGAGATGGAACCAAAATAAGAAGACATGGCAGACCAGACATGAGCCAGTAACAAGAGGGTGGGCCTGGGGTGGGGTTAGAAGCAGAACTGGGTCTCAGGTGGGGGTTAGGCTGGAGCAGGGCCACACCGACACAACTCTGGAAGGTTTTTGTGTCATTGTGCTGCTGTACCTTCCATCCTATGGCCTGGGTGGCTGAATTCTGTTCCATGGAGCATGTGTGGAATGTATGACAGATCCTGACCAGGCAGACCTTTGCAGGAGCCATTGGCATTCTATAAACAACAAGCACAGCAACAAAAACATGAATATTAGCATTCTAGTCTTAGGTTCTGGCACCCCCTCCCTGCTTCTTTTAGCTGATCTAAACAATATCCACAGACTGTTTCATTTTTGATCAGATGGAGTATAAATTGTCTTTGGATTCGGATCTTTTAACATTCTGTTTTGGGGTGAGTCTTCGGGGGGGGGGAATTGCAAAAGAGAAATATATCCATTCCTGCAAAACTGTCTTTTTAAGGTATTAACTCCGGTTATGCTCTTCCCCGCTTTGGCATGACCAGTCTCTTAAGAAAAGAGTTCAAAAGCATTTTCAGGTTCTACAAGGTCTTAATTATCTGGCCCAACCTACCTTACCTTATCGTACGGCCTGCCACATGCCAGTTATACCTTGTCATCCCAAAGAGCCATGCTCTTACCTGAGATCGGCACACTCTTCCGTTATTGCCTCCAATGCCTTTCCCTTACCTCTCTGCCTCAGGAGGAACTCCTCTTGGAAAGCCTAGACCTTCTGGGTGGTGCCTACCCAGGCAATGGGCTGATCCTCTGTGCTCTCCCAGAGGCCGGTGCACCCTACATCTACGGCAGCACTTATCACACTGCCCTGTTGACTCTTGCTCTTTCAGTTCTTTTTCCTATGAGCCTTAATTTTTTAAATATATATTTTTATTGATTTCAGAGAGGAGGGGGAGAGAGAGAGGTAGAAACATCAATGATGAGAGAGAATCATTGATCAGCCGCTTTCCTACACAATCCACACGGGAGATCTAACCTGCAATCCAGGCATGTGCCCTAACCAGGAATCGGACCATGACCTCCTTGGTTCATAGGTCGACGCTCAACCACTGAGTTATGCCAGCCAGATAAGCCTTAATTTTAAAAGGAGAGGAGCACCATCTTGATCATCTTTGCAAAAATTTTGTATCATCTTTCTTCCTTTCCTTTTGCCTCTCCCAAAGATCACCAGGTGACTAAGTCATAGCTGGAACCAAGGGGCATTTTACTCAATGTCTACATCAATGGCTGTCTGTCTTTCAGGACTATATACAGGGGCCAAGAGAAGGAGGAAGTAAACAATAATTACTGATGGGAATTTTACATTCGAAATCTTCCTCCTGCAAGTGCTCTTTTTCTCTTCACATGAAATCTGGAGCAGAGAGTCATTTTAGACCAGATCCCCTGGCCTTCCCAGGTAAATGCAAGGGCCTTCCCCTAAACAAGCTCACACCTGGCATTTCCATGGTACCCCTGGAGAATACATATTTTCATTTAGCCAAGTTTGAGAGTAGGGAGGTGAGAGATTTATTTAGAAATAAGGATGCAAAAGGGCAGGAAATCAGCAATGTTTGCATGTAGGCTATCAGCATTCTCCCTTTTTGTATAAATATTCATCCAATTCAAAACAGGCAGTTTGGCCAAGTCTTTTAGTTACAGCCCACTCTCCCAACCCCCACCACGGAAAGACTTATAATTGAAAGTAGAGGCCACATTGGCATTGGTTGCACATGAGAATTACAGTGTGATTATTCACATGTGTAACAAACAGTCTGCTAAGAGGCAGATGCTGCCTTCCTGTAACCTTACTTACGTTGCAAAGAAGAATAAAACCAACACTTCTAAGAATGCCTACTCACCGAGATGGCTACAGACCCTATTTAATATATTTGGGGGTCTTGTCTGGGGGTGGGATATGATACTATGCAAAAAGTTCAATTCAGTGTGTCCATAATTCTAAATGATTTCCTGTTTAACATACTGGAGAGGAAGGATTTTGGCCACTGTTTTTCAGTCCTTTTGCTTGTGTGGTAAGACAGAACTCACCCAGGGAAAGAGTAGGTAGGAGAAACACTGTTTACTCAAGGATCCCTAACCTCATGAAATACTTGCCTCTCTAGACTTCCCAACAGGGCCAGGGCTAAAGTGAAGGCAAGTGAAGCACTCATCTTTTGGTACAAAACTTCAGGGGTACCAATAAACTCAGTAATATAAGTAATATTTTAATGCAATTTTTTAAATGAGTTAAACTTTGGGTATGTTCATGCTAAATTTTTACATGTATTTTTATTTTTAAAAAATATTGCATTGCCCAGCTGGTGTGGCTCAGTTGGCTGAGCATTGCCCCATGCACCAAGAGGTCACCAGTTCAATGCCTGGTCAGGGCACATGCCTGGGTTGTGGGCTCCATCCCAGTGGGGGGCATGCAGAAGGCAGCTAATCCATCTTTCTATCTCTCTCTCTTGCTAAAAATAAATGAAAACATATTTAAAAATAATGCATTGAAGTATTATTTTTCTTGATTACTGAGTTTATTGGTACCCTTTAAACTTTGCCTCTTCGTCAAGTATCTCACTCATCTCATTCCAGCACTGGTTCTGCTTCCCAAATGCTTTTTCAGATCAAGCACCATTCCTTGCCAGTTGTCCTCATCACTTACCCCATGAAGGGAGGGACAGGGTTTAAGAAAAATATAATGGTATAAGTAAAAAACGAGGAAAAAGTTCTCATGTTCAGAGAAATAAAAATTAAACAGCAATGAGACATCACGCTTGTGCTTTGTGAAACTGACAGATTTTCGAATATAATCTCCAGCTGGTGGAAGTGGCCAAGTAAGGCATAACTTTTTATACGTGAACGATCTCATTCGTCTCTAAGCCTGCATTTTAGCACTCTCTCTACCCAGCTGCCCATTCACCAGACTGTGAGTGGCTTCCAGAAATGACTTGTAAGATCCTGCCCGCCTTCCGAGACAGAGGATCTGCCACAATCACCTTGGGACTTTTCTGATGACTTCTGCGACCTGTGTGCTGCACTTGGTATCCTATTGTTCCAGGGGGGCTGCCTCCTTCCTGGCCTTTAACCTTTTGAAGCCACAGGTAATAACCTTTTTCCACTGAGAAAAAGTGATCAGGAAGCGGGTTTTACATTTTGGTCCACACTATCCAGTCCTGTCAGATAAACACTCAACTTAGGACGATTTCTACAAACTCCCTGACTTGACTTGGCATTTTGGATACGCCGCGGTTTTCTTTTTCCGTTTGCACAACCCCAGCAAGCAGGTTGCGGAGATGACCTCTTCCCAACCCAGTCCTTCGAGATACTCCAACAAGGACCGCGCCCCAGGCCTGCGCGCTCTCGGCCCGCCCTCCCAGGTCCGCGTCCCGCAGTGCGGGGCCATCCCTCGCGGGGCCGCCTTCCCAGTCCCCGGCTCCCGGCGGAGGAAATTCTTCCCCAGCAGCCCAGGGCTCGCCTCACGTGACCAGCCCAGGAGGCGGCTTCCAGGGAGAGTTTAAAGGTTACGGAGGAAATTAGCACGGACACAGTTACTGGTCCCCCGCAGGGCGCGCCCCGTTTTCCCGCTGCTCGTACGGCCGCTGTCAGCGCGTTGATCAGAGCCATCTCCCCGAAAAGGGCAGACAAGATCCAGAGTAAATATGAAGTCACTTTGTAGAACATAAACACAAACCGAGCCGGGGTTCTACTAAGCTCTCACTTGTCAACAAGTCCTCGCAGCCTGAGAAGTCCAGGGCAGATCCCAAAGAAAGGGAAGAGAGAATAAATATATAAAAACTCACAGGGAGCCTTGCACGCCCCTCCCTGTGCAACCTCCCCCACCCCCCCGCCGAGCCCAGCGTCTTCAGACAGAATGGCAGGCCTGCCCTCATCAGGGTGAGGTGGGGAGGGTCCCGAGTCTTTCCTTGTAGTGCGACCCTCGTCACTCTCCCACCCGCAGTTCTAAAACAGTATTGGCCACAGAGTTCCGAGGAGATGCGCGGCCCGCTGGTCTCCGGGGGAGAGCAAAGGTCAGGTATCCACAGCATGCAACACCCGCACCCCAGGCCCCGCGCCGCCATTCTCCGGGGTCCCGCGCGGGCTCCCTGCCTGGCTCCCCCGCCTGCCGCCGCGACCCAGGCAGACTCGCCCGCTTCTCCGTCGTCCTCACTTCGGCTCACTTTTCCCGTATTGCTCCCCCAACCGGCAAAACTTTCTATTTCCCTAAACACAGGAGCGCGCGCGCGCGCCCTCGCGCTCTCTCTCTCGCTCTCTCTCTCGCTCTCTCTCTGACGTCTTTTGCGCATTTCCTGCATTAGAGGGAGGGAGACTCGCTCGCACACCGACGGAGGGAGAAGGGACCGAGGGGGAGAGCTGGCGGGTGGCGAGCGAGCAGCAGCCGAGAGCGGGGACGCGGAGAGCGCGGCGGGCGGGCGGGCGCCGGCTCCCTGGAGGTGGGGCCGCGCAGAGTCGCAGTCCCGGCCCCGCCGCCGCGCTGCGCACCGCCGGAGCCGGCCTGCGCCCCTAGCCCAAGCAGCGGCCACCCGGACTCCGAGCCCGCGCCGATGTGAGATTCCGGTCTCCTGGCGCCTCCCGATCGCCGATCGTAGCGCGGCGCTGCTTCGTCCTAGAGGCGGCGGCCAGGCTGGCGGTGGGGCTTGTGGATTTTTAAAAATTTGGCTTCGAGGAGGACCATTTCCTTTCGACATGCATCCCTCCGGATAAAGTGAACATCCCTCGGTCCATCCCCCGCCCCGCGCGGTCAGAGGCGGGCGCTGGGTGTGCGAAGAGGATCCGGGTTGAAATCTGCGCCCCCGGTTTTCGTCCCTGCCCCACCGCCCCCTCGCCCTCCCGGAGTCAAAATTTCCCGGGGATTATGTTTCGGAAAGGTAGGTAAGCGCCGGCGCGGCGCCCGCTTCCCGCAGCCCGGACCCGGAGAGCCAGCGAGGCGGCGAGACAGCCCCCGCAGCTGGCAGAGGAGCCGACAGCTCCTCTCTTCTTCTGGAGGTGCCGCTGGTGGTAGGGGGGGAGAGGCTTGTTCCAAACACGGACGTCCCCCAGCTCTCCCCCCCTCCCTGTTTTCCGTTAGGAACCCGGCGAGGAAATACATGCACTCACTGAGAATCGCCCGCGCCAGGGCGCAGCGCTACAAGGTGTAGGCAGAGTGTGGGGTGGGGCGAGAGGGGACTAAGGAGCCCCCGCGGCTCCGAACACCGGGGCGTCGGTTCTTCATCCTGCCCTCGGGGCGGACGGAGTGATCCCGGCCCCACTCCACACCCCGACCATGGTAGTGTTCAATGGCCTTCTTAAAATCAAAATCTGCGAGGCTGTGAGCCTGAAGCCCACAGCCTGGTCGCTGCGCCATGCAGTGGGACTCCGGCCACAGACTTTCCTTCTGGACCCTTACATTGCCCTCAACGTGGACGACTCGCGCATCGGCCAAACGGCCACCAAGCAGAAGACCAACAGCCCGGCCTGGCACGACGAGTTCGTCACCGATGTGTGCAACGGGCGCAAGATCGAGTTGGCCGTCTTCCACGATGCCCCCATCGGCTACGACGACTTCGTGGCCAACTGCACCATCCAGTTTGAGGAGCTACTGCAGAACGGGAGCCGCCACTTCGAGGACTGGGTGAGTCTGGCGCCTCCCGGTCCAGGAGCCCAGCTGTGGGGTCCGGACTTGGTTGGGGGTGCGCAGGGGCGATGAAGGGCCTTGACATTGGTAGTAAGATGCTGGGACTTAACTGTCACCTGAAGTGTGTGTGTGTCTACCTAAGTCTCAGTTACCTTGGAGAAAAGCACCTTCTACTTGGTAGGTGGGGAGAGGTAGTAGGCATTGGAGTAAAGAAGAGACTTGGAACAAGGGTCTGGCTCTTTGGCCCCTCCAGTCAGCGGGTGCTACAGGGAACTCGCAAGCTGAGAGAGCCCTGAGCCAGTGCCTGAAGGTTGGCCGGCGCCTTCCGCAGGCGTGTTATGGGCTGGCTGTGTGTGATTGTGTGTGGGTGGGTTCCTCTGTCCTTGGAGAGGCACGTGGAGCCCTAGACTGAAGGCTTCTTGCACGTCCTGGCTTTGTCCTGCTTCGCCGAGTCTGGAGCTGCTTTATTTTCCCCTCCGGAGGAAGCTAGCTTGTTTCTATTCTGTGGCATGGTGGGTAGCTCATCTTTGGACATACAGGGAGAAAAATGTGTTCTCCTCTAGGATGCCACCTCCAGGGTCGAGGAAACATCAGCCCAGCTTGTTTTGCCCAACGCATTACCCCTCCATCCAGAATGGATGTTGTATTTAAAAAATGGTTCTGCTTGAGAGTAATTGAAAAATCAGTGCTTTGAAACCTACTTACAGTTTCCCTGTTTTGATTTTCAAGATATGTGGGATGAACTACCATTTCTAAGTCTGAGATTGAGTTAATTGATTACATTGTCAAAATATTAGGGGCTGGGAAATAGGCCTTGTCCATGGACTATATAAGCTAAATGCCTTCAGCCTCAGTACCCAGAGAAGCAGGGAGAACACAGCCTTGTTTTAGCTATTCTAGGAGGGATAGTGTTAAATGAGGAAATAAATTTCTGTATTTTTAGAAATTCTTGTTACCTGTTTCCACCAAGAGCAGGTGTGGTGCTGGGTGTATATGTTTTCAGGGTTCTTTGATCTACACAAGAAGAGAAGTATCTATTTCTCGTGGAGAGATGTAGAGAAATCACCTTCTAATTATTGAGAACAAATAACTTCATGATTGTCCTAGGGTCAGAGGTTGCATATGAATCACCTTAGCAGATCACCTCACATATTTTTTCAAGGCAATGGACTTTTAGGGGAAAATCAGAAAAAGCCTCTTCTCTTTATCCTCAGGGCTGTGATGTGGGCTGCCCGAAACCATGGTTACGGACCTTGCAGGGAAGCTCCAACACACCGTGCCAAGTACATCCCTGGGTGATTTGTGACTTACACTTTGGGAAGCAGGCAAACCTTTGTGGAATCCCAAAGAATGCAGTGCCATTCCATTCCACAATGCCCCATACCTCGGCCTCCCTCCCACCACCCGAGTTTCCACTCATTCCCCATGTCCTTTCCACACATGCCTGTTAGTACTTTTACTCATGAAAGCAGTATGTGTCTGAGAGGGAGATGAAGGGATAACTAAGTTCAGAGCCAGACCTTAATACTGAACAACTACGGTTCTGAAGTTGTTGTTTTAGGGTAGGAAGGAGAAAAACACCATGACTATGGTTGTGAGGAGATGGGGCCTTTTGCTGTACATGCAGAGGAGGGAGTTTGAGGGGAGGCAGAGAGCAGCAGGTCCGCTTTTATTCAGAGAACAGTCTTGGTTGGAGGGGGAGATGTCTGAGTGCTTCTGGTGGTGCTTTGCTGGGGCCCACCCAAACCCTGGGCACAGCAGGGCACCATTCCCACTTCTGAGCACTTCCAGTGAAGCGTACAGTGGCCAGTAGTCTTGCTTGGTTATCTTTCTCTAAGCTTCTCAAATTCATGTTGGATTTGGCCCTAGACCAGATCACCTAGGGCACAGGCATGTTTTACAGACAGGACATTGCGTCCCAGAGAAGCTAATTGGTACCCGAGGTAACATGACAGGCAAAGGGGGGTTGGAGGTAAGGCCAACATCTCCTCTTGCTCACCACTGTCTGGTGGAGAACTGAGCCTCCCTGGTCTGTTTTCCCTGCAGATACGTATGCTGCGCCCCTGAACATTTTTATTGTACATGATAATTCAAAGAGCTTTCAAAATCATTATCTTATGATCTCTTTGGCCTTATAGCCAGTGTGAATTAAGTATGACAGGTATTAGACAGTTTTAAAGAACTTTAAAGATACAGAAAGGCTGAAGGCATCGGAGAATGAAGCAAGAAGTGGAGCTGGTTCTCTTTGCTCATCTAGTGTTGTTTTCACTAGAGGAGGCTGTGGCCACTCCGGTTCCCCCAGCCTGAGGGTGGGCATGCATCAGCAGAGGTGATTGGCCCTTGGAAACAGAGCCAAGTTGCACGTGGGCTGAGTAAGGTCACCTTTCCCATCAGCCAGGGCACCACTACAGAATCACACCTTCAGGTAGAATTCCCCGGGCTCAGGCCTTTGCGCTCTTTACCTGGCAGTGAAGATACACACACCTTTTTCAGGAGTGGCTAAGAACTCTGAGGGGGAGCTAGAGCTGCTCCTCGCATTACTGTGGAATGTTTCATTCTTCTGAGCAATGGATTCATCTGTATTCGCCGTTTGTTGCTCAGATTTAAACAGGGAAGTTTAGCACTCTAATCCAGAGGTAAAAGAGATGATGGGGACTCTCTAGGGCAATGGTTGGCAAACTGCGGCTCGCGAGCCACATGCGGTTCGCGAGCCGCGGTTTGCTGCTCTGTTGACTAATGAGTTTGCCGACCACTGCTCTTACGGGCTTCCATATAACCAGGTAAACAACAATAAGGTTCTAAATGAATATTTGAAGGAATTCAGAAAAGGAGTAGGCTAGGAGAGCTGGAAGGATCTGGAGGGTTCCTGAAAGGAGGCATGCATTGGGTGTGAAATGTGGGTAACATTTAAAGAGGTATTTATAAGAGGAGGCAGTGTTTCATGGGCACGGACACAGCTGGAATAAAAGCAGAGAATGCCTGTGGTCAGCATCGGAGAACGGAGTAGCATGGCTGAAACGGAGGGTGCCTGTCAGAAAGGAGCAGGCAGGGTCACGTTCCCTACATTTAAGATTTATTATCTGGGTACTGCCTGTGCTATTATTTACGTAATAGTTTTCAACATTGATTCTTTGACTTTCCACTTGAGCCCCAGTCTTTATGAAATCACAGGTTTGGATACTGTTGTTACACGAAAATAAACACATGGCCTCTGAAATAAAAAGAAAAGAAGTGCCCTAACCGGTGTGGCTCAGTGGATAGAGTGTCGGCCTGTGGACTCAAAAGTCCCGGTTCGATTCCGGTCTAGGGTATGTACCTTGGTTGTGGGCACATCCCCAGTGGGAAGTGTGCAGGTGGCAGCTGGTCGACGTTTCTCTCTCATCGATGTTTCTAACTCTCTATCCCTCTACCTTCCTCTCTGTAAAAAATTAATAAAATATATTTTAAAAAAAGAAAAGAAGTTCATCTCAGGTGCCTCTTAAAGTCATTAGTGATATGGGGGACACATTTTGGAAACACTGGAGTAGGAGGGAGTTTAGACAACTGAGGTGGGTTCCAACGCGTTTAAAAGCCAGGCTGAGATCATTATTCTTCAGATAATGGAAGAACGTATCAGTTGTGATGACAAAGGGGGTTCTTCAGAGAAAGCTTATTATAGAGACATGGGAGGATTTCACTTGTGCTTAAAGCAGAATCTCAGTAAACACTGTTGTTATAGCTCAGTTTTCCAAGAACAAGATAACAACGCTACTCAGACTTCGGTGTGCAAATACAGACCCTCCTGCCCACCTCCAGAGCTCTTCATTCTGTGGCTTACAATGAGTGCTAGGAGTCCTCATTTTTAACAAGCTGTCCTCAAGGTTTGGATCAGAAGATGCTTTGGGAAATCCTGGGCCAGAATAGCTCCAGGTAATTAATGTATCAACATTTTGTACAGAAATGTCCTGAAATTTTCTAGTAGGCCTTTGTAAGTCCTAAAGCAATATTTATAAGCATAATTGTATAAACTAGAAATGTGGCGATTCATGTTAGAATCAGAGGCTAGGTGGAGCTTCATTAGCATTTAGGACAGCCGGTGGGGAGCACAGTGGATGGCAGAGAGCATGGATGGAGTACGCAGGTTGACAGCTGGCTGGTCCCCTACACACTCAGGAGTTTGCTCTATAGTTTAGGTCTGTGTACCGAGCTCAGTTCCCTATTCCCTCACCCCCTTGCACCACCCCTGCCTCTGAAGACATCTTTGCTTAGGGTCACTCCCTTGCTTCATCCTGTAGAAGAGATGCTGAGCTACTCATAACGCAGAGGTAATGACAAAGTCATCTTTAAAACATTTTTTAAAAAATTTATTTCAGAGAGGAAGCGAAAGGGAGAGAGAGAGATAGAAACATCAAGGACGAGAGAGAATCATTGATCGGCTGCCTCCCACACACGCCACACTGGGGATCAAGCCCACAACCCAGGTATGTGCCCTGACTAGGAATCAAACCATGACTTCCTGGTTCACAGGTTGACACTCAACCACTGGCCAAAGTCGTCTTTTGAGAGGCGGCTCAGCAGAGCGCTTACAGGCAGAGCTCTGGAGATAGGATGTGTAGGTTTGAATCCCATCAATCTTTCGTGACCTTGAGTGAACCATTTAACCTGCGCTTCTGTTTTTTCCTCTGTAAAAAGTGGGTGACAATAAAAATAACTAGTTAAAATAAAATGGGGCTGTTGTGGGTGAAAGGAATCAATATCTGTCAAGTACACAGGCCAATGCCTGAACCGTAGGAAGGGCGCAATGAATGCTTAACTGCTGCACATATTGTTGTCTCCTAAACCGCCCAGTTCTTCATTGAGCTGATTCTTCTATAGCACCCCAAGAAGCCAGCTTTACCTAGTCTCCAAAATATTTCTCTTCAGTAGGGTCATCTTATTTGGCAAGGATTGAGACACTAAAGTTTCCGTTTCGTATTTCCAATACAGCCTATTGACAGGGCTTCTCAAATCTTCCTACCCTGCTGATCCTGGGAAATAGGCCTGCACCCTGTTAGGCTTTGGGGCTGATTCCCCTTTTGGCCCAAGAATTCTGAGGGGAGATTCTTACAATGCAAAGGCCAAGGAAAAGCCCCTCTTGGTTTAGATGCTGGTGCCCTGGGCGAAGCCTGAGGACACTTGTGATTAAACAAGTCCCTGCTGAGTGGCCTCGGAGGTGATGGCCTGAGCACACCTGGATACACACTGCCCACAGGTGGATCTCTCTCTTCAGGACTTTTATAGGGAAATCTTAGAGGAAGTATGGAAATCTCCATCATCATTTAAATAGACTGAGATGGGAAGGGGCTGGGAAGAGGGTGGGGAAGGACTGGGAATGGTCCATGTGCACCTGAGAATGGTTTATGCACCTAAAGCCTGCATTTGTTCCCCAGTAGTTGAGGGTCTAGGAGTCTCTTGCTACTCTATTCCCTACTGACGCCTAAAATTCTAACCTTCTGATTAAAAATTATTCCCTTTGGTACAAAATTGGTTGTTTAATAACTACCGTAAGGGTTAGTTCTTACCCCAGTGCTATCACAGCCCCCTGGCATTGGGGCCTGAAGTTAAAGGGCCTCAGGCCTCATGGGCAGTCAACCTTGTCTGTTGGCCTTGTCTGTCGGTCCTGTTTCTCCTGTGTGTTTTGACCAGCGGCCACTTTAGAGACTATTTGAGGCCCTCAGTTCCTTAGCTCCTCAGTAGGCCCCCTTCCCTGGAATCTGAGTTCTAATCACAGATGCCTCTAGCACTCCCTAGTTGAGTGCCTTTGGGCATGTGACTTAACCTGTGCTTTAGCTGTTATAAACCCATTAATCTGTAATGTGAGAATATAACAGTTCTTACGTCTTAGGGTTGTTGTTGTGAGAAACAAGGGAATCTATGTAAAGATTTTAGCAAAGGGCTAGGCTACAATGCATTTTAACAATATTATTAATACTTGAAGAGTTATGTGTATGTATTCATAGTTTAAGAACCTTAAGTCAGAACATAGATGCAGTGAAAGGTATTTTTTTCCTTGAGTTGTGAATGCATTTATAAGAAAAATCTCACATAGTCTACAAATAAATTTACTTTAGTTACACTTAACGAATTGCCTTTTTGAAAATATAACAATTACTTGAAATGAGGTTGTTTTGGGAAGTCCAGGAATTGTGGCCACGATAGTCAAAGGTTAATTACTTATTGAGGCACATGAGTAATTGGAAATAGGGGTATTTGGGAGCCGCTGTTTCAGTTTCACTGTACTAATTTTTTTAAAAAAGTATATTTTATTTTTTTACAGAGAGGAAAGGGAGATAGAGAGTTAGAAACATCGATGAGAGAGAAACATCGGTCAGCTGCCTCCTGCACGCCCCCTACTGGGGATGTGCCCGCAACCCAGGTACATGCCCTTGACCAGAATCGAACCTGGGACCTTTCAGTCCGCAGGCTGAGGCTCTATCCACTGAGCCAAACCGGTTTCGGCTCACTGTACTAATTTTATCTAGCTTCATGGATTTAAATATATTCTCAATGCTGTTGACTCTAAATTCCTAATTCTAGCCCATACCTGCTCTTGAACTTCTGAACTCACATAAGTGACTGCCTTTTTTTGGCATTGCCATTTGATTAAAAAATTTTTTTAAAATAATTTTTTAAATTGATTTCAGAAAGAGGAAGAGAGAGAGAGTGAGAGAAACATCAATGATGAAAGAGAATCATTGGTTGGCTACCTCCTGCACACCACCTACTGGGGATGGAACCTGCAACCCAGGCATATGCCCTGACTGGGAATCGAACCATGACCTCCTGGTTCATGGGTTGCTGCTCAACCACTGAGTCACACCGGCGGGGCAGCCATTTGATTTTGTAAAGGACATCTCATACTTAATTATGTCTAAAACTATATACCTGATTTCTCCCACCTCCCTCCCTGATCCAAGCCTCTCATAGACTTCTCCCAGCTGAAGAAATGGCAATTCCATCCTTCCAATTGTCCAGGCTGGAAAACGTGAGAAGCCATTTTTTGGTGCCTCATATCCAGTCCATCAACAGTATCTGTTGTCTACCTTCAAAATGTGTCCCAGGTCTGATGATCTTTCTGACACCACCCTGGCTAAGTCCCTATTATCTCATACCTGGGATATTTCAAGAGCCTCCTAACTGGTTCACCCAACATAACCAGGTCACGTCACTCTGCACATAAATCCCTCAGGGTAAAAAAACACTAGTCCTTATCATAATCTGCAAGGCTAATATGGTCAGGCATCCTGTTATGAACACTCTGACCCCATTGCTCATTACTGTTGACCTTGCTCACTCCTTTCCCAGATATACTGACCCACTGACACTCCTTAAAAATATTCACCATGCTCCTGCCTCAGTTTTTGCACTTGCCATTTCATCTTTCTAGAATGTTCCTTCCTTAGATACCTCATGGCTCAAGTTTTTACCAAATATTACTTTCTCAGTAAGGCTTTTTCTAGCAGTCTTTCTAAAAATTTACCCTCTCCTTGACATTTTATATGCTTCTTTCCTGCTTTATTTTGCTCTTATATATTACATATTTTTCTTATTTATCTTTATTGTCCATCTCCAATACCAGAACAGAGGTCCTGTAAATGCAAAGGTTTTTGTTCATGGCTGCATTCTTGGCACCCAAAACAATTCCTGGCACATTGTTGAATGAATGAAATGAGTGTGTATTCCCTAGTACCTACCATGCTAGATATTGGGGGCTTGGTAAAAACAAGAGTTGTGTTTGGTATTATTCCTGCCTTCGAGGAGTATGAAGTCTATTTGGGAAACCCAGTATAGCAAGTGAATTCCATAAGAAATCTTTCTGTACAGTTGAAAGAAGAAGGAAAGAATATTTTACTTACAAAAATCTGTAGTCCATTAAGATGTTTTAATGAGGAAATGCTATATTATTTTCCATGTAGCCATTTCTGAACTGAAGTGTCTCCATGAAGTCTGAGGTTCTGTGATTTCAGTAGAAATCATATACCCTCTAGAGGCCCAGAGCCTATGCAAGATGCTGGGATGAGGGGAGAAGGAAAAGGCCCACTTGGCCTTCCTTTGCAGAAATTAAAATCAAGTGTATATGGAAAACAGTATGGAGTTTTCAAAAAATTAAATATGGAACTGCCATTTGACCCAGTGATCCCATTTCTAGGATTATATCCTAAGAAACTCAAAACACCAATCAGAAAGAATATATGTACTCCTATGTTCATAGTAGCGCAATTTACAATAGTTAAGATCTGGAAACAGCCCAAATGCCCATCAGTAGATGAGCAGATAAAAAAACTGTGGTAGATTTACAACATGGAATACTATGCAGAGGAAAAGAACTCCTCTTACACTTTGAGACAGCATGGAGGGACCTGGAGAGTATTATGCTAAGTGAAATAAGCCAGTTAGAGAAAGACAAGTATCACATAATCTCATTCATATGTGGAATCTAATGAACAAAATAAATTGATGAGCAAAATAGATCCAGAGACAGAAGCATGGAACAGACTGTGGAATCTCAGAAGGAAGGTGGAGGAGGGTGGGAGGGTGGGAAGAGATCAACCAAAGAACTTGTATGCATATATGCATAACCCATGGACAAGACAATAGGGTGGTGAAGGCCTGGGGTAGAGGGGGGGTGGGGTGGGGGCAGGCTAGAAGAGGTCAAAGGGGGAAAATAGGGGACATATGCAATACTTTCAACAATAAAGGTGAAAAAAAAATCAAGTTTAAATTCGCTTAAGGGCTTTAGAAACAGAACGCTTTGTAGTTGGCAGCAACAAGAAACGAAATTTTAAATTCTAGCGCCTGAGCTCACAGAGCTCACTGAGGCATTTCCTTCTTCCAGGGGCTTCACTTAGATTTAAAGAACTCTAGAGCAGGCCTGCAGTGTTTTACTTAAATAAAAGCTACACTTGGCAAAACATTATATCTCTCTCCAAGTTCCTCTGGGTATATATGGGCTTGTTAAGTAATTACAATCTATTATAATGCTAATCAGCAGGGCTGCCCCTGTTTGAAATCTAGTTTTCTGGCAGAACCCTAGTGAAGTGGCCAAACATCTCCTGTGCTGGGAGAACTGAGAGGACAGGAGCATACTATTGTCATAGCAGCGTCTGAACAGAATGAAAAATGCGGAGGGAATATGATTGAGCTCTGTAATCTCGTGTCTCGGAGGTCTCGGAGGGAAGCATAAGCCTGATACCAAATCCAAGTGCAGAAAGGGGGATCTCCCCTGCCCCCACCTCCTCCCGTTCCCTCTATCTTACCTTGAAGTCTCAGAGAGGTCGTTTCTTTCTTTTTTTTGTCCGTTTTGTCTTTTAGTTGTAGTTTTGAAGTGGTTAGAGGTCGTTTCTAAGCTAGTGAAAAGTCACCTTTATTTGCCACCAAGGAGTAAACTCATTGAGCTAATGATCCCAAGAAGTAGATCAGAGTGAAAATGTAATCATGTTCAAGAGGGTTTTGAAAAATCATGGCAGGTGAATCTATAATTAACCATTGAGGGGGAAAAATCGTCTTTGATTTTGCTTTTGTCCTTCCTGAATAGAGTTGCTTGTTTTTCAGATGATAACATCTTTTGGTGCCAGTCATCTTTTCCCAGCCAGATGTAAGCATCTGTGAGCAGGAAGTGTGTCTCCTCCCTTCTCCTATCCCGCAAGTGGCTTGCCAATCGGAGTATAAGCCACTCAGGAAGTCTACGTAACCTACTCATCAGTTGGTTGAATAAAAGCCTGCACTTTGGGGTCTGACTTGTAGAAGCTCAAATAGGCAGCATTCTTTAATCAGACTGACTTGGATTCTGCTCTTAGAAGTTCATCTGGTACAGTCTAAAAAAAAAAAGATGATTGATGCCTCTAAAGTTTCTAACCAGTGGACAAAGTGGTGTATTCACTATTGTCCTAGCCATTTTTTAAAATTCATTTAGTAAATATTTATTGAATACCTTAGTTGCCAGGCTCTATGCCAGGAGCTGGTCCCTGCTGTCATGGAGTATATAATGTTGTAGGAGACACGATATGAATCAAGGAATAACATGAATATACTGGTATGTAAAATTACAGCTAAGAAGCAGAGTTCATCACAAGCCTTTCAGAGTGGAGCCACCTAGACCTCACCTCTTCCCATGGGAAGTTTATTGAAGGAGAGCCAAATGACTTCTATTAATTGGTGGCTTTGGACCTTAGACTCCCCGTGACTTAGCATGGTCTGAGGCTGTGTAAGGCCTCTGTTAACAGGGATCCTGACTTGGCTGTCTGCATTTTAGGCCTTGACTTAGCTCAGCCTAGCACTTGATAAAATTTCACCTTTATTGTTCTCCAGGAAGCTAAATCTTGTCTCCCCTGAAAAAGTGCCACCTTCTGCTTTTGTTTTCTCCTCATCTTTCTGCAATGTCGTGATCGAAATCACAAAGCAATTTTTGATGGCTTGCTTCTTGATCTAGTGTTCAAGACCCACAAAAAATAAATTTATTTTTAAATGGCCCTTTGTCTGGATCATTGAGAGAATCAATCAGCCAGCAAAGCTGGAGCATGTAACCTATCAGCGTTTGCCAGAGTATCTTCTCCTTGCTGAGATCAAAGAGGTTGGGAAATGTTACAGAGTTAAATGTACATTAGTATATTAAAGTTTCCTAGATGGCCCATTGCAAGGGGACTTGTACATCCCTGTATACAACTACACATTTCTATGATGAAGATATTATCACAGAATGCTCTTTCTTATTTGTGAAAAAATTATTAGGGTCATAGAACTAGTGTTTGCTGGACAAAGTTTTGAAAACCGTAATTAGATAAATGAAGGAATGGACCTTCCTCAAGTGGTCCATTTGGGGATTCAACAGTAACACCTTTTTATGAAACAGGGAGAGGTGGTTCACATGGGTTCTAGTGAGCAAAGGCTTCTTGGTAAGATTTGGAGCCAGACCTTGAATAAAATGGAATTTGAATAGACAGGGAAGTGAACCCCTCTAAACTGGAAGAAGAGCATAAAAAACATTGGAAAGCAGTGTGTGCTTTTTTTTTAAAATTGTTTTTATTAACCCCCACCTGAGGACATGCTTATTGATTTTAGGGAGATGGGAAGGGGGGGGGGAGAAGAGAGAGAGAGAGAGAGAGAGAAAGAGAAAGAAACATTGATGTGAGAAACATTGATCTGTTGCCCCCTATACGTACCCCACAGGGGATTGAACCCGTAACCTAGGTATGTGCCCTCACAAGGAATTGAACCTCTCAGGGAATTGCACTGCACGACACTCCAACCAACTGAGCCACACTAGCCAGGGCTGGACAAGCGGTTTTTAATATTTGGGTTATGAGGGCAGTCAGCAAACTGGTGAGATTAAAGTAGGAATGCAATCTGAAAATAATTGCTTCATTGAAAACACACACACACGAAACAAAACAAGCTATCCAAAGAAAGAGAATGGTGGATAGAATGGATATTCATTCATTAATCTGTTCATCCATCTAGCCAGCCAGCCATTCAACAAATATATATTGAATACTTTCTGTGTTCTAGGAATTTTGCTTGCAGCAAAGTGTTGAACAGAACCTCTCATGATATATTGAACTTTTGGTTATCAAGGAAATCTATCTTGAGGGCTAACCTCAATCTCCCACGCTATATTTCCAGTTAAATTTCTTTTGTTTATTTCTTGATAAGATTGATAGAGCAGCTTTGTAGCATCCTTCATGTAATTGAGTGGTGGCTTGTCGAAATTCCTAAATCTAAAAAAATATTTTGGAGTCAGCCAGTCCTGGGTTGAATTCCAGTTTTATCAGTTTGGGCTGCATGATATTGGGCAAATTATTTAACTTATCTGTACCAGTTTCCTCCTTCTGATAAAAATGGGATTAATAGCTTGCTTGCAGAATTACTGTAATAATAGATGAAACATGTAAAAGTGCCTGGCTTCTAGAAAGTTCTTAATAAATAGTAATATGTTATTGGTAAACATCTGCAATTAATATTTATTATTGGAGACAGGTATAATTGTGCTTCCAACTGAAGATTTTGTTCAGTAATTACCAACTGTGGAGTTTTGAGCTAACCCTTTTCCTGTCGGTCCCTACTTCCCTTCCTCTCTGAGATAAGGTAGCAACAGGAAACAGGAATTTAGGGTCTGCTAAGCCCTTCTTAGTTGGCCCCTGGGGTGGGAGTTGAGATGAACATGGATTACCTGCCTTTGGGCTGGCTTTGGTGCCAGTGGGTGGACCTACCTGACACATTGTTCCCTCTTGGGTTTTTATTTTATTATTTTTTTATTTTTATTTAATTTTTAAAATATATTTTTATTGATTTCAGAGAGGAAGGGAGAGGAGAGATAGAAGCATCAATGATGAGAGAAAATCATTGATTGGCTGCCTCCTGCATACCCCGCACTAGGGATCGAGCCTACAACCGGGGCATGTGCCCTGACTGGGAATTGAAATGTGACCTCCTGGTTCATAGGTCAGTGCTCAACCACTGAGCCACACCAGTCTGACTGGGTTTCTTTTCTTTTTTTTTTTTTAAATCTTTATTGTTCACATTATTACATATGTTCCTCTTTTTTTTTTCCCCGTAGCTCCCCTCCACCTGATTCCCCACCCCACCCCATGCCCTTACCCCCTGCCACTGTCTTCATCCATAGGAGTAAGATTTTTGTCCAATCTCTTCCCGCACCCCTCACACCTGCTTCCCCTGAGAGTCGTCAGTCCACTCCCTTTCTATGTCCCTGATTCTATTATATTCACCAGTCCATTCTGTTCTTCAGATTTTTATTCACTTGATTTTTAGATTCACTTGTTGGTAGGTATGTATTTGATGTCATTTTGTTGTTCATAATTTTTATCTTTACCTTTTTCTTCTTCTTCCTCTTCTTAAAGAATACCCTTCAGCATTTCATGTAATCCTGGTTTGGTGGCGATGAACTCCTTTAGCTTTTTCTTGTCTGTGAAGCTCTTTATCTGACCTTCAACTCTGAATGATAGCTTTGCTGGGTAGAGTAATCTTGGTTGTAGGTTCTTGCTGTTCATCACTTTGAATATTTCTTGCCACTCCCTTCTGGCCTGCATAGTTTCTGCTGAGAAATCAGCTGACAGTTGTATGGGTACTCCCTTGTAGGTAACTAACCGTTTTTCTCTTGCTGCTTTCAAGATTCTCTCTTTGTCTTTTGCCCTTGGCATTTTAATTATGATGTATCTTGGTGTGGTCCTCTTTGGATTCCTCTTGTATGGGGTTCTGTGCGCTTCCTTGAACTTGTAAGTCTATTTCTTTCACCAGGTAGGGAAAGTTTTCTGTCATTATTTCTTCTAATAGGTTTTCAGTATTTTGCTCTCTCTCTTCTTTTGGCACCCCAAAAATTCGGATGTTGGTTTGCTTGAAGTTGTCCCAGAGGCTCCTTACACTATCTTCATATTTTTGGATTCTTTTTTCTTTTTGTTTTTCTGGTTGGGTGTTTTTTGTTTCCCCATATTTCAGATCTTTGGTTTGATTCTTGGGGTACGTTGATCTTCAGTTGAATTTCTGTATATTCTTTATTTTAGACAGTGTATGCTTCATTTCTGACTGGTCCTTTTCCATTTTTTTGGCATTCTCATTAAGGTCCTTGAAGGTCTCACTGAGCTCCTCAGAAGTGTCATCAAGTTTCTTGGTGGTTTTTAGAAGATTCTTGAGTAACCTTATAAATGTGGTTCTGAACTCTATGTCATCCAGTAGTTTGCTTTCCTCCGTTTCTTTCATTCGTGAAATGTTTCTTTGTTTCCGCATTTTGGCTGCTTCCCTGTGTTGATGGAGTGGCTTTGTGTGGTAGGTGACCTATAGGGGGCAGTAGCTCAGCCTCCCCAATCACCTGATGTGGACGCTCTTGGTATACCCCTTTGTGGGCTGAGTGCAAAGTCTTGGTGTAGTTAAGCCTTAATTGCTGTTGGTACGCTGGCCAATCGGCTGTGAGGACTCGCTGTATCTATAAGAACTGCTGTGCTGGAGACACGCTTATGGGGCAGGACTTGTTTCAGTGGAGCTTTGGTGGTCGCTGAGTCTGCCTCTTGAATGTGTCACTTATGGATGTGAGGAGTTGAAATCTGGTTTCTCACACTGACCACTAGGTATACTGGCTTCTGGATCTCCAATGGGGTGCAGTTTCAGCTATTGTCTGAGTCCACCCGGCAGGAGCTATAGCAAGAGCTACAGTTTTCTCCTCTTTGCTTGGGGTTTGGAGGTTTTGGAGCTGTCTGATCCGGGCTGCAAATTTGTTAGGTTAAGCTGTGATAGGGGAGTCCATTCATATGCAAAAGCCGCTGCTTGGAGCTTGGGTGGGTTTGTAGGTTGTGTGGGGCGGGGTCTCAGGGCGTCACTAGGCTAGGGCGTGGCAAACAGCAATGGCTGCTAGTTAGCTGGCTCTGTGTCTCTGACTGCATCCCATCCTGTGCCCCAGCCCAGATAAACAATTATTCCTGTGCGCAGCTCTGCAAGCAGGCCCCCCTTACTTTCCGACCAGGTAGCAGACAATCCAGCTTCTCCCCATAGGAGTTTGGGTCCCCCGTGTCTCCCCAGAAACTGTATTTCAGAGTAATCGGGGGCTTGTCTCCCCTTTGGGTTGAAAAAAGCAACGCCTGCTGCCAGCCCAGATCCCGAGCCTTCGTACCTCAGCTTTTCAGCGCTCGTGCATGTCTCAATGCTCTTTTCTCTTTCCTTCTAGTTGTAGAACTTACACTCAGCCAGCTTTCCTGTGGTTCTGGGTGATAGACGTTTTGTCTTTTAGTTGCAGTTTAAATTGTTGTGCGAGGCAGCAGTTTAGGTGTTTACCTACGCCACCATCTTGGATTCCTCTCCTCCTCTTTTCCTCTCTTGGGTTTTTAAAAAGCAGAGGCAGTGTCATATTTTGACCTGATCATCACCACCTTCATTAGCTAATGAGCCTAATGTGGTAACTGAGTTTTGAGGCTTTTTTACAACCTTTTTTGCTATGGTCTCGGTGACTTCATTTTCCTACCAGGTGTCTCTTATACAAGCCCAGCTTCTATTGCACTGCACACTGATTTGCAAGGACTTTGCTTTTGACCAGGACATCCAAATTGCTAAGGAGCAGCAGGAGTTGAAGAATAGCCGACTGTTTGAAAAGATTGCTGTATGCTCCTAAAGAGCATATCTTTGCCCCTTTGTGGGAAGAGGAGGGAAGTTTGCAGTCACTTTTTAAAAAAATCTTCACCTGGGGACATGTCTTTTTATTTTTTTAGAGAGAGAGAGAAAGAGAGAGGAAGAAACACCGTTCTACTGCCTCCTGCACGCCCCTTACCAGGTATGGAGCCTTAAACCTGAGCATATGTCCTGACCAGGAATTGAACCGGCAACCTTTCCTGCACTGGATGATGCCCAACCAACTGAGCCACAACAGTCAGGGCTGTAGTCACTTTAAAATAGAAGGCTTAGCCCCTGGCTGGCATGACTCAGTGGTTGAGTGTCTACCTATGAACCAGTAGATCATGATTGGATTCCTGGTCCTGGCACATCCCGGGGTTGTGGGCTCGATCCCCTGTGTGGGGTATGCAGGAGGCAGCTGATCAATGATTCTTTCTGATCCACTGATGTTTCTATCTCTCTCCCCCTCTCTCTTCCTCTCTGAAATCAATAAAAATATATATATTTGAAAATGAAAGGCTTAGCCTCATTAAGATAATTCCAGCATTAGCCAAAAGTAGGGAACGTGCTTTTTGATCAAGGACCCCTTTTGAGAACCCGTAGAATTGCAGAGGTGGCCTCTTACCTTAAGCTTTGAGGTTCAGACCACCCATTGGCTTATGTGCCATAGGACCTCACAGCTGCTCCTTTTCCCATGGTGAATATTGGGACTCTATTCGTAGAGCGTGCATAGTTCCCCGCCATGACCATCTAGCTGGTTTAAAAACATATATATTTTTTAATTTTGAAGAAGACTGTCTCATTTAAGTTCCAGGTACCTATACACTATTTCATAATATCAGCGTTAGGATTGGCTTTCATCTCTTTATTAGTCTGGTTTCTTGGAATCCAGGGGATTGGTGTTGTAAGAGTTGTTCAGTGGCACTCAAAACCCACTGGGGTGCTCTGAACCAACAGTTGTCTCCTCCCGCCCCTGCCTCCCCCACCAGCCCAGGGGGCTTATGGGACAGAGTCTAGCCTCATCATTGCACCAGATTTCAGGGCCCTGCATGGCTTGTATCCTGCCCCTTCCCTGTTTTCTGCTAAGTGGATCCCACATGGTATGTGCTAGCAGCCTCTTCCAGGAGGCCCTGCTTCTGTTCTCCATCCCACTTTTTCTCTGTGCTCCCATCTCCCGTGTCCATATTCCTGGAATACTCTCACACCCAGTCCGGTCTTCCTCCTCTGTGGGCCATCCTTCCTAGAACTTGCCACAGCGGTTTTGGCCCTTGGAATCCTGGTAAAGTTTGTGATTTGTGTCCTTCATTTGAAATTATTGATGTCTGGTGTTGAGGACTGGATACTCTTTGTCTCTATTCTCTAGCAGGGAGGGGCAGAAAAGGTTTCCCCTGAGAGTATAGTCTCATGTCACTCTGTGCTTACACCTGGCATATTGCCTTCATATAATAGACTAGAACAGTGATTGGCAAACTCATTAATCAACAGAGCCAAATATCAACAGTACGATTGAAATTTCTTTTGAGAGCCGAAAACTAACTTCTGCGCATGGGCCACGAAGTTTCAATCACACTGTATGTGGAAGAGCCACACTCGAGGGGCCAAAGAGCTGTATGTGGCTAGTGAGCCGCAGTTTGCTGACCACTGGACTAGAGGCCCTGTGCACGGAATTTGTGCATGGGTAGGGTCCGTAGGCCTAGCCGGCAATCAGGTCCCTAGGCCTGGCCTGTGTGGCCACCAGCTGGGTGATTGGGGGGCCCCCCTGCTGGCACCCACCTTGGCTGGCCTAGGGCCTGCGGGCTAGGGGCAGCTCCTACATTGAGCATCTGCCCCCTGGTGGTCAGTGCACGTCATAGCAACCGGTCGTTTCACCTGTTGTTCCGCCTTTTGGTCGATTTGCATATTAGGCTTTTATTATATAAGATGCTTGGTTGGTTAAATTTTAACATATGATATTTAACTAATATTTACTTAAATAATGGGTGTTCTTTAGATATTTGTTCTGGCGTGTTCTCCTTTCTCCCATGACAGAGGAGAATGTAATGTTTTAAAAAATCACACATACAAAAACATACACACACACACCTGTATGTAACTTAAAAAAGAAAAAGGCAAGGAAGGGTGTGGATATATGGGGAGGATTTTTATCTCTTACTTCAGCATTATTTTAAAAAATTAATTTACTACTGTTTAAAGGAGTAAACAGAAATACTAAGCAGGCAGTATTTCACACATACTCCATCCTCCCCAAACACAGTTTCCTCTATGGTTCTACACATATATATTTGACTGTAAAAGTAAGGGGGGGACAGATGCGGCTTAGCTACTGCATATTGAAGTAGGTGGCATCATGGTTAAGTGCAAAAGCTTTGCACTACAGCAGTGGTTCCCAACCTTTTTTTTTTTTTTTTTTTTTAGTATATTTCTTTATTGATTTCAGAGAGGAAGGAAGAAGGAGAAAGAGATAGAAACATCAATGATGAGAGAGAATCATTGATTGGCTGCCTCCTGCACGCCCCTACTGGGGATCGAACCTGCAACCCAGGCATGTACCCTTGGCCAGAATCGAACCTGGGACCCTTCAGTCTGCAGGATAATTCTCTATCCATTGAGCCAAGCCAGCTAGGGCGGTTCCCAACCTTTTTTTGGCCATGCCCCACCTAAGCGTCTCTAAAATCCTGATGCCTCCTCTGTGACCTATGATTCTTATTATTCAAAAAGTGAACTTCTGTTCACGTGGAGGAAGCCTAAAAGGCCAGTAACTTGGTCTAAACAAGCTTCCAAAGAACATGGTATCCATGAAAGAGAAAAAGAAAAGAATGAAAGGACAGTTGAAATACTGAGGAAGAAGTCACTAAGAAATAGTTAAATAATAATATGAAGTGATATTAAAAAATAACAAATAGTTCCAAAACAATAGAGAACTGAAATGCATAAATATGTGTCAACATATATTTATATACTGTATATGAGGCCCCTAGAACCATAAGAAATGCAAAAAATTCACTGTTAGTAACTCATTCTCAAATTGCCCCTCTTAAAAATCAAATTGCCGCCCCCCCCCCCCCGGGGGGCATGTGCCCCACATTGGGAACCACTGCACTGGAGGGAGGCAGGTTCTAATTTAGGTTGCATGCCTGAACCAGTGGCATGAGCTTTTAAGAAACTGTGTAACCTCTTTGAAGCCTTCATCTGTAAAACAAGATCAGTAATGTCTAATCATGTTGGAATAAACCATAGAATGCATAGAAAGTGCTTGTCACTGCTAACACAGAATGTTAGCTATTAGGACTATAATTCTATTGAAAACATAAATTGTAGATTGTGTGGTTTGGGGACTTATGTTTATTACATTGTCAGAGTCCATTTTACTTGATTCTCTGTGTCTGAGGGTTGCTTGGGGCTGGGGGCTGCTTTTCATCTGAGAGGCATGCCTTGGATAGATGGTAGTTCTCATGGTAATGAGTTACGTGGGAAATGACTATGGTTTGCCAAGTTTGTATATGCTGTCTGCATTCAAGCATTTATATATAGGCTAGTATATAGTATATTCACAGAGTCCTGCGTTCACAGTTTGCTGGTTTATTCTTTACCAATTCAGCTTCACCACTGATGAACTGTGTGACCTGAGGGGAAAATTTAACCTCTCTGAACTTCTTTTTCCTCGACTGTAAAATGGGACGAGTCATAATTGGCTCTACCTCCCTCCCTGGGTTGTTAGATTCATTTAGCAGAATCCTGAAGGGTGAAATATTCTTGTACACATGGAAACAGCAACCATGAACCACTTTGGGATTTTAGGAGGGGGATGGCATTTTCATTCAAAATTTACAGATGGGAAAATTGAGGATAGAGGTTGTCCCCTGGTAGGGGGCACTCAGATCTTGCTTCCGTAGTCTCTAATAATACTGAGCAGCGTTTGGGTTTCTTAGCCACACAGTCAGCACACACAACACACCCCCTTTATGTTGCTGGGGCTGAAGGTTTAAAATTTATCTTCGGGCTTTGTTTCTAGGAAACTGGAGTCTTAGAAGCCCACCCCCGTGTGCAAGAGAACACGTCTCTCTCTGCTTCCTTATCCTTTCTTGGCTTTTAAGATTTTTTTTTTTGTATCACTGCTTATCATATGACTGTGCACAGACAACCGTAAAGCCAACTATTTTAGGGGGAAAAGGGAGGAAGACAGATAAGACAGTGATTCAGAAACAAGCAGGAAAATGGAGTCATGTGGGATGCACAGTAGTTTCATAGGCCCAGACGGCCTCCTGAGCACCTGAGAGTGAATGTGTTTTAAGCCTGTTCCTGTGCTGGGAGAGATTCAGAGCCCAGACCGAGCACCCTTCATAAGCTCACATGTGTTTTCCCACACCAGAGCTGCACTCTCCCTCTGCCTGTGGCCCTGCTCCGTGCTTGGGGCTGTGCTAGGGGCAGTGGGGGCTCTGAGGGGAGGTCTTGGTGTCTGCCCCCAGGAATATCGAAAGGAGAAAGGCCCACTTGAAGAGATGGATCACATCAGTTTCAGAGCGAGAGGAAGCTGGGTCCTGTCCTAACCTATTGGTGGAAAAGTATAAATTAGTGAAGCCTTTTTTGGGAAAACAACTTGGCAGGTAGTATCTATAAAAACCAAAATATATACTTTCAACAATAAATATAAACATTAATAAATATGGATGCCCACATACCATGTGCCTTCTGTAATAGGCTTTGGATTTTAGGCAAGAGAGCACAATTTTACCCTTTCCAAATTTAAATGGGTTAAGAACTTTTAGAATTGTTCTCTTCTTGGCCAGTGTGGCTCAGTTGATTGGAGTGTCGACCTGTACACCAAAAGGTAGCGGGTTCGATTCCTGGTCAGGGCACATACCCAGGTTGTGGGTTTGATATCCAGTTAGGGCATGTGCAAGAGCCAACTAATCGATGTTTCTCTCTCGCTCTCTACCTTACTCTCGCTAAAAAAAGAAAAAAAGAGAATTGTTCTCTACTTTTTGTAGATGACCTTGAACTTCCTACTGTTTTTCTATTTGAGGGGCAAAGACATGAGAAGACAGAATGAGAGCACATCTTGACTAGTTTTTCAAACTATAGGTCAAGATCCATCAATTGAGGTGATAAAATCAATTAATTGGATCTCAAACAGCAACTTAAAATATGGAAATCGAATAGAACAACATCGAAATTATCATTGCATGCAGTAGTGGTAAATAGATGTGGCAAAAGTGGGTTTACAATTGTGAGTATGCAAATCAGATTTTTAAATTATTTTATTTGTTAATTATTGTATTATTTTCCACATGAACAACTGTAAACCTCCTTTTGCCCCACACTGTATTGCTCCATAAAGCTTCTGCTTCAGTTTTGTTTATACGAGTATTATTTATATGATAATCTTTATTCTTCCTGTGGGTTTCAGTGAAAATAAAAAAGTTTGAGAACACGATTTCTAATTTAATAGACTTTTATTGAGTACCAGTGAAATGAAGATAAGACAGTAAAGAAGATATTGGGTTCTCTGCACTCAGCAAGCTTCCCAGTTGCTCACCCAAACAGTTGCATGAAGGCAGCTGTATTACGATTGCCCAGGGGAAGGTTGTTAAAGGCTTCGGGGAGAGGAGGAGGTGGCTTTTGAAGGATGGGTAGGATAGACTGGTTTTGAAATGCTCCACTGCTCCTCAGTGAACAAGTCCAGAACAAATCAGGATGCAGAAGTGACCTGAGGAACTGGAATGCCTCATGTCCTCCAAGTGCCCTCATGTCCGGAAACCCCTGCAAATGGCATTCAGTATCAGATAGTGGTGCATCAGGGTTCTTGGGCTGAACTGCCAGAAGTTCAAGGTTAGAAACCTCTGATGCATGGTGGGTGTCTCTAGCACTGGCTACATTTCAGTCAGCTCAGGACAGTTTTGGAGTTTTGATCAGGAATGTCGGGGCTTTGGAAAAGAATGTGTTTTGCCCTAACCCTTTGGACTGCATAATGTTAACACATTTATTAAAAAAATCTGTAGCTTTTCTCTTGATTCTCTCATCAAACTTATATGGTAGTAAATACATATTTTACCTCTTAATTTGACATCTGAGTACAAGACTCAGGGACATTAAATGGTGAATTGGAAGCTGAGGCAGATGAACGCGCGCCTCTGGGTCTTTTGATTTTTAGGTCTGGGCTAGTTTCTGCGCATGTACAGGTATGTAGTCTCCCAAACACAGAGCCGGGGGACCCAGGGTATGGTCCAGAAGGTATTGATATCAATACCATTATACATTTAATACCGTTATATATTTATACATTTAATCTCTATTCAAAGGCATCAAATGAATTAAAATTTCTTCCTACCTTTTTCTTTTCCTCCCCTTCCCTTTCTCTTTTTCTCTTAGGAATGATCAGGTGCGGAAAGGTCCATGGAACATTCTTCCTCCAATTGAAAGAATGTGAAAATAACTATCAATGTATTCATTAACTTCTTGTGTATAGGTTGAAAAATATGAAAGCACAAACTTAAGCGACTTGATCAAAGTAAAAAATTTAGTATAGACAGAGGAACTATGAGAAAACCAGTTTCCTGATTCCTAGTAAGATGCTTGTATGGCTATGTCACTGACCCAGTCATCATTCACTTATCACACTGCCATCCTCTGTCATCATCCATCCATCCATCCATCCAGTTTATTGGTTGTAAGTTAATGCCAATACTATGTGTCCAGAACCTTCACTAAGGGAGGCTGATTTTTTAATTTATGTTTTCAGTTTGCTCTTTAGCTATTGATTGAGGTTGGGATAGTTGATGAGACCACCCTTTGGGTTCACAAAAGTTGAAACTTGTCTGTTTGGTTGAGAAAACCATTTGCCTATCTCTGAGGGGTTGGTCTTTACTTGTCAAAAAGATGGTAAAAACCATGATAAGGAATGATTCTTTAAAAAAAAAAAAATTCCCCCTTTTTGCTTCCATTACTTCCAGAATTCTCTGGAGTGTCAGGATGCATTTACTTTGTAATTCCGTCTACTGCAATGGCAAGATCCTTCCTTTTAAGTTGGAGCAGGGTTTCCCAAAATGTGTTCTGCAGAATAACAGAAGTTAATAGGTCATACACATTCAAAACAGGAAGGCCATAATCATGTAGATTTGGGAAACTGGATTAAGTAAAACTAAACATTTCTTGCAGGACTTCTGAAAGTCTTAAATATACTAATTTCCATTGGGCTCCAGGATGGCAATTGAGTGAGTAGTGTTCCCAAACACATTTGATCATGCAAGATGGCTTTGGAGACATATCTCTTGAACTCATTTGGGAAGTACTGTCTTGAGAATCTAGTCCCTACTATTTAATGCAGATACTACATGTTTTGGGTTGTTGACCAAGGGAGACAAGTATGTGTGCAGGAAAGGATCATTATTAATTTTCATTAATCTTGTAATCATTAAGGCCAAACCTTGTTTTTAAAAGTAGGATCCCAAGTGTTTATAGGCATCTGACTGTAAAGAAGGAGAGAAGCTGATTTGGACAAATCCTATATAATAAAGAGTTAATATGCAAATTGACCCTCACTCCTTCATGCCATCACAAGATGGCTGCGCCCACAGTGGAAGCAGAGTTCCTGTAACACAAAATGGATGTGCCCACAGCAGAGGTGGGGTTCCTGGGGGAAGGATTGCTTCCTCTATATCACTCTTGTAAAACACCAGGCTGTGGAACTCATTATGGATATATAGGGTGGGCTAAAGTAGGCTTACAGTTGCATTGTGACCTCCTTTTGAGTTAATAAAGCTATCGTAATTATCATAATCTGCATTTCTCTTTTTCATACAAACAACTGTAAACCTATTTTTCCCTATCCCTCTACACCTCATTGTAAATAAGTTTCTCAGCCAAGGGGAATCCAGGAACCTAACTGGGCCCCAGACTCAGAGGGGCTCTCAAGGGTGCAAAAACCTGAAACCAACCTGAGATTATGAGCCATATCAATCGATCAGCAGGGACCTGAGGCTGCGTGGCGCTGGGCTGGGGTGGGGGACCTCAGGCTGCACCCCCTGCCCAGCAGGTATTGAAGGGGGACCTCAGGCCACGCCCCCTGCCCCCGGGCTGGGCTGGGGGACCTGAGGGTGCACCCCCTGCCCAGTGGGGCTTGATGGGGGCCCTGAGGCTGCGCCCCCCCGCCCCCGCCTCCTCCTGGTGGGGCTTGATGGGGGTGGGGCCAACTAAGTCTGAATCTTGCCCAGTGGGTGTGGGGCCGGCTGGGTCTGGGTCTTGCGCGATTTCGAGGTGCACACGGGTGAGCGGGGACTCCACTCTGGGTCCTGCGGCGTGCCTTAGACTCTGACAGGAGAAAGATTTTCATATACATTCTATTAATTTTATTTAATCTCTGATACTTCTATTATAGAGAAAGGGCAAATAGCAACATTAAAGTATTTCTTCTAATTAATTCCCTTTTAATGTGCATGACTTTTCATACACCAGGCCACTAGTGTTTTTATAAGAAGCTAGGAGTGCAAATAGGGCCCTCATTAGCAGGATTCCCTAAATGAGATTCTAGTGGTTCATCCTTGTTCTGTGTTTAGCTAGCTCCATACAGCAGTAGCAGTGCTAACGTTACGGTTCATATAGAATCTACGGGCTGAGGCCAGAGGCGCATGGTTCCTCCTCCTTCCTGAGCCAGGTCAGGCTAAATATTGTCCAAGTGCAAGTTAACTCTTGCTCCTTCTCTTTCAGAAATCCTGTGTTACTTGGTTGTTGCTGTCAATGAGCTCTATTGTGAAGGCATACTTTAATAGTGCATTCCCTTGTGTTTATCAGAAAAGATTATGAAAAAGCTCCTTGCAAAGATGTGACCATTCGGGCTGATTTGCAACCACCTCTCCCCCCAAAAGCAACAGTACCTCCCTCCCCCTCAAAAGAGTCAAGGAGGTAAAGATTGATTTCAGGTTTTTGCACCCTTGAGAGCCCCTCTGAGTCTGGGGCCCAGTTAGGTTCCTGGGTTCCCCTTGGCTGAGAAACTTACTTACAATGAGGTGTAGAGGGATGGGCAAAAGGAGGTTTACAGTTGTTTGTATTGAAAAAAAGAAATGCAGATTTTGATAAAAAGGAGGTCACAATGCAACTGTAAGCCTACTTTAGCCCACCCCTGTATATCCATAATGAGTTCCACAGCCTGGTGTTTTACAAGAGTGATACAGAGGAAGCAATCCTTCCTCCAGAGAGTGACATCTCTACCTCGGGGATTTTCAGATGTCAGTGACAGGTTCAGAAGAGTTTTTGGTCAAGAGGAATCTTTCCAGCCCGGTACTCACCTGTGACCAGGTCGTTCCTGAGACCACCATGCCCTTTGTCAAGGGCTAGGGTCTTCGTGTAAACCTCCCACAGGAGGTCAGGTTGAAGGTTCAACTTACCTCCGCTGAATGGACATAGTTCTTGATTACTTCACATTTGAAAGGCTTGTCTCCCTCCTCTGTGAGGGATTAGTGCTTTTCCACTTTAAAGGAAAAACAGGCCATAAATTACTGAGGAATTTTATGGCACTGTCCAAAGCG
Source organism: Corynorhinus townsendii (assembly GCA_026230045.1). Taxonomy (NCBI): domain Eukaryota; kingdom Metazoa; phylum Chordata; class Mammalia; order Chiroptera; family Vespertilionidae; genus Corynorhinus; species Corynorhinus townsendii. The sequence continues at coordinate 145,826,145 of JAPDVU010000007.1, read as the reverse complement.
CAGATTGGAAGCCAAGGAAAAATAAAACCCCAGCTTCTTTCTGGAAAGTCAAATGGAAAAGAGAGATTGCTTCCTGCAAGGGGGCTTGGGGGGTGGGACTGCCTGCGAGAGTGGTGGGAGAGGAGGCTTTATGGTGGGCTATAGATACTCATCCTCTGGTGCCCTGGAGGATTCTGGGCTCATCTGGATGAACTTGACAGCAAAGTGAAGCAGGCAGTCAGATGGTGTGTCTGGGAAGTGGTTGAGAGAAGTCATTATTTTTGGTAGCAAGATTTATGTGTTTGAATTATGCCTTTATTTACATTTGCTCCAACAGGGCTAAGAATTCCTCATGTCATATACCTGATGCCGATTCGATGCTGGTGAGACATTGAGGGAAAGGAAGGGGTGAGGTGGGATTTTCTGTGACTGGCTGACCAGGGACAAATCCTGAGGACTGGACTTCATTGTAAATTACAAACAGAACAGTTCAGAATGTTGTATGTTGCAAAACAAAATAGGACCGGCATGAGAAAACACTTTGTAGACTCAACGTTAAGCAGACTCCTCCCCCAAAATATGTTTACTGAGACAGCGGAGACCAGGGAGCCCCATGTCTCCTTACCTCAAGCCTTCAGCTCATCTCAGCTCTCTTTTTCCTACAGTGGGCCAACAAGATGCTCTTTTCAAGTCTTTGCTTTTATCCAATCTTTTAATCAGAAGCAGTGGGGTTATTGTGTCCAGTTTGGGGTACAGTCCTGTACAGTCGTTTCACTGTGTTATCATTTTAGAACTGGAGCGAATCTAAATGAATCATAACAGTTGCATTTAATAAATTCTCTTGGGTATTGGCTAATTTTAAACTGGTCTGACAAGTTTTAAGGTCCATGTGGTTTGGGGGAAATTCAGCGGTGCGTTTCTTGGTTTCATTGCTCCTTATTTCCCTCCAACCTTGCTCCTTTTCAGCTTGCTGGTCTACTTGGCATGGTTATCTTCCATCATCTTAGGTTGGGAGGAGGGATGGATGGGGAGGGACTGGGCTGAAGGTCACTCAAGAAGCATTCAGGCCTCTCTGCTTGTTAGCCAGTACTCTTTGGAATTCCCAGGCATCTTGGGAAGTTGGCCTTCAACTTAGGGAGGGCCCAGGTGGGATGCTGCCATCCACCAGGAAAACCCCAGCTGGCGGGATGGGGGAGCAGCACCTCTAGCCATGGAAATGAGAGCATCACAGCATTTTGCTGCTTTTCCTCAAAGTCTCTGCTGCCACTGCAGGCTCTGTCATGGAAGCATGAGCTCTGCACGTTGATCTTCTGCCTTGGCTCTATAATCATGGTGGCTCATGGATGCCAGTTGTTTATTTGTTTTTGAGAGATTATTTGCTATCAGAGTTGGGAGATCTTCTGGGCCATGGGAAGTTCAGGGAGCCCCAAGATGGGGCTTCACTGGAGGGGGATCAATCTCAGAATCATTCCCAATCTTAGGAATCTGCCCCCCATCCCCCGCCGCTGCAACTGCTTCTCTGCTGGGTGCTCAGCTCTATTGACATTTCATAGCTCACCTGTGCAGGTTCCCCCAGCAACCTGCTTTCTGGTCATTGTTTGCCTCACAAGGCAAGTATTACAGTGATTGACGTGTTGCTCTAGGAAAGAGATTTTTCAAAAACCAAAACATGTGCAATAAAACCATTGAAATGTGTTTTGAAACATTTTAATAATATCTTAAAAGATACAGAGCCTTTTCCTCACTAACACACGCAGTTCAGAATGACGCCAGTAAGGATTATATTTTCACATCAAGGGGCAAGACTAAGTTCCAGACTGGAGTGTGGATAGAGAGAAGGATGTTTCTGTTTGAAACAAATTTTGACCCATGCACCAAAGGGAGTCAGGAAGCGGCACAGAGGGTGCAGATGTCATGCTTGCCTTTTGCATTCTCCACTAGACACCCAATTGTTCCCTTGTTGCACAAGGTGGTAATGGAGAGGCTAGTGCAAAGCTCAGTCAGGTTCTCAGGGGGCGCAAGTAAAGGCAATACATGCTCACCCTTCTGTGGTCAGTCAGGCAGGCGGTATCAGGTATCTCCATCCTTTCCTTTTTTCTTTTTAATTTTTAGATCATTCATATGTTCAGTCAACAAAACTTTAGGGAGCCCCTGTCATGTGTCAGGCCTCAAGCTAGGACTTGGGGATATAACAAGGAACATGATAGACACATACCCTGACACCAGGGGGCTTGTGCTCAAATTGGGGTACAGATAAACACATGGGTAATTCTCACGTAGTAGGAAAAGCCTGTGGTGTATGTCATGGGAGCACTTACAAAGGGCCCTGACCTAGACGTGTGGGGTTGGGGGAGGCTTTTGGGAGAAGGTGACGAAAGTAGAGACCTGAAAGGAGAAACTGAAAATAGTTTAATGTGATTGCATTGTGAAGTGGGGTGGTGGGTGGGAGTGGTTGGAGGCATGGGGAAGAGTAGGATTTATTTTGTCAACTGATGTTTTTCTTCCTTCTTCCCTTCCTCCTTTCCTTTCCCTTCCCTTCCTTCCTTCCTGCCTTCCTTCCTTTTCTACCTCCCCATCCCCCCTCCTTCCTCCTCTCCCTTCCTTTCATCCTTAAATATAATCATAGAATGTAAGAGGCCACCTTAGGTGCGTAGAAGTTTGTGAGTTAGGGCTCTATTCCAAGGCTAGCAGGAGAGCCAGTGAAAGGTTTTTAAGCCGAGAAATAGCCTGTTGTAGTTCCTAGGGTAGAGATGCTGTAGATCGCAGTGGGAAATTGGCAGGGCTGGTGGTGCCTGGAGAAGTGAGCTGGTTGTGGATGGAATGTGAGGTGAGGATGGCTAGAGCCTAAGATTAGTGCCAGCTTTCTGGCTTGGGCATCGGGATGCTGTTTACTGAGATGGGCAATTCAGAGGAACAGGTGCCTTTGTGGGTGCTGAGGGTCCTTAGTGACTGCTTTAGATCTGCCTTGGGGAATTCTGTTTCCCAATAGAAAGGGCTGTTGAAGTTGGGGAACAGTGAGGACAATTGAAAGGTGAATTGTGTGATGGGAGGTATGAAGCCACAGTGACAACTGGAATGAACACGTCATTAGCTTTTCCTGCCTTTCCTCTGTCTCTACAATGTGAATATTAACCTTGTTTTACATGTGTCTGAGGAATCTTGGAGGACCTAACCAATCAACTTGATGGTCCATCCACTAATCCAGGGGTAAAGCTTTGTTTCTTCATTCTAACAAGGCAATTTCTATCTCTTTCTTTTCTGCCTTCCTCATCTATCTCCTTATGGTTTTCTTGGGTTGTATGTGTATGTGAATACTTCATATTGAAATTTTGGATTTTCTTTTTCTTAACCTTTAATATTCTATCTATGTTCAAACGTGTTTAGAATATACAATATACAATTGACTTTTGAACAACATGAGGGCTAGGGCACCATGTATAACATGTAATCCATATATAGTAACAATTGATTCCCCCAAAACTTAACTGCTAATAGCCTATTGTTGACCAGAGCCTACTGATAACAGTTGATTAACACATTTTTGTGTGTTATATGCATTATATACTATATTCTTACAATATAGTATGCTACTGAAAAATGTTATTCAGAAAATCATTAGAAGGAGAAAATACATTTATGGTGCTGTGCATATTTGTTGAAAAAAATCTGTTATAAGTGGGCCCACACATTTCAAACCTTTGTTGTTCAAGGGTCAATTGTCGTTCTTTGAATTATATAATTATAATGCAAAATGTTATTAAAGTGTCTTTCCTTTAAATTATAATAAGAAACCAAAGTTAATATTTTAAATTTTATTTTGACATTTGTTACTAGTTTGATTTATAATTTTGGTAACATTAGTGAGGGATCAGGTTTTAACATTTCTCCAATGTTACACTCTGCAGATTGCAAATGTTTGTAACAGTCATTACTAGATAAAAAAACACACACCATGTGCTAGTTAAGGTGACCAGTTGTTTCTAAACTTCTTTCTAATTTTAAGGGCATAGAATAAACTTGGGTAAGTCAGAGTGTTAAAACAAGGTGAGGAAATTTTATAGATGAAAAGTTACAAGGCAAAAGAGTCTATATTAATGGAAATTTGGAAGGAACTCTTCTTTCAAGATAACTAAATTATTTACTGCCCAGAAATTTATCCTGGAATTTTCTGGAAACTTTTTTTCATTTCTCTGAGCTTAAGCTCAACCTCAGTGGACTCTGAGATTTCACAAATACAATATATTTTTTAAATTTCAGAACCATGGGAAGAGGACTATATCTGTGGGCATTTGTGAAAGGTAATGGAAGTAAAATGAAAGAGATACACATTTTAATTGTTCTTGTTCTATTCTCATTCCATTATCTCATTATCAACAAGGTTCATCCTTGATGAGGCCTGGACAAGTGGAAAGTTTCTCATTTTGAAATTTAATTTTTTTTAATTGGTCACTCAAAAGAAAGGCTTACATTGATTTTGAAAGACAAAACATGTCATTGTTCTTTTTACTAATGCCTAACTTCTACATGGCTGACTGGATAGTGTTCAAATTTTCCAAAAGAAAAAAAAAGAGAGAGAGAGAGAGAGAGAGAGAAAGAGAGAGAGAGAGAGAGGGAGAGAGGAACACCCTTATTTTGTATTAGAAGCCAGTCATGGAAAATTTCATCCTGGAAGGATAATTTTTCATAAATATGCAAGCAATAAATGGCAGTGTGGCTACAATAGAATCTACCCTTGGACTTCCATAGGCAATCTCTTGCTGTAAACACTGAACTACAGGCACACATTTTAGACCCAAAAGCACATCATACTGGAAGCCTGATTATGCATTTCCACTGGGATTGAGACTTAAAGAAAAGTCTCAATGAAAGACCCACATAAACATAGGCTCTTACTTCATCTTTATTCCACTATATGAAAGGTGGTGCTGCTAGAGAAAATTCTGTCTTTAGCATTTGCAATCCAATCAGGAAAATAAAGTGCACATCTATTAAAATCGAAGTTTGTTTGTAATAAGTGCCAAGCTTGTGATGCAGATAGGGAGTATTGTAGATCTAAGAAGGTCAAGCTCATGGGTATACGGGTTGTAATAGTCACGAAGTCCTCTTGGGAGAAATGGAACTTGAGTGATGGGTTGAAAGATGTGGGATATTTACATGAACAAGGGGTGTGGTGAGCTGGTGACTACCAAGAACAGGGAGCCTGGAGCCTGTGGGTGAATGTTGGTCCCTCCTTTGGGTTTATTGATCTGACCTTCCTCCATCTGGGTTCCCATCTGTTAGGACAGAGAGGGCTGGCTCAGCTCAGCTTTCCCAGGTCTGACCAGAGGACTAGGCAACATGAAGGTCAAGTCTTCTGCAAGCAAAAGGCACAAGAGATCTGTTTTCCAAATCTAGGCTCTACCTGTTTCCCATGCTTTTACTCCATGCTGTTAGACCTGAGAAGAGATTTAGCATCTCCTGGAGTTAAAGGAGCATTTTGAGAGCGATTGTAATAACTATTAAGAGAGAGGCAAAGAGAAAGAACCAGAGACAAACAGGTTTGTGTTGGGATAAAGGGTGAAGGTGCAGGTTTAAAGCTAGCATTCATACACTCAGCCTTGGCTGTTCTGGAAACAATAAGTCACTAGACAAATCATGAAGGGATGGCTTGGTATTGGGCTGTGAACCTCCCGAAGTTGCCAACTTTTTGAGTTTGAATCGTGAGCACTAACCATCTTAGGAGGCCTAGTAGCAATATTTGTTCTTTCAATTTAGGGGGTCCTGGTGTGTCCAGGCTGATGAAGGGGCTCTGTATGCCCCCTCTCTTCCCTATCAGGAGGGAGAATGGAAAAAGAAGGTCCTGCTGCCGACATCCCAAATAGGAGCTCATATATGGCGATGCTCGCCCTGGCTCTTTAGGCGCAGACCACCTCCTTTGAATAGCTGTACGGTGCCCAGGGTTAAACATGGAAGTTGGGCTGTTCACATGCTCAGGACCTGGAGAACCAAACTGGGAAAGTGAGATAAAGACGGGCTGATAAAGCTTAGCCCATTCCTGCCATTAGAACAGCACTCACACACTCTCAGGTATATACGTACCGACAGACCCGAGGCATCTAAGTGTTGAATGATAGAAGAAAAACCTTTATAAAAATGTCCACATATAGAGACTTCCCAGCAGCCTTATGCAGTAGACCCTCATTTCTTTCCCATCTTGAACAATTTGCTTCTCAACCTGACAACTCTTTCATGCTGATGCCTCTATGATGAGTCCCGCACCTCTCAGGTGACAAACAAAGGAGAGAATATGTGAATATGAGTCAGGTTACCACTGTTAAAATCTCAGAATATTGTGCTGTGAATAATTTTGTGGGTTTTTTTGCTTTTGTTGCTGCTTATAATGAAAACCAGACTAATACACATAAAACAATTAGAGTGTTGTCTTAGAGACTTAAAGCTCTTATGTGTTCTTCATTCAACAGTCATTTATTGACTACCTGCTGTGTTCCAGGTACTTTGTTAGAGATTTTAAAACTCTAGGAGCTTAGGTATTACAACCTATAAATGTCATTTAAAGACATAGTGTTTTCTTTCTGTATTCACTTTAGCCACTCTTCATTTGTCTCAGAATAGGAAGCAATTGTGATTAAGTATCTAGGGTAATATAGTTATCCTAAACTTTAGCCAGATGCTTTTTCTTTTTCTTTTCTTTCTTTTTTTTTTTTTTGAAGTGCTCTAACACACCTTTAATCTGTGCATCATGCTCTGACAGAGACACCATTTTGGTGGGCATTTTGCACATGAAGAAACGGTGGCATAGAGAAGCTGGGTCAGTTTTTCCTTTGTGCTGTGTTTGAATTCTGGTGGTTTCTTTTTTTTAATTTATTATCTTTTTATTGTTTGAAGTATTACAAATAGTAGTACATATGTCTCCTTTTTTTTTTCCCCATTGACCTCCCCCCAGCCTCTCCTCCCCCCAAGTACATGCCTTCACCTGTCCCCCCCTTCCCCCCAGTGTCTTGTATCCATTGGTCATGCTTATATGCATGCGTACAAGTCCTTCAGTTGATCTCTTACAGCCCCCCTCACCCAACCTCCCCTGCCTTCCCGCTGTAGTTTAACAGTCTGTTCAATGCTTCTTTGCCTCTGTATCTATTTCCCCCCATTTCTTTCCTTTAAAAAATCTTGCCTCTGCAGACTAGAAATAAACATATAATAACAAAAAATGTTTGAGTTCCAATTTCAACGTCCAACAGTTCTGAGTCCCCGTTTCAATGTCAAACAGTTCCTTATGTGTACATGTCAGCAATGATATCTGGATGGTGGGCACATGGTGGCAATGCAGGTCCGACCCTCTCTGGTTTGGTCCTAGGTAACCTGCAGCGGTGCACAGCTGCTGACTGCTAGCATGGCAAGGCGTCGTCAGCGTCTTCCATCTCTGGACTGTTTCTCCTCTAGTCTTCGTGGTTGGAGCAGACCTGTCAATTCCTCTCTGTTGCAGGAATCCACGTGGACTTGGAGTTGTTTTCTGAAAATATACAAACATATTCTCGACCAAAAGTTAATAAAGGAATCTTTTCTATATAACTGATTTGGGATTCTTTTTATTTTTGCCCAAACGATTTTAGACACCATGTGTGTTTTTCACGGGTGTCTTGCTGTTAGCATTACAAATGAAAATTAATTTTGTAAAGTCAGATGCTTTTTCAATTGCCCTTTGGAAATTGGTTCTATCATATTTATCTGTAAGCCAAGTCATGAAGTTTCAGAGTGAGTACCAGGTAGGAATTGATGCAGCTAAATAGAGGCTAATCAGGTCTGTTTGGGTTTTAGTGTTTATGTTCGGGATTAATGCCCCATTTGATTCCTTGAGCAGTTTCATCTGTGTTATTATAGTTTAAATTTATCTTGATCTGTTGGTTATCTCCTCCTTGGCCTGAGGGTGAGACCAGGGCCACCAGAACCTAGAGTCATTTTCTAGTGACACAACTGCCATGCCCACCTGAGCGGACATGGATAGGTTGATGCCCGTGGGAATGCAAACACCGAGGACCAGGAGAGGAATGCCTGCCCTGTATTTAAAACAGTGAAATGGATCGGTTCCCCCAAGTGCATGCAGTCAGCAGTCACTACTCCTATAACACTGTCGGAGTCACTCACTGGTACTTGTTACATCCTGTCTTGGGTTCTTAGTAACGTTTGTGTGCATTTTTTCCCCTCCCAGCTACACGGTCCAGCTGTGTGGATACACCAGTCCCTCCCTTTCTAAATTCTTTACCAGTGCTCTCTATGGGGAGCAAACTTGATTTATGTTTTAATTATGAAATGGGGGTGTTAGATTTATTAAAATATAAGTAGTGTTTTTTCAAACGGTTAAAGGTTGCCTAATTGAACTTTTAAAAAATGGATTTATTGTGGCATCATTGACATACAATACACTACAGTACATATATTTAAGGTGTGCAATTTGATAAGTTTGGCCTTGATAACTTGTTTTCTTATTCTTTTTGTTTTCCTTCAAAAAAAAACCTTCAGTGCACTGATTTTGTGTAAGGTTGCCTATCTAAGAGAGTGAGGTGGGGATTTTGAAATGACACTGTGTGATGGTAAGGGGGTGATTGCTCCCAGATGACTTTCAGATTGTAGTTTTCCATGATGGTGTTGTGATAAATCCTGCTCACTGAAGGGCATGTGTATGTAGTTGTAAAGTCTTTATTTCTGTGCCCTTTACAAAAGGAATATTTTGCATCTTTTGTTTGTTTATTTTTAACAGAAGATATCTTTTGAAATTTCTTTTTTCCAGCATTGTTGAGGTATAATGGACAAATAAAATGTATATATTTAAGGTGTACAACATGATGATTTGATACACATAAACACTGTGAAATGATTCGAGTTAACACATCTGTGACCCAACGTAGTTACCCCCTTTTTTTATGGAGGATAATTTATCATAGCCTCAGCAATTTAGGGCATTTATCCTCTTGATAAATCCAGCAGTGATTTTACTTCCCTGAGTGAAGGGATGTGGGCTGGTCAAGGCTTGGGATGATTCAGTGAGGAAAGTGAGTTGATATGCCTGTCACTGAGGAATCTCCTTCTCCCGGGATCCGGCTTTGATTTTCATGAGGGCTGAGCAAGTCCTGTGTGGTCAATCAGTGCCAGGGCAGGCCAGCTGAATTTCAATTGACTCTAATTAGCACCTCCATAAACTGTGACAATTTCCCTCCCAGTCAGTCAGCCAAGTAGCATTAGGAAAGGTGAGACATCTTTCTTTGGAATCATTAAAGAGGCAAAACTATTTTCAGATTCAGGCTCTGCAAGTCCTGCCTTTTTCAGGAATAGGGAGGACGTGAGATTAGGAAAGAAATCCCTGGGGATCAAGGTGCCAGAAGTGTACACTCTGCATCCAGCTGTGGGCTCAGTACAGCAGGAAGGAGATGCTCAGGGTCTTGCTCTCAAGTACCTTGGACTCTAGTTGGAAAGAATGTAAGATGGGATGTGATAAGTCTTACTGTTGCATGGGAGCTGAAGAAATATTCTCGGGAGCAATATTTATGGCCATTCCAGAGGCGGCGTCTTACCTGGAACAAGGCATTAGAAAAAGTAAAGTTTAAGACAACAAATAGTTCACAGGCAGCCTTGTGTGCTCCTTCCCCTCCGGCCACTCTCACTGGGATCCAGTGTCTGCTTACCGTAGCAGAGGCCCCTGTGTTCCCATCCCTTGGGTAGACATATGTTTCCCATTGATGGGCAGCTACATTTGCAGCCAATTATCAATCATTCGTGGTGTTAGGGAGTCAGAAATAATGTGGGAAGCTACATTCGCAAATCAACCCAAGGCCTTACTAGTTAGAAGTTTCAATCTTCCTTGCCATCGCAGACCATAAACAACTTCAGAGTACACCTGACTTGGTGTGTGTGTGTGGGGGGCGGTGGAGGGGTGCGGGGGGGCGGTGCTGGGGGTGGAGGGAGGCAGAAGTTAGGCCAGAGCTGGACAAAACTGTGTCGTTAATTGGAGCGATCTTCATTTCCTGCCTCCCCACTCAGCATTGCAGTGGGCTTTTTCTAGCTCATTGAAACTTGCTCTCTGTAATCAGCCATTTAGAACTCAATGTGACCATAAGTCAGTGGGTTCTCTTTTTCAGGAAAATTGCCTTTTGTATCTGGGTCTCCTTGGTGAACTGTGTCCTCAAAACACATGGCTTGCCTCATGTGTCCTCAAAAAAGCACCCCGGGCATACCTCTGCCTGGGTTTTCAAAGATCTGAGCTGGACCCACAGCAGGAAGTACATTCCGCCTTGCGACACAGGGTGTACTCATGAGGAATAATGGAGCAATAATGACCCTAACTACGTGAGGAGCACCTGATCCGTTTTAACAGCCTGGTATTTAATATTGAAAAGTGTTGATTGGTCCTGCTAAATTGGTTTCCCAACCCACCAGTGGCATGTGAGCTGCAGGGCCAGGCCGAGCTGCTGCTTTGTGTTCCTGTACCCGAGCATCTAGTCTGGGGACCAGTGGGGGCTGAACCTTGACTTCGTTCTCTCGCCAGGTGGGTACCCAGACTTGGTGAAGGAAGGGAGGGTGCCTTTTATAACATGCACACGGATGGTTCATGTGCCCAAGGCATGTATGCATGGGGCGTGTGTGCCCCTACCTGGCACCATTTTGTAATTTATAAATAGGATCTGTGTGGCTGCTAGTGTCCTGGCAATAGGCGCCGACCGTGCAGGTAGAAAGTCACAGGTGAGGAGAGTCTAGATCCAGGGGGAGAAAGGATGTCCTCCATGGCTTTGGCACTGGTTACGGTATCTGTCCCCGGATTTTTTCTCACGTTCCCTAGCTTTGTCATGGAAAGATGAGGAAGGTGCTGAATGAAGATAAGGAGAAAAGGGCCCATGTAACCTAAACACTCTTAGCAAGGTTTGTCTGAAGGAAAGAGCTGAATCTCTGTCTGAGTAGAAAAACGAGGAAAGAGCACTAAGGAGAAAAATGTAATAAAAAATCATAAGCAGATGTTTGTTGAAAACTTCTCTATACCTGAGACAGAATCAGATCCTGCATTGTTTAAATAGCTTCTTAAAGTCACCATGGGTCACAGTAATTCATTATTTTACAAAAGGAGAGATTTGCCCATCGGCATGAATGCCCTCATTTGAATTCCGTAATTTTTTTCATCACTTCTGGTTAGTCACTGAGGCTACATCTCCTTGAAGTAGGAGAGATTTAAGTACTGTTATTCAAATAAAGAGGGAGTGTCAGGGAGTTCATTGAAGTTAAAACAATTGCCAGGTTTCCTCAGGTAAGAAAAAGTCCTCCCCCCCACCCCCCACATGCTCCTGACAACAGAGTGTAAAACACAGAGGACTAACTGCCATTTCTTTTGTCACTCAGAATTCCTCAGTCAGCAAGTATTCATTGAATGTCCTCTGTGTCCCCCGGACACTGACTGAGTAGGCATTAGGCATGAGTAGGCCTGCCAAGTCTTTGCCCTCAGGGGACAGTGTTGAGGGGAAGGGAAGGCTTACTAATGTGCAAGCACCGGAAGGAGCCCTGAACCTCCCTTCATGGTGATCAGTGTGGGTTCTAGTCTGTATGTAACAATTAGGATTAAGTGTGTCTGCATGTGACAAAAACCCCAAGTTAACAGTGGCTTTATTTTCTCAAGGGTAAGATGTCTTGATCAGGGCTGATAGGCTGTTCCATGAAGCTGTCAGGCACCCAGGCTCCACCCAGCTTTCCACTTTATCAAACTTAGAGTGTGCCCTCACTCATAGGGTCCCGGATGGCTGCCAGAGCTCCGGTTATCATATATGCATTCCTGGGGACAGGGGAGAAGTGCATACTTTCTTCCTTTTAAGGAAGGTTGGGAAACAGCCTTTATTCTAGACAGTCGTGTGCACAGCTAAAATTCAGGAGGCTTATATTATTGAGGAATAAAGGGAGAATGGATATTGAGGTAGGCAACTAGCATTGTCTTCCTAAGGATGGGGTGCAGTGTGGGAAAACTTTGTCAAGGTGGTGGATGTAACTCAGACTTTCATGGACGTGGTAGTGTTTGGATGAGACCGGCTGATACCATGTATACTGTAGACCAGACCCCTCTGCTATGGCAGATGTGCCTGTAATAGCGTTTGTGAAGGTCCACCGTAGCAGCTTAGTTGCTGCCTATCCATTGATAGAATCCAGATCACCTCATAGTTCAAGGCAAAGTATAGATTAGCAGGTTTTGGTTATTATTGCTAAAACTTAAGTAGGGGAGATTTTGCAGGAATAATATAGGGAATCACACATAGGAGTTCTTCAAATGGGATCCTAGTCCCTTGTTTTGTATTTGCCACCCATAAAATACACACCTATAGAGTTTGGCAAGTCAAGGGGAGGAGAAGGCAAGCAGAACCCCGAGAGTGCTAGCAAGGGAGTGCAGTTGGAGGGCCCTAGAGAAAAGCTTTTTATTCTTCGTATTTTCTCTGCTTCTGTTTCACCTAGGTCCCCTAGAAATTGGCAGGTTGATTTTGTCCCTTTTCCTCTTCCTCTAAGGGTTTTCAGAACACAGAGCTAGCAGAATTACATGGGTTGTTAGGGGTCATGCTGCCAACAAAATAAGGCTGTCTCCCACTACTGCCTTTATTAAACATTGTTCGGAAGGTACTAGCTGATGCACTGGGACAAGAGAAATACAGAAAGCTAAAGTACACATGTGGAAAGCAAGAGGTAGAGTTATCATTATGTGCATTTGATATGCTTATATCCTAAATGATATGATATTTATTACAAACAACAAGAGAATACACTAAGGTGCCTTGGAATGAAATAATATATAAATGTAGCTTTAGAGAAAAACAACCCGGTAGAAAATAGAATGGAAGCGAAGGCACGCTTTTATAGTAAGGATAAGTGAGAATAGTTAAGACGAACTAGCACTGTCAAGTATTACATAATTACATAGTATTGTGTTGAGGCTTAAATAGACAGAATGATCAATATTACAGAATAGAATCCAGAACTAGACATCAATATGTACAGAAATGTCTTTAGGTGAAGATGGCATTTTGTGTCAGTAAGAAAATGAAAGATTATCCAAAAATAGTTTGGGACAACTGGGTTGCCATCTGGAAAAAACAAAAATTGGAACCTTACCTCGCTTCTTATGCCAACAGAAATGCCAGATGGATAAAAAATTTAAATATTAAAAGTAGTAGATGAAAACAGACACGTTTTAGTCTTGTTTTAGCACAGCCTTCCTAGGTATAACACAAAACCTGGATATCATAAATAAAAAGATTGATATATTAAATTTCATAAAAGTAAAGAAATCCAGGTCTCATGGAGCCTAGGTCCCTGACAGTTTTATGGACCATTAAAAAAAAGTAAAAACACACAAAAATTGAATTGAAATTCACAATAAAAACCAAAGAACTAATATCCTTAATTTATAAAGAGCTCTAATCCTATATAATAAAAGGCTAATATGCAAATCAACTGAACGGCTGAACGACCAGTCGCTATGATGCGCACTGACCACCAGGGGGCAGACGCTCAATGCAGGAGCTGCCCCCCTGGTGGTCAGTGTGCTCCCATAGGGGGAGCACTGCTCAGTCAGAAGTCAGTCTCTCAGCTGGCAAGCTCAGGGGCAGTGGCGGGAGCTTCTCCTGCAGTGCTAAGCCGGCAGTCCAACATCCCTGAAGGGCCCCTGGACTGCGAGGCTCAGAGATGCCCCCTGCCCTGCCCCACGCCGAGTTTACAAATTTCGTGCACTGGGCCTCTAGTAAACTAATAAAAGGTCAACAATGTAATGGAAAAATGGGGAAAGACAAGAAGATTATTGACTAAAAAAAGAAATAAAAATGACTCTTGAACATATAAAAAGATATTTAACCTACAATAAGCTATTTTTAAAAATGATCAGAATAATAAGTATAAAATTGTCATTAAGAGTAGAGGGAACTAGGCATTTATGCATAATGGGAGCCTAAATTGAAATGACTTTCATAATGGGTGTTCTGATAATCTTTTTCCAAATGAAAAATGCATATATCATTAACTCAATAATTCCATTTCCAGAAATGTTGTCCTTCAGAAATGTGTAAAGATATGTATGAGAATATTCATTGCAGCCTCTCAATGTCTTCATTACTCTGTTTCCTTTTGCTCAACTGTAAGGTGGAAATAATGATTCTAGTTTCCTGACACTTGAAATGGCTGGTATAAGAGTATCTTAGAAACCAGCTAGGCTACCTGAAAGAGCAAGGAAGGTAGTCTCTAAATTTAGGACGTTATTTTAGTGCTTTAGAAAAAGGAAGAGTCCTAATTATAAAGCAATTGTCCTGTGCTTTGGAACGCCAGGGCAAAGTCAGGCCAGTTGTGCTGGGTTTCTGCCTGCTTCTCTACTCTGGTACCAAGTTGGAAGCACTTTGGAGGCCAGTGTGATGGGGATGGCTGGTGGCCTTTTTTGGTACTGGGCCCCTACAGATGGAGCACCTGGTTGATGCTCCCCTCACCACTTGAGGGCATCGAGCCTGGCATTCTGGCATGCCTCAAGGACAAAGCCACCATAGGACCACCTTCTTGTTTCCCAGCAGGTGGGACCCATCAAATTTGACATTACTTTTGCACCGACATTATTTTGACTCAGATAATGATGCAACCTGTTACACAGCCCATCAGTGTAATTATACGTGAGGAAATTGCTAAGGGAAGTCCCTGAGCAGTTGGAGGCCAGAAGGAAATATTTTCAAGTAATTAATGGGTGGTCAGGTAAAGAAAAATTAATATAAAAAAAGGAAAGCCTTAGAATAAGATGTCTGAGGCTAATGTCTATCCAGAAAAGGGAATATACTAGAAGAAGCTAAGCTGAGATTCATAGATGTTTAAACTTTGGTTTTAAGCCTTTTTTTTTTTTTTTTTTTTAAAGCATTAAAAAATACCATGTTAGATTTCCTTGTCCTCCCCCCTTTACCCAAAATAAGCCCTAAGAAAATAACCATTCTGGGAGTTTATAAACAGCAGAGGCTAAAATTTAGCAAAATGAAGAGAATTTAACTTGGATGAGTAAGTACATCATGGAAAAGAAATAGAGGGTTGGTCTGGGCTTTGCTAATGGCAAATGCCTAAACCACCAAATGATTGTGGTGATTTTATGGGTTTCTTGAAAATGACCAAGCATTTAGAATCTTCCTGCTTATAAAACACTTCAGGTATTGCATTGGTTAAGTAAAAATAAAATAAAATAAAATAAAATAAAATAAAATAAAATAAAAAATAAGAGAGGCATGGGTAACAGGATTTCAAATAAGCTTCCTATCCGAGTTGGAAGAATATATTCTAATGACTTGTTCTGATAATTTTATAAATTGTACCTATAGCAAATGTGTCTTGGGCCTTGGGTCAAAGGCATTAGCTGAAGAAACTGTCATTTCAGAAGGCTTCTGAAATGCCTGTAGGAGCCACAATTAATTGGTTGAGCATCAGCAACATAAGAGGGTCAGTGCTGACCTTTTGGGAGCTCATGTTTCAAAGCGGATAGCGCTGATGTGACCAGAACGGAAGAGCCAAGGAAAAATGATCAAAATGTTGCAGGCACATTCGAATGAGCCCCATGCGTGCTCTATTTAAAGTAAATCTCATCAAAGAAAGGCAGGGTTAGCCCTAACCGGTTTGGCTCAGTGGATGGAGTGTCGGCCTGTGGACTGAAGGGTCCCTGGTTTGGTTCTGGTCGGGGGCATGTGCCTTGGTTGCGGGCACGTGCCTTGGTTGCGGGCACGTGCCTTGGTTGCGGGCACATCCCCGGTGGTGGGTGTACAGGGGGCAGCTGATCGATATTTCTCTCTCATTGATGTTTCTGGCTCTCTATTCCTCTCTGTGAAAAATCAATAAAATAAAAAAAAAAAAAAAGAAGGCAGTGTTAAAGAAACCTAATAAGTTAGGGGTCATTTCTTTGCTTTTCATTTAAGCACAACTCTTGTGGCACATTGGAAATAGAATTTGATTTACAAAAAAATACCCAGATCATGAAGTCCTTGTTTTAAGTGTGTTATATAAGTAAAATAAAGAATAGTGATGCCTCATTTAATGTGGGAGTAGATTTCAGGTAACCTTGGATCACCAGAACCTGACCATGAATAAGGAAATACTGTGGAAGAGCAGAAGGAACTGAACTGAGAGGCCAGAGGTCTTTCAGAAGAAGAAAGTAGATCAATATGGAGTCACCCTTGGGCCATTCTCCAGACCCCAGTTTCCTTATTGGTGAAATGAAGATATTAGGCAGTTTTAAGGTATCTCTTCTTGGTAAAAAATGGAAAATGTAATCCATTCTTTATTTGTGTATATTTATGCACAATACTGAAAAAAGATTTAATAAATATACATTGTAAGGAATTCAAACAGTAAAAAGGTAGATGGTGAAAAGCCAGCCTGCCTATTATCTCAGGCTCCAGCTCCCTCTCCAGAGGCAACCACTAGCCTCGTTCCTCGTCTGTCCTTCCGGAAATATTCTATAGGCATATTATAAGTATATCTTACAAAAATGAGTGGGGTGTGTCATACACACTGTCATACTTCTTGCTGTCATTATCACTTTCGGAAATTGTAATCATTGGCTCATACTGATCTACTTTCTTCTTCTGGAAGACTCTACAGTATAGTAATTCGTGTCCGGTAATTAATTTAACTGTTTGTCAATGCGTGGTTTATTTTCATAGATCTTCTCTTCAGTTCTCTACAGCTCTAAAATTTCTCTGACTTTCACATCTTGGTTAAAAAGATGTCTGAGTTTTTTTTTTTTTTAAAAGTTGTTACAAATCACATTTGCTGATCCTCCTGGGAGACAAAAGCCCACCGGTTATGGGCCCTTGACCACAGTCATATATGGAGTCAGTGAGGGATGAAAGGCACGCCCTGTGGCGGCCACAGAGGCAGGAGCTGGAGGAAGCACATTTCCTGGCACTGGGTCAGGCCCCTCGCAATGTCGGTTTCACCCATGTGACAACTGCTATTCCTCTTGATGGCTGGGTTCCCGGTCAAAGGTGAAATCAGATTTGAGACAAAAGTCACTGCCTTTTAAAACAGTATATATACTAGTATGTTAGAGGTTTTTTTCACTTTAAAACGTTAAAATATAACGGGTTGCAGAACAACCCCTCCAAGACAGGGTTGAGCACATTGGGTAGGAGCTGGAAATGAGAGCGTTAATAGAATGAGGGAGTTGGAAGATACAAGTGCATTTCCCTCTGTGCCTAATGATCAAGCCTCGAGACTAATTCACTCCCAGGGTTGGAGTGAGGACAGTGGAAAGGCACTGAGGACTGCCTGGCTACTCCTGGGCAGAGGGACAATTTAGAATAGCAGCCTGGGCCCAAGGCTGTTAGGAAGCACATACCTTAGGGTGCCAGCTAAGTAGGAACCCTGCACATTCATTTTGGAAAGAATTTTATGTTTAATATTTACCAAAAAGCTTCATAGTAGTCATCATGGAAAAAGCCTGAACTTGGTTGGACTTCTTCTATTAAGGCAGGTATTAGTTTTCTTAAAAACCACCTGCCTGGGGAGCATCAAGGTTTCAGGACTGAGGATCTAAAGGCTGTAACCAGGCCCGGGTGGGGCCTCTGGAGTGAGCCGTGCTTGTCAGTAGCCGGGCTGGGCAATTCTCCTTTCCAACTTGCACAGGGAAGAAAGGGCCATTTGCATTTTTGTGGCAGGAATGGTAGTTTTGCCACCCCTGACCCCCAATTTGATTTCCTCACAGGAACAGGGATGGGTACACCTGCTGCTGTAGACACAGCAGACAGCGGATTGTGTCTCCAGAGAGATGGTGCATTTTCTTTGTGACTCATGAGTGTTATTTATGGCCACCATGCAGACGGACAACAGACAGAGGAACACGGGCTCAGAGCGGGTCTCCCCTCCTTCCATTGAGAGGTTTTTCTCAGAAGGCCCCCAACATGTTGGTTTGCAGTGTTTGTTCAATAAAGAGAAAGGAGAAAAACTTGCTCTCTGGCTGATTCACCTGCCTCTTGCCCAGCTTGTTCATTCCTGAAAGGTGTTTGGTTCAATTGTCCACTTGGTTGAGTTGGAAGCATTCCGGGGTCAGCACTGACATGCTAATTGGGCCCTACTTCACTTTGGGTGCGAGGAGAGATACTGTCTTTATCAGCCTCCTCTCTGCACACCCCTTTAAATGAGTCTCCTTTCTGTTGGCGGGTATTGGAGATCATTAGCTTAGTAACGATGTGTACAAGGTCACAGCTTTGCACAAGGAAAGCCTCGCTGTCCTGTAGAGCATACCTGCAGCCCAGCCAGCGGCTTTGCCCACATTTCCTGAGGTATCGGGAGGCCAGGTGAGGAGGGTACAGGTGGCTTAAACTCAGCCCATCTCTTTCTCTTTCTGAACACAGAACACAGATCTGAGGTTCTAGTGCGTTCGGGTCAGTCAGTCTGTCTTGGGAAATGATGGTTTTAAGTATGACTATAATGCAAGTCTAAAGGATGATTTTTTAAAAAAATCTGCACTCATGGCAAAAGTTCCTTGGTGTGCATTGTTCATTTTTGTTCATGGCTTTTACCAAGAAGTTCATGAGTTCCAGGGACTTTGAGAGTCCATAAAGAGGAATTAAGACATAGTATCCACCTCTCTTAGTTTCTGGCTGCCAACAGAATACCACACATGGGTCGCTTACAACAACAGAAATTTATTCTCTCACAGTTCTGGAAGCTATCAGTCTGAAATCAAGGTGTTGGCCAGGCCATGCTCCCTCTGAAATTCCTGGGAGAATCCTTCTTTGTCTCTTCCAGCTTCTGGTCGTCCCAGGAATGCCTTGGCTTGTGTCAGCAGAACTTCAGGCTCTGGCTCTGTCCTTACATGGCTGCATTCCCTCCCTCTCTCTATCTTGTCCTCGTCTTATAAGGACAGACAGTCATTGGGTAGAGGGCCTGCCCTAATGATCTCATCTTTACTTCATAAATCTGCAAAGATCCTCTTTCCAAATAAGTTCACATTGACTGGTGTCGGGACCCCCAAACTAAAGCCAAAACTAATACCTGTCGGGTGTAGGACTTCAACATATCTTTTTGGAGGACACAGTTCAACTTATAATACCACCTGTCCTCAGGAAGCTTCCAATTCAGTGGAGAAACTAATGAAAATGATGGCAAAACCAGTACCGAAGAGGTCCCAGGACGGACATACACATCCATATATGTGCACACAAACACACGCACAGATACACACCCCAGTGAATGCCACACACACATCTGTAATGTGATGCAGAGTTGATGTTTATAAACGCTCTGTGGAGGAGTTTGTCTTGACATGTAGCCTTGAAGCATGGGTGGGTTTTAGGGACCAAGAAATGGGCAGTGAGGGCATTTTAAGCTGAGTGTGAGTAAAGTTGTAAAAAACACACTTGGTCAGACCTGGGAAGAAAGATGCTTCTGGTAGAAATGTGAGGGAAGGATTGAAATCTTGAGACTGGAGGTCAGTTGAGCGATTCCGCAGGAGGCCAGGGCAGCTCAGGAGGGTCTGAACTTGGAGGTGGTGGTGGAAAGAGAAGTCAGGGACAGATCATGAGGAGTGGGGCGGGGGGGGGGGGGGTAGGTGATGAAAGGTGGCAATAGATGACGGGGAGGTGGTCAGAGGAGAGATGACCCTTGGATTTCTGGTGGAGTTGACTGGAAGGATGGTCATGCCTTTAGACAGGATGGGGAGCTTGGGAGGAAAGCAAATTTGAAAGGGAAAATTAATGGTGTTTTTTTTTTTTGTAAATATGTTGAGTTTGAGATAATTGTGCTCCAGGCATAGGCGCCCAACAAAAAGTTAGAAACTTGAGATTGGCAATCTGGAGGAGAGGTCTGGGTTGGAGGCAGGAATGCCAGCGTAATAGTTGAAATCATAGGAGTGGATGAAGTGGCCTAGAGAGAGAGTGAACAGAGGCAGAAGAGAAGCAGGGCAAGGGCCAGACCTTGAGGAATGCCCAGGATAGGGATAGGGGTAGAAGATAGCTCAGGTCGGAAAGGCAAGGGGAGAGAGTTGAGAGGAGATAGACAGTACACCAGTGGGGCTGCATCCTGCCTTGAGTTAGGGAGAGAAAAATGAAAACTAAGGAGACTGACAGATATGACAGTTGATGTTCTGTCTCAGAGGCTGATTGTATGAAAACTCTCACTGAAGTGTTTGGGGGCAGAATCCACATTGCAAGAGGTTAAGATGCGCTGGTGATGGAAGTAAGAGAGTGAGGGCAGACTCTCACTCTGGAAGAGTTTGGGAAGGAGAATAGAGAAGGAATGGTAAACTGAGGGAGTAGAGTCAAGAATGAATTTTTAGTTAGGAGAACAGAGAAGAGAGGAAGATTATTTAATGAACTGATTTCTAGAAATGATAGCAGGCTCTGAGATTGGGAACAGGGACACAGGGACAAGATTAAGAGACTCAAGAGAATCTTGAGACTAATACAAGAGAGACATTGTGTGAATGAGGTCTGAATCACGTGGAGATTTCTAATCTTAGTGTCTCTCTTTAGGTGGGCTCCACATCCCTTCCTGAAGACTGGAGATCAACTAGTTGAGTTGTGAGGACACAGAGTTTTGTGATTATTGACCTCTGCTGTACCTTACTGATATGGGGACTGAAGGCTCACACTCAAGCACCAAGAGCTTCCCCACAGATTGCCTGGCTTTTTAATTTTATGGTGTTTCCAAGAGTGAGGGATAGCTCTAACATCCCAGATAGGTTTTCTCTAGCCCCCAAACTAAAGCCAAAGAAATGTTTCATCTGGGAAACAAAAGTGCTATAGGAGCCTGACCTGGAAATAACTATTTTCTATCTGTCACCATCCAAGAGGAACAACTATGCTTTCACCCTCATCCCTAGCTCTCTCTCGATCTGAATTTCTAGATTGGAATCTGGATCTAGGCGATGGGACAGGAGAGTAAGGAGGGGTCAGGAAGCCTGGCATGTGTAAACTCAACACCTTGTCATGCTTATTGGGTACCAAAGACAACAGCATGTCCAGCCTCAGGCTAAGTGATAACAGATATAAGAGTGTTGGGTTTCCTGCCTTCATGGGACTTACATGGGACTTAGAGGATGTGCTACATAGGTG
Organism: Corynorhinus townsendii; assembly: GCA_026230045.1. Classification (NCBI taxonomy): domain Eukaryota; kingdom Metazoa; phylum Chordata; class Mammalia; order Chiroptera; family Vespertilionidae; genus Corynorhinus; species Corynorhinus townsendii. The sequence goes on along the minus strand of JAPDVU010000007.1, from coordinate 145,805,089 downwards.
GGGGAGACAAGAGTTCCTGGGCAAATGCAGACGTGCTAGTTTTGTGGTTCAGAAAGGAGAGGCAAGTTCGATGATGGCCAGAGTGGTTGAGAAAGGCTTCATGGAAGACAAAAGTGGGACTTTGAATGATGGGTAGTTAGTTGATGGCCAACCCAACATGCTGGAAACAACATGGCGAGTCTATGAGACAGTGAGAAGATTGGCCAGGCTGGAGGGGATTGTACTGGGGAGTGAATGGTGAGCAGTTAGGGTGAACCTGGTTTGTGGAGGGCTTTGAAGACAAGGCTGAAGAGTGTGGACTTTTTCCTGAGAGTGACTGGGAGCTTCTGGAAGTTATAGAAAAGAGGTCACAGGAGGAAGTCAGTGTTTTGGAAAGAGAATTGTCCTCCTTTTACTTTAGTTTGGCTGTGAAGAGCTAACGACCTCATGCAAGATACCTTGGCTGTGTTCCCTGCCTTGTGGAACTCACAAGAAGGCAGTTCTTCCTTCCTGTTTATCTTCGGAAACTTCCCTCAGGCACTTGGGTTTATTTCTCCAAATCCTGCAGAATGCAGGCTACTCTAGAGCTTGAGGGGAAAAACCTGTTTTTCAGATTTTTCTCTTCTTCTCTTTGCCCCTCACATTGGTCTCTTGCCCTGAGCCCCTAAGGATCTTGATAAAATTCCTCTTTGCATTTTCCCGATTCCCACGGAGATTTTAATGAAACCATCACCACCCATGGAAAAGCACCCAGTGTCAGACTGAAGGTTGAGAGGCCATTCATTCCAGGCTTCCTCTCCTTTCCTTCAGGGAAGTGGTGTTGGTGTTAGATAAATGCGCTGCCTCTTGACAAGATAACTGCCCATCACAGAGCTCCTTGAAGAAAGCCTAAAATAACAGTGACAGAACATGTGCCATGCTTGTGGGATACAAGGGCTGGTAGAGCAGAGAAAATAAACAGATTTTAATGTCAGCCTGAGAAGAGTTTATTATACACATCAGTGATTAAAATAATGACTTTTTTAAATGATGAAAAAGGCATTTTGGGGCCCTGTCAAATAGCAGCTGTGTTTCCTTGCAATTGCTTTTCTGGGGCCATAAAAGAGACACCTTGCTTTTTCAGTTCCCTGTGGGAAGTTTGGCAGGAGGCAGTGAACGCACTACACCCATTCTCCCCTTGCCCTCGGATTTTGCATTTTGGTTGAAATGCTTTGTGGGTCTTTGCTCTCCTGTTGGCTTTTCCAATTTCTCCATTTCAGTTCTTGGGTTTGCTATTGTCCTCCCCACCGCCCCCCAACCCACGTCTCATCTTCTCACAGCCTATTAAGGGAGGATTCACAGGGCCACATGGTGGGTGAAGGTGCCACTTGGCGTCATCTTTTCATTTTCTTTGAAAAAATTAGGCCCTTCTGAAATAAGTAAGAGGTATGACAGGAAGCTGCTGAGATAGTGGGGGTAAGTGGAGACCTGGGAACCTGGATCCCAGTTTTCCCACTCAGCTGGAGTTTTCTCATAGGGAAATGAGAATGCTGATTGTTCTATAGTGAAATCTGGCCACCTGTTGGCCCCTTTTTCCAGCATTAGGCTTGTCATTAGATTTCTGACTCATCACAGAGAAAGAAGCTTTAATACCCTTGACTATGCAGGTGAGGACCAGCAAGTGATTGTTTAGGACACTATTTGATCACATGCCTGATCGTGTGACCACACCCCCCCCCCCCCCCCCAGCCCCCATCACAGATCTCCTGTTCCCCTGCCCAAAAACTCTGAATCCACTTCATTTCTATTCTAGACCATCTTTCTTCCTTGGCTTCTGTACCTGCCAAAAAGGACCATGTTTGATCTGGAGCTAAAGGCAAATCCTCATCTGATGGCCTCCTATTCATGCCCATGGTGGTAGGGAGGATTATCCTCTGAGATTAAAGGTGGATTTTGCTCTAATACTCAGGAAGAGGCCTCCATCTGAAATGAAATGCTCAGCTATGGCTGACCAGTGATTAGTTTCTCATTTGGAAGCCTGTGCTCTACTGGGGACGGCCTGGGAGGTGGAGAGGGTGTGCACCCCTCTGCTGGTCTTGCCCTATCCTCTGGCCACCTAACATTCTGCTTGGCTCTGGTCCTGAGAGTTTTTTATTTTTTAATTTTGAACTCCAGAAAACTGTGGTCTGGCTGACACTAGTATTACCCTTTCTGCCTACTAATGCTCTGATCCTCTATTGGTCTTGGCCAAAATTTGGGTGAAAATCCATTTTTTTCTTCATCTAGATAAAGATGTTTGCTCTCAAAAGCCAAACCATAGAGGGGAATTAACAAACAGAATTCCACATCCCCCTACAAAAGCAAAGAAGTTAGAGGGAGCCCAGCCAGAGTGGCTCAGTGGTTGAGATGGACCGATGAACCAGGAGGTCATGGTTTGATTCCTGGTCAGGGCATATGCCTGGGTTGCAGGCTTGATCCTCATTGTGGGGCATGCAGGAGGCAGCTCATTATTGATGTTTCTATCTCTCACTCCCTCTCCGAAATAAATAAGTTATATATATATGTATGTGTGTGTGTATGTGTATATATATATATATATATATATATATATATATATATATATATATATAAGTTGAAGGGACAGAGAACAGGCTTCTGCTCTTTGCCCAGTGTGGGCTGCGTGGCGCCATGTAGGTGGCATCTCCAACCTCTTTTTCCACACCAGCCCTGGCTACCTCCCATGGTAGGTGGCTTCCACGCAGTGCCATCTTCACCTCGATGCCCTTGATCCTCACCTGCCTCCATTCCTAAGAGCTGAATAGAAGGAGCTTCCTATTTCAGAGCTCCACCCTTTCCTCGAGGGTCTCATTTCTGGACTGAATGGTCAGGCCAGCTCAGCTCACCACCCTAATTTCCGATGAGCTTTTTTTTTTTAATGAATCAGCACCCATATATTTCTGCAAGTGTTTAGAATTTGTCCCCAGGTTCTTTCATTGTGTGTGTATTTGATTTTGACAGTGAAAGAAATTGAGAACATTGAAACTCTTGAGCACTGCGTTTCCAGCCAGAGTGAATGAAGAACAGCATTTTGACAGAAGAAAGAGACCCGTTTCCAATGAGGTTTCGAGCGTGTCATCTCCCTGTAGATTTATTTCCAGTTTCTAGGCAGCTACAGTTGAAGTGGACCTCAGTCTGTACTGGATTGTTTTCCACAAATGCTCCATCAGGTGCCACAGGCAAATGTAATGTTTGGCTGGGTGTCAGGCAGGCCACACTCATTTTGTGGGCAAGCTTCTGGACAAGTGGTTAAAATAGGATTTTGTGTGTGATTATTTTCTCTATGGATTGTCATTAAAGTACCCAGATTACGGGTAGGTGAATTTGGTGGAATCTTTTTCTACTAGAATCCAAAATTGTATCTAGAATCTTATTTTAGCCAAGTTAATGTAATCTGGCTTGATATGAAACATAACTCTGCAGTTGGGGGTGTGAGTGAAGGGAAGAGGCTGTGTGGAGGGAGTGCCCGCCCCCTCGCTGAAGGCCTATGGCTTCCTGGGGGTTGGGGTGGGGTGGGGAATGAGAAGATTGATTTTGCCCAACATCTCTGCTAATGGTGTGGAGCTCAAGTAAACAGCAAGTTAATGGACTTCCCAGATATGTGCCATTGAGCAGCTGTTGCAGACTACAGTGAACACAGAAAAAATATTATAAAGGAAAAGAGAAAGGAAAAAGAAAGAGAGGAAGAGCTGGGGAGGGAGGTCTGCAACTGTAAGCAGGAAACAGCAAGGAAGAGGTTCAGTTTTTCAAATCCAAGTTCTTGTATCTGGGCATGATGACAAATGCATGTGTCCTAGGCACTCATCTGGAAAAAATCGTCCATCTGAGAAAGCCCCGAGGGTGACCCAGGGCAGGCATGTGGCTGAGACCTGTCGTTTCTTAGAGTCTGTTTCTGTGTGCAGAGGTGAACAGAACAGACGGTATGTCGAGATGTATGTGTGCTCACACCCCTTTTGAGAGAATGAGCATCCATGAACTTAAACATTCACCGTTAGTATTAGGTTAAAATTTATGTATTGTCAAGGAAGTAGAAACAAATTACACTTTGTCAGCTAATTCCAAGACCCATTATAAACTGGCTCCTGGTTTTATCTTTTTTAGCTTCATCTATTTCTGCTTTTACTGGACACCCTACACCGCAGGAAAGTGGTGTGGTTTGCTCTTCCCATAACATATTTTTCTTTCCCTCCGATTGCAAGTTCTGCCTCACATCTCCCTGCCCTCTCTTATCCTCCTCCCTGTCCTTCATAGGCAGAAGAGGGCTTCCTTCAGTCCCCAGAGATGTAATGCCCCTGTAGCCATTGCACATACCTGTGTTGGGGCATTTACCCCATGTCTTCTCATTATTCGACTTCTTATTTGTGTCTCTCCAGAGTTTAGGTGCTGGAATATAGGAACAAGACGGGCTTTTTTCCCCTCTGTCAACTCCAGCTTCTCAAATTGTCCCACTGAAACCATAAGAACTCAATAACCATTGGCTGAGGGCGGGGGTGAGTGAGTCATAAGGTGTGGTAAAGTGAAGGGGTGGAGGAATGGCCAGATGGGAGTACCACACAGAGCCCCATGGTTGAGGGGCTGGTGGTGGGGATGAGGGGCCCTGAGTCGCGGTAGATGTGGTTCAGCTGTCCTTATCTCTATACAGACCAAGGTTGCTATTGCTGTGTGACTGTTTCAAGTTGACCCAAAGGAAGCCTGCCATGTTTTTGATAGGCTTGGAGGATTTCAGAAGCAGATTGTGAGTACGGTGTTAAAGGTATGAAATTGACTCTTCAGAAGGTAGTGGCTTTGAGAAGAATGTGTTGTTGTTGCCAATTGATGAGGAAGGTGGGAAGTGAAAACCTCTCTGTGGGCCCTGGGAAGCTCTAGTGTGGATGTCACCTCTTGTGTCTGGTGGGAATGAAGGCACTGGGTTTCCCACACTGATGCAGGCTGGATGCTGTGGGGCTGGATGCTGTGGAGTTGAGGGAGCAGCACAGGGTGATTCTCTGGTTCCCAGTGATTGCCAGGCATAGGCTGGCCTGTACAGGGGATGCAGCAGCTGGGCCCAGCCTACGGAAGTCATGGGTCACAAGGTTAATGACTGCACTTAACTAACGAGGCTGCTTGGGGTTGAGGATGAAATGGTTACCTGAGTTTTTCTTCTCAGTATCAGAGGACCAACTTCTGAGTCAGGGGCTGTGTTAAGAGGTGGGGATCCAGCTGGAGCAAAGCAAAAGGGTCCTTGCCTTCCAGAGGTTTGCAGTCTGATGGCATAGAGAGACATCTATCAAATAACCCACAAACAAATGGAAAATTGCAAAGGTGATGAGGGCAATGAGGGAGAGATCCTGCGGTGGGAGTCTGTAGTAGGGAGTTTTGACTGGTCTGGGAGGTCAGGGACGGTTCCTTGGGGTCAGGATTCTTGAACTGAGATGTAAAGGAGGGAGAGAAGAGATCTGAAGCTGAGGGAATTATAGGAAGAAGCCTAGTACTGTATTTGTTGATGTGATGGATTTTCTCAAGATATTCAGGTCCCTGCCTCTGCTTGCCTGAGAGTAATCAAGGAAATGAAATTGAACTTTGCTTAGACTAGGACCTTGTAGAACCTGAAGTCATCACTGTCTCTCTTAGGTGGGTGTTATGAGTTGAATTGTGTCCCCCCAAAAGATATGTTAAAGTCCTAACCCACAATGCCTCAGAATATGACCTTACAGTATTTAGAATAGGGACTTTGCGGATGCAGTTAACTTATGATGAGGTCATTGGGGTGGGCTCTAATCCAATATGCCATATGAGGATGGAGGCAGGGATTGGAGTTCTGCTGCTACAAGACGAAGAATGCCTGGGGCTTCCAGAAGCCGGAAGAGGCAAGTTAAGATGCCATCCTAGAGGCCTTGCAGGGAACATGGCCATGCCAACACCTTGGGCTCAGACTTCTGGCGTCTGGAACTGCAAGAGAATAAATTTCTGTTGTTATAAGCCACCCAACTTGTGGTTCTTTGTTATGTAGCCTAGGAAAGTTAAACAGTGAGGAAAGAAAAAAACGAAGGGTTGTCTTGAAGATTAAAGATAACTAGTAATATATTTATACCCAGAACAAGGCCTGGGACATAAGAGATGCCCAGTGAGCAGTTACTAATCTGATCTTACTGTATAGAAAGCAGGGATAGGTTTCCTTTTGTTTGTTTTTTTTGGGTTGTGTGTATGTTTCATTGTTTCTGTTTATGAAAAAACCGAAGTACTCAAAGGCTAAATTGGATTGTCTTATATGTAGTATATAACACTGATAGCCACTCTTCTCCATGTTAAAAGAAAATGTCTTTCTCAGTCCTCTAATGGTCAGGTCTTCAGCCCTTTATTAAAATGCTGGTGCCCTGGAACATGGGTCACAGTGACCCACAGACACACTAATGACTGATCCTTTGGCGGGGGCGGAGGGGGGGGGCAGTTTTATGCAGAGCTTACTGGGGCAGTCAAGGACTGATGTACAGAAGAGGCATTCCAGAAGGGATAACAGTGAAGAAAGCAAGTTTTGTCCACTTCACACGTTAACCCAGGCATGGCCCCAGATGAAAGCAGAAGTTGTCTCATTGGTCCAGGCTGCTTCCTATTCCTATTTAAATTCTAGGCTTATAGAGGCCTTTTACATTGGTGTTTTAGAAAACATCTGGATTCTTAGAAATATCGGTGAGTTTAGGTTATTTTCTTCCTTCCTCCCTTGGCATCTAAAATTTAGGAATAGTCAATACCAAGATGAGTAAACCTGAAGTGAGGAGTCAACCCCTGAAGATGGATGCAGAGATCAAGCTGGTTTCATAGCTGGTGAGGAGGCTTTGGTGTCAGGTGGCCTGGCATTCCAGTCCCCGCTCTTGAACATATGATGTGTATTTTCTCACTGTCAGTTACCTCGTCTGTAAGATAGGGTTGTTAATACCTGCCATTACCAAGCAGTTCTTGTAGGGATCATCTGATGAGATAGCAGCTGCAAGGTGCTTAGTTGCTTGTTGGATGTGTTCATCCTGAGCTGTGGGCTTTACACCTGCTGAAGGCTGGTCTTTAGGATCTAGGTCTTCTTTTTCCTCTCTATTTTTTTCTGGCTTTGTTGAGGTATTCTTTAAGAAGAGGAGGAAGAAGGAGAAGAAAAGATAAAAATATGAATAATAAAATGGCAATAAATACATATCTATCAACAATTGAATCTAAAAATCAAAATAAATGAAAAAGAAATCTAATGAACAGAATAAACTGATGAATAAAATAGAATCAGAGGCATGGAAACATGGAACAGACTGACGAATCTCAGAGGGAAAGGGGGTGGGGGGTGGGAAGAGATTAACCAAAGATCTTATATGCATATATGCATTACCTATGGACACAGACAATAGGGTGGTGAAGGCCTGGGGTGGGGCGGGAACTGGGTGGAGGGGCATAATGGGGGGAAAAAACAGAGACATCTTTAATATTCTCAACAATAAAGATTAAAATAAAAATAAAAAGAAAAAAAGAAAAAACATTCATTTATCTGTTGATGGACATTTAGGTTGTTTCCATATCTCAGTTGTTTAAAGCACCTAGTTCTGCTCTTGGTCCCATAAATACTGTATTTGTTGAATAACTGTTGAAGGAGATTTAGCCCATGTTCTGCAACAGTAGCATCCAAATTATGATTTTTTTAGTAGTAGGGATTCCCCTCCTCTTTTCTTTTTCAAAATAAAGCTCTAGGGGAACCCCAGCACATATAGTAAATTTTAGAGGAACTTCTCTTGTTGAAAGCAGGGCAAAGACTGCCTCTCTTTGTCCCCATTGCTTTCCTTCATCACAATATTTTAGAAGGAGCATTTGAAAACCTTACACTGAGAGTAGAGACTGAAAACTCTACTAGAACTGGAAGGAATTTCTGCTTTTTGGGTGTTTCTTTTGCTTCAGGAAGTTAGTTCTTATTCTTTTTTTTTCAGTTCTTATTCTTAACTAAAAATCTTAGTTTATCCCAGCTGGTGTGTGTGGCTCAGCAGTTGAGCGTTGAACTAGGAATAAAAAGGTACCCAGTTTGATTCCTGGTCAGGGCACATGCCCGGGTTGTGGGCTTGATCCCCAGTGGGGGGCGTGCAGGAGGCAGCTGATGGATGATGTTTCTCTCATTGATGTTTCTATCTCTGTATCCCTCTCTCTTCCTCTTTCTCTAAAAATCAATGAAGATCTTATAGTTTAGCTATCCTTAGTAAAGGGGAAACATGTGTGGCCTCAAATAAATGTGCAATTATTTGTTGTGTCCCTGGTGATTGTTGTTATGTGTTCCCCACCTGAGTTAGAGTCCACATTGCCGTTTCCTTTCCTTCTCATTTCCTTTTATTCCGTGGCCCACAAACTACTTGATTAGAAGCTCCTGGAGGGTAGAGGCACCACATGCGTTACCTCCAGAGCACCTCCCATTAGAAGGACAAAGGCCTTCCGATTATGGAACTGACTCTTTGGATTTGCTTTAGTTCTGCCTCCTAAATAGAAAGCTTCACTTGTTCCTGTAAAGATTCTTTCCTAGAACATTTTTTTTTTTTTTTAAAGACAATCATTGGGCTTCTGTCTTATTCTTGGGAAAGCTATCTTCAACCATGCAGCCTGTTCACTCGCAGCAACACATTCATATTCTTTCATCCATATGCTCACAGAAGATAAAGCTAAAGTAGCTTGATTTATAGTACAAGTATTAAAATGACAGATAGATCTCCAAATGTCCAATGATTGGAATAGTGCAGATTTAAATTCCACCAAGATTAGGAGGCATTATTACTGACAACATTATTATTCTATCCACCCACCCATCCATCCATCCATCCATCCATTCATCCATCCATCCATCCTTCCAACATTTATTTAGCATTTACTTGGTACAAGTCCAGAGACATATCTGCATAGAAAAGGGCCAATGAAGTCATGGCAGGGAGCAGCATATAGTATTTGAAATTATTAGGATTTTACCTCCATTTCATTTCATTAATTCTTTTTAGGGTTAAATACAGAAAATAAGAACCCCACTGTGTGCTTTTGTTAGCAAATCCTACAGTGACTTTTCTGTATGAAATGTGACTTGGGTCTGAGTTTCCTCAGCCTGGCATTCTGGTGTGGTGACATGGCCTTTGCCAGGATAGCAGCTTGATTCCCAATACTAACCCACCAATAAACTATCCAGGTTTCTCATCTCCTATCTCTCAAAAATGGGCATCATGATGCCAGTCTTGTAGAAGGTTTGTGAGAATGTAATGACTGCTATGGCATCGGGCATGGGTGGATACTCAGCAAATGCCAGTCTTCCTCTTCCCTCTAATTTGTCAAGATTATAAACAAGATACTGTAACAACAGAATATTAAAAAACCTTGATAATACAGGGTGGGACAAAAGTAGGGTAACAGGTGTGAGTAGATGAAACACAGTTTATTCATGTATTATTATTTATTAATTATTGTATTACTAGTGTTCTGGTGCATGGATTTGTGCATGTAGAAAAGAAATTTATTAGACGAAATATTTTAATATTGCTACTCACATCTTGCTAAATAGGATTCTACTGAGTCTTCTACCTACCTACTCCAGGACTTCTGTGAGAATCAAATGAGATGAGGCACGGGAAAACGCTTCACAAACATTTGGTTAAATTGTAAAATGTTTGCACCTGGCTATAAAGCAAGCTGGGTTCCTGGGCTGAAGAAACTCCAAGGAGGCTAGTCGCTAGGGAGAGGAAGATGGACGTTGCTATGTGACATCATTACCCGGCTCCCACAGCCACCGTTTCTGGGCTGGGCTGAAGGCTGCATTTTGCACCAGGGGTCTTTGCAGTGTTGGCTGTGATTTGGTGGGGTGTTGCTCTGGGGTGGTGGCAGGGCCTGTGTCCCACTTGGGGGAAGCCGAGTGTTGGTTTGTGGGTGCCAGGTCCACGGTGCTGTTTATTTTTAAATGACCAGTGCACGTCATGACAGCTCCTGCATTGAGTGTCTGCCCCCTGGTGGTCAGTGCATGTCATAGCTACCTGTCGGATGGACTGACCCTTAGTCTTTTATTTATATATATATATATATATATATATATATATATATATATATATAAATTTTATTTTTTTTTCATACAAACAACTGTAAACCTAGTTTTTCCCAACCCTTTATAGTTCAGTGCCACATTTTTAGCTCCTATTTTACCTTTGTTGGATGGGAGCATAGAAGGTCCCCTCTTATCCCCAAGGCAGCCATGTGGCACTGATGAGCCAATGGAATGCAGTCTTTGCGAAGTATAAAGCTCACAAGTGCCTGGGACTCGCTGTCATTACTATTTGGATACGTTCAATTTCAGTTCCTTGCTCAGTATTTTTCTGGGAGGTGTATCTTTTTATTCCACGCTTATTGCAGACTTTGTCTCTGGATCTGTGGAGCTTGGCTCCATGCAACTCCAGGGGCCTGAACTATTGATGCACTCTGGGGACATAATTTTATGTGGGGAGAAGCATCAACCTTTATTTCACCTGCTTATAATTCTAGTGGCAGAAAAATTTGGCTCAGACTTTCCAAAATAAACTCACCTTTGGGTTGAGTCCAGGAGTGGAAAATTTTAGCTGGAAACAACGGCTTGTCAGAAAACATAGGAGTGACGGCAAACTGGGGCATATGTACCCATCATAGAAGGCAGCGTGTAACTCTCCACCTACCCCCCCTCCTGTCCCCCCCCCCCCCCCATCCCCTGCCCTCCCTGAGTATGTGTTATAGGCTCAATGGAAGGAAAGAGGCAGGAAACTTCTTAGGAACTGTCTGTTTTTTTCCACTGTCAGACCAACCTCAAGGCTTTGGCTTCTGGAGTGATGGGTGGCCTTGCTTTCATTTTGCGGGTTTGATTGCATTTCACTGTGTAATTATTCCTCTCACCTGAATGTCTTTTGCCATGATGGCGGTATAGGTAGCTTTACCAGACATAATTCCTGTAATCCATGAATGTTGAAAGAAGGTATTATTTTCAGATCAAATGCTGCTGATCTGATGAAGCCTGGTCTTGCCTTAGAGTCGAGGATGAAGAGTTTGTCCAGGGCAGTGGCTGGAGGAATCCAGGGCCTTTTGAAAAAATGGTTCTGAGTTGTGGTGCTGAGCTTTCAAAACTGTTAGACACATCAAGTGAGATGTACCTGGCTTTTCGTCCTTTGTCACACAGCTCATTCTAGCAGACAAAGGGATCTCTAGTCTTCTTTGAATTTTCCATTGTTCGAGGATTAGAAACCATTTCTACCAGGGATTTCTCCTGAATAGAAGCATGTCCAGGTGAAAGCATGGGGGTGGGGTGGGATGGGAAGGAATGGATGCTCTGGGGGAGAAAGATTCTGAGTTGATGCTGGCGTAGAAATGCCACGGGGCTCGTGGCAAGGACAGTGCTTAACAGCTGCTATTTCCCTTGGCAAGAGAAGGAGACTATGAAGTGAAATATTACACAGAATAACCCTAGATTCTCACTAGACATCCCCCCCCCCCCCCCCCAGAACAAGTAAATACACAGTGATGGCAATGAGAAAAGGAGGTTGTGGACATGCCCTGTCTTTCTTTATTCTCATCTTCCCCGGCTTGGTCCTGAGTTCTCCATGCCTGTGGTTCAGGCCTCACCTGGTGGTTCTGCTGGGTCAGGGGGACTTGAAGCAGGATGTCTACCAGTCTGTGGAGTTAGGCACCTGGGAACCTGGATGCAGTCCTTGCAGGAGCTGGATCGGATGCAGATGATCTTTGCTCTTTTTTCTGCGTTGAATTAAGTTTGCAGGTGTCCCTGTCTCTGCTGTCTCATCCCAGCCAGGTCTTCTCTCCTGTTCATCCCGGGGTAGAATTCTGTGTTGGCTACAGGACAGGTTGGCCCCACCCCAGTGAATTCAGTTCCAGCAGAAAGAAAATGGGAACCCCTGTCTTCTGTGAGAGACTCTGAGAACACTGCAGGGGATTCATAGGTTGGAAATTTGATCATCAATAGCAAGAAATACCCTTTATTTGAACTGTGTCTTTAGTTATTGAAGTGCTTTCCCATTTTGTACAACTGTGAGGGGGGAGCTGGGGTCCAGGGTGGTTAAGTGATTTGCTGAAGATCCCAGGCTGAAGAAGTGATGATAGAAATAAACCTGTTTTGCCTTTCACAGGTCAGAGGGAAATGGAATCGTTTTTTGACTTTTACTTGGGAACTAGCTGATTTCACCTCTAGGACTGGGGTCCTGGCCAACTATATAATTCTGTGATTTTTGGACTGTGTATTCCTCACCAACAAATATCACATTTGAGTCTATGAGAGCTGGCCTCTGATGAACGTAGTGGGAGTCTCTTGTGGATTACAGCTCATTATTTTGCTTGTTATTCCTTGATTAGAGCATGTGTCCCAGAACGTACTGGACTGCGTCTGGCACAGGCCTATGCCCAGTGCCTACCTCTTAAGTGTAGAGGCTGCTGCACTGCTTCTGCTCTTCAAGATGGAGCCTGCACTAAGATTGTAGTTGTTATCAAACCTCTGAATCTGCTGGAGAGGCAGGAAGGGTGAGTGGATAATAACACCTCATGTTCCCATACAAAACGTCATGCATTCTAGAACCATTTAAACATTGATTCTCGCATTCTAACTTCATTTATTATCTCCATTTGACAAATGGGGAGAAAATGGAGACCCAGAGAATGTGTCACTAGCTCAAGGTCACAGAGCAAACTAATAGCTGTCTTTGCTGCTTGTTCTTTCCATCGTGCTGGCCCCTCTTGGGGGATCCTTTCTCTGTCCCCTGAAGGCAAGGCGTTTGTTCCCTTCCAGCATTTTCCCTGGGCCCCCCATTTTTAAAATGCTGCAGTGGGGAAGGGAGAATGTTTTCTTCTGAGGTTTCTCCTATCTGGGACAAAGAACGTGAAGAATATATAAAGGGTAATATACAAATCAACTAAATGGCAGAATGACCGGTCGCTATGATGTGCACTGACCACCAGGGGGCAGATGCTCAATGCAGGAGCTGCCCCCGGTGGTCAGTGTGCTCCCATAGAGGGAGCGCCGCTCAGCCAGAAGCCGGGCTCATGGCTGGCGAGCGCAGTGGTGGTGGCGGGAGGGGAGATGGCTCTGTCTCTCCCCTTCTTGGTTCCTCCTGCAAAGCTGAGGAGTGGCCTGGGAACCCCAGCTGCAAAGCTCCAGTTAGTCAAGCCACGACATTCCTGCCATAGGCCTCCTGCAGGTCCCATTCATCCCCTCTCTGTATTCAGCAACCATGTATGGGGGCAGTGTTACTCTGTGCAGGCCATGTGCCAGGAATGCTGGGGATGCCCCAGGGAGACACGGCACAGTCCTTGTCCTCAGTGAGTTCTGTCCCTCGCACTCCTCCCTGCATGTCATAGCTTGGACATCGAGGGCCATCAGATTCCCTTTTAAGTCTGCCTGCAGAGCAAGCCGTTGACTTAAGCTGGAGCTCCAGACAGGACCATCCAGCTCCACAGAGCACAGCTGTGAGGTCGATTATAGCAGAAATGGCTTATGTTTCCATCAAAGCCTATTTCTTCTAATTCCTGGGAAAACAGCTAGACTATATCTCTCAGTGTCCCTTATCGCCAGGTGTGGCCATGTGGCTTAATTCTGGGCAATGGAAGGCAGGTGAAAGGGATAAAACTGCCCCTTCTAGGCCAGCCCATAAGAACCTCGTGGGCAAATGCTCCATTTGCCTTCCCCTTCCGTTGGTTTGGAGCAGCCATTTGCCATCTTGGGGGCCATGGGTGGAAAGTGTCAGAGTACAAGGGTTCTTCAGATCTCTACTTAGAGGAGAGCCACTCCCGGGGGGATAGGAGCAATAGTTTGGACTTCGATTGCACTGAGACACTGAGATTTGGGGATTTACCTCTTTCCCTAATATGCCAGTTTCAGAAACGGAGACACTGGCTTAACTCAGGAACCAGGAGTCAGTCTGGACCAGACAAGTGAGACTGTGGAACTTCTTGGGTTGCCCAGACCTGGACTAGTGCCCAGACCTGGAGCCACTCCTGGGTGTGAAAGCGTAGGAAGTGAGGCCCCCAACCCCCACTTCCAAAAGAGGGACTTGGGCCCGAGGCCTCCAAAGCCTGCCAGAGCTTGGCGGCAGGTGCTGGTCACAGCACGTGGGCTGGGGCTAGCGCACTAGGAGGCCCTACCAGCTCAGCATGGTGGCTGCTTCAACCAGGCTGGGACCTGGGCTCTTGGCCTTCCTGGGGCGAGACCAGGAGCCTGTGTGGTGTAAGATGGTCCGGCTCCAGTGGCTTTTGGTTCTTGCTCCATTCCCTACAGCAGCCGGCCATGTGACCTTGGACAAGGTTCTTCTCTGTTCCTCAGCGCGATTCTTTTCCTGTTTCGTGGGCTGGTGTGGGCTAGGTGATTTCAGACATGTCTCAGTGTGAATTTTGAAAACTTGAGTATAGACCATCTCCCAGGAGTTTTGAAAGCTCCTGGGCCAATCTATACTCTTAAGGCTGTGGTTCTGCTTTGTATAGTTGCTATGTTGAACAGGGTGTTGGTGAATAGCACTGTTTTATGGTGACACTAAATCAGTAACTTTAAAAAATTCTAAACTCTTTCAAAAGAAATAGAAACATCTCATCCCACACCCCTGCCTCCATGAACCTAGACATTATGGTCTCCTCCACCATCAGACATAAGATGTCTCCTGTTTTCCCCCAGCCCATTTTTCTTATTTAATAAACACATATATAGCACTGCCTAGGTGTCCGGCATTGTCCTCAGAGCTCTCTGTATATTAACTCATGTAATCCCCATAACAGCCTGATTGATGACAAGGGAGGAAACTGAGGCCTAGAGAGATTAAGGAGCATGCTGAGGCTCCCAGCTAGTAAGTGGCCAGGCTGAACTTTGAACCCAGGAAGTCTGGCTTTAAAGTCCATGCCCTCGATGATTGTGATACGCAGCCTCTTGTAAGTGTTCCTTCCAGGTTCATGCATCCCCCAGAGCCTCTCACATGCCCTCATGGGGTTTGGCTCTCCTGCTTCAGAATCACTGCCCTAGATGGTCTGGTCTCAGATGAACCTTGGTGAATGTATTTCTTAGCTCTCTTTTCTTCTGTACAACTTCCTGCGTGCTTTCCTCCTTATGAAGTCTGTCCATAGATGAATGGTTCCATGATCAGGCCCCAGGTCAGGGCTCTCACTTATGAGATGTGGCAAGAGAAGGCTCTGGACACTGTGGCTCCAGCATGGCCCAGAGTGTGCCCCGGGCCTGGGAGCTGCTGTCACAGGGATTTACAGCTATTCCTCGATGACATCTTATTTTTGCCAGGACTGATCAGCAAGGCCTGGGCCTGACTAAGATATCATTGTTCTCCACCCCTGTTCTCGGGGCTGAGGCCTGTAGACCCTCACCCCCAAGGAATCGGGGTGTTTTACTGCTTGGCCAACAGGGCCTGATTTGTCTGCCAGACTGAGCCAGGGGTGCTGGGGAAGAAGGGAACTTGCCTTCTCTCTTCTCTGCTTACCCTTGGGTGGGAAGATCCCACCAGGCAAGACCTGTTCCACTGATTGTCTGCTGCTCTTCGTGTTCAGCCTTCCTTCCAGGTTGCTGCTCCCTTCTGGGCCCTCCCTCTATTTTTCATAGTTTTAGAATGCAGGGAGTGGGGTGAACAGTGAAGAGCACAAACTTTGCTGTCATCTAGAACCAGGGTTCAATGTACAACTCTGCTGCTTATTAGATGTGTAACCTTGGGCAAAGTATCTGTCTTCTCTGTGTCTGTTTCCTTATCTACAAAATAGGCATAAAAACAGTGCACAGCTCATAAAATTATTGTGAGGCCCAAGTAATACACACAGGCTGCAGGGCGCTTACCACAGTGCTGGGATGTTACGAGCAAGAGTCGGTGGACATTATGACCAAGAACAGGCACTGGGGCCAGACAGTCTGGATGCAAATTACAGCTCCATTACTTACCACCCATGTGCCCAGGTGTGGGTTACTTAACCTCTCTGTGCCTCAGTTTATTTTTCTGAAAAATGGGGATAATAAAAGTCTTTATTTCACAGGATTGTTATAAGGATTAAATGGATTAGTATCTGTAAAGTACTTAGAACAATGCCTGCTGCCTAGCAAATGCTATCCAAGTATTTGCTTACATGAAATACATAAGAACTCAATATATGTTGGCTATTATTTTTATTATTTTCTCATTATTATTTATAACTTTATCATAATTCTCATGAAGAAGGCAGGACAAATACTATTATTTACTCTGCAGGTAAAAGGTTAAGTGATGGGAGCAGATTCCCATTCAGCCCATACTGTCATTTGCCTGAGGAATTACACTTTCTTCTCACTGGCCTCTGTGCCTCCAGGTGCTCCTGTTAACTTCTCACCAGCCAATATACTGCCTGACCCGGTCCTCCCGACACCTAAATCTGGTCATGCCATTCCGTTTAATGCCCCTGATGGAAGTGTGTCTGCTGTTGGCCTCCAGGGAAGTTGCTCTTCCTGAGCAAGGCCAATGAGGCTCTTTGGCCAATTGGTCCTGGCTAATCCCACTGACTTTAAAGTTCCTTTATGATCTATCCCACCTCCAGGATCTGGGCATGCTGTTCCTTTGGCCTAGAATGGCCCTTCACTTTTTCTCCATCCAGTGAAGCCCTCCTTCAAGTTTCAGCCCAAATGCCCCCTCTTCCTTCCTCTTGCAGAATGGGGTCAGGCTTTTCTCCCCTGGACTCCCAGCTATGCGGCTCTGGAATCCCAATGTGGTTTGTTTAAGAGACATTCAACTCCCCCAGTACATTTCCCTTTCCTCTATGGGCGTCATTTGTCTTTGTATTCACCCCAGATGCCTACTTCCTGGAGCTCCGACGTACATCTGGCACCTGGCAAATGCTGGATAATTTTGGAAGGATGGGTAATGATGAGAATTACAACACCACCACCTTGCATCTCCAGTGCATGCCATGATTGATCTCAAAGCTCTCAGGCCTTTGCACTTTCCCAGACCTGGTTTGTGCTGGCTTTCAGTGCTGTCTTTAGTAATGAGCTCGTCTCTCGGGCCTCAGTTTCTCTACCTGTAAATGATCTGCAGTCACTCTCATCCCAAAGATCTTATAAAAGTGAAGTGGATACTCATTGAAGAATGTGTTTGGAATGACGTGCTAGACATACAGAGGCATCATTGTTCTGCACATCTCGCCCTTGGACTGCATAGCTGATTACCTTGCCAGGTAGGAACAGCCTCAGGAGAGCACAAGCCTGGGGTGGCTGATAATGTGTATGTGTCCGTGCTCCACATAATTGTGCAACGCCTGGTGGAATCGGAGAGCTGCAAAGACACTTATGGCCTGTGTCGCTGCTAGGATATGTGTCTTCCTGTGTTACTGGTCAGGAGGCCAGGCCCATGGGGAGCCATCCAGTGCACAGGCAAGCCCTGTTGTAAGGAAACTCAGTATATGAACATTCAAACCAAGATAGCACTGGGGAGGGGGGGGGGGTCATTAATGCAATAAAAAACAGTTCTTCATTTGAAGAAAGGATCCATGGGTAGTTCTTGTTATAGAAACCCATATATATGTATGGGTTGAAAAATTAAAATCTGCATAATAAAAAGCTTGGCAAGGAATGGGAAAGACAGAAGGCCCTAAAGCTGTGATATTAGTATCCACTGTTGGCAAATGAGAAATGAATATAAAACACCTCCGAAAAAGCAAGTCTCTCTGAACATAGATCTGGATTTGCAGACATTCCACCTGTAGGCACCTGTTTCAGAAGTAGGTCTGTGGTTTTAACAGAGGGACCCCATACAATGCACTTTTATTCCATAAAGCATTGGTTTGCAGACTTTTTGCATTTCTTAAAACAATTAAATACATCCATTCCCTCTACTCCCCCCCTCCCCAAAAGGGGAGAGCAACAACCTAAAATTAATCCTCTATTAATTTTACCAAGTAAGAATAAAAAAATAAATTTACTATCATATTTTTTTTCATGAATAAACAGAGCATTTTAATTCAGTGATTGAATGGGCATTTATTGAGAGCCAGCATGCCCCAAACACTGCTAGATAGTAGCTATTTAATAGCAGACAAGACAGGCATGGCCTCTGCTCTAAGGAGAATTAGAGTTGGTGGGGGATCGGCACAAAACAAACCACACATAAGTGCATGTTGTAAGAAGGGCTCTGAAAAAAAGCAAGGGGGATGAGATCAAGGTGAGGAGACGTGGCTTGCCTTTCAGGGGCAGGGCCTCTTTATCGAAGGTACAATTAAATTGAGACACAGAGGGCCTGGCCAGTGTTGCTCAGTGGTTGAGTGTTGACCTATGAACCAGGAGGTCACGGTTCAATTCCCTGTCAGGGCACACACTTGGGTTGCAGGCTTCATCCCTAGTGTGGGGTGTGCAGGAGGCAGCCACCTCTGCCAGGACTTTCTCTCAATCATTGGTGTTTCTCTCTCTTGCTCCCTCTTCCCTCCTCTCTGAAATCAGTAAAAATATATTAAAAAAAAAAAAAAAAGAAGGAGCTGATATGGAAAAGGCAATAAGTGTTGTAGGCAGTGGAAACTGCATGTGCAAAGGCACTGAGGTTGGAAAGGACTTGGTGTGCTCAAGAAAGAAAAAAAGTCTGGACAGGCATATCTCAGGATAAAGGATGGCTCTTTAAGTTAAATACAATCAGCTTTATGCAAAACTCACAACAATGTCTGTCTTTATGTCTTCCTTCCTCTCTCCCTGCTTCATCCTACTGTGGCCTAGTAAAAGGTTTTCTTGGCCCAGCACTGTTAAGCCTGATAGAGGTCATGTCCTTTCCATGTGAGGAGCAGAGATCATGTGGAGAAAGCATGGGGAGGGGTCAAGCTTAGACTTAGCAGATGTCTTCACTGACTCAGCGGGGGAGGGTGGGTGGGTGGGCCTGGAGCCTGCTGAGCCTGTCCTGGAATCTCTTGGTGTTCTTGGAGTCTAATTTCTGTGTCCCTCAGAACCGAGGCGGACCCAAGGCCTTGGCCACTGGCCCGAGAGTATGAATAACTGTCATGTAGGTGAGTAAGCAGGCACAGTCTGGGCGTTGGGGCTGAGTGGACAGCCACAGGCCGGCTCACCTCTTGGCCTAAAGGCTTCCAGCATTTGCAGGTTCCTCCCAGGCTTTGTTGTTTTCCCCGAAACAAGCTGGAATGGTTCCCTGGCAGAAAAGGAGACTGGCTTTTCCTCAGGCAAATGACCCAAAGCTTTGAATTGAATGAATAACTCATTCACTCACTTAACAAATATTTTTTAGTGCCAACTGTATGCAGCTGTGTTTGGTACCATCCGATGACCCCGGTCTGCACCTTGTCATCATTTGTCATGGACTGTCCCCAGGGGATTGGTCATGTCCCCTCTGCCAGGTTCAAGCTCCTGGTGGCAGAAGCTTCTCTTCTGTTCTGATCCCCTCAGTACTCAGTGCCCCTTGACACCCCCTGTAGGTGCCAGTGAATCTCAAATTATGTCACCGTCTTTTGGAGCCTCAGGGAAATCAGTTGGTTTTTCTCTCTGACCAATTCTGGCCCTTCCTTTCGGAGGAAATCTTTTCCCTCCTGTTTTCATCCTCGTCCCTCATTGTCATGGAGCCTCTGAGGAATAAGGGACTTCTACCTTCTCTTCCAAAGTCTTGATTTCTTCTGGAATTTTCTACGAGGGTTCGTCTACTGTCTCCATACAAACAGCCTACTGTATTCTAAGGAGTCCAATGGTGAAGGGATGAAGAAGGGGTGAGTGGGGAGGGGAGGACCACATATGGGTGGGTTCTGAGAGCCTCCTGCCTTCCCTGCACCAGCTTGGGCCTCACAGGCCTGGGAGGAAGGTGTTGTTGTCACCGTCTTGCAGAGCATGGGATGTGAACCATGTTGCCCAGGGCCACTCAATGCTCAGTAGTGGAGCAGGTCAGGCCTGGGTCTGTTAGACTCCGAGCCGTGTGTACACCATGGAGCCTCACTTCCTGCGTTGGTTCCTGGGACACAATGGCTTGGGATGGGGGTTGCTCGTTGTTTCTCATCATGGCCCAGGTTACCTTGTGTCTCCCTGCTTCTATCTCTTGGCTGCTAGTTTGATTTTTCTCCCTTCTTGCCATCTCTCCTCACCACATAAACCATCTTTCTCTGGTGACTCCTATTTTTGGGGCAGGATGGGGTCTAATGGTTTGGGTCAGGTTGGGCAGTGTTAGTTGATGGCAAACTGAAGTCCACAAAGGCTGTCTTTATTGCTGGTCCTCTCTTTTTTCACCTCGCCCCATGGGCCTCTTACCTCAAAACATCCCGGAGCCCTTCCCTCCTGGGTTGAGGCCCAAAGATCTCTCCTCCCAGCACTTTGCCCCACATTCTCAGCTGAGTGTTGCCTGTTGAGATCCTGTTTTAGTTTTTAACCAAGAAAGTGCCTTTTGAAGCCTGAAAACCCTTTCTCTCCCTTGTCTCTCTGTACTCGTCTCTTATTCACCTTCAGTTGTCACACAAGGGCCCAGGCAGAACTAGCATCCTTGGAAAGAGTTCTTTCTTCAGCTTTCAAAGGTCAAGGCTAATGCCTTGGTGATAGTCTGGCTGCCCCAACCTGCTCACAGTCCTTGAGTGATGCATGGAGCTCCCACTGTGACTGCGTCCAAGCATAGTCTGGGCCTAGCTGAGGATGATGTAACTGCTGGGAGGGAGGAGGATCTTCATTCTCTCATTTGCCTCCCAGAGTGCAGCTTCTCTGGCTTGCAGGTTGTTGTGTGTCTGTCTCATTGACTAGGAAGAAGAGCTGGGGGCCTGTGAGTTAAGGAACAGCCTTCAGATTCCAGCCACTTTGGAATGGCTGTCACTCACTCAATTAATCAGCCCTCTACCTACCTACTCAGCATCCATCTTTTTCTATCTATTTTTCTACATGCGTGTACACACAGATACATACACGTTTTGAAGCGTTTGCTTGCATAGGGAAACCTACTCTCTATTTATACGTTTGTGCTCTCCCTAAGGCATAATTCACGCTTCTAGCAGATCTGCAGGTCCCACGGAGCATAATGTGTCCCTTCTGTCTGAGTTCTTGAATGCATCTGGACTTCAGGAAAAGGATCCCAAGGCTTCTTTCCTAGCAGCTTGTGTTTTTCATTGGAATGATAATATTCAGCCCACTGACCTCCTCTGTGGGACATCCACACTCTTGATTTTGCCCCTGTGATGGGGACTCCTGAGGGTAAAGAGGCAGCGGAGGGGGGCCCAGTACCCACTGGCCTGGCTACTTCCACAAGCTGTCATTGATTTTTGAGCAAATGAGGGTTATACTGCGCAAATGGCCTCATGTGGTGGTTAACTAAGTGAGTCGAGGACATGGCAGGAGATGCCTGTTGTCACAGGTTCGCTCTCTGGATGACTGGCCTTCTTGCCCTGTCCCAGGTTGTATCTGGTGGACGTTAAAGGAAAAGCTGCTTTTGTGAGCAGAGATGGGCTCCCTGTGGAGGCTGATGGCTGGTTGGCAATATTCCTTTCAGGGTGGCATTCATGATTTTGGTCAATTTTCCAAGATTCTCAGACATGAGACGAAGATTGAGGGTTTATAGGGTTCCCACCCTCAACACCATTGGCGTGTTGGACCAGTTAATGCTTTGTTGTGGGGGCTGTCCTGGGCCTTTTGGGGTCGTTAGCAGTGTCTTTGGCCTCTACCCACTAAATGCCAGTAGCACCTCCTCCCTAGTTGTGACAGCTAAAAATGTCTCTAGCTAGACATTACCAAATGCCCCCTCCCCACCCTCTACCCCCAGGTCCAAATGCCCCTAGTTGAGTACCACTAGGTTAGAACATGAGAGAGGCTCCAGCCTTTTGGATAGAGTGAACAGTACCCAAGTGGTTGCAATTAATTTATGAAGTCAGTGTGCCAGTTCCTCAAGTTACACAAGGAGACTGGGTGTTATGCCAACTGGGATTCTAGGGTCAGTTCACCATCCTGTTCTAGATCTGGAGGCTGGCTCTGCAGAAGGCCCATCTCTAATGCTGGCATCAGAGACAGGAAAATGAGTTCAGTGGTTCCGTGGTTTAATCTGGGGTTCTGAGGAGCACTAGTTCTGAGGGCTATTAATGGTTGTTTCACAAAGAAAGGGTTCTGTTCTAGCCTAGCCGATGTTTCTCAGTGGATTGAGCATGGTCCCATGCACCAAGAGATCACCAGTTCGATTCGATTCCTGGTCAAGGGCATATGCCTGGGTTGCAAGCTCTGTCCCCAGTAGGGGGTGTGCAAGAGGCAGTCAATTGATGTTTCTCTTTCCCTCTCCCTTTCTCTCTTTAAAATCAATAAAAACATACACACACACACACACACACACACACACACACACACACACTAGAGGCCCGGTGCAGGAAATTCATGCACAGGGGGTGTGTGTCCTTCAGCCCAGCCTGCACCCTCTCCAATCTGGGACCCCTTGAGGGATGTCCGACTGCCCGTTTAGGCCCAATCCTACTTCACAATCTAGGACTGCTGGCTCCCAACTGCTCGCCTGCCTGCCTTCCTGATTGCCCCTAACTACTTCTGCCTGCCAGCCTGATCACCCCCTAACCACTCCCTGGCCAGCCTGATTGATGCCTAACTGCTCCCCTGCCAGCCTGTTTGCCCCTAACTGCTTTCCTCTGCAGGCCTGGTCACCCCTAACTGCCCTCCCCTGCAGGCTTGATCGCCCCCAACTGCCCTCCCTTGCAGGACTGGTCCCTCCCAACTGCCCTCCCCTGTTGGCCTGATCGCCCACAACTGCCCTCCCTTGCTGACCTGGTCTCTGCCAACTGTCCTCCCCTGCTGGCCCTCTTGTGGTGGCCATCTTGTGTCCACATGGGGGCAGTCATCTTTGACCACATGGGGGCAGCCATCTTGTGTGTTGGAGTGATGGTCAATTTGCATATTATTCTTTTATTAGATAGGATTAGGTAGGATAGAGCCCTGGTGCACGGGTGGGGGTCGGCTGGTTTGCCCTAAAGGGTGTCCCGTATCAGGGTGGGGGTTTCCTTGGGGCGTGGGGCCTGGGCGAGGGGCCTGTGGTGGTTTGCAGGCTGGCCATGCCCCCCGGCAACCCAAGCAGAGGCCTTGGTATCTGGGATTTATTTATCTTCTATAATTGAAACTTTGTAGCCTTAAGTGGAGGCCAAGGCAGGCCAGGGCAGGCGGAAAGCTTGGCTTCCGCCATTGCCGGGGAAACACTAGCCTCCTGCTCTCTCAGTGGCTACAGCCATCTTGGTTGGGTTAATTTGCATACTCGCTCCTGATTGGCTGGTGGGTGTGGCTTGTGGGTGTAGTGGAGGTACAGTCAATTTGCATATTACTCTTATTAGATAGGGTATACACACGTATATTAAAAGGATGCTATGGTCAAATGAGTTTAGGAAACATTGAGTTAAAAGTTAAAAAGTTTTTTTTATTTTGAGAGCTTATCAGAGCCTTTGATATGCTAATGTGGGCTATAACTCTTCTAGAGTTTCCCAAATGTTTTAAACTTGTGGGGCATCCTCACAGTCTAAAGTTTGGAAAAATGGTTTATTAGCAGCAGATGGAGAAGGTCTGAGGCATCCAATCTCACCATCGGATACTCACCTGTGGGCACACTGGGCTGGACACTGTCATTGTACATTGGTCCTTCCCTCCTCCTTGAATCTTTTTGCTGGTTCTTCTCTCCCCCAAACCCCTTTAGCCCCACCTCAGCCTCTAACATTTTTGAGATTATATTAGTGTGTTTAATCCAATTAAGAACTAGTCTAAGTGCTTGGCTTTGCTTATATTTGCACTGATTCATTATATGTGTTGGTCTTAGTTTTATTGACAGAGGGCAAACTATATTTCTGATTTTAAAGTTTTTTTTTCTTAAGGAGGATACTAGTGGAGACCTGAGGGCTGGCATCCTTTTGGCTTATATCTCCAGGGTATCTTGTGCCCCATGGAAAGGACTGGGCATTGGCCTGTCATTATTCCATCCGGCTCATTCTTACTCTTGGGAAAACAGTGGTGGGCAATGGGAACATGGGAAATGTGTACTGAGTGGCTGGATGGGTGAGCTGATGGTGGGTCACATTTGAAAGACAGGATCAGGGTTTTGTTTAACAAATATTTCAAGGTGTGGCACACCTGAAACATATGTGCATGAGACCTAATATGTGGCTGTTTAACACACATAGCATGTGGATATGTCTGGGAAGAATTTTTTTTCTTCCTTCTTTGCAGTCAAACAAACCCCAACTCCCCAGAAAACAATGAAGACACCGAGATTGCCTGTTCTGAATTCATACGGATCTTGGCTGCTGGAGTCCCTTTCCAGAGATCATAGATAGTCCAAGGCAGTAGAATCCAAATTCACACAGAAATAGCATTCCTTGGCTGCTTCCTGTCTCTCTCTGACGGATCAGTGGGCTGCCTGCCAGAGAGAGAAAGTGAGAGAGAGGGGCTGAGGGGTAGGAGAAGTGTGGGAAGATGCTCTTGGTGAAGGAGACAAGCCCCCAAAGCTGGGAGCAGCCTCTTTCCTACCCCTCTGGGAGTTGAGATAAAGTGAAGTGGATGCACTATCATTTCAACCTATTGGTTGGTAAGAGAAATAACTACCAACTACCTGGAGGTTGGAGGAACTGGTATTCATTCCTCCTAGGGATCTGAGGAGACCCTGGACACCCCCTAGGAATGGCTTGGGGAGAAACCTTGGGGATCCACTGATAGGAGTGAGTGAGAGCTTATGAGCCTGAGAGGTATAAAATGAGGTTCCAAGATACTGAGATGATACAATTCATATCTGAGATAGAAATGTGTGGCATTTGAGTAAATGGATTCTTAGATATGTCCCTGCCCACTCAATGCCAGAAATTCCTGTATACCAAAAACTGGTAGTCCTCTTTGCCCACACTCATTTCCAAATGACCCCCTAAGAGGGCATATGTCCCCTGGCGAGACCCAAACTTCATGTATTGGTTCTTACATCATTCATTCATTCATTCATCTAGTAAGTGCAGGTGACAGTTAAGGTCATCGTTGCCTGTCATGGCAGCATAGCTAGCTCCTGCAAGCCAGTACCACGCTTGGTGCCCAAGATTATTATAGCAGTTTGTGCTTGGAAAAATACTGAACTAGGTGGTGTTGGAAGAGCACCTACTCTGCGTTTTAGAAACAAGGAAACGGATGCTCTGTATGTAAGTTGCCCCAGATTAGCAGGCTAGTTAAGAGGCAGAGCAGGGATTCATTTTTACAGTTCCACGTTGGCTTGGGGGAAGCAAGACACACCCACAGGGAAAGTTAAATAACAACAGAAGTTACATAACCTGGGACAGTAGTGCAGTGGATGTCACAGGGCAGTGTATGATGCAATGCTAGGTGGCACAGAAAAACTAGGTGTTAGGGGAGCTCAGAGGATCCAGTTCTCAGAGCGCTGGGTCATCAGGAAGATTTGGTGGAGGAGGTGGGGCTTGAACTAGATCCAGAAGGTAAGGTCTGAGGGGCAAGAAAGCAGCAGGATTGTTCAGATTTAGTTTCTTAAGAAACAGAGAGGATGCGAGCATCTTTCATTTTATGAACTATTAGTTTCCAAACTTCTGTGTCTCCAGACCAAAATTTAATTTATTTAAATTTAAATACTTAAAAAT
This sequence comes from Corynorhinus townsendii, assembly GCA_026230045.1. Classification (NCBI taxonomy): domain Eukaryota; kingdom Metazoa; phylum Chordata; class Mammalia; order Chiroptera; family Vespertilionidae; genus Corynorhinus; species Corynorhinus townsendii. Next base: position 145,779,526 of record JAPDVU010000007.1, on the reverse strand, counting down.
TATTGAAGGCTCCAGAAAGCTTTTGTTCATGTGTGCCATATCAGTCAATATTTACCGAATTGAAATGAAAACCAGTGCATTTTAAAATGAACAAGTAATAAACCAATTACATGTTAACATAAGAGCATATTTTTGAGGAATGTGATTGCATTTTCCAAAACAAAGATCTTGGAAGCATGGCTCTGCTTTACAGTGTTGCAAATCTCTTTAATGTCTGGCTTAATAGAAGTCAGCTGGATTGTTCTATCTGCTTCTGCATTCAGTCTGTTGCCATATCACACGTCATGTAGCCCCTGGAAACTTCACGGTACACTCCTGAGAGTATGAGAGTGAAAGAGACCAAAAAAAGTGTTTGTGTTATTATGAAAATAATTTTGACCTTGCAGATAAACTGAAAAGGTCACAGGGACCCCCCAGGGTCCCCGGACCACACTTTGGGAACCACAGCTGTGACCCAAGAGAACAGAAACATGGGCAGAAGAGGGTGCTGAACTTGGGATGATGGTCTTGGTTGGTCTTCCCTGGGAAATGGTAAGAAGAAAGCAAGGTGGCAAGATACCATCCTTCCATCCTGAGGTCCCTCTCTTGAGTTGTTGAGTGGACTAACCAGGTGTGTTTCAGTGATGGTGACAACATTGGCCTGTTTCCATATTGAGATCTAATCTCACCTTGTGTGCATAACAAAGGCACCTCATGGTTCCCTTCAGAAGCCAGGAATGCATTGTTGTAGGTAAGAACATAAGTTATCAGCATTCATTCTCCACCTCCCCATGGTGGGAACCCAGGGGAGGGTGAGAGGCCACCTTTGCCCTCTTGGAGCTTTCAGTCCACATGGTTCACACATGTGGTTCTTCAGCCCTGGAGATTCTTAGAAGGAAAGCTGTGAATCCTCCTGTTAAACTAGGCACTGGGGGAAGAGAAGCCCCTTGAGCCCAGAATCCAGCTCACATGTGTTTCCAAGGCAGTAATTAGAGGGGGCCTGGAACGAGCCCCAGGAAGCTTCCAAAGCCTGAGGTTTAAGTGTTAATTTCCCACACAGATGGGCCCTGGGCTTCTGGGCTCTAGGTTAAGTGTGTGCTGCTTGTTGCTGTTCCTTGGCAAGGCCCTGTCTTTTTTCCTAACCAGTTTGCCCGGTGATGGTCACAATACACCATTCACACTGCCCCCGAGGGTTTGCTGCTCCTCAGGACAGTTCACTGGCTTGGAGTTTAACATTCCAGCATATGTTCCTTTAATTTCTTTATGCTGTGACGACAGGGCCTGTTCTGATGCTGTTTAGGAGATGCTGCTTTTAGTGCTTGTTTTCAAGCAGCTTAAAAGGTTTAGATTGTCCAGTGAGCAATGCCTGGCTTCAGATTCTGGACAGGGTGCTGGGGTCTTCACTGCATGGTTTTGATTGTTAGGATAAATAGGGTATCCCCTAAAATGTATATGCACACATTGAATAATTATAAAGTCAGTGTTTATTAAAATACATTTCATTTTCAAAATTGAGCTATCAGCTATGCAAGTGTGTATACATTTTTTTTTTGAGGGGGCACCCTGTATTTTGCTGGCTTTAGGAATCAGATATATCTGGGAATTTTTGGCCTCTGACACTACTGCCTTGTGCTTCCAGCCTTCCTGTTTAGCCAGGTGACACAGAGGGCCTTGTAGGGAGGCTGCAGGTGGTACAAGGGGATTGAAACTGTATGCCATTATCAAGGAGAAGAGGGGCGGAGCTTGAACTGCCTTAAAGGATTAGAGGATTTGGATGGAAGGCAGGGCATTCCTAGTAGCTTAGAGGACGTGACCAGCTTTTGTGTGGCATCTGTGATTCTGCTTGGATGTGCTGGCTATCATTTGAGCCTGGATGACACTGGTGTCTTGCCGCTGTTGTGGTTTTTGCCTCTTGGCTCCATGCATTTTCACACTGTACCAGAACTCTGGGGAGCCAGGCAGGTCAAGTGTGGAGGCTACATCCCTCGCTTGGTTTAAACTAGGCTGCAGGCAGTGGTCTTGTGTAAACACCATGCCTCACTCTGTGTGTAAGGGTGTTTTTTAAAGTGTGACTTCAGTCCTTCTTGGAAGCCTTTTGCAGCCCATCCAGGGAGTAAGATCACAAGTGAGAAACTGTTTTATATAAATTAAAGGTACTGTTGGTTTTGACCTCAAAGGGCAAAGAATCAAGGTTATAGCAAGGAGAAATCTCTCCCTCCTGATTTTAGGGAAAACTTAAAAAAAAAAAAAAAAAGACCCTAATTGCCTGCCTGGTACCTAGATGGCCAGAAACATCACTGGAGTCTGGTGTAGCAAAGCAAAGAGTAACAATATGAGCAATGCCAGTTGTGGTTAACCACCTTTTTCCCCACCAACACCCTCCCCCAACACTGCCACTCCCCACCCACTCTCCACGAGATCCTGTGGAGCAGGGAGCCTCCTTTGATGGTGGTGACTGTGCTACTGGGGGTCATTTTCTTTTACAGTTATAATGCCCCCATGCACTTTAGTCTTTACCTCTTAGTCACAGACTTCGAGAACATCAGAGCTGGAAGGAATTTTAATTATAAGTCCCTTGTTTTATGAATGAGGAACTGAAAAACCCAGGTTGTCTGACTCAAGTCCAAGTCTCTCTTCACCAAGTTCATGTGTTGTTTTTTTTTTTTCAATATCTGAAAAAATAATAACAACCACTACCACTTAGAGAGGCCCCATACTAAGTGCTTTTCATGCATCATGTCATGTATTTCTTGTAACAACTGTATGAGGGGGTATTATTATCATCTCTCTATAAAGTTAGAGAGGTTGAGGAATGGGGTTAGAGTCAGATGTTAATAGGTAACGGCGTGGAGATTTGAACTCAGAATGCAGCAACTCCAAAGCACTGTGCTTAATAGTTAGGCTGAGCTGCCTTGTACGTCCCAAGTTAGGTTTTCTCTCTGCTCTCATTTCTTCTCCCACTTTCACCCATTTTTCCTTTCACCTTCTTCCCCTAGGGACCTCACTCTTCTACTGTGGTACAAAAGTAGGAGTCTGACCTTGGCCACCACTGACTCAGAAGCCTGGGCTCCTTTCCTTGGAGTCTTTTCAGAGGTTCAGAATCCTCATCTTGGGGACGAAAAAGGGCTCAGACCTCATCACTGGTTCTAGGAATCCTTGGCTGGTTAATTCAGGCAGGTAGGGCAGTGGAGAAATCATGCAGTCCCTTCTTGCATTGGCTTATGGAAGACTGAACAGGAGATAGGAGACTCCATGAAACCTAGCCCCAACTCAAGCACATGTCCTCTTAGGAGGGGTCAGTTACATCATCTTCATTGTCAAAGAGTATGTCCCCAATACACATAGTTGTGTTTGTGTGGTTGTGGTAGCAAGCTAGCTGAGGGCTCCTGTCTGCAGCCCCCACCATATGCATCTGCGTCTCTTCCTTTCATTCTCTTCTCTCTTTTCCTTATCCTCTTCCTGGATCGGCAGCCTGAAGGATATAACTCAGACCCTGTGAGGCTGTGATTGCTGACCCTCGGCTTATGTGAAGTCTTACACAGCAGCGAAGGGACTGCATGCTCGGAAATGCAGCTGCTTTTCAATCTGTAATAGAGAGTCAGCCTCCATGGAGGCTCATTTTTTTTCAAGTTTGAGCAGAAAATATTTCAAGGGATGTTGGTGGTCTAATGGAACAGCTGGCAAGCTGACTCTGCTGAAGGCCAGAGCGGAGCTGAGGGGTGCTCTGGGGCTCCTTTACAGGGGAAAGTCTAGTACCTTCATCTTGCCCCAAGGGGGAGCAGACTTGGCAATGGCTTAAGAACCCACCAAACTGGAGGCAGGGTTCTAGACCCATCTGGGGTCTTAGGAGAAAGACAGATACTTGTGGAGCAGCTCTTAGGGCCATGGGCATGTTTTGCATTCTTTAAAAGGATAGAGGGTTACAATTGAACAAGAATGGATGCTTTTGAGTGCCTTCGTTAACCTTGGGTTAGAAAAAGAGGAAGAAAAGTGAAAACCACACATCAGAAGAACAGCCCTGGTTACAGTCATGTTGCTGAGGACACTGAGCCCCAAGAGCCGTTGGGGGCTTAACAGAGCACAACATGTTTAACCGTCAAGGGCTTTCATCGCTACCCGTTTTCTGTCTCTTAAGAGACACTGCTCTCAAAGGAACAGTTTCCATTAGAAAAAAAGATACTAACTTTGTGCGTCTGCCCCATGGATCATGGCAGACAGAGAGCTATTCTTTGAAAAATGTTTTAAACATAAATTCTTACATTCATGGAACATGGAAATGATATTCACCAGATTTGCCTAAAAAAAACAAACCAAGTCCCACTGGTTTGAAACAACACATGGAGGCTGTTAATGAAAAAAAATTTTTAAAAAAATATATTTTATTGATTTTTTACAGAGAGGAAGGGAGAGGGATAGGGAGTTAGAAACATCGATGAGAGAGAAACATCGATCAACTGCCCTCCTGCACACCTCCTACTGGGGATGTGCCCGCAACCAAGGTACATGCCCTTGACCAGAATCGAATCTGGGACCCTTGAGTCCGCAGGCCGATGCTTTATCCACTGAGCCAAACCGGTCAGGGCTGTTAATGAAAATTTTGAGGTGAAGGAAATGTGGAAAATAGTGGAAGTTTGGGTGCTTTCAAACTTAGGAGAATTCTCAGGCAGAAGGCAGCTGTGAGGTAGGCAGGACCCTCTTCCAGGAGGCAAGGACAAGAGATGCTACTATAAAGCCAAGGCTTGGATTCTGGAGTCGGGGGTGGGAGAGGGTGTAGAGAGGGAACTAATGCTAATTACCTACTGTGTGCTGGATGCTGTGCTGGGCCTTTCATACTAATATATTTGTGCCATTTATTTCTTACCTTACCCATTTTACATGTAGGTACGAAATTTCATTCCTGTCTCATAGGTGGGAATCTGAGGTGATAAGATTAGGTTGCTCTCCCAAGGTCAGAGAGCTATTATGTGATAGGCAGGGGTAGAAGGCAGGACTGTGTGACAAGACCCACATTCCTGTGACTAGATCACTCTGCATAAAGCATTGCGGTTCAGTACTGTCATGTGCCAGGGCCAGAGGGGCATGGAAGAAATCGGTTGCTGATAGATAAATCAATCTGTTAGGCAAATAAGACAGAAAAGCTGCCTCCTCCAGGAAGCCTCCCCCGAGTGCCCCTGCCCTGGAGTCTGCCCCTTGCTCTGACATCTCTGACACTGCCTGCATCTCCATGGGCTGTAAGGCTCCTCTCACTTTCTGACAGGTGTGTGGTTACCTGTGGGCCATTCTCACTCCTGTTGCACAGTCCAGTTTCTAGAGAACAGAAAAGGCCAAGCCTCTTTTGTTCCACTGCCCTGCACGTTGCCTTTCCCCAAGTATCCTCCAGTAGGTGAGCAGGAAGTTTCATGGAAAGAACTAAGGAGTAGGAACATGAGACTTGTGGTGATCAATGACAAGGTCCTGCAGGCACACGTGCTTTAGGAATCTGGTGGAGATAATCATTTTGGGGAAGGGTGGACAGGGGAGACTCCACTGAGGAGGTGGGGCCCAAACCCAGACCTTGGAGAATGGGAGCCATGGGGGGGTCAGGTCGGGAAAGGGAAGAGGGGCATGGTCATTTTGAAGGAGAGCTGCCTTCTTGGGGGGGATGGACAGTTGTCAGTCACGTGTCTCTCTCCTCCTGTGTGCTGTCAGGGCCAAACCTGGTGAAGCACAGGGGGCTGGACGGCTCCTAAGGGAGTGTGAATATGCCAACCTTGCCAACGTGAGACCAAATGCTTCTCCTATGCAGCTGTCTTCCAAATGAAATCGTGATGGGAGGTGAGTGAGCAAGGGAGCATGAATTACCCCTGGCCCATGTCTTGGCTCACTTATAGGCGGCCTGCTTGCTTGAGCTTTCTCTCATCTTTGAGATTAGTCAGGAACTCCCAAATACTCCTCATGGAATTGTCCCCCTCCCTGCCCTGCCTTGAGCCTGGCAGAATCAAAGCCTGCCAGTCCTGGAACATTTCATGCCCTTCCTCAGAACACTCACACGTGGTGTAACCTGGCCAGCCTTCACACGTGTGGGCCAGGAGGCAGGGCAGGAAGCAGGTTGTGCATCCTCACACTGGAGACTGAGGCCCAAAGTAGAGGCTGATTTGCCCACATTCCTGTGGCTCCTCTTAGCTGCCTGGCAGATTCCTCCTGCTTCTCTCTGACCTCTTGGCTTCTTTTCTGCCTCCTTCACGATTGTCTCTTCTTTCGTCCATGACATGTACAGACTCCCCAGCATCTGCCTTTATTGGGTCTCTGTGTCCCCTATAATATACATAGGAAGTCAGGGTTGGAAGAGTCAAGTCCAACCAGGAGCCCTTTGCTGATTTTTCCCACCATCCTCTCTGGGAGGTTCTCCAGGCTCTGCTTGGAGACACCATCTGCCCCATGTTCTCCTCTCCTTGCTCTGGGTCCTAAGACTTACCCTGTCTGCTAAGTTGTTTGCTGTCATGGTTCAGGCACCTGCAACTTTTTGCCTGGACTCCTGTGGTTTCCTTATCTGCTCCCCTGCTGCCAATCTCGCTCACCTTCAGGTTCAGCCTACACACCATTACGAGATTATAGCTTTCATTATGTTCATTAAATCATTAATGAACACAATTTTAATTATGTTATTTTCCTGCGCAAATCTTTGAGGGTTTTCTCTTTGCTTTGGAATTAAATAATGACCTCTTGCCTAGCAACTAAACTCTTCTATCATATTTACTCAGTCTCTATGACTCAATTTCTTCATACCTGTAGATAAACTACACCTCAGCCAAAGGTCTTATTTGCTGTTTTCTGAATGAGCTGAGTATTCCTTCCTCTGTGCCTTCCTTTGCTTCTGCCTTGCCTTCCTCTAAATGCCCTTTCTCCTCCACTGTTGGAAGACCCATCTATTCTCAAATAATGTCTTCAGGGATTTCTGATGTTCCCAACCTGATGGGTTTTTTCTTTTCTTTGAATTGCCTTTATGTTGAAGACTATATTTTATTTACCCTTACATAATCACAGACCCTGACCTTGTACCTTGTTCTCAGTAAGTACTGGCTGAACTGTACTGAATTTGAGCATCTTGGAAAGAGCCAGCATGAGTCTAACCCATGCTGAGAAATCTTAGATGTTGGTTGTCATATGTGGCGTAACAAAAGCTTTGCTCTGGCCTTAGGGTTATTGGAAATTAAGAAGGGATAGCTCTTAAAGGTGCAGGGTTGGGAGTCATGTTTCTAGTCTGAAATTGATGAATTTTAACATCATACATCTATGTAATTTACATGATCCTGTCATAGTTATTATTTCATAAATCTTCCAACACTTATGAGCAACAAGGTTGCCTGTGTATTATTTTTATTAAGCAGATAAAGGGACTGTATTGGTTTGTGTATCCCGTCTAGGGATAGATGGAAACAAAGTTGGATCAGAGTGCTTGTAGGATATCATCATACTGTCTTTGTCCCTCCAGGCTGCTGTCTTCTGGCTGTATTCATAGCCAGGTGGTGGCAGAAATGGCCAGTAGCAGCTCCAGGCTTAAATTCAACTGTAAATATTTTAGGAACCCACAGAATGACAAGAGGTGTCTTTCCTAATAGGCTCAGCAGAAGTCACTGCAAGAGTCTATCTTTGAGTTCATCATTGCGGCCAAAGAGATATGGTGCTCTGATTGGCTGGGTCGAGACCTCAGTGGACAGCAAAGGAAATTATAAGCATCAGAAAGGCGAAGTGACTTACTCAAGATCACACAACAGACAAGTATGTGTCTTCTGACCAAAGCTCATGTTCTTTGAATTACCCTAAGTTGTTTCTAGACAACCAAGGTCTCCTTATATCTATGTGTTGGGCCTTTTTAGTTTAGGAACTACCCTGGCCCAGTTACAAAGGTGGCAGATTGGATCTTTCGGCTCCCATTTTTCTTCTCTCTGGACCCTTTCGGGCCTATCTGAGAACTTGGCTTAATTCCCAGTTCTGTTTTCTTCTTGTCCTCCTAAAAAACAACAACTTGATAATCGAGCTTAAAGTATTATGCTAAGTTAAAGAAGCCAGACTCGGAAAGCTACATACTATATGAGCCCTTATACCAGTATTTGTCATTCTGGAAAAGTCAGGTTTGGGAAACATGCTAGGAGTGGGTGGGCTAGGGGACTGACTGCAAAGGGGATTGGAGTAGGTTTTTGAGATAACGGACTGTTTTATAACTTGATTGTGATGGTGTTTAATATGATTGTATATATTTGTCCAAATTCACAGAAGCGTACACTAAGAAGGGTGAATTTTATGGCATGTAAATTATACATTAATAAATTAAAAATTAAAAATTAATAAAAATAAAGAAAAGGACAAAACAACAACAAAGCCCGCAGCCTTTAGAGCCTGTTCAGGCCTGGGTGATAGTGGGGTTTGCGTCTTAATGAGCCTCAGAACTTTAGGTTGTGATGAACTGAGTAGCTTTGCGATACCACCATCATCTAATATCAAGAATGACAAACCACAAAGTATTAGTCATTCAAAACTAATTACTCTCATTCCCTGGGCAGTGGGCAGGCTCTCCCTGAGCTGAGTGAATCTTCTGCTGAGTCAATAGCTTATAATGCTACTGCCCTCTGACCTGGAGCATGAACCTGTGCCTGCTCCCCTCCCTTTGGCCCAATCAGGGGTGAGGGCTTTTTAGGGAATGGGGGGCTGGGATTGGTGCAGCGGGCTCAGGACACAGCATGAAGGGACAGGCTGATAGGTTGGGAGGAGAATGGGAAAGTATGACCATTCACAGTATTTGGCATTTACCTCCTTATCCCCCCACCCACCTCCCCCACCCCTGCCCCATTGCAGCTTTTCTGGCCTTGGCCCCAGGATTCTCTCAGAGGGACTGTCCTTTTGGTCTTTTTTCATGCCATCTGTATACTCCCGATTCCCTCAAACACCTCCCAAGTCACTTCTCCCTCATCTCATTACTCTCTGGGTATTTTTGCTTTTTCATTCCAGTCTGATGGAATGAAAATTTCTGTTCAGGGCACATACCCAAGTTGCAGGTTTGATCCTGTTTGGGGTGCATACTGGAGGCAACTGATTGATGCTTCACTCGCACATCCATGTTTCTCTCTCTCCCTCTCCCTTCCTTTCTCTCTAAAATCAATGAAAATCCTCAGGTGAGGATATAAAAATAATATTTTTATTTTTTTCTGAAATAGCTCTCTTGAAAAAAAATGTTGCTCACCAATCATTAGAACTAAAATCGGGGGAGCTCTGGTGGTAGAACTGAGGAGTTAGGAAGCTGATCGCCACACTTCCAAATGGGTTTGCTTCTCTCAGTGCCTGTAGAGGAGCCACTGATTGTGGAAGCAGGCTCATGCTAAGCTGCAGGTGAGACCTGGGCTCAGGTAGACCATGTGTGTACAGTGTGTAGAGGATATTTGTAATGAGTTGGGAAATCAGACTGAACAATAATGAAGTTCCTGGGAAACATTTCCTGGCAGTGGTTTATAGTTTGCTTTTAGCATATACAGGTCTGACGCTTTCTGGCTTTAAGTTGCACAAAAACACCTAATCACTTGTAGGGAGTGAAACAAGGCCTTGAAGCCACTGGGGATGAATATCAAGGCCTGGTTGGGGCAGACAGCGCCAGGAGAATAGGGCCTGGCTTTGGCAGAGAGAGAGTAAGGAGTCCTCTGGGGAAGCCAGCAGCCAGCTCTGCCTTGGTTGAAGGAGGCCTGTTCTGCTCTGACCTGGTCCCAGTCAGGGTCTACCAATCAAGTCACAGCTCGTGCCAGCGTAGCCCAGCTCAGCCCAGCCCAGCCAAGCAGATGGGCATGTGCATGTTTTGGGCCCGTGCCTGGACTGGATGGCATTGCTGACATACTCCGGGCTGTGGTCCCAAAAGAGGCTCAGGAGGGAGCTCAGTGCTAATACAGCCTGCGCTGGATTACCCCGGGAAGGCTGCCAGTACGACAGCCACTGCTGCCAGAGAAGTACTACGGGCTCCGCTCCTGCATGGTCCCCTCCTGCAGGGGACCTCGGGGAGAGGCTGTGGGGTGAAGGGTCTCCCAGTGAATTCCCTGGAATGCTTTTATCTGCTAGGCCTCTAATGGCACTGCTACGTGTGCTGAGCTATAGCGATGGTGGAAAGACAGGCTGTGGTCAGATGTGGAGGACTTGTGTGTTCCTGCTTCCAGGTGCTCTCTGCCTCCTCCAGGGATGGAAAGAGCCCTTATCCTTACCAGGTATGAGCTAAGGCTGTGATAGCGGTGGGCTAGCCTCCTGGACCTGCTTCCTTAAAAGAGGTGTAGGCTCAGGTGCTGCAGGGAGTCCGAGACAGGGAGGAGACCGCCAGCTGGCATCTGGGGACATAGCCAAGGCTCTCCTGGTCTTAAAAGGCAGTCTTAGAGTTACCCATGACAGGGAGCAGAGGACAACCACCTCTCCCAACCCCCCTTTCCCACACCTGCAGGTTAAACCTCCAAGAGGCAGAATAAACAGTCAGCCAAGGGCAAGTTCAGGGAAGTCTTTCTCTTCTCCTGCTTTTCCCACCCTCACAGACAAGAGGTCCAGGAGCCTTCCAGGCTGGTCTGATGCTTTTCTGCCTTTGAAGTTGCTCCGGAGAAAGGAACCAGGAGAAGCTGATGTCGGAAGTTAGCTCATCCCTTCCCACTGAGCCAGCTCTGGTTTATCTTTCAGATCCTTCCCTGCCTGGCTACATCTGTGTACATTTACTTACTCCTCACATCCTATTGTGAGTGTGGGTATTCCCCCACCCCCCAGGGCTGCTTTTCAAAACCCTGCCCTAAGCATGAGGTTTCTTCGATTCTGTTTAGTCCAAATAGTTTGAGCCAAAACACCCACATTAGCTGACTCTACAGACAGCTTGATTCCGGCCCCGATCCCTACAGATGTTCTCTCAGCTTCTGAGCCATCAAAATAGGAAGCTGGCTTGGCCAGAGACGGCCCAAGTGCCAGAATGACCTCATCGCCGGGCCCTGGTGAAGGGTGCGGAGACCTGAATGTACAGGAAGGAGCCTGACTCTTGGGAGCTGAGTTGATTGTGGATTTGGCTGTTGCTGTTTTTTAGATAGTGCATCTAATGGATGACGTATGGGAAAGAGGCAGATAGCCCTGGGTTCAAATCCGGACCCATCACAAGCGGGGTAACTGTGGGTAACTTGCTTAATTTTTCTGAGTGTAGTTTCCTCATCTGTAAGATGGGAATAATAATACCAACTGAGTTGTTTGATAATAGAGACAATATACTTAAGTCCAGAGATCAGGATGAGGAACGTAAGAGGCTCTCAGTCCAGGGTAGTGATTGTTATTAGTACTGTTTATCAAGTGGAGAGTTTGCAGTTTTGCTTTCAAAAAAAAAATTTCCTAGACTAGACAGTGTTTTTCTCTCAATTCTGGCCACACATTGGAATCATATGAAATAGTTTTACAAAATTCTGGTGATTCTGATTTGGGAATCTCGTATGGTGTCCTGGAATCTGTATTTTTCAAAGTTTCTCCACGTGAGTCTGATGTGCCTTCTGGTTGAATCCAAAGGAATGGATTGCCCTGAGTAGGATTTTAGACATACTGTGGGGAGCAGTGTGGGGAGGGGTAGAAAGGGGAGGTTTGTAGGGTAAGGAGAGCAACTTTCTGGGAATTCTGAGATCAATCACATCTTCTAATTGTCCCTGTCTGCTACTGGGGGTCCTGGAAACCACTGCATTCTGGTATTTGCCCCCTTCCTGCAGCGAGGGAGGTGGACGGTGGTGGGAGTGTGGAGCTGGGACACAGCCCTGGTACACAGATGCCGCATGTCTCATTGCACTCTGACAAACCTGCTGCGCCTCTCCCTGCAGTGGCCCTGGAACCCGTGCCCAGAATCACAGCCTCGAAGGCTCCCTTTTCCATCTGCTCTGGTGGGTTTAGCTTTCTCATTGCTGCTCTCAACAACTTCTCTTCCCTTCTGCCCCGTCCACATCACTCACTGCCTCGTGGGTATCTGACCTCCGAACTTTGCTGTAATTCCAGGAAGCTTTCTAATTGAAACTGGAAAAAGTAGAGGTTTTACTTTTCTGTGTTTATGGTCTGTACAGATCACCACCCCCAAATGGAAGTGGGTATGGCATTAGCATTTTTTCAATCTCACTAATAATGCCAGTCCATTTTGTTTCTGGTGGTTGATGGCACGTGTGGGGATGGAGAGTTGGCTCTGACCAGCCTTCTAGTTTGTCTCTTAAGGGAGGCCGTGGGTGTAGACCAGCCCCTAGGGGTCCCTGAAATCTGAAAAGCAGTGAGATGTGGGAACCAGAACAATATTAGGGCTCTTTCTGAGAATCACAGTTTCGGTTTCTGTATTCCAGTTTGTCTCCATTCTCCCTAGCCCTATGGCACTGTGCTAGTGTCAATGGAAAGCTCAAGAGGTCACTATAGACAAGTCACAACCCTGTGGACTTTTAATATTCTAATATGTCAATCATGTGCCCAGAGGTGTTAGTTAAAAGAAATCAGGCCATGGAACGGAAGGAAATTAGGCAGCAATCCTAAGTATGCCTGTCTCTCCTTTCTGAGAATTTCTCTTTCCCTCCCCTGCCCTCTTTCTCTCTTTCAGCTTTTATTTGTATTTATAGGGAAAACTAGCAGCTATATCCAGTTTCATGGCTTCCTATATACTGATGGTTCTTAAGTTTTTACTTCTGTCCAAACCTCTCCTATAAGACTTGTATAGCCACCTGCCTGTGTACCTAACTGACTTCTCACACTTCATATGACCAAGCCTGAGCTCCTGGTTTTTCTCCCCAAATCTGCTCCTTCCGTGTGCAGTCTTCCCCAAATTCAGCGTCAAGTGTGAGTGAGTGTCTGGCACATAGTGTCAATAAACATTTGTAAAATGAAGAATAAGGAAACGAAGAGTTCAGACTTTTATGCTTGGAATCAGGAGCTGCTCAGCTCTCTGCCTCAGTTTCTACTGCACTATAACGTGGACGGTACCAGGACATACTGAGGGAATTGTGCCATTTGAATATATGACATCACCACGTTTCCAGAGTGTTCAGGGTCCCCTCTTCCTGCAGCATCCCATGTATATTTTACCCAGCTTTTATTCAAGTCTACTCTGCACATCTCTATCCTGTCTCCAGAAATGATTCTCAACACGCTTCTTCTCTCTAAGGAGACAGACTTCCCCATGGTCTCAGGAACATGTCATCACATTCCTGCTATAAGTCCCCTCTCCCAGGCCTAGGCCTGAAATGCCCCCCCCCCCCCCTTACCTCCCAAGCCCTTCCAGACTCTTCCTACCTTCCAAGACCTCAGCTCCCACGGCCTCCCCCTACATTTCCCCTCCCCCCTGCCCCTGACTCTGCAGCTGCACCCATTACTCGCTTCTCTGGTTTCTCCAATCCTGACCCACACTGGGTTGGACCCTGCCTGGTTATGAGTGTGTCCATCTCAGTTCCTCAGAGATTGTAACCTCTTGAGGCCAGGACGTTCGTTTCTCATTTCACCTCTATAGTGCATAGTATTAAATACTTTTTAATGTAAAATTTTAAAATTGTGGTAAAATACACATATTATAAAATTTGTCATTCACCATTTTTTTGTACAAATATATATATTTTTCAAGTACAGTTTACATTCAATACTACTTTGTATTAGTTTTAGGTGTATGGTATCGTAGCTAGGCAATCATATACTTTACAAAGTGTTCCCCTGATGCTTCCAGTACCCACCTAGCACCATACAGAGTTATTATCATACTAGAGGCCCGGTGCGTTGGGCTCTCCCACCCTGGCCTGCGAGGATCAGGCTGAAACTGGCTCTCCGACATCCCCCGAGGGATCCAGGATTGCGAGAGGGCGGTTCTCTGGTGACGCACTCCCCAGAATTGGGCTCGCCACCTGAGAACCGCAGCTTCCAAGTCACCGCAGCTTGGCAGCTCCTGCATTGAGTGTCTGTCCCCTGGTGGTCAGAGCGCATCATAGCTACCAGTTGGGTGGTCATACGGTTGGTCGGTCACTTAGGCTTTTATGTATATAGATTATTGACTATACTTCCTATGCTGTATATTACATTCTCATGACTATTAATCCGTACTTCTCAATCCCTTCATCTTTCCATCTTCACCATGTTTAAGTGCACAGTTCAGTGGTGGTAAGTACATTCACATTGTTGTGCAAGCATCACCACCATCCATTTCCATAAATTTTCATCTTATAAAACTGAATCTCTGTGCCCATTAAACCATAACTCTTCATTCCCTCTACCCCCAGTTCCTGGCGACCACCATTCCATCTTTTATTTCTGTGATTTTTGACTTCCTGAGTACCTCATGTAAGTGGAATCGTACAGTATAATAATCATATTAATTGAGATAAAAGCACACCTGTGTGGGAGACATCTGGTAATGGCTCACGATGCATTAGTTATCTCCCTATCATATTTTTATATCATTCTGGTAAGACTACTTGTACACACCTGCTTTCCCAACTACACTGCAAATTTCTCGAGAATAGGGCCCTATCTTGTAAGATGTACATCCCCACTTGTACCTTGATGGGACCCTGCATATAGAGTTTCCACAATTATTTATTAAATGGAATTAAAATGAGAGCTCTCTTTGGTTATTCCCATCCCCTGTTTCCATAAGGGGGAGAAATCAGTTGTTAAAGAAGCCTGGGTCAATTGGGGAAATAGGCCCAGTTTGTTTGCCTTGATCTGTCAGGGTCCCAAACCAATCCCTTGGAGTCCAGTGTCCCCATATTGCCAATCCACCTCCCAGCCACCCTCTCAGAGGACTGCCCTAGCCAGGACCCTTGTTGTGCTTTAGGCCTTTCTCTCCTTCCTCTCACACTTCAAAACTCACCCATTCTGTCCTATCATTTGTTCAGGTTGGTGTAGGTAAGTGGCTTATTAGGCTGACATTGATTGATGCCAACTTGCTGTAGAGGGGCCAGCAGTGCTGCGAAGTAGTCGTGTGAGCCTTAGCAAGTTTCTTCATCATTCTAACCCCAAACTGCTTTCAGATGCTGATCCTGGGCCTTCTGGCCATCTCCAAATCCTCCCTGCACCCCTGTGTGTGCTGAACTCTGTGCTAAGCTGCCTCCTTCCTTCCCACACCCACTGAGATGGCCCTCCTCCTCCCCTCCCCACGTGTAATGGAACAAGTCAGCACTGAGGCTCAGGAAGCTGGGTTTTTCTTTCCCTTTTGCACTCATTGGTTGTGAGATGTTAGCACAGGACCACCACCTCTGAGCCCCAGTTTCCTCACCTATAAATCCTGGAACTGGTCTCAGGGATCTCTGTTATTCAGCTAGAATGTTCTGTGATTCTATGAATTAAACACTGAAGCAGAGACTTGTTTTCCTGCTGTGTCCTCTCGCCTCTGCCCCCACCAGCCCCCACCTCACCTCTGCACCTGCAAGCATATTATCTTCTGTCCATGCAGGCAGATAGCGGGTCACCCTGACCCAGGTACCTCCCTCCACCTCGGTGTGCCTGAAGAAGCCCCCAGCCAGCCAGCCCGATGCTGTCAGTGGGATTTGCCGGGTGGTTGGGATTTGGTGGGTTATGTAATCCATTTATCATCCATTTTAATAGCGTGTGCATCCTTTGAACTACAGATGGAGCGCCTGCTGTTTCTGGGCTTTCTAGAACATGGACGTAGGGGGAGGGACTCAGGGTTTATGGAGCTTCCCAGAGCACACAAATTCAGTGGGGCTATGTCATTTTGTCTGAGCACAGTGTGTGCATGCTTACACCTCTGCTGTGTGTACAACATGCTCAGTTGATGTCTGGATCACCTAGCACCTCAGGTTAATGAGCATCAGACTGACCTGAATGCTTGTTAAATAAAGCATAGGTGGCTGGGCCCCGTCTCAGAGCTTCTGATTGAAATAGGTCTGGAGCGGTGTCTGACATTTTGCATTACCAACAAGCTACCATGTGATATGGAAGCCCCTGGCCCAGGGATCACGCTTTGAGAAACAACTGCACCGAACAGTTGAAACTTTGCATCCTTTTAATTACTAAGCTAAAGTGAAACTAAAACATTTCTGGCCAAGTTTTTAGGTAAAAATTAGTCTCTTGTATCAAGTCTACTGGAAAAAAAAATTTGAATATCTTCTTTTTTTAAAAAAAATATTTTTTATTGATTTCAGAGACAAAGGGAGAGGGAGAGAGACACATCAATGATGAGAGAGAATCATTGATTGGCTGCCTCCTGCATGCCCCACACTGGGGATCCAGCCTGCAACCCAGGCATTTGCCCCAACTGGGAATGGAACTGGGACCTCCTGGTTCATAGTTCGATGCTCAACCATTGAGTCATACCAGCTGGGCTGAATATCTTCTTGATAGCGATAATCATAATTATGACTGTTGATTAATTGTGGTTGGCTGTCATTTGGGATCTCCGAGGTCACCTTGAGGTTGGCCCAGGCTGTTTGAGTGTTTGGTTTGCTTTTTACATTTTCTGACTTTTCCGTTGAGGTCAGGCAGTTAGCCTCCGGCTGGCTGGTATGCCTGTAGCATATTTCCCTGCCTGGAGCTTTAAAATTTTCTTTCTTACTAAAATGTTCACACCTATAAAAGTAGAGCAAGTAGAACACGTAGATTTTTAACATTTTTGCTTCATTTTGCAGAAGTATTCTAAAGCCCATCCCAGACATCATCACATTCCCCTCCCATATATTTCCGACTGCATCTCTGAAAAATAAAGACATTTCTTGCATAACCACCAGGCCATTGTCACAACGAACAAATCCAACAGTAATTCCTCAGTGTCATGAGACTCGAACCATATTCAGATGCCCCCAGTTGTTCAAAATGTCTTTCCAGTTGCATCAGTATGCAAAAAAGGTCTGTGCCTGCCTGACCTTTGACTGCGAGGTACTTTCCCTTTGAATTTGCTGTTTTGTGGGTTTGATCTAGATCTGTGAGCAGAGTGCAGATCTGGTGCAAGGGCTTAGTGACATCTCGGTTGTCTGCGCAGGCACTTTTACTTCTCTTTTCTTTGATCTGCAGAGGCAAGAAGACTAGGTGTGTGGCTTCTAGATCAGTGAGTTGCTTTCATGTGGGAGTACGTATATGCGAAAGTATGTTTATAAAGCAGCTAAGTTGCCCAGGGTTGGAAAAGGAGTTGGTGGCCCTGAGGCCTCTTGTCTGTGCATGTTCCAGACAAGATGTGTTTCATTCTCCACAGGCTTTCCTGTCTCCCTCTGTTAGTAATCCAGCCTCCATCCAGGCTTTGCAGAGGGAAAGGATTCCTTCAAGCTCCAGGCTCTGAGAACTCACACACACACCTAGTTCCCCGGCTGGCCTGGTTTCCTGCCTGAAGTATGAGAAATAAATATTGATGTGCTGTCCCCGGCCCCCTCACAGCCCTGCCTCCGTGCTTATTCTTCACGTAGGTGTTTCAAATATGTTACAGACATCTAATTTAACTTTCCCATCCCAATCAGAGGTCCCTTACTGCCATTTAAATGCCATGGTGTACCCGTGGCTGGGGCTGACGTGGATGGGAAAGCAAAGCTGTCCCGCGTCACGCAGCATCGGCTGTACGGCCATATGGCCCTCAAGGCAGTGCTCAGAGGGGCTGCCAACTTTAAGCTGGGCTGAGGATGCAGTCACGAGGCGGCAGGAGCGGGGGGTGGGAGGTACTGATTGTCAGAGGCTTCCGGGGCAATTCAGCCACTAGTTCAAGGTGGGGGAACAGCAGTAGTACCTATTAGAGATGCCCTGAGTGACCCCACAAAGAGGCCCCAGAGGAGAGGCAGTGTGCTGGGCTGACTGCCAGATTTCAGCCCAGCGCAGCCCCCTGTACTGCCTCCCGGACTCTGATAGCCCCTTTGTGCATCTATTGTGGTCCCCAGTGTGCTCCATCAGGGCGCCAACAATGGATTATGAAGGGTTATCACCTTGCCCTTACCCTCCTCTGGACTGGAAGATTCTCAGGGGTGGTGATGCTGACCATCGTGCTGTTTGGCACACAATGGCACTTAATCAAGATGCAGCAAATCCAGAGTGGGGCAAAAGTAGGTTTATAGTTGTGGAACACAGTTTATTCTTGTATTATTATTTATTAATTATTGTATTATTTTCCATATAAACAACCGTGAACCTACTTTTGTCCCACCCTGTATATTACTACAGCTCAGGAAAGGGAGGGAGTGAAGGGAGGTGTCTTTGTGGTGAATTAGGTTAAGCACGTAGTGCAGAAGCAAACCCTAGTTGGTCCTGAATGTCATCGTCCACCTAACCTGCCCAAGATACAGGGCTTAATTCTAACGCGGCTGCTAAGGGCTGCTGTTTTGCTGAGAAACCCTTCTCAATGTCCTGCTCCTCACCTTTTCCTGCCTGGCTATCCCCCCGCTATATTTAGCTCAGATTTCTAATGGCAATTACCAGGCCATTTAGAAACATTTTAGTTTTAACCATGTCTTACCCTTGCTCTAGACTTCATGGTGTATGAGGGCAGGATTTACCTGTGGTTTCTCTTTCCCTCCATTTTAGCCCTGGTTTACACACACTAGCAGGGACTCAAAGTAGCTGCCCAATGAAACGCAAGCCTGCTGTGTTGTGTGAGTGCTAAAGAAATGGCTCAGACAGTCATCAGGAGAACCCTCCTAAAGGAGGTTGGAACTGATGGGCATGTGGAGAAATGAGGAAGGGGGAGAGGGGAGGGAGAGATGGGTGAGGAGGAGGAAGGGGAGCAGTTTTGGTGTTGGGAAGATCAGAGGAGAGTTTCTTATACTGCTGGGTATAATAAGAAGGTGTGGCTAATTAGTTTATAACCACTGGCTTCTGGGTGTTTACTAGACACACAGTGAACTGCCTGGAACTATATAGACTGACCACAGGGAGGGTGGCTACAAAATTCTTAAAACATGATGCTCACTCCAATTCCTGCTGAGAATGTTGGGGGTGAGTCTGGTTAAGACAGGGATAAACATTTGCTTATCAGATGGAAACCACCCTATTTTCTAAGATCTTGGACTTCAAAAGAACATGTCCCCAAACACTAGCTAATGGAGGAGGGAGGAAGAACAGGATTATGGGGCTCCCTCCAGTAGGCTCTGGTGACTTAGCTGGAAAAGAAATACTGGGGTGGGTTGGGGAAGATGGAAAAGTACCAAGTTTCAGAATTTGAAAAGTGATTATTATACAGTTGCTTTGGAAAATAGTTTGGCAGTTCCTTAAAAAAAAAAATTAAACATACATCTATCATGTGGTCCAGCCATTCTACTCGTAGGTATTTACCCACGATGGAAAGCATATGTCCATGCTTTCTTAGGGGTGAATGTTCATAGCAGCTTTATTTGTAATAGCCCAAAACTGGAAAGAACTCAAATGTTCATCAAGAGATGAATGTGTAAACATATTGTGGTATATCCATACAATGAAAAACTATTTAGCAATAAAGAATGAATAGATGAATCTCAAAAAATTATGCTGAGTGAAAAAAGCCAGATTAAAAAAATAAACATGCTATATGATTCCATTCATATAAAATTCTTGAAAATGTAACCTAACCTGGAGTGACAGAAAGTAAAACAGTGGTTGCCCTGGGAGGGAGGTTGTGCAGAAAGGATAGGAAGGGGAAGAATTCAAAGATCTTTGAGGGCACTTTTGGGACTGAAGGATATGTTCATTATCTTCATTATAGTGCTGATTGTACAGGGGTATCTGTATGTCAAAACTTACCAAAGTTTATTCGTTAAACGTGCTCATTTATTGTCTGTTAATTATACCTCAATTAAGCTATTAAAACAAATAAAAGTGGTGATTGAGTGATTCAATGCAGTTCAATTAAACAAGCCATTATTGCTTATTACATTTCCGTCCCTGAACGAGAATTAATACATGTCAACAGATATGAGAGAAGAAAAATGGACTATCTCAAGGAGCTTAGGATGGCAAGGAAGAGCTACTATTAAACTGAACACAATTAAGGCCCACCTTGATGAAAAGAACTGCCTTTGAGTACTAGTCAGGGAAAGCTCCGGGTCAGACTGGAATTCACTGAGTGGAGAGAATGTTAAGAGCAGGGAGATGCCAAATGAGCAAGGCCTTAAAGATAGAATCAGCAAGCAGTGTGTTGAATAAAAGGGGGAGGCAGGTGCAGGGAAGGCCGAGGGTGCAATATGAGAAGGGCTAACATCAAGAACTGAGGCTGGATGGGCTAGTGGTCAAGGACATGGGGGATGGATCTAAAGTGCCTGGCTGTGTGTCTTGGCTGTTCCACTTAGAGATTGGGCAGTCTTTGGACAGAGTACCTCACTTTTCTGTGCTACACTTTTCTCATCTATAAAATAGGAATAGAAATAGTCCATATCTCATAGGGTTGCAGTGAACATCAAATGAGTTAATACAAGGTGAGGCAAAAGTAGGTTTCCAGTTGTGAGTATGTGAAACACAGAATTTATTCTTGTATTGTTATTATTTAAAAAAAAAATATATATATATATATTTTTTTTCCTGGCCAGTTTGCCTCAGTGGATGGAGCGTCAGCCTGCTGACTGAAGGGTCCCAGGTTCAATTCTGGTCAGGGGCATGTGTCTTGGTTGTGAGCATGTCCCCAGTGGGGGGTGTGCAGGGGGTGGCTGATTGATGTTTCTCTCTCATCGTTGTTTCTGACTCTCTATCCTTCTCCCTTCCTCTGTGAAAAGTCAATAAAATATATTTTAAAAAAATATATTTTTATTGATTTTAGAGAGGAAGGTAGAGGGAGAGAGAAATAGAAACATCAATGAGAGAGAATCATCGATTGGCTGCCTCCTGCATGCCCCCTACTGGGGATCGAGCTTTCAATCCGGGCATGTGCCCTTGACCAGAATGGAACCTGGGACGCTTCAGTCTGCAGGCTGACACTATCCACTGAGCCAAACCAGTCTTTTGTATTATTATTGATTAATTATTGTATTATTAGAGGCCCAGTGCATGAAAATTCATACACTGGAGCGGGGGGGGGGGGTCCCTCAGCCTGCCCCCTCTCACAGTCCGGGAGCCCTCAGGGGCGGGAGGCGACCTGGCGATCACACCTCTGCTGCTGCCACTGCTGGCAGTGCAAGCCTCGGCTGGCCCTGGTTACCTGAGCCTCAGGCGGCCCTAGGTGGCTGGGCAGCTGCCATCTGAGGCTTGCCTGTGCCTCAGGCTGCCCCTGGGCGGCTGGGGGGCTGAGGGAACTGGGGGACTCCAGAGGCAGGCGCGTGGAGTGGCTCCTACAGCCCCTGCTGGGCTGAGGGGACTGGGTGCTGCCATCTTGTGGCTGTGGGCACTGCCATCTTTGAGGGCGTGATAGTCAATTAGCATATTCCCTCCTTATTGGCGGTGGGTGCCACCATCTTTGTGAGGGCATGATGGTCAATTAGCATATTCCTGCTTTATTAGATATGATTTTCCATATGAGCAACTGTAAACCTACTTTTGCCCCACCCTGTGTATGAAAACTATTTAGAACAATGGCTGGCATAAATTAAGTGCTCAATAAATGTTATTGCCAATGCCATTATTTTCACAATTATTTATCTACTATTGGGTAGGCCCTGGAATGCCAGGGCCATCAGGTACAAGCCATGATACAGCAGTGAGAGTCCCTCACTGAGCTCTGCTTCTTGATTGTCCCTATTCAGGGCCTTTGCCCTTGTTAGGACAACTTTGCCTGGAAAGTTGTCTCTCCTTGAGATGTCCTTTGGTACTTTTTAGTACCTCCCACAAAATCTAACCACAGTCTCATAGGATGAAAATATCAGGTACTTGGTAGCTCCTCATGTCCCTCACATACTAGTATATCAGGTCTCTGCTCAAATGTCACCCCAACCGAGAGACCTCAGTTTAAAAAATAGCATAAATTTGTATCTATTTATTTGCTTAATTTCCTTCCACCTACTGGAATGTAAACTCCATAGAGACTGCGTTTTGTCTACCACTGTATCCTCTGAGCCTGAGCTCTTCCTGGAATGTAGTAGATGCTCAATGAATGTTTGTTGACTGGAAGACTTATCAATCTGTGTCCTGGGATGAGCCACTGAGGGCCATCAGGCCTCAGTCTCCTCACCTGTAAATTGTGGCATTTGCGAACCTAATAAGCCTTTCAGCCTGCTGTGGTGACTTGAACAAGCGAGTGATATGATGGGGGACTGTGGTGAGCGAGTTAGAGCTACAGGATAGGAGAGCTTCCAGGGAAAAGAGGGGAGGGGAGGACAATGGCCATGGCCAGCAGGGCCACACTGACATGCAGAAATGTAAATCACCTCTTTCTGCTTACGAGTGAGCACCCCGGTGGGTAAGGATTTGGACGCCTACTTGCACTAGGGCCTGTGCTCAGTATTATGAATTCTAAGAGGAGACGCCCCTTCCTGCCCACAGGGTACTTCTGGTCTAGGCCAGTGTTGTTTCACCACCTCCCCACCTTTTTATAACAGCTTTTTTTTTTTTAGATATAATCTACCCACCGTATAATTCACTCACTTAAAATGTGCAGTTCTGTTGTTCTTAGTATTTTTGCAGAGCTGTGCAAACACCTCAGTCAATTTTTAGAACATTTTTATCACCCCAAAAAGAACCCCTATGCCTGTTAGCAATAGTGCCCCACTTTCCTTTCTTCCATCCCCTGGCAACCACTAATCTGCTTCCTGTTTCTTTGGATTTGCCTATTCTGGACATTTCATATAAATGGAATCATACAATACGTGGCCTTTTCCACCTGGCTTCTTTCACTCAGACTACTGTTTTTGAAGTGTATCCATATGGTAACTTGTATGGTTGGATGATATTCCATTGTTTGGATATCACACGTTCTGCTCATCAGTTCCCCAGCTGATGGACATTTGGGTTGTTTCCATCTTCAGGCTCCTATGAATAATGCGGCTATCAGCATTTATATACAATTTTTTGTTCCCCCCCTTTTTTTTTAAGCTCATGCTTTTTGAGGCGTAAGCATGTGCTGCCCCCCGCCCCATATGCTCTTTGAAATTACAAAGTGAATTCTGTTATGTGAAGGTAATTTGAGTATGACGTTCTAAACTCTCCCCTCTCTCTAGTGGGCACTATGCTCTCTCCTGCCCATGCTGCATTTGAGAATCCCTGCCTTGGACACATGCAGGAAACAAATATGCCAGAACAGGCAGTGCTGGTAGATGCCAAATGAGTGTGTGTGTGTGTGTGTGTGTGTGTGTGTGTGTGTGTGTGTGTGTGTGTTGGGGGGCGGGTCATCGTTTTAATATGTGTGTGTGGTTCCGTTTTGAAAGGGAGCTGACTCCAGGTCCCATGCATAAGGAATGCATTAGGCCGAGGGTGTGCGGAGGCTGGGAGAGGAGCCGACACGTGTCAGAAGAGGAGCCAGGCAGATGGCTCTGATTTATCCCTGTTCGTGCATGGCCGGAAAGGAGCCCAAGTCAGCCAGGCACTGCCGCAAGGCTTCCATGCTGCTCAGCTCCTGGGAGGCTGGGCCTCTGCCCTCACACCTGAGCTCCTTGGGGAAGCAGGGGTGGCAGCTGCTGGGAGACGCCTGTAGTTCCTCAAGTTCCGCAATTAGCACCATCTCTTTAAGGGCAGACCTCCTCTTAGCTCTAATCTGAAATGTCAGTTATTACACTCATTTAAGTATAGAAGCTCCTCGCTTATGCTCTCAGGAGTAAGACAGAAATAGCTAGTCAGTGTGGGTGAGTAATCTAAAAGCACTCCCAGGATCATCCTTGCATGGCATGATGTACTGTTTGAGTGAAGGCTGGAGTCCAGCATTTAGAGTTGGGGGGAGGGCAGGCAGAAGGTCTGGGGGAAATGTGGGTTAAGTTGCTCAGTTTCTGTACTGGGTGATCTGCTCAGCACCTGATGTTCTATTAGTCCAGAATGTGTGATTATGGTCAGATTTGATGGGGTGAGGATATGAAAAAGCACAGGACGCAGCCCTGGAGTCTTAGCTTAGGTTCCAGTGAGGAGGAGCAACACCTATGCACAGGGATGCGGATGCATTTGGAAGTGCTGCATGGGAGGGGAGGTAGGGATCACTGTGGATGGGGTGGGCAGGAAGGGTTTCCTGGCGGAGGCATTGTGTGAAATGGTGAAGATATCAGGGATAGAGTGTTTTGCTTTTACTCAGTTCTCAACCTGCCTTTGTTATCTCAGGATGGAAGCATCTTATACAAGAAGGTAACAAACATAAGTAGAAAATTGAGG
The DNA here is from genome assembly GCA_026230045.1 of Corynorhinus townsendii. Lineage (NCBI taxonomy): Eukaryota > Metazoa > Chordata > Mammalia > Chiroptera > Vespertilionidae > Corynorhinus > Corynorhinus townsendii. Next base: position 145,755,397 of record JAPDVU010000007.1, on the reverse strand, counting down.
CCACAAATGGAAAGAAATTGGCTAATCTAATGGCTCTGACTGAGCACTGCATTTGGTTTTGAATTTCTTGGCATCCAGGACACGAAAACCAGGTTAATTACATAGCTCTCTTGATCAGAAAGGGAAAAATCTACCAGCTCTTGAGGGGAGGTACAATTCTTCCTGGCACATTTTTCTCAAATCATTTTCTCATGAAGGAGTTTACACAAAGGACACAGGGGCATAATGGACATTGATTCATCGGCAACAAAAGCCTTTTTAAATGTGGAGGATTGAACACCAAGGTGCATCATGTTGAAGGTAATTGGGCCAGTGGCTAAACTGGCAAGACCCAGTTATATGGCTTTTGGGGACTCTGACTTGATGCAAAATGAACTTAGAATCATTCACTAGAAGAGTAGATGAAGGAAAAATCCCCGATGGAGCCCTTCTGGTAGAAATCCAGAGGACAAACCTTGGCCCCAATGAAACTATACCCAGATGTATATGCTCCTGCTCTGGGCTCCCGCTGTACAACATGTAATTACGCTGTCTGGGTATCAGATTGGGTGCTGAATATTATGGCGGCCAATGGTATAAAAGGAAACACTTCTGGTTCCAGAGTCCAGAGCTGGTCTTGTCTCTATCACCAATACTCCTTAAGACACTATCCTTGTTCTATGTTCATTGAGGCCTTAAACACCTGCTCTTGTCCCTGAAAAATTCTCAGTTTGAAGTCCAGAAAGGGTAATGTCACGTAAAAAATAAATACAAGATCAGGTAATGTCACTTAAAAAATAATTACATGCTCATATGTGGCTTTGCAACTATTCATGCTATCAATTCCTGCCATTAGTTGACTATTTATTCTTGTCCAAGCACTTTACCTACATTATATTTATGTCATCTTCACAACGTCTGGAAGTATGTGCTGTTACAAACTCCATTTTGTGGGAGAGACTGGGGCTTCTGTAGATATAGAACCACTCTTAAGCCTCCATTCTGAGGAAGGTTCCAGCTGGCCTGACTTGGAGTCTGGTGGACTGGGTCTTGGCTCCCCATTGAATCCATGGCAATGGATCTCCCTCTCCCCTCTCATGCCCCTTCTCTCTGGCTGGGGTCTTTTGTTCCAACCTTGTTCCTGCAAGTCCTTGGCCTTTTGTATGACATCACTTCCCTATCTAATCTCAAAGGCTTTCTCCTGGGCCTCACGCTGCCATAATCTGTCCCAAGAGTCACACCCTTTGTCACCCTTTCTGCTTGAGCCAGTGCCTCTGCATCCCATCAGTCCTTCCCAAGAACCATAAAAGCAGAGTCCAGGTCTCTCTGTTTTGAAAGCCTACTTTTCCTTCAGGACCTCCCAGCAAGTTCCTGCTACCCATCAGGAGCTACTGCAGATTAGGGATTGATGGTGAAGGGTTGAGCCTGGCTCATGTTTCCATTCCACTCTCTCAGTTGGGTGCCTGGTTGGCGCCCCATTCAGCCACTCTCCAGGGGAATGGCTGCTGTATGCTGTTGTCATTCCATCATATAAAAATATTTTAAAAGTCCATTAAGATTTTCACTCTCATCAATGCAGGAAGAGGAAAGCATTTTGTCAAGCTCTCTTACTTCTGAAGGGTTTGGGATGCTGGCTACCTTTGGACCAAGTGTGCATTTATTCCTATGGGAAGAGGTTGTTTATCTGGGGATACTGCCAAATTGGTCCCACTGTGTTTGGAAGGCTGGTGACCCACTGAATAACTCTTGGGTTTATGCTGAAATTCCTGCCTTTGTCCCTGCTCAGTCTCTCTTTGCTCCCATATAACCTTTGTCACTGGGAATGGGATGAGATTATCTGGGTGGCCTCCAACACATGCTTTCAGAGGCCCCAAAGGAAGCTCATTTCAGAACACCAGGGCTCTTTTGTATTCTTAGAAGCTTTTGAAGGACAGTAATTTTCAGTGGGATCAACTTGATCTCTTAGGTTTGGCTCTCTCTGGCAGCACTAGCTTGGGAAGAGAGAGAAGGTAGATGTCTAGAAGATACGTTGTGAGGTCTCCCTGGGCCCACATATCTGAAATTGTGCTGATACAGTTTTCATCAACATAATAGCTATCATTTATATGAGTGCTCACTAATTGCTTTAAGTGTATGACCTATTTAATCTACACAGCAAGCTAGCATACCTTTAGCCCATTTTACAAATAAGAAAGTGACAGGACCAGGATAGGAATCCCTCTGTGCTGTGTCAGGCCCTCAAGCTGTAAGTCCCAGAGTGGTCAAAGCTTGTCCTGTGAGAAAGCCCTGCCTCCCTGAGGTGCTCCTCCTTTGGCCCCTGTGGATCTCAATGTGCTTTGGCTTGGGCCTGTGGATGGGAGAGGTGTTTCCTCCTCAGGTAAGAAACCCTCGCAGCACAAAACAGCAGAGACCTGTTTGGTAGAAGAGTGAGCCCAAGCTTATGCCAAAGGGCAGGGCTGAAATGATTTTGTAACATTCCTCATCACCATCATTTGAACCTAGTGCTTCACAGCCAAGTGCAGGAAATGTCAAGGTTTTGGTCACGTCCCATCCTTTTCTCCTGGTGTCCTCTCGAGACAACCTTAGCCCTCCTTGATTTTCTTCTTCTTGGAAAGTCTCAGATTTTGGGTTCTGCGGTATCCAATCTAGGGATGATTCTCCAGTCTCCCTTGGTAGCACCTCCTCTTTCTACTTCAGGTGTCAAGGGCCCCTGGTCTCTTGCTACCCACATTCCCAGGCTCAGGCACAGTGAGCCACACAGTTAGGAAAGACCCAAGATCATGTAGTTTGATCTACTCATTTTATCGGTGAGGAGAAAGGCCATCACAGGGTCTCTTTCCTGGTGCAAAGGAAAGTCACACAACCTTGTTGAAAGAATCCAAATTGCAGTGAACAGATTGGGAGCTCTGAGTATTGTTTGTTTTGATGAATGCTTTGCCACCTGCTTGGGATTTCTCCATTTACATCTGAAATCCTCTTATGTAATCAACTACATTCTCCCCCTATACTCCCATCTTGCTTATGTTTTAGGCTATTTCTGACTTTCAGAATCAAATCATAGAGTCTCGGAACTAGAAGGAAATGTGATCATGAAGTGTGATCTCCTAAGAGCAAATGCGTTAGATTATTTAAATCATTCTTAAGAAATACTTCTGGACACCCACTATTGGGCTTAGGCCAGTGCTTCATTGACAACACCCCAAGAGTTCTTGTTATTGGTGAATATTTGGAGGAACCAAGAGTCCTTTCACACCAAGAATAGTCATCTTTAATTTATCTGGATTTTTAAAATGCTGATTTTCTTATTTTGAATTTTTTAAGGCAAAGTCCACTTATATGAAAAGAGGTCAAATATCTTGGCTGAAATAGGTAACACTATTGACCCACTTATGTTATGATTGTGTAATACAAGGCGGGTGAAATTCTAATCGACTTGGGGAAATTCAAGCCCATGTTTTACTAGGAGCCTATACATGAGGGCAGAATATTTTAATTCAAAGAAAGAAATGATTATGGTTTATAATACAAGCCAAAACAGGATCTATTTAAGGAATAATTAACTAATTAACTAATTTATTTGCTAACTGGTTTCTGTGGCAACATAGGTTCAAGTCTTCAGGCACGACTGTGTGTGTACATGTGTATGACAGTTAATATTTGCAGCTCAAATGTGTGTAGTGTGGTGGTCATGGCCAGGGAAATTCAGATCTTAGGTGAGTAAGAGGTGGGTGACAGCAGATTTCTAGTCTCCAAATTTCTGTTTATCCATTTCTTGTTTACTGTAAATGCTGAGAAAAATGTAGCCATTCATTTAGTAAACTCACCTAGAAATAAATTTAAATTATTACTTTCATGCCTGAGGCTAGAGGTAGGAGTTACTATTATCTTTGGAGTGGAAAGAAATTGCCGTCTGTTCTGTTGGAGATGAATTAGACTATGTTAAAAAATAAACATTAAAATAATATATCAGAAGTATTTATAATGCCTCCATTTATTCTTTATGCTCTTGCTCTTATATCTTGCAAAATACTTTGACTTGAATGCCTTAGAAACAGAGCGACCTTTGGCATCTCTTGAAGCAAATGTACTGGAGAACCTAGACCCCGCTTGAGCTACAAGCCTTCCTCCCTATGGCCTTGGCCTGGGGCTGGTCTATGTGCCAGACCCTCAGAACCCACCTATCGACATAGACCTTGTTCTCTGCAAATCTTCAAGCCCAGATGAAAGAAATACCTTGCCCTTAATATGTTCTTAAACCATGTATAACTTTAAGAGAAATTTAGCCATGTGCTTCTAATTAATTTTTACTTAATTCTTCATTTTTTTCTTTGTTTTTAAAAGAAGAAGTCACATGATGAGTAAGCCTAGAAATTAAGCTTTCTGAGGAAGTTTTATTGACAATAAAAACAGTGTTTAATAAAAGGTGCAACTAATGGCCAAGCCATAGCCAGGTTGGGTTCTCAGGTGTGACTTGTGGACAGAATTCCAAGGAGATGCTTCATTTGAACTCCTGGTGCATCAAAGCTACAGGGTAACCAGCTCCAAAGTGGCCTCATTCTCAAAGTCTATTTCTTCCCTACAGAGCCACTGTGCTGTGTATCAGTACCTTTAGTGGTTTGCTTCCAAGGTCTTCATTCAATACCAAGTATTTCTCTGCACACTGTAGTCATTCCTTCTATGTTTTTTGTTTTTTTCCCTTATTCCTCCCCTTCTCCCTTTCATTTGGGGAAAATGTTTTATGAAAAGAGGTCAAGTATCTTGGCTGAAGTTTTAAATGGTGCTGGAAATAGAATTCTGGACCATTGACCCCCCACACCCCAGGCCCAAAGATGAGACCACCCATGAGTATCCTGGTTATCCCCAGAGCTGCTTCCCAGAACTGTGTGTGCTCTTGGCAGATTTTGCCTTTTAGAACATAGAGCATTACTGCACGGAAGGGGATTTCCCCCTTTTTTTCCTGCCCACCCCCCTCTTCCACTTTCAGCCAGAGGAGTTAGTCTTGACCAAGTTTAGGAAAATGGAATTACATTGGGTAAATGTGGGTAGCTGAAAAAACTAAGGACGTTATTGCAATAAACTTGCAAGTCCAGAAGTTGGTTCCATCCTGACCCGCCCCCTCCCTGCCTCCAGGCAGCAGCTAGGAAACTTAGGTACTGGAGATGGGAGAGATTCTTTCAGCGCTCTGGCACACAAAGCAGTTCTCTTGTGTTGCTGGCAGGTACCCAAGTTTATCTGTGTTAATGGGGATTTGCAGTGTTGAGCTGTGGTGGATGGAAGTGTGTAGGTCTGTGGACTTCATAGACAGTTAAGTTTCCTATTTATCTAAATACTGCAGGCCAAGATAATCAACTGGGGAAAGAAAAGAGGAAGTTGGTTTTGATATGAAGGACCCACACCAATGTCCTATTAACTTTTTGGTCCAGGGTGCTATGTCGATCTCTGTGGCTTCTGAAGGAAGAATTGAGTGAGAGGCCAATGTAGCACTTGTTCACTTAGAAAACCCTGTGGCCACTAGCAGGTTGGTTCTACTTTCTTCTTTTTCTCCAGCCTGCAGAACTTCTCTTTTACTTTGAATGTGATCAGAGAAATTTCTAGAGAATTAATGGAGAAACAGAGAAAGGCAGAGAAGAGGTAGTGAAAAAAGTTTGATAAATCACAGGAGGGCAAAAAAGAGCCTTAGGTATAATTGCTGAACTCTCCACAATAAATCTTAATGGTGGAATTTCAGACCCGCGGATGAGCTAATAATGGGGAGGTGGCTTTTGGGTAGGGCTAGTAGCATTTCCTGAGCTTCTTGAATCAGATATACTTCTTAGGTGCCTCTTCCACTTACATTTAAGTTCCTAACGATGGGACAAAAGAAAAGTCTGACTTCCTGTGAGTAAATTTGGGAAAATGGCATGTCCCTGTCCCTGGCACACATTGGTCTTTGTGTTTGCCTCCCATAGAGATCCATGTTTTACTTTGAAGGGCAAAATTAAGATGGAAGCAACAGTTTTCTCATATATTCTTCTTCTGGAAGGAGGGTAGAGAGGAGTTAACCCAACCTCCTAACTCAGTATGATGCTCATTGTGATTTTTTTTTAAGGAGCAAGAAAGTAAAAAGTCTGCACACCAGTATCACTTTTAATCAACCCCTAAAGGGCATTTTTGAGCACTTTCAGAATGTGGGAGAGTGTTGATGTCAGAAATATGTGTGGTCTCAGCATCCTTGTTCTGCTTATCTGAAAGTCTTGATCTTCTGCCTCTTCTCATTCTGAGGGCATTTAAGTAGAACAAAAGTATGTTATCTGTCAAGTTCATATTGCAGAGAGAGTTTATATAGGAAGACTCTGGCATAGCCTTTGTAATACTGGAGGTTTTATGTACAGAAGAATTTTATAATCCAGCACACGCACACTCATAGTATGCATACTTTTTTCTCTAGTCATTGCTTTTGGGTTCTTTTAAGGATCAAAGAAATAGCCTAACAAAGAATGTGCCTTCACTCTCAGCAGAACTTCAGTTTACTTGATGTCCATCTGGCATGGGTATCCACTGGGAAGGATCCATGAATTATATTCCTTACTGGATGGTTTTACTGGAGAAAAACTGAGGGTTTCATTTTAGGAGTTAAGGACATCTCTGGTCCGTCCCCTGAAGGTGTTTGTCTCTCAGAGTAGGGTGAACTAGAAACAGCAAGGGATAGAACACATTTGTGGGAATAGTGCATTTATGTGAAAATACCCCAAAGGGCAAAATTTAGCTCTTTGTGATTTTTTTCACAGGAGGGTTCAGTGCCTGGTCAGAGGCCAAAACACTGACCAGGTCTTGTGAATGGTCACCCAAACCCAGATGTCTGAGATCATGGAGAAGCAATTCTGAGATGGCCGAGCTTTTCACACTTTTTCCACCCAAATGTTTTCTGGTCAGTAGACAGGACCTTGGAGGAAATTTGACAATTTTGTTAATGGGAAAAGTCAACATAATAAAGAGACTAAGAAAGCAGGTCCATTGCTAGGTGTGCATTGTGGGAGTGCTTTCCCTCCTTGGTTCTGTCCTGGCCTGGCTTCAGTTATCCACAGAGACATCTGATTAACTCCACATGACATGGTCTGGTGTTAGTCCCAGGAGGATGGGTCTGGGAAGGAACAGTTCAGAACCATATCTCATTTGATTCTTTGGGTCCCTTACCCGGCACTTTCTAACAAGGTTGAGAAACAAAAGACATTTTGTGTTTCTTTCCACAAAAACTCAAGTAACAGGTAGTTGGCTAGAGGGATAGGAGGATAGGAGAGAGTCAGAAGGGGACAGTTGGGACTGGGAGGTAATTCTAGATAGTTTTTTTCCTTCTTACCTGGATCCCCACTGGGCAGGGCCAAAGAAATGGGCAAGAGAATGGATGTTGAGCAATTATGCTGTCTTCCCTCTCAGTTTATCCAAATCCTCTGTGCCCTTCACATAGCAGATGAAGGAAAAGCCACCTCTCCATTTGTCCCTTTTTGGAATATGAACAGCAATTAAGGCCTTTACCACACAGTTCAACACAAATTTTCCCTCTTTTTATTACTCTTTCTTATATCCAAATATTGTAAGGTCACTTAGCAGTAGGTTCCTGGGTGGCCTGGAGCTGATGGGACATCTTTCTGTGTTCACTTTGCCTGCATAGGACTTAGCCACAGATATATATTGATCATCTAATTGTTCTGCTGTTGACATGTCCATCTCATCCAACCCTAGTTTCAGTGTTTGACAGATTCTGGGCCATCTTGGCAGCAGAGCTGGAGGGCAAGATTTAAGTGATTTGTTCCCATTTATGGGTGAACTGAGCAATCAATCCAAATCTAAAGCTCTCTGATCAGATTAGCTCATTTGCAATCATCTGGAGCCTGGCTGGGTTTGTTCTGTGTGGGAGCCAGCGAGGCTCGACTGTTGCACTGACTTCCTTTGTACACTCTTGACGAAGGCCTTTTCATCCTCGCCCACCTCGCACCTGAAAAACTGTGCGCCAAACTGCATTTCAAGGAGCCCTTTTCTCCTTCCTCCTCACGGGTACATTTTAGTTGCCATTTTCTCTTCCACCTCTTTTGTGAGGTTTTATGGCTTCACAGTCAGGCTGCCTCCCCTTGGCAGGACTGGGAGGAGTGTGTGCTTATATGTGTATGTCTTCATTTGTGTGTGTATCCATGCACTTGTATATGTGTGTATATATGTATATACATATGTACACATATGTACACAGACACCTGTGTGGGTGTCTGTGTGCTTATCCAAGTGTCGTACGTGCACACACATTCATGCACAATTGCTGGTGAGTAACCCCTGAGTGAGTGACATGGCATCTGAGTAGAATCTCGGGCACCAACAAAAATATAACTTTCTTTCTTTTTTTTTTTTTTTCATCCAGAGACTAGTTTATTTCTCACTGACATTAAGTTTGCTTAGCCTGTGATACAGAATTGTGGCGGGATTCTGTCTCCCGAGTTTGTAAGTTATTTTCTCTTTTATGGGCTTTAGCCAGTTTGCTTTTAGGATGAAATCTGCACTCTGTGCACATGCATTCTGGTGTGCTTTGGTACGTGGGGTCATCCCGGGGCGGGGAGGAGGGCTGGGATCAACCCAATATAGAGTCCCCTGTGGATGTTTAGCCTTTGCTAAAAGTGTACTTGTCTCCAGGTCCTCACATTCCACCACCGGGGATAAAGCTGGAGGGGGAGAGAGAGGGGGAGGGAGAGATAGAGCATGGACAGTCCCCATCTCCACAGTTCCTTGTCATGGCCAGGCGACAGCAGGCACACGCACACCAGGCTCAGTCCGTCAGTCCCCCACATCCACGTTCCTGGATGCCCAGGTGAACATTCACGCATGACCACTACAAAGGATTTGCAATTCCCCAAGAGGTAGGGTTCTGAAATGCTCTCCTTCCTCTGTGCCCATGGCTCTCCTGTCCTCCTAGGTGGTTCTGGCACAGGGGATGCCAGGCTTTGGCTTCGGATGGCTTCTCAGGGCTGCTGTCCCGGTGGCAGGCGATGATTTGCTGCCTCCCCCTCTGAGGAATTGCGTCTCCTCCCTGGGGTCAAGCGCTGTGCGGTCAGGCGGGAGCTGGAATGACCATCCAGATGCATTGGGAAGGTGGAAATCCTGCTTCCTCTGTCTGGAAAACACAGCACTGGCTGTGGCTTTTTTTATTTTAGGGACATGATGTCGCTCTTCTGTTTTCAAAGCCTGAGTATCACCCAAGTGTTTCACCTTCGCAGAGATTGTAGTGCCTGAGTGATAGTCACATTTTGTAGACTGCAGCATTTGGGATATGTTCTGAGACATCACATGTATGGCGTCCCTTCTGTAGTGCTTCTGGGGCTAGCCACAGTAGGCGTTCCTGTTTTCCCAGTTGAAGATTGCTTTAGCTTCATACCTTCACAGGAGGACTGGGCTGGCACAGCCATGGTCCTGCCCACAAACCCACAAAAACACCCTGTGATTTAGGCAGGCTGTAGTTATGGTTATCTTTACTGCATAGGTGGATGATGAAATTGAGACAGCAAGAAGCTCAGGGGCCGAGATGCCAGCTCTCCAACCGCACCCTCTCGCTTGACCCTGTAGGTCAGCAGGACTGGCCCCATCTGCAGAAAATTATTTCTTCCTTCCTAAAAATCCAGGCTGCTCCTTGCCTTGTGGAGACAATGAAATCCTTCACCAAGGGTGAAAAAGACCAACCAAATCAAAACAAACAAGGGCTTTTTTTTTTTTTTTACACTTTTCTTAGGAAGTCATTAAGGAATTATTGAGCTGATTAATGTGGGTGGAAAATATTTAAGTTTGGTCATTGTTCAGGTTGAGTGCATTAGGGGTGGACTCTTAGAGAGCTCTGTGCTGTTCTCTTCAGGGGTCCTCTTAGCTCTGCAGTGCTCCGGGCCTGGATCAGCTGACCCCCAGATTCAGTGAAGAGGAAGGTGCAGTGTTTGGGCGGCCTGTTGGCGAGTAGGGAGCAGGGTGTGGGAGAGGTTGGTCATTTCAGACTTCCCCAGGCTGACGTTCTTTTTTTCCCCATGTGTTGGCAAAGTTGGAGGTGACCTCTGGGATCTGGAAGCTGAAGGGAATTCGCAGGGAAGGACTCAGGAAGAAGGCGAAGTGAAAAGTCACCAGCAAACTCTGGTCATATGGGGCTTGCATTACGCGGATCCTTTTTCCAGCAGAGGCTGCTAGCAGTGGGCTGGGAAGAGCTGCTCAGACAGCTAATGAGAGGTTCCTTCTTCCTGGTGCTGCCACCTCCCTCCCCAGAGAGATGGGGAACCTGGTGGCCCCAGGTTGACCTCTCCCCACAGTGGCCGGCTCCTCTGAGGTGCGGGCACAGGGTACATGTACTCCAGGGCCCAGTTTCTTCCTCCCCCTGAGAGCTGCCCTTTGTGACATGCACTGAATCCTGGCCATCTTCCCCTTCCTCCGCCTTTGTCTTTTCTCAGAACTTTTGTTCCGGTTTCACTCTTGCCTAAGACACAAGGGAAGTGGAGTGGCTCTCTTGGGGTGAATCTGTGTGTGTTGTGGGGAGCTGCCCAGGACCAGGGCCAGGCAGGCTGTGCCCCTTCCTTTCCTGATGCCCCCCACCCCCGTCCATTTGTGTCCCCCGAAACCTTTCCCTGGTGTCCCAAGTCTTGCACAGGCTGCTCGGGCAGAGAGGAGGAGAGTGGAGCTAGACGTCGTATGTAACTCCAGCTTCCTGGCTGGCATCTAAGTTGTTGCCATGAGGACCAAACCACAGGCCCCTGCCCTCTGAATACACATGGTAGATGGTGGAGGGATTGGAAGGGAAGGGCAACCTCTCCTCATATGATTTAATTCTCCCCGTGGCTCTTGGAAATGTGATTGTCCCCATTAGACAGAAGGAGAAACCAAGGCCTAGAGAGATTGAGTGGTTTGTTCAAGGCAGGTGGGACAGGTAGTTTGGGTAGTAGAGTCAGAGTTAGCACCCAAACGTGCTGGTGCCTACTTTAGTGCTTTTCATAAAGCTGGAGAGAAAGGAAAAGAAAGGGGAGCGAGAGTAACTGAAGGAGAAAGGGAATCAGAGTTACGGGAAAGAAAAAAGGGACGTAGTAGAACCTGGAGAGTTTTAGGAACTGGTGAAAGACATTCTCCTCTGCCTCCTAGGGTCACAGTGAGAAGGAAATGCAGTAGATATATCTACCAATCAACGCACATTTTGTTAATTTGTCCTGTTATTTCTCCATCAGTTTCACTAGACACTTAAAAAAAAATCTTGTTGATCACCTTCTGGGCACCCTGCCTGACCCTAGGCTCTATGGGAACTTGAGACTGAGGAGAGACAGGCTCTTCCCTCAGTGAGCCTGCAGCCTGTGTGGACCAGCATGCTTGGAAGGCTTAAGTCTGTAGCAGAAGGTTGTTGACTGGAGAAACGTGAGATGAGCATCTGCTGTGTGCTCCACACCATTTGGAATCAAGTCGTGGGTTCTGAGGAACAGACTGAGTGGGGAAGGCGATCAAAGAAGAGGAGTGTGAGCTGCAGGAGGTGGCTCCTCCATCCTTAGTGTGGGAAGGAGCAGGGAAGTGAAAAGGGGGCCGTGCGGGGCCGAGACCTGAGACTGTCCTTTGCACCTGTGACCCCCTGTTGAATCAAGCTCACATGAATGGAGTGGCGCAGGCAGGAGGCCGGGTGAGGTTTCTGGGCTGGGATAACCTAGGAAGGCTTTCTGGAAGAGGGGAGCATTGTCGTTCCCGAGAAGGAAAGAGCCCTGCCCAGTAGTCTCCCCCTGGCTCTTGTCCCTTTCTCTTTGGGTTTCCTTGGGCACTGGTTGCATAGACCCTGTTAGGGGATTTCTGAGCAGGAACCCCTTTGGGTGGCTTTCAAGACCATGACTCCAAGATCTATGTTGGCTCCTACCATCCACAACCCTCTGCTTCTGCCCTTTCATGGATGAGACAGCCAGAGAGGCCTCGTCATTGCCACTAGCAGTGCCCTCTGGAGATGTGTGTCCGGGCTGCAGGAGCGTGGGCAGTGACACCTGGATTGGGCTTGCTCCTGACCAGCTGTGTGTGTGCCTTAGGTGAAAATGGTGATGTAGGTAGCAACGGTCACCACTCGTTAGGCCTGATCTTGTGCTAAACATGTGACAGGCCTTGGCCTCTGGGACCATCTGCCCTCCATCCCTACCTCCTGACAGATGAATCAAGCCAGGGCATCCAGCCACCCTGACTCTGCCTCCCTTCTGGAGCGGCCTGCCCAGACTGGGGACCCTCGGAGCCGATGGACCCTTTCCATGTGCCTGTGAGCTCTAGCTCTGCTCCTCTGTTCCTGAGGTTGTCCCTGAGTCCCGCCTATCTCGCTGACACAGGCACAGCAACACTGCCCTAGCAGGGTGTGGTGAAGGAAGTTGTTTTTTATTAATGGTAAACAGGATAGTCAAGCAACAATAACAGTGTGGCCACTTCTCAGTTATTTACAAGCGGATCCATCTGCATTCTGGATGATCCACAGCTTTCTCCTCTCCAGGTGGACTGAGTTATCCAGGAGGGCTAGCAGCAAGAAAGGAGCTAAGATTTATTGAGACTGTACTGTGTGCCAGACATAATGATGACAGGTACTTTACTTGTATTCGTTCGTGTCATTTTCCCCCAAACCTCATCTGCACATGTTTCCATCCTGTTTGCTCATGAGGAACTAAGCCCCATGGCCTTTAAATAACTTGTGCCTGGTCACATGGTTAAAAAGTGTCCTGGCCAAGCTCCTGACAGGTCTCCCTCCCTCCAGGGGTTGCTATCTTCCCAGTATGTATGTGTCCGTATGGGCATGTGTGTGCACATGAGTGTGTGTAAGGGCAGACATGTGGAAAGGCGGCCTCCATGGGGACCACCCACCCTCTCCTTCACGCAGTGCATGTGGCTCCTGAAGTTCCCTCACCAGTACATTTCTTCAGACTGCTGGGAGTTTCACGGGCATTTTAAATGGAAATGGTCCCAAACATTTCCATATAGTTGTTGTTTTCCACTTATTTTCATACCTGCCTGGGACTATGGAAAGGGGGGTGCTGAAACTTTAACCGATTAGGAAATTGGGGGTCAAAGAAGGAAATAGATCCAGACTCTGACCGCTTCTGTGCATTTGCACCACCCCTGTCTCAACCTCCCCAGTTCCGTAGCCTGCCAGGTGATTGCAGCAGCCTCCTGACTGGTCTCTCTGCTTCCATCCTCGCTGTGTTCCCGCTGTCCCAGCCAGCATGGTTGTCAGATGATGTTATTCTTTTGCTTGGAATCCCATGATGGTTCCTCATCATGGGTGAAAACCAAAATCCTTATAGTAGCCTGCAGGGCTCTGCGTGGTCTGCACCCATTCCCCATCGCTCCGATTTCATTTTGTATTTTTCTCTCCCAACTCATTCCACTGGTCTTCCTGCTGCTCCTGGAACAGACTAGGCACTTTCTTGACTTTCCACTGGCCATTCTCGATGCCTGGATGATGTCTGGTATCTGAGCCTCTCCCTTTAAGTCTTTGCTCCAGTGACCCCACAATGAGGCATATCTTGAATATCACCTCTACCACCCTGATCCTTCTTACCCTGATGGACTTATTCTTTTGTTCAGAGTACTTATCACATTCTAAAACATCATATAATTTACTTTATTTACAGCTCACATGTAGGCTTTATAAGGACAGTGATTTTCCCCCTTCTTCTGTTCCCTATATATCCCAAATACCTAGAACAGTGCCTCACACATAGTAGGCACTTCAATAAATATTTGATGAATGAATGAAATCACATATCAGGTTAGTGAGGGACACATGACTAGAACCTGGTGTTTTACTCCCAAAATAAGAATCCCCTCCCTTCCCCAAGTGTTTTATGTTAGAAGAAAGCGATTTTATTTTTGGAGATAAACTCAGAACTTAACATGAGAATAGAAAGCAGAAGATGAGTACAACATGTATTGTGCATGACATATGTGCCAGGTACTATGCATCTATTGTCTCATGCTGTCTGCATCTTTCCCAGGGGGAAAGTGAAACTCAAAGAAGATAAATGATGTGCCCATGGCCCCAGCTATTCAAATGGAACTGGGTTTAACCACAGGTCTGTGTGGCTTCAAAGCCTCTTTCATATCCATCCTTGGAGGAAACAGCACTGATGACCTAGCTGTTTGCCTCTCACGTTCCAGCCAGCTGGGTGGAGAACCAGACTTGATGTTGAGTGCACCCCATCTGAGTTCTGTTCCCCTCCCCAAATATGTGGCTGGCCCTGCCTCCTTTCCTGTGAGGAAATATGTGGATGCTCCACATCCATATGAGCAGTCAGGTTCTGTTGCTTGCCCATGTTCCAGCCAGAGTAAGCCAGGAGGTTACAAAAAAGCAACTGCCGGGTTTTGTTGCTCATGAAAGGGCACCTCTGTGGCCCTCTCCAGTCAGGCTTAGTTGTTGGTGCCCTGAAGGGAGCCTGCAGGGGACATGATGATCAAAACCAACTTGCTGTTCTCAGCCTCCTGAAGACTCCTCCCCAATGCATCCTTTGAGCTGTTGAGAACAAACATGAAATTGGTCTGAAAAATCTCCCTGAGTGAGCATACACCCCTACATTTTAGGACTCACTGTGCAGATCATATTGGGGGCCAAGGAAGAGTCAGTGAAAGGTGAATTCATTCTTCTCACTCAAGGAGTTTCTGTTCTACTCATGGAGAGTAGGTACACGATATAGAATTATTAATATTACAAATCTGCAAAGCAGGAACAAAAATATAACCCATGAACTATGTGCTATGGTTGTTTCTTCAACTAGTATTTTGGAAATGAAAAGACTATGTACATATGAATAAGATGTTTTTTAAACTTCAGAGAGGGAAATGTGGACATTAGAGCAAACTGATGGTCTGTCCTCATGTAGGGTGAGGGGCAACACCTGACTACAGGTTTTGTGACAGGAGTAGCATCATTTTTGAATATGAAGGACCAGGATAAATCAAGCTAGGCCCTGGGTCATGGTGGCTTACATCATTGGCAGTAGGTAACTGTTTTGCCCTTATTGGCCAGGAAAAACCCTCCTGTTGGCTACAAAGAGGGGAATAATTAGGAACATTGGGTACACCTTTCAGAACATTCGGTTCCAATGAAGAGAAGGCTTTGGAAGTTTCCATGGAGACAGGAAGGCTTCACTTAGGCTTTGTGTGGTAATTTAAGGGCATTTCTCAACCCTGCCTGCTCTCAGGTACCGAGGGACCCAAGCTGCTTCATTTCCCTCAGCCTGGGTCCTCATGGGTGGTGGGGAAAGTCAGCAGGGTTATAACAGAGCCCAGTAGGACTGATCTAGCTCCTCTTGCAGTTCTTGGATTTCATGTACCCCTGGTGCATTATAGTTAGACTTCTGTCTTCCAACATATTAATTAGACAATGAATGCAGCACCTGATATAGGACTGAATGGAGCTTCTGAGAAGAGACCCCACCCTCTCCTTAAGGACTGGTTCCAACCTCCCCACCCAGCCCCTTCTAGAAGACATTCTTTCTTGACCGCCAGGCCCACTGTACTCCTTATTTCCTTAGCCGTTCTTTGGCATTTTTTCTGGAGTTCAGGGATCAGACATCATCATTTGAATCCCCTACACACTTTGGCACTTGTTCTCACACATGCTCAGTTGGTTTGAGAGGAATGGAAACTGCTACTGCCCACTGAGAAGTAATAACCAGGAACTTGCAGATTAAAGAACCAAGGATGATTTTTCTCAGGACGTCCTAATATACTGACCAAGCCTAGAATCTCATCCACATAATCTTGCCGGCTTTCTTTCAGAAGGCTTGATTCTTAACTCCAGCTCTAAGCTCAGTATTTTCCAGTAGGTGGTCCGTTTGCAAATGTATCTGCTTATATTCCAGACCTGCCTGTGAGAACTATTAGTTCAAATGATCTAATCAAAACCACACATGAGGCTTTAATGATGCGACTCTGCCTGCTGCTCCCCACTGCACTCAGATTCTGTTTAAAGAAGCCCGACTGTTTTTCCAGGGCCTTGGAGACAATGGCTGGAGGCCAGCATCCCTGGCTGGACAGCCCCCTGGCCTTTTTTCATAGATGATATTAGTTCTTTTAGGGACCAGAACTCCCCAAGCAAACCCCTCCCAAAAGCCCAGAATGACAACCCTTTCTTCTGATTGAGGATCTCGTGTATGTGAAAGGTCCCAGCCTTAATATAAACATTTTCATTTTATTAGACAGAACATTTTCATTTTATTAGACAGGACTCAGACCAACGAGAAGAAGGCAGGATCTTTTTTTTTTTTAAAATGCAGAATCTGGTTCTACAGGTGGGACCTGAGAACCTGCATTTCTTTTTTAAAAAATATATATTTTATTGATTTTTTTACAGAGAGGAAGGAAGAGGGATAGAGAGTTAGAAACATCGATGAGAGAGAAACATCGATCAGCTGCCTCCTGCACCCCCCCCCCCACTGGGGATGTGCCCGCAACCAAGGTATATGCCCTTGACCGGAATCGAACCCGGGACCCATCAGTCCACAGGCCGACGCTCTATCCACTGAGCCAAACCGGTTTTGGCAGAAGGCAGGATCTTGACACTGGCAGGGGCATCCGGCTTCTGGGTGCTGTATATATACCTGATCTGGGTGTGGTCACATAGGTGCCATCACTTTGTGCACTTTTCTGTAAATATATCTCACTGCCATTCAAACTTAAGCAGAAGAGAAAATAAGCCAGAGAATAATAAATGCAAATTCAGGGTAGCACCTTGTCAGGGACAGAGGAAGGCGCAAGGATGGCATCGGAGAGAGGAGCACTGGCAGCTTCAAGGCTCCACTCTACTATTTAGGTCAGATATTAAGTTAATTAGAATTCTTCTTGTTATGTTTCATAATCACATAACTTGCATGTTTTGTATGTATCAAATATGAAATAATAAGCTGCATGAGGATATAGAAAAAAAAAAAAGATCCTGCAGGGTGGTCAAATAGACCAGGGTTTGAATCTTTTCTGCCACTTACTGCCTGTATGGGTCTTGGATGAATAACATAAACTCCCCAAAACCTCAGTTTGCTCATCTGCAAAATGGGGGTTGCAATCCACAATGAATAATTCAGTTGACATTTGGGGTATTATTAAAAGTAAAGCATAGTGTGTTATGAAGAGGTGGGGCCAAACCTATTTGAAGAGGGATGGGGTGGGAGTGGGGTTGTCAGGAAAAGCCTTGAGAAGGTAGTGTTTGAGCTGTGTGTGGGCAGAAGGCTAATTTTTAGTATGCAAAGCCAGTATCTGGATTCATGTCCCCTCATACTCCCATTCTAGGTTCTGGGGGGAATGTGAGAGAAGTGTTCCAGAGAGGCATGGGATTTCATAGCCACAGAGTACTTCAGAGCACATTATATAATCCACCTGCTTCTAGCTACAGCCTTGCTAGATTTTACCAATGAAAGAAATGAAGGCCCAGCGATAATGTGACTTGCTCAGGCCCCTTAGCTGATGAGCCATAGCACTGGGACTAGAAAACAGAGCCAGATTTGCTCCTATTATGATAAGGCACCCTTCCAGAGCTTGACATACTTGATAGTTATTCAGCCTTCACTAACAACCCTATGCCACAGTACTGTTGTTATTTCTTGTTTACCGACAAGGAAACTTATGCCCTCAAGGTCATACAACTCGAAGTAGAGTCAGGACTTAAACCCAGTCTGACCGCAGAGCCTCACATGCCTAATTACAATCCTGCACTTCCTCCTACTAGAACCTTGGCGTGCAGTGTTTCTGCTGAACCGTGACATTTTCCCCATCCTCATGGAGCTATGGTCTTTTTTGGAGAGAAAAGATAGTAACAAAACACAATTACAACACAGATGAGAAAACCCAACTGAGTGGAGGGTCAGCTTTGGGAATTAGTCAGTTCATCTCTTGGGTTTCATTTTCTTCACTGTCCACATTGAGGAAAAGTGAGGGAGGGTAATATAATGTTCTCTGAAGTCCATCAGATGGTAGGTGGAGTTCCCACCAGTTGCTGATGACTCTGTCACCAGGTAGAGGAGTGCAGACTTTGTCCTGAGGCAGTGGGGAGCCAGTGTGAGGTTTGGGGCACTGGGACATGAAGAAGAAACTATTGCTGTAGGAAGGGGGACCTGAGAGGCTTTTATCTCCCAATTACATTTCTCTGGAGACTGACCTCCCAAGAGGACATGCCTGGCCACTTAAGTCCATGGAATTTGTGCTCTAGGTGTCCTTGGTAGGGGACTCATTGCCATTGGTTGCATTCATGTCTCTTTTCAGATGAGGAAGGTTGAGTCATAGTTTGGACTTCTAGCAAGTTCTCACTCCTGACTGGAATCCCCTCTTTGAAATGTTACCTTCACTCACACTCAACAACCTCTTACCCCTACCCCCCTTTATTCCCAACATTTCTGCCCATCCCCTACAGAGAGACCAAGGGATCCTGGATGGGGTGGGATTTCATAATTGGTATTACTGGATGTTCTTCTAAGTCAGTGCATTATCTCAAGGTAACCTTTATTTCAGTATTATGGGGAAATTCCTATAGAAATGTTCTTTGTATCAGTCGCAAAAGAATGTTTTTCTTCTTCTTCTATAGACCCTCCCCTTAATTTGCATAACAGTGAGAAAACAATACTACCACCTAGTGGGAGTCCAGAGTGTGACCTTCAGAGCTCCTCCTCCTGACCCCAGTATATTATTTTTGTGATTAATATTCAAATGAATGAGCAGTTGTGAGTGCAGTGTTCTTCCCACTCTATAGCTCCAACTGTGTATTTTCAGGCCCCCTTTTCATTCTGTTAAAACTTGCAGTTGCAAGTCTCAGTGGGGCTGTTTCGTGTACTCCACAGAATCTTTGAAACAGGTGTGGGGAGCTCTACGTACTTTCCCTTGACTAATTCTTAACACCAGTCTGATGGGGTAGGTACCTGTATCTTAGTTTACAGATGAGGAAATAGGCTCAGAAAGGTTAAGTAATAGGCACTTTTAGGGCACCTAGCACACATACCCAAACCATGTGGTAGCCCTCCTAGGTAGTATGTGGATTATAGCCCGTTTTCCTCTAAAAATATACTATCCAGACACAATGGCACAGCGTTGCCAGGTCCTGGCCATCTTGCCTGGATGAGTAGGTGGGCCTGGAACTAGGATTTTAAGGTTGCATGGGAGGAGAACATTTGGTAGATAAAGGCACAGAGGTGGCACAGGAATGAGGTGTTTGTGGGCAAGGACAGAGTGCTGGACCAGAGCTGGTGTCATGGGTGAAGGTCCAGGACACAGAGCCCTTGAGAGCTAGGTTGGGGCTCTAGGGCAGCGGTCACCAGCTTTTGGGACCTCATGGACCACCAGTGGTCCGCAGACCACCGGTTGGTGACCGCTGCTCTAGGAAGTCACTATATGTATTCCCATGCGACATTTGTAAATTGAGAAATGACACATTCTTGATGGAAAAAATTAAAACAGTGCAGAAGTATATAAAGTAAAAAGATATCTCCTTCCAGTCCCAACCTCTTCCAAAAAACAGGATTAATAGTTAACAATTTGGTGTATATGCTTCTAGAAGATTTCCCATGCGTATAAAATTGAATAGATAAATATGTTCATTCATGTATACATTAATAAAGACATATAGAATGAGTTAGTTTCAATAGAATTATTTTTAAACTACAATTTTATAATTTTCTTGTCATCAAAAACTCAAAAATATAATAAAGTAATCTTTCAGCTTTTAAAAAAGTATATTACCATAAAAAACATTAAACATATATAGAAATAGACTAATATAATAAGTCCACTTTCCCAGCTTCAATATTTGTCAATGCCTGGTGAATATACCCCTCTCTATAATTTCTCCCAACTGGATTATTATTTATTTATTTTTATTATTTTTTAAAATATATTTTATTGATTTTTTACAGAGAGGAAGAGAGAGGGATAGAAAGCTAGAAACATCGATGAGAGAGAGACATCTATCAGCTGCCTCTTGCACGCCCCCTACCGGGGATGTGCTCGCAACCCAGGTACATGCCCTTGACCGGAATCGAACCTGGGACCCTTCAGTCCGCAGGCCGACGCTCTATCCACTGAGCCAAACCGGTTAGGGCCCACCTGGATTATTTTAAAGAAAGTTCCAGATATTATACAACTCATCTGTAAATATGTTTGTATCTATCTCAAAAGAGAAGAACACTTTTTAAAAATATATAACCATAATGGCATTATCACAGGAAAAAAAAGCATGAATTCCATTATTAGCATTTTTTTCAATTGTCATATAAACTCTTTTGTTAATCCTCACCTGAGGATATTTTTTTTCACTGATTTTCAGAAAGAGTGGAAGGGAGGGGGAGAGACACAGAGAAAAACATCAATGAGACACATTGATTGGTTGCCTCCTGCATGCATCCCAAATCCAAGGCCAGGATTGAGCCTGCAACTGAGGTACGTGCCCTTGACTGAAATTGAACCCGAGACCCTTCAGTCTGTGGGCCGATGCTCTAACCATTAAGCAAACTGGTGAGGCAACTTTTTTTTTAACAGCTAATGTGTTTGAGTCATGATTCAAATAAGGTCCATATTATTGCATTTGGTTGATACTTTTTAAATCTCTTTTCATTCCTAGATTTTGATTTTTTCCTTTTCCTTTTTTGTGTTTGCCATTCATTTGCTGAAGAAACTAGTCATTTGTCCTGTAAAGTTTCTCACATTCTGGATTCTGTTGATTGGATCCCCGTGGTGTCTTTGAACATTTTCCTATGTCCCTATATTTCTTGTAAACAGGTGGTTTGTTCCAGGGACTTGAGCAGAATCAGATTTTATTTCTTAGTAAAAAGGGAGGAATGAAGGGTTATGAAGTGACCAAGAGTAAGAGTGAGGTATGCCAGGCTGGCCTGGCTCAGTGGTTGAACATCGACCTATGAACCAGGAGGTCCCAGTCAGGGCACATGCCTGGGTTATAGGCTCGATCCCCAGTGTGGGGCATGCAGGAGGCAGCCAATTAATGATTCTCTCTAACCATTGATGTTTCTATCTCTTTCTCCCTTTCCCTTCCTCTCTCTGAAATCAAGAAAACATATAAAAGAGTGGTGGCTATAGGGAAGAGGGCACCTCATTGGCCGCCCCAAGCAGTCCCTTGGATTTGCAGGTGGGAGGCAAAGAGGGTGGGCCCCAAACCTCCATAAGGTTGACTTCAGGGATGCTTAGTTTCTGGGAGGTCTCATCTTATCTCACTTCCATGGGGAACCTCTGGGACTATCTGATCCCACCATCTGGTCAGCTGGAGCTGGCCAGCAACCGGCTCTCACAGCAAGTAGAAGTCTATAGCTTTCTCCTCTTGTGGTTTTGCACTGGCTTTCTTCCCTTCTTCCCATAAGTCATGTATCTTCATTATTTAAAAAAAAAACACCCATAAAAATGCCTTTCTTTTCTCTCCTCAGCCAGTTTATCCAGTGACACTGCGGAGCCACGGAGAACAGCTTAACTGTCTCAGCTCAGAGCTGGGAAAAATCT
Organism: Corynorhinus townsendii; assembly: GCA_026230045.1. Classification (NCBI taxonomy): domain Eukaryota; kingdom Metazoa; phylum Chordata; class Mammalia; order Chiroptera; family Vespertilionidae; genus Corynorhinus; species Corynorhinus townsendii. The sequence goes on along the minus strand of JAPDVU010000007.1, from coordinate 145,733,947 downwards.
GGACAGTGTTTGCAGAAATTGTCAGTGCTATTGAAATGCTTTACACATCATATCAGAACTCCTGCAGAAGAATCATGTAATTCAGAAATGAAGTGACTAGCTCTGAATCCTACTTCCCACCATCCCCCGAAGCCCATCTTAGCCACATTTTTCTTAAATGGTCCTTCCCAGTTTTTCCAAGACCTTTGATTAGCTTCCCTTCCCCTGACCATGGGAGTACATCACATTTCTTAAAGATAACGTGGCTGCTACTTTCTATGAATCAGAGACCCGGGAACAGAGCTGCTAAAACAGAGCTTCCATGCTGACCGACATCAGAGCAGCTGAACTTGAGAATTTAATTAGCTGTGTAGTCTTATCTCAGTGAAATGTCTGCTTCTTTTCAGGCCTCCTGAAATAGGAAAAATAGTTCCTCATCACTTTTCTGAGCTCCTAGGAGCCTGGGGTACCACGGGGGGTGGGGGTGGGTGGGATTCTGTTTCTTGGTTACTCTATCCATCAATCTCCTTGCTGGGGGGAACACCGAAGGTAACCTGGCCCAGTGTCCTGCCTGATCCATTCCTCCACAGTGCCTTCACTTGAGAAAAAGCTATAATCAGAATCCTAGACGAGTTACATCCTTTTTCAGAATCACTAGGTGATAAATGGAGGTGAAGTTTGAGCCTAGTCTTTGGTTATGTCGTTTTGAATTTTATCAATATCCTTGTTATTTCTTACGACTTACTCACAGAGGTTAAGTCCATAATAAGGGGTGTCCTTCATATATGCAGTCTGTGAATTGGAGATTATTCCTCCTTAATCTGCCTAATAAACTTTTGAGCTGAGTCAAAGGAGGAATACCTTCTTCACTAAGTTACCAGTGCTTCACCACACTTCTTTCTGTCTTTCTTCTGACTCTGGCCCAACTAGTACTCAGCTGTCCCCTTCCTGGGAATCTTTGTTGATTTTGGAGACTGTATTTATGTTATTTTGTGGAGGCAGTGTGGCTCCATAATAAAACCAACCCCAGAAAGTTTTAGGTTCAAATCCCGAGTCCCTACGTGGTAGCAATGTGGTGTTTGAGTCCCTTAGATTATGATCCTCAGTTTCTTTATCTTTAAAATGGGCTGACAGTCCCTACCCCAAGACTGGGGTAGCCATTCCAGAGTGTACATCTCCAGCCCTCGGCATGTACCACATGCTTAATGAATGGTTGGCATTGTTACTGTGGACAGGCAGAGTTGAATCCAGCCTCCAGGGAAGGAGGGATGAGAGAGACCTAAGATAGAAGACCAGTGTTTTCTGGATAAAGTATGCTTTTGTTTGACCCTTAGATTTGGGAAAGCTGGTTGTTTTATATGAACTACTCACTTTTCTTCCTCACAACCTATAAACTGAGTTGAGATAATTAGCTCTTTGTCATATAATCTCTGGAGTGTTTTTTTTGTTGTTGATTGATTATATATACATATATATTCACATGCATACACACACACACACACACACATATGCATGCACATGCATATGTGGCAGGGGGTTAACTCAGCAAACCTCTACCCTCAGGTTGGCATATGCTTTCTGTCAAGTCGTCAGTCATGGTTTCCTCATGTTTGAATCCAGAAAGCAAACTGGGTCGGAAACACCTCCTGAGAAACATTCCCTCCATTGACCTACTCAGGTACTTCCTCTTTATTATTCAATTATTTTTGTCCCAGCGAGTTTTGCTCTTACAATGTCAAGATAATCCATTTATTTTCTTGCGCCTTCCCAATCCAAATTGGATTACACGTATAAATAGCTGTGTGCTGGCTCCAGTGGCCAGCGTGCGCCCAGGCTGGTGCTGGGCAGCCTGAGTCCTGGTGCAGGCTTGGGTTGTTTGTTTATTTTCAACGGAAGCTCAATGTGCAGAATTGACTTCTACCTCCTTTACATGCAGCCATCTCAATACCCCCTTTGCTCCTGGTTTGTGGAGGACATATACTAGCTATTCGGGGTTTTTATTAGTTGTGGTAAGAAGGCCAGTTCTCTCTGCATCATCCTGCTGGTTTTGCTGTCGTGCGGTTGGCCTTTTTAATAAAAAAAGAAAAATCTTTTACATCACCACATGCATTGGTGCACACATGCACTCCCACCCCCGAGGCTGTACCCTGAAATTGACCTTACTACTGGTGTTCCTTCCAGGAACAGAAAAACACGGCCGTGTGAAGTTACAGGGAAAATAGGACAAGGTCCCAGGTCAGGAGCTGTGGTTTCCTTTACTGGGGTTCAGCTTTTCCCTCACTGGAAATTCTATCTGCATTTTGTTTTTTAGTTCACATTCACCTTTGGTTGTATCAAAGTGGTGGTTTTCTTCCTATTTAATCCCACCTCTAACGACAGAGGTGGAATTAACTAGAACACAAGTTGGGCTCCACATGCCAGCCAGGAACGCATCTGTCCTTGGTCTTCCAGATGTGGGGGTGCTCATTGTCCCACCCTGTTTGCTGTTTGCAGGTGGTGTTTCTCCTGGTGTGTTCGGTGAACCACAGTGTTAGAACCTCCGAGGAGCTGGCAAGTGCGCCGTTGAGCCCTACTCCCAACTTCAGTCTGCATCTCTAGTGTGGGGCCTGGGAATCTGTGATAGGAAAGCCCTAGAAACAGTGTTGGTCTGTAGATTAAATGCAACCACGGAAGATAATGCTGCTGCCTCCATTCATACCTTTCTTTCCCTTTGAGGACCTTGAACCTTGTCAGGATCCAACCTGCAGGCGGGTTTTGTTTCATTTCGGTCACACTCATGTCTATCCAAACATACCTCTGTCTCCAGTATCTTTTCATTGGTGCCAAGATAATTCTGTGCTTGTCATCAAGGAGCTTGGGGTCTAGGTGAAGAGATAAGGTGTGCTCATATTAAAAGATAAGTGACGATGGAAGGCAAAGAAGGCTCAGTGCAAATGTGTAGACCAGTGGTTGGCAAACTTATTAGTCAACAGAGCGGCAAACCGAGGCTCGCGAGTCGCATGTGGCTCGCGAGCTGCAGTTTGCCGACCACTGGTATAGACTATACTGGATTTTAAAGGGAAGGAGAGGTGTTGGCCTTGTGCGGGGACCTGAGGAAGGGTGGCATAGGGTGGGAGGTAGGCAGGAAGTAGTCCTCAGAGGGAGCATGTATGGTGGGCCATAGTGGGCTGAGGGGCACAGGTGGGTGAGGAGGGGCCCCTACTGGCCACAGGAGGAGGGGGATTGGGCTGGCTGTGAAGGAGTGTGAGGGTTGGAGAGGGCTGCTTTTTGGGGAGCTTAAGGGATAATCAGATTAGTTGGGATTTAGGGGAGAAAATTTGGCAAATCAATGCTATAATCAGGATCATGTTGGGATTTGCAGTCAGAATACAATTTCCTAATTTGGCATCTTCTTCCCCTTTCACTAGTTCAGGGTGCCCCAAATTCTCCAATTCTCATTCCATTTGGAGGGTCTGAAGAAGATAGAAGTAAAGTGTAGATAGGGCATTCCATAACTTAAAACAAATTATCATTTTTATTATGAAAACTTGCAAACATATACAAAAGTATAACATTATCATAACTTTTATTTAACAATCAAAAAGTTGTCCCCAGAGCCAATATTATGAAGTTCAAGAACAGGAAAAAACTAATCTGTGGAGATAGAAATAAAAATGGTGGTTGCTTCTGGTGGGGGCAGGGTGACTCAGATGGGGCAAGAGAGAAGTTTCTGGGATAACGATAATGTTCTTTGTCATTATTGAGGCACTGGTACATACATTTGTCAAACTTAGCAAAATGTGTACTTAAGATCTGGGAATTGCACTGTATATAATTCTACCTTTAAAAAAAAGTTATTCTTCTTCCTTTTCCATAATTTTCTTTCAGTTCTCTGGTCATATCAAGAAAAAACTCTCAAGTTGGGCCCAAAGTGTCAACAGCATCTCTCTAATATTTTAAAACAAAAGCAGAAGGTTTCAGGAGAATATTATTTTGGGTTTGTTTGCATTAAAAAATAATTATTTATGGCCTTTGATACAAGCTTTCCTAAGTAACATTATAATAGTTTTTTCATCAAAAATAAAATAGCTTAAGAAGAAGAGATGTAAGTGGTAAGCAGATAGAGTGAAAACTGGGAGGTGGTATGTGAGTGGCAGGCGTGAGAAACACTAGTGGAATGGGGAGTCACTACTCATGGGGCCCGTGGGACAGATGAGAAGGGTCTTGTCGAAAATCTACCTATTCTTCTTTGGAGTCTCTCAGACATGACTCATCGAGGTCAGTTTTGTTTTCTGAACTCATGTTGGCAATTCCTCTCTCTGCCAGCAGCGTTGAGAGGTAGCTGTTGGGATTGGGGCACCTGTGGCGAGCTGGAGGTAGTAAGACAGGCCCAGGAAATAGAGTAGATATGAGCGGTTCCACCAGAAGCAAAACTCCGACCTTCCCCTCACATGCAGCACAGGTGACTGAGAGTGAGATTGAAACAGGATCATGAGGTGGCCTTGAACCCTCTTCCTTACTCACCTGCTGCTGCATGTGAGGGGAAGGTCGGCTGCAGAAGCAGGTTCCAGCCAAGCTGCCTTGGTGCTGCCAAGGGCTGAGAGTCTACAGTCCCGCTGGGCCATCATGGGGCTGAATAGATACTCCTCTGCAGGGACTCGTGGCCCTCACAGACACACGGCGGAGATCTGTTTTTGAAATAAATAATGTACAGGGAACATCACTTGCAGTCCTCCAGTGACTTATTTATGTGCTGTCCTGCTCCTTGCCCTCTGGTGTCCAGGGAGCCTATGCCATCCAGGTCACCTGATGTGTCTCCGTGTCTCCCTGGTCTGGTCATGCGGTAGAATTCACCCCAAGTCTCCAGGAAGAGTTCAGGTGACAGTTGCTGTGTAACCACCTCAACCTCAGAGTTCCTGGAAAACTGACTTTAGCGAAGTTGGGTTCCCTACCCCACTTTCCATTCCTGCATACCCTCATCACCCCTCTCCGTCTCTTTCCGGCTGCTCCTACCTAGTATCTCCTTTCAGCCGTGTATCTTTAGGCTCCATCTGCATGTGACCTAGTTCACTGCAACCAGACAAGGTAGACCCAAAAGGGCCAGGCCCTTCTCCTAGGGTCAGGGCAGGCCTTTGGGGCACAGACAGGGTTATCTCAGGTGCTGGAGATTCAATGGGGGAAGGCAGAGTGTTTGTGTGAGAAGTCAGAGGTGGGGACAACGTGGCAAAGTATCCAAGTTCAAGTATACACTGATCCTCCAACAACCCCACAAGGCAGCCACTGTCCTTACCCCTGCTTTACAGATGTGGCAACCAAGGGCTCAGACAGATTGTCTCTTTGCACAAAATTGCAAGGTAATGGGAAAGCCAGGAGCCAAACCCATTTCTGAAACCCAGTCTGATTCCAGAGCCTCATAGGTGACCATGAAACCGTTTCACAAACTCATCGGATGTCCCCAGGTGGTTCCATCAGGAACTAGGATCCCAGGGGTTTGGGAATCTACATATGAAATAGAGACCCTAAGTGAATTCTACCTGCTGTCCCTCAAGCCTGGAGGAGCCCGGGCTGTGGGTACAGGTTTTGCTGGGAACATGCTGGCAGCAGCTTCCTGACATCAGTTTGTCAGCTGCAACGGTGCCTAGATCTAGGAGCGGGATCAAAACGGGGTCCAGGTATAAGAGGCCAATTAGCAGACCTACTAGTTTTTGGGAACAAATAGAAATCTTATTAGAATAAAATGCAATGGAGATGGGGAAGAGTCACCCCCCCTTCCCCCCCCCCCCCCCCCCCCACAATACCAGAATAGTGGCCGGGGGCTCCACACCAGTCATCAACACTGGGTGACATTGGCCACAGAGCCTGCCAGTGGTTAGGGGGAAGGGAAGTTCACTTGCAGGGCCAAGTAGGTTCATTCCAAATGGTTTCCTAATCAGGTGTTTCAGGGGACTTTGTTGGGAGGGAGGGGTAACAAGGCTCTAGCTACCAAGAGCCCTTTCACCAGAGGTCTCTCATTTTATCTTTGTAATATATTTGGGTTTCCTATAAGATTTCATCTGGAGAATGAACAAAATTGAAAACAATGACTTTACTGTATAAACAAAGGAAACCTGACAAATTGCTTAAGTATTCGGAATTCAGGTTATTACTCATCCCAGAGTTTTGCATTTAAAAGAAATCTCTGAAAGGTGGATGTGTGGTCTGGGGCAATGATATTCTGAGCAAGGAACTGCAGGCTTGGAGACCCCGTGCAGTAGAGACAGCGTTAAGTGGGGAGGCCCACCCAGAGCAATTAGATCCTCCCAGCCAGGTAGTATTGCCCTGGGACTTATCTGTGCCTGATCTTAGGGTTTCAGGGAGAGCTCACAGTGGGTCTATGCCCTGGTGCCTAGAGACCCTGTGGGTCAGGACCTGCTACTGTGTTTCAGGGGCCTTGCTCTCTTCTGACTCTGACCGGGGCTTTCTTCCTGGTCACGCTGAGGCTCTTCCTGCTAAAGTGCCTGTGGGTACCTGTGATCCTCAGGAAATGAGTCATTTTGGGTGGCTGCAATTGCCAAGTAGCTAAAGAGTCCCACCTTTCATTGCACTTGCTTTTTATTATTATTTTTGATCGAAGTCATCATGTATATTTCAGCTTCCATAAATAACATATGAACATAATTTAACTTGTTCTGAGTGACTCTGGACTCTGCTTAGGATTATTGGTGACGTGGCACCTTGCTGTCCACACAGTCCCTTTATTAAAGAACCCTAACCTTAATGCTTTCTTGTCAGCCTCCACTTAGTTCCATTTTTCTGCCTCTTCCCTATTAGCAGTCACTCTCACTGCAGTCAGAGGACCTGCTTCCAACAGTCTCTCCTCTTTTCTACCCCCCATCCTGTGACTTCTCATTTGCTTGATTCTGATATACTGTCGGTTTAGAAACCATATAAATGATCTTGTTTGAGCAGTGTATGAAATGAAATGAAACAAGCTCCACGGGCAGACCCCAGGGACAATCAGCCTGGAAGGGGGGATGGACATGGACATCATGACATCAAACTGCATTGTTCATCCAGTGCCTTTATTACTTACTCCCTATGTAAGGTAGGCAAAGTAGTGCTGTCCTTTGGTATTTTTAGATTGGAAGTCATGGATGAAGATGAGTTTCCTGAGTTCTTCATCTTCATAGATTTAAGGATGAGCTGATCAGAGACCTACATTGACTTAGACCAGCGGTCCTTAGCCTTGGCTCAATTTTGAAGTAATATTCAAATAACAAGACCAGCCCCATCCCAAGCCAAGTAAGTCAGAATCTTGAGAGTCTAATAATCAACAAGGTTGAGAACCACTAATGTAGGCCCTTGTAACACCGCCTTGCTGAAGATCAGTGCCTTGTAAGCCAGGTGGCGGAGCTAGGAAGGGTTTGAAATACTCCTGCCAGGACCTTCTCATGTGCAGCCAGGGCTGAGAACTGCTGCTTTAAGATGGACATCTGTACTTTCTGAGAGGCTCAGAAATCTTTTTTCATGTAGTGGTGTTTTTTTCTGGAGATGATGCCAACCTTTGTCTTTAGATTAGCTTTACAAGTCTATACCCAGATGGTGAAATTGGCCACTTGTCCATGTCAGTATGGCATGAAGGAAAGGAGAACTGTGATCCAACACCTGGGACACCACAGATTTGTCTCTGATTGTGTGAGTGGAAATCCTGAGAGCAGCCGTGAGTTACAGGGGCTCGTCCATGCTTTGTGGAAGGATCAGCTTTTGTAATAGCTGCTTGGACAGATAGCGCTTGTGTAACTGGCTCTATCATGCTCGTTTGTATTTGCAAAAATGCACATATACTAAACGAGAGCATCGTCCTTCAGCCTTCAGATTAAATGTGCAGCTGAATGAGGGATACAGGAGCCAAATCAGTGTAACAAAATTCTCCAGTGTTGCATGAAAGCAATGGTTTAGACAGATTCAGGGGCAGGGATCTTGTGAATATGTGTTGAGGGGGCCAGAATGTGAGAAAACTTGCAGGATGCGCCAGGAAAAACACACACGTGTGTGTTCCAATCTCACTGTTTTAGATTCTCAAATTCACTATTAGGACCTAGGATATATTTAGCCTTCTTATCAGTGCATAGAGCAGGTTTTCAAGGCTTGTAGGATGTATCTATTAAAATAACCTATGTGAGTAGCTGCTCACTATAACATTTTTGTTCCACTGAAATACAATGAGAGGAAATGGGGCTCCAGGAAATGGCCATTATATCAGGGGATCCAAAGCAGCACAGGGCCACTCCAGTATTTACACACATTCTGGCCATTGTGCTTGCAACCTTGGGTAACCCTCCACTTTTTTCTGCTCCTTTTTAATCTTCTGCAGACTTTGAAGGTTATCACTTTTGAGGAGGGATGTACTCAGCTCTGGGCATGTGGAAATTGACTTGTGAATGCACTTTGTATCTCTTTCTGTGCTTTCCTTGGAAGTTTCCAAGCAGCTGACAGTATAACTGTGGTCTGCATGGTGGTAGTGGTGGTGATGGAGAGGGGGTGGACGGTACCTCTCTGGGAGACCCCAGGCCTATACTTGATTCAAGACCTCTGTAAAGGCATCTCAGCCTCCTTTTGTGCATGCACTGCCCCCAACCCCCACCCTTTGTAGTCTACAGCTCAGACTTCAATGGCAAAGGGGAGGTTTCTATTTTTTAAAAAAATATATTTTATTGATTTTTTACAGAGAGGAAGGGAGAGAGAGAGTTAGAAACATTGATAAGAGAGGAACATTGATCAGCTGCCTCCTGCACGCCCCCTACTGGGGATGTGCCCGCAACCCAGGTACATGCCCTTGACCGGAATCGAACCTGGGACCTTTCAGTCCACCGGCTGACGCTCTATCCACTGAGCCAAACCGGTTTCGGCGGAGGTTTCTAAATTGGCTGTAGAGATGCCTCTGACTTATCATGAGGCTGGGTGTGGGGGTAGGTCATGGTGGCCTACACTCTGCTGACCCTTCCCCCCATTCACATCGAATCAGTTATATCCATTTTAGATACCCAGCTCTCTGAGGAAGAGGATCCTAACACTAAAAGACTGAAATTTACTGCTTAGGATAACAGCACACTAGGGCTGGAGAAGACCCCGGGAATTGTAAGTCCAGCTCTGGCTTTGGATGAGGAGAGACCTCAGCCCAGCAGGTGGAGGTCCCAGTCCAGAGCCCTTTTCCTGTGGAGCCCTTTTGCAGCCTCAGCCCGGACCTGTGCCCATGAGATCTCGCTTCTCTCTTTCAGGCATCCCTTTGGGCCAATAGGACCCTCAACTCCACTGTATTCTGTACATCCCTATTTTCTTTCCATATCCTTTCTTTTATTTCTTTCTTAAAGAATGCAACTGATTAATTGATTTTGAGTAACCAAATAGAAGCCCAGCTAATACCTGCTGAATTACATTCAGATGGGTAATTTGACCCCAGAATCTTTATGGGTAGCTATGCAGAGTACTTTCCTTAAAGGCAGCCTCTTCTTGATGTGGGCTACTGGGCTCATGCCTGCCCTTGCTGATGTTTAGGCAGAACTGAAGCTAGATGCTCACTGCCTGCGGTAGAGCATGGTGGTCAAGAGCACACATTCTGACCCCAGCTGTCTGGATGGGAATCCTGGCTCCAGTACATACCCACCACAGCACCTTTCTGGGTCTCAGCTTTCTTCTCTGTGAAATGATGGTCATGGGGCCTGTGCCTTAGGGTGTTGTACATGACCACATCCCTGTAGGTGCTCCGTAGACACCTATTAAGCGCTCAGTAAATGTTATTGTCACTAGCCACTTCCCATCGCTATCCTAAACACAAAGCTAAACAAATTGCCCCTCCTACTGCCTCTTTACTCCTCTTAAGCTTATTCTGCAGCTGTAAGACATCACGAAAATGGTGGTTGAATGTGACTTTTGGTGCCAGACCACCCAAGATCATGCCCCACACCCACCACTCACTAATGTGTGAACTTGGGCAATTGACTTAACCCCTCGGTCCCTAGGTTACCTCCTTGAAAATGGGGTTAAGAAAAGTTTCTTCCTCCAAGAATTGTTTCTGGATTGAATGTAATTACATATATAAATATACCCATTCCATCCTAAGCCCTGATACATGGTAGGTGGTATAACGAATTTATTACGCTTCCTTCTTCCAAAATGGATTTAAACAGGGCTGGGAGAGGCATTTGCTACACAACATGCATTGGAAAGCTCTTGGATGACCATGAGAAAGCGGTGCAGGATCGAGCCTTCCTTTTAGCTGAGTCTGGGTGAATGGTGAGAACATGCCATTCCCCCTTGTTCCTGACCTTTCCTGGGCTTCTCTTCTCTCCCGCTGTTTTCTTTCTTCTTCAGCAAGCGTGTGTCTGTGTTTGGTTAGACAGTCAAGCGGAGGGGAGGCAAGCTGAGAGATGAAGAGAAAAGAAGAAGTTATACCTAGACTTTTCCCTCAGCTCCCCCCTGCCGCCCCCTAGTCCCTGCTCTTTGTAAACCCTGAGAGCTCACAGGTGTTCTGTCTCCTTTCTCTGCAGTGAGAATCCTGATCAGTCCAGGTTGTTTTCCTCTAGCGGTGGTGAGGCTTGTGTCAGAAGCAACTCTCAAGGGCAGCCTTGGCTTACTGATGTTCTCTCTGATGCTCTTGCTTTTACTTCTTGCATAAGCGATGCGGGCAATTAGCCAATTCCATGTGTGCGGTTCTGTTTCCCCAGCCCTGATCCACACCAACCACTGTGCTCGGTCAGAGGCCATCAGGAACCATCAACAGCAGCAACAATTGTTTAAATTGCCCCACAGGCACGTTTGGAGCCAGCACCTGGCTCCGCTGAAACCTGTGCAGTTGCCTGTGAAGGGTGAGGACAGGGTCTCACACTGACTGGTGAAAGGTCTTGCTAAATAAATAGCCAGGCCAGAAGGACACGGTGGTGTGACTGCAGATTGCTGGCTTTTTTGCTTGCCTCAGATTAGTTCTGGTTATTGGTACATTAATAGAAACGAACAGATTTAGATTAAAATCCAAAGCAATCTCGCAGCCCCATGCCCCAATCCCACTGAACACAAGATTCTGCCCATCCCTGAAACATTGTCTCATTATCGTGGGCCGCAGCCCCGGGACCCCGCTGGCGACCCAGGGAGACGCAGATGTTACAGCTCGCTGCAAATGGGATTGTTGGGCAGTCAATGCCGGCCGCTTCCCCGGGAGTGTGGCATCATTGATTTATGAATTATGGCCCTTTTAAACTCTCTGCTTGCCTCCTCAGATATCGACGTTTTAAAAAGCGATTTCTCATGTGGATCCTTTTCAGAAACACATCCGCACAGCCCGAGATGGGCTTTTGGGCCAGAATAAATGGAGTGGTGCATCTGGGCTGAGGCTTCCTTTGGATAATGAATTATTCAGGGAGAGGTTTTGTGTTTTTTTTTGAAAATGGCAAATTCATTGGCAGGATAGACAGGAAGGAATTACACTCCGGGTTGGGTTTCTTATCTTTTTTAGGGAGGGGCTAACCATCCTGAATGAAGCAAGAAGCTCTTTCTTCCCTACTCATGCCTTATTCCAGCACAGACCTGGATGCAAACCTTTTCTGTGGTTCCAAGTACCTGGGGAAGGAACAAGGCATTGCTGTTGCTACTAATCTCAGAGCGTGAAATGGCCCAACATCACGGTCCCTACAGGGGGATGTGTGACTGGCTTCCATCCTTTTCCTTCTGATGGTCTCTGACTTCCTACGTTCCTCAGGCAGTGACAAGTTTGGATGCTTGAGGTACTGTCCTCCTCCATTTTTAATTATTTGAAATAGTAATCATGGCCATCATGTATTGCTCACCTGCTGTGTGCTTGGTCACGGCTCGTTCGTATAATTCTCACTCAATTCTCATGGTCCCTACGTGGAAGGGACTGTGATTGGCCCCATTTCTTTTTTTTAACAGGGAGAGAACCTGAACCTCAAAGAAGTAGTAGACATCTCCAGATCACAGAGAGCAGGATGATGCAGATTCAGTATTTATTGTTGGTTTGTTGTCCTTGTTTTCCAAACCCTTTTCTTTACTCTCTGTGCCCCACACCCTTCCCTGCCTGGAGAGCACTACTGCCAGGCCCAGGGACCCGTTTCCACCTTCCTGAAGAGGTGAGGCCAGCACCTCTGCCTCTCCTCAGGTGTCCCCAGCTGAGGTTTCCAGAGACAGCAGCACCCATGCCCATGAGCCAGGGTCATAGTTTCTGGCGCTCCTTGGTGTGGATGCATCTGTCACAGGGACCACAGCTTGCACCTGGAGACATCGTAGCACACACCCTTCTGAGCTCAGGCTTATTCCTTCCTGCCTTCCATCTCTTCTCCTCCTCCACATCCATGCTCTGTTCTCCCTCAAACCTCAACGCTTGACTGCTTTCAATTTGCTCAGCCTATTGTCTGCTGCTTGGCCACACTGGATTCCCTGCGTGGCCTGAAGATCATGGGGCAGCTGCTTCAAAACCACACACACTGGCTCCCTGGGCTCTGATTCTCTCAACAGAGGCTTTCTTGGAATCGGCCACCCTGCCCCTTGCCCTTTGCCCCTCTCACCCTGCCCCTTGCCCCTTGCCCCTTGCCCCTCTGCCAACCCCAGCCAGGTGGCCAGCAGCAGAGCAAAGCTGGACAAGGCATTTGTCTCCATGCATTTGTGCACTATAGGTTTCTGCTGCCTTTTTAGCATGACCCCCACTGAGACATGACAGTGCCTTTAAAATGCTCTTATTATGAAAAATTCCCAGCGTTCAGAAAAGCTGAAAAGGATAGAAAAGTAAACACAGCTTATTTTTTTTTCTAAGTAATTCTCCCATCCTCTATCTCCTTTCGCTCTAGTCTTACTTGCATTTCTCTGATAGTTATTCACACCTCCGTGCCTTTACCTATACTGTTCTTTCAGTGGAGAATGCCCTTCCCTGCTCTACTATCCTAACTCCAAGGAATTCTTTGACATCTTCCCCAATGCCTGCCCTAGGTTAGTTGTGCCCCTTGGATGTTCATAAAAAGTATCCAGTATAGTTAGGGTCATGTGGTGGTGGATAACAATTCTGAAGCTAGATTCAAATCCTAGCTCACCTTGGGCAGTTACTAAATTTCCTATGCCTTGGTTTCCTTATGTGTAAACAGTCGATAATGATACTTTCTACTTAGGGATGTAATGAGCATTAAGTGAATTAATATGTGTTATGCACTGAGAACAACGCCTGGCACATAGTAAGTGCCACACATGTAAAGGATAGCTATTATTGCTCTCTTCTGATAGCATTTAATATTTACCAAACTGAAATTATCACTAAACTTGAACTTCTTGAGAGGAAGTACTGTATTAGCTTGACTTGGGCAGTCTAATTCCAGGCAAGTCAACTGAATCTTTCTGGCTTCTATTTCTCCATCTGCTAAATGGTGTTACTATCCTATCTAATAAAAGAGTAATATGAAAATTAACCATCACTCCACTACACCCATAAGCCATGCTCACCAGCCAATCAGGAGTGAGTATGCAAATTAATCCCAACCAAGATGGCTGGGGCCACAGAGCGGGCAGGAGGCTTGGGTTTCCCCGGCAGTGGAGGAAGGCCAAGCTTTCCGCCTACCCTGGCCTGCCTTGGCCTCCGCTTAAGGCTACAAATTTTCATTTATAGGAGATAAATAAATCCCCACAAAAATGGCTGTGGCCATGGAGTGAGCAGGAAGCTTGAGTCTGCTCCAGGCAACAAAGTTTCAATTATAGAAGATAAATAAATCCCAGATACCAGGGCCTCCGCTTGGGTCGCCGGGGGTGTGGCTGGCCTGCAAACCACCACAGGCCCCTTGCCCATGCCGCCCCATTCCCCAAGGGAACCTCCACACTGATCCGGGACACTTTCAGGCCAAACCAGCTGGCCCCCACCGTGCACCAGGCCTCTAGCCTATCTAATAAAAGAGTAATATGCAAATTGACTGTCACTCCAACACACAAGATGGCTGCCCCTATGTGGTCAAAGATGGATGCCCCCATGTGGACACAAGATGGCCAGCAGGGGAGGGCAGTTGGGAGGGACCAGGCCTGCAAGGGAGGGCAGTTGGGGGCGATCAGGCCAGCAAGGGAGGGCAGTTGGGAGGGACCAGGCCTGCAAGGGAGGGCAGTTGGGGGCGATCAAGTCTGCAGGGGAGGGCAGTTAGGGGTGACTAGGCCGGCAGAGGAGGGAAGTTGGGGGCGACCGGGCCTGCAGGGAAGGGCAGTTGGGGGGGGACCCAGGCATGCAGGGGAGAGCAGTAAGGGGGGGACCAGGCCTGCAGGGGAGGGCAGTTAGGGGCAATCAGGCTGGCAGGGGAGCAGTTAGGCATCAATCAGGCTGGCAGGGTAGTGGTTAGGGGGTGATCAGGCTGGCAGACAGAAGTGGTTAGGGGCAATCAGGAAGGCAGGCAGGCGAGCAGTTGGGAGCCAGCAGTTCTGGATTGTGAGAGGGATGTCCAACTGCCCACTTAGGCCTGATGCCACCGGGATCGGGCCTAAACGGGCAGTTGGACATCCCTTGAGAGGTCCCAGATTGGAGAGGGTGCAGGCTGGGCTGAGGGACACCCCCGCTCCCCCTCCCCCCCCCCCCCAGTGCACGAATTTTGTGTTCCGAGCCTCTAGTAATGTCTATAATTGTAGCACTAGAAAAAAACTTCACAGGTCCCATGAGGCTGTTTAACTTGACAAATAAAGATAGCAAAAAAGTTTAAAAGTATCTCTATGATTTATTTGAGATATAGCAATTCAAGCGAATATGTGCCCAGTAGGGTCCAACATATTTTGGACAACACATACTTGAGAGAAGGTAGAGAATAACGCTTTCTGTGTAATGTGTGATAATTTCAAAGACCTTTGTGTATCATGTCGGCGGATATTATTAGCCTTATTGTCCATGTGGAGAAACTGCACCCAAACCCATTTTGGCTGAATTCACACAGCTGGTCCCTCATGGAGGTCAGGGTCCAGGTCACCTTGCTTTGTCTGCCACATTACTATCTTCATTGAACCAAAGACAGCTTTGGGAAGGGGGAGGGGGGGGAGCCACAAATCCCCACGTCTTACTACAGTTACTTGGCTTTCCACGGATAAAGCGACTACACACCCTGCTTTGCCCAGGATGGTCCCAGTTAACACTTGTGGGCCCATAGAACACCTGTCCACTCTCACAGTGCCTTCCCAGAGCTTGGGGGCCACACTTGATGCTTTAGTTTGTAACCTTCTGAGCATGGAGCTGAGGCCATTGTTCACCTCAATTTAATCTACTATGTAAGCCAGTGAAGCCACTGTACTATGGGAGGAGGTGGAGCCCCTCAGAAAGACAGCCAGTATTTACCCAGGTCCTGTACCCGGTCTCCTGGGAGAGTCTTGCGTGCTGGGCAGTGGTGTTTTGGAATGGATGGCTGGAACTCCACACCCTTGGGAAGGATGGCATTGCACTTTGGCGTTTTGCTTTGTTCCAAGCCCCGTCTTTCTGAATTGAGACGACCCTGGCATTTTTGGTGTTACACTTTTAGTGTAGATGCCACTGTGCTCTACTTCAATAGAGGTTAGGGGGTCCAGGTCTTCTCATGGGGCTGTGGTATGCAGCTGGATTTTAGCTAGAAGGAGAATACAAATTTCCAATACACCAAAACCATGCGCTGGACATACCGAGCCCCTTGATTTGCCAAAAACTAGGAATGTAGGTTTGTTTCCATTTCCTCATTTCATATTCCTGTGGAGAATTCTCAGGAGTGCATACTGTGATAAATCCAGGGTCTGGCTCCTTGGTGTCCTGGTTAAGGCCAAGTTTAATAAGGTTTCCAGGAGGCATGCCTTGGAGATATTGTGAGCTCAGTTCCAGACAACCGCAATAAGATGAGTATTGCAATAAAGTGAGTCATAATCTTTTTGCTAGTTGGAGTCTTGCCTTCAGTTTGTAAAAAGTGCAATACCTTTGAAGTATAAGAAAGCAAAGAGCAATAAGATGGGGTATATCTGTATTTTCTCCCAGCTTGATCTCAAGGAACATAACAAAGTTATTTGTACAAATGAAGTGCATAGCTGAAACCACTGTTCTCTTGGATTAGCCTAACTGAGGCTATAGGAGGCAGATGGGAAAAATAAAAAAACAAGGAATTATAGAATAAAAATGAGGAATTTACATTTGGGAATATATAATATGACTAGCTTTCATTATGTCCATTTTACAGATGTGAGAACCGAAAAAGTAGTCATCCAGCTAGTCAGTAGCAGAGCTGTGATTTGAACTTGAAAGGACCAAGCTCTTACCACTGAAACACACTGCTTCCTCCTTAGGCTCATACACATGCCTGCCCCTCAACATTTATAGGGGCTAAATGTTGGAACGTTACAAGTCAAGCAAACTAATGGTTAAGTAAAATATGTGCTAGCCTCCAAGTTTGACAAATATACCTGCAGAATAACTTAAAACTTAAAAATGTGTAAAGCCAAAGTTTTATGACGGAAAGTCAGCAAAATATCAAGTGCAGGTTACACATTTCATGGGAATATTTTTCTTGCTAAATTTCATTGTTTTGATAAGTAAGTCTTGAGTCTTTATTAAATCAAGAAATTGTAATTCTGTTTCAAATTGAATATAGGTCATGTTCAATAGAAACCCTTTCTTCATTGTTTTCAGTTTTTTAAAATGTAAGCATTTTCCTTCATTACTGATTTTCCATTTCCTTTTTCTTTTCAATTCTTTCTTTTCTGAACTCCAGTTTCTTTTCTGTTTCTATGGTGATATCAAGTTATACTGATTCGCAGTGATCTAAAGAATAACACAATAAAATTTGATTGTTTAAAGTATATCAAATCGATGTATTTTATCAAATATGTAAATTGTAATTAAACATCAAAATTGAAATATTGAATTGATGTTTTAAAAAAATTTGTTTTGCTTTGAAAACATTCTAAACTATCCTGTGAAACTTAAAGGCAAAATGTTAGTATAATTAATGAATATTTTAAATTTTTAAATGAAAATTATGTAAGTAAAGCTAAAATTTTAATTTAACTTTTAAAAAATTAATTAAATCTTGTTATAAGTTTTTTAAAAGTAAAACTCTCCACAGTTTTAGGATTCTAATCCGTCTAGTTGCTGATATACACTGAGTAGCCAGATTAATATGACCACCCCATCAGTACTTTGTTGGGCCGCCTTTTTCCTTCAATACTGCAGCAGTTCTTCTTGGCATTGACTTCATGAGATGTTGAAAGGTGATGCGTGGAATCTGACACCACGCCTGATGAATAGCACTGTCCAGTTCTGTGAGATTTGATGGCTCTTTTAACTTTGTCCCACAAATGCTCAATTGGATTGAGATCTGGTGATTTTGGAAGCCACCTATGCAAGGTAAAGTCTCCCTCATGTTCTTGAAACCACTCCTGCACAATACGAGCACCGTGGCATGGCGCATTGTCTCGTTGGAAGAAGCCATCTCCATTGGGATACACCATCAACATGATAGGATGAACTTGATCAGCAACGATACTTAGGTATGTTGTGCCATTCAGACGTTGTTCCACATGAATTAAAGGGCCCAAATCATGCCAGGAGAACATGCCCCAAACCATAACACTGCCTCCACCAGCTTGAAGGGTTGTACTCACGCATGTGGGGTGCATGCTTTCATGCTGTTTCCGCCAAATTCTCACTGCCATCTGCATGATGCAACTGGAAACGTGATTCATCGGACCACATGACTTTTTTCTAATGCTCGACTGTCCAATCCTTGTGTTCCTGTGCGAATTGGAGACGTTCTATCTTGGTAACTGCAGACAGCAAAGGTGTTCGAACAGGCCTTCGGCTTCCATATCCCATACAATGCAGTGTACGGCTAATTTGCCTACAAACGTCAGGTGGTCATAATAATCTGGCCACTCAGTGTATATACTCAGTTTCCCCTTCATTTTGCTATGTCTCGCTTTGAATTGATACACATGTAAGGTAATATGAGTCGATATTGCAAAACGTCCCCAGTTGCCATGAGCAATCACTAATGCCACACAAACTCATGAGTACCTCGAACCACAGATTGGAGTGCAAAGAGAAGCAAGAAAGTTTTCACTTGGCTTATTGAGACATATACAAGGCTATTGGTTATGCAAGACCGAGTTGCATTCATTCATGGGATCTTTAAAGGAAGAATTGTGCAAGTTAGTTAATTTGCTTCTTCTCTTACCTAAGCACTGAGATCACTCAAATCTCCCCACACTTCAAAGCTGGGTCTGTCTCCACTGCCCGAAGCAACACAACCCACACCTCTTCCTGGCATTTGGATGCAGTTGGCTTTGGCTTTGAGCACCTAGGACAAGAGATGTGGGGCCTGAATACATACATAGGAGAATGCATGTTTAAGGTAATAGGTCATGCTAGGTATGTGCTGTGTACCAGCTCTTAGCAACAGAAATACCATATATATATTTAAAAAATATATGTTTTATTGATTTTTTACAGAGAGGAAGGGAGAGCAATAGAGAGTTAGAAACATCGATAAGAGAGAAACATCGATCAGCTGCCTCCTGCACACACCCCTACTGGGGATGTGCCCACAGCCAAGGTACATGCCCTTGACCGGAATCGAACCTGGGACCCTTCAGTTTGTAGGCCAACACTCTATCCACTGAGCCAAACCGGTTAGGGCCCATATATATTTTTTTAACAAATGAAACTTTTGTGTGTTGTGTGATATGCGGGGCTCTCTAAAGCACTGGGCTCAGGGCAGGCTTCTCATACTCAGATCTACTGCTGGTAGCACTCAAATTTACTTAGTCTAGGGGACAGACTTGGTTTCCTCTTGCTGAGGTGGTAGAGGGGGTATTTATCAGAATCTGACCCAGGCTGGACCAGGGCTATCCAGCACAGGCAGGATCAGGAGTTAGAGTCATGACACCAGGGTGCAGCTTGGAAAGGGAAGCCCTTAGTGAGGGATTTCTGGACTTCTCGTTCACAAGGCGTGGAGGGCCTCCGTTGGTACTCTTCCCATGGTATGTACTGGGCAGGGGGAGGAAAGGGTGGGTTGGGGGAAGGACGGGTGTGGGTAGTACCCTCCAGGTTGGCCAAGTATAACACTGAGTCGATGGGAATAACAGTTGTAGGGATGGCATGGGGAGGAGGTAGTGTGGGAGAGCCGAAGTGCTCAAGGCTGGATGGTGTCTTACAGTGAAGTTACGAAGCTGTGCTGTGAACTCCACACAGTCCAGCCACAGGCTGCTAGGGAGGAACCGAACAGGCAAGGATGAACAGTATGGGATGCAAACTTTGAGAACATGGGGATTCCCCAGCCTGAATCACATTCCCCAGGCTGGAGCGCTGCCCTACCGCCCCGCTGAGGCTGGCCACCCCAGCGAGCAGTCAGGTCACCTGTGTCATTGGCTGTGTCCTCAGGCCAGGCCTGGAGTGTCCAGAGCCCCAACACCCCTGCAGCACCAGGCAGGTTCCCAGGGAGGTTTTAATAAGCAGCTGGCTGCTGGCTCTGGCAACAGGCAATGAGAGCCCAGTTTTGGACTTGGGTTCAAGGGTAGCCTCCATTCCCCAGGAGGACTGGAGAGAGGGAGAAAGGAGAGCCACAGTCTTGGCTGAACTGGGAAACTGGGCAAGGGACCAAGTCCAAGCCTTAAGCTTTATTGGGGCGGCGGGAGGCGTGGAGGAGTTTCAACCTATGGAGTTGGAAGCAGAAGAACAAAATAAAACTCCCATCACTAAAACTGGGGAAGGAAGTTGGAGCAGAACTAGCAGTAAGCTGGCTTCCCTCCTTTCCTTTTTTCCTTCTACAAATATTCATGAATTGTCTCCCATGTACCACCTCCTATGCTAGGCACTCACACGCAAGTATGAATGAGACACAGTCCCAGACCCACTCTCACCAGGTGGAATGAAGAGAAGATCATTGCAGTACACTTAGACCAGTGCAGCCTAAATAAATGCATCGCTGACCTGTCTCAGGGAAGATTCCTGAGCAGTCTCAGAAGACAGGTAAGAATTAGCGGGTAAAGGGCCATCCACGCTGGGGAACAGTGCAAGCAAAGGCAGAGAGGTGAGTAGCATTGGAGTGTTCTGGGATCTCTGGACAGTAGAATATATGAGGTTTGATGGAGAGCCTTGAGAAATGAGGCTGGAGGAGGGTCAACCACCCCTGGGGGCGTGGTTTGCTAGGCTCCTGTGTTCCCCCCTTGATCTCACAGGCCACGATGGAAGCTAAAGTGCGGTCATTTTTAGTGCCTTGTTAGAGATTGGATTTTAAAATGAATTTTTGGGAGATGCATTTGGAGAAAGGGAAACCAGTTCAATGGTTGTCCCCGAATCCAAGTACAAGGTAGTGAGAGGGAGAACTGGGGCTGTTAATTGGAATAGCAGAGGAGGATGGAGAAGTATTTAGGAGGCAGAGTCTATAGGACTTAGCAATTGATGAGTGTTGACAGTGAGAGAGAGAGGAGTTGAGAATGCTTCTAGGTTACTGGCTCTGGTGAAATAGAAAACAGTGGGGATTTGGGGTGAGGCCCTGGGAGGGGAGGGGGGGGGGTGCAGTTCAGGAGCTGGTGGAGCGGATCTGTGGAAGATCTGTTGGGGCACAGTGCGAGAGTAGGTTCTGTGGGAAAGGAGGCAAGGTCCCAGAGAGGATGTCCTTCCCTGGGGTCTCCTGGCTGTTGCTGTGGGTCTGAGGGTGGTGACTAGGACTGTTGGGAACCTGGGTCAGAGTTACAGCTTGGCTGCTTGTGCAGTCCTGTGACTGGGATCAATCTTGTATCTCTCTTCCTTCCCTTTCCTTTTCCTTTCCCACTTCCTTTTCCTTTTCCTTTTTTTCTTTTCCTTTCCTGCAAAATGTGGACAATAATACCTACCACCTATCTAGGTTGAGGTTTAAAGCAATACCGTATTTCTTTTTTTGTGGATTTATTTATTTAATACTATATTTCATTGAGTCTTTTACACATTAACATCCATGCATTTCAGATACATCTTATAAAGGCAGCCTATTATACTTTCATTAGAAGCGTGTTTTTTTTTCTTTCTTAGATAGATGATATAATGATATAATATATATCATTGATATAATGATAGATGATATAATGGCCCATCTTAAAAGTGATAGTGTCTTCGATGAGATGAACTGGTGTAATTAATGTCTTTTGAAAACCTTAATAGAGTAAGACAATTATAAGGTCTTTGACAGCCTACCTCTCCCTGAAGATGAGGCTGTCTTCTGGCCTAATCTTCACAACAACAAACAAATTAAAGTGTATGAAGGCCTAATTCTAAACAAATGGAATACACTGCCCAGGGAAACCGGAACACTTTACAACGCTCCATTCGGGCGCTCGTCACGGCAGCAGACTTGATAGATCTCTAACAGCAGAACAGTTTGGATGCACATTGGCTTCCCTTTGTTCCTTCCACAGGGATCCAGCTCAGCGATTCTCAGCCTTCAGTGTGAATTAAGATCGTTGAACATAGAAGCATAAACACACACAACTTGTGCTCTGTCTGTGTATGGTATGGGGGATAGGTTCCCTAGGATAATTGTGATTGTTATTTTAACTGTATTAGTCCCTGACAAACAGTTTAGTATCTGTAGTTGTTGCAGTGTCATTGTTCTCACCTTTTTACTGGACTCGAACCAAACTAGAGTGGAATTGGGTGACTCATTCTATGAAAGGCATTGGAAAGTGTGGCTGTGTGGGCATAGCTACATGTTTTTTTAGGTAAATAGTAAAATATGGCTTGAAAGGTAGAACTTGATTTCTAAACAGTATGCCAAGGAAATGTTAAAGAAATTCAAATTTTAAAACGTCTCTGAAAGGGGTGTATTTTAGGGGAATCATTTTACTACCACAAGGCCAGGAGAGCACAAGGAGAATGTTCAGGTGGTGTATACCGGGACCTGGTGTGTGCCCAGGTGTTTGAATTGTACCAGATGCTGTGGTCATTTAGCTGTGATCATTTTGCACCATGGAATGAGACATTTGGAATTAAATCCCAGGATAAGAAGGTTAGACAGTGCTTTGGAGTCTGGATGGGACTATAGGAGTGGGTACTAACCCTAAATAGCCAGCCTTCCAGCGTGAATCGCCAAGCTCCCCCTGGGATTGTGCCACAGAGGCAGTTTCAGCTGCGTTGGGTATGGGTCACCATCGGAAGGTGGACTGTGACTCCACTCTTCCCTCTGGCATCCTCAGAGGTAGAGGGAAGGATCTGCCTGAATCCCTTTGTCGTTGGACTGAAGAGAGTGGCCACCGGAGGCTTTTACCTTGAATCCCTCTCTGTCCCAGCTAGAAGCTGGCCTTTCATATTTGTCAATGGCTTGGATGTGGAGGGTCCTGGGCTTGTCTTCAGCTGTAATGAAGGCTGGCTCAACCACTGTGGCCTCCGCTCTATTTAGGCCAAAGGAATAAATGTTTAGTAAATTGTTTCTGAAATGTTTTAGAAACAGAGGGCTTCCCCCCAAAATATTGTATACACTGTAAATTAGTTCATTTTAAACAATGTATTATGCTTTTTGGTGTGGGGGGGTAGTCCCATAAAATAGTCTGTCTAAACTTGCAGATTCTGCAAGACAATGTTGTTTAAATGGGCCAAGCTAGAAGGCAGGAATCCCGGGTTCTCATTCTCGCCCCATCCCAGGAGAGAAATCTTTGGCCACACATTTGAGCCAAGCCTCAGAGTTACTGACTTGCAGGAACGTTGTTCTCCCTTATTGGACCGGGGGTCCTGGGCTGTCTGTGACTGACTTACCTTTGTCACCATTCCCACTGCATTAAGTTCAGTGTCTTGCCCGCCTTGAGTGCTCAGTGCAGGAGCCTAGGGAGAGCTTGATGGAGATGCCGCAGCCAGTAGAAGCAAACTTAATGCACCATAGCCAGAGCTAAGAGCTGTTAGGGAAAATCATGGAGTGGCTCCCAACCCTGACTAAGCAGCAGCATTATCTAGAGCAGCTTTAAAGAATATAAATGCCTATTTGGTACTTTCTTTTTAGATTTCATGTGTGAGTGAAATCATACAGTTTTTGCCCTTTTATGTCCTACTTATCTCAGCATAATGTTGCCAATGACAAGATTTCATCTTTTTTATGGCTGAGTAGTATTCCATTGTGTGTATGTATGTGTGTGTGTGTGTGTCACATTTTTTATCCACTCATCTGTCAATGAACACTTAGGTTGCTTCTATATCTTGGCTATTGTAAATAATGCTGCAATGAACATAGGGGTGAATATATCTTTACAGATTACTGTTTTCATATTTTTTCAGGGGAAATACCAAAAAGAGGAATTGCTGGATCATATGGTAGTTCTATTCTTAACTTTTAAAGGAACCTCCATACTGTATTCTATAATGACTGTACCAATTTATATCCCTACGGTACATGAAGGTTCCCTTTTCTCCACATCCTCACAAATACTTGTTAATTTTTCATCTTTTTGATGATAGCCATTCTGACAAGTGAGAGGTGATAATGTGGTTTTGATTTTTCCTTCCCTAATAACTAGTCATGTTGCAAATGAACTAATAAAGAAATGCAGATACAGACAACAAATGATGCTTACCAGAGGGGGAGAAGGGGAGGTGAATTGGTTAATTGGGGTCAAATATATATGGTAAAGGAAGAAAACTAGACTTTTCTGAGCACTTACTATATATTCATAGCTCTGCTGCTTAAATCCTTTGTAGAATTTGATTAGACATGTGGGTACAAAGGAGAAGAAAATGCAAAAGATGCCCTGGCATGTGTGGTTCAGTGGCCCAATCACTGAAAGGTCAAGGGTTCGATTCTTGGTCAAGGGCACGTACCTGGTTTGCAGGTTCCATCCCGGCCCCAGTCAGGGCACATGCAGGAGGCAACAAGTCGATGTGTTTTTCTCACATTGATGTTTCTCTCTGTCTCCCTCTCTTCCATTCCTCCTCTTTTCCTCCCCCCTCCCTCCCTCCCTCCCTTCCTAAATCAATGGAAAAATATATACTCTGGTGAGGATTAACAAAAAAAAGGAAAATGCAAAAGACAGGTCAGAGCTGCAATAATGAGACTAGCTAAGACATAAATATTTTTCTCCTTTTCAGTTATGTTCTGCACATTAACTTATCCAATCTTTATAGGAACCCAATGAGTTAGACACTGTTTTCACGATGCCTGTTTTATGGATGAGAAAACAGAGGCCAGAGAGTGTAGCTTGCCTAAGATCATACAGCCGGGTTTAGTCCCAGACCAGCTATGTTGTTATATGCTCTGTATCAAATATGTCAAATTAGCGGCCGGCGGGCCTCATGCCTCAGGACCGTGGGTTTGACATGTTTGCTCTACACATTGGGCCTCCTAAGGAGCTTGGGCCTGAGGAGGGGTAATTGCACAGTTAGAGATGAGTCCTCTCTTTTTGGCTGGGTTCGTGCCCTCTCTCTGCGCTTATGTCCACTCAGACTGGTATTGTTTACTTGTGTCTGCTCTTTCCTTGTCTGCCCCCTTGGGCCATGGCTTCTGGAGGACAGGAGTGGGCCTTGCAAGCACAGACCCTGGCAACTAAAGATCCTCAGAGAACTTTCACTTATTGAGAGCTTGTGCTAAGTAGGTGCATGCATTATCTCATTTATCCTATCACAGACCTCCGGTTTTACGCAGAGAGAAATGACATTTAGAGAGGCCAAAAACTTAGAAACTTGCCCAAGGTCACACAGCCATCCAGCATGTCTGTGTCCATGCCCTTGAGCTCCCATGTCCAATTCAGTAAATGTCTTTTATTAGATGTGATCTTGAGCAAGCCACTCACCTGTCTCTATTTTTTCATCTATAAAATGGGGATGACAATCCCTACCTTGCAATGTTGGTCTAAAAGTGAAATGTGCATAAAGTGTTAGGCCCTATGGCTCGCACAAAGTAGGCATTCACAAATAGTGATAAGAGAATCATGAAAGATGGGTGTTCACACAGCATTTTTAAAGGTATAATCTCCACACAGTGTTTTCTTGTCTCTGCTGATGGTCCAGAATCATAGCTGCTAATTTCTCTTAAAAGCACAGTGTTTCACACAGAAATGAGAATAAGAATATGAATAAAGGTGGTAGGTAGAGGTTGATGTCTACTAATTCTGTCTACACAAAAACGGAAAATACTTTGTGGGTAAAGGGGACAGGACAGCCATTGGAGACATGGAGAAGAGCAGGATGCAATTTAAAGAGCACCACTCCCATTCCACCCCCCCTTGGGGAAAGACCTCCTGGAGCTCCCAGCTGCTCAGCATTCATGGCCCTCTATAGTGTGCCCCAGTGGTTCTCAATGTGAGGTCCCGGACCAGCAGCACCAGCATCATGTGGGAACTTGTTAGACATGCAGATTCTGAGGCCCCCTCTAGACCCGTTGAAGCAGAAATCTGGGGGGGTGGGAGGGGTTGGAACCCAGCAAGCCTCTGATGCACACTCGAGTTTGAGAATTATTGCTTCAGCTTGTCCCTACCCCATTTCTGCTTTCTCTCCCCCTGCTGCTTGGCGCAAACTTTGCTCCAGCCAGACTCGTCTCCCTCTTAAAAATACAAGAGCCATTTCTACCCTCACCCCCTTGCTGTGCCACTCTCTGCATTTGGAATATTCTATCCCTCACCTCACTGAGATCTTACCCATCGCTGCCCTCAGAACTCAGCTCACCTGGACTGCTCCTGGTCATGCCAGCCAGCTCATAGGGGTCCCTCCCTCTCTGATCATCTCTAACCCTTAGAGTCCCGCCCACCCACTGCTAGCTTTATTGCCTGTTAACATCCCTGGAACTTGGTCCTGTCCCCCAAGCTAGAGCTGTAGGGGCCTGGCTGGCAAGGAATGGGCCTTCTAGTTCTTCCTTTCCCCCCAACACTCAATGTGTGTTTTACCATATGAGCACCAACAGCAGACATTCCAAATATACCTACCTGATCAATTAACATTTGCAGACTTGGAAGTTAGAGAAAACAAACCGTAGAAAATTGTCAGGGGGGATACTGTTCCTGTCATCCTTGGTGGAACATCACGATCAACACCAGCCTCCCCATGAAACTGTTATTCCCTGTACGCCGCCTTTTCACATCATTAGGGGAAACTCAACAGGTGTTGCTGGAGTGCTGATTAAACAATTATCACCTACACGGCTTCCTGTTTGCGTGCAGTCTGGAGAACGCTGAAGTCGCCAGTCCTGCCAGCCTTTCCCCTCTGCCACCAAGCTAGCTGCCAGGATTGGAGCCCTGGCTGCTTGGGTGGTGGGAGAGTTGTCTGTGCACCTGGCCCTGCCAAACTGACCATGCTTTCCAGGCTGCAGAGACCGTGTTGTTCTAGGTACAAAGAAGTATATAGTTTTAGAGCTGGGAATCGTCTCATCCGGTCTCAGAGAGGGAATCTGAGATCCAGTGAGGGAAGGTGCTTGGCTCAGTCACACGGCTAATAGGAGCAGCGCTGAAGGGGACACTGGCTTCTTAGCTTAGTGCTCATTCTCCAGTGGTGCCTGGGATTGGCATGCATAGAACTATAGTTTGTCCCCTACCCTCTGCCCAGCCAGTCTTTCTAAATCACTGCTGTCCTCAGCTCCAGTATGTCCAGAGTCCAGCCCCTGATAGCACTCATCCATCCAGTGACTTCTCCCCTCTGTGGTCTCTGTGGCTGTGAAACGGAAGGGACTCCTTGAAGAGAATGAGCTTGGTCTGGGTACATGCTAACTGATGGGAAAGGCTGAGGCCCCTCCTTTCCCTGAAACTCTACAGGCCTTTACACGGGTCCCTGTAGTTTGCTGATGTAAATCTTCTCAGGAGCAACATGGAGTTTACATCGATAAGTTTGCGTTAGAACCCGGAGAGTTGAAAACCTTGTAGCTGGCCTGGGCGGCGTAGCTTAGTGGTTGAGTGTAGTAGACCTATGAGCCAGCAGGTCATGGTTCGATTCCCGGTCAGGGCACGTGCCTGGGTTGGGAGTTCGATCCCCAGTGTGGGGTGGCAGCCTATCAATGATTCTCTCTCATCATTGATGTTTCTATCTCTCTCTCTCTCCCCCTTCCTCTCGGAAATCACTAAAAATATAGTTAAAAAAATAAAAATAAAATTGCATTAGTTAAAAAAGGCAAGAAAACCTTGTGCTGATTTGTCATCCTAGAGTTGGAATGGTAATTAAATGTCACTCATAACTATTTCTGATATTAATGAACACTTAGAATGTGACCTTGAGGAGCATTTGAAGAAAGGGATCTAGGGTGGAGGTGGAAACACCATGATTGATTAATGATTTCTGCCAAGAACAGTCTAAAGGAGAATTGGAGCTGTGCAAAGATGAAATCGCTACAGGTTCTATTGGTAAAAATCTCTCTTGGAAGTTGTTTCCTCGTTAGGTTTACCTGTAACAGAAAACTCGAATAACAGTGACTTAAACAAGACAGACGTGTTTTTCTTGCACATAAAAGTCAAGGTGGGCACGATGCTCCAAAGTCTCAGGGCCCCGGGCCCCTTTTGTCTAGGGTGGTCTCTATCTTACTCTCTAAGACGGCACCATCTGTGTTCCAGGCAGCAGAGTATAAAGAAAAGTATTATGAAAGGATATATATATTTTTAAATATAAAATCAAGACTGTCATAGGAATGTAAAATAAACACATTATAAAGATTTTATTTGCCTCAATGAATGGGGGAACTATAATACGTTAGAGCTGGTTCTGAGGAGAGCTAAAAAGCACACATACTTACAGGCCGCCAAGAATGCTGAAGTGAACCTACGTTCAGATGTAAGACTGATTGGATTCACTGCGCTGTCAACCTCACCTCCACTGGACATCGTTTGCATCTTTATGAGGGGGGCTCGTTGCATTATTAATATTCCTCTACCACTCCCAGGGTGTAAATAGCTCAAAGCCAACCCCAGCCTGATGTAACACAGACCTGTGCTCTAGACAGGGTACAAGAATGAACTTGGGCTGGGGACATGCTGACTGATGGGAAGAGCTGTGATTTTTTTTGTCTATTTCACCGTTGTTTTTTTTTCCTGACAAGATAAAGATGAAGCAAGTAAAGGAAGTACATCTGCTTTCTCTTAAGGAATGTTTCAAAAAACTGCCACATACGCATTTGCTGACATCCTATGGCCAGAACTGAGTCACGTGGCTGCACCTAGGGGAATTGGGAATATAGTCGTCATAAAATTCTCTTGTGTTCCAGAAGGGGCACACATACAGTGGGGAGAACCAGCGCCCTCTGCCTTAGCCATCATCTGTGGTTATTGCAGCATTGTTTTTGATAGCAAAAAATGAAAAATAAAAATAATAGAGGCAATTAAAGGTCCATCAGATAACTGTGGTCCATTCCTATAATAGACTAGTGTGTAGTCATTAAAAGAAGGAGGCAGCTGTGTAAGTACCAATGTAAAAATCTTCAGGATAGAACATTCAGTGAAAAACACACACATGCAGAAGACTGTGAGTAACAGGCTATTTGAGTTGAAAAAATATGTGAATATTCTTGTGAATACATAGATTCTCTCCAAAAGGAACAAGAAAAGGAAGTAACAGTTTTTGGGTGATTGAGGGCCAGAGGAAAAAAGGAGGCTGACTTTTCATTGTATTTGTTGTTGGTACTCTCTGAAGCCATACTATGTTCATGTATAATCTATTGTTAATAAAATAAAGGTCACCATTATGTATGGCTCTAAAGGAAATTGGGCTTGGTCTGAGGCTGGGGAAGGGGTAAGGTTTCTAGACAGTTCCAACAGGTTGCCCAAGTATTGGAAGAAGTGGGAGGCTTGGAGGAGAAAGATGAATCCTAGAATAAAATGCACATGATAGGGAATCTTTCTACTGCATATCCTTTTGATTCTTGAATTTTAAACCACTTGGATTTACTATTATTTTAAAATCTTAATACTATTTTTAAATAGTAAATGAACTTTAAAATGATGGTTGCTATTACGATGTTCAAACCCTACATATACTCTCTCTTATCTATTGATTTATTTATATCTATATCCATATTTATACCTCTATATATTCCTGTCTAGGGCAGTGGTTGGCAAACTGCGGCTCGCGAGCAGCAGTTTGCTGCTCTGTTGCAGGGGTCCTCAAACTTTTTAAACAGGAGGCCAGTTCACTGTCCCTCAGACCGTTGGAGGGCCGGACTATAGTTTAAAAAAAAACTATGAACAAATTCCTATGCTCACTGTGGGCCCGGGACGAGTCAGCTGCTAAGCAGGACAGGCAGCGGCACCCGGCGGGCCGGATAAATGTCCTCGGCGGGCCGCAATTTGAGGACCCCTGCTCTGTTGACTAATGAGTTTGCCGACCACTGGTCTAGGGCAGTGGTTGGCAAACTCACTTGTCAACAGAGCCAAATATCAACAGTACAACGATTGAAATTTCTTTTGAGAGCCAAATTTTTAAAACTTAAACTTCTTCTAATGCCACTTCTTCAAAATAGACTCGCCCAGGCCGTGGTATTTTGTGGAAGAGCCACACTCAAGGGGCCGAAGAGCCGCATGTGGCTCACGAGCTGCAGTTTGCTGACCCCCGGGTCTAGGGGATTCCCTTATAGAGGAAATCTCCTGGCACTATTTGTAATCATTGCTTCTCAGATGGGAAGAAGAGTGAACCAAGAGTTAGGAAGCCTGGGTTGTAGCCTTAGCCTCGAGCTGTATGACTGGGGGAATCATCCTACCTCTCTGGAGAGATCCCCCTCAGTAAAACAGGCTTACATACACCTGTTACACTTACCTTACAGGAATGTTCTCAGGATTTGTGTTTGGGGGAAGGTGATCTGTCAGTGCTTGTGAAAAATGTAAAGCATAATTCAAATGCAAAGGATCATTATTATCCACTGAGAGAGAGGAAGCCGCAGAGCTCAGAGCTTGTACAGGAAATTCTGTCTTAGCAGAAAGGCTGTTGGAAACACGAAGCCTAAAGAGTGGACGGTGGACGTGGAAGCAGTAAAACCCATATTTATGGAGTACGGTGTATGTCGAACCCTGTGCTGAGGACCATGATGTGGAGGTGCTGTGCAGTGGGGGAGGGAAGTAGAGGGAGAGTGAAGTGGGAGATGTGGGGGCAGTAGAGTGTGATGGTGAAGAGCAGAAGCTCCATTAGTGCTGGCTCCTTCTCCCACCTGCTGGGTGACCTCGGGCTGATGGCTTGGCCTCTCTGTGCCTCACTGTCTTCTGTGCAATGGGGGCAATACCAGTATCCACCTCATAGGCTTGTTGTGAGGATGAATGAGTTAATAGATGTAAAACATTTATAACAACAATGCCTGGCAACATGGCAGATGATGTGACATGATAATAATAGTACCTACCATAGCAGGTGATGATAATTAAGTGTACTGTTGATTGTAAAGCACCCAGCGCAGGGCCTGGAGCCCAGTGAGGTGGCCTCATGGTAGCAGAGGTGGTTTGAATAGAAGCACACGTGTGATCAGCATTGTTCCTGCTCTTGTGTAACTTACAATCTAGTGTGGAAAGGCTCATGAGAAACAACACAACACCAACAAAATAACAGTATACAGTGAATAAGCCTTGGCAGGTTAACAAGTACCTTAAGGAGAGTTTTTGCTTGGTTGTGAGCAATGCGAAGGACAATTAGAAGAAAATGGCTTAGAAAATTCCATTTCTGGGCTTTCCTGGTCCCACTCGCAGCCCAAGAATGAGTTTGTTTGGGATGGAGTTAATAAGTTTTTGGCATCTAGTTCCAGGCTCAAAACTTCAGGGAATTTGGCATTATCTCATCCAGTGTGCTAATCACCAGCCAGGAAGCCATTACACCTTCCTGAGGCACTTATCTAAGGCCATTCGGCAGCACAGCTGCCTCCCAGGACCTGGGATGGGCTCCTGGCTTCTCTCTGCCACGGCCTTGCTGGCCAGCCACAGGTCATTTTTGTAAAAAGGCCTTAAAGTGACCCTTTGGCTGCATTAGCAGGAAAGGGCTTGTGGGGTTAATGGCTGGGTGCAGATGGCTCTTACTGGTGAGTCTTTGCTGGGAAGCAGATGCAGGTGCTAATGACAGGGCCGTCCCTATGCAGGGAGGACAGGGAGGAGGCAGCTTTGTCTTCCCATTTCCTTACATATGTTTGTCCAGCCCCCTGGCTTAATATCTCCTGGGGCATGAAGGGACCTCAGGGGCCATGCCTGCCTTTTCACAGACCCAGAGAGGTGCAAGGGAATCCCATGGAGACAGAAAGGCAGGACAAGCCAGACCCAGAGCCCGGGTCACCCAGAGTCCTGGTCTGGGAGGCCACATAGGACAATGAGGGAGCAAAGCAGACAAGAGCTGGTTCCAAATTGTGCTTGTCACGAGTTTTCCTCTGTAAAATGGAAATGACCCTCTAGGACACATGTCAGAAATGATTAAGGTAGTGTGAGGTCCCTAACATGGGCATACATACAGCTGAGCTGAGTTGAATATCTATGAAACCTAACCCTCTGAGAGCACGTGTGGTGAACTGAAAAAGTGAGTCTAGTTTACATGTATCAGCATGTATCAGATACACTGACCCTTCCCAGGGCGCAGAGCCAGAGGAGGCAGGGGAATCAGCAGAGGCTCCTCCCTAGACACCTCCCCAGAAACGGATTCTGAGAAAACAGTGAGATTTGGGTAGCTGGATTTCAGTTTAGCGGTGAAAAAGGTACCCTCCCCCCCAGCCGCCCCCTTTCAGCCTTGGGGAATGGCGCCTGCAGTAACCTTGGACCCACGCATGACTTTGATGCCAGGTTGAGAAGAATCATGGAGCCAGAGCTGGAGGTGGGAAATGTCAGACTTGATGGGTTGGACCCAATTCCGCCAGCCAGGAGCGATGCAGAGCCATTTTCCCACAGGACCATAGACCTGAGTAACCCGGAGGCCTGGTCCACCCTTGCCCTGCTGTGGAGACTGGTCAGGTGGCTCCACAGAAGTCCTCTCCGTGGGGGATGCGGCCGTTTCCAGGCTGCAGCTAGAGGTCAGGGCCCTGCCTCTGTCCAGATCTCCGATTTCACTCCTGGCCCCATTGCCGGGGTCCGAGCTCAGCCCTCCTCCAGTGGGATTTGAGGAATCTTTCATGCTGAAAACCGGGAAGGCAAATAAAACTCATGGACCAAATATGTATGCGGACAAGGAGGGATGGATAGTCCCACACCACTGCCAGTTTGAAAGGAAATGAGCAGCCCCAATACTCCTGGGATCTAAGCTCCGAGGTGCGAGCCAGGCATCTTGATTCTTTCAAGGCCTCAGGCGCATTCAGGAGGTGGCTTAGGCGCCAAGAATATTCGGTGCAACAGAGTTGCTGAAATGTCCCAGCCCTGGATAACGTCTTGCAGGCGCTTTATACTCTCTGGAGGGAGCGGGGGAGGGGAGGGGGACTTCATAGCACCTCAGCCACAGGCTGCACTTGTCCAGATGGGCCTTAGGGGGAGAAGAGGACCAAGAAGGGGTTTGGGGATGCCATCCCATGCCCCAGGTGTCCCAGGCTTGGAGGCTGGGACAACGTGACTTCTGAAATGAACCAACAAAGGCGTTGGATTGGGTGCTAAGTTCCTTTTGGCTCTAAAGCTCCATGCTCCCAGCTCCTGGTTTGAAATGGTTCCAGCTACACTCACTCAGAGCAGGGGAGCCCAGTTCCATGGTCCCACCCTGTGTCATAAACTCTCGGTACCCACCCCCCCCCTCCAATAGGAGAATTACCCTGTGGCATAATTTAGTTCCCAAGCCAGAACCTCATTACCATTTAAGAAGGCACTAATCTCATAAGAGGATTATACAGGAAATTTGATATGGCAGCTTTCCCCCTCTTTCTTTGCTCTCTCTTTGGTGGTTCAGGGTCAAGAATATGATTTATAAAAAAGTTTTACAGGGTTAGGCAAGGATGCCTAACACTGTAAATTGTTGGTCTGGAGCCAAAAGAAAGCAGTGTGTTCTTTGTGCTGTGGCCATCGCAGGCTGCCTGTGATTCCAGGGGTTTGGAATCCTTCCTTTTCCAAAGCTTAGGCAGTGCCTTCTGAGACTGCCCCAGCAGGTCTATTCTCTCCCTTGACCTTGCCTTAGCCTCCTGTCCTTACGTTGCATTTCACTGTCTCTTTCCTGACCTTCAACCCTGGGTACTTGGCCTTTTCTCCCTGGGTTCCCTCCAGGAGACCCCCCTCCCCCCGCCTCGGTGAGTAACCAGATGTTTTCAGCCTGAGCCTCCACCCTCCATCCATGCATGGCGAGTAGTTGATTGATAGAACATTCCAGCCAGTGTGCTCCTTTATCTTATTTATAAGAAAGAACAAGGGGTGTTGTCGTGGGGATGACACGGAGCTGGACTTGGGCGTCTGGCTCTGCCGCTGCCACTGTCCAGTGAGATGTCCCTCCAGTCCAGTGCCAGCCCTGGGATGATGGTCGGGAATGCCGGGAAGCACAGTGCGATAGGAGTATTGATGGTGCATTTATGAATCTGGCAGTTAAAGCGAGACTGCCAAGCTGTAGATTGCGCTCTCATTTAACCATTTCTCTTGGTCTGCGAGGAGCACTGGACACGGTTTTACTTACCTTTTGTATTTGTATATGGTATTTATTCATCTGTTCACTTATCGCAACTACTGAGATTCCTGCTACTGTTGTTTCGCAGACAACTGAGCCTTGCCGGCCAGGACAGAGGTGTTCGCACTTTTCAAACAGAATGTTTGTAAGAGCTAACTAATAATACCTACTTTGTGTTGATGGAGATGTAAGAATTTCTTCGCATGTTGCAAGTGGGAGTGTAATTGATTAAATCTTTCTGGAGGACAATATGGCAAAAAGTATCAAGAACTTTAAAAATATGTATTCTCTCAACCCAGCAATTCCACTTTTAGGTAAGAATGATAATAGGTGTGTACGAAAGATGTTCTTTTTAGTGTTGTCTAAAATACTGAAAAACTGGCAAAGAAGTATCCCAAATAAGGGTATGTTGTAGGTACTAAAAAATAGTCAAATTAAACAGTTGACTAACATTGGCCTCATCACTGCTATGGACAACTGTACAATCATGGTAATAGAAAAGCATCGGGAATAACATGTTAAGATTTTAAAAAATGTATTGATTTTGCAGGTCATATTTATTATGTTTGGTTTGGTGTTGTAATGACTGAGTGGCTTCTGCCTGCGTTTGAACCCAGGCTCTGCCACTTACAGGCTGTGTGACCTTGGACACATGTCTTAAGTTCTCCGAGTTTCAGTTTCTCATTCGTGGAATGACAGATGAGCATTACCTACTCAGGGATGGTTGAGAGAATTAAATAATTAAAGCCATGTAAAGTGCTTAGAGTAGTACCTGGCACATAATAAATGTTCAATACCTGTTAGCTAATTATTGTTAAAAATTATTGTAGGTACATATACATACACACACAAACAGATACGAAAGACGAAGGAATGTATTGCAAATTGTCTTAAGGTAGTGAGATTATGGTGATTTTCTTTTCTATTTTGTTTCTCTTTTCTACAATTACTGTGAACTTTTATAATAACAGTTTTACTAAAAATCCATAGGGGCATAGAAAGTGGGGGAAAAGGTTGCAGACTTTCTGTCATTTGAGTCATTTCCTTTTAAGAACAGAGACTGTGTGTGTGTGTGTGTGTGTGTGTTTGGGGAACCCCTTTACATAACCAGCTGCAACCTTTTTCTTTTTAAAGCAGCTAACTTCTTTTTAAAAAATATGTTTTTATTGATTTTAGAGAGAGAGGAGAGGGAAAGAGAACGAGAGAGAGGAACATTGATGTGGTAAAGAAGCATCCATTGTTTGCCTCCTACACGCCCCCTACTGGGAATCGAGCCTGTGACACCGGGCATCTGCCTTGATCAGGAATCAAACTGGCGACCTTTGGTACATGGGACAATGCTCAACCAACTGAGCCACATGAGCCAGGGCCTAGCTAACTTATAGGGTGTTACAATCTACATGTAATAGGGCTTTACAGTTTGCCAAGTACCAACTTTCAAAATATATTATCTTTTCAAATCCTCAAACAGCGCTCAAACTCTGTCAACATTGAGGCTCAGCTGGGTTTAGTGGCCTGTCTGATGCCACCCTGTTAATAAAAAAGAAGCTGGGAATGGAGTCCTGCGTTTTAAGGCCAGGGCAGTGCTCTCTCTACCAGCCTGCGGAGAACCTGGAGCTGTGGGGACATCTACCGCCTGCTCTCAGGGTTCTGGGCAAGAAGAGGCAGGGGCCCTTCCAGCTGTGGTAGGAAGCAGACAAGGCTCAGCCTCCCTGGAATGTCTCCTTTTTAACCCTACAGTCCCGCAAAGTTTAAATAGAAGAAAAGAAGGTGACACATTTCCAACTGGGTGACTTTCTCCCTTCTGATGCAATAGGAACTTCAGATTAATTTTGCATTATCAAACTGTTCATGAGGTAAAATTAATTATCTGTCACATAGGAATATAAGTTCTGTTTTTGCGTCTTGGCATTTATAAGACATGTTTTTGTTATGTCAAAGTGTGCATTCCAAATATTTGGGATCGAAAACAAACAAAAATCAATCCCGTGACCCTCCATCCTGGATTTGAGAGCTGACTTTCATCTGAGCCATAAGGATAACATTTATGAGATCAATACCCCACAGGGAGTTTTAGCCCAGGAAGAATAAACTAGCCCGGGTCTCAGTCATCAGAACAGATGTTTGCTTAGGAAGGACAGGACTCTGGTGGGCAAGTCTCAGAAACTGTGTTATTAAACGCGAACGTCTAAAGGGTTCATCTGAAATTTTGGGATTCAACTGTTCATCCTCAGTTCTTTCCATCTGCCTTATCTCCTTCCCCGCCGGCACTCTGAGCTGACGGTTTGAATTCAGAAGAACAGAAACCTCAAATGGGCCTCTGGCTCTGGCAGAGGGTGGCCTCCTCAGTTTTAATACCAGGAGGTGGAGACCTGTTTTTGATCTTTTTAATGCCTGGCTTTCTCCTTTGCCCTGCTTCGCCACTCACCCTGCATGTTTCCAAAACATGTGTGATGATAAAAACCTGTATAAACATTCTTGAATTTGCCACCAAGTGTATCCGGTAGCTTGCAAGAATCTGGGGTGTTTGCTAAGGAGAGAAAACAAGTGAGAACAGGACAGTGTGATGCCTTTGAATGCTTGAGTGGATGTTTTATGTTTGAAATGTTGGAGGCAAAAAAGGAGGTAGGAAGGAAAAGGGACTTGGAGTGTAGTCTCCTGACATAGGAAGATCTGCACTGAGGGTGAGGGATTTGCTCTCTGTCTAAACCAAGCAAGGGAAGTAATAATAACACAGGCAGTCCTCGGGTTACGTTGGACCCGACGTATGTCGTTTCGTGGTTACATCGCCATCTCCCATGTATTTATAAAAAAAAAAGTTCCGTCATTTCAACGTATGTACATACGTGCTTTATGTTTTTTATTATTTATTTACCACAAGTAAAGGTCAGGAATTGTTATCTTACTTTTAAATTTTTTACTGTTTCACTTCATTGCTCCTGTGTATGTGCTCCATGTGAGTGACGTAGGTGCTTAGGTAGGTGGGCTCCGGCTTACGGTGAAAATCGCGTTACTTCGCGACATAGGAACGGATCTCCAACGTAACCCCGAGGACCTACTGTAACCATAACGATGATGACGATGATGATAAATATTTACTCTGTCAGGTATAGTTTCTGTGCATTTTATATAAATTAAC
Organism: Corynorhinus townsendii; assembly: GCA_026230045.1. Classification (NCBI taxonomy): domain Eukaryota; kingdom Metazoa; phylum Chordata; class Mammalia; order Chiroptera; family Vespertilionidae; genus Corynorhinus; species Corynorhinus townsendii. The sequence continues at coordinate 145,697,393 of JAPDVU010000007.1, read as the reverse complement.
AACAGCCTTGTGTTGTTAGCCCCAGTTGGCAGATTGGGAATGAGGCATGATGGGAGTCATTGACTTGCCCAAGGCCACCCTGCTATTCAGTGGAGCTGGAGCCCAGGAAGTCTGGCTCCCAAGTCCACTCTCTGCACTGTGCAGTATGGCTTTTCTTCCTCTAAAGAATTCCCCTGGCTCAGAACACTGCTTTTCCTCTGGGGCACTCTTATGAGTCAAGGTTTATAGTGTGGATCCCAGAGGACACACTGTCCTCAATTGCTACAGGCATGGAGCTGAGTGGCCATCCTGTTCCTCCAAGCCTGTGGTTTCAGGGCTGATTCTCTGCTTCCCGCTCACTCTCTGCCAGGCTGGCCGGGTGTTAGCATGTGGCCTCTCACGTTTTTGGACCTGGGATGAGAGTCCAGGTGATGGAAGGCAGCACACACACACACACACACACACACACACACACACACAGTACAGATGAGAGAGATGTGGGAGGCTGGGGGCCGGAGGCCAGAATAGATCAGGATGACACCGTAGAAAGCTGGTTTGTGAAATTGTTCACCTCGGAGCCTTGAGAGGCCCCGACAAAGGCTTTGAAACCCATGTTGGTGCACTGGGAAGCGTGGAATGTAACTCAAGTCATAATTCATTTTTCCTATAAAGTCTCAGAGGCAGCTCTCTGAGTAAACGAAGAACAATGGTAAGACTGCAGGGAAGCAACAACACAAGGAAATAATTGCATCAAGATGGGTTTGGGCCGACTGTCTTCGTCACGTATGGGTCTGGGTGGCTGCTGCTTTGAAACGCTATGGGGAGCTGAACAGGGCTTGGAAGTGATCACTGGTCTGGGGAACCCAGATGGAACTTGGGTGCAGTCCTTTTGCAGGACTGAAATGAGCTCAGCAGCAGGAGAAAGGAGGATGCTTTAGGGGGTTGGGACTGAAGGAGTGCCTCGTCCCTGGGATTTTTCAGCTGAATGTAATGGAAACATCATGGAGCTTCAGTTTTTCTTGGTTTTACATCATTTAACAAAGAAGCCCGACACTGTGTTCCCTGTGCCCCTGCTGGGAGGAGGGGCTCCCAGGATGAGTGAAAAGAATAGAGATGGGAATCTGCCTTTGAGGGGCCCCGTATTGAGAGGGAAGCAGATTCCAGATTGAGGGAGGCCTGAAAGTTTACGTAATTTTATTTGGACTTTGCGGGGGGTGGGGTGGGGGGGATTGGAAAGAACAAACTGTGGGAGGGAGGGTGGAATGAGAGAGGCCTGGCGTAGTAGAAGGGCAATATGGCTGAAGCATAAGGGGGTGGGAGAAAGAGTTGGAAATTCCAGTTGGGGCCGAGTTTGAAAGAATGTTAAATGCCAGCAAGGGAAGTTGTGACTCGTGGCAGTAGGAATTACAAACTTGAAGATTTTAATTTTGCTATTTGGAAGTGAGGTAGGTGCCTAAAGGGCCTTTTGTCCTTAAGTCTTGATTCAGTACCCAAATGTCATCTGAAAGCTTCTTTCTCTTCGTTTCTTGAGTCCTTGACTATCGAAACACTCTGTTGTATGCATGCCGGTTGCATCTTTACTCTGCCCCTGTGGGAGTTTACAGTTGAGGCCACCGAGGCTCTGAGAGATTGTCCTGGGTCATATGGGCAGAGGCAAGGCAAGCAACTTGGCCTTCATGCTCTTCTCCCCCATGACAACAAGCCGGGATGCTCTGAGGTCCTAGCTCTAGTATCCTCCCCTCCAGGGAGCTTGTCCAGGTCTGGTGATAGGTCATCGTGTGCAAGATTGCATGGAGCCAGCGTCTCTGAGCCTCAAGGTACGGGGGATCCAATCTCAGGGGAGAAAGGTGGGGGCTGTGCTCTGTGTTCAAAGCTTCCAAAGTTAGTTTGGGATAATTCACTCCTTTCGAGCCTCCCGTGCCCTGTGTCACTTTCACAGGCTGCAGGCACACGGCCTATTTGTAATTCTTAGGAACTGGTTAGTTGATGGAAAGGAGGTGCATTTTAAAAATATTGTCTATGTCTAGAGTCACTTTTCTCAACAGTGGGCACTTAGAAGTTGAATAATTATAGGTACTAAAGGGAGAGATGGAGCATCACTGCCCGGGCTGGGAGCAGCGCAGATGCTTATTGGGCAGCTCCTACCTGCAGGACCTTTTGTTAAATTCTGGGGACTTGGGGACAGGGAGAAGGGGGATATAAGGTTGGTAATACCCCTGAGGAACTACGTAGGGACCAGTAATCCAGGTGAGAAGAGTGGACCAGTAATCCAGGTGAGAAGAGTGTTCCTGATAGCCTACGTGATGGTCAATGCCAACGAAGGCTGAGACGGAGAACACAGAGGAGGCGCTAGCAGTCAGGGTGGGCCCTGGGAAGGGACGCATTTGGAGTCCAGTGAAAGGCTGATTCGGAGACTGGCCCCCGTGGGAGTCCGTGGCAGGTGGCTAGCTGAGCCTAGCTGGAGCACTGGGCATTTGCGGTGTCACATAAAGCACGTGAGGGACGCAGGGGACAGTGTAGAGCAAGTGGCACTATGTGAAGAACTGAATGTCACCCTGTAGACAGAGGGACGATCTGGGGAAAGTGGCCTCGTGACGAAGTTTGCATTGTACATCGGTCATTTGAGTTTCCACGTTTCAGGCGGATTAGTGCTGAAGACAATAAGCATAAGGGAAGATGTAAGAGCTGTGAGGCCGGATTCTATGAGGGCTGGCATCAGGGGTGGCAGTGGGACCAAGGGGTAGGCACAGCAGCTTGTGAAGAAGGATGTGAGGGGCTCAGTGACTGCCTGGATGTGAGGGGCAAAGTGTGGGAGGACCAAGATGACTCCAAGGGTAGGGCCTGGAGAACAGGCTGCAGAAGGTCTGGTGCGTGTCCAGCGCTTGCGCGCGCGCTCTCTCTCTCTCTCCAAGGTCTTTGTACATACCTTTTCAGAAGTCACTGTGTACAGTCAGCACACTCCAGTTATTGTGTATATCAAATGTGTGTGTGTGCAAGGACATACATGGACAGGAAAGCAAATGTCCTTGTCCTCTCCAGAGCAGAGAGAAGGAATTTTGTAGTTTGGGGAAGGCCTGTGGCATTTTAAGAGCAGTTGGTTTCCGGAGAATGAAACCTGAGCCAACCCCAGAGGGAAGTGTGGTGGCTCTTGGGAATAATTAGAAAGCAGCCAAAATGGTGTGCCCACCAGCAGCCCCAGTAGATAAAGTGGGGGCCTGAGGCACAAACCCTCTGGAGGGCCCCGCATCCTGCCTGCACGGCTGTGGATGACTTTGTTGCTGGGACGGGGGTGTAGGGTAAGTGCCAGCGATCCCCAACTCTGCATGGGTACTTTCTTCCTTTTGTTCCATCTGGAATCCCGTAAGAACTCCGGGCAATAGAAAGCTTTGCGCCACTGGGCTCTGCGCTTTCAGTCTGGTTCACTCAGCCAGCTTGGCAATCGAGGTGGTAAGGGTGCCTTTGAGGACACTGTGGGGCAAGAGGTGTGACTGTGTCACTCACAGAATGAGTTGCCTAGTCCAGGGTTAAATATTTCTCATGAGACTGACTTCTCATTTCTCTCCTAGGTGGGAGTGTTTGCTTTTTAACCTTCTCCCTGTAAGGAGAGTTGCTTCTTACTAGTAATTTTTTGGGGCAGTGATGCCCTTATCAGCACTAAACTCACAATCATCACGACCCTTATCCCGTACAAAAGGTCCTGGCACCCATATGTAATAGTCCATAGAAAACTTAAGAGTGGATGAGTGACATCTCTCTCTCTTTAGTCTTCTGATTGGGATAGTTACTTCCCTCTAACTAACACCTGTTACCCTCATCCCCACCCTACCTGTCCAGGTGCCATGCGAGGTCTGGGGAGACAATGGTGAATGGGATACTGTCCTGGAAGAGCCCAGCTTTCCCTAAGGTCGTTCCTCTTGCTTTCTTAATATATATATATATATATATATATATATATATATATATATATATTCATTATATATATATTTATATATATATATATTCATTTCAGGGAGGGAGGGGGAGAGAGAGAGAGAGAGAAAGAGAGAGGGAGGCATCAATGATGAGAGAAAATCATTGATTAGCTGCCTCCTGATGCCCCCTACTGGGGATTGAGCCTGCAACCTGGGCATGTGCCCTAACAGGGAATCAAACTGGGACCTCCTGGTTCATAGGTCGATGCTCAACCACTGAGCCACACTGGCTGGGCAGGTTGTTCCTCTCTCTTGTCAAGCCCTTTTCCCAGGTGAGTGGCAAGGAGTAAATGAGCTCAACTAGCACTCTGAGCATTGGAGTGAATTCCCAGGGCTGTGATTCTGAAGTCTGGAGAAACTGGCACAGACAACCACAGCCTTCCCACGGCCTCAAACAGCATCCCTGGGGCCAGCAGGTTTATCAGCAGTCATTGGATCCTCTGCTCTTCTGGACAAAAAGAAGTTGGAATTCATTGGAAAATATTTCACACCAAGTGGTTGAGCTGTTGGAATTCACTTTCTCAGACAGGCACTTGTAAGTGTGGGATCCCATTCAACTGGGAAACCTGTGATTCACTGATTGGTTAATGAATCAAAGAATCTGAGAGTAACTTGACTTGTAAGAAGCCAGTGGTGGATTTTCTCCTATTTGACTAATTGGGTGCTAGGGTGTGGGTTACACTCCGGGAAGAATCCCCCACAGTGATAAAGGCCGGGGAGGAGGGTAGAGCAAGCCATGAGTGTCCATGGCAGCAGCGCCCACAGCTGCTTGGTTTGAATGCCACGCGCAGGCTTCCCGAGGAGGATAGGCATCTTTCATCTGCCCAGGACAGAGAGCTTCGGGGGTTTTTTCATTCTTGACTCTGGCTGCATTTTGGTTATTTCCCAGGGCTCACTTCCACCTCTGGGGGCTTGTCCAACTCTGCTGCTGGCAGCCACAGCGCCTCTGAGCTGTGTGTGCTCCGGGCAGCTGGCTCCGTTCCTGGGCTGGTGGAGGTTTTGCATAGCAGATGCCAGCTCGAGGGTCACAGCTGCCAGGATGTGCACAGTCAGGGGGTCTGGCTCAGGTGACGTGGACGGAGCTTTGCACTCCCAGGGTCTGCTCATTGGATCGCTGGCATTTCCTCTGTGCCGCTGGGAGGCTGGTGGGCTTGTTTCACACTCTGGGGGCTGCCCAGCCCCTGTCCCTGCAGAGTGCTGGCTTTGCCCACCTGCTTTCTCCAGGGGACACCGTGGAGCTTAGTCATGGAAGTTTCCTGGGTTGGTGGTGGAGAGGTAACCTGGAGGCAGTCAAAGGGAATCAGGGGTAATGTGCAGGCTTCAGCAGGACAGACCTATTGTTAACACAATTGATTCTATTAATCTGTGATCATCTCAGGTAGACGGGCAGCCTTTGACATCAGGGAAACCATCTTTACAATGAAAGGGAAGGGTGAAGAGACCGACTCCCTTTTTCTCAAAGCACTTATCATTGTGAAAATCTTGAACAAAATGTGAAAACAATCACCACCGACTGCATGTGCAAGAGAGGACCAGGGAGTGCCGGGGAGGTCCTCTGAGGAGGGCTGGGGTGGACAGCTGTGACTTGGGTTTATTCTTCCCTTTGTCCCCAGCAGGGTATTGTTTAAATTGGTTGGGGCAGGAGGTGGGGACGGTCTGGGTTAAATGAGGCCCCAGGCTCCCCAGTTGAGGTCTGTAAGAAAATCTAGGAGTGGCCATGGGACATCAGTCCAACTGGGATATTGAAGTTGTCTACTCCCTCCCTCCTTCTCTCTTTTCCTCCCTTTTCCTTCTCATCCTCTTCTTCTTGATACCTTATTATAGAAAATGTTAAACATATACCGAAGTAGACAGAGTCGACAGTTTCAACAGTGATGCCCAATGCCCACCTTTCCAGTTGGTGTTTAACCATCACCACCCCTGTTCTAGGAGGGTTTTCTTATTTGTTGTGTGTTGCTCATCTGTCTGTTACTGAAGAAGCTCTCAGATTTTCTCATAGAGGTTTCTTACCTCTTCTTTCTCTTCCTTAGAAGATCCATGGGCCAACAATGTAGGCCGATGTGGAGGTTTACTGAGCCTAGGAAGCTGCATCCAGGGCAGGAGAAGTGGGTGGGGAGGTTGGGTAGTGAGTGGAGCCTGGGAAGGCATCAGGACCTGGGTCCATTTGTGGGCATGGGATTACCTTTTCATTCTTATTTTTAACTCTTTATAAGGCTACTTATCTTTAGCAAACCTGCCTGCTTTAGAGCATGCTTATCCTCAGGAATGAACGTAGGAATAATCACCTTCGTACCAGCAGCTGTGTGACATCATCTGCCTTTCACTTGGCCTCTGCTCTAAGCCCTCTCACCCCTTGCCCGTGTCTTGTCTTAGGACACATGAGGTTGCCCCTGTGGGGACCTTGTGGCTCTGCAGCTTAAGAGGACACTTTGGCAGGGGGCTTAGGCACCAGCCGCTCACTCCAGTGTTTTCCTGCAACAGGCCTGGGTTTTGGGGTGCCTCCCTGTAGCCCCCAGCCACTGCCTCCTGACAGAATTTTGGAGGTGAGATGTTTACTGGTCAGGGGAGGGACACTCAATCTATTAGAACAGCAGCAACAGGCAAACAGGCTTCCCAGAAACAGGAAATGCCTTTATGCTAACTTCAAGCATTATTTCAGATTTTCTACATATTTTATCCTCCCCACACGAACCCCACCTTGTAACAAGGGCAGTGAGTTAGTACAGTGATGAATGAAGTGTAACAACAGGCTTAATAAAAACTGTTTGAGAGAGAGAGAGAAACAGAGAGAGAGAAACAGAGAGACAGAGAGAGGTATTTGTCATCTCCGTTGAAGACATCAGAAAGCTAAAAAAAATTGCAAGGCTTTTATAAGCCACAAGTCTGTGCTGAGTGTGTGTGTTTGGTGGCAGGGGTTTGGAGGGAGGAAGGAGAGAAATCGAAGTAGACGGCACCCAGAGCAGTGGAGGTCAGCCTCTGTGTCCAGGTTTTCTGTTTTATTCCCCAGGCAGGTCTCTCCCCCTCTTCCTCATCTCTGTGTATTGGAAGGCCCCTGGGATCAGTTCTCAGCCTCCAGGCTCATGGCTCAAAAGACAGATCCATATCCCTTATCCAAAGGGTCAGATTTTAGGAATTCAGACTTTCTTTGATTCTAGAAAGTGAATATAGTATGTATCTGTACATTATAGTACACCCCAGCAGATTCTGGGGCATTCCTTCTCGATGAAACAAATTCATATTTCTGTAACACAATTGTATAAATATTCACACTCAGTGGGATAAATATAGATAAGATAAATAGCTTTTGTGTCAGATTGGGTCAGGGTTGGCTGCCAAATGGTTTGACCCAAACTTTTAAAAAAGGTCCAGTTTTTGGAGTCTTTTTGGATGTCAGGATGTGGGTCAGGGATTTTGGATGTGCACCATCTGTCTGCTAGTGAATATCAAAATCAGATCCCAAGCTTTGCCCTTTCCCCTGACCTATAGGTTCCTATATCCAGTTGTCCTTGGCTATCTCGGAGCTGCCTCTAACCAAGCCTGCCCACACCCTGCTCCTGGTGCCCCAGTCCCCCGGCTCCACTCTGCCCTGCTCAGCCGAGGGCAGCTCCGTGTTCTGCTCAGGCCAGCAGTCTCCATGCCAGCCTCCAGCCCTGTCTTTTTCTGATGCACTGTATCCAATCCATCAGCAAGCCTTTTGGCTCTACCTTCAAAATATCTTCAGAATTTGACCACTTCACATCACCTCCACCATTCCCAGCCCTTCTAGCTACCATCATCTCTCTCCTGGGCTATTATGATCACCCCTAACTTTCATCTGGATTACTGCCTCCTTAGTGGCCTTCCTGCTTCCTCATGTGTGTCTAAGGCTTGTCTGGCACAGCAGCCAGAGTGAGCCTTTCAAAGTGCAGGGCACAGCATGCCACTGCTCTGCTCAAACTCTCCTCTGGCCCTCATCGCACTCAAGAGCCAGAGCCCACGGACTGACTGCACTCCTTCTGACCTCATGTCCCAAGGCTCCTCACCTCACTCTGCGCCAGCCACACCCACCTCCTTCTGCTCCTGGCACAGGCCACGTCCTCTCCCACCTCTGGGCCCCTGGACTAGTGCTTCCCTCTGGCTGTGGATACTCCTGTTACCTTCCCAGGAAGCTGCAAGGCTGGCTCCTTTGAGTCTCAGGAAGGCCTTTCTTGATACATTAATAGATCAATTAACACACAGTCACCAAACCCCAACTTTGAAACATGCCTTTTTTGCAACGAAGACATGAAATGCTCTGAATGAAAAAACCAGGTAAAGGTTCCACACATTAGAATAGATCTATTACCTAAAACTAGCTTCCAGTCACATCTGCTCTGGGCAGGAGCAACACATGGACGCTCTCAAGGATGCATTGGAAAGTTTTCAACGCTCTTTTCCTTTGTATCTTTGAAAGGCTGAGGATTTTGTGCTTGGGTAGTGGTTTATTTCTTCTGTTAATTTCAAGTCCCGTCCCCCTTAATTAAGTAGTGACTGTAGACGGTCCTAAACTGTCCTTGCAAAGTAGATGTGAGTTCACAGCATCCTTTTTATTCTGACATTCAGAGCTTGAACAGACAGTTTTCAGATCCCGTTTGCTATGTGCTTCAGAAGGTATCTTTCCTCCTAGTTCACATGTTGGTATGGGCTTCAGCGCTTGTATGGCTCACTTGTGTGCCCAGCTGCGTTAGCCCACTCATTTAACACGGCCTGGACTTCAGCTGTGGGTCAGTTACTCAGATGCTTGCATAGATTGCTTCCTCTAACTGCTTATTGTGCCTCCGTTTCCTTACCTGTGAACAAGGGGATTGAGCTACATAATGTTGCTCGAGCAACAACAAACTTGATTTTTTTAAAAATCACAAATTATAGTAGAAAAAAAGTACAAAGTTTGGAAAACGATAAATATGCACGAAGAAAATCACACATTATTCCACTCTCCCCCATAAAGAATCTTTTTTCCCCTCTGTGTATTTACTTACCCAGACCATTTACATTGTATTTTTACAGAATTGGATTATAAACTACATATTTCTTTATAATTTTCCTCCACTGAATGTCTTTCCATGTCAGTAATACAATGCTACAAGATTTTTTTTTTTATCACTATGGCATAATATCTAATGATTTGAATATGCCACAATGTATTTATTTATTTTTTAAAATAAATATTTGTTGTTCAGATTATTACAGGTGTTCCTCCTTTTTTCCCCCCCATAGCTCCCCTCCACCTGATTCCCCACCCCACCCCATGCCCTCACCCCCCGCCACTGTCTTCATCCATAGGAGTAAGATTTTTGTCCAATCTCTTCCTGCACCCCTCACACCTGCTTCCCCTGAGAATCGTCAGTCCACTCCCTTTCTATGTCCCTGATTCTATTATATTCACCAGTCCATTCTGTTCTTCAGATTTTTTATTCACTTGGTTTTTGGATTCACTTGTTGGTAGGTATGTATTTGATGTCCTTTTGTTGTTCATAATTTTTATCTTTACCTTTTTCTTCTTCCTCTTCTTAAAGAATACCTTTCAGCATTTCATGTAATCCTGGTTTGGTGGCGATGAACTCCTTTAGCTTTTTCTTGTCTGTGAAGCTCTTTATCTGATCTTCAACTCTGAATGATAGCTTTGCTGGGTAGAGTAATCTTGGTTGTAGGTTCTTGCTGTTCATCACTTTGAATATTTCTTGCCACTCCCTTCTGGCCTGCATAGTTTCTGTTGAGAAATCAGCTGACAGTCGTATGGGTGCTCCCTTGTAGGTAACTAACCGTTTTTCTCTTGCTGCTTTTAATATTCTCTCTTTGTCTTTTGCCCTTAGCATTTTAATTATGATGTGTCTTGGCGTGGTCCTCTTTGGATTCCTCTTGTATGGGGTTCTGTGTGCTTCCTGAACTTGTAAGTCTATTTCTTTCACCAGGTAGGGAAAGTTTTCTGTCATTATTTCTTCTAATAGGTTTTCAATATTTTTCTCTCTCCCTTCTTCTGGCACCCCAAAAATTCGGATGTTGGTTCGCTTAAAGTTGTCCCAGAGGCTCCTTACACTATCTTCATATTTTTGGATTCTTTTTTCTTTTTGTTTTTCTGGTTGGGTGTTTTTTGTTTCCACATATTTCAGATCTTTGGTTTGATTCTTGGGGTACGTTGATCTACAGTTGAGTTTCTGTATATTCTTTATTTCAGACAGTGTATGCTTCATTTCTGACTGATCCTTTTCCATTTTTTTGGCATTCTCATTAAGGTCCTTGAAGGTCTCACTAAGCTCCTCAGTAGTGTCATCAAGTTTCTCGGCTGTTTTTAGAAGATTCTTGAGTAACCTTATAAATGTGGTTCTGAACTCTATGTCATCCAGTAGTTTGCTTTCCTCCGTTTCTTTCATTCGTGACATGTTTCTTTGTCTTCACATTTTGGCTGCTTCCCTGTGTTGATGGAGTAGCTTTGTGTGGTAGTTGATCTATAGGGGGCAGTAACTCAGCCTCCTCAATCACTTGAGGTGGATGCTCTTGGTACACCCCTCTGTGGGCTGAGTGCAAAGTCTTGGTGTAGTTAAGCCTTAATTGCTGTTGGTACACTGGGAGAAATTGACATCCACGCCAATTAGCTGTGAGCACTCGCTGTGTCTATAATGGAAGAACTGCTGCGCTGAAGACACGCTTATGGGGCAGGACTTGTTTCAGTGGGGCTTTGGTGCTCACTGAGTCTGCCTCTTGAATGTGTCACTTATGGATGTGAGGAGTTGAAATCTGGTGTCTCACACTGACCACTAGGTACACTGGCTTCTGCATCTCCATTGGGGTTCAGGTCAGCTACTGTCTGAGGCCACCCAGCAGGAGGTACAGTGAGAGCTACAGTTTTCTCCTCTTTGCTTGGGGTTTGGAGGTTTTGGAGCTGTCTGACCCGGGCTGCAAGTTTGCTAGGTTAAGCTGTGATAGGGCAGGCCTTTCTTATGCTAAATCTGCTGCTTGGAGATTGGTTGGTTTTGTAGGTTGTGCAGGGCGGGGCCTCAGGGTGTCACTAGGCTAGGGCGTGGCAAACAGCAATGGCTGCTAGTTAGCTGGCTCTGCGTCCCCGACGGCGTCCCTGAGTCCTGTGCCCCAGTGCAGTAAACAATTATTCCTGCTCTCAGCTCTGCAAGCAAGCCACCCTCACTGGCAGACAGTCCAGCTTCTCCCCGTAGGAGTTTGGGTTCCCCGTGTCTCCCCAGAGACTGGATTTCAGAGTAATCGGGGGCTTGTCTCCCTTCAGGTGGAAAAAAGCAATGCCTGCCGCCAGCCCGGATCACACGCCTCCGTACCTCAGCTTTTCAGCGCGCGTGCACGTCTCAATGCTCTTTTCTCTTTCCTTCTAGTTGTAGAACTTCCACTCAGCCAGCTTTCCCGTGGTTCTGGGTGATAGACGTTTTGTCTTTTAGTTGTAGTTTTGAAATTGTTATGCGAGGCAGCAGTTTAGGTGTTTGCCTGTGCCACCATCTTGGATTCCCCTTCCACAATGTATTTAGATAGTTCGCTCTAATTGGATAATTAGTTTCTAAGTTTATACTCTTTTAAAATGCTATAATGATCATCCTTGTATTTAAATTGTTTTTGCACATGTGTGATTTGGGATGAATTCCCAGAAGTAGAATTGCTAGGTCAAAAGATTTTTGTTATATAATGTTAAACCACTCTCTATAAATTTTTGCCAACTTACACTTCATTAGCAGTGTGTTAGAGAGCCTATTTCTCCCTGTTCTTATCAGCACTGAATCATATCATCTAAGATGACATGTTTTTGGATTTTCCATTCAAGGTGGTCTTGGAGCAAATGTTTGTGTTCTTGCCTAGTCAAGACCCAGTCTAAGTAATAGAAAAGGAAAGAAAGGTGTGTGTGTGGGGTGGAGGAATAAAATTCTGTAACAACCAAGTAAGCAGAAAGAAGTCATTAGTAAGCTATTTCAGTGCATTTCTGGGGATGAAAGTAGAGGACAGGGTGGCAATGCCTACAGGACCCTAAAGAAGCTGCAGGTTTGAGACTATAGTTCCTAACCTCAAGGATCAGGAGTGAGATATGCAGCTGAAAACATGTGACTATCTGAAGGCCTGTATGTGGAACTGTATGCTTCTCACTGTCTAAGGCCCTGGAGCCGGACCCTAACTTTGAGTGTAAAAATTGGAAGGCTCTTTTAAAGAGAAATTGTCTAATGGTTTGGGGAGGTCTAGCAAGGCTAGTGTGGGGATCCCCTGTTATAATCACTGGCTCCCACTGTCTAACCCAGTGATTTTCCAACCTTTTTCATATCATGGCACACATAAACTAATTACTAAAATTGTGCAGCACAGCAAAAAAAATTTTCTTTTGCTGGTCTGACCAAAAAGTAGGTATAATTTTGATTCATTCACACTGGACGGCTGTTGTCATTTTTTAATTTGACAATCTAAGGGAATAGAGGCCTGTGCCTCTGACTAAATAGTCAGGTATTGAATGTTTTAAAAATTCTTGTGGCACAACCATTGAAAATCGCTGCTCTAACCTTAAGGTAGATCAGCTGGGATCTACAGAAATATGTTGCATCCATAAACCAAAACAAAAAAGAAAAAGATGCTATGGAAAGGTTGCATAGAAAATATGAAGGCACTTCTGGAAACTCAACATATTATCAGAATTAAAAGTTCAGTGAAAGGTTATAAAGGAAATTTCTCAGAATATGGACTAAAAAGGTGAAGGAAATAGAAATACTAGTATATACAACAAATAGTAAGAGACATAGGGATCAATTCTCTTGGTCCAACATCTGAGTAATAGAAGTTTCATAGAGAAAATGGAGAAGAGGCCAATAGCAAAGAACAAATAGGAGAATATCTCCTACAAGTTCGGTTTCATTCATCACAGTGAATGAAAATACACACCCAGAGACGTATCATTGTGAAATGGCAGAACATAGAGGATAAAAAAAGTCCTAAAACTCCAAGCGAGTCAAAACAAAACAAAGTCATCTACTCAGCAACAGAAAGCAGGCTGACATCAGAGTCCATTGACTATATTTATGTTACAAGAATGTTCTGATAATGACTTTTTTAAACCTAGATTTTCATATCCAGCTGAACTATCAATCATGTCTGAGAGTACAGCATGCAAGGTCTTAGAAAGTTGGCATTCTATTCACTTTTAATCAATATTTCAGTCAGAATGGACTTTACTGGCAAAAACAAGGAAATAACCCAAAACAAGGAATATGATGGATTCCAGCACCAGCAGAGCAGTGAAAAGAAATGACCACACTACAGCTATGCAGCAGACCAGAGAGCAGTCAGTCCAGCATAGGGGGAGGAGGGCAGCAAGGGTCTCCAGAAGGGTTAACCTTGAGCGAAAAGGACCCTGGGAAAGCGTGAAGACCTGAGGAAGATAGAGTGGAAAAAAAATCCATTTGAATTTGATACTAGTTATTTTCTCAATTGAGAGCACTTGGGTTGTCACATTAGGCCCATGGAAAAGAAAGCATATATAATACCATTTACTAATTCGTAAGAGTTAATAGTATTCATTAGTTTTCAGATTTTAGAACCAATGTATACACAAAATGTGGAACTGAACTACAGTGAGAGAACAAACTCGATATGTTGTCAGTGTTGAAGGTGGGGTAGGGGAGAGGCAGGCAGAGGATGGAAGGGTTGGAAGCACTAATGTCCTTTAATTAGAACATGGAGGGTCAAGGGATATCATTTATAGTTCATGGAACAAGAAATTGATATTTTGGATTGCTCTTTTGCAGTTGTAGAAAAGAACAGAGAGGGAACTGAGAAGTGTGATGTGTAGTTACTTTGTGGAGGGGAAAAGTGGAGCAGGTGGCAAGTGAACTAAAACTTCATCTATCACATCAGCGAGGCGAGAGAGAATGTCTAAAATAAGAAATCAGGAAATTGAGCTATAAACTTTTTATTTAGGAGCATGGCAGTGACCACCAAGAAAATCTAAGTAGAAATGATTAAAATGGCTCCCTCTGGGGAGTGTGGTGTAGGGGATTGTTGCTTCTCGTTATAAGTCCCGCGCAGTCTTTTATTTTTCAAAACTGAACATATTACCAAACTTAGTTTTGCTTGTATTTTAACAAGCAAATAGCACAGAAATGCATACCCTAAAAGCAACTTGGGCTAATTTGATAGGCAAAATAAAAGAAAAAAAGTTAGCCTTCAATTTTATTTCTTGGCTTATTTGAACTGAGCAATTTTAAGGTTGATTATGAGTCTTAAATTTCAAGCTTCTGTGGTTTTTATAAAAGTGTTCTTTTTCTCATACAACATAGCTCCAAACATATATGGTGAAAAGTAGTGGCAAATAGGACTTGATATACATGAAAATCACCATACAGCAATATTCCCAGCAGGGCTTTTACTCCCCAAAGTGTGGCATCCTGCCTCCCTCACCCAGAGAACACAGGTAAGGTGCTTCATAAAGGGTGTTCATTGGAGTCATGATTATTATTAAGAACAAAATAGTCTCCCTTTTTGAGGAGCTCCAAGCGATGAATAACACTTACCACATCTAGATTTTGAAGGGAGTCAGGCACTGCATACCTTTGTGAGCAGCTATTAATGGGGTGTTCTGCAAGGTGGTATGCTTAAGAGACAGAACCGTTCGTGGTCTGAAGATAATTGTTTCTGGCTGCACAGTCCTGAGCTCCTCCGAGCCATGGGAATCCATTCAGTTCCACTGCAGTCTCTAGGGATTACCAGCATCGCTCAGGAACCGTGAACCCCCAAAAAGAGCACATGGCTCTGCCCTACAGGTGCTCACAGTCTAGGTGGGAAATAATGATAATGACCAGACAGCTTACATGAATAGGAAGCTAGCTGTGTGCCAGGCATAGCTCCCAGTGCTTAAACCATCTCATTTAATCCTCCCAACACTATTAGGTAGATGCCACTGACATTCTTCATGCATAGATGAGGAAATCGAAGCAGGGCCACACAGCTTGTAACAGGCAGTTGGGATTTGAACCCAAAGTAGGCTAGCTTCAGAGCCTTTACTCTTAATCACTGCAATGTTTTGGCTTCAAAAATAGGAAATGTAGAATAAAACACATACATACAAATACACCCAGTGAGAGAGACCACTGCAATGCAAAATGCAAAGTGCAGATTGGTTGTGGGTATTTTTCACTTCACAACACGGGGGTGGGGGGTAAGTGGATGCATTTTCTGCGGTTTGCACTCGCCAACTCCTCTTAGATAGGGTACACAGTCATGCACTCTCATTTCCCAGAAAGGAGATAGAAAAACTATACTGTGACTGGGTGATAGGTGATGCGTTACAAACCATTACACACTCTCAATATTAGGTTTGGCACCTTTGAATGTTTTCTCAGGGCAGAAAAGCATTTGCGTACACATAGAGTTATTTGTTTTTAGTCACCTCTGTCATCAGAGGGAGCCGGCTCCTTGGGTCTATTTCTGAGCCTGTTGAAAAGAAGAAGCAGGTGCTAACTTGAGTTTACTCCATTAGTGGCCCGTGGAGAGCTGGGATCTGTGACATCCAAAATCAAATGGTGGGAAAGAGCATAGAGTTAAGAATAAGCCCCCTTTCCTAATGTCTATTTGTCCAGTCCTGAGACAACCCTTGTTTCCTTTGGACTAAGATTCCTAGAGATAATCTCTGTGGAACAAGTGTGTGAAAGAATGTGTGTATGTGCACCCATTTTATTAACAATAAGAGATTGCACCTTCCGTTCCGCCCCACCCCCTCACACACTTAATATATCCCACAGAATATCAGTCAGTACATTTAGATCTTTTAATTCTTTTTTAGGGCTTGCATAGTGATATGCCAACTGCACCATAATTTATTTAAGCAGACATATCCTATTCATAGATATTTAGGTCCTTAAAGTCATTAAAAGCCATTCTAGAGCATTTGTTCTAATTGTCTTGTTTCGCATATGAGGAAATTGAGATCCACACACAAAAAGACAGATTTAAATAATTCAGCAGGCTCTCAAACCTACACTTTGGGTGTGTTTTTCTTGCTATTATTGTATTTGAATCATAGGAGACAGATGAAGGTGGCTGTGCCTGTGAGTGTGTTTTGCACATGTGGGTGAGTGTGTGAATGTGTGCCTACACGGGTAGGTGTACATTCTGTTGTGTTACAGATGTACTCTTGGAAAACTCTGAATGAATCCTTTTATTTTTAAAAAATGGAATATGAAATGATAAATACCCTGAGGGTGGGAAGATGATTTGTTATTTAAAGGAAAATTGTGGGGCAATGCTTATGTGAAATGATGGCTATTTCCTCCTTTTTCAAAAACGACGTTATTGAGGTAGAGTTTGCATGCAAAAAAAGTGCATCTGTTTTTTAAGAGTGTGGCTTGACGCAGTTTGACAAATGTATACATTCATATAGCCACCACCCAGTCTACATACAGAAAACTTCCATCTTTCTTGAAAGTTCATCCGGACCTCTTTATTGTTGTTCTTTTCTTATTTTTATTGGATATAGAAAATATAATACTGACAAAAGCATTCATGATCCTCTGCACCTCTTTGCACTGTTTCCACCTTCGCCTGTAAGAGGTCACTGATACGCTTTTTGTCACCAAATGCTAGTTTTGCCTATTCTAGAACATCATGTAAATGGTATCCGTTTTTTGTTGCATGTGTGAGGAGTTCACTCTTTCTTGCTGAGCAAAAATACCAACATATGATATAGCTTGACTCGCACATTCATTTACCCATGTTGGACATATGGGTTGTCTCCCGTATTTGGCTATTAGGAATGAAGCTGCTAAGAAGAGCACTTGTGTACAGGTTGATGGCTTCCTAAGTAAATCATCTCCATCATTCAGTTGTGAAGATTTAGTTTAAAGTCAGGCCATCCACCCATTGAGCCAACATGTATAAACATGTATTGAATCCCTCCTGGGTACTGGACAGAAAGTGTTCTGCCCTGCAGGGCTGTACACTAAAGCTGGAATACTGCTTTTGCACTGCCCTGGAAGGTGTTTGAAAAAGAAACAATCTTTCCTGATTTTATGAAAGTCAGTGCTATGTAAGTCTGTTACCAGAGAGGGACTTAAAATATGTATTTACATGTGCGCCCTCTGCTTTTCAAGGAGTTAATGCACTCTGCCAGTAGGGCTGGTAGCAAACTCCTCCTCAAATGAAGAGTCTTTAATTTAATTAGCTGTTAACTTCAAAATCTGCACCCAGCAGCTGCTCCAGAGTTGCCCACATGGTGCCTTAATGTTTTGCTTTCCAAAAGCAGAACTAGAAGGATGCCTGCTGCAAGGTCTCCTGCTGTCTGGCTTGCCTCATCGAGTGCTCGAGTTGCCTCCAGCAGAGAATGGCCAGCAATAAAGGGGGTGCAGGACTTGGGCCGTGGGTCCTCTGCTTTGGGAAAGAACTCCTGAGACTTCTCTCTTCTTCTTCCTTATTCCTCCTCCTTCCTCACTCCCCAGCCTTCTCCAAATAAAAAAGAAACAGTCTATTATTTAAGACTTAATTTGGTGCAGTGTGGGCAGTGCACATTTCTCCTCCTCCTCCTCATCCTTTCTGGATCCTTCTTTTTCTGACCCACTCCCTACTTTTTGCTTCTTTCTAGGCCCTGGTGTCTGACAACAGATGGAAAGGAAAGTGAAACGGGAATTGGGCCTGTGTGACCTTTGTGGGCTATTCTGTTGTCTAGAGGTCTCCAGTGAAAGCTGAGCCTAAGGGTTTGGAGGAAGGTTGGCCATGAATTTCTGATCTTCTTTGCCTTGAACTTGGTCACCCCCAAACATAGATGTGCAGATACCTGTGGGTCACAGTGACACGCAGCAGTAACACTTAAGCTGGCTGTGCAGTGCTGCACTGTTGGTGGAGTGTTGGCCCACTGGTCAGGGTTCCTTCTGGGCAGCTGTGTGGTGGCAGGAACACTGGACTGAGAGTCAGGAGTTGAGGGTGCCACTCACCTCCAGGCTGCCCAGTTCCAAGAGACTCATTCAGGTGAATGGTGCCCCCTGGAGTTGGGCAGTGGTGTGCATGACTAGTCATGTTGTATTGGCTAGTTATCTTCCGTGTTCTCATACATACAGTGGTGCTAATCATACCTGTGACCTTACAGGTTAATTGGGAGGAATGCATAAAATAATGTGTACAGCACTGTGAATGGTCAGTTATCACCCTCTAAAAAGTGCCTCTAAGTCTTTTGCATTTCAGAGATGTCTTTTTCATGGATCGAGGAATGATTTGGGCTCTTTCCCCATTGCCTTATTCTTAAGTCAGTTGAGTGGAGCTGTGTTTATGTCCAGACCTCGCCCAAGGGCTGGAGGGCAGGGTGTGGGAAGCATTGCTCTGCCTTAAACATACCAGGCTGGGAAGCCAGTCAGTTGCACCTGAGAGGGAGAATGAACCCGCAGAGGCTTAGAGGAAGGAGAACCCCGGGACTGGGGGGCTTGAGTCGGAAACTCTATCAAAGTCATCCCTCCTGCGTGCTCCAGGCAGCCCTGGATGTGAATCCAGCAAAAGCTCTCTCAGCCCTTTTTTCCATGTGAGAAGCAGCGAATATTGCCAACCTTACAGGAGATTAAATGAACTGATAAAGCACTGAACAAAGTCTGAGGAAGAGTAGGTGCTCATTCTATACATGTCACCCTCCACTTCTCCTTTTCCCATGAGCAGTGACTGGCCCTCTGATGACCAGGGGTATAGCCTTTCCTGCCCTGGGCTTCCCCTGGACTGGGCACAAAACTTTCACCTTATTCTTTTTTTTTTAATTTAATAAATCTTTATTGTTCAGATTATTGCAATTGTTCCTCTATTTTCCCCCCATTGCTCCCCTCCACCTGGTTCCCACCCCACCCTTTGCCCTTACCTCCCCTGCACTGTCCTCATCCATAGGTGTATGATTTTTGTCCAGTCTCTTCCCGCACCCCCCCCCCACACCCCTTTCCCCTGAGAATTATCAGTCCATTCCCTTTCTATGCCCCTGATTCTATTATATTCACCAGTTTATTCTGTTCATCAGATTTCTAATTCACTTGATTTTTAAGAGTCACTTGTTGATAGATATGTATTTGTTGTTCATAATGTTTATCTTTACCTTTTTCTTCTTCTTCCTCTTCTTAAAGAATACCCTTCAGCATTTCATATAACACTGGTCTGGTGTTAATGAACTCCTTTAGCTTTTTCTTATCTTTGAAGCTCTTTATCTGACCTTCAATTCTGAATGATAGCTTTGCTGGATAGAGTAATCTTGGTTGTAGGTTCTTGCTATTCATCACTTTGAAAATTTCTTACCACTCCTGTCTGGCCTGCATAGTTTCTGTTGAGAAATCAGCTGACAGTCGTATGGGTGCTCCCTTGTAGGTAACTAACCGTTTTTCTCTTGCTGCTTTTAATATTCTCTCTTTGTCTTTTGCTCTTGGCATTTTAATTATGATGTGTCTTGGTGTGGTCCTCTTTGGATTCCTTTTGTTTGGGGTTCTTTGCGCTTCCTGGACTTGTAAGCCTATTTCTTTCACCAGATGGGGGAAGTTTTCAGTCATTATTTCTTCAAATAGGTTTTCAGTATCTTGCTCTCTTTCTTCTTCTGGCACCACATAATTCTGATGTTGGCACGCTTGAAGTTGTCCCAGAGGCTCCTTACACTATCTTCAAATTTTTGGATTCTTTTTTCTTTTTGCTTTTCCGGTTGAGTGTTTTTTGCTTCTTTGTGTTTCAAATCTTTGACTTGATTCTTGTGTTCCTCTAGTCTGCTGTTAGGTCTCTGTATAATATTTTTTATTTCAGTCAGTGTATGTTTAATTTCTAGTTGGTCCTTTTTCATATCCTTGAGGGTCTCGCTAAATTTATCAGCCTTTTCTAGGAAATTCTTGAAAAACCTTATAACTGTGGTTTTCAACTCTGTATCCAGTCATTTGCTTTCCTCCAGTTCTTTCGTTTGTGATCTGTTTCTTTGTCTCCGCATTTTCGCTGCTTCCATGAGTTGGTAGAGTAGCTTTGTGTGCTAGGTGTCCTATATGGCCCAGTGGCTCAGCCTCCCCAGTTACCTGAGATGGACACTCTTGGTGCACCCCTTTGTGGACTGTGTGTACAGCCTTGTTGTAGTTAAGCCTTGATTGTTGTTGGTATCACTGGGAGGAATTGACCTCCAGGCCAATTGGCTGTGAGGATCAGCTGTGTCTACGCTGGGAGAACTTCTGTGCTGAAGACACCCTTATGAGATAAAACTTGCAAAATTGCAAAAGCCTCTATGCTCACCTTGGGTGGGGCTGAGTCTCAGGGCGGAGCAGACAGCCTTGGCTTTCCGTCAGCCCTGCCCTAATAGGCCCCTGTGTCCCAGTGTCCCGTGGTAATCGCTGTAAGCACCTCTGAGAGAAAGCCACCCTCGAGTTTCACTCGCTGCCAGACAGTCCAATTTCTCCCTGAATGAGTCTGGGTTCCCAGGAACTCGCCCGGAACTGGAGTTCAGCGCAGTTGGGAGCTTCCGTCTCCCTCCTACTTTAGAAAGCCAACCGCGTACTCAGCCACCTGTGCACTCAGCCGCCCGTCCTCTCTGTGTGCTCGCGCATCTCCGTACTCAGCCTTTTGCAGCTCCTCTTATTCTCAGTGTGCTTTCCTCTTTCCTTCTAGTTGTAGAATTTCCACTCAGCCAGCTTTCATGTGGTTCTGGATGGTGTCCGTTTTGTCTTTTAGTTGTAGTTTTGATATTGTTATGCGATGCAGCAGTTTAGGTGTTTACCTATGCCGCCATCTTGGATTCTCCTCACCTTATTCTTTATTGGATATTCACAACAATACTGTAAAGTTATTATATGTCCTGGAACAACACACACACACACACACACACACATATATATATATATAAACTAATCTGCAAAGTGTCTCCTCAGGAGTTCGACTAACTGGGAGTTCAATCACTCACTATGATGTGCGCTGACCACCATGGGGCAGCGTGGAATGAAGGAAGGCCCTGGTTGGCAGCCAGCAGCTTCTAGGGACCCTACTTGTGCACAAATTTCATGCACTGGGCCTCTGAGTGTAATAATATTAACTTTGGGCAAGAGAATGCCTTTTTGCTGTTGTTGTTGTTGTTGGGGGACCGTTTGATATAGTGGAAAGAACATTGGCCCAAGAGGCAATTTGAAGACTGGCTTTTTTATAACCACAGCACCAACAATTACTGAATATTTCATGCCAGGCCTCACGCTAGGCACTTTACCGAGGTTATCTCACTTAACATCATGACCACCCAAATAACACAAGACCTAGTATCAACTCCACTTCATGGAGGAGCATTCTGAGGCATAGAGAAGGCAGTTGCTTGCTTCAGGCCACAAAACCAGGAGGTTCACTCACGGAGTTTTCACAACAACCCATGTCATGGAGAAGAGATGGAGGCTGAGGCTCGGGGAGAGTAAATAATTGCCTGAGCTGGTAGGTGGCATAATTGGGATCCACCCCTGGTGTGGCCCCACTGTTCTGCTACCCTGCTTCTGGTCTCAGCTGGAGAGATAGCCAAGGGCACTGGAGCCTGAAAGAGAATCAAAGTCAAGGGAACAGAGATAGTAACTGGGAAGGCTCATCAAGTCAAGACATGAGGTTCAAGGAGATTTGATAAATAGGATTGCATCAGAGAGAATTGGGAGGGACCTGGAGGGCAGAAGAAGGCACTTATAACTAACCCTGGGATGGATTGGGAGGAGGGAGGAGGCCTGCTTTTATGTAGTGCCAGCTGCCTGGTGCTGATGCCCACTAACAGCTGCAGGGGCTGCTCAGCGTTGGGCACCTTAGTTGCTTCATTATCTGGGCCTCCTAATTGTGAGCAGAATCTGTGATTAAAGTAATTTGGCCATGAAGTTGCACCATCCTTCTACCACCTTTTGTACCTGATAACCCCTGCAGTCACCCACGTTGAAGTTGCACCACCCTAGATGGGTTCTCAGAGCCTCTTCACTCAACTGGCTGGGGCTTGGCCAGCGCTCTGCGGCCATCTGCCCAGGCTGAAAAGCTCTCTGTTGCTCTTGGCATGTTTAATAGCTTAATTTCTATTTCTCTGTTTGGAAATGCAGTTCATCGGCACTGAAGCAGCAGTGGGTGCTAAAATGGTTTCTGATTGCTATCTTGAATGTTAATATCCTAATACATCTTATCGTCAATGACCTGTCCCCCTGCCACAAGTTCTCACTCCCCTTTTGCAAAGATAGGCATGGTGCCTGCCTTCAGCTAGGCCTCGCAGCCAGTCTCATTCCTCTGCTGTCTCCTCCCTGCTTTTCACAGATAGCATTGTACTTCGCCAGAGCAGTCCACAGTCGTGGGAAATCTCTGACTTAGAGGATATGAGAAAGCATTTCATGTTGCCGGCGGGGTTTAATAGGGATGATCTAATCTCTAAAAGGCATACATTATTTAAATTCCATGCTTTTGGACAAGGAGGTCCCTGAAATGTGGCAGGGATGGGATTCTGGTTTGGCTCTGATCAGCTGAGTCGACTGCTGTCAGTTTTCTTGTTTGTAATTCAGTGCAGGGGCCGGGATGTGTTTGTGGCAGGGGGTGGGCCTGGGAGGGTGGAGGTGCAGTGAGGGTGCTGGAAAGCATGTTCTTTACTCAGAAATCTAAAATCACAGACTCTTGGGGCAGAAGGGCTGGGGAGAGTCATCTCATGGCATCACTAGTGTGTTGTCTGGTTGCCATCTGGATATTAGTCACGAGATCCCAGGTGAATGGCTTCTGGGGGCAACCTGAGAGCCCCCAGCACCCCCAGCCACACCCTGCCCTGACAGAGCACCTGGAATGTCACCAAGGGCCTCAGCTAGGAGGCACTGAAGACCCCTGTTGATGAGAGTGAATTTGGGGAGAAACCTTGAGCACTCTCAACCATGAAAGGCCAAGCCTGGAAATAAAGTGGGGATCATAGATGGCTGGGAGCCTGGATTATGCGTGAGATGAGACGGGTGTGTGTGTGTCTAGGTGGGGGGATGGGGTGGGAATAGGGGTGTCAGTTCCAGCTGAGATTTTCACCTCACAGGGAATATGCAGTGCTCATGGTACAGCTAGCTGCCTCTTTCCCCTCTCTGACCTCGTTTGAATGCCACTTTGGTACAGACCACCTGCCTTCCTTCCTACAGGGGATGGAGCCTTGGAGGCGCAGATGATCCCAGAATAGGCCCTGACAGTCCTGAGTCTTGAGCCTTTTCCCACTTCTCAAATGTTTATTGGGTGTCTCCTGACACACAGACAGTGAGCTAAGCACTAGGGATGCAAATATGATTCTCATACTCTGTTCAGCAGAGGAGATAGACATATGGACCATGGAGTGCCGTTGAATAGGAGCCATGGTTAAGATGTGTGTGTGTACTGTGGGAATACACTTGCAGGATGATCAAGTCTCACTGGGAATATCTGGAAAGACTTCAGAGAGGAGAGGATATTCGACCTTGACCTTGAAGGAGGAAGAGGTATCCGCCAGAACAACCCTTCCTAAGTCACACTTGCTAGGTGTTTGCCTGCTCTTTGCCAGAGACAGTGAAAAAGAAAAGGAGGGGTGGTGGTTGTAGCCCTCCAGAAACTCACAGCTTGTTGGGGAGATAAGCCTGGCATGTATGAGCCAATTAGAGACCTGCATAGACAGATAGGATTGTGGGGGCAGGGGTAGGCAACTGAGGGTACTTGGTGACCCCGGGTTTCCAGAGTTACTCCTCTCTCTCACAGAGGACACAGTTTCTGTAAGGACACTTCAGATCTTGCAAAGATGTCTCAACTGCTCAGAGGCCCAGCGCCTCTGACTTTTCTTCCATTGAACGATGTCATCAGCCTGGTTCTGTATTGAAGCAGTTAGCTGGATTTGGAGGTGGGGGAAGGAAGTGAGGGTGCATGGAAAAGGTCAATGGTAAGACTTTAGCAATATTGCCTCTGTCTTTACCACCCTGGTAGAATCTGGAGTTTGCAAAAACACATGTGCCAACACAGCCTGAGCATGGGGGTCCTTTAGTCTGGCACAGGCACTGTGCGCGTTCCTGGCTTTTGCTTATGCTGTTACTTCCACCTTGAAGGCCTTCCCTTTCTTGCCTTCATAGACTCTTCCCAGACTGCTCTTCTCCATGGATTTCAGGCTCACAGACGCGCAATCCTTCTCTGTCCCTCATCCTTAAGCCGGGTTCCGCATTGCTCTCTGGTTTTGGACTCCCCAATGAGATGGTAAACACTCTGAGAGCAGGAGTCGTGTCTTGTGCTTCTCTTAGTTCCCCTGTGGGCAGTTTGTGTGGTCTAAGGAACATGGGTTTCTTTACATGGTTTTGGCAGAATCACAGCATTGCCACTTACTTTGGAACTTTGAGCCCAGTGTTCTTACCTGTAAAATGGGCTAACACAGATGGGCTCAACCCCAATACTTGGCATTTTAAATTGGATCGTTCTTTGTTGTGGGGATTGTCCTATATGCTAGGATGTTTGGTAGCATCCTTGGCCTCTACCTCGGAGATGCAGTTAGCAGCACAATCAGAAATTTCTCCTGATTTTTATATCCCCCAAATGTTCCCTGTGTCACCTGTCCCCTGGGCCAGGTTTCTGTTGTGCAGCAAAATCACTTCCGGAGGAGAACCGCCGGAATGACCTACCTATTGGGTATGCGTCAGACCTCCTGGAACGGCACCCAGAGCATCATGGATAGTCTATAAATGGGGATTCTCCCTGGTTCCTAGTTCACCTGGCACTTGACACTTTGCAGGTTGGGGAATTGAATGGAACTATGACTCTAGGTTTAAGCAACTTGGGGTGGAAATGTCATGAACTCGTGGGTTGTCCCCACAATGTACTAACAGAGACACTGTCATTTTCTTAATTGCAGATTGACCTGGAGCCGGAAGGCAGAGTGTATGTGATCATCGATCTCTCGGGGTCATCGGGTGAAGGTAGGAGAGAGTGACCTCAGCCTTGTTCTCTTCCACTGACTCTTAGTCTTCTGGGCTCTCCCTTCCCTCTTTGGCTGTGGCATTTTACAGTGACATTTAATTAATTGGCACATTTTAAAGGAAGAGGTTATTTTGAAGATACTTATGCCTCTGTACCAAAAGGGACCAGCCATCTGTTAACTTTGGTGGAACAGAGGGAGGATTTGCGACTTACCAAGCGAGGCCAATAAAACAGGCGTTTTGCACGCTAGTGCACCAGCCAGACTTTGGGGAGCCCAGCCTCTTCCTAGAGGCTCCCGTGGGGTTTTGTGTGTGTGGTGGGAAGGAAGTAAAACCAGTTGGTCTAACGGTATTCAGAAATAAAAGAAATTAGGTGTCAAATTTCAGAATCATATTTCTGTAGAGCTTTTATAGAAGTGTTACTTTTTTTTTTTTTTAACAGTTTCTTATGCGGGGGGAAAGCCCTGCTCTTAGAAATACTGGGGTGAGAGGCGTTTGTGCTCCCATTGGCTGATTACACAGGGTGTAGATGTTCCGGGTAGTTGGGTTTTTCTTCTTCTTCTTACACCCTCTGCTCTCCATCCTGTCTGTGGCCTCTTACCACCATTAAGAGCTTGCAGGTTGGTGAGGATTGAGCAGTCGCGATAAAAGGGAAGACTAGCCAATAAAACATTGGCCACACAGGAATGGGGAGATGGTGGCAAACTTGGGTTCTAGGAGGGCTGGAATTAGGACTGAAATTTAGTTATTGGGACCATCTTTCTTCTCTTCCTGTCTGTGGGCAGGGGGGTGGAACAGTTGGTTTTAATGTCATGGCAGAAAGATTGGAAGCCCAAGGCTGGTTCCTTGTGGCACCGAGACCCAATGTGGTTTAGGGCCTGTGTCCCAAAGGGAAAGAAACAGCTCCCTTAGGTCCTGGCTGGTAGGCTTGGGCCTTTTGCAGCATCTCCCCTGAATACCGGGGATTACAAGCACAAAGTCACCACCCCACACGGTCTCCCCTACTTTAGGGAGGACGTTCTCATAAAGGTTCAGACATGGGAGGAGAGACTCTGTGAGCAAATTCAGAGAATCTGGGCCAATGGTACACTTGACAAAGGTGCCTGATGCTTTTCACTTGTCTTAGTTAGCACCCAATTTCAACAGGTGTGCAGAATAATTCCGTAGTTGTGTGTATAGGAGGCTCACAATAGAGTTTGGCTCTCTTTTCATCGCAGTTATTTGGCATGGGTTTAGAACATTAAGCAACCTTCCAAAATCAGTCTCTCACATCCTCTGTTCTTTGTTGCAATTACATTTTGGTGTTTCCAACTCTTTGCTTCTCAACTTTCAGCTCTGAACAGCCCAGAATAGAATCTGTTGGTGAAGATTTGGGGATTTAGCAACATTTAATACGAAATATTCAAGATGTCCAAAGGGGCATAAAGAATGATTGTGTTTCACAAAAGCAGTGGTTGGAATTGGCATATGCTGAGGGCCACTTAAATTATACAGGGATCTTTGACTATGCAAGTGGTTAGTGTCCCTAACCCTTACCCTTTGTTCAAGGGTCAGCTGTACAGGTATACCTCGTTTTATTTCACTTTGCTTTATTGTGTTCCACCGAGGTTGCTTTTTTTTTTTTTAACCAATTGAAGGAAAGATCCTCCTCTAGCACAAAAACTACAGCTCACTTTTTTTACAGTGGTTTGGAACCAAAACCACGCTATCTCCTAGGTATGCCTGTATACAGTGGCCTCCTAATTGTAGACACTGGCAAAACATTTGATGAGCAAAATCAATCCACTTTTTTCCTTTACATAATCAATATGCAATGAGATAATTGATTAAATATGTATTTCCTGTGCCAGGATACTGGGCAACCAATGGAGGGCTTGATTTTTTTTTCTTTGAAAAGATTAACAACTTGCAATCAATAAATCAGAAGTAATTGCATTTTTTTCTTCTTGCTTCTATAGCTTATTGTATGTGAATGGACAAAACAATTTTCATTGGGTTGAATTCTTGGTCTACTTTTTGAAAAAAATCTCTTTTATCTAACAACAACAACAAAAAAGAGTTTAGTTCAGAAATGCTGACCCATGTCAGATCCTGTGAAGTGCTAACCTGTTGTTCTGAAGTACAGGAGACATGTTTCTGCTCTTTTTTATTTGCTGTTGGTGGATTTGGGGTTCTCTCTGGATGGTGGGAAGGACTTCTAGCAGTCTCCTCCTGGAAGCGGATCTTCTGTTCTGTTTGTGTTCTGCCCAGCTGTCCTCCCAGTCCTGCTGCTGGGATTTGGGGGCCTGGTCCAGAGGTGGTTCTGCTTTTGGAAGGGTTGGGAGGGCCAGGAGGGGAGTGAAGGATGAGTGGCCAACGCATTTGTTACCAGACTGCATGAGAAGGGTCTGGTTGTCACAGCTAGTCTGAGGACATTCATAGGTTCTTGTCTAAGTCCCTTTCTTTAGTGAAAATACATACCTCTGAATTCCACAAAAGGAAGAAAAGAGTTGAAATGAAGCCCAAGTGATGTTTTCATCACTCTAGTATTCTGCCATCAAGCATCCCTTCAAATGCTCCAGTACCATCAAAAGAAAAAAATATAGATTTGTAGAATTTGCAATAAACTTTACAACTTGTGCAAATACTGAAGAGCTCAGAGAAAGATGTGGGGGTGAAATGATGTGAACATACCTTCTTCTTTAAGGATGTGCCAAAGGGCTCTTTCTCTTGCTAACACACTACAGAAAGCCTGGATGTTGACGTCTGCTAGGGTTGGACTAATGTGATTTCTAACTGTCTAATAACATTGCTCTGCAGGCATGTCCTGTGCAGTTCACCATAATGGGATTTGACCAGGGTGTGCTTTGTCTAAACCAGGCAACCTAACCCCAGATGTAAGGGGTCAGGCTGGATGACAGTTAAGGTTATCCTCAGTCATGTGATTTGGTCCTTTGGTATAATTTGAATAGACATCTCTCAGAGCTCAGGGCTAAGGACTGGCTAATATCTGTAGCAGGTAGAAGGGTTTGAAAGAAAGGGAGTCTTGTGACACGTGCTGTGTGAGGCACTTTCTCTACACCATCCCAAGTAGCAAACTTTCTTGGAATGCTTGTGTGTGATCCTCCAGTCTCAGGTGCCTTTTAGTATTTTGCTTTTATCACCAGTAATAACCACATGGCTTCTTGGTAAACGTGACACTACAGGCTCACCGGAGGCTTAAATCAGAGCATAATGAGCCCAGGTGCCAGAAGCATAAACAGCCATGTAATTCTCAAATGAGCAAACTATTGCTTCCTGCTGTGCACTACAGTTAGAATTTCTTCCTTTGTTGTGACATAATTTGCACATTATTTCCATTCTCTATAATAATAGGACAATGCATCCTGATTTGCAGGCTCCCAGAGGCGGGGCAATCAGTGTGACCCAGGGCTTTCTAGGCTCTTCTTGCCCTGCCTTCCATCCAGGTGTAGTGCTCACCTGGGAGAGTTCTTTGGAGTCTGAGCCAACAATAGAAAGAAGAAGAAGTAGGCCTTACTGGTATGTTTGGATCACTAAACTTCTTCATCAATAAAATGAAGATACAAAATAATTTGAATGATTTTTGCAACACATACATCACAAATAATGCTGCTCAGTCCAGTTCTGGAGTGATTGTATATTGCGAAAGCAGAAGATGGGGGTGGGGGCAGGATCCACCCCTTACCCCTTCTTTCTGCAGCCACGTGCAACAGGAAGCACACAGTCCCCTCTCTGGCACTGGTAGCAGATAGAGTGGAAAAGCATCAGAGTCCACCAGTCCTGGATTTAAATCCTGGCTCTAGTGCTTACCAGTTCAGAGCTTCAGATTTCTCACCCATAAATGGGGATAATAATACCTAGGATAGGTACTAAGTATGATAGGATTGCTATGAAAACAGGGCCTGGGTACAGTGCCCTCACATACAGGAGATGCTCAGTAAATGCCTGAAGGCCCTGGAAACCTGGGGGCAGGGAGGTGGCAATAGCGCTAACCCAGTGCCCATAGGAGCAGCAGGCAGCTCCAGAGAAACAGAAAAACAGTTCAGAGAAATCGTTTGAGGGTAGGTTTCTGACTCAGGGGCATGCCTGTCCAAAAGGTCCAAGAACAGAGCAGTGTCAAAGAGGGTAATTTTTGTTTTTGTTAATCCTCACCTGAGGATATTTTTCCATTGATTTTTAGAGAGAGTGGGAGGGAGAGAGACAGAGAGAGAAACATTGATGTGAAAGAGACATATCAATTGTTGCCTGCCACATACATCCTAACTATAGAGAGGATCGAGCCTGCAGCCCAGGTACATGGCCTTGACCGGATTCGAACCTGGGACCCTTCAGTCTATGGGCCGATGTTCCATCCACCGAGGCAAACAAGATAAGGCCAAAGAGGTAATTTATAGACTAATACTAGTATATCTGGCAAGAGCTATGAGGTTGCTTTCTTTAGTGTTCAGAACTTGCTATAATATTGCCCCATTCTCTTTCTCTCCCTCTCACTTTCCCTCTCTCCTTTCTTCCCTCTCTTTCTTTCCCATCCTTCCCCCAGTGAAGTATTTCCCAGAAGTACATTCTCTAGTTTATTTGTGTCCTTTGGCCCTTAATGTCAGAAACTTCTCCTTGTCAGACCCTGGGCTTGGGCTTCTTTGCTCAGTGCAGACTGAGAACATGTGGTCCCCATATTCTCTCTGGCTGTGGGTAAAAACCCTTCATCTATTTGAAGGCTCTTATTAAATATCTCTTCTTTGGGCTGAATCCATCACACCCCTGAATCTTTCTGAAGAGGTAGTTTAGAAATCTTAACTCATCTTTGCGACTCTCTTTTGAACTTTTTCAAGTTGCACAGACAGGGAGACGTGACAAACCAGCTTTGCTCCATTCTGAAGTGATAATGTGTATAGATCAGGTGCCTGACAGTATGACCTCCATGTGGGAGATGGTGACATTGAGAGGTCAAGTGATGTGCCCAAGGCCACAAAGTTGATAATATGGCCCTATTGGGTCCAGACCCCAGGCCACGATCTGGTATCCTGCCCTAAATCGTGGCAAAATAGTGAATTTGCTAACATGGCAAAGACATCCCTGCTAGTCTTGAATTTTAGTC
This sequence comes from Corynorhinus townsendii, assembly GCA_026230045.1. Taxonomy (NCBI): domain Eukaryota; kingdom Metazoa; phylum Chordata; class Mammalia; order Chiroptera; family Vespertilionidae; genus Corynorhinus; species Corynorhinus townsendii. Next base: position 145,667,475 of record JAPDVU010000007.1, on the reverse strand, counting down.
CTTTTCTCCAGCAAGCTTTTTACAGAACTATAAAGCTAAAGTTATTAGCGTTGAACCCAAAGGTGACTCAGAGAATCTCATTCACAAATAAGCAGATCTTTTTTCTACTCCCTTAGAAATGAAAATGCTGTTGATCCCAGTTTAGAAATGGTCAGCTCCTGAGGCTCTCTGTAAGGTGGTGGGTCCATACTAAGTATTGGTCTGCAACTAGACCTGCCTCTATTCCCTGCAGGTTAGTCATCTTTCTTACATGTGTCTATGGCAAGCATTAGAGTGCTGCCTTCAGGATTAAAGTAGAGGGGGAGGACTTCTTAAAACTCTACCTCAGCCAGTGAGTAGTTTCTTTTTTCTTAAATCTTCACCTGCAGATATTTTTTCCATTGATTTTTAGAGAGAGTGTAAAGGAGGGGCTAGGGGAGAGAAAGAGAGAAAGATCAATGTTAGAGAAACATATTGATTGCTTGCTTCCAACACAGGCCATGACTGGGGCTGGAAATTGAACCTGCAACCTGGGTATTGGCCCTGGACCGGGAATCAAACCTGAGACCCTTTGGTACATGGGCTGACTCTCCAACCACTGAGCATGTAGGGCAGGGTGGCAGTTTCTTTTTCTTTTCTTTTTTTGTTTTGTTTTAAGTATATTTTATTGATTTTTTTACAGAGAGGAAGGAAGAGGGATAGAGAGCTAGAAACATCGATCAGCTGCCTCCTGCACACCCCCTACTGGGGATGTGCCTGCAACCCAGGTACAGGCCCTTGACGGGAATCGAACCCGGGATCCTTCAGTCCGCAGGCCGACACTCTATCCACTGAGCCAAACCGGTTTCGGCAGGGTGGCAGTTTCTATCTAAATAACATCTCTCAGATCCCAGAGTCCCACTGAAGCTTTAGTTGATAATATTACCTTTTTCCTTCAAAATTCTACATTGTTTAATCCAATGCCTTTGGGTTATCAGATAGTTAAAAAGAACCATTTGTTAAAATTAACAGTAGTCACCAATGCACTTTAATAAATGTGCCCAGCTTGGTGCCTGTCCTAGGTTTGGGGACTGGGAAGTGGGGAAGGAAGTGGCAAATGAGAGATGGCATTCATAAGAACACATGGCCTTGCCTTTAAGAAGCTTGCAATTGAATTAGTAATCCCGATCATGCAGGACAAAAGCGTTAGAGAACAATGCAAGGCAATATCATATTGAGTGCTCAACTGGGTGTTAAGAGTTCCTTAAATGGAATAAATTGGAGCTGGAATAATTCAGGAAAACTTTATGGAAGAAGCAGGGCTTGGGCTGAAAAAGGAAAAGATAGGTAGACTAGATTGACAGGGAAAACTTGCAGAGGCCGTTCAGAGCAGAGGGGATCATATCATCACTGTCAAAGACAGCGTTGATGCTCTTATTTTTAGATAAGGCTGGACAGACATGATAAATTAGGGAGATGCAATTTGTATTCTCTAGGAGCTTTCAAACAAAGACAATCATCCATGTTGCAGACAGAAATTTTCATCCTATGCCAACAAGAAAATGAAATGTTTTAAATGATTAAGCTGTGTTTGACGGGAAGGCAGTGCTTTCTGGATATGTTTTCATGGTCAAGGCCTCCCACCCACCTTGACCCCAAAGAAGGAGGAATGTACTAGGTCAAGTTTGGTCAAGTCTGGGACATTGAATAGAGCTCATTTTATAAGCATGGGACTTAGGTGATTAGAAGGTCAAGCTCAGGTACAGACATCCTTTTGTGGTCTTTTCTACACACTCTCTCTTTTCTCCCTTAGCAATCTCATGAAATCCCATGGTAAGCACTCTACCACCCTCCACATTCTCCTCCTCTCCAGCCTATCTAGCTAGTGCTCTGGCATCAAGCCCTGATACTCCCACTCTTTCTCTTTTCAAGTTCTGTTCAGTCTCTAATGAGAAACATTGCTTGAGAGGTCAAAGAGAGTCTTCACCTTCCCAAACAGCAGACTTCAAAGTCAGACATCAGCTCCAAGATGCTGATAGGTCTCCCTCCTGTGTGGTGCCGCAGGCAATGATATCCCAGTCTGGCTCCCCAGACATTAATGGACATGTGGGGTTCCCCAGGAGCATATGGAGAGAGACAGCCTCAGTGCTTGATAAGAGTGAAAATAACAAAATCCAGATGTTCAAAAATATTGATCTTGCAAAATATACTCCCCCCTCCAACCCCACCCCCAGCATAATTGCTTGCTACTGATACTCAGACTCAGGGAGCAGGTCCCTTAATCTCCAGATTTTTGGCTCCATCTTTTGTCCTAATGAAATAAATACTTATTTCTAGCAGTGACCATATGCACCAGATGTGACCAGGGGAGTCAGCTTGAAAGTAGTGAGCACCAAACCCCCATCAAGGGGTTTATAATGTCACAAAGAGACAATGCTAAAATACTTGATGAGAAATAAGCCAAGAAACCCTCATTTCCTTCCAAATAGGCTCTAGATGCACAGCAGTTCCTCTGAAATGAATCATTCACGGTTAACAACACCAAATGGCAACCATTAGCAGATGAAAAACAATTGAATCCTGAGTGTTTGGAGAGCAGAGCACTTTAGGATCACTCCTAAAGCCCCCTTCCCCTGCCATCAGGGAAGCATACATGTGTAGTTGCTATTGTCTTGTGTGCCTGTTTTACTAATGAAGTAATTGAAGAAGGAATAATCATGTTGCAGAAATAAACGTATAGAAAGGGTGGGTTTATAATAGATCCTTAGTCAAGAAGCGAGCCCTGTGTTTCCTGGCATGGCCTCCAGTTCCATCTCTGTTGCTTTGCTGTATACCATTTCAGTGTCTTATAAAGAAGATTGTTTGGGGAAATTCATGCTTGCAGCTCAGATCATACTGGGTCATAGTGGCCTGTAATTTAATCATTTACCGTTGTTGATATCCTCGTGATTTGGCTTAAAACAATAGGGCATTTCCATTCATCCAACCTAATTTAAAGAGTTGTCTTTTAGGACCAATTACTTTATTCTTTTATCCAGTTGAAATTGGCCTGTGTTGACAGTCTTATTGACTTTCCTTATTACCTAGCTTTGTTGAAACATTCAATTTTCACAATCAAGTGCATTCACCATCTTATTTGAGCTGCTAACACTGAGGCTTTTATCTTCCTCCTTGATTGTTAAACCTTTGGTGTGAGCTTGTGGGAAGTGTGTACATTTGCCTATATACACACAGACGAGCATGAATGTCTCCGAATCACCTGTTCTGTCTCTCCTTCAGCCTCAGTTTCCTTCATTGGAAACATTGCTTATCTAAGATAACCTAGGCCCTGGACGTATAGAGCTAATGAGAATGGTCCCTGCTGTCAGGTATCTGTACTCTTTCAGAAGGAGGTGAGCAGTAGACCAGTAAGCACAACACAGAAATGTGTTTTAGCTGTTGGTAGAACAGGGTACAGTGGTACCATCAAAGAGACTCCTTTTCACTGGAGGGCTCTCCTGGAGTAGGCTGTTCATAAAGGACATCCACCAACTTCCACGTGTCCTCATCAGCTCCCCATGGCAACCCTGGAAGGCAGCTAATAGCAGGTGAGGAAATAGAACCATTGTCCATTGAAGATATATCCAATCAGAAGATAAAATAAAGGCAGACTAGAACTTAATTTACTAAAATTTGAACATTTCAGAAATACCTCTGATTTTTATATTCACTTATTCAACATATAGTTAGTTATTGGGCACCTATGCCAGTTACTCTTTTCCATGCTCTAGGCACAGAAGGAAACAATATAAACAGAAACCTCTGCCATTAGGGGCCATCCATTCTAGTGGACATGCTTGTTTGTGTGGGTATCTCGGCAGGCATAACACACAGAGGATAGGAGTTGTCTCTGGGGAAGGAAAAATGTGAATTTAGAAAGGAGGAAACCTTTCTTGCCAATGCCTGTAATCTCATGTGTTTTTTCCCCAAATATGAGTATGAGCTATTAAAACAATTACTTAGAAATTTTGAACAAAATTTAATTAGGCGGAAATGTGACCATTCCCATACACACAGTGACAGTGACTTGCCCATGGCCAGAGGCTATGACAGGCTTGAGAAGAATAACACAACTAATGACAGAGAGCTCTAAGAATCATGCTCTACATTGCTCCACAGACACCTCTAGTTTGTAATGGGACATGCGGAAATTGGGGTTTGTGCCTTCCACTGAGGATTGAATGCTCCCATGTGGAGAGGCAGGTAGGCCAGGCAGCTGGACTCTCACAGAGTGGGTGTTGAGTGAATGATGCATGAGGAGTATTTACTCCCAGGAGCACTTGCCTCTGAGCGCCTAAAGAGGCTCATAGCATCTGGATGGACAGTCCACGGTGGGGTTCTTTACCGGCACCAGAGAGCACTCTTTAGTACTGAGGGTCAGCTGCTACTTGTCCCAAGCTTGGTCATCTCCACAGACTGAGTTGCTTCACAGCTGGGGTACTTTCTGCCCAGCTGCCAATGGGTTATTCCTACTCTCCAGGTATTCAGTGCCTGTTTCCTGACATTGAAAATAATAGTGATGTTTACTTCCATGGTCTCTGCTATTAGCCAGGTGTGTGTTCTTTTGGAATTGTCAGGGAGAGTGAATTAAGGGGAAATTAAGTTCACTTTCAGTGCTATTGGGACTAGGATTCTGTAGGAACCTGCATTGTAGTTCCTGCTCCACAATTAGCTCATTACTTGATTTACTGATTAATTGAGCAAACATATACTAAGGATCCATGCTAAGAGCTGGAGAAACAATGAGGAAAAAGACCCAAGCTAGGACATGTCAGCAACAAGTCATCTACTCCCTTTGGGCCTCGGTGGCTTCCTCTGCACTTGGAGAAGGTGTGGGACTCAGCACCCCTTCTCACTTTCTAGTTCTCAATCACAAGCAAGAGGCGTTTGCACACAGACAGACACTTGGAAGGGGGAAGTGAGAGAGAACAAAATTTTTAAAACCAAATCTCTACAGAGATTATTTTGTTTAGGTGTAAATGGATCTGCCAGGTAGGCCTTACCAACCCTATTTCACAGATGGGGGAAATGAGGCTTAAAGAGTTTGAGACTCTGAACCACCCGGGATCCTGTGAAAATGCAGGTTCTGACTCAGGACCTGGGTGGGGGCTGAGATGCTGCATTTCTCACCAGCTCCCAGGAGATGCCCATGCTGCTGGTCCCTAGCCAACACTTTGGTAGCAAGAGACTACAAGACCCATGCTTTCCCTCTGGACCATGCTGAGCAGGCACCAGTTTCTACTTGGTTGAAAATTAAGAGGAAAACCAGTGATTTCTCCCTTTCCCAAATACCCACCATTTCGTCCACTTCGAAGTTAATACCTTTGAATCCTTTTCTGTTTAGTATCTTTTCCTTCCCATTCTCCTTTCCTCTGTGACAGGGGTTGAGAAAGCATTCAGTATTCTTTGGGAGGCTGGGCAATGGCCGTCTCGGTTTTCCAGTCCTGACTTTAATCGTCTGCAGAAGGTCAAAATGGACAACATTTAGTGTTCTTCAGCTAGGAGAACAAGAACCAATTTATACCAGGAAGACAAAAACGCAAGCAGTCAGGATATTGGATTTTTTGTTTTTGTGTTTATTTTTCTATAAATACCCTCCAGTATTGAGTGGTGCTTGAATTTGATCCCACTGTGCTAATTTTCTCCTGGTTCCTAGGGCTTTAATTAAAATAACTCACCCAGGGACCTTGCCAGAATTTACCTTTATGTGGTTCTCCTCCGAGTAGGCAAGTTGAACCTACCTTTCATGAATGGGAAATGCAGAAGGAGTTTGGGGTTAGGTGCTGTGTACACAGGAGGGCCATCAGTTTTACTTGTTGGATAAAAAAAAAAAGCATGACTAAATGAACAAACAGGAAAAAGTGTCAGGTTGAAAGGAAATGATGGAGATAAACAAGGTGTTTGGCCTGATTTTGCTTTGGGTAATGGGTTGTTTCGTATTCCAGTGTGCGTGGGCTTGCACGTTTAAGCTTTCCAGGCCTGGTACTCAGAGCCTCCCCACACCAAGTCTCCAGTTATAATACCCTGTCCCTTCCCTGTTTATTCAATTAATTCTTTACTCTTTCAGAATTTGATTTCAAGTTTGCCTCCTCCCGGGGGCCTTCCCACATTGGCCCACACACCCCCACCTGCTGGGCCGTGACACTGTATTTGCTCCCACACTCTTCTGTGTCTTTTTGTACAATCGTGTACTTGTATATTTATATTGTACCTATAACTAGAGCCTGGTTGTGCCCTGCCCATCCACTAAACCATTCAAGGGCAGAGGCATGGGAGTGCTGAGTCTGGAGCACTGTCTTACTGTTTAAATTACACAAAGCTGCACTGGGAACAAAGGCCATCTCTGAACTTGGACACAGTCCCTGGGCGCCTTGATTATTGCAGGGCCTCACTAGTGCTTGGGCAGAAGGCCCCTGTTAGTTACACTGAATTCAGCATTAAGCAGCTTTATGGTGAGATGTAATGGGAGTAACTCCCTGTATTTTTTTAAATTCTTTTTTCTTTATTGATTTTTAGTGAGAGAGGAAGGGAGATGGATAGAGAGATAGAAACATCAATGAAAGAGAAACAGCATAGATCAGCCGCCTCCTGCACACCTCCCAGTAGGGAGGGAGCCCGCAAACCGGGCCTGTGCCCTGACCAGATCGAACCAGCGACCTCCTGGTTCACGGGTTGGTGCTCAACCGCTGAGTGATGCCAGCCAGGCAGTAACCCCCTATTTTTTTTTTTTTTTTTTTAAATCAGAAGCTTGTATTTTGTACCTGGCCCTGCTACTAACCACCCAAGTGAAGGTGAATAAATCACTGGGTGCTTCTAGCCCTCAACTGGATTATATTGACACATGTGAAGATGCTTTGATTCATTGAATGCCTAGGATTTCAGATTCTTAGATTGAAGACTTTCTGAATGCAGGTGTAAATCAATAAGGCTTCCTAATCTCCCTTTTTACTTATCGCCAGGGAGTCAAACTTCGGTATTCCTGGCCAACACACAGGATCCTTAGAAGTTGGTGAGACATGGTAGGTATCTAAGGAACTTAAAATGTGACAAAGTAGAAGAGGGAGAGGACTTATCCTGTGGCTTCGTAGGGCAGTTTTAGGACCACAGAGGTAGAATTTATAAGGAGGCAGCTTTAAGCTTTGTTTAGTATATGGAAAAAGTGTCTGGTAGACAGAGCTCATCAGCCATTTAATACATTTGAACAGTAAGTAGGGAGGTCTTCATCTCTGTAGGTATTCACATAGAGACTGTTTTCAATTATTATAGGAAAGATTCTTCTAATGGGCTTTTGTAAAATCTAAATATTTGTAACAGACAATTTCCGCAAGTGTACAAATAGAGGATAATAAGGCAAATGTTTACTATATTTAAAATGTTTTACTTAAAAAAAAATCCAAGGCCCAAATTGTAAAAAAGGCAGAAAAGGGTGTATGGAAAAAAATGGGGAAAAGGAATAAGTTGGATCTTAGAATCTAGGTACAGAATAGTTATATTTCTTGAAATTTAGGTAAAAATTGAAATGTTAAAACTGGAATATTGTGTCCAAAGAGCTAGGGAAGGTCTCTATTTGAATGGGCCCTAAATGTGAACCACTCTTGTGAAGACTGTCAGTGCTAAAATCTTTTGTAATATCAGTATTCGGCCTTTAATTCTCTCTCACGTGGATATGCATGTGGAGTTTACTTAAAGAGTGGTCCATTGGTGTGTGTCTGTGAAGCGGTCCTTCTAGGGAAGGAAGAATGGCAAAGAAAGCTCCCAATTTCAGGGGAAACATTTTGTCATGCTGTCCATGTCTACTGTGAGGGAAGGATTTTCTCCTCAAATGTAGGAAGGCATTGCATCGGAGCTGGAGGAGTAGGAAGTAACTGATGTTCCGAATGAGGTAGGGCACCAGGAAGGTGGTTGACTCCTCCCCCTGATATTGACCTACCTTTTGTCTGATGTTTGAAATTTTATCTTCAGGGTTTTCACATTGATGCTGGTTTAAGCTCTTAATGCTTATTAAACAGCTAACGCTTCCCTCGAAAAACAAAAACAAAAAAGGACCAACCCTTTTAGAAAGATGAAAACCTAAGCCTTTCTTGAATCTTCTTGTGCATAAAGGACCAACAGCTAGGTTTGTAGTCCCCTAATTTTGCACATGGTGCTTTCTAAGGTGCTTGGAGGTCAAAAACATGGAGATTTGAGTGAATGAGTTAAATGCTATAATGGGAGATTTAATTCCCAGAGAACTACAACATTATACACTTCCCTCATTGTGTTTTGTTGTTTAGACTCTGTCTTTGGTGATATTTCAACATCTTTCCCCCACTTTATCATCTGGGCAGACTGTCTACCTGCTTAAGTGCTGGGAGGGTTGAGGTAAGGGTAGGCAGGGGCCTTTGCACAGCGCCCCAAGGGCCCCTTGCTGATTTGCTATATTAGACTCCATTCTCTGAAGTAGAAAAGATGCATCTTATCTCAAGGGCCAGTGTTTTCATTTTTTTCCCGTAGGCATCATTTTTATTTAGTAAAAAAGGTCAGGAGGCAATAAAATATTAAAGCACTTGCACAAACACTTACTTGAAACTCTAAACACTATGAAGGCAAGGAGTGCGTCTCTGTTGGTCTCTGCTGTACCTTCGTGGTCTAAGACAATGCCAGGATGCACAGTGATCAGGACATGTTTGTCCCATGAATTAGCGAGTGATCGCTGTCCAGGTAAGTATGGCGAAGGTGTGGAGGTGGCTCGGTGGCTGGGCAAGCAGAGAGCACCACTGTGGAATGCTATGGCCAGCTCATGGCTGAGTGTCCGTGTGTGCTGTTTGAAGGCTCAACATATGAAAGTCAAGAGCTGCCTGGAAGAGGCGGGTGTGAGGTCACCAGGGTTGTCTGCAGAGCAGCCGGAGCCTGGAAAGCAGACTTCACCTGCTTAATTACAGATGGCCACTGGCCACTGGACCTCTCCCTCGCTGTAATTATAGCCCTTGTGTCCACTACGCTGACAGGCCAACTAGAAACACCTAGCTCTGTCTGCATAGGGACCTGTTTTGCTCTTATTTTTAATTTTTTAAAACATAAATCAAACCAGGGCCTTTTGATTTAACATTCATTTTCTATGTGGCATGAAGCCTTCACTAGGTTTCCTTGCCTTAGAAAACAAAGAAACGATAATTTCTTTGATCTCGGGAAAAATACCCTCTGTGATTTGTTTCCCTTGAATCAGTCTGTCCTTTGGGATTAATTTAAACTGGCCTTACTCTCCCTCCCTTCCATTATGTTTACTGTGAAATTAGATCATTATTTATCATGCATCATCTGTACCTATGGTCCAGATTAAGGGGGAAAAAGCCACATTTCTGGTGCCTTTGCAGCCCTCCCAGCCCCTTTACTGATCTTGTCTTACTCCTCTTTCCCCCCAAAGCTAACTACTATCCTGAATTTTATCTTATTTTCTTGCATTTCTTTGTGATTTTACCATCTATATGTATGTTTTAAAAATATACATTATTTTACTTTTATCTTCTTTTTAGCTTTATTTAAATAGTATTGTCAATTCATGCACCATTATACTTTTGAGTTTCAACCATATTGATGTGTATGGCTGTATATTATTTTTATTGCTTTATATTGTTCCCTTATATTAATATATCAAAATGCATTTACCTCTTCTTCTATTCATAGACATATGGGTTGTTTTCAGGTTTTTGCTATTACAGAGAATACTATTACCCTGGGACACACTTGTACCTATAGTTTCTTTAGGTTATTGTCTTAGCTGTGGAACTAATGGTTCAGTATGTATGTGTATGCTCAACTTTACTGGGCAAGGATAAATTGTTTCTTGAAGTGGTTGAACCAATTGATGCCACCACAGACATTCTTGCAACTTCCAATTGCTTTATATCTTCATGAATGCTTGGTATTGTAAGGCTTTCAAATTTCACCAGTCTTATGTGTGATATGTCCGTGTAGTTTCAATTTGTATTTCTATGGTTATTGATGATACTGAGAATCTTTTCATGTATCTACAGGTGTTTGATCGTTCCTGAAAAATATCTGTTCATTGCTTTTATGCATTTTTCTATTATGCTTTTTGTCTATTTCGTATTGCTTCAGAGGCAGTTATATTTGTTGCAAATAGCTTCCCCTAATTTGTGCCTCATATTTCCATTTTCTCTGAGGTCTGATAAATAGACATTCAAAGAATAAAATTTGTGGATCTTGAACAAATCATTTCACATGTTTGGGCTTCTGTTTCTGCTCAGCTAAGTGAGCATCCTGGTGCATTCTCCCCTGCAAACTCAATGGTGAAAGATGGCACAGTGGGTTGGTATGCATGAAGGCACAGTTTGAAAGTAAAGCACCATACACATATACATTCCTTCCTATTTTATCATACTGCCTCCATTTTTATACCGTAACATACTCTCTAGCTGCTTTTTTTATTGTGCTTGGTACCTTTTGAAATTGTTTATTTGTTCACTTATTATCTAGTCTGTCCCTCTAGAATGTAAGCTGAAGCGGGCAAGAATTGTTGTATTGGAAAAATCATTTTACCATTTCATTCCTGGCATCTTGGAACAGTTCCTGGTACATAGCAGATGTTCAATAAATATTTGTTCAATGAATGACTGAACCAATGCTAGTAGTAGTCATGATATCATTGCTATGTAAGCATCCAAATACTGTATTTAGGATTTGCTTCCTGTTCAGAAAACTTTCAAACTTATGTAGTATATTGTTCAGCGTATCTTTGGCCTTTTCTTTTCCAGAAAGAGTGGGTGGAGCCAGAGGGAAGGAATTTTGCCCTTGGGAGCTGAGAGCTTAGATTTTAGTTTTTAGATTTGATGGGCTGGCACTCCTTTGAGGGCTGATTTCTAGGGTGAGGCCAGAATTTCCCAGGCTATTTTCTTTGCCCTTCTGGATGGTTGTTGTCAACTTTGCTGCTTTTTCAAACCCTGTTGGCTTTTGCTTTGTTGCTACGGATGCTAGAGCTAGCAGTTTGGGGGAAATGTGTGTGCATATGAGTGCTGGGGGAGGGGTGTTGTGGAAGCGGTGAAGAACCAGAGCTGGGTGGTGGTGGGTGGTGGCCATGGGTTTGGAGTGAGTGAGGACAGCAGGAGGATGGTTGGTCACCACAGAAGTCTCCGTGAAGGCCCTGCCCACTTTGCAGGGCATGCTCTTCAGAGAGCTTTTGATTGCACAGGGTGCACACTTGGGGAACAGGCATCCCTTTGTAGATCTGCAGGGCTCCCCTGGCGTCTGTCCAGCCCTTCAGTGGAACATCTGGAAAGCCTTGGCCCCTCCTCGTGGCAAAGCCTCTGAGCCCTGGAGACAGAGATCAATGACCTCTTCTTGGCTGCTCCTTAACCCGTGTCCCAGACAAGTGTTTTTCTGGGAACCAGTGAGGAACGCAGACCTTTGATGCCAAGGCTCATGTGCTGTTGCAGTAAGACTTTCACTTTTGAGAAAAGGGTGGGGGCAGAGAAAGGGTCTGGGGAGGGAGAGCAATAGGAAATTGGCTTTTTAGGAAATCAGAGCCCAAGTGGGGAATCCTGCTTCCCACTCACAGGCTCTTTGGCTGAGGAAACAACAAGCTGAGCTATTGCCTGGTGTTAACGCTTCTTCATGGGGGGGCTCATATTAGGTGTGGGCTTGAGGCTAGAGACCAATTTGGTTCTGACCCCCACAGGCAAGCTTTGCAACCGCTGGGAGATAATTTTGAAAAAGCACAAGGGGATTTTTTTTTCTCACATAAATTATCACATACTGGGTTGGGCTGAAGACAGTGAAAAGAATTTATGATGTAAAATAGATTGGGGTAAATATGCCATGTAATTACCTGCTCTGCAGTAATGTTTTATAACCCATGTGTTAGGTTCCACATTTAATACTTATCAGAAAAATATAGTACATACAACAGAAAAAATATAGAAAGAGTAGAAATTCCCTTAACCCACTCATTTCTACTTGGGGTCAGGTGCCCCAAATCAGTGTCACTGCCTTAAAATGAAACCTGTTTCTTACTTCTTTCTTGAACATGCTAGGTACTTAGTAAGTGCCAATTGAACCGTTGGTAGGAAAGTAACTGGAGTTTCCCTTGACCTAGAAATTTTGCTGCAGGTTTATCCCACTGGCAAACCTGCACAGGTAAAGCAAACACAAATAGACGAATGTGAAACAGCAAAATACTGGAAGCAAGCAAAGTGCCTGTAACTAAGGGACATTTTGTCCCTCCCTAAATGGAACAATAAGCAAGCATTACATGTTTTTGGGCTTATTTTTGTGTATTAATGGGGAAAGATGTTAAAAATAACTGGTTGAATAAGGAAAGTAAGTAGGGAACAGACTGAAAAATTTCAGAGGGAAGGAGGGGAATGATTGACCAGGGAATGTATATGCATACTGGAGGCCCAGTGCACCGATTCATGCACCAGTGGGGTCCCTTGGCCTGGCCTGCACCCTCTCACAATCTGGGACCCCTCGGGGGATGTCAGATAGCCAGTTTTGGCCCAATCCCCGCAGGCCCAATCTAGACAGGAAGGAGCCCAATCCTGTGCACTGAGCGTCTGTCCCCTGGTGGTCAGTGCACGTCATAGTGACCAGTCGACTGTTAGTTAGGTCATTTGGTCACTTAGGCTTTTATATATATAGATATGCATAATCCATGGACACAGACAATAGAGTGGGAAAGGCCTAGAGGGGGGGCATGGGTACAGAGTGGGGAAAAACCCCCACAAACAAACAAAGGGGACATTTGTAATAATTTCAACAATAAAGATACATTAAAAAAATAAAAGTAAGTTGAAATAGTATCTATAGTATGATCTCATTAATGCAAAAGAAACATACACACATACATACACTAGACACACATATATAGAAATGTTTACCTCTGAAAGGTGGGAAGGGGACCAAATGACTTTAGCTTTCCCCCCATATCCTTTTAGTCAGTGACAATTTTGCCATGAGCTTATATGTAAAATTTGTTCATCAGAATTCCTCATTATGGTGCCTCCTAGTGTATATAACTACCTCCTTTCTCCCCCCCACAATCTGGGTCCCCTGCTGGAGGAGATGGGGAGAGGGAGGAACAGTATGTGTGATTTGAGAGGGAGGGCAGCCAGACTCACAGTTTGTTCTCTTGATGTGTGGTTCCTGGAAGGTGGGTATACAGAATGAGGCTCCCTATTTCCTGACATTAAATTCAGCCTACTGGCTGTTTAATTTGCAAGAACTTGACCTTTTAGGAAAATAGCAGGTCTCAGGGCCACCTACTGTGTCTCCTATATAATGTGGCTCTTGATAGTTCCCATGTAAAGATAGGAAAACTCAATTTGCATCCTCAAAGAGCTTAAAGTTTAGTTCTGGAGACAGGCTTGTCTGCAAACACAGTACCAGGATAGACTAACTCTTGCAAAGGCCCCAAAGCTGCTCCACTGTGAACTTCTGAGAGCTGAAGTGGTGCCTGCCCTCCCCGCTTCCTGTTGAGTGCTCACTGGCCAACTCTGTGGATTCAAAGATGATTCTCACTCAGCTCTACTCTAAAGGAGTCCATGGTTTACTAGTACTGATAGACTTTACAACAGAGTCAGTGCAATACAGTGTTGTTGATTTAAGAGCTCTCTTTGTTCGGGACTCATTGTGGCTCAAACGATGGGCCGGCCTACTCTACCTGGTCTGGAATAGAGGCTTGGAAGCAGAGATGGGTCTCTCCTGATTGGGAGGTGACAAGTGGTCATGGATGCAGGCTCCCTCTGGATGTATGGGAGATGGGCTCTAAAGGGTGAGCAGTAAAGACGGGACTGGCTGACTTGGAGGTGTGGAAGGCAGTGTTGCATCCTGTTGGGAGACCATCAAGGTTTAAAGATTGACCCTGTCTCTGGCCCATCTAGGCTAGCCCCTCACTTTTCCAGATTGCAATTTTCTCACCTGTAGAATGGCAACAATAAAATTGCCCTTTCTCCAGCCACTTTTTAAGAGGAATCTGAATCTCTGATTGTCATTTAGCTAGTTAGAGAGCAAGCAGGGATTTGGCCTGGGGTGTGCTGCATTCTGTTCTCTGCATCTGGACAGGTATCCTCAGCACCAGATCCATTGGCCTAGGGGCCTCGAATCCTCTGACATTGCATGTATGATTTCCTGTATATTCTGGACAGGCATTTTTGCCCCCCATTCTAGCTTTGCTCCAGTTCTCAGAGGAATTCAAGACCTCAAAAAGCTGGAGAATGGTCTTTGGTGCTACCATGCCACCCTGGTGGAACCTTTCTTCTCCCCCCCCCCCCCCCGCCCCCCACACACATTTTTAGGAATGAAATACCTGACATAACAGGTTGTTTTGAGCAATTATTTTTCACTGGGAAGAAATGTAAAACGTTGTGATAGAAATATTTCCAAAATGTAAACTGGTTGCCTTCTCAAGGAGAATGTACTGAACACAACCATGGAGTTTAATGTCTTGGACATTTTCATAAACATCAGTTATTGGCCTGTACTTTTCTAAGGACCCCAAGTTGCTTTGTCTGTTTTAAATTCCTCCTCACTACTCCTAGTTATTTTTCCTATGTCATGGATCATAAAGAGATGTTTTAATTTATGTTTAACTAGGGGCCCGGTGCATGAAATTCGTGCACTGGAGGGGGGAGGGTCCCTCAGCCCAGCCTGCCCCCTGTCACATACTGGGAGCCCTCAGGGGATGCCATACTGAGGCGACTGGGCTGATCAGGGGAAGGCACCAGCCCCATCACGCTGCTGCTGCAGCCACTGCCAGTCACTGCAGCCACCAAGGTGTTTTCATCAACACGGACTCCAGTCCCTTCACCATGAAAAAATGACAACTTTCTTTAGGCATTTTCAAGATGTGTCTTTCATAGGATATGATATTTCTTTCTTTATTTATTTTTTATCCTCACCTGAGAATATGTTTCCATTGATTTTTAGAGAATGTGGAAGAGAAAGGGAAAGACAGAGAAAAACATCAAAGTAAGAGGAACACTTTGATTGGTTGCCTCCTGCATGAGCCCTGACCTGGGCCCCAGCCAGGGAGAAGCCTGCAACCTAGGTACATGCCCTTGATCAGAATCAAACCGGACCCTGCGGTCGGCAAGCCAAGGCATTATCCACTGAACCAAACTGGCTAGGGTAGGATATGACATTTCTTAGCCCTCCAGCAGCGGACCTTTGTTTTTTTCTCCAGGAGTGTGGTGGAAAAACCCTAGATCACCTTTTTGGATTCTTATACCCAAGTTACTAAGAATATTACCAGTGGCATACAGGGAGTTTAGCCAATGAGCGGTCAGAAAAGGTATTTCTTCTGTAGTTCACAACGATCACCTCCAATCTCTGGCTCCACTCCTGCCAAGGCTTAAAGCCTCGGGGCCTGGGCAGGGGACCCCCAGCTTCCTCTGATCTCCAGCTCTGCCCCTGCCCAGGCCCCATGCCTCTGGCCCTGGCTTGGGGCCTGGGCAGGGGAGCCCCAGCTCCCTCCGACTGCTGGGCTCTGCCCCTGCCCAGGAGCCCCCTGACTCAGGCCCTTCCCAGGTTGCTCAGGATCTATGGGGGCCTACCTTGGAGTGACCTGGGCGCTGAGAAAGTTCCTAAGACACAGGCTGCTGGGCGCCTACTATGCAAATTAACCTCCATCTTTGTTGGGTTAATTTGCATACTCACTCTGATTGGCTGAGGGAGTAGCGGAGGTACGGTCAATTTACATGTTTGTCTATTATTAGGTATGATTATTTGTGTGGGAGCCTGAGTATAGCTTCAGCTCCTCTTTTGAAGGAACATGCTGTTTTATAATCATTGCCTGCTGCTTGGGCAATGTGGAGCTGTGCGCTAGACTCGAGAGCAGCGGGTCTTGAACATGTGTTAACATCACCAGGAGGGCTGGTTAAAGTGCAAATACAGCTTGCTGGGCCCCACGCCCACAGTTTCTGACTCTATAGGCCTGGGGTGAGGCCCAGGAACTTGTCTGCCTACCAGATTTCCAGGTAATCTGATGCCACTGGTCAGTGGGCCACTCGTTGAGAACCACTGTTTTTGAAAGTATTTCTCTAATGGTTACGTGCATGTAAGTCATTTGGGAACCTTGTTAAAAATGCAGATTCTGATTCAGAAGGTCTAGGGTGGGTCCTGCAATTCTGCTTTTCTTACCAGCTCCCACCCAGGTGATAGCAATGGTGCTAGTCCTGAACATGCTTTATATAGAAAGATTTTAAAGCTGTGGCTCTTACTTCTGACTACACATTGGAATCACATGAAGAAGTAGTAGAAGAAGGGAGGAAGAGGAGGAGAAGGAGGGGAAGAAAAAAGATATCTCTGAGGGTGGAGCCTGGGTATAGGTCTGGCTCCCCAGGTGATGGGCTGTGTTCTCCGGGGTGTGAACTTGCTGAAAGTCTGTCCTCTAATTACAGGGAGTGTTGCACTATTGCATATTTGCTTGACTAATCATTGGTCTCCAACGGCGATTTCACATTTGAACCACCATCTGCAAAGCTTTAAAAGATATTGATACCTGGATGAAGTAATATGTCTGGGATTTGCTTCAGAGTAACACGGGGTGGGGGAGGGGAGGTAGAAATGGGTGAGGGTATTGATCTGTACTATCCAATATGCAGCCAGCTACCTGTGGCTATTTAAATGGAAATGAATTGGGAAAACACACACCCTGATAATGCAGTTTCTCTGTGACATCAGCCACATTTCAGGTGCTCATTAGTCACAGGTGGCTAGCAGCTGCCATATTGGACACAGATATGGAACTTTGGGGGTGCGGCCCAGGCTCCATGTGGTTTTGGCAGCTGCCCAGATGATTACAAGATTCAGCCAGGGTTGACACCCACTGGGCTAACTGAAATGGTGGGCTTCAGGATGATTAGAGCCAGCTGTGTTCCTGACCCGCATGGCTTTCGCGCCATTGTTTTGTGCCTGCTTTTTTCTGTCATCTGGTTAATGAGGATGGGAGTTATTTGTCCTGCTTTTCCCTTGACATATGTAGTCAAATTTGGAGAGAAAAACTAGTGAAAAATGTCAAGCACTGAATATACCTAAGAGATTTGTTGCTCTTCCTGGTTGGAGTCTTGCTATGGTGAGGCCTTGGAGTAGGGTTGCCAATTGCTACAAATAAGAACACAGGTGGCCCAGTTGAATTTGAATTTTAGTTCAACTAGAAATATTTAAATAATTCTTTAGTGTAAGTATGTTCTATGCAGTATTTGGGAGATACATACTGGTATACTAAACCTGTATTTTCACTTTATCCAGCAGATCTATCTTGGAGCCTCTTTCCTGCAGCTGGGAGGGGTGGGGGCTCTGAGCTTTTCATTGTGAAGGAAGGTGTTTCTAAACCTCTGATCTGAGGTCAGGACAACAGAGGGTGTTGGAGAGTTTGCTTTTAAAATTTAATGGTGGACTCTCCATTTATTTAGTTTCATCAGACTTATAGTTTACCTCGCTAGAGATTATGCACATATCTTGCTAGATTTATACCTCAGTATTTTTTTTGGGGGGGACTGCTAATGAAAGTGTTTTTAATTTCAAATTTTAATTGTTCATGGCTAGTATATAGGAAAGTAATTGATATGTGTATATTAACCCTGAATTCTGCAACCTTGCTCTAATTACTTATTAGTTCTAGGATTTTGTTGTTGTTGGTGATTTGGGATCAGCAGTTTCCAAGGGGAAGAAGGGAGGAATGAGTACAGGGGATTTTCAGGGCAGTGAAACTATTCTGTAGGATACAGTAATGATGAACACGTCATTATATACTTGTCAAATCCCATAGAATGTACAGCACAGAGTGAATTCTAATGTAAACCGTGGTCATTAGTTAATGTATCAATATAGGCTCATTAATTATAACAAATGCACCATGCTAATCATATAAGATGTAAATAATAGGGGAAACTGTGTTTGTGGGGTGTAAGGGGTATTTGGGAACTTTATACCCCCCCCCCCCAATCCATTTTTCTATAAACCTTGTAACTGCTCTGAAACAAAAATCTATTAACAATAAAACCAGTTGGAAGAGGGCCTTGGTGAAATGAAGATGCCCAGGGTCGGTTGGCTGTGTGAGTCCTTCCTCAGCTGAGAGGATGAGCTGCCTGGTATTTGATCCTGTGATGCACCTGGGTGTCCCTAGTTTCTTTCTTGGCGGTGGGGCTAAACGTGCTGGGTTTAGTTCCCTGTCTTTGGGAGAGATGTACGCTTCTATAAGGTGCTCACCTGTGTTTCTAGAATAAGAATGAAAGAGGTTTAGACAGTTACCATATTCATAACATATATTACAATCCCTGTCTCCAGGGTTGTGGCTAGGAAGGGATGGGAAAGAGTGGAAGCTTTAATTTTCTCCTTTGGAAATGGGGATGGTAGCACTCTCTCTCCTCAGACTATGGTGATTAAATGAGGCAAGGCGCGTAATGTTCTGGGTATATGGTGAGCATTCAGTGATTACAAAGACCCTGGGTCTTTGAAGAGAATAAACCGGGTGGGGAGGGGACCAATAGCCCTCAGGAGGAACAGTTTTCCCAGAAGCCGGTGAATGACTGCCCTGTGCCCGGAAGCATTAGGGCGCACAGTGCTCCTGGTTGTCAGCACCGTTCTGGGAGCCTAGCATGCTCCAGGGGCCTCCAAGTGCTTCCTGTCTTCAAAGATTCTGGGGTATCTTGTTCCTTTCAGAGGGACTGTGGTTGGATGTGCAATGGTAAATCAGGCACCTCAGTTATCCAGAGATGGGTAGAGACCCTCTCCTCTCCCAGCCCTCCTCCCCATGTGGCTGGCCTGGCCTGTTCCCCCGCCTCTGGCTTTGGGAGCATTTTGTGCCCTCCCTGGAGGGGACACATGGAAGGTCCAGCAAGTTCACACGCGCACCTGCATGGGGTGCATTTAAATGGACAAAACCCTTTACTTGTTGGAGGTTAAAATTCTCTCTAACACCTGTGGTTAGATAATCCAACTCTGACGAAAAAAATATAAATGATTGCTCAGTTGCTTTGTGCTTCTTCTCTTGATAGAAATTAAAACTTGTTTTCTTAGCAGCAAGAGCAAAAAAAAACATCTTGAGATGGGGAGTTGGTTTTTTCCTGACTCCTTGACAGCAGATGATTTAGAGGCATCTCTGTAGGAGATTAAATGGAATTTAGGTAAACAGCTGAAGGGTTTACATGGGATTAGTTTTCTTAAAAGCCATCCTAGGAGGTATTTTCCTTTGCAAAGGAGAGGGTGCAGAGCAGTGGCTTTGGAAGCTGGGTGGGTGGTGAGGATCGGACTTCTCCACAGGCCCTGCCTGAGACAGCCCTACAGATGGGAGAGGGCCTCTTTCATACATGCCAGACTCATCCTCTCAGATGCTGAGATGGTTGCTGTCTGGGTCTGGTGACCACGTGCAGAAAGGGTAACTAGACATGTATGACCAGCCAGACCAGCGACCCACAAATGTATGGAGTACCTACCTTGTGCCAGGCACTTTAGTAAGATGCTGGGACTATAATGTGGACAAAACACACCAAAAAATCTCTGCCTTTGTGGCACTTACATTCTGGTGGGGGACACAGGCCACAGACAAGATAAGTAATAATTGGTTGCATAATTTTAACAGCTGAGGAGAAAAAAAGTAAGCAGGAAAGGGGGATACGAAGTGTAGAAGTTGGGGACTCCGAGATGTTAGGGAGCCAGGGAGACCTTTGGGTAAAGTCCTGAAGGAAATGAAGGAGTGAGCCATGTAGGAATGAAAGAGAAAACAGCAAGTGCAAAGGCCCTGCATACAAGGAGGCCAGAGTGGCTGGAGCAGAGAGAATGAGCAGGGAGCCAGCTCGTGCAGGGCTTTGCTCAGAAGAGTGGGGGCTGTAGGAGGGTTCTGAGTAGAGGAGGGGCTTGATCTGGGTTTGAACAGGATCATTCTGGCCACTGTGTAAGAGTGGACTGCAGAGGGAAAAGGGCCGGACCAGAGGTCTATTAGGAGCCACTGCCATGAGCCAGGATCAGGGTGAGAGCAGGTGAGAAGTCGAATTTTGGATATATTTGAGCAGGTAGGTTGAGGTTTATATTAACATGTTGGAGGTCAGTTGTGAGATATAGAGAGAAAATAATTATGACTCAAATTTTGGTCTGTGCAATTGGGAGAATGGAGTTGCTTTAACTGATATGGGAGAGACTCTGAGGGGTGGGGGCTATTGTGGAGCTGCCTTTGGTCATGTAAAATTAGAGATGTGTGCGAGATACTCAGGGCAGATGTCAAGTAGGTAGCTGGATGTATGGCTCTGGCATTCAGGGTAGACGTCCAGGCTGGATTATACATTTAGGAGTCCTGAGCATATAGGTGGTCTGTGGTGACTCAGGAGGACAGCATGGCGCCTAGGAGTTGGAAGGGTCCTGTCCTTAGTGGTTGCTTGGTTCAAACTTATCTTCTCAATTATATACAAGTAAAAGATTCTACCCAGAGTTATACATTGAGTCAGGTGAAAAATCTGGATTAGGCCCTAGCCAGTTTGGCTCAGTGGATAGAGCATCAGCCTGCGAACTGAAAGGTCCCAGGATCGATTCTGGTCAAGGGCACATGCCCGGGTTGTGGCCTCAATCCCCAGTGGGGGACTTGCAGGAGGCAGCCGATCCATGATTCTCTCTCATCGTGGGTGTTTCCATCTCTCTCTCCCTCTTCCTTCCTCTCTGAAATCAATAAAAATATATTTTAAAAAGAAAAAGGAAAATCTGAATTAGAACTCAGGTCTGCTCATACCTACCCAGATACACCTCAGTACAGTGTTTGACTCACATACATGTGCTGTCTACTGTCGTAATATGGGACACTCCCCAATCTCCCAGCCTAATCCGTAGAGTCCATGAACTGCCTGCTATTTGGTGGTGAAGAGAGAAGATCACAAGGTGACAGGAAGCATTTAGACACTCTCACAACAAGGTGACATTGCCACCACATCCCAGAGCAACATCGGTGGCCTCATCTTGTTGGACAAGGTTTGGGCAAGTTTGGATGCTGTTAATATCACATGATGACTTGTTTGTGGTAGGAGCTGCACATTAGTCATGTGTAATTAGGACCATGTAGTAGATTGCAAATAAAAAACACAGGTCCTTCTCCGCAGATAGTTGGAGAAGCACAGCCCCAGCAAGATGCCTCGTGCGGAAAATACTCAGTAAATGCGTTAGATGTAAATGGAGAGTCTTGTGTTCTGTTTTCTGTTATCGGAGATGCAGGTCATGCCTTTGGCCAAATGATGAAGTCAGCAGTTTCCTTTTCCCCTTGGAGCATTTCAGCTTCCTCCTTTCTTGTCCTGGAGCTCCTGTGATTCCACGGTGCCATCTCTCTGGAGAAAACGTGTCTCTCAGCTCGGTGTCAGTCTTCCCTGACAGCTGTTCTTCAGACAACTCCCACCTGTCTTAGAGTGAGCCCAGATGTGTGTACTAAGGAATGCCTGTAACACATAAGAACAGAGTCTCATCTTGGTATTTCAAGGGAGAAGAAATATTTTGGCTTTACTCTAGAGCCATGGTCAGCAAACTGTGGCTCGCGAGCCACATGCGGCTCTTTGGCCCCTTGAGTGTGGCTCTTCCACAAAATACCATGGCCTGGGCCAGTCTATTTTGAAGAAGTGGCATTAGAAGAAGTTTAAGTTTAAAAAATTTGGCTCTCAAAAGAAATTTCAATTGTACTGTTGATATTTGGCTCTGTTGACTATGAGTTTGCTGACCACTGGTCTAGAGGGAGGCACTGAGCTGTTGTAGAAAGAATATGAATTTTGGAGGGAGATATACCTTGGACAAATGCCATTGTTAAACCCTGCTAGTCTTAACCCCTTCTCTCCTTACAAAATGGAGCAGTAGTTTCCATCTCATAGCCATGTTGTGAGGCTTAGATGAAATACTGGTGTAAGGTGCCTAGTAGAGGAATTGGCACTAAAGAGATTGCTGACAAGAATTCTATCAAATCACACCATGTGGGTAACTTCCTACTTATGGATTCAGACTTGTCCTAGTCTTCCATCTCTCCAGCTCGTCATTCTGAGATCTTTGGGTGGTACATTCTCTCCCTGTCCCTCCTTCCCCCGTCTGTAGAGTTTTATGGTCAATGTTCTAGATCCCAAGTTGCTGGAAAGGCCACCATGTAGGGTATTTACTGACAACTCCAGTGGCTTTATTCCTGCTGCTGATGAAAGGAGGAGGCTGTGGGCCTTCTGTGATTGCTTTGGCTGGCCCTGAACTTGTACCTGTACTTTTGCCTCTCACTCTGCTATCTTGGAGGCTGAATGAGGGAGGAGGTTCCTCAGCCTAGAGTGGACGGCTAGCTCTCAAGTAGGCCCTCCCCAGTGGGGCAAGGCTGTTTTTTTCAACTTGTCATTTACCTCTGAGCCAGTTGCCTATTGCCACTCTTTCAAAGCTCCCTGCCTCCTTCCTTCTAAATCCTTGCCTTGGGCCTTTGGAAGAATCACATTGGGTGCCCCACTTGTTTATTTAAAGTGCCATTTAAGTAACCCTTGCCTTCAGGTTCCATATTCCTTGTAATTAATATGCGGCTGGTGCCCAGCCAGCATGGCTCAGTGGTTGAGTGTCAACCTATAAACCAGGAGGTCATGGTTCCATTCCTGGTCAGGGCACATGCCGGGGTTGCAGGCTCGATCCCCAGCGTGGGATGTGCAGGAGGCAGCTGATCAATGATTCTCTCCCATCATTGATGTTTCTATCTCTGTCTCCCTTCTTCTCTGAAATCAATAAAAAAATATATTTTTTAAAAATGCAGCTGATAGCTTATTGTTCCTCTCTTCACAGAGAGAGGATTCCTGCTTTCTGCTGGCACTGTCTCAGAGGTTTCAGAATATGCCACTGAACAGATGGGGATAGTAGGGACTTCAGTGCTTCATTCTATTTTTCTGGTTCTAATCTATTTTAATTTGAGGGGATAGCTTATATCTATTTGACCTATGTTTCAAGCTGGTAAGAGTAGCCTGTTTTTCTTATTTCAGTAAGAACAAACATAAGCAGATATAAATATGTGAATTATAAAATATGTATGATATGTGTGTAAATTCATATATGTACACATATACATATAGACTTATTTCATAATTAATTTAAGGGGACCCATGCAAACCAGGTGCACTTGTTTGGGGATTTTCAAACAGGTACAGCTGGTCTCCACATGTACCCTCAGATGCTGCTATAAGATTAAGCATATGGATGGTGTGGGCATGAGTGACTGAGCCCTCAGGCAGTTCCTCTGGGTGAGACCCAGAGCAGAAATGGTACAGCAGAGTCTAGGACGAAAGAAAATCACATATAGATTTCCTTGCCCATTAATAGAGAGAGTTATGCATTTGAGCCCAAGGTCCAACCAGCAATATTGTGTAAAATTCTCAGAGCCTATCTAATTTCCGTCTTGGTTAGCATTTTTATCTACTTCCGCAATTTGCTATGATTTAAGGCCTGCTGATTCAATGTCACAACTGTATTGAAGACTCTTCAAGTTGGGGAACAGTTCTGGTGTTAATATGCCAAGAAGGATGTTGACACACCTGAGCCCAGCTCTGGAGGGATCTGGAGAGGACTCCGGGGGCCCTGATGGTGTAGAGTTGATGGAAGAGGCACTTTGCACGTATAAGCCCACAGGCAGTCATCTCCATGGGAAGGGTGGTTACATAGATGAGGGATTAATTTTGTTCTGCATCCATCAGGAAAACAGTTAAAACAGTGGGGTTACGTAAGCTCAGGGTAAAGATTTCCCACTGTTAAACTGGCTGCTTTGTGGAGATGGTGAGCTCCCCTCCAAGTGTTTATATAGATGTTGGCTGACCTTCAGCTTAAAATGAGTTCCAACAATACCTGGGAGGTTGGACTAAATGAGTTTGCAAACTCATCACAGATACTTTAGAAAATGAATGACATCTCTTCTACCTAAAGGTGCTAGGCAGATACCCAGTCCTCAGGAAATACTAAATAAACAACTGGCCATTAATTAATAATAAAGTGCACAGATTTTGGAATTTCAAAATTAAGCCAATTTCAGAAGAGTTTGTAACAGTGGTTAGAATAACCTATGGGTCCTGAAAATCCACCTCTGCTTTTCAGATTTTGGTCTCTCCATCTGGGGAATGAGGTATAATCCATACTTCTCTGTACATCCCAGAGTAGGTGGGGTAATACAAAAAGTGATAGTGCCCTGGCTGGTGTGAGTCAGCTGGTTGGAGCATATTCCTGTATACTGAAAGGATCTTGGGTTTGATTTCTGGTCAGGGCACATACCCAGGTTGTGGGTGGGATCCCTCCTCTCTTTTCCCTCCCTCCTTCCCTCCCTCCCTCCCTCCTTTCCTCCCTCCCTCCCTTTCTCCCTCCCTCCCCTTCCCTCCCCCCTCCCTCCCCTTCCCTCCGTCTTTCCCTCTCTCTCTATCTTTCTCTTTCCCTCCTTCTCTCCCTTCTTCTCTGTCTAAAATCAATAAAAATATATCCTCAGATAAGGTTTTAAAAAAGTGATAGTAGCTCTAATATCAACAGTGGTCTAACTGGTCTCCCTACTTCCAACCCCCATCTTGTTTCATCTTTTGCAGTCTCGCCTGAGTGGTTTTAAATTCACATCTCATCAAATCACTCTCTAGTTTAATATCCTTCAGCAATTCCCCATTATCTGCAAAATATAAATTTAAATTCCTTTATCAGAATATAAATCCTCCATCATCTGGTCTCTGTGGTCCTTTCCAGGTCATCTTCAGCTTATCCTCACCCCAAAATTCACACTGTAGGCACATTATTTCCCAAATGGACCAAGTTGCTCTTTATTATTTGTGCTTATAGTCTATTGTATTACAATTTGATGTTATAGTTGGTGTCTCTTATACCTCTTCCAATACTTTTCAACAATAGCATATAAGATGAGCATTGGGGAAAATAAATGTAATTCATTATTCTAAGATCCTTGTATTGTCCAGAAAGAGGGTAAAAATTTTGTTAATTTTAAAATTTGGTAAGTAGTCATAAATATATTTAAAAACAAAAAGAGAATGCAATTTTCTAAACTAGTAAATGGAGAAAACAAATGACTTTTAAACGTCAGTCCAAAAGAATTTAAGTAAGGAGAGAAAAAGAAAAAAAGAATAAAGTACATATAGAAAGAATAAAGTAAAATGTTAGGTTTAAACCCACATATATCAGTAATCACATTAAATATAAGTAGACTAGATACTCTGGTTAAAATACAAAGATTGTCAAACTGAAATGAGAAAATGTCAACTTGGCCAAGAATAGCTTTCTAGGCAGAAGGAACAACATCTGCAAAGATCCAAGAGTGGGAAAGTAGAAGCATAATTTGTCACATTTTCATAGATTAATACTTGAGAACTAGACATTAAGGGTTCAAAACAGCTCTCCCAACATTTGCCTTCAAAGTCTGCAGCTGGCATCTTATTGTGCCCACCTTCCTTGCTCTGTGTCAGAAGAAGAAGCATGAAATTAAGGCAACCCATATATAGAACATGCTGTATTTTAGTTTTGTTGTGTACGTACTGGAAAACAAAGAGGCAAATGTGACAATCTAGTTGTACGCATTTAAAAATACCTAGGTGTACATATTTTAAATCTACAGACTTTCCAGGCCTCCTTACTAGCCTATATAATAAAAGCCTAATATGCTAAGTGTCTTCCGGTTTGTTCAACTGTTCTACCAGTTGCTATGACATGCACTGACCACCAGGGGGCAGATGCTCCGACCGCTGGATTAGCTTGCTGCTGGGCTCCTGCTGATCTGGACTGGGCGAGGTGAGTGGGGCACACCCTGAAGCCCTCCTGTGGTCCCTCCCCATCCCTGATTATGCACTAGTAGGGACCTTCTGCCTGGCCTGTGCCCTCTCACAATCCAGGACCCCTCGGGGGATGTCAGAGAGCTGGTTTCGGCCCAATCCCCGCAGGCCAGGCTGAGGGACTTCACCAGTGCATGAATCCATGCACTGGGCCTCTAGTTTTAGATAATATGCAACGCCAATGACCTTTAAGTACCCAAATGAGAAGTCTATGACTATAATTACTTTTACTGGAATTTAAAAGTCATTGTATTCACAGTGCTTAGTAGGTTCTCAATAAGTGTCCACTGTGTAATTATAATGAACATAGTGGCCAGGTGCACGGAATTTGTGCACGGGGGTGGGGTCCCTCAGTCCAGCTGCACCCTCTCCAATCGGAACCCCTTGGGGAATGTCCACAGGGATCAGGCCTAAACCGGCAGTCAGACATTCCTCTTGCAATCTGGGACTGCTGGCTCCTAACCATTCACCTGCCTGCTGGCCTGATCTTCCTAACTGTTGTCCTGTGCCAGCCTGATCATCCTAACTGCTCTCCCTGCCAGCCTGATCACCCTCCCTAACTGCTCTCCCCTGCTGGCCTGATCCCCCTAACTGCTCTCCCCTGCCAGCCTGATTGCCACTAACCGCCTCTGCCTTGGCCCTGCCACCATGGCTTTGTCTGAAAGGACATCCAGAAGGTCGTTCAGAAGTTGTTCTGTCTAATTAGCATATTACCCTTTTATTAGTATAGATAATAATAGCCCATTCTTATGTAATACTATTATATCCAAGAATTATTTTAACAATGATTCAACGATGCCATGTTGTAGATGCTGTTATAATGCTTATTTTTACAGATGGAGAAATGTAGGCCCAAGGTGAGGGAATAATCAGAGGGCACGTAGTACAAGGCAGAGCCAAGATTTGAACACAGCCCTTCCGGCTCTGATGTCTGTGTTCTTAGTCTTACACTCCACTGTTGCAAGACTGAAGGATAAGTGGCTTTTCTGAGGTTACCCAGGACTGCTTGTAATTGTGCAGGTTAACTAGAGACTGGAAGCTTGAGGACCTCTGGGCTTACGAGTTCTGTGCATTGTTACTCCACAGCCTCAGTAGAGACATTCCCCTGCCTTCATTGGGTTTATGAGTTATTTCCAAAAAGCTGAAGTGTCAGGTCTGACTGGCTGGGGAAAAGGTGTTTCTGTGAAAAGACAAAAAACAAACAAACACCAAACCAAACATAAGTAAATATTTTTTAATGTTTAGCGATGAAATTGCTCTATTATAGCTATTGCTCCTCTTTGGTAACTTGTCTCACTTCCTAACTCTTTTATGGTGATGTAATTGGTAACATCTGGAGAGCAGGTTCTGCATTTCGGGGTAAGGCTGTCCTGTTAGGATACACCGTGTGAAGCTGTGAAGGGAGGCACATATGGGTTCGTGTGACACCCTTGCCCTAGTGATCTCAGTCACACAGTGATCTGAGGAAGTGAGCCTGGGGGTTACTTCATTGGATCAATTATTCTGTGGTGTTGGGTCCCCCTACAACTACTGGGATTGAAAAATACAAAGCTGTCTTGGAGTCTTGCATTCAGCATCTCTAGGGAAAAATGATGTTTGGGGAATTATTATTGCAGAAGAGAGTAATTGGCTCTCTCCCAGATGCTTTTCCTGACTTTGATTTTGGGAGGGCATTTTTCTTTCTTGAGTTATTGAAAAAATTGGCCTTAATCTCAATGACTCCCTGACCCTGGGACCTGTCCACAAATGCAGAAGAATAAAGAGGAAAATGAATAGAATGAGCCTGCCATAGGAGCTGGGATTTATGATCCCCCCCTGCCTCTTTGGGCCTGCACTGAACTTTTCTTTTTAAATCTTCACGTGCTACATCTGAGCCTGCTGATCCCAGGGCAGCTCTGGCTTCTGTCATCGTCCCTGGCAGGACACACCTGTGAGGAGGCGAGCGGGCTCCATGCAGGACTTGGAGTTGATAATAAAGCTGGCCGCTGCTCTGCAATGCCAAGGCTTGCCCTGGCTTTATCTGGCAAAGGTGGACTGAAACCACACTCCCCAGCAGTGGGTGGTGATGACCAGTCACTGCTAAATTATTTGACTCTTTGGCTTTCATTCTTAGTAGAGGGCGGGGGAGTCCTCACATACTCAACTTCCCATTTCAGTCCTGTGCTTAAATGTTCACACTCCCTCCTCTAGCCAGCCATGTGTGTGTTCGTTGTATGTGTTCACTGCATTTTAACCCTGCCATTGGGGGGCCTCCTTAAACAGATTGCTCATGAATAGAGCCAAGGATGGGTTTTGATTTTGTAGAGATTACCTGGCCATGGAGTTTGCATTGATTGAAAGCTGCGATACAACAGTTGTATCAGTCCAGAGGGAACTCTAGGCCCCTCAGGGATGACTCTTGGCTGGCCCACAGTGTGGGTGAGTGTCAAAGCTCATTACATCACCAGCTGTGGCCAGTGGCGAATGCCCTGAGGGAGCCAGCCCTAGAGTCTGGGAGGCTCCTCCTCTGGTGAGCTCCCTGCCAGGTAGGGCTGCAGGCTGAGCCCAGAGTTACCTTTCTCTGCCTTTGCCATTCTGATGGACTCCTCCTCCTTGTTCAACTGCGTGGAGTTTTGCTCTTTGGGGATGGGAGGAGTTAAGTTCATACTGTCCTTCACATGTATGTGTAGATATTCTCGTGCATGTGCTGAAAGTGAGCCCTCACAGCTGCCACCCTATCATCCCTACTGGAAGGGTGTGGATCAGCTCCTCCGGAAGGCATTGCCCTCCCTTCCTGTCATGGGCTGGGGTGGCATGTCCATTTCTGCACAGCCACTGTGGGCAGGGGGGATGGCTTAGGAACATGCAAAAGAGTGGGGGTGACAGCCCCTTCTCTCCAGCCTGGAGAGGTGCTCTGGCTTTGGGGAAAGGTCCTGGGAATATCTCCTTGGAAGTTGCTTCCCTAATTGTCAATGCTCTGCAGAACTGAGTGTTTTTGTTTTGTTTAGTTTTTTTTTTCGTTCCTCCCCTCCCCTCCCCTCCCCTCCCCTCCCCTCCCCTCCCCTCCCCTCCCCTCCCCTCCCCTCCCCTCCCCTCCCCTCCCCTCTCTTCCCTCCCCTCCCCTCCCCTCCCCTCTCCTGCGCAGAGCAGCTTGGAATCCATGAGATTGGTTTTAGGCTAAAGCCTTGAGTGTGGGTGGCTCTGTGGACATCACATTGGCCTTTGTCCCCACCACAGTTTCTAGAGCACCTGTTTTTGTGAACATCTATGGGCCTAACACCAGCACTGTATTAGGTGGAGGGGCATGTATGGGGCGGGGGCCTGGAATAGTGGCCAGGAAGTAGAGCGAGCGGGTTCTGGGTTCAAGTCCTCTGTCTCTGTTACTGGGCAGGTTACGTGACCCCTCTGAATTGTTTCCTCTTTGTTAGAGAGGATATTATATACTTATTTGTTGAAAGGATGCCTATAATTTTATTGCTGAGTAAACCAAGACCCAGAAGTGACCTGCCCAAGGTTCACAGTACGCAGACAGGATGGCAGTGAGGAAGGAGGCCTGGGTTCAAGTCCAGGTCATTGAGGCTCCAGAACCTCTGCTTCTGTGTGGGTGAAATGGGAGCAGTCCCTGTCTCTGGAGTGTCTTGTCTGGATGCCTTTTGACAGTGTTACAGGAATAAAGGGAGGCAAAACGTTTCCACCTCTACAGCTTCTTGGCCACTGAGCTCCTGAGAGTTCCTGGCCTGTGGGCTCTTGAAATGATTTGTGAAAATAT
The DNA here is from genome assembly GCA_026230045.1 of Corynorhinus townsendii. Lineage (NCBI taxonomy): Eukaryota > Metazoa > Chordata > Mammalia > Chiroptera > Vespertilionidae > Corynorhinus > Corynorhinus townsendii. The sequence continues at coordinate 145,637,955 of JAPDVU010000007.1, read as the reverse complement.
TTTCATGACTAGTTTTTCTAATTATAAAAGTGGCACTTATGGTAAAATTTCAACTAGGATAGAAGAGTGTTGAGCATGAAAGACACCCCTCCTCCCAGTCAGTTCTACTCCCCAGAGAAGACTTCTGTTCACTTCTTATTGCCCTTCCTGAAATTGTCTGGACACATGGGCACATACAGACATATACTCACATTCTTTCTCTTAACATGGGTCATAGTTTTTTTCACCAAGAGCCCAAATGATGAAGATTCAGAGAGGGTCCAGTATTCGATCATTAGAAGCAGGGCCACAGTGAGCAGAGATATACTTCTGTGTTGGTACCCCTGGATTTACAACAAATGTTGAAAGCAGTGCCTAGCGGCGCAAAGCTTTCAGTATTATCCCTGTTGCACTTGGCATAAGCTCTCCTCAAAAAGAATTATGTTGTTAATACTGTGGTTTTCCACTGCTCCACCCAGTTAAATTGAATCACACCATGTGACTTCCAAATAAAATGATGTGTGTGTCTGGAGGGAAGGGACCTGACAAAGCTTCCCTTTTTGTTAGAACCCGGAGAACACAGCAGCGCTCTCTGCAGAAGGCCCTGCTTTCGGAGCCCTCTTGCCTGGGCCTTCAGTATCGCAGCTCACTCTCCTGTCCTTGGAGGAAGCCGTTGCCAGAAATCGGGTTGTAGAGAGTGGCTCTGTGTATTTTTAAATGTGTCTTCCTACACACAGATCAAGCCCAGCCAACTTCATTTTACGAAGCACTTAATCTACATGAAGGCATGTATCCCTTCGATTGAATTTGGCCCGGCTCTTTGCGCAGTGCATCATCAGACCATAACCGGATGTCTTTGCCTGTTGTTGACAACAAATGAGGTTTAGTTCTCTAGTTAAAGCAAACACTTTCAACATCCTAAAGCACATGTTTTGGGGTTAGAGCAACTCCTATGATTTCATGTTGCAGTGTGAAATGGTTTCTCTTATGGTTAAAAATGCCCCCCACAGATTTGTGGGTTTTTGGTGCTTTGATACTTATGTTGATATTTTCCCAGAATGTTATGTGTAAGACCATTTTAAAAGCTAAATCTTATTTTAAATGGACCAGGGAGCCTTAAAGGAATCCTGTGGAGTTATGTGTTTTGTTTTAATGAAGGGTTCTTTTGATCATGTAAATCCAAGAATCAGGTGTGGAAGGAATGGTAGGCCCACACCTCTTCAGGGCCTGGATCCTTCCCTCAGGACTCTTGGTTGGTGGCCTCCCATTCCTGCTCCTCCTCTTCTTCCTCCTCCTCTCCACCTTCTCCTCTTCCTCCTCTTCATCGTCATCAAGAGGGCTGCCTGGGTCTCTTGCTACCAACCTAGCTCCTCCTGGCAGGTTAACCCTTACCTGCCCTGACCTGTGGGTTCTGGGCCCCACATGCTTGGTGACTTCACTTCTGGGCCCTAGAATGCATGGTGAGTTGATTGCAGAATTATCCTCAGCCATGGGGAGCTCTGGCTGCTGGTGACCCTCATTCCCCTCCTATCACTTGTCCTGATTTCTAGCCAGCTCCCCCTCTGCAAGCTTAGAGCTCTGAGCTCCTTCCCCTGGGTCGGGCTGCTGCCTGCTTTCCTGTCTGTTGGGCTCTTTCTTCCTGAGAACCCCTGCTGTGTGGCTGTGCGTTATCTTAGAGCAGCACTTTGAGATTGTGTCAAGAGGATTAGCTTCTAGGGGACATGGCGTTTTAAGGCTAGCAGTGAAACCAGCCTGCCATATTGATTTCCTGTTGTGTCAAACACTGAAGAAGCAGGAGTGATGTTTCCTTAAAAACAAACAAACAACAGCAGCAACAACAAAAACCCAGAACTGTGTGGGTCCAGGAAATATTCCAGCCATCATGTAGGACAGCACAGAAAGACGAGTGACATGAAAACAATGACCTTGCAGTGAATCTCGACTGTTGAAGTGAAATAATTTTTTTAAACCTTCCCAGTGCTTGGCTATAATCTAGAGGAAGCATTGTACTTGGAGTGCTCTGAATTTTTATGAAGCTTATAAAACTCTGTCTCTAAATGCCAATGTGCTGAAACGTATGAGTGGTAAAGATTTGGCAAGTGTCTTTAAAAGTATGGGGAACATTTTCTTGTCTTGGTTATGATTCCTGGATGCTAATAATATGAATTAGTAGTATAAAGGTCATTGTTTAATAGAATTTTTACCCCCCACCCCCACCCCCCAAAGACCTTTCAGGTCTGCTATCTTCCTTCCTGTCTTCAGGGAGGTGGATGATGTCACTGTCCCTACCCGGCAGAACGGGTCTGCAACGCAGAGAGCTTAAGTGACATGGGCTGGAGTTAGAACCCGGGTGTATTGCTCCTTCCTGTAAACTCCGCTGGCTAGATTTTTTCATGGTTTCTACCTGTAGTGGCTTCTAACATGCAGTTGCATCATTTCCGTTTTGGCATCATTACTGCTTGGGAGGCAGGCATCTCTGTTGACTTCCCTGGGATGCATGCTTGCTTGCAGAAAGTCAGCTTTGCAGGCTTCTAGCCTTTTGGATGCAGATAGCCATACAGGAGGCTTCTTACATGGATGGAACATAGACAGTGACTCTATTTGAAATTTCACAACCACCAAAGGGAGACTGAGAGGTTAGTTAGATTATCCTTGCTGGAACGCAACTTGCCTTGGAGTGCTGGCGAAGGTTCAATCACAGAAAGCAGAATTGGCTGTGGTAAACTGAGAGAGGAAGGGGTTTGTTGTAGGGAATTAAGTGGCTTGAAGAATTATGAAGAGTTCTGAAGACACAGGTCTCCAGGTGGAGGTTTCGGGAATGAGTGTCCCAAAGCCAAACTAAAGAACTGGACCACCAAGGAAGCTTTCACAGTCCTGAAGCAGCTCTCCAGAACGACACCGGGGGTGCAATGAGTGAGAGGCTCCTAGGATCAGAAAGGTGTCACGCTACTCTGATACACACACACAATGGGCGGCCTGGAACTGCTTTCCGACACCCACGAAGCTGGCACCGAGATGCCCACCTCAGCTAAAACTCATAGTCAAACCAGGTGCCTCCTGGGCTTTGCTTGCTGAGCAAGGGGTGGCAACTGCAGAAGTATGGTCTCTGCCTCACTTTTGTTTCCCAAATTTCACACAGGTACATCTGATTGGCCAACCTAACTCGTGCATTTGGAGCCTTAGCTGGAAGAGATCAGGGAGATGTGGTTTTAGCTCTCCAGCCTCTGCAGGGCAGGTGGCCACACTAGGAGGAAGATAGAATGTATGTTGGAAACCAATCCCTCATATCTGTATGTTCAGTGGTAAGTAGAAACGGACCTTGATTTCCAGAATCAGCTGAAGAGGACAGAACTGAAGTTGTAGCAGAGCATGGAGGGACAGTGACATCATCCACCTCCCTGAAGACAGGAAGGAAGATAGCAGACCTGAAAGGTCTTTGGGGTGCACGACCCCTCCATGGGTTTTGTATCGATGTTTATCAGTATCCCCTAGATCAGTGGTTGGCAAACTCGTTAGTCAACAGAGCCAAATATCAACAGTACAACGATTGAAATTTCTTTTGAGAGCCAAATTTTTTTAAACTTGAACTTCTTCTAACGCCACTTCTTCAAAATAGACTCGCCCAGGCCGTGGTATTTTGTGGAAGAGCCACGCTCAAGGGGCCAAAGAGCTGCACGTGGCTCACGAGCCGCAGTTTGCCGACCACGGCCCTAGATAAACAGGCAGTAAAAGGCAACAGGATTGCCTCTGTCTTCTGCTTAACTTTTTTGAGACTCTTAAGCTATAGCTCCAACATCCCCAGTGTGGGCTTCTAGAGCACTGTATTTTCATTGTATGTCATTGGAGGAAATTACATGTTTAAAAAATTGCCTTAATTGCAGTCTTCACTATGCTAAGGTGTGCGTGAATCTCCACATGGGGATACAGAATGCAAAGGTTCCTCAAACTTATGTGGCCAAAGGAAAGCCCCACTTTTACAAGACACAGAAGTAGTGTTTCCCAACATTCACGAGGAATGCTGTTTCAAAGAGGAAGCCATGTATTACCTTGGAGAAAAGGTTTGTTTTATTTCCAGGGAATTGACCTTTTCATGAGCTTTGATCAGGAATGTTTGTCATAAAAGTGATGGGATTTCTCCAAGTGATGGTGGTGCTCTGCCCTGCAAGGAGAACCAAACATTTAGAGAAGTTGAGCGCAAGTTAGGTGCCCAATGAGCCTCTCTGTTCAAACGTGCTGGGGTGGTTCAGCAGAGCAAGAGGCTGTGTGGTCTGGTTTTTTGGGGACAAAGGCTTTGAGGAGGAGCACTGAGCATGGATTGGAGTTGATATTTTTATTCGTGTGATTCTGCCTAAAGGAATTTGTTGGGAGCCCATTGGGCAACTACAGAATCGCCTGCCTGGAGTGTGGCTGGATGAGCACACTCTGCCAGACCGCAGGAAGCTCAGCCAAGTCGTACCACAAAAGCTCACTGGCTCAATCACACCCCTCATGCTGGCCATCACTTCTGCATGCCTCCTTGGGGACTGAATCCTAAACTGTCCCCTTTGAGTTTCTGAATCCCAGTGGGGAGCATCTGATTGATGGTGGCAGGTCACACACCTGGATAGTGGCTGCCAGGGGGAGGCAGAAAGGAGGTCTGGCTCCTTCAACTTCTCTAGAGGACATGGGGCCCTGCTTTCCATCAAAAACTATGGATTCTCCCAGGCAGAAAGGGGTGCAGATGCTAAGCACCCAAAAGAATAGTAAGTGTCTACTCGAACATCTCTGTCATCTTGGACTGCTTCCTCTGCGTTGTTCTCAGCATAGTCACCGGGTTTCCATTTTCCTTAAAAAATCCATTTGCATCTTTGGGCTCCTGTTTTTCCATTCCCATGGCAACTGCGGGAGCCCAGGTGCCCCAGCGCATCTCCTGTGCAGCATTCCTGCTTCTAGTTGCTCCCACCTCCAGTCCTTCCTACACAGTGATGCTGCCCCCCTAGACCCCTCCCCTCCAAACATTGCGGTGGCTCTAAAAATCTTTCACATCCTCCTGCTGCCTGGAAAATAAAGGCTAACTCCTTACATTGGGCCTGCCTTCCAGAGTCACCATCTGGTCTCCATTTTCAGCTTTGTCTGTCATTCAGAAACCCTCTTTTCTAGCTGAGCAAGTCCCCAAACCCACCCCATAGCTTGCCAGCTCCATGCATTGGTCAGTAATAGCTCTGTTGCCCAGAAGGCCTTCCCCTCTGCTCTCTGCCTAACAGAATCCCTGTTCCACTGGGGTTCTGCTGATCTCCCCAGAGATGGGTGACTACTTTCTTTCAGCTGCTATGGCACATGTACACATAGCTCACCAGGCCCTTTCATGTCTCACGTCCGCTCACTTAGACCAAGGTACCCAGTGGACAACGTGCTGCAGGCTTTGTATTTCTCTTGTGTGCCATCACAGTGCTGGCACATGGGAACTCACTAGGTAGTGGATGCTTTTTCTGTAGAATGAGCAAATGAGGGAGGGGGGCAATTAGAAACAGGGAAGGTCCAATGTAAAATGCAGAGGTAGCAATGTGTTGCCCTAAGTTGAGGTCAGGCTTGCAGGAGTGGGAGGTGAGTGTGGGAAGGTGGTGTGGTTAAGGTTTGCGGTGTAAAGCAAATGGAGACAGTTGGGTTGTATGCTACTAGGTGTACTACTTTGAGTGCCCACCTGGTTTAAAAGGATGCTCTGGAGGTGGCCCAGAGTTACCCAGCAAGGTTTTCCAGCGACTCAAGCATGTGTCTGTATAAGTAGAAATAGGAGTGGCATGTACTTGAGCAACATTGGCTGGTTAATGGGATGTAGATCTGTCCGCACACGTGGTGGCAAGTGGATTGTCCTCGCAGTTTGCACTTTGATGTAGAACTTTGATATGTATCTTTGTGCTCTTTGCAGAAATGCATCATAGTCAGTGATGTGTCCCTGGGGTTGCTGTTGACAGATGACTTCTCAAGGGAAACATCCCCAGGTGGCTCAGAGAATCACCATGAAAGTCAGCCTAGGTCTTCTCCCCACTTTCCCATTAGCCTCATTCAGTTGTTCAGAGAAATGTTGAAAAGGGCCCCTGATTTGGGCTGAATCTTTGTGTCCCTCACGGAACCCTCAAGGCCATGTCCACAGCAAAGTTCAAGTAGGAAGGAGAGAGAGGGAATAGTTGGAAAGGGTTGGGGCACCTAGAGAGTGTTCAGTCAGGCAGTAAGTACCATGGAAACAAATGAAAGAAGTTACCCGTTTCTTCTGAGAAATTACAGACAGTTGGGTTTAGAAGGGAATGATCCTTGAAAATGACTGCTGTTTAGTGGGGTCAGTATGTAGGGGATTCCCAGGAGAGGGTGTCCATTAGAATCAGCCTCTCTCTCCTTCATCACAGCTTGACTCCTGTCCTGCTGCTCAGGGCCTCCCAAGCGGCCACCTCCTCCAGCCTCCTGGGCCCCTCTTGTTCTGACACTCAGCGATCCCACTGCAAACACTCACTTAAGTTTAGGTTCTTTTGCTATTGAACAGCCAAGTTTCCCAACTAAGCTGGCGATCCGAGCCTGGGACTGGCTTGTTCTGTGTACACCTGAGGGCCCTGAGCTCTGTGCCAAACAGCAGGTGCGAGGCCACTGGAGGAGGGGCTTGGGCTCTAGGGCCATAATCCTGCCCCTCTGGCTTCCAGGTGAAGGACTTCTGGCTTATGTAAGTCTGCTCATTTGTAAAATTGATACCCATGTACCTCAGATTAGAGGGGGTAATGTGTGCTAGGCACTCAGCAAGCACTGCCAGGATGACCACACCCCCCACACCCTGCTGCCCATACATGTTGTCACACAGGATTGGTACACAGCAGTTGTTCCACACATGCAAATCTGTTGATGAACAATGGTGAAATTTGTGGTGATACCAGTTTTCGAAGGTCTCTTTCAAAGCTCTGATTTTAGCCTACAAGCATTCAGAGCTAGATCTGCCTCCGGGAAGCCTGGAACTTGACTTATCCAGAGTGATTAAGGAAACAGGTTGTCTGAACAATGAATATCTGATTAATGCCAGGTAGGGATATCTTGAGAGGAAGTTGAGTGTTCAATAAAAGGAACAGTAAAAATTAACAGGGTAAATGTAGGATGCAGGGGAAATAGATTGAATGCCTGGAAGTCATCATTGAAGCCTCTCCTAAGGTGAGATGCTTACAGGGTGGGAGGGCAGACTTCTGCAAGGTGCTCAGTGTCTGAGCTGAAGTTTCCTTAACCCTGGAATGGGGTGATAATGCCATTTCACAGAGTTGATGTGAAGATGGGATTTGAACAGTGTACGCGAAACACCCTCTGTGTTGCCTGGCTTACAGTAGTTCCCTTCCACTTCCTCCTAAGATATAAAAAAATGATCACTTAAAAAGTGAGCTCATTGTCCTGGCTGATGTGGCTCCATTGGTTGGGCGTTGTTCTGTGCTCTGAGAGGTCACTGGTTCGATTCCCAGCCAGAGCACATTCCCTGGTTGTGGGCTCAATCCCCGGTAGGGGGCATGCAGGAGACAGCCCATTGATGTTCCACTCTCACATCGATATTTCTCTAAAAACGTAATCATTTAAGAAACCTTTTTTTTTTTTTTTTTAAAGTGAGCTCTTCAGTGCCCAGTGCGGGCATTAGTTGTAAGGGTTTAACTGCATGCTGAGAAGAATGTCTGCTGAGAAATGAATTACACTCTGTTCCCGGGTAAATGGTGTAGATTGGGTACATTTTCACAAATCGATGTCTATTCTGTTTGTTTTTTTCACTCACCATTGCTGCAAGTTGCAGGTAAGCTCCTCTCTGGAATCCGCAGCTGCAGTAATAGCCACTCTCCAGCCCCCGTGCCAGCCAGTAATGCTGACTTTGGGGAGTTTCAGTGAAAAAAGGCGGACTTTCTCTCAATGATTCTATTAGCCAGGCCTGGCTGCCCATATGTGCCCTGATGTCACTGGGCTGGACCCCACTGTGGGGATACGTGTCACAGCAACGGAGGCAAGATTGGCATGTGGTGATTTTAAAAGGAATAACTGGAGGGCACCAGGAAAAACCTGAGTCATTCTTTACTTCTTTACTTTGGTAAGGGAAAAAATGCTTTTCTGAGTTTATGCAAAGTGATCATGTTTTATTCATCCTTTGGTAGAAGTCACTCTTAAGGCATGCAGGGTAGATGATATCAGTTTTTCCATCTCAGCCGAGTTGAATTTTACGGAGCCTTTGTGCTCCCTCAGGGGAGAGGGCATGTTCCCATCCCAGTGTGTGAGGACAACAGGAACCGTCTCAGAAAGGTGAGATGTGTGCAGGGCTGGAGAAGTGCCGTGGGGCCACTGAGGCTGGGGCTGCAAATACAGAGGGAGGGGGCTTGGGCGAGGGCTTCCAGAGGAGCTGTGTTTGGGCTGCACTGAGGCTCACTGTGTGAATGTGTCCACGGGGAAGGCCTCAGAGCACTGCCCGAAGAGTCCCAGGACTTTAATGGTGTCCTGGACGTGCCTAAGCCAGGGCAGTCATCCACAGAGCAGTGTTTGTGACCTTGACGTTGCCCCTGCATGGGGTAAGGGGACCAGACAGTGGTCCTCTCATTTTCATTGTGGCTCTGTTACCTCCTTCAAGTCACTGAACCTCTCTGCAGTACACAGAACTCTTTGTAGGTTGGTTAAATGGTTGTGGTCATCCCAGCCCTGCTTATACGATAGGTGGTTAGCACAGGCTCCCAGGGAGGAAATTTGAAAGTCCTGGGTTTTACGTGACACTGGCTGAGAAGAAACAGGAAAACCTCTTTGCTCCATCCTGTCTGCTGGAAATCTCCCACTCTCCTACAAGGATGATATGACCACCTAAATGTCTGTTTTTCCCTGTCAGCTTTTTTTTGTTCCCCTTCCCTGACTTTTTATATATTCGACTTATACATTTGAATCAAGAAATTGGCCCTTTCTCTCTCTCTCTCTCTCTTTTTTGTAGACAGTATAATATACATAATTTCCTTTTAGGACAAGAGGCAATTTTGAGTTGATATACCCTTATCAAAGTAGGGAAGTACACAATTACTTTTAGTATTTGAATGGATTATAGAGAAAGCATATACAATTGGTAAATAATCCTAACATAAATATATATGTTCATAAAGAACCAGAGGTGATCCGCTTGTGGTCCAGAGCTTCATGTGCAGCCTGTAAGTCAAGGATGTATGAAAAGAAATGACCATTAATAACTGGATTGGTGTATCATTTAATATAATATATCCTTTGAAATAGCTAAAATTATATTAAACACTAAAATAATTTAGAGAACTTTCCACTCTTTAGTTCTGTAAGAGTTATAGGCAATAATATCTGTTTTATCCATCTGTCCATCCATCCATCCATGCACGCATATAACCTTGACTGCATTCCCCAGACTGTATCTCATGGAAGATGATTCCTTTAGTTTGCTGGTAGGACACTGCTTTTCCTCCAGACAAAGCTTGGTGACTGCTGTTCAGGGCAGTGTGTTGGTGGGTCTGATGACTCAAGGCTCCTCTTTTTGATCAGGCTACCCAACTTGATCTATTTTAACAGAAAGATGTCACTTGATGGTTTTTATTTTATATTTTTATGTTAAAAATCTGGGAAAAGTTTATATAGGTTAGAGGAATGAATGAATAGCTAGTATTACAGAACATAATGCAACTGAGGAGCTATAGGGGGAAAAGGCACTTTTGCCCACTACAACCGCCAACTGTCTGGAGGTGTACTGGAAAATGGTGCCACATTTTCCACAGCTGCATTTGGTGACTTGCATGGCAGAGATGATCTTGACCTCCTCCTCTGGTCTGTCTGAAGTAAGGAGGGGGTCAAGGTCATTTTGGCGGAGACTTGGAGGGAATGTTGCAATATGGTGTATGATTTAAGAGAAACAGGTCTTGAGCCACCCAAAAATCTTTTTATTGGTCTACCGGAAACTCTCATCACTAGAAATTCAATTCTTTGAGTTGAGAATTGGCTATTTCCCTGGCTGGGTGGCTCAGCTGGTTTGAGTGTTGTCACATACAATAAAAGGCTATGGGTTCAATTCCTAGTCAGGGCACATACCAGGTTTGATTCCTGGTTGGAGCACGTACTGGAGGTAACCAGTCAATATTTCTCTCTCACATTGATGTTTCTTACTCTTTGTCTCCCCTTTCTCTGTCTCTGAAATCAATAAAAAAAATATCTTTGGGTAAGGATTAAAATAAATAAGAATTGGCTTTTAATAACAACCACTGCTGACTAGGGTAAGGTGAGAAGACACCCTGGTAAACTGCTGGGAGGATACGAAAGTGCCCAATCTTTTATATAATTTGGTAATATGTATGACAATCACTTAAGAAGTATGTATCTTTTCCTACCCAGCAGTCTCACTTCTCCAATTTGTGCTGAAGACATAGCGGGGCAAGCACACAAAAGGCACATGGGCAGTCATCTACTGTGGTCTCATTAATGATAGAAACCACTCGGAATAGCCTAAATCTCTATTTTAAAAAAGGCTTGGTTAAATATAGTTTGGTATGCTTATGCCATAAAACACTATTCAACTATTCCAAATATCGTTGTAATATTATCTTTAAGGGCTTGAAATAATATTCAGTATTTTTGAATGACAAAAAGCAAATTCCAAGTAACATGAACTCATTTTTTAAGAAAAATAAACACACACAAATAGAAAACATGAAAAATTATACATTAAAGTGATAAAATTAGTTATCTCCGAATGAGAAAATGAGTCATTTTAAAAATAGTTTCTTTAAAATTTTAATAAACTAAGTATACATTAGTGTTATAAAAATAAATAAAAGTTTTCTAAAGATAACATTTCTTCAAGTAGAAATATTCTTTAAGTGATAGAAAACCGTATTAGGTACTTATCACTGCATAACAAATTCCCCAAAACTTAGCTGCTGTACACATAAACATGTATTAGCTAGATATTTCTGTGGGTCATGGCTCAGGAGGAGCTTAGCCTTGTTGCTTGTGGCTCAGGACCTCTTTGGAGGTTGCAGCCAATCTGGTGCAGCAGTCATCTGAAGGCTTTGCTGGGGCTGGAAGATCCCCTTCCAAAATGACACATGCATGGCTATTGGCAGGTGGCCTCAGTTCCTTGCCATGTGAGTCTGTCCATAGAACTGCCTGGCATCCTCACAACATGGCAGCTGGCTTCCTTTGGAGAGTAATCAGAGAGAGAGCAAGCAGAGATGAAGCCACAGTGGCTCTTAGGACCTAGTTTCTGAAATCACAGAGTGTCATTTCTGTTTATGTATTCATTAGAGGGAAGTCACGAAGGCCTTCCCACATTCGAAGGAAAGGGAGTTAAGCTGCATTTCTTGACGAGAGGAGTATGAAAGAATCTGCGGGCATATTTTAAAACAAGCACAAACACATGAACTCTTTTGCCATTATTTAAGGTTAAATTTTAACCCATTAGTGTGATTAGGATTTATCCACTGAGGGCCATGTTTTTCTCTGAGTGGGTAATTGGGAATAGTCCTAAAGGAAGAGAGTTTGGATTTTGTGATGAACATATGTTTGGGTAATGTTTAAGGAATAGGAAGCCACTAACTGAAAGAGGACTGGGTTTTGGTAATCTGGAGACGTGGTTGTACAACATACCAGTGCTAAGTCAGGTTTCCCCTTGGTTTTCTTATCAGTTACGCTGGGGGCGGGGTGTGTGTGTGTGTGTGTGTGTGTGTGTGTGTGTGTGTGTGTGTGTAACAAACTAATGCAGTTGAAAGCCCTACATCAACTCTAAAGCAATAAAGGAAGCTGGCTGTTGCTATCACTATTACCCCTACTGTTATTATTGGAAGGAGTAGGTCATAGAAATGTATTGGGGTGTAGAGAGACGGGATTGAAAACTATTCTAGTCAGATTAGTATAGGGCTGGCTGCGCAGAGGGATGGAGAAGGCCGTCTCGCTGTGAACTCACATGAGGCCGTGACAGTTCCAGGGGTCTCTGGGAAGGACTGTTGTCTTGGGCATTCAGAGAACACTACAGCCTCATCTACCAAAAAGGCAGCAGCCAGGGTGGAATGTGCCAACCAGGCAGCATTCTCTCACCTCTGTAACCAGAATGCTCTCACTCTTCTCAGATGGGTCCTCCATTCATTTACTATTTCAGGAAGTCTATAGTCATTCCCAGCTGGGTGTCAAGTTGGGGGGGATATAGTTAACGAGGCCACGCCTTTTTCTCTCCAGCCTCCCAATCCAGCAGGAAAAACTCATGTGCAAACATTTTGAACGGAAGACTGAGCCTTGGCTGGTGGCCTCCTTCCCCACGCCTGGATTTGCGTTTCAGGAAATAGTTTTCTCAGATGGCCTTATTCTCTCAGAGGTCACATAGCTCTGAAAATTTTATGTCTTTGGAAATTAAACCTTTTCCCCTCCACTGATGTTTATAGGCTCGTAGAGTGTTGGGCAAAGATAAAGCCAGGCCATTGCCTTCAGTTGGCTGTAATTTCCACTCCTCCTTCCTTCCAAGTCTTAATGGCCGACACCACACAGTTTCCAAAGAGCCTTTCATGCTCTTCCAGGAGCAGCAGGGCCTGTAGTTAGTGCTGCAGAGCAGCTCTGCCCGAGATTCCACTGGCTGTTGGCAGGGGCTCTTTGCAGAAAAGATTGACACCAGTATGGCAAGAAAGCTACCCAGCGCTCGGTTGTCTTTTCCTTTACTTATATTTCTTTTTTTAAAGTTACTTTTCTTGATTTCAGAGAGGAAGGGAGAGGGAAATAGAAACATCAGTGATGAGAGAAAATCATTGATCGACTGCCTCTTGCACGTCCCACACTGGAGATAGAGCCCGCAACCCAGGCATGTGCCCTGACCGGGAATTGAACTATGACCTCCTGGTTCATAGGTTGCCGCTCAACCACTGAGCCACGCTGGCTGGGCTCTTTTACTTATACATATTTCTAGTGTGAGGTGACTTGAACTATCCAGAAATATCCTTATGCTGTTAGCCCAGGCTGAACTCTAAAACATAAATGATTTCCAGTTAGCTGTTCTTGACCTCTGACTGTACTTTAGGTGGTAAATCAAGTCATGTTCAAAGTTTCTTCTCATCAGATCCATTATCTACAGCAGGCATAAGTGAGAACTGTTGCTTCAGATGAAATTCAGTTGGGAAAGGAAGGAAGGAAAGAAGGAAGGAAGGAAAAAAGGAAGGAATAACAAATGTTAATGAAGATGTGGAAAAATTGGAATTCTTATGCATTGCTAGTGGGTAGATAAAATGGTGCAGCCACTATGGAAAATAGTAAGGCTGCTATTGCCTCAGAAAATTAAATATAGAATTAAATATAGAATCATAAGCATATGATTCAGAAATTCAACTACTGGGTATATATCCCATAGAACTGACTAGGGACTAGGACAAATATTTGCCTTCAGAGCAGCATTATTCCTGATAGCCAAAAAGGGGAAACAACGCATCTGTCTATTAAGAGATGAAGGAATTAACAAAATTTGGTATATACATACTGTATAGTTCTATTTGGCTTTATAAAAAAAGAATGAAGTGCTGATATAACATGGATGGACTTTGAGGACATTATGCCAAGTGAAATATGCCAGTCATAAAGGGCCAACTCTTGTACGATTCCACTTATCTGAGGTCCTAGAGTTGTTCAACTTACAGAGACAGAACATAGGATGGTGATTGCCAGGGGCTGAGGGAAAAAGGAAACGGGGAGTTAGTGTTTAATGAGTTGAGTTTCCGTTTGGGAAGATTTAAAAGTTCTGGAGATGGTGGTGATGGTTGCACAACAGTGTGCATCCCTTAGTGCCACTGAACTGCACATTTAAAATTGTAAATGTATGTAATATATATGTACAACAATCAAATTTAAAAATTTAAATGTAATTGGCTTACAAATACATGTTTTCAGGCTCTGATCTAGGCACATGGGGATACAGCGTTGAGCCAGGCAGAGTCCTTGACTGCAAGGAGATCTCTTAGATTCTTTTCTGCTGATAGGGAATGGACAACAAATACCCAAGGGGAAGGCAGTACAGGAGCTATAAAAGCTTTGAGAAAGGTAAACTCAGGTAATTGACGTGATGGAGAACCATGTCCATTTGTGAGTGGGGTGGGAGTGCTTTCACTGCAGAGGCCTGAAAGGACTCTTAAGTGTTGACATTTGGGCTCAGTCCCGGAGGATGAGAAATTATTTGATCCATCCAACCTTACTGAATAGACCGGGATTCCATTTTACTGAAATTTCACTGAGATTTCTGAGATACCAAAATTGCTACAAAACCCAAAACTTATGAATTGTGCTTGCACACCAACAGTCCCTGTGGTGAGTATTCCTAATTGATTGCTTGAGGATCGAAACGGGGACAAGCAAGGCATCCGTGGTTTAGAATGTTAAAATCTTTCCTCCCAAGTCCCAAGTGCTCAGCCCTGGCAGTGATTTCACCCAGGAAATGTATTGGCCAGTTTGCATGTTTTTCTGATTTAATTTTTTTAGGAACTGAATCCAATCAAGTTAGCCATGCACCTTCTTGGAAAGGCTTTTATGTCTTTTAGAAAATAATTGATTTTTTAAATTCAGCTTATTACTGATATTTTTATCACTTGTTTATTGTTCGGGAGGACATCAGTCTGTTTCACCTTGGAAACCAAGGCTATTTATTTAAAGCATTGAGTGTGGAGCTTGAAGATTTTTTTTTTTTAAATCCTTGACTTAAGATGGAAAGAAATATGCTTCTAGGACAGAGATGTGCGGACACAGTTGATTTGCACATGTTTAGATTTCCCATTATGTAATTTAGAGACTTCCCTGTTGTTACTAAGACTTTCCTTTTTAAGTCAGCGTCTCGGGGTAGAAGATGAGCGCTCTCTGGAGACGACGGAAAGGCAGTTGAACCATTAAACTACTGCATTGCCTGGGCCTTGCTTCACAACGGAGCACACAGCACAATGTCCTACAGCCCTGAGCTCCAGCCAGGCACATTGAGTAAAAGAGGACAGTGACTTCAGAGTATGAGTGTAGGTTATTTGCAATCTGTTCTTTGTTATAAACGTACACAGCCATCTTTGTCTTAGGATAGTGAAATGGAATTTCTCAGGACAGAAGAATTGAAATTATTGAATTTCTAGGCTGTCAATGCCATAATCCTTGGGAATTTTGATCTGTAAGCTAATTGGGAATGCATTTCAGCTTTGTGAAACTCGCTGGCCCTCTCAGGTCTTTCTCATCTCCACTGGCCTGGGTCAGAGTTGGGGTTTCTGCCTGGGGCGTGGTAACCGATGTTACTACACAGTGCATGCTAAGAAGGCAACTCTGAGATTCCTCTTTCATCTTTCATGGTGCATGAGAGAAGCCAGCTGATGGCTCTTTTAGAGAAACGATCGTTTCTGAAATCTGCAACAGTTGGAACACAGTTGCGTGAATAGCTCTAATTCTGTCATCAACATTTACTAAAGGCCTGCTCGATGCCCAGCCCATCTTGCACTAGGGGGCTGTGGTTAAGCAGAGAAATCTTGCCTCCAAGTAGCTTCGAGTCTGGTTGAAGAGCCAAACTATATAGAAATGAAAGGATTAGAAAATAATAGCAAAAAAAAGTTGTTGGGGAGGGGGAGAATTCCTCCTCTCTACTCTTCTTTAGTTCGTACAGCTGGACTCACAATAAAATAACAAAATTGACACAAGAGTAGATTAATAGGAGAAAAACCAATTTAATACACATGGGGGGGGGGATCACAGTATGATGCTCAGATTATAAAATGAGGCTCAGAGAAACTATCCAACCAGGTACATTTTCATACCTTTTAGACAAGGAAACAATAAAATCTTGAGAAAAATGATAGGACAAGGAATATTAGTGCTTATTACAAAGGAATCTAACCAAGGTTCGAATATTCACTAATAAGGAATCTAAATAAAGTAATAAGTTGGAAAAGAGGCAGTAGATTTAATCATACAGACTTGTCAGGTCTGAGTTAGCTAGTGATAAGGGGTGCTTTCCAGATGTGGGGAGAACACCTTTTACATAGGAGTTTTACTTCCTGCATTCAAGGAGACAGGGAGGGTCAAGGTGCTCTTCTGGCACCGGCTACTGGCCAAGGAACTTTAATGTAAAGCAATCAGTGTGCCATTGTGGGACATTTTGGGGCGCCCTGCCTTGCCCTGGCAGAATCTAATCAGGATATTTGGATTAATGTCCTGAGGGCCCAGGATGTGTGAACCAATGCCTTGGAAAGGGTGTGCTGGGAATAGTTGCTGAGTAAAAGGTCAGAGAAACAAAGAAGGAGGTGGTCCTTGTGGGCTGGAGAGGTCAGGAGGTCAGGAAGGCCTCCAGGAACAGGTGGAGTGCAAGTAAGACCTTGAAGGAAGACCATGACCAAACAGGTCTAGAAGGCAAGACTGCTGAAAAACCCAGAAGAAACACAGACCTAAACTAAGGGGTGGAAGGAAATATTAACTCCAAGGTTAGTTGTGTTTGAGAAACATTCATCTGAGTGTTCTCTGTAGAGTTAATAAGTATTAGATGGGAAAAGTGGAGGCAAGTGGGCTCTGTGGTCAAATACGTTTGGAATAAGCAACTAAGTGTTCCCTACTGCAAGACCCCTCAGGCCTTTTATATACTGATGTTCACGGTGACTTTCCTGGATGGGCACATACAGCCTGCAATTTCCTGCTCACTCAGCCACTGAACCATGATTTTTTTCCAGGAGGTTTCTGCAGGAATAGAGTTCCAAAGAGTATAATTGAATTGAGGAAATGCTAACCTAAATAATTTTATTTCAGTGTGTTTTTAGTGCAAGTCACTAGCGGTAGAGTCATGTTTACAGTGGTCTGAAAGCCCAAGGGGATGATTGACTGGAAGGAAGTTAGAGCGACTTAATTTAAAGAAACTAGTGAATACGTGGTCCTCCAAGGATGCCCAGCCCGGAGCAAAATGCTCTAGGGCCCCCTTAGTTCAGAGGTTATTCTTCAATAATAGACACATAACGTGCACTTATTATTTTTGTTAATGTCATTCCTTTTCTACTCCTCCAATATGGGAAAGCGTTTTGTATCAACAGCATGGCCTCACTGTTGGGACAGAGTAGTGGGGGCTGTGAGTGAAGGTGAAGTTCAAAGAGCTGGCAGGATTGGGGTTGTAGATAAAATACAGGATGCCAATTACGTGGCATAACTTTACGGTATAACTGTGCCTCCAAATATTGCCTGGACACACACACACACACACACACACACACACACACACACACACAATACATTATCTGAAGTTGAACTTTAAACTGGGCATCTTTTATTTTTATTTTCTAAAGCTGTTACTCTCTCCCAGGATGCTTGTGGGGGAGCCTAGACACAAGGGCTAGAAAGTGACTTAAAATGTGCAGGCAAAGTTAACACAAGTATGTTCTAATTCCTTGAGAGTCCACAGGTTAACACAGGTATGTTCTAATTCCTTGGGCACCTCCTGCTGGGCATGCCCTTGCACTTGGGAGATGGACTACCATATCCTCAAGCTCTCCTCCTTCCCCAACTCTCATTCTCCTCAGTTTGAGAGAGTTTATGTATGAGAGGTTGTAGCCCGGAAGGTATTTTATTTGACTCAGGCAGTTTTACAAGCAAACAAATGTAAGAGCCAAAACCTTGTCCCCCAAATCCACCGATTTTCAGCTTCTCTTGAAAATGCCAAAAAGCTCTCAGTTTCGTAGAAAGAAATCAGTTGTGTCTGAATCTAGAAGTCTTGAAACCAAAAGAAGACAAATTCCCTGCCTGCAGTGAACACAGTGGGGGTGGGCCAGTCGTCTACTAGTAAATTGTACCTTTATATTGACCAGAGATGAGATGAGAGTTGAAAAGGGAGAGATGAGCTTCCTTGGGCTGCTGGAGGCTCTGGGTATTCCTTTCCCTGTCTTAGCTCCACGTCCAGTGATGGTTATGAACAGGCCAGGGCTGACCGCCTGGCTCTGCTCAGGAATATCATCAGGAGGAAGGAGAATCAAACTCATCTCTTTGTGGAAAGGTCTCCCGATGACCTGCTTGGTGGCTGGACTACCCACCCTAGCTGCACTCTTCTTCTCCATGACTTGCCCCCTCTCCTCTTGCTCCAGAAGCCCACCTTTCCCACAGCCCTTTGCAGGACATGCTTCTGACAGCAGGGACTTGGGAGTGGGGTGGGGGCAGTCCTGGTACTGTGAATGTGTGTCGGGGTGCCCTGGGTGGGAAGTCAGGGGGATGCTGGGGAGCTGGGCTGCAGAGGCCATGTTTGAAGGCTAGGGCATGGAGCTTCTGCTGACCATTGTACAGACATCAGCAGGGACCCCAAGTTGCCTCCAGGGTATTGTGACGCAAGGATCGCTGATTGTCATCAACATTTATAACACCACTGGTGCTTGCTGTATCCTATGGCAACAGCAGCTCCTGTTAATTCAGTGATGCTGGGGATAGGCACTAGTATAGGTGACTCCACAGTGGCTGGGGAAAACCCTGGGTCATGAGCATCCTTGATTTATGGCCAAGCCCCGGGGACTTCTTTGCTTGCTGTCCAATATCCCTATCCCCACCCCACCCTCAGTTTTGAAATTTGGTAGTGAGAGGACAGGGAAGCTCCAGGAAGATGTTATTCCAGAGGCGAAGCTGAACCCTGAATAATGAGTCCATTAGATTCCACAATCAATATCTAGCTTCGAAACATTATGTATATTGATGAGCTGATTGCTGGGAGACTAGCGCTGAGGGAATTGGAATCCATTTTGTTGGGACCAAATTGGTTGTTGATGGGCCATAGTAGACTGTGACTTTAATAATCAGCTAAAAGCATCCCGCAGTCTAGTAAAACACAGCTTCGGCCCGTCCGAGCCCTGTGTGCTTTCCTGAAAGCCAGGCAGAGCAGGTGTTCACGGGCCCTGTGTCACGGTCCTGGGGGCTCTTCCTACGGGGTAGATGGACTGCGGGGGGGCCCCAGCAGAGGCCTCTGTGGGTGCTGGGTCAACAGAGGGCGACAGGCAGGGAGGAGGGAGGCAAGGGGGTAAGACTGCAGCTGTGTAGTGAAGGGCCCATGAGGACTTGCTCTTGCTCTTTGAACACACATATTGCCTGAACTGCTTACCCAGCTCTGTTCTTACCACCACAGAGTCATAAACTGGGTGAGACGTGGTTCCCGCAGTGGGAAACGGGTTCCTTTAGGGCAGTGGTCGGCAAATTCATTAGTCAACAGAGCCAAATATCAACAGTACAAAGATTGAAATTTCTTTTGAGAGCCGAAAACCGACTTTTGTGCATGGGCCACGAAGTTTCAATCGCACTGTACGTGTGCGCCTGCACGTGGTATTTTGTGGAAGAGCCACACTCAAGGGGCCAAAGAGCCGCATGTGGCTCGCGAGCCGCAGTTTGCCGACCACTGCTTTAGGGCAAGCATGTCAAACTCAAAGGCTCACACTGGCCAAATAAATGAGGCATGCGGCCCGCAGGTCAAGAGTTTGACTTATTTGCTTTAGGGTCTTCAGTTTGAGAGGCTCAGTGGGAGGAGGGCTGTTTGTGCACAGTGTGGTGTGTGTGCGTGTATGTCTGTGCATGCACATGTGCAGGAGTGGGAGCCAGGGGGAGGGCTGCTTTCAGTGAAGCACCCCAATCTTTCCTTCTCACCCACCCCCGTGTCCCAGGTATGGAGCAAACATCGTATCTGGTAGCATGCTGGGCTCTAATATGAATTCTCCTGCTCATTAGCTGGGCCAAAGCCAGTCAGATAGTCACGAATGGGGGTAGGGTGAGAGTCTAAGAGTCTCAAAAGCCTGGTCTCTTGGGCATCTCCTGCTGGACATGCACGTGCTGCAACTCTAGCTGTGCTCACAGGGCATAGGCCACTCTAGGTGGCCAGGACCCCAGGGCCAGGATGCTGCCAAGTTTCTGAGAACAGGTTTCTGGAGGCAGGAAGTTGAAGGTAATTAGATTAATTAAACCCCCACAGATCTCCAGCTGCAGAATTGCTCTGATATACTCTGAAGATTAAAAATTGTGCATTTATTAAACCAAAGCCAAAGCACCCATGATGAACCCAAAAGTGAGCCCTTTCTACCTGTGGTCCTGTGCACAGCACTGCCCTTTCAAAGGGTGTCCTTTGTTCTCTTGAATATCTTTTATCGGATTCTGTCTGGTGTGATCCTGGGTCATCCATCGCTCTCACCCTCTGCTGGCTGTGTTGAGAGCAGCTGCCTCTGCCTCTGTCTTGACAGGGTGATGTGCTCCGCCGCATGGCCCTGGTTAACGGGCAGTAGGATGGAGGCCTTGATCTGTGGCTGCTGGTGCACACTCTGTCAGAGTATCAGCGTTCCAGCAGCTTCTGGGATGCCTGGCTGAGTATGCAGCCTGGCTGAAGCCTAGGGCCATCACCGACTGGAACTCCTGTTTGATTCTCAGAACCTCTCTGGCACTTGGTCCCACCCTCCCTTAGCTGGGACCATTTTTGTAGGTTGCCTCTCTGTCACCTTCTTTGGGACTGTGCTGGGTTTCTGCTTGTCAGCCCTGGCCCAGAGAACTGGGTGGGGGCCCTAGGTGAGTGCAGGGGGCACAGACAGCAACCCTCCCACGACCCCTTGTGGGCAGTGTGCTGCGTGGTGCCCGTGGTCGGCTCCAGAACAAGGCAGGGGAGGTGTAAGTGTGGATAAGATGCAAAAAACTCGACGTGGGAGGTGTTAAATTGTTAAAGAGCAAAGGTTAAAGTTGTCCAAGTGATTGGATCAGCAGTGGAGGAGAAAGCCTGAGAGAGAAAATCACGCTTTCAGAATCACAGAGCATCCGGCTGAGAGTCAAAGGGTTTTAAGTGGCCTGGTCCTTGGCAAAGGGGGAAATAAATCAGCTCCCTGTTGAGCGACTTTCAGGACTGAGCGCAGGCAGTTGGATATTGAGGAAACATTGGAATGTGCCAGATTGTGTTTGGGTTCAGTGGCCAAGAGTGGTTTTGAGGGGAACTGCTCTTTGGGGGAACTCTCCTGTGGATTTAGGAAAAAAGTCAGACTAGACGTAACCATGGTGCAGCACGGTTCCCTGGGTTTTCACCCGTCATCTCGTTGGGTTCTCTGTGCCGTGGAGGCAGCCAGTGACAGTGTAGCTGACCCCTGTCACACACGCTGTTTTCCCCCGAGCCAGTTTCCAAGCCTTGGCTGTTCTATGGATGTTTTGCCCCGGGGAAGGGGCAGCAGCAAGGAGCATGTGGAGGCCAAGGCCAGGGGACACAGTCCTGGAGCTCTGCCTGGCGTCACGGCATCTCTGTTACTTTCCACCTGGTGACGGGAGTGTACTCACACTCTCTGGGTCTCTGGGCCACATCCTAACGTGGGCGTCCTGCTTGTCCCTGCTCCGTAGCCTTGTGCCAGCTAGATGGTAATGTTTACAACTGCGGAGAACATTGACTGGCACCTAAATAAATAAAACTCCTCGTCCCAGATGATCTCTCCTGTCCTCAGTTTTCACTTCCTCTGATTCATTTTTGTTTCATCCTCTACAGACCTGTGAGGTGGGGAGGGCCATTGGCACCCTGGTTTGGAGGCAGAGAAAGCACAAGAAAACTGTGAAGACATTTCCCAGAGCAGGTGGCTGGGTGGTGGGTGAGTGATGATGGAAACCAAGAATGCTAAGTGCGTGACTGTGCCACCTCCTCGGGGGAGGAGAAATCGCATGAGTTCTCAGTCCTCGGTCCTCGCTGTCTCCCATTTCCCTCTGCTCCCCTCAGTTTCCCAGTCTTGGCCCAGGGTGGAGACAGATGGACAGATGATAAAATAACTCCTCGGCACTAGGAAGAAACAAGTGCTGACTGGCAGCCAGGCCACTGGCCGTGGGAGGTGGCGGCACTGTGACCCAGGCACCACTCAGCCCCACAGGGATGGGGCGGGGCTCCAAGGCCAGCTGCAGCCTACTCCCAAGTGCTAAGGAAATAGGACTGGAAGTGATCACTCTAGCCTCTCACGCTCTCTGGATAAGGGCCTAGGGAACTGGAAAGGCGCGTTTCCCACAGCGCCAAAGGGGGCCGAGGCCACAGGTCCACCTGGGCAGAGAGGAGGAGAATGCTGTCATCTGAAGGGGCCCATCTAGCCTGGAGGCTTCTTGCTGAAAACTGGCACACCATGCTCCTTATCCAGTGATCAGGGTGCAGGGGCTGCCACCACCAATTAGGACCAGGGCAGGTGGGAGGAGTTCACCCAACACCCCAACAAGGAGTCCTTACTCCATCCCCTAACTCTTGGGGACCAGAGTAGTGCTTCTCAAACTTCAATTGCACCCTAGAAAGCTGGGCATCATGTTTCAATGCAGGCTCTGACTCAGTGGGTCAGCGGATGGCTGCAGGTGCTGCGTTCCTCCCCAATTTGCAGTTGTGCTAGTGCTGCTGTTCACGGATCCTGCCTGGGTGGTGAGTGTCTAGAGGGTATGCTGCGTGGCCTGGATGTCTTTCCTATCAAAACCCCTCACTCCCCGTGCACTGGGTTTCTTTCTTTTCTCATGCCCACAGGTTCCTGAACAGGAACGAGACTGTATGAGGCTAACATGTTCCCACTGGGCACAGTGGAGGCCCTCGCTGAGAGCATTGCCACGTTTCCCTGTGAGAGAAGGATTATCCTCCAGGGTGGGCAGAATCCTGGGGGGAGGGCAGCAGGCAGGCTGTGTGACTGGCAAATTTGTACCTCCTTCCGCTGAGCCCTGCAGTAATCTGTTCAGGCAGCTTCCTCCTTAGCACTCTGATTTCTGTGTCTAATCGATTGGCCACTCTTTGTGCCACGTAAAAATGCATGACTGAGTTTTGACCTTGACGCCAGTCAGCCACGCAGACTTCTGTCTTTCATTGCCTCTTTGAACTTGGAAGAAGTTTAGGGAAGAAAAACATCAAGCCGTTTTGCTAAAATATTGTTGTCATTAATAATGTGACTTCTTTGCATTAAATCCTGCATTTATTAATAATAGTATGATAATAGTACCACTTCCTTCCAGTTGTGGATTATATTATGTTTTACAGTCATTATCTTGTTTGATACTCAGACTGCCATTATGAACCGAAAGAAGATTATGGTCCCCAGGAAACTGAGGCTCAGAATTGTTTATGAGCTTGCCCAAGGTCACAGGGCAGAGGCAACAGAACTGGGTGCACACACATATTCTGATTCGAGAGGATATTGACAGTTCAGTAGACATGTGGGTCATAATTTACCCCATCCAAGCATCGTGATTTCAGACTCGGGAGGAAGACTCTGAATGTCTGGCCAGCTTATAGCTGGGTGTTAGGGCTGTTCCTGAAATGATACTGACCATATTGTTTCTAAAATACATAACTGAGAATTTTCTAAACTTTAAAAAGGGGTTAAAAGAGCAGATAAAGCAAACAAAATCAGCACAAACAAGTAAAACCATAGGGAAATAATCAAGAAAATGTTTCAAATGATTCAGTCTCTTCCTCTCTCAATCACACACACACACACACGCACACACACACACACTATGCTTAGTTTTCCTGGTTAGGTTAACATTCCACAGCGAAGCATGTAGAAAGCCGTCCAGGCAGGAGCCAGCTATGTAGTGCTTGTTGGATTCATTCCTGGAATGTCCCCTCCAAGTCACCCTTACCTGTCTCCTGGCTTCCGGCTGGGATTCCAAGCCACTGCCCGTGACAAGGTGGGACAGACACATGGCCATCCATGGCCAACTTCATTTCCCCCAAATCTTCTTTAGGTTCTCATTCCACATGCTGCTTAGGGTTGCCATGGCGACAGTCTGCTGCCTTCTCCCTCACATAGAAGCGGAATCACACTTCTGCTTATGTGCAAGGGAGACGTGACGGAGTGGCATTTCTGTCCATGGCCCTTTCCAGTAAACTCACCCCCAGGTGAGTGGCCAGGAATGTGTGACCAGGTCACCTACACTCATTCTGTAAAGCAAAACAAAACACCTAAGGATAATCACTTGTAAGTTCCATTTGTAGTTAATGATTCTAGGAATGTCAAGGCTAAGTTGCTGTTTTTTTTTTTTTTGTTTTTTTTAAATCACTGTGCACAAGTGGGGCCTCACCATAAAATGGTTATCATTCTGTATTTGTGAGGGCTGTGTGCAGTGACTCTGTGCAAGCTTGGGGTAACTGGGGAGTGGGGGAAAGGGTTGAGGAATCCAGAGAGTGCTAAAATGGGCACCCTGCCCCGAAAGGCTTTGGCATCCTAGGGGAGACAGTCCTATACCCAAACGTGCTTTCTCTGTTCTAAGGCTGCCTTGGGGTTCAAGCAGTTCGGTGGAAAGGGAAGCCGGCAGCACCTTCCACAGAGGCAGGCTGGGGTTCAAACTCCCACTCTCCCACTTATTAGCTCAGGGTCTTTGGGAGAGTTTCTTACTATCTCAGAGCGTGGACTTCTCTACTTTTTTCAGTAAGGTGGTTACGAGCATTAGATGAAGGGCTGTGTGTTGTTGGGGAGCCTAGCACGTGTCTTGCATATAGCAGGTGCTCAGCAAACACTAGTTCCAGTCCTCTTCCCCTTCCCACCTGTTTGAGGGGGTGGACAGTGGTGGAGTGGGAGAAAAGTAGGTTCCAGGGTGGGGAGAACACAGCCAAGGCCTGGGGGCTGGAGCTGCAGGCCTGGAAAGGGAGCAAGGAGCAGGCCCAGAGGTGCTGGAAAGGGGCAAACGCTGAATTCTGTGGGCAGCAAACCGTGCCCATGAAGGTCGTGCAGGGGTGTGTGTGTGTGTGTGTGTGTGTGTGTGTGTGTGTGTGTAGGGAGCTTGTTGCCGGTCATGGACGTATTTTCAGTGTTGGGGGTCTGGCTGGCTGCTGCGAGCAGCTCACCTCTGTGTCCGCTTGTTCTAACTTAATAAGCAAAGATTTGGGTTTCCTCCTTCAGTATCCCAAGAGATACCGACCACTGGTGTTTTCAGCCTAAAGGGGTTTTCTGTGCAAATTTCCTCTGACTGAAATGGAGGGAAAATGCTGATACGGGTTATTTAAAACAACAAGCTGTGTCTTTTTCCTGTAAACACCTTCCTAGCCCCACCACAATGCAGCCCTCCCCACCATTCCTCAAAAAACACATCACCGAGGAAACAGGCGGGGGAGGAGGTATCGCCTGCACAGTGCTAATCAGTGAGCGTTTTGCATGTTTGGCAGCAATGGGTTATGCACGTGGAACATGGCCGTCTCCAGGGGCAGTGGGTCAACAAATCCCAAATGTGGCCAGAGCAGCTGTGACTCCAGTTCCAGGGAGGCCATGCCCCTGGCCTGCACGTGGTCCCTGCTCCCGAAACCTTGGAGACCAGACAAGAAGCTGCTTTTGAAAAGAATATTCTTTGTAAGCCCTGCCTGCAGATGGAAGGATGGACTGCCAGTCTCTGTCTGTCCGTACTCTGAGCATTGAGGAGTCCTGCAGGCCAGAGGTAACTAGTCTGCTAATGTTATCTGGCTTCAAGGACTGGGGACACTGACATGGAGACGTGGTCATGGGCAGGGACATTGACAAAGAAACTAGAGAAAAATGGAGAATTTTTAGTTTGCCTTCGACTGGGACAATATAGCCCAAACCTTTTGGTAACTGAGTGTGTGGGGGAGTGTTTTGGGACTTCCTCCTTTCCCTAGAGTGGCCTCTCACCCGTAGAATCTATTGGTCATAGCAATAAGAAAACTCCCAATAATAAAAGCAAGCATTTCCCAGTGTACTTTCATCATTTTAGTGGCTCTCTACAGCACTCTGAAAGATAGGCAGGGATGGTGTAGCAGATGAAATGAGGGGTAAGTGTCCTGCCTGAACCACGTGACTAGTGAGTGACAGATGGGGACCCCGTAATTTTTACCTCTCCGGCTGCAGGGCACTGCCCTCTGAGTGTGCTCCAGGTATACAGATGGATGGTGAGAGGTAAAAGAGAGGGGGAAATTTATAGCCATCACCTCCCATCACACTGGGCCTGCTCTGCCTTCTGTTGGTGGAGGAGGGTCACTTTGCCTTGGGACTGTGAATTCCTGCCAAGTGGACCAAGGTGCTGCAGGGCCCTGACTGTAGAGGGGGGAGGCTCACAGCACCAGCCTTTGTCCAGCGAAGGCGTCTGACAGCTCCTGGCAGTGGTGATAATTCAGGAGGCTGGGAGGAACCTACCTGGGGACAGTGAGAGACAAGCTTTGCAAGTGGCATGGAGTGGCCTCAGCCATGCTCTTTAGAAGCATATCTCCCCAGAAATCAGCACGGAACCAGCTGGGACCGTTCTTGGTTCAGCCAGATGGAACTTAAAGGCTCCTAATACAGAGTAAATTTCAAAGAAAAAGCTTTGAAGAGAGTCTGTGAGATGAAGGGTTTGGCAATGATGAAACAGACGTACTGAGCTCAGATATCTGGGAGGGGGCCACGTGTACATTTGTAGTCTTCTGTCTGGAAGCCTCATGGGGCCCCCAACCATACCAGACCCCAGAATGAGGGTCCTGATGACATGCAAGCCCACACCTGGCTAGGCCACTGTGGGGACACAGGAGTAACATGGTGGTGGTGTTGAAATGTATGGAGCCACTTAACATAATAAGGAAGCTAGACCAGTCCGTCTTCACATCATGTGTGTCTTCTCTAATCCCCAGGTTATAGAGAAGTAAGACAGCTTGTGAACACTTCATATGAGGAGAAGGCTCAGTAAGACACCAAGAGGAGCCCTGGATTTGGGGCTGCTTGGATTAGGAGATTCTCATTTTAGAGCTGCTTGAAGTCTCTGAGGTCCAGCTAATCTCTCAAGCCCCAGCTTTCGGGCTGAAAGGCCCTACATCAGCATCAGTAGGCTAGTTGTCCTGTCTGTCACCTCTCCATGTACCCATAGCTCAGTGGGACAACTCTCATATATCGAGCACAGTCAGGGTTTCTGGGATATAACCTGCAGACATCATCCTTACCATCCAGGTGTTTCATATGTAGTCAAGAGAGAAGAGCCAGATATGAAAACAGATGTGCTATAGTGAATTACAATGAGTACTTCTCATCCTTGATAATTCTAGGACTTTCCTGATAATGCCAGCCTGCCATAACTTGAGTGTCTTGTCCTTAAACCCAAGAAAAGCAAGGATTTTGCCACCCCATGTGCTTCTCTTTCTCTCTTAGAATTACCTGAGATTTTATTTGTGACTTACACACTTAATGGAGCCTAGTGTTTTCCTTTGTGGATAGAAACCATTAACAGTGCCAGGACCTGTTAGTGAATGCAGTTTTCTCTGCATGTGTAGCAAAGTGTAATTCACATTCTGGTTCCTGAAATAACTTATTGGCGACTTAAATTACAAATACACATATGGCATCATGCTAAGTGCTCTGAGGGCAGTAGGGAATTTACTGCATGGTTTTTAGGGAGATGATAAATCCATATGGGAATTCAAAAAATAATGATACCAGCCAGATTGAGGGTAAATGCCATAATGCCTTAAATAGCTAATAAGATGGGCGGATGGTAGGTCCGCGGACTGAATACAGAACACAAGACATCTGACAAGGTCTGTTTGGACATGTGAAGTTGGATATGTCTTGGGGACATAGTGTCCGGAAGGCTGGTGGCTTTCTGGGTCTGGAGCTTGGAGAGGAGTGTTCTGTGCCATCGATTCAGATTTGGGGATTGCCAGCATTTGGAGAACCCTGATGCTATGATGATCAAAGACGTGTGTGTAGAAAGAAGCCAACAGAAGGCCAGCCACAGGCAAAGCCTGCAGAAGCCCCAGGCGCATGGAACAGGCAGAGGGAGAACCACAGAGAAGCTGGAGAAGGATTGACTAGAGGAGCAGGAGGGAAACCTCAGTGTGGAGGCTGGTCCCCCAACCAAAGAGCATTTTAAGAACAAAGAGGTAGTTAGCAGTGTCAGGTGTTCAGGAGCCATCAGAGGAGAACTGAGCAGCGCCCCCATTGGCTCCTGGTGTCCCTGGGCAGAGCAGGCTCACGGGAAAGTTAAGGGTAGATGCCAGTGTACACTGAATTGACTAGACGGAAGGGCCAGTGAACGAGTGGGACAATGTGGGGAGACGCCACTTTCGGGATTGGACAGGGAGGAGAGAGCATGGGTGAGAGTTTCCAATACTGACCCCAAAGGTGCAGCTTGTTACTTTCTTTTTACAGAAGAGCCTGAGCTCAGAGAAGTGAAATAACTTGCCCTTTTTTACATTTCCATTATAAACAGAAACTCCCACTCCCACCCCAATAAAGGTTATTGAAAATGTTTTCCAAAAGTATTACAAATAGAAAATGGCAGAGTAGTATTCAAATCCCAATATACCTGGCTCCAAAGTCTAGTCGCATGGACATCACCGGGAACCTCATTAGAAATGCAGATTCTCAGACCCTAGACCCACTTAGAATCTGCATATGAAAGAGGTAATGGACATGCACATTCAAGTGTGAAAAGGCACTGTTCTGTGCTTTCCCTTATACTACGTTGTAGCCAACTGGGTACCAGGCAAGGAGGCCCTGAATGATCAGGTTGACAAAAAAAGCAGATAAACAGGTGGGAGAGGCATGCAACTTCCCTCTTTCTCTGAGAGGCTGGAGACATCTGCATGTCCTCAGCTGACTTTGAAGAGCTCACCTTCAAGGGAAGGTCATCCATTGGCCCCCCAAGCCTTCCCACCACACCTGGGCCATAGTGGCCTCCTTCACCATAGGATGATGGGTTACGCTGGGCTCTGGGCAAGTTTTGCCACGTTTTTAATTAACAGCCTTTTTCTTCAAATAATAATGCAGGTGTAAAGGAAGAAAGCGCCCTTTCAATCGCTAGGATAATGAAGCTGCATAGATTAGTCTGATCTTTGCTGCCTGTCCAAAGCTCTCCAAAGGAAGATTAACTCATGTGCATTAGAAGGTTTGCTTCTAACAGATTCAGCACCTGCCTGCCCGCCCGCCTGTAATGTTTTTAAGTACAGCAACTGTCTCTTTGAATGCCTTTTTGAATGAGCATCTGCTTCAACGTTCTGCTTGGTCCTTTCTCATTTGTACCTAACATAAGGAAATCAGATACCTACAAAATGCCAAGAAAATCTAAACCCACGTTTCTTTCTTCCTGTGGGCATGCTCTCTTTTTCTCACCTTTACTTTCTGTTTCTTGGTTTTTTGGAGGTTGTGTAGTTCAGTATTTTCCAAAGTGAACCATCAGTTGGTTGCAAAATGAATGTAGTGAGTCTCAACCAACTTTAAAAAAAATATGAAATGAAATAGAAAACATCACACTGTATCATGCAGTAGGGGCAGTGATTGTTTTGTGAAACTTGTGTGTCAGTTATGTAGATATGTGTGAATCCCGAGTTTCCATGCAAAAATGTTTTTCATACTATGGTTCGTGGTATGAGCACCACTAATCCATTTCATTGAATTATTGCAGTCGTGTGTGTGTGTGTGTGTGTGTGTGTGTGTGTGTGCGCGCGCGCGCGCGCGCGCGTGCATTTTAAGTATTTATTTCCAGGCCAGTTTCCACCCATGGGTTTAGTCTTCTGTATATGATAGCATTCCTAAAGATTCCCATCATCAACCATATTTAAGATCTGCTGGTCTGGTTCAAACTCTCACCCTAAAGAGGATTCCCTGTATATTATTTCTGGCAGTTGAGAACCAAGCCTCACACCAGGCTTTTGCGTGAAGAGCCTACAGCATGCAGAGCAGCATGCAGCCCATGCCTTATGGGATGCACCTTCTTATAGAAACTTCCCCTGGGGGCTGGTCCAAACCCTGCTTGCTCTTAGCTCCTACTCTCACAGGCTTTGGGCAATCTGTGGAGCTCTGCGGAGCACATCTGTCATTCACATTGATAGCTCTTCAGAGACTAAAAAACAGCCTATGTTTTTTCCTAAGGCTTTTTTCCCCCCTCAGGCTAAGCAATTCCAGGGTCTTTAACCATCATTTCATTGGTCACAGTAGAACAGTCTCCCTCATCCTACTTTAGCATCTCTGAACAGCTCTTTTGTCAAAAGATAATATAATTCTTACTAGAGGCCCGATGCACGAAGATTCGTGCAAGAACGGGCCTTCCTTCCCCTGGCTGCCGGCACCGCCTTCACTTTGGCCCGGAGCTGCCTTTCCACCTTCCCATGCTGCTCAGAGCCCCTGGCCGTTCAGAGCCCCTGGCCACTCAGCGTCTGCATATGCAAATTAACCCACCATCTTTGTTGGGTTAATTTGCATACACACTCCTAATTGGCTGGTGGGTGTCACGAAGGTATGGTCAATTTGCATCTTGCTCTTTTATGAGTGTAGATATGCATGCATAAAGGACTTGTATGCATGCATATAAGCATAACCAATGGATGCAGACAACAGGGGGTGAGGGTGAGGGCAGGATTGGGGGGTTGGAGGGGCAATGGGAGGATAAGCGCACATTTGTAATATCTTAATCAATAAAGGGGGAAAAACATAATATAATTCACCAAATACAGTGGAAACAATGCTGAGAACAAGGAGTTCTGCTTCTGCCAGTGCTAGCGATCTGATCTGGGCAAGCCCACGCATCTCTCTGACCGTGGTTTCTTCATTTGTAGGGTGAGGTTACCTGGCCGAGTGACCCACTTCCCGAAGTTCTGGTTTTAGTATTAACTGGGAGGAGGGTACATGGCTTTCCACAGCAGGTATTATTCTCATTTTCATGCTAAAGTCAATGAGCCATCATCACATTAGGAATTTTTAAAAGTCTATAGCGTCTTTCATGGATGGCAAATTAATCACATGTTGCTTTTATGGGCCAGGCACATATGGGAAGGAATGAATACCATGCATAGCTACCCAGGAGCACCCAGCTTTTGGGGATTACACCTGCAGATCCCATAGAGAACCCTTTCTTGGTCTTCCCTCCTCAAATTTCTACTTTATTATCAGTCACTGGAAAAAAAATGTGTCCTTTTCCTAGGACTTATCATAGTGTGTTTTAGACTAAGAGATTTTTGTTCTTTCTTGACACCTGCAGTTTTATACTATTTATATTTATTATGTTTATAATATAAGTGCAATAATGTAAAATAATAGAGGAATAAGGTATGCTGTTCTTTCAGCCCAATGACTTTTTTCTTTTCTTTTTTTAGGAATAAGTAGATTTTTAAAAGGATTTGGCCAGTACATTTGATGTTAGCCTCCAAGCACATCTTTGAAATCCGTAGCATGAATTTGCAAGAAGAAAGGTTTTAAATATTCATAAGATTTGAAATTGGCTGTTTTGCATGAGTGTTTTAGAATTTACTAAAGCTCCCTTCATCATTAGAGAGTTAGGTTCCTGGGGGCCTTTCTAGGAGCAAGTACTTCCTACCTATAGAGTGAATGAAGGACGAATGAAAGATGTTGGAGCCTCTTAGAGATTTTTAATTCTCCCCAAAGGTTTTTCCAAAGCCACACGATATTTTCCACGTGAACCAGTTTGCTCAGCAGAGGTTGGTGCTGTTGGGGCCATGTCACGACCTTGTTTTTGTGTGACTCAATTATATGTGCCCTTGGTCTCAAGGAAATGGCAAGAGACGTGGGTGGACTAGAGGAACCTGAGAGAACTCAGAAGGCTATGTCCCTAACCCTCTGTGGGGACTTCCTTAGCATCTACTTACACCCTCTCAGAGCAGTAATGTCAGAAAAATTAGGATAATTTTCCGAATTTGTCTTAATTTACCACTTTGCTGTGAAAAGATGGTAGGACCTGGAGAGTTTAGGATGATTCTGGGCTTCACGAGAGGCATGGCCATATCGAGGAGGAACTGTAGGCCCAGAGTAGGACCAGTGTGGTACCTGGTGGGTTTTGTGTTGGTCTTTTTGGTCACTGCTTATTTTTCCTTTCAAGTTATCTAGGATGTAGTGTTCTTATGGTATGAGAGAGTAATAGTTTTCTTCTCTTTACACTGAGGAAATGTATTAGTTGACAAAGGTAAGTCTGCAGTAATAATGTTTTGTTTGGGGATTTTCACTTCCTCTCCCATTGAGTATTTCTTTAGCCAAATATAGAATCTTAGGTACTCTGATCTCTCCAGACCATAGTTTTAAAAGAGCATGTGTCCTCAGTAAAGCCCCATGATAGTGTTTACTTTCTCTGCAGATGAAACCTCTTAAGCTAGCTGTGGAAGGGGGTAGGGGGCATATGTCCTTCTCCACCATGAGTGGGAAGTCTGTAAGGTGGGCTTTAGCTTTATCTCTTTTTTAAAAATATGTTTTTATTTATTTTAGAGAGAGAGGAAGGGAGAGAGGAGGGGGAGAGAGAGAGAGAGAGGGGGAGAGAGAGAGAGAGAGAGAGAGAGAGAGAGAGAGAGAGAGAGAGAGAGAGAAAGGTGAGAGAGAAACATCAATCGGTTGCCTCCTCTATGCATCCTGACCAGGACCAAACCTGAAACCTGGGTATGTGCCCTGATTGGGAATTGAACCAGTGGCTTTACGGTGCACTGGACGATGCCCAATCAACTGAGTCATACTGGCCAGGGCTTTATCTTTATCTCATAATTAGAGGCCCAGTGCACAAAATTCGTGCACAGGGGTGGGGGTGTCCCTCAGCCTAGCTTTCACCCTCTCCAATCTGGGACCCCTCAAGGGATGTCCGACTGCCCATTTAGGCCCGATCCCTCTCACAATCCAGGACTGCTGGCTCACAACTGCTCTCCTTCCTGCCTTCCTGATTGCTCCTAACCACTTCTGCCTGCCAGCCTGATCACCTCCTAACTACTCCCCTGCCAGCCTGATTGATGCCTAACTGCTCCCCTGCCAACCTGTTTGCCCCTAACTGCCCTCCCCTACAGGCCTGGTCACCCCTAACTGCCCTCCCCTGCAGGTCTGGTCACCCCTAACTGCCCTCCCCTACAAGCCTGGTCCTCCCCAACTGCTCTCCCCTGCAGGCCTGGGTCTCCCGCAACTGCCCTTCCCTGCAGGCCCAGTCGCCCCCAACTTCCCTCTTCTGCCGGCCTGGTCACCCCTAACTGCCCTCCCCTGCAGGCTTGATCACCCCCAACTGCCCTCCCTTGCAGGCCTGGTCCCTCCCAACTGCCCTCCCCTGCTGGCCATCTTGTGACGGCCATCTTGTGTTGGAGTGATGGTCAATTTGCATATTACTCTTTTATTAGATAGGATAGAGGCCTGGTGCATGGGTGGGGGCCAGCTGGTTTGCCCTGAAGGGTGTCCCGGATCAGGGTGGGGGTTTCCTTGGGGTGTGGGGCGGCCTGGGTGAGGGGCCTGTGGTGGTTTGCAGGCTGGCCACGCCACCCCCAGTGACCCAAGTGGAGGCCTTGGTATCTGGGATTTATTTATCTTCTATAATTGAAACTTTGTAGCCTTGAGTGGAGACCAAGGCAGGCCAGGGCTGCAGAAGGTTGGCTTCCTCCATTGCT
Source organism: Corynorhinus townsendii (assembly GCA_026230045.1). NCBI lineage: Eukaryota > Metazoa > Chordata > Mammalia > Chiroptera > Vespertilionidae > Corynorhinus > Corynorhinus townsendii. The sequence goes on along the minus strand of JAPDVU010000007.1, from coordinate 145,604,714 downwards.
GGGGTCAACTCAAGCCTCCTGCTCTCTTCAGCTCCGTGGCTGCTGTCATTTTTGTTGGGATTTATTTATCTTCTATAATTGAAACTTTGTAGCCTTGAGTGGAGGCCTGGGCCAGCCAGGGTGTGCGGAAAGCTTGGCTTCCTCCATTGCCAGGGAAAACCAAGCCTCCTGCTCGCTCTGTGGCTGCAGCCATCTTGGTTGGATTAATTTACATACTCACTCCTGATTGGGCGGGGCTTGTGGGTGTAGTGGAGTGATGGTTAATTTGCATATTACTCTTTTATTAGAAAGGATGTCCAGTCTCTAATAGTGCTTTACTCAAAAAAATTTTTTTTGAAATTGTAACTCAGTTACTTATTTTTAGTTTAGCTCTTAATCATTGTACCAAACAGTACTATCAATAACACACATTTGAGATTAAGCATGTGCTATTCAACTAACATTTACAAGAACAGTGGAGGATGACAGGACCAGAGTCACCAAGCACCTGGACTTGTTGAGTAGTCAAGGAGAAGGTAGCTGTTGTTATTAAGTGTCATGTGTGCAAACACACACACTTAGATGACAACCACAAAAGACGACGTGGCATTAAAGACAAGATGGGGGTTCAGACTGCAATGGGAGGAGAGAAAAATCACCATTTAAATCATGTTTAGGTTCCTATAGTTCATTTAAATCCAGATGATTCATATTCAACCCAAATCCCTGAAGCTTCCATGGTTGTGTATAGTAAACCAATCTGTCCACCAGCTGGAAACTAAAGGCACATATAGGAATTTTTTTTCATGGGCCAGATTTACTGCTGACATGAGTCCTCTGTGGTAGGGCTGGGGAGACAAGGGCTGAGGGCCGAGGCATACAGGAGCCTGTCAGGTGGCAGAGGTTGGCAAGAGGGCAGTAGAGAGGAAGGGGGGAAGTGCAGGTTCTCAGACAGCCCGTCCCATGCGATTGCTTTGCAGAAGCCCAGAGGACAGACTGTGTTACACAGAATACCAGGGAGGCTGGAAATCGCATATTCCTTTCAGTCCCCAAGTTTTGTTCCCTTTCTTGTCAGACAGTCCTTGTCTTCAAGGTGCTTCCTTTGTAAATAGAAATAGGGGAGGGGCAGAACTGAAGAGGAAACAGGCCAGATCTGTGGTGGAAAGGAACACACACACACACACACACACACACACACACACACACACACACACGGAGAGGAAATAACTCACAATACTAAGTGTTGTGTTCTGGAGTTTTGGATGCTTTTTCTTCTACACCTGTTTCATTTCCCAGGTGTTCTTTAATAATCTTACATAGTGTTTATGATGAAAATAATATAAAAATGCAGCTGTTCATGAGATGTCAGAGGCAGATGAAAATGAATGTGTGAGATGGTGTGGTTGTGGGCTAGGGGCACGGGAAGGCCTCTGTGGTTTAGAAACAAGGGCCTAGCCGAAGGTAGAGGAAAGCCTAAACTACTTCAGGGTCCCCGAGGCACTAACTGGGGAAGAGCTGGCAGGATATGGCAGTGGCCAGGGTGTCACAGCTGGGACTGACAGCCACCCAGGGAGTTTCAGAACAGCTAGGCCAGAGCCAGCCCACTGGCTTGGTAGGAACGTTTATGTAAATCAAGGTTGTTACAGGGAAACAGCTGGTTTCACTTTATTTGAAAACAAGAGAACCTCAGGGGTGGGAGGACAAGGAGGGGAGGTGGTGGAAAAGAGACAATGATGATGTAGTACAGACAACCTGTCAAGAGAATGAGAACTGACAGTCCTTAGCATCACCTTAGCTTAGAAGACCAGGTGTGGGCAGGCTGAGCTGGATCCCCCGGCACTGGCTTGGCTCTGGAGACCCTCTTCCTTTCCAAAGCGTGTGATCCTCACATTGCTGGGTGAGGGAGGCCACAGGAAAGCCAGTGCATGTCAAGGTGTTTGTCTTCTGGCCTCCAGTCCCTCTTGATTTACTGCCATTCCACTGAAGTGTGTGTTAATGCCTTGTTTTGGCCAGAATTTGGAAGCGAGTCTGTGCCTCTCCTCCAGTACCTCTTTCCTGTGGTAAGCTGACACCCGTGGGGTGCTCGGGGCTGTGTGGCTCATACTTTGGAGAACACTGAGAAAACCCAGGGTGTGTGTGGAAGGCTACCAGGAGGCACAGGCCCTGGAAAAGCTGAGGAAGGCAGCCCAGGAGCGCTCAGATGGTTGCTGGGAATCACCTCTGTTCTTTTAGGCTGTCTGTGGCTGTAGGTTGGGGGCTGGAGAAAAGCATAGTAAACAACCCAGGGGCATGGGCCACCACGTGCATGGGGTTTGTTCTGACAGATGAAAGCAGAAGGAAGTAAATGTTAAACCTCTCAAAAGAGGTAAACAAACGTGTGACGTCTCCGCTAGCACCAGGGTCCATATAGGTGGGTTGGTGCAGCAAAGATCCTGCCCGGTACAGTGTGAGGCACAAAACTAGCTTCCCTTGTCCTGGCCCTGCTTATTGTCGAGTGACCTTGCCGGCCATCGATCTTCTCAGGCTTTGTTTCCATATGAGTGCAGGTCATGCCCAACTGGTGCAAACACCTCTGTCATCTTACTCTCTGCAGCCCTAGGGCCAGTAGGGCAAGAACTGTTACCCCCACTAACGGGGAAGGACACTGCTTTACTCTCTGGTGTTCAGGCGGGTTCTGAACAACCTCACAGTCAAGTTTCCCTTTGACAAGAGTAAAGTTCTGTTCCCAAGGTCGCACGGAGGAAAGTAAAGTGACCTCAGGTGAGGGTAAATTTTAGAAGACAAAGGAGTGTACACTGAGGCCTCAGCTTTAGGTTTTCTAACTGGACCATTCAATCATTAACCAAAAGTGGGCATGGAAAATGGTATAGCTGCTTTGGAAAACAGCCTGGCAGTTCCTTAAACGATTAAATGTGGAATCACCATCTGACCCAGCAATTCCCCCCCTAGATGTATTCCCAAGAGAAATGAAAACAGATGGCCACACAGAAACTTGTACATGAACGTTTGTAGCAGAATTATTCATGAGACACAAAAGGCAGAGACAACCCACCTGCTACCAACTATTGAATAGATAAATAAAATGGGGAATATCCATGCAAGGGAATATTATTGAGCCATCAAAGGGGATGAAGTACTGATAATGTGCACAACATGGATAAGCCTTGCAAATATTCTGAGTAACTGAAGCAGTCACAAACGACCATGTGTCTCATGATTTCCTTCATACCAAATGTCCAGAATAGGGAAGTCTGGTGACAAAGAGTAGGTGAGTGGTTGCCTAGGGCTGGGGATGGGGAAATTGGAGAACTAGGGGGGTGATAGCTAAAGGCTAAAATTGATTATGATGACATTTGCACATATCTGTGAATATACTAAAAACCATTGAATTGTACTTGAGTGAATGAATTTATAGTATGTGAATTATGTCTCAATAAAATTGTTTTCTTAAATTAACCAATTGTGTCCCCTTCTCCTCCCTCTCCCCCTTCCTCCAGGCATGTGCCCAGGTATTTCCAACAACCAGCCAGGCCCTCAGCTCACGCCTGCTGCAGTGAGTCAGGCTGATGCAATGAGAGGGCCATGCGCTCTGTAAGGCACATTGGGAAGCAAGGATGTCTGGCAGTGGCCCCTGCCCTAAAAAAATGTACCTAAAAGTATTGTCACAAAATAGGAATAAATTGATTGGGCAGAGGTCTTCAATGAACTTAAAGAGGTTGAAGAATATGGGCCAAATAAAGGTGCCGGGGAGGGCAGTGGATATTTTACATGACAACGCCCCTAATGAAACTGAAGGTTTGTGTGTATTTTTAAAATATATTTTTGTTGATTTCAGAGAGGAAGAGAGAGGGCGAGAGAGACAGAAACATCATGATGAGAGAGAATCATTGATCTCACGCCTCCTGCACACTGGGGATCAAGCCTGCAACCCAGGCATGTGCCAGGACCGGGAATTGAACCGTGACCTTCTGGTTCATAGGTTGACACTCGGCCACTGAGCCACACTAGCCGGGCAAAGATTTTGTGAAGAGGGAAGACTTGTGCCCAGGTGAAATGTATGTGGACTGGGAGCTGCTGAAATTCCGAAGGCCTCTGGGAGAAACTGTGGCCAAGTATTCTTGAACATAAATGAATAAGGTATAGTTGTATCAAAGAAGTTACCAAAGAAAAGACAGGGAAAATACAATAGTTGACCTCAATTGAGCACTTCTTCTGTGTCAGACACTGTTTTGTGAGTGTTGCATGTGATGGCATGTTTGTTCCTCCCAACAAGCCAGCAAGTTATTTGCTATTATCGTCCCTATTTTCCAGATTGAGACACTCAGTCACAGAGTTCATTGGGTCACTTGCCCAAAGTTATACAGCTAGCAAGCAGTGGGTAAACAGACAGCGCGATCCTGGTGGCCAGCACCCCGGGGACTATTGTCTCTGGCTGTGAGCAGCTTCATGTAGTCATCATAATGGGCTGTCGAATATTATCATTTTCCGCACGTGCCAGGCTACACAAACATGGAGTTACATAATGCCGCTGGGCCACAGCCTTTCTGTGAGGCCTTTGGGGGAGGAGACCCAGCCGTGTCTTCATTTTGACCACCCCTCTTGGTAGTGACGCTCACTGGTGCATGGAAAGGCTCAGTACATACGTATGCCTTGGACTGAATGGACTTGCATGTGTAATCAATGGAGGCAGTTAACTGATTTCTAGAGTATTTCTGATATTGGTATTTTGGTATTTGGTGGGGATAGAATTAATAATTATAAATAATATGTACCCATGTGCTCCGTGGATAGGGAAAATGAACGAAGGTTTAGATGAGATTACAGGTGGGAGGTGCTCTGAGCTCTCAACATCAAACCTTTTCTGCATTGGGGCATCCTTTCTCCTGGGACTTGATTTTCTTGAGTGTACCTGCTGGAGTGAATGTTCTTGCTAATGATCTGATGTTCCTCTGGGAGGTCAAGTTGAAGGCTGGAAGGCGAAGATGGCAGAGTGTCTATTGACATCAGTTGGAGGTTGTCTCAGACTCTGGAGACGGCTGTAGCCTGGATGATTAAATCCATATAATTGGTCTGGACACAGAGCAGTTAAACCTATGACAGAGGAGCTGTCTGTCCCTGAGGACCCCTCTGGATTAAGGCGAATTGGTTTTCCTATGCTTTCCATTGCTCAGCTTTCAGGCAAGAAGTTTGTGAACTGGGCAGTAAGGACTCCAGCCTCTCACTTCCCTTTTCCTGTGGCCTGGCCACACACCCATGTGCTGTTTCATATTTCATGCTGCTGCGTGCGTTGGTCTCTCTCAATCAGTTTAGCCCTTGCTTAGGGCAGATGCCTTGATGTATCATAATATTGATACTACAGCTCCACAGAAAGACAAAACTTCCTCCAGAAACTCATTCCCTCATTTGTTCTTCACAAGAACCCAGAGCTGGTTAGGAGGAGTTTGCACTCCAGCCCAGCATCCTATGTTCAGAATCACTACATGCTCTCTGATCCTATATTTTTGTTTCTATTATTCACTAGAGGCCCGGTGCATGAAATTCGTGCATGGGGTGGGGGGGTTGTTCCTCAGCCCAGCCTTCACCCTCTCCAATCTGGGACCCCTCAAGGTAGGATTGGGCCTGAATGGGCAGTCGGACATCCCTCTCACAATCCAGGACTGCTGGCTCCCAACTGTCTTCCTGATTACCCCTAACCACTTCTGCCTGCCAGCCTGATCACCACCTAACCACTCCCCTGCCAGCCTGATTGATGCTTAACTGCTCCCCTGCCAGCCTGATTGCCCCTAACTGCCCTCCCCTGCAAGCCTGGTCACCCCTAACTGCCCTCCCCCTGCAGGGCTGGTCCCCCCAAACTGCCTTCCCCTGCAGGCCTGGTCCTCCCAACTGCCCTTCCCTGCAGGCCCGGTCACGCCAACTTCCCTCCTCTGCCTGCCTGGTCACCCCTAAGTGCCCTCCCCTGCAGGCTTGATCACCACCAACTGTCCTCCCCTGCTGGTCTGATTGTCCACAACTGCCCTCCCTTGCAGGCCTGGTCCTTCCCAACTGTCTTCCACTGCTGGCCATCTTGTGGTGGCCATCTTGTGTCTACATGGGGGCAGCCATCTTGTGTGCTGGAGTGATGGTCAATTTGCATATTACTCTTTTATTAGATAGGATGGCATCTGGGAAAGCTTGAGTTCCATAAACATCTGACAAATAATGGTTCACAAATCCCTGTTCGCTGTCCTGTTGTGTTTAGTGCAATTCAGTGGGAACGAGCTGGACTAGAGCCCTCCAGAGTCTCTGTACTGGCTGAGCTACTGGCTAGGAGACCTCTTGAAAGCCAAATTCTCTTGTACCCCAAGGGGTGTAGCATCTAGAGAGGGAGACAGAGGGGTAAGAAGTCAAGTGCAAGGAAGTGTTTCGAGCCCTCTGGAGGGGCGTTAATTCTCTGGAATTGTAGCCTATTTGAATTTCTCCTGTAACTTCTGAACAACCTGCCACCCACTCCCTTCCCACCAACTATCTTTATTAAACCCTTCCTCTTGGCTGCCCTCAGCCCAAGCCCATGTCCTGGTCTCTGCCTGGCAGCTGACTACCCAGGGAACCTCCAGCTTAGGCCTGTGCTCACCACAGGTAAGAGCTGCTCGTTCCTAGAGACACACAAGCTTGTGTTGCTAAGCATCTGGCTTTCAGTTGCCTGGAGATTATCATGGAGTTGAGACCACAAGGTGAGAATATGTGTATCTCTCCTGGCGCTTGGATGTGCTTTAACGCCTAAGAACACCACACCTTTCTCTAGCAGCTCTGGTTTTATGGCAAATCCCTGCCACTTGAAAATCCATCCTTCACTTATCAGTCCTTGGAAATAGCACACAGATCACGTTCCACTACCCCCAGGTTTACAGGGATCGGCAGTTCTTTCTCTAGGATCTGAGGGGCGGAAAGACCACATCCCTTCTGCAAAGCAGGATAAAGGATAGAAGCATAAATTGAGCCTTTGCTCTTATGCTGGAGGGGAGCAACATGGTGCTTTGACATCTTCCTCAGAATGTGTATTTGTATGGGGAGAAATAGAAGACGAGGCCTCGCAGCATGGAGAGCATTTCAGAAAGTTCCTGTGGGAGAGACTGTGGCACTGAACATCTTTTAGGAAATGCAGAAACCATAGGTCCCAGGACGCCCGGTTCACGCTGTGACACATTTCCTCTTCTTGAGGTTTTGACAGATTTCCTAACTGGATTATATGGATGCTGGGTAATTTGGAAGGATTTAACCTGTTCTTCCTCCCTCAAGGGTTTGGGTGCCCAGAACAGTGCCAGGTGGACACACTGAGAACCCAGCTCCTTGAGGCTCACAGTGGGGTCTGGGGAAGAGATGCCGAGTGGGTGGGTGAGATCTGTGGCTCTTGCCTGTACATCGTCATTTTGACACCAGCATTTGAGGGTGAGCAGAGCGCAGGGACATCTCCATTTCTCATCAGCCAGCTAAGTGTGTTTATCGCCTTCCCTGTGCTCTCGGCCCTGCTTCAGAGGCTGTGGCAGATACAGGAGTCGAAGGCACGTGATGTCTGCCCCCAGACTAGTTCCACATGGGGAACAATGTACGCTGCTGTATAATTAGGCGCTGCCTTTTGCAGCACAACTTCGTGAGGTAGGCACACAGAGCAGGGAGCTCCCTCAGGCTCCAAGGGGTTGGGAAGGCTCCATGGGGAGGTGGGGCTGGAGCTGGCCTTGGAGGGTGGATTTCTATGAGTGGAGGGTGTGAGGAGGAGGGAGAACATTCCAGGCAGGAAGAGCCTTCTCAGCAAAGGTGGCATGGTTGGAGTGCGCTAGGAATGTAATAGGAATGTGGTGGGAACCACACTCACCAGAGCTCAGGGTTCTTGGGTGCCGCAGGCAATGCAGGGAGAAGGGTTTATTGGAAGGTTTTAGAAGAGTGACATGAATAAATTAGCATTTAAACATGAGTTTGTATGTCCTAGGTTCCTTGTGGGCCAAAAAGATAAATATAGATTTATACAGGGTGGGGCAAAAGTAGGTTTACAGTTGTTCATATGGAAAATTATGCAATAATTAATAAATAATTATAAATAATTATACAGTAACTAATAAATAATAATAAAATATAAACTGTTTCAAGAGTATGAACAATCTCTCCACAGGCCTTGATTTCTAGTAAACAAATATGACTTGTGTCTGTCCAGAACGCCCTCGGAACCTCTCCTTGTGGGTGGCATTGACTCTCCATCCCTGGCCTTTAATTGCTAAGTAATTTGTTTCTTGATGGTTGTAGCAAAGGGAACAAATACACTTTTGTTTGGGGAGAGATAAAACAAACACATCTACTGCCCGAAGAAAAGTCCTGATGCCAAATTTGAGGCTTTCTTTACCAGACCAGTTGTTTTGAATGAAAGGAAGATGAAGGACTGAAAGTGAGGAGATACTAAGGAAACAGTGGGTGCTGGGTGGGTTGAAAGGGAGCGCTCCTCGCTGGTCGTGGACGTCCTATGGAGGGAGGAGAGCAGAGGTTGGGATGCAGCCTCCCGCCCAGACTGGATCTGGGCTCTGCCATGACCCAGAAGTGGGACCGTGGGTTAGTTATTTAATTCCCCAGGGAAAATACCACTTCCCTGCTTCCCGGAGTGTTGCAGTGCTTAAAGCAGTGTATGCATATCGAGTGTTTGGAGAGTACTTGGCCAATGGTATGTGTTCAGCAAATGTTCCTTAGAGACACTATTGTTGTTACTGGCCTCAGACACAGTGCTGAGAGAAATGAGTGTTTTGACCTGTAGTGATTGTCGCAGAGTCCCACAGAAAGTGGTTGATGGGAGAAGCAAGGCTGAATGCAGAACTGGGAAGTTGGCTGGAAGGCAGAGACAATGGAGGACATGGGTCATTTACCAAAACCAGGCCTGGGCTGTGCAGGCAGCAGGGAGCTCTGGATGCCTGGGGCTCGTGAGCTAGCGGGATGTGGATAGGAATGCATATAAAGGACAAGACTCCAGCCTGAGGGCCCGTGGCAGTGAGCGGAAACTGAGGAACACTGAAGAGGAGCATGGCAGGCAATGCTGGGCGGGGTGGGCAGGGTGTTTTACAGGTATCCAACCCTGCCTCAAGGGTAAGCTTGCTAAAGTCTTAAAGTAGAGAAATATCTGGAGCTTCATCTTGGGAAACCCAAGCTTGAGGACTAGTTTTGAAGATGCCCAGTTTCTCAAGTTTGCGGCATGGGACTTCTACCGAAGGGTGAGGGTTTTTTCCTTTCCTTTCTTAGAGGCCCTAGGGCTAGCAGATTGTCCTGACACTCACTTCATGTCACTTCTCCAGCATCCTGCATTTTTATTATCACTGTTATCAGGGGGTATTGGTCCACCCAGCTCAGCAGTGAACCCACCAGAGAACACTGACTCACTGACTGGAGCAGCTCAGGGAGCTCATGGGGTGGGTGGTCAAGGATCACTTAGTCAGAGGTTACCTTCTAAGAGCTAAGATCTGTGATGTTGATGAGAGAAATCTGCTGTCAGTCATTGTGGGTGGGAGACCTTCAGACTTCCAGGAACAGGTGGGCCTGGGGCAAGGACTGCAAGGTTTTTCATAGCAGACAGAATGACGGGGTTGCCATTCTTGGCCCCGATGCAGGGGTTCCCCAAGGGTGGGGTTTGTTCCAAGACTAACTTAGGTGGGTGGAATCAGATTGGGAGAGTTCAGTGGGGCAGAATATTAGAAGCCTCACTCAGTACCATCCACTTGTGTTTGGGAGTTTCTAGAAGAAAATGGTGCCGGTTTCTCCTACACCCCAGGAAACTGAGGACTTGAATATCACAGACTTGTGCAATATAAATAACTCAGAAATTTTGAGAAATGACAAGGTTAGCAAGCATGAATTTTCAGTGTGCTGCTCAGCAGCTGATTGGGTTTGCTGGGACTTGCAATGATATGCAGAAACTTGGCTGGCTAATTCTGAATTCTCCTTTCTTTAGGGCCTTGGCCAAGGGCACGTGGAGAGCAGAGGGGTTATCGCTTCTTATTTCAGGGCAGCTGCTGTACATAACCACTTTCTCCAAAGAAATGCCTGACACAAATTTCCATTACACAGCAAGGCAGGAAGGAGCTAGTGTATTCAATGAGTTATGGGAGTGCCCACATCCTAAGGATCCCTTGTGTGTTATGATGATGGTGATGGTATTGGAGGCGGTGGTGGTTGCTGCTGAGATGATGTTGGTGACACCATGGTGGTGATGATTGTGATGTTGGTGGTGGTGATTATGGAGGTAGTGATGGTAGTGGTGGTGATGATGGTGATAACGGCAGTTATGATGATAGGATGATGGAGGTGGTAGTGAATGGAATCACGATGGGTGGTGGTAGGAATGCTGGTGATTATTATGGAGGTAGTTATGGCGGTGATGACAGTGAAGAAGAGGAAACCTTGTACTTATAAATTATTGGCAGAATACATAGCTCTTATACAGGTAATCATATTTGAGCCTTAAGCAAAACCATGAGGTAGACGCGGCACGTATTGTTATCTGCACTTGAGATTCTGAGATGGAGAGGATTTGTAAGCCAGTGCTTTTTTTTTTTTTTTTTTTTTTTTTAAATTACGCCACTGTGTCTCTTGTCAGTGAGTATAAATGAGTGGTATGGACACTCATGCCTAGAAGTGTTCAGAGAGGCACTCCTGTGAGCCAGAGGCACCAGAAAGGGTTTCTGGAAATAAATATACATTTTTTAGTTCTTTTTGTGTTCTGGATACAAATAATTTATGAAAACAGAATAAATACCTCCCTCAAGGTCACCTCGTGAAGCCACATGAATCCAGGTCTATCTGACCCAAAGGCCATACTTTCTACAGCACCCCTATAGTACCTAACCAGGACCCAGGTGTGCTAAGCACCAGTCGGTAACTGCTGGTCCCAAGATATGCTACTTGGGGTATGTTACACAGTTCTGCAGCTCAGCCTGAGGGGTGATGGAGAAGGGGTTTTAGCTCTAGACCTCAAATCAGGAGGAGGTCATATTGATCTCATAGAGGCTGGTACTCTCTTCTGCAGTGGGTTTGAATATTGGTCTTCCCATTAAATTGGTAAACAGCTAACTTCTGATGAATGCTGAGGACAAACACAACTTTATTTTCCTTTAGCTCGAGGAGGACTTTTCCATAGCGACTTTGGGTGGTCCTTGAAACATCCAGGCCTTCGTTCTGTGTGCCTTCTGTGGTAACGGTTGCCTGTTGCATGGAGGAGGAGAAAAAGGATGGATGGACTGAAGGGTCCCTATGTTTGTAGACGTGCCTTTGATGAGCCTGGGACCTGGGGAAGGGTGTCTTTCTTTGGGGACCTAAGGTAGTACCCCTCTAAGGTAGCACTAAATTCCTTGACTTCTAGGGCTCCCTCTCACCTCCCTCCAAGCCTCTTTAGTCTGGTTCTAGAGCAACTTGTTCCATGCTGTGACCTCAGAGAGGAGGTGGCTTCCAGTGCCTTCTACAGATTTTACTTGGGGTCGGGGGGAGAATCATCGATTATGGTTCAGACTCATAACAACAATGCTTTACTTTGAGTGCAACGTTCTACTTTTCTGGACACATTCATTGTTCCATTTTAGTCCTTGTGCAGCCCTGTATATGAAAGTGATGATATTTTTAACATAGGGATGCTGATCCTGAGAGAGGCGAAGGGTCTTCCCTAGAAAACAGGAGTTGATGACAGGGATGGGGCTAGGGCGAGGTTTTCTCTTTCCCGTTTCCTGCCTCCCATTGACAGTGCTGACGATCCTAGAATGGCCTGCAACCCGAAGAGTGAATGACCAAACCAGCCGTAAACAGGTCTGCAGCTGTGGAGCCCCTGAAGCATTTGTACCTGAGGTTGGCCACCTCCGCGTTCCTCTCAGTGGTGTCTGGGAGTCTCTCTGTGGGCGCTCAGCTCCACTTGCCTGAGTTGTGTTTCTTGTCTTCCCATGCTTATTGTAGGTGGAGCAGCCCTTTCCTAACAGTGCAGTTCCGTTTGGAAGGGTGCGTTCTTTCTGCTTTCCCCTTTTAGAAGGGATGGATTTAGCTCTGGCATACCAAATACAAACCCCCACTTCATCTACAGAGCTCCCTTTCCATCCTCCCCTCCTCCGGCAGGCTATTTACAGACTTGTCATCCCACCACGTGGGTCCATCTACCACTGAAATGAAAGGAAGGAAAGGCCCCAAGCCAACAAATTTGGGCAGATGAGACTTATATAACACGTGCTAAAAATACGCAGCTAATTGGAATGGAAAAGCGAAAAACGAGTTGTGCTTAAGCTTTAGTCTGAGGCATAAAAGAGTGACAGGAAAGTGATTTCTCCCAGCGGAAGATGCCCATGTATAAATAATTTTACTCTTGTGCATACTCGCCATTTTGTAGCTATTTAACTATGTTCAGTTCCCACTCATCCTACCATGGGACTGAGTTTGGGCAGCAGAAACCAAGACTAAGGGAGAATCAAAGAAAAGATGCAGACAGCTGCTGCCCCTTAAGACAGAATGAGACAGCATCTACATCTAGGGCCTGGCCAGATGTCAGGATGGTAAAGAAAGCCCCCACTTCTGACTCTTCCCAAATTCAAACACTTGGAAGACTCAAATTATCTAAGGGTTCAAAATTATTTAACTTTAGGGATTTTTCTAAAAACTGAAGGGAATACTGTCTTCTTCCGGCTCCATCTCCACTGCCCCCCCTAACCGTAGGACCTTCCTCCATCATCAATTATGTACTCTCCCCTTGCATCTTTCTTCACTTTTCTCCTGGCTTCTTCCCTGCTGCCTACAACATGCTCCCTTATCATGCCATACTGTGTGTGATTAGTGTTGAGGGAGGGTCTGCATTTCCTACAGTGCATGAGCACCCCGAGGACAGGGCCTGGGTATAACCCAATGCCCAGCATAATGCTTGGTCTATGGTGAGCACCAAATTGTTGAAAAAACGAATCACTCAGTGACTCTGTGAATAAACAAACCAAAGGGAACATGTTATGGTTTCTGAAAAATACAGTGTGAGAGATGAACCTGCTCATTATTCAGGGCTGATGCTGGTGTCCTTTGGCACATCCATCCGGCTTATCAGTTACCTGATTACTGTTCCTATGACACCCCACAATGAGGACATGGGGCTTCTAAAGATAGCTGAACAAGATGTAATGGAGGGAATTAGAAATAGAGTTAGGCTAGCTTCAGCATTTGGAAAGCACTTGGTTTATGCGAGATTTGGAGATGAACTGGTACTACTGATCAGTTTATTTTTTGCTAAATAATGTTTTTTTAAATTTTATTTTAGAGAAGGGAGAAGAAGAAAGGGAAAAACATCAATGTGAGGGAGAAACATAGATCAATTGCCTCCTATAAGCATCCCAACCAGGGATCAAACCCGCGACTTGGGTATGTCTCCTAACTGGGAATCAAATTGGCAACCTTTCCGTGCATGGGATGATGCTCAACCAACTGAGCCACACCAGCCAGGACTCTACTGATCAGTTTAAAAATGAGCAAACAGTATTCCATAACTAACTGTTGCCTCATGGTTTGGAATATATATATCACCATCACTCTCACATGATTTAGTCCACCTAGAAGCCACTTAATGCACCTGTTGTTTGTATGTCTTTGTCTGACTCGAAATCTGTGGCTGCGGGGACCTGACTCATAGGGACAAGAGGGCAGCTCCACAACTGGCCATTGCTGGGGTGTCTGGGCAGTTCTGCTTCGCTCTTCCTGTGGCTTGGGGTTCAGGCCCTCCTTAGAGTCCAGGAGAAAGCCCAGTGTGCTTGCCTGTGTGCTGAAGCTGCTGGTTTTAGTCTCTGTTACTTAAAATCGAGGGAACCTGAACTGATCTAAAGTACAAAGAAAGCAGAGCATTCAGTTTTTCACTTTTCAGATGAGAGAACAAAGCTCAGAGAGGGGCAGTCAGTGGTCCCACATCTCACAGGCAGAGCATGGCAGAAATTGAACTGGATCTCAGTCTGTGGATGCCCCATCTGACACCCACAGTGTCACCTCTGAGAATCACAGCAGGGCCGAGAGCTCCCAGCACCGGCCCCTCCAGCAGGAGGAGGCTCACAGTAGGTGTTGAGTTAGAGAAAGGAAGGGGATTTGGTTGGAGGGAAGAGGCCTGTAACAGTTAAGTATGGCATCGAGTGCATATTTGTACTTAAAATGTGTAATGATTTTTATAACCAATTGCTGCCCTAACTGGGGTATCAAGTTATTCATGAGCTATGGAACTTAACCAAGACTTGAGTTATGAAGTTAATAAAGAAGAGGAATCTGGCTTATGAAAAGAAAACAAAAAACAAAACACAGACAAACAACTTCTGGCTACAAAAGAGATTCCTAGTGACAGATCATAAAAGCATGAGCTGGCTTCAGAAAGACTTGAGGAGATGAAGCATGGAGAAGTATCCAGATCCCGCTTCCTGCCTTCTCTTCTCCTTGGGGTCAGAAGTGTACACAGGGTTTAGGAGAAGACAACTACGATACCTGCCACTGCTGTGTGCTGCTGGCCACGTTATTGTGCCCTGATCCCCCATTTCCTCAGTATTATCTCATTATTTATTTCATCCCCACACCAATCCTATGAGGTCACTAATGTCCTCAATTCGAGGCTGCTCAGCAGAGGCCAGGACATTATATGACTTGCCCAAGCTTTGTCATGCTTCAAAACCCAAGCTCCTTGTTTATTATAAAGTTGACCCTGGGTAGATATTTTAATATTTCTAAGTCCTTGCATTAGATGATAACATATTTAATGTATTATAGCATTGTCATATAATTCTACTATTATGCTATATTGTGTGTGTGTGTGTGTGTGTAATTTGAGTCTTATGACCTGGCCTGTGCTAGTTCTGATTTATACTACAGGAGTATCAACAGGGTCCCCGTTTTCAGGGAAACACTCATGAGACAGTTAAATAACAAAGCAAGGCGCCATGTGATTAGATGCCAAGATGAATGACAGCAATAGTAAATGCTCTAACAACACCTTCTGGTGTCATCAGCTCCTTGACCTAAATTTTCCCCACTCCCAATGACTCCCTGATGGTGAATTACATTCTAGATGAAACTGCATCCATTATATCGCTCTACCAATGTTCCATTACAGCTTAAGTTGTCCACACTCTTGTGTCTTAAATATTCCATAATTGAGTACCTCATTATATGCAGTGCTGCACATGACTGATCTTGTTCTTTTATGTCAACTTTTAAAAATTCAAATGCCACATAACACAGAATAATGCAGAGTTTACAAGTGTACAAAGTGAATACACCATGTGCTCAGCATTCCGATGGAGAAACTATAACCTGATCACCCCCCCCCCCCATGCTGTTGTCTTGTCACTTCTAAGAGCAAAGAATAATTTTACTTGGTTTTGAACATTAGATAAATGGAGTCATGTGTTATGTACTCTTTTGTATCTGGTTTCTTTCATTCAACATTATGTTCATGAGATTTGCCCTTGCCTCTGCATGTGGATTGCTCATTTTCATTGCTGTAGAATAGCGCATTGTGGGATTATATGTATCCCTTCTCTCGATTGGATGTGTGGTTGTTTCCGGTATAGGGCTAGTACAAATAATACTGCAGTGAATACTGTAGTCACGTCTTCTGGTGAGCAAATGCACGCATGGGTGTTGCATGCTTGTCTTGGAGCAGGATTGCTGAATCATGATGTAGCAGCTGTTCAGCTCTAGTGGGTAGCGTTCCAGAATGGCTGTACTGACACACTTCCACCACCAGTGGGGCGGAGTTCCACTTGCTCCACAACCTGCCAAAACTTGGTGTCGTTTGTTCATCTCTTTTCCTCTCTCAGCTGTTCTGGTGGGTGTGTTTCAGTGTAATATTTTTCCTCCTGTGGTAAAATACACATAGCATTAAAATATACCATTTTTAATTGGCATTAAGTACATTCACACTGCTGTGCAATCATCACCTCCACCTCTCTCCAGAATATTTTTCATTTTCCCAAAATGCAGCTCTGTATCAATTAAACATAAATGCCCCATTTCCAATCTCTGCCCTCACCCTTGGCAGCCATCATTCTACTTTCTGTCTCTATGAATTTGACTACTCCAAATACCTCATATAAGAAGGCTGGTACAGTATTTGCTCTTTTGTGACTGGCTTATTTCAGTTACGATAACCTATATCAAGTCTCCCCATGTTGTAGCAGGCATCGGAATGTCCTTCCTTTTCAAGGCTGAATAATACTCCATTGTATGTATATACCACAATCCCTCCGTGCATCCTTCACTTTCAGTTTGCATTTGTCTGATAACTTTGCATTTCCCTTGAGCACCTTTTGTATGACCATTGGCTATTTGGATGTCTTTTTTTAGAAGTGTCTGCTCAAGTCTTGTGCCCAATTTTCTATTGGATTGTCTGCCTTTTTCTTATTGATTTTTAGGACATCTTTTTCTATTCCAGATATGAGTCTTTGTTGAATATATGAGTTGCAAGTACCTTCTAAATCTGTGGCTTGCCTTTCACTCCTTAAGAACACATTTGGATACAAATAGAAGTTCTTAGTGAATGTAGTCACATTTATTCCTATCATTTGTTTAGAGTTGGCATTTTATGTGTTCTAGTGAAAGAAAATGCTGCCCGTGAGGATATTCAGCAGGCTTTTCTCCCAAAAGCTTGATCATATTGCCTGTCACCTAATGTGACTGCCTGTTCAATCGGGTGTCATTTTTTTAATCCTAGGTCAGCTGCGTGCTTGCCTTGCAGACCTAGGTTTGGGCAGCACTGCAGTGAGACCGGGTTAACTCGTGGGCCAGTTATAACGGGCCAGGTGATGTGGGTGCAGGTGCTCCTTGCTGGAGCTTCACATTTGTTTTTCTGAGGAGTTGCATGTAAGGTACATGTAATAAATTTGGCCATGTTATAAATGTCGAGTCTGACTTTCCAGACATTCCCACCAAAGTTTAGGCGATATTTTCCAACCTGACTCTGCTTTACAGACTTACTACATTAACTCTGTCTCTTCTTCCTTCTGCCTGATGCCCAAGGTGCACTTGAAAGCTTACAGCTACAGTGCAGCCACCCGCTTCCTGGAACACTGTGCACTTCTGTCCCCGTCGCTGTGGCTGTGTACTAGTATTTATCAAAAGTCACGTGTGTTTACTGTTCTTATTTGTAATTACATAATTTTGATTCTGTGTCATGAGCATGAAGAAGGTTCTGAAAAAACGAAGTCAAATGTGTTGGGAAGAGTCCATGAAGATGAGTTGCTAATAAAATTGCTGTTGAATTCCATGTGAGAGGAAAAACAAAATCGTGGGGGAGGGTTAGATCATAAATCTTTCAAAAGATTCTGAATTGGGATTGTTTTGTAAATATCTGTTTGCTCCACTATAGAGAAATGTGAATTAGAGACCAGAGCTAATCTATTACTTATGAGAGAAAGTGCACAAAGACAAGACCTTGGCCTTGTGTTACTGGCCCGGGGGTATACATATATGTCTTCAGATAAATGTTTGAAGTTGGAATGTATGGTGTTAAAATGTTTAAAGTATATCTAATTTTAATATGATTCTCTGTTTGAATTGACATTTTATTAAGTAAGCACTGTTTAGCACTATTTATTCATCACAAATAAAAGGGCAGAGGGAAATTAACTGCCCCCCGCCAACACACACACAAACACACACTCTCTCTCTCAGTTGGCCTCAAGCTAGACACTTCTTTGAAGTACTGTTTTGTGTTATTTTTTTAAAAATAACAATATTAATACTTCAAAATTTGCATTCTGCTCCATGTTTAAAATAAAATTGTTTTTCATTTCTAAAATTCCCCTCCTCCCCCCCAAAAAAGAAATCACCTTCTCCTAATGTAGCTGCCAGATCAGTGCTATTGGGATCCATCCTGATCTTTAAGGAGGGCCTTCCTGGGCCCTGGAGCTGACACCCAGCTTGCCTGCACCTTGTTTGCGTGCCTACTGATGATGGGTGTTTGGGCCGTGTCCATCCCCGGGGTGTGAACATGTGTATTTGTGGTGATGCAGGTGCAGCCCGTAGATGTGGGAGACTGGCTGTTCCAGAAGCTGAGCGCTGCTCTGTTCGGGAGCCAGCCTGTGCCCTGCATCTCAGGCTGGATTCTTGACTGAAGCTGAGAGGCACCAGACTGAGCATGCCTTTCCTGCCAAGGACAGGATGGTGACACACTGGAGAAAGGCTGTTACCCCACCCCAGCCTGCCGTCTTCCAAGGGCCTCAATTGGGGGTATTCAGTTGCTCCCAAGGTGGTGGGGTTAGGAGGTTATTTTCTTTGTAAATTGTGTTCATTCATTCAATTGGCCTCCACTCCCTGGTATAAGAACAGCAACCAATGCCCCAGGCCATGGTGCTGGGAAAGTACTTAGAAAGTGAGGGGGAAACCTTTTGGGCCGGCACCCACATAGTTTTGAAACACCCGAGGCAGATCAGCCTGAGTCACTGCCTTGGTGGCAATGGCCCAAGCCAGGAATCATTCAGTAGTGCCTCTCTGCTCAGCGTGGGTCGGTCGGTTATTCTCCTCCAGTGCTTTCTCTTCCTTTACTGAGCGAAGGCCCCGGGAAGCCCAGCTCAAAGGCGTTGACTTGCACGCCCCCGTGTGGCCTTGGTGGATGCATTTAGAAAACGCAGCAAGTTTTTCCTTACACCAAGGTTAGAGAATGCAGCCAGCAGCCTGCAGCCCGGCACCCACCCATTAAAAAGCAGATATTTTGCATGATTTTTGATTGGTTATTGCTATTATTTCTTTTTAAAATTTTAATTTTTATTGTTATTATTTCTTAACCATGAAGCATCCTAAGGCCTTGTTCAACTTCAGTTGTGAGGCCTGGTTTGGGGGGCCCACGGATTTTCTGTGGGTGTAGGGTATGCCCCCTCCCAGTTTTGGGAGACTTCCTCTAACCCACTGCCTCTTACAGGTTTGTGTTTCTATTTAAAGGGGCAGGGACAAACGCTGTCCTTCTGCCCGTCCTGCTCACACTCTCAGGCTACAACTAGCAGGCGTTTGCCAAACACCAGCTAGGGCTGTGCACTGAATCTCCAGCTTGGAGACCAGGGCCTGGTGTGGATGCGAGGCTGCCAGTGCTTGTATCTTGAACTCAACAGTTGCTCGGACCTCTATTATAGGCCCTACAGGCAGTGATATGAGAGAGGAGATGTACTCCCTAGGGGATGAGCAGGGTAACCCCCATTTGGGAAGAAAAAATTGATTTCCACCCATATATTTTTTTTTATCTACTCCTTTAAAATGTTTCCTTTGTGTGTAGTTTTATAATTGTAAAATTATAAATAATTTTAATAATTCTTAAATAAGAATACCTGATCAGGGGGTTATAGCAGATGCTTTGGTGCTGCAGCCATAGCCATATCCCTTGGCCCACCCCGGAAGTCCCCCACAGAATGCTCCTCTGACTTCCTGTGTCTCTCTGCCTGAGGGTGACCTAAGCCTCAGTGTTATGGGGTGGGGACTAAAACCTGGTGGGCCTGGATTTAAGAAAACTCCTCTTAGGTATCCATCATCATTCTAATAACAACTACTATTATTAAGTGCCTACTATGTGCCTGATAGTTTATAATGATTGCATTCTAGGTCACACTAACTCTGGAAGGCAGATGATATTATCCCTTATTTTAGAGACGAGAAAACCGAGGCTCTGCAGGTGGCCTCGGGGTCTGGGGGCAGAACACAGGTCTCCATGTACCAGGTCCTCTCATCCTACTCACTAGCTTCTCTCCAGTGAGGGCGAGCTCTGCTTTCCTCACTGTTAGTGTCACTTAGAGGGCCCAGCCCCCGGATCTCAGTTGCCCCTCTTCCCTCCCACCTCTTCTCTCTGCCCTGCTCCCATTTCTCTTGTATTCTTAAGAGCCAGTGTGGGCCCAGAATCAAAGAGCTGTAACTCCCCCCTAACTATCCGCTCAGGAGGAATCAGTAGCGTGCCCTCCTCAGGGCAGGCCGAGGGGTGATGTATAGCCCCTTGGGGAGGTTTTACAAATGTAGAAGCCAGTGTACTTGGCGTGGCTGAAGGCAGTGCGGTCTAGCAACTCAGTGCCTCTTGTGGGCTTTTGAGACTAGGGTGGCATGTAGTTCACCCTCCAGGAGAGGACACGAGGGACAGGGGAAGGTAGCACTATTCATAATTATTTTGGGAAAACAGGCAAAATCCAGGACTCTCTTGGGCAAATCAGAATCTGCACCCTCCCTACCTACTCTGTAAATGTCCCGGCACTTCCCACCTGGCTTCCTTGATTGACCTTTGGGGCTCCTTCGACATTGATTACCTACCCTTCTCACCCCTGCCAGTCCCTTGTGGCAGCTGTTTATTCAGTTAGCAGACTTTTTCTGGCCTCCAATTTGCCTTCTTTCCTAACTTACAGACCCCTTCTCTTTTGCCTAAACGTTGCCTTTTCCTGATTAATTGACCATAACTAGTATCATGCCTTATTCAGCAACTTTCAGAACAAAAAGTACAGACATACAAATTTGCTTACACTTGCAAAATTGTGCTGACTTTCTTTCTCACTCATTTACAAATCTCAGAAACATTGGCTCTATTTGTGATGTGTTCCAACTCTAAACCTCTGAGGGCAGAGGCCGGTATTCTCACCCAGTCAGGCGTGGTGGGCACCTGGTTCTAACTCCCTCTGGCACCTTTGGCTCTCTGCCCTCTTGCAGTTCTGTGGCTGAGTCAGCACTCAGGAATCCAGTGCAGTAGGCTAATTCCCACTGGCTCCAACCTCATCCAACCCCACCATCCCAGTGAAATCCAGCTCAGAGAACCCTGCCAGGGTGGAGGAGGTGCCAGGGTGGAGGAGGTGCAGGACTGTCACTCTCTGAGTTATTTCCCTTCCTGGAAAATGTAAAAACACAAGCACAGACCTCTTTCTATACATTGTTCTCTTCTGAGCCTCATTCCTACAGTCACTGCGAGTCTCCAGTGAAATAATGGGTATTGATATGTTTGGGGAAAGAGAAATTTGATACAAGTGTGAAATGTTATTAATTAAACATTTAAAAATATACATATTTTAAAAATTTATTTCAGAGAGGAAGGGAGAAGGGAGAGAGAGATAGGAACATCAGTGATGAGAGAGAATCACTGATCGGCCACCTCCTGCATGCCCTGCACTGGGGATTGAGCCCACAACCTGGTTATGTGCCCTGACACGGAATTGAATAGTGACCTCCTGGTTCATAGGTTGATGCTCAACCACTGAGCAACACTGGCCAGGCAATTAATTAAACATCTTAAGAGTTTATCTTGCTAGCACCCCAATAGTGACAGACCAGAGACAGGCTGGTATAAAACCAGCACCAGCACCAGTACCAGCACCTTCCTCGGGGTTCGCCATTTCATTCCCTACTCAGCCCTGCTCACGTCAGGTGGGCAGGCCTTGGAGCTGACCTTTTGGCTGCCCTGCCATATTTTACACCACACTCCCCTGTGGAGCAGAATCTGGGCACTCTTTCACTAGATTACGAAGGCTTTCAGAGAGATACTCTCACTCCCATGTCATTAACAAAAAATGCAATGAATTAAAAATGTTATCCTTAAGTGATTCCAGCAGCTGTTAGCTAATGCACTTTGAAGGCACGCTTGTAAATTGTTGTGGGAATCTGCTGTCATTTCTGAGATGTGGTGTAACCCAGCCCCTCACCATGCTGGGCTGGCCATGTACTGCCAGCAGGTATATTCAGGGGAGATGAGCATACCTCCCCTCTACATAGTCTCTGACAGTCTCCTTGCTTGCTTGATTTCATGTTTTAGAACTCATGTCTGTGTCTTCCCAGCTTCTTCCTTTTGTCCCTCACTTATTGGCTCCTATAAATTGGCATCAGCAATGCAAATTCGAGGTTATCCTCATGTGCAAGCAGGGTGCATATGTGTGTCTAAGAGTGGGGTGCCCTTGCGGTTCAGAGGAGTGGCCTCCAGAGTCAGTCTGCGTACAGCTACTGGGATGTGGGAAAGAAGCAATAGACCTTCCATTTGTATTTATTTTCTTACCTAGGAAATAAGAAAATGATTTCATTTTAATATTTAGTATATGGATTGCTAGTAGTAAGAGTTTATAATTTATAAAAAAAATAAACCTACATATCAAAAAGTTTTTACTGGTCTTTACAGTCAAAGATATTTGAAGACCTCTGGCTTAGCCATTCCAAGTAGGTCCAAGGAATGGAAGCAGACAACATGTCAATTAAGCAAGAGCAAAGGTGACCACTGCGTCTGGGGCAAGTCTGACACTTGTGCATGCACACTCGTGCCTTTGTACACTCATACATGCTCACACACTCACATGCTGTACTGACACACGCATCACTCCACACACACTACACGCACCTTCACTCCCACCCTCACACAAACACTCCTATTCTCACACTCACAGACACACACACTCTCAATCATACCTGCACCTTTTGCCTAATAAAGTACAATGACTGAAAACTTAATAGAAACCTATTCCCAACTAAACAGATGACTTGTATGGTAACCCAAAGCAGGGCCACATGCTCCCCAGATAGGGAGGGGAAGTGGTCGCATGGTTGATTCCTTGGAGAGCACTGGTAACCACTTGCTGGGATCAGACCTGAGCCACAGGAAGTTAGCACGTGGCATCTATTGGGTGGACACCATCAGTGCAGTCATTTGCAGACCAGGTGACCTGAGGGCAGGTGAGAGGAGAAGACATGGTCTCCAGCCTTCAGACACTTAGTATTTGCATTGAGAGGTAATGCAGACCTGTGTCAATCTAGGCTGAGAGGTATTTACAATGTGCTGGACTATGCAGTTCAGAGGAAGGAGGGCCAGGAGGGAGTGGGTCAGTGGGAGGACTTTAGGGTAGGAGCAGAATTTCAGGTGGGCCTTGAAGGATGGATAATTGAACTTAAAAAGGAGGGGGAAGGGAAGATTCAGCCAGCGCAGTTCCATCTGTCAAGGGACCAGGGACCGGCTGAGCTCAAGTCATTTATTCTGAAGTGAATAGTGGCTATTCAAGCATACACTGAGGAGCCTAGAGGGATTCTTGGTGGAAAGTTATTGACCTAGATAACCTTTAAGGTGCACTTGAGCCCTGGGGTTTTATGATGACATGACAGTCTGGATGCAGAGGTGATAAATCCACTGATTATGGGGAGGTTGTTCACTGGGATAAAAGACCCTTGTTGGTAGGGAGCTTTAGCTCTTTCACACGGATTAAAACAGGAGACCCAGGAAGGAAGCTGCTGTAATTAGCTGCAAGTTCTTTCTGAGTGGGCTCCGTCTCTCCAAAGGGCTATCGAAGCAAAATCCTGGAAGCCAAACCTAATCACTGTTCTGAATTCATTGCTTCTCCTTGAGGCATAACACCCTGGCATGGTCTAGGGGTGTGAGCACTCTTGCTTAGAAAGAGATATGTAGGGACTCGACATTAAAAACAAATATTTCTTTACTTCCTGTGTCCATCCGAGGCAGATCCTATAAGATACTGATTCTATTTCTGTTAAGTGTTGCCAGTACGAATCATTGTGCTAGTTAAGTTCCAAAGGCACCAATTAAACATTTCTGGCCCAAGACAGTGCTTATCTGGGTGCGGCCTGAGATGCCTGGAAAAAAATTACATGTGGACC
This sequence comes from Corynorhinus townsendii, assembly GCA_026230045.1. NCBI lineage: Eukaryota > Metazoa > Chordata > Mammalia > Chiroptera > Vespertilionidae > Corynorhinus > Corynorhinus townsendii. Next base: position 145,581,143 of record JAPDVU010000007.1, on the reverse strand, counting down.
AGGATAGTAACATCATTTGGTTGATGACTTCCACACTGCACAGGTGAGCAAAAGATGACAATATAGGCAACATTTCTGTTCTAGAACCCATTTAGGCGGCATCAGTGACCAAGCCCCTTGTGTATGTTATGTATGTGTCCCTTCTGAAGGAATGTGCAGCCGTCCTGATGTGAATGCACCTTGGAGCTGCCGGAAAGGGAGTCGCAGGCCCAGACACAGGGTGTGCGGTCAGTAAATTATATTGGTCTCATGATGAGGTCCTCACGACTTCACAGGAAGGATTAGGACGTGAATGGAATACCAGTTTCCCTCTTCCCTGTGTTTTGTTCCATAGGCACACTGTTTATTGATTCTGTAATTAACTCTTGGGTAAGTCATTTAACCTCTTTGAGATTTCATTATTTCAACAACAAAATGCATTATGATGCATCGTATGTATTACAATTACACACATAATTAAAGGAGTATATCTGTGCCAAAACGGTCTGTAAACTTTAGTTTTAATTAAATGTGATTTAAAAAATAAACCCAGCTGTAGCCAGTTTGGTTCAGTGGATAGAGCATCGGTCCTGGGTTCGATTCCAGTCAAGGGCATGTACCTTGGTTGCAGGCTCCTCTTTGGCCTGAGCCCTGGTCGGGGCTCATGCAGGAAGCAACCAATTGATGTGTTTCTCTCACATCGATATTTCTTTCTGTCTTTCCTTCTCTCTTTCATTCTTTCTAAAAATCAATGGAAAAATATGCTTGGGTGAGGGATAAAAAAATAAATAAAAAAATAAACCCACACCAGTCGGCTGGTGTGGCTCAGTGGTTGAGTGTCAGCCTATGAACCAGGAGGTCATGGTTCAATTCCCAGTCAGGGCACATGCCCGGGATGCGGGCTTGATCCCTAGTTGGGGGCATGCAGAAGGCAGCTGATCTATAATTCTCATCTATTTTTCTCTCCCTCTTCCTTCCTCTCTAAAGTCAATAAAATATATTAAAAAAAAAAAAAAAGTAAACCCACACATGCTCACAGGCAAGCACGGCCCAATATGCAGAGGATGCTGTCAGGAGTGAAGTAACAGCGGCCTGGCCTCCTTCACCTTCCTGTCCTCTCACCCCCACCCTCACCCCACAGGAGTTAGCTGCCCCTGCATTTCCTTTCTTTATACAATAGTTCAAAATGCTATGCAAATGCATGCGACTATTTTAATTATTACTTATTCCAGATAATCTTTCAACTTTTATAGCGTTTTCTAAATTGACAACTCATCTTTGCCAAAGAGAACAATTGCATCTTGTGGGCCAGAACACATCAGTGAAGATTCAGGAGGATTTAAGAGCTCATTTTAGGTAGTTTCCTACTTTTGAATATTGTAGGAGCTAAATTCCCTTGTAGGATGTAAATTCCTTTGGACATAATTCAGTTTACCATAAACCTGACTGTAACACTCATTCACTGTTTCTCCATTTTTAAAAAGGATTTTTTACTTACCATGTACAAAGCACTTAACTAGCCCATGAAAGATGAAAAGGTCCATAACCAGCTCCAGCCAGGAGACAGGAGGTACGGACACATCATTATAGTTCAGGGGACATGTGTGCAAAGAGGGGTCCAGGGGAAGGGCCACAGGAGTTCTCCATGAACCCCTCTACCAGGGCTTAGGAGGGCGTCCCAGGAGGAGGGGACAGTTGAACTGAGCCTTGCAGGTTAATTAGAATTTAGACATACAAGATGAGAACTAGTTTTCCTTATAGTCAAAGTCTTCAGAATTACAGAGATGAGAATGTCTTCTTTCCAGATCTCTTTTATTTTATTCTTAAATGTTTTCCAGTTCCACTATCCCAAACGCCTATGAGGAGGACAGAGGAATACAGGGTTCTCCCCAGACACCAGGATATACAAACGTGCTGAGTTGCACTATCTTGGCGTAAACTGAACCTCCCTGCCTGCTTTCTTGTGTCCTCTTTGTCAAGAGTCCCAGTTTGCAGTACGCACCAGACAGCTGCAGGGGAGGCTGTGTCTGTGTTAAGTAAACAAGGGGGAATTTGGAGTCATCGTGCAGTGAAACTGCCCTGTCCCGATCACCAGCAGAGGATTAAGCTGCTGGAGCCAGGAAGAAAAAACAAAACACACACACCAAAAAACACAGAAAAGTACTTGATCCACTCATGGTTTTACAAAGTTTGGAGGCTAAGGCACTGAGCTGTGATATAGTTTTCTCAAAAACAGAGAGTGGGGAGCCCAAGCAGGTTTGCCTCAGGGGATGGAGCGTCGGCCCATGGACTGAAGAGTCACGAATTCGATTTCTCCTGTCAAGGGCATGTACCTTGGTTGCAGGCTCAATCCCCAGCCCCCATCAGGGTGCGTGCTAGAGGCAACCAATCGATGTATCTCTCACATCGATGTTTCTCTCTGTGTCTCCCCCTTCTTCCCACTCTCTCTAAAAATCAATGAAAAATATCCTCAGGTGAGGATTAATAACAACAACAACAAAATAAAACAAAACAAAATAACAGAGAGTGGGTTGATGGGTGAGTCAGGTGTGGAGAGAATGTGGGTGTCATGGGTCAGTTCCAGTGCTCAACCACTGTGACACTCCTACAGGGCCATTCCATGCAGATTCTTGTCCAGATTCATTGATACCACAGCCTTCAAATATATATATATATATATATATATATATATATATATATATATATATATATATATATATGTAATTTTAGAGAGAAGGAGAAGAGATGGAAACATCAATGATGGAGAGAATCATTGATCGGCTGCCTCCTGCAGGCCCCATTCTGGGGATTGAGCCTGCAACCCGAGCATGTGCCCTGACCAGAATCGAACCCAGGAAATCTTCAGTCTGCAGGCCAACACTCTATCTACTGAGCCAAGCGGCTAGGGCAATACCACAGCCTTTTAGGACGGAATCACTTAGTTGGTGACTCAGTTCACCTCTCCATTCTGCTTCAATGCTCTAGTCCCATTCACTTCATTCGGACTTGTTGGCGCCACCTTTGTTCCGCACACTGTGGATGGCCTCGGGTTCCAGGCCTGCAGGGAAGGGTCCATGTCTTTTCAAGTGGGTGTCCTGATGTGTGAGCTCTGTATGGAAGTCTTGGAGCCAGTACATAAAAGACAGCTTGAGTTGGAGTGGTAGGTACACTAGTGTACACAATTGTCAAAACTCATCAGTGTGTACACTTAAGATCTATGTAAATTAATCCTCAGTTAAAAAAAGAATACCCTCAAGTGACCTTACTTGTAAATCCTTGGACATTTGGGTGGGTAAAAAGTTCCATTCACGCCTCAAACCATTTTTGATGGGTGCAGAGGAGGCCCTCAGTCAAGTGGAGACACTTGTCTCTGTGTTCCCAGCCACGCCTCTCGGTGCCCTTCTCTCAGTAATGGTTCTTCCAACCTCTCCTTCCTGAGCCTTCAGCTGCCACGGGTTCCTCCTATGAGGCAGGGAACTGACTGACACACGAATGCACTAAGACAAGGACATGTTCCGGGAAGATTTAGAGGAGGACTTAAGAGAGCCACACAACTGAAACCACAGCTGTCATGTATGACTCTGTCCTGGCATATTTTACATCTTTCCACACCTCCCCTGCAGCTGTCTGGTGCATTCTGTCATGTACTATGTGCCAGGCACTGTGCTCAGTGCTTTTCCAAATACCACTTTTAGTATTACTATTATCCTTATAGAGCTCTTAAAGGGAGGCTGTGTAACTGTCTTGCTGATAAAAGCCAGAGTTAGAATCCAGGTGTGTGACCCCAAAGCCAGGGCTCTTTGCCTCTTAAGAGGCAAGAATGACTTGCTCATGGTAGAATGTTGAGTGCTGGTGGGAAGACCATTTGGTGAGGAGTTTCTCCATCTTCTTCAATGAGACCACATGAAGGGCCACTTATGCCTATGTATGAGGCCAGCAGTGGGTGGCAGTGATGCTAAACCAAAAAAATGGAGTGGATTCAGTAATCTCCATGCATAAGTTGTCTTATGTTTATTAATGACTAGGGCTGCCATTAATAACTCATCTGCAAGGCTAGATTGATTACGAACCTGACAGAGCCCCTCCCAGGGTTTAAGATGTTGGCTGAATACCAAGCAAGAGGACCAGAGTTTGCACACCAGTAGGTTCCAGACCCACGAGACCCTTGCTCAGATCATTGGTGGCTGTGAGTCATGCTCGGTCAACCTTTGTCTAACCATGCAATAAGGCCACATGGCCTATTTGCCTTCCCATTTGTTTTCTGGTGTACTTGCCCTGAACCTATTTTTCATTTAAATTTTATGGAAATGAAATGGGTTATAAATGACCTGAGTCAGGACCTTGGAACATGCTGGCTCAGCTTTTTCCCAGGATTTTCAGGGGAAAGTGGGTATAGTGGAAACACCTGGCCAAAGGGAAGAGAAGATGAGGTCCTGGAGAACAGAGTTGTCTAATCCAAAGACATCTGCCCTCAAGCTTTCATTCAAAGAAGGTCAACAGTCCAGCCTGTATTGCTCAGTGGTTCTCAGTGGAACCAGGAGATCACAGTTAGATTCTGGTCAGGGCACATTGCCTGGGTTGCAGGCTTGATTCCCAGTAGAGGGCATTCAGGAGGCAGCTGATCAATGAATCTCTCTCATCATTGATGTTTCTATCTCTATCTCTCCCTCTCCCTTCCTCTCTGAAATATATATATTAGGATTACTATTAATATATATATATATATATATATATATATATATATATATATATATATATATTCCTTTTAAAAGAGACTCTTAAAAATAAAATAAAAGAAGAAGGTTAACAACAGTGAACGGTCTGGGAAGACACCCTGCCAGCCCACTGCACCTTAATCTTTCTGAGATCTATGCTGGTGCCCTGGGAAATAGCCAGTTGTAAGAAGTTCTTGTTGAAGTGCCGTGAAGAGATGAATTAAAGGTCAGTGGAACCAGATTGTGGTCAAGATACAAACATGATTTGCTGGGTTACTCTCCCCCTGCCTGCCTGCCTGAGGTTTCTGTGGACAGTAAGTCTAGATAAAGGTGGGTGTGACCATAGTTTTGATCAGTGCAGGATGCCACCCACCTGCAAACTTTAGCTACCACTGCCCCCAAAAGGTCCCAGCTCCTACACACCCTGGGTGTAAAGTAGTCTTGTCTTGGCCTGCAGTGATCAGGAGCTCTGAGAACTGCTGCTGATGTGGATTCAGCAACCTGTCACTGCCACCCTCTGAATTACAGACATTGGCTTTGGAGTCAGACTTGACTTGTCACTTTCTGTTGTATTGCTGTTTAACCTCTTTAAGTTTTAATTTTCTCAGCTGTAGAATTAGGGTGATGATGTTCCTTCCTTGTAAGCGGTTGTGAGGGTTAATGAGATAGTATGCTAAATCTCCTGTTACCACAGTGCACAGCAAATAGTCATCGTGCCTATTGTTACGCTGATGATGGATTCGCTTCCCCCCTCTTAGCCCTTTGAGTTGCATGGCTCCTGTAACCTTAACTCCTGTTACGGTTCAGTTTAGAAGATTCAGAGGACAGCATCCTCTCAGTCCTGCCACCCCTGGCCCTTCTCTGCCTCAATGTGTGAGAGAGAAATATCGGGGTTTAAATTGGAAATGCATTGATTTTTGAATTATTGATGTTTTAAAAAATATGTATTTTATTGATTTTTTTTACAGAGAGGAAGAGAGAGGGATAGAGAGTTAGAAACATCGATGAGAGAGAAACATCGATCAGCTGCCTCCTGCACACTCCATACTGGGGATGTGCCCGCAGCCAAGGTACATGCCCTTGACCGGAATCAAACCTGGGACCTTTCAGTCTGCAGGCCGACGCTACATCCACCAAACCAAACCGGTTAGGGCATGAATTATTGATTTTTAAAAAATGACTACATATTGAGTCGGGTTTTTAATTTCTTCCCAACTTAAATATTTTTTAAAGTTAAACACTTGCCTAAAATAAATCCTTCCAACATATGTCCCTAATAGGTATCCCAGGGAGCATAACAAAAGCGGTTTTATGCAAAGTGAATTTTTAACTAAAGGCTGAAATTATCTTTACCTTAGTTGATTTTGTTTTGTTTTAGGTTTTTGTTTTGTGTGTGTGTGTGTGTTGCCAAAAAATCAATATATTTACCAAAAACTAATGCTTATATAATAGGCATACAAACAGATCACAGCTTTATATTGATTAGGTACTTGTTCATCCTGTAATGGACATCAGCCGATCTCTGGTCTTTAGATGAGTGCATTTGATTTTTGCCTTTTCTTATAAAAAGCTTTATCTTACAATTTTCTGGCAAGATTTCAGTTATACTCACTGAGAATTCATTTTTTCCTGCTTCTCCCTTTCTAATTTTGAGGGTAGTTGATGAAGATGTCACAGCGCATTTGCATGGGGAACTCTGACTGGGTGAGGAGAAAATAAATAGCTTTCAAGGTCAATCACCAGGGTTTATTCTTGAGTTGGCCCCAGTTTCCCCAGAGACTACCAGACGGCCAAATGTCTAATAAGTAACAAGTAAAAAAAAATTACTGCAGGCCCATGGAGGGCAGAGAGAGATGGATACCCAGTGGTGGGATGCAGATCAGCATGGTGTCTGGTGTCTGCCTAGTCTCTGTTGGCTCAAGGCGAGAAGTGGTAAGGGACAAGGTGTAGCCACTGGAGGACAAGTAAGTGTGTGTGTGTGTGTGTGTAGCGGGGGCGGGGGAAGTGTCAGCGTTCCTCAAGTACTTCTGAGAACTTGGCTCCCCTGATGAAATGTCTTCAAATTACCAGGTTCATTTCTTTGACCTATCACTGCCCTGTGGGTGGCCCCAGATTTTCTGTCTGGGACCACATTCACTTGGCCCCCAGGACAGTCCCAATAGTGTCCTTGCACTTGCTCTGGTGGAGTCGATGCCTGGTCATGATTGTGAATTGTATGCCAGTCCTCTCCACAGCTTAGTCCTTACCCAGCGCCTGGGTAATGGCTCTACACCTGAGTTCTTCAAACACTGTAATGCCGTGTGGTGCTGTACTGGCTGCACCAGGTTTCCTGGGGAGGTGATTGAGATGACAGATTTTCAAGCCTCAGTCCACGGGATTCAGGACAGTTCCGGGGTCTAGTTGCACCAGCAGGTCTGAGAACCACTGCTCTGCACAGCGTCTACCCGGGGCTCCAGCGAGGAACCAGGTCCTCTAGAAACAACCTCTTGTAGACTGTTCAGTATGTAATGTTCCCAGTCACAGCCATCCACTCAGATATGTCCCTCTACCTTGCAAGCCTTTGGGTTTCCATAAATTCCCCTTAACCCTTACTTCCTCCCTGAAACTAGGTGATACTTATAGGTATGTGATCACCACACCTGTGCGAAGCCTCCTCTGGGCCCAGAAGAATGGCTCTCTAGTTGTGGGGTCACACTTTGCTGTGACCACAAGATTTGTGCTTTGCTGCCCTTAGGTTTAAAGGTCTTGCTGTCACCAGGCCAGGCTAGACCATGCAGCGCCTAACACAGTGGAGGCCCCAAATGAGCAAATGCAGCAAAGGCTGAGCGTGCTTTTTTCAGTGCACAACCTACACAACCACATGCAGCGAGCTTGGTTCTCTCGCACCTCATCATCATCTAGCCAAGCTAGATAAAGCACTAATCGGGTGGTTTTACGACTGTAAAATTTGACACCTTCAGGTAATCTAGACTCTCCAAAGAACCTTCAAATCTCAGGATGCCAGAGTTGAAAAGGACAGTAGAGTCTCAGTTGGTTTGAGTGTTGTCTTAATATGCTCTTGTGGGTTCCATCCCAGGTCCAGGCACATACAAGAAACAACCAATGAATCCATAAGTAAGTAGAGCAGCAAACCTCTTTCTCTCTCTCTCTCAAAAAAAAAGAAAAAAAAAAAGAATAATAATCATTTTTTAAAGGACATTAGAAATCACCCAGTCTGTGGGGGTCCTGTCCAGAGTACGCCAGATGTTCAAGGCCAACCTGAGCAAGGACACAGTGATTGTACTGTATCCACTATGCAGTCGTGCCTTTCTATAGCCCAAGTAATGATGTCACTATTTGGCAAGAAGCCTCTTTTGTCTAAGTTGATATAAAGATGTGTTACTGACCGGCCAGTGTGAGTCTGCTTAGTATGGATGGCTCCTGTGTTTGCTATAGTATTAGCAAGGGCAACTTTGTAAGGCTATTTTGAAGAACTGTTTTCTCTAATGGCTACTTGGTCTATAATACAGACTCTCCCATACATCCATGACTTCTCATATCTTTTCTGTCTACGGGGGTCCAGTTCCTGGCAGAGAAGGATCTGTAAATCCCACACAGTCCAATATTTCCATCACACAGATAACTGAAGCCAGGAAAGGAAAAGGATTCACCCAAGGGCACACAGCTAGATGGTGATGAGCAGGAGAACCTAGGCCCCTAACTCACAGTGATTATGCTCATTTCATGACACTGTGTGGCTCCTGGGCCTTTAAACAGGCACAGGTCATCACTGTTCTGTGTATGTAAGTGGCTCAGTACACATAAGCAACTAAAGTTTAAACTAATGAAACACCTCCTTTTGCCGAACATATTCTGAAGGAGCACAAACTATAGAATGTATTATAATATGCCCCAGAAACCCTTGTTAAGACTTCAAATTAAAGGTACACAAAACAACCTCTATTTTACATCAAAATTGCTATGTTAAAACTTTAGGCTTAACATACAGTTGAATTAAGGTATAATTATTAGCATTTACCCCCCAAAATGTAGGCACGCTTCAAAAGCGCTCACCACGCGGCTCTTTATATAGCACTTAATGTGCATTTAAAATTGGGTTTGATTGATGGCAGTCCCACTGATGGGCAGCTTTCCAAGAACATAACTTTATAGAAAAGGAAGACCACTGAAGGGGCTTTGTTTAAGCCATGACACATAACACCAATGTTCTGGTAGACAACCTGTCCCCGTTTTCAAGGAGCTTATAAACTAAGAAAACACAAAACACAGTAGCCAAAGAAAACTATAGATTACAGTAGGAGAATTTGTTTTACATTTGAATTAGATTCACCCCCAAAACTAATTGCATGGATAGAAAGGTCACCCAGCCACCATGGCTCAGTGGTTGAGCATTGACCTATGAACTGGGAGGTCACAGTTCAATTCCCGATCAGGGCACATGCCTGGGTTGTGGGCTCAATCCCCTGTGTGGGGCATGCAGGAGGCAGCCAATCAGTGACTCTCTCATCATTGATGTTTCTGTCTCCCTCTTCATCTCCCTTCTTCTCTGAAATCAATTAAAAAAAAATAGGAAGGTCAAGCCAGCTGCCTTTTTTGATGTTACTGAGTGGTGTGTGTGATAATGAAATTTCAAATAACTGATAGCTCCAAAGAAGCCCTTGACCAGTTCTCAGTGTTTAGCATTTGCATGAGATTACCTGGAAGGTACTCAGCTCCGAAACCCCTGCTTCTCCCTCATAGTCACAGAACCCAGGCAAATGCCCATTTAACACTGTGATTTTGACAGAACACACCTGGAAAATCTCAGATCAGAGGACTTGAAAACATACAGCCACCCTTGTCATTTTATCTTGGGGTAGCTGAGACCCAGGCAAGAGAAAGGGCTTACCCAGGGTTCACTTATCTGATTAGTGTCAGAGCCAAGATCTTATCCTGTTACCAGACTCCCAGTCAAGGGCACTTTTCATGTTTTTCAACATCTCGTCCCCTCTTTCGTCCTCTCCTCCTCTCCCTGAATACCGACTCCCTTTCCTTCTTTCTCTCTCTCCTCCTGGAGATACCTCCCCTGGAATACCTGTTTCTGAGTCATGCCTCAAGAACACTGAATTCAAACACTGCAATGTCACTGGCAACTGCTGAGTCAGAAGCCACGGGCTCCATCAGTGCTGTGGTCCCTCCATGCCTCTCCTGATTTTTTTTGCACCACCACCACCCACTCTTTCCATCAATGCTTCTCAATCCTGGCTGCACATTATTACCCCCTGGTGAGCTTACAGCAATACTAGTGCCTGTGCTCTGCCTCCAGAAACTGTGATTGAGTTGTCTGTGGTGGGCCCGGCCCTGGTATATTTCACTACTCTCCAGGTGAATCTCATTGAGAGCTAGTGTTGCCAGGCAATATTAGTCCCAATTTTTTTATATACCTTCTGATCCTAATTTACCAGCTGCTGTGGGAGAAGCACAGAGAGAGTCAAGTTTTCAGGGGGGTGAATGGACTCACCTAAGTCACACAAGCTACACCACCCCTCCCCTGCAGTCTTATCTAGTGTCTTTGTCTATAAGAAAAATAAGACCTGACCAGCGTGGCTCAGTTGTTGAGCATTGACTTACGAACCAGGAGGTCATGGTTTGATTCTTGGTCAGGACACATGCCTGGGTTGTGGGTTTGATCCCCGTTGTGGGGTGTGCAAGAGGCAGCTGGTCAATGATTCTCTCTCATCATAGAGATGTTTATCTCTCTCTTTCCCACCCCCTTCCTCTCTGAAAACAATAAAAATATGTTTAAAAAAAAGAAGAAAAAGAAGACATAAAGAAATGCCATTTTCTTTAGCTCTTTGTTTTTGGAGTAAAACAAATCTCCTGGCTGTGAAGATGTCCTCATGGCGCCACATGAACGGCAGAGAAAGTAAGAACACAGGCTTCTTTGGGCCAAATTCACGAGTGACTTTTGGCTAAAATCACCTGGGAAGCTGAAAATGCCCCTGGAGGGCTGTTCCCTGACCATTTAATGGCATCTCTTGAGGGTGCGGCCATGGTCTCCATGTATTTTAAAGCTCCTGTTGTGATATAGGGAGAGAGGATCAAGGTCTCTCCCTGGGAGAACAGAGGAAGAAGGGAATCATACACATAGGTTTCTCCCCCTTTTCCCAGGTGGTGAACACCCCAAATGACCACCTGAGCTGCTGAGGGGGGAAAGGGTTTCAACCTGCAGCCCCCTCACCTGGAGGCCCTCACAGAGCTGTGTTGTAATGGGGGGAGTGATGGTCTTTTTAGCTTTCTACTTCAGTGCAGGGCCCTAGTTACTTTTGGATACTTACGTATATCACTTTCAGATGATTCCGGTAAAGTGGCTAATGTGGTCTAGACCAGGGGCCGCCTACCTTTCGGACCTCACGGACGGACCACCAGTGGTCCATGGACCACCGGTTGGCAACTGCTGGCAGACAGTTCTCAAACTGTGGTCCCAGACCAGCAGCATTGACATTACCTGTAAACTAGTTAAACAAGAAATTCTCAGCCACTCCCCAAACCTGCTGAAAAGCACACTGGGGACAGGACCCAGCAGTGTGTCCCCTTCCTTCCTTCCTTCCTTCCTTCCTTCCTTCCTTCCTTCCTTCCTTCCTTCCTTCCTTCCTTCCTTCCTTCCTTCCTTCCTTCCTTCCTTCCTTCCCCTCCCTCCCTCCCTCCCTCCCTTCCTTCCTTCCTCTTTTTCATATATTTTCATTGATTTCAGAGAGGAAGGGAGTGGGAGAGATAGAAACATCAATGATGAGAGAAAATCATTGATCGACTGCCTCTTGCACATCCCACACCGGGGCTCGAGCCCATAACCTGGGCATGTGCCCTGACTGGGAATTGAGCCATGACCTCCTGGTTCATAGGTCAACACTCAACCACTGAGTCACGCCAGGTGATGTGTGTTTTAATAAGCCCTCCAAATAATTCTGAAGCATGCTGAAGTTTGAGAATCACTGTTATTTTAAGGAGGTAAAGAGTCAGAATTTAGGTCATTTAGAAAAAAAATGTTGAAGGAATTATGTTAATGGGCTTGATCTAGGTTCTTCTATGTTCTAATTCAGATTTGATAAGACATTGTGGCCATTGTCTGTCTGAAAGAAAGAAGATCCTCTTTTCCCCTTCCTTTCAGCCTTTAAAATATTTTTCTGAACTCCCTTAGCCATCACACTGTGACAGGAAATGAGATTTCCCCTGGAGAAATGAGAGGCCGGTTCTGATATCTAGGAAGGTTTTCAAGCGAGACATCAACTTCAGATAGAGCCAAGTCAGAGGTCTAATGGGCGTACATTTCAGGCTAATCGGTGGGAGCATCAGCCAGTAGGTCTGGTTAATGAGTGGTCAAGTTTCAGGTCATCCTCACTCTCAAATCTACTGTGATTCCCTCGAGCTGCACATAAGGTGGTAAGCTTTTAAAAAGATCCAAGCTTCCCCAGGGCAAGAGGAAAATCATCAGTCATGGCCCTGTTCTTCCCAAGTGGAGAAGAACTCTCCTTTGCACAGATTTGGACCAGGCTGCTAGCCCAGGCTTGGGCTCCAGAATAGGGGAAGGGTGCCTTCTTCAACACTGCACTCTTTTTTTCCACAGGAAGTTGGTTTCAAAGAACAAAAAGATATAGTGTCATATCTTTGTTTTAGTTCTTATATCTTATGCATACACATAATTTTTTAACCTCACAATTCTAATTTTCCAGTAATATATATATATATATATTTTTTTTTCTTCTTTTTTTTAAATACGTTTTTATTGATTAGAGAGAGAGACTGGAAAGGAGAGGGAGAGAAACAGTGGCTTCCTCCTGAATGCCCCCTACTGGTGATTGAGCCTGTAACCTGAGCATGTGCCCTGACCAGGAATCAAACCAGCGACCTGTTGGAGCTACCTGAATGAGCCACACTGTCCAGGGCTTCCAGTCAGATTTGATCTGGACCTTTGCTAAATGCTCTGTTTGAAGAAAGAGGATAACGTTTTTTTTTTGTTTTTTTTTAAATAGCATTATTGAACTTCCATCTTTGTAACCTTAGGATTGAGGAAGGGACTGACCTGGGAAAGAGACTAGACATTTCCTTTATGGCTATGTATTCCTGGCAGATACTCGATGGTGTGGGTCAGGATTAGGGAATACTTTAATCTGAAACTTTCTTCTTTGCTTGACTCATGCAGAGAGAAACCTTTTGTTCGAGGAGGTGGTTGGCTATGTGAGGGAGGTGGTTGGCTATGTGCGGTACCTCACATCTCCTCCTGCCTCTCAAAGTTCAGCAGGAAAATACTGGAATCAGTGTACATGGTCTGAAAGTAGGGGCTCTGGTCTTTCTGCTTTCCCCTCACGTCCCCCATCATGCTCCCTGGCGTGTGGAGTGTGGTAGGAAAGTGAGTTCTCTGTGTGAGTTTTTGTTTTCTGTTACTTTGCCAGCAGTCTGCTTTCCAAAACAACTTTCAGAACTTCTCATCAAACCCCATGTTCACTTGAAAGAAATTGGCCTCTCCCCTTCCAATCTGTTAATAATTTTTCCTCAACATTTTTTCTTCGACACCATTTAAATTTCATTTTAAAAAGTCTATAAACCACCTGTGAGAGAAATATGAACACCGTGCTCAAAATGTCTTACATGCTTTTTCCAGTTTCTACATGAGATGAAAAGGGGACTATAATGTTTACCCATGTTCTTTAACATGTGTTGTGAACTTTGGAGCCAGATGGACCTTGGTACCAAACCAGGCTCTTGCACTTAATAACTGTGCCCACTTGGGCAAGTCACTTAGGTTTTCTTAGCCCCGATCCCCTCGTTTGTATAGTGGAGATGATAATGCCAACCTTGTAGAATCCTTTGGAGAAGTCGAGAAAATATGTTCTCATCACGTGTTATACAGTAAACGGTGCCTATTATTTTTATTATTGGATTTTTTAAAAAAAAACAGATTTTATCTTCTGCTTGAGATATGCCAAGTATCCATTAGCCTTTGACTGTAACATTTCCAAAATTTATTTCCTGCCACCACTCTCCCTGAAGGCCCTACAAACCCTTTTTATGCCCCACAATTTTCCCATCTTCCCAATACAACTGCTCCAAAAAGGATCTGCAATTCATCCACACTAAACTCATAATGGCCCTCCCAGAGGATCTGCGTTCTAACAGGGGTTACAGCTTCAAGCTTAAGGAATAAAGCTAACACAGTGGAGCCAAGACCAACAGGGATCACTTTGTGTGTTTTTAGGACACCAGTATCTTTGATTTCCCAGCTCTCAGGAGCGAGGTCAGCCTACCTCACTTTAGCCATGTGGCTGGGATTCTAATATAACCTGTCCTGTCAATATTTATTCTTCCCCTCTCTCTTTCTCCATCGGCAGGATTAATGTGTAACACAAAGTAGAGGCACAATACCTAGCATCCAGGAGGCACTCAGTAAATATTTATTGAGGGAATGTACAATTCTTACAGTTAAAAACTGCTCCTTCCAATGTCTGCCCTACATCTCTCCTGCTTGGTTTACCTGTTTTCTCTTGAATTATATATCCATTGTGGTGTAGCAGATTGCTTCAAAGTTAGCAGCTTAAGACAATAATGAATATGTATTATCTCATCAAGTTGATGTTGATCAGGAATTCTACAGCTTTAGCGGGTTGGTTCTGGCCCATGGTCTCTCATGAAGTTACAGTTGGAATGTTGGTCCGGGCTGTGGTCAACGAAAGACACAGCTGGGGGCAGAGGATCCGATTCCAATGTGGCTAACACACATGGCTCACGAGTCACTGTTGACTATTGGCAGGGGGCCTCAGTTTCCCACTAGATGTATCTCTCACAGAGCTGTTTGAGTGTCCTTGTACACGGCAGCTGGCTTTCTCCAGCGCGAGTGATCCCAGAGAGAGCTAGGTGGAAACCGCAGTGTCTTTTATGACCTAGACTCAGAAGTTACACTGTCATTTCTGCAAAATCGTTCTGGTTACAGAAGCCAGCAGGTCATCTCTATTTGTTATAGGAAAGGCCCACACAAAGGAGGATACCAGGAGGCAGGAGTCATCATGGAGATTGGATACCATACCTCTCGTTCAACCCTTTCTTATTTCTCCCAGAAACCAAAATTGCTTTCTGTCTCTTTCCTCTAGATCAAGCATGTCAAACTCTGGGCCCGCAGACCACATGCCTTGTTTATTTGGCTCGTGTTAGCCTTTGAGTTTGATATGCTTGCTCTAGATCGGTGGTCGGCAAACTCATTAGTCAACAGAGCCAAATATCAACAGTACAACGATTGAAATTTCTTTTGAGAGCCAAATTTTTAAAACTTAAACCTCTTCTAATGCCACTTCTTCAAAATAGACTCACCCAGGCCGAGGTATTTTGTGGAAGAGCCACACTCAAGGGGCCAAAGAGCCGCATGTGGCTCGCGAGTCACAGTTTGCCGACCACTGCTCTAGATGGACTTCAGTTCTCTCTTTGGCATCTCATGACCTCATAGGAATAGGCAGATGCGCTCACACTTTCGACATGTGGAAGCAGTGTGCTTTGGCCAGGGACAGTGCTAATCCATCGCTAGGATTCTTGAGACTCTGAAGACTGGATGGTAAACCTTCACTTCAGCTTAACCTTTCTGCCTAGTCCCAGTTACCGCTCAAGCCAAGACTGACCAAAGGTAACTTCCCTGTATGAAGGGCCCAGATTTCCGGGTTAGGGAAGTGCCATCTTCTATATGTAAAGACACAACTCCTGGGCTGCCCTGAGGCAATAAGTTATAGGGTGAGAGCTGGATAATGTTGAGTCATACCTACTTCTTCCCCGGGGCCTTAGTGACTAAGAATATATACCTGCAAGAAGTTGGTTGAGATTTATTCAAGGCAGGGCCTGTAACCAGTCATTTTTCCCCTCTGGACAAAGATAACTTATTTGGGGAACTTGATCTCTCCACTTGTTCTTCATTGGCACTAAAATCTAAGCTAACTACATCATCCTTAAGAATCTGTGGCCTCGGAATATTTTCTTAGGTTCGTCAGAATGGAAAAATTAAGTTTTCTCCCCTCTTTGCCCTTGGAAGTTTTCATGTTCACTTTTCATGGGAGCTTATAGCTATGCAGCCCAACATTTAGCAGACGTCTTTGATGTTTTGCAGAGCTGTTACCAACATATTCTCCTCACATGGTGACTGTTCTTTCCCCAAAATTCTCATATCACCATGGAAGGTAGCTCAGGAGGAGATGGGTGTTTCTGGGGTCCTCAGAAGCAATAACTGGGAATTCATTAGGTTTCCCAGACTGCAGTGGCCCTGGCTGGGGAGAGGTGCCGGCATTGGGGGTGGGGTGGGGGGAGTGGGGTACACAACATATCTGCATGTGTGCATGTGTATGTGTGTGTGTGTGAGAGAGAGAGAGAGCGAGAGAAATCAGAGAGATCAAGTTGGATTATGGGGGTGCTTCCAGTTAATAATAAAAGCGTTATTGCTTTTGACCTTTTATCTCTCTCTTCATGTGCAGAGTTTTGGTCCCAATCTCAATGGAACAAAAATTTGTAAGAAAAAGTTTAATTCAAGCAGGTTTTGATAACGGTATAAATTCCGCAAGAGCTATGGCCATTATAGCTGTTTCTGTAGAAAGCCTTTGGCCTTGTTCACCTGTTGCTCTTCCTAGGGAAACTCCATCCCCCAGCTCCCTGCTTAGGAAGGAGGGTGGAAGGAAGGTGAGCTCACTTCTTGGTCAGTATGGACCAAAGCACTGGGGAGAGGAGGTTCTGTTAAGACAAATCCATCTGCTTCCTGAAAAGGTCTGGAGTTCATTTAGCCAATTGTCAGCCTGGACTTTGTCACTTAATAAGCATCTTCTTGCTTCATCCCCCTTGTCTTGCCATTCTTTCATCGCCTTTTATTTATTTCTTTTATCATCTTCTGATTACCTGAAATTCTCCTTTCCAGCTAATGTAACAGGAAAGACCCACCTGGTCAGCCTCATGGGAACCCTGCTCAGGACTCCAGCTCTCTCTGGGACGGGCCAGGGTCTTTCTTTTAAATTTTAACTTTAAAACATTAGTGAGAACTCAAAACCACCTTTGCAAAGAAGACGTTTGGGGAAACTGAAACGTTTGTTTGTTGTGCTATTTGGGGAAATCGTATAGCCACTTCGTGTGAGAAGCTGACTGGAGTCCAAATTAGGTAGGTGGGGGCCACTGGGCCATTAGAAGGTAGGAGTTTTAGCTCACTCGGCTCGAATCTTCCTGAACGCTGCCTGCCGTTGACTGGGTAACGTGGAGCGGCTGATGTCAGCTGCACTGGAGAGGTGTGGGCTTTCAGTAAATGACCCTCAAACCCTTTTGGCTCAGGTGCCTGTGGCATTAAGAGGCTTGTTATATCCTCTGGTTTCCCTTCAGATCATATACATCTTCTGCCTTTTACTAAAGATTTCCTTGGAGAGGAACAATTCTTGAGATTTTACCCAACTTTCTGAGGCCTTGCACTTGCAGGGCTTATTGAAAAAATAATTTTTTTTAAAGGCTTGTTATATATTTGAGGGGGGTGCCAGCCCTCACTTGGCATTGACACTCCCGCTCCCCAGGATCCCCGACTACATGTAGGAGTAGACAGACACCCTGCTGGGGTTTCTGTCACTGTTCTCCTGCAGGCATTTTGCAATACAGCATTTTAGCAACATGGACAATGGACAGAACCTGGCCTCATGGACACATGAGCTCCATAGGGCTCAGGTGCCCAAGAATTCAGCAACAGCTTCATTTCCTGTTGTATGAATCACAGGCCCATCACTGGCACCAGCAGGGACTCTGGCCCCACCCTTGGCTGGTGCCCCACTTGGCTGATTTCCCAGGCTGGGAATGCTCTTTGAGCTTTCAGCAGGTCTGCCCCGAGGGGTTTTGCTTGTGGTTTCCTTCTGGCAAGTAGTGATTTTCCTGGGCACCAGAGGCATACAGTCAAGTTTCAGTGGCTCCCAAATGTAATTTTGAATGGATGGAGGCAGGAAGGAGGGAATGAATGAGTACAGATGGGGAGGAGACAAGCAGACTTCCTGCTTAAGGAAATCCCTGCTCTCCAGTGGTGCTTCGTGTCCATGTGTGTGTGGTGGGATTGTGGGGGGGAGGGGGATGCCCTCTGCTTTCTCCCTTGGACTCTTCCTGGGTGATCATCCCATGGTCCAGCCATCACTGTGTTTTACCTCAGTTTACGCTTATTTTAATAAGTGGACAGAGCATTAGCAATGTCATGGACACAGAACAGATCATTCAGAACATGAGGAAGTGCGAGAAGAGGACGGTTTACATGAAACCTGAGCTGCTGATCCTGAAGTGCCACCAGTGCCCTCTGATTGGGTCGCACGGAAAATACCACCTGCGGACAGTTCCAGGCTCTGCTCTCAGGCTGGCAAGATACAGATCCATGGAATGATCTCTCTTGGGGAGTTCCTTGCTGTTTCCTCTTTCCTGTTTTGAACAGAAATTTTCTTTAATGTATTGTGTGAGTACAACATGTGGAACATATTCTTCGGCATCACATAAATATTTACTTAGTAGTTCAAACTGTCATGAAGCCTTTATTTCACATGAGCCTATTAGAGCCTGTTTTCCTCATGGCAAATACAAAATAAAAGGCACTGCTCCTTTGGTTTTCAGCACCTAGTTTTTAATTTTATTTTTTCCTTTTATTTATCTTGGTGTGTGTTGTGGTGTGTATGTGTGTGTGTGAGGGCGGGGGGGGGGGGGAGTGTGCCAATAAGTTCATACAATCAAACCAGAGAATTGTTGAGAGGGAGAGTTAACTCCTCAGAGGCTGCTGGGAGAGGTTCCATGTGGCTCCTGTCAGGAGCACCTCCCTCCCATCACTGTTGTCTGGAATGTCAGAGTAATTACTTGCTTTCTTAGTGGAGGCTGTCTAGTAAGGATCAAGTCCAGAATAGCTGAGAATTAAAAATTGAGAGAGTGGCCATGGTCCATCCTGGTGGCCAAGGGTCTATGCCCTGAACAGTGTCTGGTATCTAGTATCCACATAATAAACATTTTGGATGAAGATTATTTTATTCCCTTCAGAAATTCTCAACATGTATTTTTGCCTATGTTGTTTGAGTATATTTATCCTTGTCTCTTTGTTTTATGCAAATACAAACTATATACATGTCTTGGTTTTCCTTTCCCATGATTGTTTCTTGGTGGACTTAGCATATTTTGTAACCACTGCATTACATCCCATTGTGTGGATGTCCCATGAATCAGTCAGTCTCCTTTAGCCTCTCCTCTAAGTCTCTAGATGCGAGCAGGGGCTGGTGTGTGGAGAAGCAGGTGAACAGCAGCGGGAGGAGACTTCCATACATGGAGTTTTAGGCACAAGTGGGACTCAGGCTACTCTACCATCCTCGGGAGGCAAGGGTGGGAATTCTGGAACTGACATCTACTGTTTATTGGCTGTGTGACTGACCTTCACCAAATTCATTATTTAGCCTTGGAGCCTTGATTTCTTTTTCTGGAAGTTGAGAGTAATACCACCTCATGGCATTAGAGGATGAATATAAGTCACTTACATATCTCATGTATATGGAACAATACCTGATGGGCATGCAATAGAACCTCATGTATATCTAATAATGTCTCATGAATATGCAATAACACCTCATGGGCATGCAGTCGTGCCTCATGTATATGTAATAATAGCTCATGAGTATGTAACAGTTTTCTCATGTAATGGAACAGAACCTCATGTATATGGAACAGTACCTCATGTGTATGGAATAGCACTTCATGGGTATAAGATGCTTAGAATGGCATTCAGCACATGGCAAGGGCCCCACAGTGGTAGTTGTTATTTTTCAGCTTCTGAAAAATATCCAAGGTTTGACCGCTAGTTAGACAAAAATACTAGGGTGATTGAATGTTTTCTTCATGATGTGGAATTACCTGCCTTGAGGGCTGGATTCATTATTTGCGTGGGTTAGCCTTCTGAGGAGGTCCCCAGCCTTTCCTCAAACTAGTCACATTTCTTCCTGCGCTTGGCCTGGTGCTGAGTCAGGGTTCCTTGCCCAGCCCAGTCTTCCTGACAGTTTTCCAAATCTGGAGATGGAATCTGTTTTTCTAAAGTCCCTCATGGGGTTGGGGGAGAGAATGCTGACTCTCTGTTTTACTCACAGTGGCAGATGTGGAACATCTGGAGGCAGCTGGGCCCCAGCAGGGTGGGGGCAACAAGGGCTATCAGTAGGTTTTGCAGAGTGGGGTGCGGCTGTTTCACTCTTCCTCAGTAATGAGGTGTCATGCTGCTTCAGGAAGAGAGAAAGAAGTGTACCAGCTTGGGGTTCAGGCAGAGCCTTTACATTACCCACTCTTGATAGATAAAAAAGAAAAAAACAGGCTCAAAGAGATGAAATGACTTGTTGGAGGACATAATGCAAGCTGGGGCAGACAGTCTCCTAGCACGGAGTTCAACCATACTGGCAGAAAGAGGTCAAAAAGGGGAAGTAAAAAAAATAAATAAATAAAGATGACCCCAAAGCATACTTGCTTGAGGGAAGGGCCCTGTGTGCCCTGAGCATCAAAAGTCAGTGACCGTCCTACAGTGAGGAATGACAGCAGTGCCCAGGGATGGCGGGTCATGCACATTGGTCAGTGTGGTGAAGGGTCTTGGGTCTGGCAGTCTTCTTCATAGACCCTGGAATGAAGTGCAGTCATCCAGGGTGCATTAGTCTGGGCCGATGAGAAATTCCCTGGTGGATATTTCTAACCCACAAGGCATCCAGAGAGCACTGAGATTAAGGGTGCCCTTGACCTCATGTGTTCAGTCTGTCCTTGGCTCCCTTTCTGTGCAGGAGCTGAGGCAGGGTAAAGGAACTAATGGCAGTGTCGTGAGACCTTCAGTAATTAGGCTGGAAGAAAAAGTGGTGTTAGGTTTGGCACTGGGGCTGCCACTCCTTCTGTCTGTGAGTGAGTGCTCCCTGGTCATGTCTGAGAGGTCTCTGCCCAAGAAAAGGGGCAGGTGAGTTTCGGTCAACAGAACACTAACTGTAAGGTGTGGGTTCTTTTTGCTGCTCCTGCCACCTGCATGCAACCTGTCAGAGTCTTCTGAGCATGGGTGCTGTACGATAATTCATTGGTTTAGAAGCTCCAGGAGTTTGAAGTTCATAGATGAATCAGACCAAGCAGACACGTGCCTGGAATGTTGTGGGAGGCTGGGGTTACTGAGGATCTCGTAGCTGCTTCAGATGACGTCTCTGCTTCGCTTTATGCCTCTGTGAATTCTTGTCATTATATCTAACCAGCCAAGAACTTCATTTCTGCACAGTTTCACAAGTTATCCATCTTGGTGTGGAGCCCCACCCTGACTCAAGATCACCCCTTCTACTATGTGGCAGATGCAGACATTAAACAAGGATCCAGAAAGGGTCCTCTGGGAGGAAAGCCAGCTTTGGTTTTGCCTCAGAGGCTGCAGCCAGTGATTGGTCACACCAGGTGGGCATGGCTGAAGGCGTCCAGTGACAGCAGTGAGCATTCTTCAGAGTGAGGCACAGGTATAGGGGGCAGAGCATGGTTATATGGGACAGATCACAGCTGTAGGGAGCAGATGGGGGTGATTCTTCACTCTAGAACCTCAGGCATCTGGGAAGCTGATGACATGTGTCCTGTCTGTCCTGCTTTCCACAGCAACTTTTGGTGTCTTCTCCTCCTGTTCATCCATGTAGCCCCCGACTCCTTTCCACTGCCTGGTGCTTTAAAAGTCATTAAGGAGCATTAGAGAGAATTTGTCCAAATATTACAATGCATAATCCCCATCATCTTATGTTACTTTACACCTGCAAATATGTTTTACATAGGGTTGTGTTATTGTGTTTTCTATTTCTACATTTTATTACATTTCCCCATATTCTTGCATAGTATTTCCCCACCAATTTTAAATTGTTCTACATATAATGTAATTTATTAGATCATTCTTCTAATGTTAGGCAATCAGGTTCCTTCTATTTGTTGGCCAATATAGATTTGCAGTGGGGGAAGCATCAATAAGGTGTTAGTTTTTGTCTAATAATTGACTTAAAGTAAATTTCTAAGGAATTTCCAAATCAAAGGATATGAATCGCTTTGTTGTGTTTGCTGTGTATTGTAGTATTGCTTTCAGAAGATGTTATGTTACATGGCCTGTAGCGGTGAATGAATAAATCAGTTCCATAGCAGTGGATAATGCCATTTAAAAAAATTGTTTCTTTATTAGGTATTACATGTTAAATTAGTGGAATATCAAAACTGTTCTGCATTTTAAAAATTTTGAATAAGAGTGGATGTTTTTTTATTTCTTCTATACGTGGCATGTTCATGTCACTTACACAGTTACCTATAGGGGTCTTAATGTATATACATAGAAATCTCTGGTGTTCTTGTCATTTAATTGGAAACTAATTGGGAGAAAATTAACAGATTCAGATTGGGGAACATTCCATAAGACAACATCCTAGACTTTTCATAAATGTATCACAAAAAGAAGAAAAAGTTGAGAAAATGGTTCCAGGTTAAGGCGCTAAAGAGACATGGCAATTAAATGCAATGCATGAGCTCTAGTTAGCTCCTGGGTCCAACATTTTAAAGCCACAACTATAGAGGGTGTTTTGGGGACAATTAGAGAAATTTGAATTTGAACTAAATATCAGATAATGTTATGTCAGTGTTAAATTTCTGGACTCTGATATTGTGTTTGTGGAGGAGAATGTCTTTGTTCTTAGGAGATAAAGGCTGATGTATTTAGGGGTAACTTGTTACTATGCAACTTTCAAAGGGCTCAGCAAAACTATCATATTGCATATTATATATAATTACATTATAACATGTTGGAATATTAATTATTTTATAATTATAATGTGTAATACTATTATATTATGGTCATCATAAAATATATTAATATAATAATATACTATGTTATATAATATATAAATTCCTATATTAATTGAATAGTATACACACATACACATTTATAAATTAACTAGAGGGCCTGTGCACAAAATTCGCATACTCGAGGGGTAGGGATGGTCCCTCAGCCCAGCCTGCACCCTCTTGCAGTCTGGGAGCACTCAGGGGATGTCCAGCTGATGGGGGATGTCCATGGGGAGCGGGCCTAAGCCGGGAGTCAGACATCCTTAGCACTGCCGCAGAGGCGGGAGAGGCTCCCACCACCGCCGCTGTGCTTGCCAGCCGTGAGCCCAGCTTCTGGCTGAGCGGTGCTCCTCCTGTGGGAGTGCACTGACCACCAGGAGCAGCTCCTGCATTGAGCGTCTGCCCCCTGGTGGTCACTGAGCATCATAGTGACTGGTTATTCCACCTTTGGGCTGATACTGGCTCTCTGACATCCCCGAAGGGGTCCCGGATTGCAAGAGGGCACAGGCCAGGTTGAGGGACCCCACTGGTGCATGATTGGGGCCGGGAAGGGACCGCAGGAGGGCTCCAGGGAATGCCTGGCCCGTCTCGCTGGACCCCAGCAGCAAGCTAACCTACCAGTCAAAGTCTCTGCCCCCTGGTGGTCAGTGCACATCATAGCAACTGGTCAACTGTCTGCCCCCTGGTGGTCAGTGCACATCATAGCAACTGGTCGACCAGACAACTGTCTGCCCCCTGGTGGTCAGTGCATATCATAAGCGAGCAGTTGAGCAGCCTTAGCATATCATTAGCATATTATGCTTTGATTGGTTGAACGGCTGACCAGATGACCGGACACGTAGCATATTAGGCTTTTATTATATAGATTGTGTCACATTCATGCTACTATTAATTCTCTGTTTCTCTCTTTCTTATACATGCACACACACACAATTATGCCATATTGATACTACTAATTCTCCTTTCTCATACACACACACACGCATGCACGCACACATAATGCATCACCCCTACCCCTGGGAGCTGCATTTTAATAGAGACCCTTCACAGCAGTGGGAACTCTGAAGAGATCCGTTTCTATGGGTGACTCCAGAACCCAGCAGAGTCATGCTGTGAGGCCAAGGAACCCTGTGGTTTCCCTCCTCATGTGATCAGGCTGCTCCTTCTGTGTGGGGGGGGTGATGTGCACAAAGGTGCTCTGGCCAGACCCTTGGCTGCTTTGTGCAGAGGGATGCAGTATTGGGGCTATTTCCACAGCCAGGGCCCCACCCCTTTTTTGTTGCCTGTCCTGCTGCTTCGCCCACAGCGGGTGGCCAGGGGCCTCACTGAGAACATGAAGCTTGCTGTGCTCTTCCTTTCTTCCTGTTTTCCCACACCTTTGACATAAAGCCTGACTTTCGAAGTAGTCTAGATGGGCAGGAGCAACAGAACCCTGGGGGAAGTCCCGTCAGAACCTGACCTAGCAGGATTTATCCTTGGCTCCCTGTCTCACCTGCCCCCTCCCCCATCCAGGTGTCAGCGCTCTTCTCCAAGAGGTCTTTAAAGGTAAATGGAGTTAAATCAGTTGGTTGCTGTATTTACCTATTAAACCAATGTGAGCACAGGTGGCTGGTCATCTCTGTAAAAAGTTAAGAGGTAAGGCCCTCGGGGACGACTATACCTCCCCCTGACAGCAGTGCTCCCTTGAGAAAACTAGATTGCACTAATCTCCATCTTAACTGAAAATACAATTTTCCAGGATCAAAATGACTAATACACTTGCGGGATTTGTAAATTAAATTGCATCTTAAATGCATTAGGGGGCTGCCTTACTGTTTAAATACACTCCTTGGTGAATCCTTCTGTGAAAGAATTGGAAGGATGCCTTTGACAAAGAGAATTCCCATCCTCTGGCCTGGGTTGCCAGGACTGGGTTTTTTGGTTTGTTTTTGTAGGTCAGGTTTGTGGCTAGTAAGGGATACTGAAAAGATTTGTGTGTTTTTCAAAGTCGCCACATTTATTTTCCAGTTTATAAAAACAGTAGAATATTCTAAATATAGTGAAAAGTATGAGGCAGAAATGAAAATCACCTATGATTGCACAATTGAGTGATGATTACCATATTTCTGTACGTGTGTGCGCGCACGCGTCTATCAATGTCTCTCTGTGAAAACAGAACTATGTCTTCGTGTGAGAATTTGGGCAGCTGGTGTCGGCCCCTAGGCTGTGGCAGGGTAAGAGGGGGTGGCTTTCCACACCCAGAAGGAAGTCAGTGTCAGGCTTTTTGAGACTGTAAACACTAGTTGAAAAGGGAAGGCAGGCAGGCTGGGGGCCTGGAGGCAGGGGCCAAGCAGACTGGCCTGTGTCATCCCTGTCTGTGCATCCCTGAGGATGCGCTCCGGGTCCACAACGCTCCTGTTTGCTCGGAGGCTGCTTCCCCCCCTGGACATGCATGGCCGCTCTTGCCTCTCCCCCTCAGTTTTACTGCCCTCCACTCCTGCCCTCTCCGGACTGACAAGACACCCTTGCATTGGATAGCCTTTGGCTCACACATGTGATCTGCATTGCAGGGCATCTCAGTTTCAAAGAGGCTAGGGAAGGGTGATGCCTTCCCCCCCCAGGATCAACACTGTTATGCCGGGATGAGAGGGGTCGGGGGTATTAGAGGACACAGCCTTCCCAGTGCATTTTAAGCTGTGCCATGCAGGCGACCTTCCAGGGCCCGAACTAGTACTAGGAGCCGGGCAGGCCCAGAGCCTGCCTCCCCTGCCCTTGGAGAAGCCATAGCGGCTGCTCTTTTCTGAGGAGAGCTTGGGGCCTGGCTGGAGGGAGAGGGGCTGGAGGGAGAGGGGCTGTCCCTCCGAGCAGCATGTGCACAGTGAGGCACTGGCTTCTCCCCTGCTCTCTGGGTTAGAACCCGGGCTCCACCACTTCAGTGCTGTGCTAACAGGAGCAGGTCACTTACACTCTCTGTTCCTCAGTTTGCACCACCTGCAAAATGGAGTTAACAGCAGTGCCCTTCAAGTAGGCTCATTGTGGAGATTCAGTGAGTTACCACGTGTAATGCACTTAACATGCTTTGCTATAGAGTAATCTTTGATAAGGGCTAGCTATTGCCATCAGTGCTTTACTCAGCTCAGTTGCCCTAACAAAGGACCACAGATTGGGTGGCTGAAACAGCAGCCATCTCTCTCTCCCAGTTCTGAAGGCTAGAAGTCTGAGAACAAGATGCCAGCGTGATTGGGTTCCTGACTTGTAGGCGTCTACCATAGAAACTGTCTGCTTTCATAGTGTTACACTCCCCTCTTCTCTGACCCTTGGGAGAAGGCTCTTGGTGTCCTAGTCTAGGTAAGAGGCAAGAGGCAAAAGAGTCGGATTTATTAGGCTGCTACTTCTCTGAGCCAGGGGGCTGGGTGTAGAGGGAGGTCACACCACTGACTCCACAGGGCTCCATGGGGTGGGCACTGTCACCCCCAAGTGCAGAGGGCCATGCCCACAGAGGCCCGGGGCAAGGGGACACTGGCTGTCCATGGTCACACTGCTCAGAAGTTGCTGTAAGATTTGAACCCTGAGCCTTCTGACCCCACACCTTACCATACCTACCTGCTATGGGAGGAGTGGAGCAGCCACTAGGGATCGGGACGGATATTCAGGGTGCAGCTGCTGTCGGAAACTGCACAGTCTGGGCCTTCCTACCCCGTGTGGTCTCACTAGAGCTGAGCACTGAGGCTCCTCAGACCCCCGAATCCCTCCACCAGTGAAGGCTGCCCCCCACAGGCCCTCCCATTTCCAGGCACCTGAGGATGGAGCAGCTCTCCTGCATGAGGTCACTTTCTAGGTGTGCTAACCCAGACTGTTCTCTGTTCTGCTTTTTTCCTTCCCCAGCCCCTAAAGACAATGAAGAGCGCGTGTTCAGGGAGCGCATGCGGCCCAGGAAGCGGCAGGGGGCCGTCAGGCGCAGGGTCCACCAGGTCAACGGCCACAAGTTCATGGCCACCTACCTTCGGCAGCCCACCTACTGCTCCCACTGCAGGGATTTTATCTGGTAAGGCCCTCTCTCCTGGGATCATCTAGTTAATGCCTTCTTTGGGCTGAGACGTTGGGAGATTACAAACTGTAAAAAGTGTTGATGTGCTTTATTTCTTCTTTGTTTAATTGCAGAAGACTTTTCTAAAAAGCTAAGTGATTGGTGTTTGGGAGAACGAATGGAAAGAAACTATGGTTCCTGGTGACTTTGTACTTAGGATCATATCATGTATCACATTTAAGGAGTGAAGATTTTATAACCAACAATGTACTGTGATTATGGTTTCTTTAAAAAAAGAATCTTTATCCTTAGAGAGACAAACGGAATTATTTACAAGGAAAATGATATGAATCTTGGATTTGTTTTAAAAACTACTGCGGGAAGAGGGGGGAAAGGGCTAAGGGTAAAGAAGAAACAGGAGCAGCCGTGCATTGATCATTGTTGGAGCTGAGTGATGGGCCCATAAGGGTCCATCTCCCTACTTTTGTATATGTTTAAATTTGTCCATAATAAAGTTAAAAAATACTCAACTGCCAATATTGCTAATACAAAGCAGTTCTTAGTAACTGTTGTAACAGTGGTGCTGCTAGGATCCTGAGGTTTCAGAGTGAGGGAGTAGCATTGGTTGAAGTACTCAGAGAAGGCTTCTTGGAGGAGGTGGCATTTCTCCTTTCATGATGACTAGGAGTTTGATAAGCAGAGATAGGTAAGTAGTAGGCCTGTTTAGGAGGTGGAAAGGGATAAGGAGCACTGGCCTTGGGGATTGGAGGGAGACTTCATGAATACCTATCACATGCCAGATTCTCTCTCAGGCACTGGAAATATTTAATTAAATCTTCCCGGTATCCTCTGAGCTATGTATTGTGAACCCCATTCCACTAACAACAATATTGAAGCTCAGAAATTAAAGCAAGACTAGCCTACACTCCTCCAGCTGGGAAGTATCAGAGGCTGGATCCCACCTCTGGTGAGCACAACTGAAAGCTCATGCTTTTCCTGAAGCCCCACCGGCCTTTCTGGCAACCTCTCTGAGCGCTTTGAAGCTGACTAGAGCTTGCAGCGCACTTGGATCCAGTGGGGGAAGAGTGAATGAGGCCAAATTGCAGCATGGACCCAGCCGGGAAACATGTGAATTGCACTCCGGAGGACGGGGTGTCCAGGAGTGGCTCGTCTCATCCTTGTGGTGTTCCGGAACCTGTCCCGGAGGTTGGCATGGAGATCTGAGGTGACACAGTTCTGTGCAGACTCAACCCAGCGGAGGCAGAAATAGCACCCCACTCCCACCCACAGACGGCCTCCTTCCCAGGGCTGCCTTGGCCCTCCAAGCTCCGTTTTCTGTATTGTGTTTATGGATTGCATGTTTGGAGGGACGGAGGCTCTGAAAGCTGAGTCGTACAGATTCAGTTCTCCTCTGAGCCCATGGCCAACACAGAGCTCCAGGTTTCCTGAGGTGTAGCCCGAATGCCTTCTGGCTCCTCCCACCAGGCCAGGAGTTCCAGGGAGCTCCCTGACCAGTGGGTGTGGGTGTCCTGAGGTCAGGGCTCAGGCCAAGTTGATTGGCTTGTGTCCATGCTGACCCTAAACTGGCCCCAGGAGAGACTCTTCTGGGCATGAAAGGAACTTCTAATGTTGACCTTCACCCAAATGGTACACTGAACTCCCAGTCCTGGCCACAGACTAACTTGTGATCGCTGCTGGCTTCTGGAACGCCAGGGAAGTGCC
Source organism: Corynorhinus townsendii (assembly GCA_026230045.1). Lineage (NCBI taxonomy): Eukaryota > Metazoa > Chordata > Mammalia > Chiroptera > Vespertilionidae > Corynorhinus > Corynorhinus townsendii. Next base: position 145,552,877 of record JAPDVU010000007.1, on the reverse strand, counting down.
TCCAGGATTGCCCACAAGGAAGGGCTCATGCGACTCATTGAGGCCCGCAGGAGCACCAGAGTCTTGTGGCTTCCCGAGCACGGCTGGTCCCATTGGGACGGCTGTTTGTGTAGGAAACCAAGCCTGTTCACTGACCAAACCTTGCACCCCTCGCAAGCACTGAGGCTTCCCTCTGTGGCCTCTGAGGGAGTCGTTTTAGGGCAGCCTGCGAGTGGGAGGGAAATTGCACTTCTAGGTACACCAGGCGTGCATGGTGCTTTGTGGGTGGTGACCAGCAGTCGGTGGCTTGGTGTGGTTGTTGACCTACTAAAGGGTGACATTACTTACAGGGTTGTATTTTTCTTTTTAGGGGTGTCATAGGAAAGCAGGGATACCAATGTCAAGGTAAGAGGTGCTGTGTGAACTAAATCCCTGGGGGCCCACGGGCCCATCCCGATCACTAATGCTGCTAATGCTTGTGGGAGGTGTGTGCTGGGTTTGATGGCATTGAGAAGCTCTCCACAGTTTCCATTCCTGCTCCCTCTGGGAGAAGCAGGACCCAGTTTTCTCTGTCGCTGCCTGGCCATGACTCCTTCATGCACATGTGGGAGTAGATGTGGGGGGCCCCCAGGGATTTAGTCCAGGGGCCCAGGGGTCTAGCCCGTCTGCAAGTAGCACTCCCATCTTTCCTAGGAAGACACGTGCGTCAGTTAGAGGCCCCTTGAAGGTCCCTCTAGGCACCACACCAGGTTCTCTGTATCCCATCAGCTCCCTTACTCGCTCTCTCACCCTCTGGGGACACTCCCTCCCCTACATGTTTTATGCAATATCCCTGATGGTCCTTGCTGATTCTCTTTTTTGTCTCTACTCTGGAATCATTAGCTCTTACACACTGAAAATGCACTCAAAGTTATTGAACCTTCTGTTTGCAGTTAATTGACTATAAATGCAAGGTTAAGTGGTCCAGAATTGAAGGGTGAGCATGTGATGTGGTCATGTGGAGGGTTCTCTGTGGTTTGGTCTGGGAGGCCATTCCATCTCCCCACCACGCCACTGGTTGGCTTGGGTCTCACGCCTGGGGACTTGGGTAGGTCCTTTTGGGCATTGCTGTGTGTGCAAACAGTTACTGGCCTCTTCAGCCCCTCACTGCCCACCCTGCCCCGTGACACTGAAGACAGAGCTATAGACCACTTCTTGTGGAGGTAGTCAGTTGAATGGAAATGTTTATGCTTGGTATGTAAGGACACAACCAGATCAAAAGCTTAAGAACTTCTGTACCATAAAACATGCATTCTCCCACTGCACTCCTCCTGACACACCAGCCAGGCCTGACGCAATCCTGAGATGAGCAATACGCTGTCCTGTCTCTGATAGACGTACTGTGTGGAAGGGAAATGGTTTCCTGGCCTGGGCACATAGAAGCAAGAAACTTGACGGATCCTCCTGGAACTGGAGAGAACTGCTGATGCCCTTTGTATATAAATGGTCCATTCTTCTCCAGAGCATGTAGGAAACCGGGATGGCTGGGTTGGCGGAGGGCTTTGAAACCACTGCGTAAAGGGCTTTGGGTAGGATGTTACATTAAGACCTGGTGACAGAAGGGGCATTGCTCCCCTCGTCCCTTCGCCGAAGCCTGATTGAATCATGGGGTGGAACCTTCCTTCCCCCACTTGTCGCTCAGCCTCCCCATGTCTTGCTGTTTGCAGTGTGCACTTGCGTGGTCCACAAGCGATGCCATGAGCTCATCATCACGAAGTGTGCTGGATTAAAGAAACAGGAAACTCCTGACGAGGTAAATATTTGCAGCATTGAAGTCCCAGGCTTTCTTCACTGCCATCCCTGCCCTCTACTGTCTCCTCCGCGGTCCCCAAGTAAAACCTTATCTCTCTGAGATCCCATTGCTTTCTTCCTTGTGTTGATCAAAAATGAAGGGAGTTGTCCACAGCCTTCCGGCATGAGGTACAATCTACAGAATGAGCGTGGCTCAGGGTCGGATTTACGTCTGTGGAGATCTGTGCCAAGAGCTGTGTGATCCTGGAGCTCAGGCCCCCGAGGAAAACATGTATTCTTTTATACCATTATCTCATGGGAACAGTGAAGCGGCTAACTGACGTGCCAGTGGCCCCACATGCTCATAAACAGTGAGGGAGAGTCAACATTGGAGCAGGAGCTTATCTTTATGAGGTGATGGGGGAATGGAGTGGAATTAGCAAACCCCAGAAACACGTAGGAGGCGGAAATAACCTCAGTAACAACAATAGCCGACATTCATTGGGAACTTACCATGCCCTGATGTAAGCACTTTATCTTATATCATTTAGTCCCATAACAACCTTAATGTGATGGATGTTGTTATCATCTTCATTTACAACAAAGAGAATAGAAGCAAAGAGGTCAAGTTAACTTGCTCCAAGTCACACAGCTAGTATGTGAAGGAGCCACATTCAGACCCAGGAGTCTGCTCCAGAGCCTGAGCCCTTGACCACTGCACTATGTTGTCTCTTCATCTTACAAACGAATGTCAGATGGACTATTAGGGAAGTTGCTGATGGTAAAGAAGCAAGAAAATTCAATAGCAAAGCTAGGTTTCTCCTAACTGACCGTTTGGGAGAAGACTGTGAATGTCCGTATAGGGGTTATCTCAATTCACAGTAGTTGATTTCAAAGCCATGTTTTAATTCTCTGTGAAATACATACTGCATAACCATAGGCCATTAGACTTGGGGGTCAGAGACAGCTTATAATCAGATGGATTTATGATCTGGATTCCAAAAGGAGTGACTCTTGGAGTCCAACAGAGCGGCAGCAAACGGGTTGAAGGCATCAGGAGCAAAGGCCCTGGGGCAGGAAGGAGGCTTTCTTCACCTCCTTTCTCAGGGCAGTTTTCAGAGCCAAGCGAGGGCCTGCCACCTGCCATGACCATGCCTTCCGGAAAGTTCTGTAGAAGGTCCAGTGATTAGCACTCCAGGCTGCATAAGAGCTTGGCCGTGACCCTGTGTTCTGCTGTCCCTGCAGGTGGGCTCCCAGAGGTTCAGCGTCAACATGCCCCACAAGTTCAGTATCCACAACTACAAGGTCCCCACCTTCTGCGACCACTGTGGGTCCCTGCTCTGGGGCCTCTTGCGGCAGGGGCTGCAGTGTAAAGGTAAGGCGCTCCGTGCCTGCCCTCGATCCCCTGCCCCCGCGTGCTCCTGTTGTCTCCTCTTTTTAAAAATCTTTGTTTGTTCTCATAGCCTCAAAAGAAAGTTCCAGGCTTGGTGGGAGGACTGAGCACAAGCTCTTGTCAAGCCCCGTTAATTACTCTGCGATTTTGTTAAGCAGTAGCCGTGCCGACACCACACTGGCCAAGGGAACTCCACCTCCACCCGGGACCACGGGGAGGAAGGCGTGCCCTCACCTGTTAGGATAGTTAACAAGCTGGGAAGACAAGATGAGCCTATAAAAGCATAGAAATAATTTAAGGAAAAGATACATCGGAGCAGAAGGGAACAAATGTTTTTGGAGTTGGGCACTGAAATGAGTAATAGATATTTTTCTGTCACAATCCATGGTTCAGAGCCTACTCTTGGAAGGAGCCATGCTAGAACGCTGTCACATAAGACATTGTATTCATCCTTCATAGGGTCGTGATGTGGGCACTATTATCCCATGTCCCCAGTGGGGGACCTGAGGCTCTGAGACTAAGTAACTTATTGTTGTTACACAGCTTGTCAGCTCAAGTAGGGTTTGAACTTTGACTCTTGAACTTTTCTCTATTTCCTGCTCACCTGCCCGTGAGTTACCTTCTGTACAGATGGGCATGCTAAGTAACACGGGTAATAGTCCATAATATGGGACTGTGAGAACTATCTGGGGGCCCAAATAGAGTGTCCAGATCCATAAGCTAGTCCAGTCCACTCACAGAGTTGGACATCCATGAACTATTAGGCAGGAGTATTACATGGCTGTTATTTAAAAACAGTGTTGTACTGAATACATTATTAATAAATTCCCATTGTGGAAAAATTAGAAAAAAAGTAAAGTATAAGAAGGAAAACTGAGGCCATAACCAAATTGGTCATTAAAGGGATCTCAATGGGAAATTGTCAGGATTGGAAATGAGGCAATGTCTTCAGTGAGAATAGAGAGGAGGCGAATAACTTAAATGACACCGAGGAGTAATGAGTAATTTATTGGATGTGGTGACCAGGCCCAGCTGGGAGGACAGCGACACCATTTGCTGAGAGAGGGAGTACAGGAGAGGCTACCGTGCTGGAGGCAAGTATGTGGAGTTGAGTTGGGGACATGCTATCTCGATGTGCCTGTGGGAAATTTACATGGAGCTGTCCAACTTCTGGGCATTCTCATTTAAATCTGGGGGAGAAGTTTAGACCAAGCATTTCAATATCTAAGTAGTAGTTAAAGCGATAGAGTAGATGTCATCCCTGGGAGAAGTGCCTTGAGTGTGAAGAGAGAGCCTACCACCTTGGGGTTCAGGGGAAGAAGGATGAGCCAGCAAAAGCAACAGGGGGAAGGACCTCAGAGGAAGGAGGAAAGGTATGGAGAAATGGCATTGTGGAAGTCAAAAAGTAGAGAGTATTAAACAATTAACAAGGAAGCAACAGGCGGTGCCAAGAGGTTATTTAAGGTAGGAAGTGCAACGTGGGGTTGGATTTAACAACGAAGAGGTCATAGTGACTCCAGCGGGAGCTGTCTCGGTGGGATGGTGGAGATGGAGCCCAAATGCAGAGGCTGAATAGAGGATGGAGGGTGTAGCATTTTTCAGAATGTCTTGTATAATTAGGGAAAAGACGTGGGACAGGAGAGGTTAATGAGCCAGGAGGGAGAGGGGACCATTGCTACAGCAGGGGCTGAGGAGGTGTGGGCCTTGGGGGGACGATGGAGGCCCCTCCTCCCAGATGGAGGGAATGCCTCAGGGGGTGGCCTGGGTACAGATAGGTTTGCTGTGTCCCGATAAGAGTCCAGGAGGAGTGAGGGGGCAAAGTGCTCATCGACGTCCTGAATCTGTTGAGGGCATTGCAATGGAAGTAGATCTTTTTGAAGTCAAGGTGAGAAGTAGGGGTGTGGAAGGCACGAGGAGGGTGGCAAAGGCTGGAGATGGCTGTGGTGGGAACTGAGGAGAACTGGACCCAGGACAGGAGGAAGAGCCAACTGTTGCCACATCTGTTGACTTGTGTGAGGTTCCCAGACATTCCTGGCTCCCTTTCTAGGATTCTAACACCCAGCCCTGAGAGAAACAGAGCCTGCTGGCATCCTTTTTAACGTTCAGTGGCATTGTGACAAAGGAAGAGTAAGAAGATAATGGACAGTAATCTTGAATATTCATTTTTAGCAGAGGAGTGCTGAATTTTTGGAGAGTTGAATAGAGTTGCTGGGAAGCACAGAGCCCGCTTTGAATGGGACTCAGATGAGGCCATGTCTGGGTTTTAGTAAATATATTAATTATTGATCTAGCTAAGGAATTCAGATGAAAATACCATCATCTCATAAATACTGATATTTTAAGAAAGCAAACCAGACACGTGGATGTCGTTGCTAAGCTATGGGTCCCTGGATGACCCTAGAAGAGGACAGGGCCCAGAGATGGTGTATTCAACTCTGTTGGCAGGAAACACCCTCAAGCAAAGAATGGGAGAATGAAGGTGCCTAGAGCAAGGGTACCTGTTTCCCGGAGCCTAGGGGACTGTGAGGGAATCAGACCACAGGGAGACAGAATGTAAAGGCTGTTCAGAATGTAGGGCCTCCAGCAAAAGTTCACAGATCTTCCCTCTCCTGTTCTTCTATTATCCTGACTTGGCCATTTCCTCTTGCTCCTTTCCTACTCCTGTGACCCTCCCCTCCCTCTCCCTTCCCTTCCTCTCCTCTCCCCTCTCAGTAGACTTTATTTTTAGACTATTTTTAGCTTCGCAGCAGAAAGTACAGAGATTTTGTATATACCCTCTGCCTCCACATACACTGGTCTCCCCACCATCAACATCCCCCACCAGAGTGGTACATTTGTGACAATTGCTGAACCTACATTGATACATCGTGGCCATCCAATGTCCACAGTTTGCATTGGGGATCAATGGCTGGGCATTCAGTGTGCTTTGGCAAATGTATAATGATGTGTATCCACCCTTTTAGTAGCTCACACAGAGGAGTTTCATTGTCCCCACGTGCTCTGTGTTTACTTCTCTCTTTTGATCCGTTTTCAACCTCAAGTCTTTTTGCCCCTGCAGACACCTTACCTATGGAGAGGCTTATGACCAGAAGAGGCCAGCATGGGCCAGAGCAGGAGCCCCTCTTGCCTGGGTCTAAGAAAAATAAATAAAGACTTGGTGACCGCCATCATGCATGGCAGGTCGCCAGAGATTCAGCCAGCGTTTTCATCTGAGCAATGCCAGTAGCAGGCAGCTGGCCAGTCATAGTCTCTGGAAAGCTTTGAATGGTATTTCCAGTGTGATCAGGACTCCCTATTCCCTATCTGGTGACAACTGGTGCCCATGTGACCCTGTGGAGCTATCCCTCTACCCTCCTTTTCTTGTCTTCTGCTCAGGACTCTGCAGTCCGTCACTGCCAACTTCCCTTGTACAATTACACAATTTCCTGGTCATAATTTTTTATTCTCTATCTCCAAGAATGGCATGGCTGACTATAACCTGTTGTGAAATAAAACCATTGCCCTGGCTCACCCCGAAGGGCCAAATCACCCCAACACAAAGACACTTCTGTGGGCATACATAGGCCTGCCCGTCTCCTCAGGTGTGTCTCTGTCTCAGAACCTTGTCTGTTTGCTTTGGAAGGATTCCCAGCAGGCTGACCCACCTCATTGCAATCCTAGCTTTAATCTCAGCTATGAAAAGGGTGGAAACATGGAAGCCAAAATGAATGAAGGCCAGGATGACCCTGCTGCTGCTGCTGCTGAAAAATACCACCCAGCGCATAGTAGGAGCTCAATGAATATGTGTTGAAAAATTGGGTAGTGCCAGAATAATGATTTCCCTTTCAAAAGAGTCCCAGCAAGGCTGCGATGTTTCTTCCCAGGACAGTCATCATGCAAAACCAGCTGAAAATGAACACCAAGAGGCAGCCTGGAAAGAGAAGCCTTAGGGACAGCCTAGGCCTATGAGTGGCAGCCCAGCAACAGTGATGGGGTGAGGGGCGGTGGGCATTGGGGTGGTTTGTTCAGCCTAAATTACAGGTTTCTTTTGGTTCCAAGGGGCACATCCACTTTTGTCTGCTGGTTTGCAGCCTCCGGCATCACCCTCCTGCCTCCGGGAGATCCATGTGGCTGCCTGCCTCTTCTCAAGTTCCCCAGCCTCAGCCAGCTTTGCCCTCTTGTTTCCAGACTGTTTAAAAGCACTTTCAAAGTCGGTCTCATGTCATTCATTTAAACTGACGTGTCATTGGGACTTTTTTTTTTTTTTTTTTTTTTTACCTATTAAGACAACTACACAGCTTGCCCAGAAAAATAACAGTTTTTTAAAATAAAAAAGAAGTCTTCAAAGACCATGTCTATTTTGCTGACCTGCCAACCCAGGCTAATTGTTTTGTTAGGACAGAGAAGTCTAGATTTTCAACACCAGAGGGTGCCAGTGGTTAAATTATGCACACAAGCTGCCCTTAGCAATGATCTCAATGCCTGTCCTTTCTGTTGCCTAATAAAAAGGAAGAGTGGGACGTTGGTGGGTTGGTGGGCAGGTGCAGGTAAAGTGGACTGAGTGTCAAGTGTAGCTGCTGCTAAAGGGAGTAGGACAGAGAAATTAGAACAGGGTGCTGTTTGTTGCTTGGGGTACAGGCTGGGTCTGGATTTTCAGGCATCAGTTAATGGAGTCAGCACCACGGCCAGGCTGTGTGGAGCTTTCTTGTTTGCTGGTACTATCTGGGAAAGCCCCCTCCCACTATCCCCCTCATCCCCACTCCTCTGCCTCTGGCCTGTGGGCATCTTCAGCTCCACAGCTCCATGGGACTCTTGAAGTCTGGGTTGGGGGCTGGGAGGCCATATCTGAGCAGTCCCTCCCTCCAAGCCAGTGACCAAGCTATGCAAGGCCAGCAGGAGGTCTGGCTGTCCTGCCTGGTTTCATTCCAGAAAGAGGTGTGTGTGTGTGTGTGTGTGTGTGTGTGTGTGTGTGTGTGTGTGTGTGTGTGTGCGCGCGCGCGCGCGCAGTTTTAGGTTCACAGCAAAATTAAATGGAAGGCATAGAAACTTCCTCTTATACTCCCAGCCCCACACACATACAGCCTCCCCCACCATCAACATCCCCCACCAGAGTGTTACATTTGTTACAGTTGATGAACCAGCACGTCATTATCACTCCATTTACATTAGGGTTCACTCTTGGTGCTGTACATTGCATGAGTTTGGACAAATGTATAATGACGCGAATCCACCATTATAGTATCAGACAGAGTAGTTTCACTGCCCTAAAATCCTCTATGTTGCACCTATTCATCCCTGCCTTCCCCTAACCCTTGGCAGCCACTGATCTTCTTACTGTCTCTATAGTTTTACTTTTCCAGAATGTCACATAACTGGAGTAATAGAATGTACAAAATATGTTGGTTTCTTTACCTTAGAAATATGCATTTAAGCTTCCCTCATCTTTTCATGGTTTAATAGCTAATTTATTTTTAGTGTTGAATAGTATTCCTTGTATGAATTTACCCCAGTTTATTTATTCATTGACCTACTGAAGGACATTTAGGTTGCTTACAGGTTTTGGCAATTATAAATAGAACTGCTGTAAACATTCCAATGTGTGCAGGTTTTTGTGTGAAAATAAGTTTTCAACTCACTTGGGTAAATACCAGGAGTGTGATGCTGGATGGTATACTAAGATTATGTTTGGTTTTATTTTTTTAATTTTTTAAAAAATATTTTTATTGATTTCAGAGAGGAAGAGAGAGGGAGAGGTACAAACATCAATGATGAGAGAGAATCATTGATCGGCTGCTTCCTGCACACTCCCTACTGGGGATCAAGCCTGAAACCCAGGCATGTGCCCTGACCAGGAATCAAACCATGGCCTCCTGGTTCATAGGTCGATGTTCAACCACTGAGCCATGCCAGGCTGAGAGTATGTTTGGTTTTATATGACACTACCAAATTGTCTTCCAAAGTGTTTGTACCATTCCATTCCCCCCAACACTGAAGGAAAGTTCCTATTGCTCCACATCCTCACCAGCATTTGGTGTTGTCAGTGTTTTGGATTTTGGCCATTCTAATAGTTGTGTAGTGGTATCTCATTTTAATTAGCAATTTCCTAATGACATATGAACATCTTCTCATGTGCTTTTATGGCATCTGTATATTTTATTATGTGGTTTCTGCTCAGGTCTTTTGCCCATTTTTTTCAATTGGCTTGTTTTTTTCTTTCTAGTTGTTGACTTTTTAAAGTTCTTTGCCTGTTGTGGATAAATAGTTCTTTATGAGCATTAAGCATAATGTTAGTTTTAGTTTTTTGTAGATGTTATTTTTCAAATTGAGAAAGTTCTCTATGTCTTGGTTGCTGAGAGTTCATCATGAATGGGTGTTTGATTTTATCAAATGCTTTTTTCTGCATCTATTGATAGGATTATGTAATTTTTCATCTTTTGCTTGTTAATGTTAACGTTAATTGGTTTTTCAAATGTTGAACTAGCCTTGCATACCTGGGACAAATCCCATCGGATCATAATACATTGTTGGATTCAATCTGCCAAGACTTTGTTGAGGGTTTTTACCATTATGTAGAGGAAAGAATCTCGGAATTTAAAGTTATGTCAATAGAAACTTCCAAACAGGAAAAATGACAAAAGGCTGAAAAAAGGTCCTTTATCATTATCTAATGCCCTTTATAATCCCTAGTAACTTCCCTTGTTCGGAAGCCTTCTTTGTGAGAATTTACTATAGCTGCTCCTTATTTTTTTTTTTAAATTAGTGTTAGCATGGTATGTCTTTATTTATATCTTTAGTTTTAATCTGTATGTGTATTATAATTCAAGTGCATTTCTTGTAGACAACATATAGTTGGGTCTTACTTTTTGATCCATTCTGACAAGCTCTTTTAATTGGTGTATTTGAACCAGTAAGGTTTAAAGTGATTATTGATATAGTTGAATTAATAACCATGGTTTTGCTACTGTTTTTTTAATTTAATACCCCTTTTCTTTGTCCCTATTTTTGTCTTTCATTCTTTCTGCCTTTTGTGGTTTTAATCGAACATGTTTTAAGATTCCATTTTCTCTTAGCATATCAGTTATTCTTTTTTACTTATTTTAGTGGCTGCCCTAGAATTTGCAATATGCATTTACAATCCATTCCGCTTTCAAATAACACTCTATTGCTTCATGGGTAGTGGAAATAATAACAAAATAATATTAATTCTTTCCTCCCACTCCATGAATCATTGCTGTCATTTACTTCACTTATACATAAGCATATATATTTATGTACATGATATGTATAAGCACCATAATCAAATACATTGTTGCTATTATTTTTAAAACTGTTATCTATTTGAGCAATTAAGAATAAAGAAAAAGCTTTTATTTTAATGTCACTTATTCCTTGATGCTCTCCCTTTCTTTATGTGGATCTGAGGGTCTGACCTGCATCATTTTCCTTCTCTCTGATGACCTTCTTTTTAACATTTGCTGCAAGGCAGGTCTACTGGCAACAACTTCCCTATAATTTTGTCTGAGAAAGTCTTTATTTCTCCTTCACTTGTGAAAGATAATTTCACAGGGCACAAAATTCTAGGTTGATATTTTCTCTCGATACTTTAAGTATTTCTCTTCACTCTCTTCTTGCTTGCATGGCTTCTGAGAAGCGGGTGTAATTTTTATCTTCACTTTTCTATAGGTAAGGTGTTATTTCCTTTCAGCTTCTTTCACAATTATTTTTCTCCATCTTTGATTTTCTGCAGTTCATATATGATATGCCTAGGTGTAGTTTGTTGTTTGTCTTTTATTTTTGTTTTGGTAATTTATCCTGCCTGGTGTTCTCTGAGATTCCTGGATCTGTGGTTTGGTGTCTGACATTAATTCCAGGACATTTTCAGTCATTTTTGCTTCAGATATTTCTTCTGTTCCTTCTCTCCCTTTGTTCTACTATTCCCATAACATATACATTTTGTAGTTGTCCCACAGTTCCTAGGTATTCTGTTCTTTTTTTTTTTTTTAGTCATTTTTTTTCTGTTCGGAAGTTTCTATTGACATTACTTTAAATTCAGAGATTCTTTCCTCTACTAACGGCCTCCTTCATATCTGCTAGTGTTTTGCTCTCAAGCATTTCCTTTTCATTCTTTCTTAGAATTTCAATCTCTCTGCTTAACATTGCCCATTTGTTTTTACATGCTGTCTACTTTATTGATCAGAGCCCTTAGCATTTTAATTGTAGTTGTTTTAAAGATCTAGTCTGATAATCCCAGCATCCCTGGTTCTGGTTTTGATACTTGATCTGTCTCTTCAAACTGTGATTTCGCCTTTTAGTATGCCTTGTGATTTTTTTCTTGATACCGGACTTGATGTGCTGGTTAATAGGAGCTGTAGTGATGATGAGGTGTTGGGAAGGGAAAGCTCTGTGGTCCTGTGAGTAGATCTTTCTTTCATTGAGCCTGTGCCTCTGGACTGTCAACTTCATAAGTTCAGATTTTTCTCCCCTCGTAGGTGGGCAGGAAGGACAGCTAGAGCAGGCTGGTATTGGGTATTTTTCCTCCCTCAGGTCAGTTAGGATCTGATAAAACTATAATAGTTTAGGCTCTGGAGTGCCCTGGAGTATTTCAAATGGTTTCCTTTTCCCTTCTTCTGCCAGAAACGTAAGGAAATCCCCCCCCACCCCCACCCCAATATTCACTATGGGAACCTGGTAAAACTCACAAAAGACCAGGTCTGCCTAGAGTTTTTGACCCTCACACTTGTCCTCTCTGAGACTCCAGCAATTGGCCAATTTCAGTTCAGATTTTCCTACCACGGCACTGGTTTCCACAGAGGTTGCTGCTGGGAGTTTCTGTTCTGATTCACCTTAGTTGCCTGTCTCTCCCATTTTGGGGGCAGTGCTTTGCCCTGTGACCTTACTTATCTGATAAATCCAAGAAGAGTTGTAGATTTTTCAGTTTGTTCAGCTTTTTACTTGTTAGGACAGAGTGACTACTTCCAAACTCCCTACATGCTGGACTGGAAACCAGAATAGTTTGTTTTGTCCTTTGATGTCCTATACCAAGAACTAAGTGATGTAGGTCAAATGACATTCCAACATGGCCTTTGTTCTATTGAAACTGGATTTTAGGTTTGAAAGGTGCCTTGGAGGTCACCTCATTCAGTGTCCTCTCTCTCTCTCTCTCTTTTTTTAATATGTATGGTGTGGTGTTTTTGTTTTGTTTTTTTTTTGGTTCGTTTGTTTTTAGATAGAAGAAGGGAGAGGGAGAAAGAGAGAAACATCAATGAGAGAGAGAAAAACATCCATTGGCTGGCTCTTGCAGACCCCCTGCTGGGAATTGAGCTGGAAACCCTCGCATGTACTCTGACCCAGAATCTCCTCATAGTGCATGGGTCCATGCTCAACTACTGAGCCACACTAGCCAGACCAATATCCTCATTTCCAGATGACATCTTTTTTTAAAATATATTTTTATGGATTTCTGAGAGGAAGGGGGTGGGGGGGAGAGAGAGAGACATTAATAATGAGAGAGAATCATTGACCAGCCTCCTTCTGCATACCCCACACTGGGGCACAAGCCCGCAACCCAGGCATGTGCCCTGACTTGGAATTGAACTGTGACTTCCTGGTTCATAGGTCGATTCTCAACCACTGAGCCATACTGGCTGGGCTCAGATGACATTTTAATAGGCTCTATTCGGGGCACTCCTCTCTGGGTAATATTCCCACCTTTCAACAAAGTAATAGAATGGACTGTGTACATGTGACCCCTTTGGGTTTACAATTCAAGTGAACGTTGCTTAAGATAAACCAATTAAATTCTTCCACAGTCAGTGTTCTGTTCCTTGAAAGGAAGTGCAAATGTGACATTTATTTAATTGATAAACAGTGGTTATCTGTGTGTGATGGTTTGATGGATGATTTTAGTTACGTATGATGGGATGATGGGTGATTTTTATTTTTCTCTTTTTGTCTTTCTGCATTTTCCAAATCCTATCAAATGAATATGCAATACTTTAACAATCAGAAAAAAAAAGTACAGTTTTAGGCCATGAACACTGTGAAGTTTCTCTTCTGTGTCTCCTTATAGTCTGCAAGATGAACGTTCACCGGCGCTGCGAGACCAACGTAGCTCCCAACTGTGGAGTGGACGCCAGAGGAATCGCCAAAGTCCTGGCAGACCTTGGCGTCACCCCAGACAAAATCACCAACAGTGGCCAGAGGAGGAAAAAGGTAACAGGCCACTAGGTGGTGTTTCTGGAGCTCTTTGTGGGCCCGCATCTCTCTGTTGGCTTCCTGGCAGTGCCTTGGAGTGAGGTTACAAGATTGCTGGGTTTGAGACACTGTACTCAAAACAGCTTGTGCTTGAAAGGGGGAAAAAATAGAGGCCAGGCAGTAACATTAACGTCTCCTCCAGTTCCAGAAGTGGGGGGAGCCCCAAGTGTTATGTTTTTCCGGGGAACCTAGAGGAAGACTTTAGAATTTCTTCTAGAAAAAGCAGGCCAACTCTAGACAAGGAAATAGACGCATCTGCCTCCAGAACTGGCATGAAAGCAATGTCAGTGTTTAAACTTTGCCCCTACTATCACTGCGATGAGGATAAAGGGATGAAGAGCTGGAGCCACATTCTTTTCTAGGGAGCAAGCCAAGATCTGTGATAGCGCCGGCACTCGGCTGCCCGGGGGACATGGTTAATGCCCCATGACATGAAACAGCTGGGCTTTTCTTTGCAGACCAAAGCCCTGTCTCTGTCCATGTGACATTCTGAATGTCAGTAGGAAGAGATCTGTTTGCTAAAATGTTGTTTTGGTAAGTCAGGGCCCATGGATGCAAATACAGCTAAAGGGTACCCATAGCATTTGCTTTGAAGGCTCTTTTTATCCTTGGCTGCTAACCTGGAAGATGTAACGATCTTTGAAAAAGTAAGTTATGACAAAATCAGAACCAAGTTAACTGGGCAAGAAATCCTGGTGGCGGTGGGTGGACAGTGGCCATCATTTGCCCAGAGTCAGGCATTCTCCAGGTTTTCCTAGAAAAGCACATCTAGCTCTGGGTGCCTCTATCATCCTGACCCCTAAGTGTTTCTTCTAAATTTTGCCATAAAATACCTTCTGAAGGGCTCTGTGTTTCCCTTCTCATTTTAGAAGCTGCCCATGCCTTTTCCCTGGTGCCTCTCAGAAGAGCCTTCTCCCTTGAATGGGAAGGTGTGGATTGTTTTCATCTTCTTAAGCTGCTGCTTCTCTACCTTCCCAATCAACAAAGCTGTTTCTGCAAGAGTTGCAGAAATGAAGTCTATTTTAATGGTTGACTGTGAGATTCTGGGCTTCTGGTGGCTCTTCTCAGCTCTCTCTACCCCACTGGTTGAAACAGAACTTAAGTTATTGACCCAAGGCATTGAAATTGCAAGCGGAATGTCCGTACCCAGGAGTGCTAGGGCCCTGCTGAAGAGGCAGGATGTACAAACCCCTAGTGATTACAAGGCTGGACACACACACATTGATGAGCTCTAGAGAGAGACATTTTCAGAAGACATGGTTTTTTGTTTTTCCTTGCTAGAAGTAAATTGAGACAATATTTATTGTCATGAAGCATTTAAAAGAAAACTCAGTACCTGCCCTCTTCCCCATATTTACATGGGCATCGTCTGTCTATCTTGGATTTGGGGTAAGAAGCCAACAAGGAGAAATTCAGAAAGAAGTAGAGTAGAAGACAAAGGGAGTTCAGTCCTGGTATTTTTATTGCTGCAATGCCCTAATGCAAAAGCTAGAAATAAGCTAAGTGAACCAAGTATAAGCTTAAGTTTGTATAAGAGGATGGGAGACAAGTGCCCTTGGTCAGAAACTAAAAGGGCTTCTTTGCCCCTTGCAAGTAGTCAGTCCATTACCTAGAAAGGACGTGTGCACACAGATGGTAGACCAAGAGGAAAAGGGAACAGAAATGCTTGTGGTCTCTTAGTCCAAACCTCAGACTTTAATGGGAACTTAAAATGGATATGCCAACATTTGTGTAAAAACTAGAGTTCACTGGGAGTGTTCTTTTCAACTTTGCTAACAAATATCAGTGCATCCGAAAGTATTTACTGAGCCCTTAGTATGTGTATCATTTTGTATAAGTCACCAGGACGATACCAATACCATCCTACAAAAAACCTATAGTCTGCCTGAGCAGAGAGCCCCACATAATATACACATACAGATAGTATTAGCTAGAGCTGAACAAGACAATGAGTAAATGCCAATCTGGTGGTAAGACCACGTCACATTGCTTTGGATAAGGTAACTTGCATCTCTTGAATAGGCGAGGGAGATTTTAAGAAAGGGGGTATGCTTGAGTTTTGCTTTAAAAGGTCAGTTGTATTTGGGCAGAATAATAATTGAACAAACTGAAGTCTCTTGTTTTCTTCCCTTTAATTGGCAAAGAAAACCTTGAGACTGTGCTTTCAGACTATCAATTCAGAAGTGTCACTGCACCAGGAACCCCTTTGGTGCTGGGTAGGGGATCTTGAAGCTTTTGACCTCAGGGAAACTCGCCACCCTCCTTCTGATGCCTCTCTCCCCTCTCCCTCTGCCCCCTCTCTAGCTCCTTGCTGGTGCCGAGTCCCCGCAGCCCGCTTCTGGAGGCTCACCCTCTGAGGAAGACCGATCCAAGTCAGCACCCACCTCCCCTTGTGATCAGGGTGAGACCCTCGGATTTGCTTCTTTACCTCTGAGCTTGGTCATCAGAAGTTCAGAGGAGCTGAGGCCTCCCTACCCAAGAATGGCCCTGCATTCCCCAAAACAGCCAGTGGCCCTGTTGATTCATTAGCAGTTCCTTCACTCTACAAGGCTGTTTTGAGGGCAAGGCACTAAATGCCTTTCTACCTTAAATCCATTCCAGGCCTGAGTAAGAGAGGAGGAG
The DNA here is from genome assembly GCA_026230045.1 of Corynorhinus townsendii. Taxonomy (NCBI): domain Eukaryota; kingdom Metazoa; phylum Chordata; class Mammalia; order Chiroptera; family Vespertilionidae; genus Corynorhinus; species Corynorhinus townsendii. The sequence goes on along the minus strand of JAPDVU010000007.1, from coordinate 145,536,880 downwards.
CACGTGATGCTGTGGTTCTTTCTTTTCCCTGGTTCCAGAGTGCAGGAGAGGGAGGGCTTATAGCCCCTCCTCTTACCACTGGGCCCCAGTGTCTGCCTCCAGGCCTGTCAGCGTCACTCAGTTGAGTTTATCTTAATTCATCCTGACTCTAACCATCACACCCAAAACCTAAGATCAGGGCAGGAGTAAGGGGATGGGTGGGGAGGACGTCTCCTATCTTGGCCAGGGTGGGTGGGTGGGTGGGGATAGGACAAAGCTGGGGAAGAGACTACAAGAAGTGGTCAGGAAGCCATCTCTGGGCCTCACTCCTCTCTAAAGCTCAGCTCAGGCTGTCTCCTTTCTCCCCATAGGGATAAGTGTAAAGTAATCACAGGTTTCTTGTTCTGTTTTTAAATTTTTAATGTATTTTTATTGATTTCAGAGAGGAAGGGAGAGGGAGAGAGAGATAGAAACATCAGTGATGAGAGAGAATCATTGATCGACTGCCTCTTGCATGCCCCAACTGGGGATCAAGCTGGCAACCTAGGCATATGCCCTTGACTGGAAATCGAACCGTGATCTCCTGGTTCATAGGTTGATGCTCAGCCATGAGCCATGCTGGCCGGGCAGAGCTTTCTGATTCTGCAGGCAGAATGGTGAGGCTGAGTAGGGACTTAGACACTTCAAAACTACCCCTCTGGTGACCAGAACCAGACTGGGGAGGGAAGTACACATCTGCAGAGCAGGACTAATTATATTGCGTTAGAGTGCCTGGGTTTCTTGAAGTCCCTTTTGTAGTCATTATCCAAATTCTGTGTTCACACCAACTCTATGCTGGTGCTCCTTTACTGTCCCCATGTTACAGGGTGGGAAGTGGAAGGTCAGAGACTTGTAAAGATTTGGCCAAAGGTTAGTGGTAGAGGTCAGTGGATCCACACCAGTGGTGAAGGGTGAGACCATGCCCCTCCTGGCTTAGGGACCCCCACTCTCCAAGTCTGTGCCATCAAACCCGCCTCCCAGGTCATCTAATCCTGCAGATGTGACCCAGCTCTTCTTACCCAGGAGCAAATAAAACAGCTGCAGGGCAGTGTGCCAGTCCCGAGGCCACAAAATAATTGGTCTGAGTCTCTCTTTGTGCTGCTCTGCTTAACTTGCTACACATTTAGAGTGTGCATCAGTCCAAAAGAGGCTGATCCCATTTGTAAGGCATCTGATGATGCTCAGTGAGCTCTAGATGAGCAGGTATTATCCTGGACCACTGTGGATGTTTTCCTGTTTCCCTTTGAGAACTTCAAGGAGATGGGGTCCTATGGTAAAGAGACCCTAAGTAAGAGAGTGGTGACCCATTTTCTATGTGGTTCCTACCCAGTGTGCTGCCCAGCCTTGGCAGCATGCTGCCCAGCCTCTCAGGGCCTTTCTCTGTCGCCAGTTAATGCAGGTACCAGTATTACCCAGCAGGGACATGTACACAGATGAATGTGAAAACCCTCTTAGCAAGACATGGCATTATTATGAAACAGAAATAAGACACTGTTTCTCTTTGCTCCATTGTAAGAACATAGACATTTTTTTCAAGCTTCAGTATTCCTAAACACCCAAGTTCTAGCTTCCAAAATCCATTTAATAACTTGCCTTGGAAACTGAGACTTTTTGCTCTATGCTGAGACTAAAAGTTATGTTTAGTGAAGAGTATGCGATAGGAAACTACCGATTGGGTGGGGGGATATCGGAAGGCTCAGAAGCTCTCCCCATCCCTCCCCTTCTCAGGGGAGCCAAAGACCAGACCTACAAAAGACCCCAGGTTCCTTGAGTGAGCTGCCATGGGCCTCAGTCTTCTGGAAGAAGCTGAAGATCTCTTTAGGTCAAGCTCCTGGCCACTCATGCCTGATTCTGATTCCCACTCGACAGAGTCTGTGTTCCTCTTGTGTAATCCCAGTGTTACTCATGAGTGTCTTAAAATTGGATTATGCTCAAGATGCCCATATCTACAAGAGGAATGTGTATCTGGTTGAATTAATAGCTAACAATAAAGCTTCCTCAAAGAGAAAAGGTTTCAGGCTCACCCAGCGTTATCACTCCCAGGGGGGTTTGCATCACAGCCTTGCGTCCCTCCAGCCTCCCCATTGTGAAATTGTAGTGAGAATCCTGCCCCATCTGAGGTACATCTGCAGCAACTGTCCCTTTAGGGAAGCAGTTCTTTGGTCAATGATAAGCTCCTTGCTTGTTTGGTAAGTAACCTTGCATGAAATGAGTATTTAGAGTAAACCCAGCAACAAAGCCACCTAAAGTCCTTTAGAAGATAAAATAATTTTATCACCAAGATTACTGTGATGACAGTTCTCATTGAGTCGTTACTCTAATCTTCAAAGGAAACTCAAAGGTTATCCGTGGCCTTTGGAACTCTGCAAGGTTCCCGAGAAGGCTGGGATTCTTGCACTAACCAAGAACAACGGGACAGGCCACGAGCTAAAGGGACTTTCAGAGAGGCGGCCGTGGCCCAGTCTACGCTGAAGGAGTTGGTTGCTGGGCTTTGTCCTCCACTTTGCATGCCTAGGCCCTGCTGTATGTTAAGTGCCAATAAAAGTGTGTAAATGAAGGAACATAAAGGAACGCCCTACTGGATCTGTTGCTATGAAAAGCCAAAAAGAGGGTGGGGACTCATGGGGGTGAAATTCTGAGATCCGAGGGCTTGTGAGCTGTGCACTAATGCATTATCTTGTCTTCCTCGGCTCTAGAATTAAAAGAACTTGAAAACAACATCCGGAAGGCCTTGTCATTTGACAACCGCGGGGAGGAGCACAGGGCAGCAGGGGCCACCGACGGCCAGCTGGCGAGCCCTGGAGAGAACGGCGAAGTCCGGCCAGGCCAGGCCAAGCGCTTGGGCCTGGACGAGTTCAACTTCATCAAAGTGTTGGGCAAAGGCAGCTTTGGCAAGGTTTGTGGCCTGTGTGGGTAGAACTGCTGATTTTCTCTGCCCTGGGCATCTGCCCCCTCATTTGTTTGATATAAGATGAACCTTTCAGCCTGGTCTTGCTCTATTTTCCTTCCTTATTGCATGGAAGTGGTCTGAGGCCAAGCAGATAGGAACTGGGGGACGTCAGTGTGGGCCTTTTACTTCTTTGGGATTCCATGTAGCCCACTTGTCAAATGGGGATGGGAATCAAGTGATCTAATAGGTGAGAAAGCACTTTGAAAAGTTCAAATTGCTTTACGTGTGCTTGGCATTCCATTATCAATAATGGTAGCAATACTCTTCTTCCCTCCTTCAGAGAGTCATCTGAAATTCTGGTTTTAATTCATTATATAGACTTTGCAGATAAACTCCAGCATGTGTGCCCTCTGTGAACTTAGGGCTCAAAACAAGTCTTAGCACATGTTACTGTGGAAGTTAACTGTTACATAACTGACTTTTCTGGCACTTACTAAATGCTTTGTTTAACCTCTGTTTGTGCAAGAAAATGGGAGTAATCACCTCCTCTCTTGGATCAGGGTCCTCTGTCCTTGGTGCCATCCTCCCTATCCTGCTCCCCACTGTGACGGACACAGTGGTATGGAGTGTGGATGCAGAGGGTGCTCAAATTCAGCATTCATGGTCATCAGCCACCATTCTGAAGGTGGGGTGCGATGGAAAAATAATTCCTGCTCATTTTAGAAAAAAAGATGGACAGCCTGGCTGGTGTGATTGAGCGATTGAGCACTGACCTGTGAACCAGGAGGTCACCGTTCGATGTTCAGTCAGGGCATATGCCCGGGTTGCGGGCTCAGTCCTCAGTAGGTGGCATGCATGAGGCAGCCGATCAATGATTCTCTCTCAGCACTGATGTTTCTATCTTTCTCTCTCCATTCCTCTCTGAAATCAATAAAAATAATTTTTTAAAGAAAAGAGATGAACAGGCAGAGAGCCTAAGAAGCTGGTTGACATTTCAGCTATGATCTCTGCTATTCGCCTCTTCGGCTGTTCGCAAAGCCATGCCTGGGAGTGGGTGAGCATTGTTTTTTCAGGGCCTCCCGGAGTAGAGAGGCCCTGCCCTGGAGCCCAGGCACCTGCCTCTGGGACCTCCTGGGAATCACATGCCCTCACGAGTCAGGCTGTCAGTCAGGAGGCTTGCTGAGAGACAGAGCCACTCCACTCCTAGGAGAATGTCTCTGTGAGCCCCCAGGGTACAGAGCCTGGTTCCTGGCACATCTCACCTGCCCCATCTCAGTCTGAGATCAATGTTGCAGGAAGTGACTGGGTCTACTTAAACGGCAAAGGCTGAAGTAATCACATTCTTTAGAGACGGGCTAAATAAGAAGCAGAGCCCAGTCCTCTGGCCAGCATAACTCGAGGATGTGAGTAGCTTTCATTGTGAGCAAGATTCATGGGGAATGACCAGCCTCAAAGGCCTCAGGGTTCCATATGGCATGTGGGCAGGATGGGAACTCTGATGACTCTGAAGCATCAAAATTATTTCTTAGGAAAAATCACGGTCACAGTGAGCCAGTTTTAAAGAGTTTGCATTTTTGTGAGCAACTAAAAGTCTTCACATGAACATCCCGAATTCCCTCATTAAGCTTCTGAGTTACTGCTCTTCAATTCTAACATTTACCCTGGAACTGTACTGAGGAGTTAGTTATTGAATGGGAGAAAGGCTTGTCACATTTGTAGGGAAATGAGTGCAAAAATATCAAACGATAAAACAAATTTAAGAAACAGAATTGTTCATTGGTTCTCTGGAGAAGGACTCACAACTCCCGCTTTAAAGCTACAGAAGAAACCACAAAGGTAAACAAGGGCAGGTTCAACTACAAAAAGATAAATAATCCTGTTTAATATAAGAAAAGAACAGAAAATTGTAAAACACATTTAGAAAAACCTTTACAGAAAGTAAAGTGATAGTATGTTTGTGGACCAAGTGCATACAAATACGTAAGAGGAAACTGACAAATAGTTCACGCAAAAGAAATTTACTTAGAAAACAAATATTTAAAAAGTTTATTGTAAGTTAAAACAGCATCGAGGTAACATTTCACACCCATTACATGAACAACATAACTTTTTAAGTGAAGCACCCAATGTTGGTAAGTAACTGGGAAACTAAAACATGTCTCCTTTGCTAGTGGCACATTATACTGTATATCTTTTTTGAAAATCAGGAATGTGCAAATAGTTAACCCCATAATCCACTTCTACCACTCTCTATCTTGAGGACATGATCCAAAAGAAAGAAAAATATTATATGTACAAAAATATTATTTGCAATTTTTATATAGTACTTAATAATTACTTGTAACTCAAGTGTCTACTAGGAGGTAAAAGTTTAAATAACTTGTAATATATTTACTTGAATTATCAGACACCATGAGAAAGATGAAGACTGTGTAGAAAAATGCTTATGAAATACTGTCTGGTTAAAAAAAATGCTATGCTATATTTACCATACTCTTAAGTGCAAATATGACAAATGCATGTAACATATGGATAATTATTTAACAGATGTGCATTGAAGTTTTCTTTGCCCAGACACTGTATTAGAGATTAAAAGTGAGTAAGAGGTCATAGCTGTATTGGGATGGATAGTTTTTCTAGACATTTTTTAAGGCTTTGATACTATTTAAAATGATAGAAAGAAAGGAGTCTGTTTTTAAGCATTTGGTATTGACTCATGTTTCTTCTCTCCCTACGTGTATATACTGACAGGGTGGTTTTGATTGATTGCAGGTCATGTTGGCAGAGCTCAAAGGCAAAGACGAAGTATATGCTGTGAAAGTCTTAAAGAAGGACGTCATCCTTCAGGACGATGACGTGGACTGCACGATGACTGAGAAGAGGATTTTGGCTCTAGCGCGGAAACACCCGTACCTAACCCAACTCTATTGCTGCTTCCAAACCAAGGTATGCTTAGGCCGAAGCTGGTGGATCGCCATCACGGGGCAGCGCTGGGGGACCTATGGTATCTTAACTGTCCAATGATAAATCAATTATAGACCCTCTACATTCTTTCTCAAAAACCTTGTAAAGTGGAATAGATTTTACTCTTGAGAAGATCAGGGTGTATTTGAAAAGCATCCTCTTTTTTAAAGGCATGGAATTTTCCATTCAAGGTTATGCTTGTGAGGGGATGAGAGAGAGCCACAGAACTCTTTGCAGATGTATCTGGACAAAGCCGAATGACTAAGGCCAGCCAACAGGTGTGGTTAGTTCTGGCTCTGCTCTAACTTATCACTGCGCAAATCACTAAAGCTCTATGTTGTTTTCAGGGCAAATGAAAAAGAATAAAGGCCACCCTCACCACTCCTAGCTTGCATAATGTCATCGGAGGTAAAGGAGGTAAACAAGTGCTTGAAATGCCATAGGGCAATACAAATAAGTGGCATTTTAAATTTACCATGTAGGAACCTGGTTACCAGAAGGTGGCAGTAAAGAAACAAAGATAATCTGTAACTACCTCAGGGAGTCTGACCTCTGATTGAGTTGTTTCTTATTCTGAGTAAGAAAGAGAAATGCCAACATTCTTTATGAAGCTCTTATTAGGGAAAAAAAAAAAGGTCAAAGTCTTTTAGGATGCCTTACGGATTTGTAGCTCTCGGCTTCTTGCAAAGGTGAAGGCAACCTCACCTGAAACTCTTACCTGTGCCCACCTGGAGCCCAGACCATGAAGATGCCATCATGGAGAGACGGTTCCTTGCTCTTGGCACACTCTCACCCCCATGTCATTGTGAATGCCAGTCTTTCCGCTTAAAATTCAACAGTCACTCATTGTGTCACTTGGCAGGTTTTTAGTTAATTATATTATATCAAATCATTTCCTGGTGCCAGGTGTTGGAGATACATTGGTGAGCAAGGCAGAGACACTGGCTTCAGGGAACTTGTGTCTCTTTGGCACACTGTTTCCCCAAGAGTGTTTCTCGGAACCCTCCTCACTTGGGAAACTCTAAGAATGAAGGACTCTGTGGCACATACTTTGAAACGCTGTAAACCTGACTTCTCTTGGAGTATCTCAATATACACTTGCTTAAGTAAGTCCCCGAGGAGACCAGCAATGACAAAAAGTTACTTTTATGTAATCTATTATTTCGTAATTATTTGATACCTGCCATTCCAGACTGAGAACCACATCTAAAGGAATTTTTCTAATCCCTCTGATCCCTCAGAAGAAAGAAATATCCTCAGAAAATGTGGAAATCCCTTTTCTGAACAAGCACAGGACTTATATTAGCTGTCCTTGTTTTTTATGTGTGTTATGAAGTGCCAAAGGTCTGTGGGTCTGTGCATTTGTGTGTATATGTACACGCACAAAGGCCCACCATGATGCTAGAGGATCAAAGTCAACTTTCTTCTTTTCTCCACTTGAGCATAATTCTAGGTTAGTGAGAAATGTGTCCAGTATTTCTTTATCTCCCATGGTGCCTGTCCAACGGCCTCACACCTTGCAGGTGTGCACTAGCATCCCGGGAGGGGTCAGTCTAGCTGTGAGTCCCCTGTCCCTGGTGGAGCGTGGGGGTCCCTATGGAGGAGCAGCTGCCCTGCACCCCTTGGTGAATGCGTCGGGGCATGAGCATGGTGTCTTCAGTGCCAGCAGTGTTCTCCTGGTGCATTTCAGAACATCTAGGCTGGCTTCCTCATCGTGAGGCAGCTTTGCGAGCACAAAATGGTGGTAAATGACACCATGGGTTTCCTTTATGGGAAAACAATAACCAAACTGACGTGGAGATTGGGGTCTGGGTGGCTGGGGGTGAGGCTGGGGAGAGGAGAGACTTTCCTCTGTGGGTCAGAGATTTGCTAACTCTCAGGCCACTGTCCAGCAGCCACAGTTACGGGAGCAACTTTGTCCTGTGCCACCACTAGTCAGTAGAACACAACATGCCTCACTCTACAGATGTCTGTGCATCTGCTTTTCTTAAAGGGAATCATATTTAACTTCACCAAAGGACCTTCACTTACTAATTAAAGGAATGCTGTGAAGAGTCATTTTATAAACCTCCAACTGAACTTTTAGAAAATGTGACCAGTAGTCATGGTTTTAATGAATAGCTGTTATGCACCTGACTCTGAGTTCGGTGCTAGATGTGGGGTTTTCAGCAAAAAGGAAGATGATTCTCAAGTAGATGGGTTTATTAAATAAGGAACGGGAGGTATCTAATTTCCATAAGCAAGCAGAGCAGCAAACAGCATTGCATAGTTACATTCTGGGTGGGGTGTTCAAACCAGGAGGACTCGGAGGAGAGGGTGCTGGTTAGTGTCTGGAGAAGGGAAGGAGCTCAAGCCAAGCTTTGCAGAGTGGGGAGGATTGGGGTGGGAATGGGAGCTGGGTTAAGTGGCCATCGTTGGGTCTGCTTTAGTTTCACTTTTTCTGAAAAGACAGGACCATTCTTCTGAGCCACCCCAAATTGGTTTCAACCAGGACTTTGTACGTGATTAAGGAGCACAAGACCCGATTGCAATCCTAGTAAGATGTCTTGCCTTCTTGTTTAATTTAGACACACAGAGCATCAATAGTGTTAGGTCAGGTTTAATTATTTTAAGGCGAGCCTTTATTTTTCAGTTTGTAGGACCAAAACAGCCCCTATGGAAACATTCCAGAGAGATCGCACACGGCTTCTGGTTATTACATAGGTTGCTGGCGGCACTGACAATGTGTGAGATGCGGGTACCAGGTCTGGTAGGATGACTGATGGCAATGATTGTGCAAACCCATTGGCATCATTCATGAACTCAGGTAAGGTTAGTTCTGGTCACTATAGGCCATTGAATGACCAAGTTATAGTTAAAGAGGGATTTGGCCTTTTTTGTATACCAAGCCCACTTGCCCTTGGCTCATTGCACACTGATCATCCTCCATGGGATCTGGATGGGAAAAGGCCAATGGAATGGTAGCTCTCCAGGGCCAGTGAGAAAAGGCAGACAAACTAGTAAATTATGAGAACAACATTAATTTTAATCAAGTTTAAACTGGTGTTTGACTTGAGTTCCCTCTATGCTGTGTACTCTTTGGGATGCTAGAATAATTGGAAACAGCTAGGGAACGCTGCAAAATTGTATTTAATTAACTGTCAAATATATTGGATTAAAAGAAGCTAAGGGACTTCTGACTCCAGCCAAGATGGAGCAGCCTCATTTCTCTCAGGTTCTCTATCTTACAATTAAAAAACCCTAGGCATAATTCTTATTTAATAAAGGCATATACTCATCAAGACACATATAGCCATAAAGAATTACAGAAATTGTACTACCTGTTGATGTGCATGAGAAACTAAGATTTTCATGTTTAACATTGCCAGATGATTTAATGGTGTTAAATTAGTAGCATGCTTAATATTTTCATACATACACATAATAATTGGTTTTGGGTTAGAAAAAAAAAGTTTTGCCTGTAATTATTTCAATGAATGTACATGTGTTTATTGAGCATGTGATACATGTCAGACACTGTTAGATTCTGGGGCTACAACACTCAAAAGCTATTGGCTCTAAACTCATGGAGGTTACTATCGAGTGGGAGAAAGACACACAGAGTGATATTCTGTAGCACGGTAGCTCTTCTGATGGAGCCAGTTAGGGGATTCCTTTGAAGCTCTGCAGGAGGTATTTTGGAAGGCTTTCTGGAAGAGGTGGAATCTAACCTGGACCATGAAGCATGGGTAGCATTTGGAAGAGGATAAAGGCAAAGAGATGGCTGATAAGACCTATAATTTATCCCCAAATCTCATTTTCATTATTATTTTTCCAAAGCTAGAACCCTCAAGCATTCTGTGTCCTGCTTCCTCCTAGGAAATGACAATGGCTAAACAACAAGGAAGGAGAGGAGGCAGGGAGGGTATTTGCAAAATAAGGAAATTCCTGCATCTGCAAGATCAGATACTGGTTGGTAGTGAGGAGAGGGTAATACTGTGAGCCTGTTTCATTGGGCAGGGCACTTAGCTAGGCTCTGAAAGTTACGGGCTTGGTGAATCAGGCCGTAGCGGGAGGGGCAACTTCAGGAATTGCTCCTTCTGGGCTCCCATTTTCCTAGGGATAGGAAAGCCTCTGAGTGGTAGGTTTGCTTTGTTTTTGTTTTTATAGTTACAGGAAATAAAATTCTCAGGCATTTTTAGATTCTGTGTATGATCCCCATTGTGAGTCATCATCTTTCAGCTGGATCCCACAAACTCTGACTTGAATAAGTTCATCCATGACTTTTCTTCTTTCTCTCTCCCTAATTGACCCTATCCCCCACTCTTTGGCATTTCCTGGCAGGCCTGGGAAGCCAGCTCAGGGAGGTCTTTGCCTATGTGAGCCACTGCTCAGGAAACTGAGGGTGAGCTCCTGAGGAATCGCCTTGGGGCAGCCTCCCTCACTGCCCTGGGGAAATGTAAGATGGAAAAAATCCTTAAAAAGCAGCTGGAGACATTTTTAAAATGAGTTTTAGTTATCAAATATGAGCTTAGAATTCAACAGTTACTTATTTGGTTATTTGTCAGATGTTTAGTTAATTATACTAGAGGCCCGGTGCACGAAATTCATGCGTGGATAGGGTCCTTAGGCCTAGCCTGCAATCAGGGCTGATCTGTGAGGAGACCTGTGGGGTGATCGGCGGAGGGGGAGCCCCCTGCTGGCACCTGCCTTGGCAGGCCTGGAGCCACCCACTCATCGGCCCCGCCCCCGCCCCCTGTTGCTGCCAGTCACCTCCCTCTTGGCCTGGGGCCTGCAGGCTCAGGGCAACTCCTGCGTTGAGCATCTGCCCTCTGGTGGTCAGTGCGTGTCATAGCGACCAGTCATTCCACCGGTTGTTCCGCCCTTTGTTTGACTTGCATATTAGGCTTTTATTATATAGGATTATATTGGGGTAAGAACTGCTGAGGCGTGTTGACAATTCAGGGAAAACTTATAGTTTCAGGGAACTCTGATGTGTATTTTGAGCATTGAGTCTGAAGAACAGCAAACATGAAAGCAAAAACAAGTAAAGAATTAGGCCTTTGGTAGATTTTTGTTAAAAAAAAAAAAAAAAAGAGTTCATTATGTCAGGTTAAATCTATAAGAACCAGGAAAGTAATTGAATGAACTGGGGTCTTTTTCCTGCAGTAGCATGAAGTCTGGGGGGCTGGAGGGGTTCTGTTGGATTTGATGAATGCCTCATAAGGGTGAATTGAGGTGTTCAACACCAAGAGTTGGTCTGGGTCAGATAGCCACCTGGGAATCAATATGATTGCCAATAGAAGATTGCAAACTGAGATAGCCTCGATAATTTTTCACAGATATTAGTGAAATGAGCTCTGTGGTAGAGCTTGGCATTGGCAGACTCAGTTGTCAGCGATCAGTCTCCAGCACGCTCTGTCTCCTTAGTCCTGAAAATCATTCCTGCCTGAGCTGGTCAGCAACGCCATTTCTTTTCATCAGCCAGCAAAGATCTTCAGTGAGGATCTACAGTGTGCAGATCACTGCAGGGCATGACCAGACTTCTGTGCTGGGGCCTCTGTCAAATTCGTGGGGTTATAAACTCGATTCACTAGAGGACATGCTCTAAGGGCTATGAGGACTGGTGAGGAATGAGAGAGAGTGGGGGTTGAAGGCTGTCTATGTGCAGACAGGTCAGGGGTGTCCAAGTCAGAGAAAATAGATCATGCTTTTCATAATCAAGCAAGGCTTCATGGAGGAGGAGGACCAGGTCTGGAAGCATTTGTGTGATGAAACAAAAGGTTGTAAAGTTATTTAATGCTCACATGCCCCCAAGGCAGAGAGGTCTACCTGTTAGCTCTTAATCTGCTGCCTTATGTATCTTCTTTGCCCCTAAGAAAACCTTGCATTTGAATAGGAGCCTTGCTTTTAAAAATGCTTTTACTTTATCAGCCATCCTCCCCTTTTCTTAATGATGTCCCTGTGAGGCAAGGACATGGCTTCCCTTCAGGGATGGGAAAACAGACCCAGCTAGGTCTCACAACCTGTTTGCAACAGCACCGGGGATGGAATCCAGGTTCCCCAACAGGGTGTTATTTTGTCTCCAACCCCTCCTTCCTGTCCAAATTCTCTACTTTACATATCCTCACCTCCAAGTCCCCTCTCCCCAGTTCCATTTGCTGTCACATACCCGAGAAAGGGTCTGGTTCACTTGCACTCGATGAGATTGGAATTTTAAAAAATAATGCCCATATAAGCTGGCAAGAGCAGCAGAGTCTGTCAGCTTGTTTCCAGAAAGGTTTCTGTTTTCTGTGAGAACAAGAGAGAAGAGAAGAGAAAGGGACATGGGCACAGAACTTACATGCAACTTGGGCTGGATGAGAGGAGACCCTTACACCTGTCCATTCAGCCATTGTTTATGGAGCACCAACTATGTACCATGCCATGGGCATCATGGCACGCGACGTGCTGCCTGAGGGGGATTTAGTGGTGAACAAGGTAGTAGTTCCTGGCCTCACATGTTCCCGGAACTCGTTGCTTTGTCCTTCTTCAGAAACTGTTGGCCTTGGCTTTTAAAAAATAATCATATGTAATGTTTTATCACAAAGAATATTTGTTCATTGTAAAAAGATTTGGAAAGTTCAGAAAGGACAATAAGAATGATTCTCTAATGACTATTACCATTTTGATGTGTATAATTCCAGTTCAAAACACATATCTGTTCACACATACACTTATTGATAAAATTGGTGCCATACTCCACTAGGAAACCAAGTGATACATGTATATTGTAACTGCATTAGTTTTCTCTTAATCTTCTTCAACCAAACAATTTCTAAGTTTCTATAACATCCAAGGGCTGCTCGTAGAGAAAGCCTGCATTTGGGGGGTTGCAGGTCGCCAATGAACCCCCGCTTCCTGTGCAGCTGATGTTGGCCTGAAGGGAACCAGCATGCACTGCCTGGTGTTGCCCAGAGATGGCATCTGCCTCTGCCATAGAACCACCTCATTCTCTTTATATTTCTCTCCCTATAACATAAACTACTTGAGGACAATTTGTAAAGAATCTGACATTGACATATTTCATACGTCAGTCATAGGAACGAGATTTAAATTCCTTTGACATTATATTCATTTGTCTATGTGTTCCTCTGGTAGATGTTTTTTCACCAGTAAGGGGTATAGTTTCCCATTCTCCTAAACTATTTGCTTATTCTTCTAAGCTGTAGTTTTTGAATTAGGTTTTGTGGAGGTGCCTTAGGAGCCCGCCTTAGCATGCATGCACCCATGCACACACTCCTGGACACACAGGCCCCGCGTGTGCTGTGGCGAGAGGACCTCTATGCTCCTCATTCTGCTTTTCAGAGAAATTCCACTTTCAGCTGCTTCGCATATTATTATTTCAAGTAGAATATCGTTTGAAGAAAGAATTTCATTTTGAAAAAGAAAAGAAAAAAGGTTTAAAACCACTGCAACTTCTGCTGAGAGTTTGGAGTAAGTCTTGATGCTTTTTAACTATCTACATGTAACCAGATGTGTATAAGCTGGCATCATTTCCTGAAGGTTTCCATTACAAATGCCCATCCATTATTAATATGGGCATGTCCCTGAGACTTGAGTAGAGAGGGAATTTTGGAAGCAGATTCGAAACATACATCTCTGGCTTCCTGGGAGTGCTGTCTCTCACTTGATTGGATCACTCATAGATGTATCTGTCAGACACAATCCTTAAAAGCCATGTGCTTAAACCACTTTGTCTCACTGAAGAAGGTTTTCCATCCTAGAAAGAGAGCGAGAGCGCGAGACAGAGAAAGAGAGCATGCCACTGGGATAGGACACTTTGCCGGTAATGAGCGTGAGAATCTGCTCTGTGCCAGAACCTTGTTAGGTGCCTTTGGGAGAGAACAGGGACTGGGACTCCTGTGTTCAAGGAAAGGTGACAATATATATCACACAGTCACTTCGACGAAAGGCAGCATGTGGGAGAGACTTAGCGAGCATCTATTATGTGGCAAGCCTTGTGCAAGAACTCATTTCATAACTCTTACGCCAGTCCCGTGGGGTACAGATATTGCCATTTCCCTGGGCAGGTAAAGAAACGGAGGCTCAGAGAGGCTTAACAACCGGGCCAGGGTCACACAGATAGTTTTGTGATAGAGCTGGGCTGCAGACCAGCGATTCCCACCCTTGCCTCCTGTGGGAGAGAAGGACCACCATGGAGGAGGAATGTGCTCTGAGGGGGGAGTCCCTGGGCAGAGGATGAGGAGTAGGGCCCAGCAAGTTTCAGGGAGGGAGGAGTTTGCAGGAAGAAACCCCTAATTTAAGGAGAGTCATGATATGGCTGCTGAAACAACAGGCACCCGCTGGGAGAGCGTGAGAAAGACAACCCTCATGAGGAGCTGCGGGCTACGCTGCGGGGTTCGTGCACGGCCTGACAAGGGGTTTGGACTGATTCTGCAGGTAAAGGGTTCCTTGGAGGTGTTCCAGGAAGTGATGACACAGAGCACAAGGTGGCAGCTCTATGTGCTGTGGACTAAAGGAGAAAAAGAAAGCAGAGCTGCTGATGAGAAAGCTGTTTGAGGAACCCACGAGTCCAGAGGCAGCGGAACACCTTCTGAAGGCAGAGCCGCATCGGGGAAGGCGGCCTGCTTGCGAAGAAGGTAGAGCGCTCCGCTTTATCCTCTAGAAAATATTGACTGCATAACCCTGGACTGAGGAGAAACAAGAACGCAGATTGCTGCCAATTGGGTTATGACCTATACACTTCTAGGGTGTCCACTGCCCACAGTTCAATGGGTGCATAATGATCAGGTTGAAATAAAAAGTTTCATCTTGAAATCTAAAACCAGAGGTCCAAGTTACCTAACCCTTTCACCAAACAAAGCGAGTTTCCTCATTGGTTGACGTCAGACCTCTCAATGCCATCTATTGGATTTCAGGATTTACCTTTTTTTTTTTAAGTGTTTATTTTTAGATGTAGGCGGAATTTTGATAGGGGCCAATGTTGTTTTCCACACACAGCATTTTGTAGAGAAGCTTCAACCCAGTCTGCTGAGGTCATTCAGCTTGAGCAGGGGGCCTTTCTCAGATCACCTGGACTTTCGTTCCGGTGGCCTCAGGTGCTTCAGATACCCCTGCTGGCCCTTCGTGCTTCGCCTTTGCAGATCTTGCCAGGTGGTGGGTGCAGCCCATTTGGCTCCTCGTGTTCCTGGGCGCCATATTGATTTGTGGTTAACACAGGATGCAGGAGAGAGGGCACCATGAGCCAAGGAACTGTGTTTCTGGCCCTGGCTTCTGCCACTGATGCCTGCTGTGAGAGGGTTGTCTGGGCATTGATTTCTTCACTCATGCTAAAAGGTCGGGGGGAGAACGCAGAAAGGGGACTTGGTCTATGTGGCTCTAAATCTGATCCTAAAGATCTGTGGAAATGCAGCTCCTGGGAACCACCGTGGGGCCATCACCGACTTGTTTGTGATGCATGAGCAAACAGTATTTCTGTCTGGCATCCCTTTTTCCAAGCTCAGCTCAGTAAATGTTCCTATCTTGACCAAAGCCTTTATGTCCACAAGGCTGGCGTTCTACATCAGGGTTCCAAATTCAAACACCTGCAGTGGTCTGGGAGGATGTATTCTGGTTGTCTTATTAAAGTGCACTAGCTGGGCTAGTATACCCCTTTCATTTCAGGGTTATCCTTGGCTCATCCTTGGCTCAATGATAATGATAAGAGCAGACATTTACTAGGTATAACCGGTTAATAATGCGGGTTTTGTTATCAAAGAAAACACGGTAATTTCAAGAGAAACATCAAAAGTGCTTTATTCAAAGTAATGTCCATTACTAGCTACACATTTCCCCCATCTTTAGGTAATTTGTGGATACTGTCCCAATAGAACTTTTCTTGTTTTGAGGCAAACCATTCAGAGACCCAATTTTCCACTTCTTCATACGTTTTGAAGTGCTGCTCAGAAAGTGCGTGTGCCATCGATCGGAACAAGTGGTAATCTGAAGGAGCAAGGAATGGTGAATACAGCAGGTGGGTTAACACTTCCCAGGCAAGATCTTTTAACGTGTCTTTAACTGGTTCTGAAGTGTGTGATGGTGTGTCATCATGAAGCAAAATTACTTTGCCGTGTCTTCTGGCACATTCTGGTCGTTTCACGATCAAAGCGTGGTTCAAATTGATTATTTGTTGTTGGTAGTGATCAGTATTAACAGTTTCACCTGGTTTTAGAAGCTCATAATACACCACACCTTACTGATTCCACCAAACGCTGAACATTGTCTTATTTCAGAAGCAATTTGGCCTGCAGTCGATGATGGTTGACTTGGATCAACCCATGATTTTGTGCATTTGGGATTCTCAAAATAAATCCACTTTTCATCACCAGTCACAATTCGATACAAAAAAGACTCTTTCGTGCTGTTGAAGCAACATTTTACTGATGACTTTTCGGTTTTCCATTTGTCTTTCGTTCAGTTGATGTGGCACTCATTTTCCTTCCTTTAAAATCTTTCCCATTGCTTATAAACGATCAGAAATTGTTTGCTGAGCAATGTGTAATCTTTCTGCAAGTTGTTTTTGACATGCATCTTCATCCAGTAATACTTGTAATTGTTGGTCTTCAAACTTTTTCAGTTGACCTGGATGTTCTTTGTCCTTCACATCGAAATCATCACTTTTAAAGCATTTAAACCAGCATTCACAAGTATCTTGAGATGGAGCATGTTCACCATAAGCTTCCCAAAGTATTCAGCAGCACTTTTCTTCAAAATAAAGTAATGAATTAAAACTTCCTGCAAATGCTCTTTTTTGGGCACGAAATTCAACATTTTACGCGTAAAAATATCTATGATGTTAACACTTTCAGAAAATTTGACCTATGAAGTTTTGAAGCTTGCTGTCAATACAACAAAATAGCATACATAGCAAATCGCATATATATCAACATACGTGTAACTCCCATCTATTGAAAAAAAAATCCGCATTATTAACTGGTACACCTAGTATATGGCACTCATTATATGCCAGGTGTAATTTTAAGCATGTTACACATACTAACTCCTTTAATCTTCACATCAGCCTTCTGATCATTATCCCCAAAGAGAGGTCACACATCTAGAAGTAGATCCTGGATTCAAACCCAGGTACAGTAGTCCTTCCTTTATCTTCAGAGGATATATTCCAACACCCTCAGTGGATGCCTGAAACCACAGGTAATATGAACCCTATATATACTATGTTTTTTGCTATATGTACATATCTGTGATAAATTTACAAATTTGGCACAGTAAGAGATTAACAACAAATAGAACAATTTTAATAATATCTATACATATAAAAGCCTAAACGACCGAACAACCAGTCACTACGATGCACACTAGCCACCAGAGGACAGCTGCTCAATGCAGAGACTGCCCCCTGGTGATCAGTGCACTCCCATTGCCAATCTCCTGCAGCTGGCCAACCTCCTGCAGCTGGCAACCTCTCACAGTCCCTCCCCCCAGCCAGCCTGCCTGATCGGGCCTGGGCAGAAGGCCCCGATCGCTGGCCAGGCTGAGGGACCCTGCCCATGCACGAATTCGTGCACTGGGCCTCTAGTACTGTAATAAAGTTATATGAATGTGGTTTCTCCCTCTCGCAAAATATCTTATTGCACTGTGTTCATGCTTCTTGTGATGATGTGAGATGATAGGGTGCCAAGGTGATGAGGTGAATGAAGTGAGGTGAGCGACATAGGCATTGTGGCATAGCATTAGGCCACTATAAAGGTTACACAAACGCATGCACTGGGATTCTGCAACAGTCCGATAACCAGAGAGCAGCTACTAAGTGACTAACGTTTGGGCAGTGTCTATAGTGTGGATACTCTAGGCCAGTGGTCGGTAAACTGCGGCTCGCGAGCCACATGCGGCTCTTTGGCCCCTTGAGTGTGGCTCTTCCACAAAATACCACGTGCGGGCGTGCATGTACAGTGCGACTGAAACTTTGTGGCCCATGCGCAGAAGGCAGTTTTCGGCTCTCAAAAGAAATTTCAATCGTACTGTTGATATTTGGCTCTGTTGACTAATGAGTTTGCCGACCACTGCCCTAGGCAAAGGGATGATTCATGTCTTGCAGAGTGGGAAGGCGTCAGGCTTTATCATGCTACTCAGAATGGTGCGCAGTTGAAAACTTAGGAATTTTTTAGTTCTGGAATTTTCCTTTTAATATTTTCGGCCTGTGGTTGACAAGTTGCTGAAACCCCTGATAGTGAAACCATGGGTGAGGGGTGGGAGGGGCTACTCCAGTTGGCTTCAAGAAACTTCCTTTTGTCTGATGATTGGGAAAGATTAAGCTCTTGAGGACAGTGAACTCTTGTAAGAGACCAGGGTATATATAAAATGGTAGTTGGTTAATTTGTGTTTGGTGGGTGACCAGACCACTTATGTCTGTTACCCGGGCACCCTGGAATAACTCTTGGGGGTAATATTTTAGGCACTCTGAATTGTATCGGAAAAGTAATAGAAGGAAAAACAGCCCCTCTTCTTCCCGTTACAGGAACTTTTTTGGTAGAGGCAATAAGAAGTGGAAACATCCACTTTTGACCCCACCAGAGCATTTTATTTTCACCTTGACATTCCAGGGAAAGTGCAGGAAGGACCCCTGTGGTGTGGCAGGAGATACACATTCACCTCTCTGTTGGGTCAGTGTGATATTCACTTGTGATTCATCAGCAGTATGTAATCCATTTTATTGGAAACGCGTGTGCAGGTTGCTAGGGAACTAAGCTCCTTATCCTGCTCTGGCTCTGAGGCGTGGTTTGGGCCTCCCTTAGTCCTCTGAAAGCAGTATGGGATGGGGGTGCAGTACAGTATGAGTTGGAGGGTGGGAGTGGTGGGGAAAATGATGTCTTTGTTCTCACTCTTTCTCCCATCATTTATCTAACCCTTGCCCATTTTGTTTTGTTCAGGGAATAGCTTAAATCCAGCCTCCTTTATCAAGCCCTAATTTATGAAGAGTTTCTGGATTCACCAATATTAACACCAAATGAAACACAATGCCATTAAAGTTGAAATTCTTCCATAGTCTAAAGCACCCAGAGTTTTGCTCCTTTGGGAGACTTGACTAGAGATACGGGAAGTATTTCTTAATGTAGTGACTTGGAAGTGCACTTCACAAAGAAGTAGGTGCACTAGGAGAAAACTTGAAAATAAAACCTGACCTTTAAAAGTAAATAAATTTAGGTGTGATTGCTCACCTTACAAAAGCCAATGCTTATAAAATGTATACAGATGAATTCACTAGGAAGCGCCTTAGGCTGGCAAGATCCACTTGGATTGCTGGAAGGAGTGGCTGACCTGTAGCGGGGTTTGGCAGAGGAGCCGAAATGCAAGGCATTAAACACAGCAGCAACGGAGGAGCCGTACCAGGGAAAGGAGGGGAAGAGACCTGGAACACGTACCACTGGTCAGGGAGGAAGGGCTCTGCTTTAGTATATATTAGACAGTATTTTTTCAAGACCTGGTATGCCTTCAGCTCAGTACCAGGTATGCTAGGGATAGAAAAGGCGCAATCCTTGTCCAAAGAATGTCTAGTCTATGTAGGTAGGGAAGACTCGCACAGGTGAGCCAGAGAATGAAGCATTCTGTGCAAACATGAGCAGAACAGAAATTATCTTAGAGAGTCAGAGAAAGACAAGATTGAGGGCTTGAGTAGTAGGCATGCGTTGACAAATTGGAGGAACCCTCTCCGCTGGCATATGAAGGACTTGGTCACAGGAGTAAGAACCATGCATGGTGAGCATGTGGGATTGGCTCTGTGCAATCATGACATTGTGTGCAAAGGAACAAACCCTTGAGACAGATGTAGATGTCAATGTCGTTCAGATCCTCCCATCCAGCTGCCTGGCCCACTGTTGATCTCCGTAGCTTTAAATCGCATTCCTCAGCTTATCGCCATGGGAACTGAAGAAAGCCTGTTGTCCTGGGCACTGGGTAGACACAGGAAGTCAATATCTTGTGGATGCCACAGGCTGAAACAAACGGGGTCCTTCCAAAAACTTTAAGTGATAGATGCTTCCACCTCAAAAACTGTGTGATTCCTGGGCCTCTGTATCCCACAAAGGGTGGGTTCTGTTCAGCTCTTTGAGCTACTTGCCAATTCGTGAATCTTGATGGCTCAATCTTTAGCATAAAATGCAGGCATGCAGATGCTCCTTCCTCCGCTGTAGGAAATGGTATGAACAGTTTGCAGGATTGTGAGAGTAAAAAGCCCATTTGATCCAAATAGGCCTTTTTGTGGGAGGGGAAGAGCATAAGTTTAGAGGGTTGGTGTTGTGTTTGTTTGTTTTTCAATCTATACAAATTGTTCAAAGGTTAAGGTAAATCCCAATTTTATACTAAGGGACATTTAGACTGCATAGGTAAAGAAGGAAAAAATAGGAAGGAGTATGAGCAGTTGGACAAAATGAGAAACATAGAAGACGATGCAAAAATATTTATATCGGGATCTTGGGCTCTGGCTAGGTGGCTCAGTTGGCTGGAGCACTGTCCCATCTATCAGAGAAAGGTGACAGGTTTGGTTCCTGGTCAGGGCACATACCCAGGTTTCGGGTTCAATCCCTGGTTGGGATGCATATGGGAGGTAACTGATCAATGATTCTCTCTCTCTTTCCCTTCCTATCTCTGGAATAAATTAAAAAAAAAAAAATACGAACCTCTTTTTGGAAGACTGTATAATTTGGAAGGTTTGAATGTATCTCTTTGATCTTTAAATCTACCAAAAAGTTGTCACTTTAATGTAAGGAAATGGTATTTGAATTGAAAAGGTGAGGAACTGACCACAGCTTACCTAAATGTGGCAGTTTGCATCCAAGGGAACAGAATGAATCAGTTCAATTCCTGTGTCATGACATTTTAAGGAGAATGCTTGAGGGACTTTTTAAAAGGACATTTTTAAAAGAGAGTGATACGCCCTTAAGAACTGAGACTTGAGCCTTTTTAAGAACTGGTGATTAAATAGGGAGAGACACAGATAAAAGTCCCAGAAAGATACATGCAGCAATACATTGTTTAGAGATAAACACGTTGGTGATGAAACTAAAAAGAAAAACAGGGCAGGGACTACCAGGAAAGTCCATATGATGATTATCCCTACCCTTGGGTGGGGAAGGAGCGAGGGAGGGGAGGGGATGCAATGAGAGTGGTTTAAAGGAGCATCTGAGGTCCAGCAATCATCTCTTATCTGTCCAGATGCGTCATGGCTAACAGGGAGTTTGCTTTATTGGATTATTTAAAATATGTATGTATGTATGTCTTATATATATTCTTCTGTAGGTGTGCTTTATAACAAAAGAGGAGAGAGAACAAGACCACGAAGGTACCCAAGCTGCCATGGGTATATATTGGCATTTTAAATAATGATGCCCCTCAAAAACAGTTCTCACTGTAGTAACCTCTGCGCTGGAGGACGGCATCTGCATATCATTATTGTGCCACGAAAGTCCTGCTTTTCCTGTTGTCTTTGGCAGTGAGGTCTGACTCAAGGACAGGAAATGTGGCAACTGGTCACATGGTCGTTTAGCTGGGAGGATAAAGCATAGTCCCCATCTCCTGACCCAAGGCCAAGGCCAGGCTGGGGCTGAGCTCAAGGGGTTATCCACAGGAGAGCTGGTCTGCCTGCCACCCCCTGGCCTGGGGCCTCCCTTTCACAGGTTGAGGACTCTTAGGGAGTAACCCAGCCCAGCCTTCCTTTTTCAGCGTGCATTCTTATCAGGAGAGAAATCTTCCCTACTTTCCTCCACTTTGGTGCTGCCCAACATTTTTCAAGCCATGTTTTATAGCCGAGATGCGGTAGTCAAACATTTCATTTGGCAATTTACGTTATGAAAACCGTAGACATCCTTCCATTTTCCACCTCCAAAATTATTGGTTAATTCTGCTTTTAGGCTGTATGCGTGCCTGCATGTCCTTTTGAGATTGTGACAGCCAGCCTCTGTCAGGGACAAGTCCCTGCCTGTGCCACCCACCCCCAGACTCACTGCCCGTGGAAAACAGCCTTCCTTGCTGCCATCACCAGCAGCAGTTTATAGAGCCTTCTCTATAAGCCAAAAATAATAGTGACGGACATTTTTTACAGCACGTTGCATACATTTAAAAGCTCTTTACATATGTCAATTAACATAACGCTTGCCAGGGCTGGATGAGGTGGGTCTCCGAGACAAGGAGAGGCAGAATGCCTCCCAAATGCCTTCCCGTATCACACAGCTAGGGAGCAGTGGAACTGAGATTTGAGCCCCCGCATCTCTCCTAACTTCGTCCCAGTGCTCACCGCTCACCCTGCTGTGCTGCCTCAGAAAACATGCCCACACCCTGACAGGTGTGGTTTACACTGACCACACCTCTTATTCTCCCATTTTAGGGGTGAGCATGCTGAGGTTCGGAATTTGACGAGAGGGAGCCCTGAAAGTGACTTTGGGATGGGACCAATAAAGATCTCATCTGTCCCTGACTTCTTTATCCCCCTCTTCACGCCACCCCCATGGGATGGAAACTCCTCCTCCCAGGGTGTTTAGCTCCTGGAGCCAGAGCATGGGCGAGCCTGTACACGTATTGCTAATTGCTTAAACATCGTGTAAAGGAGGGTGTCTTATTATGGTTTGGTGTGTGTGTGTGTGTGTGTGTGTGTGTGTGTGTGTGTGTGTGTTTGTGTGTGTGTGAAAGCTGTTCATACAATGCTGGCCGACTCTTGAGCTTTAAAGTAAACAACTACATCATTTTGTACAGAGAGAGTCCGGAAAAGGGGAACTGTAAGAAAATATCACCCTCCTCCAGCTCTCTCTCTCTCTCTCTCTCTCTCTCTCTCTCTCTCTCTCAAGTGGAAGAAATGATGTTTAGCAGGATTTGCTGGGGTCCTTGTAACAGAAGGCTCCATGCATAATGACCCCCTTCTCAAGTTGCCTCTCTGAGTGAACGTTTCCTGTACCGCGCTTTCTCTTCACTGCCCTCGCTGTGATATAAGGAGGAAAGTCCACCTGCAAAACATGGCTAGAGATTCTGCAAGCCCGTTAGCAAGTTCAGCTACTTCTGCTCCAGGGGTGGTGAAAAGTCCTCACTTGCAGAGCTGCAGGGCAGCTGAGCAGGATGACCAGGCTGACAGCGCTCTGTGGTCCTCCCATTCTCGAGTACAACGTGTCGCTGTGGTCTGAGAACCTGGACAGCGTTCTAGGCATCTCCCTTGCACCTGGGGAAGGCACACTGGAGAACCTTCCAGATGAGAATATACTCAGAGACACAGCCAACTTGCTGAGAGAACACCAGTACCCCACCCATAAACCTCCTTGCCTAACATCTGCATCCCTTCAACCCACACCGGGGGCCTTCTTGGCGGCCTCCTCAGACGTAAGCTTGTCTTGTCATCTCATAATTCCCCAGCGGTATTTGGCCGTGAGGGCTTACGGCGTGGGAGAGACAAGAAGGGCAGAAGCAGTGATCATCAGAGTCCCCCGAGGGCTTTCCCAACCATGCCCCCCACCCCCAGGATTCTAAGTGCTGTCCCTTCTCCCCCATCAATGTGACTTCTGAAAAGCCATGGCCTCTTTCAGAGGTGTACCAGCACGCCATCGCTGATGTATAAGATGTAAGGAATGCTGCCTTTAGGATTGCTGAAGTGAATGTCTCCTAGGGTCGCTGCTATGGTAACACTTTCCTGTAGCCAATTATAAACCGTTACAATAGCAAAAAGAGATTATCCATTTTATATGACTTTGCCCTTTCCCCCTCCCAACCCATTACCTTCTTCTCCTAGCCTAGTCCCACGTGGTGTGGGATAGTCCCTGTCTTCCTGCCCTACAAACCCTAGGATCCTGCCATCTTTGTCATCCGTAGAATAAGTAGGTTTCCTCTCCCTGAAAATAGTAGTTTTCATTTTGTGTCCTTTCATGCTAGGTGGGAGCTTCCCTTATCCTTGACCTTCTTGCCTCCAGGGCATATTATTTTTATAGAGCTCCCTTATGAGTGATGTAGCGAACTCCATGTGACTGGGAGTAAATATTGAAATGGACTTCCCTTAGGTACTATTTTGGGGAGCAACAGATTATAGTGGGACAGCCATTTCGATTTGGTTTGGAAAGTAATGACTTGTGGAAGGAGTTTTACAAATAGACCCAAAGAACTTGCCCACTTTTACCACCCTCTTCTGAGACTTTGGGCACCGCCCATGGCCTATAAAATAACACGTCCTTTGCTGGATCTCAACCTGCCCTCATCCTCCCTCTCACTGCCTTCATCTCTCCCTCTCACTGTCCAAGTTGAAGGCATGCCCTGCAAATTCCTGCCTCCCCGCCTGTATGACACAGCCACACACCTCGGGTTCTCCAGCTCCCCACCACTCATCACATCCAGCCTCTTCTGTGAACCCTTCAGTTCATCTGAACCCTTGGTGGTTATTACTCTTCTCTCTTTGGCACCCAGCATATACATCCTGACTCTCTGTTAGATGTATATGCACAAATGACTTACCTCCCTAAACCAACTATAATACCCAAAGGCCAATGCAAACTTCTAAACATGTGTGTGTGTGTGTGTGTGTGTGTGTGTGCGTGTGCGTGTGCGTGTGTGTGTGTGTTTAGGAAAAGCCCACTTTCCTCCAGTAAGTGCTCCGTAAATGCGTCCTGTGGTAGCAATGCTAGTGAAAGCTGGTGTGATCACACCCATTTTGGGAATTAAAATCAGCTGACTTATCAGCTGCTGTCTTGTCTCTGACTTATCATCCTCCCTCTTTCAGCACACGGCTGTGGAGCCCTGAACAGGCCTCCGCACTATTCTATTCACATTGCCCCTCACGGCCAGTCATGATGGACTGCAATTGGCATGGGAGAGAATCACCTTAGACAAACTCATCTCACAGCTCCTTAGGATGAGGGTATCTCATTTTGAACAGGCATTTCGTTTTTAGAGATCTATTGTTTTGTCTGGTGGTGGTGTTTTTTAACTACCGGCGAATATTGAGGGTGCTCATGAGTCTTGCTTCCCCCCTGCCAGAGTGGAAGTGATAATGCCCCCCTCAGAGGGCTGATGAGAATTTATGAGAACACAGCCCTTAGCACAGTGCCTGGCGGGTGGCCACACGCAGCTCTTCACTGCTGGTCAGAGTCCTCTGCACGTCGTCGCCTCACTCCGTCCTCAAGGTACCTATGAGATAAGCAGATGGTGGATGAGGGAACATGCACGGATCAGTGAGGCACTTGCTCAGGGGCCCATGATTGGTGACCCACGCCCACTCCTGTGCTGCTCCTCCTGCCACATGCATTTTATGGGCGATGGGGAGAGGGCAGGCTTCTGCCTGAAAAAACTACTGTCCCTCTCTTAAAATGGGCATGAGCTGGCTGGCAGGAATTCCCCTCATTATGGTCAGGCTACCTCCTCACCCCCAGCCTTCCAGAACCTTCCTCTCTGCTTGCCTCCAGTAGTAGGATTTTTTAAAGGTTACCATGTATTTTTCCTGCATCCCATGAATCCCAGTAAGTTCCAGGAGGACTTAGAGATTTTATTGGCCAGGCTGAAAAAAGCCCAGGCAGCCATGGCGTGCTGGTGCTTAGAGTCAGACTGGCGAAGCAAGCGGTGATTTATGAAAAGTCCTGTAACCCTAGAAGCGCCTAATCTGGAGGCTGAGAGAAAGGGATGAAGCGTTTTAATCCTCTCCATTATTTCCTCATTAAGAGTGACTGTCTAATTAGTCATGGGTCAAGTTTCTCTTCCAAGGTGTGTGCTTTAGGGGATATTAACGAAATGTCATGTTTCCCAGCTGAGGTTCCCACCTCTGGGGCCGGCCAGTGTTTTCGGCTGTGAGAAAGGGACTCCTTGCCAAGAATTCACCATGTACTGGAAACAGGAAAGTATGGAAAATGAAGTAGCTAGCATCAGGGCTGCCTCGAAAGGTCAAGGTTTCATTTATAGAACTGGAGCCATCCCGTTGAGGAGGATGGGCCATTCGCGCCCGCAATCAGTGTGAAAGGTGCAGGAGCCTGGGCTGGATGGCCCCACTCCTGCTGCAATGGTGAGAAATCCACGTGGATATTTACAAAGATCAGTCATTTCTGGGAGGATGAGAGAGGAGAAAAGGTGAACCAAACCTTAGGCATGTCATTTTATCTGCAGGAATGACAACACACCACCACGTCAGCATTTGGGGAGCAAGAGAGGAGTCAGATAGCCATCGCTCCTCATCATGTTCAGTTGGTGTGCTGGTGGAAAGTCCCACAGAAGTGGGAGGTTTCCCGGGTCTCCAGAGAGAGCCCCCCAGAAGTCTCTTGATCACTGTCGGACATGGGCCTTGCTAAGTGGATTATTGCATTGCACCTCGTGCGTTGCAACTCTCAGGGAGCTGGGTGAGTGGCAGGTTACAGGTCCCGCCCCTGGACATTCCAATTCAGTAGGACTCAGGGTTTGCATCTGTTAGTGCAGGGCAGTCACTGGCCATACTTGGTGACGCACTGCCTTGGTGGCAGAGCTGCCTGCTCCTGGAGAGAGCTGGCTGCAAAGTCAATCTGCACGTAGCCGCTCCAGGCACTGTCCTAGGCCTGCTGGGATTTGCAAAGGATTCATATGCTACGAGCCTTATCCTCATTTTGAAGCACGTGTGACGTGGAGTGGGCAGTGCAGGGTGTGACAGAATCACATGGTGGACTGCTGGAGGACTTCCACGGGGGCCCACTGGGCGTGGGAGGTGTGCTTTAGTCGAGCCTAGAGAACTGGAGGATTTGCCTTGAAGACTCAGGGCGGGGGAAAGTGGGGCATTTCTGAGGAGGGGCCACCAGTGTGAGGGCAGCCTAGAGCTGGCTATTTCCCCAGCCTGAAAGTATATGTCTCAGTTTCAAGAAAGTCATGAGCTCAGCAGGCATTGGCCAAGGCTCCCTGGAATCTGGTGTTCATTTTAATGAACCTGGAGTGGGCACCAAGACTGGGCAGTGGACCAGCTCACCATCAGAAGGCAAGGTCTTAGCCTAGACCAGTGGTCGGCAAACTGCAGCTCACGAGCCGCGGTTTGCCACTCTGTTGACTAATGCGTTTGTCGACCACTGGACTAAATGTTACCGCGCAGTTGGAAGCTGTGAGGATTAGGCAACTGTGGCATATTGTGTGCAAAGAGGTAAAGGGTAGTATATGACAGTGGTCGGCAAACTCATTAGTCAACAGAGCCGCAGTTTGCCGACCACTGGCCTAGACCATGATGCAGGCGGCAGATAGCACTCTGGGCTTTTAAGAGGTTTTACTCTGAAATAGGGGTGTCTCGGCCACCATGAACTATGATCTGAGGGACTTCAGTATGTATACCTTGATGCTGCTTGTAAAGTATGCTCCAGATTTTTGATGCACTCACTTTTATGTGATCCTTAGGTGGAACTTAAGGGACTGCCACCTTATTTAATGGGTAAGAACACAGGTGGAGTATTCGCGAAATTCCACAGTGATATGGGGTGGAATTGAGCCTCTTGTGCTGGCCCTCAGCCCCTCAGCCGAGGTTTCCTGCCACCCCACACTAAGGAACGTTTGCTGGGCTCCTAGAGTCGTTTTTAGGGCTCTGTCTCTGTTAAGAAAAAGAAAAAAGAAAAAAGCCCTGACCGGGTAGCTCCGTTGGTTTGAGCATTATCTCAATATGCCAAGGTTACAGGTCCAATCCCCAGTCAAGACACATACAAGAATCAGCCAACAAATGCATGAATAAGTGGAACAGATTGATCTCTCTCTCTCTCTCTCTCCCCCCCCCCACCACTTCCCTTCCTCTCTCTCCAAAGTGAATTTTTAAATAATAAAATAAAAAGAATGTCTTCACCTATTGATCTTTAAGATCCATCTAAATTGTCTCTTTGCAGATAGCTGCATCTGTGCCCCCCCCCCCCTTTCTAAACAAGTCTAATTTCTTCTTCCTTTAATCCTCCTAAGACTTTGTTACTCTGTGGCACTATTCACCTTATGCTTCTTTATATGATAGTTATGTCTGTGACCGTGTTTCCCACCAACCTAGACTCAAAAGGAGTGAGGAATTGGATGGTACTCATACTTTTTTTTTTTTCTTTTTCATTTGCTTTGGCTCTTCGGTGCAGGGGCCTAGTGGGAGATAAAGCTAAACACAGGTGGGCGCTGTGTTTAGAGGGTCTCGGATGACAATGAGAAAGTTGTGAAAAATCACTGGAAACTCGGCTATCCCACGTTCAGTTCCACCAAACAGGCAGCTGGGCCCAGGCCAGTTAAGATGCCAGCTCTTGAGAACTCCTCAAACCCTGCCAGGCTCAGCCCCATCACCCTGCCTCAGGGTCACCCGGTCCATGGCTGACTCAGACTTTCCTGCATCCCTTCCAGTGATGACTATTGCTCTGCCAGGGGCACAAACCAGGTCCCCTCCCGGCCACAAGCACCCTCCCCACACATAAATCCCTGAGGTCTGCAGGAATTCTCTTTCAGTCTTTCTGGAACCACTCGAATCCCACAGGCAGGGGGTGGGCAGCTATTCTTACGAAAAGCATTGCTCAGTTCCTGGACTAAAAAGGCATTGGAGAGCTGAAGATAAGGATCCTCAACTCCAAGTCAGACATCTCTGCAAGCAAGCCCTAGGACAATGCTCACCCCTCCCGTCCATCTGGGATTACCCGGGTATGAGAAAAGCGGGGAGACATCGTTGCCATAGAGGTGGCCAAAGGGATTACCGGCTAATGCCATTTGGTTGGGGAGGCATTGTTACGTAAGATACTCTGAAAGAGTTCAAATGTCCCCCAGGCTAATGCTCACATCTCCAGTTTGGTAACACTATAGCTGAGTATTGTTTTACTTGCCATTTTTGAAAAGAGAGAGAAAACTAGCCAAGCCATTATTCAACCCAATAATAATACGTTTGAAAGAAATAACCACAACTCTCACACCTTACCTCTGTGGGCAGGATGTCCGGAGGCTATTGTTTCTTTAACCTACAGAAACAGGTCTGGGTTACGGGCAAATGACGGGGAGTCCTAAGAGGCCTTTGGGAGTTGGAGAGAAAGCCTGAAAAATGGCAGCTTAGCTCTGGTGAAGAGGAAAGGATCACTGACTTCAAAGCCAGAAACGGGTTTCCTCGATTTGAAGGCTGGTTGACTTTGGGAAAATGATGGAAACTTCTTGAACCTTTGTCTTCTCATCATAAAAAGATAAATGGGGCAGGTGTTAGCTAACAGTGAGGTGGTAATCATTTTGCATTATGTAAGTGTATCAAATCAATACATTGTACACCTTAAACTTATGCAATGTTACATGTCAATTATGTCTCAGTAAAGCTGGGCGACAATGGGGATGGGCGTCGATGACCAGCTCCTAGCATTCTTTCAGGGTTTGGATGTGTTGATGTATGTGAGGTGCTTAGTGAGGTGACTGGAGACGAGCTGGGTGTGGTACTGAATGTCTGGAGGCCCTTCCTCTATATTTATAAGCCAGTTATACTCTTCGTATAATTTTGAGAACGAAATCCAAGAGGCTACACGGTGTCTAAAACTGGCAGCAATTGCCAAATGACTGAAGTTCCCAGACAAGGGAGCAAATGTCAGCTCTTGGCAAAGTGGGATGGGGAATTTCTGAGTGTGATATTTGAATAAAGAAATCTAAGCTAAGGGGAAAAAAAGTTTCCCCAGATCTTATCATTGTACAACGAAGAGTTATGTAAAAACTTTTTGTCCCCACCACATGTTTACTTACCAATGGGCAGGATATCTTGCAGGCCAAAAGTTCAAACTACTGTTAGCTCCCAGGTGATGTGTGAACTTAAAATGAACCGGCTTTGGAAGAGGCTCGAAAAATGTCTTGACCCACAAATGCTCCTGCCTCCCCAAGGTTTCCCAGTGCTTGCCACAGTCCTTGGTGATGTACTGTGACTATCTGAAAAGGGGAAATGAAGGCATAGTGATAACAGCTTCCCTCCCGAATCCATACACTCTCACACACAATACTTTTCCAGATATTTCCTTGTGAGTAACCTTCTTGTTCCATTACATCAAGCTTCCAGGCTTACCCCTACTTTATAATGATAAACACAGCTCCTGTACCAAGTCCAAACAGTGGAATGACAGAAATAGATGATTTATTTGTATTTTTTTAAATGCTGATTTACTTTGAATTTTTGTGCTTTTTGCTGTAGCAACTATGAATATCTTCAAGTTGGGAACTGGATCCTACTAATCAACATTGGAAATGCCAGCACAGTTCCTGGCTTCTAGTTCATATTCAGAAAATGCCTTTCAAGTGCAATTTATCTAGTTCCTAAGGCCTCTCACGTCTACTGTTAAAATGCAGGTTAGCATGGTGGTAAGATCACGGCCTTGGTTTAATTGCACTTCCGTTTTAACTGGCTGGGTGCTTTTGGTCAAGCAGCTTAACTTCTCTGTGCTTCCGTTCCTTTTATCTGCAAAATAAAGAGAACAGTCATTAATGAGGAAAATGTTGAGGATTCAACGAGTGGTTAGAATGTGAAGTCTTTAGTAAGCCATCTGACACAGCTAATTTGCTATGGTTTCTGTTACTATGCTCTTCCACTTTCCCATCTCCTACCCAGTTTCTCTGTGCCTCTCACGCCTTCCTCTGAGAGTAGTTCCGGGAGCTTGGAAACCAGTTGTCAGTTCAGGTGCCATTTTCTTCCCACAATTGCACTTGGCCTGTCAGAGCTTCTAATTCCCCACACTAATGTTCCGAAAAATTGTCACTAAATGACCCTCAACCTAGGCTGTCCCTTTATTTATACGGACCATGTTTTTCTGGCTGCACGTTGGTTCGTGTTATTAAAAACAAACAAACAAACAAAACGTTGCTCCCAAGATGTCACTTAGATCTCTGGATCAACTCAGTCTTCTGCTTCCAGAAGAAGCTAATATTCTTTAAAGTATTTTTCCTCTTACTCATTGTGTATTCAATAAATAGTTAAGGGTGACAGTATTGACATTCAGAACAAGGCCCCTTGTTTAACCCAAGTCTGAGCTTGCTAATTTTCTCTATGGCTCATGCTTGCCACTGATCCAGGAGGAGGGTGTTAGGGGTTCCACCACCATCTACACTCACTGGGGGGTCTCTGCTGGTCTCCATGGCATCCTCGATTTATTCATCCTCTCCTCGAATTTACTGTGGATGTGCTTCTGGACTACCATGCTTACCAACCTATGCTATTTCTAGAATTGCCATTTTTACCTACTGAGGGTAGACATTTGATATCTCAGAAAATTTTGACTTCTCAACTATGGCTGGAAGCTCCCTGAAGGCAGATCCTGTGTTTGGTGCATTTTTTGGATTCTCTGAGCCAAACAAACAGGACCTGGCTCACAGTGGATACCCAGAGAATGTTAACTGAATTGAATGGAACTGGGCCTCAAAGTATGACTAGATTGTAGCTGGAAGAACTTGAGAGCGAGGGGCATTCCAGGGAGAGGTTTCCACACGAAAGAGGACACAGGTGGGAGCAGGAATTCTGAAGGGTGAATAGCAAATAGACTGCAATTTAATTACATACAAGAGTAACCAGCCCTGGCTGGTTTGGCTCAGTGGATAGAGCATCAGCCTTCAAACCGAAGGGTCCTAGGTTCAATTCCGGTCAAGAGCATGTACCTCCGTTGCAGGCTCCTCCCCGGCCAAGTCCTGGTCAGGGTGCCTGCAGGAGGCGACCAATCGATGTGTTTCTCTCACATCAATATTTCTCTTTGTCTTTCCCTCTCTCTTCCTCTCTCTCTCTAAAAATCGATGGAACAATATCCTGGAGTGAGGATTAACAAAAACAACAAAAAAAGAGTAATCAGAGGACAGACAGAGGGCAGCAAGCTCTGAATATGTTAGAGCACCGTTGTCTGCTCTGGCTTCAGGTTAGAATCACTTGGGCTACTTTATAAACATAACTCCCCCTGGCCTCACCCTAGTTCAGTTGGAACTGGGGCCTGGGGAGGGTTCTGGGGATGGGCTGGGAACCACTGACTTAGGACTTACAGGGTAACTTTACAGAATGTGGTGAGGTTACCACACCTGAAGGCTTCTTTTAATATAAATTGCTAACAATCTTGGGGAAATGGCACAAACTGCCTCTACGTCTTCCAAGCTGGAGTTTAGAATTCTAGAGTGAACTTAGAAAGAATTGGATAAAAGTCGATGAAAAGAGATCTGTTCCTGACACAGAATTAACGATAAGGACTAATAACAGTGGGAGTGGGCAATGCTAGTGACTAAGACTTCACTACCCTTACTTTTCTTTATTCATAACCCTCACACTCTGAAAATCGCTGATTTCTTGAATGCTTGCGAACTGACGAATCACAATTTTAAATGTGGTTCAGACTTCATTCTATATCTAGGTCACAGCAAAAGCTGCCATAGGTACCAGGAATGATAATTTTACAAGTTAATTTTACTGTGTATATTTCCAGTATTCAAAATAAATCATCTCGTTTAACCGTCATATCCTGATATTCTAAAAAATCATTTCTGTTCATGAGTGATACAATGTAATAATTTCATAAGTAGGTTTGTGTTCCATGGGTCTTCAAGTTCATGGCAAGGACACAATCTTAAGTGTTTCTTATATTGGTACCAGTAATTAAGCCATGGAACTTTAACCAATAATTACTCTTGATCATAGAATACTGGGTATGCCCATGCTCTGTGAAAGATTTTTAAAGCAGTATTCAAACAAAACAAAATGCTTTTCATGGGGGAACTGGTTCATTAGCCTTACCTGATGCTTGGGCTTTCATCAAGGCATATACCCTTATAGAGCACATATATCCCCATGGGAACACATTGGGTTTTAAAGAAAGAAAATCACATGTGCATATTTCTCCCTGCACCTGTCCAAACTCAGTCACATCCATGCCAGCGTCTAGAAGAAAGGCAGAAAATTGCCCCGTGCAGAAAGTTGTAGCATTTGCAGGGACTCTGAGAATCTTGGCCCAGTCTTAACAAGCTTCACCAGCATTGACCTGAGTAACCATGAAGGCAGTGACTTTGAGTTTGTTTACCAGACTAACTCGAAAGTCACAAATAATAGCTTTTTGCTTACTGTGGAAAGAATAGCATAGTACTGAAATGTTTCCTGGTGAATACCTTTCCATGTGCATCATGACAAAGCATAGATCTGTTTATATTACTTTGCTTAGTGAAATTTAAAATTCTTTGAGCTGGAGGGATTTACCCTAAAATGCCACAGCACTGCCAACAGTTTGATATTGAAAAAAACCAGTGTCCATTTTAACATGTTAGCTTGAAACCTCGTATATTCTACCCTAAGGACATTGTGTGAGCTTTCCTTTTCTGTGATTAATTTTTAGTTTTCACAATGTCTGACTTATAGATCACAGAATGTAGTGTCATTTGGCAGCCCCTTTCCCTGAAATCCCATTTTTATTTTTTGTTGTATTTTTTAAAAATATATATGGCAGTTATGGCTAAACTCCAAAAGCTGACTACTGGGAATACCAGCCAGTTAATATTAACATTATTTAAAATAGTACTTTAATGAGAAAAGAAAAAGTTAAAATTAATAAATTAGCAGTTCATTATGGATAAGCACTTGCTGGTCTTTACAGCGTGTGGATCTCAGCTAAGAAGGGCAGCAGCTTCCACTGCTGACCCACATTCCATCTCTGTGAGCTCCCCTTCCCATTCCCTTTTCTCCCCCAACATCCTAGTCCCCCCAAAATAATGTTGCCCCTTTTTATTCTTATTAAGGTGAGGAAAAAAGTTTTTCCATTTGTTTACTGCCTAGATCAGTTAAGTTTTTTAAAAGGAACATTGGTAAGAAGGAAAAAAAACACACAAGTAAATAGGAGAGGTCAGAGTGCAAGATTCTGTTCCAAATTTAAATAAGGTCTAGCCACAGAGTGGCATGGCCAGCCCAGCTTAAGAGGTACATGTGCCAGCCTGTGATTCTTTTCCCTTTGCCTCTGGAGAGCCAGGGTCAACCCCCAGCCCCTTTAAAGACCATTGTATAACCTGCTCTTGGTCCTTCTATTTAATTTCAACCAATGGCATGAGTCCTGAGCAGCATCCAGTTAAGTAACTGATGGGAGAAGAGATCTCCCCCACAGAAGTCTTCTATCCATCTTATAAAATATCAGAGGTAAGGGGCAGGGGCTTACTCCCTAATGCCCAGCTGTGAAGACCCTCTCTTAATTCTCCCAGGTTACCGGTAGGGTTACTCCAGCCGGACTCTGGGCTTCGCCGTGAACATGCATATTCACAGGCCCGGACCTGGTCATCACTTTCATTTTCAGGCATCTCTATACCAGCACTGTTGTTTTGTGCGTAGCATTTTTAATAGAAGAACATAGTCAAGTTTCACAATGATATTGGCCTCTGTAGCTCCTGCCTTTACAAGCCCTTTTAAAGTTGTGGTGGTTTCCTGAGAGGTCCTCTTTGTTTTATAACTTCATTCAAAACTCACAAGGCAACTTCCCATCCAAATTAAACATTTGACGTGGGAAAACTTTGTGGGGCCTTCAGAAAAACATTATTCTGAAAGATGTTCTGTTAATATGGGATTATTACTACTCTTTGTGCCAAAATCATGTTAAATAAAACAGTTTCAGATCTGTACTTTTACTGACCCAAAGCCCTCTTTCATCATAGTTATGTCCTTAATCTGTTCCAGGATCATTGCCATAATTTTATCACTTTAATTATAGCCCCCAAAAATGTGAAATATGTTATATAACTGAGAGCTTGTTTGGACTTCTTATAGACATGCTTATATGGCAAGAAAAACAATGTTCAGGCCAATAGGGAAGGGTAAGACTCATACATGTGGTAATTATTCCAATTTGAAAAAGTGATATTAGAAATGCCCAGTTGATCTCTTTTGTAATACATTACATTAACTTTTTTTAAATTGATTTCAGAGAGGAAGGGAGAGGGAGAGAGAGAAACATCAGTGATGAGAGAGAATCATTGATCAGCCGCCTCCCGCACACTCCCCCACGGGGGATCGAGCCCGCAACCTGGGCATGTGCCCTTGATTGGAATCGAACATGGAACCCTTCAGTCCGCAGGCCAACACTCTATCCACTAGCCAAACCGGCTAGGGCTACATTAACTTTTTTTTTTTTTTTTTAACTCAAAGGGCAGTTACATAGTACACTCCTAGAGATAAAGTATATGGTTCTGAAGGCATTGTTGCCGAGAAGGTGTAATAGTAAGTAATGGAAAGATCACCAAATTTCTGCATTATTAGTAAAGTCAATGAATCATTGGTTGCATGTATGGGTGGTGGCAATGTGTTGGAGTTGGGGAGCACAGAGAAGGATTTGGGGCAATTGAGGTGATGTCTCAGAGAAAGTAAGGTAAGAGACAGGTTCTGTTACTTCTGATTGTTCCCCTGCGTCTCCATTATTGCAGGTGAAGGAATCAGAAAGGAATTTCAGTTTCTATGTTCATGAATCATTATAGCTCTTCTCAATTTGTCTGAATATCCTCAGCAGTCTTGAGAAAGAAGAACAAAGTTGGAGGTATTATAATGCTACCTGATATTAAACTATATATACTACCAGGCTGCAGTAATCAAAACAGCATGGTACTGGCATAAAACAAGGCATATAGATCAATGGAACAAAATAGAGAGCCCCAAAATGTACCTACACCTTTATGGCCAATTAATATTTGACAAAGGAGGCAAGACCATACAGTGGAGTAAAGGCAGTCTCTTCAATAAATGGTGTTGGGAAAATTGGACAGGTACATGCAAAAAAAGGAAACTAGATCACCTACTTAACACTGTACCAAAGGATGAACTCAAAATGGGTTAAAGACTTAAATGTAAGTCACAAAACCATAAAAACCCTAGAAGAAAACATACACAGTAAAATCTCAGATATTTCTCATATCAATACTTTTTGATAATATCTCCTTAGATAAGGCTAAAAAGAAAAACAAATGGGATTGTATCAAACTAAAAAGCTTTTTTACAGCAAAGGAAACCATCAACAAAAGGAAGACAACCCACTGAATGGGAGAACATATTTGCCTATGATACATCTGATAAGGGGTTAATTTCCAAAATTTATTAAGAACTCATACAACTCAACAGTGAGAAAACAGTCCAATTTAAAAGTGGGTAAAGGGCCTAAACAGACATTTCTTAAGGAGGACATACAGATGGCCAATAGACATATGAAAAGATGCTTGATGTCACTAATCATCAGAGAAATACAAATTAAAACCACAAGGAGATATTGCCTCACACCTGTCAGAATGGCTATCATCAATTAATCAACAAACAACTGTTGGTGAGGATGTGGAGTAAAGGGAACCCTCGTACTCTGTTGGTGGGAGTGCAGACTGGTACAGATACTGTGGAAAACAGTATAGAGTTTCTTCAGAAAACTAAAAATGGAAGTATCGCTGGGCCCATTGATTCTAGTTCTGTGAATATATTCAAAGAAACTTGAAACACTAATTCAAAAGAATATATACATCCCTGTGTGCTTTGCAGCATTATTTACAATAGCCAAGATCTGGAAACAGCCTAAGTGCCCATGAGTAGATGAGTGGATGGATAAAAAAGCCATGGTATATTTACACAATGGAATACTACTCAGCTATAAAAATGAAGGAAATCTTTTTGTGACCTGGAGAGTAAGGATGGACCTGGAGAGTATTATGCTAAGTGAAATAAGCCAGTCAGAGAAAGACAAGTACTATATGATTTCACTTATTTGTGCAATCTAATGAACAAAATAAATTAACAATAAAATAGAAACAGACTCAAAAAACAGACTGATAGCTCTCAGAGAGGAGGGGAGGTAGGAAGTCTGGGTGAAAAAGGTGAAAGTGACCTCAGGGAAGGTAGGGGAGGGTGGGGGTAAGAGGGAGAGATCAACCAAAGGACTTATATGCATGCATGTAAGCCTAATCAATGGACACAGACAACAGGGCGGTGGGGGCATGAATGGGAGGTGGGGGGTAATGGGGGAATAAGGACACATATGTAATACCTCAATCCAGTGGTCGGCAAACTGTGGCTCGCGAGCCACATGCGGCTCTTTGGCCCCTTGAATTTTTAGCAAAGGCCAGCTTAGGAGTACCCTAGTTAAGTTCATAACAATGTACCTACCTATATAGTTTAAGTTTAAAAAATTTGGCTCTCAGAAGAAATTTCAGTCGTTGTACTGTTGATATTTGGCTCTGTTGACTAATGAGTTTGCCGACCACTGCCTTAATCAATAAAGAAATTTAAAATAAAAATCTGTCAAAAAAAAAAAAAGAGAGAGAAAGGTAAAGGTGAAGGGATTAAGAAAAAAAAAAGAAGAAAGAAAACAGACACAAGCAACAGTGTGATGATTGCCAGAGGAAAAGGGAGGCGGGAAGTGGAAGAGAACAGAAGGGAGAGAAATGGTGGCAGAAAGGTGACTTTGGGTGGTGAGTGCAGGAGACAGGGTGCAGGTGATGTGTTAGAGATTTGTCCACTTAAAACTTGCCTGGTTTTCTTAACCAATATCCCCCCAACGCATTTAATTTAAAAATACACACACAAATAAAACTCGGTTTCTGAATAGTGGCCCCACAGCTACGTATACTGTAGGGTACAGGTCAACAATGGCTTTGTCATTCTAATGCAGGGATCCAAGCATCTTTCCTTACACAACATTTGGGCCAGTGGTTATCAGTTTTTCCATCAAGCATCTGCCATTCCCTACACTGTTAGGTCTCACGGAAGGGCAACAGTAGCCTTGGCTGAGCTCTCATGGTGGTTTGGGGGCTTTCATTCAAGTGTGGCAGCTTAATTTTTGTCTGGAGACATCCCATACAATAATTACTGTTGTATTTAGCTTTTACATGATCCCATTTTTGTGCCAGTGCTCAGCATTGTTCTCTTCATGTGTTTACTCTTGAGTTGAGGGGGTTGCTGATTTAGCATGCTGTCATTCAGTCTAGGGTTTGCACCCTTTACCATTGTCAATGCCTAATCCTGTGGAAACCTGGGACACCCAAAGCTCCTGACAGCAACGAGGGTCATCACACACAAAGCTTTCACGTATGCTCATTTACTTAGAGGTGGTTGACAAATAAATGAACTAGGGCACGTGATCTGTGGACCTGCTCTGTGCTCAGGGATTCTCAGCCCCTCCCTGCCTGCTAAGCAGGGGCATCTCCTCCGGAGGAGGGCATCACTGTACACTGAATGGGGCGCTAGGATATGTTAAATCATAAGCTTGTACCTTATTATTCTATAGTGTACTTTATGGTACACATTATGTATTTGTACTCACGTTTTACTTCATAGAGCAGAATACACAGAACCATGTATCTTATGCTCCACAGGCGAGTTAAAGCAGCCTTTTTCAAACTCCAGGTCATGCTTGACTAGTGTGTCATGAAATTCATTGAGTGTGTCTCCAGGAACCTTTTTTTCTTTAGTGAAATAGAATGGGATAGAAAATGTAAGAGTGCACCTATATGTTTTTTTACGTGTAGTAGAGATAACAGTCATATTGGGAAACACTTTCAGCTACTTGTGCATATACATGTGTGTATGTATGTGCAGAAAATACGGGTGTACTGTCATATTTTCTACCCTCAGATGTGTGAATAAACTGACTATGCATGTGTCTACACATATATATTTATTGAGTTACCAGCACTGTGTTAAAAATAAAACAAAACTGATTAAGAGACGTTCGAAGCGATTCTGGCCATATTCTTTGACATAGGCGATTTTGCCTCACATGCTGACTTCTCTCTTACTCCTGCCTAAGAAAGTCTATCACTGCATTCACTGGTTCACAGGGATGTTCAGGCTAGTAATATTGGAGGGACTTCTCAGGCTCTGATGAGTAGGGTCTGCAAGTTGGTTTTATTCCTTCGCTCTTCCTCTGGAGTATCAAGTATGTCCACTCTGCTGTAGAAAGTGGAATGTTAGACTGAAAGTCTTGAACTGCGTATGGTGTGGGGCTCTGGCAGAGGAAACTGAGTCAGCAGGTGAGAGACCAAAATAGCATCTCTAGAGGGCAAGACAGTAGCCAGGAGGATGGTGTCTGATGGTAAATGAAATGCCTCCCTGTCTACCAGAGAGATCAGTGTCCCCACTCACCAGCAAGCTATGGCCAGGATTCATTCCTGGTGGAAGACCTGGGGTGAGCGCCACAGGGCCAGCAAGCTATGGCCAGGATTCATTCCTGGTGGAAGACCTGGGGTGAGCGCCACAGGGCAGACCCAATTCCTAAAGGGTTAGATGCCATCCTTGTTCTGAGCAAACTGGCTGCTCAAAGGTTGACCACGCAGCCAGTCTCTTCCTCTTGCCGGGTGTGGCCTTCTCCAGCACTCTAGCGTGGCTCTGGGGCTGGTCCTACCTCTAGGATTACAGAGGGAATTTCCAGCAACATGTGGGGATGCACAGCTCCACAAGGCTGTCTTTTTCAGAAAGTGGCCCAGAAAACTCTTGCTTCACATCAAAATCACCTGCTGAAGTGGAATCTTCGGG
The DNA here is from genome assembly GCA_026230045.1 of Corynorhinus townsendii. Taxonomy (NCBI): domain Eukaryota; kingdom Metazoa; phylum Chordata; class Mammalia; order Chiroptera; family Vespertilionidae; genus Corynorhinus; species Corynorhinus townsendii. Next base: position 145,497,605 of record JAPDVU010000007.1, on the reverse strand, counting down.
CTGATTCCCAGGTGATTTTAACAAGCCTTCCACTGGGTTCTTCTGCACGTTAAAGTTTGAGAATTTCAGCTCTAGGATTTCTTTGATGTACATAGTACATTGAAAGATGGAAAACTTAAGCATGTAGGGTGTATTACTATATAATGAAAAAATGTTTTAAGTGGCCTAATTTGGGTTATTCTTCTTGGTCAGGGTTTTCACATAGCTGGTTGAAAACTTACAGAGGGGAGGGAATTCGATTGTTTGTCTGCAGAAGCAACATATAGCACTGCCTTGAGGGCCTCCACCTTGAGCAAGACTCTTTCAGGAGTCTCTTAAAGATACCATCTTATAAACAAGGACTGGGCCAAGAGGTGTTTGAGAAATCCTGTGGGTTGTAGGTCCCTGCTTTGTTTTGTATTTTTCTGGAGATCCAGCCTTTCTGGCCATGTTTACCTTAAGTAGAGAAGTTTCAAAGCACAGAGTTCAGAGCAGGCTGGACCAGGCAAACCTACAGCCAAGGGCTCTCCCTGAGCTGTGCTACTGGTCTGATAACTCTTTGCTAAGCTGTTTCTGAAACACTCATTGGAAAAAGAGTACAAAAAATATATGTTTAATTTAAGTAATTCTTTATTTTTCAATTATAGTTGACATACAATATTATATAAGTTTCAGGTATATACCCCAGTGATTAGACATTATATAACTTATTATGTGATCACCTGATAAATCTAGTGCCCAGCTGACAGCATACATAGTGATTAGAATATTATAAATTACTAGGGGCCCAGTGCATGAATTCGTGCACCTAAAAGGAACTGTGGGACATGAGGCTGCAGTGGGCACAGGGGTGGGTCTTGGCCTATCCTCCATGCCCCTGCCTGGCCCCTCCTGCCGCAGCCCCTGGCTCCCCGTCTGCCGGCAGCTCTGCTCCCACTGCCCCCGCTCCTACGCACTAAAGGGTGACAGTGCAGAGCGATTGGGGCCGGTGCCAGCAGCAGGTGAGAGCAGGGCTGGCGCCGTCAGCCAGTGCGAGTGGTGGCTGCTGTCCCAATCGCCCCTCAGGAGCAGGGGGAAGTAGAGAAGCCCTGAGGGGTGATCGGGGCCAGCAGCTGCCGCTTACACACGCTGACAGCGCCCAGCAATCAGGGCTAGCGCTGGGCGCTGGCAGCAGATGCAAGCGGTGGTTCCAGTGCCGGCAGCAGGTGCGAGTGCCAGGTGGGATCACCGCGATAGGAGCAAAGAATTTTCAGTAATCACCAGAGGCTCACCCTGATGACAGCAACTGGCACTCCACCTTGGTCTGGCACCCCCGCTCACCTGCTCCACCATCCCACCATGGCAGACGCCCACCATGTTCCGCGCTCTGCCGCCTACTGCCGATGCCCGCTATATTCCACGCGCACACCCTGGTGGTCAGCGCATGTCATAGCACCCGGATGTTCAGTTGTTCCACAGATCGGTCTATTTTCATATTAGGGTTTTATGTATATAGATATTTTCTATGCTATGCTTTACATCCCCATGACTATTCTGCAACAAAAATTTTGTACTTCTTAATCCTTTTATCTTTTTCACCCATCCCCCCTCCCATCTGACATTCATCAAAATGTTCTCTGTATCTATGAATCTGTTACTATTCTGCTTATTTGTTTTGTTCAGATTAATTTGTTGATAGATATGTTTTTATTGCTATTTTATTGTTTGTATAACAACAAAGTCCTTCTCCTCCTCCTCCTCCTCCTCCTCCTCCTCCTTCTTTTTCCAGAAGACCCTTTAACATTTCATGTAATTCTGGTTTGCTGATGATGAACTCCTTTATCTTCACTTGTCTGGGAAGCTTTTTATATGTCCCTCAATTCTAAATGATAGCTTTGCTGCATAGAGTAATCTTGGTTGTAGGTCCTTGCTTTTCATCTCTTTGCATATTTCCTAACAATCCCTTCTGGCTCAACAAAGGAACAACGACCTCTATGAGCACTTTTGTTTGGGAGAAAGCTGCCCACCCAGCTCTCAAAATGATGCCAGTCATTAAGTTCCTCCCTATATGTCCCTGGTGCCTTTGGAGCTGCTATCCCAGCAGTGGAGCTCATAAAGAGTGAGTCAGAGTAAGTCTGTGTGCAGGCCCTTTAAGAGGAACTGCCTGGGACTTCAGTAGCCCTCCATCTCACTCATCCTCAATCCCTGCTTGTTTTTACAGCCAGAAGTTATGAGAACTTCTCTTCACATCACTGGAACCCTGGGTTTAAGAGCCTTGTGTGGGTCTGGGAACCCTCACTCCTCAGGGATGACCTCTGTAGCTGAGATATCCCTCCTGATTTTTATCTGCTACACATGGGTGTGAGACTAGCTCATTCCTATCTCCTTCTACCAGTCTCAGTATGGCTTCTTTAAGTCCCTAGTTGTAGGACTTGCACTCAGACAATTCTGAATGATGGTTGTTTTGTAGTTTAGTTGATATAGTTGTGGGAGGAGGTGCACACCACATTTACCTACACCACCATCTTGACCAGAAGTCCAACAAAAGAGTACAGAAATGAACTGGACAAGTTCTCATTAGGACTTGCTACATACAACTGGTGATGCTGGTCCTCTTTTACAGAGCAATGAAGACATGTGGCTGGAACAAGAAAAAGGCAAGACACATGTCATGGAAAATATCATTCTGGGAGGTCATCATGCCCTTTGCCTACCTAGCAGGCTGCCAAGCTCACAGTGCCATGTGTTCAATATAAGGAGGGAGTTAGTTGGCACATCCTGGGTAACTTGCTGAGTTACAGATCACCATGAATTTTAAGCCATTAATCACATTTTAGATGATAAATGTTTGAGAAGCTGTGCATTTCAAAACACTGAAGTGGATCAGGACAGACTTGACAATGTTAGTTATTTCACTTGTTTAAGGTTTCAAAGCAGTTTCGTTTCTCCAATCCTCATATTTATTTACGTAATTCACTCGTTTACTTTTGAGTGAGATCGCTGAATGACTCAAAAGCAAAAATTTGGGGGGGGAAACGTTTAAGAGAAAGGATATTTTGTTCTAAAAAATTCTATCAAAGCATTTTCACTTTGATTGCTGACCTTTGACCTGCATACAGGATATTTTCTGTCAAGTACCAAGTAAATCCTGGATTACTGAACTTGACTTTTAAATGCAATTCCAGCAGTATGAGGTGATAAATATTGTATGGGTAGCTCATTTAAGTGTAAAGAGTGCTTTAAAAATTATAAGGGTAATATACATGTTAACTATTATCAACAGACAAAATCCGTGTGTTTTAATTTAACTCATATTTTTGCTCAGTGGGCAAGAACTCTACAGATAAACCCACCTGCCCGCCATTGTGAGGTTTAGTGATGTACATAAGGGCACATGGGAAAAACGAGAAGAATTAAGTTTTATTTTCTGTTCTTCTGGTGACTGTAGGGCGTTAAGGCAACTACATGATGATCCCTTTGAGCCTCAGTTCCCTCATCTGTGAAATGGGAACAACACTCCTTGCCTACTTCATTCATAGAGCTGTCCTGAGACTTAAAGGGCAGTATGAGAAAAATGGAAAAGTCTACCATGTGTTCTTTTTATATTTTGTATTCCGACATTGATTTCCCTCTTTCAGGTGAGGAATTCACTGCACTCACTGTCCTGCCAGCACCCCTCTGCCAGCACCTCCCACCAAACCGATGGCTTTCTGAATAAGGGTCTGGGGCTCGGCACATGGGTGGGGGCAGATTTGCCCAGTATAGAGATCAGCCCATTCGTTCTTGATCCCCCTTTTTCCCCTAACACTTTACCTTTCTCCAAAGTGATAGTTGGGAATGATTTTCACTGCATGGGGGTTGTGGTGGCCCTGAAGGAAACCTGTCTGATGGGTGCCCTGTTCCTCTAGGAGGAAACACTTGGGGCTTTGAATGCAAAAGGGCCTGGTCAGTGAACTCAGAGCCTTCTCCACGTGGGGAAATTCTGCTCATCCTGCAAAACCCATGACTCTTGCCAACTTCCATCCCTTTCCCACAGAGAACACACTCTCTCCTTTCACTCTTCCACCTGGCACAGATCACAGAGTGTAACAGTTGGGCCTGGGTCACATGACTCTACAACAGTGCCTGATACCTGACCTTTACAGGAGTAGAGGCTCTCGAAACAATTTAGTTGGCTCTTCCCTGCACCTAGAGTCCCAGGGCTTCCCTTGGGGTCCCTTTATGGAGGAGACTTGACTTTTATTGTCACAGTTGGAAGGGCAGGAGGACATGATGAGGCCCTTCTTTCCCCTTCTGGACTGAGCTCGGGGTAGTGATTTCTGTTCAGGCCCATTCTTCCTGAGCTTTTACTTACCCCATCCCTTGCCCTAGTAGTGGTCTCCAGAGGCCTCGGGGTTTCTGCTTAGGAGCATCTCAACTAGTCACTAGTTGCAGAATGGGCCTGGAATACGGTGGGAGCCCCCACCCCTGCATAAGTGCCACCCTGGTTTCTTTCCATCTTGGCAAAGCACATAGCCAAGCCCTCTCTTAGGCCTACAAATCCTTTAAGCCTCTTCTGACTTACAGTGGTGAGATGGAACAGCTTGCACTAGATTGATGCACAGCCCTTTACGTATACATTTTGCAATTAACTGTGAGCCAGACCAGAGTCCAGGCCTTGAGGAGCCAAGCTGGTTTAAGCCTGAATTGTTCCTGAGGAGTACTCTGGTCACGGGCAAGCATCTGCACGTTTTATACTTACTGCAGGAAACCCCTTTTGGTTCCCTTGAAGCTATGAGAAAATACTCTCACTTGATTCCACGTGTCGCCAAAGGTTGAGGGACCTCACCTCCGCTTTTCTGCTGTGAACTCTCTGAAGTCCCACCTGCTCTAGGAAGTCTCTCTTACTCTCCCCCATCAGTTTCCCTCTGCTCAGCTCCTCATGCTTTGCATCCTCGTAGTTCTTCAGGACATACCACTTTATGTCCTGTGATAAATTTCCTGTGGTCTGTGTTTCCCCATCATGACTATAGACACTTGGGCAGAGATTGGGTCCTCTGTCTACAGGATGCAGCCCAGAGCTGGCCCCAGCAAGTGCTCTGGAGGTGCCTGGCTCACAGTCTTCGTGGCCAGTCCTGAAGGCGGGAGGGCAGGCACCAAGTCCCTGCCTGCTGAGGAAATGTCCAGCCTTGCAGACTTGGAGGCTGGGCCTCTCCTCCACTGGCCTCCTGTTGCTCCCTTCGCTGCCTGTTGGCGGGGGTGGCTCAGGTGAGCCCTCGTGGGAGATGCACGTTCCCAAACGTATAGAGTCACTTCCCTTAGATCATGTTTACCTTTCACAAGAAACACGCTGAAGGAGGAAAGCGTAACAGAAACAGTGCCACCAAGTCCCTGGCACTGGTCATTTCTTCTGAGCCTTTTGTGATTGTAGAGTTTATGAAATTTAAGTCAGTAATCTTCCTCCTAATCCCCTAGCCAGCCGTGAGAAGCTGTCTGAGCCGCCCCTGCATGCCCATCCTGGGCACACCTAGGCTCCAGTGTTCCACTCCTTAAAAGGTGTCTAATTTCTCTAATCACCTCTGAGTTTAATGGCTTTCAACCATGTGGGTTGTAATGGAGAGGAAGCATTACTTCTAGTCTTTTGGTTTCCTTTCCTCCCTTTCCCACCTCCTCTCTCCCTTCTTACCCCTCCCTAGTGAGCTGAATGGATTATAAAATGTTAGGTGTGACCCGGGGGTTGCGCAGAAACAAAGATTTTCTTTCCCCTGCCCCTCCTGCTCCCCCAGCACTGGCCTTTTGATGACGGTCCAGAGATAGTGGGTGGGGGCAGTTTCAGGACACTGACACCAGGGAACAAACATGACCTGGTAGAGCTTTGATTTTCTTTTTCAATCCTGTCCTGGGAGTACTTGGGGGCAGGCCGGCACATTTTGAATTTGTCTTCTCCCATTTCTCTTCCATCTTGTCAGAGCCCCACTCTTTTCCAGAATAAACAACAGTCACCCCAATGATTTTTCTCAGTGCCCACCATGGGCAGAAGCACCTCCTGTGCCATCATCTGAGAAGTCCCACGAAGGCTCCGACTCCCACTGATTGTCTTCTCCCCACATTTCCATCCTGTGCCCATTCAGACAGGAAAAGGGAGGACAATTTTGTCATGTCAGGTTGGATGCTGCTCTCTCAGGCAGCTGCTTAAAAAACACAAAGCATTGCTGAGAGAAATGAAGGAAGGTCTAAATTAATGGAGAAACAGTCTGTGTTTATGGATTAGAAGACTCAAAATTATTAAAATGGCATTTCTCCCCAAATTGGTCTACATATTCAGCTAATCCCTATGGAAAGCCCAGCAAGCTTCTTTACAGACATTGACAATCTGATTTTAAAATTCATAGGGAAATCCAGAGGACTCTGAATAGCGACAGGGATACTGAAAAAGAACAAAGTTGAGGAATGCCCACTTCCCTATTTCAGAACTTTTATAAAGCTTTCACAGTAATCAAAACAGTGTGGCACCAGCATAAGGGTGGACCTCTGGGTCAATGGGACAAAGGTGAGAGTCCAGAGATAAACCCTTGCCTTTATTTGATTTCCAACAAGAGAGACAAGATCATTCAATGCGGTCAAGGATGGTTCCTTCAACCAACGGTAGACCTTTAGATCCTTCTCCCAACCACATACTGAAATCAAGAGTTACCTTCTAACCCAGTTCCCTTTCCTCTGCCCCCTGTTTACCCCCACTTTCCAGTTTGCAACAGAACAATAAGGAGTGAGTTCATGCCTTTTTCACTGCCTTGCTGTTTGAGCTAGAAGGAATTATAGAAGCCAGCGATTCGATTCCTGGGAGGTGAAGTGGCTGCTTGAGCTCACACAGACATCAGACCAGGGTTTGCAGCTTCTGTGGGGAGCAGGTGACTCTAGCTCTCTCCTCTGACAAGACACAAATGCCCTGGGCTATGTGGCAGGTCAGGACAAGAGGAGGTCAGCCAGCCACGGGAAGGCTGGGACAGGACTGGATGGGGGCCAGGTACTCATTGTGTGGGGATGCAATGAAATGTTTCCAAAGGAACTGGCTCATTGTTCAAGATGCTAAATATTTATTTGATCAAACCAAACTTCAGCTGAAGAAGCCAAAGAGTCTGGATTTTAAATCCACAAACCTGGCCTGGAGGGAGCTGGCAGTGGGGAACGGGAGCTGAGAGGTGCTTCCAGTCAGAAAATCATGGCAAAGATGTCACCACAGCACACACGCTGCATGTCATCTGGGGAGTGGAGGGTTGGGCTCCCACCACCGCAGGACAGACCCAGGTGCTGCCAGTTTTCCAGATGTTCTAAGAGGGTTCCCCAAATGCCATGGGTTCAGTCACATTGAATGACCCTTTGCACTATTACTTAAATGGACACACATAAGTGATCTAAAATAGTGTCTGTGCCTGCTTGCCTTCACTTTCATCGTGTTCCCTTGGCCAGTCAGGTTCTCTTCTGCAGCTTCTTGAGTCCAGCGGCCTCAGCTCGTAGATCATTGCGTCAACCAGGGTGATCCGTGACTCACCGACATTCATCTCGTTCTCGCAGGGATCAGTGATTTCGCTAATGTTTCCAAGCAGATGTGAGCGGCAGTCTGTCATTTTGGGTAGTCCCTGCATGCCTGTGTGTCTCAAAGTTCTCTAAATCCCGTGTCCGGTTTGGGTCATCTGCTCACCACTTGTGACGTGCTCATTTAAGACGATATCTGAATTATTTCTTAAGTAAACGAAAACTCAAGAGATGTTGAGCATCTCAGAGATTAGCCAGCAAGAGTGTGTTCTTATTACTAATTTGACATTTCCTTCTTGCTTTATACTCCAGGTCATGTGTTTATCCTATTAACACATGTGTGGTGAAAAGAGAAAACCCAACAAAATAAAAAGCTTTAAAGGACTAAAGAAAAAAACAGTATCAAATTGATTGAACATGCATTATTCTGTATTTCTGTAAAAGAACAGCAGAGCATATTTTTGGCTTCAAATTGAATGCTATTAAATGTAGGGAGAAGTCGCTTTGCTGTAAACTGAGTGGCCAGATTATTATGATCTCTGAACGCATAATAATCTGGCCACTCAGTGTACTTATGTATAAGGGAAAGCTTGCAAATCTTGATATGTCAAGGGACCAGGAGATAGATAGTGGCCCCCAGCCTCTGGCCAGTAAGTCCTCTGCTTCTTTCTAACTACCCACAATGCAGTTCTTAAACATGGAAAAACCTTATTTTAAAATCCCAACTCTGTGGTCAGTCTACACTGAGTGGCCAGATTATTATGCGTTCAGAGATCATAATAATCTGGCCACTCGGTGTATATCTTTTCCCTAAAGATACGATTTCAATTTAGGAGTGCAGTGTCAGGCCTCCCAGCTGAAGTTAATAAGAGGAATGACAGAGGAAGCAAGTTCACATATAAAAACCACACAAAAGGCCAGACTTTTAAACTTTTAGGAGCAAAGTCTGTCCCAGCGCACGGGCTAATTTGTGTGTTCTGGTGACAGGTCACGCCCGTCCCTGCCGGGTGCACCCAAGGTGGCTGTGTCTGACTTGATCTACCCAGGATTCCCCCTTAGGAAGCCATGGGAAGCCCAGCATGCCAAGAAAGTCCTGCCGTGATTCTAAAACTCTCCGGGAATTAGGAACGAGACACACACACACACTGGGGGCTAAGGTAAATAGGAAAGTTAGATGATGCCTGAGGTTCTTTGCAATGTAACAACTTTTTTATTTTATTTTGGATTGGCCACCTCTCCTCACTACACATATTCTTTTAACTAAGAGTTGAAGGATAAAAACTCAGCTTATTAACGTAGGTTTTTCTACATTTAAACCAATAGCACACCCATCTTCAAGCATGTCTCTTGTTTTACTAAGTGTATTCTTGGAAAAAATCGCATCAGAAAGCACAGTGGGGAAAAGCTGCTTTCTCTCTCTCTCTCCAATTCAGATGCTGAGTGTCTTGCAGTTAACTGCTTTTGCCACTAGAGGGTGATCATGGATGGAAAGGTAGAGCTGAGAGGGTCTATACAGAACAGGGGGATATTGATGAAATAGCAACTGGTTGTTATGTTTGATTGACCCAGGGCCAGAAAGAGCAGACGAAGACCTAAAGTGCTTTAGGCTGAAATAAGTGAGCGAATTTGTAGTATTCGAGGAGAAGAAATTTTGTAATTGGTCCCCATTTCCAGCTTTGCCATGTATTTTTTTAAGAGCAACATCTTCAAGTTAAGCTGCAAGAAATGGACAAAAAGTCAGCGGCAGAGCTGTGCTTCTCTTTTAAAAATAGATACATAGAAGCATATGTTTGTTTCTACTGGGTGTTTTTATTTTACTTCCAAAAGGAGAACAGCGGAAACAATTTCTGACTTGTTCTGGACTCTTGAGCACAGACTCCCAGACAGTTTCTGTGGTTGGGGCCCTCAAAAACCCACCTGATGTGGCGTGAAGCCCATCTCTGGAGACAGCAATCTGAGGCCATGTGAAGCAGCCCGTTTGTTTGTTTTCCCCTGCCTTTGAGAGTGGAAGCCAGGCTTGCTCCCAGGACAGAGAGTTCTGCCACTGTGACCATCCTGGAGGGACAGGAAAGGGTTCGCAGCATATTCCCAACAAAGCCTCAGCGCTGTCCTTTCTGCTGCAGGAATCCTTGCTGGTGACTCCTATTCTCCTATCAAACTCATGGAAGGTGTGCATTACTACACAACCCAGGAAGAGGGGAGAGCATTCATTGCTGATGACTTGGCAGAATCCTAGTCCCTCTCTGAGTCAAGAGTTGTTAACTGTGATGAGGTTTTAATCTTCAGATCCTTCCTCTGCTCATTTTTGCTATGTAGTCTTATTTCTTTGGCGCCCCCAAATCATGTAAATATATTTACAAATGAAGTTCACATGAATTTCAGTTAAGGATGTGTTGTTGTTTTTTAATACTGACTAATCAGCCACCCCACATTAACTAGATTTCCTTTCCCTGGTGGTTTCTTTTAAAAAAAAATGTTATTGGGTGACAGTGGAAAGGACAGTCTTGGCAACAGCGGTTTAATCTATAGCCCAAGGGATTGAGATATCATCGAGGCCTGCACCAGAAGCAGGGTCTTACTGAATGCTATCTCTCTTCCAGATTAGATAGAAGGAAGAATTAGGGAGATGCAAGGGAACATTTTCTAAGGCTGGTTATACTCTGATCTAGGTGACAGTACAAACTGTGGGAACTGGAAAGTGCTTTGCTGGTCTAACACTGGCAGCATAAATGATAAATTACTACAGGAGGCAGGGTTACCGTGACTGAAGTTTTCTAATCCTCCTGGGCTCTCTCTTTGGGCTAGTTCGTGTCGTAGAATTTTGCTACTTTATGCTTACTTGTCTGTCTCTCTCTGCTTGTCAAAGTCCCAGGTCTGTGACCTGTGGAATGCATGTATCTCCCTTTGCTGGTGGTTGCTGGGGAGGAACCTGTTGTTGCTGACAGTGAACTTGAGCTGTCTGCAGATGTTGCTCTTCATTCTTCCCCAGAATCTGAAGGAGAAAATGTGGACTCTCTAACTTGCAAGACCATGCTCTTAAGATATTGGACCCTTGCACGTTCTTTCTTGGCTTTTCTAAATATTTTATTGAAATTTTTCCAGACTTCAGAGCGAGGATCATAGAGTGTGTCATAATAATTCTCCAAGATTCTTTTATTCAGACAGGTAAAGGAATGGGGATTGATGGAATTCCTAGCTTATTTAAGCCTAAAAGGCTACTTACTAAGGAAAGAGAAAAAGGGGGAGCAGCTGTTGAAAACCTTGAAAGAATGCTGTTTATCTAGTATCCAAAGGGCAGGGAGTATGTCTGTGGGTGAACTCACTCCTCCAAAAAGCTCATGGAGAAACAGTGTTTCTAACATACTCTTCATACAGTCTGTTTCCCAACAAGTGAAAGCAGACATCCTTTCTTGCAAAGACTTTCTTTGACTTCACCAACAGACCTTCTATCTTATTGGTCCACTTAAGCTTCACAGTCTGAGGAAAAAAACAGCCCTTTTGGGAAATGATTTATTTGGTCGACCCATCTGAATACCCAAATATTCTTTGTGTGCCAGGACCATGTTCAGATGAGATCTGCTCTAACTACTTTTCAGATTTTAGCAAAATCCTTTTTGCTTTCTATTCTAGAACCAGATACTTCTGATTATTAATGATCAGGATATGATGTCTCTAGAGGTCAGAAATATATATCGCCCCCCTCCCCCAAAAAAGAAAATTTAAATATTTTCCAATTGGAAAATTATCCTGAAATATCTTCATTCAATTTTCAAGCCATAAATGATGGCAGGTGCTTTGAGTCATGCTGCTGATTCCGGGCAAGTGTTTGCGCAAGGTTAGAAAATAGAGCAGACCAGTTGATTCATGCTTAAACTGATGGCATTGTCTGCTGGGAAGCAGAGGCACCCTTGCCTTATGCATATAGGGCTTGTGGAATGCTGCTCTTTAAGTTGTCTTAACTATCTCTTTTGAGACTGGATTGCTGCCTTTCTCTCCTCCATCCCCTCCCATTTGCAAAGATCCAGCCTTCCAGTCATGACTGTTTCACAGACATTCCAAAGGGCTGGATGCTGATAGCTCCTCAGCCCCATTAACTTGTCATTTCCCTTGAGAGAATATAGGAGTAGAGGCTGTGCCCCAGAAGGACATGGAAATGGGAAGGGACTTCAGGATCCCGCAGGAGGTGGTGAGATAGCCCTGACAATCAATATTGGGCAAAGCGAGAGCATTTATAAACTTTTCCCTCTGTTTCTGCCGGCTTGGCTAAAGTCACCCCAAAGGAAATGTTGAAGTCATAAGAGTCACCTGCCTTTATTTAGATCTTGCCTTCCTTCCCTCCTTTCTTTGCCCCCGAATTTATGAATGGAAATACTAGTAGATAAGCAGAGGTTGAATTAGGGCTAAGGCTGTAGGTTGCATCTTGAATTTTCCAGACTCTGGGCAACGGGGTAGGGAACCATCGACTCCAATTAGAAATCCTGGACTTCTATTCATTTAACAGCGTTCTATTACCTAGTACATTTTGTCCAAGTAAATTGTGACAATAAGTTATTTCGGGTGCTTGGGACGTAGTCTGTGAACCGATCTGTCTGTAACTCGTACATTTTCCATTTGGATGAGCAGAGCAGGGTAGAAGTTTCTCGCTGTGCGGTTAGGCTAAGGCAACTGTTGTCACTGGCTGACCCTGGGCTGTAAGTACGTGGGAACTTGTAGAGGCTTCACAGAGAGGAGGAGGAGAGGTTAGTGCTGTGGTGAGGGCTGCCTGTGGGTTGGTGGGGCGCTCTTGCTAATTATTCTTTTGTCAGCGCTTCTGTTTTTCCCAAGTTGGCAGAGTTTTATCTTATCCAAACAGAGACACACAGCAAAAGAAAACTAATTTGGGCAATTAGAGTTGGTTGTAAATCTGAATCGTATGGAATATGTTAAAAAAGATGACATTATATTACTTCTGTGCATGGACAGTAGTTAGAACTGCTCACAAATTGTTGCCAGGTAGAGATTCCTTGGAACCTTCCATTATGAAAAGATAAGAGTCATTTTAATTAGCACATTTGCTAAATAGATGGGTGTGCTTAAAAAATTGTGTTCTTAAATTAGTTACAAATGCTCATGCATTTGAATTGGCTATTAAGTGGCCAGGCAGTACATTTCTTTATAAAAATAAATGTTCAGTTTGCTCCTGTTGAGGATATTCACAGTATCCTATTTGGACAAGTGCCAGATAGATGGAGTGCACTACTCCTTGTCCATCAAAGCAACTTGGTTCAAACAGTTTGGTTTCAAGAGAAAGGCATGGGACCAACACAGCAGTTTAGAGCCCTGAGACACAGCCTGAGATGGCCAGGGAGAGGAGGTTTCGGGGAGCGGTCACGGTGAGGGGGTACCTGTCAGCCCAGGAAGAGAAAGGTAGAGAAGGAGCAGGAGGCAATACTGCCTTGCATCCACAGATACCTGCCAAAGGGCAATGGCCACTTACAAAACCATTGTGCCAGCCTGCCAGTTAGTGTAGTGAAGTCTGGGAGCTGGAAATTGCCGGATTGTCCATTTTCATGAAACCAATTCACTTATGATGGTAACTTAGCTCTTTTCCTACTTGGCAAACCAAGAATCTGACACAAAGTAGAGGAACAGTAAAAGTCATGTGAATCGGGAAATGTATCCCTTTTCCAGACATTTGTTTAGAATTTCCTGGCACTTACTTGTTTGTAGGTCAGGATTGCAAAAGAATTCACATTTTTTAACATCCTGCTGTGGTTGAAAGCAGAGTTTCCTCACCAACTCACTGGTTATTTTACAAATTAGGGGATTAGTCAGAAGACAATGGAAATCTCTCTTGTTTTCATTGTCCATCAGAGACTATGGTGGTTTGTCTTGCCTACACTTTACATCATTGGTGGGTAGATTCCCACTGTGGAATTCTTAAGAATCATGGCTGTATAAAGTTTAGCTGGTCTGTATCCAGAATGAAGAGAAGGGATCTATTTAGGAGCTGCTTAAGTAACCAGCCATCTAATTTATGAGCATGACCACTCTGTTAGGTTCAGTAATGGGATTCAGGAAGAGACCTCAGAGGCTGCTCTGGGAACCAAGACCCTAAAGTGGTGTTGAATTGGGTTGTCCAAAGAAATGGCACTCACCCTTCTTGGTGATTCAAACAATCATAGCTGAGCAAAACCAAAATTATATTAAATATATTGATGGATACGTCTAATTAGTCAGTCATTATTGGTAGATTGACTAATATATATATATTAGAGGCCCGTTGCATGAAATTCGTGCGCGGGCGGGGGGTGGGGGTGTCCCTCAGCCCAGCCTGCACCCTCTCCAATCTGGGACTCCTCGAGGGATGTCCGACTGCCCAACCTGGATCGGGCCTTAACAGGCAATCAGACATCCCTCTCACAATCCAGGACTGCTGGCTCCCAACTGCTCGCCTGCCTGCCTTCCTGATTGCCCCTAACTGCTTCTGCCTGCCAGCCTGATCACCCCCTAACCACTCCCCTGCCAGCCTGATGCCTAACTGCTCCCCTGCCAGCCTGTTTGCCCCTAACTGCTCTCCCCTGCAGGCCTGGTCCCCGCCTACTGCTCTCCCCTGCAGGCCTGGGTCCCCTCCACACACACACCTGCCCTTCCCTGTAGGCCCGGTCACCCCCAACTTCCCTCCTCTGCCAGCCTGGTCACCCCTAACTGCCCTCCCCTGCAGGTTTGATCACCTCAACTGCCATCCTTTGCAGGCCTGGTCCCTCCCAACTGCCCTCCCCTGCTGGCCATCTTGTGGTGGCCAACTTGTGTCCACATTGGAGCAGGATCTTTGACCACATGGGGGCAGCCATCTTGTGTGTTGGAGTAATGGTCAATCTGCATATTACTCTTTTATTAGATGGGATAGAGCAGTGGTCGGCAAACTGTGGCTTGCGAGCCACATGTGACTCTTTGGCCCCTTGAGTTTGTGGCTCGCGTGCCGTGGTTTGCCAACCACTGCTTTAGGACAAAGATTTGGGTGATACCTTAGAGCAGTGGTCGGTAAACCATGGCTGATGAGCCACAAACTCAAGGGGCCAAAGAGCCGCATGTGGCTCATGAGCTGCAGTTTGCCGACCACTGGGATAGAGGCATGGTGCATGGGTGGGGGCCAGCTGGTTTGCCCTGAAGGGTGTCCCGGATCAGGGTGCGGGTTCCCTTGGGGTGTGGGGCAGCCTGGATGAGGGGCCTGTAGTGCTTTGCAGGCCAGTCACCCCCCCCCCCCCCCGCAACCCAAGCGGAGGCCCTGGTATCTGGGATTTATTTATCTTCTACAATTGAAACTTTGTAGCCTGGAGTGGAGCCAAGCCTTCTGCTCCGTGGAGGCAGCCATTTCTGTTGGGATTTATTTATCTTTTATAATTGAAACTTTGTAGCCTGGAGTGGAGGCCTGGACTGGCCAGGGTGTGCAGAAAGCTTGGCTTCCTCCATCGCCGGGGAAACCCAAGCCTTCCTCCTGCTTTCTCTGTGGCTGCAGCCATCTTGGGTGGGTTAATTTGCATACTTGCTCCTGATTGGCTGGTGGGTGTGGCTTTGTGGGCATAACGGAGTGATGGTTAATTTGCATATTGCTCTTTTATTAGATAGGATGCAAAGTATGATTTCTGCTCTCAAGGACTGAGAAGAGTCCAATAGAAGAAGTAGAGCAGAAAACTAACACTGAATTAAATAATTCTCTGTGCCTTCACAATGGTATGAGGTTATATGTATAGGATGTGATTAATCATCACATGGATGGTTGAAGTACTACCATGAATTCATAAGAGGAAGAGTTCTCTAAATGCTGTCTTCGTTGGAAAAGGCGTCACCAGAGAAGAGGAGAATGGGATGAGGAAGTGTTTGATATGCTATGCGGAGAGGAGGGACTGGGAGCAGAATTGCCTGGATAGTTCAGAAGTGACCAAGATCAAGGGGTGGTTGCAATATGAAAAGAAGTCAACTCAAGTAGGAAGTAGTGAGATAGACTGCGGAGGCTCTAACCTGAACTACTCCAAGTCTGATCTTTAGACTAGCAGCATTGCACCACCTGAGAGCTAGTGAGAAATGTTGAATCTTGGGTCCCAACCTTGACCTACAGACTCAGAACTTTGGGGGATGTGATCCAGGATCTGTGGGTTTTTTTCTGTGTGTGTGTGTGTTTTAAAGTGTCCAGTTGATTCTTTATACATGCTAAAGTTTGAAGAGCACTACTACTGATAATTTGGACTTTGTTCCAAATAACAACCCTTTGAAGGCTCGAGTGGAGATGTGGCATGTTCCTTAGTGACTGACAATCCAGGGCATTTGGGAAAATGACTTTTACATAGAAACCTCTTCAGCATTCTCACTTCCTGGTGCCCACCAGCTGCAAGATGAAATCTATCCAAATTGCCAGTCATCTAACTGTTGAAGCTTAAGTCATATAACTGTTCTCTGAAGTGGTTTCTCAAGTCTCAGGCTAGGCCTTTCTGACTAATGGTGTGGTATGCATCTGTGGCATATTTGTATAAGTATCTTTATGTGTGTGCTTTTGCAAAAAGTATTTAAATTAGCAACAAGAACAAACACCTATATGATGATTTACGGTTTAAAATATACTGATTCATATATTTTCTGACCATTTAAAAAGTTAATTCCTACCATTTTGAATCAGCTCATTTATCTGGTATTTACCAGGAAATTCATATTTCCACATTATATAGTTAATGTGGGCTCTTAGAAACCAGTAAACCTTTCTAATGGGAAAATTTTTCCAAACAATATCATTGTATAATTATTAATACAATAGAATTACTATTATGACAAAATTAGCACATATTTTCAAGTCTTGGTAAAAAGAATTTTAAATATTATTTTTGTTTTACTTGGTGGCTTTGGTATAATAATGCCTTCAGGGCTATAAGAAGTTAGGACTGCTGTTCTGGTTAAAAATTGCCAGATTGCCCAGCCGGAGTAGCTCAGTGGTTGAGCATCAATCCAGAAACCAAGAGGTCACTGGTTCAATTCCTGGTCAGTGCACATGCCCAGGTTTCGGGCTCAATCCCCCAAGGGGGGTGTGTAAGAGGCAGCTGATTGATGATGTTTCTCTCTGATCAATGTTTCTATCTCTATCCCTCTCCCTTCCTCTCTCTCTCTAAAAAAAAAAAAAATCAATAAAAACATTTTAAAAATTGCCAGATTGGCAGTTTTTTGGGGTCAATTCTAACAATCACTTATACCTTCATTTCCCACCTCACTACTCCAATAAGCAGGAAATTATGGAGTTTTCTTCAGGTTAAAATCCTGACCTTAATTTTTCCTACAGTATCACAGAGTCGTCTTTGGCCCATAGACTTAAGAGTGGTGTTAGATTCTTGTATTGTGGATCAGTGTTTCCCTCCCCCACTCAGAGGACGTTTTCCCCCCTTACAGTTACAGAGGTAGTCCATAGCTGAAGTTTGGCAGGAAGTGGACTGTATAAATGGCATGGCATTGTGTTCACCTAGACTTGATTCTAGAGAGGGTTGATTCTAGAGAGGGCAAGGGTCCCAGAGAGAGCACATCCCTATCATGCTCCTTCAAAAAGCAGCAGAGTTTTTGTTCTGGAGATTCAAAACCACCTGTATAAATATCGCCTGGGCAAAGGCTTAATGTGCAGATCTGACCACATGGCCTTGAATCTTAGCCTCAAGCACCTTTATTTTTGATGCATAAAATGTGAGCTCTATTGTGAACTTTATTGAATGATGCTGAGGGTGACTCTTGGTGTAATGGAAAGAGGCCTGGCTTTGGGACAAACAAACTGGGGTACAAATTCTGGCTGTGTTACTTAGTTGCTCTGTGGCCTAGGGCAAGTCAACTACCTCCCCTGAGCCTCTGTTTCTTTATAGAAAATGCAGGTATTAACACCTGCTTTTAAGATGCTTGCATCAGTTAGAAGGTAACTCATAATTCACATTTGTAGGCACTCAATAAATGATAGCCATTATTAATCTTTCCCTGTTAATTGTGTTACATTAGCCTTAATTTAGAATTTTCTAAGAAAAACACAAAGGCCAAGATGGAGGTGGTTTGCTCCAAACAGCTAGGTGTCCTCATTATTTCTTAAGTATACCGAATGGAACCCTATGTTTATGTTTTCGTGTTTTTCCTGCACCTGGGAGACCCAAACCTTACCATTTTTATGCCCTTCCCCCTTTAATTACCAGGTTTCCATGGAGCTTTCCTTCATTATTTCTTCATCACAAATCCACAAATAATAAATACCATGCTGTGGTGTTAACTCTTTTTTCATTGGAATTTCTCATTCCTCCAACTAGATTGTAGCCTTTTTGATTGTAGCCCCTATAAATACAAAGTAATTGACTGATTTGACATTTGTTCAGCACTGTACCATATGCAGCCACCAAAAGAAGGCTTGTGAATTAATATTTTCCTGAGCAGTTTCTTGTTTGTTTGTGTGTGTGTTTGATTTTTGGCCAGACACCTACAATTAAGGGTAAACTACTTAAATTCTCCAGGAAGTAGCTACCATTGAATCTCATTTTTACAGCTGGGGACACCCAACACCTCTGTTTGGCCAAGTTCACACAGCCAGAAACTAGCTGAGCCAGGATTCGAATGCAGGCAGCCTGGGTGCAGTGCCTGAGTTTGGACTATGTAGGCGGGGATGTGTATGGAGAAGGCTATAATAAGAACATTAAAAAATGCACATGACAGAGTACCACAAATGGGGATTGAGTACAATCAAGTCATGAACTTGGGAGCTGATCCACGTCCTTAACAAGTCTGTTTAGATGATGGATTTCTGCCTTTAGAGAAACCAGTCACCCCTCCAAGTTGTCGGTCCTCTGTCTATGTCAGAGAGGCGGTGCTCCTGAAACTCCCTCTCGCTTTGTCTACATCCCCCCCTTTCCAGGTTGTTAAGAACAAAAGGCTTGTGGACAGATGAAACACAGGCTGGTTTTGTTCTGCTTCCACAAGCACCTAGGCCTGCTTAATGAAGACCACAGGGTGTTGATTGGAGTCTGTGCTCATAGATTTTCATAAAACAACACAGGCTGGAATCTAGCACCTCCTTACAACAGCACCACCACGATTAAACAGTTGCTCAGAGAGGACCCTGTGCTATTACACCAAATATTTATAAGTTTATCTCACCACACTGATCGGCATTCAGAGTCAACCTGGGCAGAAGTAGGGAGATCAAAGAACTTAATAATCAAAAAATTTCCTTTCACGCTCTATCTGTCATCAAATGAAAGTATTAGTGAAGTGGTATGGAAAGCCTCTTCAGCAGCCTGCAGCCACCAGCCATGCCACTTAAGCCTTAAAACAATGTGATCTAGTGTTCAGCGTCCACAGGATTGAGTTGTATCCATACATTAGTATATTATTTCCAAGTTGCCAATTTCCCCCAGATTAGCGCATTTTCATTTTGGCTTTATTAAAGGAGTCAGAACATGAAAGGGGATTTAGCACAGAGGTGATGTCAACCACGCTTTCTTGCCACGATGGAGTAGTTTATTTGGTTCAGGGCAGCCATGCATATGAATCCAACAACATGTCTATAGGACTAAAAGTCAAGCCAAGTGTGGTTGATAGGATGAAGAAGACAATAAATACAATTATGTAGTGAAAGCACAGCTCTCTAGCCATGAGTGGGGATGTCAGGCCCTTGATTCAATCTCGTTTGACCCTATAGTTGCAAAAACACAGTAAGCACAGTCTCAGCTGCAGGGTAGGTGCTTTATTTGGGTGATACCGGAATGGCTTGGATGAGGTCAGTATGGTGTTAAGCATTGCAGGGATGCAGCCAGGTGCAGGGGACATGGCCCTGTCACTCCAGGAGATACCTTCTGTTGTGGAAAACTGTGGTTTTCATGAGAGTGCACTTTGTCTGTCAGAGTGCTGGAATGGGGGAAGTCTAGAAACCACTGACCCAAGAATTTACACTCATTGGATTTATCAACATGTGGAATTTTCACAAAAAGATGTAGAACAAAATGCAATGAAATCACCACATCTTAATGTTAGGAGGAGCCTGAGCAGTTGCCTAGTGTAGTAGTTCCCAAATCTCACTGATCATTAGGAGCTACCTGAGAAATTTAAAACTAAGTGAACGTTCCCAGGGCCCAACCCAGAGTCAGAAGTTCTGATAGGAGGACCTGGAAATCTGGATGCTTTAAAATGCTCCCAAGGGATTCTTAGGCTCAACCAGCTCATCTGGCTCATCCCCTCCATAAACAAAGAGGGTTTCTGTTAACAGCCCTTCAAAGTAGTCAGCCAGTTGAAGCTGACATCCTCAAGTTGGAAGGAACTCACTGCAGAAGGCAGTGGAATCCAATGTTGGACAGAGGGTTTTAATAAGAGGAGCCTCACTGTATCTTCTACCGATTGGTCTTAGTTGGGCCCTCTGCGTAACAGATTGAATTTACCAATGTGGTAATCCTTCATTTGATTACCAACATGGCAATCCTTCAGAAGTTTTAAGAGAGCTCCTCTTCAGTTTGTTTCTTTGTTTGATTCATTCCCTCATTCAGTACGGACTGTCAGCATCCTTTAAGAGTGGATTTATTGAGGCTGATCATTGCCACTTCCTTCAGCTGCTCCATTTAGGCCCCAGCTTCTCCTCACCATCCTGTTGCCTTCCTCTGGATGAACTCTAGTTTGTCAGTGTCAATATGGTACCCAGAAACAGACACCACACTGACCATGTGCTCTGACCAATAGTCCAACAGGAGCTATAGGAACAGTTGCTACCTGTGTCCTGCTTCTACCAAAGAGCATTGTAACGATAACCAAGGGCCCAAACTGATGCAGGCAGAAAGCTTAGTAGCTGGTTAGGAAGGGAAACAGTCAGTGTTGGCTGAACTTATCAGGGATGAGCCAGGTCCTAGTGAATGGAAGAGAGGTGTCATCCTTCTAGGATTCCAAGTAGAGGGAAAAAGTTTCATTGACTACCCAGAAAATTGCTGCACAGACCACAGTATGGGTGTATTACCTGGTCTGCAGGCTAAACAGAGGCTCTTGCCACATCATTGCTTCTCATGTGTAGGATCAGCTCTGATGGCTACCCCGAGCCATGGGGGTATGAGGAGGCAGTTTTCCTTTCTTCTCTGTATGGTGTGATCAACCCAAATACTTGCATCTAAAGCCGGTTATGTTTTATTCCCACAATTTAAGGGAAATATTGATATACCTTCTCTATTTAGGGTCAGCTACCTGGTATTTGCTTATGTTTAAAACTGTCACTAGAACTTTGCATACTCTTTGGAAAATGAAAAGGTAGGAACAGAACTATTGTGATGTTGGTAGCTGGTTGTAAAGTGAACAGTTAACTAGTCAATCGTGTGTACACAAGATTGAAAAGCATTTCCTTGATTGCTTTCCACTGAAGAGACTAGTCATTTTAACACCAGTGTGGGTACACGCTAATGTTCTGATTGGTTAGCAGGATTTCTTTCTAAATAAGCAAATAGGCAAAGAAACAAAAAGCAAAGAGAAAGCGGCAACAACAGCAGCTGCAGTAACATGTTCAAGAATTGACCTGTCACAGGACTGCAGGCTTTATTTGCAGGAGGATGTGTATGAGCTTCCTGGAAACCACACCTCAAGTATGGCTGCTGTGGGTGCTGTTTATTTTGCTTCAGGCATGGCAGGTAATAAGGTGACTCTGAGTTTCTGGAATCAGAACAGCAGCCATTCGGCTGCTTCAAACCTGTGTAGAGTGCACCTCTAACACCTGAGCTGGAAACCAGAGAGACTCAAATTATTTCTTGAGCAACACATGCACTGAGCCCAGACAAGATGGAGATACATAAGAGAGGGGCATCTTGAGCCCCAGCTATTGTCCTGCAGGGGCACAGGAAGGCACATGTGTGGGGAACAACCAATTTGATGCAGTCCCACGCTGGATTGGGAGGAGCAGCCTGAGTTCATGGGAAGAGCCTTGGTTAAGTACCAGGTTCTTCTTGGTTGAGGAAATGGGATTAAAACAATAATACTTATATTCCTATGCTTAAAAACACAAGGGACTGGGGAGGGGTGGAGAAGAAGGTAAAGGGAGGATAAATAGCGATGGAAGGAGTTTTGACTTGGGGTTGTAAACACACAATATATAGAAGATGTATTGTAGAATTGTATCGCTGAAACCTGTATGATTTTATCAACCAGTGTCACCCCAGTAAATTCAATTAAAAAGAAAAACAAGGAACACTTCATAGGTCCTTAACTTTGGCTTTACACAGCTAAGTACTAGTGACAATGGGCTCTAGTGAGCAACCAATGTTTTCTTTCTGGTTAAATTATCTCTACCTTTGCAAGATAACCAGGCTGGTAAGTTGCACAGATGAGTTAGGGGCAAGCAAGATTCCTGACCCATTGCTGCTTTCCTGGAGTCCAAGTCAACAGGGATAGAGGACAGTAGGCAGATGCCATGCCCCAGGAGTGGCACTTGATGGGGAAAGCAGCCAACAGTTGTAAGCAAAGGAAGCCCAGTACTGTGAGGTGATGCTGAGGTACCAGAATTGATACTATGATGATGCAACGTACACAGTGATGATGCAGAAGTACCACTGTACTCTCATTGGCTATGTTCCCCATCTAAACCTTCTTGAGTCTGTCCTTTTCAAAGAGGAAACCAAGGACAAGTCACTATTCTTACTTAGCTTCAGATGCCGCTCTTATTCATGGCAGGAGATCACTCTTGTGATCAGCATTGTTGAGATGCAGCTATTGGGGGTCTCTACCATATGAACTGTCACGCCATGTGATTGAAACTTCATAAGATGTTGAGGGCCCTATAAAAGTGAAGTTCTCTGTGTATTGAACCAAAACTCTTCCCTTTTCCCCTTTGATGCTTTCAGGCACAGATCAAAGTGTGTGGGGCAGGTTGGCAGTAACTTGAAGTTGTTCCCTGGGCTAAATGCAGCTATAACCAGAGGCAGGAAATGTTCATTTGAGCTTTATTGGGCAAATCAATTTGGTACAGCTTTAGGTCATTTTAAACTTAGGCATCCTGTGTAAGTCAAATAATCATAGTTTTAAGCAATTGGAAAAAAATATCAGATGCACATGAATGAAGGTTGAATCTTCCCACCCTGCAGATTGTCATGTGGAATATTTACTGTTTGGCCGATATTGATTAGGTTAAAGCTTTCCCACTAGAAAACAGGCATCTCCCCTTCTACTCTCACTAGGGTGGACTCTACCCTCTATGGCTTATAGGAGACCATTATAAGAAACAGCCATATGAAAACCCACTCTCTATTTTCCATACTACTATTAGTGTTCATGTAATTAGCCATTGCTATAGGAATTTGGTTGAAATAAATCTGAATTTGGGGAAAGACCACAGGTCATTAGACTTGAGTAAGGCCTTGGGAGGTGAAAGGAGGAGAGGCCTATTAGAAGAGAAGCTGAGAATGTGTGAGAAAGATTTTTTTTAAACAACAACAGCAGCAGCAGCATTTTTATTTAGACAATTTTTAGTGTTGTTGCTGCACAAGAAAATTTACATAATGATTATTATTACTTAGATGAGACTCTCATTCTCTATTAATTGACAGGTAAGTCCCCAGTAAGAACAAAGATCCTCTTTATCTCTGCTCCTGACCCCAATTAGACAAGGCTCTGCCTATCGCTCACATAGGGTATGTCTGTCGGCTTAGGAGCTAGAAAGTCCCACTCACCATGAACTGTTTTTAGTTTATGGTAATGATGCCTGTGCTTGCTTTGTGGAGAAATAAAATTGATTTGATTAAGTGTCTCAAAGTCTTTGGATCTTTCCCTTGGTTCTCCCAGGAAGTGTAATGGAGTGGGAGGGTTGCCTCTTCATTGTCAAAGATAACAGGACATTTAGGATGGTAGAAACAGGGAAGAGAGAGAATAAGTTCAGGCTATCCTTTTCCAATCCATCTTAAACTCTGCTTCTAGAATAGTTTTTCTCAACATCAACTTTCATGATGCCATTTTACAACTCAAATGATATCTAGAGTTCTTTACTTTCCACCTTTGTTTTCAGAACCACCTTCTCTCCCCACCCCCAACCCCCCTACCCAATCTGTGGCCTTCCTGCCTGTCTCCAGAGTTTATGCACTGTTTCCTAGAGAGCCAGTTTTCTTACTGGCTCACTCCAATCCCTCTCATCCCCACATGCAATATTCATTTTTCCTCACTGCTGCCCTGCAGGGCTATGCTTCAAGCTTGCCAGGTCTTCTCTCCCTCCTTCCTCCTCCCCGTGTTCAAGACCCTACGTAAGTATGGTCTTTCCCCTCATTCAGACTTGTCTCACCAAATTGTTTCAGCAATGGCCAGTTCCATTAATGCCAGTTGTAGTATGAAAAATAAAATACAGAAAGAGTTTTCTTCTGTAAGTGGTAAGGTCCAAGTGACAGACAGTTATTCTCTAGGGGGGCTAAGAAGATACAACCCCACATACATAGTGTCACAACCTGCTGATACAGGAGAGTTGAGCACCTAAGGATAGAGCATTCTGCTTTCCATGCCTTCCTGTCTTCAGTGCCTAGCTCCTGGAAGCCAAAGCCATGGCTTACGTTATCTTCCATGTTCTCCAAGCTCCTACCCCAGGAAAGACCCTTTGTATTGACAGTTTAAATGATGTAGGCACACAGAGGAAGTGGCGATGTGGCAGAGTGTAGAGCGAGGACGTTCAGAGAGCACGTTGGAGAGATGGTGCATCCTGTCACTGGCACGTCAAAGGTGAACTGTTCCAGGTCCGGTCTTTTGTTGGGCACTCATGTGAAATTGATTCAAAAGCGATAGAATCTTTGCACATATAAACAGCGAAAAGAGATGGAGAGCGTGTGTCCAAACAAACCCGATTGGCAGAACATGCAGTGCTGCTGAGAGGAAGCCGCTGGCTATCCATCACACCTTGAAAGATGAACAGGGTGGGCCTGCGTTTCCCTTCAAAGGCAGGAAAGCTTAGCGCTCTGGGAAAATGGAGCCCAATGGGAGTTTCTAACCCAGGGTGCTGCCCTTCCGGCTCGTAGGTCATTATTAAGTATTCTTGCCTTAAATGGCCGTGACACATAATCTCTTTCCTAATTTCATTATTTTACTTGGTGTATCGCAAGACCATAACTTTTAGACATTCAGGTGAGATTAAGGGAGGAGGAGGTGGAATCAGGCTTTTAAAATCTTTGATTACCTCAGAAAACATATTTGCTTACTTTACCAGGAAGCTGGTGTTTTCTTTTGTTTTGTTTTCTACTGATGCCAAGAGGGGATTAATGAGTAGCCGCTGGGTTTGCCAGCTTTCTTTTGATTTCAGTTTATGTAATTAGGCAGTTCCCAGTATGACTTGAGGTTTTCACTCTGTGTCAAAACACGCTTCTCAGATGTGTTAGGTGTGGAGGTCAGAAACAGCCAACTCACTGAATGGAGGGAAGGGGTGGAAAACATACCTTGCTTTAAAACATTCCTGATGATGTAGAAAGGGCTGATTATGTTTCGTGGCATGCAGGTTAAAACTAAATTTTAAAATGGGCTCAAGTTAGCCCTGGACAGTGTGGCTCAATTGGTTGGAACAATGGCTTGTACACCAAAAGGACACAGGTTTGATTCCCAGTTAGTACACATACCCAGGTTGTGGGTTCAATCCTCAGTGGGGGAGTGTGCAGGAGGCAACCTATCGATGTTTCATTCTCACATGGATGTTTCTCCTCCTCCTCCTTCTTCCTCTCTCTCTCTCTCTTTTTTTTTCTCCTCCCTCTCTCCCTCTTCCTTCCTCTCTCTAATTTAAAAAAATTTTAATGGGCTCAAGTTAAAATAGCTCAAAACAAGGTTACAAAGAGAAGTAACATGGGGAAATCAACTCTGGTTTACTGTTGAATTTCCAGCATCTAGAGCAAGCATATCAAACTCATGGCCCACGGGCCACATGCCTCATTTATTTGGCCCGTGATAGCCTTTGAGTTTGACATGCTTGATCTAGAGCCTTGTCCATGGTGAGTGTTCAATCACTCATGCATTCTACAAAGACATACTAGAGCCCCCTCTGTGCTAATTCTAGTTGCTCGAGATCAGTAAGAATCTACACTTCCTGAGGCTCATAGGGAGTGAGCAGATTTTTATTGAGTGCCTCTCTAGGTACGGAGTCAGAGCCAGTGATGATGAAGGAAGAATAAGATGTGTCCTGAAGGAACTGAGCATCTCACGGGAAGTGAGGACATCGGCCCACAAAATGAAAGTGCTGTTCAGAGCTATAACTGAGTGGTGGGTGCTGACACAGACAGACCCCATGGGGGTGAAAGGTCAGAGTGGGCACCATCTCCATCTCTGGATTCCACAGGCAGGAGGCTCACTGCAGTGGCTGGCTCGGCTTTAACTCCCTAAGCAGTGAGAACTTGCAGATACAAATATCAGAACACCCTTTGGTTCATGCCCTCTCTTACAGTTAGCTCCCTAACTTTATTTATTCTTCTACCCACACAATGCTTGTTTTTAAAGGAAATTATGGCAGTTTTTCTTTGGGGTTAGGCTAATTCCCTTAAAAAAAAAAAAAAAAAAAGGAACCCGCAGTTCCTGCCTTCATTAAGAATACAGAGTACCCAGGGAGAAATACATAAATCAGTTAAACAAATAAAACTTCCACTGTGCTGAATGCTGCAATGAGAACATAGCACACATTAGGGAGAGAAGTCAGGGGCAGCTTCCTAGAAGGAAAGATGGCTGCATTTAAATCTGGAGGATGAGGAGAGATTGACCAAGTGAAGAGAGAGGGGGAAGCATTCCAGGCAGAGGGAACAGCATGACCAAGGGCCTGGTGGCAGGAGGGAGTTTGCTAATGGGGCAGAGGGAGCAAGAGACAGCTGGAAGTGATATGACTCAGGAGGTAGGTAGGGTCAGACCATATGGAATGCATTGCATATTAAGGAGCTTTCTATTTATTCCAACATGAAGCCTTTAAAAGAATTAATCAGGAGAATGAGAGGAGGAAAGGGGAAGGTTTATAATCAGCATTTCATTTCAGCAGGATACTCTGCCTGTAGTGTGATCAGCATTTTCGGGGGGGGGGGGGGAGGGGGGCTGGAGTCAATGTAGAGAGTATTAGTAAAAAGGCACTTGCAAGAATCTAGACAAGGGATGATAATTACTTGGGCCATAATGGTGGCCATGAGGGTGGTGGAGATGGGCAGAAGTAGACCAATATGACAGGTTCAAAACAATAAGTACAAAGATACAATAGGTAAATGCAACAGGGCTTGGTGATGAATGTGAGGGATGAGGGAGAGGGAGGTATTAAGAATGAATTTCTGGTTTCTGACTTTTACAACTGGCTGAATGGTGAAGCCATGCCCTGAGACAGGTACCCTGGATGAGGACCATTTTGCTGGAGGAAGATTATGAAGCCGGTTTTTGACATGTTGGGTTTGAGTGCCTTTGAGGCACCTAGAGGGAGGAGCAGAAACTCAGTTGGTTAAATGGGTCTTCAGCTTGGAGGAGAGGCCTAGGATGGAGGTAGACCTTTGTGAGTTCTGAGTCAAGGTGCATTGGACACTGTGGGTGTGGGTGACATCACATAGTGAGTTCAGAGCGAGCAGAGGGGAGGGTCTAGAACCCAGTCATGTGAGATACCAATACCTAATGCTGGGAGAGGAGAAGCCTGAGGAAGCAGAAAGAACCCTGCCAGAAATACAGGGGGAAAAAGAGCCTGAAAGCCAAGGGAACAAGTGTTTGTTGGAAGAGACAGTAATCAGGGAGAAAGGCTGGTGAAAGGACAGGAAAAATGAAGACTTGATAATGATAATAATAACAGCTATAATATTTGTAGAAACAACAGCACTAGACAGTCTTTGTGGAGCACCAATTATGAGCCAGGCATTTTAACCTGTAATTTAATCCTCATAAGAAGTCTGTAAGGCAGGTCCTATTATCCTCCTCATTTTTACAGAGGAGAAAACTGAGCACAGAGAGATGAAGTCATTAGCCTGGGGTCACTCTGCCAGTAAGTGATGAAAATGGGGTGGGAGCTCTTCCTCCCTCACAGCCCCTTTTCTTCAACGTTGTGTGTCCCAGTGTTAGGAGAAAAAAGGCAGCAAGGCAGGGTGCAGGGAGGGCAGGCTTTTCCTCTTTAAAGATCTGGATTCTTTCAAACACAGCCCAAGAAATAGTTCATGGTTGCTACAGCCCAAGTCCCAGTTGGCGACCCTGGAATGGTGTCACAGTGGCTGTTCATGATGGCGTGGTTCAGCTACATCAGGGCTGTGCTTGCCATGTGAGAGGCTAGCGCAAGTGTTCCAGGGCAGTGGTTCTCAAAACAGGGGTCCCTGGATCAGCAGCATCAACATCAACTGGGAACTAGGCGATGCAGGTTCTCAGGCTCCATTTCCGATCTTCTGAATCAGGAGTAGAACCAGGAATTCATATTCTAACACAGTTCTGTGTGATGCTGACGCACAAGTTTAGGAATCCTTGTTCTTGGGGATCCTTGGAAAGGAAAACTCCAATGACTTAGAATCCATATACCTCACAGATGCAGAACACCTTGGCAGAGGCCAGATGGACGAGCCAGCAGTTCTCGGCCCTGGATGCCCATTGGAATCACATGGGGAGCTTTTCAAACTACTGTTGCCTGAGTCCTCCCCTCAGACAGTCTGGTGTCATGGGGCTGGGGTTGTCCTGAGCATTCGGGTTTTAACATGAGGATTTGCATGGGAAATGGATGATTGAATGAACAGTTAGCAAGGAGGCCTCTATACTTCAGAGTACAGAAAAATACTCTGGGGAGAAAGCGAGGTAGGTCTTGAAGGGGAAGGGGAGGGCAAGTGGAAAGGAAGCTAGACATTGAGCCCTTAGTGAATAGCAGTAAAGCCTGGAAAATTCTGGAGATTGTGGAGCAGGAGAAGGTCGTCTGAATTTGTAACAATTCTTAACAGCAGACTTAATTTCAAAGAGATGCCAATGATAAAGTAGATGTGCTATCTGCTTCATGAATGAAGTATCATTGAGAGTTTTGCTGTGTCTTAATGGAAGTGATTCTATGAATTTTGACTGAAAACAATATGCTGACATTTTCCTGGCGGCTTCATTTAGGACTCTGTCTATATGTTAAGAAGGTACTCTGCTCCTCTGACCTCTCAAACATCACCATTTCACCTTTGCTTCATGAACCTTCCACCCTAGCTGAACTGCTCAGTTTACCTGTCCCTAAGCATTCCCACATCCAGGCATTTGTTCGTGTCTTCACCCCCCGGCCCCCTCCACACACATACACACACCTCCTCCTTCTCTCCAGGCCTTGCCCCATGTAAAATCCTACTGCCCCTCTCTTCTGCCCCCACCCCCCAATTCAGAGAGCTCCCCCTTTTTCTAATTCACCTTCAGAGTCTTGAAGGTGCCCAATATGCCAGCCTGTATGGGCAGTGGCAGGAGGACCAGCTAAATGACATTTTCTCCTTCCTTTCAGGACCGCCTCTTTTTCGTCATGGAGTATGTCAATGGTGGAGACCTCATGTTCCAGATTCAGCGCTCCCGAAAATTCGACGAGCCTCGTTCCCGGTTCTATGCTGCAGAGGTTACGTCAGCCCTCATGTTCCTCCACCAGCATGGAGTCATCTACAGGTAGCTCTTCTTTCCTCCTCTCTTTCCTAAAAGTGAAAAATTAAAGCATTCTCCAGACCCTGGAGCTGACTTGGCTCCTGCCCAACTGGTCTCTTAGTGACCCGCTTTAGATCAGTTGTTTTAATTTGCTTACAGAGGACTTGGGGGGCAGGGGGTGGCGGCTGTTTATCACTGTGAATGTTAATATTTGAATAGCCCCAGGAGACACTCTGCTTGTGCCAGTTTTGATTGAAAGCCCAAGAACGACATTTTAAAGGCCTGGCGCCCAACGACCTTGGGGTGACCTTCATTTCTTTCTCTCCCCACCCTCTTCCTTCAACATCAGGGCATTCTCTTTTCTTTTTCCTTCTGTGCCATGAACTTCCTCCCCTTCCCAATCTCTTGTCGCTTCCTGAGTTTGTTTGGCTTAGTTGTCTCCAGCAGATAGAATCAGAGAAGGAGGAGTTGCTTGGGGGTCTCAGGGTTTATGATCCCAGCCGAGCAGGGGAAGGGAACTAGACAATATCCAACAGGAAGTGACTCTTTGCAGATCATCTAGTCTCTTATTACTGCCCTATTCCCCGGTCCAAGAAAACATCACACACACACACACACACACACACACACACACACACACACTTACTTTCCAGTAAGGCAGCAGGGCTGTTTACGCAGGCTCTTCTGTGAGGTCAGGAATTCTGGGAGGAGTAAATATTTATAATTAGCAACAAGGACACTAAAGTTCCTTAAGATTTTTACAGTGACTGTCAATTTCTTGGTTTTTGCTTTCTCCTCCTCTTTATTTTGTTTTAATGGGGTAGATTAGCTGGCTTGGTTCATCCCAGAACTTAGTCCCTCACAAGATCTTTACTGGTCAGTAAAACTCCCAGTCTGGGAGCCAAGACCTGACTAAATGTTCGTAAAGGGCTTCTGACCAACTCCTACCGCAGGCTTCCCTTCCTGCTGATATCTATTAGCTTCCTAAAGGATGAGTCTCTGCTCAGAAACATTCAGTGGTTCCCAATGCGTTGCATAATAAAGCCCATACTTTCTAGCCTGTGTTCATGGCCCTCCACATTGTGAGGTCATGACTTGTTTCCTATTGATGTGTGACAAACTACCAGCTAGAAATCAATGGGAATAATATCCTTGGGTGAGGACTTTAAAAAAAAAAATTTGCTTGCTTAGATCAGGCCTATCCAGGATAATCTTTTCATTTAACTCAAAGTCAAATGATTAGGAACCTTAATTATAACTGCAAAACCCCTTTGCCCTTGCTCTATAATATCGCATAACCAAGATGGTGATGTCCCATCACCTTTTCCACATTGTTTTAGTTAGAGGTAAGCCACGGTTTCCACCAAACTCAAGAGAGGGGGATTATGGGATATGGCAGAGTGTGAGTCATCGGAGGTCACCTTAGCTTTTGCCTGCTACAGCTCAATACACCTTTCTCTTCTCACTTCCCACAATTCCCTGTATTGAACCCACCAAGGTTCTTAGCTTTTCTCAAACTTATCAGCCAATTCCCAACTTCCCTGTGCATATGGCCCTCCTCTCTATCCAGCCCAGAAGCCTCCTGCACTACTGCCTGCCTGCACAAAGCCTGGTCACCCAGCCGCAGTGAGCCTCTCCACCCCACCCCCACCCCACACACACTTTTATTTGCAATTTGAAGCTTTCATGGCTGCACCTATCACTGTTCACCTTGTACTAGGGTGAGGCATCCATGTGGATTTTTCACTAAGTTGTAAACTCCTAAGGGCCATTTCTTCTTTATTTTAACCCCTTAATCTCTTTATTTTACACAATTTTCTTGTCTTCAATTAGTTTAAAACCCTAATCTCTGCCCCCAAAGCAGGTTACAAGCTAGTCAGAGGTACCAGGAGTTAGATAGGTGAAAAGATCGCCCATACTACAAGGCGGTGCACTGTTAGATGGCATGGCATGAAAAAGAATTGTCATTCTTTGAGATGTCATCCCCATGCCAGCCCTATTAGAGTGGGTGGAGTCATCCGTAGCTGACCAGCAGGGATTCAGAGGCTCACCTTAAATAATTTGTCCTGGGCCACCATTGGTAAGTGACAGGCTTAGCAAGTCTAACTGACTGACTGATCAACAAGCTAATGCTGTACTTCCTGCCTTTTCAAGTCCAAGTCCAAACTCCAGCTTTCTACTTTTCTCCTCCTTTCCATGTTCCTAAAGGAATGCATCCCTTTCACCACCCATGTGAACACTTTTTTGCTCTATTGGCTTCTACGAACCATACTTTCTCCCGCTCCCATCTCCTTCCCACCTCTCTGACTAGCTCTCCTCGATCTCTGTTACCACCTGTCCTGGCTCCTTCTTCCTTCCAACCCTCATTCGCTAAATTCTAGTTTTCCCCAGGGCCTTCATCTCACTTTATTCTTACCCTGAATACTCTCCTCGAGCAATTTCAACATTTGCATGCCTTCAAAGGATTCCTATGTGCCCGTGACTCTGGTATTACGATATCCAAATCCCAGTTATCTCTAGGACCCCAAACAAGATCTTTCTCTCAAATGTCTCTCTCAAGAACCTTCAAGGCCTTCTTCCTTCTTCCCTGGCTAGTTTGCAATGGTTTATAGACTTGACTCACTGCTTCTGGGTTTCTGCCTGTCTATCCCTCTCCCCTCTATTGTTGCCCAGTAGTCTTTCAAAGCACAGGCTGGTTGTCCCATGTTCCCTTCCTTGCATCCTACAACCCTTATAAGATAAAGCACTGTCCCCTTCACTGGCTTTGGACTCCCTCCCACCCGACCCTGGGGCTGCTGTGCACAGCTCTGTGGTTTGGACACAGGCAGGAAGAGCACAGGCATTGAGTGGGAGGTGGGGCCCTCACTGCTGTGTGGCTGGCTTCTGCCCCAGAAAATGGTGCATTTTCTACCCAGAGGAGATGCCTCTTTGTGTTTCTAACAAAGACACAATACGTGCTAACAAGGCTCTGGTGACCCACAACAATCCTTTCACCACTCCCCCTAACCGTGCACCCATCATCTAGGTACTCCAGATTATTTGCCATTCTCCCCCAAATGCCATTCTCTTTCATTTTTCTGAGCCTTTGTGTCCCCACTGTCCTTGGATTTCCCTTGCTCCTAATCTGTGTCTTGATCAGTGAGTAGCTCCCAGTTCACTTTCTGGTCTGGCTGCCTCAGAGTTCCTGGTTTAAAAAATATGTAGACTCCACCCTGGAAGGTATGGCTCAGTTGGTTGGAGTGTCATGTCGTCCCATGCCCCAGAAGGTAGCGGGTTCCATTCCCAGTCAAGTCACATACCCAGGTTGAGGGTTCAATCCCCGGTTGAGGAGCAAGTAGAAGGCAACCAGCAGTGCACTCTCTCTCTCTCTCTCTCCCTCCCTCCTCCCTCCTTCCCTTTCTCTATCCCTCCCCTCCTGTCTCTAAAATCAATTAAAAAATATGTAGAATCCATAATACTGAGGGAGGGGGAATAGAGAAAGAGTCGATGATTGCTAATATAGGGTTATGGTACATGTGGGCTCACTATTCTACTTTTGTGCATGTTTTGTGCAGGTGCCCTTTACTGACCTTGTATTTTTACATGAAATGCCCTTCTGTGATTGAGAACTCCACACTTGAGTGCTCATCTAGTTGGCCTACGACAGTACCCTGCTTGTAGTAGGTGTTCACTAAATAGTCGTTCTTCTTGTCTACAGCTCTAGAGCTTTCCAGTCCAGTGGGTTGCTACGTCATAGGTGTGTGCTTCTTGAAAGTCTGTGTTGGAAGTATTCCTAACATACAACACACAGTTTTTTCCCTTGACCCTAAAAGGTCCCCACTTCTTCATATCTTTCCTTTCATGAATTAATGAGGATCATGTGATCTCTATTTCCCATGATGCTTTGTCTTAAGCTGTCAGCAGGAAGCTATTTGGGGTAGTTAGTCTGACTGGAGAGGCAGTGAGTGTGTGTCCTATTGGCTGTCCTGAAGCTCAGGCAGAGTTCACATTTTGTGTGCTACTGGGCTTTATTTGCAAGATTGGCAGAGCCAGTTATTGGAGGAGAACCTCAGTGCTGAAGTTGAGATTGAATTTTCCAGCCTTCCTGCTGGAATTTACACACAAACTAATTAGTGACTAATTGGCCAGTGTTCAAGAACTAAGAGAAGATGACACTTCTCTGGCCGGTGGCTCACACTTGCAGGAGGGCCCACGCTGACAGGCACGGCCCCCTTTCCTCTGGCCCCTCTCTGTGTCAGGCTCCCCATGCCAGGCAGCCACAGAACACTGTCTCCATGTCCCTTCCCAACATTCCTGGGACGCCTCTGTGGAGGGGAGGCATTGGCTCACTGAGAGGTGGAGCTTTTGAAGGGAGGGCCTTCTTTCCAAAGTTGGTTCAGGGAACTTTCTCCGCCTCTCCAACATGCTCCATGCTTGTGCGTTTTTCTCTGAGCTGCTCAGTAGCAGTGGCTGACTCCCTGAGAGCACTCCTCTGCCCAGGCGGCATGGATAAGGGGATTGTGTGACCTGCCTGGGCCCTGGGAGGATTATGAGGCTTGGCTACAGGAATGCATCTCCTTCTTTCATAATCTGGAAGCCAGGAGCACTGCAACAGAGGGTGGCAAAGAACACGGCCTCTGCCACCCTGGCCCAGTGTCTTAACGTTTTATTTTACACCTCAGTGTCGTCATCTGTAAAGTGGGAACAATTGTTGTCCCTATCTCATGAGGTTGTAAGGATTTAGTGAATTGATAGGTCTAAATAATTTTGAATAGTGCCCGCCACACTGTAAGTTCTCAAGAAAGCTTAGCTAATGGTATTATATCATGAATTGATTTTTATTAAGATGAAAGAACATTAGAGATCTTTTATCCAGCCCTGACTTCAAAGGGGAGTCCTGGAATTGCAAGGGGGAGGGGGATGTATTCCTTCCTTCCTTCTTATAAAATGAAAACTCCTTTAAATATATATATATATATATATAGTAGTCATAGGAAACATAAAAATTTAAGCAGCAAAGAAAGGTATAAAATCAGTTTTCCCTCTACCGATCTCATAGCTCCCCAGGGTAAAACAGTTGAATAGTGTCTAGAAAATTCAAGAAATCTTGTGGAGCAAGTTCCTGAACCTCCTTCCATTGGAGCCTTTCAGATAACCCTGCCTTGTCTCCTTCATGTGGGAGTCGAGAGTGGTGGCTGGAGGTCCAACTGGAGAGGTAGAGGTGAAGGGTATGAAAACATGTGAGAAGTGACAAGGTACTTTATTTATGTAAAGTATTATTAATGATTAACATTTGTCACTTGGAGTACTAAAAGTTGGTCTTTATCCAGCAGAAGAGGAAGTCTTAAGTTCTAAAGCTCTCTTGCTCTTTAAGTTCTCCAAAACTTTTGGTCTTTAATGAGCCCTCATCACCACTCCCCAGGAGGGAGTCTGCCCCGAGCCTGTGTGTGCTTGAAGCCAGAACTAGGTGAGCAGTGGGGAGACAAGAGGAGACAGGATGTTTCTGCTTTGGCCCAGGCTAGATCACTCTGTACTACTCAAGAGGTGCTTAGAAAAGACTTTCTTTGTTTATGATGATGTTTATGAAAAGTCAAATAAGAATTAAGAGCAGCCCTAGCTGATTTGGCTAGAGCATCAGCCTGTGGACTGAAGGGTCCCGGATTTGATTCTGGGCAAGAACACATGCCAGGTCATGGGCTCCATCCTCAGTAGGGGGCGTGCAGGAGGCAACCAATCTGTAATTCTCTCCTATCATTGATGTTTCCATCTCTTTCTTCCTCTCCCTACCTCTCTGAAATCAATAAAAAAGAAAAAGAAAAAGAGCAGGGCATGAAGATTTAGTGAAATCTCAGAGTACCTAATAAGCCTGAGTCTTAAATGGCTTGTCCTCTCCAGGTCTGGGGGACAAAGCCCAAAAGAAGGGGCTTAGAAGGGGTTTCCCTTGGAAAGTTGGAGATGTACTGAGGGCTGTAGCTGCACTCTCCAAGCTGGGCCTCCCTGGAAAATGCATATGAAGTTGTGATGTAAACTGTAGTCTTGCCTTCCTGCTAGTCAAAGGGGGCAAACTATCTGCCTACCTCTATCCCTGGGATCAGCTCCTAGTATTGGCACAGAGGGCGTTTCCTGACATGGATGAAGTCTCCAGTTAAATCCTGTGTTAATAGGTGGAAGATCTAATATTTAGAGTCTCATCATCTTTCAATTAATCTAATGCTACAAAACAGGGGAGGAGGAGAAATTGGGGTGATGGCTTTTTCCTTCCCAGTCTTCTAGGACCTATCCCTTCGAAAATCACTGAGGGCTCTTGGGGATCTGTTTCCCCACAGAGTGTTGTTCTCAGCTGTCGCATTTCCCCACCCATAGAAAATGATATCTTATTTATTTAAAAAATATATATACTAACTTTATTTCTATCTTCTTACAGTCCCTAGTATCACATCTGGTAAGAATTCTTATCTTCTGCCATCTTCACCTGAAGTAGAAAATGGTATTTTAATATAAAACTCCTAAGGATCTAAGAGCTATATGTAATGGGAGGATACAGCTACCATGGCAGGAATCTCAGTTGTGAATGTCAGATCAGCGAGGGCCTCAGAGACATTCTAATCCAACTCCATTTTATTTATTGATTTATTTTTTTAATAAATCTTTATTCAGATTATTACAATTATTTCTCCTTTTTCCTCCCATAGCTCCCCTCCAGCAGTTCCCACCCCACCTTCTGCCCTTACCTCCCCCCTCATTGTCCTCATCCATAGGTGTACAATTTTTGTCTGGTTTCTTCCTGCACCGCCCCCCCCCCCCCCCAGACCCCTTTCCCCCTGAGAATTATCAGTCCACTCCCTTTCTATGCCCCTGATTCTATTATATTCACCCCTTTATTCTGTTCCTCAGATTTTTAATTCGCTTGACTTTTAGGTCCACTTGTTGATAGATATGTATTTGTTGTTCATAATTTTTATCTTTAGTTTTTTCTTCTTTCTCTTCTTAAAGAATACCTTTCAGCATTTCATATAATACTGGTTTGGTGGTGATGAACTCCTTTAGCTTTTTCTTATCTGTGAAGCTCTTTATCTGCCCTTTAATTCTGAATGATAGCTTTGCTGGGTAGAGTAATCTTGGTTGTAGGTTCTTGCTATTCATCACTTTGAATATTTCTTGCCACTCCTGTCTGGCCTGCATAATTTCTGTTGAGAAATCAGCTGAAAGTTGTATGGGTGCTCCCTTGTAGGTAATTAACTGTTTTTGTCTTGCTGCTTTTAATATTCTCTCTTTGTCTTTCGCTCTTGGCATTTTAATTATGATGTGTCTTTGTGTGGTCCTCTTTGGATTCCTTTTGTTTGGGGTTCTGTGCGCTTCTTGGACTTGTAAATCTATTTCTTTCACCAGGTGGAGGAAGTTTTCAGTCATTATTTCTTCAAATAGGTTTTCAGTATCTTGTTCTCTCTCTTCTTCTGGCACCCCCATAATTCTGATGTTGCTATGCTTGAAATTGTCCCAGAGGCTTCTTACACTATCTTCAACTTTTTGGATTTTTTTTTCTTTTTGCTTTTTCGGTTGAGTGTTTTTTGCTTCTTTGTATTTCAATTCTTTGACTTGATTCTTATGTTCCTCTAGTCTGTTGTTGGGTCTCTGTATATTTTTTATTTCAGTCAGTATATGTTTAATTTCTAGTTGGTCCTTTTTCATATCTTCAAGGGTCTCGTTTTATTTATCGGCCTTTTCTAGGATATTCTTGAAAAGCCTTATGACCATGGTTTTGAATTCTATATCCAGTCGTTTGTTTTCCTCCATTTCTTTTGTTTGTGATCTGTTTCTTTGTCGCCACATTTTCACTGCTTCCTTGAGTTGGTAGGGTAGCTTTGTGTGCTAGGTTTCCTATATGGCCCAGTGTGTCGGCTTCCTCAGTTAACCTGAGGTGGACACTCTTGGTGCACCCCTTTGTGGACTGTGTGTACAGCCTTGTTGTAGTTAAGTCTTGATTGTTGTTGGTATCACTGGGAGGAATTGACCTCCAGGCCAGTTAGCTGTGAGGATCAGCTGTGTCTACGCTGGAAGAAGTTCTGTGCTGGAGACAGCCTTATAGGACTAGACTTGCCAAATTGCAAAAGCCTTTGTGCTCAGCTTGGATGGGGTAGAGTCTCAGGGCGGAGCAGACAGTCTTGGCTTCCCATTAGCCCTGCCCTTGCACGCACACGCGCCTTCAGACCTCTGCCTTCCCCGGCTCCCGAGCCTCCGCCCGAGAGTCCAGATTTCCCCCGCAAGAGAGTGGGTCCCCAGGGGCTCGCCTGGAACTGGGGTTCAGTGCAGTCAGGAGCTTCCGACTCCCTTCTGCTAGGGAAAGCCTGTGGCAACCTCCACAGTCTTTGTGCACACTCGTGTGTGCGCCTCCAGACCCCTGCCCGCTGGGGCTCCCCCGGGTGTCTGAATCTCCGAGTGCCTTTCTCTCTACCTGACAGTCCAGACTCCCCCTGTATAGGCCTGGGTCCATGGGGTTTCGCCCAGAACTGGGGTTCAGTGCAGTTGGAACTGGGGTTCAGTGCAGTCAGGGGCTTCCTTCCCCCTCCCGCCAGAGAAAGTCAGCCAGGCTTTCAGGCGCCCTTCCTCTCTGTGTGCACAAAGACCCTTTGCCGTACCTCAACCCTTTGCCGTTCCTCCGATTCTCCATGAGCTTTTCTCTCTCCTTCTAGTTGTAGAATTTCCACTGAGCCAGCTTTCCTGTGGTTCTGGATGGTGTCCATTCTGTCTTTTAGTTGTAGTTTTGAAATTGTGCGAGGCAGCAGTTTAGGTGCTTACCTATGCTGCCATCTTGGTTTCTCCTCCCCAGCTCCATTTTATAGAGGGAACTTGGAAACCAAAACTGGACAGTGACTCGCCCAGGTTTACATAGTGAGGTGTTATAAAGCTCAGATGTTATTTTAATCGAAGATGTACATATAGATAAAGTCAAACTGTTCTACAAGTTGTTTAAATAAATAAAAACTGTTTTCTGCCCTCCCTTCCAGTTTCTCTTTTACAGAGACAACCACTTTTAATTCTTTTAGCTGACACTTTGAGTACAGACCTGTGTATTTGTAAATAACATGTATTTGTTGTTCCTTTTTAAAAACTTTATTTTAGGCATTATCTAGAGACTTTCCACTATGAAAGTGAGAATTTAGCTCTTTGTTCCACCCTTCTCTTCCTCCCATCCTCTCACTAGAGTTTACTGTAATTTTGGTTAAATGAATATGCATTTTTATACATTATTATAACTGTGAAATGTGACTTGGAACTAAGCCATTGGTTTAATTACTTTTCCTTTCCTATACAATTTCTTTGTTTTCCTTGCAGATAAGAAATATCTGTTGGCTCTATGTGTTATTATTACTTAACTCAAATGCTCTATAGATTGTCCACATCTCCCTTCAGGATGTTGAAATGTCATAGGTATTCTATCAATTTTATATCCCTGGATAAATTTATTCCAAAGCCTCCTAAATTGCTCCAGTCTGAATGGTTGTCCTCAGTGTCTGTTGCATAGCTGTCATCCAGGCATCTCCCTGCATTGTTGCCCTAGCACTTCCCTTTTGCTTCTTTCTTATGTGGAAGGCCCTGTCTTTTTTATTTCATGTCTCCTCTTTCTGGATATACTCCCTAGATGTGGTAAAGCAACCCCAGCAGTTTTCTGAGAAAGAGTATGGGAAGGAAATCTTTGAGACCTTCCTTTTATATCTAAAATCATCTTTGTCTTATTCCCTAGCTTGATAAAGAATCTGACTGGGTATAGAATTCTAGATTGAAAACAATTATTCCTCAAAATTTCTTATTGTTTTATTGCCATCTAACTCCCAGTGTTGCCATTAAGAAATCTAAAAATATTTTAATTCTTGATCCTTTGGAAGGACCTGTTACTTTTCTCTGGAAGTTTTTTATTTACTTAACTAGAGGCCCAGTGCATGAAATTAGTGCATGGGGGGTGGGGAGTCCCTCAGCCTGGCCTGCACCCTCTTGCAATCTGGGACCCCTTGGGGGATGCCTGACTGCCGGTATCGGGCCTAAACTAGCAGTGGGACATCCCTCTCATAATCCGGGACTGCTGGCTCCTAACCGCTTGCCTGCCTGCCTGATCACCCCTAACCACTCATTTGCCTGCGTAATTGCCTCTAACCACTCTGCCTGCCTAATCTCCCCTAACTGCTCACCTACCTGCCTGATTGCCCCTAACCACTCTGCCTGCCTAATGCCCCTAATACTCACCTGCCTGCCTGATCACTTCTAACTGCCTCTGCTTTGGCCCCCGCCGCTGCAGCTTCATCCAGAAAGATGTCCGGAATGATGTTCAGAAGGTCATTCGGCTGTCCGGTCTAATTAGCATATTACACTTTTATTATTATAGAAGATGATGTGGTGTAGGCCTATTTTCATCTATTTCACTGAGCCCTGGATAAATCATTTCCATTTAGAAAGTCATGTTCTTTAGTTCTGGAAAATGTTTATTTCTTTATTGATTCTTTCTCCTCTGTTTTCTCTTTCTGGACCTATCATTCAGATATTGAACTAGTTAACTGAGGGTTCATAGTAGACACATCTTGCTGACCACTTAGTTGGGGAACCTTGAGCATTAGTCTTTTGGTACCTTTCCTCTGAGAGTGCTCAGATTACCCTGGGAAGACACTGCCGGAGTCCTGCCTGAAAAGAGAGGGCATAGCAGCCAATACCGTAGGAGCCAAATGAGGGAAGAGAGTTGGAGTGTCCAGTTCCTAGAATACATGTGTCCATGTAATTTGCTTCTTTTCAGTTCTTTCCCTGGTGCCTGTCCTTTCTCCCTGTTCCACCCTGAGCCTGGAGACCCTCTGTTTCTTTTCTCTAGAAAATAAACCCCTGGGGGCAGGGAAAGACCTGTGCAAAGTAAAGAAGAATATCTAGTTTATAATTGCTTTTCAGCCAGATATCGTTATTTTGTCTCTCTCCACATCACCCTTACTTCCAGAGATAACTGTTACTGCACATTCCTGAGCTTTGGTGGAACATAAGGTGGGAGATTCTGCAGCATAAATTTGACTGTTCTTAACTTTCCCCATTGCCACTTTAGGATTCAGCTCTTTTGGGGTCTACAGAGTCATTTACCACTCATCCCTTTGCTTTCCCATTTCCAGATTTATGTGCTATTGTTTCTTATCTTTTTCTCCTCTTTTTTGGGTATTAAAGCCTTTGTGTGCCCTAACCGGTTTGGCTCAGTCAGGGGTCCTCAAACTACGGCCCGCGGGCCACATGCGGCCCGCCGAGGACATTTATCCGGCCCACCGGGTGCCACTGCCTGTCTTGCTTAGCAGCCGACTCATCCCGGGCCCACAGTGTGCATAGGAATTTGTTCATAGTTTTTTTTTAAACTATAGTCCGGCCCTCCAACAGTCTGAGGGACAGTGAACTGGCCCCCTGTTTAAAATGTTTGAGGACCCCTGCCGGATACAGCATCGGCCTGTGGACTGAAGGATTCCAGGTTCGATTCCGGTCAAGGGCATGTACCTTGGTTGCGGGCATATCCCCAGTAGGAGGTGTGCAGGAGGCAGCTGATCGATGTTTTCTCTCTCATCGATGTTTCTAACTCTCTATCCCTCTCCCTTCCTCTCTATAAAACATCAATAAAATATAAAGCCTTTGTATATAATTTTGGGAAGAAGAGCAAAATATTTGTGGGTAGTCAAGCTACCCTCTATCCAGAAGTCAGTAATAATAATAACAACAACAAAAATAGCGGGCCTATCATACAGGGTTGTTGTGATGATGAAATAAATCACACAGTGCTCAGAAATGTGTCTGGCTTGTAACAGAGGCTAAGTGTCTTGTTATTGTTGTTGTTGCTACTATTGCTGTGGCACTCTGTGATTCATTTAATCATCACAACAACCCTGTATGGCAGATCCCGCTGTTATCCATGGCATTTAGGCTCTTTCCAAAAAAGGAGATCCTGCCCATTCCCACCCCATTGCTGCCACGGTCAGGTCACCATGTCCCGTTGCTGCCAGCTGCAGTTTCGCGTGGGAAGCAACCTTGTATGCTGGAGACAGTGCTTTGAGTTTGGAGTCAGAGAACTGGGGTGGAATCCTGGGCCTGCCTCATCTTTGTTGTGTCTTTTTTGGGCAGAATACTTAAATTGTTTGAAATGTAGTTTCCTCATTGTACCATGGGAATTAAAGCACGAACCTCCCTGGAAGGGAGGTTTCTCATGTTGTGAGAATTACATGAGGAAACATTTGCAGAAGTGCCGAGTACAACCCTTAGTACCTAGGAGGCTCTCTAAGTGTTGGTTGGATGAATGGGAAGCATAGGGTTATGGAGTCAGCGTATGTTATGGATGAATTGTGTCCCCTCCAAATTCATATTTTGAATTCCTATTCCCCGATACCTTAGAATCTAACTGTATTAGAAGATAGGGCCTTTAAAGAGGTAAAAAGCAAAAATAAGATCATATGGGTGGGCCTTAGTCTAATATGGCTAGTGTCTTAATAAGAAGAAGAAATTAGGACTCAGAAATGTATGAAGGGAGACCATGTAAAGACACTAGGGGAAGACCCATCTATAAACCATATTTGAGAGGCCTCAGAAGAAACCAGTCCTGCCAGCACCATGATCTGGAACTTCTAGCTTCCAAAACTGTGAGAAAATAAATTTTTATTGTTTAAGTCCTCCAGTCTGTGGTGCTTCGTTGTGGCAGCAAACTAATACAGAGGACCCAGGATCAAAGCACAGCACTGGCACTTACTAATGGGCAAATTACTTAGTCTCTCTGAACCACAGTTTCCTCAGCTGTAAAATGGAGCTGACAATAGATATTACATAAAATAAGATGCAGTTTGGGCATACATTGAAAGATTTAAATAAGCTGATGGACATAGAAGGGCCTCAGGAAGTTGTTTGGGGCCCAGTAAGGCTGGGGAAAGTATAGACACACTAGCTATGGTGACAGTAAAGCAGTGTCCCTATCTCGTGGGAGCAGGGTGGTGGACATGTGAGGTTGTGTCTCCCTTGCAGGTTAAGGGCCATCTAGGGCAGGGCCCAGATCCAGAGAAGGGAGGCTCTCCCTGGCAGTCTGCCAATACCATGATCCCTTGGGGACCTTGGGATGGGATAAGTAACTACTGATCAGTGCACATGGCAGTAACCAACGGGCTGGGACAGCTGACAGATGTGCTTGCATTGGAAAGCTGCAGAGTCTGCCTCAGCCTCTCTGTTGGGCTCCCTTTGTAAATGTCTATCTTCATGAGCACCCCACCACCTGGTCCCTATATGACCTGTTTCCGCAAACAAACTAATTTTAGAGATGTGCATTTTGCCTGGCCAGTGTGGCTCTGTGGTTGAATGTCGACCCAGGCACCGAGAGGTCACTGGTTTGATTCCTGGTCGGGGCATGTGCTCTGGTTACAGGCTCAATCCCCAGAAGGGGGCATGCAGGAAGCAGCCAATCAATGTTTCTCTCTCATTGAGGTTTCTATCTCTCTCTTCCTTCTCTCTCTCTCAAGTCAATAAAAACATTTAAAAAAAATAGAGATGTGCATTTAGGTAAGGAGAGTCATTCTCTCTCTACCATGTTGTATAATTGAGGGACTTGTCCTCTTGATAAAAGAATGCTCAATATTATCATGGGTCTTTCAGGAATAGTCACTTTTTTGTAAGTCCACGAGACCTTTACCCCCAAATGGTTTTTGTGGTGTCACCTGCCCGTGATAGTGTGGGGTGAAGTCACTGTGATGTGATAAAGGGGAGGGGAGGAGAGAGTAGAGACAGAAGAGGTTGGGATGAAAGACAAGTTTACATTCCTTTAAGGAAGCCACGTCATTGCTGACCAGAGCAGAAGAAGAATTCTGACTCCCACTGACATCGTAGGTTCAGAGTGAACAGGAAGTTTGGACCCAGAGGGAAATTTCTGATTAAATTTGTTTGAGTGTTTCAGCTGGTAGTGTGTGTTAAAAGAAAAAATTATCAGGGACCCTACTTTTGTGTCTCTCATGATACCTACCATAGAGCTGAGAACCCAGCATAGTGGTAAGGACTCTTGGGCTTAAACTCTGTCTCCACTGCTCACTAGATATAG
Organism: Corynorhinus townsendii; assembly: GCA_026230045.1. NCBI lineage: Eukaryota > Metazoa > Chordata > Mammalia > Chiroptera > Vespertilionidae > Corynorhinus > Corynorhinus townsendii. Next base: position 145,454,539 of record JAPDVU010000007.1, on the reverse strand, counting down.
GATCTTGAGCAAGCAACTTACTTCACTAAACCTCAATTTTTTCATTTGTACAATGGGGATATTACCTCCCTCAGAGAGATACTGTGAGAATTAAATACATGTTAATGCCTGTATAGTAATTAGGATTGTGTCTGGTGCCAAGTAAGCACAGACTACATGTTAGCTGTTGTTATTCCTGTCGTTATTGTTCTATTTCACACATGGCTGATGACAGTTGATAAGATTCACTTTGTCCATCTTGAAAATTTTACCCTGAATGTATCCTGCCAGCTGTCAAACTGATGAAAACACTTTGTCAGGTTAAAGTCTTCCAAACACCAGTTAGTTTGAGGAGTTGGGACCTGTCTTATGAAGGAAATTTAGTATGTGTATATTAGCTTTTATTTCATGACTATGCAGTGCTCTACAGAAAGTAAGAAATCTTAGAACATGTATTAGTGCAATGTATCCAAAAGTAGAACCTAAATTCTCCTAGACTTAGTCATTTTGATCTTGTTTCTTCAGTGCTTTTGGCTAATGATTGAGCTACTAAAATTGGGAATTGTTTTAGCAAACAATGGGTGGCTTTGCCACATGTAAGCAGAGTCTGTGTGACTGTCTGAGCTGGTCCTGCAGTCTCTGTGGACTCTGGCTGAGTCCAAGATGACTTGGGGTGGGGTTGGAGTGGGTTACCTCTTGCATGTGGAGGTCATAGGGGCCACACTTAAATGACTTTGCTTCCCTATTTGGTAATGTGGTAATAGGCTGACCATCCCTGCAGATAATCATATAACAAGAAGTTGGGACACTTTCTTGCTCAGGCTTCTGCAATAACTCCATGTTGCTCAGGATAATGTCCTCTCTCAGCAAGCCCATCCCCAAGCTTGATCCTCTCACTAGCTTCATCTCTGGGATTTGCACACAAGTTCCTTTCTATGCCCCCTGTCTTCCCAAATGCTCCTGCTGCCAAGCTCCTCCTTAAATCTCTTCTCAATCCTAACATTTATCCTCATCAACACAGCCACACCCAGCATACATTTATTACCTAGATCAAGCATGTCAAACTCAAAGGCTAACATGGACCAAATAAACGAGGCATCCGGCCCATGGGCCACGAGTTTGACATGCTTAACCTAGATCCTCAACATCAACAATCACAGCATGACCACTCCCTTTGCCTAGAAATACCATACTTTTCCCTGGAATATCATGCCTCCTTTTTTACTATTTTTTCTAACCCTTCCCAACCCTTAAGATTCAGCTTCAGCTCATTTCCCTTGACCCTGTCAAGTAAAGTTAGTGTCTTCTTCCTCCTGTTGGCATTGCATCTTCTACATTATATTAGAGCATTATTCACAATATAGTGTAATTTTCTTGGTTGGAAGTTCTTATACACTGAGTGGCCAGATTATTATGATCTCTGAATGCATAATAATCTGGCCACTCAGTGTATATCCTATATAATAAAAGGCTAATATGCAAATTGTCCCCTCGACTAGGAGTTTGACCGGCAGGCAGGATGGCCAATTGCCCATGTCCCCTCCCCCTGGCCAGGCTGGCTGGACCCCACCCATGCACGAATTCATGCACCGGGCCTCTAAAAACACACACACACACACACACACACACACACACACACACATACACACATACACTGAGTGGCCAGATTATTATGCGTTCAGAGATCATAATAATCTGGCCACTCAGTGTAGAGCTTTCTCAGATTATGCTAAACTTGTGATTTTACCCAATGGCTCTTGATTTCTTGGCCAACCTATTCAAATGTATCCAGAAAATACCCATAATACCTACAGGGAGGTGGAGGGATTTTCTAAGCATATTTGGCCATAGGACATGTTTTCAAATGTACTTCTTGCTGGACCTCCTTTCTGTGTGCCCTGCCCTATTCCACAGGTCTTGTTATTCTACACAGTGCTTATGGGTGAAGCGCTGCCATGGAAACAACACTCTAACCACTATCTCAGCTGGGTGATCTTAGGCAAATTACTTCTCCTCTCTGAACCTCAGTCCCTATGACAGCTGGATTGATGATCTGGCTTTGTGATCCCAAGATAGTTGATCTGCGAATGACCTGAACAGAATCTAAAAATGGACCTCTGAAATGGCCTTCCCAAATGACTTCAGTGGGGCTCTGAGGGAAGTGAATCTAAGGAGCAAGAATGCCCTGTGCCTACTGGGAGGGAGGGTGGAGAGGTCCTGGCCCACCATTCCCACGATTCCGTGGAATGTGAGATTTCATCAGCAGGTGGCCCATGCTCTGCTTCTTTGAGTATCAAATCACTGTAGGTGGGTTCCCTTCTTTAATGTATACAGAGTCCTCCCTTTCAATCAAACAAATAGTTCTCAGGGCTCTGATGTTGCCAAGTTGAGTGAATGTTAATCCCTGTGGTGAGCAGAGCTCCCCCGAGGAGCCAAAGCCCACCACAGAGACAAGAATTGGCTGAGAAGCAAGGCTGCTTGCCTAGAAAGCCGTGGTCCCATAGGGATGGAGACTCTTACAACCATGGATCAGAACCCTCTCGGAGGTGATCCATCTCTCAGAGGAAACTCCCTCCATTGTTAGAAATCTGCTAATGTAAGAGCATTCATCCAAAAGGGATTTTTGTTTGGGTTTGTACCTTTTCTTGAGGAACAACCAAGAAAAAGTCTGCTGTTTGGAGAGCAGTATGTTTAAGCAGACACTCATTTGTTCAGGCAATAATGATGGTCTAACCCCCTTAGTGTGTCAGGTGTAGGCCTTCCAGATGCAATGAACAACAAAAGACACACATTCTCTGCCCACTTGGCAGTTTGGGTGGGGATGGCAGACAATAAAACAAGCAGTAACGATAAAAACTGATAAGGATGACGATAGGGCAAAGATAGGTTGCCGGGGAACCACATCGTGGAGATACCTCAGCTAATTAGAGAAAATCAAGAAAGGCTTTCTAGGGAAAGTGACCTCTCCCAGTGTTACTGTAGGCAACCGGCAGTCCTGGTTGGCCTGGCTGGCCACTTTGGAGAGGCCACCCAGGGGCTGTGCAGAGGATGTGCGCATGCTGGGATCCAGGGGTGAAACCCACAGACTCCAACTGGCTACCTAGATGTATGGGCACATTGTTCAGCATTAGGAAGTGGGCTGAGGGCTGCCGCATCTCCAGGCTTCTTGATGGCAGGTCCTGCAGCCCCACCTCCCCATTGCTGTAGACAATCAGGGAGTGCTGGGGAGTCTCCCCCATTAGCCAAGATGGCAGAGGGGGAGGTTCTTACACTGGGCAGGCCAAAAGCTAGAAAGGTGAATGGAAAGGACCCAAGCCACTGGAAGCTGGCAAGATAACTGAAGAGATAAAAGGCCCTTCCCTCCGCATCCCTGTAAGAAACCTGGGCTTGAGTAGGAATGTGAGATGGTCATTGAGAATTCTGTGATATACTGATATGAGTTTTAAAATTATGGTGAATTAGAGTAATTGTCTAAATGACCTGAAGCCAAGAAAAGCACAGGATTTGGAGAAATAGGGTTTGAGGCCTTAATTATATATACTTAGGGATCCCTTTTCCCAAGATTATATGCTGTAGATGATCCCAAGAAACCCTGTCTCGCTGGCCTGGGCTGCAGCAGAAATGCAGGGACAGTTCCACGGAGGCCTGAGCCTGCCCTGAGCAGCACCCTCCATGTGAGTCAGGTGCCTGGACAATTTCTCTCTCTGAAGTTCCTCCTCGACCATAGTGCAGTTCAAGCCTCAGTCCTAGGCACTGGAGGGTGATGCTTGGATAAAGCAGCAGAGAAATATTATTTCACAAGTTATCAACTATCCAAAGCCAGAACCAAGGTTCCAAGCTTAGCCTGTCACCTTGAACTCTCAATGCCTGACTGCCAGCGTCACAGAGAGGGCCTGTTGCCAGACACCGCTTCCCATCCTTTCCAGGTTCTTGTGAGTTAGTAGTAGTGATGGTTATTGGTGAGTGTCTGAAAACCTAACTTATTTTTTGCACAAAAAAATGAATATCTCTTAAAACCCATATCCCCAGTGAAAAATGCCCACCAGTATGTTTTGTCCAGAGATTTAAGCCACTGAACACGTACCTGGAAAAATGAGCTGAGGGGTGTAAAGAACCCAGGAGCCCAACTTCCCTGAAGATTCCACAGAATTCTCCAGTGGGGACTTGATTGTGTAGGGTGCATCTGTGTGCTTATAACACAGTGTCTGGCCATTGGTGAGAGACATAACTTTGCATGCGGAAGGCCATAGCACTTTGGAGCTATCTATATTTCATCAGTACTTGCTTCAAAGCTACCAAGTTCTTTTAGTGTGTTTGTCTGAATTATAAATCAGTGTTTTCAATGGAACCAAGACTCAGAGCTATAATTAGGACCTGCTTGGAATCAGACACAGGCTTCTTTTTCCCTCTGTAATTAACACCCCATCACAGATGGCCCTCTGGGGAACACAGCTGAGAGAGAGTTTTCCCATCATTTGCCACCTTTTCTTTTATCTTTGTATGTGACTCTTCATCTTTGTTGTTTATGTCGTCGTTTTTTCAATATAAGACAACTAAATTCCTTACTTTTAGGAAACAAAGGCCTAAAGTTACAGAGGGAAAGATCTTGCTTTATAGTGTTACAGGGGCAAGAGGGTTGGGGTGAGATTTCCCCAAAAGGTGAATGAGCACTTGCCCAGTGGCTTATGGGATTTCAGAGTGTATGTAGGGATGTAGTGCTTGCTCCGTCTCAAAATGTTTCCCTTTTGTTAGTCTTGTCCCCCCAACTAAATTGTTAGCCCATGGTTAGGGACCATAACCTTGTCCTCCAAGATGCCCAGCCTAGGGCTGTGTACAAGGTGAGCCTGCTTCAGGGAGAATAATCCTGTTTGGGAGGTGGGCACATTTCTATAGATGGAGAATGTTAAATGGGAGTTGCCTTTAGAACTTCTCAGAGAGCAGCGTGCACATGTGGGCATGAGCCACTTGGCAACTACAACCCACAAGAGAAGCCTCAGGATTCTAACCTAAAACATCCCTGTGAATAAGTAATAAGCAGTTTGGTAGCCATGACCTGGATGCTTCCATTCCAGTTTCAAATAAAATAAGATGAAGAAAAATGTGAAGGGAGATTGGAGAGCTGCTAGGGTAAACTGGTACTATGGACATCTTGGAACAATTAGGAAGTAAGAAGGCTGGGTTACACTGACTATGTGTTTCTCCTCCCCAACCCCCTTTATCTGCCCTTGGCCCAAACCAAGAGGGCATTTAATTGATGGGATTTGGTCTGTGCTCATAACAGTGCTAATCTCACAGCCTTCATGTGCTTACTAGCCAAGTGTATGGTCCATATGATTGTCCATCTTCACTCTCTATGTGGTTGGCCAGAGACAATACTTTTAAAATCACAAGTAATGCTTTTTTCTGAGAAGAATGTCTGTAACAACAACAACAACAACAAACAAGCAACCTCCTTGGAAGCCAGGCTAGAGAAATGGGAGGGTTAAAAACATCCTAGACTGAAATTAGGGGAAGGAGGAAGAGGAACTAATGAGACTGTACAAACTGCAATGGTTGGGTTTGGAGATGGGAAACTGTGGATAGCAGAAAGACATTTCATTTGGATTTAACAAATTTGGGGGTGGTTTTTCTTACTATTGTTTAAAGGGAAGCCTGTGGTACAGGAAATTATAGGTCAAATTTCACATAATAAAAAACATGAAACAAAGGATTTTATCTTTAGTAGCTAAGAACCCAATTTAATGTTTGAAGGAAAGTGGAGGGAAACCAATTGACTGTCAAAAGTACTATAGAGTCCTGTTGAATTAGCTCTTCCAGAAAGCCTGGGAGGGCACCAGGAGGCTGCAGTTTCTCAATTCTGCCATGAGGAAATAGACTGATTTTTTTTTAAAGCAAACATACCAGAGTTTATACAGCCAAGTAAGTGTTGTCATCTTTTTTAAAAGAGTCCTCCTGGGAGACTATTCTCAGGGCAAAAATACTGCTTTTACTTTGGATATTTGTATACGCCTCTCTAGGTTTTTCTTTGAATAGTGTCTTTTGTGTCTAGTAGTCCTCCTTTGGGGGTAAATCTGATTTCTAAAATCATTTTATATAAAAAAAACAATATATATATATATATATATATATATATATATATATATATATATAGCATAATATGCTAATTAGACTGGATGTCCTTCCAGACGAAGCTGGGGCTGCAAGGGAAACCTGGGTCCTGGGTGCCTGTGGGTGGCCAGAGGGAAGTCTGGGTCCCAGGTGCCAGAGGGAAGCTGGTGCTGGCAACTGGGGGAAGGAAGGCCTACTCTTGCAGGAATTTCGTGCATCGGGCCTCTAGTAGTATATGTGAAAAGCCCGGCTTTTTCCCAGTGATTTTGAAATGATAGATTCTGAAAGAAATTCTACATGAGGTCCAGCAAGCAAGTAGGCAGAGGCAGTAGTTGCACAGTAACTTCCAGGGAACCTGGCAGCAGTGGCCTGGCTGGGGGATAGCCCACCTGTGAGCAGGCACACCTGGGGAGGATGGGATCCTGGCTCTGCATGCTGGCCAGTTCATTTTCCCTTCTGTGATTTCCTCATTTAAAAAATACCCACCTTATGTGATTATTATTAATATCAAATGAGGTAATGCTTGAAAAACACATAGGAAGGGCTTAGGAATCACTTATTGTTATTATTCTCTTATAATACCTTAATGTGCAGCCAGGTACGTGGTTGGTAATCACTTTATATTGGTCAACTGGTTGCAAGGTTGCTGCTGAAGATGTCAGGTTTGGACTTGAATGTAGACCTGTGTTTGAAGATTAGGGTCACCTGAGGTAACTGCAGAAGGAAACATCTCTAATCCTTCTTCTTGTAAAACTACTCCAGAATGGCATTTATTTACCTCAAAGTAAATAGTAGTTGATGAAATTGACCATTCATTCAAACAATGGAACTAATATGAACAATAAGAAAAAATGTTAAGTAGCATGGATAATTGAAGAATAAACAGTCAGAGAGTCAAGTAACCTGTAGGTTCAACTTAGAGGAAAACATCCTGAATGGTCACCTTAGGACAGTGTTGGGCACTTGTCAGCTGGAGAAACTCCTCTGTGGCCTGGTCTCTGAAAACCATGAAGTCATTTGTTTAACTTGGGCATGAGAGGCACCGCCAAGAAGAAAACCCACCCGAAGGTCCGCAAAGAGGAGTGGGCACTTGCATAGTTGCGGGACAGGGTGGAGAAAGAGTAAATACCCAAGTTTGGCCAGAGATCTCGTCACCTTTTTATAACCATCTTAAATTGGTAAAGGTGTTCCCAGCTTTTCAGAAGGTTTGAAAGCGAACCTAGATACTGGCAACTGTGAAAACAGTATGCTGATTGCAAATACCAGTGATATAAGCAATATATTAAAATTTGGGGGCGGGGGGGGCGGCCAGAGACACAGTAGAGCACATCTTTCGTGGGAAGTCTAGAAGTAAAAAAGAGAAGTGGAGATGAGGCTATTGGATGATTACTGCATGATCATTTATTTCAATAAAGAGGCCCCCAATGCCCTCATAACCACAGAAGACAAAGCAGAAAGAAAGGGACTTAAAGCCAAAGACATGGAAGGGGAGGCATAAAGAAGACTTTCTTGCCTTTGTTGAGGATGAAACGTACAAGTGAGGGTCCCTTGTGATGAGCAGGAGTAGCTATGGGACCTGGAGGTTTAGGCGTTGTCCTGTCCAAAGGTAGGCCAGGAGCACTGACCCCAGGGGACTTCTGAGAAATGGGATCTTTGACCCAAGACCCTCTTCCTGAGGCAGGCGGAGCAAAGATTCCTTCTGAGGATGCTGGCCTCTACATGGGATAGGATGGTGTGGGTTGGGGGGATGTAGGTCTCAGGGACTTGGCTCTGGGGAAGGAGTGGCAAAGGGCTCATGGAGATTTTCCTTCCACCGACTCCTTGGAACCATGGAACCAACCCAATAAAATTAGCAGAGAGCTAAGTAGGCAGATTTGTGGGTTTGGAGGCATAATTAGTTCTGTTTTCCTCTAGTCTTGACCTAACTAGAGTTCACTGGGTATGTAATGGAAAAAAAACAACCAGCTTGATATAAAAATACAGGAAATGCCTGCAATCACTGCTGATTACAGTAGCAGCTTTCCTTCTGTTATTTTTGTGAAGGAGGAGAAAAAAAAATCAGTGTTTGTTAGGTTTGGTTTGGTTTTTCTTTTTTTTCTTTCCCCTTTCCTAAATGGTAGAAACAATTCGGCCTGTTCTTTTTAGGGCATTCAGTACTCTAGCTAAATGATGTCACTTAATTTTTATAAATGAGGGTGTGTGTGTGTGGGGGGGGGAGGTCAGAAGACATTCAATTCTTATCATAAATAAAATTCCTGTAAGTGTAAAATGCATTCAAATGGTTCTAAATATGGTTTATTAGCCCTGGGGGCTCATGTTTTCTGAATTTCTCCAGTTTCTAATGGCTAAATGGGATGAATTTTGTTTTTAGCATAGTGCCTCATTTTGCAGGATGATTTACATTCATTTAGGAGGAGTAATACGGTTCCCAGAAGTTTCTTTTCTCAGAAACTATTACCTCGTAGCAAGTGAAGACACTCCTGCAACAAGACCTTCTACACCATGAGCTTACAGACACACAATGTTCCAGCAGCAGAGAGAGCTAGCTTCTCACCAACCCAACCCAGAGCTGGCAAGGAACACCCTGCTCAGCCTGTTAGTGGAATTCACTTAGCATGTCTTAATTGTGGCTTTAGGATTCTCATTTCCTTTTTAGAATTTGGATAGAACAGGTGAAGTCTGTAGTACAGTATGTCCTTTAAAATGCCTCCTGGGAATTTGTTGGGTTCTCCTGGCTTTCTGTTGGTGGGTTCCCTGGGAGTCTGCAAATGGGAGGCCTGGCCCCTTGGGCTTTACCCCGGAGATGCTGTGCTCTGCCTACAGCCAAGGGGCTCTTCTGTGCCTGAGGTTCCAGGAGGTGTTGTCTTTCTGGACAATAGGCTTAGGAAACTCAATTCCCCAGCATGGAACTCAGGCAAAAATATATCTATATCTATATGTCTCTATCTGTATCTATATCTATATCTATATCTATATCTATATCTATATCTATATCTATATATCTGTGGTTCTTAAGTGGCAACACAGGGAAAAGTACTGAATGCAGATTCAGAACATTGTATCAGCCATAGTCTCTTCACCTTTCTGATGAAATTGGATCAGGTGATTCTCCATATATACACTGAGTGACCAGATGATTATGATCTCTGAACGCATAATAATCTGGCTACTGTGTGTGTGTGTGTGTGTGTGTGTGTGTGTGTGTGTGTGTGTGTTAGAGGCCTGGTGCATGAATTCGTGCATGGGTGGGGTCCAGCCAGCCTGGCCAGGGGGAAGGGACGTGGGCGGTTGGCTGGCCTGCCTGCTGGTCAAACTCCTGGTCGAGGGGACAATTTGCATATTAGCCTTTAATTATATAGGATATACACTGAGTGGCCAGATTATTATGTGTTCAGAGATCATAATAATTTGGCCACTCAGTGTATAAATGTTTCATAGAGGAAGGGAGAGGGAGAGAAAGATAGAAACATCAATGATGGGCGAGAATCATTGATCTGCTGCCTCCTGCACGCCCCACACTGAGGATTGAGCCTGCAATCCGGGTATATGCCCTGACTGGGAATTGAACTGTGACCTGCTGGTTCACAGGTTGATGCTCAACCACTGAGACATGCCGGCCAGATGGACGAGGTGATTCTTGATAATCTTCCAGCACAGTGGTTCTCAACTGGTGATGGTTTTACCCAGGGGACATTGGCAATGTCTGGAGACATTTTTGGTTGTCTCAACTTGGGAGGGGGCACTGCTGCCCCACCTCTAGTGAGTGGAGACCAGGGTGCTGCTACACATCTTCCAATGCGTAGGACAGCTCCCAACCACAAACTGCTCAACCCAAGATGTTAGTAGAACAACCCTGCCCTTGCTCTAAAGTTCTGTCATTATGCAACTGGAAAGGCTTGGAGCGGCGGTGAGTTGATAGGTCTCTTGTTTTGGCTATTAAGGTAATGCCACCTAGGTAGAATACAGCCAGAATTGCAGTGTTCTCAGATCCTGGAGGAATCAGATCAAGATGGTGAAGCCGTTTTGAACCCCTTTGAAGATAAGGGAAGGGAAAAAGGAGACACTTCCACTTGTCATTTCTTTTTCTCCAACTTCTCAGATTGTATTGAACTTTCTTTCAAAGGATACCATTTATGTTGAAAAAAACCAGAGGGTTTTCCCCCCATAAATATTAAATGGAGAAAGATTTGATCTATACAAACTGTAAAAACTAGAATAGTATAATATGTTCCCCTCTTCTTATTGATGTTGTTAATATCTGTTTCCCACCACTGTGGCCCTTACATGTGTTTAACACGAGTATGTGGCAGCATTCTTTTGAACTGCTTGGATCCATTCCCACATTAAAACTACTTCTCCCCAGATAAATTTTATTTCAAACAAAACAATTTAAAAAATAGTTTTACCATCACAGCTCGATCTAACCAGAGCACCTTAACATCACTCCACCCTTTCAGCATCTTTTATGGGGAGGCTTATGCCAATAATGATTTGGTGTTCTTGGGATTAAAAGGATTAAGAATATACAGGTAGACTGTTTTCACTTCCACCTCAGTGCACCCATAGTAAGTATTGCATTGTTTATGGCCTCTTGGGACCAGACTGCCTTGAATGTTTTATGGCATGAGATCAGTGTGAGGGGGCTCCACTCTGCGCACTGGGGAAGTCACCTGGTTCTGTTCTCTCTGATACCACGGGGCCCAGTGCTTTCTCTCACTATCTTTGAGACCATGGGTGGGTACCTGCAAATGCCTGCCCCATCTGTACAGCACAGCGAGCAGGCCCTGAGGTGGTATAGCTGCCGGTAGGGAATTTACAGGACCTGGCAGGGTGGGGGGCTTGCAAGGGATGGCTAGAAAATGTTGACCAACTTGTTGATGGGGAATTCTGGGTTGAAGGTCAGGCTCCCCGATGTCAGTACAAGGTTCATATATCACTAGGTATGGAGCACATGTCAGTAGGCACATTTGGATTGAAAACAGACCAACATGCCATCTCTGAACTCATACCCTCATGGCTTCCTACACCGAAATAGATAACAGAAATGACACTCATGAATGCCTCTGTACAGGAGTTAGGATCTGACCATGGAGGAAAGATAGCCCTGTTTTTTCTAGCCAGTCAGCTCATTCGTTGAACAAGCCTGCCCTGAATTAGGTTCGTGTGTAACTTAAAAGGAGCAAAGCAGACCATGTTTTTCCTTTTCTTTTTTCCCCATTTTTCCTCCCTCCCTTTCTCTGTCCCTCTCATCCTCCCTCCCCCCTTTCTTTTTCTTATTGAGGGACAGTAGGCCTGCAGTATAGTCCACAACTAATTCTTAAATGTCAACAGAGTTTTACATGAATATATATACCTATGTGATCCAGATCATGGTATAGACTATTTCTAACACCTCAGCCACCTCTCCCATGCCCTTTCCATCAGTACTACATCCACCCCCCAGAGGTAGCCACCATTCTGACACATACATATGTTTTATGTTTCAGTCTCTTTAAATGACCTTACTGATAAAATACCCTAAATAGCCCTTATTGTGGCCCTCTGATTTTGCCCAAGTCTGGGTTGATATGTGAAGCTCCCCACTTTGGAAATTATTTTTAAAATACATTTTTATTGATTTCAGAGAGGAGGGGAGAGAGAAATAAAAACATCAGTGATGAGTGTAAATCACTGATCGGCTGCCTCCTACATGCCCCACACAAGGGATTGAGCCCACAACCTGGGCGTGGGCCCTGACCAGGAATCAAACCCTGACCCTCCTGGTTTATAAGTCGATGCTCAACAACTGACCCACACCGGCTCTGCTTAAGAATTATTAGTAATAATGACTGAGCGGTTAAATTGTGCCTGGCAAGAAGTGTTTTCCCTATGTTCTCTCATTTAACTCTTAGGAACACAGCCTGTGAGGTAGGTAGTATTGTCTCCACTTTAAAGGTGAAGAAACTTCAATTTGCGGTATGAAGCAGAAAGGTCGAATAACCAGGAAGCAGGGAAGCAGCATTGGAACCTGGCTCAGACCCAGAGGCTGTTTACTTTAGCTCCACGCCAACAAGTATTTGCCTCCATTATGCTTAGAAGAGCTGGCGAAGCCACTTTGTTTTTCGCGAGCAGTTGAGTTCAGTCCTCCCTAGTAAAGCTTGAGAAGAGGTTCTAGAAAACTTTACAAGACCATCTTGCCATTGGTCATTGTGACAATATTTACTGCCCAATGGTCGTGGATCCTGAAACCTCTCTCCACAATGTATGTTTAAACTTTAAGAAGAAAGTTTACTCAAGTTCACTAGCAAAAATGTGCAAATACAAGGAGAGGAAAAGGCTTACAAAGGAAAACACTTGAGCTCCCCATCCCCCCTCCCCTTTTTTTGGTCTACACCCTGTTGAAAGGAAACTCAGAGTAAAAAGATAAGCAAGTCAACACACTTCAATGTCTTAAACTATTACCTCCAATTGTGGGACAGTTACTGGGAAGAAGTGAGACTGAAATGAGGTGCAATGAGATAATGAGGATAAAAGAATTTGAGGGAAGTCAAAAGTACTACCCCAAAGCAAGGAATGGCTTTTATTAGGGGAATGAGAGATTTAACCTGCTTACTCTCAGAATCCTTAAGAATTCATTTTTGTTCAACAGAACAAAAGCAAACGTAATGAGTTTTGTTATACTGTATCCTATTCCTTCTTGACCCTCTTAAGGTGTTTGATGGGAAGGATTATTGCTGTTCTAAGCACAAAGAAATCAAGTTACCAGCCATAAATGAATAAACAAATGTTTTATGAAGTACATACTGATTGAAGGAGGAGCTAACTCAAGACATTACTGAATTCTAGCAACTGATAGTTGTCAAGTGATTTCAAACCATACTAGTTTGAAAAGCGGTTTCTAAATGTTTGCTTTTAATGAAGAAATGCTCATGTCAAGCGGTTTACATTCCTACTCATAATGGTGTTGCTGCCTCCCAAGACTCAAAAGGAGTATGAATAGACAACCATCTTAGAATTTCCCTTTAAGTAATAGTTTAAAGTAATCAGCTGATATTAATATAATGAGGCCTATTTTCCTCTGTGAAAACTTGTTTGATCAATACCCTTGACACTGCCATATAATTTTATGGTCATTCCTGAATTGGAGACTGACCTCTAGTTATGTTAAAAAACAGCCATGTAAATCCACTTTCCTGCATTTGCGTTAGGGCTTCTGGGTAGAGGAAAGCGATCATATTCTTGGTACCCAACACTTTGTTCATTGATCCACCTTTGACAAACTACAAACTCCTCAAGGACTGGAACAAGTCTTATATCTCTCTGATCTTCCACTACAGCGAGTAGTGATCTTTACATGGTCAATGTGAGGAATGATAGGAATGGCTGTGTTGCATGTTTATGGATGTCAGGTGGCCCTAAACAATGAAAACTATTTCTTCACTAGCAACCTCCACTTAATTGGTAAATACGTTGAGTCTTGAAGAGAACTTTTTACAGACCATTAAATCTTTTCTGGGAGAAAGGATGTCTGACTTGGACCATCTCATCAGGGTGCAAACAAGACACTCCGGTAATTATTTGCAATGGTGTCATGCCCACTTTAGCCGCTGCCTCTCTGTAGCAATGTCTCAAGTTCTTCATTACCATGCCTACTCACATAGATGTATATAAGCTATAGAGAATTAGAACCTAATGCTTATTTAAATATTAGTAGAAATGTCTTTGGAAAGAGTATTTGGGAAAATCAGTGGATGGCCTTTACAACAGTTCATCCATTCTGCAGAACTCAGTAATCCAAGTTCTAATAAGAAGGAAAAATTGGCCTGGTCCCCATTATGAGGTTGACAAAGAGGATTGCTTGGTTTCTGATAAAGGTTTTAAAGGGCCTTTCCATGAAACCTTTTATAAGCTGAAATGGTATAAAGCAAAAAGGCAATTACTTGAGGATACATCTAGCTGATGGATGCACAAAATAAATCGAGATAAAGGAAGTATGTCACAGACACAGTTCAAAGATCTGGAAGCTTGATGCTGAGATACTGAGCGTAATTCCCAGGAAGGAGCCTGGAGGTGCGGCTCTCACTGCTCAGGGTGCGTGCTGCCTCTGTAACAGCTCCCTGCCAAACAGTGCTGAACGCTGTCTTCGCTTCTTGCCATTTTTGTAAAGCAAAAATTCTCTTTGGATTTTCTTTCAGTTAGCGAAAACAGGTACTAAGGTAGGTCTTTCATAAAAGCGAAGAGGCATAAAGTGACTTTTGAAAATCAGGGGATTATGAAACTTGTATACCATGCTCCTCTAGAAAGTTTCTTGGAACTGATAAATGAAAATAACAGTGACTTTTGGGGGGACATTTTAGGTAACAATGATTGGGTTTTAAATAAAAGTTTGAGTCTATGGGAATCAATTCATCTGGAAAAAGAGACATCTTTTCTGAAGTCAGTGTATCAGACTAGAGGTCGGCATATACCCCGCAGGGCATAAAGGATGGAAGAGGAGAAGGAGAGTCAAGTCCTGGATACGGTTAACTGTGTGTCATCAGGAGGGAAGGGAATTAGTCATTGCCTTGATTAGCCAAGTATAACTGCTGATGGAGACTTTCCACTTCTCAGTGTCTCTGAATGATTCCCTTCTCCTAATTTCATACGTGCCAATAAATGTAGACAACGAGTCCTTCCTAATTCACCTTAGGCTTAAATAAGCAGGAAAATCCAAGTCCATTCCTTAGATTGCCGCCACAACAAAATGGAGCGCGAATCACAATCGGATTGTATGTGTCTTCATTGTATCTAAATGAAGTGCCTGTTGTAAATGATTAAAAATTATTTAAGGCAAGTTAATCTGTGCAAACAGCAAGGCAGATGTATGCAACAGGGTTGGGGCTGCCAAGCCAGGGTACTAATAACCCAACAGGCTGGTTCTTGTAGTGTGGGTACAGGCAGTGTTGTTTTATCAGATGGGCGTCCAAGCCGTGGCACAGGCCTTTCTATCTGAAATGGGTCTCTTGTGGGCAGCGTTTGTATGGCTCTTGTTTTCTCCTCTGTTCAGTCACTCTGTGTCTTTTGATTGGAACACTTAATCCATTTGCATTTAAAGTAATTATTGAGAGGTGTGTAGTTATTGCCATTTTATTATTCATATTTTGGTTCTTTTTCCCTTATCTTCTTAGAGAAGTCCCATTACCTCTTCTTTTAATACTGATTTGGTGGTGATGAACACCTTAGCTTTTTCTTATCTGGGAATTTGGTTTTTTTAAGGCCCAGCATTTATAGACTTACCCTCCATGAGCTCCTCTGAAATATGGGTGGTGTTATTGGCTTTAAAAATTAGAATAAGTTGTGTTATTTTAAGCCTCTAGACCCTTACCCTAGGTGAGGGGCAAAGTATGGAAATAGAAAGGCTTGAGGTCCAGAAAGCTTGCCAATTTGGGTCTTCGTTAGCTCTGCAGCTTCAGTTTCAATTCTTTATTTGCTTCCAGATTTGTTTGGTTCAAAATCACTGATCCTTGCCCTTAAACAATTCATCATTGATACTTTCTTCACATATTGCCAAAACCCTGTATTCTTAGAGTCCTTTTAATACATTGTCTCCTGAAATGACTCCCCCAGGTTTTAATAATATGATTAATTTTCTCTTATTTTGAAATTGGAGTAGAAACAGCTGTAGAGACTTTTAGCTTCTGGATGTTCATGGGTCATGTCAACATATGTTGAGTGACTACTATCTGCCCAGCCTTCCCTCAGAGCACGGAGGCCTAATGCATTTGGTATTGCTGGTTCTGCTGCCCATGACTGCCATTCACAGTATTGGCCTGGCCTCAGCCAGTGCTGTATGCATAGCAGGTGATCAACAGGTTCTTGTGAAAGTATGGAGGTTAGTAGGGCCTCTCCACTCTCAAAATACACTGGCCAGGCTCCTGAGTTCCAGTTTGTAAGCCTTTGGCAGTGAGTGGCTGTTGCCAGGGGCAGCCTGCTACCGCTGATGGGTGAGTTTTTAGACTGGCCTGGGACTAGGGATTCAGTCAGGGCTCTTAGCAGTAAGCCTAGCTCTGGCCAACTTGCACAGAAAAGGAATTTGCTGAACAGAGATGGGACAGTTTGCAGATTCAATGGGCAAGTTGAAAAATGAATTGGAAATGGGTGGGGTCCACAGAGGCTGGACACAGCCATGCCTCTTACGCATGACCATGGGACACCACAGCCTGGTCAGCTCACAGTCCCTTTACCTCCATGCCCCTGCCTCAAAAGTCACGGGCAGTCTCAAAATGGCCAAAACTTGGTGTCTCATGGCCTTGCACACCTATCCATGACAAAGTCTGCTGCAGTGAAATAAAGATAAAATCAAAGCAGCAAGATTATAGCCTCCGCTCTGTAATTCCTTTTTATATTTCCACCTTCTGGTTTCCCCTTCTGGTGGTGGTTGTTGTTTGCCATTGTGCTCTTCCCTTACAGTGTCACATGCAATGTGGTCAGTCTGAAAAAACAGCCGAGATTCAAATCTATTTATAGGACAGAAAGTCATTTTGTTGTAGGTAAGGGAGTCTGAAAACAGTAGTTTGAATGGTCGAGTTTGGAAACTGCTATGAAGGGGGATTGGAACTATTTGTCAAGCACCCACTCTGTGCTGGAAACTGTAATAAATTCCTTATATATTATCTCATGTAAGCATCACCGTCAGCCTTTGAAATGAGTATCGTTATCCTCGTTTTACAGGTAAGGAACCTGAGGCTCAGAGAGATCCAGTCACTGTATTCCCACAGCATTAATAAGTCAGAGCTAGAGAAATCTTCCACCTCATGTCTGTAAGGTGTCAGCCTTCTGCTCCCACTCAGGCATCTCTCAGCCTTACTCATCCTTAAGTGGCATCGTGGAGTCCCTATTTTGGTAAATGTTCCCTTATTCTTGTGTCCTTGATCTTTGACCACTTTTCCTAGTTCTCTGGTTGAGCATTAAAAATAAGATTAATAAACCAATGAAATGTCATTTTGAGAAGTTAAGACTCAGTGACCACACACCTATAGCCCTTCTGGGATGGAAATGTGGGTGGTCCTGCAGCGAGACCACCAGAGCAGGGCCAGACAGGCAGTATTTACTGACCTCTCCTGGCACCAGCACTGGGGCAGGCACTATGGACCCAAGTAGCATGTAGACAATGCAGCAGATGTAGGACCTTCTTCAAGGAGCTTGCAGCTTCTCGGAAGTGCCTCAATGCAGACTGTCTCCGCCACCTGGTTTAGACACACATGGAGGGTATGCTTAGGAACTCCCTCTGCAAGGTGCAAAGCTTGGTTACCACCCCCATACCGGCTGTGGACTTCTGGGCAAGATGTTTTCCCTCTCTAAGTCTCAGTTTTGTCATCTATAAAATGGGAGTGATAGGACCCATTTGAGAGAGTTTTTGAGAAAATGAAATGAGATCATCCACATGAGGTGCACCGGTAAATACCACTAAACGCTATCGTTGAGCACGGTAGCTTGCTGGCTTTCTCCTTGTTTCCCTGTGGATGACAGATGCCAAGTCTTAGAATTCTGCCTCTTGCAAGTCATCTCACAAAGTACAGAGCACTTCAAAGGTACTCAATAAATACTTGTCACATAGCAGAAGAGAGACGGGGAACATGGACCAGAGTTAATCCCAGCCTAAATATTCATGGCAGTTTCCTTCCTTAACATGTTACTTATTGTTCTGTTCATTGTCTCTTTCCATGAGAGAATGGAAGCCCCATGAAGGCCGGGTATTTGTTTCCTATAAGCCAAGACCAGTACCTGTCACACAGTAGTTGCTCAGTAAATATTTGAATGCATGAATGAATGGCGTTTCCTATGAAAGGGAAACAAGCTGGCTAGAAACAGGAGGTCAGCCTCTACCCTGGAATCTCCTGAGGCCTGGGGCTGACCATCCCACTGTCCCCTGGGACACTGGTCAGCCTTGGGTTCTCGTCGGAGGCCACCCACAGGAAGCGGCCCATGCCTATCTCTAGCCCCAGCACCAGCCAGCTCACCTGCAAGGCCCAGGGCAAAGCTTTTCAGATTGGCAGCTGCTTAATCTGATGTTGTAAGACTCACTGGGAATTGCTGCCACTTGGATTTATGATTTTAATTATTTTACAGTTTATACTTGTGCCCTGCAGTGATTTTCCATTAAATCAGAACCTTTATGTTTCAGAAAAGAGCAGGCATGGTTGTGGGTATGTATATCTTAACAGCTAATCTCTGGCAATAAAAACTGCTTGACAGTCATCAACAGATTAGGAAATTGACATTTGTTTAATTAACCTCCATTTGGGGCTGTTAGCACATGAAAATAGTGATTTTTTTTTCTTAGCCTGAAAAGATGACAGATTTTACATTTGTATACTCTAAGGCTTTAAGAGTGATGTTGTTTTTTATCTCTGTTGGTATAAAGTAATAGGTAAAAATATATCGCAAATTTGGGAAGAGACCAACACCAAATATAATCTAAGAAGTCACTTAAACTTCTATTGATTTTATAGAAAACATACATTATAGGTACATGAAGTATGTACTGTACATACATATATAAAATGTAAATGCACACATATAGACACTTAGGCTAAATATGTATTACAAATATGAATGATACTATATACTTTATCACATATACTTTATGTGTGTGAGGGTGTCCCCCAAAAATACATACTTTAACATCTGATAGCTGAATTTTGAAAATGAAATGTGTTTTAATAAACACTGCCTTCATAATTATTCAAAGTGTGTGTATACATTTTTGGGACACCTTATATATAAGCAATGAATAACTTCAAACATCCTCTCTACATTGCATATATTAATCATACTGTATATTCATTACGTATATGTACTTTATTATATACCTTACTATATATACACACAATAAAGTTGTATGATTAATTTATGAGAGAAAGAGATTGAGAATTTTATGTTGCCTGGGCTCATTCTTACACAACATGTTAACTACTTTATTGCATCTATATTTCCTTTTATATATACAGGCAACACAGACTCCCAACATTTCTCTATATGGCGATATCTCTATATTAATGACATATATTAATTATACTAGAGGCCCGATGCATGAAATTCATGCATTGGTAGGGCTGATCTGTGGGGCAACCAGCAGGGCAGTCAGGAGGCACCCTGCTGGCACCCGCCTTGGCTGGCCTGGGGCCTGCAGGCTATGGGCAGCTCCTGCCCCCTGGTGGTCAGTGTGCATCATAGCAACTGGTTGTTCTGCCCTTGGGTCAATTTGCATATTAGGCTTTTATTAGATAGGATATGGCCCAGCTGGGTGTTGAGCATCAACCTATGAACCAGGAGTTCAAGGTTCAATTACCCGTCAGGGCACATGCCCGGATTGCTGGCTTGATCCCAGTATGGGGTGTGCAGGAGGCAGCTGATCAATGATTCTCTCTCATCATTGATGTTTCTATCTCTCCCTCTCCCTTCCTTTCTGAAATCAATAAAAATATATTTTTAAAAATTTTATGTATAATGAAGTACATAAATAATGCATAATTAAAGGATGAATGTAATAAAGTACATAATATGATTAATATACTACAAATAAATATATATGTAGAGAGAGACAGAGAGAGAAGGAGCGGGAGACGGGGGAGGGAGGAAGAGATGTTGAGAGTTATGTGTGACTCGGACACATCCTCACAGCACATTTTAACCACCTTTTTAGTTTTCATTAAAGTTTCTGTTTGTGCCATAGCACTTGCTAAAATAAATTCACAAATCATGATTTCTTTATTTCTGAATAGACTATTTGGAGGACTTCTTTGTCCCAGATCTGAACCACCAACCAATTGCACATCCCTGTGTTTAATTGGGTCAAACCACTTGCTTTCTGGCTAAGAACTATTTCTCTCACAGAAATTGTCACTGACTCTATTCGCTTGTACTCATTCACTTGGCCAGCTGGCTTACACCACACACAGACTTCCTTAAAACCCAAATTAAAATATGTATTTGATGCAGGTAGCAATTGCTCCTTGTCATGGGCCCTCAGAGTAGCTAAAGAAGGGTAAAGCTATAAATGCTAAATCTTAGGGTCTGCTGTACTCTGTGTGTACATCCCCAGGCCCTCAGTATACTTCCATGACCTTGATTGTAACTGAAAGACTGTTTAAAGCTGGTTATTACTTTTTCCCATAGTAGAGATGGGTCAACCTTAAGTACTCCCTCCATTGAACATAACTGACTATTTCATCCACATTTGTGCCCAAACCACCTGCTCTAGTGTGAGGGTAAAATGCAGCCAGTGATTTCTAGCTAAGCCAGGAATGCACAGCACTCTGAATTTGAGCTGAATAACATCAAGCAATCCCAATACTGCTTTAAGAATGGTCCTGTGGTTAAGGAAAAAAAGGAAGTGGCTGATTCACGCTGAACTTGGAGGCGAGGATAAGTCAGTAGCCACTCCAGCCAGGAATTGAGAAGCTATTAAAGCTGTGCCCATCTCCTCCAATAACTCTCCAGAGTCTTCTGATCAGTCTATGCATCTGATCACTATAGGGTTCTCTGGGGGAAGTTACATATCAAACTATGGTGTACACCTTACCTCAATGACATTGAGCAGATATGCAAGTTATTCAGAAGGGCTCATAGTTTGGGGGAAGGTGATTTTTATGAGGAGGAAGTATCCAGAGTACAGTCTCCCCCTCAGATGGAGCAGTAGGTAGGGAGTGCGGGGAGGACAACCAGAAGGCAATGGGCCTTTTGGGGTAGAAAGAGAAGGGCCCAGGAAACTGAGCTATTGTTGGGCTGGGGCAACAGTGCACCCACTAATTGAACGTGCAGTTCTATTAGGTTTTCTCTGAATGGAAGTTCTTTCAAGGTGATAGCTACTGTCTTGTACAAGGTCGTGTCTCGCAATGTCACTTACAGAATTGTTAGGGTGTTTTTTTTTCCACTCTGAGTGGAATTCTGTAAATCCCTTTCCTCTTTCCCATTGGTGGGTTTGCAGACTCTGGCACATGATACCTGTATGGATCTGGAAAGTCTTTTCTTAAAAAATGCCACTTACATATTATTATTATTATTATTATTATTATTTCTAAGTTGGAATTTCAAAGGATAAAGAGAAAATATCAATAAATACAAATAAAGACAAATAACTCTCTTTCCCTTGGATAAAAAGATCTGGGAACTGCTGAATCACCAAACTTGAGACAGCATGTCAGTGACTGACATGGCCCCTGGTTGAGGTCCTCCCCCTCCTTAGGCTTCCTGGTCACCTCAGTCTTCTGAGTTTCCTCTTTGGTTCTTCCCTTGCAAGTCCTTCCCATTAACTGTTGGACTTGCTCACAGACCAGAGCTGGCATGTTCCTTTTCTCACACCTTATCCTCTTAGAAAATTTCACGCAGCTCATTAGTTCTCCAGCCCAAACCTTCATGTATCACCATCTGCTCAGCATGTTCAGTTAGATGTCTCCAAGGCACCTCAGACTCAGAATGTGCAGGTTGAACTACTGGTAGACCCCTGCCCTCACACCAAAACCTGGACCTGCCTGGTACATAGTAAGTACCCAGCAAATAGGCATCAAGTGTAACAATGGAGGCTGTCTTTAGCTCTAATTCTTTTTGTTTTGTAAACTCTACCAGAATGTGTCCGCTCTGATGAAAAAACAGGGATCTTCTTAATCTGCCTGATGCTCAGGTCTAAGGCCGGAGATACACGTGTGGGCATGAACACAACCCTAGACCCTAAGCGGCACGTATGCCTGCACACACACGCGTGCACCCATTCACATTTCTGATTAGCTGAAAAGCACCACATGGTCTTAAAGCAAATACCTTCAGTGGCCAAATTAAACAAATATAAATGTAAGGCTTCTTTTTTTAAGAATAATAAAATCTGTTCCGTGTCCCCGCCGAGGTCAGTCCATTTCAGCTTCCTGGCCTTGCATGAGGCCCCTGATGTCCTCCGCAACTTGGGTGACCCCCACTTCACAGGAAGACGTGCTTTCCCTACATCCCCCTCAACTCGAGGGAGCTTCATTTGTGTTTCGTAAGCGCTTTATGTGGGCTGACCGCTCTCCTAGCACGTGGCTCCTTGCGGGGCTGTGCATGGAAGACCAGGCTTACTAGTTTTAGCAGTTTTCCTCCTGACAAAGGAGCTTGAAGGGTGGCTTGCTGGCCTTCCCGTCCGGGAATTCGGGGCCCTGCGTAGTGTTCTACAATCTACTTCCGCCAGGCTCTAGGCACGCCCCCAGAAAGGTTACTCTTGGTCCTTTAGCTGGAGTGGCCCTTTCTGTGATGACAGAATGCTGGCTGGATTTCCAGCTACAAATCGCTGAGCCCAAAAAAGGCGAGACCATCAGCCTTTGCCTTCTAAGGGCAATGGTGGTGTCCTGTTTGTCCCACTGGTGTAGAACTTCCCGAGTATTATTGCCTCGTATCCCCTGCTCCCTCCAGACCCCTCCTTGAGGACAGGGACTGTGTATTCTCTCTCAGTATGCTCAAGACCTAGCACAAAAACAGACTGTGAGTGATAACTCAGTAAATATTGTGGAACATTACATAGTAGGGCCAAGCAGGCAATGCATTAGTAGTTGTAATCATGCCATTAACTGGAAGGTCATTCAAATGGACTTAATACAGATCCTGCCCATTATCTTATCCAGACAGTCAATGAACATTGAGTGTCAGGCATTTTGTAGGGCTCTGGGGACTAAGCTATGAACATGAAGTCACAGTCCCGGGTCTCATGGATCTCACTGAGTAAAACTCAAGGAAATAAACAAACAAAATAATTACAAACTATGATCACTGACATGCTGTCTCAAGTTTGTGATTCAGCAGTTCCCAGATCAAAGGAAATGATCAAGGTGACTGGGGTTAAAGTAAGGGGCTGGGGCAGGCAGTCGGTGGTCAAGAGAGGCTCCTTTCAGGAAAGGGGATGGAGAGAGACCTGAATGCCAAGGACTTTGTTCTCCAGGGAGAGGGAACAAGGTGTGGCAAATGTGTTTGGTGAGCTTGAACTACCAGAGACCCCCATGCTGCACGGGGGGGGGGGAGGAGGGGGGGAAGGCGGGGAGCGGAAGGTGGCACCAAATGATGGGGAGAGGAGGGCCAGACCTGGAGCCAGAGTGAGGCATCACTGAACCTCAAATAGTCATTTCAGGGCGTTTGAGTTCTACTGTAACTTCCATGGAAGCTGCTGGAAGATAGCAGAGGGGTTCTTCCTG
The DNA here is from genome assembly GCA_026230045.1 of Corynorhinus townsendii. Taxonomy (NCBI): domain Eukaryota; kingdom Metazoa; phylum Chordata; class Mammalia; order Chiroptera; family Vespertilionidae; genus Corynorhinus; species Corynorhinus townsendii. Next base: position 145,431,281 of record JAPDVU010000007.1, on the reverse strand, counting down.
AATGTAATGGAGGAGGGATTAGAAGTTTCGAGAGAACGGCTGATTCAGTTACCTCTGATGATTTGGGCCTTCGATGTTTTAATAGTTCCATATGTTATCTGAAATGCTTGTCCAGATCATCCTGCTGCCTGGGGCCACGATCTATAAATCAACTCTCTACTCATTCATCCCTTCATCCATTTGACCAATAGGTATTGAGAAGCTAGGATGCATCAGGCACTGGGCGATTCCAGGCCCTGTCCTTGTGACTCTATTCTGGGGCCTGTGCCGGGACATCGAGGCAGGAGACAGACTCACATCTGTGACTCTCCCACCCCCAAATTCCCACAGGCCCCAGGTTTGGATTGCGAGGGGGTGAGGTGAGGTATGAGACTAAAAGGCCAGACTGGTGGAGACCGCAAAGCCCTCTCATGCCATTCTAGGAAGCATGTCCATGGTGCATCATTGAAGAATGCAAGCAGGAGAGTTTCATCTGATTCACATTTTGTGTAAAATGCCTGCTGGGCAAAGGTTTGCTCCAAAGTGGAAAGGGAAACATTATTGAACATGTAACAGCCAGGATTGCAAGTTCAAGCTTCATGGACTCCAGCTGCTTTGCTTCCCAGACCTTAGACAAGAGGGGTCCTTGGGGATTAACTCATCCAGCCATCTTATCTCATATTTGAGGACAGTAAAATTCAGAGGAGCGGCTTGCTTGAGGTCACCACTGTCCTTAGCCCCTGAATGAATACTGAACCCCAAATAGCCATTTTGAAGTACAAGTTGATTGATAGCCTGGAGAGGAATGGGGCACTAGGTGTAGTATCATGACAGGCAGGGCAGCCCACACCACTTGCTAGGGACATAACTCAAGGCCTATTTTCCATCATTGGAGGACAGGTTATTATCCATGAGTATTAAGGATAAGAATCTGCTTCATTGCTGTGGATAAAATAAATAATTGGGCAACCATGCAATCAGATGAGTCACTCTGCCGTGATTCCAAGTCTTAATGCCCGGGTACAGTCCCAGTATTTATTTTGGCTGTGAAAGGGGATGCTGTTTCACACCTCAGGTTTCCAGCTGTCACTATTGTAGCTGAAGGTCTGTTCTCTTCAGACATGGGGTCATCTGTTTGGTCAAAATGGCATTATCGGTTATGTCTTATAACCATGTTGCTCTGAGTCAAAAACAACCATCACCCCAACAGTATCAACTGTGTTCTCAACCCCAAAAAAGGGCAGGAGTGTGGATATAAATTTTTTTTTCCTCCTCCTGCAACAGAGCAAAATGGTTAAGAGCATGGGAGTTGATGTCAGACAGAGCAGACTCTGTTACTTACCACCTGTGTGTCCTGGGCCAGGTAGCTAACCCCAGGCAGATCTTCAATGGCGATAATAATAGTCCTACCAGACTCATAGGCTATTTGTGAGATAAATCATGTAAAAGACTTAATACTGAGCCTGGTATGCAAGAGCATTTAAAAAAATATAGTAGTTATTATTTTGCTCCTAAATGATTGAGCTATTTCTATTGAAGGCTTGGAGAAGGGGTTCCCTACAGACTGACCCAGAGTGAAATATGACCATTGACTCTCAGGTGTCAGTACTGCAGTGGAGAATTTTGAAATCAGTTACCTTGTCTCTGAAGCAAATTATGCTTTTCTGTTTGATGGAGAGGCATGAAGTGCATGTTCCTAGGCTTCTTGCTGATCATCCTGTCTGGCCTGGGTGGGATTTGAGCGATCTGGCTTTCCTGGGCAAAGTGGGAGGGGCCTGTGCAGAGAAAGCCGAGTGGAATATGCCAGTCAATCACCAAATTTGCCACAAGGTTGAGGGGCGTTTGACTATATTGAAGAGGGTAATTGTCTTCCTCTTGAATATATTGTTAAATTTCTAAAGGTGTTTGGTAACATCTATCAGCCAAGAGCCTGTCTTCCCATCTGATTAACCACAGTCATTCACAAGTCTCCACTATTTGTCCAAAAACAAGCAGAGTTTCTTCATAACCTCCCGAGGCCCTGTTCTCTGCTGATCCAGATACTTGGCATCTGCAAAGTAATACTTCTAATCTTTCATCTTTAAGTAAATGGAAGAATTTGCCGTCATGTGTGAAGGCTGTCATGTGTGCCAACCCTTTGCTAAATTCTGTGTGGTTTACAAGAAGTTTCCTGGCCCTTATTCTTAGGGAATCTGCCATCAAGTTGGGAAAGTAAAATTTTATAAATAGGAAAGGATGAATTTTCAGATGAGACCATTGAGGTGTTATATTAAGAAAACAGGACTCCACCCAACTTGTGAAGTTCAGGTCCCTTGTTCACCTTTGTGAGCCGTGTGCCCACCAAGTTTCTTATCTATAAAGTGTGGATGGTGATACCCCCTGCCAGGACTGTGGTGGATGGTCCAGAAGATAAGGAATTGATAGTGCATGGTGATCCAAGAGCAGAGGGACAAATTAAAGCTGCCAACCACAGCAGCTCCCATGGCTCTACAGAAAGGCCCAGGCTCGCAGCATGGCCATCCCAGGTCCTGAGAAGTTTGCCAGGATCTGGAAACTGTCAATTAACCCTGATTAGTAATACCTGTGCAACCCTACTCCCACCTCCCCTGCTATGCTTTCTCCCTTGGGCACTTGGTGTTCCCAAGCAGTGTCATTCCCTAGGCCCAGAGTACAGAATCCCTGATGTTCTCACTGGGCTAGACTAAGTTAGTCTCTCTTTCTCTCTTTCTCTGTCATGTAAGTATCATTCAGTCATTCATGCCTTTCTCCCATATGTTAAAGTTGACGCTTTCTATTTTTATTTTCATCCCACAGTGTCTATCTCGGTGTCTTATACACAATAGAAAGTAATAAGTATTTTTCAAAAAATAAAAAGTTGCTAGGGATCTAGTGACTTGCCCCACAAAGGATGTGTATTTCAAGAAATGCCTGTTGAAGATTGCTGGAGAGGGTGGAATTTCTGAGGTAACTGCCATGTACCAAGCACTGTGCTGGAGCCTTCACCTCTGTTATTCATTCAGTGATGGCGAGATTATCGCCATTTTATAGATAAGGAAAATGAGTCCCAAACATAGTTTGGACCAGCCCAACATCCTCCAGCTAGTAAATAGCAGAGTTATGATTCAGCATCAGAACTCCTTCACTTCCGACCTGAACATCAGGAAGAGAGAAGTTGGAGGAGCCGCCCAGCATTTCAGATGACATGTAGACACTGACAACTGCTTATACATAAGCCAGACACCGAGTGAGATGCACAGATAACTATGAGGGGGGCAAGTCCTAGAAGTCAAATTATCCATATTTCTAGAGATATCAACAGTTGATTTTTTTTTTATCACATTGAAAGTATACTTTTGTTAAAAGGAAAAGTATAAATTTGACCTATCACTGCTCCCTGGGTATGAGAACATTTTTCCCCACCTCATAGAAACTCATTTTGGGTTCTTTGCTTTCCTCACAGATCTCTTCCCTTTCCCAGCCTAATAATGGAGCACAGTTGGTCTTAGAAGATAAGCTGTGTTGTGTTTTCCCCTTCATAAAACTAACTGCTAGGTCTTTTCATTCCCCCTTCAGGTTTATACAAAAAATTTTGAAGGTACATTATTTTGGGAATTTCCTCTCTTGCTATCTTTTGAGTTTCTGGGAGAGATCTGTGCTCCTACCCCAAGGGAGCCTTGGTTATACCATGCGGCTTCTAAATCAATTCTTCCCTGTCAGCGACTGTGACCTCCCGGTCTCTGTGTTCCCTTCTCACCACGAAGCCTTCCTTTCCCAGCCCAAAGGAATTTAGATCCAATCAGCAGTTAGAGATTTCCAGCTCATGGGTTTTACATCTGATCTGAAAGGTGCTCACGGACAGTCATATGGACTCAGCCCAACTCAGTCTCTTACCATGACGTTGCCTGGCTGGTAAGAGACAGAGTTGGGCTGAGTCCATATGACTTACCTTTCCTGAGCCTGAGTTTCCTTATACATTTCCAATGTTAGCAAGGATGGTAGGGGCTGGATTGCTGTGTCCTGGGCATCAAATGGCAGGGGACACTCCAGGCACAGCCACTTTTTCCTGAAAACCAGAGCATTGCTTCCAGATTCCTGTTTGGCTTCATGACCTGGACCAGACCATCTTGGGGCCTTAGATTAGAACAGTAGTAGTCCACCACAGGCCCTGCAGGGGACATTTGACAATGTCTAGAGACATTTTGAGTTCTCACAACTGGGGGCAGGGGGGAGGGGGATACTGATAGCATTTATTCATTTATATTTTTTGCTAATAGCATTTCATGCATAGAGGATAGGGATACTACTTAGAATCCTGCAGCGCACAGAAAGCCCCCACAACAAAGAATTATCCAGCCCCAAATGTCAATCCAATGTGACAAGGTTTAGAAACCCTGTACTCAAGGGATTCTTTGTGGCCTGCTTCTTCCCCTCTTCCCCACAGCCCATTTGGCCCTCTGGCACCTGGGGTGGAAGGGAGGTTCCATGGCAGTTCTCACAGGTCCTTATTCTGGTGGAGAATGCAGTAAGGTAGCCTTCAATCTGGGTGCCAAGTGACAGGGGCAACGAAAAAGACATTTGCCTGAGGAAGAAATGCTCAGAGGTTCCACTCCCTGCATCCACCCCCACCACCAAAATAAATCAGGGACTATCAAAGATGCTTGCTATCACCATCATTATTTAGCATTGGTCTTAAAATTCTAGACCATACAATCAGACAAGAGAAATAAATATAAACACTGCAAAGGAGGAAGTAAAAATGATTACTAATTACAGGTGATCTGGACAATCTGGGAGAATCAACTGGAAAACTCCTCTGTAAAAATAATGTTTAATAGAATGGCAAGGCACAGACTGATAAGCAGAAATCAGTAGACTGTATATACTTAGGCAAAAAAATAGAAGATATCATGGAAGAAAAGACCCCATTTGCTATATAAGAATTTAAAATATAAAATAATAACTTGGATTATTTAAAGTGAATTCAGTTGCTATTAACATATAAATCCCAGACAGCAGTGCTTTAAATAAGATATAAGTTTATTTCTTTTTCATGTGAACATTATCTGGAGGTGGCATTCCAGCGACCATTCCTGGGGCCTGGTCCTTCTCTTTTTGGTCAAAAGAGCATACACTAGGACTCCAGGCATTACATCCACATTCAGGCCACAGGAGAGAGGAAGGAAAGAACAGCAGAGGAAGGCTCTTCCTTTTAAGGAAGCTTTCACACATCTGATTAGCTGGAATTTAGTCACATAACCACACCCAACTCTGAGGATGGCTTTGAATTCTACTTTATAGCTGTGTGGCTATGTGCATGGCTTTAAACAAAATTCTCTAAGGAAGAAAGTGAGAATGGATATTGGGACAGCCAGCAGGATGCCATAAAATATAATAAGATATGTACAAGATCTATATGGGAGAACTTTAAAATTCTCCTAAAGGACACAGACAAGGCTTGAAGAAATAGACAAACAATATTATTGGATAGGAAGACTCAATATCATAAAAATATCAATTCTCCCTGAGTTAATTTATAACTTTTAAACATGTTCCCAATAAAATCACCACCCGGATATTTTTTTAAAACTAGACAGATGACTCTAAAGTTCATTTGGAAAAATAAACAAGCAAGAGTAGCCAGTAATTTTGAAAGAAGAAGAATAAGGAGCTCAGCCCTGCTGGATGTCAAAGCATATTATAAGCCTATAATAAGTTAAAAAGTGTGGTATAGGTCAATCTTATGGACTGAAGAGTACAGAAATAAATCCAAATATATGTGGAGATCTAGCACCACCATGTAATAGGGTGGTATTTCAGTCAATGAGGAAAAGATATGAACTATTCAACATACGGAATTGAGACAACTCACTCAATGTCTGGAAACAAAGTTGGATCTCTACTTCACACTTTTTATCAGGACAAATGCCAAATACATCAAAGACAAGTTTATAAAATGAAAGCATTAAAGTACCAGGAGAAACATTGGGAAGTTGTTTTTATAACTTTGAAATGGGTAAGCCCTTTCAAATTAAGACTTAAGATCCAAAATAAAAATAAAACATCAACTCAATTACATAAAAATAAATAACATCAATATAGCAAAAACCACTGCAAGCAAAGTCAAAAGTACTGTGCCCCGGCAGAGTAGCTTAGTTGGTTAGAGCATCGGCCCGATGCGCCAAGGGGAAGGGTTCAGTCCCTGGTCAGGGCACACGCAGGAATCAACCAATGAATGCACAAATAAGTACTAATGCTTCTCTCTCTCTCTCACCAGTAAAAAGAAAGTAAATGTCAAAAACAGTAAACTAGGACAAAATACCAAGTTTGTTCCTAATATAGAAAGAGCTCCAAAAAATCAATAAAAACCAAACGCCACAAAAGGAAAATGGGCAACAGACAGTACATAGGAGAAAATACAGATCACTTTAAAATATCTGAAAAATGCTCAGACTTAGAGAGAAACTTGAGCACATACTAAGATATTACCAGACTATCAGGAACTTGATAACATACCATGTTGGCAAGCACTATTATATACTGCTGATGGAAGAGTGAATTGTTCAACCGCTAAGAAAGGTGGTTTGGCCACATCCATGGAAATCCATTCTTGTACTATCAGTTTCAAAAATGTCTTTTCTAGGAAATGTGTGCAGTTACCTTCATAGCTATGCAAGATGTCATATACAAGCTTATTTACTGTGGCCCTGTTTGCAATAGCACAGTATTCGAATCATCCTAAATGTCCCCCAGTAAATATGATGGAGTGTTATGCAGCCATAAAGAAGAATTAGGAGGCTCTTTATGTGCCAAGACAGAAAGATCTCGACTATATATTAAGTGGAAAAGGTAAGGTCTGAATGCGTGCATATAGTAAGCTCCATTTAGCTAAAAGGGAGTAAATGAATACTGGCATATCTCATTTTATTGTACTTCATAGATATTGTGTCTATTGAAGTTTGTGGCAACCCTGTGTTGAACAAGTCTATTAGTGCCCTTTTCCCAACAGCATCTGCTCACCTCGTGTCTCTGTTTCACATTTTGGTAACTCTCATAATATTCCAAACTTTCTTATTGTATTTGTTACTTGATCTGGGATCAGTAATCTTTGATGTTACTTGGGCAAGATCCTCCAACAGAAGAAAGATTATGACTCAAAGCTTCAGAGGATGGTTAGCATTTTTAGTAAAGTATTTTTTAATCAAGGTAAGTACATTTCTTAGACATAACGCTATTGCACACTTACACTACAGGGTAGGGTAAATATAACGTTTATATTCACTGGGAAACCAAAAAATTTGGGTGACTTACTGTATTGTGATACTCATTTATTGTGATCTGGAACCCTCAATATCTCCAGGGTATGCGGGATATATTCACATTTTCTCATTCATGTATAAAGTGTGAACAAGAGGATACACAGAGATTAAATAAAAAGCAGTTGCCTTCAGAGGGAAAAGGATTGTCTGAGGAACAGATGCAGGAGGGAGAGTATATACCATATGCCCTTTTATACTTTGGATTTTATGACTGTATTTCCTATTCAAGAAAGTACATGAAACTATTAATAGATAAACCTAATAAGCAAAGGCTAGTCACATTGGCTTACATATAGGGAAAGGGATTTTGCTGCATTTTCCCTTCACTATTAAAGAAATGACCCTACTCCTTAGAAATGTCCCCAGTCCTCAGAAGTCCCTGCCTTGTATTTGAGAACCAAGTGGACAGGGACTCATATTGAAGCAGAAGACCTTCTTTGCAAAGCTACCAGTGAACAAGTTTGACGCGTACCTACTGCACCCCTGGCTCTGACCTGATCACTGTGTGAACTCACACAAAGGAGATAAGCCCATTTACCCTGCCCTGCAAGCTGGGCCTCAGAGCAGGCACGGCTGGGAAACATTTGTTCCGATCCCCGCCCTTTCCCAGGGAGACTTAGACCTCTAGTGAGGAGGCAGCACTGAAAGCCAAGAGGAGTGCATCTGGCCCAGGGCAGGGGAAGAGCAGGAGGTAGGTAGAAGGAAGACAGCCCACCTTCTCTTGCCCTGAGTAGGAGCCCTGAGCTGAAGGAAAGGCTGAGTCTCAGTTTTCAGAGCAAGGGCAAGGTTCAGACTGGTGTGGAATCTTCTGAATCTATTCCATTTATACAAATTAGAACTACTCCTTTCTATGACATAACAAAGGCTTTAAAAGAGGGTGCTCTGAGTGGAGGCAAGTGGGGTCCTTAAAAAGTTGGGGCTCCCAGGCCAGAGTGGTTTGGTTGGTTGAGCATCATTCTGTGCAGTGGAAGGTTGCCGGTTCTATTCCCAGTCAGGACACATACCTGGGTTGTGGGTTCAATCCCCAGTCAGGCGTGTATAGAAGGCAACCAATTGATGTATCTCACCTCCCTCTCTCTCTCTCTCTCTCTCTCTCTCTCTCTCTCTAAGCATATATTCAGGTGAGGATTAAAAAAAAAAAAAAGCAGGGGTTGGGCTAGTGACTGGCATTGAAAGAAGTGTGGCACACAGAGGCAAGAGCAGCTTCCAGAGCTGGGGACCCACCTTACAGAAACCACTTACCTTCTTCTGGCTTCTATTCACTTGTTTCTGCCATAGTAATAACTTAATGTGCTCTTCCTAACTCACAGTGTTGTTTAGTGTAGTTTGTACACCACGGTGCTTCCCACATGTTGTTATTGTTACTCTTACAATGGGTGTTGCCTTGATGGTCATTATGCCTGCGCTTGGGTCTTGGAAAGGCAGCTCTAGATTAGAGAGCGTGAAAGGGTGGTAACAGGGCCTATGTCCACCTTCAAGGACTCCAGCATTTATGGGCGGGCAGACAGGACACCTGGTTCCCTCTCGCTCAGTTTCCTCATGAAGGAAGTGAGAATAACACTATTGAAGAACTGCTACTTTTCACAAGCCTAGGAGCAGGAATGTATCTGGTCTGACTTGACAGATAAGGTAACAGAGCATCAAGGTGACTTTGCCAGGTCCAGGCCACAACAGTGATTAAAACCCAGAATACCGGAGCCAAGCTGGTATTCATGTAGCCTATCACACATACTCATGTCACTGCTCTCCACCCCCAGCCAAAGCTAAGCCTTGACCACACACGGTGGCCAGGGGGCTTGGAGACCCCAGCCTCAGGGACTGGGCTGGTTGGGCTCACTGTTCTTTCTGCAGTGCATGAACATCTGCTTAGAGCAGCACATCTTAGTTCTCTTTTCTCAAGAAGTCCCAGCTGTAAGTGGAAATGGGGCCACGGGTGCAAGACAGGCAGGCCCCAGTGCTTCCTGCCCCATCTTTGCACTCAGGCCTGGATTCCTGGTGGGGGAGGAGTTCAAGTCCAGATGCCAGCAGGCTTGGGAGAAAGGCCCCTCTTGGTCTGTGTGCAGGAGACTGGGCCTTCTTTGCAAGAGCCCCCACCCCAGAGTGGCTCCTGAGGATGTCCCAGGGTAGGGGGGACCTCAATTCAAGAGTCTAGGTCCTTCTGTGGGACAGGTCTGGGATTTGCAGACTTGCTTGGTAGGGAATTCTTACCCAGAACCCCAGATTTTATACAAGATCTTACACAGATCTCCAAACTGTAGCACAGGCCACGAGGCAGCTGTACCAGTTGATCCAGCTGCCACCAGGGTCTCACTCATGCACAGAACCACCTGGGCTCTGGAGGTCCTGGTTGTTGCAACCAGTGTGTCTTCCATCCTGCCCAGACCCTCCCCCTACTCAGCTTGCTTGCTCCTGAAAGACTGATCTTGCAAGTGCCCAGTGAACATGCAGGCAGGGATCCCACTGCCCTTAGCATGAGCTTCCAACCCCTCTTCCTGGCACTGGAGGCTCCTCATGGGTAGTTTGAACATGCCTGTCTGGCCTCACCATTCACTGGGACTCAGTTCACTGGTCTCTTCACTACCTTTTGCATCTACTGTGTTGACTTTTCCCTCCCTCCCACCTTTTCTCTTTCAAAACCTCCCCATCTATCCAAGCTTCTCTTGAGAGTCACTGCTTCCCAGAAGCCCTCTGCCTGCACCAGCCATCCCTGGCCTCCCCCTAAAATTCAACAGCTCACATAATTGATGCTCCATAAAGTAGCACCTGATTCTTCTGTAGTTTTATCTGACTCATTGATGTTCACATGTGTCAGTCTTGTTCTTTTAGGTGATCTGCATGGTTAACTCACAAAGGCAGGGGCATATCAAGGTCTAAATAATATGAATTTCAGCACATACTGTTAATAGCTAGTTAATAGCTAATAACTGTATTACAGCGCAGCAGTCCTCAGGTTGCAGAAGCTCCTCCATTGTGTTGGGGAGAATGGAGGCGGCTTTGGGGGTTGGTCATCATGGGCGGGAGATGGGGACTGAGTTTGGTTGCTGGCAGGTCAAGCCTCCTCAAGATGTTCCTTTCTGTAGCAGATTTCCCTGAGATGTGTACCTCTCTCCAACTCAAGAAGACTGCATTGGGATGAGTGCAGCATTAACCATGTGGTTCTGGTCCATCTTGCAGGGATTTGAAACTGGACAACATCCTTCTAGATGCAGAAGGTCACTGCAAGCTGGCCGACTTTGGAATGTGCAAGGAAGGGATTCTGAATGGTGTGACAACGACCACGTTCTGTGGGACTCCTGACTACATCGCTCCCGAGGTAAGACCCTGTGCAAGGGCCACCTCCTCCTGCTGTCACAGCTGAGCCAGGGCTTCACCCCCATGCACTGGGTCACCTGGTTGTGCTGAGCAAAGGTTGTAGGAAACCAGGATGGATTCCAGGGAAGAAGAAAAAGCTTGCTGATTTCTCCTTAAAGACGTGGTGGTGATGGGGGAGAGAATGGTAGAGCAGAAAGTAACAGATCATTCTCCAACTCTGGGCAGGTCCTCCTAAATGTTTCTCTTTTATTCCAGTCCAGAACTATCAGTGGAGCTAGGACCAAGAGACATTTGTTGACTTGTATCATTGTTTTTACTTCTAAGCAGAATAAAGGAGCACCATTGATAAAGGCGCAATGAACTTAATCAGCTATAATTTGCCTACAGGAAAACCAGGAGTAATTTGCCATTTCTAGTGTAGTGGTGATTCTACATAGGGAGCACACAGGATCAAGAAGGAGGAGGAGGGCGAGGGGGAGGAGGTGGGAAAGGAGGAGGAGGAGGAGGAAGAGAAAGAGATTAACTGCCTCATTATAATGGAGATCAGAGATGTTCATGTTGAGTCTCACCAATGGGATGCCTTTTGTGAAAGTTGTTTAGATGTCTTATTCATCATCAAGTGTTTGTTTGCCTTGAGTTTCTCTAGATCAAGCTTGCCCAACTGAGCAATACCTAGTGTGATATGATTCAGATTTAAGACATAGCCTATCACACATACTTAATAAAAATGGTCTTGAGGGTTGTGACACATGGAAGATGGGAAGAAAGCACCATCTTCCCGTGGTGGATAGGTGTGTTAGAACACTTAGACTTCTTTTCCTTTCAGTGGGCATTGTTTGAGCACCTGCTAGACACAAAGCAGTGTGGGGAGTAATAATTGACCTAGACAATGGTAACTCTTCTAAAAGAACTTTTGGTCTAGAGGGAGTGACAGGTAAGTAAACAACTAATTACGTAGAATCAGTTGGTATAAGAAACACAAGATGGTATCCTCAGGGATCAGGGCAAGCTTTCTGGAGCACCTGGTGAATGATTTGAGTTGTAAAGAATTAGCAGGATTTCCTTTGGTGGTGGGGGTGGGGAACATTCCTGAAAACAATAGGGAGGATTGAGTGGGGGTGGGCAGGGGAGGAGGTTCAGCATCCCTGAGCTATGAATCCTTTAGGGCAGCTTTGTTTCTAATCTGGGTACTTCCCGGATTCAGCCCACAAATCTGGCTCTTAGTAATGGTTTGTTGAGTGAATATATGAATGAGAACTTGGGACAGTCCAACATGAGCAAAGACGAAGGGATAAGAACATTCTTGGCCTTTTTAAAGAAAGGAAAACAGTGTAGCTAGAACAGGATTTCTTAGTGCTCTTAGCAATGAATGAGATTAGGATAAAGGACCAAGGAAGATGGTCTTTATCCTGTAGGACCTGTGGACTCATTAAGGGCTTCCCAGTGTAGAAGGGTCATAAGCAGACCTGTCCCAGGAAGTAGATGGACATCAGCCATCTGGATCAGAGAGCAGAGTGAGAGGGAAGGACAGTTGAGAAACTGCCTGGGGAGGATCTGGGAAGTAAGGATTTAATAGGTAAGTTCTCATTAAAATGTTTATCTTTTAAGAGATTGGAAGAATAGAGATTTCAGTCAGTCTCTGCTAGTGTGTTTGCTTAGCAGGAATACTAGGAATTTAACCTTCAAGGAGAAATCAGTGAAAGCCACAGCTCTCCACTGGGACCCCTTCTTCAGTATCTTCCTCATTCATCCTTTATCATCAGAATGCTTGGTTCTAGTCCCTCTGAGTTGATGCCAGAGTCAAAGGGTTGACAGCCTAGTGTAGTGTTAAGGACCCAGCCCAAGACAACCATTCACTTTCTGATGAACAAAACACCCACACAACTTTCATGAAAGACACTCCATTGGCGAGACTCACAATGAACAACTCTGATTTAAGAGGCCCAGACACTTTTCCTTCCCATCTACACTTGTGCCCACTCTGCAGAATCACCATTACCTGTGAAGTGGCTAATAGTCCCTGATCTTATGTGATCAAGTTACAGCTGATAAAGATACTGCTTCCTTCAGCAAGGGCTGCGGGGAAGGTTCCGTGGAAGTATATGTCTAACATACTTAGCACAGTAGGCACTGGGTAATAAATGGGGCTCCATTGTCTCTGCTGCTGGGTTGTGCACTCAGGTGGGCAAAGCATAGAACTGAGAGTTGAGATCCCAGGCCAGATTTGACCACGAATGCCCTCATGTGACCTTGATCAAGTCACAGAATGTTTTGACCCTCGGGTTATTCACCTTTCAAGTGGGAATAACAATTTCTTCCCTTACTCACCTCATCAAGCCAGTTTGAGAATCTAATGAAATTAAAGCATGGAGCATGAATATGCTTCAGAAATCATAAGCCTCTATTCAAAGAGGAGGGGCTGTGAAGTGCCAGGCTAACCTGAAACCAGAGATACCTTCTGAGGCACTAGCTCTGCCCCAGGGCTTCTCTTCCCACCATGTGCCCTTGGCTAACTCCCATCACACCCCCTCTTCTTTCTCCACGCCCAGCCCCCACTCCCCAGGGATGGTGGCCAGCCCTGGGTAATGCTTGATGTCATCAGACCCAATGCCTGCCCTTCTCTTCTACCCCAGCTCTGACCCACTCCAGGGGTTGGCTGCCGCACTGGGTGCCCTCCCATGGCATGCAAAGCCTTGCCCTTCTCACCAGCTTCATCACACATAATTAGGGCCAAGCCTAAAAGGAATTTTACAAAAGATGCCACCTGAATGGGAAGGCTCTGGAAGAGGCCTGGGGAAGGGTGGGCAGGGCCACTTTGTGGTTCCCACAGTGCCGTCCTATCTGAGCATACACAGGCCACCTGGAGGCCACTTCCCCATCACCCTGCTGGGGCTTAGAACTCAGTAGAGCCACCTCCTGGAAGCTGGAGGGTGTCCTCCTTAGCACTCAGAGTCCCCTGAGCCAAGGAGAGCAAGGAGTGCCCAGTAAGGCAGACACAGTGGGCACATGTGACAGCCAGTCTCCTGAGTGTTGGAACTGAGCTGGTCTCAAAAGAATTCTAGAGCCCCTACCACCTGCTTACGTATAGATGTCCTAGGGAGATAGCTGACCATGATAAAATAACTAAAATCATGGTAGTATGTGGGAGGTGCCTGCAAATCTTAGGGACAGGTAAGAGTCTTAGGGTAGGAGAAAAAAAGGGAGACTCCAGAAAGATTTCTGGAGGAGATGATGGTGAGACTCAAAAGATTTCTTGAAGGACGGAAACTGGCGATCCTGTAATGAGACAGGTTGGGCTGCTGCATTTTTCAAGGTTGGGGGAGGCACTGGTTTGGGCTTTGGCTTTGGCTTTGGAATGGAGCAGCATTACTGGCTCCTCAGGCCAGTGGCGCCTGTAACTCTGATCTTTAACAGATACCATGTGCTAACCCCTGGGCTAAGATACCAGAGGTACTCACCAAACACATTACCAGCCCCAAATCATTGACAGTTGACTGTATTTGCTTATATTCCTTTTAATTTAAATTTAAAAGATTCTAGAACTTGGTTTTACTATTTTCAAAATGCAAGTCTTCTTACTTAATCCTAAGCCACCTGTAATCTCTAAAGGGGGTTTGGAGTCAACCACAGAAAACCCATATACTGGGGTTTAGCCTCCTCTTCCCTGGCTGTCTTGAAATCTGAGGATTGAGCTGGAGTTATGTCCTGGAACAAGTTATCAGAAATCACCTGTCTGAGGTGTCCTGCAAGGCCGTTAGACATGGCCTTTGCTATTTGGGGCACCTCAAATAAAAAGAAGGGGGCCTGGGGCTTTCTAGAGGCAGGTAAATGAGGGGTTCATCAGTACGTGTTGTGGGAGTCATGAGGACATTGGAGATTCTTTCCTGGGAATATGCAAGAGCAAAGTGTGTTATGTTTAGAACACAGAAGAGTCGGGAAACTGACTGTAATTTCCTTTCCAAGAGTACAGGGCTCAGGTAAGTTCAACATCATGGCCGTTTAAAGGAGACTAAGATTCTGCTCACCTTTCACTCCGTGAGTCATGCTTGGGACGAGCCTGAGGCAGGAGACCTGGACTCCCTACATGCAGTCACTTGCAGCTTGCTTAGTCTGCGTCTTGCTCCTCTGACCCTGATTTTAATGTCAAAAATATGTTTTCTTAAAAAACTTGGCTATAAACACAAGTCGGGAACTTCTTCTGGGGCTCAAAGAAAGAACCAGAGAAGCGTCCCCACCGGAGGACAGACTGGAGGAATTGCCCTTGGAGAGTTGTGGTTGACTCCCAACAGAGTGCCTCCCAAACTCAATTGTCACTGAATTTGCTGATGTAGAGTGACTTGGGGCTCTGCTCTGTGGAGGGGCAAGCTGGAAATGGGGGTTCCGCTCTGCCCAGGGGCGCTTGTGGCACAGGCGTGGCCGTGGGCGGGCATCTCTGCTGGGCTCTGACGCCGCCCGTCTCCTGGTCAGATCCTGCAGGAGTTGGAGTACGGCCCCTCCGTGGACTGGTGGGCACTGGGGGTGCTGATGTACGAGATGATGGCTGGGCAGCCCCCCTTCGAGGCCGACAATGAGGACGACCTGTTTGAGTCCATCCTCCACGACGACGTGCTCTACCCCGTCTGGCTCAGCAAGGAGGCCGTCAGCATCCTGAAAGCTGTGAGTCCTCACCCTGCACCCATTCCTACTCCCCTGGCCTTCCCACCATCTCTACTTCTTCTCACTCTGTCCCTCTCTCCTCCCTCCCTGCCCACGCCCCCCCCACCCCCCCGCCTCCTCTGCCTGCCTCTCTGGGTCCCGCTTCTGCTCTCTGCTCTCCTCCCCCCCCCCCACCCCTCCCCAGAGGAAGGCATTGAGGGCCACCACCACTGCGAGGCCAGGCCCTGTTCCGGAGGCTGGAGGCCTAGTTATATGTTGCTGCGAGAACAGCCCAGCCCGGGGCCAATTGCTGTGCTTATGGGAAAAGGACAGTGTGTGTGTGTTTCCTGGGGGTGGGGGGCTCTGTGCCACTGGGTGTCCTCCAGTGAGTGTTTCAATGTTGCAAAACCAAGTCATATTGCTCTGGGATCACCCCTGCTGCTTAGGCTCCGGACTGAACCCTCCTTCCATACCTGCCACCATGGCCTGTGATGGGGAAGGGGGAAGAGGGAAGAGGAGGGGAGGGAGAGCCCTGTGCACCTGTGTCCATGAGGGCATTGCTGTGGCTGAGGAGCTGGTCAGAAAAGAAGTGTCCACTCAAGCTCTATGCAGCCACACTGGATTCAGACATGTAGCAGAGGGACAGTCCCCGCCCCTGCAGATAATCCCTCACATGTGAAAATGCAGCCATTTCTACAACCTAAGACACGTGTACTGAGGCAAATAAGTGATTACCTACCGCCCTGGGAAAGCCGTGGAAGCTGAGGTGCAGGGATGCTGAGCAGGCCAGTTTCCTCCCCCTGGGCTGAGGCAGGACCATGGCGACAGCCCAGGAACCGGGATGTCAGTACTGGCTTCTTTCGTCCTTCAGAATGCCCCAAAGTTCGGTAGTTGGCATTGCACAATCGCAAAATTTGCCACATCCAAGTACCCTCTTTACCATGCTTTACTTTCCTTGTTCTTTTAGTCATCTCCCATTCTTTACCTAGTTATATGTATTTTACCAAAAAAAATTGTATCCCGAGCATAAATGGAAAAGTCAGTATCATTTGCCATAACTAATTAAGTAATCATCATATGAAAATGTCAAAAAGATCTCAAATTACTTTGTAGGTGCCTGGGGGGACACATTTCATATTTAGGAAAATGCCACATCAGAGCATGATGCTTTTTGCTGTAGCTGGGTTTTTTCCCTTCCTCTGTCCCTCATTCTTTTCCTCCCTACCTTTCTCTCCCTCACTCTTTCCCTTCCATTACTTCATTCAGCTAATATTGAACAGCTGTGTGTGGAGGGCCTCCAATGTGCCGGGCGCTGTGCTAGAGGTTAAGTGCGTATTGGTGCATCTAACAGCCATCAGCCCTTCCAGTAGAGCTTACAGCCCTGCAGGAGAAGTGGGCAATAAATAGCAAGCCCATCCATACGTGGCCATAGTTGGGATAAGATCGGTGAAAGCAAACAGAGCATGTGTAGTCACTCATTCATGTATTCAGCGCATACTTATTGAGCATCTCGTATGTGGCAGGCCCTATGCCAGGTGTTAGCTAAGAAAAACCCAAGGCAGCCAGGACACCAGCCCCGCAGAGCTGGTCCCTCACCCCCGGCTCTGAACACCAGCCCAGCACACCTGCCCCTGCCTCCCGGCCAGCACCCCCGCTGACCCTTTCATTTGGATGACCCAGAGCAAGTGTGGGTGTCTGGAGCTATATTTAGTTGTCACAGCTTGGAACAGGGGATGCTCCTGGCACTCGTGAGTCCAGGCCAGGAGTGCAGCTAAACATCCTACAATACACAGGAGGGCCCCTGTGACAAAGACGTATCCGGTCCGAAATGTCATTAGCACAGAGGTTAGAAACTTTGACCTACAGACATTCCGAAGCTCGAGATCGCGCCTGTGCCACCAGTTGGTGAGGGTGAAACCACCCTCGGGAGAAGAGCCTCTGGCTCAGGGGTGGCTTCTCCTTAGCCTGGATCCTCAATCCGACCCCTCCCGGAATGGGAGGACAGGAAGCTCAGAGGAAGTGAGGAGCCGTCTTCCCCTCCCTTGACCTTGGAATGCTTCACCTCCTCACATTATCTCTTGGGTTTAGGTCCAGGCCAGGTTTTCCATGACTCTGGCCACTGAATTGGGTCTGAGGGCCGCCGCCTGTGTGAAGGTGGCGCAGATCCTAGTGAAGGCCATTGCATCATAGAGTTACACACAACACGCCCTGTGCAGCAGTACATGCCGGTCCTGCTGATTCCCACCCTCACCATTGTGCCAAGGCCCGGCCTGCAGCCCCCAGTTCAGTCATTTCAGTGTAGTGAGTGCACAAGAGGGGCCAGGCACTGGGAGCATAGCACTGATTCCTATGTCATAGAGCTTACCAAGGGAAGGAGATGTTTACACAAATTATAATTTAAGTAAATGAGAAACATGAGGTCCCAGGTCTCCACAGAGGGGGGAATCTGGGGAGGCTTCACAGAGGAGGCAGCATATTGACTGGCTCGTAGAGCTTGCATAGGCCCTGAAGAAGGGCCTCTGACCAGGGGGGAAAGGATGCAAAAGGCTAGCAAGATAGACAGTTGAAACCAAGGAGTTTCTGTTAGGGGTGTGGACTTTATCTGCAGGTGATAGGAAGCCATCAGAGGTGCCAGGAGCGACCTCTGCTGACTTTGGTTAGAAAGATAAAGTGTGTTGGTACCATTCCTGACGCACATCTGCCCACCACCCCTTTACTTTCTTATCCATGGCTCTGGCCCCATTAGTAGCATTTGGTCTGTGCCCATGTGCTTTGGTTTTAGGGGTAACAGGCAAGAGATAGTAGGAGGCTCTCCCAATCTTTCTTGCTGATGAAGCCTGAAATGCTACTATTATAGATTTATTCCTTGGATTCATAGTTTGTCGTCTTAAATACAGATGCAACCTTCACCCTATGAATTGTAATTGTCTCTCTACATGCACACACACATATCCCTACCTTTATTTTGGGTGGCTGTCAGAAATTTTTCCACTTACTAGCACTAATTTTTTTTTTTCAAGGTTATATTGTTACTCATGGGTAGAGGCCAGGAACAAGTATTATTACTCGTGGAAAGGCCAGCAGATGTTAATTTATCTGCTCAATTAAATTAGTATTTGCCATCAGAGCTGACTCATTTAATAGGAATACGTTCTCCTGGGTGTGTGTGTGGTGGGAGGGGGGGGGGAGGGGAGAGGGGTGCCTAAGACACCAGCCAAATTTGCAAAACCCATCAGTGTGGTTTTTATGGACAAGCATTGAGAAGCAATATGCCTTTTTCTTTTCTTTTTTGTTTTTGTTTTATGTGTGTGTGTGTGGGGGGGGGGTGTTTGTTTATTTGTTTGTTTTGTGGGTTGTTGTGTTTTGTTTTTGTTTTGTTTTTTGTCTTTTGATCCACATGCATGGTTTGTGCTAGAGATTCGAATTCAAATCTTTAAAAAATGGGAGGGTCCAGGTCCAGAGAAAGGAAAGGGCCAGGGGGTGCCTTTGATAATTTACCTTAATGTGAACATCTGCTCCTCTTTTCGCACTTCAAAAAGGACTGTTGACTCTCAGTGTAAATGGGTTTATCAGACCTCAGTCTCCCTGAAGAGAAGACTTGGAAATCGGAGGGAAATCAGGGAGTTAGTAAGAGCCTGAGCTTCTAATCCCAACTTGGAACCTTGCTGGCTGTTTGACCTTGGCCAAGTTTATTAACCTCTCTGTGCCTCAACTACCTCACTTATAGAATAAGGATAATAATAGCAGCTCAGAGGGTTGTATTTAGCTGAAATGAATTTACACACACACACACACACACACACACACTGTGTTTAGAATGGTGGTTGGCAAGTAGTAAGTTGTATATGAGGCCCTAAAAGTGTGAAACACTTTTAGGCTGGGGAGGTGATGCTGAAGATGTTGCCTTCACTGATTTCTGTCTTTCCCTCTCGGCCTGTGCCTGTCGGGCTTTTGTCACTAATTCTATGTCCTCCTCCCTGCAGTTCATGACCAAGAACCCCCACAAGCGCCTGGGCTGTGTGGCAGCACAGAATGGCGAGGACGCCATCAAGCAGCACCCGTTCTTCAAGGAGATCGACTGGGTGCTCCTGGAGCAGAAAAAGATCAAGCCACCCTTCAAACCTCGAATTGTAAGTAGGGCCCAGAGCTCCTCCCACCCCGAGGGCTGGGCCTGGGTACCATGTGGAGGGAAGGTGGTCTGGGCACATCTCACAACCAAAACGACAAGGCACGAGGGAGCCAAGACGCTCCCTAAGAGAAAGCTCTGCCGCCCTTAGAGTTTACTGCAGCAGATGTGCAGCCTGCAGCCGTCATCAGGATGAGGACTGACATGGGACGCAGAAGAACATTTTTTTACTTTAACAGAGATTTACTTGCTTATTTTGATCAGAAGTTGCAAATGGTACTAGCTCTCCATGTATGGTAGCGATAGAAGGTTTCTTTACAAATAAACAGGTTTGTTTTTTAAGTGAGTCCACTTAAAGAAAAACATAACTAAATAATAGTCACAGGCATTATGTGGACCTAGCATAGAGCATGAAGTTGTGACTCAGTGACTGACATTTGGGGACTGTCTCCTGAGGGGCCAGATCTGTACGAGGCCATTTCCTGAGGCCACATCAGAGATCACCTGTCCTCTCTGTCCCATCTCCCTTCCGACTTCACGCCAGCCTCAGCACACACTTCTGTCCAGGTTCTTAGGCCTGTTAGGGTGATGCCAGTGGTGGTGGGGGTGGTGGGGGGGAGGAGGGCAGGGGGCGGTCAGTTTGAGCTCAGAGGTTGGAACTAGTGAATCTGGGCTTAAAGCAGAGCCAAGACCGGGTCCTGGCAGTGACCTTCTGCTGGAAGGGGACAGGGTTGGCGCTGCTCTCCTTAAAGTTAGTAAGAACGCATGTGCACACGTATGTTTGTCTGTGGGGGAGGTATTATCTTAATTCTGTTGGCTTTTAGCATGATGAGGCTGAAAATATGGGTAGCCAGCTGACTTGTGTACTGGGAGTGAAGAAAGATGTGTAATATAGGAATATACTGGGCAGAAGCCCCAGTCGGCCCTGTCACCCCACATTGTCAGATGACCCCTCCTTCCTCACTACCAACTACACAGATGAGCCTCCTGTGCTCTGTGAATCATCGGAGAGGGTTCCATTATAGTCCAGAAGGTTTCCTGAGGAGTGATTATTGATACTGCTGTGCTTCTCAGAAATGTTACCTTAGTGTGGATGGAGTAACTCTCAGCTAAAGGGCATGGTCCAGGCCTTAGCCAGACGCCAGAGTCCAGAGCATAGCCGGTTGATGGTCACTCGACACTCAGCCCTGTCGCCATTCTTCATTTGCCTTCTCCTTTGGTTTCATGATTTTTCACCAGCTAGCACACAGCTGGGAACAGGCTAGATTTAGGTTCACCTCCTTTCCCAGTTAACATCATCCCCACCCCTGCCCATCTCCCCCATAGCTCTGGGGCCTGCTGTGCATGCCAGCTTGCCAAAGGCTGCCTCCCCTGCCCAGGTTCTGTGCAGGTGGCCTTGACCCTGACAAATGAGAGGAAGTAAGAACCGGGGGCCAGACACAGGAGGAGGACCTAGAGTCTCGATCCGAGGGTGACATGCTAATTTAGGCTTAATCTAAGTTAATCAACCCAAATGAAATTGGGAAGTAGAGCTAAATAAAGAATCCAGGCCCGACACACAGTACAAGATCAAGGACAAGATCAAGGACTGATTGGCCAACGCAATTCTACAAAATGAGTTAAACCTCAATTTGAACTTCAGGTCAACAAAACGATTTAAAGCTAAGCTTTCGGAGGGCTGGGGCTGGGCTGGAGGAGCAGCCCCTTCCTGTGGCATGGAGGGTGGAGAGGACAGGGCAAGCCCCCAGGTACCATCAACAAGGGGTATGCAGGGGAGAGGGCCTGGGACGGCAGAGGCAGGCAGCAAGTCTTGCTGCGAGGCCACAGTTTTGCTAAGAGGCCACACGGAAGCAAGCAGTTAGGAAGGTCTTGAAAGATAAAAAGCACCAGGAAGTTTTTAGGTGTGGATTCATGGAGAAGAGTCTCTTTCTGACATAGAACAGGTGGGAACAGTGCGCAAACCCAGCGGAGAAGAATGCCCTGAGATTTCGGGAGGCTGAGAAGCGCTGGTCCCCAGAAAGCCCTAACAGAACTGGGGTTCCTCATTGGGGCTTCCACCCCCTGGTCTGAGCTCTGAGCCAAGTGAAAGTGCAGACTGGGGAGCAGTCCCTGGCCTCCCAGAGTGGGGGAAAGGTGTGGGGCCGGTTTGAGCTTTTTGCAGGCCTGAGGGATGGGAGACGAGTAAGGAAGGAACCAAGAGGCCAAGCATGTGACAGGGATCCCCATACATCTGTCCCTGGCCAGGAGTGCAGGTGCTCCTGTGGGCACAGGTGTGAGGGGGCCCTCAGGTACCGGCAATAGGAGTACTTCCCTGGGTCAGGGGTTGAAACTAGCTGAGATTAGGGGGGACTTCATCTCCCTCTGGAGCTAAGGGACCTATGCTCTCTTTCCTGGGCCCCCCAGAAAACCTCCACTTGGAGCAAAGAGCAGTACTCTGCATGCTACCTTTGCTGAGGAGCTCCAGTGGGCTCAGAGGCCCTACCACCCCTGGGTAGGATGGTGGTGAAAAGGGGCAGGGGCTGTCAGGGCCTCCCACAAGTCTTCAAGTGTCAGCCTTCCCGAAGCCCCATGTAATCACTGCCTTGAACATATCTTCTGTGCACTCACCCTCCACAGACCTCCCAAGCTATCCTCGCCACCTGGGGGCAGGGGAGAGGATATTTATTCGGTTGGTTTCAATTCAAGAGAATGAGAACATCTGAAGGAAGGCGCTAAATGCCTTGCACAACAAGGCATTTCTGATCACATTTCCAGCTGAATGATGTCCATCCTTACAGAGTTCTCAACGACAGGTCTTGAAAGACTTAAATGATTCAAATATCTGATCACATTAAATCCTTCAGACTAGAGATTTCTCTTTGGAGAAATATCAGAATCGGGACAGAAAAGAATAGTCCTCATCTGGTTAGCAGGTTGGAAAGGTGTCCCAAACCTGCCCCTCAGTTGAAAGCTCTTTCTGAAAAAGGTTAACCGCACGACCCGGAGTCATCAGGGGGCTTATGGATAGCAGAGGAGAATTTTAAGTTGCATTAAAGCCCACCACTCTGATGACTTTACTGTACTTCTCATCTCTGAAAGCCTTGCAGGACCAATGTGAAAACTCACATAAGGCTTTTATAAGCCTCCTCCCCCACTCCTTGCCTCCCCCTCCCTCCCCCACAACCTCTCCCTGACTCAGGATTAGCTCTTGTGGGGGTGGGTGCCTGCCTGTCTCAAAAAACCCCAGTGAGGATGGCTCTGGGCTCCATAAGCAGGGCCAGCCTTTCCCTCAGGCCAGATAGATCTTTGGCCATTAGAGAGACCCTGGGAAGCTGAGGTCTGTCCACAAAGCCATCTTCTGTTCATGAGGCAGGGCGTTCTCTCACAGGACAAGATTTCAGAGACTTGAGGATGCATCAGGTGCCTTCAGGCAGAGCCGGGGGAGAGAGGTTCTGACAGAGAAAATGAAGGAAATCTGGTTTGGAGGCTCCCCTTGGGAAGAAGTAGCCAGGCTAGTGGGTTGCAAGCAGCCATGGTTAGAGTGAGGGTCTTGGATCTTAAGGACAGACTTCAAATAAAGGGAAAGACTGTGAGAAGGGGAAGCATGTCTGAGCAAACATCACCAGCCTTGCCGTTTGGCAGTGGCCTTGAGAAGGCAGTGCATGACTTAGCAGACAAGGAAACCAGGTGCAGATACCTGGTCTGGGCTGATGCCCCCTGGGGCATCCGGTCAAGGGCCTGGGACTGTGAGGGAGCTCTCTCCTGTCCTGGGCTAGTTCCGCTTGCTCCTTCCCTTCAAACATCACACCCGAATTCCACCAATCCCAGAAACCAGCTGGATAGCTACTGAACCTACTACCAGCTGGCTGTACTGAACCTGAGGGGGGCAGGGGGTGTCTGTCTGAGTCAGGAAAGGGTTGGTTTTGCCTGGTGGTAGATGGTGGAGATGAAGCTGGTAAAGGCCAAGTCATCCAGTCTAGGATCTATGAAGAGCCAAGATGTAGTGACATGTTTTCTAGAGTCCTACCCATTCCCACTCCCACCACACAGTTGGCTTCCCTCCCTGGCAGAGCCTTCTGGTGGGCACGGAGGGTCTGCACTCTGCCAGGCTGGTGCAGCTGGAGGCTGGGGTCCCTAGATCACCCCACGGGGGTTGAGCATGTGGCGGGGGGGGGGGGGGGGGGCGGGGGAGAGACACAGCTCCAGGGCCTGATTCCCGTCCCCTCCCCTGGCTTCACCCTCTGAAGATAGCACCAAGGAGATTGTCCAGATCCACAGCTGGAATTTGGCCTCTGGTCAGGTTCTGTCACATACCTCCACTGGCTGCTGTCCCCTCCAGGCCTTTGGCTTCTTGAGATGTTTGCTAAACTGAGATACCTGCTCCCTGGCGCCTGAGCCTCGTCTAACCCCTGCCCTGATTCCCCAGCTGTCACTAGTTCACTGGGTTTCCTGCCTTCAGGTTTATGTGTGCTCCTTTGCACTAGCCCCCACCCCAAAACACTTTCAGTGCCCCCTGTTTCCACACGATTTTCCTCTTGCTTATCCTCCAGCTGTATTTTACATTCCCCCTCCTCCACTTTCCCTTTCATCCTCCTCCTGTCCACTCACACACTCTACTGATGTTGTACAAGTCATGCACACTAAACCGAAGACTTGGTGCTACCAGGCACTAAAATCCGTGTTCTGGGGTGGCTGGCTTCAGAGCCAAGACACAGAGTGGGTGGCAGGCACCCAGCAGTGGGTGGGGGAATGGAAAAGCCAGCAAGGCTGGAGCCAAGGCCTTTCATATTGGAGGCTCCCATTGGGAAGAAGTAGCCAGGACAGTGGGTTGCAAGGAGCCAGGGAGAGAATTCATTGGTCTATCCCACTGGGGATTGGGGTCTAAGGTGATGGCCTCATCTGGTTGCCAGTAAAAGTAGCACACTTAGCTTTTTTCTGGTGGGTTTGCCTTCTTTGGGACCACGGAGAGCAGAAGTGATATGTTTGGTGTGGTTGAAGGGCGTCTTCTGACCTTGCGGATCTTGGAGGTATTTTGTTCCCTCCTAGCTTCCCTCCTGCATACTCCTCCTTTCCCCCCTCCATTTCCTCATTCAAAAAAAAAAAAGCATTAGGCTCTGAGATTATGGCTCCCAGGACTTGGGGGGAAGCCAGTGGAGGAGAGGGAGATCTGCGTCCCAGAAACCTAGCTGTCCTCAGAGAAAGCCAAAGGCAATGAGGGAAATGCTGGCCAAGTAAACTTCTCTTGTGTGCGTGTTCTCTCTTTTCAAGTTTGCTTCAGTGTGAATGTCCCTCTTTAAGGTAAGGCCTCCAGAGTGGGGAGTCTCTCCAGGTAGGTGAGCCCTCAGGCCTGGTGACATGGAGGCCCCTTTCAACCTCATGGTCCGTATTCATCCAGCCATCACACTGCATGGCGGGACGCCCAGGGAGGCCTTTCCTGCATGCTCCTGCATGACTGGGCTGTGCTGGGAGGAAACGGGGAAGTGGGCTTGAGACCCTCACACCCTCACCAACTTCCTGAAGAGGAGCCCTGCTGAACAGGCAGCCCGTCCCCTAAACTCAGCCCCCTTGCCCAGGGATCACCTGACGGCGTGGACCACAAAGACAGAGCCCAGGGGATCCTTGCAGGCTGTCCCCATCCTTCACCTGGCAGAGCAGAACAACCCAGACAACTCCTGAGCCCATCAGTTACGACAGCCCCCCGACTGCTCATGCTGTAGTGAGAGCCTTTACTTTTTATTTTTTTAATATATTTTTATTGATTTCAAAGAGGAAGGTAGAGGGAGAAGTAGAAACATCAATGATGAGAGAGAATCATTGATAGCCCCCACCAGGGATTGAGCCCGCAACCCAGGCATGTGCCCTGACCAGGAATCAAACCATGACCTCCTGGTTCATAGGCCAGCGCTCAGCCACTGAGCCATGCCAGCCAGGCATAGTGAGAGCCTTTAGCATCCAAGAGGTTGCAAGGTCCCTCAAAGAGCTAGGACTCTGATGCAGGGCTGGAAGGCACAGGAAAAGTCCAGGAACCTGTTTGTGGTAGTTGGCCCAGTGGTGGCTTGGTACAGTGAGCATGGTACTGGCTTTGACCTCAGAGAGACTGGGGTTGAGTAAAATTGCTGTCACAGGAGAGCCATGTGAACCTGAGAATTCACTTCAACCTCAGACTTCTGGCCTCCCCGAGCCCCCTGACCTCCTTACCTACGAAATGGGAATGAGAATGCCCGCTCACAGAATCATGAACAAGCCCGAGATACTTTGTTCACCGTAGATTCTCAGTACATTTCAGTTCCTCTCTCTCCATTCACCACCCTACACCCAGCCTGTTAAAGATCCTCTTCCTTTCATCCTGAGACTCCCAGAATTAACACTTCAGGAATGCAGGAGGCAGTATGAGGTTTGGAGGCTGTAGGTTCAGATGCAACCAGGTTCCAGTTTGTAGGCTCTTGGGAACGTCATCTCTCTGAGCCTCCGTGTGCCAACCCATAGACTGGGAATAGTAGTATCTACCACACTGGGTTGCTGTGAAGAGTAAAAAGCTGAATTGTGTGAATTGATTAGACAGTCCTTGATGTACAGTGAGCACTGGGATGGTGTGAGGCTGATAGCGATGGAGAGAGTGGAGGTCTAGGCAGAGGGAGGCTGCATGGAGCAATATCCCTGTTCCAAAGGGGTGGAGGGACCAGGAGTTCAGATGAGTGAGGACACCATGCTGTAACATAAATACTTGAGGAATACTAGGTCATAGAGTAAATCCAGGACTTGACTTTGGGAGGGAGTCTTGAGGTTTGGTAGAGGACAGAAGGGAACAGATAGCATGAAGAAGAAGCCTCCCCAGACAGGCTGGGAGGCAGGGCCTCTGTGTATCACTAGGACCTCTTCCCACCTGCAGTCTTGGAGAAGATCCTGACCAGATAGGGCCACTTGAACAGTGCCCTCCTGTTCATCTCTGCAGAGAAGAACACTAAAAGGGTGGCCTGACAGCCAGGAGTGGAGGGGCAGTAGTAACCTGCATCAAAGTAAAGCAGAAAGAGCATTAAACCTTCCCCATGGAGGGGCTTGGTCCTCTAGCCCTGAAGTCAGAATTTGCTCTTTGAAGGTTGCAGGCACCAAGGGACCTTCTACAAGCTGATCAGGTTCCCCCTGCCAACCCCAACCTCCAAGTCCAGGACCTTGATTCTCCAGGGCACTTCTGTCATGGAGAAAAGAAGCACTTGGAAACCCAGTTTTGCACAAGGGTGGGGTGGGGGGAGTGATTAGTACCCTGTTTACTCTCCATTCTGTGTGCTGGGGTAGCGGATGGTAATAATTGGAGATTTGGCCTAAACTTGACACTTGTGTTATTTTTGAATTCTGGGATTTTACAAACACACAATAGATTTGTGAAGGTTCATTAAGGTTCCACATCAACCTCAGTCTCTTCAAAGTGAGAAGACCTGGCCCACGAGCCTGCAGCCACTGAGCCTCCATCTTATTCTGGCTCCTCCTTGCTGGGACCTACTTTAATCGCAAAGTGGTTTCCTCGGAGCACAGAGCTTGGATGTCAATGGCCTATATCAGGTGAGCCCAGCTGGAGGAGGGGAGAGAATGGCTAGGACAGTGAAATATGTTTCTTGCCTTAAGTAGAGAGATGGGAAGATAAGCTAGAGTAGGGTTTATCAACTGAGATTACTTAGAAAATAAACCAGGCCTTGACTTTGGGCATCAGTCCCCCTCCCCACAGCTGCTGGCCTCTCAACGAGTGTTGAAAAGTAGGAGGTCTTCCTGGAGAGACGTTGCGGGTTTAGGCTACACGTTCCCAGGTCCCTGGGATATGGGTGTTCCCCTTGATGCTTCAGAGTACAGCCACCCCAAACATGGGATTCCAGGATTTAGCCCCAGCTGTGCCACAAGCAGTGAGTGAAGAGGAAAAGGCTGGGCAGCGCTAGCCAGCTGGTCCCTGCTGTTGGTATCTATGAGACCCTGAGCAAGTCACTGAGTTTCTCTGCTCTCTTCCTGTAAAATGGGACCTTGCACAATCCTGAAGATTTGTTCCAGCCATAGCCACTGCATTTCAACATGCTGGAGGACAGGGATTTGAGGGTTTTTAAAGTCAATGTTACTGTAATAAAATGTGCATAGAATAAAACTTACTCATTTCAAGTGTACATTTTGATGCGTTTTAACAAACTGACGTACCCACGTAACCCTGAGCACAATGAATAAATAGGACGCCTCCAGCATCCAAACAGTTCCCAAGCGCTGCAGGCGGAGCTCTTGTAAATTTCATGTATACGGAGCCGTGTAGTGTGCTCTCTGTCGTGTCTGGCTTCTTCCATTCAGCATCATGTGTTTGCAGTTTGAGAACTGTATTTTTAACTTTTCCTTATGGAAAATTTCAAATATGTGCCAAAGTAGAGGGAAAAGTAGAGAATTCCCATGTGTCCATCACTCACATCAATTAGCAAGATCTGCTTACTCTGTTAGGGGAGGGCTTTTTCTTTTTTAAAAAAATTATATTTTTATTGATTTCAGAGAGTAAGGAAAGGGGAGAGAGAGACCAAAACATCAATGATGAGAAAGAATCATTGATTGGCTGCCTCCTGCATGCCCCACACTAGGCATTGAGCCTGTGACCCAGGCAGATACCCTGACAGGGACTCGAACCGTGACCTCCTAGTTTATGGGTCAGCGCTCAACCACTGAGCCATACTGGTCAGGCAGGAGGGCTTTTTACCTGTTCGTTTCACAGCTGCATCCTCGGCAGAGGCTCCTGGCACACAGTAGGATTTTACTCTACGTTTGTGGAATGAATGGTGTAGATCTACAGTGTTTTTTCAGAGAATGTTTCTCTCTTAGCTCCATCTCTAAATTATCTTCTTATTTTTTCTGGCCCAAGACTGATTCCAGGTTATGTCTGGGAATTTGAGGGCAACAGGATCCTGCATTAGGAAACCTGAAATCATTTAATGGTAAAAGGAAGTGGGTGACCTCATCTTGACTTGAGAGTGTTTACAGTGTTTACAGTGCCTGTTTCAAAGGCAGCAAGCAGAGCAATAATGAACCCTGGGCCAAAAGAACTGATCTCTATCTAGAAGGTTTTCATAAATAAGGAGGGAAAAGATTAGTAAGTGGAGGAGCAGGGCTTTGCCAGGGCCAGATTGCATTTGGTTACCAACAGTTATCCCTGGAAAGCTAAAGCCAACAGTAATAACACTGCTTTGAAAAGTAGCTCATAAATGAGCAAGGGCCTATGGTTAGAGGCAGAGCTGGGCCAGGTTTGCCACTGTGTGCCTACCACGTTCAGCGGGAGACATGGGTCCTGCCGCAGCACGTCTGCTGTGTGGGGCCAGCTCTCTGCGGAGCCTGACTCAGGAGCTCAGGCCTCAGGCAGCCTGCGGCAAGCCGGGCACGGTCTCCTCCCGAGGCTTTTTATTCCTGGATATCCACACTGTGTTTTCCACACTTTTTCAGTTCTAGGCACCACTACTGAGTGCCCCTTTATCCTGCTTCGGGGTCTACCCAACAGTGGGTTGTAAAATCAATTTAGTGTGCCAGGTGCAGACAAGCTTTTAATGAAGGATAGGATGGGAAGGGAAGGGAAGGGAAGGGAAGGGAAGGGAAGGGAAGGGAAGGGATAAAATATTAGACTAGAACATAGAATACGTCACACAGAGTAAAGGTAGTGTAGAGCTTACTGAATCTTTTCTTAGGGTGTTACAATGAGGGCTGTGCATGAGGTCATATATAAAATGCATTTTTAACTGTTGCTGATAATGGAAACTTTTGAAGGGCAATGCCTCTCTTCACCCTGATGTCTAAGAAATGACCCCAAAAGGTGTCGTGGGAATGGCGGCCTCGTGCATGGTGAGGGGGGAGCGCAGAATGCAGTTGTTTGTTTCTTTCTTTGTAACACGGCAACAACACTCCTGGCAGAGCCACTCAGCGCTTTGCACACATGAATGCATTGACGCCTCACGGCAGGAGGCAGGTCGCCACACGCCAGGGACAAGGGCCTGGGGGTCAGCACAAGCTGAATTCATTCCTGGCTCTTTTCCTCTGGCTGGCGTGCGTGCACCTCGGGCAAGCCGGTTCCTAATCTTAACAGTGGGAGTTGTGGCCTCCAGTAGGGCTGTGTGTGAGGTTCAATGAGTCAGGCAGGTAAAGCACTTAGGAAAAGTGAGCTTTATTCTACTTTGCACATGAAGGCACTGAAGCTGTGCCAAGCACTGTGCTGGTACTAGAAATACAAAACAGCCAGCCAGCCACACAGACCTAGCTTCCAGCCTAGTGGCCAAAACAGCAGTGATAGAGTAAGTCAGTACCTAGTCACACGGACGAGGAGGCCGGGAAAGAGAGGCATGGAGCGATCCAGCTGCAGGAGAGGGATCAGCCTGGGTTGTGGGCGGTCCCCCTGCCACCCCCCGCCCCGCCCCGCCCCGGGAAGGGGCATTCCTTTCCCACATAGCAGTGCGAGACCCTTCTCGTGAGTGGTCTCACAGATGGTTTCCGAGCTCCTTTGCTGCATTTGAGAGGGAAACAGACCCTCCTCTGCTCTCGTTTCTGGTCTTAGAGGGTGGGGAGCCCACCGGTATGAGAAAAACAATTGCCCTCTGCCCCCTCTAGGGACTCAGCGGCACCCATGTAATTAGCTGGGAGCTTCCCAGGCCGGGCTGTGACCTGGGCATCGCCAGTAATGGGAGATGCAGCCAGTGGGACTCACCCTGAGACTCCACTGTCTCGCCGGGGAGCCCAGATTCATGGGGCCCTTAGAGGCTTGGTGGCTCTTCACCTCTGCATGCCAGCAACCAAGGCCACAATGCCACCCTGGCTCTCTCCTTTGGACCAGGGATTGGCCAGAAACCAAGTGGCTTCCCATTTTTAAATGCCATGAAACGAATCATTTGTGCTGAAAGAGCAAAGGGGTCTTGATTTTCTGCTGCCCTAAAAGGTGGAAGCAACTTTTCCAAATAGAGTAGAGGTCACAAACTGGAGAATTATGCAACCCATTCATTTAAAAATTAGGAGATCTGACATGAGTCTTTGATATTATCCTCCTGAACAAAATGAATCTCTCCTAACATGAGGAACAAGGTAATTTTCCTCCTAACATGAGTCTCTGCTACCATTCTCCCGAATAAGATGGAAAACGTGACCATGGCTGGTTGACTTGCAGTGGATTTAACCACACTCCTGAAGTGTGCTGGCGGGGCTGGATGTGAGCTTTGTCAGAGTGCTGTTTATAGAGGGCAAGATAAAGGGTTCTGAGCCTGACCCCGTCTAACATATTATTTTTATGAGCATCTTGATAGAGAGATGGGAGTCATACCAATCAAATTTCAGGGTGACTGAAAGCTGAAGGATATAGCAGATAAAGATAGGATGAAAGAATTAAAATGACATTTTCATAGTACTTTAGAGTTCAAGCAGGCTTTACTTAGAGACTCTCTTATAACCCTCGGCAATGTAGGTATATTTATTATCTCCAATATTTGCTAAATAAATTGAGATTCAGAGAGGGAAATTATAGAATCATTATTTATGGTGATCTTGACAGGCTAGAAATAAATACCAAAATAAGAAGAAATCAAGGCTAAACATAAAGGATCACATTTAGATTAGAAAAGTCAGTTTTTAAGAAATTGGGGGTATGTATTTGTTTCCTAAGGCTACCACAATACAGTATCACACACTGGGGAGATTACAATAATAGAAATGTAGTGTCTCACTTCTGGAGGCTAGGTGTCAGCTGGGCCATGCACCTTCTAAAACCCACAGGGGAAGAGTCCTTTCTATCCCCATTCAGCTCCTGGTAGCCCACATGTTCCTTGGCTTGTGGCAGTGCCACTTTGTCCATGGCTCTTCACATGACTTCCCTCTGAGCATATTTATCTCTGTGTCCAGAGGTCCCCTGCTTACAAGATCACCAATCATACTGGATTAGGGCCCACCCTAATGACTTCCTCTTAATTTGAGTACATCCATAAAGACCTTACTCCCAAATCAGGTCCCATTCTGAGGTACTGGGAGTTAGGATTTCAACGTATCTCTTTGGGGAACACAAGTCAACCTATAACAGGGTTCCCTTGGATTGGTACAACTGTGATTTATCACAGCTACTTAAGAGATGATAAAACCTTGATAACTATCTTCGACATCGGTTTAATTTGAGGCTTTCCACCAGGTAGAGGGTCATGCCATTGAACATGGCAATGCTCAGACCAGAGTCGAGAATGGATCAGCTCTGTCCACCACACTCTAAGAAGGAGGTGGATGAAGGACAGTAGGGAACCACAGAGCCCATGGACAAGACAGGTGCTGTGACAGGTTCTGTGGACAGCCCAGGGCCACATGAATTCTCTGGACCTTTTGCTCTGTTTTCTATAAAAGAAGTCCAAAAGTATGGCCAGTTCTTGGTTAACAAAATTAAAAGGGGGATGGAGGACTATGTTTAGAGAAATTCCTAGGTAAATGGTAGTTAATTTGAAATTCTTTTCCAACCCAGCATTCCAGCCAGGCAAGACACTATGGAGCCAAGCTGCAGTTAACTGATGTTGCAAAAGCATTCTCGTTGTTGAAATTCTTGCCTTTTCTTTTAGAATATTGTAAAAAGGAAAATGGAGCTCAGATAACACTATTGACATTTCAAAGCTAGGAGGAATTTTGGGTTTGACTGTTACAGTAAATGAAATTATTTTGAGCAAATGGATATCAGGTGTCTGCTGTGTGTCCTGCTTTGCACTAGGTACCTGGAGGGATATGAGAGAATATTAGGATACACTTAGACTATTAGAGGAAGGGACCAAATGTGGGATCCAGGAGATACTAGGGGGACCGGGAAGAGGGTGAGATGAGGTGAGGCTGGTGTCAGGGGGACTTGGGGAGTTGGAACAGGACCTCGAGGAAAGCTGGCATTTTGGAGACCAGTGCAGGTCACGTCATGGGCAGGACACCCCAGTCATTCTATCTAGGTTCTTCCTGTCGTTCCAGGCAGAGGTGAAGAGGTGGGCAGGGACAGCAAGGCAGCCACATGAAAGCCAGGCCCGTGCCCCAGCCTGTAATCAGTTAGTTCTCTAGGGCTTTAAAACAGAACTATCTGTTGCTGCTCTCTCCTGACGATCGAATGGAGACAGAAGCAGGCATCACTGGCTCCTCTGAGGGCTTGTGTTTGTGACCTCAGTACCGTAAGGGACAGGAGAGACTTGCATTGGCCATAGAGGAAGCAAGCATGCCTGTCCATGTCTGTGCCGGGCTCCAAACCCTAGCACACCTGGCTGAGACCCAGGGGTCAGGGGCCTCAGAGTGATTTGTAAGATGAGCAGTGGCTTTGCTTCTGAGATGCCATTTCTCAGAAGGCTCTGGAGTGACGTCAGCTCAGTGACGAGGGCATGGGGCAGGAGGCAAGGAGGGGAGAGGGTGTTCCAGGCAGAGGGTCAGCTGTCCAAAGGCTTGGCGGCAGGAGCAAGCCAGCAAGTCCAGAGAACTTCATGGGAAATGAAGCTGGGCAGATAGGCAAGGATGAGATCCTGAAGGGCCCTAGAAGCGTGTGTGTGTAAGAACCTGGGCTTTCCCCAAGAGCAGCGAAATGCTGATGGAAAAAAATCAGCCACTGGAGGAAGCACTGGAATATTTGGATTTGGAGGCATACAGAAAAATGTAAGACTTCGTCCCTGCCCCTAGCAGTGCATGGCGCTGATGGGCAGATCATATGGACTGTGCTGGGTAACAGCCATGCTGCGCATGGTGCCTGCCCTTGGCACACAGTCCTAAGACTCAGAGGCAGAGTAGAAACTCATATTTATTGGGTGCCTATTAGTATCAAGGGCACGGAGGCACCTAACATTTGGCATCTCAAGGCACCTGTTCCCACCTGCATTCTACAGACGAAAAGATCAAGGCTCAAAGAGTGACCTCACACAGTGTCATATAAGCAGAGAGGGACAGTGCAGGGATGAGAAGTCAGCAGGTGCTCTTTCTCCTCCTCTACGCAGCCTCTCCTCAGTGTGGGCCAAGGGCTGGGGGATGGCTTCATGGGAAGATATGGTCTGAAGAGTCAGAAGGTTGTTCCACGTGCCCCGGTGTCACCCTTCGGGCTGTGCAGTGTGGGCTGAGTCTGGCTTAGACATTAGGGAGGTGTCTGGGATGACCAGGGGCTAGGGGACCAGGGAGTGTCTCTGGGAGTTTCCCCATTGGAATCTTGGAGTCCAGTTTTGTGCCTGTGAGGGAGGCAGCAGCTTCCCAAAGAATAAAATCAGTGAGTGAAGGATATAATCCCCAGTTCACCTCAACTTTGAAGATGCTCATTGCTGCCTACATGCTATGAATAGGCAGTGGTGTTTCCCAGAGATAATTGCTTTGGAAAACTTCCCAAGTCTCTAAGGTTAATAATCAGGAATGGCACAGAGTGTGGATGCTGGCTATTTGAATTGGAAATAAATACCAAAATAAGAAGAAATCAAGGAGGAGATGTCCAAAGAAAACAGGGTCTGGGCCAGGTTGCATAAGTGGGTGGATGAGCCAAGTATGTTTTCCTGTAGAGCTCTTAAGGAATGGCACCCTCGCCCAGATGCCACAGATGATTCTGAACCCTGGAAAGTCCAGAGCTGAGCGAGAGGGCTCCCCAAGGGAGCCTGCCATGGGGCTAGAGGTCCTCTGAGAAGGGCATTCCTGGCTGTGTTGACTGAGCCTGCTTCCCGGTACATTATCAGCGAGTTGTGAAATTCACATATCGTATGGAATCTAGGTCTGTCACATGCTTAGCTGACCTCAGAAAGCAAAACCCGTTTTCATGACTAATAGACACCCATGACTGAAAGGTGAAGCACAAACAAGTAGATAAACAGGGAGAGCCGACGCCGAGCCCTTGCAGATTCCCAGGTTGCTCTCCCTTGTCAGTGGCCAGTGAGAGTGAGCTGGCACAGAGGGGGTCCTGCCCTGAAAGGACAGGAGACCTGGGCGTGGCCCATCCTTGGTGATGTTACATTGCGTGTTCCTCCTGCCCCATCTTTTGGCCTCTCTTGTTCACCCAACTCCTGCCCCTCCTACCTGCCGGTCCCCTTTGCTCTCCTGCCTCTAATAGGGATGCCCATGGCTGCCTTCTGGGATGATCCTCAGTACTTCCCAAGTTACTGGCACCTTCTTCCCCTCCCACACCTCCTTCTGGGCTCATTTCATCCGGAATTGTAGGCCCATAGTCTGTAACCCCTCCTCACTCAAAGTGCACCCATCCCTCCTTCCATAGAGACCTTCGGGAGAGTCATCACCACCCCTTCACCCAAGGTACCGGCCCTCCCAAGTCCCATGCGAGTCACTGTTGGGGGTGGGCTTCTTTTCCCCTCTAAGTCCATCTCCTCTCAGGGCCCCCTTTTTCCTCCTGCTCTGTACACACTGGAGATCGAAAACAGATAGTCCTTGAGCCTGGGGCCAGCCCTCCTGTAGAGGTCACTAAGCCACTAGACTTGCCCATTTCAAGGACAACATATGCTTCCTTCAGCTTCAGGTTCTATTCCCACCACTCGGGTTCTCTCTATCTCCCTCTGTCACCCCTTCAAGGTCTCTGACACCTACCTACAGTGCAGCTCAAGCCCAGGGAGAAGATGCCAAGCCGCCCTGATGGGTTCTGGAAGATTATCTCATCCCTGCTCCATGCTGCCCATCTGATTCTGATTTCAGTCCTGGACAATTTGCACACAGTCTCCCCTGCTGAGCTCGCCCAGTCCACGTTACGCACATTCTCCTCGACCCACAGCTCGGTGCCACCAGGCTGGCCTGCTGGCAAGCCTTCCTGGCTTTATTGCAATCTAGCGGCTTTACCTAAATATCTCCTGATAGAATCTGACCCTGGCCATGGCTTCCCACTTCTCCAGTCAATCCACACCATGGAGGCATCACACTGGGACCTGGACTTGAGCCTGGCTGTGCTCTTAATTAGTTGGCTGACTCTGGCAAGTCACCTCTGTGAACTACGGTTTTCTCATCTGTGCAATCAGGATAATAATACCCCGTTCCAAGGATCAAATGAGCAAATAAACGTGAAGGTGCTTTGTAAACTGTAAAGCAGCATCCCAAGCCAGGTTCTGCAGAACTCTGCTTCAGGAGAAAATCTAT
The DNA here is from genome assembly GCA_026230045.1 of Corynorhinus townsendii. Classification (NCBI taxonomy): domain Eukaryota; kingdom Metazoa; phylum Chordata; class Mammalia; order Chiroptera; family Vespertilionidae; genus Corynorhinus; species Corynorhinus townsendii. Next base: position 145,395,851 of record JAPDVU010000007.1, on the reverse strand, counting down.
GTCGAGTTTGAGGAGGGCTGACCTGAGCAACATGAACTGGGTTCCTGGCTCTAGGATGTCTCAGAGCCTTTAATTTGCCAACATGCATAGCAAATGCAAGCAAGGCACAGGGTACACAGTACAGCTTTATCTCAAAACCACTTTTTTCATAGACTACTTACTCACATGTTTTAGGTTACTATTTTCTACAGATCAAAGCATCTATTAATATTATGCCTCCTACAAATAATAATGCTAATCTTTCCACAAGATTGGTTCCATCATCCAGGTCACTGGTCCTGGGTAACACCAGTTAGTCTGTGTATGAAAAGGTATTACTGGCACCCTTCCATCTTCTCAGCTTTGCGCTGTGGACTGTGGGGGACAGGGACCTGGTATGGAAGGCTCCAGAGTCAGACTCCCACTCTGGCCTCCCGCCATCCTCATGCTGGACTCCGCCCCAGGCAGCGTGGGGAACCCATTGTCCTGTGTACACATCTTTCCTGTTCCTGCCCCCTGCTTTCATCCCATCTTTCTTCCTGACAAGGTGCCTTTCTCGCATCTCTACCAACAGGATGGTAACTCAGTCTTCATGTCTCAGCCAAGCCCTCACTTCTCCATGCAAGTTTGTCTACCCAGTGCAGACTGTCCCGGCAGGAAGACTGGCTGCCAATGCAACTGGAAGCCCCTAGAGGCAGAGAGCATTAGATACACTTCCTGTTTTCTCCCCCAACCAGGATTTGTCCTAAGCCCTACCTTGGGAGCTTGAACCTCCAATGGGGGGAGGGGGGGAGGGTCCTTCTGAGCTGGGTGGGTTTATTTGCACTATCAGTTATTCAGTACACGTTTATCGCTGGGAACCCAAGGTTGAGTAAGATAAGGCCCCTGCCTTTAAGAAGCTCTTGCTCGAGACAAAAGCATAAACAATTCATTGCGAGTTAGAGTGCTGAGTGTAATAATAGAAATAATATGGGAGCACAAAATAAGGTTCTTGGTGAGAGCAGGTTGGGACCAAGGCAGGATTCCCAGAAGACATTCCCACCTCTGTCCATTTGCCTGTCATAGGGAGGATGTCATATGGAGCAGACATGGCATGGGGTTCTATCTATAGGGGAGAAAGAGCACTGGAAGCTTTGTGGGAGGGGATTTGAGTTTGTTACCATGGTTACAGACAAGGAGATCTCAATGAAGCCAGAGGGTTAGGGCAGGCGTTGGAAGGGGGAGTGTGATATGGAAGCTATGCATCCCACTCTCCCAAACACACGCACGCACACACATGCACACATACAGTCTGTGGGAATCCCACTTCCCTGCTTTTCCATCATACCCTCTCACTCCTTCTTCCTTCTCACCTGGACTCATTTTTTCCTTTCCAAGTCCTCTGTTACCTTCTGGTCCTGGGGCCATCCATCGTGACCTCATTGGAACAGCTCTGTGTCTGCTCTCAGTAGCTAGTGGCCTGCTTTGGCGAGAGGCTGGTCAGCGCGATGCCCACTCCCTGTGGGGGGCCCTGGGGAGGAAGGTCAGCCTGGAGTCAGTGCTTTCTCTTTTCTTCTCACAGAAAACCAAAAGAGATGTCAATAACTTTGACCAAGACTTTACCCGGGAAGAGCCAGTACTCACGCTTGTGGATGAAGCAATTGTGAAGCAGATCAACCAGGAGGAATTCAAAGGCTTCTCCTACTTTGGTGAAGACCTAATGCCCTGAGCATTCCCCCCAGGTGGAGTTTGGTGATGCTGCAAGAAGGGGTGCCGTGAAGATGGCTGTTTTCCAGAGGCTCAGAAGGTCTTGAACTACTTCTTCTCCCCGGAACTCCGATTCCTGTCCACTCTATTTATTGCATTCCCTTAGCCCAGGCCAGCTCCTGCCTCCTCCTGCCTGGTGATCAGCAGGCACTCTTGGCTCTCGGCGCACCAGGAAAGCAGCACCATGTTGGGCCGGCCGTTAAGTGGACACGTCGCTGTGTTTGGTCTGTTGGGGAGCCTGTTTCCACTTCTCAGGGGCTCCTGGCAGTGCAGCGACTTCAGTTCTTTCACGGCAAAGGAAAATGTAAAAGGCAAGCAAGAAGACTCGGGCTCTGCCATTGGACATAGAATTCCAACAACTTGTGCTTCTCATCCCCCCAGTCCCGCTGCCTGCCATCCTCTGCCCTTCTGTCTGGGGGAAGAGACTGCTTCTTCAGCCTGAGGTGGGGCACCCTGAGGCATGCCTAAGAAGGAGAGAGACTGGGAGATGCGCAGGTTGGCTGCCTGTGTTGGTTTGTCTGGAATGGCTAATTCTTGCTTGCTTTGGTGTTGGCTTGGGGGCATGCCAGAGTTGTGGAAACATGTATCTTGTGGAAGAAATTACTCTTTTTGAAGAAGAAAATTTGATTTTGCACTCTCTTAACATTTGGAAAAGATATTCTCAAATTTGCTAATTGGCCAACAGATAAAGATTCCAGTGTTAATACAGGTTGATATTAAAGGGCTAATATGCAACGAGAAACCAGTCGTCCAAGATTTATACTCTCAATGCATTCGTGGCGCATGGGGGCTGTATGAATGGGGAGCAAAGGAAACAAGAGTGGTCCTCATTATTAACATTCTGCCTGAATACGAAGGCCACCGCCCTGATGGCCACGACCCTGGGGTTCTCGCCAAACTCAGCTCCCAAATTCTCTTTCCAGTTTCATCCTAAGTTCCCAGTATAAACTCTATTTATTTCCTGCAGCAGTGTGTTATTTTTGCGCACTTCTTCAAAATGGTAGTACTACTGTGTTGTGGTTTTTAAACATTAAACATGTAAAGTTGAATATGAAATAATCTGCTTTTGGAACAAGCAGAATGAGGTTAAACATGGGTCATGCAGAGCGTGTCAAGAGACTGAAAAGCAACTGGCCTGGAAACTGACAATGTGGCCTGGCAGACTGGGAGGCTTGTTTCTGTGTGACGTGGAAAGGCAACTCATGTGGACACTATTTAATGGATGCGATGTTACCTCCTGTAGATATGCTAACAGTGTTACATTCTTTTTTTCCCAAGGGTTCTCTGTGGCTTTGTGTATATGCTTCCCGGAGGTCATTTGATTATCTATTTTGCTGAACTGATTTAGCAGGGAATGGAATCCATTCCAACTGTTGCACGTGGATTTCCCAGCTGCCCCTAAATATATATACGTGTGAGTGGCAAAGTGGCACCCTTGAAGCTTTTGCCTTTTGTACATTTGAGATTTTTGTATATAGTGTTTGCTGCAAGGCCTGTGGAATTAATTCATTGAATTTAGAGGTATCAACTGCTGCATGTTCAGGCATATTATAAAACTTTAGTCTATGAAAGAATAATTCTAATAATGTCCAGGTGCAATACTCTGTATGTGTATTGGTTCAAGTTACCGAGAGATAAGTTGTGTTTGTTTCTTGGGGGGGGGGGGGGGGTGGAGAAGGGGAGGTCAGGGAGCTCCTGTGTATTGTTTATTTCATTTTGGTTTGTTTTAAAAGATGTAAACATATATTAAGCTATATTAAATCTCACATATAGTTCTCCTAGGCTCTATTCTGCCCTGATAGAGATGGGGAAGAGAAAGGAATGTTTTGGGATGGTGGTGTCAAAGCCTGGACAGTGATCTGCTCGAGCCCATAGGGAGTTGCTGTCCATATTTGCACCTGGCTGGTCATAGCCTTTGTTACTAATGGTGACATGCAGTTCTCTTTTGTTTTTATTTTTTAAAAACTCAGGTGTAATTATTATCTGTTCTTATGATAATTTCGAATACTATGCTCTATCAATTTGTGTGTTTGGCACACCAGTGAAGTGATGAAAACCAGTGGATTAATTTAATTTATCTTCGGTAACTTGACGTGCTGGGGAGAGACTATCTTTTGGAGTTGAGTACAAGCACAGAAACATCTTCATGGTGGCATCATCTCATTTTTTTAGGAAGACATGACAATACTGCCCATCATACTCATGCCTCACTACTGCTCTCTCCTTTTCCTCTGCTTCCCTTGCCATGCGGGACTTTGAACAACCAGGCAAGCTCCAACTGCAATGACAAATGGCCTTGTCCAAGGGCGTGGTGGTGGTCCCATGCCGGCGGGGGTTGGACCCTTTCAACAGGACAACTGGCATTTTTGCTGGGAAGTCAAATAAGAATACATTCCACCCAGCCGCTCAAGGCAGTCAGTCAATAGGTTGCCTGGCCCAGTGACAACCCCCTGTCAGTACCCAAAGCTCCACGCTTGCTGGGACGCCTCCTCCTTAGGGCTGGAGCTGATTCAGCTCTCACACGGGCGGATTCAAATCCCATGTAGTTTACAGGAAAAGGCTTGTGTGTTCCTGGAGTATTCATTGCTTCATTTTAGTTTTCACAAGCGTTTGGAAGCGGACACACTGCTACATTTCTGATTCTAATCTTTCCAGCTCTCTCTCTGAAAAGAAAAATGGAGTGTAAAAAAAAAAAAGCCAAAAACACATATGAAGGATAGCTGTCCGCCTGTGTTCTCTCATGATGGAAGTGAGAAACCTTGTGGAGTGGAAACATAACTTTTTCCTCCAAAGGTAAAAAACAAATCAATGCATTCTTGCTTTAAGGAAAAACAGAAGAAAGCTATAAAAGAAATTACCTCTTTTTAAATTATGTGCAAAATAATTCTGGCTAAATAGAAAATGTATTCAATTTTAAGAATTTTCTCTCTTTTTTTTTTTTGTATTGTGATGCTTTATTTGTACATTTTCCCCCCTTTCTGGATGTAATTTTAATCCCTTGCCATTCATTAGTGTTATTTCATTGTAAACATTATTGTGCCAAATGTACTGTATTCAAAAGGATGTGAATGTGTATTGTTTCCGAACCTAATAAATACAATGATGTTAAATCTTATTTCTCAGTCTCAGTGAACATTTTTGTCTCCTCTGGGAGTGGCAAGGTGGCACCAATGGAAACCTAGACATAGTTTCCACTTTCTCCTTGTCCTTTGACAATGCACAAAGGAGGCCAGTAACCTGCCTGATTTGCCCACTCCCCTGGCCCACCTCAGCCTCGCCTCTGCTCTGGGACTGCCGGCTAGAGGGATGAAGGGGCCTGAGTGGGCTGGATGTGGCACTGGGCTGCCTTGGAAGGAGCCGCTTGGGACACGGGCAAGCAAAGCAAGCAGCACCCTGTCTTCTCCAGAACCCATGCTGGACCTCCTTGCAACCGATGCTCAGTCGAGCCTCTTCAGGTCTCAGTCTCTGACCTACTACTCAGAACCTGGAGTCCAAGAAACTCCTCCCAGTCTGAGAGCCCCTTGCTGGCTGGGCGGGAAGTGCAGGCTGGCCAGTCGGTTCATGAGAAGCTATTGCCACCTTCCCTCTCAGCCACCTGAGTTCCTCCTTCACTCTGGGACTCCCGCCCTCCCCCTCCACTCATGTTGTGCTGACTCTCCAAGGCTCCTCCTCCTCTTCTTTCTCCAGCATGGATTTTTCAAGAACATTTGCCACTCAAAGGCATACTTGAGTTCACCAGAAACTTCAAGAAACCAAAACTCCCTGTTCTGGAAGAGTGTGGGAATGGTTGCAGTTTTACTATGTGTCATTCTCAGAGGATGGGATGTCCCAACTTGTCAGCCCACAAAGTCACTGCTCCATATGCCTGCCAATGGCTTTGGTATGTATATCATCCTGCAAGCGCTTTCCTCTCACAGTCTTCCCCTCCCAGCAATGTTGGCCTGCCTCCCTCAAGACATGAGCATGGACCTCAGACCCACCCCACAAAGAAGGTTGTGTTTATCACATAGTTTCCTCTTTGATCAGGCAGCTGTTTCTAGGGAAGTGACCACCCCAGGAGAAGCTTCCCATCAGTGTGTCTGTCTTATCATGAATTTATATAAAAGTCAGGGGAAACAAATTAAAAGGAGCTATTCTAGCAAGGCCAGAGGACGGCTCCGGACATTTCACTGAGTGGAAAATGACCGGTCTACACCTCTCTTTCCCAGTGGTCCAGAGACTGCTCCAAAGTCCTGGTGATGCGAGGACTCGTCCTCCCAATTCCATGTGCTCCACTAATCACACCAAAGCTCTAAGAAAGGCCAATTGCTAATTAGTATCCCTGGTTTGGACTTTCTCCCCCGACCTCAACCATGTTCCAGGCACTGGCAGGTGTGTTCCAGGGAAGCCCTGGCCACTGGTCCCTGGCAAGGGTAGGTGCTGCCTGAGGGTGAGATCAGGCCAGCCTCCATCTTCAACCTGCCAGGTCAACAATTACCAGGCTCTGCCCACTGGAGCTGGCAGCTCCATTGGCTGCTTAGAGAGGCTGTGCCCCCACCCCTGCTCAGTTGGAGGGAAGGAGACTGATTCCAAGGTGTCTGTCATGGGCCGCAGGGCACTATTACACCTGGGAAGTGGTAATTAGGCTGCCCATTTGAGAAGTGAGGCCTCTGAAGCTCGGTGAGGTCAGAAAATCAGAAAATTGTCCAAGCCACAGGGCCAGCTCCTGGGACACAAGCCTGTGATTTGAACCTGCTTCTGGTCGGCACCAAAGATGGGGTTCTTCCCACCCGTCTCCTGGGAAGAGAGCCTGCTCTTTTTGTGATTGTTTCTCTTTCCATGATTGTTTGATGGAATTAGGCATGTGTTGCTCTTTCTAAAGGCTTTGAATGTGAATACTAAAGTGCAGCCAGGAAACAGGGCAGAGTCTCTGGGGGTTCCTTCTCCCCTGTCCCACCCTTTTTCCCATGCCAACTCCTAGCACAGCCCTGAGAGCTGGTCCGCAAGCCCAGCAAAGCCTGTATCCTCCACCCTCAGCTACTCCTCCCACCACCAAAAAAAGAAACCATCCCTATGGACTATTCTAAGCAGGAAGCCGGGTTTTCAACTCACTGGAAAACAGGAAATGCCTCTAAGGGTCTAAAGTCCTTTCAGTCGCTGCTCCTTTCACACAGGGCTGTGTCCCAGGCCAGCTGCTGAGGACAGCGCTGGAGACAAGGTTACCCTGTAATTCTTGGTGCTAAGCATGACCCCCTCTGCTCTTGGAGCTGGACCTGATTCTTCTGAGATACTAGACATTCTAGACTAGGCAGGAAGGTTTGGAATGCCATGGATTCTGTGTGAAGGAGCAGCTTTGCAAGGAGCAATGCAGACCACCCCAACCAATGGCTGACCTACCATCCCAACCAGATTGACCTCTAATCTCATCAGAGATTGGCTGACCCCCAACAAAGCCTGACTTCTGAACCCCTTCCTATGGTTGACTTCCCCATCCTGCTACAGACTGACTCTAACCTTGACCTTGTCAGAAACTAACCTTCAGTACTAACCACAGCGTAGCTTTCTAACCCTGGACACAGACCAAACACAAATGCTTGCCAGCATCCTCGTCTATATATATAAAAGGCTAATATGCTAAGTGTCCCTCTGCTCATCTGACCAGTCACCATGATGCACACTGACCACCAGGGGGCAGATGCTCAACGCAGGAGCTGCCGAGCTGCAGTGACTTGGCGGCAGCAGCAGTTCTCGGGGGACGCACCCTGAAACCAGAGAGGAGGGAGCCCAATTCCTCACAGGGCCACGCAATTCCACCTTTCACAGTAGGTTATGTTGTTGCTCAGGTAACTGTCGGCCCTAAATCCAGTTTACTGCACACTTGCATTTGTGTTCCATACCCTGTGAGATAGCAACTTTGCAAAGTGCCCTCTTGCACTCCAGGACCCCTTGGGAGATGTCAGAGAGCCAGTTTCATCCGATCCCCACAGACCAAGCCAAGGGACCCCACTTGCCGGAGGGACCCCGCTCACTCTGCAGACCCTAAGATGGACGGCAGGAGGTTGGATCCAGGGCATGTGCAGCCCATCTTGCCTAGTCCCACCCTGCCGGCCACCTTCTAATTAATTTCCTTTCAATGTGCACGAATCCATGCACCGGGTCACTAGTCCATTCATAATCACTTATTGAGCTTCTACTGAGTGCCAAGTGCTATAAGCCCACCACAGCCTTGGGGAGGAGGTAGACCCCACACATGAAGCTCTAATTGGATTATAAGTAGGATGGAGGGGAGAAGGGGAACAGGAGCCCTGTGTGAAACTTCTAACTTGCTGGGTGACCTTGGGTCAACTCCATGCATTCCTCTGCAGTGGGGCCATGTGCCCAGGTGGTCTCTGAGGTTCTGATCCTCAATGGCACATAACGTTGGTGGAAGCTTGAAGTGGACTAGGGTGTGAGGTATCATTGTCAGGATTGATGTTACTCTTGGGAGTAGGAAAGCCAAGCTTTCGAGGATGTAAGTGATCAGGCATTTTCACTTCTGTGTGGTCGATGAGAGTTCATGGAATCCCTCTTTTGTTTGAACACAGGTTTTCTGGTTCCACCACAGATGGTGGGGCCCTGACTGGATACCATTGATTCTGCTTCCTGCCTTAGTTTCTCCATTTGTAAAGAGAACTGTGGCACCAGCTACTCAGGAACTTTGGGCCTGGGTGAATATGTGATAATTCAGATGTAAGACTTTTCACTGATGGGAAGACAAAGTTGGATTTCAGCAGTGTATGTGTTAGCTCCAGAGGTAGAGGAAATGGGGTGCTTTGTGATTAAGGCCACTCAAGGACCAGCACAAGAGCTGCAAGGTTATAATTTGATTCCAAAGAGCACCAGAATCGGGGTGGGTAGAGTGTGGATTGGCTCTGGAGGGAACAGGCCAACACCTGAAACCTTGCGCCATCCTGCTATTGTTAGCTTAATTAATACATGAATCCTGTATTAAGTACACACTGCCTGCAAGTCCACGGTCAGGGAGTAGCAACTTCATGTGCAGGCATTGCCCTGCCCCTCACCTGCATATTATCTGTCGCTGGCCACCTGCACAGGGCCTACTTCCTTTGCCAGCCCTCTTCCCCTGTCTGTATAGAACAGGACAAAGAAAGAAGAGCAGATACTATCTGGGAAAAGCCACCAGAGCATCTGAAAATGGATGGGTCTAGAGTAGTCCTTAAAGTGAGGTCTGAGGACCCCTGGGGTCACTAAGACCTTTTCCTGAGGTGTATTTGTAACCTATTGCAGTGTAACACATTACTCCAAAACTTATCAGCTTAACATAACAAACATTTATTACCTCATAGTATCTCACAGTAAGTCAGGAATCTGAGCATGGCTTAGTTGGAAGTCTCTTCTCAGGGTCTCTCACAGGCTTCCATCAAGGGGTCAGTTGGGGCTGCAGTCTCATCTGATGGCTCCACGAGGGGAAGTTTCTGCTTCCAAGCTCATTGCCATGATGGTTGGCAGGATTCAGTTTTTCACTGGATATCAGCCATACGCCTCCCTCAGTTCCTTGCCAGGGGGCCTCTCCCCATTGCTGTTCAGCTCACAGCACAGCAGCTGACTTTCTCAGAGCAAGAGAACAAGAGAGGGCCCACTCAAAATTGAAGCCATCATCTTGTAACTTAATCTTCAAAGTAGTGACCCATCCCTTTTGCCATATGTATTCCTTAGAATTGACTCACCAGGTGCAGCCCACACCCCAGGGGAGGGGATTACACCTGGTGTGAAGATCAGAAGGTGGGGACCATTGGAGACATTTCAGAGGCTGCATATCACAAGGAATCCTGGGGTCTCTCTCTTTTTTCCAATTGTATATCTCTGTGATACTGGATTTTCTTTCTATACTTCACCCAAAACACATCATAAGAGAGTTAATGCAGAAGCATATATAAGAATCTCGCTGTCCTCTATTAAGCTTCACATTAAAGCGATTTGAAGAAATGGAAAACAATGCCACTATATTGATAGCTGTAACCAATCTAAATAAAAACTCTTTGGGGTCCTCATAATTTTTAAGAGTATAAAAGGGTTTTGAGGTCAAAAGGCCTGAGAACTGCAAGTCTAGAAAGACAGAGTTTAGATACTGCCCATGGAGGGCTGCCCTGGGTGAGGGTGAGCTGGGGTGGGGTGAGCTGGGGGACACGGCAGCCAAACATCATCAGAGGCCTGGGTGCCTGGGGAAGAGGTAATCAAATACAACAAGCGAGAGGAAGGGCTTGCAGTCTGACTTTCGCTTTCTTTACGGTTTTGCTCAGAGAGCATTTCTGAGTGCTTGCCTTTTCTGCATCTGTGTACATGTAGGTTCACCATACCCACCTATTAGTTGGCAAGCATATATGTGTGTGTGTGCGTGTACCAGCTTATCTGGGCAAGCACATGTAAAAGTTGTGTGTGTGCATGTGCCTGTTGAAGCACAGGTTTGCAGAACCCCTAGGAGTAGGCAGGGCTTGGCACCTGTGAAAGGAAGAAGTGGTAGAGGGCTGGGTGGCAGGGACCACCCTCAGGGCTGTGTGTCCCTGAAATCCCTTCTGCCCTCAGCCTCTGCTCAGCATGACTCTCAAATATTTTCATCTGCTATGGGAACTTCCTGTTCAGCTTCCTGTTGTTCTTGGACTTTTCTTTTTTAGTTATTTTTTTTTAAGGTTGTAATTCTTTAATCTGCCTTTTTATTTTGCCCAGAGAGGCACTATGGTCCCCAGACACCTCTGGGAGAAGGAGAAAATATCCTGCCAGAACAGACCAGGTCCTTGGCTGGAGCTGAATTGATACCAGGAATAAACTCCTCTTTCCATTAATATAAACTGGGTCTTCAAACGCCAATTTCTTTTGTAGAAGACGTTCTGTGTGAGGGGCAATGGGAGGGATAGGGGCCTGAAAGGGAGCGGGATCATTATGAGCTGATCATTTTGGAGAAGTGCAGACACAGGAGAAGCTCCAGAAACAGAATAGGAGTTGTCCTTTTATAAGGGAAATGTACATTTGTAAATTGGATCTTCATTTGGAGGTCATCTCCCTCTCTGCACTAAGAAGGGACTCTCAGAGACAAGTCTTTTTCACCTAAGAAACTTGTCTGCAAAGCAGAGCAAACTTTATTCTTCATATCTTTCCTTTTCTCACCTTCCTGTGAATTGCCTCCTCTTGGCAAAGGCCTCAGGCCTCTTCCCTTTCCTTAGCTCAGGATAACGGATAAGCCTGAACTGCCTGGCCTCCGTTTGAGGCTTTGTGGGCTTCTGTGCATCCGTACATAATTAAATTTTTTCCCTCTCCTGTTAATATGTGTTATGTCAAGGTAATCTTAGATCAGCCACAGAACCCAGAAGGATAGAAGGAAAAATATTTCCCCCTACCCCTACAGGCCTCAGGGCAGATTTCTCTGGGGGTCAGGGAGGGCTAAGGTAGGGCTGTGCCCCAGGTTTGCAGGGCCCAGTGACACCATGATTTCTGCCCTCCTCCTGCTTCTCGTGCTGCTTCAGAAGCTGCAGAAGGGAGCACAGTGGACAGAGAATTCAGACAGTGGCCAGAGCCCACCCTCAACTTGGCCAAGAAAGGCTCCCAGCTTCACCCCCTTGGCCAGTACTCTTCCCCCAAATGCAGGGTCCTCTGCACAGACATGCCTGTATCCTTGCTGTCCCCCTGCCTGTGCCCTTCATTTCCCAGCCAACCTCCTTGGACACATCATATGCTTCCAAGTTGCCCTAAAAGGCCTTTGGGAAGCCGTTCCAGGCATTCCCAGGCTCTGGGGAAAGCTTTGTCTTCAATGCCTCATCCCCGGGGCTCCCACCACCAGCACTGTAACGGGTCCAGTGGTTGAGCCATCCTTGTTTCTGTACCCTCTGGCTTTCCTGTGTGCTCTAGCAGCTCCCAGATGCCTGCAGGCCCTCTCAGGCTGCTTCCTCCAGGCTACTGCCTCATTTCTGAGCCTATTCCTGTTTCCTCCCCACTTCCCCTGGAGCTGCTTCCAGAGGGCACATCCCATCTGGTTTGCTCACTGTTCCTCGCCAGGACTGTGACCTAGCACAATTCCTCCTACTGAATAAAGATTCTGTTGTTCCGTACTCTGATGTGATGTGTCTGTGAGTGCATTGGTATGACAGACTCATCCATATTGAGCTGATAATGGCTGATGCGCTCCCTCCACTGCCCAAAGGATTTGTATTTTAGCTGCACATAAAACCTAACCCAGAGGAATAAACCTCTGACTGTGGAATTCAGGCACCCTGGAGGAGAGGGGTGGAAGGTGTGCAAAGGAGCTCCCATTAAGCCTTGAGCTGCCTCTTTCACTGGTTAAGGCAAAGCCCAGCTGCCTGCCGAGAAAGGGAAACCAGTCTCCTCCAGCTGTTGGTGGCCCTGGGTTCTCAGGACCTAGGGGAGGGCCAGCACTCACCTTTTGGTAGGGCCTTCCTTCCCCAGCCGTGGCCGAGGGGTCTCCTTGACACTAGTGTTTATGCAACTGACCAACACTGTTGCTCTGGGCTTGGCCCAACTAAGCAGCATTCTTGGAATCTGTGGTTTATGAGCAAGGATAAGAGGACAGGACACCATATCCTCTAGACCTTATCTAGACCGGACACCTGAAGGGGGGAGTTAGGGCACCTACAGGGAATTCTACTTCCTTCCTTCCTTCCCCCTCCACAAACACCCCTCAGGACCCACTGAGGGAACTTCCCCCAACTAGCTCAACGTCCACCATCTACCGTCATTTGTATTCATAGAGCCTCCTTACTCAGGCTCTCAGACCCCCAAGCAGAGGAATCAGCCTGGGCATTTTAAGTCTCCACTCCAGTAAGCTGAGAGTCCCTGCATTACCTGGCTGTCCCTTGTGGTTGGCCCGGTGTCCTCACCGGAGAGTTGATGTTTCAGGTGGTTCAGCTTTTAACTTGTCATTAGAATTGAGTGGCAATTCCCAAACTCCTTATGTGTAGAACCAGAAACTGAAAGTTGCAATCTCTAGTTCTAAAAGTTTTTTATACTTGTATAGGTGAGACATTCACAAGGCTCACAAATCGAAAGGTATAGAGTTATATAATGAAAGCTCCCTTTTGATAATGGTGGACTAGTTATCTCCAGCCTTCCCTCAAACACACACACACAAAATAGAATAGTTTTTAAAATTGTTTTAGAAGCATCAAAGAACTTGCCAAATGCTGAGGAATTGTTGGGAGACAAGGAGAACTCAGAAAGTTAAGCCACCTCACTAAGCCATGTTTGCCATGAGATCATATACCTGGGTAAACAGCTGACCTGAAGCCGACCTGAACTCCTAGTGGCCTCGCGGAGCTGGGACAAAAGCCAGAGCCAGGAGCTTACCAGGAGTAGGCATTCTGGTTGAAACACTTTGCACTATATCTTCAGAGTAAACCAGAAAAAAATCAGTGCTGGCACCAACTTGCAGCCCTCTTTCCTACGATCTGGAGGTCCAGGGTGTCACAAGTCTTTAATTTGGATTAACATGGGCCTAGACAAGAGAAACGTGTACAAACCTGGCAGAAACAAGAAAGGATCCTTTGTGGAGGAAGATAGCATTATTCTAGATGTAAAACTACCCCTCAGAATAATTTCAGGTCTAGTCTACCAGTTTAATAAAAAATGATAGGGCCCACACAAAAGACAGGGAGTGAAAACTGACAGAAACAACAGACAACAAAAATAGAACACCCTGCTCAAGAAGTTAGAAAAAGAACAGCAAAATAACCCCCCAAAAAGGAGAAGGGAGAAAGAATAAAGATCAGAGCAAAAATTAACAAAATAAACAAGCTATCAAAAGAGGGGAATGAAAAGTGGCTCTTTGGAAAGACTATTAAAGTTGATAAACTTCTAGCTAGGCCAATCCTATCTAATAAAAGAATAATATGCAAATTGACCATCACTCTAATACACAAGATGGCTGCCCCTGTGTGGCCAAAGATGACCGCCCCCATGTGGACACAAGATGGCCACCACAAGATGACCCGCAGGAGAGGGCAGTTGTGGGTGATCAGGCCAGGAGGGGAGGGCAGTTAGGAGGGACCAGGCCTGCAAGGGAGGACAGTTGGGGGCAATCATGCCTGCAGGGGAGGGCAGTTAGGGGTGACAGGGCCGGCAGGGGAAGGCAGCGGGGGGGGGGGGGGGACCAGGACTGCAGGTGAGGGCAGTTGGGGGCAACCAGGCCTGCAGGGGAGGGCAGTTGGGGGTGACCACGCTGGCAAGGGAGGGCAGTTAGGGGCAAGTGAGCCAGCCGGGGAGCAGTTAGGCGTCAATCAGGCTGGCAGGGGAGTGGTTAGAGTGTGATCAGGCAAGCAGGCAGGCAAGCAGTTGGGAGCCAGCAGTCCTGGATTGTGAGAGGGATGTCCGACTGCCCGTTTAAGTCCGATCCCACCAGGGATTGGACATCCCTTGAGGGGTCCCAGATTGGAGAGGGTTCAGGCTGGACTGAGGGACACCTCCCCCCCACCCCCATGCACGAATTTCGTGCACCAAGCCTCTAGTCAACAATAAAAGAAAGAAAGCATACCTAACAAACATTATAAATTTAAAAGTCCACAATTTTTACATTTTCTTCAGATATTATCAAGACAATAAAGTGATATTAAGAAAAGTTCATCAATACATTTGAAAATTATATGAAATAAATTCCCAGGAAAACACAACTTAAATTGTCACAAGAAAAATAGAAATCCTAAACAATCATACGATTATAGAGTAAATTGAATCAGCAGTTGAAAATTTTTCCACAGAAGAAACTCCAAACTGTGATGTCACTGGTGAGTTCTACCTAACATCAAAGGAATAAATAACTGCAATCTTATGCCAACCTGTAAAAAACAGGAAAAAAGTATATGCTCCCCACTTATTTTAGGAGATTAATAAAGACTTGCTATCAAAATAAGACACACATCATTGGAAGAAGAAAAGCATGGGCCCATCTCATGCAAGAAATACAGATGCCAAAGTCCTGCACATATAAATAAATACATGCAAAATAAATATGTTGAACAAGTTGGGTTATATTTGTAGATATGAGAGGGATTTTACACAGAGTTTCTCAATCTGGGCACTAGTGACATTTGGGGCTGGATAATTTTTTGTTGTGGAGGGCTATCCTGTTCATTGTAGGATATTTAGCAGCATCATTGGCCTGAGGTTACTAGATACTAGTAGCACCACCACTCACAGTTGTGACAAGCAAAAATGTCTCCAGTCATTGCTAGTTGTGCCCTGAAAAATTGTTCCTTTTGAGAACCACTGATTAATAAGATAAAATCAATTAATATAATCCACCATATGAATAAGTACAAACCAAAACTTATATAATAATCTCAATTGATGCAGAAAAATGTTTGTTAAAAGATTAGCATACCGTTTTGATAGAAACACTAGAGAAGTGAGTCAAGAAAGAAGCAGATATGGTATTGCAAAGACACAAACTTCCCTCTTATTTTTCTTTTTTTTTTTAACAAAAAGAAATTTATTGGGTCAGGTAACTGGGAGTTTCAAGGGATGATATTAGCATTAGTAATGGCTGTATTTCAAGCCTCCAGCAGTGACAACTAGATGCTGCCTCCCTGCTGCCTCTGCTTTATTTTGACTTCACTCTTAAGCAGGTTCCCTCCACACAGTCTGAGATGCCATCAGCAGCTCCAGGCTTTCCCCTCCTGTGTACCGAGCAATAACTCGCTATGTGATAGTTCTAACGAAATCCTGGTGGTGAGTCTTATTGATCATGTCTGGTTCGTTTTTTCAGCTGGGGTCAGGGGCGGGGGCAAGCCCTGTCCAGCCCCATAGATGATTTCCCAGAGGTGAAGAGATACTCTTCCAACAGAAGTAGGAATGCTGAGCAAGAAAAACAACAGATCTCTAGTAGAGGGAACCATTTCAAAGTTTTCTCCAGTGAATGAGTGCTACATAGTTTATGTGGCCATGAGTTCAGGAGTGATGTAGCTGAATGGTTTGGCTCTGGGTTTCTCATGAGGTTCAGCTGCAGGTTGAGTCAGGGCTGCAGTTTTCTTAAGGCTTGACTGTAGCTGGAGAATGTGCTTCCAAGGTGGCTTGCTCATATGACTGTCAAGGTTGTGCTCTTTGTTAGTGGAAGGTATCCGTTTGAGCCTCTCCAGAGGTGGCTTTAGTGTCTTCTTGAGATGATAGCTGGCTTTCCCCATGCAAGTGATCCAGAAGACCAAGGAAATGTGTTTTATGACTAGCTTTGAATAGCATCCATCACCTACAACATCCAAATGGTCACCCCTTTCAATAAAGAATGGGACTACACAAGAGAATAAATACTAGGAAATGGGGATGACTGGGGAGGGACAAAAACAAAGAAATAATAGAAGAAAATTCACTAGATGAGAAGCTCATGAGATTCAAGATTAAAGGGCTCTTTCAATTTCTAGCAAAATGGATAAAATAGACCCTCTTCTTAGATGCATATCATGAAATTTCAGAACACTAAAAATCCAAGAGAAAATCTCACAAGATTCTGGGAAGTCACATACAAACATTTAGAATCAGAATGTCTTCATAATTCTCAGAGGTGAATTTGTGAGTCAGTATAATGAAGCAGTGTGTTTATGCAATATACATCCATGTATCATAGAAATGTACACTTGGCCCTAGCTGGTTGGCTCAGTGGCTAGAGTGTCGACCTGTGGACTGAAGGGTCCTGGGTTTGATTTTGGTGGAGGGCATATGCCTGGATTGCAGGCTTGATCCCCAGCAGGGGGTGTGCAGGAGGCAGCCATTCAATGATTCTCATCATTGATGGTTCTATCTTCCTCTCCCTTCTTATCTGAAATCAATAAAAATATATTTTTAAAGAACAGAAATATACACTTGAAACCTACATAATCTTATTAACCAATGTTGCCCCAATAAATTTGATTTTAAAAATAAAAAATAATGTGAAAAAATTATATAATATAGTAAAAGAAATTTGCATTACATATAAATAATAAAAGATTAGTATCCAGAAAAAAATATGATGAAAAAACTATTTAAACATAGAAATTTATACCCAAGACAAACCATCAGTCAAGTTTTAATGTAGAATAGAGACACTTTTGGATATTCAAATTAAGAAAACTGTCTTCCACACACCCTTTCTCAGAAACTTTGGGAAAACAGAAGATTCAGGAAACAAAGGATTCAATACAAGGAAGAGAAGGAAATCCCCAAAATGATGGAGAAAGGAATTCCAAGGATAACAGCTATGTGCCAAGTGCAGAGGGCAAAGAGAACAGACTTGAACAGGTCAGAAGATTCAGGATATTTTTCCATGAGAAGATTAAACTGATAGAACGCCTACTGTGTTTGAACACTGGGAGATTTACACAAATGGGGGAGAGTTTGAAACTGAAGTACTAAGGAGGTCATCAAAAAGTAAGATAATGGGAAAATAAAACAGATATTTATTCCAGTCAAAACACAACACTGTGCAGGAAAGATAAAACAATTAAAGTTTACTATATGTCTCAGCTGGACCTAGACTTACAAAGTCACAAAAAATGTAAATAGAGAGATAAAAAAAATGTGATATAACTGTATTGGGAGGACAGAGGAATGAAAAGTGTGCATGTATGTGATGGGGTGGGCCAGGGGTTAAAAGAGAGCTAACTCCTTATTTTCCATAGTGGAAGTCAATAGATAATATCTTGAACTGAAAAATCAAAAGTAGCAGTATAAACATGTTACTCAGAGATGTGGGTGTACAAACCAAATGAATCCACTATAGTCGTTGAAACTAGTTGCCTCTGGGGAGCAGCAATTAGTGGCGGATACAGGGATAGAGGTGCTAATTTTCATAATAAGCCTGGTGTAACTAGTGTAACTTTCTAGCTATGTTCATGTAAATTTAACCAGAATAAACTAAATAGAGAGGATTTTGAGAATATGGCAAAGTAGGAAGCACCAGGAATCTGTCTCCCCACCTAGAAAACAATTACCCTGGCAGAATCAGTCTGATGTAACTATTTTGGAACTCTGAGTCTATGGAAGACTTGCATCTTCCAAGGAAAGGCATGAACAATAAATTGCTATTAATTTCAGTCAAGTTCAGCTCTTAGCACTATTACAGCTGGCCCTCTTATCCCCTCCACCCCTACTCCCCTAGTTTCATGGCAGGCAGCTGAGCACAGATATTCCAGGAGCAGCTTGCATGAAGCCTGTAGAAACCAGGGTGGGCAAACCTGTTTTCAAAATATCAGTGATCTGTGTTCCGATAGCTGACTGCTGTTTCTGATCACGGAGGTACAAACCAAGAGGTGCGTGGCCATTGTTATTGCCTGTCCTCCAGCTGAAGGGACTTCCAGGTACTTAAAGGGCTGATGTCCTTTCATTCCTCCATTTTAATGTTCTCTTTCCCCTGTTTGGAGCCAGACATTAAGACTAGGACATTCAAAAGCAACTGTAGATATGGGGAAAGTTAGAAAGTGACCACACATGCCCAGGAAAAGGTATAGGCTCAAAAAAGACCTGAGAAGACCTTAAGTTTACTCCTCAGGCAGATCCATGGCACAGAGTCAGCCTAAATAATAAAAAGCCAAAACAAAAACAATAATTAAAAAACAGCAAACCCTGGGGAAGGGGAAGAATCTGATTCCTAGAGTTATCACATTATTAGAGCCAAATGTCCAGTTTTTAACAAAAAATTATGGGACATACAAAAACGAAAACAGGAAAGTTTGGCTCATTCAAAGGAATAATTAAATCTACAGAAACTGTCTCTGAAGAAGACCTGATAACTGATCTACTATACAAAGACTTAAAACAATCAACTTATAGATACTTAAAGAATCAAAGAAATATGTGAAGTCAAGGAAATTATATATTAACAAAATGAAAATATCAATAAAGATATAGAAAACCTAAAAAACTTGTGTGTGTGTTTTCCCATTGGGACTTAGGCACTGGTCTTGAGATGGGGCTCAAGGCTAGTCTTAAAATACAAAAGGCTTGAGACACTGTATTGAGGCATAGGATCAGGTTCATCTCAGTGTGTAGGGGCCATAAGGTATGAGAAATCTTGACAGACTGGTCTTGAGGTACATTTGTCTGGGTCCCCACCCATAGAGTTGCTGCCAGAGGTCCCAGGTGCATGAAGTTGAAGAAGCTACCAGGGGAACATTCCCCCCATCTTGTACTCCAACAGCACGACTTCTAATAGCCAGCGATAGGAGACAGCTCAGCATACACAGTCTGCCTGTTGTTGAATCAGCGGTTGTTGAGTTCAACCACTGCCCACTCTGCATCCTCCTTACACCGGAACTTGACATAAGATAGTGCCCATCAGGTGGCCCCACAGGTTGTTGCTGAACTCCCTCAGCTTTTGCTTATCAGGGAATGCCTTGATTTCTCCCTCACTTTTGAAGGACAGTTTTGTCTGATATAGGATTCTTGATTGGCAGTGGGGGTGGAAACTTCTTTCATATTCAAAGATCAATAAATCAAAAAGGGAGAAAAGGTAAGGCCAAGAGGAAAATAATATGAATAGGCATTACAGAAAAAGGAAATATAATCACTACTAGACACATGAAGAAATTCTCCATCTCATTCATAATTAAAAAAATGGAAATTGAAGTGATGTCATGCATATTGACACAGAATAAAACGGGGACAGATTAGCAGGTAGGTGGGGCAGACTTCACTGAAGGCCAACTTGGAAATATCTATGAAAATGTATAATGCACCTGCTCTTTGACTGAGCAATCCTTCTTCTGGGATTGTATCCTACACATGCTCTACAAGTATACAGTCTATGTTCAAAGGCATTCATTGGAAATAACACCAATGCCTACACAAGTGTAGCTAAACAGAAAATGATGCATCCTTCTCATGGTGTCTTAGTCTATTGGGGCTGCTATAACAGAATACCATAGCCTGGGTGGCTTACACGCAACAGAAATTATCTTCTCACAGATCTAGAAGCTGAGAAATCCATGATCAAGGCATCAATAGTATCTGATGAGAGCCTGCTTCTTGGTTCATAGACAGCTGATAAGATCCAGTTCTCTCTGAGTCCTCACGTGGTGGAAGGGATAAGAGAACTCTCTGGGATTTCTTTTATAAGAACATTAATCCCACGCATTAATCCCGTGAGGAATCCCATCCTCATGACCTAATCACCTAACATAAGCCCCACCTCCAAATACCATCATATTGGTTCAACATATGACTTTTGAAGAGACAAAACATTCAGTCTATAGCACATGGAATACTCTACTCCGTTAAGAAGAGAGGGTGCCCTGGGCATGCTCAGATCAAAGAAAGACAAGATATTTTAACTTTTAAACGTTTGTGGCAGTATTTATAGTAGGAGTCCAAATGGAGAAAAGTAGTACTTGTCATGATCTAGCGCCTACTTGATGGTCATTAAAAAGTACTTAGCTACTCTCTCTAATGTACGCTACAAAATTAACAACAATTATAATTCAAAACAAAATACAAAAATTCATTTGATAATGAGACTCGCTTGGCTGCAGAGGTCGTATATCATTTTGACTTTACATTTATGTCTGATTTACAACAGCTTTATTGTTCTCATTCATCAATTAATCATGATGAAATGTAATCAATTTGAACTTGTAAAGGAAATTCATATAATATCCCGCTTTCAGATTTATTGTATGTTTTACTTATTGGGCTTTTTTTTTAAAGAAGCTTTCTTTTAAAAGTATATAATTCTTTAGCTTCAAAAAACCTTGAAAATAATATTCCCCATTTTTTCCCCAGCTGACATGTGAGTTTCCTGACCCAATAAGACCTCAGCAGATTTGTTCTGGACTAGAATTCAGGAGACCTGAGTGCCAGTTGTGGCTCAGCTGTTCACTAGCTGGACGACCTTGAGTAAGTCTTTTAGCTTTTCTTGTTCTTTTCCTCAGCTGTCAGATGAGGTACAGTACCTTTCTTACCTACTTCATGGGGCCATTTGGAGGAGCAAATGAAGTAATGGGTATATAAGGGTGTAATCTGTAAAGGCTATGCACATGAAAGAGCTTTGCTGTTGATGACGAGGAGGATCCCCTCAAGGTTAAACATTTTTGTTTTCTGGTTTCCCCAGAGGGGAGGCAAGCCTGGGTGTTTATTCAATAAACCTTGAGTACCTTTCTGGCCCAGGTACTGTGCCAAGGGATGGTGGTCCAGAGTTAAACAGGATGCTTTCAAAGAATTTTGTTTGCTAGGAGAGGCAACCAATAATTGCAGTAAAATATGAGAAATGCAGTAGAACAGCTATGGATAAAGAATGGTGGGACGCAAAGGAGTAACTATCTCAAGTTGGGAAGGCAGCACTGAAAAGGTGGCATTCGAGTTGAGTCTTAAAGAACATGTTAGTTCTCCAGGTGGAGAACTGATTGATTGCCTGGTTGAACCCAGGCAGTGCCCAACCTTGGATCAATTTCTCACCCAGCTTTACCAAACCTCACCTATGCTATGTCGCTATGAGAAACTTGCTCTCAGCTCCTTGTCCTATTGCAAAATATTTGTGAAATGATGTTGACAACAGGTTAGGTGTATTCCCCTCCCAGGAATATATGCATTTGGGTCCAGAAAGTGATATGGGTCCCTGTACACAAAGGAATCCTAATAATGTTTGAGTTTTCCAGTTTAGAGGAGGGAAAGAAAGTAAGTACTTTATATTGGCCACCAACTGGTGCCAGATCATTACAAATAATACTTTTCTTCATTGTCACAACAACTTTATTTTTTCCTCATGTTATAGGGGAGGAATCAGAGGGTCCGAGTCACCTGCTAGTTAGCAGCAGAGTCAGATTCAAACTCAGGCCATGATCTTGCCCATCTATTGTCAGGTTGGTTCTTATAGCAACCCTCAGAAATGGGCAGAAAAGGAACACTGCAAATCAGGAGCTTTGCCAGGGACCCCCAGCTAGGCTTCCTGACTCCTGCCCCAGTAGAGGCTGTTACCTTAAGATGGAGGTCAAACCCCTGATGGGCAGTGGGAGAGATATTTTGGGGTAGAGCTGTCTCTCTGGTGCTTCTCAGATCTCATCTTGGGAAGCAGCTGCCCACTGGGCCTGGGTGTCAGGCCTGCTGGCTGGACCTGGGACCCTGCTGCTCTGGAAAGCTATTGGGAAGGAGACACATCTCTCTCTGATTATCTTCAGCACGCGGTGGGCTGGATGCTGTCCACCAGAATCTGCTCCAGGTTAACTCTTTTCCTGCCCTTGCTCATGGAAGTGACAGGGATGCTGCAGGGGGCTATCCTCCTTGGCTGGAAACCTTTGGGGCAATAGAGAATAACTTCCTCTTTTACAGACTGCTTGGATTAGTTCACAGGCCCCCCCTTCCCCCTTCACCCGCCATGGGTTCCCAGAGAGTAATAATTGATGAGCTTGAACAATGGTGAACCAGGGTGAAGTCACATCCAGATACTCATCCCTCACCACCTCCTCAATGCACTCCTCAAACCCACTGAATCTTTTCTTTCTCTGCCCATCTGTGCCTCTTGGTCTCTGTCTCTCTTCCTCTCTCTCCTCCCCTCATTTGCCTTCTGTGTATCTGAACTGGTGTTCTCTTCCTCCTTCCCTTTTTCAAAACTCGTTCTGCCTTTCTCCTTCCAGCGCTCCCTCTCATCTCTCTTTCTTTCTTTCTCCCTCCCACTTCCCTCACTTCTCTTTCTGTCCTCAGTCCTCACTGGCCCTGTCTCTCACTTGCCAGCCTCAGAGCAGATTACACACATTTAGGATTCATTGTCTTTACTGAAGAGATCCTTTAATCTCTTATGTTAAACGGTAGGCAAGTTGCACTGTTTCCATGCCAAGAAAGGACAAAGTCATCTTAATTTAACTTTTTTTTTCTCTGCCATTGGCCTGTGCCTAGAGCAAAAATAGGTCTCCCAGCTTCTGGCACACACCGCCCTATGCAAGCTGTAAGCCAGCCCAGTTGGCAAATACACTGCGGGGGCCAGAATCCTGTTACCCAACTCACGGGTGATGCCAGAGCTCTGAGCCCAGTCAGGCCTCCTGGCCAAAACCATGGGTCACCCTGGGGCCCGAGGGGACCCAGACTCCTGCCCACCTGGCCCATGGCTATCGCTGGTGCTGGTTAGCTGCCTCCTCCCCTTCCCCAGTGGGACTGCAAGAGGGGTTCAGGTGAAGCCCAGCCAGCCTCTCAGCTTGTCACTATGCCCGGTGACACATGGCAGCCTGGGCTAAGTTGTCAAGTCAGCACCTAGCCCAGTACCATTAAATTTATTGGACTAACATTTGAATGGGTATTTAGTTACATAATGTCTTTACCTCATAACAACCTAGTAGAGGAGCTTTTATTGAGTCTTTATAGTAACCAAACTGAGGCTCATAGGGGTTAATGTATCCACTTAGGGATGGAGCTGGTACTTAGGATTCTGGAATTCCTTGCTCAAATGTTCCCCAACCAGGTTCCACAGCCTGCCACCTCTCCAGGCATGAGTATTGCACTGTGCACACATTTTATCTCTAGTATCAAGGGCGGTCTGGGGCAGAAGTTTGCTACATGTGCATGGGCCATGAATGTGTAGGCTGGAATGTCCCTTCACATGAGTGTGAGGTCCTGTGTAGCACAGGGTACTGCTGGGGGTTGGAAGAAGAGGAGAATGAGCTGGGGGCTGCAGGCTGGAGCCCTCTGTATCTGAATTACCACATTTAAATTTAAATTTAAAACTTTGCATTCTAAGCATTAAATTTGAGCCTGGCCTTCTAGGTCACTGTGAATGTGTATTTGTGAAGTTTGTAGGATAGAATATATTTTACTTACTAGTTTGTTAACGCAGTTTTTAATTTTGAAATATTGAGACTTCTGTTCATTGGGCTGCCACTAGACTTACGGGGTCTGGGCCCCAAAAATGTTAAAGTTGGGCCCATGGAACACCTTTTCACGTGTAGTTGGCAGTTGAGATGTCCTCTTTTGTGAAGTCCTGTCCTCATCTCTTGCTCACTTTTTTATTGGTCATCTCATTCCTGTTTGGATGTCTTTGGGCCTCAACAAACCTATTTATCTTGACCTAAGAGGAGGGACAGAGTTGCAGATGGTGTCACTCGGCTATGACTATATCTCAACCCACCCAAGAGGTTGGTCATGCTTTGTTGTTGAAAGCTTTCTCATTGTATCTGCCATTTTTCTATGTCCTGATGCAAAAATAACTCCTTCTGAATGTCATAAGGTCATGAAACTCAACCCATTCTCTCTCCCAAACCTGTTTCTCTTTCTAGGTTCTGCATCCAGGAGTCTTTTACTGTTTCTTCTCATCCCCAATTCCTTAAGGTTCCTAAAGTCCATTCATGTCTTCCCACCCCACAGGCACCTTCCAGCTGCACTTCAAGTCCTGTTTGTGGGAACAGGCAATTGAGGGCCTCTCTGCTCTATCCCATTCTCCCACCTCTGCCTGAGTGTCTTCCTAAACAGTGCAAACAACTTCCAAGGACCCCACTACCCATAAACAAACGCCACCTTCTTAGCCTGCCCTTCGAGATGCTTGTTTCATTCTGGTGTTCTTTATATAGATCAGGTTGCCTCTTGTAGCAAGGATAGGGAGGCCAGGTACACAAGCAATCAGGCAACACAAACCTTAGCCACGTAGCTAGACCATCTGGCAAAAGCCAGGAAAAGCCAAGGAAGACCAAGGTGGACAGCAGGGTCAGGGCTCAGTGTAGAGGAGCAGACCTGGCCAACTCATTACCTCCTGAGTGCTTGAACTCTGCTTAACACACCCTCTTCTCTTCTCCCTTTGCTTTTTTTCTTCTGTTCTCACCACCAGCTAAATACCTTTCTTTTTCTCTCTCTACTTTTAACACACACCCTCCCCCAGGGAGACAATCTACTGATCCAATTAGTCCCAATCTTCCTTGGGTGATGTTCTGGCTAGGCCACCTTGGAGTGGGTGCCCAGTCTGATCCAATCAACTGAAAGCAGGGAGGGCAGGTAACAGGGTGAGCTGGTCTCCTCATCCTGGGTGGATGGGTGGACCTCTAAGGCCTGGCCTGCCCTGTCCATTGGTCAGACCCAGACCCACCGTCTCCAGAGGTTTAGCTATTTGAGAGCCCACAGTACAATTCCATCACTCCTCATCTTTGCTTTCTGCTGGAACCCTCACCAGCCACAGTCAGCCCTCCACTCTCTGGAAGCCTTCTTTAAACCCCTCCAGCTACACTGAAGACCTCAGTCCCAGCTCCTATGGCTACTTGCTAATAATATCTTGGATTTCCTTCTTTATTACTGTGAGTTGTTACCTATCTATCTCCCTAATTGGGTTGTAAACACTGGGAAAATGGAAACCATTTTAGCCATCTTTATGTAATAGTCCAAGTGCCTAATGCACAGCATTGCATGGAATAAGCTTTCAATTAAACACTTCGTTGGATAAATAAATAAGCTGGATAAACCAGTATAGCAGATTATCCCAAAAATTATCTCTCTTTTCTCTTAGAGGCATCTTATAATTCTTTTTAACACCAAGAGCAGGTTTTAAAACCCTGAGAGCTCAAAGACCCCCCTCTATCTCACCCTGCACCAGCTCCTCCTGCTCTAGACCCAGGGTTCTTCCCTCTATCCCAGTGGGCAGCCCGTGGTGGGGCAGCGTGGGCCACCCAGGAACCTGTGTGGTCATGGGTTCTGCATGGAGGGCCTGCCAGGGCAGCCTGGGATGTGGCTGGACTGCTGGGTTTGGGCAGGGTGGGAGGGGTAGGCTGCTCCAGCGTGCTTTTCCTCACGTCCTTGAAGCTTCCCCTGTCCTTTGACTCAATTCGTGGATGAATGCCCTGGTCCTAGACAGAGAGCCGATTCAGCCCGGCAGGGTTTCTGGAGGGCTCCCAGGAGGGGGAGGCCCAGGAAATGGCCAGGAAGCCGTGAAATTGGGGTGATGGCCAGTTCACTCCAGCTGCAGCTCAGGGCATGTTCTTCTCAGCTCCTGCCCCCTCTGCCTCACCTCCCCCACATTCTTCTGGTGCCCTTAACAGTACCCAGCTCTATGTGGCAAACAGGAGACTTGAAAATACCTTAGGAACTCAGCTGCTAGTGTCCTACGCCCCCCTACCTTATCCCAATCACTGAAACCCACATGCTGTTTCAGTGTGCATGTGAGTGTGTGCAAGGCTGCACACTGCTGACAGCAGATGAGGATGAAGCCCCTACTCAGGGGTCTCTACACCCCACCTTCAGGGCTGCAGCAAAGAGAGCTGCGAAGGGAGTGGACCCCTTGTTGAGCTCAAAGAGCCCCCAAAGGCAAGCTTGAACTTCTTCCTTTTTCATAATTGACATAATTATATCAACATTTAATATAATTTGATACATTAACATCAATAAAATGTACACATCAGTTTAATCATTTTTTTACAATCTGAGTGCAGCCACTATTCAATTTATAAAATACTCCCGTCTCCCCGGAAAGTTACCTCACACCCTTTTCCACTCCACCCCTCCCCTTTCAACCACTCTTTGAATTACATCACTTTAGATCAGCTTTCACATCTGCATCAGAGGAGACAGCACCAGACCCTATGGCCTGTGAGTCCACAGACTGCCAAGCAGCACCCAGTTCTGAAGCTGAGAGGCCCTACCTACTTCCTCCCACCCTCCTGCCAGGCATCCCCACCCACACCTGTGCCAGGTGCTGCAAGGCAGGACAGTGGGAGCAGCAAACAGTGCAGGGACAGACACAGCACTTGGAGGCAGAGGATCTGGGAAAGGTGGTTGGGGCGAGGCTCACAATCTTTGGGAATCTCGAGTCCTTAGGGTCCCTGCCAGCACTGCCTGGAGGAATAAAGCCAATTTTACAGCCAATAGGTAGAGGCAGGGCTTCCATCAATGAATTATTTAACTCAAATAGTAACATTTCCTGAAATTTCTCGGGTGCCAGGAGGCACGCTAACAACTTCCTTTAATCCCCCAGTCAAGGGGTAGGTACTATTATTTATTCCCATTCTACAAATAAGAAAATTGCGCCAGGCCAAACAGAACATGATGGAACTGGTATTTGACTGTGGGCAGCCACTCTAGGCTCACACTCTTTAAAAAAAAAAAAAAAAAAAAAAAAAATTATATATATCTGATTTTTTAGAGAGAGGAAGGGAGAGGAACAGAGAGATAGAAACATCATCAATCAGCTGCCTCCCGCACACCCCCCACAGGAGATCTAGCCTGCAACCTGGGCATGCACCCTGACTCCTGACTGGGAATAAAACTGGTGACCTTTTGGTTCCTGGCTCGATGCTCAACTGCTAAGCTACACCGGCTGGGCTAGGCTCACACTCTTGACCCACTCTACTATTCTTCTTCCTGGACTTAATTGATGAAAATGATGATAGCGGACAACAGTTAGTAAACAAAGATGTGCAAATGCTACTTGTTTTCATCTCTGTCAGCAGGGTTTGAGAGCCAGAGATTAGATGTCACACCCCACAGGCCTCACTCCCTGGTTGGTCTGTCCTAATTAATTTCAGAATCATAGCTGCTGCTATGATCACCAGTAGATCCATACACGATTGCATTTCAGCTTCAGAGACAGAAAGTCCATCTTCATATTGAACTTCAGTCTTGCCTATGGTAGTATGCAGCTCACCACTGGCCTCATGCAAATTATGTACATGAGAATGCTAATCAGCTTCCTGCCCTACAGGGCACCCCAGAGGCTAAGGCCTGAGGAATCTGGTTTCCACAGTCCCCTCCAGTCCTAAGCAGGCAAGTCCTAGGCTTCTCTGGGGACAGAGGAGCAGGCAGGCAGGAAGAGAGGAGGCAAGAAGAGAGCGTGTGTGAGCTGCCTCATCATCTTCCTCTCAGCTCCTACAGTGGCCTGTGTCTGGCTCCTTTCACCTGGGAATCCTCTGCCTACCACAGATGTCACCCCATGTCCTTGTAGCAATTCTGCGAGGCTTGTCAAGGGAGGGTTTGGGAGGTAGGAGAGCCGAGGGTCTGGCCAAGGCCCCCAGGGAGTTTGAAATGCCCTACCTTGGGGAGTTTAACGCAGGATAGAGGCCTGCTAGCTCACTGCTTGACCTTGGTTGGGCCGGCCCCATCTTCCTCCCCTGCCGATGAAGAGAATGTCGCTGACCCTAGCGGTGCTCAGGTGCTCAGATGACACCAAGATGGGAAAGGACTTGGCACAGCAGAAGCTGAAGTTCAGTGCAGGGACTTGTTTGAGGGGCACTGTGATTCAGACAAGGGCTCAGACTCACCTAAGGGAGCTCAGGGCCAAGGGCCCAGCTTGCTGATCATGGAGTAAGCTTGCCTCTATGACAAAGCATGAACAAGAAGCACAAACAGTCAGCCTGCTCTACATCACAGCCAACCAAAGGGCCTTGCTGTGTGCAGTCCTCTGTGGGCCTCTGTGTTCGCATGCGAGTGTCATTTGTGCTATAGTGTGTAAGTGGAGGTCTCTGTGATGGCCTGGAAGCTTCTGTTTAATGGTGTGGCTCTCTGGCATCTCTGTACCTTGTGTCCCCCTGCATGGGCTCAGGTGAGAGGGGCTGTCTTTGTCTGTGTACATGTCCATGTCGTGGAACATCTGGTTTTTAAAAAGTGGTCCATAAGTTACTGTGTTTGTTAAATAGAAATGGGGCACCTTAGTCTCTTGGCATCTAGAAATAATGATTGTATTGGTTGTGGAGTGCAGGTGGTTGTCCACAAGACTCTAGAGCCACCCCCAGACCCCATTTCTCAACACAAATGTCAGCCTGGCCTTTAAGGTCCTCCACGCCTGCCACAAGTAAGCCGCTCTGGCACAGTTGTCCCCTCTTTCCGGGCACAGACAAGAGAGAGTGCTACTTGCTAGCCGTGTGACTTTGAACTTGGCTCTTCCCCTCTGAGCCCCATTCTTTCAAATGTAAAGTGAGCAGGGAGAGTTGTTTGCAAACTATAAAACATGACACACACGAGGGATTTTCCCTGGACTTTGGGTTCAGAGGCCCCACTGTGCCTTTCCTCCTGCTGCTCCTATGTCCCCACTCCCTGCACACCCTCTCCTCCTTCTCTGAATAGTCAGGCTCTGCCTGTGCTTCCCCACACAGCTCCCCTCTGCCTGCAACTCTCCTTCTCTGTCCCTGCTTCTGTGAGGATCCTGTTTGTATGTCTGGGTGTGTGTTGTGTATGCCCCTGTGTGTGTTGTGTATGCCTGTGCATGCACTTGGGTCTGCCCTCTTAGTGTACCTTTAACTCACTCAATATATATTTATTGAGCACCTGCTACATGCTGGGCATAGTGCCAGGTACTGGGGAGTCAGACATGAACAAGTCAGATGCAGGGCCATCACTAGCCCAGTGGCATCTGTGCAAATTAGAAAAAGGTGCCCCTATCAGATGCAGTCCCGTGTGTGATGCATGGCTTGGTGAATAGATGATGCTTTTGCACAAAGAAAAAAGAGCCTTTTCCTTCTGGCAGACAAAGCCCCAAATCAAAGCCCACAGCTTGGTAAGTGGAGGTGGGGGCTGGACTTCAGCCCCACTCACCTCCCTTGGCTGAGTCAGGCACCCCTGTGCATTGAAAAAAACACACATATCCAGACAGCAGTCCAGGGTAGGTAGCCCTGGAGCTCCGGGTGTGTCTATGCATTTTGTACTGCCTGTGTTTACTCAGATGTGGTATGTACCTCTGTGCATGTGCCCGCCTTTGGCGGACCTCTCTGTACCCATGTCCGGGAGGAGGGTACCTATGTGTGGGTATCAGTGTACATGTATGTACCCACAGCCATTTCCTCACCACCCTGCATCTTCTGGGGCAGGTTTCATGTCCCCCAACCGGACCCCATGATCCGTGAAATCCTTCCTCAGCACAACAAGGTGGAGTTGAGCTGTAGAAGCAAGTGAACCAGCATGGACCCAGCCCTCCTTCAGATCTACTGCTTCTGCATTTCCCTGCTCTGGAAGGAAGGAGTGGGCGTGGGACAGGGCATGGCTATTGCACAGAGGACCCAGGTTTGCTCTGCCTGGGAAGCTCTGGGAGACCCCACCAGATCCATAACCTCTCTTAAACTCATACTCATGTGGAACATGATGAACTTTTTGTTCTTTGCTAAGTAGATCTTGCCCAGTCTTGCCTCTGCTCAGGCTGTTTCTCTGTGGCATCCTTCCAATCCTTCAAGGCTGAGGGCTACCTATGCCATAAATAGCAGTGGCAGCTACCTGAGCGCCAGCCCCCCCCCTCCACCCCAGGCACAGCATGGTGGGAACAAGGATTGCACACATCGTGGACCTTGGGGTATATGTGTGTAACATGCACACAGTGTCATTTAATTCTCCAAAGAACGTAATGAAATGGGTTATGAACACCTCTGTTTTCAAGACAAGGAAACCAAGGTCCAGAAATGCCCAAGAACTTGTCCCAAGTCACACTCACTCCCTCACTAGCTGACTGAGACCTTTGGGATTGTACTCAGCTCTGCCTGCCTCCTAGGCTTCCACCCTCCAAACCTTATGTCAGACTCTGGCCTCTGCAACCCACAGTCTCTAAATGCTCTGAACTCCTGGCTCCCTAGTGTGGGCAGCAGCCACCCAAACTTACACCCCTAGTCGTTGTCATATGAATATAGACTTTTAAAACATAGTACCTCCCTCCCTGACTAGATTGTATGTTTCTTAGGGAAGGGACTGTGTCTTTTATCCCTTTTCTCCCCTCCCCGTCCCTTCATGCCTACAAGATGAGGATGATGATTATGACAAATCAACCCCTGCCCCCAGCTGCAAGGTCATGGTAATGGCTTTGTGTGTTCTCAGCTCAGACACAGTGACCTGTGACCAGAGGCGTCTCTTGTAAGAGAGTTTCCTGGTTTGGGAGGAAGAGCCCTAGGGCAGCCATGGCCCTCTGGCCTGACTATCCCAAAGGGCTTCTGCAGCTCTGAGGACAGGGACAGAAAGAGCTACTCTCTCCCTCCCTGTGGAGCTGGCGCCTGCACTCTGGCCAGCCCTTCCCTTCTGACCCCTCCATCCCCTCCCCTCCCCCGATGCTGGGCTCTGCAAGCCTGTGTGGGGAGGAAGTGGGAAGGAGGAGGGCTCCTCTGCAGCTTTGAGACAAAAGTATGTGGCCCTTCCAGTATGTTCCGAAATGCCATTCCCACAGAGGCCTTGACCGGGTGGAGCTGACCCCTGAAGACAGCCTGGCCGGATGGTCTGGGTCTGGGAGCCACCTTGGAGGAGCCTGAGAGCAGCCTCAGGGTCTAGGCTGGTGGTGGTCAAGGACCGTATTCTCCACAGCTTCATCGTGTAACCCAGGACAGAGCAAGCGCCGGGCACTGTGGGGGAAACCTCTGAGGTGCATTTCCTGCCCCTTGGATACATACCCAATTGCTCACATAGGAAATGGAGAATAAATTCAGAAAGTAGGGCTGGATATTATATCTAGGAGGGAAGAGCATGGTGGGCTGGAGAAGTCAATGCAGAGAGAGGAAGTGGATTTGGCGGGCGCAGAGGATGGGGAAGATTATCCTTGGCAGGGAGGAACACGGCCAGGGGGATGGTAATGCACACACTATTCCATAACTCATGGGTTTGACCTCCCTGGACAGCACAGAGGGGACAGGCCCTGCTATGAATTCCCTGTGACACTCCAGTGCCCAGTCAAGGCAGACTTGACGTTCAATAGTGATACTGCCACTTCCAAGATGTGCAAACTTGCGATAGTTACTGCACTTCTGTGAGGCTCCTTGTCCTCATCTATAGAGCAGACTTGGTAATTCTTACCTCTGAAGGTTGCTTCCGTTTAGTTTCATTACTCTTTGGAGTGAGATAGTACTCTCCAGAGAAACTTCCACTCTCTCCCTACTTTGAATGAGATGGAGAATGGTTCTGTTTGCATTCCCTGACTTCCATCTGTCAGAAAGTATTTATTCCCATGAGCTTGGCCCAGTGTAGTGTGCTCTGAGACAAGTGGGGGATGGCCTTAGAAATCTTCAGGCCTCCCTAGAGACAAAAAGATTGGCTCTGGGGAGACAACTTTGTGCCTTGTGTCCAGGGCAGTGTGGACTAACCACAAGGGCCAGAGAGCAGGGGCTGAAACAGCTCATAAAAGGGGGTGAGGGCACACCAACAAGGTCTGGATGAGCCAGGAGATACTTGCTATAGAAGCTGACACTTTTGATTGGTTAAGATGTCCAATCATGTTTCATATGGGTATCTTTTCTGACTATCTTTTGATTTTTTGATGTTAGAATATTAGTATAGTTAGTTATCTATTGCTGCCTAGCAAACTGCACCAAAACAGTGGCTTAAAACAACAGAGCTTTATTATCTCACACTTACTATGGGTGGGAATTCTGGAGTGGCTGAACTGAGTGGTTCTGGTTCTGGGTTTCTCATGTCAGTAGGGGTTGCACTGTAATCTGAAGGCTCGGTTGGGCTGGAAGATTTGCTTCTAAGTTCACTGTCATGACTATTGGCAGGAGGACTCAGTTCTGCAATGCCTATTAACTGGAAGCCTTGGTGCCTTGCCATGTGATGTTTGAGTGTCTTCATAATCTAGTGGTTGGCTTCACCTCGAGTGAATGGTCCAAGAAAGAGAGAACATGAGGAATCTGCACTGTCATTTATGACCTGGCCTTTGAGGTCACACGCCATTTTACTTATACCATTTCTCTTCATGAAAATCCAGTCACTAAGTACAGCCTACACTTAAGGAGAGGGGAGAGGACTTAGACTTCACTTGGGGAAGGAAAGAATATCAGAGTTTGTGAAAATATTTTAAAACCATCACAATTACAGACCTTTTTCTTTTTCTTTTTAACAAGGAAAAATTTCAAACAAGGCAAAAAGAATAGCATAATGAACCCCATTATACTGAACAATTATGAACACAGGCCAAGGGTAACGTTATCAGCTTTATTGAGGTATAAATGACATACAGTAAACTGCACACATTTAAAGTGCACAATTCAGTAAGTTTTGACATTATGTTTACACCCATGAGACCATCACAACAATCAAGATAATGAGTGTATCCATCACCACTGAAAATTTCCTGTGCCCCTTTGTAATCTATTCCTGACCTCCCACCCCACTTCACCCCATCCCCAGGCGACCTCTGATCTGCTTCCTGACATTGTGAAATAGTTTACATTTTCTAAAACATTATATAAATGAAATAATACAGTCTGTACCCTCTCTTGTTTGATTCTTTCACTTGGCCTGATTGTTTTGAAATTCATCAGTACTGTCCTGTATACCAATAGTTTGTTCCTTTTTATTGCCTAGTAGTATTTCAGAGTAGAGACATACTAAGATTTGTTTAGCCATTCAACTGTCGATGGTTATTCGCATTGTTTCAAGTTTGGGACTATCCTATATAATAAAGTGGTAATACGCCAATTGACTGTCACTGCAACACACAAGATGGCTGCCCCCATGTGGACACAAGATGGCCACCACAAGATGGCCAGCAGGGGAGGGCAGTTGTGGGTGATCAGGCCAGCAGGGTAGGGCAGTTGGGAGGGACCAGGCCTGAAGGGGAGGGCAGTTAGGGGTGACCAGGCTGGTAAGAGAGGGCAGTTAGGGGTGACCAGACCAGCAGGGGAGGGCAGTTGGGGGCAAGAGGGCTGGCAGTGGAGCAGTTAGGCGTCAATCAGGCTGGCAGGGGAGTGGTTAGGGGGTGATCAGGCTGGCAGGCAGAAGCAGTTAAGGACAATCAGGCAAGCAGGCAGGCGAGCGGTTGGGAGCCAGCAGTCCTGGATTGAGAGAGGGATCCCAGATTAGAGAGGGTGCAGGCTGGGCTGACGGACAGGCTCTCCCCTCCCCCCAACCCTTCCCGTGCATGAATTTCATGCACCAGACCTCTAGTTACAAATAAAGCTGCTATGAGCATTCATATGCAAGAATTTGTGTAGATATCTGATTTCATTTCTCTTGGGCAAATGGCTAGCTGTGGAATGACTAATATTATAAGGTGTGTTTAACTTTTTAGGAAACTGCCAAACTCTTTTGCAAAGTGGTTGTACTATTTTACATTCCCACCAGCAATATCTGAGTTAGTTGCTCCACATTGTCACTGACACTTGATATGATCCATCTTTTTAATTTTAGGCACACTAAAATTAGTAGTGGCATTTCATTGTGGTTTTACGTTGCTTTTCACTAAGGAATAATGAAGTTTAACAAATTGTTTTTATGTGCTTATTTACCATCCCTATGTTGTCTTTGGTAGAATGTCTATTGAAATTTTTTGCCCATTTTTTATTGGGTTCTTTGTTTAGTTCTTACAGAGTTTTGAGAGTTTTGCATATATTTCAGATAATAGATCTGTCTCAAATGTGATTTGCAAATATTTCCTCCCAGTCTGTGGCTTGTCTTTTCATGATCTTAAATGTCTTTTAAAGAGAAGTTCTAAATTTTGATGAAGTCTAATTCATCTCCTGCCCTTTTTTAAAAATCCTTTTTTAAGTAAAAGGGATCATCTTTTTGGTGTTGTATCGAAGCAATCTTTGCCAAACTTAAGGTCATAAAGATTTTCTCCTAGAATTTTTATAATAACTTCAGATTTTATACTAAGGTTTATAAGTTAGAGTTTAAAATTTTATGTGGGTCAAAGCATGGCTGAAAGCTCCTTTTTTGTGTGTGTACACATATATCCAGTTTTTCTGGCACCATTTGTTGAAAAAAACCCTATATTTTCTCCATCTTTGTCAAAAAACCAATTGGCCACACTTCTGGATTATATAATTAATTTATTATGGAGTCTGGACTCCACTAATTTATTTACCTACCTTTAAGCCAATATATACTATTAATTACTGTAGTTTTATAAATAGCTTTTTCCTATGGTGTTTTTTCTTTTAGTTGGGATATAATTCACATATCATCACAATATGCACATTTAAAGTATACAAGCCAGTGGATTTTGTGAATTCACAAAGTTGTGCAACTATCACCACTGTCTAATTCTAGAACATTTTCATCACCCCAAAAAGAAACCCTGTAAACTTTAGCAGTCACTCCCCATTCTCCTTCCTCTCTCACTGCCCCTCAGGCCCCTGCCAGCCACTGATCTTCTGTTTCTATAAAAATACACTTAATGATGTGGCCACTCCTCACAACTAACTTTTCCTTCCTTCTCCCCACATTAGGTAATAATAATCCTAAATCTCTCATTCTTCATTTCCTTGTCCTCCTTTTTAAGAGTCTTTATCTATGTAACTCCTAAAATGTTATTTTTAAAGTTTTTACTTATTTGTAACTTTATAAAAATGATGTTATGCAACATGTAATGTTGGAGGGAAGGGCTTTTTCCCCCCCACTTGTGGTATTGCTGTGTTTTATTCGTACTGTTGTCTATCGCTGTGGTTTCTTTTAACCCCTGTGTGAGAAAAGACCGAAGCATAATCTACTCTCTGTAGATGGACATTTGGGTTGTTTCCAGGTTTTTGCTATTGTGAATAGTGCTGCTATGAATACTCTTGCACATGTTTCCTGAGTACATCTGAGTGAGTGAAAATCTAGGGCATAGGTTATGTTAATTTTCAGCTTCAGCTTCAGGAAATAACGCAAGACTGGTGTGTTTTTTTTAAACGGTCCCACCAATGCACTCCCACTGGCAATGTGCAGAAAATCATGTGGCTGTGGCTGCACATACACCCTAACTTGGTATTGTCAGACTTTAAAAAAAAAAAATCACCAATTGAATGGGTGTGAAATGGTGTTTTATTATGTCTTGATTTGTGTTTTCCTGGTCACCAATCATGTTGAACATCTCTTCATATGTTTATTGGCCATATGTGCTTCCTTTCTGTGAAGTCTCTGCTCATGTCTTTAGGTTATCTTTCTGTGGCTTGATCAGCCCCATCTTTTTATTTTAAACTAGAGGCCCAGTGCATGAATTCGTGCACAGGTGGGGTCTAGGCGGCCCACCCCAATTGAGGCCGATTGGAGGCAGGGCTGGCTGAGGGGAAGAGCCACAGGCAGTTGGTTGGCCAGCCCCGCACCCAATCAGGATAGGGGGCCAGTTGGGGACTGGGCCGGTTTAGGGGAGAGGCCACGGGTGGTTGGCCGGATCGGGGTGTGGGGGGCCAATCAGGGCTGCAGTGCACATCAAAGCAACTGATCATTCTAGTCATCCAGTCGTTCCCATGTTCCGGTCGCTTGGCTGTTATATACATAGATGGTTATGGTTATATACGTAGTTGAATATATTCTTCAAACTAACCCTTGTCAGTATTGTATATTGTAAATATCTTCTCCCAAGGCATAACTTGTCTTTTTACTCTCTTTAGGTAGCCTCTTGGAAAAACAAAAATTCTTAATATAGTCAAATTTATTTACCTTTTATATGTTAGCCAATGCTTTTTCTGTTTTAAGATATCCTTCCCAACCCTAAGGTATAAAAGATATTCACATACATTTTCTGCTCAAGTTTTTTGATATTTTATCTTTACTTCACATCAAGTTATGAAAAAAGGATCTGATTTAATCTATTCCATTTTGGGTACAATTTTTCCCCATTTTTATTTTTTGATGAATCCTCTTTCCCCATTGGTTGAATGTATGACCTCTATCATATATCAAAGTCCCATGTTGCGTGAATCTTTCTGAACTGCACAGGTATTCCGCACTGTCTTAACTTTCAAATAAGCTTCAAAATAAGGCCTTCTATCCAATAAGGTAATTCTCTTGCCTGATCATCTTCTTCAGAAGTGCCATTTTTGGCCCTATGGTTTTCCAAATACATTTTAAAATTATTTTCTCAAGTTCCCCCAAAAAACAAACAAATGAACAAAAAAACACACCAAAAATTCTTATTGGCTAGTCCATGGAATTACATTTAATCTATAGATCAGATTGGGAAGAATGGATATCTTTATGATAATCAGCTTTTCTATCATAAATATAGTATTTTTCCATTTATGTGTAGTTTTTTTTAAACATTACTCTTAATTTATTTTTTTAATTTAATAAATCCTTATTGTTCAGATTATTACAATTGTTCCTCTTTTTTCCCCCATAACTCCCCTCCACCCAGTTCCCACCCCACCCTCTGCCCTTACCCTCCCCACTGTCTTCATACATAGGTGTACATTTTTGTCCAGTCTCTTCCTGCACCCCCCACAGCCCTTTCCCCCCGATAATTCTCAGTCCACTCCCTTTCTATGCCCCTGATTCTATTATATGCACCAGTTTATTCTGTTCCTCAGGTTTTTAATTCACTTGATTTTTAGATTCACTTGTTGATAGATATGTATTTGTTGTTCATAATTTTTATCTTTACCTTTTTCTTCTTCTACCTCTTCTTAAAGAATACCTTTCAGCATTTCATATAATACTGGTTTGGTGGTGATGAACTCCTTTAGCTTTTTCTTATTTGTGAAGCTCTTTATCTGCCCTTCAATTCTGAATGATAGCTTTGCTGGGTAGAGTAATCTTGGTTGTAGGTTCTTGCTATTCATCACTTTGAATATTTCTTGCCACTCCTGTCTGGCCTGCATAGTTTCTGTTGAGAAATCAGCTGACAATCATATGGGTGCTCCCTTGTAGGTAACTAACCAGTTTTCTCTTGCTGCTTTTAATATTTTCTCTTTGTCTTTTGTCCTGGCATTTTGATTATGATGTGTCTTGGTGTGGTCCTCTTTGGATTCCTTTTGTTTGGGGTTCTGTGTGCTTCCTAAACTTGTAAGTCTATTTCTTTCACCAGGTGGGGGAAGTTTTCAGTCATTATTTCTTCAAACAGGTTTTCAGTATCTTGCTCTCTCTCTTCTTCTGGCACCCCCATAATTCTGATGTTGGTATGCTTGAAGTTGTCCCAGAGGCTCCTTACACTATCTTCATATTTTTGGATTCTTTTTTCTTTTTGCTTTTCTGGTTGAGTGTTTTTTGCTTCTTTGTATTTCAAATCTTTGACCTTATTCTTGCGATCCTTTAGTCTGCTGTTAGGTCTCTGTATAATATTTTTTATTTCAGTCATTGTATGCTTAATTTCTAGTTGGTCCTTTTTCATATCCTTGAGGGTCTCGTTAAATTTATCAGCCTTTTCTAGAAAATTCTTGAAAAACCTTATAACCGTGGTTTTGAACTCTATATCCAGATGTTTGCTTTCCTCCATTTCTTTCATTTGTGATCTGTTTTTTGTCTCTGCATTTTGGCTGCTTCCCTGAGTTGATAGAGTGGCTTTGTTTGCTAGGTGTCCTATAGGGCCCAGTGGCTCAGCCTCCCCAGTTACCTGAGGTGGACACTCTTGGTGCACCCCTTTGTGGACTGTGTGCACAGTCTTGTTGTAGTTAAGCCTTGATGGTTGTTGGTATCACTGGGAGGAATTGACCTCCAGGCCAATTGGCTGTGAGGATCAGCTGTGTCTACGCTGGGAGAACTTCTGTGCTGGAGACACCCTTATGGGAGAAGACTTGCAAAAGCCTCTGTGCTCAGCTTGAATGGGGTGGAGTCTCAGGGCGGAGCAGACAGCATTGGTTTCCCATCAGCCCTTCCCTAATAGGCCCCTATGTCTCAGTGTCCTGTGGTAATCACTGCAAGGACCTCTGAGAGAAAGCCGCCCTTGAGTTCCGCCCCCTTCCAGACAGTCCAGTTTCTCCCCATATGAGTCTGGGTCCCCAGAGTCTCATCTGGAACTGGAGTTCAGAGCCATCAGGAGCTTTTGTCTCCTTCCCGCTTGAGAAAGCCAGCCACGCACTCAGTTGCCAGTCCTCTCCACGCACGCGTCTCAATACCTCTGCCTCCTACAGTTCCTCTGAGTCTCAGTGTGCTTTTCTCTTTTCTTCTAGTTGTAGAATTTCCGCTCAGCCAGCCTTCCTGTGGTTCTGGATGATGTCCGTTTTGTCTTTTAGTTGTAGTTTTGAAATTGTTGTGCGAGGAAGCAGTTTAGGTGTTCACCTATGCTGCCATCTTGGTTTCCTCTATTTATAGTTTTTAGATATCTCCTAATACCATTCCCCTGGTCTTTAATATGTTTTATTAGATTTATTCCTTAGTATTTTGTATCCTTCAATGCAATAGCATTGTAAATGATGCCTTCTTTTCAGTTGCATTTTCTAGTTATTTGCTGCTAGTAACTAGAAATGCAACTGATATTTGAATATTGATTTTATATCCAGGAAACTTAATCAACTTTCTATGCCTTGAAATATTTTATTTTAATAGTCTTAATTTCATTGCACTCTATATAGGTGTGAGCCTTCCCATTTTTGTCCTCTTTGGCACTCTCTGGGTCCCTTCAATCTGAGATTGGTCAGTTCTTTTTATAATTTTATTTTAGGAAACATATCTCTATTATTTTATAAAATGTTTTCTCCCTTTTTGTTTTTTCTCTTTCTGATAACATCTAATCCAGATATTAGCATTTCCACCTCTAAAATCGATATATCCTAACTTTCTTTGCATATTTATATTTCTTTCTTAAAATATTTTTTAGTGATTTCAGACAGGAAGGGAGAGGGAGAGAGAGATAGAAACATCAATGATGAGAGAGAATCATTGATTGACTGCCTCCTGCACACCCTCCCCTGGGATCAAGCCTGAAATCTAAGCATATGCCCTGACTGGGAATTGAACCGTGACCTCTTGGTTCATAAGTTGATGCTCAACCATTGAGCCATACCAGTTGGGTTCTATTTCTTTTCTTTTTCTGTGTGGGAGTTTTCTTCACTTTCATCTTTTGGTTTATGAGTTCATTTCTCAGTTGTAACCATCCTGCTACTTACTTACCTGTTGCGGTGATTTTCAACCAGTGTGCCGCAAGAATTTTTAAAACATGCAATACCTGACTATTTAATCAGGGGCACTAACCTCTTTTCCCTTAGATTGTCAGACTAAACATGACAACAGCCAACATGACAATAGCCTTCAGGTGTGAATGCCCTATATTGAACCATAAATATATTGATCATATCACATAATAAGATTGCCTCTAGTTGGTTAATTCTTGGTATCAGAGAGCCTTATATACAATAATAGGCACCTGATTTTTTAAAGAGACACTTTGGAGCAAAAAGGGTAGGTCATTACTATTATTAGTTTTTTAAATCAACAAAAATTATACCATTTTTTTGTCATATTGGCAAACATATATTTTTGGTATGTCGCAGAATTTTAGTAATTAGTTTATGTGTGCCATGAGATGAAAAAGTTTGAAAATTGCCAGTCTATTGTGTACTTTATTTTAAATGGTATAAGTTTATAACTAATTTAAGGAGTGATGATCCTTAAAGATGCAAATCTTACTTCAGTTCGTCACTCACCTGGCTGAAGAGCATTCATTGGTTTCCCATTGGACTTCTGGACTCTTAACTTGACGCTAGAGGCATCTATCAATTATAAATGAATCAGGAGGCTTTGGCTAGAAATAAATGATAACAATTTATTCAAGGGTCTTTGGGTTTGCAAACCAGAAACCTAGAGTGTTCCAAAAAGAAAGGAAAGCTTGAGAATTTTATAGTAAAATGTCCATTCTTGAGAAGAATCAGTTCTACATTCTTAGCCTCTGAATTGATCTTAGATGGTAATCTTCCAGGTGTCTGGTTAATAGATGTCATGTGAGTTGGACATGGAACATTCTTACCTAAGTCCTTCAGGGGCTACAAGGGGGTTTCCTAAAGGATGTATATATTTATTAGTACATATTTATCTCCAGGCATAACTGAGGAGGTTAAAGTTTAAGATCCTAGGCTAGTTAAAGCAGGAGTAGAATTGGTTGCCCCGGCCTACTTGATCTTAGTAATTAGCAGCTTGACTACAGTGACTCCATTTCATCACTCTTGCCTCATAGGAAAAAGGAAAATTTATTGTAACCTTGGCTCCTATCCTCATCCTAGCTCCCCTCCAAAGAGAGTTATTAACTCAAATGCTTAAAGTTGAGAACTGCTG
This sequence comes from Corynorhinus townsendii, assembly GCA_026230045.1. NCBI lineage: Eukaryota > Metazoa > Chordata > Mammalia > Chiroptera > Vespertilionidae > Corynorhinus > Corynorhinus townsendii. Next base: position 145,355,363 of record JAPDVU010000007.1, on the reverse strand, counting down.
ATTTGGCCCCATGGAGAAGTGGGTGGAAGTGCCGTGCCTTAACAAGTCATATGCATCCACTTGTCTTTCTCCATCCAGCTAGACAGGCAAGTTGATTTAGTAAATTAGGCCACATCTTGCTCTGCAAACCTAACCATATTACTCCCCCACTCTCTTTAACTTCCTCCAATGCAACTCCAGACAGAAGTTGGTGAGCTCAAAAACTTTGGATTTGGGCCAGGGGGAAGTAGGAAGCCTTATTCAGCTTAGAGTATATGGTTCATGCTTCAATCCAGCTTTTGTTCAAGATCTGCACTTGTGCAGCTAATAAGTGTGATTGTGATTCCTGTTTGGCTCCTGTTCCTTCCAATGGGAACTTTTTGGGGCTGAGAGGAAGAGCGAAGAAAGGATACACAGGTCAGGTGTCTGACTTTGCAGGATTCCTGACCACAATGTATCAAATGCCAATAGTACCTCTTCAACCTTGATGATCAAGGTTGAACAGCCCCTCTGAGTTGGCTCCTGACTTATCATTGCAGTCTTCTTGCCGTTTGACCTCAGTATTTATATTTGGTGCTCCTGACACACTGGCCCATATTGAGTTAATTGAGTGTCCCCAACATATATATATGATAAAGTTAAGTAGAATAGAAATTGTCACTCCCATTTCCTGGATGTAACTCAGAAACTCAGAGAAGCTAAGTAATTTACCCAAAGCCACACAGATCTGAGTTTGAATCAGGTTGGCCTGATTCCCAGTAGGTCCTCCTCTCCGCAGGGCAAGGCCACTTTCCTTGGCATGGCCCCATGTGCATCCAGAGAGGGAAACTTGGCCTAGTGGAGATTACATGCCCTGGTGCTGACAGCTTGCTTGTCTCGTCCACTTATCTGTCATTCATCTTCCTTACTAGTGGAGATACTGTGGGCATAGTTCTTATTAAATTAAGCATGGGATGAAATCATTTATTTAGACTTTTACCTGCCCATTTCCCCAGGGCAGTTCTTTATTAAGTGATTTCTCACATTTTCCGAATGACTCAGTTACTTTGATGGGTGGTATGCTAGGAGACGACGGAGGGAGGAGAGAGACAGGGAGACGTTGAGAGCTAATAAAGGCTGAGTGGTATTTGGAAAGAACTTGAGATAGGATGTATGGGAATGGAGAATCTAAGGCCTACAAAGAAGGCCCTCTGCTCTCAAAAAGCCAATGGGAGCTTCTCCAAATGCCTTCATTACCAAGTCCCTTTTAAGTGCTGATTTCTGAGCTCTTCCCTTTTAAGTGCTGATTTCCCCCAAGAGAAAAAGCAGCTGTTCTTTGCTGTGGTAGGAGGGCCTAGGGCAGAAGGCAGGTCCTGTGTTCCCAGAGGCCTGGAAAGCAAGTTGGAAAAGTCTAGAAAGGAGAGGGAAGTTGGAGCCAGATTTTATCCAAAGTAGGGTGTTGAGGAAGCTGGACCCCTGGGAGAGAGAAAACCTCCCTAGCGTGGAATTTGAGGCCTAACATAGAACCAAAAATTGACCAAGGTCTCATCACCACTGCTAACAAGGCACTGAGAAACTCCACAGCAAGAGTGAAGCGAATCTGTCAAGAGAAGAGGCAATTGGACTGGGAACCCAAGACTCTGGGCTGGCTATTACTTTGCTCTCTGGACTTGAAGTTCCCATGTGTGTCAAATGGAGGTGTTAATCTGATGGCCCTCTCGGGCTCTCCAAACCCTCCGTAGGATCATCTGTCTGGGCCAAAGCTTCCTGATGATGTTGCTTTCTGAACCATGACCACCAACTTGAGCACCAAGAGTAACCATCACACCACCATGTATGGATCATATAAAGGGTTCAGGAGACTCAGACTCTGCCCTGCACCTCAATGTAGATGAAACATTTTCTTATACACCTCAGAGCTTGCAGCAGGCTGACTGCCCAGATATCAGGGGTAATACCAGCTTCCTGTGTGACCTTGTTCAAGTCACTAATATTTCTGGGCTTCAACTGTAAAATGAGGAACATAATACTGACCCTTCCTACCACCTGGGATTGAGAGATTTGAAATGAATATGACTGAGAAGGAGCTTGGAAGAACATAAAGTTCTCCTGCAGAGCAAAGTGTGATGAACAATACTTACTATGAAGAAGAGAGCCTAATACTTCAAAAGAACATACACTTAATTTTATGAAGAGGTATTTTTCTTGGATTAATTTTTAAATATATAATTTTCTTTGAAGATTCATTCCAGACTAGCTATACAAGGTGTTGTTCAGAAACTGACCCTACTGGGAAGCCTGGGTGCTGCCATGCCACACCCTGAGATTCCCATTAGGGGGTCATCAGGCTTGATGCCATGTATAAGAGATAAGTGTAGGCAACCATAGGCTGGCAAGAGAGCACAAATGCAATTTCTGCCTCCCCCACCCCAAGGTGTGTGCTCCCTTGGGTGCTGAGTGATCCACAATGCACCTAGGTCCATTCCCCATCCTTAAAAATCCTTACTCTAACCCATAACCCTATACAGCCATGGCCTCATTCTTCTATTTCATTTTACTTCAAAACTCCTGAAAGAGTTGTCTAAACTCACTGTCTTCTGTAAAGATGAGTACTTCTCCTCTCCTTATTTTTAAAACTCATTCTAATTAGACTTCTGCCCCCCTCCTTCCACTCTTGAAGAAGCCATCAATGGCCATCATCTTGCAGAATTTATAGTTGATTCTCAGTGCCCATCTTCTATATCACCACAGCTTTTGATACAGTTGATCACTCTCTTCCTTGAGGTGTTTCTTCTTTTAGTGTCCAAGACCATTCTTTCTTGGTTCTCCTTCAACTCATTTCACTGACTGCACCTTCTTGATCTTTCTTTCTCTCTCTCTCTCTCCCCCCATCTTTTTTCTCATTATCTACTTTATTTTCTCTATCTTTGAATGTTGGGGGACCCCAGGGCTCAATCTCCAACTCTTTTCTTCACCATCCATACTTACTCTCTAGTTGAATTCAGCCAGTTCCATATTCAACTATGAATATTCTGAGAATCCCAAATGTATTCTTCAGGCCAGAACTTCCCCTAAATACCATTCATATATTCAATTCCCATTCAGATTGTGCACTTGGATATCAAACTAAATATGTTCAAAACCAAACTGCTGACATCCCCTATCCCTGCCTCCCCAGTATTCCCTATCTTAGCAACTTTGTTCTTCCAATTACTCAAACTAAAATCCTTATGTTGATCCTTGATTCTTCTCTCTCTCTCTTATTCTCTTAACTGTAATCCATCATCAACTCTTGTTGCCCTACCCAATTACCTTGTACATCACCCTGGCCCACCCTCATCTCACCTAGAGATCTTCAATAGCCCCTTCACTGCTCTCCTTGCTCCATCCCTATCCCCATCCTTCACTCACAGCAGCCAGAGTGATGCTTTTATAACACAAAGATAGATAATGTTATGCATATCTCAAAACCCATAGGATATACAACAGGAAGAGTGAGCCCTATTGTAAAATATGAAGTTTAGTTAATAATTATGCCTCAGACTTGGTTCCTCGATTGTAACAAATATGCTGCACTAATATAAGATGTAAATAATAGAGGGAACTTGAGAAAGGTGTATGTAGAATCTCTCTGTATTTTACAATAAATTTTTCTTGAAACTAAAACTGCTCTAAAAAATAGTCTATTAAGGAAAATATCCTCTAGGAAGATGACGGCGTAGGTAAACACCTAAACTGCTGCCTCCTACAACAATTTAAACTGCAACTAAAAGACAAAACGTCTATCACCCAGAACCACGGGAAAGCTGGCTGAGTGGAAGTTCTACAACTAGAAGGAAAGAGAAAAGAGCATTGAGACGTGCATGAGCGCTGAAAAGCTGAGGTACGGAGGTGCGTGATCTGGGCTGGCTGCGGGCGACTGGGTGCGTTGCTTTTTTCAACCCGAACGGAGACAAGCCCCCGATTACTCTGAAATCCAGTCTCTGGGGAGACGCGGGGGACCCAAACTCCTACAGGGAGAAGCTGGACTGTCTGCCAGAGAGGGTGGCTTGCTTGCAGAGCTGCGCTCAGAAATAATTGTTTACTGCACTGGGGCATGGGACTCGCGGATGCCATTGGAGACTCAGACCCGGCTAACTAGCAGCCATTGCTGTTTGCCATGCCCTAACCTAGTGACACCCTGAGGCCCCGCCCTACAAACCCACCCAAGCTCCAAGCAGCTCAATTAGCATAAGAAAGGCCTGCCCTATCGCAGCTTAACCTAACAAACTTGCAGCCCGCGTCAGACTGCTCCAAAACCTCCAAACCCCAAGCAAAGAGGAGAAAACTGCAGCTCTCACTGTAGCTCCTGCTGAGTGGCCTCAGACAGTAGCTGACCTGCACCCCATTGGAGATCCAGAAGCCAGTGTACCTAGTGGTCAGTGTGAGACACCAGATTTCAACTCCTCACATCCATAAGTGACACATTCAAGAGGCAGACTCAGTGAGCACCAAAGCCCCACTGAAACAAGTCCTGCCCCATAAGCGTGTCTTCAGCGCAGCAGTTCTTCCATTATAGACACAGTGAGTGCTCACAGCTAATTGGCCTGGAGGTCAATTCCTCCCAGTGTACCAACAGCAATCAAGGCTTAACTGCACCAAGACTTTGCACTCAGCCCACAAAGGGGTGTACCAAGAGCGTCCACATCAGGAGGTTGGGGAGGCTGAGCTACTTCCCCCTATAGGTCACCCACCACACAAAGCCACTCCATCAACACAGGGAAGCAGCCAAAATGCAGAAACAAAGAAACACGTCACGAATGAAAGAAACGGAGGAAAGCAAACTACTGGATGACATAGAGTTCAGAACCACATGTATAAGGTTACTCAAGAATCTTCTAAAAACCGCTGAGAAACTTGATAACACTTCTGAGGAGCTTAGTGAGACCTTCAAGGACCTTAATGAGAATGCCAAAAAAAATGAAAAAGGACCAGTCAGAAATAAAGCATACACTGTCTAAAATAAAGAATATACAGAAACTCAACTGTAGATCAACGTACCCCAAGAATCAAACCAAAGATCGGAAATATGTGGAAACAAAAAAACATCCAACCAGAAAAACAAAAAGAAAAAAGAATCCAAAAATATGAAGATAGTGTAAGGAGCCTCTGGGACAACTTCAAGCGAACCAACATCCGAATTTTTGGGGTGCCAGAAGAAGAGAGAGAACAAAATATTGAAAACCTATTAGAAGAAATAATGACAAAAAACTTTCCCTACCTGGTGAAAGAAATAGACTTACAAGTTCAGGAAGTGCACAGAACCCCATACAAGAGGAATCCAAAGAGGACCACACCAAGACACATCATCATTAAAATGCCAAGGGCAAAAGACAAAGAGAGAATATTAAAAGCAGCAAGAGAAAAACAGTTAATTACCTACAAGGGAGTACCCATACGACTGTCAGCTGATTTCTCAACAGAAACTATGCAGGCCAGAAGAGAGTGGCAAGAAATATTCAAAGTGATGAACAGCAAGAACCTACAACCAAGATTACTCTACCCAGCAAAGCTATCATTCAGAGTTGAAGGTCAGATAAAGAGCTTCACAGACAAGAAAAAGCTAAAGGAGTTCATCACCACCAAACCAGGATTACACGAAATGCTGAAGGGTATCCTTTAAGAAGAGGAAGAAGAAGAAAAAGGTAAAGACAAAAATTATGAACAACAAAATGACATCAAACACATACCTACCAACAAGTGAATCGAAAAATCAAGTGAATGAAAAATCTGAAGAACAGAATGGACTGGTGAATATAATAGAATCAGGGACATAGAAAGAGAGTGGACTGAAGATTCTCAGGGGAAGCAGGTGTGAGGGGTGCGGGAAGAGATTGGACAAAAATCTTACTCCTTTGGATGAAGACAGTGGCGGGGGGTAAGGGCATGGGTTGGGGTGGGGAATCAGGTGGAGGGGAGCAATGGGGAAAAATAAAAGTGGAACACCTGTAATAATCTGAACAATAAAGATTTATTAAAAAAAATAGTCTATTAATTTGGGAATAAAGTAAATCACATCACATCTCTGTTCTAAATCCTCCTAGGGGCCTCCACCTCACTTTGGGAGGAGTGGCAAAGCCTTTACAATGGCCCACAAGACAACCTGTGGTGGGATCTCCAACCTCATCTCTCAGCCTCTCCTTCCCCTGGCCATATTCCAGCCAGTGGTCTCGTTGCTCTCGCTCCAATACAGACAGACAGCAAGCACACTATTCTGCCTTCCCCATTGCTGGAAAGCTCCTCCCCAGCTGTCTCCTTGGTTCACTTCCTAGCTGTCTTCAGATCTCACCTTGATGTTCACCCTGTTGAAGAAGTCCTCCCTTACTGCTCTATGAAACACAACACCTACTCTCCCCCTCTCTTCCTTTATGATGCGCTATTCTTCTCTGACATTTGACATATACGTGTGTGTAATTTTTTTTTTTGTTTTTCTCCGCTAAAATGGAAATACCATGATTCCAGGGACTTTGTGTATTTTGCCTAATGCTATATCTTTGGTGCCTAGAAAAGAGCCTGGTTCATAATAAGTGTTTAATAAATTTTGTTGAATTAATGGATTAGAAAATGATTAGAACCATTTATATTCTTTCCTGCGAGTCTGCTCTGGAAAGGCTCAGAAAATCAGTACAGTCAGAGGACAGAGAGTATTCCAGTCACAGGAATGATGGATGTGACAGAAAAAGCTTCAGCATCTGTTGCTGAGGGGCTGGCCAAATAACAATGTCACTACAGCTGTGTTGTATTCTAAACAATCCAATATTTCCCAACTGGTGATTCAGGCTCCCTGAGACTTGACTGTTTAGTACATTTGAGGTTGTTTCTCATTAGTTTTTTTTTTTAACCTAAGCATGCCTCCTCTATTTGTAAACAGAAGGACCTAACTCATATAGGGAGGTATAGAACCACCCTCATGCCAAGTCTGGAAATTTAGTATTATGTTTAAAATTATTTACCTGCTTGTTTAAAATTACTGACCTGCTCAATTTGTATTAGGTTTCAGAGAATCCAAAACAAAAGATGATAATATTGTCTCAAAATGTTTGATGTTATAGATAACATCTCTTGAAATAAATTTTGCTTTACATCTCTGATTATTTGCTTTGGCTGTCTTCCTAACAGTAGAATAATTGTGTTATGCACAAGTGTAAGATAAGGTTTTCTTTTTTTTTCCATCCTAAATTATTTCTTAAAAGAGAGGGAATCACTCATTGTCAAGTGCTTATGGATGTTTTTATTAGCAGCACTCTTTTAAAATTTATAGTTAACATGAAATATTTAGTTTTAGGTATACAACATAGTGATTTGACACTTCTATACCTTACAATGTGATCACCACAGTAAGTCTAGTATCTGTATTTGTCACCATATAAAGTTATTACAATATTATTAACATATTAATATTCTCTGTGCTGTGCACTCCATCCTCATGGCTTACTTATTTTATAACCTTCTTCACCCACCCCCTCACTTCCCTTCCCCTTCTCTGTATCTATGAGTCTGTCTCTATTTTGTTTTATTTGTTTTTCCATTTGCTCTGCTTTTTTAGATTCCACATATAAGTGAAATCATATGGTATTTGTCTTTCTCTGACTTATGTCACTTAGCATAATATCCTCTATGTCCATCCAGAGCAACACTCTTTAAATTGCTTTACTTTATTTTATTTATTTTCCTTTTTATTTATTTGATATTTTTTTCTTGATTTCAGAGAGGAAGGGAGAGAGAGAAGGAGGTAGAAACATCAATGATGAAAGAGAATCATTGATCAGCTGCCTCCTACACATCCCACCCTGGGGATCAAGCCCACAACTGGGAATATGCCCGACTAGGAATCAACCGTGACCTCCTGGATCATAGGTAGATGCTCAAACACTGAGCCATGCCAGCCGGGCTAAATTGCTTTATTTTAAATAGCAAAGAGCTGTAGGAAGAAGATACATAAATTCAGGGTTTCTCAACCCTGGCAGGAATCTTAGGGGTAGTTAAGAAAAACTGATAATTGGGTCCTACCTGAAACCAAGCATGTCAGAATTTTGGGGTGATTGTGCTGGACATTGGTCTTTTATAAAACTTCTTGACTGTTTTTGTATGCAGTTAAGACTGAGCGTCCCTGCCCCTAAAATGACCTCAATTCTTGCTAATGTATATTTATAAAAGTCACTGCTTAGAGCCAGTATCCAAAGAGCTAAAGAAATTTCACTTGGATTTTGTCATTTTTCTGGGGAGTGTGACTTCCTTCTCTTCTTATCAACCCATTCTCAGGAAACTAGCAAGCTTAGTCACACTGAGGTGTCAATGACTGATAATAGCCATGTGTTAGTTAGCCTTTTGACAGGACATCCCTTGCCCTAAATATGAGGAGCCCTGCTTCCAAGCTCCTTTCTCTCCTGTCCCTCTGGCTGCCTCCCCTAAGGCCCATTTGGATTCTTGAGAAATTCTCTAGGGCTTCCAATCATCAAAATAAGGCATTCCAGGGCCATAACCAGCTCTGAGCCTGTGAGCAGCGCAGTGTCCCTTTAATTTGCTGCTGGAATTGGGCAGCATCTGAGATCAGGACCTTTTGAAATATTTATCTGCTTGTTATTTATCTGGGCAGGCTGCAGAGGAGAGGAGAGGTCCTGGGAACTATGCCCAGAGCCAGAGAGAGCACAGGGAAAACTTTGCTAAATTTGTTTTAGTAACTTTTACTGTACTTCTTTTTATTATAAAAGTAACAAATCCAGAGAAAACTTGGAATATGCAGAAAACTATAGAGAAGAAAACACATCATCCATAATCCCACAAGCCAGAGATAGCCACTGTTAAAAGTCTGGCATATTTCCATATAGCCCTCATTTAAGCACACACACAGGCACTATACATAATTATATATAGAGTTGCATCCTGTTCTTTTTCCTTTAACATTATATCATGAGCACATTTCTATGTCATTGAAAGTTCCTTTAAAACATAATTTGGAATGGCTCCATAACATTCCCTCATTGGCTATCTTACAATTTATTGAACTAATTTCCTATTCTTGGATATTTAGGTTATTTCCGAGTTTTCATTTTAATGAAGAATAATGAGGCTAGCATCCGTCTGCAGCTCTGCTTGCATTTCTGGCTTTTAGTTTATTCTTTGACCAGAAATGCAACACACTATAGAGAAAAGCACATTTTTTCTTGTACATATTTTTAATTATTGAAGCAAAATTTGCATAACATAAAATTTACCATTTAACCCTTTTAAAGTATGCAATTCAGTGTCTTTTAGTACATGTACAATGTTGTGTAACCATTACCACTAATTCCAGAACATTTGCATCACCCCATTCCCCTCTACCCCAATCCCTACAGCCACTAATCTGCTTTCTGCCTTTATGGACTATAGTACACTATTCTTTTACTCAGGAATATCGTTATTCAAACCCTGATTCACCTACTGGCGAGGCTTGTGACTATAGGGATGTTATTGAGCCTTGTTCAGCCTCAGAATTCTCATATGTCAAAACTGAGTTCTTGGCAACATAAATGGGATACAATATGGGGAAACTCATAGTAGATGCTCAATAATTTTAAAAATAAAAATATTACAGTTAAAATGGACTTTTGGAAAGAATATAGTAACAATCTATTCTACAGATGAGGAAACTGAGGCCTAGTGGGTAAAAGTAGCTGTTGTCTTCCCAGTGTAGCTGCACTAGAGCTTATGTCTACACTAGTTTGCATGCATGTTTTGGACTGACAGTGCTCTGCTTTTTGTGGAAAATACAGTCTACACTTTTGATGGTTACAGAGAGCTCTCATGCCTGGAGGCCAGCAGCTTTCAGGCGCCCCCAGGGATTCCAATGCACCTGGCCTCAGATTAGTGTTGGGGAACCCAGGCATCTGGTTACCACTGTACCATTGTCTCTTTTGTGTTCCCCAAACATCTGCAAAGGGGCTAAATATACCAAAGATGACAGTCAAAATATCACTCCCCAGATGACTTGTTAGTTACAAAGGGAAAAAGGTCATTTACAATGGAGAAACCAGTAGAAACCGCCTTAACTACATGATCAAACTTGGCATCACCAATAAGAGGACAAACTAATGTCATGTGCCTCCTGACGTGATGCGCTGAGAAGGACACAGAGTTGTCCATGTGGTGTTTTTGCCAACAATGTCTGACCTTCTGCTCATGAGGATACATAACCAGACACATCCAGAGACATTTTTGTAACGACTGGCCTGGGCTCTTCTAAGTTGTCAATGCCATAAAGGACACAGGAGGACCTGTTAAAGATGAAAGGGCACTAAAGACGTGTGTGAGTCTGGATTAGATGATGAATTTTAAAAAGAAAGAGTCACAAAGGAAATTATTGTGACAACTGGGGAAGTTTGAATACGAACCATATATTAATATGATATCATGTTTAGTTTCTTAAATGTAGGGGTCATATTCTGGTTATGGAGGAATATATCCTGTTCATAGGAGATACATGCTGAAGTATTTAGGAATGAAGGATGATATGTTTGCAACTTACTCTCAAACATTTAGCCAAAAAGAGTTTGTGTAGAAAGAGAGAGAAACAAAGCAAATGTGGTAAAATGCTAACAATAAATGGGTGTAAGTGACTGGATATTTATGTTACTCCTCTTTCAACTTCCCTGAATTTGAAATTTTCCAACATAATAAACTTAGGGCAAAAAATTAAAAGTAATTGATTCTAGCCCACAGAAACATACTATATGAAGTTTATAGTGTTTAAAAATTTTTGAGCCAGTGTTTAAATATTGAGGAATTTTATTTAAAAATCTAATTTCCAGTTTCTTTTAGAAAACTATCAAATCTGTTCACACTACACCCACATTGTCAACAGGACAGAAATTAGTGCTGTTGAGGGGTCTCTTTCTGATTTAAAGGATCCCCCACTCCGAGGATGCATGCTAGGGCTCTTACACTCACTGGCATTGACTAGGAAAACCTTGGTTATGGAGAATTTGCACATCAAGCTCTATATGGGGAAGGAAAAGGTTCTGGATCAGAAACCTACAGAGTGGGTTGAGTTGCCAACATTGTCAATCAAACCAGGAGGCCCGTCACAGGGTGACTATGGCACTCCTCCCAGACAGATGGCTCACTGAGGATGGGGCTGAGCTACCTCCTTCAGACTTGGGGGACCCCCCCGCCCCGCCCTACCAGGGCCTTGTCCTCACCAAATGAGGAACTTCCATGAGGGCAGAGACCCTAGGCTTCTATCTTTATGTTGTTTCTAGAGAAAGATGTTTGCTAGGGCACAGAGCCTTGAGAACAGGCACACAACTAACATTTTAGGAATCTCAACCACATCAGCATCCATAATGACCACTCCTAACAAAATATTTTGCTTGGAAGCCTGTAGGCTATTGGTGGCCAACCCATCACCATAATGCCCATCAAACTGGCCAACCAATCACAGATCAAAGCAGGCTGGGGCAAGGGCAACACCTCTTATCCTCCAGAAGATTATGACACTAATTGGCTAAAATGAATCTAATTAGGAGACACATATACATGCCTCACATGACATCATCATAATAGGCTAATGTCCTTGACACTGGGGGAAGAGAAAGAAAACCTCAATTCTGATTTCAGCTTTACCTCTGACTTACTCTGCAACATGTGTGAGATACTTAGCCCATCTGAGACCTTATTTATTTCATTAATCAATTGGAGATAATTGTTCCTGCCTCATCTATTTCACAGGGATGTGGTGATGAGAGAATAATACATAGGAAGGTTTTGAAAAATACTTTAAAATACTAAATGCTATTTATTTACTATTTGGGGAATATATAGGGCAAGGCAAAAGTAGGTTTACAGCTATGCATATAGAAAATAATTAATAAATAATAATATAAGAATAAACTCTGTTTCATGTACTCACAACTATAAACCTACTTTTGCCCCACTCTGTATTGTAAATTTTTTTCTCCTAGAGGTATCTTCCCAACTTCAAGATTACCTAGTCTGTTTTGTTTGTTTGTTTTTGCCATTATCACTCCTTACTCCCTCACTTCATCCTGGAATTCCTAAAGCTTTCAGGGATAACATTCCTTGAAGATTATAGCCCAAACATAGACAGATGAGGTATGGACACTTGAACTTCAGGATTTCTGCAGGAGTAGGAAAGGGCCTTACCTGTCTCTCTAGCCCACGACTCAGCCCTGGACCTGGCACCAAGTAGGAGGATAGTATGTATTTGTTGATTGAATGAGTGAGTGATTCAGGGATGTGGGTGGGTCCAGCCTAAGTTGGGAAGGAAGGAGGCAGGCCAGGAACCCGCAGTCAAGTTCTGTGCAGCAGAATGTTGCATAAGGTAGAGAAGAAGGGTCGGGATTTGGAGCTACAGGAGAGCAAGGCCTTCCATTTTGTTGTGTTGGGAGTCTCTGGTTTGGGCAAATCCCTCTGTCACATTGGGTGCCCTGGGAGCCAGTTGGGCAGTGTAGAATGGGTTAGTAATGAATGATCTGCAGTCAGGCATGGCTGAGAAACCCTGCACTCATCTGCAGGCCTAACAGGAGGGGCCTCCAAAGCCACTGCTCTTGGATTCACTGGGTGAACAGGCATAAAAGTCCCCAAACCATCAAGGCACTTCAGTCACAAGAAAAGAAGTGAGAAACTTATGAGAAAATTAAGCAGTCAGTGTGGGACGGGGGAAGCACCAGGCGCTCAAGATTCTGGAAGGCATGCTTAGCCTGGCCCTGGGGCCATGGCGGTTTCCTGGAACAGAGGAGAAGGGGATAAGAGCATTAGATAGGGGTTGCTTGAAATCAGCTTTTTAAAGAGCCATACTTTTGGCATGTGTGTAAGCACACACTTGTGATAAGAACAGCTTTACTTTTAAGTTGTTATTTCTAAATCCTGATCTTAAAAGCTTCAAAATAAGCGAAGAGCTGGGAAGGAAGATAGAGTAGAAAAATGCAAGCTGTGTAGGCATGCATGCAGAATTACAAAATCAGCCATTTTCTCCTCTGGTAATCATAGTTCCCCTCCTCTATCTCATTCCCTCTGATATGATCATGTCTCTTAGGCAACCCCATAGTGCCTGTCACCTGTGATATGAAGCCCTTTCTTTTAGTAGTAATTATTCCCTTTATTTAACATGTGTTTGTTTAAGGAGGACCTGCTGTGTGCCAGGCACTGTTCTAGGGGCTGGGATACATCCTGAACAAAACAGATAAAACCGATGCCTCATAGGGCATATATTCCAGTGGGAAGAGACAGATACATAAAGAAATAAAACATTGTATTTAATACCATACATCAGAGGCTGGTAGATACTATGGAAAACACGAAGTAGGAAAGGGGTCTAGGTAATGTGCATGTGTGGAAGGAGTTGGGGGGCAGACTGGAGCTTCGCCCTAAGGATAAATTTGAGAAAGCCTCAAGGAAGTTGAGGAGTGAGCCAAGTGTTGATCTGGAGAAAGCGTGCTACAGGCAAGGGCAATTACAAGTGCAAAGCCACTGAAGTAAGAGAGTGCCAGCAGGAACAGTGGGGGCCAGGGCGGCTGTAGTAGAGTGGAGTGGGTGGGGTGGGAACATTAGTGGGAGATGAGGTCAGAGAGGCCACAAGGAACCACATCACACAGGACCCCAGAGGCTATTGTAAGAACACTGCTTTTATTTTTTTAGTGTGGCCGTGACATGACCTGACTCCATTGTAAGAGGTCCACTTGGGTTGAGAAGCAATTGTAGGGGACAAGAGGAGAGATGACAGCAATTTGGACCAAAGTGATTGTGTTGCAGCTGGTGAGACATGGTCAGCTTCTGGATATGTTCTAAAGCAAAGCCTGGAAGTCTTGCTGATGAATTGAGCATGGATATAAAAGAAAGAATGAAGTTGAGGATGACTCCAAGGCTTTAGGACTGAGCAACCAGAAGGATAGGGTCACTAAGTGAAGGCAAGACAAGAAGGGCTGATGGGGCTAGGGAAGATCAGGAGTGTGGCTTTAGGCATTTCAAGTTTGAGATGTTTGTTAGACATCTAAGTAGAGATATCAGGTAGGCAGTAGGCTATGAGAGTGCAATTTGGGGAAGTGGTCCAGGACAAAGACATAAATTTGAGAGTCATCAAATTTATATTATTTGTGTTTGAGTAAAGCCATCAGGACAAAAACTATATCTTAATTATCTTTGAACCCCACCTAACCTAGGAGTGGCTTGCCTACCCATTGTAGAGACCCAGTAAATATTTATATAATAGATGGATACATCTGTCTGTAAAAATAAAGCCAGGATTAATTGAGTTGTGGAAACAATGGCACCCCACCCCCTTTCCATCATGTATAGATAACAGCAAAAGACTAAGATCTAGAATGAGCTGATCTAGACATGAGTCTTAGTTCTGCTGCTATAACTGGGTAATCTTGACCAAGTCATCTAACCTTCCCAGGCCAGTTTTCCTCATTTGTAAAGTGGGAGAAATCTCAATGGCTACCTCAAAGGGCAGTTATGAAGGTTAGTGGAGGTCATGAGTATGAAATGTACAAGATGGAAGGTAGTTGTGAGAATCAGGCAGGGATTGGTAAAGTCAAGATTCTGTATCACAGGTTATTGATATCTTCTTGTTCACCTGCAGGACTTTGAGTAGGTGCCCCCAAGCTGGGTTCAGAACGCAGTGGCCAGATATCCCTTCCTGCTATAGAGTCAGTTTAACACCATCACTCCCTCACTGCACACCCACTGCCTGTCCAGTCACTTTTCTGTACTACCTAAACCTAGGCTGAGCTGTCCCTCCTCCCCTCCTATAGCAATGGCCTCCAAAGTGCCAATAGTTTATCTACTACTAGAGTAAATCTAGAAAATACTGAGCACTTACTCATATTTATTTTTTTATCTTTTTTAAAATTTCTTTATTGATTAAGGTGTTGCATATGTGTCCTTCTTCTCCCATTACCCTCCCATCCCCCCCACTCATGCCCTCACCCCCCTGTTGTCTGTGTCCATTGGTTAGGCCCATATGCAAAGATTCTCAACATCAGTCATTAGGGATAAGCAAATGAAAGTAATAATGAGATACCACTACACACACATTAGAATTAAAACTAAACAAAAAGCATAGCTACCCATAATCTTGATAATGCCAAGTGCTGGTGAGAATTTGGAGCAATTGGAATTTTCATATGTTTCTGGCGGGAATGCAAATGACACAGCCACTTTGGAAAAACAGTTTGGCAGTCCATTATAACATTAAACATACACCTAACATACATGATCCAGCAGTCCTACTCCTAGCTACTTACTCAAGAGATATAAAAACTTACGTTCACACAAAACCTGTGTGTGAACACCTATAGTCCCTGCACCAGTATTCATAAGTGTCCCAAACTAGAAGCAACCCAGATGTCCTTCAATTAGCAAATGAAAACCAAACTATGGTATGCTAGAGGCCCAGTGCACAAAAGTTGTGCACAGGTATGGTCCCTAGTGGCTGCCAGCCACCGACTGGGGCCTTCCTTCATTCCATGCCACCCCCTGGTGGTCAGGGCATGTCATAGCGAGTGAGCGAACTCCTGGTCAAACTCCCAGTTGGTTGAACTCCTGTGGGGACCCTTTGCATATTAGGCTTTTATATATATAGATCTATAAAATGGATGGAACACTACTCAGCCATAAAAAGGAAAAATGTATTGATTCAAACAACATGGATGACTCTTAAATGTATTTTATAAGTGAAAGAAGCCAGAGCCAAGAGGCTTTATATTGTATGATTCTGTTTCCATAACATTCTGGAAAAGGCAAATGATAGGGACAGAGAACAGATCAGTGGTTGCCAGAGGCTGGGAGGAGTTGATGGCCAAGACAGCAGGAGGGAATTTGGAGGTGGCAGGATTGTTCTGTATCATATGCATGTGGAGGTCAATACACTGCTCTATGCATTTTCCAAAACCCATGGGATTCACTATAGAAGGTGAATTTTACAGTATATAAATTAAGATAAAGAAACAACAACAACCAGGAAGTGGGGTGAACTTAGAATAGAATATGAATTGTAACAAATGAACTTACCTGCATTACACATGAATAACATCACCAAACTGAAGGGGGTAGGGAAGAAAAGACAAAATGCTTTTGGAAAACAGCATTTTGATGGCTATTGGTGAAAACATGAACTGTACACAACTAAGGTGAATACTCAATTTCTTTCTCACAGGGGTAAGCATTAGCCATTCTGAAAATGGATATATGTGGATTGAACAAATAAGTAAATATATATAAGGAGAGCTAGATTTCTCACTGTCAGAGAAAGAAGTTACAAATAAGAGAAGGGGGGGGGGGCCAGAATTAACTCTGTGGTGTTGGTTTGGATTCACAGGTACCAGCATGAACTCTATTGGTTTTTGTGGTAAATACACATAACATACCACTTATCACTGAACCATTTTTAAGTGTAAAATTCAGTGTCATTAAGTACATTCATAATGTTGTGCAACCATAATCACTATCCACTTCCAGAACTTTTTTTTCATCTCAAACAGAAACCCTGTGACCATGAAATAATAATTCCCCATTTCCCCATCCTTCCAGACCCTACTAACCTCTATTCTACTTCCTGTCTCTTTGGATAATCCTGTTCTAGGTGCCTCATGTAAATGGAATTATACAATATTTGTCCTTCTGTGTCTGGTTTATTTCACTGAGCATAATGCTTTCCATGCTGCCGCATGTGTCAGAATTTCATTTCTTTTTAAAGCCAAATAATAATCCATTGTGTGTATATACCACATTTTGTTTATGCATTCAGAAAGACGGTTATGGAAATATAGAAATGCATATAGCCACATATTGGTATACATACATGTGTTTCCTCTGCTGAGAGGGCCTAGACGCAATGACCCTCCAGTAGCAATGACCACCCAATCTTGGTTTCTAAATACCTTTGTTCAGTCAAAGGAACCAAGGCTCTTTGGAGAAGTGGTTGATGCCAGGCCTGTGGCAGGGAAAATACGAGATGAGCCTGGAGCATCATGTGGAGCCAGAGAGTAAGGAAGTGCTTTAAAAAGGTCGGGAGCTTGTTAAAAAGGCACAGAAGCCAACCTGAAAGAAGCTCCAATAGCCAAAGTTAGAACAATTTGAGGAATGAAATAAATAATAATAGTAATAATAATCTTAGATCATAACCACATCACTATCCATACATTCATACTGATGTAGAGAAATCATTGAGTAAATAAATAAACAGAAGTGAAAGAATAGCTCCTTCTTTCAGAAGAATCCCAAGTAAATACATTTGAATAAAACTCTTCAAACAAAAGCCCTAATACCATGAAAATAAAACGTTTAAAGTGTTTTTAAAAAGGAGAATTCCAGCTAATAAATGTAGAACGAATGAAGGAAATAGAAAAACTACTGTTAGGCCACCACAGCCGTAATCATTGCAGGCAAAATCCACACAGATGCTGAAACTATGGGCAGAAGTTTGAGAACATGGATATTTGCCTAATCACAAAGTACATCTCCCAAGATGTTCATAAAGGGGAAAAGTGGCCCTGCCGTTGTGTTCAATGGTTAGAGCCTCGGCCCATGAACCAGAGGGTCGCAGGCTTGATTACTGACCTAGAGCATGAACCTAAATTGTAGGTTTAATCCCCAGGCCCAGGAGGTGCACATGTAGGAGGCAACAAATCAGTGTCTCTCTCACATTGATGTTTCTCTCTTTCTGTCCTTCCTCCCTCCCTTCTACTCTCTCTAAAAATCAATGTGGCAAAAAAGGGAAAAAGTGTAGTTTATCAGTGGGGAAGCCCAGCAGTCACCACCTTAACCAAGTCATCAAAGTGGACATCACTAGTAGCAAAATATGTGGGCATCCTGGAGAGTTCATTAGGGTACACTAAGAGGAGCACATTCACTCTGTGGTGTTCTTGCCAAAACTGTAGAACCATAATCTAAACATCAGAAAGCCTCACACAAATCCAAATTGAGGGAAATTCTACAAAATGTCACAGTCACGAAAGGCAAGGCAAGACAGACACTATCATAGATTGGACACAGGCAGCATGACAAGTAAATGATTTGAGATTCTGGACTAGATCCCAGAATAGAAAATGCATGCTAGCCCTGGCTGGTTTGGCTCACTGGATAGAGCGTTGGCCTGGGGACTGGGGAGTCCCAGGTTCGATTCCGGTCAAGGGCATGTATCTTGGTTGCGGGCACATCCCCAGTGGGGGGGAGGGGGTGTAGGAGGCAGCTGATCAATGCTTCTCTCTCATCAATGTTTCTAACTCTCTATCCCTCTCCCTTCCTCTCTGTAAAAAATCAATAAAATATATTTTTTTTAAAAAAGAAAGAAAATGCATGCTAGTGGGAAAACTAGTGACGATCCAAATAAAGTCTGTGGGTCAGTTAATAGTATTTTACCCATGTTACCATTTTAGTTTTGATAGTTGTCCTATGATTATGTAAGATATTCACATTAGTAGAAACTGGGAGAACTACTATGGGAACTATTATTTTTGCAAATTTTCTCTAAGTCTAAAATTTTTTCAAAATAAAAGGTTAAAACAAAGGAAGGGCTAAAAGATTTACTGCCTCTATATGTTTTTAAATACACAATATATTAGTATAGGGATGTATGTATATTAATTTATAAATTAACTAGAGGCCCAATGCATGAAATTTGTGCAAGGGTCTTGCAGCCCTGGCTTTGTCCAGAAGGTCATCCAGAAGGTCGTTCTACTGTCGGCCATCCGGTCTAATTAGCATATTACACTTTTATTATTATAGACTAGAGGCCCAGTGCATGAAATTTGTGCCTGGGGGGAGGGTCCCTCAGCTCAGCCTGCACCCTCTCCAACCTGGGATTCCTGGGATCGGGCCTAAACCTGCAATCGGACATCCCTCTCACAATCTGGGACTGCTGGCTCCTAACCATTTGCCTGCCAGCCAGCCTGATTGCCCTTAACTGCTTCTGCCTGCCAGCCTGATTGCCCCTAACCACTCCCCTGCCAGCCTGATTGATGCCTAACTGCTCCCCTGCTGGCCTGATCACCCCCAACTGCCCTCCCCTGCCGCAACCCACCTCCTCTGCTGGGATCTGCCTCCTCTGCGTGAGGCCCCACCTCTGCTGTGTATGTGGCCATCTTGTGATGGCCACCTTGTGATGATGTGAGGGCATGACGCCACCTAGGCTATTATTAGTGTAGATTATGGGTACATTGGTACTGTATGTGCAAACTTATTTAACTAATGGGAGCTCATAGTTAAAAAGATTTGGCCACCACTGTCCTTCAGCATGAGCAAAAAGTACTGCAGATATCTGGAATGGTCAAACTCATAGAGACAGGAAGTAGATGGTGATTATGAGGGGCTGGGGGAGGAGGGAGTGGGGAGTTAGTGTTTAATGGGTACAGAGTTTCAGTTATGCAGATGGAAGAGGTATGAAGATGGATGGTGGTGATGGTTGCACACATGGATGCACTAATGCTGCGGAACTGTACACTTAAAAATGGTTAAGATGGTAACATTCATGTTATGTGTACGTAACCATACATAATTCAAAACAAGGACTGCAGAGTTTATGATTCGATTCTGCACTATCTTGTTTTTATGTGTTTATTGCAGGATATATTTTTCTTCCCAACCGCGCTGCATGTGATCTGGGTCTAGAACTCTTGTTCTTTGAGACAGAGCTGAGTATTACTTCTTGCCTAATCCACAGATAGGGATTGACAAGAGATGGGAAAGGTTAGAGCACAGAAAGAAAAATTCTGTTGACTTGGGGGAAACTACTAACAAGGCTTCATTGAAGGTTATCTTAATCTCCCAGAGATAAGTCAAGCCTTTCCTCGGATCTCTGAGGCCTGGTTACTGGAGGCTCCAGAGTAACCTGGAGATGCAGGCCACCCTCCATCTTCCTTCTCCACCTTCCTGAGGGGTTGGCTCAGGTGATGTGTATTCCTTGATTCTGTGAGATCTTCCTGTGGGATTTATGCATGAAGCCATCTGTATAGGAAATACTGTGGTAATAAACAACCCTCAAATATCAGTGGTCTAAAACATCAGAAGTGTTATTTCTTACCCATTCTCTGTATCTACCAGGCTGAGTGGGGCTCTTCTGTGTCATGGTCCCTTTGGGGTCCAGGATGATGCTGCGGCCACTATCGGGAACACTGTGGTGACCATGGTGCTGGCTCTTGCAGCCTTTACCTGGAAAGGACGCAGGTGACTTCTGCTCACATTTCCTTACCTAAAACAGGTGTATGGCCCCGCATGACTTCAAACAGTGGGAAAGTATAATCCTGCAGGTAGAGCACTGACTCTTGAGGAACAGTAAATAGAGCCCACTGCCCTGATGCAGCCCCTCCACAATGCTTCTCTCACACAGGAAGAAAGAAATTTGGGGGCTGGGGAGAATTCCATCTCCACCCTTCCCTTCACCCTACACATTCTGCCCCATTGAAAGAACCCTTAAATGCCTCTACCTTCTGCAGGTGAGGCCTCAAAGCCCAAGTAAGGGAATATTTTGGGTTTAGAGGTCTCTCTGTTAGTGCTCTCCACGCCTGTTTATTCTTATTCCATTTCCACACTTCGAGCTGGGTCTGCCCAGATAGCTGTGAAGGTCCCATCCACGTCCTTCTGAGAGCAGACTCATGGTCATTGACAAGGAACACATGCGGGCTGCCCACAGGGACCACTGTGTGACTCACTGGCTTCCCAGAAGCTCATCAGCAGACTGCTTATTGGTGATGCCACAGCCTATTTTCCCCTCTGTCCTTACTGGGAATCAGAGGCTGCAATCCTGGAAGATGAGGAGAAATCTTATCACTTATCTGCATTTTTAAAGGCAATAGCGCACATGTTTTTGTTTTTGTTTTTTTGTTTTGTTTTGTTTTTGCTTCTTTTTTTTTCTTGACTAATCTAATGTAATATGAGCAGCAGAGAAAGATATGGGAGAATGCAGTGAGTGTGTATCTCTGTGTGTGCCTAATTTCTGTGATTTAGTTGTGATCTCACTTTAAACTAACTTATCAGATTACTCATTTTCTCTAAAAATGCATAGTATTCTTAAAATAGTCAGTTCCCATTGTGCATTTAACATACTAAATTGTTCCATAAAAACCTTATTTATACCCAACTTTTGGGGAGCATTGTTCCTTTATAAAGCAAAGTCTTACTGTGCTGGTGTTTCTCAGCAAATTCCTAGAATTACAGACAATATGGGAATGGAGGTTCTTGGATACAACAATTGGAATATTTGTGACTCACCCCAAACTTACTTCCCTTTTGGGATGGGGGATTTCTGGGAGGAAACAAATTCATTCATTTGTCGAACAAATATTTGTTTTGTTTAGTGGCTTCTAAGAGCTGAATACTCTGATAAGTACTGTAGAAGATTCGAGGAAAGATTAGCTCACATTACTCTTTGCTAAGAGTTTACAGTATGACGATTTCATCATATTTCATTTGCATGACATTCTTGAGGCATCTTCCTGCCCTAAGACCAGATGAGGAAACAAAGACCCAGAGAGGTCAGGCCTTTGGCCCCGTTGTACACAGGTAGCCCCTGGCTGGAACCTCCTCAAGTCTAACTTCAGACTTATTCCACCACACAAATCCCTCAGCAGATGAAAGCTGCTGATGCCCCTGGGCCCTTTAAGCAAACTCTCCCCTTTTCTCCTGGCACACCTACCCTCAGAAGCTGTCCTTGGCACAGCTCCCTCCACCAACCCTGTGGCTTCCCAGGACCTAGCCCTGGCCCCAAGGAGAGCAAAGCAATCTGACACACAGAGTGTCCAAGCTCAGGCTTCTCTATTTTCTTAAGTTAATCGTTTGTTATTGTTTGGCATTAGCATCTTGTTAAATTAGGGTGGACTAAAATTGGCCTGTGAGTGTGGTAAGGGTAATGGCTTTGCAGAGCCTGGCATAGGCATGCTCTGGGGACAGAAGCCAGCACCTTGGTTTGCCCAAGTAAGATGGTAGCGATGGCAGTGGATGTAGCCTGGGGCAGTTCATCAGGCTTGGGAGATCTGGTCAGTGACAGTCAGGCGTCTGGAAATGGCTGATCCGTTCTCTAGGGTGAAAGCACTTGTTGCCCCAAAGGGCAGACAATTCTAATACTCACAAGAGGAACCTCATAAAAAACGTCTCTAAGCCTGACCTGCCATTTGGTTTCAAGGCCTTGTATCTTTGCAAAGGGGTTGGGAAGACCACCTGGGCTCCCTGGAGGCTGATCTCACCTTAGGAAGCCAGTGAGAGCAGGTGTTGCTCTGGCCGTGCAGAGAGGTGGGGTGCAGCATTCTAGCTGACTTGGGACTCGTGTGGGATTGTTGTTTCTCTCCCTGAGGAATTATTGCTCTAAACACAAACACTCCTGCAGTTACACTTTGGGATATGTTGTTCTTTTTTTAATCCTCAGACTGAGGATCAAATCCATAATCCAGATATGTGCCCTGACCAGGTATCCAACTGGCAATCATTCGGTGCCCAGGATGATGCTCAACTAACTGAGCCCCAAATGAGCCACTCTGGCCGAGCTACAGTTTGGGATTTTTAAAAGGTGATTTAAGCAGCACAGCCCCCTCCCTCAGGACAGTATGTCATTTATGCTTTATGCTTAGTTATGCTTCCATACATTTCCTCTTGTGGGGCTCCCTTCATCTGCTCAGCTTCATTGGAATGTCCCCCTGCAGATATGTTGCTCCCTCCTCTCATGCTGCATGCATACCTCAATCCCAGACTGCACACTGCGACCTGATCTAGTTGGGAAGGGAGAACTCGGGATCTTGTAGTTCCTGTTGTTCGCCCAGATCCCAGCAAGGTGCCTGTCGCAGTGGATGTTCACGAGGTGCTGCAGAATGGAACCCAAGGCTTCTTCCCTGCCCCCACCAAGAGACTTACTGTCCTCCCTCCACGATTCCTTTCCAACTCCCCCAGCCGATTCCTAACCCAATTCTTACCCCACATCAACCTTCTTCCCTTGGAAATAAATTGTCGGATGGGAGATGGCTTCTTCCACACTCTCATGGTTTCCATGAGGAGGACTTTACTGTGCCCTCCTGGCTGCTTGCTCCACCTGTACCCCCACCCACAGAGGGGAACTGTGTGAATGGAGGGGAGAGCTTGGGGGGCGAGCAGGGCCCACTCAGGCAACAAAAGGTGACATTTTTACCTCTATCTGCTGGTTCTGTATTTCAGAACTTGGGTGGGGGAAACACAGGTGTTATATATTGACTCCTGGCACCCCAACGGGCCCAGAAAGAAACAACAGAGGCATTTTAAAAAGTTGTCTTGTGCCCCAGAGGCATATGGCAAGTTGTGCCCAGGGCCTGGCACCCATGCTACTGAGTAGCTATTTGGCTCTTTAAATTCATTTCCTATTGTTCCCTCTCCCTATGGCCTCCTTCCATTGCTCAGAGAAATTGCTCCTTGACCCTTTTCATGGAGCCAGGCTGAGTCCCAGGAGCGGAGCTGCAGAGTGGCCAGCCCAGGGTCATGATCCAGAGCCAAAATGAGTCATCAGGCAACCCAGACTAAAAATGGTTCCTTTACTGTGCCCACCGTCTACTTGAAGGAAATCTTGGGGTAGGGGAGGAGGTAGAGAGAGTGAGGAGCCAACAGGGAACTGGACTAGACTCTGGGTGAGACAGGAAGGATGCTGAGGTATCTTAGGAAGAAAGTCAGGACCTCCCAGCACCCATTCTTCCATTGTAATTAGCGCCCCCACCCCAGGCAGCTCTCTCCCTGGAGAGCAGTCCTGGCCAACACCTTCCATTCACAGCAAACATTTTCTGTAGCTGAATTGTGTGGCCAACTCCTGAAATGGGGACATATGAAGGGTCATTGAAACAAAATAAAATGTGTATTTTAAGGATTTTTGAGTTAGGCTATACTCTCTATTTTCTGAATTAAATGGAGAAGATTCCTAAGCTTTCCATTGCCCAGAGAAATTGCTCCTTGACCCTTTTCATGGAGCAACAATTGAGTGAATATTCCTGGAAAGAAGTCCTGAAATTTCTGAGCCCAATGTGGGCCCAAAATTAAACAATTCTAAGAGGTCACTCTATACTCAACCAACTCTATAAACCCACTTAGCTGAGCAGGAAGTAAATAGGTCGGGGTAATTTTACAGCTCAGTTAACGCCAAGCTGTAATTTCCATGGCTAGTGGACTGGCCATTTATCAATCTATAAAGAATAGCCCTGTCAAGCAAACCTAACCAATTCTTCTCTGACGTGTCAGAAGTCTTTCAGGATACTTTGGGATTTCAAAGTCCTCTTGGGAACATGGTTCACATTGCACAGATCTGTTCAGTCAGAGAGCAGGCAGCCTGTGGGAGGAGTCAGGACATTTAGCCTAGAGAAAGAAAGACTCAGTCTACAGATAGGGGGAGGGATGCCTTGTGGGTCAGGGGCAGACAAACCTAGTACATCTCAGAGAGCAGAACAGTGTTCAGTGGATGGAGATAGTGAGCTTCCTGCTATTGGGGAAGTTAAAAAGGACACAGCATATGTATCACTCAGAGGGGGTGTTTCTGTCACCCATGAGGGTTGTCTGCCATGACACTTCCTACCTGTTTCTGGACTTAATGTTTGTGTCTCCAAAAATTCCTATATTGAAACCCTCACTTTCAATGTGATGGTATAAGGAGATGAGGCCTTTGGGAGATAATTAAGTTTAGATGAGGTCATGTGGGTGGAGCCCCCATGAAAGGGTCAGTGCCTTTATAACAAGAGGAGGAAGAGATACTAGAGCTTCCTGTCTCCATCATGAAATGAGAAGCTAGCTGGCAACAAGCCATAAAGTTGCCTTCGCCAAGAACTGAATTGGCTGGCACCCTGCTTTTCGACTTCCCAGCTTCCAGAACTATGAGAAATAACTGTTTGTTATTTAAGTCAACCACTCTTTGGTTTTTTGGAATAGCAACTGCAGCTGACTAAAGACACCATCAGAGAGTCATTGATTTTATGGAGGTTTAAGAGGCAGCACCAAGTTTACACCAACCTATGGCCCCTATGAGATGCCCAGAACATTATAAAAACAAAAACAAAACAAAACAAACAAACAAAAAAAGCAAAGAAAGATTTCTCCTTTGTCTGTCATGAAAGCAGAAGAAAATCCTTCTATGGTTTATACTTTCACTGAATTGTGGATAAACAGGAATCTGCAAAATGTTTATGTGTTTTCCTGGGATCTGAAAGGTGCTATTTGGGCGTGTTGAGTTTTATTGCACCTTATGAGCCCATGAGCATCTTCATAAGTTCCCTCTCATTCAGAAATTACAGGGACAGTTATAGACCTGTTACCAGTTGATATGGGTTCCACCCCTCCTGGCACAAACCATCTCAGCCATGAATTTCCTTTCATCCAACTCATCTACCTTCCCACTCATATGACAACTGAGGTCTAGCTCAGAGGCAGAATATAGAACATGCAGGAAACCAAGGTAGTGGGCCTGGACTTTATGTGGGAAAAGCAGGTGGCACCCTGGGTAGTAAGACTAAAGAGACTCTTAGAGGCTGCCTTTGACTCCAAACCCCCACCCTACCCATACTTTGACACCACCACCACCACCACCACCCCGCAACACACACACACAAATCTCTTCTGCCCACAGAACTGTCATGGTGCCTTGGTCTCCCAATTGGTGAAACTGCAGCACCAAGGCCACAAACCAGGATATTCATTAATTCAGAAAACCTCCAGGAGTATCATGGGGGAAAATGAATCCTGCCTCTCTTCCTTATGTATATTTTCTTTTAATCCCAAGACATTTTAAAATTACAGAAAAGTGAAAAGACTATTATAACCAGCATCCACATTTTCACTACTTAAAATTTAAGTTAAGATTTTGTTCACCTTTGCTTCCAATCATTTTATTATGTAAGAAATAACCATTTCAGACTGGCTGAGTGTCCTTATATTCATACCCTAATCCTACATTTCTGTTAGTTTGTATAGCTTTCTATTTGTCTAAAAAAAATAATAAATGCAATGTAATTCTAAAATTCCAAATGGGAACTAGGACCCCATGATATTTTCAGTGCTTGGAGCCCTGTTTAGGGGGTATCTGAGGCCCAGGAGCCAGCTGTTGCATAGTGGAGGGGTGGCCTGGAAGACCCTACATTCTTTCTCCTTCTCTGAGTAGGAGGAGGCCAGGCAAGTAGGAACCACTTCCTAGAAAACCCCACCCAGGCTTCCTTGACTGCAACGTCTTCCTGTGAGCCATTGTGCCCAAGTCCGGCCCAGCACTGAGGGGAGGGTTTCCGGGACGCATGGCCAGGCAGCCTGGCAGGGCAGTCCCGCCTGAGGAAGCACTGGATTCTCCAAGTGGCACGTTCGCCTCTGGCTGTGCCAAGTGCCCTGCTAGGAAACCAAGGTAGTGGTAGAGGGGAGGGAGTATGTGTGGCACCACACTGGGGTCCAAAGCAGGCCTTTACCAGTTTGCTGTGGAGACCCGGTGCACTAACTCCTTGGCCCCTTCCTTCCATTCTTCCTTCCTTCCTTCATTCCTCTAATCATTAGAGCACTTCTTACTGCCAAGCTCTATGTGGGATATTGGAATTGCGAAAACAGTTTTTTCCTTCCTTCCTTCCTTCCTTCCTTCCTTCCTTCCTTCCTTCCTTCCTTCCTTCCTTCCTTCCTTCCTTCCTTCTTCAACAAATGGTTATTGAGCCTCTGTGTGTGCCAGGCACTGTTCTAGGTGCCGTGGCTGCAGGCAGGGAACAAAATACATATGTAAAGATCTCTGCTTCCTGGAGCTTCCATTCCAGCAGAGAGACAATGAATAATAGACGTCATAAACAAGTATGCTATACTGCAGATGGCAAGTGTTATGGAAAGAAAGAGTGGAGTGGGGTAGGGAAATCAATGGGGGGTGGCTATCTGGAGGAAGGGCGCTTACATAGAGGAAACAGACTATGCAAATCCCTGAGTAGGGCAGAAGTGAGTTATAAACAGAGGCACCTGTGTGTGCCTCACCTGGACTCCCAGAGCTCAGTTGGAGGAAAAAAAATCTCCCTGAGGCAGGCCAGCAGTGAGTAGCCACAACTATGCTCCAAAGCTCCCCATGACCTGCGGGATAATTTATACACCTTGCGATGCCCACAGGTATCCTCATTACCTGGACCTTGTTTCTCTCTCCATGCCCATTTCCCACCCCTTTCTTCTTGTACCTGCTACTTGACCCATGACTTGTGGGTTCCCAGGTACATTGTAATGCTTCCGGCCTTGGCACATGGCATTCCCTGGACTGCTATTCACTTACCTTCTACCTGTGTCCACCTGGCAAGCCCTTGCTATTCCTTCAAGATTCTGTTCAACATCACCTCCAACATGAAGCTTTTCCCCCCCACTTTCCCCTGAATGTTCCAGCCCCAGCCTCTGCTTACGCCTGGCTGTATTGCATTTATGTGTTGACTTATCCAAAGCCCAAGGGGGCTGTGGCCCTGTCTCCCTCACCTCTGTATCCCCAGCATCCAGCACCTTCCAGGCACAGAGCATGTGTTCAGTAAAGGCAAGACTACTGAGTTCTCAATGCGTGGCTACTTTGGTCCCTGAAAGGGGGGACCAAAGTCAAGCCATCTCTTGCCTCCCCTTGGCTATTTAACAGGCTGCATTCACAGCTGTAAACTCCCAGGACACGGATTTCCTGTGGGTGAGGGACTGGCACGAAGCAAGGCCTTCATTTTAACCACAGAAAATGGCTGGCTTAAGGGGCATTGTTGTCAGAGAGAATAGGAGAGGCTGCCCTTTTCCCTGGCTCCACCCTTGCCCTGAGTGCTAGTGTGTGGCTGGCCACACAACTCCTGGAAACCCTGGTAAGAAAAGTGCTTCCTCTCCCTTTCCCGGGGACTCCGTGCACTCCTGGGCAGTGGCATGTACATAGAGGGCAGTGAGTTGGCTGGCCAGCCGCTACTCAGCCCCCAAGGCCTGCCCACTCTCCCCTTAAAAGTCCCTGTCCTTTATTTCCCATTCCCATTTCCACAGTCCTAATCCACGTCCCTGTTTTCCCACTTGAATGGATGGTCTAGATCAGTGGTCGGCAAACTCATTAGTCAACAGAGCCAAATATCAACAGTACAACGACTGAAATTTCTTTTGAGAGCTGAAAACCGACTTCTGCGCATGGGCCACGAAGTTTCAATCGCACTATACGTGCGTACCCGCATGTGGTATTTTGTGGAAGAGCCACACTGAAGGGGCCAAAGAGCCACATGTGGCTCTCGAGCTGCAATTTGCCGACCACTGGTCTAGATTGTCTCACTGCCTTGTTTCTATCCCCTAACAATTCCTACCCTCTCCTGCCAATGTTAGAATCATCTTCAGAAACTTCTGTCCTGGGTTCATTCAATTATATCCTGCTTTCCCTGCCTTCTTTGCCTGGGTATTCTGCCAGTTCTAGACTTAGGGGTAGAAAGAGAAAAAGGAACCACCCATTTACAAGGAAGCTCACCTCTCGCTCCTTTACTCCATGCAAACTTTACCTCCCTAAATGTCATCCCTGAGAAGAAACCCTGTGCATGGGCTGTCTGAGCAGAGGAAAGCAGGTATCATGCTGTTCCTTTGTCCCTGGTCAGCAAGGCTGCCCGGAGCTCCTGCCAGCACCTTGCCAGGAAGGAAGAGCTGTGGGAAGGAGCTAACAGACCCACTGGGAAGACAAATGTTCCTCAATGAAAGGAGAGTGAGACAGTGCCAAATGTGCAAAGGGTTCAGAATGGGAAAGATGGGTGTGGGGGTAAAGGGAAAGGGAGGGATGATCTTGCATTTATTGAACATCTGTTGTGAGTCAGTCACTGTGCTGGTCACACTTACATCTGTTAACCTACTTTAATCTTCCCAATGATCTTGGGAGATAATGATCATTAGCTGTATTCCCAACACGGACGTTTATTTCCTCTCACACCCTTTCTCCATTATTGTTTTTCCTTTTCTAGTCATACAGTAATTAGTGTTCATTATAGACATGTTATAAGAAAATAATATAAAAGTGCAAGGAAGAAAAGAAATATCATCTATAAAGTCACAACAAAGATATGACAATTATTAGCACTCACATTGTATATTCCAGTTTTTTATTCATTTTAAACATATGTAATATCACATTGTATATACAGCTGTCTATTCACATTTTAAAAATGGATCTTTATGAAAAAAATATTTTCATGTCATTAATAATTCTAAAAAAGCATAGGTAGTGTCTTCACAGTGCTCCATTATGTGGACATACAACTAGTTTCTTATCTTTTCCCCAATTGCTCAGCATCAGTTTTTCTATCTTTTGAAATTATAAATAATGGTTCAATAACACCTTTGTACCAACATCTTTCTTTAAATGTCTGATATTTTTAAGGATAGTTTAAAATACAGTGAGTTACTGGGTCAAAAAGTATAATTGTGATTTTAAATAGCAGGTTTGTTTTTTTTTCTGGCCTTAAATGTAACAGTTGTTTATTGTGAAAAGTGACAGTTTTTTATTTAAAAAAAAGAAAATATCACCTATAACCTTTCAAATTACTATTTTTAACATTTTGAGGTGTTTATTTCTCAGTCTTTTTTTCCAATGGTATACATATATAAATGTAAGTAAATATAGCTACATAAAATAGGTATTACACAACATATACATATATCCTGTTTATCAGCAAGCATTGTATTATAATCATTATGTTATTAATTCTCTTTGAAAATATTATTTTTAATAGTTGTGCAATTCTACTTTTAGAATGTAGCCTATAAATTTAAGTATCCTTTTACTCATAACCATTTGGATTTTTGTTTCCAAATTTTTCTATTAATAACTCTGTTATGAATATCTCAACACCTGTGAATATTAATCTTTGACATCCCCTCTAATTATATCCTTAAAATATATTCCTAGAGGATGAATTACTAGGTCAAAGAGTATAGGCCTTATCAAAGCATAGGTACATATGCCAAATTGTATTCTGGCTTCAGACCACACTAAAGCACCATCCAATTATCTCTGCAAATGACACACCCAATGGGTGGGTTCATCAGGCACCAGAGCCCTGCTACATCCCACTTTATGCGGTCAGCCCCCACAAAACAGCTTGTCCACTACAGTCATGGCTAATCCCCACAGCCAGTCAGCCTGAAGTTCAGTTCTACCCATTAACATGACACCAGCCATCAAGGTTCAACTACAACAGGAGGGCATACATAACTCACACAAGGGACACCTCTAGAGCACCTGACTCAGGTGACTAGGAAGACTGTGCCATTTGGCCCTACAGGACACTTACTTCATAAAACCACCCTGCCAAGACTGGGAGATATAGAAGATCTCCCTAATATGTAGAAACAAATATAGGGAAGCAGCCAAAATGAGGAGACAAAGAAACATGTCTCAAATTAAAGAACAGGAAAAAAAACTCCAGAAAAACAATTAAACAAAATGGAGGCAAGCAATCTACCAGATACAGAATTCAAAACACTGGTTATAAGGATGCACAAGGAACTTAGTGAGAACTTCAAAAAAGAGATAGTAAGCATTTAAAAAGGACATAGAAACCATAAAAAAAGTAGCCAGAAATGAAGATTGTAGTAATTGAAATGAAGAATACACTAGAAAGAATTAGTGTGCTCTGCTGATTAGATGAAGCAGAAGAACAAATCAATGATTTGGTAAACAAGGTAGCAAAAAACAAACAAACAAACCAACAAACACCCAATCTGAACAGCAAAAAGAAAAAAAGACTTTAAAAAACTGAGGATAGTTCAAGGGGGTTCTGGGTTAATATCAAGCATAGCAAAATTCACATTATAGGGGTACTAGAAGGAGAATGAAAAGAGCAAAAAATTAAACACCTATTTGAAGAAATAATGACTGAAAACTTCCTTACCTGGTAAAGGAAATGAACATACAAGTCCAGGAAGCACAGAGAGTCTCAAACAAGATGAATCCAAAGAGTCCAACACCAAGACACATCATAATCAAAGTGCCAAAGGTTCAAGACAAAGAGAGAACCTTAAAGGCAGCAAAGACAGTTAATTACCTACATGGGAGCTCCCAAATTGTCAGTTGTCTTCTCAACAGAAAGTTTGCAGACCAGAGGGACTGACATGAAATATTCAAAATGGTGAAAAGCAAGGACCTACAACCAATATTACTCCAACCAACAAGGCTATCATTTAACATTGAAAGAGAGCTAAAGAGCTTCCCAGACAAAAAAAAAAAGTGCTAAAGGAGTTTATCACCAATAAACCAATATTACAAGAAATGTTATAGGGACTTCTTTAAGAAGAAGATTTATTAAAGGTCAAAATCTATAATAATAAAAGCATAATATGCAAATTGACCGAACGACCGAATAGTAGAACAACTGTCTGGATGACCTTCCAGACGACCATGCCATGACACCCACTGGTGCTAGGCCAGCCAAGGCAGGTGCAATGGGATTGGTCGGGGGCCGGGCCATTGCCCCATGATTGCCTTGTAGAGGGAGGCCCAGGCCACTGGCTGGTGGAGCGATCGAACAATAGGGGGCTCCACGATTGCCCCAAAGAGAGAGGCAGAGGCCACCGACCAGCAGGCTGTGGAGGGTGGGCAGGGCCTCCCTCTGTGGGACATGATTGATCACCCCAAAGAGGGAGGCCCAGGCTACCTGGCCAGCAGCACTGCATCTCCCACTGTGGTGGCAATCCATTGCAGAGCCCTGGCAGAATGGGCAGGGCCTACCTCTTTGGGGCAATCCATCGAGGAGCCCCAGCCAGGAGGGTGGAGCCTACCTCTTTGGGGTGGTCAATCACAGGGCTCTCAGGCTGTGAGAGGGCACAGGCTGGGCTGAGGAACACTCACCCCTTCCCCGAGTGCATGAATTTCATTTACTGGGACTCTAGTATGAATAATAAAATGGTAATAACTACATATCTATCAATAATTACTTGAAATACTCCAATCAGTGGCTGAATGGATAAGAAAACAAGACCCATACATATGCTGCCTATAAGAGACCACTTCAGATTGAAAGACACACACAGATTGAAAGTAAAAGAATGGAAAATGATATTTCATGCAACTGGAAATGAAAGAAAGAAAAGCTGGGGTGGTAATACATTAGACAAAATAGAGTTTAAAACAAAGGCTATTCATAAAAGACAAAGAAGGACCCAGCAATTCCACTTCTGGATATTTACCCAAAGAAACCCAAAACACTAATTTGAAAATATATATACATCTCTATGTTCATTGCAGCAGTATTTACAATAGCCAAGATTTGAAAGCAGCCTAAGTGTCCACTGATATACGAATGGACAAAGAAGAAATGGTGAATGTGTGCAATGGAATATTACTCGGCATAAAAAAGGAATAAAATCTTATTATTTACAACAACATAGATGGACCTAGAGAGTAGTGTGCTGAGTAAAATAAGTCAGAAAAATGCAAATACCATATGATTTTAGTTATATGTGGAATCTAAAAACAAAATAAAACAGAAACAAACTCATAGATATAAAGAACAAACTGATAGTGACAGGTGGGAGAGGGTTAGGGGAACTGGGTGAAAAAGATGAAGGGATTAAGAAGTACAAATTGGCAGTTACAAAATAGTTACAGGGATGTCAAGTACAGCATAGGGAATATAGTCAATAATCTACACTAATAAAAGAGAAACATGCAAATTGACTATCCTGCCACTATGCCCACCAGCCAATCAGGAGTGAGTATGCAAATTAACCCAACAAAGATGGTGGTGGCCACAAAGCTGGAGTGAGCAGGAGGCTTGGGTTGCCCCTAGTGACAGAAGAAGTCAAGCTTCCCGCCCGCCCTGGCTGCCACTGAAGGAGTGGCTGGGGTCCTGGGTTGCCAGGGGGGTCATGGCCAGCCTGAAAATGGCCCTCAGCCCCTTACCCAGGCTGGCCACACCCTCATGGGGTGAGGGTCCCTGCTGGGGGTCTTAGCCAGCCTGCAAACACCCATCAGCCCCTCACCAAGGCTGGCCAGGCGCCCCAGTGGGGACTCCCACCCCTGAAGGGGGTATGGCCAGCCCGAAAACGGCCCTCAGCCCCTCACCCAGGTTGGCCAGGCACCCCAGCCTGAAGGGGCTGTAGCCAGCCTAAAAACAGCCCTCAGTCCCTCACCCAGGCTGGCCATGCTCCCATGGGGTGAGGGTCCCCGATGGGGGACTTGGCTAGCCTGCAAACATCCCTCAGCCCCTCACCCAGGCTGGCCACACCCCCATGGGGTAAGAGTCCCCACGGGGGGGCTTGGCCAGCCTGCAAACAGCCATCAGCCCCTCACTCAGGCTGGCCATGCCCCCCCAGTGGGGACCCTCACCCCGGCCTGCAAACCACCACAGGTCCCTCACCCATGCCCCAAGGGAACCCCCTTCAGGGCAAACCAGCTGGCCCCCACCCGTGCACCAGGCCTCTATCTATACTAATAAAAGGATAATATGCTAATTAGACTGGGAGACCTTCCAGGATATCTTCTGGACATTCTTCGGGACAAAGCCATGGTGGCGGGGCCAAGGTAGAGGCAGTTAGAGACCAAGAGGGAAGGGCAGTTGTGGGTGATCAGGCCAGGATGGGATGGCAGTTGGGGGTGATCAGGCCAGCGGGGGTGGGGGGCAGTTGAGGGTGAGCAGGCTGCCAGGGGGGGGCAGTTGGGGGCAAGTACACTGGCATGGGGGCAGTTGAGGGTGATCAGGCTGGCAGGGTCACTTGGGAGCGAGCAGGCCGGTGATGGAGGGCAGATGGGGGTGAGCAGGCTAGCAGGCAGAGTGGTTAGGGGCAATCAGGCAGACAGGCAGGTGAGTGGTTAGGAGCCAGCAGTCCCGGATTGCGAGAGGGATATCCGACTGCCAGTTTAGGCCTGATCCCTGTAAACCGGCAGTAGGACATCCTTTGAGGGGTCCCAGATTGAAGAGGGTGCAGGCTGGACTGAGAGATATCCCACCTCCTGGTGCACGAATTTCGTGCACCGGGCCACTAGTCTATATGTAAAAGCCTAAGCGACCATTACAACCAGACAACCAGCCTGTAGCTATGATGTGCACTGACCACCAATGCAGGAGCTGCCCCCTAGTGGTTAGTGTGCTTCCACAGGCAACCTTCTGCAGACAGCCAACCTCCCACATACCCTCCCCCCTGGCCAGGCCCGATCGCCCCAATTGCTGGCCAGGCCAAGGGACCCCACCCATACACGAATTTGTGCACTGGGCCTCTAGTCTATAATAATAAAAGTGTAATATGCTAATTAGACCAGACGTCCTTCTGGATGACCTTCTGGATGAAGCCGGGGCTGGGAGGGCAGCCCAGGTCCCAGGTGCCTGCCAGTGGCCAGACGGAAAACTGGGTCCCGGGTGCCAGAGGGAAGCCAGTGCTGGCAGCCGGGGGAAGGAAGGCCTACTCTTGCATGAATTCTGTGCATTGAGCCTCTAGTATTATAATAACTGTACGGTGTCAGGGGTACTAGACTTATCAGAAAGAGCACTTCATAAGGTATATAAATGTCTAACCACTATGCTATACATCTGAAACTAATATAATATTGCATGTCAATAGTAACTAAAATTACAAATAAAAGTTCAGCCATGAGACTGGTATAATATGGCACAAAAAAAAAAACACACACAAAACAAACAAACAAACAAACAAAAACCCTAATCACAGCAGTTGGAGTAAGTTCAGTTTACTTGTTCAAATGGCTAAGTTATTTTCTTATTAATATTTGTGGAGAAGACAAGATTTGTTTTTGTTCTTGGTAAAGAGCCTTGGAGCCAGAGCGGTAATTTGTGTTTAAAAATCCCTCATTTTCTATTTTTTCTCCCTTCAGTGTTAGGAATTGAGGATGGTAAAGATAAGTGTGTTTTGAACTGCTGCTAGAGTTACATTTCTGGTTTCACCAAGATTTGTAAGGTAAGGACAATTACTTTCAATTCCCCCAAATTGCATTTTAACTAAAGTGACATCATAGGGTGATCTACCCATACGACTGTATCATTCCTAATTTGTTTCTTTCCCTTTGAACACTTAGTTTTATTCTATCTCAGGGGAGGAGGTTTTATTCTTTAAAATTTTTTCTATTAGGCTTTGAATATTTAGCTTCCAGTTTTGCCAAGTTTCTGATTTAAAAAAAAAGTTATTAAGTCCTTTCAAATATTTTGTTAGGTTTCAAGTGGGAGAAACAGTGAAAATTTTTAAAGTACCTGATCAGATGGCCAAAGTTTCTTTTAGGATCCTTTTTTAACTGATTTTTAAAAAAATATATATTTCTTTATTGATTTCAGAGAGGAAGAAAGAGGGAGAGGAAGATAGAAATATCAATGATGAGAGAGAATCATTGATTGGCTGCCTCCTGCATGCCCCCTACTGGGGACTGAGCCCGAAACTGGGTCATGTGCCCTTGGCCAGAATTAAACCTGGGACCCTTCAGTCCGCAGGCCGACGCTTTATCCACTGAGCCAAACTGGCTAGGACTGAGCTGATTTTTTTTTTTTTAAGTCATTTGTCTTTTAGGAGTTTCTGCGTATTAATCAAAGAATGCATTCTATTGTTCCCTAGAGGTTTGGTATTCTCTCTTTGAGGGATGGTTCTACAGGTGGACTTAAAACAAAGGTTTTCCTGATAGGCCATTAGACTTTCAAAATTATTTGGCTAAGTTGATACATCTTATTTAAAAAAGCACAAGAGGAGGAACCAAAATGTTTGTATATATAATTAGAGTTCCTGAGGAAGAAACTTTTGGGGAACTTTTGTTAGAGGGTGAAGGTCCTATGTTAAAGACAAATCTCCTGGAAAGCTGACATGGCTGGACAAAAAGACGAGATGTTTAGGTGATATTTGAATCATTTAACTTATTAAAGGCCTCTAAATATACACCAAAAATGCTTCCCATTCAGCTTGTTTAACATTTCCAAGATTCTCTGATTGTGCATGTAAATATACTAATTTTGGAATTTCCAAAGATCCCTGAATCCCACTGTAATTCCAAATCATTCTTTGTATCAGAAGTTCATCAAGACAAATATTTACCAGAGGATGGACAGTAAACCCAGCAAGCGTTCCAGAATGGGGTTGTCCCTCCCACACAGAGTTAGAAAGAGGATGCCCCATTACAAAGACCAGTATCAGAAGACCCAAGAACAAAAGATCTGAACCTCAACGAAGGAGGGAGGTTTAGGACTGAGAAAATTCACCACTGGAGTTCCAGAGCACAAAGGGCTCCGGCAATGACCTTGCCCGGATCCAATGGTGGAACCAGAACTGAAGCAGAGTGTTCTTTAGATCGTACAACCCTGACGTCTTAAATGTCAACCTACAGTAAAGAGTCAGGAGACTTTGGCTAGAAAGAAGTGGCAAAGATTTATTCAAGGGTCTTAGGATTTGCTAACGGGAAATACAACCAGGCAATTACCAGTGTTGCAAAGAAGAAAGAAAAACTGGTGTACATTCTTGAGAGTCCTGCATTCTTAGCCTCTGGATTGTCCAAGATGATAATTTTCTGGATGTGCTGTGGTCTGGATAATGAATGTTAGGCAACATGGACATGTGGGCATTCTTTGCTAAATTCTTCATTCTTTCTTAAGCCCTTCAGAGGTTATCTATAGGAATTTATGTATCTCCAGGCATTGATGCACAACTGAAAAGTTCAAAGTTTAAGTTCCCAGGACAATTAAAGAGTATCTTAGACTACTTGATTTTAGTAACTTAGCAGCTGGACTATTGTGACTCCATTTTATTTCTTCACTTTTTCTTCAAGCATGAACAAGACCAAGTCCCTGACCCCACCAAGATGATATTCTGACGATGGGCGACAAGAAACAAACATGATTCCAGAGAGCAAAAATTCCGGTAGTTCAGAGGCCTGGAAGTCTGGGAAGACCCTGGGATTGATGAGAAGCAGGCAGACTGTGAAGACCCAGCCAGGGAGAAGGGGCAGCATGAGAAAGGCCTGGTCAGGGGCCGAATGCAGCAGCACAGCCTGAGAGGCGAGCAGAAGAGGAGCTTAGAGAAGGAGCAGCAGCTGCACCAGGTAAGGCACCTGGAATGTACTCTGCCCCTAATGAGAAGCCACTGGACATAGGGTATAAACAAGGGAGCGACAGGATCTCCCTTGCGATTTAAAAGATGACTCTGGCTGCTGTGTAGAGAATAGTCTGTAGCAGTGGCAAGGGAAAACCAAACAAAACCAAACAATGGACTAAGAGATAGGAACCCTGGATTCCTCAATATGCTGTGTGTGATCTTAGATATGTCCCTTAGTCTCCTGTGTTATCTGTCCTTAAAATGCCAGTGGTCATGTCTATGCTCTTTCTGTCATAGAGACAGGGTGGCGGTCAGTGCTAGACCAATTTAAAAGTTACTTTTAAAGAACAAAGGGCCATACAAAAGCAAAGGCGATGGTATTTTCTTTTCCCTTTGGTATAAACACTCACTAAATTCCATTGATTAAGTGGAGTCTGTATAATAAGAACTCGAGTTAATTTTCTACATGAACCTTGTGGCTTCTGAGACTTCACTTGCTCGTGGCTGGTTAGCTAATTTGGTTAAGGAGGCCAAACAAGTGAGTGACCCCGGTGCCAGCCGGATCCTTTCCCTCCTGATCCATGCTGACCAGACAGCTTTCAAATGGATGTCACTGGTCACACTTGCCCCGCTGTGTTGTGTTCAAGCTCACAGAGAGAGTGGCCCTTCCCCACGGCCAAGGCAACCCTGTACGAAGGCATGAGGGCAACACTGGGATTGGAGATCAGCTTCCAGCCAAGCTGAGTTGCTTCACTGTCTTCCAGGGTGATTTCCTCTCAGGCTAATAGGGGCAAGAACCTTGTCCTGGTTTCTTCACAAGGAGATGTGGAATTGACAGAAACCCTTGGGGGCATACTGGCAGGCTAGCTGTGTTGCCTGCGCTGAGATAACTCCTGTTGTCAGTGGATTGGGAAAGAATGCACGTGACACATGTCACCCTGCAACCAGCCTGGGCCCCGCAGGTTGAATTGCAACAGAAGATAATTTTTCTGAAAATACATGTGCACAAAGCAGAAAACAAAACAAAACACAACAGTAAGAAGCCAGACTTCATTCACATGTACACTTTGGGTGGTATTTAGGTGATTTTTAGCCTAAGCACTGTGTATGTTAAAGCTCACTTAATCACCACATAATCCCTCCAAGTAGGTGTCAGTGACTGATATTCAAGAAGGTAATGGATTTGTCCAAGGGTACAGAAGAATTCCAGAGCTGGGAATTGGCCTAGGTCAGCCTAATTCCAAGGCCTGAACAGCTCCATCCTCAGGTTTAGAGTCCTAAAGCATTCGCTATACTTCTCCATCATTCTTTCCATGCAGGCCAGTGCTCCAGACATCCTGGGAACCCCTCAGGCCAGAGATGATTGAGGACAAGTTTAAAACTCTTGGGGTTGTTTTGTCATTCAGTCCTCCAAAAGACAAATAACCAATCATCCAGCAAGTATCATTTGAAGGCCTGGGTGAGAAGTCTGGCAAGGGAGGCAGGAAGACAAACTTGAGAATAATTCAAGAGCAAGACACAGCCACATCTATGCCCAGTGGAGTGACAGTGCCAGCCACTGAGGAAGGAGCTAACCAGGGGCTTAGGGTGAGGCAGGGACTATGTATACAGAAAGTGGAAGAGACCAGCTGATGTGGCTCAGTGGTTGAGTGTCGACCCTTGAACCAGGAGGTCACAGTTTGATTCTTGGTCAGGGTACATGCCTGGGTTGCAGGCTTGATCCCCAGTGTGGGGCGTGCAGGAGACAGCCGATAAATGATTCTCTCTCATCATTGATGTTACTATCTCTCTCTCCCTCTCCCTTCCTCTCCGAAATCAATAAAAATATACTTTTTAAAAAGAAAGAAAGTGAA
This sequence comes from Corynorhinus townsendii, assembly GCA_026230045.1. NCBI lineage: Eukaryota > Metazoa > Chordata > Mammalia > Chiroptera > Vespertilionidae > Corynorhinus > Corynorhinus townsendii. The sequence continues at coordinate 145,316,580 of JAPDVU010000007.1, read as the reverse complement.
AGAGGGTGATGCCATGGGCTCGGCTGCCACCATGGGAAAGCCAGAGGGTCTGACTGCTTCCCTTCCCTGGGCCTGGGACTCAGGGCCCTGGATCCCTTCAGCAGTCACCAACCGGTGGTCCGTGGACAACTGATGGTCCGTGAGGTCCGAAAGGTTGGCAACCGCTGCTTTGGAGCATAGAAGGAAGGCCAGGGCAGGGCAATTTGGAGTGCCATCTACAGCCTGTACCCACATCTCAGACTGGCCCAGGTAAGTCTGGCCCCCACCATCCACTTTCCCCACAGAGCCATCCTGTCAGTGTGGCCAGCTCCTAGCTGATTATGGCTGGATGAATGAGGCTGCCCGACTTACTGGTGCAGGAACCATGTTAGGAGAAGGGATTTCTTTCTTTGTGGGGGAGGCTCCTGGGAAAAAGGGAAAATTAGTGGGAAGGACAGATTCTTGTGGGGCCAGTACAGTGCCCTATAATGTGAGCTCCTCTGGGGTGACAAGGTGACAGGGTGTGGGGCTCAGCCGCTGGGTCTGCCTCGAGACTACAGGCAGGGAGGGAGGCAGAAGAACCTGCCCATCCTGTCAGGTGGGCGTTCCTCCCTCCTTCTCTCAACACTATTTTAAAAATGTAACCAAAGGCTTACCTTGTCCCACCCATCGGCTCAGGGAGAAGGGGAGGAAGTTTACCTAAGAGCCCTACCTTAGAGGGTGGGGAGGGGAAAGTGGGCTCTCCCCTCCAGCAGGCTAACTTAGCGATAGCAGAGAGCAGGGGAGAGGGGTTCCTCCTGACTCTAAAAAAAAATGCCTGTTAATTTTAACATAAACTGATTTTAAATGATCTCAAATAAAAACTAAGCTTTGAAATATACAGAATTGGTATTAACATAGTGTGCAAGATTTCATTTTTTTATTCCATTTTGAGACTATTCTATCCTGCTGATGCTCTCCCTTTGGAGATTTATAAAGTTATAAGAAACCATGATATTGATAGGATATTAACAACCACATCTATATATATAGAAGGCTAAGCGACCATCTGACCATCTGACCAGCCAGTAGGTATGATGCACACTGACCACCAGGGGCAGATGCTCAATGCAGGAGCCACTGAGCTGCAGTGACTTGGCAGTGGCGGTTCTTGGGTGACGCACCTGGGAACCAGAGAGGAGGGAGCCTGATTCCTCCATGGGGCCACGCGATTCCACCTTCAGCTGTGGGTTATGTTGTTGCTGGGGCACTATTGGCTGCGAATCTGGTTTACTGCTGAGCTGCAGTGACTGCAGACGCCCTTTGAGCCACAGTGCCACCCCAGGTGCTGCCAGCTGGGGAGGGACCATGGGAGGTTGGCTCCAGGGTATGTCCGGCCCTTCTCGCCCAGTCCTGCCCCACTGGCCACCTTCTAAATAATTTCCTTTCAATGTGCATGAATCCATGCACTGGGCCACTAGTTGTATTATAATTTATAAGGTGTTTCTGGGCATTGTATTGCATCTGATTCTGTCTACTTCACAATCTTAGGGATATCTTGCAGATGAGGGAGATGTTGACTCAGAGATGTGGTGGTCACCTAAGAAGTGGAGATCATAACCTGGACTCTGGGCTTCAGACTCCAAGCCCCATCCAGTGGGCTCCACAGCACCCTCCCATATAGAAACTTCTGGGCCTAAAGGAGAAAAGGGAGACCTTTAAACCACCTCCTCTTCCAGCTTTACTCTAGTCCAGAGCACCTTAGCTCACACGGACCCAGTTCATTTGGTCAAACCCTTATCATTATATAGGATTTTAGACTTTTCCCATCTCATGTCTCACTTAATTTTTTATCCTATAAGAAAGATAGATTTCCTTTAGTTTGGAAGAGAAACAAATGTAGGAAGAATGGGAAATGGGATCTGTTTGTTTCTGACACCTTCTCTCCAGCTCTCTCTGCCGCACTTCTCCAGCATCTGTTGTTCCCATGCCCTCTCTAGCACCACCCCCAAGACTGAGCACGATACTAGGTTCCTTGGCACTGGCCTGAGTGACTTCCAGCCACAGAAGGGGCTGGAGCATGACCTTCTCCTTGCATACACCTTTCCCTACAGCTCTTCATGAGCAGTCTAGCCAGGCCTGCAGGTAGGGGCCCATTCAGTTCTACTTTTTCTTATGCAGAGACTAATGGAAAAGAACTTCATCTCTGTGATCATCATGATTGAGAAATCTGATCATTGACAACCTCAAAGTCAAAAGAAACTTCTGGAGAGAAATGGGCAAAAGGGAAAGAAGAAATGGAGAGGAGAAAAAGAAGGAAAGGAACAGGCACAGAAAGCAGAGGAGGGGCGGGATTGCCCAGGGCAATAACTGAGTGGAAACCCGCAGTGCTGGGGACTTCCTCTATGTCCACTCTTCCCAGTGGTAGGGATTTCCTCATGCCCACAGCTAAATAACCCCTGAGTTGGACTGTGGGGGAGAATTTGATTTGCCTTTGACCCTATTGCACATCCCCAAGATGCAATCGCCTCCACAGCCACCCATTTATACTTCCAGGGCCATATATAAAGACAGTGTCCCCTCCAATGTCAGGGGTATAATAATTGGCTTCTTGCTTAGAGGGGGCATACTCAGAAGATTCTAGAATCCACAGAAAATTTTCCTCTGATGCATATGGTTATTAAGCAAAAATTTCAGTATAAAAGAAGCATGCACGTTTTCTGAAAATTTGGGCTGAACAAGAAAGATAAATTGTTCTGGTGAAAGACTGAGCCAAAGGCTGCCCAAGTCAAGGACATCTGTGCTCTGTTCCACAGATGCTTCTACAGTTTGCAGAGCAATACCAGTATACTTCGGTGTCATTACTGCCATGGTGGCCACCTAATTATTGGTAATAAACCCATGGTGCCACTGAGATGGCACCCACTTTACAAGGTGCCTGTTTCCCTCAGTCATGAGATTCAAAGTCTGAGCAGATATATCTAATTCAAAAAACCTGGGTCCAGCCCCGCTAATGTGGATCAGTGGTTGAGTGTTAACCTATGAACCTGGAGGTCATTGTTCAATTCCTGGTCAGGGCCCATGCCTGGGTTGCAGGCTCGATCCCCGGTAGGGGGTGTACAGGAGGCAGCTGCTCAATGATTCTCTCATCATTGATGATTCTCTCTCTCTCTCTCTCTCTCCCTCTCTCTCTCTCTCTCTCTCTCTCTCTCTCTCTCTCTCTCCTCTCCCTCTCTGAAATCAATAAAATATATATTTAAAAGGAAAAAGAACCTGAGTCCACATTCATACCCAGGTTTCCAGGGAGGCTAGGAGTATGGGGCGTTTTTACTTTCTGTAGTGAAAGGAAAGCTTTGTTTTGTAATGTAAGTGAGGAATTCCCCAAACAGAGAGATGCTTAGGTCTAGATGCTAAGGGGCGAAGAAGAAGAAGAAGAAGAAGAAGAAGGAGGAGGAGGAGGAGGAGGAGGAGGAGGAGGAGGAGGAGGAGGAGAAGGAGGAGGGGGAGGAGGACGAGGGGGAGGAGGACGAGGGGGAGGGGGAGGAGGAGGAGGAGGAGGAGGAGGAGGAGGAGGAGGAGGACGAGGACGAGGAGGAGGAGGGGAAGAAGAAAAGGTCCATTACCATGAATGAATGAAGAAAATGTATGGTGCACATTGCACCTTTGGCCGACTCTTGCAGCAAGACGCCCCTCCCACTTGCGGTCTCTCCATCACTTATTTCTGGGAGTCCCTGAAGCATTTTTTTATCTGTAATTGCCATTTGCTTCCCAATCTTCCACAGAACTTCCTGTGATGTCCATAGTTAAGGCCTCTTTTAAAATTGAGTCAGTATCCTTGCCACAGCTTCATGGACCCACCTTTTTTCTTTTTCTGGGCCATTTTTTGAATCTCTTCCAATGAGTTACCAGATTGTTGTGGCTTCTGACATCATCCTTATGCACAGACTTGAAGGGGCCCAAAGGCCCCTGAAATAGTTATCTTGAACAAGTAGGATTTGTACTGTACAATTAGAAAGCAACGCTATTATTTTCTCCCATTAAACTTTTAAGTAGACTATTTGATGGATTATTGCATTCCCACTTTGCATAAAACCTCATTTAGGACCCAAGAATTTTCTAACCACTCTTAAATAATACAAATAGACATTCCTTTGCTCATACTTAATCAAGTATGAGTTCAGAGTGATAATGAAAACTCTTAAACTTTATCCTAAATTAAAGCTCTGTCTTTCCCAACTCAGACCTCTTTCAGCCTGTGTGGACAGGAGGAGAGATGGTGTCTGTTACTTGCAACTTAGAATCTTGATGGGTACAGTCATTTGTTCATTTGTTGATACATTCCCACATTCATTTGGTCGCATTTACCGAATGACCATTTTATGCCAGGTGCCCTGCTAGGCATTAAGGATCCTAAGATATTTCCTCCCCTAGCACCTCTGCTCCCATCCCCCTAATAGTCTACCTAAGGAGTAAGGAAGCTTTGTTGTGATGTGGTTTGGTTTGGTTTTGCTACCATAGGCATAATCTCTGGTTTTCTCTGGCCATAGCAGCTGTTTCCCTTGTTGGTGTCTTAGTGGGGTTTTTTACTTTTCCCCTGTTGATCTTCCTTCAGCTAGCCACTTGTGATCTACTGCCAATGGCATCTCCACCTTCTTCTGCTGAGATCTATTTGATGAAGCTTACTTGGAAGGATCTCCTTAGACATCCTAGATAGGTTTCCTCCCGTAGATACCCATCTCTTCTGCAGACATTGTGTGCTGTACTAGATCTTGTGATGCTGCCTAGATCACTCTTCAGGAATGAAGGACATTCTCCCCCAAGTGCTGTTGTCAAAGATCTCACCCCTCCCCCGAGGGCAGCCCAATGTCTTAGAACCTCAGTGGAAACTGAGCTAGAAAAAGTCCTATTTTTAACCCTTGTTAAAGGCTGAAGACACACTACAGGAGTGAGAAGGGTATCTCTGTCCCCACTCTGTTATCATTCTTAGTTATCTAGGCTCCAGGCCCAATGTCATCATTTTTTACTCACTGTAGCACCTTCCTTGGTGTTGTGCCTTTTTCTTTCTAAGGTGGGGCTGGTATGTCCTTCCTATTGGCCATTCCTCTCACATGGAAAATATTTTAACACCCCAGAGATATCACCCTCCAGCTGGAAGACTGGTAAGTCTTTTCTGGGTCCTAGCAGTGGACATGGCTGGGACTGTAGCTTTTTCTGCTTTTTCACTCATGCACTCCACCCACCACCACCACCACCAAATTCTTACCACACCTATTGTTTAAATTATATGATTTTGCTCTCACTTTTTATATTATTTTAATTAAGAATCTATAAATTGTCCCTAGCTGGTTTGGCTCAGTGGATAGAGCATCGGCTTGCAAGTCCCAGGTTTGATTACAGTCAAGGGCACATGCCTGGGTTGCAGGCTTGATCCCCCGTAAGGGGATGGGGGGTGCAGGTGGCAGCCAATCAATGATTCACTCTCATCATTGATGTTTCTATCTCTCTCTCCCTCTCCCTTCTTTGAATTCAATACAAATTAAGATAAAAAGAATCTGCAAATTACATATATGAATTTTAAAATAGCTTTGAAATCATTACTACATTAAAAGATGCTTACTGATTTTGGAAGCCTTAAAAAGTGAGTAAATGTGTGGGCATAATCTGGGAAATGCAGTGTGTATACAACTGGATTGTTTGCTCCTGGAGGGAAGGAGGTAGCTGGCTCTCATTTCCAGCAGAGGGATGCTTTCTAGTCTCCCATGGACCAATGACTCCTTCACTCTTAGTTGAATGACAGAATGATAAACAGACAAGACCTTGCATGGACCAAAATCTCATCCCCAAACTTAGGAGTGAATGGCAGACATTAGTCTCTATGTTATTGATAATCCAGGTACGAGAGATGGGTGGCGCTGTGGTTCCTTAAAACGGGATCCTTATCAGTAGGGGGGAAACAAAGCTTTACCCTTTTCTCAATAAACATCACAGAACTCTTTTTGAAAGATAACAACTTCTGGATTTGTCACAACATTTAATGGTGGCTAATGCATATGTGTCTTGAAATACCCCACAGCTTCGTCCTGAAGCCCAACACAGAGGGTCTGCTTTCCTGCCCTGGAGTTCAGTGACAAGGAGTGTGAGCAACATATTTTGAGAAGTCACCATGTAAGAGCTGGTTTTGTTTTGGGGGAGTAACATGCAAGTGTGAGGGAAGGGGGTGACTCAGTGAAAGCATTCCAATAGAGGAGGAACCATGGCCTCTGCCAGATAGGCCTTCCCTCCACCTCCACTCCCTGGCCTGCATGCTCTCTCCAGCCCAAAACCAACTAAATAGCCAGACCAGGGCCAGATGGGGAATCCTGGAGACAATGAACGTGGTAGGACCAGGACTAGTGCAGGGACAGGCATGAGAGCCCTCTTTTTCACCCCAGGAGCCCTCTTTGCTGAAAGTTGTAAAACACTAAAGAAATAGCCAAGATCTCTTCTGCTGTTAGATCCAAACCATTCCAACTTGATTTCCAACCACATCCTGGACCATCCTGTTTGTATGTTAATGGGATGACCGCCCTCTTTCTCCCACCTGCCCAATTCATCCCAGTTGCTGGCTCTCTACCCACCTTGTAAACTAAGTCCTTATCTTTATTCATGCTCCTCTTAAGAATGTGCTCTATGGAGGAGAGAGGAAGCTAGAGACCCAGTCTTGTCCTCTGTTAAAACAAGTGGGTATTTCCCTGCTGCCATGGCCTTTGTCTCCAAGCAGTCCAGACTAGAGTTGGGAGACAGGTGGAGAGATTTGCTGGGAGTTGAGCAGTGGGTGCCCATTTTAATCAGCCTAGGAGCCTTGCTTAGCGGTGCCCTCTGCTGCCCTCTATGGCTAAAACATCAATGTCTCTAGACACACTGAGTCCTGGGACCCAGCTTTCCCATCATCTTTTAAAGTGTTTCTTCTTTAGTTCTCCATGGGCTTTAAAAAGTAAAATGGGACACTCTAGCCACAGCAAACCTTTGTCTTTATACTCCCAGCTCCTTCCTGCAAAGTTTGTTGAACTGGATCCTGGAAGAAATCTTAAGAGTTCATTGGGCCCCTCGGCTATGCTCTAAGCAAGGCTGGGTCCAAGACTTCTGGGAATTATACAGGCTTTTGGTGATTCTCCTGACACTGCCAAAATCCCAGACTTCAAAGTTACACACTGGGATTTCCACAAAATCTGTCCAAGTGTTTATCATAGCTTGGGACCTTTTGCTTAGAGGGCACAATCCCAATTAGAAAGATGGGCAGGCTGGCCATGGGGAAGGAGCGATATTAATATGGCTGATATGTTCTTCAGTGACCTTTCACCTTTCTTCTTCCTTTCTTTTTTCATCTCTAAAAAGCTAATTTCAGAAGCGCTACCCTGCTGAAACGTCCTTTAAAGGTTGGAGGTGTTGCTTTGTGATTTGCAAGCACAGCCCAGGGCTCAGTGGGTTCTCCTTGCTCTGGCAGGGAATGGCTTTGGGCGCGTGGAAAAGAACCTGTTTCTTCTCCCACTCCAGTCCCAAGTGAGATGAATAAGCTTATTAAGGGAGAACCTGGTCTTACAATTTGAATTCCCCATTGAGATAAATGTGTCCATTAGGATCAACTGGCTGGAGAAGCCCACTATGAAGTCACCCCCTTTTTGAAACCCACCAGCCCCAAGCAATGGCTCCCTAGAGAAAACTTGCAATTTTTGCTTGAATGTCTGACATTTGATTTTAAAGTCTGCGTGCACAGTTCCCATTGGTTCTAGGAAAATGAGAAAATGTGCCTGATTCCCCAATTCTTTCCAGGTTTTTTCCATCTCTCCCTAATTCTGTTTTTCCAAAGGCTTGTGAAAGATGTCCCTTTCTCTGTTACCACATGCAAGGGAAAAATAGGTGTTTGTTTTGTATTTTGGTGGTGACACAAAACTCTACTCCCCAAATTCCATTTAGATTATTTTTTCTTGACATTTATTTTTGTATTGTAAAAATACACAGCCTTAAATTTACTATCTTAACCATTTTTAAGTGTACAATAGTTAAATATACTCACATTGTTGTGCAACAGAGCTCTAGAACTTTTTTTATCTATCTACCTGTTGAACACTTCTTCCCACCCCTTCTCCTGTCCCCCTTCAGCCCCTGATAACCACCTTTCTACTTTGTTTCTACCAATGGCTACTTTAGCTACTGCATATGAGTGGTGGTCAAGCTAAAGGGGAAAAGGCACAGCAAAGTTTCCATTCCCAAGGAGGACCACTTCCCTGGCCCTTTCTCTGCTTCTCAACTTTGATCTGTGAGGCCTTTGGGCCCTCTCAGAGCTTCAGAGATTAAGAGCCTCCCTGAGATATACCTGCTGGATCCCCGTAATCTAGGTAGGGAATGGGGTGGGATTCTAGCTGAGCGCAGGGCAGGGGCTCAGGAGCGGGGTGAAGGCAGCATTTAAAGCGCAGCTGAAATATCCCTGAGCTCTAAACACCTGCCCTTTAGATCGTCCATCTCCCCACACCTGACACTTGCAGCCTTCAATCGGACTCCGCAGACACATCAGGCAGGCCTGCGGTCTCGTGATTGGAGGACACGGTGTCAACTACTTTCCCATGATAATACTGGGAAGCCGGACTCACTTGTCCAATTCTGAACTGGCCGGGTGGCCAGGAGTTGTGAGTAGGGTTTGACAGGCCAGACGGTTCAGAGGCCCTCTTCTCCTTCATCCCACTCAAAGCCCGCATACCTCCTAGCACAATCCCGCAAGCAACCGAGGACAGCCAAGAAGGAGGCGCAGCCCCACCACAGTTTCCCCAGACCGGACAGGAGCAGGTGATAGGTTTCCCTGTCTCTTTTCCCAAAAGGCAAAGTCAGGGCGTTCTGCCTGGAGGGGGGGGGGGGGGGGTTGGGGTTGGGGTGGGGGCGGTTAGCGCAGCGCCCAGACCCCCAGCGCGGCAGCTGGAGCCCCTGGAATTATCCCCACCCGGGCCTAGGGTCTATGCAGCGGGGCCGGGGACTGCTGTTGGGCTCTGCCAAACGCACCCTTGCACTGGACTCTCTCCAGGCACTCGCGTCCTGCCCTCGTCCCAAGGGCACGGCGGGAGCGGGAGGACACCAGCGCAGAGGCGCACTCCCAGAGCCCGACTTGTTGCGGTCGCTTGGCCCACACACACCGCCCCTAAATGGCGCGGAGTCCCACCTTGCTACCTGCCAACCTCATAAACAACTACTGCAACTGCGGGGAGAGGAGGCGGGGTGGGCGGGCTACGGCGGAACAGGCGCTGGGGCGGGGGGCGGGCCGTGGCCCGGCCAGCGGCGCCTCGCCATTGGCCGGGACCAGTGGGCTGCCGGGCTCCGCGGGCGGGGCCTCTCCGGGCGCCCGCCCCGCCCCCCGCGCCTGCACTCCCCGTGCCTCCCCCGCGTGGGCCGCCGGAGTTTTTAAAGTGGGTAGGCAGCCCAGGGAATCAGACCTTCGGGAGCGGCCCGCCGCACTGCTCCGGCGCCCGCTGCGCTCCCGCCCCGCGCCCTGAGCCGGCCGTACAATCCTCGGCAGTGTCCTGAGACTGTATGGTCCTCTCAGCCTGCGCCCCGGGTTCTCCTAACTGTGGGCGTCGGGGCGACGTCTTTTCCTAGGAAAGTGACGCCTAGAAAAGAGGGAACGTCGGTGCCCTCCTCTCTGCCCTCTTTTTGGCGTTTGACAGCCTCCTCCCACTCCTTTCCCTGACCCCGCCTCCCGGTGCAGGTTCCTCCCTGTCACCTTTCTCCACTCCCGGTCCCCGCACCTAGCCAGCCGCCCGCAAACTTCCACCTGGCTGTGTGGGGCTCTGGAGCCTGCGAGCACTTAGGACCTTTCACACCGGCCGGACCTCGGGGAGTGCGCCAGGGTCTCCGCGAAGGCAGCGGCTGCAGCTCCCGCAGGCTGCAGCTCCCACCGCGCTCGGCATCTGCAAGGGCCACGGCGACAATGACAGCTGACAAGGAGAAGAAAAGGTAAACGGGCGTCGGACCGGCCCGGGAGCTCGTCCGAACGGGGTGGCCGCGCTTCGGGGCGCCGGCGCGGCGGCGGGCAGCTGGGGGAGCAGTGTAGAGAGGTCTTTGAGGCCCGAGGATAGATTTGGAAGGTTTTTTTGAGGGAAGAGGGGAGCAGGTGCTCCGTCTGGGGACACGGTGCTGCAGCTTCGCAGTGGAGGGTTCTGTGGCCCGAAGGAATTGGGAATCCGAGCGCGCCCAGAGGCCCAGGGGGATGGCCCTCGGGTCGGAGGTGCTCCGCGGTATCTCCCCCGCCGCTGCGCCCAACTCCCGCGCCCGCAGGTGGAAATGGTTTTCTAGGTTGATTTAACTCAGGTCAACTTTCGACTCTCGCATGCCGGGCAGTATCCACATCGGATCCTTTGGGTCCTTCTAAAACGAGTTGATATGTTCTCTCTGCGCCCCAAACTGGCTAGGGGTCGGAGACGGAGCGCGGGCCTGAGACTTCGCGGCTCGCAGGGGCCAGGATGCAGCAAAGGGCCCCCACTCCGAGGCTCCAGATCCCACCGAAGCTTGGAGAAACTCCCTTCCAGATATCCTCCCGCATCTTGACTCCGTGGAGAGGCCGGTAGTGAACCCGGCTCCCTCACCGGGGCAGGTGTCTTGGTGCACGGCGAGGTGATGGCTACACCGGGAGCTCCCGGCTGGTCCCAGTGTTTCCCTCCGGAGGACGGAGAACTGCTGCCGGCCCTCACAGGCCTCTAGGCACTGGGTGAGAGGCCACTCGGGCCAACTCTCACTGCCCTCCTGCCCCCTCCCGGCCGCTCCCCGCCCGGCCCTCTCCCAGCTAGGCTGAGAGTGCAGCGCGCGGCTGGCACAGACCTGGGTGCCGCTTTGCTTTCCCTAATCGTGCGCTGCTGGCCGCCTGACCCTCACTTCTAGCTCCACCGGTGCTGCCCCGGCGGCTGGAACTTTCGGCCCCGCGCTTGGGGGCAGCTTGGCAGAGCTGGGGTTTGGGGGATCGGAATGGAGCGCACCACCTGTTGAAGGGCCTGAGCCTCGGAGATGAGTTGCTGGGTGGGGATGGGGGACGCAGCGACAAAGGGAGGGGGTGACTGGCCTCGAGCTGGAGACCCAACGGGCTCAGCGCCTGTGTTGATTTGCTCCTGTTCTGACTTCCACTTGGAGATCAGAGCCAAAAACCGTGTGGAAAGCTGCGGTTCCCACTCGGCTCACCGATAAGGATTTGATAAAAGGGAGCGAAATGCGCCTGTTCTGGACTGGCGCCCTGACCCTTCGCTCTCTGATCGCTGGGGGCAGGGGACAGCCCAGCTCCCTCTTCCAGACCGCAGCTCCCCCTCCCGTGTCACTGTAGCGGCCCCGGGGCCTGAGATGGGAGAGGGAGCTTTGGTCCAGCCACCCTGCGCCCCCAGACCGTGCCTCTGGGGCCTCGGAGCCCAGTGTCTTTGAAAAGCAGTGAGGAGAGTTTAAGATTCCAACACATTTTGTAAAACCAATGTATCCTAATTCAAAATACCAATAATAATGACTGAACAATCAAAAAACAAAATTGTAGTCAGTTCCCATGCGTACAACTTTGCCGGCCCCAGAGCAGCCGAAGGAGCTTATTGTACATTTACAACTGTGATGCCTCTTGGTGAATGCCAGGATCAGATCAGGTTCGCAGAAGGTAATCTTGACGGATATTCGAAGTGTCAACTTCCCCCATGTGGCTCAGCATGGGTTCTGTGCTATTATGTGTATTAATTGTCGCAAGAAACTTGGGTAAATTATTTCAACACAGCTGGCCGTAGTGCCTCCTTCATTAAAATTAGAGGCAACCATAAGGGGCAGGAAAAAGGGGGGTAATCAGACTGAATTATTCATGAAAACCACTGCCAGGATTGCCTACCCGTTGCCTAGGAGGCCTCTTGGGGGGCTACAGCACCCACTGTGCCTGCCCTTTGCGACCTCCCTTGATTTTTGTGTCGCAGACTGGCAGGGCAAAGGGCATGCACCTCACCATCCAGAGTACCTTGAAGGGTTGTCTAATTCTTGTTAGGATAATTGTGTAGAGGCGATATTTACTTTTCATGTCTGGCTCAGTTTGCTGGTGCAGGCTCCTTGCCGGACAAAGGTGTAATTAAAATATGTGAACGGATACACTGAAAGTTAGTGTAACATGTAAGTGGCTCTCCAAGTGCAGTGTGCAGATGCCACGAGGGCTCTCACATGATGATTCCGCACATTAATTCTGAGCAGTTTTGATTCTTATGGTTCAGCAGAGCCATTTCTTCCCCCAAATTCAAGATGCACGGATACTTGCAATGTCCCTTCTAACAGCCCTTCAAGAAGAGGCAGGATTGTGTTGTTGCAAAATGTTCATGTGTCGATGGGTACATTAATGTTTAATAATAAAGAGTTTGCTTTCTAAGAGTTTGGCTGGCCAGCTGGCCTTGACAGAAGGTATCAAAGTGCACTCTTTGGGTGATAGTGGCATTCCCGTTGATATCAGAGATGGTCAGTTGCAGCTAGGTAAGGGTGCTGCCCTCACCTCTCTGCACTGATACGTCAGGAGTAAAATGGAGGCCTCATTAATCAAGGCTCCTGATTCCACGAAGAGCTGGCAAGGTGACTAACCTTCTGATAAGACAATTTCTGAATCCCTTCCCTGAGAGAGAAAAGAGTCTGGAGGTTTTTAGGTACCTAGAGATTGGAAAGTGGTTCCAGTGAATGTAAATGAGATCCTTGGATAGTCAGGGATCAAAGTCCATCCCCAAAGCCAGACCCAGCTCAGAACACCTTCTCCAAGGAAGGCTTAGAGTACTTAGTGTGGGGCCTGTGGTGGAAGGAATCAGACATTTGATCAGAAGTTTTCAAACTATCGCCTCCTCTCCCTGCCAGCTGGACGTAGTTGTTCCTCTGTTAAAATAAAACCCAAGTCCAGTTTTTTCCAGTTCTGAAGGCAGAAATATTGGTGGGTAGGTTTTCTCCATTTATGTATATTTTCTATAAATATCCCTTCAACATTTGACCTGTCTCTGTTGCATTATCAGAATTCAGGGATAAAGAATGGATGTAGGTTCGGGCATTTTAACATTTAATTTGTACAGCTCTCATGAAGTTCAAAAGAATGCTTTGGCTAACAGGTTTTTTCAGTGTCACTAATGGAGCTTAGAATTATCTTATCAGGACTGTAGAAATCATCTAGTCCAGTGGTCGGCAAACTGCGGCTCGCGAGCCTTGGTTTGCCGCTCTGTTGACTAATGAGTTTGCCGACCACTGGGATAGGGGCTTAATCAGAAGGAACAACAACAGCCTGTAATTATTGGAATCGAGAGTCTAGGTCAGTGGTCAGCAAACTCATTAGTCAACAGAGTGGCAAACCGAGGCTCCCGAGCCACATGTGGCAAACTGCGGCTCTCATTCCTGGAGCCATCCCTATTGGATGACTCCCTCCGTGCCCACAGCAAGTGTGTAGAGAACCGCAGTTTGGCGACCACTGATCTAGTCAAATGTTTTCTTTTCTGGATAGGACATGGAGGCCCGGAGAGATTAAGTGACCTCCAGTCACAAGGAAAGTTAGCTCTGGTAAGAATTAGAACCCTGGTTTATTACTTTCAACTAAGTATGTATCTTCCTATTGTTGGCAAAATGGTACCTCCAGTCCTGAAGTGCCTCTAGACCAAGCATGTCACACTCGCATGCCTCGTTTATTTGGCCCGTGTTAGCCTTTTGAGTTTGACATGCTTGCACAGTTCCAAAGGGTTGCAGTGCCCACGCTCCCCAAATGCTGAACCTTAGAGAGAGGAGACTTGCTTTGCTAGATTATAAAAGACTTCAGGCTGCACCAGGAGGGATTTTGTTTGTTTTTTGCAAAGAAAAAAAAAAAGGGGGTGGGGTGGGGGAGTAGAGTTGGTGTTGGTTCCAGTGTCTGTAAACTCTGGGAAGTATGAATTCATTGCTTTAGTGCTCTCCCTGCATTTCACTCAGAAAAAAACTTTACTTATTTGTGGAGCTCATTAAACAAAACCAATGAAAGGGCTCCTCTCCATTGGAGCAGATTGCTTTGTGAAGTGGAGAACTTCCTGTCAGAGGAGACATCCAAGCAGCTATTAGATTGATTCCTATATTGAGTTAGTTAGGTGGCATTTTCACTAGGAGTGAAAACCACAAGACTAACACTGTTTAATTCACTTCGAATGCAAATCAGTCAATAGCTCTCTCTCCCTCTCTCTCTCTCTCTCTCTCTCTCTCTCTCTCTCTCTCTCTCTCTCTCTCTCTCTCTCGTGTGTGTGTGTGTGTGTGTGTGTGTGTGTGTGTGTATGTGTGTGTGTGTAGGGTGACCCTAACTTTCTAGGAATCTATTGTATAAAATGTTTACACATAGAAGGGACCAATCAGATCGTCTTAGTACTCCAGGACTTTAGCCCAATACATTTGAAAATATTTGCTGTCATTAATTATCTCAAGATTTAGGCTTTTCTACTTCTCAGGAAATCTATCTAGTAGTATTCAATTTTCTTTTTTTTTTAAATATTTTTCCCAGTTCTGTTCCATACCAACTTTTCATTTTAGCCGAATGAATCTTCCCTGTTGCTCTTAGTACTGACCATCACTGCTAGTGCATAACAGGCTGGGTTTTTCCAATAATGTCAAGTTAGCCAAGTTTGCTCACTGGGCCCCTAGTACCCTCCCTTGCCCAATACTATGCTGTCTGTTCTTGTGATGAAAACCAGCTCTGCCGTTCACACCATGATATAAATCAACAACACAACAAATATGTATTAAACACCTACTCTTACTCTGGATAAAAGATCGAAGAGGAGACTAAGAAATAGGGGATGTGGTCCTTGCCTTCAAATAGCTTAGTTTGGTTGGGGATGGGGAGAAAGACATACCAGGAAGTTTAAGTAAAACTTTAGGTAGCTGGCAGCTTACAGGTGAGTCTTCTGTTAGGATCAAATCTTTTGAAGCTAAAGAAAAGAAGCTCTCAGTAGCATTTCAGGCTGTTGTAACCATCCACAGAAGCATACACAATTATTAAAAAGTATTGTGTGTGTTTGCAGGTGGGAGGGTTGGTTCATAGTTTTCCCTGGAATCACGCATTGTCAGTGCTGACTACTAGCATAAAGACTGGCTCTGAGGGCAGGTCAAATCTGGGTATCAGTGTCGTGGATAATGAGAGTAAAGAAAAAGTGGGGGGGTTCAAGAGTATTCCTTGTCATGTACTTCGACACCATGGTCAGAAAGGCCCCCAATGATGAATGTTTGCTGTTATCTACACATTTGCTGTGGGCATGGAGGGAGTCATCCAATAGGGATGGCTCCAGGAATGAGAGGGCTTGAGGTTCTGGTCCCACTGTGGAGGCAGCCATGATGCCAGGGAGGCCAAGGGAGAGGGAGCTTCTTACGTTAGACTTTATGAATGGGCTTCAGAGGATGGTCTGTGAGCCTTTGAAATTCCATGCAAGGTATTATGTGTATAAGCATGCTTTGTGGTGGTGTGTTGTTTTTTTTCTTTTCCCTCTGAGGGAAGTCTGTTCAGCTCTCAATAGCCTTTCAAAGGATCTATGATCTGGGAAAGGCAAGCCCTGGCTCTTAGACTCGGTGACTGCCTTACATTTCAGTGTCTTTCTGTTTGGGTCCCAAACACTTCTGATGTTTCCCTACCAGTGTCTCTCAGTGTCTTCGAGATGGAAGTGAGGGTTGGTGTGTGCATCTAGTAAGGGTGCTGGGTGCAACTTCACCTTACCTATACCCAACATCTGCCCTCAGTCATGGGAGGAAGGGGAGCTGAAGGCCCTGCACAGTTACTGGGAGGTCATTTTATGCTCTAGGAATGCATGTGTGTGTCCTAGGGGAAAATAATATATGCAATAGGACGAAACCAAAAAAAACCCGAACACTTAGTCTTATTTGTGTTGGCACTGTCCTTAGAACTTATATGGATTAAGTTTTAATCCTAATAACAACCTTGTGAGATAAGCCCTGTTATTATCCCCATTTTACTGAAGGGAAAACTGAAATATAGCAAAAAAGAAAAAAAGAGAGAACTCATGAACATGGACAGCAGTGTGGTGATTGTGGGGGGGGCGGATAGAGGAGGTAGAAAAGGGCATAGAGGGGATAAATGGAGATGGAAAAAATTAAATTAAATTTGAGACAAAATAAGTAAAAGAAATAAAGAAAGGAGAATTGCCAAAGGTCAAATAGGTAGCATGGGCTGAGCTAGCATTTGAACAGGGCAAAATGCTTCCAGAGTCTATACTCTTAACCAGTGATGTATGCCGCCTCACCTTCTTTAAGATATCTATAGAGTGTTTATTACCATTCCTGACTCGTGGTAAGTACTCCATAAGTGATAACTGCTTTTGTTGTTGGGTTTATAATTATTATAGTTACTTTCCCTTTTATGAGTCATCACTTGTAATGAACCTTACACTCAGACAGGGATTGAAGATCTGAAGGGTGGAATTGGCAGTCCTGGAAATTTTGTGGGTTTTATTTTTCGTGGGTTTTCCTCAACTCTGGCAGGAGGCAGTTCCCTCTTGCCCTTAAGAAGTTCAAAGCTTTCCACCTTCCGCCCTTAGCTGGTGGCAAGACTTCAATAATTACTTTAGCCTTCGGACTCCATTGTGCAGAAGAACCTGTTAGAAGTCTTCCTCTGTGGCTTCTGAAGAACCATCTCCAAATCAAGATGCACAAGACTTCCTCTGGCTCTTTTGATCTTTTGAAATTGCAAGCACAGGAAGGAAAGAATGGATAGGGGAATAAAGAATAGCTTTGGTTGTTGCAATAATAATGTTGCATTTTTATTTAGCCCTTTCTCTCATGAGCTCTGAGCTTTCACAGCCGTCACACCATTGGCCTCTGCACTGTGAACCTAGAAGTCATCGTGAGTATTTGCAGAGCTGTAAAACAATTGCACCGACACATACAGCACCAAGAGAAGCAAGCCATGGTGGCAATCGCACAGCACCGTAGGTGTGGTAGTCATGCATGGGTGCATGCCATTCATGGCTCTGTGATTTTCAAGTAGAGGTTGGGTGTAATTTGGTGTCAGTTGTCTGGTCCTGCAATTGGAAATCACAGAACTGATCTGCAAGCATGAAGTCAAGAAGCATGGCAAGGCCCTTGAAGATCTCTGGAGCTGAGGAAACAGGTGTGGAATGGACCGGAATGTTATCTACTTCTAAGTGGCCTGGTTGTTTTGTCTGATTCCTCAAGAAATACTGGTTTGCTTCACTGCCTTAGGCTGTTTCTAGAGGCCACTTGTACATCAGCAAAATTCTTATTATATGGCATGAGCACCAGAAACATCACGTGTTCCCAGGAGGCACACCCTCCTCCCCACCTTTCCCCTTAAATGGAAAAAGTCTTCTGTTTTAAAGTTACAAGTAACTTCTGTGTAAGACAATGACTCTGGGATACAGTTCCTTTCCTCATGTGGAAAGATATTTCAGAAAGGGTAGTTCCTCAGTAAGGAAAATGACCCCATTAAAAATATATTTATTTGCCATTCACCCACCTGCCATTTTCCCAGTTCTACAAAGCCATGAAAGTGGATTGGTATAACTCCCTTCTTATAATCCTCCAGTGCACCTCCTCTCCCTGGCACCCTCCAATAAAAAAAAACCAAACCTGAGAGGTTAGTGCTAGGAATCCTAACAGATCAGGGATTGTACTGCGCGAGGCTGTGTGATAACACACAGGAGGGGAAAATGACTCTGTATGCTTCACTCATGATTGTGATGCTGGAAGCTAACGCCCACTGACCACATTGCAGGGGGGACAGCCAATAGTGGAGTCCTTTTAGAAATTAATCAACTCTATCATGTCTTTAGTTGACTCTTTTGGTCTCATTTCAGTCTGAAGTGCTCTGCTCACCTGTAACCCTGTGGGGTGGGTGGTTTGCTATGAGTAAAAGGACATGGGCTCAATTTGAGACAGTTCAGAAACACTTTATAAATCCTTTTAAATATATCAGTAACAGTACATGATTCTTTTTCGGTAGTAATCATTTCAGTCACTGTGCTATATGTTTAGCCAGATGGTGGTCTCTCTGTGTCTCTTATATTTATACTAACAGATATGCTTATTTTACCCTTGATAAAATAATTTTCATATTGCCACCACTTTGCATAAGTCTTATCTGGACTGCCTCTGGATAAGGGGCAGAGAGGGAAGGAAAGGCATCACGTTTACCTAGTATTTGGGAAGTTGAGCTGCTGAAAGAAACAAACCACGCCATCTGCAATGAAGTGTAGTGTTGGACCCTGGTGTCCCAGGTGAGGCTAAGCCACTATGTAGCACCCTGGGCTCCTGGGACAAGGTACTGAAGAGGCCGGAGCACAAAGGGGATGACTCAAATTTCAATGCTAACTATTCTCATTACTAATGAGTAATTACAGCAAATATTTACAGGCCTCCTTCCTACCTTTATGACTTCCTGTTGCTGAAGCACTTTGGAGTATTGAGAAAGACTGTCCTGGAAAAATGCGTCACACACAGTTAGAGAAAGAGTGGCTCTAAGCACACACACAAAATAGGTTGCCTGGCTCTGTTTATGAATTTTATGTGCAAACAACAAAAAAGTTATGCTTGGGAAACACAATGTTTCATGATATTTTTAGAGTATTCCAGAAATATCAGGACTGTGCAAGCTAGTAAAGTAATTTTTTAAATTAAAGCACAGGTCATTTGATGAACACTCTTTTATGAACACATTATTTTTCTGAATGAAATATATAATAAGCTACGTGGGGGATTCTGGGAGTTAGAAGAGTAGCACTTTCAGAGATTCTAGAATTAATGTTGATAATGCTCCTTTCCTTTTATTTGGCTTGAAAGGCACTCCAGTGAAATTGCTTTCTTCAGTAAGTGTCTGAAAACCACTGGACCCTTGTATTTCTCCCCTGTGTTTCTCCGGTGCTATTTTAGAATGGCAGCATTCACTCCAGCACTGGCCGAGGTTGATGATGCTAATTTTGGTGCCCAGGGTAAAGGGAGAGAGAAGGCATCGGCAGTGCCAAAAGGACTTTCTGGTGCCTGGGTTTGGAGCAGTGTGGTGTTACCGGACACACCACATTTCACCTTTAGAACCTTTATTTGTGTGCTTGCACAACAGATGTTTACCCAGATATTAAGATAAGAAAAGTATGAAGGTCACATTTCACTGGTGACCAGAGAGCTTCTATAAATGTAACTATATCACCATGTGGCAGGAGTCTGTCTTCTATTCTATACCAGTTGCTTAGGGGAATTAATTGTGAGAGGGGCATGGGAGCCAACTCAGGTCCTTCCCAGTATTTGGCTTTCTTGCCTTCACTCTAGATGCTCTGGCTAACCTGGCATGCCCCTTCCATTTGGTGAGGCCCATTGGGGTGGTCAAGAAGTGAGGGGGAAATCCCAGTGTACTCGGTGGCCTCCCCCAGGCTCTGGAGTTTTCTGGTGCTCCATGGACATTAGTGTCCCCTACATTTCCCTGCTATCTGACCAACCAGGAAGCATTCAGGCTGCTAAAATAGCTCTCCTGGCCCCTCAGAAGAGGTTTGCATGGTGCTGAGGCTACCCCTGTTTTAGGCCTATTAGGGTTGTCATGTCCTCAGAACACTGAGTCTTCAGGGTGGGAAAGGGGTGTCTTTTGTGGATTTGAGTGTTTCTCTTAAAGATCTTCAAGGATTAGCTAGACACACTCAGACCCTGGATGAAGACATAGGTCCTTGGTCCAATTTTCTTCCCAAGGGCAGTCTACAAGCCAGTGGGAATCCACCTCACTGACAGTAAGGGACCACCCGCCTCCAGCTCTCTCACCCAATTCACCATCATCCAACGTGCTTCCTGAGCTCCAAATAGGCAGACCTCCTTTCTCTGCCTCAAAGGCCTGTCTGCCCTGTCTCACAGGACTCATTTCCACCTCTGTTCTCTCACCCTAGTCCTTCCATCCTGGAGGCTCCTTTCCTCGATTTCTACTCAAATATCTCCCACTTTCCTAGTGTGAGCCCAAGTCCCCCAGTTCCTACAAATCCTTCTGTAGTAGTTCCCACGCTGGCACCTCCCCCTCCACTTGTTTCTAACACTTGGTTATGTTTGCCAAAGAGCCTGCCTGATTATGTTTCCTTGTTATCTAATGACATTTTATGTGTTCTTGTCTTTCCAACAAGATCGCATGTTGCTCAAGGGCAAGGATGTCTAATTTCCTGATGTGTCCTGCAAATACCTTGCATATTTTGAATCCCTACGATTCTAATTTTAAAAATGTATAGAATCATTTTGTTGTTGTCCCTTGGGCTTTTGGAAATCCTGCCTCTTGGGCTCTGCTGTTTTCATTTGTGGAGATTTGAGTTCTTTACTCATTTTGCTTTAAAAAGAAAGAAGAAGGAAGAGAAAAATTCAGGGGGACCACAGGCAGGTCTTGATAAATGATTTTACATCAAAGGCAAACATCAGGCTAGTATTATGCCAATGCTTCACTTCAAGAATGCCCAGTACACCAACGCAAGGAATAGCCCAACAAAGCACTCCAGCTTATTCTCAAAAGTAAAAAGCCAGGCAGGAAAGTGTGCACAGGAGAGTCCCAGCTCTCTGTAAGAAGTCAGTCCTCTTCCCAGAGGTGCCCTCCCTGATTAGCAGCACTGGTTACCCCTTTATTTATATGGTCTTCAGTTTGTATTATTTGTATGATGCTTTTGCAACTTTTGTTGTTGTTATTGAGTGTGTGTGTGTAGTATCTGTCCCTGATTATCACTTGGGTGGTAAGCCCTCCAAGAGCTGGGACCTAGTCATCTTTTTCTGTTTCTTCTTTCCAGAGAGAGGCCTACATTGAGGTGCCCAGTAACTGCATGCAGACTCAGTAGTTCTATGTCAGAAACATTGAGAACTCAGTGCAGAGGGTTAGAGGCACAGGCAGAAACCTTCGCTCAGATCAACTTACCCAGCCTCCTTGGTCACCCAACATGCATGTAGTGAGTTTGTGGGGAAGTGGGCATCATCATTGTGTGTAAACATTTGTAGATTACCTACCAAACTCAGGTGCCATGCTATGCAGTGAGGTTATAAAGAGGCATTAGATGGACCCCCTGCCCTCAGGAGGCTTATTGTCTACTTAGAGAGTCAAAAAGTTTGTAAGATCCTTTTCTTAGGTTTTGTTAACAGATGCTCTAGGCCCATCTTTAAGATGTTGCTATCTTGGTAGTCAAAGCTATCTCAGATAAAACATTAAGCAAATGGAATGATTGGCAGTAATTAAGTGAGAGTGAATAAGGATAAATAGATCTTCTGTATAGATCAGCATAGACTGGAGGGAGGTGTAATGGAGGAGCATTAAGATCTAGGTCTTGAAGATTAGGTGGAATTCTGATAGGCACATGGGTTTGGGGCATTCCGGTTGGAGTGAACGGCTTGAGTCAACTGAGGAGGCAGAAATACACGTGGTGTGCACGCAAGGGCTGTTGAGCTGCTCCTTCCAGAGTCTAATTTTGAGCTCTATTAATGAATGAGAGATGAAGACCAGGCCTGGGCTAGTGCTGGGAAGTTTGGGGACAGTCCTCCTTGAGGCATGATGTGATGAAATCTTTGGGCAGCCTTGGGGCCATGGGAGCAGTGCATGCCTCTCTTAGGAATTAGTGGAACCAGAGGGAGATATCTGATCTTTCCCTTTCTCACTCCAGATTCCAGGTTTTTGAATCTGATCACTACAGGGAGATAGGACAATCTCTTCTACACTACCCTATTTGTAGGGAGGAGGCCCAATCAAAACAGACCACCTCTTTTGTCATCTTTACCAGTAACTGTATGTTGCATGCCCTGTGTGGAGCACTGCAGCCGAGCTGTTCCCTGGCCTTCTCCTTTCCTGCAATGTGTCACACCGTTCCCTAAAGCCTGAGCTCTGCTGTTTGGCCAGATGCTGCCAGAAGAGAAAGAAAAAGGAGCCATATTTCTGGAGTCACCTAGGTAGGGCAGTTGGGGATTTTCCCTCTCCCAATAGGTCTAACCTTTCCCCTAGAGGTATTTAGAAGCTCTTAAGGTCATGTCTGGACACTTGTAAGCAGGGCCTTGGCCAGAGATCTTAAATCACTGGAGAAGATCCCACACCAGTAAAGGCCAAGCAAGTCACTTGAATGTACCCTGTCCAGTGGTACTTTGAGGGAGGCTGCAGCTCCTGAATGCTTGACTTGGAATTTAATCTCATCATGACAATTGCATGTCTCATCTCATTCCTTTTCTATCCCCTCCATAATCACTAAATAATTATAGAATCGGGAAGCTGCTGCCCAGCCCAAGCGGAACTCCTTTACTCGGTGGCATACTTGTAACCATTTAAATACTACTCTGTGCAGGATGCTGAACATTGGACCTGAATCCAAGAGGGACCTCTGGAGCCAGGTGGAAGGAGCCCTCCTCCTCCGGACTTCAGAGGGCAGCCAAGCCCAGACATAGGGCTGTCTGGGCCTTGGTCATTCCCCCAGGAACTGCTTCAGGGTCATCCTAAGAAACCCATAGATTAGAAACTAGTGTTCACTTGAATCTAGCCAAAGCTAGACATCTGAGTCTAGCATCTACTTTCCTACAGCTGCAGACAGACCTCCGGAAGGCCAAGGAAGATGTCCTAACCAAGCTGATCTGTGACTATACTGTTAGGGTATAAAAATCCATGAACTTACCATGTTTTGTTTTGTTTTGTTTTTCTTTTCCAAAATAAAGGTTCCTTTAGAAATTTTCAACTTCATTTCTGCTGAACTCCTAGAAAACTGTTTTTCCTACCTGGATCAGAGAGGTGATGGGACCTGGGCACACTTGGATGTGGTGTGGTCACCACAGTGCTGGCTGGAGTCGGGCCTTGGGAGTCTGAGATGACTGTGAATGTTGATTCCGTCTTTTCTGAGCTATTCATTTGAGCACATTAGAAACATTCTCGATATTCAGATCAACATAGCCCTATGATCCTGGGCTACCCGTAGCTCCTTCAATGGATCCAAATGTTATGAGGGTAATGATGACAGCTTACCTCTCCTTGCGTTAGATCTTCCGGGCCAAGGCAGAGTACATGTTTATTTTGGAAAAAGACAAACTTTCACCCACTTGAATTCCTCCAAAATTAGTGTCAGGGGCTGACCACAAGAGTTCCATATTTCCTAGCCTTTGTTTTACCAAACAGATTATAAATGCTCCCAGGGACACCTTCTTTTTAGTCCCTGGCAAAGACTGCCTGCACGGGAGGTTCAGAGGAGCTCTCAAGAGGGTCTAGGAATCTGTTTGGTAAAGCAAAAGCTAAGAAATATGGAACTCTTGTGCAACCTAGAACAGGTAATTGAACCTCTCTGCATCTTTCCCATTCCTAATTGGGGGTTAGACACACTAACTGCTTTCTAAGAGGACTATTATGAGGTAGAAATGAGCTAGAGTTTTAATAAAACCATGCATTTAAAAAGTATATTACACTTTTAAAATCTTTTTGCAACCATTATCTTACTAGAAAGACCTTTGAAAAGTTTAAAGTGCAGACCATTAATGCATCATTATTAATAAGCACAGCAATATAATCACTTGGCACATCATTACCTGTTGGAGTGATTTATCTGCAGTTGGGAGTCTTAAGAGAATTTAAAAGGAGATGCTTGTTCCCAGGCCTTTAAGTCCCAATTCCCTTACTCCCCACCCCCTGGCTGGGTTTTTCAGGAGTGTGGGCTCTTTCCAATAGTGATTTCAGGGTATGAGCTATATTTTCCCCATACTCTGAGATTCAAGGAAACCTAACAACACCAAGAGACTGAGGAACCCTCCAGGACTTCTGAAAACTAGTCTGGCCTTGGATGTGCCCCTTCCATGCCTAGCCATTCTCCCTCACCTGTGGAGATAGAGGGTCCACTCCAGCTGCCATCCTGTATGAATGAGAATTTGCCCTTTGACTTAGCACCCCCAAATCTGTAGACTGAAAGGCTGTATCCACAGTACATCTGCCCAGGTTCCACTTGTTGCTTTCATCTTATATGCAAGACATCATTCATCATTGGGGGCTCCCTACATGCCTGATCCAAGGTCTTTAAAAGGTCAGACAGCTTATTGATGGGTCTATACATGAGGTGCATGCATGCCTAGAACACACCTGGGCCTGCGGGAGTTATTGGAAGTGGTATGAGGCTTTGGTTGTGAAGGGCCTGGCTCGGCCACATCGTGATTTGAGACTTGGCAGGTCAACTCTGGCCTCAGATGCATCATCTTTAGCACCCCTGATACCTCGTCCTTGATCTTGCCCTTCCCTCAGCCCTACCCTGCATCAGGCCAGCTGACTTGGGCCTTAGGTCTCAGTTTAAATATAACCTTCTCAAGGAAGCCTTTCTAGACCTCCCTCCATTAACCTCCATCTCTGTTCTTTTTCTTAATAATACTCCACAAATGCTGTAATTTATTTGTCTGCTTATTGTCTGTCACTCCCCTCTAGTTTGTAAGCTCCTTGAGGCCAGGCACTGTGCTGAGTTGCTCAACACCAAATGTTTTGTGTCTGGGGCAGCGCTGAGCACATATAAGGTGCTCCTTAAGTACAGGTTAAGTGAAATATCAACCCAAGCTTATAGGTCTTTGTCTTCAACTCTGTATTATCATTTCTTACATTTCTTCAGTGTTTGTGTTTGCCAAAGCTCAGGATGTAGATTAAAGCACTTGTCATTCTCATCACACAGATGAAACCACTGAGGCACAAACATGGGATCCCCAAACCAGAGAGTGGTACAGCCCATGTTAAGAGATCCCCGGCCCCAGCCTCTTTCCACTGCCTGGTGCTGTCTCTCCAGGCACCTTCTTTTTCTGTCGTGGCGATGTTATTGTTTGTCTTATTTGGCAGTGTGTTTATGCCGCAGGAGTAGGAGCCATTGTGTGTTTGTGGCGTCTGGAAATACACAGCAGAGTCCCAGGAGAATGCCACTGTCAGTCCTTACCACAATTAGCAATTGTCAGGCCAGGGGCAGTGACTGGGTGGGTGTCATTCCCTATGTGGCTGATTCTTCCTGTTAAAACACCACTGCCCGCTCCTAAGAGTGGCAAAAGGGAGTGGGGGTCCTAGGACCACAGACCCACTTCTGCCTGGTACCGTCTAGCCTACCACATGGACCTAGGCCCTTTCTGCTTGGGAAATGTCTTGATGTGTCTAGTGGAATTTCTGTGGCCTGATGGAAAGGAAAGAGGAGTGCTAACCAGCCAGGTGACTTCTGGGCTTCAGTTTCTCCATCACTAAAATGAGCCAATAGGTGGCAAGCAGACAAGATAAACTCAAACATCCTTCTAGGGTTCCAGTTCCATCTTGAAGTAAAGTCCCAGTGGAGCCTGGTTCTGACACCTGTTTCCAGGTGCTTCCTTAGGGAAGGAAGATGGGAGGTTAAAGGTGATCGGTGAGGGTTTGGAGGAAGCCTCTCCAACTCCTTTGCGACTCCTCTTCTACAAGAGGAGGTTCTGTTAAGGTGGAGTGGAGCAGAGACTTGGGAATCACTACTGAGTGGGAAAAGGGCCTGGATCTGCTTCCACAACAGCAGCTGGAGCATGCGTTAGAAGGAAGTGGGTTGAGGTGTGACAGAATGGGCACTGCCCAGTGGTTTCTACAAAACAGAACAGCTGTGTTATCAAGAGGGACAGCGTCTGGTCTCCTAATGCCAGGAAAGAAGGAGGTTGGCTGCTCAGGGGTGAGAGTACCCTTCACTAGGAGCCCTGTTTTCCCACCTCCAACACGACACCACGCTGCAGCCTATCATGCACTCATTCTCAGCCTCAGCTTCCCATCTGTCAGATGGCTGCATGAATCGCTGCCTTGCCAATTGGTTTGGGCTTGGAAAACATAAACTGCTACAAAAGCGGGGGTTTTTGCTGCTGTGATTTGTGTGTGTGTGTGTGTGTGTGTGTGTGTGTGTGTGTGTGTGTATAAGTGATCATACCTGGAGTGCTCAGAGTTGATACTAACATGAGATGATTGACACGATCTTATCACATACCCAAAGGACTGTGTCTTTTGATCTGAGACAGAAGGGAGGAGGAGGGAGAAAGAACTGAGTCAGAAAGCCAGTGGCCTTGAGAGGAACAGGCTTGAAAACTACTGAATGGAGCTACACTGTATTGGGGAGGCGGGGGAGCACTCTGTGGGACAGAGGTGAGTCACAGTGCATGACTGTTGGGGAGTCACCTTGAAATTGTGCCAAAAAAAGTGGAAATATTGGGACTTGGGTTTATCTGCCTTTCATCAGGTACATCAAGTTCTGGATGGCTTCCCACTGGCCAGAGACCTGAGGTGGACGGCTCTCCCCTGCCGCCTGGGAAGGCTTTCTGCTGGCTTCAGCCCCGCTGAGCAAAGTCCGCTTGTTCACTGGAGTTCACACAGACTCTTTGCCAGGCCTGCCCAGAATCCTGTCTCCTCTGACTTCCTGTGCTCTTGCATAATATTTCCTTGCTTCTTGAATGCCTGCCCCCAGTGTGGGGGCAGCTCACTGACGCTGCTGAATGGGGAGCAGGATGTGGAGGGAGGACAGGGATGTGGGAACATCACCCAGGGGTGCCCTGGGCCCTGTGGATGGAGGGCAGAAGAACAGGGCTCCCCAAATTACTTGGCAGAAGATTTTAGCATAAGGATAGTTAGGGAGACTGTGCAAGTGTACACACACAGATGCCAGCCCTCCTAAGTTATCTTTCCTGTATAATTGTTTTCAAGTAGCTAAGTTGTCTTCTTCTGATTATAAAAAATATACATGTTTTCCGTAAAAAGTCATAGTATAGGAAGGCATCCAGATAAAAATAAAAATCACCAAAATTTCACCACCTAGAAGCAATACCTGTTAACACTTCAATGAACATACTTCTTCTATATAATAAATATGAATATGTAATTACAGAATCCTATATAATAAAAGCCGAATATGCAAATTGTTCGGGAGTTCGACTGCTCACTATGACGTGCACTGAACACCAGGGGGTGGCGTGGAACATGGTGGGTGTCGGTGATGCTACGCTGGCAGTGGGCAGCAGTGAAGGTGCTGTCGGCCCCTTTGGGCCCCAACGAGAGCAGGAATGTGGCAGCGGGATGGTGGAGCAAGTGAGCAGGCAGCACTAGGCCAAGGCGGGTGCAAGCAGGGGGCCCAATCACCCCACAGACAGCACCAGCGGTGGCAGCAGAGGGGAGGGGGCGCAGGCAGGATGCTGGAGCAGGTGATGGGATGGCACCAGGCCACAGTGGGATGCCAGGCAGGGCTGCGGGGCTGTGAGGCTGGGGGCATGAGCTGGGGCCTGATCCCCGCAGGCCACCCCGAGTGACCCCACTTGTGCATGAATTCATGCACTGGGCCTCTAGTATTATTATATGCTGTTGTGAAAATGCATTTTCTATACAGCAATATATCAGAATTATCTCTGGCTGTCAAGGCACATAGATGTAATATAGCTGTATTAAGTTCTACGCATGGAAGTATCATCATACCACCCCTGTTCATTGATGTGTCCAGGCTCAGAAAACAAGCTCTAACCAGCCTAAAGAGTATTCTCAAGCCTGAAAACAGCATCTCTTCTGTATGCCGGGCCAATATGTTTGTTAGCTCTGGTGTCCCAGAAATAACTACAAATTAAAAGGTTTTGTGCCCATGTAGTCCTTTCTCTAGGCTTAGAATAATTCACGTGATTACAGAGAACAGGCTGCGGCCATGAGGCTGCAGGGCTGGGCTGGGTCTCCCGGTGTAGCCCATGTGTCTGCTTTGAGCCAGAAGCCACTAGCTGGGAGAACTCGTTTTCCTTCAGTGGCATTGCTGTGCCTAAGACTTTAAAGCTCCATTTGAAATTTTAATTGGTGATTGTCCTCCTGAAATTTTGTGACATAATCCATACCTTTTAAGAGGTTCCCTTTCTCCTTTGCACAGTCGTGTATTCACTATACTGAAAACATTAAGGCATATTTAGTGTCATGCATATTTAGTGTCATTCATATTTGTCACACAGTTGGAAGATCTAAAAAATTTTTTTAGCTGAAATAGATGCTATCAATACAATGTTTCTGTCCCATCCCCGAAAGATATATATTATAAATAAAGACATATATTATTAATTTATCCTTATTGTTGAAAGTATTACAGATATCCCTCCTTTTTCTCCATTGACCCCCTCTCCCCCACTCCAGCCCCCTCCCCAGGCCCTCACTGCACTGTATATTTTTAAGGGTTGTGATGAGCTTTCTCTCTGCTGATCATGGTTGGGAGTATGGTCTAAATTTACAGTAAAGTTCAATGTAAAGATGACTCATGTTCATTTGGGAGCCAGGTGTCTATAGCATTTGCCTGTTTTCTTTGAATCATTTTTAAGTTGGATTGGTCTTTTTTCTTTATTTAATCAGGAGTTTTAATATGAGGCTGGGGCTTGTTGGAAATTGCTTGTTAGGTTTACTTTTGTTTCCTAGAGCTGTTTCAGACTCTTCTTCTAAACCAAAATCATGATAATGCTAGTCAGTTTAAACACATTTATTTAAAAGTTCTCAGGCATCATTTAACACAAAAACTTACAACAGAATTTAGCATCAATAGAATCTAAGTATTTTCCCCCATTTTGTTTATCTCCAGGGAAATAATTTATTATGACAATTTATACAATGATAGCTGCTCCTTCAATTTATTCACCCAGGACTCCTTTTCCTAGAGTTACTGGCCAGGCTGTTATTACATGAAATTCTTGACTGTACTCCTGAGGGGTTAGGAGAGGATAAGAGTTAGGGAGAGGAAATAAATCACGTTGGCCTGCTTTACAACCTTGTAGGCATGTTGGCCTTTAGAAAGTTGATTCTACAATTGCTCCCCTTCTTGGTCATTACCTGATTTTGGTGGGGTCTTTGCCATGTGTGCACATTTGGGAAGTGGGGAGGGACTACAAGACTGAATTGGTCCTCAGAATTATGAAGCAGGACTTTGTTGAAATTGATACTTCTGTACAATGAACATGCAGCAGCTGTTGGCATGGCAACCCCTACGTGGAAAAGCGCACACTGCTAGCAGATGACTTTTGCAGTCTCAGTGTTAATCTGATAAATGGCTTTTTTAATAGTAGTTTGTGGGCTAATGGAAAGGTCGAAGCAAACCTTCATTAACAGGAAGAAGGATGGGGATTTTGAAGTCACCGAGTGCACACAGTGGAAAACCACAGCCGAAGTGTCTCTTGGTCACATCAGATATGCTTGAAGCGTGGCAAGCAGAAGCAATTGGGAATACTATTTGTCTTAAAAGGGTGTAGCTGCCATTATCATTTTAGATTTCAAGCATGGAGAGGTTAGGGAGTCCTTTTTATTTAAGGCGTGAGAGTTTAGGTTTCCATTATGGTGTTTTTTCTTCAGTGGCGGTGGTGGGGTGAAGGTGGTTATTTATTTATTTTTTATTGTGGTAAAATATATATATATATAAAACGTAAAATTTACCTAATTTTAACCATATTAAGTGTGCAGTTCAGTGGCATTCAGTGCATTCACATTGTTGTGCAACCATCACCACCATCCATCTCTAGAACTTTTTCATCTTCCCAAACTGAAATGTCTACATCCATTAAACCACAACTCCCTAGTAGCCACCATTCTACTTTCTCTATGAGCTGAACTACTCCAGATATCTCATAAAGTGGAATCATACAACATTTGACCTTTTGTGTCTGGCTGATTTCACTTAGGCTGATGTTTCCAAGTTTTATTCATTTAGCATTGCCAGAATTTAATTCCTTTTTTTGCTTGTTTATTGTTATTGTTTTTGTTAATCCTCACCTTTCCTGTTGTTTTTTTAGAGAGAGTGGAAGGGAGGGAAGGAGAGAGAAAAGAGAAACATTGATGTGAGAGAGACACTTCGATGGGTTGCCTCCCAACCAGGGGTGGGGTTGAACCTGCAACCTAGGTATGCAGCCTTGACCAGGAATCTAACCCATTGGGTGCACAGGCTCATGCTCTCCCACTGAGCCACACTACCCAGAGCAGAATTTCATTCTTTTTTAAGGCTGAGTAATATTCTATTGTATGGATAGACCACCTTTTGTTTTATCTATTCTGTAAATGGACATCTGGGTTGTTTCTTCCTTTGGCTATTGTGAATAATGCTGCTAGGAGCATGGGTCTTCAAATATCTGTTCTAGTCTCTGCTTTGATTGTTTGGGGTAGAAACCTAGAAGTGGAAGTGCTGGATCACATGGTAATTCTGTGTTTAATATTATTGAGGAACCACTGTGGTGTCTTCCACAGCAGCTATATGGTTTTATGTTCCTGCCAGCAACACACAAGGGTTTCAATTTCTCTACATCCTCACCAACACGTGTTATTTTCTATTTTTTCTTTTAAAGCCATCCAACTGGATGTGAAATGATATTTCATTGTGGTTCTAACTTGCATATCCCTAACGATGAGCAGTTTATTTGCCTTTATAAATGTATCGCCACTATGGCCTGTGTAGAAATGGAAATCACTGCCCCGTTGTGAATACTTGTGCGGGAAATGAGACTATCAATGCAGTGATGTTTATCAGGAGTGAAAGGTGGAAGGGAGGGAAGCACCATGTGATTATTATATACAGTATAGGCACCTCAGTCGACCTGTTTTCAAAGTTTGTGCTGTGGAGCAAGTGAAGCTATTTTAAAATAGAGGCCGAAGTAACAGCAACTCTTTGGATGAGATTTAAGGAAGCCTGCTGTGGGCTGGGTCTGCCCTGTAGAATCCTTCCTGCTTTAGCGTGATGTCTGGGCTTAAGTGTCCCTCTTCCCTGAGAATAAGCATTGTCGTCATTGGCTACAGAAGCCTGAGCCCATCCTCTTTCCTCTCCCTGGGGAGGAAATCCCCCAGACATCTTGCCCAGGGTTGTCTTAGTCTTTAAACTACCCCACTATCTAATTGTGCCACCTGAAACAATATACACACACCCCCCTCTTCCCCATCCCCTAGGTTCTTGTGCTGGCTGCTTGTATTGTAACAAGCAAAGGAAAGAACTTAGAACTAATTGAGCACTTTGCTAGTCACTGTGTAGCAGATGAAAAGATGACATCCCTCTTTAAAAGAACTACTGTAGGACTTGTAATTTACTACGTGACTGCTTAACAGCAGGAGTTCCCGACATTAGCAAACATCAGAAACAGCCGGAGGACTTACTAACATTCAGAGTGCTGGGCCTCCTCCCCTGAGTTTCTCATTAGAAGGTCTTGGGGGGTGGGGGGGGGGGGCGTGGAGCTGGAGAATGTGCCTTTCTAACAAGTTCCCAGGTGATGCTGACACTCACTGCTGGTCTGGAGACCACACTCTGAGAACCACTGCTTTACATCAATCTTGTGAAATAGACATTGTTCCTACTTATATGATCTGAGTTGTCAAAATGTCAAATGACTTGCCTCAAGCCATATAGGTAGAGTGCTAAGGCCCGGATTTGAAGCTGGAGATCCTCACTCCAAAGCCTCTGGTTCCCATGGGGAAGTGATTGGTGGATTGGGAGCTGCAGGAAGCATCACTGTCCCAAAGTGTGCGGGGACCTCTTGGCTTATCACCGAGTCTTCATTCAGCACCAGGCAAAGCAGGGTCCTCGGCCAGGAGCCCTTACCCTTGAAAAGTTTAAAATTCAGAGGACATTAATAAGGAGAGGTTGTTTTTAAGCTGCCATAATTTGTCTAATTTATATCTGCTATATTTTATTCAAAAGTGATGAGCCATTATTTAGCTCTAAAGTTCAGTGATGGATAGAAAATAGTGCTCAATACTTGTTAACAAAGATAGACATAAAGTAGGTGCCAGAGACAACTGTGTACACTGGATGAGGTCTTGTAACAAATGGACAGGAGGAATAAGTAAGATTGAACAGAGATGACAGCTTGCATTTCTGTAGCACTTCTGAGTTTCAAAGGCATCATCGATTTATATCTTCTTTGCAGTTTCATCAAGTGAGAGACTAGTAGAAAATTAGTCAAATGGACAGATCAAAGGAATAATTCTTTTTTTCCCTCTAAAAAATCATGAATTGTATCAGGCATTGCCATTGTTATGTTTCTCGGACCCTTTTCCAACGGGAGTTAAAGGAAGCAGAATTTTACCTAGGTCAAGGGCCTTCTGAATTATATACTGAGTGATTAAAAGAAGCATTGTGTCATGTATGATTCTACCATTTTCTGAAATAACCCACCACAGTCTTTTGCATGTTTCTGTCAGCTGACACAATGTTTGGCCCACGTCATCACCAACAACAAATATTTAGTCTGTTTCAGTTGTGTGTACAGGGAGCTGTCTAGTGTCATTTGTTGTTTGCAAGCAGCTTAAAAGCAAGGGCAGCCTGAATTATGTTTATATATGTCTCAAGTGCCCACCATCCTTAGCAAAGCCTACGTGTAGTAAATTCTCAATAAATATTTATTACCTGAAAGTTCAGATCTTCTTTTAAAACATTGGGGAAAAGAAACACTGTAATGATTATTAGCATACGTGTAAGATGTGCTTAGGTATATACATCTACCCTGTATGTCTGACGTGAGAGTGAGTCCGTGTCTGTTGGTATTTGTGTGTGTGCACTTGTTTAAGTGTTGAGTGACTTTGCCTTTCAGATCGGAACTGGGCACCTGATGGGCTTGAGGGAAAGACTGGAGCCGAGGTCATGTGCCAGCATTGAAAAGAGCACAGATAGGGAAGGTGTATGTTGCAGGGGGAAGTAACCCTGAGAACAGATAGGTCCAAGGCTGTCTGACCAAGTTACAGGGAGCATTCGTTTCTGACCTTGAAGAGCCTTCCTTGGTTTTGCCTTGTTGGTTGTTTTGAGAGGAAAAGCTGTGGTACTTGACGATCCTAACCTTGGAGACCCCCTTTCTATAGAAAATTTAACTTTCTCTGTACATTCCTAATGCCCGTGTTTCTATACAGCACACTTACAGTCATGCTATCTTTTATTTTGTTAAATAGGATCTCCTGGGTAGCCTAATCAGCAAAAGGAGGAAGGAAACTTCATCTAATGATATATCCCGAGACAAGAAATCTTTCCAGAATACAGCCTGGGCTTTCGATGACCCCATTGATGAGGTTGAAAAGTCAGTCTCATACAGGCATACAACGGTGACTCAGTTGGCCATTGAAAGTCATTGACTGTAGTGATGCAGGTCAAAGGAAATGGATCAATCAGTACAGATTATTGAATTGTTAAAAACTTGAATATAGGGCCTCTAGAGAAAAAAAGAGTTCCTTCATAATGTGTCCTGTCCCGGCTGAATCGTACACATACTTGGACAAATCCCTCTTGGTTTGGGAATAGCATGACATTGGGAGCCCAAGAAGAGGAAGCACATCCCCTCTGCTGCCCACTTTGGCTGTAATGATGCCCCGTGGGGTGGGCAATCCGTGGGTTTGATTAGACTGCAATGTGGTCATCTTTGAGCCGCTCCTGGGTGCCAGGGTTTTTCTGCATTAAGTTTTAAAGCCATGTATTAAAAGCAGCTACGTAAGTGGGAAACTAGCAGCACCTTATAAAAGGCTTTATAGGAGAGGCAGAGTCCTCCTTCTGGAGCCTGTTTTGTTCAATGTCAAGGTAGGGAAAGCCAAAACCAGTTAATGTTCCTGCTCTGCACTGCAAATGGTTCGCCTGGAGCCACTCTCCCAGCCTGCACGAGCCGTCCTTCTGTCCTCCCTAGTGTGGGTGCAGCCTTGAGCCAAGTGTTGGATTGGGAAGTTCCCCATGGACAGAGAGGCTGTTCGCTATTTAGGTATGTTCTGTAGCTCATTTCACATGGAAAGAAAAGAAAAGCTATCCAGTTTATTCTCAGGGTGGACTGGACCTTGCCAGATGGAACAGAGAAATCCCCTAAGGATGACCCCTGGGAGGAGCATATTTCTACCTGAAGGCACCGAGAAGGCGGCTCCCTTGGATGTGGATGACCCATTGCTTTCCAGTGGGCAGTGGTTCTGGGTGCTCTAGGTCAGAGTCTTAGATGATAGATAGTCCTAAGAAATCATTATTGTATTGTTTTTGAATATTAATGTCCTTTGCAATTCTTTTAGATAGTTTTGGGGGGGGAGGGGGCAGGGAGGTCTGCTTTGCCCCATCCACCGGAGATGGGAGAGGAGCATGAAAAACGGAGCATAAAAACAAAATATTGCTGATGTGGGTGTTTCCCGGGGGCTGGGGGACTAGGACAGATATTAAGGGTGGGCTTGTGGTAAAAGCCCTAACAGTCTCCGGGTAAGAATGTCCTGTAAGCAAGGGAAGGATGACCTGTTTCACTCTGGTGGTGACCTCCCGGTGGTTCAGCTCAGGTTCAAGGTGAATCAGATCAATAGGGGGTAATTATACATGAGATGGTCAGCCCTTCTGTTGCTCAATGAGAAATCGGGTCTGCAGGCTGTGGTGTCAAGCAGGTGTCGGAGGAAGAGTTGCATCAACGTTTTCTCTGTTCCTGCTACAGAAAAACTCCATGGAGATGTGCACCTTTACTTCCAGGAAGTTTTATGTATGTTTAGCCATAGCTGCTGCAGGGAGAAAACGTCAAAATTCAATTACGATGATGTTTTTCCCAGAATTCACATTAGGGCTTTTTGTTTTTTAAAAATAGGACACAAAATGTAGAAGAAACAGAAAACAGCTATCTACAAAGTTAGTGAAAGCCCCTTACCTCCACCCCCCTTAAATCCTGAAGAGAGAAAATAGCTGAGCTGTAGCGATTACTTCCTGCAAAGAAACTGTAATTATGGGGCCCAGTTAGTCTTCATAAGAGGCAGCCTTGGAATAGCATGGATGTCATTTTGAATATTTGAGAAAAGGGTGACATTCAGTGCGAAATGGAAATGAGTCTGGCATTGGGACAGTTCCCAGTTGCCCCTGGGGAGAGCCCAGTTCCCTCTCCTGTGTGGGATCTAGTAGTCATTGCTGACTCTCCCACCAGCAGGAAATCTACTTGGGCTCCTGTGAGAAGCTAGGGGAATGGTGAATCTGCTTTTCACTCAACTTCCAGTGCCAGCTGCCTAATATCAAGGGAAATAAGATTTTTTTGGAGTGGTTTACTAGTAAGTATGGGGGCCAGGATGGAGTCTTCCGTACAGAGCGAAAGAATAAGGACATAAAAGCATCCACAGACTGCAGGAGAGAATAGCTGGATCACCTGCCTGTGGGATGAAACTCCCCTGTGACTTCATGGTTGTGCAAGAGTTGGGCAACGTTTGACCAGGGTAGAGAGGCCTTGGCAAAGGCATTTGTGTTCCTAGTAGATTCCAATCTCCACCCCCCCTCCCCACCCCCCACCCAGGGAAAACAAGTACAGGCAAACCTTGTTGCATTGTGTCTCACTTTATTGCACTCCACAGATGTTGCATTTTTACAAACTGAAGGCAAGGCCCTCCACCAGCAAAAGATTACTGTGATAATTGTGATACTTGCCTTACTGTGGTGGTTTGGAACTGAACCCACAATGTCTCCAAGGTATGCCCGTACTAAAAGTTCTGCACGGCATTTTAGGAGGGAGAAATTGGTTGCCTTACCTAGCCTGGCATACTTTATCTGTATCTTCCTAGAGTTTTATCCAACAAACACCCATTCTAGGGGAGGCACTTGGCTGGAGACCCTGGGGATTAAAAGAAAATCAGATGTCTTTATCCCTGCCAGTAAGAACTACAGTCTAGTGGGGACTGGATAAGGGAAAGACACACGCATGTAGGTGATCTCAGTCAAGGCAGGAGATGGTAAATGCCATGATAGGGAAGTGGGGGGAAGCGGCTCCAGGGAGTTCTGAAGAGGAGAAATGGGATAGAATGGTAAGATGGTAGGCCTTGGAGCCAGATAGCCTAGGTTCAAGCCCTGCTTCAGTTGCTTATTAGCTGAGGCATCTTGGAAAAGTTACTTAAACACTCTGTACCTCTCTGTTTCCTCAACTGCAAAATGGGGATCATTGTAGTATCTATGTCAGAGGGTGTGTCTTAAGGTCCAAAAAGTTGGTCTCAGCTCCCAGACCAGAAAGGAGGTCCTGTGCTGACCTTGAGTCAGTGACTGACAACCTCTAGGCCCCAGTTTTCTCATCTAGACATTAAAGGGACTGAATTGGACTAGATAAATGCTAACATTTTGCTTATTCCAAAATGCTATTATTTTGTGACTCAGTATGTATTAAGTGCCTGATATGTGCCCAGTACTGTGCTGAGCCTGATGAAAAAAAGAGAAAGGAGAATACATAGTCTCGGCTCTCATGAAGCTTTAATCTAAGTAAAGAGAGGCCATCACTCTTCAGGAGATTATTAGAGAATTAAAGAATATTGGAAGTTCAGACTTGGTGGTATGGTGGTAAGAGACGAGGAACAGAGTTTACAGTGGACCAGAGTCGTTGGGAGATTTAATAGCAACTATAAACCCAACATATAGAACCACAGAGACCACAGACAGGAGCTCAGACTTGTTTACCAAATCCCAGAATTCTGAAGCTTAGAACATTGCATTAATATTTAAGTTAAATTGTGGAAAAATGCCTGTTATCTTTTTAGAATTTAGATGGGACAAGATCTATAAAACTCCTTGCCCAAAGCAGTAGTGTGGTCTGAAACTATACAGAGGCTTACACTGTTGTTGTTTTCATGGATTCCCAGATGATTATCCCAGTAGAACATAGTGTTGGGCACAACACAAGCACAAAACAAGTCACCTGTTGAATGACTGGTGGAAAACCCACTCAGCTTTGAACTGCCCTGAGCATTCTGGTGGTGTTCCCAGCACCCCCAACCCCCCCTTACCCCCCCCACACACACTCCTCTAGAGGGCAGCACACAGAGGCACCCTATAGAGCCCTCAGCTTTCCGTTCTTTTTTTTCTTTTCCTTTTCTTTTCTTTTTTTCTTTTTTTGAGAGAGAAAAGAAACCTCAATTGGTTGCCTCTGACACATGCTCTGACTGGGATCGCACCTCAACTTGGATATGTGCCCTGACCAGGAATCAAACACACGACCTTTTGGTGTACGGGATAACACTCCAACCAACTGAGCCACACCAGCCAGGGCAAGCCACAGCTTTATTAGAGGTCAGTGTTGTTGCCTCCCACCTCCTGAGCCCCCCTCATCAAGATGAATTCTCCTGCTCCCTAAGGTTTCCCCATCGTAGGGATTGCAGGGCCTCTCTTCCCAGCAGGGTCTGAATTTAGGTGTTGAGGAAACTTGGCAACAGCCTCAAATTTTTCCTGCCACCTGACTATCCCATAGTTCCTCATGGTCGATATGCAGATTGAGCCATTAGTGACCTTGGTCTACACAGGGGATAGGAGACTTAACAATGCTTGACTGCTTGTTCAGAGCGATGCAGACAGTGAGGTCACCCTAGCCTGGCAGCTGAGGACACTGTGCAAGGGGTGAGCCAAGGCTTGAGTGGTCCTTGAAGAGTGAGGAGAGGCCAGGTGGGCCACTGCCCTTCCCACTACTCCTCACTAACCAATCACCAGATAGATCTGGTGCCTTATTCTGGGGGAAAGAAAGGAGATGGAAATGACAGATGAGGCACAAGCATGGAATCCCTGGCCTCAACCAGTGGCTAAGAATTCCCACTCGTCCCCCCAGCAGTCAGCGGTGGCATCCTGACTCCAAATGAGTAGACTCCAAATCCTCACAGAGCTCTCTGCCTCTGCTTCACAGTAAAGAGCCCAGGAACCCTGGTCACACCTGTCCGTGCATTTTATTTACGTAGCACCCTCTGTGCAGGCCAAGCACATATCATATCTGCCATCAAAACACACCTTCACGTCAGCACCTGCAAAGGCAGGGAGGCCAGATGGGGTCGTAGAGGTTCAGAAGGGTGAGAGGCGCAGCAACGTGCCGTTCTAACCCTTCACAGAAAATCAGAGCTGAAAAACGGGCAGAACTGGAGTCTGCTTTCCAGGCCCTGTTCTAAGCACCTTTCTTCTCTCTCCAATTTTACTCTTGTCTCACTCCTCCTTCCCCCTCCTTTGCTTTCACAAAAAAGCCCCCCCCCCCCAATAAGCAAGATGGAATCAAACATTGAAACCTCCAAATGTATGAAATAAACATTATTCCTAATGAGTCTCTGGGAAAGGGCTCACCTTTGAACTTGGCCAAGGATTATGGAGGAAAGAAAAAGTCTAAAGAACTTGATAGAGTGTTAGAGCTTCCTGGGTTTTTTAAGTACAGTTACATATGACATTTCTTTTCCTTAATAAGGCCAGTTCTAGAAATCCTTCCTGGTGGATTAGACCATGTCCAAAAGTGGAGACCTAGGGTTGGCTGCTGACGCTGGACATCTGGGTGCTAGGCAACAACCGGGTAGGAGGTGCCGTTTCTAGAATGCTCCTGCTTTCTTTGAGTTCAGCCCCTAGTCTCTTCATCCTTGCAAGCCAGGAGAGGAGCATGTAGGCTCTCCTAGTTTGAGGGAAGGGCCGGGGGACCCAGAAAAGATCAGGAAGATGCTCAAGTGAAGCTGGCAGCTAAAAGGTAATAGGACCGAGGAACTCATCCTCTAGGACCAGGTCTTTTTCCTGGAGACATTGCCTGTTCATGTGCTCATCTCTATTTCTTTTTCTAAGGAATAATAAGAATAGCAAGATTTCTTTAAAACAAGAAAACTTTCCTAAAGATAAAATACCACTGGCTATCTGTATAGCCTCTGCATGCCCTGTATGAAAGAGTACACGTTTTCATTTTTCTAATTATCTATGCCTCCCAGCCAGGAAGTTTGCCTATAGGCATCAGGGTGAATCATTTCTAGAATGATTTAAGTCCAACTAAGAATGTGTAACTGCTGAATATACTCCGATCAAGGTCCCAGAGCATTTGTGGCTGCCCTGTGTGTGTTGTAACACGCAGAAAAACCAGAACGATTTTGTTTCCCTTTTCTCGAATCTTTTCCTCCAAGTTTCCATCTGAATGCTTTTAATCATGGCAGAGTCAGACAAATCTGTGCTTCCCACCCTGTAATGGCATGAACTGCACCAGGCACTCCTGTCCCCACAGAGGTCTCAGGGAAAAGGCTTATGGAATCCAGAAACATGCGCGATCCTTTCTGAGCTGTTACTGCCTCGTGGCAGTGGCTGCCTTTCTCTTCCCTCCAATCCCTGCACACAGAGCCAGGCACATGGAGATGCTTAGCACGTGCCCATGTCCATGCCACTGATCTATTAAAATAAGCCATCCTGGCACGGCCGGCCTGGCTCAATGGTTGAGTGTCGACCTAGGAACCAGGAGGTTACGGTTTGGTTCCCGGTCAGGGCTCATGCCCAGGTTGTGAGCTTGATCCTCAGGGTGGGGTGTGCAGGAGGCAGCTGATCAATGATTCTCTCTCATCACTGATGTTTCTCTCCCTCTCTCTCTCCCTCTCTCTCTCTCTCTCTCTCTCCCCCCTCCTTCCCTCTCTCTTTCTCTCCCTCTCCCTATCTCCCCCTCTCTCCCTTCCTCTCTGAAATCAATAAAATAAAAATAAATAAAATAAGCCATCCTGCAAAAAGCAGGTTTCCTGGTAGCCTTGGGGTTTGTCGGAGGTTCTCTAGAATTGGCAACTTAGCTGTGACCTCGGAAGCCTTGGCTCTGGCAAAGCAAGGTCTTTGCGCTAAAGTAGGCTCAGTGCCCATGGAGATAATCACTTCTTGTAATATCCGCACAATCATCTCATTGTCAAAGCACAAGAAATGCAAAAGCAGAAGAAATGCCACAGCAGGGTTGCCCATGGCTCAGCTAACCCAGGATTCTGCTCCTGGCTGAGGGCACCTTGGGACACCTCGGGAGGGATGGTCCCAGCCGTTGTTCTGGAGGTCAGCCCCAACTGCTAAGGCCGGCACCCCCTAAAACCTGAGCCAAGTGCTGCTTTAGCAGGCCTCACATGCCTGATTCCGCTCCATCTTCTTGGACCTTTCACTGCCTCTGTCTTGGCTATTCCTGTTGTTCTTCAAATCTTACCAGGAAAGCCTGGCACGAGACTTGCTTTCTCCCACCTCGGGTGGTGGCTACCCTCTGTGCTCCTCGAGCTCTCGTTCCTGATTTCTGCAGCAATAGCTTCCACACAGCTGAGTGCCAGGCATGTGCCGGGCCCAGTTCTGAGAAGGCTACACGTATACATGAATTATTCTTCAGGGGTGCTCTAGGAGACAGGAACTCATAGAGTAATTGTTTGCAGGACACGGAGGTTTAGAGACTGAAGTAACTTGCCCTGGGTCAAGAGGAAGAGTCTGAGCCGCCAGCCCAGGCTGTCCACCTGGCCCCGGGTCCTGGTCTGCTTGTCTGTCTCCAGCACTAGGCTTACAGACAGCTCATTGAGGTCAGCCGAGTATATATACATCCTAGTTCTGTATCCCCAGTGCCTGCCACAGAGTAGACAAAAAGCTAAGGCTCACTGAACACAAACACGAGATGGGATATTAATTCCAGAGAGCCTCATTTCTTGCAAAAATGTTAAAATGCAAAGGAGTACTTGCTCTTTTAGCTCAAGCTTGGTTTTTTAGAACACTGGTACCACAGAGTTGTGGGAGGTGGCCAGCTGCAGTGGGTAGAGGGCAAATTGGTCCCAGTCTTTGAGACGATGGGAAATCACTCCGATGAAATGAAAGCTACATCTAGCATTATAAAAATACCAGCCCTAGCTGGTTTGGTTCAGTGGGTAGAGCATCAGCCTGTGGACTGAAGGGTCAAGGGCACATACCCAGGTTGCAGGCTTGATCCCTAGTAGGGGGACGTGCAGGAGGCAGCCAATCAATGATTCTCTTTCATCATTGATGTTTCTATCTCTCTTTCCCTCTCCCTTCCTCTCTGAAATCAATAAAGATATATATTTTTTTAAATACTTAGGAGAAAGAACTAAGCAGGGGCACGGAAAGAGCATCTCTGAGTTGATTCTGGAGGAATGAACCTTTTCCGTGTACGCACCGGCTGCAGAACTCGGCGCGTCCCCGGCACAGCTGACCGGCGGCTCGAGAGAGCCCCTGGAGTTGCACAAGCACCCCGCTCAGGTCTCCCCACACTCGGGCTAATCTTGTAAATCGCCTCCTGGAACACGGGGCAGTCTCAGAGGCTTCAGGGACTTTGGGGCTTTTTTCCCGGGGCTTAAAGTCTTTCTCTGCTGCTGACTCACATGTTAATTATTGCTTCCCTCAAAGTAGAATTAACATTGTGCCCGCCTGCCTGGCAATTATACAAGTGTTTTATCTGCCCGGTAGACCTGAGTATGCAGCCGCTGTGTAACCTCGGTCCCTTCTTGAGCAGTCAGGGCAGTGAAAGGCACAGGCACAGATACTAACGTTTCTTTGCTTTCGAGTCGCTGGGGCAAAGGCTGCTGGGGGTGCTCTGCTCGGCCCAGGAAACAGAGGGCTAACTGCCCAGGGTTAATGGACCAAAATCTTTTGAAAAGTGTGGCCAAGAGTTTCAATTTGCTGTCACCCTCAGCATTAATGGACAGAGCTGGCGTTTCAAAGAAAAAAGATCCACTTATTTTCCCTTTGACTGCTGGACTGGATAATGAAGTAAAAATGACATTATCTCTAATAAAAGTGATTTGCAAAAATCACTGATAGAATCTCAGTAGCAGAGATCTGCCATTAGCACGTTAGCCAGATAAGAGGAGCAGCTGTATTCTATTAACCCCCTCCCTGTCTGGGGTGTGTGTGTTGGGAAGTTAGGATTGAGATTTGGGGAGTAGATTTTTAAACATTGAACTTTGGGCGAATGAAGATTGTTTAGTCCAAAGTGGGTCATTTTTGAACCCCACTTGCTGACCTTTATGGTTGTCATTAGGTTTTTAATTTGTTTGGTGTTTTTTCCTTAGGATTTTTGTGTTTAGTGGTTTTTGTTTTTGATATGTGTGTTTTTGTTGTGTGTATGTGGAGTTTTGGGTTTTTTGGGCTCATTTTCTCACCTCCATGTTACATCACCCAAGGGTGCAACCCTGGCCAAGCCCTGGCGTCCTCCCTGGCAGAAATCTTGCTGCAAGAAGAGCATCTACACATGAGATGTGAGGGCTTTGGGCAACGGGTGGTTTGGGGCAACAGATTATTCTGTTGTGTCAGGAGATGGGATCAGAGGCAGAAACCTCCCTGGTCTCCTCAGGGGATGGGGAGGGGGGCCCTGTCCAGGCTTGCTCCCCCGTCTCAGTGAAAGCCTGACTGGCATCTGGCTCACGGAACACCCCCTGCAGCGGGCACAGCCAGCAACTTCTGTATGAAAACATCCTTAGGGGATGGGGATCAGCTTCCTGGGGACAGTGCGGAGTCACCGGATGTTAGGTAACCTAGTGATGAATGAGCCACTACCACTCCTCTTCATTAACCCACTTTCTTTGGTGCTTTTCTTTGGAAAGCACCACAGCTGTCTTAACTCTGTGATCCTAATCCTGCAGCTGGCAGTCACTCCAGCCCTCCACACTGTGGCTGTATCTGAATGAGCTGGACGAAACCGTCCTCACTGGGGTAAGGCACAGTGCCAGGCTCTGAGATATATAGGAAATTTGACATTTTGTGCCCTCAGGGAAGACCTCAAGGATAAGGAATAATGAAGTGATGCTCCCTTGCAGTTAAGCAGTTTAGATCAATTCTCCAGGCAGGTGTCCAGGGCCCGGGTGGGAGGAGAGATCAGTGTGGGCTGGGTAGAGTGATCAGGAAAATGTCTCTGGAGGTGGTGGGTCTGTGTTGGTTCTGAAAGCATAGGGTTTGGAATGTAAGAAAGGAAGGATCGCATTTCTGGGGGGGGAGGGGGTCCCTGGGTGGC
The DNA here is from genome assembly GCA_026230045.1 of Corynorhinus townsendii. Lineage (NCBI taxonomy): Eukaryota > Metazoa > Chordata > Mammalia > Chiroptera > Vespertilionidae > Corynorhinus > Corynorhinus townsendii. The sequence goes on along the minus strand of JAPDVU010000007.1, from coordinate 145,274,001 downwards.
AAACGGGAATGTTGAGTGGTGGGTGTCCGTGCAGAGTGTAGGCTGGCTGGAGCAGGTAGGGTGCTATGGCCTTGTGGGAGCTCCGTTTGGAAAGCGAGTTCAGGACTAACAGACCTCAAGGGGCGTCTAGAGGTTGGACTTCAATGTGAGGGCAGTAGAAAGCCACTCCTGTTCTTAAATCCGGGTGACATGCCGAAATGGTTTGGGGAAAGGGGGTGTAGACTGGTGAGTTATTCCTTTCCCCGGGTTCTGATTGGAGTTGTGTTCTGTTTGATCAGTGGTCAAGGAGGCAAGGGGCAAGGGGAAACAGCTGGAGGATTGGGGCTAAAGTCTTTGAAAATAAAACACGACCGGAGCCAGAGGAGGCGTGTGCCCTTGGTGAAGTTTGCTTTTCGTCCCACGGGCCGCGTTGATGAGTTACTGTTCAGCAAGAATGCCTCCCCCAGGTCTCTGTGGGCTGAGCCGAAGCTCCAGCCTGTGGCGGCCCAGGGGTCGCTGCCATATTTAGAGCTCCCAGCAAAGGAACGCGTTCCCCCGGGCTTTGTTGGCGAGCGAGAGGGCTTCTCATCCTTGCTGTGCAGTGTGACACATGCTCCCCCAGCAGAAGAGGGACCCAGGCTGGGTTCTGCCCTGCCCGTCACCTGGCGCATCAGCCACTAATGGACCAATGGCATAGGCAGCCATCAGATCCTCTGACTTCATTTACCAGCCCTTTCGCTGTCGAAGGCCCTCGTCTGCGCTGGGCGCCTTGTGGATACTCAGTGGTGTTTGTTGACTGAATTCTCTCCACTCTGACTTTTCCTGTCTTGCACCCTGCCCTCCAGCCTGTCTCCTGACCACTGGCACCCCTGGTCATGTCCCAGCAGCATCTCTGTCCTTCTTGTCCCTCCTGCTCTCCTGATGGCCTCCCCATATCTGCTCCTTCTTCAAACCCCGCCTCCAGCATGGAGCTCTCCCCTCTGCCTCCCCTTGTAACTCCCATCGCATCACTGACACCAGGCCCGTCCCTCAGGACTTCACTCCCCACTTCTCTGCAACTTCCCAGTTCCAGGTCTCATTCCATTCCTGACAGCCCCAGCACATGAGGAGGTAAATATTTGTTGAATGAGTAGAGAGAGAGAGACGGGGGGGGGGGGAGCTATTGCTGGGGGGGAAAACACAGCTCTACATCCCAAATTGCTCCATATTCTCATTTGAGGGTGTGATAGTAACTTGGGGAAGACTTGCTGGCATTTCCCGTGGCTTTTGATGACTCCTCTACAAAGGAATGGAATGTAGCTTCCTAAACGTACAGGAACATCTCATGGCTCATCGCAGTGTGACGGGCAGAATTGGGAGAAAGCACAGGCTTTCACTGTGGCCATGAACCAGATCCCACAGCTCTGGACTGTGACCGTGTAAATAGGCTAGAAATCGGGCTTCTAAAAGGAGCCCAGGAGGGAAAGCATCCCTGACTTTCTCCCCGGCTCCTTTCTCTCTCCTTCCCCTCTGCTTTCTCTCTTCCTTTTTTAAAGAGGGAGGCAGGGCTATGGGGTACTGGGGAGGAGAATGAGAGCTCCTCTGTGTGCCCCCACCCCTTCTCTCGCATTTGGAAATGCTTTAAATACCAGGCCCCGGAGTTCTGGCATCAGATTAGGATTAGGAAAGCCAATCCTAGGGTATTTCACTATTAGCATATGATGAAGCACCAGACCCGATGAAAAGATGAAACAAACGTTACTTCCTTTGAAATCCAAGAGTCTGAAATAAAGAAGAGAGAACTGACCTTTAAAATCATATTCTGTACTTGAAAAGAGCTCTCTCTGACAACTGCCTATTCCAGTTATGGCTTTTTAATATTTTTTTTCACCCAGAATGTCTGACGACACGGCCAGGGGAATTTCTGCCCCCTCCTTCCTGAATATACCCAGCACTGGCCCCTGAGGCAGCCCGGCTGTTTTCTCATGACACGATGATTATTTTTGGCATCGCACATACTTTCTCTAATGTTATTACCCCCTCCCAACCCCCCACCTTGGTTGCCTTTTGATGAGCAATTGTTTTGGCAACTCTGCATAAATCAGGGATTAATTTTAGTTCAGTGTGTTGTGGGGTGGGGGGGGGGGGGTGGAGTAGGAGAGAGGAGGACCTCTGCTTTTGCCTCCTCTGCAGCACCCAACCCCCACTCCAGGGCAGGCACAGAGATTCTCCCCGCGCCGCCCCCCCCCCCCCCGCCCCCCATGAAAGAGCTTGCTTTCACTAGGCTCTGTGCTCATCATTCATCCCTTTTGCCGGCGGGGCTTCAGGGAGTATCTAGAGGTGACGCTGGGGCCTGCACCTCGGGGATGGCATCCTAATGATTTGCCTTGGCAGGTGTTAGAACAGCCCCATTCAGAGTGAGTTCCCTCCCTGTGCAGTTGGCTCGCTCAGCCTCTGTCCATAGATGTTCTCTTGTTCACGCTGCATGAGGAAATGGAGATTTCCAAGTGGGAAGCAGCCTTCCCAGTGCTTTAACTCTTCACTGAAGGGAAGAGGTGCTGCGGAGAGCTGAAACCTAAGCTGGCCCAGCTGCAGCTCCCGGGAGAGCAGCGAGGCCCCGCCCTGGGGATGGAGGCCAAGCCAGCTGGGATCACTTTTTCTTTTCTCCCGAGAGGGAAAGGAGAAGAGTAAAGGGCACACTTGAATTGTCTTTATGATCAATTAGCAAATATTTACCCAGGTTGCCTGCCATGGCCCAAGTCCCGTGATGGAAGCACAGAAGTAGATGTTGTGCCTATGTCCTATCCCTGAGGGCACCAAGCTTGCCTGGAAAAGCCAGCGAGACAGGGAGGCCTTTAATGAAGGCAAGTGAGTAATGTAGGAAGAAAGCGCCTTGGAGGAGAAAGTGAGGGTGGCCAGGGAAGAATCTGGGGGTAGTAGAGCTTGAACTGTCCCTGAGGATGGAGTTTTAAGAAATAAGGGATGACATGATAGAGGTGGAGAAGATGTGAGGGAGGAGACATCAAAGTCGGGCTTAGGGAGCCCTAGCCGGTTTGGCTCAGTGGATAGAGCATAGGCCTGTGGACTGAAGGGTCCTGGATTCAATTCCACCCAAGGGCATGTGCCTAGGTGGTAGGCTCCATCCCTAGGCCCGAGTGTGGGAAGCAACCAATCCGTGTGTCTCTCTCACATCGATGTTTCTCTCTCTCCCCTGCCCTTACACTCTCTCTTTAAAAATCAAGGAAAAATATCCTTGGGTGAGGATTAACAACAACAAAAATAAGCATCTTTAAGCAGAGAGGAAAGTATTCTACTGGACCTGGTGAGTCCATTGAGGGCTGACCTAGGGCAAGAGGGTGACCAGATATCACCTTTGCTGCCTCCCAGATCAAGAGCTCATCCAGGAGTGTCCTTAGAGGGCTGCCCCCCCCCCCCCGCAATAAATCCAGCTCAGCTAAACCTTTTGACCCTACAAGAAGGACCTGCCTATGCACATTTTGGGAAAAGTTGCCCAATTTGAATTAAAAATATTAGATTTAGGGTCAAAGGATGGGTGTGAGTGCTGGCTCCATCTGGGTGACACTGGGCATGTCACTGACATCCTTGGGTCTGTTTCCTCGCGTGTAAAACAGGGATGGGACCATAGCTCATGAGATTGTTTCAGGATGTAATCAGAGGCAGTACGATGAGAGTTCATCATTCTGCAGGTACTGCATGTGGCTCTTTCCCAGCCGCAGCTTCAGCCTCTCAGCTGGCTGGGGATAAGGGGTCCCTCCACCGGAGTCTGCACAGTGTAGGGGTGGGGCAGTAGCAGGCATCAGAGGCCAGAGAGAGCAATGGAGAGACAGGCACATGCCCGCTGTGGCTACTGGCTGTCCTGCCCTTTTCGAGGATGCAGATGCCACCGAGTCTCCTCTGTCAGTGCCCTGGGTGTGGTGAGATTGTGACAGATGGAAAAAACATTGAACAACAAGAGTGGCCATTTTCGCAGAACTGGATTCCCCAATATCAGTAGCTGGTCATCCCTGTTCAGATGCTGTAACCTGGACATGGCAGGAGGGAAAGAGGAAGCCTTGGGGGGTGGGGGTGAGGTGACTGAGCAAAGAAAGCTGCTGAGATGGGGTACACATCCTGAATGCTTCCCTTCCCCGGTACCTGTCTCTGCACCTTCACCTCCAGGGCTCCACATTCAGTAGCACAGCTGGATGCGTGTTATCTTTTATTATACAACACAAATTAAAACGCATCACCTGATAAAAGGTGGACATCATAGTGTTATTGATAACAGCTAGGACTTAGAAACCATATCTGAACAACAGTCAAGTGCATTGTGGTCCACCCACACAACATGATATTGCTGGCTGTTATAAATGTGTTTAAAGAATTCTTTGAAACATGATAAAATGTTAAGTAAAAAGCCATAAATCCAATTTATTTTTTTTCTTTATGCCTTTGTGTATTTTCACAGTTGCCTCCTTAGATATGCATTACCCTTGTTCCCACCATAGCCTTTTTTTAAAAAAGGAAATAATCTGTTACGATAAACTTGGTTATGAGATGGTAATGCATGATGAAGGCCCATTTCCAATTAGGTGATAGGTGTAGTGCTGGTTGGCAAGGGGCTCTCTGTTTGTGTGTCCTTAAAAGAGAGCTCAGGGATTTTGCTCCAACTTCACACCTTTCTGAGCCTCAATTTTCCTCATCTCTAAAATGGGAATCATGATAGCTGCTCTTTCTATCCTACTGGGAAGATTTCCGGATCTACTTATAAAGTCCTTTATAGTGAACTAGAGGCATGATGCACGAATCGTGCAAGAGAAGGCCCTCGCAATCCCAGCTTCATCTGGAAGGTGGTCCAGACGGTCGTTCCCCTGTTCGGCAGTTCAGTCGATTTGCATATTACACTTTTATTATTATAGATTATACAGGCTTAAAGCGGTATTACTCATTAATAGGTTAAACAAAGAGAACCCTGCTAATGCTTGGGCTTGGTGAAGCTAAGCATAGGGACAGTTTGTCACTGTTACTCCTGTACACGCACGGCTTCTCCCAGCTGGGCTGGGGCTGCACACGTCCGTCCTCCGATTATGGAAGGAACTGGGTTATCTGGGGCCCAGATGGGCAGTACCTATGGGGCTGCTCAGTAATTGGATCTGCTGCTTTCTTCTCTGAGGCTGCCTGGAGCAGAGAAGGCCACCAGATAATCATCTCCAATGGGCCCCAAGCAGAATTGACCATTAGAGGGCCATGCTGGGTGGGCCTCAGACATTACTGTCAGCTGTGAATACAGTCCAGGCCCTCCCTCTAAGGGCACAGAGTCAGTCAGGGGCTGTCAGAGTGAGCAGGGAGCTGGTACTCAGCCCAGGGGAGTGGAGGTTGGGAGGTTGAGGTATGAGACACTTTTCAGGATTCCTCTTCCAGGGAAGGGGTCAGTGAAAACATCCATTCCTGTTTTAGCCACTCCAGCCCTCACCTCCTCTGTGTATCCCTCTTTAGGACTTTTGATGGACTAGTCCAGTGGTCGGCAAACTCAATAGTCAACAGAGCCAAATATCAACAGTACAACTATTGACATTTCTTTTGAGAGCCAAATTTTTTAAACTTAAACTTCTTCTAATGCCACTTCTTCAAAATAGACTCACCCAGGTTGTGGTATTTTGTGGAAGAGCCACACTCAAGGGGCCAAAGAGCTGCGGTTTGCCGACACTGGACTAGTCTGTAGTATTACTATCTCCCAGCAGGCTGTGGTCTCTTTCAGGGCCGAGACCAGGTGGGTGTGATCTGCCCCATTCCTCCTGAATTAGATTTCTTCCATGTTGACGGGCCTATGTTGATGCCCTTTCCTCCCCTTTATAATGGATTCCCCTGTTAATCACTACTGCCTTTGGATGACATCAGAATGTCCCCGGAAAGCTGGTCACCAGAACACTCCCTCTTCTAAAACATTTTTGCCACGCCTTTCGGATTGCCTGCAGAGCCAAAGGCCATTCTTTCGGAAACCTTCAATTGTGGCAAGGCCTTATCTTTGAGGGCACATTTTATTCTTTTAAACAACCAAATTCCATCCACGGGGGTGGGTACATGGGAGAATATTGTTTGGAATTCAAAACGAAGCATGGTTTATGAAGTATTATGACTGATTTGCTTGTGGGGCTCTGTAACTAATTCTTAAAAGACCTCCCAAAATGCTTAGCACATTGACCACTTCACAGGAGTGAAGTTTGTAGTTTCTCCCGAGGTGGCTGTTTTGAGGGGCAGCTGCATTTTCTGTGGCACCCATTCAAACCGCTGCCTCCTTACTTTTGCCCCACTCTGTCAGTTACAGCATCTGGTACAGTGATAGACACACAAGCTCCCAAATAACTGGCTGTTGGTGGTGACTCCAAATTTGCTGGCTGTAGTGAATGCGGACATGGTGCATTTCAGAGGGAAAGAGTGTGGTTAGGTTTAAGAAGCAGGCTGGGTGTCAGTCCTCCAAAGACATGTGACCATAGCACCAGAAACTTGTGGTTTAATAAGCTGTAGCCTCAAGTTGCAAACCACTGCTAGGCAAAAACACTGCGTATTTTAAATGAGGGTCAGAAGAAATGCACCTAGCCCCCAGTGCTCAATCAGTATCAGTTTCCTTTGCCTTCCACCAAAAATAAAGGCGGCAGGGAGGGGGGGAATCTTAAAGCTGACTGCTTTGCCACAGTGGTTCCCAGCCCAAGAGAATCACATGGGAAGCTTTAAACCCCTGGTGCTCAGGCTGCACCCCAGATCTATTCCATGGGAATCCACAAAGGACCCAGGCGTCAATTTTTAAGGCCCCTCTGATGGTTCCCGTGAGGAGCCAAGATTGAGAAGCACTGGCTTTGGTTCTGCTCTCATTTAATCCACGAGGCAGTCACCCCCTAGGTGTGTGGGCCAGCCATTCGTCCTCTCCTCTGGGACCCGAAGCCGGTCTCATCTGGGGGTCAGGGGAGCTCCTCCTCATTGCCTTTGACCTCATTTCCTCATTCACAGCTCCTGCACACCAGTACCCGCTTAGAATTTCACCCCCGACCAATAGACTCATCTAAGATGGCTTCATTAGCTTTAGCCTCTTTCCCTGACCCATAACCCATTCTGCTCCTCAGCCATCAAACTTTATAGGTAATGGCCATATGGTTTTGATACCCTGGTGGTCCCCAGGTGTTACCTGGGGCAGTCCTCACCATACTGAACATCAGGAGACTATCGCTCATTAAGTAAGCAGCTCCATGGGTCCAGCTGGTGACATCCTGAACACCCCACCAGGCTATGTTCACCCGGAAGCCAGAAACCAGGATCATCTTGCCCAAGAGCTGACAATGGTTCCATCTTGGAGCCATGACCCAGAAGTTAAGGAGACATTTTTAAGATAACGAAGCTCTGGACCCGTGGTTGGCCAACTGCAGCTCGCGAGCCACATGTGGCTCTTTGGCCCCTTGAGTGTGGCTCTTCCACAAAATCCCACGGCCTGGGTGAGTCTATTTTGAAGAAGTGGCGTTAGAAGAAGTTTAAGTTTAAGAAATTTGGCTCTCAAAAGAAATTTCAATCGTCGTACTGTTGATATTTGGCTCTGTTGACTAATGAGTTCGCCGACCACTGCTCTGGACCAAGAGATTTTTCCTGGTTGAACTGTAGCATCTACCTGCTGGAGCTTCAGGACAGTCACGTTTGTTTTGTCTTTTGACGGGCTGCCCGGCCCTCACGTGGATACTTTCCTCTGGTGGGATCCGATGTGTCAGACTTTGAGTTTCCAACTCGGGGGACTTAAGTAGAAATTTGTGTATATTAAGATGTAAGGGGGGGGGGAAATACAGACAGAAACTGCTTGTTCTCCACAGAGAGAGACACACATGCAGGTTGGCCCCGCAACTTTTAGGGGGCACTAGGGTGTCCCTTCTGACACCACCACCCCAGCCCAGCCCTGCAGAGATGGAGGCAGCGTCCTGCAAAGCCCACAGCACTGGCTCCCCATCTTCCTACTCCCCATTCGAACTCCGATATGGGTTTTCAGTCCTACTCCTGATGTCTCGGTCTTTTCCCCGGGTGAGTAGGTGTTCACTGAAGGACAGGGTCTCCTCCCATCCCCCAGGAATCTTTGTGTCTCTTTTCAAAGCTTTAACCCTCCTCTTCCTCCTGTCCTGTACACGAACATCCAATTTGTGGGCAAGTATCTAACACCGCACCGTGCATTTCGAAGGCATACAATAAGCAACAGTTTCCTTGCTGCTGGTGGAGAAACCTTTGATCCTGGAGAACTAGGTCTGAGACAATATCTAATTTAACAAGTTGCTTAATCCCTCTGAATCCCCACTTCTTGGGGATGAGTGTTCCTATCTCTCAGGGCTGGTGTGAGACTCACATGAGATAAACACATGTAGGAACAAAAAGTGTTCTCTGAGCCCTGCAGACATCACCAAGGTATTGTTATATGTCCTCCTAGGATCAGCTGAAACCCTGCCTCCCTCACCTTGTTTACTCACAGCTTGTTTCTTATCTTAACCACCCGTAGTGCTAATTGTTTGTACTTGTTTTGTAGTTAATAGAAATGTTTCAAGTTGCTGGCTCCCTAACTAGAATGCATTTACCTTGAAAACAAGGAATGCACTTCTTATCCACCCTGCAGGTCCACAGGTCCAGCACAGAGCTCTGTAAACACCTTTGTGTCTGCACGCAGGCCCAGGTACCCAGGGCCAGGTTTACGCAGCGTGTCCCATAAACAAAATATTGTGTAAGACCAGCCTGTGGTCACAGCAAGGCCACCAAGAAAGACAGGCGCAGGAACTTTGTCGAAAGAGCAACGTGGAGTAAGAAATACATTTCTGAGTCTTTTCTGAGCATTTGGAAAACTTAGGATAAAATATCTTTTTTACAAGAAACCAGAGAATTCTAACATGCTGTGTCTAGAATGGTCATTAAAAAAAAAAAAAAATCTGGTCTATTGCAGTTAATTCTAGGACCCATCTAGGGAGAGAAAATGAAGTTGGAGTATTTTAGGAAACAAAGTCTCATTGACCAAAGAAGGTTCAGCAACATGACACAAAGAACTGGTCAAGATCAGCCTGACCCCAAGTATGCCTCCAGTCCTGGGACGGTTTGGGGATGAAGAACAGCTATGATGGCCAAAGTCTGAATGTGACTAATACTCATATTAGCCAGATAATGGAATCATTATTGTCTGTCATGATGGTTCCCATTTGTGGAGAGCTTTCTGGCACAGGCATACCTCAGAGATATTGCAGGTTCATTTCAGAGCACCGCAATAAAGTAAGTCATAAGCTTTGCTTGTGGAGAGTCTTGCCTTCGATTTATAAAAAAAACACGCAACATCTGCGAAAGCACAATAAAGTGAAGTGCAATAAAGTGAGGTACACCTGTACTTCCAACCCTTCTACACTCATCTCATTTGATCCTTACAAATAAGGCATGAGATCGCTCCCATTTTACAGATGAGGCTATAAGGGCACAAAGAATGAGCTTTCTTGTCCAAAGTCAGATAGCTCGATAGTTTGTGGCCAATATATTAAAACACCAGTCCTCCTAACTTTCAGTCCCCTGTTCTGTTTGCTAAGAGACCTAACCCATAACAAATTGTGTGAGGGAAGTAGACTGTGTATGCAGCAGTTGGGCTTGGGAGGGCCGGGCTCGGGGGGGGGGGGGGGGGGGGTCTTACCTTCACACTTGGTGTTAATTATACTTGTTCTTCAGTGTTGCTAATGAAATCATGACAGTGTTACACATGACAGTGTCGACTCTTCCGAGAGTCAACATTAGGCAGATATCTCTGGGCTGTGTCAAGTTGAACTAGATAACTTCATTAAAGTCATGTTAGTCCCCAACGTGCAACTGAAAACCAGGTAGCTAAAATGGATTCGTGACTTTTAAAAACCAAAAGGCTGTGCAAGATTCTCAACCTTTCTTTTTCTAAATGTTAAGATGTAGCTGGTTCTTTATTTCTTGCTAAAGCCACTGTCTCCTACCATTAAGCAGTAGGAAGTGTATTGGCCTAGGAAGAGATGGGTCCTAGCCCTAGCTCTGCCACTAATCAGTTAGATGGCTTTTGGTAAGTCACTTAACTGGGCTGGGCCTCAGTTTCCAGATCTGTAAAATGGGGACAGCAGCGATTCCTGTCTTGCCCCTCTCACAAGATGGTTGTGAGGATGGAATTAGACAGGAGCATCCATATGTCTCAGGACTTCTAAGTGCCTTTCTCACTGACAATCTCCAGGGCTTATGCACACACTTGCTTTGTGATCTTGGGCAAGTTGCTTATTATGTTCAAGCCAGTTTCCACATGTGTAAATTGTGCTCACAAAACCCTACCATATTGTGTTGTTAGGAGGATTAAAATGAGGTAATATATGTAAGGTACTTGGTGCAACGCCAGGCACAAAAGTAGGTGTCAATGAATATTTTCAGGTTCAGGGAGCATGGTAGGACCCAAGTGTCAAATGCCATTACCAGACAGAGTGCTGACCTCAGATTGCTTTTCCCCTTCCTGGTTCTCTCTGCTTCATCTGCTCTTCACTCTAAGGAAGGGACAATGGCAAAGGGACACTCTGTGCACACACACAATGGTGTTAATGTCACAGCCTGTTCTGGGGACCTTACCCACCCCAGATGGCTTCTCTAGGTGCCCCTGATGACTGGTAATGTGTTGACGTTGCTTTTGTTGGGGCGTGCCAGGGTTGGTGCTCGAGAATGGAATCAGGATCTTAGAGATGCTGGCTTTCCTGACATACGGGTGATGTGTACAGTTTTAGTGTCCTGTCCCCTTCCCACCCTTACTTCCTGTGCCAGGATATCTGAGAACCTTGCACAGCTGCTTTTTCTCCACAATCAGAGGTCGACACTAAAATGCAAGTGGGAGAGACTAATATGCAAACTGTCACGAGAGATCTGGTGCAAAAGCAACTTGATCATGAGGACAGATCTGAGAGGGTGGTGATGGGTGGGGTGCAAGGGAGGGAGTTCTGGGAATTGGAAGTCGGGGAGAGAAGGGACCAGGGATTAGGTGAAGGAAACATAAAAGAGAGCTCAGACAAGAATAAAAAAAGTTTCACACCTTTCACAGTTTTTCTGAAGGTTCTTCTTGACCATTAACAGCTATTGGACATTCTTTCTACCATCTGGGCAAACAGTGCTTAATCCATCCAGGGAGCTGGATGTCCTGTTTTTTAAAATGAAACATGTTGTAAAGTCAAAGCAGTGCCTCTGCCCCAGATCCTGAAGGGTTTGAAAGGCATGTCCACATTCCACGAATCCAAAAATACAGATTTTCTGTCCAGATTAAATGCGGCAAAGCCAGATAAGTGGAGCACAGCCCTGGCCTGGAATCTCAGATGGGAGGACAGAGACAGTGAGCTGGAGCTGGTTGGATGAGGCCTTGAGGGCCATACTGCATTGGACACTTAAAAAAAACCAAACTTGTTTACCAACCACACAATACATGTTATTTCTAGAAACATAAGAAAATACAGATAGACACGAGGGGGGAAAAAAATCCCCATGTGCTCATCAACCTAAAACTGCTAACATGTTTGTAGAGAGACAAGACAATCAATCATCCATGGTTCTGGGGCCCTCCTGCTGGTGCCGGGCCCCACTTCCCCAGGTACCTGCAGAAAAGCTGCAGAGAAATTAGCCTCGATGGACCCATTTCCTCATCTGTAAATTAGAGAGGAGGGTGATAACGACTTGCAGGGGTACTTGCAAGAATTAAAGAAGCTAAAGTAGTAGTGCTTAAACCAGCGCCTGAAATATAGTAAGCACTGTACATATGATAGCTATAAGAATAATATTATTTTATTCTCTTTCTAGACTTTTTACAATATAACATACAAGAACTATTATATTTCTATGAAAATTGGGTTGTACTGTAGACTTTGGCAATGTTTTTATTCTCATGATCATCCTTTCATGAACAGATTTGTTATTAACTTAGCTAACATTGATTGCTTCCAGTGGAGAGAGGCCTGATGCTAAAGAGTTTACATAAATTGTCATACTTAATCCTCACAATAACTCTGTGGGATATAAGTACTGTTACGACCATTTTATAGATGAGAAAACTGAGGCTAAGCAATTTAAATAATTTGAGTATATAGAACTGCACATTCACCCCAGCCCCAAGATAACCAGGACCAGGGCCAAGGCATTGCCAGTGGATGAATGTAATTGGCAAGTCTTTGCTCAGACTCTACCATGTGTAGCCCTGTCTGCGCAGACAGGGGGAGCAAAGCAGGCAGGAAGATAGTACCCATGAGAGCAGAGCTCACAGTAGAAAGCAGGTTGTGTGGTTTAGATGACTGGTGTAAGCACGTATTGATTCAATGTGAGAGCTTGGTCATACCATGGGTGGGGATCCCTCGGGATGCCTTGATCAAGGGTATGATAGAATGACAGTGACATTGTAGGGACTAACCCCTTCTCTCTCAATCTAGGAGTAGCTCGGAGAGGAGGAAGGAGAAGTCCCGGGATGCAGCAAGGTGCCGAAGGAGCAAGGAGACTGAGGTCTTCTACGAGCTGGCCCATGAGCTGCCCTTGCCTCACAGTGTGAGCTCCCACCTGGACAAGGCCTCCATCATGCGTCTGGCTATCAGCTTCCTGCGAACACACAAGCTCCTGTCCTCAGGTGAGGCTGGTAGACTCGTCCAGTAGGCTCCGTTGTGTCAGAGTTAGAAGGCCATTGGGAAGGTCTAAGAGGAGAGGGGGACTGGGAGAACAAAGCAGCTTTTGCTGGCCTCTCAGCTGCCTTCCCATTGGCTGTAACTCCCAGCTACCTTCTCCAAAAGGACAGAGATGTGCCCAGACCATCTTCCCCTCTTCCTAGCCAATACGCCAGGCTAATTATTTGGTGCCTCTGCTCTTGGTTTCCTCAACTGTAAAAAGAGGTTAAAAAATGCATATTTCATAGGGTGTTGGTGAGAATTAACCAAGATGCTGTCTTTAAGGCGCCTGGCCCAGCCACACTCATTCATGCTGGGGCGTCTTTGACAGATAACAACCTCCCCGTGGAACTAACTCATTCTCACCCTCCCTGGTATCTCTGTAAGTCTCAAGTTCACAAAACATTTTTTTTTTCCGCAGAGTTTACATTCTTCATAAAGCCATTTCCTGTTAGTCCTGACAGAAAGAGATGGCTTCAGGAATTTCCCAGTTTCGGATCCTATGCGACAGTCCCATGTAGTCGGTCAATTTTGTAAGGAATCAGAGCGGTGGGTAGTGTTGCCTGTTGTGGCACTACAGGTTGGCAGCATCCAAGGTAGTGAGGGCGAGGGAGGCGGGCAGGGAAGAGAAGGGTCTTTGGTGGGTGGTTTTCAGTTTTCCTGAGTGAGCAGGGTGTCTTGGAGCCGGGTGGATTCCGCCATCCTGTTATGAAGTGGCTATTCTGGGAAAGTAACCCTGAGCAAGGGGAATCCAGTGTGAGGTTGGGAGGCCAGACGGACAAATGCTATTCTGGGCCCTGGAGCACAGGAAGGATGTGAGGAAAAGACTTTCAGAAAATAGGGTGACAGCTCAGTGGGACCGAAGGTTGGAGGACTCAGCCTGTACTGTAAGTGCAAAGAATCTTGGAAAAGTACAGACAGGAGGGGGAGAACCAAGGGCACAGACAGACTCTATAAAATACTTTCCAGGAAACAATGCAAAGCTGTGGGAGGTTCGTTGTCATACATGCTACAGAAAGAGGGAACAATGGGCTGAAGTGTAGGAAGGGCCTGGAGATGCCATCTCAGGGGACACATGTACCTCTTTCTTTTAAAGAGGCTCATCTCCTGGGACAGGTCAGGGCAGTATCTGAATCTGCTCTACATGTACACAGAGTCGGCAGTGGAAAATTTAATAACTAGATGTAGACCCTTCCTGTTACCCAGAAACATCTTCTCAACTTTCTAGTAATGGTACTTGAAATTCTGCTCTTAGACATTAATTCCTATGGGTTAATCATTGCTTCCTTCCACCACCATCCCCCATTCCTCCACCAATAGAGAGCCCCAGAAAGGTTAATATATTAATCCCGGGACACCTCTCAGATTGAATTTGGACTGTAGAACGTTTTACAGATGATCAAACCTGAAGCACAGAGAAGCGAAGGTTGCCCAAAGTCACACATTTGGGACAGGGCGAATCTGTGCCTGAAATTCAAGTCGTTCTACGTCTTGGTCCATCTTGGGAAAAATACCCAGGAGGGCAGGTCCTTTCTGCAACCTGGGCAGGAGAAGATGTTGACAAGGACTGGGTGTGTGTGGAAGAGGAGGGGAAAGGCAGGGAACCAAAGTTAAATGGAGGTGCTGGGGGCCGACCCTGAGCAGTGGGGAGGGGAGGAGGTCCTCACGCATTCGGTGAGTTGTTCTTGTCCTTTCTCTTAGTACATGGCCTTGTTTTCCATGTTCTCCCATCCATAAGCCTCTCAGTGGTTCAGAAGCTGACTTTGAGAGGACCCTGCATCACAGGCTGAGCACATCTTGCACGTGTGCTGACGGGAACCCCCTATGTGCCAGACACGCCAAGGGAGATAGGAGCAGAGTGGCCACAGCGAGACCTCACACATCTCCACTTTGTTGCAAGTTGTGGACACAAACTGCCTGCCCTCTGGCTGGGATCGGCCCCAGACCTACAAGAGTCCTCAGCATGTCAGCTCTGGTCCTCTCTGTCCCAAAGTAAGAAATGGCAGGAAAGGATACAAAGCCATCTGGTCCTGGTGTCCTTGAAGGAGCGGTTCTCACACAACAAGCATCGCCCGGGGGAGGAGGAGATAGATGGCTTTCGGTGTCCCTTTCTCTCCCCTCCCTCCCAGGCTCCCACCACACATTCCCTCAACCTGTTGTTGAAATTGTTTCCAGGAATTGTGTGGGAGACACAGGATCTTTTTCTTTCCGAGTCATAGTTTGCTTTTTCAACACACATGGCTCAATGAAAAGGAGCAAGGATTTGTGGGCAGATAGACCCGAGTCGGAATCTCAGTCTGGCTGCTTTTTCTTTGCAGCCTTGTGGGAATTTCTTTCCTGTCTTTGGGCTTGACTTTCCTCCTCTGCACAGAGGGGATAGCAGGACTTTTACCAAGCGATGCTGATAAGGATTGAGATCATGGATATAAAAACCCGTATCCTCTTGCCTGCCACATACTAGGCTCTTGATAAGTGATCGCTTAGAAATCAAAATTACTAGGAACGAGTAAATCAATCTATAATCAGTATATGTAAATAATATATATAATAACTATACTATCCTCTTGCCTGCCTTTCAGCAAATTCTGTCAAAATGCAGAGTTGCCACGCTTTTCCAGGTCAAAATAGACTCATTATTGAAACATTTCTAACAAAGGTGAGCGCTGATGTGGGTTCGTTTTGTAATAGGAAATAGCTGGTTGCATACCTCAGAGTTCAAAAGGCGAAAGAAGACCAGGTTTTCGCTTTAGAAAAGTTTCTTCTTTACTTAGTAACATGTTTCCCTTTGATTCTCACAGTAGGCTGTTCTGTGTGGGAATGTTGGAGAGGAAACCTCAACGCTAAGAAATTCAGGCTAGGAGTCTGGGCTGCCGATTGAGATTTGTATCACAGGAAGCAAACTGAAACAATAGCTTTATGATATTAGCTTCCACACTGGGCCGAGAACAGAACACACTCTGACAGGAACATCGGTGGAAATACCACTTGATTGTCTTAAATCCTCTTTCAAGATGAGCTCTGCAAACCGTGACCAGATGAGGGTCACTTCTGCATTCGCAGGGCACTGAACAACTGTTAATACGCAAAATTGGCTTTCACCTTAAAACGGATTTTTTTTATTTTTTTACTTCCCCACACTCCTCCTATGTGGTGAAATCAAATTCATTTTCCACGAGAGCTGGGGGTTAATGTCAAGCAAGGTTTCTAAAGAGAATTGTCAGGTTGATTATTGACTCATTGGCATTTGCTTAGTGAAGACATCAGTCTTAATAAGAGATTCTGATTTTCTGATCTTTAGACTATTCAGGGAAAGATATTCAAATGTGGGATGAGACATTTTAAAGTTTTTACCGTGACCTGTTCATGCAGGAAGAGTGGAACCACGGGAGGAAGTAGTGGAGGCAGACGTGGTTTCTGGTGCCTTCTTAGGATCACTTCCAGGCTTGTTTTCCTAGGTTTTCACCCCCCACTTTTTTACTGCCCCCCGCCTCATTCACCCTCCAAACCAAGGCCTTTTTCTGTCCTGTTTGGAGAGGAGCTGATAAGATGATTCAGGCTAGGATGTTAATGTCTAAGAGAAGCTAATGGATAATCTCTTCCAGAGATACTGACCTCGTGTAGATCATTTCCTTAAGACTTAAACCAAAGAAGGATCTGGTCAATCAGTAGGTATTTGCTAATCCCAGTCCTATGCTACAGCTTATGACGGTTAATTCAGAGAGGTAAGATAGACTAGTAAATTATGTTAAGAACGAAGGAATGAATCTCTAAGGGTGAACTTTCAAGGCCATCGGGGAGGCCAGAAATAACAGGCGAAACCAATACCTTCTGCCAAAAATGAGGGGAGCCCACGCCTGCTACCTGGGAATGATGGTGTTTACAGGTGTGGCTAATGATCCAGTAAGGGATCCCAAAATAATTTCCTTGCGGCAACCAAGACTGCTCTTGCAGTCCGTACCCCCAGGAATTGGGGGTGGGGTGTCTGTGGCCCTGGGAGAGCTGGAGGAGAGGAATCGGTCTAAAAGGAATGAACTAAGTGGAGACTGTCTGCCAAGCACATCTGAACCAGGAAGATCTCAGCAGAATGGCTTTTACACGAAGAGTCAAAGTAGTGCTGGGACCTCTCCGAGTAGGAAAGAAAGAGGGACAGCACCTTGGAACAGCCTGGTCAGGATCGTGTGCCCTGCCACCCTGTCTGTCACTCACCCCAGACGCCCAGCTCCTGCTGCCTGAGGGCCCGCCCTATACGGGTGGTACTGCCTGAAGGAAATGAGTGGTGCTCCGGAAAAAGTGCTCCGAAACCTCAGCCCGCGCACATCCTGGCTGTGGGGAGTCATCAAAGCCTGTTTACAGGGGCTATTTTTAGCATTAAAGGATCTTGTTGTGCTCCCTGGGCTGCACGGGCTGCAGCTCAGCAAAGTGCCTCTGATTGTGGTGACCTGCCCTCTTCTTTGGGGTCAGAATCTGAAGGGTCTTGGGAAGCAAGAGACAGACTGAAAACCCAAGGCCATATGAAGACGCCTGTGGGCAGTGTGTTGAGCGCCTTCAGTGGGGCTCTTTACTGGGTGCCGAGGGTCTTTCTCCCTTGCTGGGTAGCCTCACAGCAGTGTATCTTTGTCTCCACCAGCACCATCCAGTCCTTGGGGGAAAGGGTTGCTCTCATACCTCTCCACACGCTTGTACTCCCTAGGACAGGACTGAGCACAGAGTAAGTGACACTTGGCGACAGATACCTCATTTCCTGCTTTGCGACTAGCCCAGGGCAGACACATACATAAAAGGGGCATAATAAGTGCATAGTTAATTTCCCATGTGCCTAACACTGAGCCGGAGATTGGTGATGCATTAGGGAATGCACATGCTCGCAGGAAAGAGCGAGAAAAGGCAGCGGAGTCTTCAGCCGAGAGTGATGTTCATGACCCCTGGCCTCTTGCATGGAAGTCTGCCTCTATCCCATAGTCTTCACCCTCAGCTCCAGCTGACAGGGAGCCAGCCAGGTTCCTTCAGAAGCCCCCAGAGGATAAGCAGGTGCTGTGGGAGCAAACAGTCCCACAGAGGAAAGAGGCCCGGCTGTCCCTGGGTCCCCAGAGGCCCGGCCTGCTGGCTTCCTGGTCCTCCAGCCATTGTGACTTCAGTTCCAAGACGTTCTGTTTCCATTCATGGCCCCCCGAGTGCCCCTCTCCCTCCCCACCAGAGGCCAGCCGGCCAGCTGCTGTGGCTACTTTCGCCACCTCGTGGAGGCAAGTGTCCTGGGCATGGATGGAAACCAGTTTAGCTCTGTCAGAACTGTTAAAAACAGGAAATTTTAAGCAGAACTATTTCCTCTGGGCCTAGTTAACTCAAATAAGGTTGTCTTGGGATTACTCCAGATTTTGAAGTCAGTATTGCCACTGAGATCAAAGAAATTAAAGGGGGAAAAAACCTCCTTCATAGGCCAGAAATCACAGGGCTGGCCTCTGCTGTCTGGAGGAGGTGGTCACCTATCTGGTGTCACTTAAATGGTGCTGAAAGCCTCTCCTCACCCACCCCAAAATAGGTCACCCCCTGCCAAAACAGGCTGATTCAACCAGCACTGGAATCACTCACAGGGCCTTGAATCAAGGTGGTGATTCTCAATCCCAGGGCCAGCAGCTCTGATGTCACCTGGGAGCCACCTAGGGAAGCAGATTCTCAGCCCCGACTGGAGGCCTCCTGAGTCAGAACCCTGGGGACGGGGCCCATCGAGGGCCACCTCATGCAGTGGAACTGTGCAGGCTCCACACTTAGGAAGGTGCTGGGCCTGGTTTAATTTTTCAACAAGAGGTCCCGCATTTTTACTTTGCACTGAGCCCTCCAAATTACATGGCAGTCCTGAGCCCAGAAATCCTTGTTTTAGGAAGCCCCGGAGATGATTCGGGTATGTGCTCAAACTGGAAAGCACGGAGTTCAGTCATTGTCTTCCTGAAGCCTCTGTTCCAGTATAGACCTTAAATGAGAGCCTAACATTATCAGGGGCAGCACCCTCACCTGGCCTCCAGTTCATTGTCATCAGTTTAGCTGACTCGTTAGTTGGCAGACACCAAGTGAGCAGGGATCAAGTGTGGGTATGTGTGCTGTATAAAGCCATTCCCAGATGGTCTCCCTTCCTATAGGCTAGCCTCCTGCACCAGAGTGTGGAGGAAGCTCCTTTTCCCTCCTTTTGTTCCATGATTTCAGCAAAACAGAGAGGAAGCCACAAGGATACTACTCTGTAGGGCCCACTCCTAACTCTAAAGGCTGGCCTGTCCCCAGACAGGCCTGTTCTAGTCCTCTATAGAAATAGCAGCATCTGTGACTCGGGCACATTCACTGACCCTGTGTGCTCATCCCAGGCCCCCTGTTTGGGCACGTGGCAGACACTTAGATGGTTGGCCATGTGCATTTCCAGAAAAGCCCCACTCCATGCCTGTGTGCCATCCCTGGCAGACATCCGTCTATGCCAGTCACATCTGTGTCAACACCACATTTATGCAAGCCATTCAATCCCCCTCTCTTTCCAGTTTGCTCTGAAAATGAGTCTGAAGCTGAGGCTGACCAGCAGATGGACAACCTGTACCTAAAGGCCTTGGAGGGTTTCATTGCCGTGGTGACCCAGGATGGTGACATGATCTTTCTGTCGGAAAATGTCAGCAAGTTCATGGGACTCACTCAGGTGACCACCCGCCTCTGGGGAAATGTTTCTATTTGGGGGTAGAAATTAGTGAAAGGTTCTGATCATATCCCTCCTCACGTGTCCCTGTACATACCCACACTCCTCCCTCTCTGATCCCCAACCACAGCCTCAGAACCATACTTCCACGCCCTGGCTTGGGGTTTGGCATTGCTGAAGGCCATCCTGGTAGACAGCTCTACTGACTAGGCTAACAGGCCCTCTCTCGCGAATCAAGTCTCTGACATCAAGGGCAGTCTTGTTACATCCGTCTGCCTGTGGACTTCACGCTGAGCTGGGAATCTGAGAAGATCTGATTCGGTCTCTTCCCTGTGTCCCAATCTAGAAGGTGGCTCAGCTTCCTCTCGGACCCTTCTACTTCAGTGTTGGGAATACTGAAGTCCAGCCTTGTTTTTGAAACAGGTGGAGCTAACAGGACACAGCATCTTTGACTTTACTCATCCCTGTGACCATGAGGAGATCCGCGAGAACCTGAGTCTCAAAGACGGTAAGGTATTCTTTATTGTGGTATTCTTTATCCTTCATTCTTGTGCCACCTAGGAGGGGATCTGTATTCCCTTTGTGTATGAATGTAGGAGACATGGATCATGAGTATCATGACCCAGGAAAAACTGACACACAACATACTCCAGAAGAGCCTGTAAGAGATTGAGGGCACATGCTAGTAGAGGACCTGATACTCAGAAGTCTCCAAGGCAACCAGACTCCTTACATGGCAGCTCAGGGCTCCCCAAAGTGCAAAAGTGGAAGCTGCCAGAGTGATGCTAAAGTGGGCACAGCATCACTCTTCCCAATTCTGTTGGTTAGAGCGAGTTACAGGCCAGCCCTGAGTCAGAGTGGGAGGGGGACTACACAGGCCGAGAATATCAGAAGGCTGGCTCATTAGGGCCACCTTTGGAGACTAGCTACCCTGGAGCCAAAGACTAAATCTGGTCCCCTGTGGAGACCTAGGACAGGTAGATTTTGATGGAGAAGAAATGTAAAAGGTTTAGTGTATTGCACTCTACCTGTGGGGCACCCAGTAGGTGCTGGTGGGTGGGAGAGCCCATACAAGCAGAAAGCACTTTGCAATGGCAGCTGGAGTTGCTGCTTCATCTCACATAAATGGGGACATTCAAGCAAAGATATGAATGAGGATATTATCAAGACTGAGGCTATGGGCAGAAGAGGCGGTCAGTGACTTTCGAGGTCCCGTCTGAACTTGACATCAATCACTGCCCTGGGCAGATTCTGCCCATGTCTAAACATTCCCTTTACCATCTCTCACCTGTCACTGCCATGATGTGTGCTTGTCCAACCTGAATAACAGGGGAGTGGTACTAAGCCTGCAGGGTTTGGCTGCTGTTACCTTACACTCTGCAAAAGCAGACATTTTATTGGCCCACTTCCACCCTTGTTACAGACAGAGCTTACAGCCTGGGCCTGCAAAATGCAGAATTTCAACCACCCCCACACCCCACCCACCCACTGACCTCTCATGCAGCCCCATCCTCTCCACCTGAAGACCTTGGATCACCGAGCTCCTAGAGCATACAGCCTGGAGAGAACTCCATGGGCTGTTCCATGTCTTATCTATGCTGTGAGAACTTCTTTTCTGGTTCTATGGGGAAGGGGCTACCAGACTCTGAATCCCTTCCTAAAGCAGGTGTTTGAAGGCTAAGAAAACCAAAGTCTCTTTTATATTCTGTACTCCAGAAACCCGTTGGTCCTTGGGTTCTCAGTCTCTAGTCTCTGTCTGACCATGTGACCTGAACCAAGTCCCTTCATTACTCGGTTCCTTGGAATCTTTCTTTTCAAATTGGCAGTATTGAACCAGGCAAAGTCTAGGACCTTCCAGTTCTCCAGTGCCGTGATTCACAGCATGATCCTAGTCTATTTATCTAAGTAAACTTTAGGTCTCTTGGTCCACGTATCCAGGACTTGGTATCAAATTCAATAAATCAGCAAGCAGATCTTTATTGAAGGTGCCGGCCTGAATGGACTCATAATCTGGAAGCAAAGGGTTAGTCTGAGCACCAAAAGGAAGATAAGACCAGGAGGCAGATTGTGAAAAACTTTGAAGGCCAGGTGGAGGGCCTCGAACTTTATCCTGTAGACAGCAGGGAGCTATTGAAGGTTTTTGAGCAGGGGTGGAGTAATCTGATTGAAGCTGTGTTTAGAAAGATTAATCAAATGCTAGAATGGCAAGAATCCAGAGGCTAACAAGTTAGGAGGCCACGGCAATAATAACCCAAACTACAGCCACACTCATCTCCAGACTTGAGCTGGTTTTGGTGGTGGGCCAGGCCCCAAGATATAAGAACATCTCATGATATGCCAACCCCACCTATGAAAATTAAAATTGTAGGAAACATTGTTAAATATGGAAGGCATGGTTTTATTATGATGGAGGAATATCCTTTCTTAAAAAAAAAAATCCACCAATTTGGTCCATTACTTTAGTGGGCTCTCCTGCGGATGTATAAGATAGAATCAAAGGTGAAACAATTCACTGGACACACAGATCTTTGGGGATATGACAGTCAAATAAATCTCAGCCCTCTGGAGGGTTAGGTGCAGAGGCTGGTGGCTATGCCTGGAGGGAGGGGTGCGAGTATTTGAAACAAGGCTCTGAAATGTTCTCAGATGCTGGGCAGAGGGCAGGGGTGCACCTTGGGGACTCAGGATCGGGCTGGTGTGTAAGGCAGAATTTAGACATGGACAAGAGGACTCAGATGACACTTTTTGCATTTATCAGTTTGTTTTACAGAAAGCGGGGAAAGTTCTGAATGGGCAGGCTACTTGGAAACTATAAGGAAGGAAGCTATATTGTTTGTCTTGGTGATTTATTTAATTCTGGCTGAGAAAGGATAGCCATGTTGAGTTAATTCTCAGAGTGGACTTGCTCACCAAATCCCAGGAGATTTCTACCAGAGGTCTCTCTTGATCTTGACATAAGTCACTTGAAGGGGAAAACTGATGGCACATTATCCTAAATGCAGCCATGGTTGGTGGAAAATAGGGCACAGGAAGGTACAAATGCCTGTGGGACAGGAATGAGGAAAAGATAGGAGTGTGTGAGGGACATTTCTAATCTGAGAGGCATATCCCCTTTGAGTCACTGTGGTCTCACCTAGACTATCCCTTGGGATTCCTCCTAGGGAGCCTGCACCAGCCAGCAGAGATTTGCTGAGATTGTGGCCAATAGTCACTCATTGCCTTGCTGCTGTGAAGGGAGCACTTCCCACGTGCTAGGTGCAATGGAGAGAAAACAGTGTAACACTCCTACTCTTTAGGTGCTTGTACTCCAGTTGGGGAGGCAAGCGGGAGACGAGAAGGCTTTAGTCCATAAGCCACGATGGTCCTCAGTGTGCATGGCAGGCTACAGGTGCTAAGAGAGCAGAGACTTGGGAAATACAAACAATACACCACACAGACAGCACTGCAACTGGGTCCCTCTTCTGTATATAAGTGAAAAGCTCAGTGGTTCTGTCCACCCTTTCTCACCCAGGCTCTGGTTTTGGAAAGAAAAGCAAAGACATGTCCACAGAGCGGGACTTCTTCATGAGGATGAAGTGCACTGTCACCAACAGAGGCCGCACAGTCAACCTCAAGTCCGCCACCTGGAAGGTAGGGCAACACCAGGCACGGGCTGAGCCCCAGATGCGCCCCGCCCCATGCTCTCGGCCCACATCTGACCCTTCACGGCTGGTCTCCAGGTCTTGCACTGCACCGGCCAGATGAAGGTCTACAACAACTGCGCCCCACATGGGGGTCTCTGCGGCTACAAGGAGCCCCTGCTGTCTTGCCTCATCATCATGTGCGAACCCATCCAGCACCCGTCACATATGGACATCCCCTTGGACAGCAAGACCTTCCTGAGCCGCCACAGCATGGACATGAAGTTCACCTACTGCGATGACAAGTAGGGCCCAGGAGCGTGTGTGCTGTGGGCAGAGAGTGTCTTGCGCGCGTGCACGTGTGTGTGTGTGTGTGTGTGTGTGTGTGTGTGTGTGTGTGTGTGTGTGTGTTTTAGTTGTGCCAGTGATAAAGGCATGGGTCTCGGGGGCATAAATGTCGCATTGTTGGGGTGCCAGCTTGTGGGCCTGGGTCACCATTTCACTCCATCCATGCAGCTAAGGGATGCCTAACACCATATTTGGCTGCCCCCCATTGATTAGCGCCAGGGTCTGACTGCAGAGCTGTTCTGGTGTGCGGCTCTCATGTCATTGTGGATCATTGTTATGTGTACATCCTTCTATATGTGTGTCAGGCTCTTGAGGACATTTCCAGGTCAGTCTGCTTCCTCAGGAGATGAGGGGCAAGAGGTCTCCATCGGTACCCCCAATTCAGATGCCAGCTAGGAGCCCGGGCTCTGGCCAGGAGACTTCCCCATGGCTGCTAGTTCTGCACATATTCTCTTGAGTTACTGAGCTCTTATCTCAGTCTTTGCTCCTCCTGTGTCATCTCAACTCTGGCCACTGTCCAGCCTAGTTTTGAAGGCTTTTCGATAAACCAGACTCTCATCCCCAAAACCGGGCCCAACTGGAAATTCTCTCATCCACAGGACATCCAGGGGTATCTAGCTTTCTTGATGGGCAGGACCCGACTTTCCAGGCCAGGCTGTTTCTTTCCCCTGATTCTAGACTAACCTGATGTTGGTTGGCACACCTTCTTAGAATTGGCCAATTCTCTGGGACAATTTTAAAATGTCTGCAACAGCATCCTTGAGTCATTCCTGTCCCCCAGTTCTGACCATCATGGTGTCTGGACTCACAGCTCTTGGAGGTGGTGGAAATTACATAAATACAAAGAAGCACTCTAACCTCACAGGGAGAAAATGTCATGTATGAAGACTTTTGCCCTGGTGCTGACACCGTCAGCATTAATTATAGTTGTTAGCACAGCTGTTATTGTAACGATGATGATGATTAGAGGGAAAGACTGCTCCAAAGGCAGGCGCCAGAGAAATCCACGTGTGTGTAAGGTTATTTATCAGATGCAGTCTTTGCACTCACATGAACATTCTTGGCAGAAGACAGTTTTGTAACATGCACCCCTCTGTGTAGTCTTCTGAGATGACGAGGGACATCCTGCTGCAGAGCCCACGTCTGGCTTCAGAAGAGCTGGTGTCCCTGAGGAGCAGCTGTAGCACTGTGGCTGGGGGCAGCATGTCCCCACTGTCACCCACAAGCACCGGAGAAACCCTGCTGTCCTAGAAAAGAGCTTGTCCTTGCCCAGTGGTCGGCAAACTCATTAGTCAACAGAGCCAAATACCAACAGTACAACGATTGAAATGTCTTTTGAGAGCCAAATTTTTTAAACTTCTTCTAATGCCACTTCTTCAAAATAGACTCGCCCAGGCCGTGGTATTTTGTGGAAGCGCCACATTCAAGGGGCCAAAGAGCCGCATGTGGCTCGCGAGCCGCAGTTTGCTGACCACGGTCCTAGATAATAGAAGAGAGGAATTTTTTTTTTTTTAGCTTAAGATTTTGATTGTTGTTACAATGAAGGAAAAGAATCCTCTGCAAAGGGTAATTTGAAGTTATTCTTTATTCATTATCTTGTTTGGAATGTGTTTCAGGTCATTTCCTGAAAGCAAGCAACCTTTGGATAAAAGAGGAGGGGAGGACATGAGGAATTGGGGGTGAGATTGGTTGGAGAGGAACAGGACCCAGCCCTGAAGTGGGTTCAGGGCTGGCAGGCCAAGGTTGCAGTAGCTGGAAGGGATCTGTGGTTTAGGGCTTTGGGACTCCCAAGTGTGGAGGTGATACTGCATGCAAGTTCTGTTGGACACATTGCACTTGAAGCGAAACCTTGCCTTTCACGAAACCTAATGTCATGGCCCAGGCTCTGAATTCAGTGGTGCCAGAGAGATGATGCAGAGGTATCTGAAGACCTAGAATGCTGTGCTACACAGAAGTTGTGTTTAACCGATTAGCAGATTAGTTAACAAGGGCACAGGTGTGGCTTAGACAATTTATAAAGTGACTATTTTAAGTCCTTAATCCCTAAGTATTATTTCTCGATTGCTTTGATGAGGACTGGTATATTTTACTTTTGGTAGCTTGTTTTGTTTTCATTATTTGTATTGGGATGGGGAAAAGCATTTTTGTAGTCTCTCTCTCTCTCTCTCTCTCTCTCTCTCTCTCTCTCTCTCTCTCTCTCGTATTTTCCTTAATACCCTTCCAAGATCAGTGTTTCAAAAACTAACACTTGCATATGATAGCTAATGGGGGGTGAATTCCCATTTTAATCATGGAATGCACTAGTTTAATGGCATCTGACACACACAAGGGCTATTATTTCCTACAAAGGGATTTTTTTTTCTTCCCATAAGGAAAATTAGAAAGAATCTGATGAAAATGTAAGTCAATCTGAATCCACAAAATCACTTTTGAGAGCATTTGGTACTTCTTCTTAGTTGTATTAAGATCACAGACCTAATCAAACAAATGAACAGTGGGTCTTGGAGAAAAAAAAGAAGGAAGAACAGAGAGGAAAAGGGAAAGAAAAATAACAAAGAGGCAAGAAAATAGGATTCTAATTTTGTGTTTAACTCTCAAGTTTCCAAAATTCACTCTGAAACATCTGAAATTGAGTGAAAGAATGCAAATGGTTCAAAATGCATTTGTCCTGCTCCTTTTAATAAAGGGTCAGAGGACTGTATTAACTCTTGTATTAATTATTTGAAACATAGTAAACATTTTAAAAATGAATTCTATAAGAATTTATATATGTCTAATGCATTTATGTGTATATAGTCGACTGCTCTAGACAGGGAGAGTCAGGTTGAGTCACAAGGTTAAGGAAGAAGAATGTCCCAGTCATCAATATAACTGATGATCTCATCTTCATTTACACTCCATTTCCTAAAACACTGAGCAACTAATTAATGAACTCTTATTTATTGAGCATCTACTCTGCATCTAACCCTGTGCCAGAGACTTTTATATTAAAGAAGTAAAAGAGATGGTCCCTGACCTCGAAGACTTTACAGTATGATACATGAGCAACTTGATGAAACCAGAGTGAATAGTACAAACTAGACAGTGGTTCTCAACCTTTTTAATGCCGCGACCCTTTAATACAGTTCCTCATGTTGTGGTGACCCCCAACCATAACATTATTTTCGTTGCTACTTCATAACTGTAATTTTGCTACTGTTAATGAATCATAATGCAAATATCTGTGTTTTCTAGAGCATTCCATTCACCGAGAATGAAGACAATAATGTGTTCTGGTAGTTTAAATTGGGTTGCTTCTTCTATTCAGGTGGAGGTGCCATCTAGTGGTGAAAGAGAATAACTCGAAGCCAAGCCATCACGGAGGGCACAGCAAAATCTATATTTTACATAATCCCACTGTGATTTTGTCAGTTTTATGAGTCTTCCTATACCTTAGAAGTAAATTATAAAAGCAAATTATGTGGAGAGGATCCATATAACTGGGAGTGGAGTGGAGGGAAGGCATCAAAAGTACAGTAAAAATTTGAAAGTGACAAAGAGGGTCATGTAATCTTATAAGCAGAGTTTGAGGGCAGTCCTGTATTGGTATTGAATTAAGGCAGCATAGGCATAATAATATCAGAAGCTTAAAAAGTTTAATAAGTTAAGATGCCTGTATTTTAAATTCTGTGGCTCAAATTTAATGAGTTTTTTATACTAAGAAGTGGGAATAGAAAAGGTAATAATAGTGAAGATAATGCCGAGAATGTCAATGAAGAAAATCAGAGCCATGAGTTATAAAATAGACACACATGTAAACACCTGGAAGGCAAAAAAATGTTGAAGTCTAGGAAGAAAGTAGTTTGCTGATTCATGCAAATTAATAGTCAAAGACTATATACTTTCAGGCATATTGAGATACATTTAACAAATTGTCTTGTTTTACTTTTTTAAGAGGATGGGTAGCATCTTTAAAGTCAAGGTGATCTTTTCAGATCGATCCATTACATGTCCTTTTTTTAGGTCAATATATAGCATATTCTAAATATTTTTGCCTTTTCTCTAATTGGCTTTTCTCTACACATCTTATGCAAGAGGATAGAGTGTGTTTCTTTAAGTCTCTGACTTAGAAGAAACTTTAAATGCTCCCCTTGTGCATCTGTGTCTCCTGCAAATGACAAAGTCTTTTTTTTTTTTTAATGACAAAGTCTTGAAATCAGCCTAACAGAGTCTGAGCATATACATATGAGAAGTGCTCAAGTGTTACCTGTCTAATCTAGTCTGCTTGAGATACTCCCTGACAGGGGCAGCCCTACAAATTCTCTTTGGAATTTATTTCAAAATTTACTAGACCTTGCAATTCAAAAGCTATTCCTCTTACACACTCTGGTCCTTTCTTGCTATAATTCAAGGCAGATTTCCTCTAACTGTGTGTGGGTTCCAAGGCAATG
This sequence comes from Corynorhinus townsendii, assembly GCA_026230045.1. Lineage (NCBI taxonomy): Eukaryota > Metazoa > Chordata > Mammalia > Chiroptera > Vespertilionidae > Corynorhinus > Corynorhinus townsendii. The sequence goes on along the minus strand of JAPDVU010000007.1, from coordinate 145,246,301 downwards.
AAAGGCAGCCGCAGCATTTGGTGGTGCTCAGAGCAGGGTCAATCCAGGATTGAGCCAGGGCGACCTTCCCAGGAATAAATTCACCTGGCCGGGGATACATCACACAGACAGGATGGAAACTGATTACCCATTGACTACAGCGCTAGCTATATAGATTTCACATGATTGTGTTCTATTTGAGGAAAGCACACGGCTAAAAGTACTGTTGTTTAAAACAAACAAAATCTGCATAAAAACATACTAAAACAGAAAGCATTTGAAATCTGAGTTAGTGAATAGTCTGGATATGAGGAAATGCAATTTCACAGCTGATATGCACATATAAAAACCAAAATGGGGCGAATCAAGTCTAGGAGAGACCATAGTCCAAAGGGCGGGGGGCGGGGAGGAAAACAGGCAGAGACTTTCATAGAAGTGTGGTTTACTAGCAAGTACATTCTTTGAAAAACAAATAGGTGGTTCTAAAGAACTTAGAACCTTTTATCCTCTTTAATAGTTTCAATACTCTAATCCATCTTGTTTACATGATTACTTTACTTAGCAAGTCCTTTACTTGTGTGGGGAACCGGGGTGAAAACTGCAGCCAGACCTCCTTTGACTCCGGGCAGTGGCTCCCGGAGTTGGGGCGTTTGCTGCTGTGTCCCACAGGGACGGGCCTTGGCAGTGTCACTGGGAAGAGCAGCCGCCGCCTTATTCCTAATGGGTCTCCTGAGGCGAAGGCACGGACACTGTAGCTGATTTCCTTCTACCTCTCGGTCACAGGTAGTCCGTGTTGGAAAGAGCCTCTGTTCCTTGTTTAAGGGTAAAGGGCCCCTGAAGAGCAATGAATCCCTGTCATTTTGCACTGTGAAGGCATGACTATCTGACTCTGAAATCCAGCCCCTGATGGTTGAACCTTGTATTTACTTGGGATAACGCTAACTTCAGAATTCAACAACCGTTCTTTCCTATTTTTCTTCCTTCTTCCTCTGCCTCCCACAGTTGCCTATATCTGCATCTCTCTCCCAACCTCCTCCCAGATCTGTTTCTTTTTCCATTTTATTACTAGAGAGTGACCTTCTCGGTTATGAAATCTGGTAGGTTGATTTTTATATTTCCTTCTTCTCTAAAAACAGAACAGCCCTACTGAGTCGACTTCTCCCTTAGTGAGCCCCAGGGGCTCTTAATTAGAAAGAAAAAAATAGTTCCCCGTCCCCGGTGGACAGAACAGATGAAACTGTTATCATAGCTCTGGAGGCTTCTCTGTGTGTGTGTGTGTTGGGGAGGGGGGGAATTAGCAGGGAAGGCCCTTCTGTGCATAGTAGCCCGACCCTATAAACAAGCCGGGTTCATTACCCTCCCCATGGCGTCTGCGTGCCTACAGATGGAGGCGAATGACCTTTAGCTTTAAGTTGGGGTTTCCTGGCTTTGTGAAGCCTGGCAACTTGAATGTTCGTCAATTGTGTTTGGGGTATATGCGTACTTCCCAGTTTTTATAGTCTGTGTAAAGGAATGAAGGAGACATTAAATATTTGTTTTAGCTGACAAGATAAATGAAGGCTGCTACTGGGAAGATAGCTGGCCATTCTGAAATCTAGGTTTGTTTGTCCACTTCCAAAACATGCCCATTGTGTGCCTTTGAATGGATGGTACATTAATTTGATTAAATATTTTATTATGATGCAGATCATAACAAACATTCGCTTTGAACATTTTCATTTAAAGATTCTAATCTTGAAAGAAGATTGAATTTCTTCAGGGACTAGAGTCAAATCTTTTCCAGAAGAGCCTCATTTTTTAGAGTCTCTCTAAAATTCTAGACCTGTCCAGGAAAAGAAGTGGCTTATCTGGCACATCTACTACTATGTCAGCAGAGCCCCCCAGTGCTGATCCCCAGGCTAAGCTTTAGAAAGGCACTGACCGGCAGAGAAAAGATATGTGGTTGTAGGAAAGGAGGGGCCAGCACTGTCCTACTGTCTCCTCCTCCTCCTCCTCACCCCCCCCCCCCCCCGTCTCCACCGCAGCTAAGGTGCCACGTTGGGTGCCAGCCCTGGGGAAAGGGTGACAGGAACATGCCCATTGCTGGTGAGTGCAGAGATTCCCAGAGGGGACAGATCCTCCTGGTGTGTGACCAGTTGGCTGGTGCAAATGAGCTCCTGGCATCTCCCTGGAGAGACCTCCCCTGGGCTGAAGCAGCTAAGACCCAGGCTTCTCAGGCCTGTTTGGCTGTCCCTTGTTGCACACAGGCTTTAATCCCAGTCTCACCTCGGCAGAGAACTTGCCTCTTCTCTGCCCACATGAACACTAGACACCTTCCAGAAAGGGTGGATTGACTATCTCAAGAGTTTCTGATGAGGGGTGGGTATGCGTTGGGTGTGCGCACGTGTGCACCAGCCTGCATTGAGGCAGTTCATCCTGTTCTAGGAGGAAAAGTAGAGAGAAATGGTGCCCACATTCCTTAGCAGTACTGCGACAGGCAGGGCTCTCTGGTTTAGGTCCTAAGAGAAAATCCACTGGTCAGCTACTCAGGTATATGCCCATGTAGGGGAGGCCAAAGGAGAAAGTGTCCCCTGAGTTCAGGGGTTGACAGCCTAGGTGGGATGTGGAGAGACAAATACATAATTCTCTGTGACACTGTGTTTGCCTGTGTGGACTTCATGAGGAGACATTGGCGAGGCGTCCATGGAGAAGGTGAGGCCTTGAGCTGGCCCCGCAATAGTCAGGAGTCAGAGAAGAGGGGAAAAGAATGCATCAGGGTTCTGCAGCAAAAATGAGTTCAGCGGTGTGGCGAGCTCTGAAGAGAGGGGTCCACCAGGGCAAAGGGTACAAGACATGCTGAAGGTTAATTGAAAATCAAATTGCATGGGAGATGGAAACTAGAAATTAGGCAGAGTTTATTTACTCCTGATATGGTTGGAAATGGGTTAAGCTGTAGATGCTTAACTAGGGGAATGGCAGAATGCAGGTAATATTTTGTGATTTATTCTGGTAGATATGTGCAGACCCCTTTGGAAGGGACAGCAGAGACACTGCTCCCGCTTTCCTCTTCATATTATTAATCTCCAACACAGGTGATAAATGATGGAGCCAGACCTAAGAGCCATGCATCTGACACAGAGCTTGGAGTGGTGAGAGTAGCATCACTTCTCATTTGTGATTGGCCAAATTAATGAGACAATGAGCCCATTAGAGAAAATGGGTGAGATAACAAAGGTTATGGAAAATAATATGTAGATATGACATGGGGATGTGGCTAATCTGGTGGTTCTTGTACAGGGCTGGTTTATTTTGATGACTCCACAGAGCTAAGGGTCAAGTGGCTCTTCATGGTTCTCCATACTTGCTTTTTCTCTGTCTACTTTCCATCAGAAACAGACACCTTACAGCAGGAAGCAAGGCACAAGTTAGGACAGCCAAGCCCAGTCCTGTTAGAGCTGCATGTTTATTGGAGAATGTAATGAGGAGGCACGTTTCTGTGGCTGTGACATTATATTTCTTCCTCTCCATACCTCCTGCCCTTCTTCCATTCCTTGAAATTGAAGTAGAAGAACCCATAGAAGGCAGGCCCATGTCCAAGAGGATTGTGAGGTCACCTGGCAGGACAGGAGGAGAAGCCACAGAGGAGTGAAGCTGCAAGCACAGCTGGGGTTCGCCCTGCCCCAGGTGCAGCCTCCCTCTGCAGTTCACACACAGGCAGAGGTCATCTCCATGCTGTTCCCCACTTGGGGCCATGACATTTTCACTTTTCATTTCTATCCCCCTCTACTAGAATAAGCTTGACCTAGTAATCAGGAGGCCCTGGTTTTCATTCTTGCCCTGGCCTGGACACATGTGTGGACATCATCAAATTGTCTATCCTCCCTAGATCTCTACTCTCTCATCTGCAAAAACTGGGAGGTGGGGGGTGAAAGCATGAGTGTTGGAGACTAGGCATATGTGTATATTAGGGCTGGGGTAGGAGTCCCCTGAGGAGCTGCTTTTTCTTCCTCCCCAAACATGACTTCAGGAAGGGCAGGAAGACTGGAGGTTGGGCAGACCCACAGCTGCAGGTTGACCACCGTGTGTTTTTTGCATGCATGAATGGTGTGACCAGGAAGCCAGTAGTGTTTTCATCTGAATGTGTGCATTTGACTTACCTTGTGGATTTAGTTCCTTGAGCCCCTTCCCACATTCATATGGTTTCTCTTCCCCACATGCTTTTTTTAAAAATTCAGAATCACAGAACTGATTGGTTACCACCCAGAGGAGCTGCTCGGCCGCTCAGCCTACGAGTTCTACCATGCACTGGACTCGGAGAACATGACCAAAAGTCATCAGAACCGTAAGTTCCTGGAGTGTCCTATGTGGCTCCCTTGCGTCTGTGGAATTTGGCCTTGAGTGGGGTGTGACTGATGAGGCAGGAGAAGACCCTGGTCACCTCCCTTACAGAACCACTGCCTTATGCAGCAGGAAGATGTACCCTCAGGATGGTTAGATTAGAATTTGTTTTTTCATGCCCTGGACCAGAATCGAACCCCAGACCCTCCAGTCCTTGGAGCCATCCCTCTATCCTTGGAGCCATCCCTCTATCTGGCTCGTTGAGCCAAACGAGCCAGGGTCAGGATAGTTAGAGAACCAAGACTACCACCAGCCTATATGACAACTTCATGCAAATGAGACAAAGGACCCTTCCTCCAGGGGACACACCCACACTAAGCCATGTGACTTAGAGAGTAGAAGGTGGGCTGAACCTCATTCCCCATCTCTGCTGAGCGCCCTGGCAGATGGAGTCCACAGTCTGCACAGCTGTGGAACAGCCCGGTAGAGGGTAACTCGAGACACGTAGTTACCTTGGGTTATGTGCTCAGGCTTCCCATTTGCAGGCAATCCAAGATGATTTTCTTGAGTCCATACAGCCCATCAACATGCAAGGACTCTGGGTTGATAACCCTACACTCGGTCACTGAGGAATGATAGCACCGATCCTTGCCCTAAGGATCTCATCTGAGGAAAAGGGAGGGCTGTGGGCTCCAAGGGAACCAGGTGGCTCATTCCTTTAGCCACAGTATCTAGCACAGTGTTAGACACAGTACAAGCACTAAATGAGTGATAAACCCAAGGCATAAAACATATTTGGAAAAGAATGCTTCAACGTAAGTGCAGACAGAGGTCCCAAGAGGATTATAGAAGGATTGAAAACGGGTAAGTCTTCGAAGATTCCCTGTGGCTTTGCAGGTCTTGACTCCCAGGATTAGCTGTGGCCTGGTTTGGCAAGGAAGAAGAGGGCAGTCCAGCTATTCGCCCTCTGTTCCTAAATCCATCCATCCATCCCCAGGTTAGGATAGGTCAAGTTCAGAGCGGTATCTGATCACCATAATAATCTCTTACAGAGTGAGGTCTTGTCTTTCTCTTTGGGTTTCTCTGTTGCTTCCTCGTGGCTTTTGGGTTTGATCTGACAGTGAACAGGAGCCTTTATAATATCTCAGAGAAGTTTCTCAGAAAACAAACAAACGACCTAGACTCAGCCCCATTAATAGACCAGGGATGGGGGAGGCAGGTGGAGGTACCCTTGTATGCCCAGCCCACAGGGGTGGGTGTGATCCAGCCCCAGCTTTGAAATTGCAGGCTGTGGCTCCGGCCTGCACATTGGGGTTCCTCATGCTTTTCTGCTCTGTGACTGTTGCTGACACTGGGACTCAGAGAACTGGGCTCTGGCCCAGCCCCCACAAGTCCCCCAGGGCCAGGCTTCCTGGACCTCCCCTCCTGTAGATGTTAAACTGGGGGAAAAGTCCAGCTTTTCCCATCAGCCAAGGGTGAAGTCAAAGCGAGGACGAACATAAGTTTCTGGGAATTCTTGGCAGACAGTATTATACTTTATCTTCTGGGTGGGAAAATAGAGGAAAGAAACTATTTCCAAGGTAACAAAAATGATGATGTCTCTCTAGGCATATAAGGATTTTTAAAAAAATCTTCTCTTTCTTAGAAAAGCTTTGATTCATATAAAAAGAGGTGGGATAAAAATTTGTCACATCAGTTTTCTGCTGACTCCAGGGAAAATATGGTACTTTTTATTGAATCTGTGTATGTAAGCATTAGGCACACTTAAAGGTAATTCACAGCCCAAATGGAAATCACAGGCCCCCTTTTTCCCCCGGTGGAAGCACGTAAAGCAGCTCTGAGCTCAGAGGCCTGTACCCAGCCAGCAAACCCAAATCCAGCACTGGGAAATCTGCCTCTGCCAGTCTCTCTCCCTCTCCCTTTCCCTCACTGGGTTTGTGCAAATATAATCGCACCGCAGACCCACACTGATGCTGTGAAATAGCTGGAGGCCAGGTTTGAGGCTGGTCCACGTTGACACACCAGCACCCTGAATGTCCACACCCATATGTCTTAGCCTGTGAATGCTCACTTTTGAAATTGCTGGGGAAGCTCAGCCCTCAAACCAGATCCAGATAATTGAAAGCCATCGTTTCCAAATGGATTAGTAATTTATACATTGTTAGTCTCCAAGGGGAAGGGCTGGGGGGTTGGTTTTTCTTTGTTGTGTGAGCACATTATGTGCTCTTAGGCTTTTTATGACCTTTAATCTTGTTTCCCTATCTACCAAGTAGCAGGCCCCGCATGGAGGCTGGCACTAATGAGCAGATGATTAGAAGGCGGGCCTAATTATATTCTACTGACAGAGCAGGCCCTCGCCTGCAATCGCTAGAAATGCAGTTAAAACCTTTGCTCGCTGCGCCATTTCATCAAGAATAAGGGCCCTGAGTTTTGTCTGCATTAAGAGCCGTCTAAACAAGTTAACTCCAGCCACTTGAAATTGTGCAAAGAATCATCTCACTGCAACAGGGGAGCCTCCGGGGTGCAGATAAAGGGAAGTCAGGGGAGGACAGAGTTATTTCTTTAACTGAAGAATAAAGAAATAAGGCAGATTTGGCCCTCAGTACAAACAGTTGTGGTAGCTAACAATGATTACTATCATTACTATAATTTTTATCGCATTGCATTTTGCAGGTGAAGAAACCAAAACCAAGAGAGATTATTCTTTTTCCCAAGTGCCCAGGCTAGCAAGATCTCCTAGTCCTTCCCCTATGCTTCTTTCCAATTCTTTGCGATTTGGGGGTGTCTAAAGAATGAATTCCCAAGGAATTAAAATAACTGGGCAGTTCAGGAAACCACCAGAAATTCTAACATTAAGTAGACTTTTATTTAAAAGGAGTTATTGATTCGTTTTTAATGGGAGCGGATAGAGCATTCTGGACTAGGGAGGAGGATGCACAAAAGCTAAATGAACTTTTAGAACACTCTGGAATTGGAAAGATGTCATAAGCACACAACCTCACTGGGCAGCTGGGAGGAGGAGTGGGAAGGTCTTATCGTGGTTTTGAAGAGGCTGAGTGTAGGCTGTGGGGAGTGGGGGTGGGGGGGAGCCCTTACCTCTGCCTTTGCTATGTGGATCACAAACCTTCTGTGGCCCTATGGTGGCAGGCCTCACAGATGACCTGGAACAATCAAGGATATCATTTAAAAATAGCTATTTATTCACAAGCTTTTAGTATTGGTAGAGGGTCTGCTCCAAAGGGGGCTTTCTCCACACTGCTTGCAAGCTCTCCAACCTGGAGAGCTTGACAGAGGAGGCTCCCATCCTTGAACCCTGGGGAAAGCAGGGCAGAGCCAGAGGGTGAGCAGACTTGTCAAGGGATTGGCCATGGGCCACTTCCTTGTATGGACAGCCTTGGGCAAGTCATGTAAGCCCTGTGGCCCCCCTCTCCTTATATTTAATATGAAGAATTGGGTGCAATGATCTCTAAGCTCCAGTCTTCATGGTCTGGTGCCTAGTCCCGTCCATTTCCCCAAAGACTGCCCTCCGTGGGGTCTTCAGCTCCCCCACCTCCCTGACTTCAGGCTCCTTTTCTCCTCCCGTAGTGTGTACCAAAGGTCAGGTGGTGAGTGGCCAGTACCGGATGCTGGCGAAGCATGGGGGCTATGTGTGGCTGGAGACGCAGGGTACAGTCATCTACAACCCACGCAACCTGCAGCCCCAGTGCATCATGTGTGTGAACTACGTCCTGAGGTGAGTATGGGAGGGCCAGTGGGGCACGGGCTGTGAGCTCCCCACACTGAGGATGGCAGGCTCTCTGCGGTGCGGGTCCTTAGGACCCAGAGCACTGCCATGGATGATGCAGGAACAGTGGGTCACTTGGGACTTCCCCTCCCCGGTGCTTCTCTTCCCTTTTCCTAGTCTCTCATCTATGCCATGCCTCTGATCCACGTGGGGAGGCAGACAGAACAAAGTCATTCCTTGATGAGCATTTTGTAAATGTGGAAAAACAAGTGTTTTCCCACATTCACTCTGTAGCCCCTGGGAAGAGAGCTGGATAAAGTCATTGCTGGAGTGAACCATACAAGAGTCTGCAAACCCGGGTACACCATGCAGTGCCTGCTCGTAAGGCAGGATCCAAGGCAGACTCATAGTCTGAGGGCACTCTCGCTGTTGCTGCCTCAACTCCACATTTCCATTGTGTGGTTCTTCAAAACATGACGACACAGTGTCCATTCCCACGTGTTTGGCTGAGAGGCTCAGCCATCAGGGTGTCCCTGGGTCTGCGGGACAAAAGGATTTCGCTAGAAAACATGGCAGGTCTGAAGCACGCTCTTGTCCCCTCAGTGAGATTGAGAAGAATGACGTGGTGTTCTCTATGGACCAGACGGAATCCCTGTTCAAGCCGCACCTGATGGCCATGAGCAGCATCTTTGAGAACAGTGACGAGGTGGCTGTGTCCGAGAAGAGTCACCTCCTGTTCACCAAGCTGAAGGAGGAGCCGGAGGAGCTGGCCCAGCTGGCCCCCACTGCAGGGGATGCCATCATTTCTCTGGACTTTGGTGGGTGCCCCTTGACTGAGCTGGGGGACGTCGAACTGTCTTGAAGACGGGGAGGTTTTTACTGTCACAGGCCTTCCTGGCTGCAGCTTTTCCTTAACCAGAGGCACCCTGTTCCTTCCCCGAGTCTTGCTAATTATCTGTTAGTGGTCAGACTGGTCTGTACTGGATGCAAAAGAACAACGCATGCACCTGGCATGGAGTAAGACCGCAGAGTTCCAAGCCGAGCCGGGGGAGGTGGGACGGGGGAGGGGGATGCAGGGGAGGTTGCAGAGGACTGCCTGGAGGAGTCGCATGTCCACCACAGGGGTAGGAGCCTGCCATGACAGCAAGAGAGCTGCTCGGAGGTCACTGGCACAATTTCACAGCGAGGGCAGAGCTCCATCTGGGCTTTGAGGGACAAAATGCTTTCTGGGAAGCGGGCTGAACGGAAATAACGTTGGGAGAAATAATTCTGGGAAAGATTCAGGCCCAGAATTAGCCCCCGTAGGCGCTACTTCTTTAAAACGTGTGCGTGTCCCATGGGGATTGAGTTCTTGTGGCCACCAAGAGAGTTTTCAGGCCTCCCCGATCCCACGCTGGAAGCACCTTCACGTGTACCGGGGGCCCTTGCTCCCCGCGTGGGTGGGATCCGCAGCCTGGCCACGCCGCTGAAGGAACAGGTGCAGCGCCTGTGCTCGCCCCGTTAGCTGTGCCCCCGAGAGGCCAGGTGAGAAGCAACAGAGGATCGTAGAGGACAGTCCGGGACGAGAAGGCTCACAGCCTCCGTTCACTGAGGCTGACTGCCCTCTGTCCTCTCCTAACCGCTCATCTACATGCTGGGCTGCTCTTCGGGGAAGAGCGGCTCCTACTTCACTTAGTCTCTGAGAAGTAAATGCTCCAGGAGGGTGTCCCCTTGAAAGGGAGCCTGTACATTGAATCAGAGCCCCAGTTAAAGGCCCCTTTGTCCCAATCAAGCTTCTGAGGGCTGAGCAGCCAGCCCAGGCATGACTTCCAGAAACCGTGGGGGATTTTTCGTGCATCCTTTGGGCTTTTCTCTGCCCTCGGAGGTTCTTCGTGGACTGGTCAGAATCCCTGTTAACCAAGCCAAATGCTTGTCTCCACAGGGAACCAGAGCTTTGAGGAGTCATCAGCCTATGGCGAGACCATACTGGCCCCCAACCAGTCGTGGGATGAGGAGCTGAGGAGCCACATTGCTCAGAGCGAGGCCAGCCTGCCTGCCTTCACCATGCCCCAGGCGGCCACCCCGGGGGACACCAGCCCCAGCGCCACCAGCAGCAGCTGCTCCACGGTGAGCCCCCTGGAGTGAGGCCATGGAGAGGGTGGGCTCCTCCTCTGGCCACTGCCTTATGGCCAGTCAGTCTGGACAGAAATACTGCCCTCCTCCTACTCAAGTTATCCTAGAGTCCTGTAGAGAGGGGACATATGCCTGCAGGTATACCAGCCCCACCCTCACCTAAATTACAAGTTCCCAGAAGGCAGGGGCTGAGGGGCAGTGTTTTGAGCCCCCAGCTCTGTCCCTGCTCAAGGGACAGAGCTGTACAGTCTCCAGAGCCCTGCTGGCCATGGCCTTTATCCCATTGGCACCTCAGGACAGGTTCATTTGATTAGGTGACTGAGGTGCAGAGAGGTTGATGAATGGACCTAATTCACGCAGCTCACAGGGAGTGGCCCCTCTACAAGTACTTGTTGGGTGGAATGGAGTTGGTCTGTGGGCCTAAGAATGTATTTCTCCTTCTACCTTGGACTTTGGGGAGACCAGTGTCATACTCTTGACATAGTCACTCCCCTCCTGGCCCCCAGCCTGGCAGCCCTGAGGACTATTACACATCTCTGAATGACGATCTGAAGATGGAGGTGATTGAGAAGCTTTTTGCCATGGATACAGAGGCAAAGGACCAGTGCAGCACCCAGGTAAGTGGCTATGGAGAAGTTGGGCTGGTGTGCCTGCCAGCAGGCGGCGGAGAAGGCTCAGGCCCGGTCAAGCAGCTGCACCCCTTTGTGACAGAGACCAATGGAGATGCTGGACCATGGTCCCTAACTGGATGAGGGTACAGGGAAGTAGAGCCAGTGGAGGTCCCTCCTCCCGCTTCGCCCTCTGCTTTACCTGTGTCAAACCAGCTCTTCTACCTGTAACTCTCACCTTGTTTATCTCCTACTCACTGAGGGAGCTCCATAAAGGCCAAAACTACGAAATATATATTTTTTTTAAAAAAGCCCTTGCTGGTTTGGCTCATTGGCCTGCGAAAGGAAAGGTCCCAGGTTCAGTTCTGGTCAAGGGCTCATGCCCGGGTTGTGGGCTCGATCCCCAGTGGGGGACTTGCAGGAGGCAGCCGATCCATGATTCTCTCTCATCATGGATGTTTCTATCTCTCTCTCCCTCTCTGAAATCAATAAAAATGTTTCTTCAAAGAAGCGTGACATTTATAAGCAAAGGGAACACTAAATGATATCAGAGCCCTAGCCAATTTGGCTCAGTGGATAGAGCGTCGGCCTGCAGACCAAAAGGTCCTGGGTTCGATTCCAGTCAGGAGCACGTTCCTTCCTGGTCCAGGCCCTCGTTGGGGCTTGTGCAGGAGGCAACCAATCAATGTGTTTCTCTCACATTGATGTTACTGTCTTTCCCTCTCTCTTCCACTCTCCCTAAAAATCTATGGAAAAAATATTGTTGGGTGAGGATTAACCAAAAGAAAGAAAAATGATATCAGAATCGTAAATTTTCATTTGCATGTAACTTGACAGGAAAGCATTTATTACAGAAAGCCAAGTGCTCTTGCTCTGTGTCTCCTCAGCTGGATTTCAATGAGCTGGACCTGGAGACACTAGCACCCTACATCCCCATGGACGGGGAAGACTTCCAGCTGAGCCCCATCTGCCCCGAGGAGAAGCTCGCGCCCGAGAACCCGCAGTTCCTCCCGCAGCACTGCGTCAGCACCATGACGAGCATCTTCCAGCCGCTGGCCCCCGTGCCCGCGCCCGGCCCCTTTCTCCTGGACAAGTACCAGCAGCAGCTGGAGAGCAAGAAGACAGAGCCTGAGCACCAGCCCATGTCCTCCATCTTCTTCGATGGCGGGAGCAAGGTGTCCCTGCCATCGTGCTGTGGCCAGGCCAGCACCCCTCTCTCTTCTTTGGGGGGCAGATTCAACACACAGTGGCCCCCTGATCCACCCTTACATTTCAGGCCCCCATTACATTTCAGGCCGCCAAAGTGGCCTGGAGGAGATCAGCACTCAGAGGCTTTAGAGATATCACCGTCGGGGCCCCCGGTCTCCTCCCCGCATCTCTCCATGTTCAAGAAGAGGTGAGTGGCAGTGATCCTTGGCTGCTTCAGCAAAGGCTGTGCTGAAAAGAGGGAGGACAGATGGGTACCCATTGGGGGGTGATCTGGGGCCCAGAGACTTCCTGCCCCATCACCAGCTCCTGCTCCACAGTGCCTGGTCCTCCAGTGAGCCCTGCTCCGATCCAGGAGCTTAGGCTGAGGGGAATCACCCCGAGGTCTGTGAGGCCTCGAGTGCAATGTTTTTATCAGAGCGGAGGGGACCAAGAGATGACTGAGGACAGGAAAGGGGAGAGAACTAGCTGGTCCACCCTTGCACACCCCTGTCTCTCTCCCCAGAGCACCCTAAAGCACCTTTCTTACTTCGGGTTCATTACAGAGCACAAAAAGGTACCTGGGCAGTACTGTTTCCTCCTGGAACTCTGGTTGAGAAAAGTAAAAAGATGCCCATGCCTTTTGGACACCCAGCCTTGCCTTCCCTGTCCTCCTCCTCCTTGCTCCTTCAAATCTCCCCAACAAGCTCCATTTCCACCAGCTGGGAGCTCCCGGGGCTGAAGCACAATGGTTGGCATATGACCCTCCGCTCCCAGGGCACATTAGTTACGCTGCCCTGGGGCATGTGCCCTTGAGAGAGCAGCCTCACTCATCTGAGGGGGAACAGTTTAGGCAGAAGAAACCCTCCTAGAGACTGATGTTGCCCAGCTGGGCCGCTGCAACCGAGGTCAGGCCTGAAGGCTGCCTGGGTGCCACTGGGCAGGTGGCACATGTGACTTGAACCTTTAGCTTCTCAGCAGGTGGAGAGACGGGGGAAGGGCAGCGGAGTGCAGCTCAGGGCCCTGAGGCCACACCCTTCCTCTGAGCCTCTGCCCTTTGGGTCATATGTATTAGTGCTGGAAGGGCCCTTTGAAGGCCCTGAATGGCATGGGGCTCCAGACCCCCTCACGGCCCACTCTCTTGGGCTTGGCAGGTCTGCAAAGGGCTTCAGGCCTCAGGGCCCAGATGCGATGAGCCCGGCCATGGTAGCCCTCTCCAACAAGCTGAAGCTGAAGCGACAGCTGGAGTATGAGGAGCAAGCCTTCCAGGACATGAGTGGGGTGAGCCATCTCGTGACTGGCGCTGCCTTGGGTTTCCTCCACAGCCCTTGGGACAGGCTGGGCAGGGAATCGGGGCTGAGAGCAGAGATCCAGGCTGGCAGGCAGCTCTCACATTCTGAGGCTCAGTGGCCAGCCAGGGGCAGCAGGGCAGGGTGGGGAGGTGGCCTCTCAGACAGCTGCTCTGAGCCCACCCACCCCAACGCAGTCTGAGGACGGGTTCTCTAACCCTCTCCCTCCCAGGGGGACCCTCCAGGAGGCAGCCCTTCACATCTGATGTGGAAAAGGATGAAGAGTCTCAGGGGCTGTGGGAACTGCCCTCCGATACCTGACAAGCGGCTGCGCCCCAACATCCCCAGTGGTGAGCAGCAGGCCGGGTTCCCCTGGGATCGGGTGGGGGTGTCTGCAGGTGGAAGGGCTGGGGACACATCTCCGTTCTTCCACTCACAGCTTCCCCTTTCCACTCTTCTGGCTCAAACTACAAGGTCAGGAGCCCGGGCTTCAAGGCCTGGGGGCTGGCTCTGAGCACCTTCTGTGAAGGCAAGGAGGGTGCTGGGGGCTTCGCTGTCTCTCTCCTCCTCAGGCTGGCACTGCCCTCACACTCCAACACTGATCTTTCAGATGAGTTCACCCAAAATCCCATGAGGGGCCCGAGTCAGCCTCTGAGACACCTGCCGCCACCACAGCCACTGTCCACCATGAGCCCCGAGGAGAGCGGCAAGAGCAGGTTCCCCCCGCAGTGCTGCGCTTTTCAGTACCAGGACTACAGTCTGCCTTCGGCTCACAAGGCAGTAGGTGGGTGTGCCAGGGCCTGCAGCCTCCATGCCAGCGTCTGCTGTCTGTGGGAGGGGCGAGGGCCTGGGCGTGGACATCCCAAGGCGGCAGGTCTCCGCATGCCTTGCTTCCGTAAGAGGGGCGAGCCCTCCTTCCCAGCAGAGTTGCCGCAGCGGCCGGAAGGCCATCTGCCTACAAGGCTTTAGAAGGAACCTTACAACAATCAGGTGACATCCAGGGCTCTTGGATTCAAAAAGCGCTCGAGCCTGTGTCTTTTATGCTGCTGAATTGCCTCCTGTCCCACTGGCCGCTCGGGCATCCGTCTGTGTCCAGGTGGGAGTTAGGCTGAGGACATGTTCGGGAAACACGCTACCAGGGGCTCTGGGAAAGGTCACCCTGCTGGACCTTCTGGAGGGTTAGTCTCCTGGTGCCTGCCCTCTGTCCTGGGCCTCCTTAGTCAGGTACCATCTTGGGAAACATAGATGTTGTCACAAAGGATTGCATAAACATAGTGGAGGACGTGGTGAAACATACCAGACCCCTGCCCTCAAAGAGGGCAGTTTCCTCAGCCCTATGGTTTGGGGTAAATCGCTATTCAGGGCTTCAGCACCCAGCCTCCAGCACCCTCAGACAGCCCTGGGCTTGAATTCCAGGTGTACTCTCCCAGCCACGCCTTTACGTGGGAGGTTTGCATTCAGTAAATAACTGCATTGTCATGCCTGCTGTGAGCCCACACGTTTCCTGGAGCCTTAGAAATCAGGGGGAAACTATTCCTGACAGTACGTACAAGAAGGGGGACTTCAGAGGCCTGAGACCCACCCAGTCCACAGTGGGAGGTCCAGGGGCCCAATGAAGGGCTTCCAGGCTGTCCTTCGGTCCCTGGGCCTCCTTCTGGGGAAGTGGGCTTTGGGTGCTGAGCGATTCTACTTTGCTCCTCCTTGCAATGTGTGTGCACACGTGTGTATGTACATGTTTGTGCGTCCATGTGTGTGCAGGCAGCAGCCCATTCAGAATTCCCTTTCTACTCAGTCTTTCCTCCCTGTTGCCAATGCACGGTGACACGGGCTCTTACTGATGTCTCCTCCTCCAAGGCAAGCAGCCTTCGTGGGAGCACCCTCCCCTAAAACTTCCTCTAGCTGCTGTCTGCACTACACACTTTCTCCCGTGGGGCACAGCACCCCACCTGGTGACATGGGTCCACCCCGAGGATGCAGTAGGCCACTCAGATAAGATTACATTGAAGAAACAGTAAAGTTAGGGCTGCCCTATCTGTAACCCTGACTCACAAACACTGGAAAATGCCTCTTGTTCTCTGCAGCGCCCTTCTCATCCCTGCCTGCCTCTTATGGAATAGAGCCTTTTCCAGATGTCTGGTTTGGTTTTTAAAATACGGTACCAACCATTCTTTCAGGTATGGCAAGCCGGCTGCTCGGGCCCTCGTTTGAGCCCTACCTGCTGCCCGAATTGACCAGATATGACTGTGAGGTGAACGTTCCTGTACCAGGAAGCTCCACGCTCCTGCAAGGAGGGGACCTTCTCAGAGCCCTGGACCAGGGCACCTGAGCCAGGGCCTTCCGCCAGGGTAGGCGTCCCTGCCAGGCCATCCGCCAGCTTCACTCTCAGCATCTATTTTTGCAACTAGGTATCTCTAACACCAACACACTTTTTACAAGGTGTACCTACCTGGCAGACTTGCCCAGGTTACCAAGTAATGGCCTTTTCCTGAAGACGCTCACTTTAGCATCCATATTTTTAAAGCACACGGTTGTTGTACCTGCTGTGTTTTACTCTGTCAATGGAAATGTTCTTAAATTTTGTAAGATTTTCTCCCAACTTCAGTTGCTTCTAATTTATATTATCCAGAGGCCTCTCTCTCTCGTGCACACACAATAGTCACACTAACAAGTTGGGTGTCTGTAGGAAAAGCTTTGGCTTCATTGAACTAAAAAGATTTTGTTGTTGCCAAAGAGAAAATAATATTTGCTTTCCAAGCTTGATTTGTGGCCTTGCTCTCTCTCTCACGGCCCTTCTCCTTTAAAACTAATCACTATATTGGTAATTTCAGCCTCTTTTAAAAGCCCAACTCTTTGCTCTAATTTTGATGACTTTGGGTGAAAAATAAGAAATGTGAAGGGTGAACGCCAGTGTATGTGCTTATCTGTGAGAGTTGCACAGGGAGGCTTTTCCTAAACTCTTTGGTGTTTTCTTCTCTCCCCACCCCCCACATTCAGTGGATTTTTTTTTTAATTATTATTATTCAAAACCATAACTGAGTTGTTTTTTAAATTTATATCTGGGTTAAGTGTTTATCATATATATGGGTACTTTGTAATATCTGAAAACTTAGAAATGGAAGTGGAATCCTGCTCACAAAATCACTTTAGATCTTTTTAACCCCTTCCCTGCCAACACCGCAGTGTCGTACAGCACCCGTGGGCTGTGCTAACACTACTCAAGGTTGCTCTGTGGGCTTCTGCTTTTGGGGTCTGCCATAGCGTGATAAGCAATCCAAGAAGTGGAATCATTAAGTGGGAGCATTGCGAGCTGTCTTTTCCTCATATGTGCTCTGTGTATTATGTATGTATGTATATATTATTATTACTGCCAAGAGGGTCTGATGGCACATTATGGGTTAAGGGTGTGGGGCTGGGCAAATCCAAGGGAGATGAAGTGCTTTAACTTTTCTTAAGGTCTTGTTGCTGGCCCTTCAAGTGCACTGAGCTATGTGACTCTAATGGGCTTTCATGTGGCACACAGGGATATTTCTAAATCTACCCAGAGATGGTTTCAATGGGAATTCACGAAAGAAAGGAAGGCTTCAGAAACGGGGTAGTGACGCAGGCCATGTCTTCCCAGCTGACCACCTCGGAGCACATGGAGCTGGGCTGAGAGAGGGGCAGCCGGTGCTGACCAGCCTGGCCCAGGCCCTTCCTCAGATCACCCTGCAAGGCCGAGGTGCGGGGCCCCGCTGGCGAGCAGCAGGCAGACCTGGGGACAGCCCAGCCCCTCCTGAGTCTGTCACTTGAAGTGACTTGTATAGGTAGGAAGCACTGGAAATAGTGTTCTCAGAGCACTTTAACTCACTGTGTAAGAGGGACTACACCTTTGATTTCTAAACACCAATGGCATAGAACTCATCTGTCCTGGGCACCATGAAGATGTTTCTAGAAACACATACCCAAAACACAACAGGCCAAGCATTGGGCCAGCCTGGATGGACTAATTGTCAAAACACAAAATTTAAATTTCACAAGAAATCTAAGATATATGAGAAATAGTATCTACTCAGTGTGTTGCCCAAATGTACGTAAGCACTGCAGCTTTGCCCCACGTGGCGTGGCGACAGAGCCCGGAGGGCCCCGGCAAGGTAAACTGGGGTTGGATTCCCATGAGGGCAGCTCACCCTTGCAGTTTTACTAAAACACTCTGAGAAATATTCCGAGCTTCAATATTAACTTTACCTGTCAATGTAACGATTTCATGTACATTATTATTTTGTTGAATTCCTACTGACATTATTACTGTATGGGAGTTTAACTTTATAAGGAAATGTATTTTGACACTGATATCTTATTAAAGTATTCTGATCCTACCCCGGCTGGTGGCTCGAGTTTCCTGTGGGTTTGTGATGGGTCACCCTGACAGAGAGCAAAGTATTAAATAGTTTCCCAAAAATGGACATTGGCACTGACCTTCGGGAGACAAATGAGGCCAGCCAACAGGAGGATGGGTGAAGGGAGGGAGACTAATATTAATACTTGGCAACTGCCGAGACTGAAGGCCATGTTACCCCGTCCATGTTTCTATCTGCCACTGGCCCTTTTCGTAGCCAATGGGGGACCCGAGGGGAAAAGTCAGGTCCCTGCTTTCAGGAAACTACATTAAGCACTTGGAGAGCCCGGCAGGACTGCGTGTGTGGATACTCTGGGCTCTCGCAGTCAGAAAGGACCTCAGTCTGGAGGTGGTGGGGGCTCAAGTGGGGACTTCCCAGGTAGAATGTGACTGGGAAGGGCAAAGAAAGAAGAAAAAAAACTCAGCCAGAGACAGAGCACAGTGAAAGCTCCAAATGGGACATGCGCATGATGGGTTCCCTAGTTCAAATTTTACTTTTCCAAATCATGAATGGCTGAGGAACAGCTATCTCCATGGTATGATTGGGGGACTAGGGGGAGACCCGGCAGCCGCCTCTGCTCACAATCATGCACTGTGTTTGCATAGCAGATCAGTCCACACAGTGTGGTCTCCCACTTACCTTATTAGCTCTCTTGATCCTCAAACTGGGAAATCCTGTGAGCACCCACTTCACAAATGAAACAGTCGAGTTAAGTGCTTCAACAAGTCACACCCTATTAATGCGAGAAATGAAATGTAAGCCCAGTCTTAGCCATATGTCTCTCCTCTCACACCGATAAGAAACACCACTTCCCTTATCCCTTTCTTCACCTCCCCTCCATTTCCCTGCTTCCCTTCACAGGAAACTTCCTGAAAGAGTTGTGTATGGCTGTAGTCTCTAATCCCAACCCCTGCCAGCTCATTTCTCAATCCAATCCCATCAAGCTACTGTCCTTAGCTCTCCACTGAAACTTCTGCAGTCAAAGTTGATGGTCATCTCCCTGTGGCCCAACCCCAGAGCCAATTTTTCTCCTTATCTGGCTCCCGCATGACTTCTATCAGCACATACCTGGTCCAGAGCTCATTCTTAAGACTCTACTCTTTGCCTAAGCTCTTATCTCAGAGGTATATTTCATAATTGATTTCAGAGAGGAAGGGAGAGGGAGAGAAAAACATCAATGACGAGAGAGAATCATTGATCATGATTGGGGATCAAGACCACAACCCAGGTATAAGCCCTGACTGGGAATCGAACAATGACCTCCTGGTTCATAGGCCAACATTCAACCACTGAGCCACCTTGGCCTGGCTCAGAGGTATTATTTCATCCAATCTCATGGACTTAGCTACAACTTGCCTACTGTTGATGCACAAATTTATACTTTTAGCCTTAACTCTATGAGGTAAGGACTATTATCATGTTTCTTTCACATGAAAGCAGACAGGCTCTCAGATATTAAGGGGCTTCCCCAGTGTTACACAACTAGAAACTATAGAGCCAGAATTCGAACCTGGGTCTGTCTGACTCTTTTCATTGCCAAATAGAACATTCCTGTCTTTATTACTTTGACCTTTAGACCTTCTTCTGGTTCTTTTTATTCTCATCTCTTCCCTTCTCTTGGTGGGGCCTGGACCCTCAGATTGGTTTCTTTGGGCTCTGCCCAGCTCCTATCTCCTTTGCCTGCCATCTCAGACTTTCTGAAAATCTCACTGTTTGGGGTTTTGTTTTGTTTTGTTTCTGAAGCTGTTCTGTGAGTGACACATCTCAGCCAGGCCTTCAACAGCAGAATTGCCTTTGAGCATTGACAAGTTCAGGACTCAGACATGGATGGGCACCATTCTGGAAACCAGCACCTTTAGTGGGCTGTGGGTCTACAAAGCATCCTTGGGCAAGGTGTTGGCCTTAACCACCTGAAGGCTGTGATTGTGACCTCCAGTCCCTGGGGGTGGAGGCAGCTCCAAGTTCTTTACTTACAAGTCCAGCAAGGGGGTTGAGGGTGGGGAATGCACCAAGGTTATTGTCCCCAATGGATTACAGGAGCCTGGCCTCTAGAAGCACCCAAGCCCAAGACAAGCTCTCCCTGCTTCCTTCATGTTTTGTCTCAGGTAATCAGTGAAGATGGACTAAAATGCTGATTTTGTTGTAGGCAGTTAGACACAAGCTGAGCAAGGATAGATCAGGTACAGAAGGTCGCCAGATGGAAAGCCCCTGCTGCCTAACAATGGACAATCAATTATAAGATGGGACCTTGCCCCCAGGGTGATTTTTCCTTCCCTAACATATCACTGGTCATGAGGTCTGGACTCCTGACCTTTCCTCCCTAGAGATAACATCTATGCCTCAGTTGTATTTCAGCTCCAGGTCCAGATTAGCAACAAAACCAGCCACTGCCGATGTCAGATCCAGTTGCATTGAATGACCCCCTGCACTGGGGATGGCCAGTCAATCAATGGAGACCACAACCCTGAAAGAATACACCTGGAAAGCTACTGAACACTCTGTTAAGATTTTTCCGTGGGACCTCCCCTAAAATCTCCACCCTTAAAACCTTTAGGACTGAGGATCCAGTGTGCTCTCCTTCCCCACATCCCGGCCCCAGGGGCATTACCATTAGTTTCCTCATTTTGTTAAAAGGACAAGGATTTTTCCTCTTGTTTTCCAGAAACAAGGAGACTGATTTTCTTTAAGCAATTTGGTGAATTATATATTTTTCTCCCTACCTTATCCCTTCAGAATTTGGCAATACTTAACGAGTGAGTCGTAGCAATACATTTCTTTATATGAATTCAATAAGACCAGTTTTCAATTATGGTTTTATTAACCAAGACTCTGACTGGAAGGTCATGTTTAAGCGAGACATGAAGGAATGAGGCCCATTTTCTTCACAACATGCAAGATTCAACCATTCACATCCTGCTCTCCTCAGCCCTTGCCCATCCTCTGCTTTCTGTGAAAAAGAACTTTTATCAGGAGGCCTGTCTAAGAGTGATTAGATTAACTTGGCTCTTCCATTCTTGAAGCAGGGGTGGCCCCAGGAGGATGGGACTGGATGTGTTTTCCCAGATTAACTCAGAATGCTGTTAAGCCAGTTTTTGCATTTTGAAAGGTGAAATATGAAATTCAGAGCACTTAAGACCAATCTTTACTGGATTACCTGAGACAAAACCTTAAGGAAGCAGGAAGAGCTAGAAATGATGTAGCCCAACCCCATCATTTAGTTTTTCAATCTCCACAATCTCCTCAGTTTAGAAATGAGACAGAGGCCCAGGGAGGCCAAGTACACTTGCCTACAGTTGCACATGGAGGGTGACAGGGTTGGGCACAGAACCCAGGCCACCATCATGGGGACGGAGGTCAAACTCACTGTCATTGAAAGGGGCCAATGTTCTAGCCCCAACACATGCCCTCTGCCCATGACATCAGTTCTCAGTTTCTCAACCACTATATAGACCTCCACACACACACAGTTCTCTCCATCCGCCCCACCCCTCCCCCAACCACCACCTCACAGGTCTCCAGCCTCTTCCTTGTCTCTTCCCTCAGGGCACTTTCAGTTCCTCGAAAATGATCAAGATCACAGTGTCAAGCCCATTTCCTCAAAATATTACTTTGAACTCAGTGGCCCCTATGAGAACTGTTTGGCCTCTCTGTGACCTTGGTGAAGTTTAAATCAGTTCCTTCACTTCTGAAATGAACTTTCCTTGGCTTCCCAGGACCCAGGAGAATAGAGTTTTGAAGTACAGTTGACCCTTGTACAACACCGGGGTTAGGGGTGCTGACCACCAGCACACTCGAAAACCCACATGTAAATGAAGTCAGGCCCTTTGCATGTGCAGATTCCCAACTGTGGATCAAACTATATACTGCCCTAACCACACACATAAACACACTTGTTTTCAATGGTACTTATGAATTCATGATCTCTCAAGAGCTCACCAGCTTAGTGGAGTAAACAAAATAAAAGTAATCCTGGGTAACTCAGACCCCTCGAGATGGTATGTAATAATGGAGGCCTGTGGCCCATACTTTCCCAGGCAGTACCCATTTCAGATATTGTGCTTTACTGTCCCCAAGTGTGCTCTTTACTTGGGCCAAGGACCCCAATCTTGGGTTCAGAAAACATGAAACTCATGATACACATGAGCACTCAGTGGCCTTAGGGGGGGATCAAAGGATCCCCCTCTTGGCCTCCTTTGAACTCTTATGGGAGTTCAAAGGAGGCCAAGAGAGATCAATTTTGGCCTCAGGAGTAAAGAAATCCCCCACCGGAGCTGAAAGGGAAGAGGATTGGAGAGGTGGGGTGGGGGGAGGCAGTGTGATCATTCCAGAAGTGGACAAGGGGTACAAAGTACAAGGCCAGACTAAGCAGCACATGTAGGAGAGCCTGGAGAGCAAGCAGGACAGGGAGTGGGATGGAGGAAGAAGGCAGCAGGGCATCCTGGTCACTCATGGCACAGGTCTGGAGTCATGCAGACCCAGGTTCAAATCCTGGCTCTGCAGCTTCTAGTTGTGCAACATTGGAGAAGCCCCTTAATGTCTAAGAGCCTGTCTGCTTTCATGTGAAAGGAGCATGATAATAGTCCCTACCTCATAGGGTTAAGGCTGAAAGTATAAATTTGCGTATCAACAGTAGATAAGTTGTACTTAACTCCATGAGATCAGATGAAATATACCTCTGAGATAAGGGCACTTACAAAGAGTAGAGTCTTAAGAATGAGCCCTGGGCCATGTACGTGCTGGTAGAAGTCATGGAGGAACCAAATAAGGAGAAAAATTGGCTCTGGAGTTGGGCAACAGGGAGATTATCATTGACCTTGACCTAAGAATTTCCAGTGGAGAGCTAGGGACAGTAGCTTGATGAGAATAAACTGACAAATGAGCTGGTTGGGGTTGAGGGGTAGAGAGCATAGACATACACAACTCTTTCAGGAAGTTTCCTGTGAAGGGAAGCAGGGAAATGGAGGAAAGCTGAAAAAGGGATAAGGGAAATGCTGTTCTTTTAAATATTGAATGAACTTTTATTTTAGAATAATTTCAGACTTACAGAAAAGTTACAAAAATAGGATAGAGAGTTCCTGCACCCAGTTCTATTGCTAACATTACTATGGTACTAGAGGAAGCAGGTGTGTGTGAAGGAGATAAGAGGTACAAATTTTCAATTATAAAATCCTTAAGTCACAGGGATATAATGTACAGCCTAGAGTATAATAACTTTGTAATGTGACTGATGGTTACTAGACTTATTAAAGTGACCACTTTTTTGAGTATATAAATGTTGAATAACTGTCTTGTATGCCTGATTCTACTATAATAATGTACATTGACTTTGTTTTAATTGTTTTTTCAAAAAGCAAATTTTGAAAGTTCAGAGGTGGCTTAAATAACATGGAGGGGAAGGTTCGAAAAGTAGGGTCCACAGGATGTGGTCAGGGTTGGTGAACTGGTGTCACACTGACACTGAGCATACTGACGGAAGAGAGATCTGAGCTGGGAACTGAAATCACTGAAGGAGGAGTGACCAGAGGTCAAGGTTCACAGCTATGAGGAGAAACAAGAAGTTCAATGACATGAGTGAGAGAAAAAGGGAGAAGAGGAGGTTTGGAAGCAGCCTCAAGAAGCTAGAAGGGCCCTAGCTGGTTTGGCTCAGTGGATAGAGCGTCTGTCTGCCGACTGATGGGTCCTGGTTTCAATTCTGGTCAAGGGCACATGCCTAGGTTGTGAGCTTGATCCCCAGTAGGGGGGGTGCAAGAGGTAGCTGATCAATGATTCTCTCTCATCATTGATGTTCTCTCTCTCCCTCTCCCTTCCTCTCTGAAATCAATAAAAATACTTTTTTGAAAAGAAGCTAGAAGGAGCCTCTTCACCCTTGGGCCCTGTCTAATACCTGCCTGTGGGAGAGAGAAATTAGCCTCTTCGTGAGGTCAGCAGAGCGGGGTCCTAGTTAAAAAAGAAGGTGAAGACACCTTCAGAAAGGAAGTGGGGAGGATCTATATAGTGGCTGATGAGCGTGCAGTGGAAGGACCTGGAGGGTGTGAAGGGGCGGGAGATGGGAGAGAATGAACTGTCCAGGGACAAAGGCCAGGTGGTGACAGGTGACTTAGAAGCCTTGGTCTGCCACTGGTGACTGATGTAAAGAGAGTAGAAGAGATGGAGTATCATCCTGAGGGTCTCTTAGAGGTTCAAACCAGAAGACTAGGGACATGCAGCAGCTCCTCTACCATGTCTTCAGGACTCTCCCTATACCCTACAGTACCTGGGGACCATCACACAAGTGCACTCAGTGAATGTAAGGTGAGGTTGTTGCTTTCTAAGGCATATGTCAGGGTGGCCAGGGGGTAGCTTTCCCTCTCTACCTGCCAGAATACTGGTTTTAAACCCTGTGGGTAGACCCTGGCCAGTGTGGCTCAGTTGGTTGGAGTGTTGTCCCATAAACCAAAGGGTTGAGGGTTTGATTCCCAGTCAGGGAACATATACAAGTTGCAGGTTCAATATATATATATATATATATATATATATATATATATATATATATCCCCCCCCCCATCCTCTCTCTAAAAAATCAATAAATGCATCTTTAGCTGAGGATTAAGAGAAAAAAATGTTTTCCTTTTAATCCTGTGGGTGGGCCCAGCATTTGCAAGAACAAAGAAAGATGGCTGCAGTTGGAGGACCCATTGGGCTGAAATGAAGGGATGTTTTCCAGTCCTCATTAGCCTGGTTGAAACGAGGGCAGCTGAGCATGAACATTGACATCGTTTTGGGGAGCCTTGCTCAAAGGCCAAGGCAGGGCTCCAACTAAAGATTCAAATCCAGATGAGAGAGATGACTAGACTGCTCCTGCTGCTTCTTAAATGTGGAGAGGCTGCTGTGCTGACCAGGGTGGTCCTGCCATGAGGGTTGGTGATGCCCACCACCCCACGTATCAATGATCTGAAGGTTAAGCACCAACTCTGAGCCGTTCTGAGCTGAGAGACCTGATAGTTCCACAATTCCATGGGCTTGGCAGCAACCCCAGTAGGTTATGTTCCTCTCTGGGCACCATTCTTTTAATAGACATATAGATAAATTTATTCAAAGAAGGTGACTAAAATGGTGATGAGACTTGCAATGGTGTCACAATTAACTGGAGAAGTTGAGACAGTTTGTCCAGGAAGAAGTAAGATTGCAGGAGGTCAGAAGCCACAACTATCTACAAAAGCATCTTGTGGAGAGTTTTCTGGGTGGCCCAGAACAGCACGGGATCTGTAAGTTCAGAAAAAGGATTCTGCTCCATTCAAGTATGCTCAAGAGGAAATCTCACTCCTCCTCCGTGTCAGTGCTTACTTGCTCAATAAACCAGGGAAAGAATAGCTTTCTTCTAATCACCAAAGCTATTTGGAGAAGGATATCATCTAAACATACCTAGCATAGATCAAGGAAAGCTATCATTTCAAGTCTTTGCTCAGATCTCTGTGGGACATAGAGGACCCATGGAACTCAGATGAGCAGAGAAAAGCGGGCACTATCCCTTCAGCGCTATCTCCTGTACGGGCAGAGCAAATTATGTTGAATTTAGACTTTAAAAATGTTTTTCTTAATATGTATTTATACTATATAGTCACTGAGAATGACTGCTTCACTTTGGGTGATACTGTGGAGTCAGATGTAAAGTCAGGGAGCAAAGCAAA
The DNA here is from genome assembly GCA_026230045.1 of Corynorhinus townsendii. Lineage (NCBI taxonomy): Eukaryota > Metazoa > Chordata > Mammalia > Chiroptera > Vespertilionidae > Corynorhinus > Corynorhinus townsendii. The sequence continues at coordinate 145,221,044 of JAPDVU010000007.1, read as the reverse complement.
AACCACCTGAGTCAAAATTGCCCTTAAGAACCCCCACCGAAGGTGTGACCAGGCTGGAAACTGGCACCCCACCTCGCAGTCAGCCCAGCACAGCCAGTTTTCCCTCCAGTGTCAGAACAATTGTGGTTTCTTTGGATGAGCACCAGGTGAAATAGTTGGCTGATATCTAGGGACCATGTTGTAAAGAAAAGGCAGGTCTATAAACACAACTATACCCAGCACAGCAGGATGCTCACACCTTTGCGGGTGTGGTGACAGACACCCTGAGGAAACATCTGATCCACAACTCCTTTCTCATCCTATCAGGGACACTTGGTCATGTTCTGAAATCGTCAATGGGCAGAGTTACTCATAGTCAGGGGTGGATCCAGATTTTGAGGGACCTGTTAATTGTATGTACCTTTGACATGATGTGATAAAAAGGACAATTTACCTCTGTGGTTCTTCATCCCCAAAACCTATAACACCAGTCTAATCTCAGGAAAGACATTGGACAAATCCAGATTAAGGCACATTCTATGAAATATCTCACTGATAATGCTCAAAACTGTCCAAGTCATCAAAAACAAGTAAACTGGACTGCCACAGCCAAGAGGAGCCTAAAAAGACATGATGATTAAATATAATGAGCTCTTGAATGGGGTGGTGGTGGGGGGGAAACATTAGGCAAGATAGAGGAAATGTGAATAAAGTTTCTACTTAGTAATGATGTATCAGTATTGGTTTATTAACTGTAAAAAATATACCATAGTAATGTAAGATATTAATAATAGGGAATGTGGGCACAGGGCAAATAGTAACTCTGTACTATCTTTGCAATATTTTTGTAAGTCTAAAACTATTCTAAAAAAGTAAGATTATTTAATAAAAAAAATAACGTCAGCTAAAAACAAAGAAATGCAGAAGGGAATGGAGAACAAAGAAAGGAATAGGTAAATTTAAGTGAATATTGACTGTTAAGACAAAATAATATATTACGGGTTTAAACGTGAAATTAATGTAAGTGTAAACAACAGTACAAAAGGTAGACAGTGGTAAATGGCAGTAAGTGGCTTTTAGTCTTTGCATTGTCTAGAAAGTGGTAAATGTACTAATTTATATTAGACCTTAATAAGTCAAGATAATCAGTAGAATGATCATTAGATAAATAATGTATAAAATAATGTGTAACCAATAAGCTAATAAAGCAGGGAAATGGAATCTTTAAAAAATACATGATTGCCCTAGCTGGTTTGACTCAGTGGATAGAGCGTCAGCCTGCGGACTGAAAGGTCCCAGGTTCAATTCCAGCCAAGGGCACATGCCTGGGTTGCGGGCTTGATCCCCAGTAGGGAGCGTGCAGGAGGCAGCCAATCAATGATTCTCTCTGGTCATTGATGTTTCTATCTCTCTCTCCCTCTTCCTTTCTCTCTAAAATCAATAAAATATATTTAAAAAAACAACAACATGATTATTCCAAAGGAAGGCAAAAGAAGAGAGAAAATGAACATAAAATAAGTGGGACAAATAGCAAACAAATAATATGATACTAGATTTAAATCTAAATACAGGATGTCCCCTAAAAACGTATACACACTTTAACAGCTGATAGCTGTTATAGTATATATATATGTGTGTGTGTGTATTTTTAAATATGGCTTTGATTTTTATAGAGAGAGGGGAAGGGAGAGGGATAGAGAGATAGAAACATCCATGAGAGAGAAACATCATTGATGGGCTGCCTCCTGCACACCCCCTCCTGGGGATTGAGCCTGCAACCCAGGCATGTGTCCTGACTGGGAATTGAACCAGTGACCTCTATGGGTCAGTGTTCAACCATTGAGCCACACCAGCCAAGCGAAAGGGGTTATATTTTGAAAATTTAATGTACTTTAATAAACACTGCCTTCATAATTATTCAAAGTGTATATACATTTTGGGGACACCCTGTATATAACTAATTGCATAAAATATAAATGGGTTAAACATTTCAATTAAATGAAAAATGTCAGAGTGGGTTAAAAAATAAATATAAGCTACTTATAAGGATATATCCCTTCTAAATATGAACACAGACAGGAGAAGTTAAAAGGATGAAAAAGATATACAAACACTAAATTTGAAAAGCTGTGGGAATGGCTGGAGGGGAGGGTCAATTGAGGAAAAAGGAGGCATATGCAAAACTGTAGATAATAATAATATAAAAAAGCCATATAGCTTACTAATATCAGATGGATAGACTGTAGAGAAGAAGTATTACTAAAATAAAGCCAGACATAATAAAAAGTGTCAATGCAACAGGAAGGAACTATAATCCTATATTTTTATGCACTTAAGCCTCAGAAATTAATACTACTACAAGGAAAAATAGAAAACCCATCTCTCAAAAACTGTTAGAACAAGCAGGAGAAAAGTAAATAATGACCAAGAAAGTAAAAACACGACCCACAAAATGGGAGAAAATATTTGTAAGTCCTATACCTAACAAGGGCCTACGATCCAGAATATATAAAGGATAGTTACAACTCAACAATTGAAAGGAAAACAACCCAATTAAAAATGGGCAAAATAAATTAGACACGTCACCAAAGAAGTTATACAAATGGCATGTAAGCAGATAAGAAGATGCTCTAGGGAAGTGCAAATAAAAACCACCATAAGATACCATTCAAATACTACTACAATGGCTAAAATCTAAAAGATGAGCAATAACAAGTGTTAGTGAGGATGTGGAGAAACTGTAACCCTCATACATTTATTTCTAGGAGGAATATAAAATGGTACTGCACTTTGGAAAACAATCTGGGAAGGGTTTCTTTCGGGGGTGATGAAATGTTCTAAAATTAGATAGTGGTGATGGATGCACACTTTTGTTAAATACAAAAAAAAAAAAACCACCGAATTGTACAGTTTAAAAGGGTCAATATTATGGCATGTGAATTATATCTCAGTAAAAGATAAAGTAGATAAAGATATAACAGACTGAAGTACTCAGTTAAGAAATAAAATCTAATTGACAGATGTAGAACCATGTGCCCAACAACTACTAAATACATTCTTTTAAGTACACCTGGGTAATTTACTAAAATTAGACATGTACCAGGCCATAGTAAGCAAGCCTTAACACATTTCAAATGTCTTAAATGACTCAGAGTCTACTCCCTGACCACAGTGAAATTAAACTAGAAGTCAGTAACCAAATGCAAGTTTAAGAATTATATGGTGTTGAATTTAAGCAATATACTTCTAAATTACCCATGGGTCAAAAAATGTCACATTAGAAATTAGAATATATTTTAAGTATTAATAAAAGCAATGTCATGAAACTTCTGGCATTCAGTTAAAGCCATTCTTTCTTTAAAAAAACAAAACATACTTTTATTTATTTCAGAGAGGAATGGAGAGGGAGAGAGAATTATTGATTGGTTGCCTCCTACACACCCCACACTGGGGATTAAGCCCATACCCCTGGCATTTGCCCTGACTGTGACTTCCTGATTCATAGGTTGACTCTCAACCATTGAGCCACGCCTGTTTGGCCATTCTTAAAATTTTCCCATTCTTGAAGAGAAATTTATAGCTTTCAATAGATATATTAGAAAAGGAATGAAAACTAGTAACCAAAGCATTTATACCAATAAGTTAGAAAACAAACAGAAAAAGTAACCCTAATAGAAAAAAGAAATAAGGAAATAATAAATATGAGAGGAAAACTTAATGAAATAGAAAACATATGCAAAATAGAGAAAAATCAACAAAGCTAAAGGTAGTTCTTTGAAAGAGTAATAAAATTGATAAATCTTTGCAAGATGTATCAGGAAAAAGTGAGTAGCCACAAATTATTAGTATCAGAAACTAAAACTAAAGATTATCAAAGAATATTAGAAACAACTTTATGCCATTGAACTACATGAAATAGACTCTATGAAAAATCAAACTTATTAAGACTGACACAAGAAGAAACAGAAAATATGAATTTCATTGAATTTTAAAAATTGAATCCTTAAATAAAACTTTCCCACTAAGAAAACTAGTCCCAGATGGCTTCACTACTAAATTCTCCAAAATGTTTGAGGAAAATCACTTTCTCAAACATATTTAATAAATAGATTAAAAAGGAACATTTTGAACTCATTTATGGGGCCAACATACCCTTGATATTAAAGCCTGACAAGCATTTAACAAGAAAAAATTATAGGAGGTTAATCTCCCTCACAGACATCTATTCAAATATCTTTAACAAAATACTACCCTTTCAAATCCAGTAACACATGGAAAGGACAATGTATTATGAGCAAGCTGGGTTTATTAAAGGAATATAAAGCTAGTTTAACACTGAACAGCTGATCAATGTAACTTGCCATATTAGCAGAATAAAGAAAAAAATCAATAAGTGTAGAAAAGATAGTTGATAAAATTTGAAATGCATTATTAAAAAACAACTCTTAGCACACTCGTGATATATAGTAACCTCTTCAATCTGATAAAGGGCCTTTATTAAAAACTTGCAATAAACATTATACTTAATACTTATACTAATATCAATTTCCCCCTGAGAGAAACAACATAAAGATGCCAACTACTACCACTTGTATTCAACTTTATACTAGAAGACCTAGTCAGTGAGCTAAAACTACCTCCTGCACGCCCCACACTGGGGATTGAGCCCGAAACCTGGGCATATGCCCTGACTGTGAAGAGAAATAAATAAATGGCATGAGGATTACAAAAGAAAAACTGTCATTATTTACAGTGTACATGATTGGGTACCTAAATGGTCTTTTCAACAAGTGTACTGAGTCAATAAGAAAATGCAAAAGGATCTTCAGATTACCATTAAGGTCATTAGTGAGTTTAGCAAGACTGCTAAATTCAAAGATAAGATACAAAAATAAACTGTATTTTTCCATACTAAAAACACTTTTAAATAGTACTGATTTCAATGAAAAACAAAATACCTAAGAACAGATCTAAAAGATGTACAAAAGTGCTAAATATAAAACTTCAAAAAATATTGAAAAAAAATACCAAGATAAGGGCTAGCCCATATTCATTGATTGGAAAAGTCAATGGTGTTTAGGATGTCAATTCTTCTCAAATTTAACTATCTATTACATGCAATCCCAATCAGAATACTAGAGTTTAATTTGTGTGTGTAAGTGTGTTTGTAGTCTGAAAAATATATTCTGAAATGTGTGTAAAAATTCTAAGAGCCAAGAGTATCCAAAATAATATTGAAAAAGAACAAAGTTGGAGGGCCTGAATTATTTTAAAATCACAAAGATTATGTAGTATGGTATTCCATAAGGATAGTCAAATGGCAAGACCAGTAAAACAAAAAACAAAGTCCAGAAATTGACCCATTCATATAGGGATACTCACTCCATGCCAGGGGTGACATTGCAGATCAATGAGGAAAGAATATTCTTTTCAATAAATGTACCAAGTCAACAGGATCTGGGGAAAAATTATTCTTGGCTCCTACTTCATACTAAACATAAAATTTCCAGATGAAATAGAGATCTAAATGTGAATGACAAATAAAGCTTCTAGAAGATAACATAGGACAATATCTTTATGACCTCAAAGTAGACTTCTAGACTTAAACATGAAAAGGCAGTCCATAGCATGGGAGACAATATTTGCAATATTTATATCTGACACAAAAGGATAACTCCTCAAATCAATTTTAAAACAATACATAATAGAAAACAATGAATAAAAGACTTGAATAGACACTTCACAAAAGTTTTCATGGCCAATAAAAATATAAAATGGAGCTCAAACTCAGGAGTCATCACAATGAGAAATCACCCACACACCCACCAAATGGCTCAAGTTGAAAACCTGTTAACCAAGTCCTGGAGAGGACACGAAGCAGGGAGAGCCCTCATACAGTACCAGGAGAGTATAAATACATACAGCCTCTTAGGGAAGTAGGACATAAGCCTACTCTCTTGCCCAGCTATTCTACTTAGAAAAACATCCAAGAGAAATGAGTGCATTTGTCCTACAAGACGGCATAAGAACATATGCAGGCTGTGGGGAGGCGGATCAACTGGGGGAAAAGAAGATAAATGTAAAACTTTAGACAAGAAAGAAGGAGGGAGGGAGGGAGGGAGGGAGGGAGGGGGGAAGGGAAGGAAGGGAGGGAGGGAGGGAGGGAGGGAGGGAGGGAGGAAGGAAGGGAAGGAAGAAAGGGAGGGAGGGAGGGAGGGAGGGAGGGAGGAAGGGAGGGAGGGAGAGAGGGAGGGAGGGAGGGAGAGAGGGAGGGAGGGAGGGAGAGAGGGAGGGAGGGAGGGAGGGAGGGGGGAAGGGAAGGAAGGAAGGGAGGGAGGGAGGGAGGGAGGGAGGGAGGGAGGGAGGGAAGGAAGGGAAGGGAGGGAGGGAGGGAGGGAGGGAGGGAGGAAGGGCATATGCAGCAGCATTAATTCCAATGGCCTCAGACTAAAAATAACCCAAAGTCTATCACCAGTGGAATGGACAAGTAAGTTGTGGTATATTAAAGAAATAGAATATGCTGCAGCAATGAAAAGAAATGCACTATTGACACATGTAAAAACATAGATGAATTTCATAAATGCTGAGCGTTAGAAACCAAAGCAGTGGATTACAGACTGTATCATTCCATGGGTAAGTTTAGTACAGGCAAAGCTAACAATGGTATTAAAAGTCAGATCACCTCTGGGCAGAATGGTGAGTCGTGAGGAAAAAGGTTAGGAGGGGGGCTTCTAGGTCACTGTTAGATATTCTCTTCCTGACCTAGAAAGTAGTTAGATGGATATGTTTCACTTTGAGGAAATTCATCTAACTATACATTTAAGATTTGTGTGCTTCTCTGCATAAATTCTATCTATAATAATAAAAGCGTAATATGCCAATTAGACCAGATATCCTTCCGGATGACCTTTCGGATGAAGCCAGGGCAGCAAGGGAAGCCCAGGTACCAGGTGCCAGAGGGAAGCCGGTGCCGGCAGCTGGGGGAAGGAAGGCCTATTCTTGCATGAATTTTGTGCATCTGGCCTCTAGTACCTTAATAAAATTCTATCAACTGAAAAAAAACTTGCATAAATATTATAGTGCATGGGTGTGTGTGTGGCGGGGGGAGGGGGGCGGAACAGGTACTCTGTTGAGGGTAGCAGTATAAGTTGTAAATATACTTGAAAGGCAATTTGGTAATATTTATACAAATTGAAATGCCATATGTAGCTTTTGAACTTAGCGGCTTTTTACAAAACCCGTGCAGCATTATGTGTACACCTAAATGTCGGGGGCGAGGGACTGTCTGAATAAATTATGGGGTAGCTAAACAATAGTATCCCAGTGTTAAAAACAAACAAACGAACCAATGTTGACTCAGTCTGGCCCAAATCCTCAAGTCTCATTCTAGGTTGACTTAACACTGGAATGTCCCTTGAAGGACACACCAGAAACCAGCAGCGGTGGCATAACCACAAACACGATCCCTGCAGAGCTTATAGTTATAGCACACACTGGCCCAGCGGACAGACAAACTGGGATGGTCTATTGATGTGCCCAACGAAGCTTCTTTAAAATGTTCTGCTGTAGTTTAATGAAACGTGAGTGTAGCATTAAAGCATATTTTCGTTCTCTGTGCTCATTTCAAATATATCTTTTCAAATACCTCCCCAAATTTATTGTAATATAATTGAAGTACAATAAATTGCACATAAGTAAAGTGCACATAAATAAATTGAAAGTAAGCAAGGTTGACATATATTTACAAAACCATCATCAAAATAGCAAATGCTTCCATCACCTTCAAAAGTTTCCTCCTTCCTTCTATCCCCATCTCCATGCAACCACTAGAGAAAATCTTTTTGGAAATAAAGTCTGCTATTACTTTGCTATGTTCCTCATAGGGCAGGGGTGAGGGAGGATGAAGAAATGTCAGGAATGAGGGAAAGTGTGGAGATAGCATAGGTCAATAGATTTCTGAGAAATGGAGTGATGAGAATTAGGAGAATGTGTCTTGGTATTTCACTCTCAGCAAACTTAAAAGAAAGGTATAAATTACCCTCCTTTTATTAATAAAGACATGAGCCTCAGAGCAGTTCAAGAGCGGTCTAAGGTCACCCAGGTATAAGTGGCCAAGCCGAAGCTCAGTCGGCCTGGTTCCATAGCCCACACTGCGCAGCCGAGAGCTTTTCCCCTCTGGCCCTGTGGCCCCACAAGGACCCGCTGACCCCTCTGAGGGCCCCACCTGAGCCACAGGTTGGCCTGCCCTATGTGCACGAAGTTTGGCTCTGTATCCTATGGGATTCTTAGCACCCTTCCCTGTGTCAAGAAGGGAGCTAACATAGCCCAGTGGCTAAGAACACTAATGTCCCAACTAACCTGTGGCCTGGCCAGATCTGAGGACCTGTGGCTGTGACCAGGAAGCCTCACCCTGCAGGGACACCTCCCAGGGACATCCCCAACTTCAGCCTCTGGAAGGGCACATTTTACTGTCAACTAAAACCAACACAGCAACACGCACGCACATACACTAGATGTTTTGCTTTAGAAAAATTACAAAGAAATGTGTAAATTCTTTATTCTCTCCCTGCCCCCACTATCATTTGAGATCTGAGAGTCAGGCAGGGGCTGAGGGATGGTGAGGAAGTCAGGGATGGAGTGTGGGGATCAAGGGAGGGAGAGACAAGGTAGGGATGAGATGGCTGACAAAGGGACATAGTACTTGGTAACTTAAAAAATAACCAATGATGTGCCCGTCCAGCATGGCTTAGTGGTTGAGCATCGACCTATGAGCCAGGAGGTCACAGTTTGATTCCTGGTCAGGGCACATGCCCGGGGTTTCGGGCTCATTCCCCAGTAGGGGGTGTGCAGGAGGCGGACAATCAATGATTCTCTCTCATCATTGATGTTTCTCTCTCTCTCTCTCTCTCTCTCTCTCTCTCTCTCTCTCTCTCTCTCTCTCTCCCTTCCTCACTCTCTAAAATTAATAAAAAATATATTTTTAAAAAATAACCAAAGATGTTACATTTGGACAGGCCTGTTTTGACACAGCCACACCAGATTAGGTGGCTGACAGAATGTTCCGAGCCCTCTCTGAGCTTCAGCTTCCACAGGAAGTGTGGGTAGAGGTTGCAGGGAGCATCTGGGAACAAAACATTTAAAGGGCTTCCTGGAAGAAGAGCCCACAATGCCATAGCTCATAGACCTCAGTTCTTTCGGGGGGGGTGCATCCCACTTGATGGGACAAACTGAAGGGGAGAACTGTGTCCAAACTCTTGAGTGGTTGACGTTAGAGCTAGCAAACATCCTGGGGGACAGACACTGGGGCCAGGCAAACTGTTACCTGACTTGGGTCCATGCTCTGCACAAAGGGCACGGTCCTCAGCTCTTGAGTCTCGGTGAGGACTGGGTATGAAGGGCAGCCAGTGCACATAGAAGAAGCCCATTCAGTGCTGGGCCCCGGCTGCCCGCTGCCACCCTGAAACACAGGCCGTTACACTGAGGGAAGGGTCTGAAGCTCAGGGAGCTGTGCCTTGGCCTCACTGAGCCCTGCCTGACCCCTGACTCACAGTTTCGGTTTCAGAATGAATACTTTGCGAGACAGACATTTCCTTTACTCTGTATGTGGATTCCTTGATTACAGTCATGAGGGGGATGCTAGTTTTGCATATGGAGTCCTTGCTACTCTTTGTGAAATTGGAGGGAGGGCAGTTACGATGACAGAGGGATGGCCCTCAGCCCCACCCCCACCCTTCTTCACTCTGTCCTCCTGCCTGCTGGGCAGGATCTGACCACAAGCCTCCTTCTCCCAAACCAGACAGAATCAGAAAACCAAAGGTCTTCCCAAGCCAGCGGGCTCCTTCTGGCTCCTTGGAGACTCAACCAAGAGCTGACCATGTACACAGTCATGGGCAGGGGAGAAGGATGCTTCAAATGGAAGAGAGTGAGGGTCAACTGGGCTTCTTGGAAGAAGCAAGTCACTCATGAGGCTCTTTTGTCTTTATTTAATAAATATGTTGTAGGCACCCACCCAGTGCCAAGCACTGTGGGCAACAGGGATGTGGAAATGAATAGAACATGGTCTTTGATCTCCATAGGCTCACAGGAGAAAGCAATATGACAGACACTGTGACACGGGACAGTAGTCACCAACACAAAAGAGGAAGCAACAAACTGGGCCTGGAGAGGCTGAGGGTGGGGGTGGGGGACTTCATGGAAGGGCAGTACCCTGAAGGGTCCTGAAGTAGGCTGCAGTGGCCAGTCACTGGTTCCAGAGTTGGCTGCAAGGGTTTGTACCCAGGCTTTTCCAGTTCCCAGTTCTAGATGCTTGGTCAACTTACTAACCTCTCTGTGCACCAGTTTCCTCATTCTATAAATGGCACCTACTTCATAAGGTTTTTGAAAAGAGTAAATGAATTAATATCTGTAGAGCATGTTTAGAACAGTATCAGCTATTAGACTCTGTATTTATTAATACTGTCTTTTTTTTCACCCAAGGATATTGTTTCCCATTGATTTTTAGAGAGAGAGGAAGGGAGCAGGGGAGACAGCGAGAGAGAAACATTGTGATGAGAGAGAGAGAGACACATCGATTGGTTGCCTCCCATATACACCCCAACTTGGCTGGGGATCAAGCCTGCAACCGAGGTACGTGCCCTTGACCAGAATCAAACCCAGGACCCTTCAGTGCTCTATCCACTGAGCCAAACTGCATAGGTAGGGCTATTAATATTGTCTTGAAGGAGAAGCAGGCATTTGGCTGAGGAAGGGTCTAGGGAAGAAGGCAGGAACGTGAAGCATGTGCTGTGGCGTGGCATGGTCACTGCATGGGGCACGTGGTGAAATAAGGCCAGAAAGGTAGGCAAAGGCCTGATGCTGCCAGACTGCATGCACCATGAAGTGTGGGCTTGGGCCTGTAGCTGACTGAGAGTCACTGGAGGCCTTATTATAAGGGTCGGATTTGGTGGGTGGGTCACAAGGCAGCTAGACTGGAAGAAATGAGACTGGGAGGTGAGGAACCCAGCAGGTAGCCTACTTTGATAGAAAAGAGAGGACTGAAAAGGGCATAACTAACACCATGGCAGCAGGAGAGGAGAGGAGAGGAGGTGAGTCTTGGGGCCTGGAGGTGATTGGATGCAGGATGAGGAATAGGCAGGGTCCAGGACGACTTGGGTCATCTTAGAGCCAGTAGTCAGGACCAGGAAGACTGGAGCAGGGCAGGTTTGGGGGAGGAGGGAGGGTAAAGAAGAGAAATAATAGATTCTGGGTACTTACCTGAGAGTTTTATATGAATTATTTCATTTAAATCTCACATTGCCCTTTGAGGAGAGTGCTATTATTATCCACATTTACAGCTGAGAAATCAAGGCATAGAGTGATTGAAAACTTGCATCAGAACCATGATGTGGTTATCAGAATCTGCCTGTTAACCCCTCTGCTCCACAATGACCTTGAGTCACTGGTTGTGTGTCTATTGCTTAGCAGAAAGGAGGTATAGTGAGTGCTGTGGGGAAATAAGATGTCAGGGGGTATATGAGAGTGAGGAGGGAGAAGGGCAAGGGCTGAACGTGGAGAGAGGGGCTCAGACTGTTACAGAAAACCAGAGAAAAACCAAGCAACACTTAGAGAGATGGAATTACATTTATTACACGTGGGCCCAGAGGAAAATGTCTCTCAAATTCTGGACCCCAACATGGAGGAACTTACCCTATTTATATGTTTTTACCTTTTTTGTCTCCCAAATATGGGGTGTTTCCGGCCCCCTTTGCAAATTCTTAAAGAGCCCCTATGTGCTGCGGCCTTGAGACCTCAACCAAAGGCCTGGCCTGGTGCCAGCACTGATAACTTCATCCAGGGAAGGTTTAATGGACTCTCTAAAGTGGGAGTAGTCTTATTTTCCTTATTATTTAAGCAAGCAAGCATTTACAGAAGCCAAATAGCAGGGTTGAAATTTCAAACAGCAGTTTTTATATAAGATGGATGCTTCAAGACATGCTGGGGTCCTGGGGAGAAGTCCAGCAGCGGGAAAGCTCCCCTGAAGGATCCAGAGGCACCCTCCTTTCCTTCTCTCCAGCCTGTTGAGGGAAATCCAGCCCTAGGACTGGGCCTCTTTCCTGTGGGTCCTTGCCACAGCCCACAGAGAGAACACAGTCAGGACTGGCCCACTCCCAGAGCCTGGTGCCAGTTACATAACCTCCCTGAGCTGGGAGGCAAGCACAGCATTACCTTCCTCCCTGGAGGCACTGGGAGGGAAAGGCTGAAAGAATTAGTCTCAGCTTTTGAAAACAAAATTAAGTACTCTAAAGTGGAAGTTAGACAATGCCAACTTGCTCTGGGCTATTGTGAGGCCCAGTTTTGTCTCCCAGCCCACATACAAGCAGGCCTGAGATGCTGTTGACAAAAGCTTCTCATGTTTACCTCAGCCTCAATACCATTGGCCCAAGTTCCATTTGGGCGTGTCATAGGCTCAGGTGAGTTCATATTCTCTCTCTCTCTCTCTCTCTCTCACACACACACACACACACACACACACACACTGCTCCCTCCCCAGGAACCAACTACCAGCTCCCTGAGTCAGCCCAGTCCTGGCCAAATTCACCTGATTTCTCTGGACACCTCAACAGTCCATATAGCTAAGAGCTGTCAGTTGAGAAGAGCCTTGCCTGGTTCAGAAATTCACTAATGAGCTTCATAAATTGCTGAGAGCTGTTCCAAGTTCTGAGATTTCCGCAGCACTTTCCTAGAGGATAAAAAGGGGGCAGAGTGAGAGCCAAAGGAAGGGGGGACATGGTCCCCACCCTCGATTGACACCCCTCTCCCCCTCTGTTTCCGATTGCATACAGTGTCGATGTTTGGCCTCAAAGTGGTGACACAAAAGAGTGAGGATATACAAAGAGAGTGAGAATCATGAAACATGTTTGTCCTTAAAGGGATCTTACAGATCATTCATTAGTCCAACCTTCTCATTTACAGATGAAGAAACTATTTGTCCCATGACCAGCTATGAATGCAGCACAGTCTCCAATGCCCACTCATCCCTACTTTACAAGGACTCCAGGCAAGGTCTGGTAGGCTCATATGCCCATGAGCCTAACCCTACATCTGCTTCAGGAGATCCATCACTCACGGCCCACCCCCTTCTCAGGTTCTGTAGGCTACACAGCACTACCTGAGTCCCTGTTTTCCTAATCTTCAAGTTTTGGGGGTAACTGTGAGCCCCATATGTCACCAAAAGCCAGCATCTGTTGCAGAAAACTGGAAAGATCTGAAGCCCATAGCACCTTGGGAAATAATGCTACTGTGGTGTCCAGACAGTTCCTTTACAAACACCCTGGACAATCCATGAGTGTCCCGGGAGCACCTGCTTTGTTCCCAGCCCTGGCAGACCAAGAAATCATACATATGGGCAGCTAATTTCTCCAAGTTCGTTTTTCTGCCAGGCCCAAAAATGAACAGCCCAAAGTGGGCAGGAAGAAATAAAGTCAAGTGTTCTCCTGCTCTTGATTTAAAACATAAAAATAAAAGAAATATGCCCACTGTGCAAATAACAAATAGACCAATTCTACTCCTCAGCCAAATATTGATATTTCCTTTAAATTTTGGGTTAAAATATCCACACTTGGGCAGGGAGAGACTTATGGTTTTGGCCAAAAGCTGATCTAAGTGATTATACAGCCATTAAAACTATGATTTTTTTTTCCCAACAAAAGTTACAGATTTAGAGTGACTTTCTGAGCCCAAAGTTATTTTGACATTTCATAAAACAAATCATGAGACCAACACATCACCACATTATGTTGACAGTAGTGTCCAAAATAGTTGTACTATCTTTAGTGTTTTTTATTTTAATGTCTTTATAACTATGTAGTTTGTGTATAATTTATAATTAAACAATGTTTAATTACTTACATGTCTATGTATTTAGCATTTTTAAACAGCTGTATAAACAGATGAGAATGGACTAGTTAGCGTCATGTATATGGCAGACAACATGCAAGGTACCCTTTTCCTGGAATTCTCCGTAACTGAATGTTGATTGTATTCATCTCCCAAGAAGCTGTGATCTGAATCAGGTGGACTAAGCTAAATAAAAGGTAACATAGCACAGGACCCACAGCTTTAAAAGTCTTCAGTTAAATAATCCAGATGGCCTCTTTCTTCAATCACAGCCAGCAGCTCAGCCCAATACCATAGCTCCGTGGTCGGCAAACTGCGGCTCGCGAGCCACATGCGGCTCTTTGGCCCCTTGAGTGTGGCTCTTCCACAAAATTCCACGGCCTGGGTGAGTCTATTTTGAAGAAGTGGCGTTAGAAGAAGTTTAAGTTTAAAAAATTTGGCTCTCAAAAGAAATTTCAGTCGTTGTACTGTTGATATTTGGCTCTGTTGACTAATGAGTTTGCTGACCACTGCGCATAGCTGATTCCAATCCAGAATCAAATACCCCCATTTTTAATACTCTTGGCCTGACTCCCCCCAAGGTGTGACAATGCATTGTAAAGTGGAAAAGCTGTGCCTGGAGCCTGCCTGCACTTCTTGTAAAACATCGGACCAAGAAGCCCAACTGAAAATTTATTGCACAGAAACTGACATTCGTTTTAGAAGCAATCCTCAGTCAGCTCACCTGGGTAAGCTGAGGGGGTAGAAAGTTGCCTTCTCTAAAAGGGACAAGGTGGCACCGGACAGAATTGCCTAGAGAGATGATAAAGGCAAGGAGAGATTAGATCCCAACATTCTGAGCAGCTCTTAAATGGCTTGGGGGCAAGACCTCTTCTCAAGGTGACATCTCATTTCTAGCAAGAAAACAGGAATCAATTGGAGAATGATCTGAGATCTACATAATTTGGAGTAGTTGACCTTGATTTGGAAAGCTGCATGCTAATGGAGATCTGAGTTCAAAAAGCATACTGGAGGGCAAACAGATCCCAGAAATCCCCTGAGTTACTATATTTAGAAAGGCAGTGTAGCCCTACTCAGTTTGCTCAGTGGTTAGAGCGTCGGCCCTCTGAAGGGTCCCAGGTTCTATTCTGGTCAAGAGCATGTACCTTGGTTGCAGGTTCCCCGGCACTGGTTGGGATGCATGCAGGAGGCAACCAATGTTTCTCTCTTACATTGATGTTTCTGTCTCTCCCTCTCCCTTCTGCTCTCTAAAAATCAATGGGAAAATATCTTCAGGTGAGGATTAACAAAAAAAAGGGAGGGAGGGAGGGAGGGAAGAAAGGCAGTGTAGCATTGTGCTTAGGCCAAACTCTGAAATTCAAATTTCAGTGCTAACCCCTACTAACTGTGCCACCCTGGGCATGTAATTTACCTCTCCTTTTCATTATAAAATGGGCATAATAATGATACCTATTACCTTGTTGTAAGGATAGAACTAAATTTATATAAATAAAGAGCCTAGGATAATCCTTGGCACATATTAATCATTGAATAAGTGTTAGCTGTTACATCTATCAATCTTTCACAAGAATATAAGTTTCAGAAGGCAAGAATTCTCATATATTTGCTCACTGCTATATTCCCCATTTCTAGACCAGGGCCTACCACACAGTAGGCAATCAGTCAACACTAAATGAATCTAATGGCATATTAGGAAGTGCAATATGGATTTATCATACCTACACTTTTAGGAGCAATGAGAATTTTCAAATAGGCTGTATGTTGGTGTGGTTTTTTTGTTTGTTTGTTTCGTGTGTGTTTTTTTAATATATCTGATGGATTTTTTTACAGAGGGGAAGGGAAAAGGATAGAGAGTTAGAAACATCGATGGGAGAGAAACATCAATCAGCTGCCTCCTGCATTCCTCCCACTGGGGATGTGCCTGCAACCAAGGTACATGCCCTTGACCAGAATCGAACTCGGGACCCTTCAGTCCACAGGCCGACCCTCTATCCACTGAGCCAAACCGGTTAGGGCTGTGTTTTGTTTTGTTTTTTACTATATGTTTTTCAGAGTATTGTGCTAAGCTTGGGACAATTAATTGTAGGAAGTAGAAAGGCAATATCCATTGAGTTCAAAAGAGAGTTGAGTTTCTTATTCTGACCAAGATAGATTAATATGGACTCTATTTGCTCTACCAGCTTCAACAACAACAAAATGGGGGTGAAATGGGGGGAATAGTTTGCAGACTTTGGATATCAGGCAATGGCCAGGGGATCCCCAAGAGATGAGAAACAAGGTGAGCACCATTATTGCTGGAGAGCATTTACAGGGCACAGCGTGGGATGAGGAAGCCAGGCTGAGTCTGGCAGTCTCTTTACCTGAGACAGAGCTGGGAGTCTGATGAGTCCAAGGAAGCTAGAGTTCTCAGTTCAGAGCAGCAGAGAAGAGAGAGCTGCCCAAGGGATGGGAGGGGAAGGCCCTCTTGAGTATTCAGCTGGGAAGGAATCAATGCATTCATGTGAGGAAATTACCAGAAGCTGGGGAAAATACCACTCAAACGGTGGTGGGCGATAGGGGAGAATACAGTGGGGGACGATCATTGGCGCTCACACAGGGCTAGGAGCAATGTGTATTCCTTCCCATTAGCCAGATTAGAAAACCTTCTAATTAGTGACTTATCAGATAGACTACCCTTGACAAACAGTTACGATGTCTCCTCCTAACTTAAAGCAAGCCTCAATAGTGTCAAACTATTTCTAAATAACTTAATTGCATTCCAGAACAAAATTTAAGGATGTTTATAGGAATACAAGAATATCCAGCACCCAAAAATGTAAAACTCATAATGTCTGGCATCTAATAAAAATTAACAGCATCCAAAGTGGCAGGAAAGTACTAGTATAACTCATATGGGGGAGAGTAATCAATCAATAGGGACAGATATGAAAATAACACAAATAATAAAATTAGTAGATAAAACTAATTAAAATAATTAGTGTAACTATGTTCATATGTTCAGGAAGATGAGGCAAGATCGACTATGTTAAGTAGAGACATAGAAAAGGGGGGGGGGGGAAGACCCAAATCAAACTCCAAAAACAAAAACTTCAATGTCTGAAATAAAATAAACCCTGGATAGGATTAACAAGGAATTAGACATTGTCAACATTTGTGAGTTTCGAAACATAGCAATAGATATGAAACAGAAAAAAAAAAGAAAGAAAGAGCACCAGTGAACTAAATGAACAAAATTCTTGCCCTAAAGAGGTGGAGAGAAGATAGAAATACTCTTTTAAGAAAGTGGCAAAACTTTCCCAGAATGATACAAATCATTAGTCCAAAGATACAGGAAGCTCAACAAACCTGAGCAAAAAATAAACAAACAAACAAACAAGCTAGTCCAATAGAGAGAATATTAAACTCGGGCAGACCAAAAAATAAAAAAGATATACTATATAAAGAATAACAAACAAGAATTACATCAGAATTTTCATCAGAAACAATACCAACTAGAAATCAGTGGAATAAAACCTTTGAAATACTGAAGAGAAAAAATGTCAACCTAGCCATCTAGATTCAATGAAAAAAATTTCAAAAACAAACACAAAATACTTTGATATTACAAAAGCTGAAAAAAGTCATCAGCAGATCTTCATTACAAAAAATATTAAAGGAAATCTTTTATGCAAAAGGGAAATATACCAAATACATAAAGAAATATTGAAAAGATTTATATGTGGATGAATATTTAAAAGTTTATTTTATGCTTAGAGTTTCTAAAACATGATTAAATATTTAAAGCAAAAATAATAGCAAAGTGTTCTGAGGCTTTAGTTCTAACATGTAGAACTAAAATGTCTGACAACAACAGAACAAAGGTCAGAAGGAAGGAAATGCAACTGTTGCAAGTTTCTTATCAGAGTACTGAAAGGCTTTTATTAGAAGAGAGGAAATGTCTGAACTCAGTGATCTCACTTAAAAATTGGAAAAAGAAAAAATTAAACTCAAGTAAATAGAATAAAAAAATAAGAAAGATAAGGGCAGAAATCAGTAAAATGTTAAAAATAAAAGAGAAAAATCAATGAAACCAAAAACTAGTTCTTAGAGATTAATAGAGTTGATAAACTCTTAGTCAAAAGAATCAGGAATAAAAAAGAGAAGACATGAATTGCTAATATCAGGAATGAGAGAGGTGACTACAGATGCTACATATACTAAGAGTATAATAAGTGAATATTATGAACAATTTTATGCCAATAAGTCCAAAAACTAATGTGAAATGGGCATATCTCTTGAAAGACATAAAATACCTAGAGCTGACTCAAGAATAAATAAATAACCAAAAGAGCTTTATATCTTTTAAGGAAACCTCCAGGCCCTAATGACTTCATTGATTAATTCTACCAAACATCTAAAAAATAAATAATACCAATTCTACACAAACTCTACCTAAAAACTGAAGAAAAAAGCATACTTCTTAATTCATTTTTAGAATCTAGCATTATCCTTATACCAAAACCAAATAGACACTCAAGTGGGGAAAATACCACTCAAACAGGGTGGAGGGTGGGGAGGGGGATTAATATCCCTCATTAACATAGGTGCAAAATTCTTTCAAAAATTCAGCAAATTGAATTCAATGTTACATATAAAAGATAATACATTATGACTAAGTGGTGTTTATCCCAAGAATGCAAAGTTGGTTTAACATTTTAAAAACAATCAACATAATTCATAATTTTAACGCACACAAAAAAAGCCCATATAATCATATCAATAGACACAGAAAAAGCAATGGATAAAATTAAACATCCATTCTTGATTTTAAAACACTCAGTAAACTAGTAGTAGAAGAGAACTTCCTCAACTGATAAAGGGCATCTACACAAAACCCACAGCTGACATCTTACTTAATAGCAAAAAATTGAATACTGTCACTCCTAAGATTATAAATAATGCAAAGTTTACTGCTCTCACCACTTCTAATCAGCAGTGTACTAGAGGTTTGAGTCATTGTTATAAGGCAACAACAAAAATAAATGAAAATCATCAAGACTGCAAACTAATATTGTATGTTGACTGTAGCTGAAAAATAAATTTTTAAATAGCTAATTAAGGTCCAAAAAAGAAAAAAGTAATAGAAAAATATTCAAAAGGATGACCTGCTTAAGTTTCTAGATTATGGAAGTAATAAAAGTAAACAGACTTCTGTCAAGCATGACCCGAAAAAGAATTTGAGAAAAAGACCTTAGAATATCTTTACTTAACAAAGGCTTTTTTTTTTTTACCAAAACAATAAAAACTAGCAAGAAAATTATTCTTGTGAACTCTACAATTAGAACACATCAGATGAAACTCTTGCATTTCATAATAAAGATTTAATAACTATCATAATAAAGATTTGATAACTATCATAATAAAGATTTGATAGCTATTCAAAACAATGAATTGAAAAGAACTTATCTAATTCACTATTCAGAAGCAACAAACTAAACTCAGTCTTCCCATTAAAACAAGAAAAAACATATATGCATTACCTATGGACACGGAGAATAGGGTGGTGAAGGCCTGGGGCCTGGCCAGAAACCAGGTGAAGGGGGGCAATGGGGGAAAAGGGGGCATTTTTAATACTCAGAACAATAAAGGAAGGGAAGAAAAATCAAAAGCAGAGAGGGCTCAAACAAATGTAATAAAGCAACAACCTTAGGAGCCTGGTAATTCTATGGGATGCTGTCTGCCTAATAGGAAACCTGTGAAGGTCACCAAACCTTTCTAGAATAGAATGGAATTATGGGAGCTGGGGATGCACCATTGACAGTCATCTGCCCTTTCGACTTCTTGGCTATCCAATACAAATTTAATTTGACCCAATTGTAATTTAAAATGTTTTAATAACCACATTATAATAAGAAAAAGGTGAAATAAATTTTAATAATGTTTTATTTAACCCAATATACCAAAAAATGTTATCACTTCAACATTTTAAAACTATTGGCCTGGTTGGTGTTGTTCAGTGGTTAGAGTGTCAGCCCATCCACTAAAGAGTCACAGGTTTCATTGCCAAAGGCATGTATCTGGGTTGCAGATTCAATTCCCAGCCCCCATCAGGCAGGCACATTCAAGAGGCAACCAATCTGTGTGTCTCTCTCGCATCAATGTTGCTCTCTCCCTCTCCCTTCCTTCTACTCTCTCTAAAAATCAATGGTAAAAATATCCTTGGGTGAGGATTAAAAATTTTTTTAAACTATTAACAAGGTATTTTACATTCATTTTTTATGCTCTTTAAAATTCAGTGTATATTTTACACTTACAGCACATCTCAATTCAGATTAATCCTAAGTCAAGTGCTCAGTAGCCAAATGGACAGCCCATATCTAAACAATGTAGAATTTGGGATGCATAGGTTCATATTTTAAATGCCAGACACTGTTATAGACTGTGGAGATAAAGTGTGAATAAAGCAAGAAAGGTCCCTTGTCTCATGGAATTGACATTCTTGTAAGAGACAGCATATGAACAGATTTATTTTTAAGTTTATTTCAGGTGGTGACAAGTGCTGTGAAGGTGGTAAAACAGGGGAACATGGTAGAAAGCAACTAGAGAGGGGGGGGAAAGGGTGGAAACAATCCTATCTAATAAAAGAGTAATATGCAAATTAACCATCACTCTGCTATACCCACAAGCCATGCCCACCAGCCAATCAGGAGTGAGTATGCAAATTAACCCATCCAAGATGGCTGCAGCAATGGAGCAAGCAGGAGGCTTGGGTTTCCCCAGCAGTGAAGGAAGCCAAGCTTTCTGCACACCCTCACAGGCCCAGGCCTCCAATGAAGGCTACAAAGTTCCAATTATAGAAGATAAACAAATCCCAGATACCAGGGCCTCTGCTTGGATCGCCGGGGGGCATGGCTGGCCTGCAAACCACCACAGGCCCCTCGCCCAGGCCACCCCATGCACCAAGGGAACCCCCACCCTGATCCAGGACACTCTTCTGGGCAAACCAGCTGGCTCCCACCTGTACACCAGGCCTCTATCCTATCTAATAAAAGAGTAATATGCAAATTGACCATCATTCCAACACACAAGATGGCTGCCCCCATGTGGACACAAGATGGCCACCACAAGATGGCCAGCAGGGGAGGGCAGTTGGGAGGGACCAGGCCTGCAAGGGAGGGCAGTTAGGGATGACTAGGCTGGCAGAGGAGGGAAGTTGGGGGAAACCGGGCCTGCAGGGAAGGGCAGTTGCGGGGGACCCAGGCCTGCAGGGGAGAGCAGTTGGGGGTGACCAGGCCTGCAGGGGAGGGCAGTTAGGGACAAACAGGCTGGCAGGGGAGCAGTTAGGCATCAATCAGGCTGGCAGGAGAGTGGTTAGGGGATGATCAGGCTGGCAGGCAGAAGTAGTTAGGGGCAATCAGGAAGGCAGGCAGGTGAGCAGTTGGGAGTCAGCAGTCCTGGATTGTGAGAGGGATGTCTGACTGCCTGTTTAGGCCTGATCCCAGGCAGTCGGACATCCCTCGAGGGGTCCTGGATTGGAGAAGGTGCAGGCTTGGCTGAGGGACACACACCCCCATGCATGAATTTTGGGCACCAGGCCTCTAGTTTCAGATAAAATAGAGTCAGAAGGACTCTCTGAGAAGGCAAGATCTGAAGAGCAAGAGGAGCCAATCAAGAGAAGACCTGAAGGTCAAGCATTTCAAGCCAAATGAGGAGTCAGTGCAAACACCCTGAGGTGAGCATGAGCTTGTCTGGGCTTGAGAAGAAAGAAGATCAATGTGGCAGGAAAGTGGTAATGAAGGAGACAGTGATAAAGGGGAATTCAGAGAGGCTGACAGCTAGCAGATCATGTAGGGCTGCTCTCAACTCTGGCTTCTAGAAAATATTTGTGTCCAGTCCCCCCATCTCTTCACTCCAAGACTCTAATTTGGTCTGTGGAAACCCCAGCATCAGTAATTCTTCAAAGCATTCCAGGTGATTTCAAGCACAGGCAGGGTTGAGAGCCTCTGCGATACAGACTTGCAGACTCCAATAGAGAATTTGCATTTATTCGAAATACAGTGGGAAAGCATTGAAGGGTTTAAGGAAAGGTGTGACATGATCTGATTAACTTTTAGGGGCTGATGCTTTGTGAGGAGTGAAGTGTGGAGGGATAACAGCAGAAGCCAGGGCACTAGCAGGAGCCTACTGGAGAGAGGGTCCAGGAAATCAGGATGTATAATGGATGTAGGGCTGACCAGACTTGCTGATGGAGGAAGTTTGGGGAATGAAGGAAAGAGATGAATCCTCGGAGGCCTGGAATCAGTAGCAGCACCAGGCATGTACTGAGGACCTTCTCTGTGCAGGGCTGGCTCTGTGGGGTCCCAGCAACAGCAAAAGCAAAGCCACCTACGTCAATCTGTTTTGGACTCTCTGGAAGAGAATTATTTGTCATAATAACTTGGGTGGGGAGCTGCAGATGGCTGTTCCTCAGAAAAAGGACATTTACTTTGAGCATCTTTATTAAATGTGTGAGGTGGACCTACTTGGCAAGCTCTTTCATTCTCCCTGAAATCTAATCTGTGTAGGAGAAAGCCCTGAGTGACTTCATCCTAGTCTGTCCGTTCCATCTATTCCCCCAATCCCTGCAGGCTTTAGGACCCTGTCCCTGCTGTATTTGAGCAACTGGGGAGTGAGCAGCTGGTCCATGCTGGACCAACAAGGAACACTGTCATGGAGACTGAGAGGCTGGAAGGCTGCTATGCTCAGTGCATCTTGGAGCTCTCAGCTGCCACATGTCCCCCATGAGGAGCAATACCCAGAAAGATACCCAGAAGGCAGCAGAGGAAAGCCACTTACAGGCCTTCAAATCCTGCTTCCAGCTATTTCTGAGGACCAGCATTGTGCTTACCCTTCCTGAGTCTGGCAGCGCCCCTTAATGAGATGAAATTAACCAACATAAAACTAACACCTAAAAATATACTAATTAAGAGTTATTGCCAGAAATAAATGTTATGACCTATCCATATGGCGGGGCAAACATCTAATTACTGAACATCTGCTATTGTTGTCCTGTGAATTACCCTCCTCCCCTCTGAAACCACAAGTTCCTATCCTATTCCTTCTTGGTTCAAGACAGTATATGCATGGTATATAAACTTCATGTTACTTTTCATCTTGGAACCTGTCATGTATGTGGGGTTCCCATATATACAAAGTTAAATCTGTTTTTCTGTTTAAAAACATAAAAATAAAAGTGTATTATTTAGCCCAGCTGGTGTGACTCAGTGGTTGAGCCTCGACCCATGAACCAGGAGATCACAGTTCAATTCCCGGTCAGGGCACATGCCCGAGTTGCGGACTCAATACCCAGTAGAGGGTGTGCAGGAGGCAGCCGATCAATGATTCTCATCATTGATGTTTCTATCTCTCTCTCCCCTCTCCCTCTCTGAAATCAATAAAAATCTATTAAAAAATAGATGGAGAAACGAAGATGGTGGCATAGGTAAACACCTAAACTGCTGCCTTGCACAATAATTTCAAAACTACAACTAAAAGACAAAATGGACATCATCCAGAACCACAGGAAGGCTGGCTGAGTGGAAATTCTACAACTAGAAGGAAAGAGAAAAACACAATGAGACTCAGAGGAGCTGCAGAAGGCAGAGGTACCAAGGCACGCGTGCATGGAGAGGGCTGGCAACTGAGTACGAGGCTGGCTTTCTCAAACGGGAGGGAGACAAAAGCTCCCGACTGCTCTGAACTCCAGTTTTAGGCGAGACTATGGGGACCCAGACTCATACGAAGAGAAACTGGACTGTCTGGCAGCGGGCGAAACTCGACGGTGGCTTTCTCTCAGAGGTGCTTGCAGCAATTACCGTGGGACACTGAGACCCAGGGGCCTCTTAGGGAAGGGCTGACGGAAAGCCATTGCTGTCTGCTCTGCCCTGAGACTCCACCCCATCCAAGCTGAGTACAGAGGCTTTTGCAAGTCTTCTCCCATAAGGGTGTCTCCAGCACAGAAGTTCTCTCAGGATAGACACAGCTGATCCTCACAGCCAATTGGCCTGGAGGTCAATTCCTCCCAGTGATACCAACAACAATCAAGACTTAACTACAACAAGACTGTGCACACAGCCCACAAAGGGGTGCACCAAGAGTGTCCACCTCAGGTAACTGGGGAGGCTGAGCCACTGGGCCCTATAGGACACCTAACACACAAAGCCACTCCATCAACACAGGGAAGCAGCCAAAATGCGGAGACAAAGAAACAGGTCACAAATGAAAGAAATGGAGGAAAGCAAATGACTGGATATAGAGTTTAAAACCACGGTTATAAGGTTTTTCAAGAATTTTCTAGAAAAGGCCGATAAATTTAGCAAGACCCTCAAGGATATGAAAAAGGACCAACTAGAAATTAAGCATACACTGACTGAAATAAAAAATAATATACAGAGACCCAATAGCAGACTAGAGGATCGCAAGAATCAAGTCAAAGATTTGAAATACAAAGAAGCAAAAAAACACTCAACCAGAAAAGAAAAAAGAAAAAAGAATCCAAAAATATGAAGATAGTGTAAGGAGCCTCTGGGACAACTTCAAGCGTACCAACATCCGAATTATGGGGGTGCCAGAAGAAGAGAGAGGGCAAGATACTGAAAACCTATTTGAAGAAATAATGACAGAAAACTTCCCCCACCTGGTGAAAGAAATAGACTTACAAGTTCAGGAAGCACACAAAACCCCAAACAAAAGGAATCCAAAGAGGACCACACCAAGACACATCATAATCAAAATGCCAAGAGCAAAAGACAAAGAGAGAATATTAAAAGCAGCAAGAGAAAAAACAGTTAGTTACCTACAAGGGAGCACGCATACGATTGTCAGCTGATTTCTCAACAGAAACTATGCAGGCCAGACGGAAGTGGCAAGAAATATTCAAAGTGATGAATAGCAAGAACCTACAACCAAGATTACTCTACCCAGCAAAGCTATCATTCAGAATTGAAGGTTAGATAAAGAGCTTCACAAATAAGAAAAAGCTAAAGGAGTTCATCACCGCCAAACCAGTATTATATGAAATGCTGAAAGGTATTCTTTAAGAAGAGGTAGAAGAAGAAAAAGGTAAAGATAAAAATTATGAACAACAAATACATACCTATCAACAAGTGAATCTAAAAATCAAGTGAATAAAAAATCTGATGAACAGAATAAACTGGTGAATATAATAGAATCAGGGGCATAGAAAGGGAGTGGACTGAGAATTCTCGGGGGGAAAGGGGTGTGAGGGGTGTGGGAAGAGACTGGACAAAAATCGTACACCTATGGATGAGGACAGTGTGGGGGGAGGGGGTAAGGGCCGAGGGTGGGGTGGGAACCGGGGGGAGGGGAGCTATGGGGGGGGGAAGAGGAACAACTTTAATAATCTGAACAATAAAGATTTATTAAAAAAATAAAGATTAAAAAAAGTTTTAAAAAATCTATTAAAAAATAAAGTGCACTATGTAGTGGCATTTAGCACATTCACAATATTGTACAACCATCACCTCTATCTAATTCCAAAACACATTCATCATCCCAAAAGAAAACCTCATGCCCAGGAAGCAGTCACACCAACCACTCTCCACCACCACTAGTAACCACTAACCTACTTTCTGTCTCTATGGATTTACCTGTAAATGGAATCATACAACATGTGACTTTTGCCTCTGGCTTCTTTAACTTAGCATAATGTCTTCAAGGTTCATCCATGTTGTAGCACGTAACAGAATTTTTTCCTTCTTGCTGAATAATATTCCATTATTTGTATATACCACATTGTGTTTATCCATTCATCCATTGATGGACATTTGTTTCTACCGTTTAGCTCTTGTGAGTAGTGCTGCTATGAACTTGCACATATGGTTTTTGTTTTCAATTTCTGGTCATATGGAATTTCTTTCAACTTTGTGAGGAATCACCAATAGTAGTATTTTCTTTTTGCTTAAAGTTATTCATATTGTATTTCTGTCACTTTTATCAAAAGTCCTGTTGTTATGGGCTCAAATTAGCTTTCTGGTCCACTCAGCAACCCAACAATTCCTTTGCAAATATCTGGTCTGAAACACTCCAACAGCAACAGCCTGATGGGGTACTGAGCTAGTCCTGTCACCTTGTCCTTACGCTACCTTGTCCTGGCTCTACCCTGTCCTGGCTCTACCTGAGCTCCACCCTACCTGTCCTCCTTTATTCCTCACTGCTTCTCCAAGCATACTCCTGCTTCCCTCAGGGCTAGCTTGGGCTCCTCCCTGACCCCACTAACTGACACACCCTGCAACCACCACCCCCTCATCTTTACCTCAATTGTACTTACCTGCAGCCCACCCAAAGTCCTCTAAAGCCTTCTCCCCCTGATGCCACAGCCCCCGGAACTCCCATCCTTCTGAGTACACCCACAGTCCTTATTACAGGTTCCACCTAGGCCAGACCTCAGTTTTGTCATTTCTACTATTGCTCCTGTAATTTCAGGTGTCAGCAATCTCTGCCTCCTCTTGCTCTGATGGCCTCCATAGCCTCCAGCAAGGCAAGCGCCCAGTGCAGTATACAGACAGCTGATGTGAAGCAACAACCTCTCTGATGCAATAAACCTCCACCTCTGTGGGGAACACAGATCTCCTACTGTGATTGAGGTCAATTTCTTCCCCTCTCCAGGCTTTTTAAAAACACAAATGGTATATTTCAGTGCTGATTTCACAGGCAGAGGCATTTGGGGCATCCAAAGCAGTAAAGATCAATGTCAGTTACTAGTTTTGAGCAAAACAACCCTTCTAGGGATTGTTAGGCCAATTTTACAAATGATGACATGGGATTAAGAGATTAAGAAAGGACCTGAGGTCAACCTATCAGTACTAATGTTGGGTTTTGATCCAGACCAGTCTGACTCCACAGACTAGATTCCTTTCACCACATGTACCTGAAATTGCAACACAGACTATCTATGGGCAAGATGGCAGGAAACAATTAATTAAAATTGCACCTGATGCTGGAGACTGATGGTATTCTTTAGAAAGCAACTTGGCAATAAATATCACTCCTACCAGTTGACCTTGATGAATTTATTCTTAGGATATCAACTTCATAATATAAACAAGTACATGCATAGAGTATTCATTTCTGCATTATTTGTAAGAGCAATAATTTGGGAGTAATCTCAAAATCCAAATTTAGGGGGTTGGTTAAGAAAATTATGGTATTAAATCAAAGCAGTATTATTTAGCAGTGGTTCTCAACCAGGTACAATTTTGCCCCACTTCCCACCCCTAATGGACATTTGGCAGTGTCTGAAGACAGTTTCTGTTGCCCCAGTGGAGGAAGAGGTGAGTTCTACTGGCATCTAATGGGGAAAGATCAGAGATTCTGCCAAACATTCTACAATGCATAGGACAGACCCCAAAACGCCAATGGTGCTGAAGTTGAGTAACCCTGTTATATAAATTAAATATTATTAATATGAAGACTTTATGATTTGATGTTAAAAAAAAAAGTAGAATTCTAAATTTGGGACACACTGTGCTCTTTCCCAAGGAAAACTACCTTGCATATGAGGGAACACTAGATGAAAACAGGGAAAACCAAAAATTATATTGGTGGAATGAGATAAATCTCATTCTTTGAAAAGTTTTCTTTTATGATGTTATTTTTCACACCAAACAAAAACTGGAAAATTTTAAAGCAAATTTTTTTGCAGGTATGATTTGCAACTGTTATTGTCTAGATCAAGCACTGTGTGTGGCACATTTTTATGATCAATAAATACTTTGGGGAAGAAGATGTGTAATTTTTTAAACAAAGGGTATGTGAACAAAACTAAAACTAGTTTACACAAGAGAAGAATGTATTGGTACGTGTGACTTGGAAAAACAGGAGTAGATGGGATCTCAGGTAAGATGGATCCAAGAGTTCAAACCATGGTATCTTCAAATTGCAGGTATGTTCTGTTGTTTCCCTTTCACTCTGAAACTACTGCCACACACCCATTCTCCGAGTGTGGCCCTCATCCTCTACTGTCCTTAGCCTCCTCAGGCAGATGGAGGGCAGAAAAGGCTCCAGGCTTAACATCATTTTGAGTCCAGAGAAGGAGAAAGCTATCTCAGCTTCCTTAGAGAAAATCTCAAAGGAGGTTTCTAATGGCTGTGTCACATTCATCCCTTGGTCCAATTGCTGTGGTTGAGTGCTGCTGATAGAAAGTAGGAACAGAACTGGCAGGAAAGAGGGCTAGCCAGACAACAACAATGTCCACTGTCCTCATGAATTGGCAAACATTTGAGTATTTGAAATCATCTAGTGACACAGACATAGGAGTGCAGTATGAAGACAGAGCCCAAAATGTTTGGGGTTTCATGTTATCAAAAAAAAATGAGAAATTTTGCTGGATTGCTTTTTTCTGCAACCAAAGAGACAGGTTCATGGAATCATAGAGCGGAAAGGGTCCTTACATAGAGTGTCATGATCAACCATCTTGTTTTTGGAAGCTACAGCATGCCTAGTCCAAGGCCCTGGACCTGAAAGAGAGGGAAAGTCCATCCTTGTCACCCAAGTCAGCCCCCCAATTCAATGGCAAAATGAGACACAAAGATGGACTTTGGCCTTCAAGGCTATTCATTGAACAGAATCCCAGAAAGGATGGACCCAGTGAATGAACTAAAGGAGATATTTTTTAAAGCAATCGCTTTCAAAACTGTTTTTAAACAGCAACTTAATAAAAAACACATTTTAGATTGCAATTCTATATACATACAACACACACACATAACTGAGACATCAGTTTGATGAAACTAATCCATAGTACATGTGATGGAATCTGATAGTTTTTACTTCATTCTATTATATATCATTTAAAAATATATATATTTGATAACCCATTACATTGATTTCAAGTCAAGACCCATTAATGATTTCAGAGCAGCATATATTTGGAACATATATTAAAGTAACATATACTATTAACAAGGTTTTCTTAGTTCTGCCTATGGGTGGTGCTTGAAGTTTCTACCATCAGATTCACCATTAGGGACTGAGGCATCTATATATCTTAGTGGATGGATCACAAAAATTGTTGTTTCATATTACACAGTGTTTTACAAAGTATCATACTTTAAAAAGATATTAGCTTGTAAGAACATGTAATAAATAACTTCAAAATGCAATGGGTATTTAATTTTAAAGCGTGCCTTTAACATTTATGTAAAACGTTTTTTGTACTTGTTCAATAGAAACTTATCTGGCCACCAGGTAAAGCTAGCAATAAAACACTTAGTTTGCAACGTGTTAATCTGGAGAGATAACAAGTAATCTATTAAAACCTACTGAATGCTCTTCTATAGGACCATGTGGAAAACTTTAAGAGTGATAGTGGTAGTATTACCTGGAGAAGGAAAATGCTGATGGGGCTGGGCATGAGTAGTCAACTAAAAAGCTGGAAGAAATGCAGACATTCATTCATATATTCACTCATCTAAGAGCTATTAAATTGTCTGAGCTTCTGTTTTCTTGTTATGAAATAGAACTAAAATTGTTAGATACCATAAAACTACTATACCTAGATATGAACATGCATTGCCTTATGTGATGCTCCCAGCAGGGCCAAGCACCTATTGTGATAAAATATTTAATTGTTCCCAATTCTTGGCTCCCTTCCTAGAAAGATGGTCATACATCCCACCATCCCCATGTGACTTAAGTGCTTTCCTATAGGTTGGGTTCACATTCCCGCCCATAACAGAGAAAAGGCCTTAGAGACAGTACAAGTTTCCTTCAGCCATGACTCGTCATTCCCCTTCAGCGGGAATCCCACGTGAGAAGACACGTGAAGCAGAGCCACAGCTGACCCAGCATGTTCATGACACAAATCTATGTTTTATAAACCACTAAAGTTTGGGCGTTACTTGTGACAGCAGCAAAACTAATTAATAGAGTCCCATAAACAGAAAAAGCAGCAGGAGGAATAGAGAGAGGGCAATGTAGAGCAACAGGAGAGGAGGAGACATTTTTGAGCACCTATTGGTGCCCAGAATCATGTTGATGTCTGTGAGAAATATAAGACCAAGGTTAGGACATATGTGCTGTCTCTAGAAGTTTAAACTCTAGCTGGAGTAGAGCCATGGACAAATAAAATTACCTAGCCACAGGACAGCAGAATTTAAGGGCCAAGCATGCTCCAGACCTCAGGCTGCAGTAATTATAGGTAAGAGGGGCTACCTCTTAGTGGCGTGGAGAGAATTAAAGGACTTGCATGAGCCTTGAAAGATGCATAGCACCCAGGAGGGTGCTGTAGGCTGAGTAAAGGGCATGGAGCACAGTGTGAGGACATCTCAAGGGGAGAGGCCATGGCTGAGGAGTCCATGACTTCTCCAAGGGGTCATGGCAAGTAACTGCTACCTCTTCATCAGGATTGTATAGACCTCACCAGCCTGCCTGCCTCTTCACTGTGTGAAATAAAGACAACTAATCGGAGAGCTACAGATATGAGCAGAGCCACAGAGATGCATGAATTCTGGAGGCTCTGCCAGGTGGGGGTGAGGGCGTGTTCTGAGCAACTGCTGGTCCCCTCAGAGGTGAGCAGACTGTGCTGTGGGGTCTTGACAAAGGGTGTGTTCGGTTTTGGTTGTGGCATTTCTGGAACATCTCCATGATTTCCTAAGGAAGCTGAATCTTGTGGCCTGAGTGTACTGCCTGTGAGAGTTAGAAGAGTGTTTTGCAGAACTGAGATGTAAACAGAGGCTGGCCTGTGCTCTTCAAAGATAATGCTGCCCCGTTGCTCTTTCCTCTGGAATTTTCCACATACCATGCTGACCTTCATCAGGAGAGAGGCGGCTTTTACAAATTCAGACTTGCCCTGGCCTGCTCAGAAAGGGATTTGTGCCAGTTACAAATACCCATACAGTACAATTAGAGTTTTGTTTTGATGAGAATATTGTGCTGAAGGAAAAATAAGGCAGGCAAAAACAATAAGGCACGGAGTAAGATACAATGCTAGGTAGAGAGAAGACCACAAATTTGACAGTATTCTTCCCAGGGCAAATGCACAGAGGGTAATATTGGTTATAAGATGTTTGGTTTCTAAAAGTTTTTTTTTTTTAAGTGCCCAGGTAATGCACAGTTGTACTGATACGGAAAGCAGAGAGAATTTCCTCCTAGCTGCAATGTAGTGTGTTGAATTCCACCTTCAATAATGACCCACAATGAATACAACAGCAGGTTCCAAGGGGCTATTCTTCAATGCAGACTAATGGCACAAGTCAAAGTTCAATTCATCAGAATGATTTATTTGAAAAAAAAAAAAAAGACAATGTAGTCCAAGTCTGCAACCATCTGATGGTACCCTTTTACCCAAGGATGACGTTTAGAATATAAAGAAGTAGATGAATGGCTTCTCCTTCATGTTATCCTTCATTAACATTATTATTTTTAAATGAGCTTCTGATCCAGGCTAGAGGCTCCAGAGTTTAAAGTTATACTATCAAGCAAAAGCTTGAGGTTCAGATCACCTATGGTTCCTATTAAAGGAAGACTGGATATGCTTTGGCCACAAGCCAAGTGTAGGGTAGGGCCAATGTACTCTTTTGCCAAGGCAAGGAGCCTAATCAGGATTGGAGCCACATGAAAATCTACTGAACCTCCACATAGAAGGGGGCCAAGAGGAGCAGCAAAGTTTCCCACAGGAATTTATTCTGCATCTATTCCAACCTGTGGCAAAATCCCAAAAGCTCTATGTCATAGAGACCAGTCACTGCACGTTAGCCTAGAAAATGTTCCAGTCAACCATTACCAATTGCCCACTAAGACCACAAAACTTTTAATAAAGTGCCCAGGACATTTAGAATCTTAATGCCAGTTCATGGATAAAAACACTGCCTAGCCTAACCAAAACAAGCTATACACAGTTATCTTTACAAGTCAGCGAATGAGCGTGCTAGTATGAGAAAGAAGGGGGAAGAGTATACAAATGTTTGGGGGGGAAAAAAGGTTTGGCTAGCACTAAGAATTACTGTCTTAAAATAGATATTTGAGGGGGTTTTCTTTCGTTTTCAGCTTGGAGGAGGCTTAGGTACGACTTTCTTTGGTGGTCCCAAATCCAGGTTCATCCAACACCAGCTGCCTCCACCATGCCACTGAAGCTTGACCCCACCAAGATCAAAGTCATATAACTGAGATGTACCCATGAGGAAGTCAGTGCCACGTCTGCCCTGGCCCCCAAGATCTGTCCCCTGGGCCTGTCTCCAAAAAAGGTTGGTGATGACATTGTCAAAATAACCGGTGGTGATTGGAAGGGTCTGAGGATTACAGTGAAACTGGCCATTCAGAACAGGCAGGGTCAGATTGAGGTAGTACCTTCTACCTCTGCCCTCATTAGCAAAGCCCTCAAAGAACTGCCAAGAGGCCGGAAAAAGGAGAAAAAAAGAAGAAGAAGAAGAAAAACAACCATTAAGCACAGTGGAAATATCACTTTTGATGAGATTGTCAACATTTTCCTACAGAGGTGGCACCGATCTTTAGCTAGAGAACTCTCTGGAACCATAAAGAGGTCCTGAGACTGCCCTGTCTGTGGGCTGCAGTGTTGAAGGCCACCACCCTCATGACATCATAGATGACATCTGCAGTTGTGCAGTGAAATGCTCAGCTAGTTGAGAATTACAAAAAAAGATATTTCAATTAAAGATGGTTTGGCGACCAGAAAAAAAAAAAAAATGATACTTGTCCCCACAATGACTTCTGATGACATGAAAAGAAAGTTCTAAGGAATTCTCACTTGTGTTTCCCCTCAGTTCCACTGTCCACAGCTTACTCAGCTCAGCCCATGCACCCTGAAAGTCTGCTTCCCACACAAGCATTACACTGACAGTCTGGCTTTTCCAAACCACTACTGGCCACTTCAACTGAAGTGATTGATCATATAACATTTAAGTTTAGGCCAGTTCTGATCCCAAGAAACTATGACATTGTCCCCATCAGAAATCACAACGCTCGTCTGACAAGCTGGACTCATCCCACAGGTGGGTGAAGGAACAGTTTCTCCTGTTATTTATCTGAAACAATGAATTTGGAACACAACTCAAATTAGCCTTAAGTGCCTTAAGAGAGAAGGATTAGTTTATACACATTGATTCCCTATAGCAGCTAGTGGAGTTTTGTGTACACTATAGGAGTTCAGTAATCGCTATCATTTGGTGAATACTTACCTTAGTACAGGTGCTGCACTTGAAGCTTTACATAATTTATTTCATGCATACCCTTTGTCATTCATTCTAACACTTCTCCTAAAAAGGTATTATTATCCCCATTTTAAAGGCTCTGGTAAATCCATTGACTCACCCAAGACAGTACAGTTACTAATAGCAGACTGCCTGATGCTAAAGCCGAGGCTCTTTCCACTGCTCCATGCTATCTGCCTAAAAACACTTCATGAAAGCTATAAGTTCCTCCAGTCACTGTTGAACCAATGATGGAAGTCATAGGTGGGCAAACCTCCCACAGTTACAAAGTCCAGCAACAGAACAGACCATGAGGTAGTAAATAATTAGCACAGAAACAATATTCTGTCTGAAATAGTACAGAGGGAATCACTTCTCAGCTTGAGAGGCTAGACTAGATAGTTTCAATATCTGAAATAAAAAAAATAAAAAAAACAAAGACAAAGTCAGATCCTGACAAGTGAAGCCAAAGCTGAATTCCAGGCTCTTCCTTATATACATGAGACTGTGTTTCAGGAGACACAGAGATGAAAAAGACTCAGTTCCCAAAACGGGAGAAGGGTTGTAATTTGAGCTCAGTAGTAATCAAAACTAGGATTTCAGAAAATGGGATTGGAAAAGAGTTGACTATTATTCCTAGTTCCCAATGAAGGGAACAGGGTATTTAAAAACAGAGTGGGGGAAAAATAATAATGATAAAATAAAAACAGAATGGTGAGAAATTATAGAAAATATTTAGGGAAATAGAGGGTGCTTCACAGAAAGGAGTGGGAAATAAGCATAAAAGAGTAAACTGAGGCCAGATTATAGAGAGCTTTGAATCACTAATGGATCTGGATTTTAGTTGCTTACACTTGGGAGCCACTGAGGCTTTTGAACAAGTGAACGATTTATCCACGGCTGTGGCTTAAATAAAGTCATATGAATCCTCAATAAAATATTAACAAACAGAATCCAATAATGAATAAAAAGAATTATATACCAAGACCAAGTGAAGTTTTTTCCACGTATGCAAAGCTAGTTCAGCATTCAAAAATCAATGTAATCTACAACATCAACAGGCTAATGACAAAAAAAAAATTATACGATCATATTAATGGACTCAAAAAAGCATTAACATTCATTCATGGTGAAAAAAAACCTTAGCAAACTAGGAATAGAGAAGAACTTTATCAACTTGATAAAGAACATCTACCAAAAAATGGACAGCTAACATCATATTTAATGGTGCGAGCCGCGGTTTGCCGCTCTGTTGACTAATGAGTTTGCCGACCACTGCTCTAAGATAAGGAACAAGGCAAAGATGTTAACTCTCGCCATTCCTTTTCACAATCGTACTGGAAGTCCTAGCTGCTAAAGTAGGACAATAAAAGGGGGGTGAGGCGGAGAAAAGTATACAGATGGAAAGGAAGGAATGAAACTGTCTTCACTCAGAGATGACATGATTGCCTATGTAAATAGATCAACAGGGCACCCAGTATTAGAGGAACCCTTACTAATTTGGTAGCATAAGTTTGAGTCAAGAGAGTGAAACTAATTTCTTAAGCTCATGCTAGAGTAAAGAACTGCCAGAGACCACATAAAAAAGAATATCTAAACCAACAAGCAAACAAAGCCAAACTCCCAATTTAAATAGCAAACCTGAGCTGAGTTGATATGGATGCTAAGACACCTAGATGAAAAGTGAGGAATTTCACTAAATGTCAGATATCAAGTCATATTTTCTGTCTATGCCAACTCAGTAGCACTCTCCCTCTCCTCCTCCACCTCAGAAATCAAGTTCTGTTCTGGAAGGTGGGGCATGATGTGATAGCTGTGTACTAATAAGCTGCTTTATAATGGCAATATATTTATTTCATCTTTGTCTTCATCTTCTTCCAGGCTCAACCCAAGAAATTAGGATAACACTAGAAACAAAAATGGCCACAATCCAATCCAGTATTTCCATATTTCTGTGATGGTTTCCAAAGTGAATGTGTGCCTCTATTAACATCAAACTGGAGCAGAAATCTTTAGAACAATTCAATCGACGAGAATGTAGTTGAGTGCTGAGAATATCTAAGACTCCGAAAATAAAAAGAAGTTTAAGACAAGTAGAGTGGGGTGGAAGACAAAAAAGTAGTTTTAGAGTCAGATTAACCAACGTGAGTTCTGAAGTCTTGCACTGTTACCCCCAACCATGTGACAAGCAAGTTTCTTAATCTTCCTGAGCCTTCAGCTTTCTCACCTTTGCCATGAGAATAATGACACCTAATGTCATGAGAATTAAATGTAAAAATACACATAAATTTGGTTGGCAGCAAATGGCTAAACAATGTTAGGTTCATCTATCCAATTGGTAAGGCAGAGCCTACATATGAGAGCATTGAGTGTTCAAAGCAGTTGAGAGGTATAGATAGTATAAACAACAAAGGAAGGATTCTGTGGGCTGCAGTGGATAACAAAGGCATCCCTAAGGATGTGAGATTCCATTTGAATCTTAAAGGGTTCAGGGTAGAATTCAGATAGAGAAGAAGGGAAAGTTGCTGGCATAAAGAAAGCACTAAAAATAATTACTGAATGAATGTATGAAAAGCAGAGAGTTGAAACAAGTGAACATATTTGAATGTCCAAGATATATTCTAGAAGCAATGAGTAGACTGAGATTAAAATTAAAGATGGCCCTTGACTCTACAGAAATTTTGTTTTGAATGAGTTTTCTCCTTTGGGTGCCCATGTGAGCATTCAGGTGTTTTCTGGAGATGGGCATTTATGTTCCCCTGGCCCTGGAGAGGACGCATGTCTATAGAAACCACACTGTGGCTTGTCTGACTCCCTGGTACTGCACCATCTCTCTGACCTACCTGTGACCTGCATATCTGGGTGAAAACATTTCCTGTAGCCCCAGTGGGACAAGACAGCTTTACACCTGCTGACGTATGTAGACCCATACATTGTCTCAACGGCCACTGTTCTCTTTTGATAACCACCACAGCACCTAATTGCTACAGTCAGCTTCCTCCATAAACCACAGTGTAAAAGATTCTCATGGGAAAGAGAAAAAAAAAAAGGTGCCAAGGCATTTTCTGGCTTTGGTGCTTGTATTTTGAAAACGAAGCTTTCAGGTAAAAATAATGGTCAGATGGGTTGGGAGCAGATGCAAGGGTAGAGTCTGAGAACACTCAAGGGAGAGAGGAAGAGGAAGCAGAAATTGATGGAAAGAATCCTAGAGATTTGGGCTTTGTGTTAGGGCTTACCATTAGCTCTATGTGATCTTGGGCTTCTCACTTAACTTCTCTGGGCATTGCTTTTGTCCTATGAACAGTGGGAGGTTGATGGAAGTGACTTCTGAGACTCTTGCAGTGCTTCCTTTTTAGGACTGCAAATAAAAAGAGATCCTGTGTTCCATGCTGGGAGAGGCAAGCCAAGCCAACTCTTCTGATGCTCTTTTACCCATTCCCACCCCCAGGACCCTTAATGACTCAGGAAAGTAACTGTCCCACCACTAGAGAGCCAGGGATGAACTCAAGTTGGGTGCAATTACCAGGCTTGTTTTTCTCTTTGTTACTCTCACTGTCCCACAGAGAAGAAAAAGTCACTGCAGGAAGGTTACCTCTACCCACCAAGGCTTAAGTGGGACTGATCACCAAGTCCTAAGCCCATAAACATCACTATGGGTACCGCACTGTTAGATGTTAACACACTGGCCTCTGCCTGGAAGAGACACATTGGAATGGCAATGTCTGATGAGGAATGAAGGCATTTAGGCTGGAAAGGAGCGCACCTGAGAGAAGCATGGTGACAGCCACAACCACCTGAGAGGTGGACAAAGAGGTTGGGTTTGCTTGGCATTGCTCCACAGGGCGGAAGACAGGGCCACCCAGGACAGCTCCGGGGGAGGCGGCTGACATCACCACTGGAAGAAGAGCTTACCCACAAGCCACACATCGAAGGGTATCTCGTCGGGGTAGGGACTCCCCACACCAGGAAGTGTTCTAGGCCCAAAACTCCATGCCCATCTGCCAGGAGACCTCAGAGAGTACAGACTCCGCAGGCGAAGGGGCGAGGGTCCTTCCCCAGGCTGTGATTCTATGATTCCACCCCAGACTTGACTGAAGCGCAGCAAATGTTGTTCACCTTACTTTCTAGCTGGTTTTATTTTTAACTTGCCTGAATTTTTACGAACTGAATCCTGTGCTGTGTGCCTGGACTGATGACTTTTCCATCAATATTCAAGAGGGCAGGGACCCCCAGGCTTTTAGTTTGAAGTCCCTTAATTTCCATCTCCTCTCCCAATCAGAACTCCTACCAAGGTGATCAGGACTAAAACAATTTAGATGAAATACTAGTAGAACTCATTGTTTAAAGGTTTTATGAAGCCATTTATCCCTCTGCAGAGTGAAAAATGCTGTAAGTTTGGATATTTCTGTTTAGACTGTTATAGAGAGGGTCCCTGCTCGTGCTGGACAGAGAAGGATAAAAGGCCATCACGGACACAGCATCTGGGTCAGCCTAACACAGGGCAGTGGAGGGGATTCAGAACAAACTCCACAGCATCCCGGAGAACATACCACCTCAACTGTCACCCTGGGACACACAACTGACTGTGACCTCTTGTACTGGTTTCCCGGTTTTTTTTGCCCACTTCTGGCAGCCTTGGCTTAGCTTTCCTTTCTTCTTCTTTTTCTTCCTTTCTTTTTTTTTTTTTAATATGTTTTTGTTGATTTTTAGAGAATGGGGAAGGGAGAGGAATAGAGATAGAGAAACAATGATGAGAGAGAAACATCATCAATCAACTGCCTCCTGCACACAACCCCACTGGGGATGGAGGCAGCAACCCCTTGGTTCCTGGGTCGACGCTCAGCTGCTGAGCCACATGGGCTGGGCTAGCTTTTCTTTCTTAAGTTGTCCCCTAATTTGTATCCAAGACATTCCTCTTCAAGAAATCACTACGTTTGACATGCAATACTGTCTATAAACAGAAACCACCTGGCTCTCCAATACCAAAGGAACATTCCATTAACCCCTGAGCTGCTCATGCACTGCAATATCATGCAGTCCTGAGCAAAATCTCAAATCCATAACGCAACATGTAAAGATGCCAAGGCCAGGTGGAAAGAATATATACATACTTAAGGGTCATAGCTCTACCAAACATGCATGCATATGTACAATGATGTGAAAAGACAAACTGTTTAAGGCAAGCAGTTGAAATGACCTCAGGGGACAGGTTCTCCCTCTTCTCTCTCCCCCAATTTAAATTAAACGCTTAAAAGTGGTTGCATGGCAAGCAAAAACATAAATAAACAACTTATAAAAACAAACATTACCCTTTTTTCCAGCACTACCTTTTGAAGGCCAGTGTCCTTCCCCCAAAACACACTCACGTGTGAACTGGAGCTGATCTGATTAATCTGCTTTTTATTTGAAGTCGCCACAGTGTTCAATGTGCAGCTACATGCATGGGAGAAACCTCATAGGGAAATAGCAATAAGCCTCCTGCTTCATTTTCTCAGCCAGGAAAAGTTCCTAGTCCCTCACAACAGGAAGAGGCCAGCCCGCGGTAGCACGGACACCAATAGCAAAACCCACCCGAAAACGCTGGCCCTCCACCTCTCAGGGATCTATCTGAGCTTCGTCTTCCTTTGGGGGTAGCTGGTGCTCTGTTGCATAACACCCCACAGACCCTGGGGCCGAGGCGTGGACCCCAGCTCATCCCCAGAACGAGACTCATGACTGCCAGGGGCTTAGCCGAGTTCTCCTGGAGAGTCAGTTCCCTAGAAAACACCCTCATGTCCTCAGTTTTTACAAGTGAACCCACCGCCTTAGAAGGACTGGAATCGGTGGAGTAGGACCCTCCCTGCACAGTGTTCCTGAGTTTTTGCCATGCTAACATTCCCCACAATCTGACCGTTGGGGAGGTTCCCACTTCTGAGGAAAGCTAAATGCCCTTGACTGGAACTGAACCCGGGACTCTTCAGTCTCCAGGCCAATACTCTATCCACTGAGCCAAACTGGCTAGGGCCTAAAGAACTTTGATGGGTAACTGCAATGTTGCAAGGCCGGGACATCAGAGGGATGCCCACATCACTGGAGAAAACAGTCCCCGGAAATACGTACACGTGCAGGGGCCCTGGGTTGCTCACATCCCCTGATGTCCCCTCTGTACAGTGATCCCAAAGGATCTTTCCACATGGAGATACACAGATTCTCCTAGTCCCTTAGATCCTAACTGTGGACACTAGATTTCAGTCACCTGGTTTATAAATCATATCAATTGTCCTAGAGTTGCTGAACATTCCATAGCATGGGAAAAGCCACCCCGTGTCAGCTGTAGAGAGCCCTCAGCCCAACACTGGCCTCTGATATCTGTTCTAACTCCATTCCATTTAAGGTGGGTCCTTTTCCAAACTCCAGCCGCACCGGCCCTGACTCTGGGGGCCATACTTCGAAGGTGAGTCTTGTCACTGTCTGATTCTCCTCTGGTTAGCCCCGTCTCCTCCCCTGGACTGGGAGCTCCTGCTGGGGCACCTGGAACCAAGCCCAGGAAATCAATGCTGGATGGGGGCACACAGCACGTGCTCAGCGGGGACTTAGGGAATTAAACTTGAAACAGAAGTGTTCCCAAACACCCGGAGTAACCCTTAATAATCCAATAGGAATGCCACCGTGAGCTTCTCTGCAACACTCGAATCAAATACTTTGTCCTACAAATCCCCCCAGGTATTTGCTTCTGGAATGTGGGTGGCAGGCATATGCCCCTTTGCCATGACATCTAAAATACGGAACAAGTCCTCTAACCACAGAGGAATGCTAAAAGTTTAAGTGACAGAAAATGTCACAGCGCACACGTGTTGGACCGCAGCAAGGCATTGCTGGCCCTGCCTCTTCCTCCTGCTCCTGGGCACCGACTGCAGGGGGGACCACAACACCCAGAGGAGCCCCTCCTCAAGCCCAGTCTCATGTCTCCCCATTCACCCCAGTGTCTCCCTCCTCCCGTTTCTCTAAGGGACAGGGTCCTGTGGAGCCTTCCTTTGGGCTCCTCCTCCAATCATGGCCCTACTCTCCTCCAGGAGCAGAGGTGAGAACTCTTCCCAGTCTCCCTCCAGCTGCCAGCCAGCGACCCCCTAGATGTGAAGAGGTCCATACGCTTACTCCCCACTGACTCAAGTGGGACTGACTAAGGGTTCTAAATTCACACCGCTCCAAATTCCAGGGGAAACTACCCCTCATGCTTTACATTAGAGCCCCGTCCTCGCTCTGAGGCCCTTCCCGGGGTGGAAGCAGAGACGCAGGGAGCAGGGTTTCCAAGTCGCTGTGCCAACTCGGCCCCTCTCGTGTGCCTGGGAGGGTCCCTCACAGCGTGAACACTTGCGTTTTTCCACAGCTGAGGGCCAGTGACAGCGCACACCCTTAATCCCTCCCAGCACCTGAAAAGCATGTGGAATTTGTGACTTAGTTTTTAACATCTCCAGATAGTCAGACCTTGGACATCTTCCATCTACATCTCCGCTCAGAAGGACAGACCTTTCCCCTCAAGCATTTGCCAATCACGGAAAGGAGGTTTCCTTTTCATGAAACTTGAAAATTATTACCTTTTAAATGTCTTTATTGATTTCAGAGAGAGAGAGAGAAACATCAATGATGAGAGTAAATCACTGATCCACTGCTTCCTGCATATCCCCCAATGGGGATCGAGCCCGCAACCCCTACACATGCCCTGACCAAGAACCGAATTGTGATCTCCTG
Organism: Corynorhinus townsendii; assembly: GCA_026230045.1. NCBI lineage: Eukaryota > Metazoa > Chordata > Mammalia > Chiroptera > Vespertilionidae > Corynorhinus > Corynorhinus townsendii. Next base: position 145,180,278 of record JAPDVU010000007.1, on the reverse strand, counting down.
GTCCACAAACAACCACTGAGCCACGCCAGCTGGGTTAAAATGTGTTACTTTCAGACTTATATGGTTCCTTAAGTTTATAAAAATACTGGAGCTACCATATGTATCCTTTAACTTAAATATATTTTTGAAAAATGTTTCAAGTATATAAATCAGAAGATAATATTGATTAATCAGACATTTGGAACACTTAAAAATAAAAATGGAATATATTGAACTGTAAAGGTGGTTTGAATATTTTAGAGGAAATTATAATGTTCCCCTTTCAACGTGATTCTAAATATTCGCTGATGGACAAAGAGAATTATGAAACTGGCAGGTTCCACTTAAAAGCTCCAGGGAAAACTAGAGCATTTTCTACCTAAAATGTTAATATAAATTTCTAAACAAAAGCAAATCCTAAATAATCTTTTATGTGTCAATGCCCTTTCCTCCTTCACCCACCCCCAGTACCAAAAAGCTTACATTGAAAACACACTCCAGCCTTCCTAAAGCACAGTGTGAAACCCATTGCTGTAAGCTGTGGGCAGTCATTGATGGGTTTTCATGAGCCTAATGATAGCTAACCCTGATGGAAATGTGTCAACCAATAATCATTGGTGCCAATTCAATGCCAATGGGCCACGCCCCTGTTGGCTAACCAATTCTGCCTCCAGATGGTCTGCTTTGCTCTTGGCACTGTGCCAGTTTGCTCTGCTCCACCTCACATCAGCCTGATGGTTCCATTCAGCCAAGGGCACATACTCTTCATTTTTCTGTGGGAAGAGAAAGTTCACTCTCCAAGCCAGAGAGGAGGGTGCTGGCTTATATGAACAGGAGGCCCCATCCCTGGACCCTGATTGGTCCACCTTCATGCAAATGAGGGCTCTGAATCCTCACAGTTTGATTGCCCCAAAAGGCACTGTCCTGACTGGTCTGAATAGAGCTGCTCTGATTGAATGGAGAAAGCCTCAACCCTATTTGTTGAAATAGGATTTCAGGAAACCTTTATAAGGGCTAGCTGAGCTGGCAGAAACACACTGCAGTCAGGCAGTTTAGCACAGACTTCCTGAGAAGGGTAATTTGCGTGAGCAGCCGGTGTATAATGTTCGATAGGCTCTGCCTTTTTTTTTTTTTTCTTTTTTCTGAGGCTCGTTAGCCACCAGGAGCCCTTCTTAGGTGTCCTTTTTCTTCCCTCTCAGGATTCACAACAGCTAACTCTGCACAGTGCTTTATAGATTCACTCACTGCACTGTCATGATATCCCTCTAAAGTAGAGATTACTTTTAGTCCTGGTTTTACCAGCAAGGCAACCAAGGTTCACAGTCAGGAACTGTAGAGCTGGGGTTCAAACCCAGACCTCTTAATCCAGAGTCAATGCCCTCAACCACCATGCCATGTGCATTGTGATCCCTGTATGTTTTTTGTTTTGTTTGCCTTGGCTTTCAAAGTACTAGTATATTCCAGCAACAACACAGAGGATGGGTCTGCAAGAAAGCATAGTCAGGGAAGCCAACTGGGAAAGGGCTATCCCCATCCAAGTCATGGGTAACAGGGACATGAGCCAGAACTGTGCTCATGGATGGAGTTGGAGAAAAAGAGGACAGATTTTAGAGGAAAGCTGGGAAAGGGAAGTACCCATCGGACTAGATGAGAAAGATGACCCTAAGTTACTGTGAAGGGTTGGGTAGGAGCACTGGGGAGAATCGCTGGGAGCAAAGTGGAGAGAAGGGAAAGGTTGTATGTGGAGTGCCTGTGACACAGTCAGTAAACTGCTGGACATGTGGTCTGAAGGTTAGGACAAGGAGCGGGGTTAAAAACTGGGGAGGCAAGACATTTACTAACACTTATAATGATATGAAGAGAATATTGTTAATCCCAATAAAAAACTAGCATAGCTAGGTTTTGGCTAAAGCTATAGTTTGGTGTTTTTAAAAAATATGTATATTTTTTATTGATTTTTTTACAGAGAGGAAAGGAGAGGAATAGTGAGAAACATCAATCAGCTGCCTCCTGCACACCCCCTACTGGGGATGTGCCTGCAACCGAGGTACATGCCCTTGACTGGAATCAAACCTGGGACCCTTCAGGCCACAGGCCGATGCTCTATCGACTGAGCCAAACTGGTTAGGGCTTGGTTTGGTTTTTGTTTGCTAATTTTTACAGATCTAAGTCTCTGAGGGCTAACATGGAATCAAAGTGTGAACTAGAACTGCCTTTTTTTTTTTAATTAAGGTATTATATGTGTACATATCTTACCATTGCTCTTCCCCCACCCCACTCCCATACATGCCCTCACTCCCCAATGTTTGCATCCGTTGGTTATTGTTATATGCATGCATACAAGTCCTTCGGTTGATCTCTTATTTCCCCCACCTCTCCCTAACCTTCCCGCTGTAATTTGACAATCTGTCTGATGCTTTACTGCCTCTGTATCTATCTTTTTGTTCATCAGTTTATAATGTTCTTTATTATCCACAAATGAGTGAGATAATGTGGTATTTTTCTTTCATTGACTGACTTATTTCACTTAGCATAATGTTCTCCAATTCTATCCAGGTTGCCACAAATGGTAAGAATTCCTTCTTTTTTTGTGGCAGCATAGTATTCCATTGTGTAGATGTACCATAGTTTTCTGATCCAGTCATCTGCTGACGGGCACCTAGGCTGTTTCCAAATCTTAGCTATTGTACATTGTGCTGCTATGAACATAGGGGTGCATATATCCTTTCTGATTGGTGTTTCTAGTTTCTTAGGATATATTCCTAGGAGTGGGATTACTGGGTCAAATGGGATTTCCATTTTCAGTTTTTTGAGGAAACTCCATACTGTTCTCCACAGTGGCTGCACCAGTCTGCATTCCCACCAGCAGTGCAAAAGAGTTCCTTTTTTCTCTGCATCCTCGCCAACACTTGTCGTTTGTTGATGATAGCCATTCTGACAGGTGTGAGATGGTACCTCATTGTCGTTTTGATTTGCATCTCTCTGATAATTAGTGACTTTGAGCATGTTTTCATGTGTTTCTTGGCCTTTCTTCTGTCTTCTTTCGAAAAGATTCTATTTAGGTCCGTTGCCCATTTTTTTATCGGGTCATTTATCTTCCTTTTATTAAGTTGTATAAGCTGCCTATAGCTGTTGGAGATTAAACCTTTATCAGTGATAACATTTGCAAATATGTTCTCCCATACAGTGGGGTTTCTTGTTGTTTTGTTGATGGTTTCTTTTGACAAAATCCAACACCCTTTCTTGATAAAAACTCTCAACAAGGTGGGAATAGAAGGATCATACCTCAACATAATAAAAACTATATATGATAAACCCACATCTATCATCATATTCAATGGGCAAAAACTAAAAACATTTCCCCTAAGAACAGGAACAAGACAGGGATGCCCACTCTCACCACTCCTGTTCAACATAATACTGGAAGTATTAGCCATTGCAATTAGACAAGAAGAAGAAATAAAAGGCATCTAAATTGGAAAAGAAGAAGTAAAACTGTCCTTATTTGCAGATGACATGATACTGTACATAAAAAACCCGAAAGACTCCATCAAAAAACTAACAGACTTAATAAATGGATTCGGCAATGTAGCAGGATACAAAATTAACAACAAGAAATCTATGGCATTTCTATATACCAATAGTGAACTTACAGAAAGAGAGACTAAAAAAGCAATCTCATTTACCATTGCACCAAAAAAATTAAGATACCTAGGAATAAACTTAACCAAGGAGGTAAAAGACCTATACGTGGAAAACTACAGGACACTGAAAAAAGAGATAGAGGAAGACGTAAACAGATGGAAGAACATACCATGTTCATGGACTGGTAGAATCAACATCATTAAAAAGTCCATACTACCCAAAGCAATCTACAGATTCAATGCACTCCCCGTTAAAATACCAACAGCATATTTCACAGACCGAGAAAGAACTCTCCAAAAATTCATCTGGAATAAAAAAAGACCCCAAATAGCCACAGCAATCCTGAGAAAGAAGAATAAAGTAGGAGGGATCCCAATACCAGATTTCAAGCTGTATTACAAAGCCACTGTTCTCAAAACAGCCTGGTACTGGCACAAGAACAGACATATAGATCAATGGAATAGAATAGAGAATCCAAATATCGACCCAAATCACTACGCTCAATTAATATTTGACAAAGGAGGCATGAACATACAATGGAGTCAAGACAGTCTCTTCAATAAATTGTGTTGGGGAAAGTGGACAGATACATGCAAAAAAAATGAAACTAGATCACCAACTTACACCATACACAAAAATAAACTCAAAATGGATACAGGACTTAAACATAAGATGGGAAACCATAAAAATACTAGAGGAATCCACAGGCAGCAAAATCTCACACATATGCTGAAGGAACTTCTTCACTGATACTGCTCCTAGGGCAATGGAAGCTAAAGAGAAAATAAACAAATGGGACTACATCAAAATAAAAAGCTTTTCCACAGCAATAGAACTGCCTTCTACAATCACCCTCAAAGAGAAAACTTTATAGCCAACTCTATCAGGAAAACCAGCAAGTCCTCCTTACCCAGGGGAGGAAAACTGAGTGTTCCTGAACCAACTGTGGCCAATGCCTAGGTACCCAAGAGTATCAAACGTGGTACCTGCCTTGAGGGGGCTGCCAACATCCCTCTGTCCCTCTACCAAATCTGCTAACCAGCAGCAGGTTACCAGGTAAAGGGCTTGGTCTAATATGTATTAATGAGTCCTGAAGTAGCTTTCATAATTTAGGATCTGGTCTTGCCTTGAAGTTGCCAGGTTCTAGAAACTTCGTTATTTCTTCTTTTATTCACTTGCATCATCAAAGGGATAACACATATAATCATTTTTCCATTGTTTGAGCAGAACCCATTACAGTTGCTGAGAAGTGGTAATTGAGTTTATCAAATATAATTACCTCCACTCAACCCACCTTCTCTCCAGTTTGCCTCGCTCAATCAGGAAGAACCAACTCCACCTTCCACAAAGGACACTTGCATATTTGAATGGCTTCCCAGGAGTCTTTGAATGGCATATAATTACACTTAATTTAATTTTTTTGACATTAGTCCCCAAGGCTTTGATTCAAAGTCTATATTATTCTGATATAAGGAAAATAAAGCTCCACCTCAAATTAAATATTTGCTTTTGCGTACAGTTTGCTGTTCGCTGTACAACTGATCTTCTGGTAGAGTCTTTGGTTTCCAGCAGCCTCTTCTGGGCGTGGCATCTTTTCCAATTTCTTGTGTTTCCCCGTCAGTTGTCAGGTCCCCGGGAGCCTGAGTGTCCCAGGTTTCAGGGACGCTTTCAGACGCCGAGGCCCGAGGAGATGGGAATCTAACATCTCTCTTATTTTCCATGTGAGAAGCAAACCAGACTGACTTTGGGTTTAGGGGGTGGGGTGTTTCTGTTGAAATACACATTGATGAGGGGAAATAAAGCTGTCACAAATTTTGTTTCAAAGTTGGCCAGTCACAATCTGGCCAACTTTCCCAACATTTATTAAGTACTTGCAACGTGAGAATACACTATACCTGCCCCTGAGGACCTAACAATATTGTAAAAGAAAGAGACGAAAAAGGCAGGAGGCCAAATGAAATACAGGCTGTCCTAGAGATACAAAAATTATGCTGAGGAACCTCAGAAAGAAGAAGTTATCAGGCTGTTCCTCTTTAGCTTTGGGGTAAAACCCCTTCCCTCGTTGGTGACTAAGCCAACCACCACATTGTCCTGACTCGCCATTATCACTATTCTTTAGGGACTGCCTGGATCTCCCTAACTTAGATTGAGGAGACCCACTGACTTCCTTTTCACCCAATTCCCAGAATCATCTTGGGGAGAATTTTGCATTCATGTTAAATGATATCTAATGTCCCAGTCTCTAGGTCCTTAACATTTTCAGCCCTAGTGACCTTCACCTCTTCTCCACTTTGAAGTCTTACCCTCAATACTCCACTCCCAGGTCACAGCCTCTGATTCCTCCAGCTCTCACTCGACCTCTCTGAGCTCTTGTCTCTACCTGGTTCTTCATAGCCATCAGCATCTACTTCATTTCCTTCCTAATCTAGCCAAGATCATACAGTTTCAGTTCAGTTCAGTTCTCTTGAAAACCACCTCAGCGTTATCTGCTTGTCTTTCTATCATAACAATAGTTCATCCACCTCCTAAACTCCTAAATATGAACCTATCTAAATATCCACCTCCTATACCAAAGTTACCTTTAGGACTGCCATGCCAGGGGAAAAAATCTCACAATGAAGAATGGTGCCCCACAAATTTCCAGCATCAGTTACACCTTCATCACTCTCAGCAACTCCACGATTTCTCCCACTCCCCTCAGGGTCTCTTCTAACCTTTATGTTTTTCCACCTTCCCAGCTCAACTACCTTCTCTTTTAGTTGACCATGGTTCTTATTTTACAGAAATATAAAATAAAGTCTCTCAACTTCCTGCCCTTTCATCACCAGTACATCTGCCCTTAACATTGCCCCTCCTCAGAGGAAAAGACGAGCTAGATATTCAGGTGGATCCAGTATCTCGACTCTCTCAAGGGCCTGGCTCCATCAAGACCAATTTCTCTCCCATGATTGTCAACCTATGAATTCCCACTGCATTCTTCACTTCTTGCTGTAAACAAGCTCATGCCTCTTCTCTTAAAAAATATTCTCCTTGAACCCATCCCTCCCGCCTTTCACCACATGGTAAAGAATGCCCTCCTTCTATAGCCAAACTCAACATGTACAGTTTCCACCTCCACCGTCTCACCTCCAATCCACTCCCCAACACAGATAATCTGGTTTCCACACCTCTCGTGCCACTGAAAATGCCTACTCAACATCTATGCTTAGGTATCTAATGGACAGCTCAGACTCAAATGTCCAAAACTAAACTTCTGGTCTCTGAACCCGAACCTTCTTCACCCATAATTCTTGCCAACTCATTGGAGGGTAATACCCTCCTTCCAGTTGCTCATGCTAAGAAATTCAAAGTAATCCTTTTCTTCTTTCTTTCAGACCCCATAGCCCAATCCAATCAGGAATTCTGTTGGATCCACCATCAGAATATATCCAGAATTTGACATTTCTAACCACCCAGGTAAGGGTGATTTGACTTCACCCTTACCTCCTTGACTTTATCTGTTTATTCTCCCTCCCTCACCCACCTACAGCCACACTGGCTTCCTTCCTGCTATTCCTAGAACATGTCAGGCACTTTAAGGCCTTTTCACTGGCTATTCCTTTTGCCTGAAATCCTCCCTCTCCTACCCCCTCCAGACATTCACATGGTCAACTTTTCACCACTTTCAAGTTGTTTCTTACATGTAACTGTCTGACCAACATATTTAAAATTGCAACCCCTGCTAACATCCCTGATGTCCTCTTTAACAGGTTCAACTTTTTTCTTTATCTACTAGAGGTCCGGTGCATGAGATTCTTGCATTGGGGGCGGGGGGGGAAGGGGGTGTCCCTCAGCCTGGCCTGCACTCTCTCAGTCTGGAACCCCTTGGGTGATGTCCCTCTCACAGTTCAGGACCCCTCGCTCCTTACCACCTGTCAGCAATGGAGGCGGGAGAGGCTCCTGCCACCGCCACTGGGCTCACCAGCCATGAGCCCAGCTTCTGGCTGATCAGCACTCCCTCTGTGGGAGCACAATGACCACCAGGGGACAGCTTCTGCATTGAGCATCTGCCCCCTGGTGATCAGTATGCATCATAGCAACCAGTCGTCCCGCTGTTTGGCCGATTTGCATATTTCACTTTTATTATATAGGATAGCTCTTACCACCTTCTAGCATGCTATAAAAAGGCTTATTTGTTATGTCCATTCTTTTTTTAAAAAATATATTTTTATTGATTTCAGAGAGGAAGGGAGAGAGAGATAGAAACATCAATGATGACAGTCACCCATTGGCTGCCTCCTGCACGCCCGTACTGGGGATCGAGCCCGCAACCCCGTCATGTGCCCTTGACCAGAATCAAACCCAGGACACTTTGATCCACAGGCGATGCTCTATCCACTGAACTAAACCAGCTAGGGTTGTTATGTCCATTCTTTATTAGCTGGTTCCCTTCACTAGAATGGAATTATTTGCCAATATATCCCAAGCACTAAAAACAGTGCCTGCCATAGTAGGCATTCAATATATGTTTGTTGAAAATGAGTTGAATTACCAAGGTCACTGGGGACCTTCTGCCAGATCCAAAAGGAACTTTCCGGTCCTCACCTTTTTGGATGTCCCCAACACTGTTGACTACTGCATCCTCCTGTCTTTTCCTTCCACATCTCCAGCCACTCCTCCCTGCCTGCTCGCAGGTTTCTCTTCCTTTAAGGAGCAATGGTCCTCCCAGCTCTATCTTCAGTCCTCCCTAGTCCTCATATTCTCCCTAAACCAAGGTCATCTACTCAAGGCTTCAACTGCTACATGAACATTGACTCACCTAAAATATACCCCTTCAGAAAGACCTCCTTCTCTCCCCCCCGCTCCCTCCCTCTCTCCCCCCTCCCCCTCTCTCCCCCACCCCCCTCTCTCCCCCTCTCCCCCCCTCTCCCTCGTCTATATAATCATCTGGTTCCAGAAAACCTGAAATTCACTGTGTCCAGCCCTGCATCTCTTGCAGAGAGGTCCCTTTCTCAGTGAGCACTGTGTGCACAATTGTCCAGGCCAGAAACCTGGGCATGGTCCTAGATCACTCCCCCTCTCTAACCCTCCACATCCGATCTATCACCTTGTGACCAACCCCACTGCCATCTCCTAGTCACCTCTCACTTGCTGCCATCACAGGCTGCTCACAGTCTTTGTGCTTCTAACCTCCCCGCTCCAGCCCAGCCTCTGCATTGTCTCTGTGTGGTCGCTCAGCCAGGTGGAACCCCCCCCCCACCCCCGAGCAGGAATGCTGGGCCCCTCCTATAGGTCCCACTCCCCAATTTGACAATCCTGAACACATGCTTCAGGCTGCCCTGAAAGTGCCAGGCCTGATCAGGTCTCTGAGCCTTCGTGCGTGCTTTCCTCTCTGCTGGTAAAGTCCTACCCCTGCCTGTCTGTCTTTAGATGTCTTGTTTTTTGAAACTCAGGCATACATAACATCTTCCTTGTCTGATTCCCTCCAGGGAACCCACAGCATTCCCCTCATTCTCCAGCCCTGTTTTGTACATACATCCACCATGGCAATTACGTTATAGTCTTGTAATTATAATAACCATCCCTATTAACCTTCCATGATGGTTCTGGGGATCAAACGATATTGGGGGGAAAGGCCTGATAAACTGTGAAACCTCAAATAGATGTTAGTCACCCAGGGAGGTAGGAGCCAATAGTGAGAAATGCAAGAAAACTAAGAATTACAATACAATACAATGAGATGATTACTATCATGCAGCTCTAGATGTGGAAATTAAGGCTCAGAGAACTTCAAGCTTCAACAAGGAACAAAAGACTTCAATCTAAGCATCTGGTATGTCAGGAGTTATCAGTCAGGATAGGAAACAGTATAGGAAACAGAATCCACTCTTATTTGTTAAACAAGAATTCTGGAATGATGACTTCTGCATAGTTACCAGGAAATGCAACTCTAGTTCTTACCATCGAATTAGCCCAGATTTCTGAGAAGTGATATCTAGAAGAGAGCTTGTCTTCTCTCAGTCGATACATAGCCATGTTTGATTACCATTTAAGATACAAAGTAAATAGTCAATATCAGAAGGCCTGGTTCAGGCTGGAAAACTTTGGTGCTTACAAAATGGACCACGGAAAGAGCAGGAGAAGCGGCCTTAGGCCGGGCCATCAGCAGTGCTGATCAGAACCCTGACGCCCAACTTGCCCACCAGGGGAGCTGCCACCTCTGCCCCATCAGGATGGCAGAGAATCAAAGTCCAGAATCATGGAAATCAAGAGCACACCGCCCAAATTCCAGTTCCAGGATCGGGGAGGCACCCATGTGCCGTGACGCCCACGCAGCTAGTGTTGCACACCGCTGGCTGCCAGGGAGAGCCCGTGCAGCAGGCCGACCCCTTTCAGGTCCACCGCCAGATGTTTCATGAGTGCAACTAATGGTGGAAACTAATCCTAGAACCCTAGGGACAGGGGGATCTGGGAAATGCCATTTTTAGCTTTCCAGCCTCTCGGGTACAGGAAGACACAAAGGAGGAGTTTGAATGGATGCCAAGTGCCAATCCAGGGCACCCAGCCCACAGCACAAAGAGAGAATTGCATGAAGGTCCGCTCGGGAGACATGGAATCGGGGACCTCACCTGTCCCTATATCTGTCATCAGAGTCTGGTCCTAGATTAGCTGCTTTCAAACTGTGCTCCCCAGAGCCTGCAGGTGCCCTATGTCCCTTTTACACAGCAGCCAGAGTCTCACCTGTGTTGACTTGCACATAAAATTCCCTTTGAAACAGTTTAATGGCTTTTAAAATGTTTGAAATTTAGTTTTTGACCATCTCTCATAAAACGTATTTGTTACAACCAGCTTTTGGGAGGAGCCAGGCTCTGAACAATGTGAGATTTGACACTCGCCCACAAGACCAGAATTCTGTTCCACTGATCAAGACTGATTCATAGCTTTTGAGGGGCCCAAGATAGTTGATTTTGCAGTGGCTTTTTCCAGGCGACGAAGTGTGTGCATCTTTCCTCATCATTGCCCACAGAAGCCAGGTCCAGGCTGGGATTGGGACACAAAGTAAGCTGTAGAACAACAGGGTACAAAAGGAGCTAGAAGGTCCTCCAGCTGGGACTCTTGTTTAACAGGTGAGAAAACTGAGGTCTGGAGGAAGAAGGGACTGGTTAACCACACAGCTGGGCCCTCGGGCCCTCCCTCCCCACCCAACTCCTGTGGGCACTTGCGCCTCTTCTCCTGCCGATTCTATGCTTACTCCTTGTCTTGCCTGCACCTGCAACTCCCTTAGAATTAAAATGCACACCTCACAATGCCAGCAGCATTCTCCTGCAGGCTGCTGAGCATTCGCTAGAGAGTCATGAGTCCATAGACTACATCAAATATATGTCTCCATCAAGCATATGGGCAGCTGCCTGCAAGGACCTGAACGGAGGAAGCAAAGGCCTCCTGCCACCCTGTGCTTTTCCCAGAAAATGACCTGCCACCTTCGTTGTTCCTCTCCCCATTCTCAGAACTCTGGGTATTGACTCCCCAGACACAGCCTGCCCAATGTGGCTAAGCTTTCTCCCTGTCCAGCAAGAGCAGCGGAGGCCTGGCCTTGCAGGGAGAGGATCGCCAGCCACTGCTGAGGTGAAGCCCAGACAGAGCCAGGGACCGTTCTGCCTTGGTCAAGGTCAAATCTCATCAACATTCCTAAAACATAAGGTTAGAGTGTGAAGAGTGTCTGTGGAGGAGTCCTATCAATTGTGGGCCTCTGCTCTCCTCCTCACCTGTTCCTGCCTGTATTTGGCCAAATGAACCCAGTCACCTCAGTGGAATCCCCTTCAAGCTGAACCTTCTACCCTCGATGACCTTTGCCTCCACGAACTTGCCTGTTCCTTCCACGGTAGCACCATCCTCCTAATCTCTTGAGGCCTGCAATCAGTCCAGTCCTGTGGATTCTTCCCCATAATGGCATTGATCTCTGTCCCCAGGTTGCCATCTTAGTCTCCCACACCAGTGTCTCTGACCCAGAACTTCCAGCGTCTCCTAAATGGGCCTCCTCCCCTTGGTCTCTCCAACCCTCTCTCACACACAAATAGTCACACTAATCTTCCTCCCACTGCTCTGTGATCCTTGCTCATAAACGTGCAACAATCTCCAGAGGAATGAGCTGGCCTTCAAGACACTCCATAGTTGGGCCTCACACCAATTTCCAGATTCGTATCCCGATTATGAACACACTTGCTTGTGTACACGTATGTACACGTACACACACACACACACACACACACAGCCTTTGACTAAGCCAGAATGATGTACCCATTATTCCTAGGAAATGTCCCTTGGATTCTTGTCATTGTGCCATTATCCCACCATTTCCCCACCTGGTACCCCTCCCCCATAACGTGCATAATGTGCACCTGCCTAAATCCCTCTCAACCTCTTGACCTTCCCTTGCTCCTTCACCTCCCAGGCCCACAGAGAGCCCTATCCATCTTGAACACACACCCTGTTTGTCAACTCAACCAACTATCTAGACCATATAGATTCTATATGAATGTGGCCTCCAGACACATGGCAAGTTAGACTGCACACAGGTTATTATCCCCAGTTTGCAGGAGAAGAAACTATGCCTAAAGAGCTAAACAAACAAACAAACAAACAAAAACAAAACAAACCCTCATCTCCCAGTTTGCACACAATGGGCAGTGTCAGCAGAACTAGTCCTGGGCTCCAACCCAGCCAGTCTGCTCTCACTACCCAGGGCAGAGGTCCCAGGGTGGAAGGGGGAGGGAAGAAGGGGCTGAGGGCAGGGCGATGTCACTCACTCACGCTCCAAAGACCCTGAGGAGAAGCAGTGAGTAATGGGCCGCTCCCCAGTCAACCAGAAAAAAATAGGCCAAGCTTGTGGTTAAGGAAGCATCCAGCCCAGCATCTGCCTGCCACGTGATCAGCCAGACCTGGGCAGAGGCAGCTGCTTCATGAAAACAACCCCGCTGCTACCTGGTAGAAACACCAGGGGGCAGTGTTTCTGGCTCCCTAGGAGGGCGGAGGAAGCAACTACCATCTTTGCATACTTCTATGTTATCACATTGACTTTGGGGAGTTCGACACCCTTTGTCAGCCTGTGTAGGAGAACACAGCAGCCAGACCTTCAAAATAGGGCGCCTTTGTCCACAGCTGACACCCTGGCCTGGAGCCCGGCTCGGCTTCAGGGGAGGATTTAGGTCAGAGAGAAAATGGGGGTGGCAGTGGCTGCAGCCTTCAAATCTGTTTTAGCACAGGATTCAGGGGATGTTTCCCGCTTCCCAGTCACACTTGTGCCCCTGGGGCAGAGGGCAGGGGGCAGCTGGCTTTGCCTTCGTAATACAGCTGACCTTCTGGAGAAAGAACGAAAAAAAACACCTCTTTGGCAACTTCCCACCATCCTGGAAAGTCTGCAGGCCATTTTGTTAGGCCATCACCTCCTTCCAGAGGGCGCAAGCCAGGAAAGTGTTACCTCTTCAGAGTGTGCAGACTTGCGCAAAGCGGGACGGCGTGGGAGAAGCTTCCAACGGGAGAGGCGGCCACAGGACTGGGAGTGATTTTCAAGGCAAATGCGCTTCAAGAGACAAAAAAGATGTCCTGAGTCACTTAGAGTCTGAGGGCTGTGTCAGCTCTAAGTTCATTCCCACACGGTTCAAAAACATGAAAGGAGCAACCTCTTTCCGGCCTGCTGTCACACTGTCCCTTTAAACACACTTTCCAAAAGGCTGCTCCTCAAGCGATCAGCCAGAGAACCGACCGGAGGCCAGTTCTTACCATCCATGCGCTTTTATAGGGTTAGCTAACAGGTTTCAGGTTTGTGCATTTCTTATGAAAGGGGTCACCTGCGCAGGCCTGGCTGCACCGCGATGCTTACCTACTGGTCTCGCGCGCCATCTTGTGGAAAAATGCGGTACTGCGTCCAGGGAGAGGCTTCTCTTTCAGAGACTTCTGGAGCAAACTTGAAAATCGGGGCGAGGGGGGAGGGGAAAGGATTACTCTTAAATGCCAAGAAACCAGAACAGGCATACCTCAGAGATACTGCAGGTTCCATTCCAGAGCACAGTAATAAAGAGAGTCTCACAATCAAGTGAGTCGTAGTCTTTTTGCTAGTGGAGGGTCTTGCCTTCAATTTGTAAAACATGCAACATCTGTGAAGCTCAATAGAGCCAAGTTCAATAAACGTGCTATACCTGTAATAAAGTTCCTTTCCTACAGCAAAGATGTATGTTATGTTGTTTTTAATCATTTCCAGTGTGTCTTGCATCACTCGACAAAGCATGTACTTGAGCACCCTACTAGGTGCCAGATATCCTGCTGAGTCCTGGAGTAGAGATGAATCAAGCAGTCCTGCCGCCCCCCCTCCCGTGTCCCCCAAAAGTTAAATTTATCAAAAAAGAAGCCTGAAGTCCAGAGGTCCAGAAACACATAAGCCAATAGTACATTTCAATGTGTAGTGCCTGGAAGGGTGTGCCACGGGCCCGGAAGCCCCAAAGAGGAAGTCTGCTTGGGGAAGGAAGGAGAAATGGTCCCTGGGAATAGAAGTGACATTTGGCTGGTGGTAAGAAGCACAACAGGAGGGCAGAGAAGCTTTGAATAAGTCTTGTTGAATGGAAAGCTCTCACCACTTCCCTCACACTCCACAGTGGTCAGCAACACTGTCAGTAAATCGCCCGTCACTGGGAACCTGAAGGGCATCCAGGGAAGGGAAGAGGTGAGAGGTTATGGGATCTTCTTGAAGATGATGTGGGGGCTGCCTGTAGGCCATTGGCTCAGTCTGTGGCTATGGGACAGTAAGTGCTGGGGCCAAGAGGAAGTAAGATGCTGGACTCTGGAGTTAAAGAAACTTGGATCTCAACTTTGCTACGTCACAGCTGTGTGACCTGGACAAATCACGTAACCTCTCTGAGCTGCAGTTTTTTCACCATAGATCAAGGTGATAGTAACAACCACCCCTGAGGGGCAGGAAAGGAAGCAATGCGCGCAGAGCCCCGCCTGAGGCCTCACACAGAGCCGCCCCATATGTGACTGGCTGTGGTGGTGTCAGAGTGTGATGCCAGGGTCCTCGTGTGGCTCTTTGGGGGAGCTGTGTATTCATTCGCTGTTCCCAGAGGCTCCCCACACCTCACACGTGTCTTCAAAATGGGGTTATCACACACTGCATGGAACACACTTATACTAAAACATTTGTTGTTTATCTGAACTCAATGCAGCTGGTCCCCCTGTAATTTTAACTGCTACCTCTGGCATTCCTAATGACAATCCCAGGTTGGAGGCATAACCCCGGGTAGCCTAAGGAGCTGATGATTTGGGGCTGCCGCGGAAGCCCCTCAAAGACACAGGGAACTCAGGAACTTCTGCAAGTCAGAGCTTCATTTTCATTCGCCCTCTAATAACGATCCTAGCACACTCAGGCAGGTGCCCTGCAAGCTCTGTAGAAAACCAGTTTTAGGGCAGCAAGCACCAACCACGCAGGGGGAAAGAATTCTGGATCAAGTAAAGCTGGGAAATCACACTAAACTCAACGTGCAGGGTTCCTTCTCAGGCCTTTAATCTGCTCATGTGAACTGGGGGTTCCAGCAGCAGGGATATGGTGTATAGAGCTTCCCAAACTGACCTGGAAACTTGACCTTGATGTGCATCCCTTAGGACTGGCTTAGGACTGGAGAAATGATACCTGAAAACAAAGCCACATCCCAAACACCGTAAACTGCAGGCAGGACACAGGTGCTCATCCAGTCCCTGTCAGAGAGAGCCATTCTTGACCCTACCAGCGATGATTAGCCTCTTGGCCAAGTAATGACAGCACAGCCATGGCTCATCTGTGGGTTTTTAAGGAAGGTCCCACTCTCAGTGCCTGGGTATTTATCATCTTGTGGAGCAATGAGGGGTTCTGAGAAGCTTTCCCCAAACTCCCACCCTCTCTCCCATCATTCTGCTTCTGCACCTAAAATTCCACCATTTGGGTGTAGAGGCCTTCACACCAGTCCCAATGCAAATATGCCGTGGAAGAGGGGCTTGTTGAGGCACGAGGTGGGATTCCATAGGTGGGATCTCTCTCGGGTATCAGCTCCAGCGGCAGCCTTGTATTCCTGGCAGGAAGTTACTCGGAGACCCAGAGCAGGTAGGTACACATGCTGAGGGAAGGAGCAGGGTCCTGCGGGGCAGGCAGAGAATACAAGCTCAGATCTTTCAGAAGTACCAAGCTCAGGTCTTACTGGAATCTTATAGAAAGCTAAACCCAAGCCTGAAATGACAGCCCCCCACATATAGCTAGAGGCCTAATCCTTTCCCATAGGTTCGGCCGCCCCCTGGAGCCTCCATCTGTCCAGGGCCTCTAGTCCCCTGTGTGATTGCATAGCATTTACAGGCCCAGTTCAGACTCAGGGCCAGGCCTGCTCTAACCAGACCCCCAATTCTGGTAACTGAACCCACCTGCTACCCCAGTTCCAAGACCTGAGTGCTTACTCTTATCCCCTCACCTGATTTCCTAAGCCCCCCAAATTCTTTAAATCCTCACTCAAGGATATGTTTATTGATTTTTAGAGAGGGAGGGAGAGAGAGAGAGAGAATAAGAGAGAGAGAGAGAGAGAAACATCAAGCAGTTGCCTCTGGTACATCCCCCAACTGGAATGCAATCTGCAACCTTCTTGGTGTATGGGATGACTCTCCAAGCAACTGAGTCACCTGGCCGGCTGACTAAGCCCTGAATTTGATTCCCTGCCAGACCCTCCTGTCCTCCTGTCTTAATTTTCTGCCTGTCATCCCATTTCTTTCCCCCCAGATCTGTAGCCCTGTACCCTTCAAGGATCAGGGTCCTACCCCAAGCCCCAGGACATACCCAGCTGTTTGCTGTCACTGCTCTCCTACCTGCTGGAGAGAGCCTCCAGGGGCCCCGCCCCACCACCCTACCTGCCAGGAGGGCTGCTGGCTGCTTCCTTTAGATGCCCCAAATGCCTAATGCCCACCTTGTGGCCCCTTTCATTGTCGGTCTCATTGTCAGAGTTCTCTCTGGGCTCAGTTCCCAGGAATTTCTGTTGGCGACATATTCCATCCCACCTTGACCTCCTCCCTGGGACACAGACCTCTGCAAGCCAGTTCTGAAGACTTGGGTTGCCTCCAGGCATTCTCTTGGGCTGGAACTCCTACCAAAGGTCTTGTAGGTCTAGCTTTTCTGGGGTGAATTTCTGATAATTCTGCATATGCCCAGGAGCAGGAATCTATAAAAACTCCTGGGCTAAAAGCCTCCCAGTAAAGACAAGCTGGACCACCAGAGGGCAGTATTGGCCAACACCAGCTTCACAGAGTTGGGGTCTCTTTCCTATAGCTAGGGAGAGGAGGGATGGAGCAGCACAATGATGAGGTGAGTAAAGTTCTTCATGGGAATAGATTTTTTACAGGAAATGAAAAGGGATATCATATAAAATATCCAAGAAGGCTCCCTGGTGGACAACTTCAACAATGTTAATGTCATTTACCTCATGCAGCTAAGCCCGACTGGGCCCACTACTAGGAAGCACATGTGCAAAGTGGGGCAGCTCTAGTAGCAAATGCATCACAGGCCTCCAAGCCCGTGTAAGTGTAAGGTAGGAACCATGATAACAGGCCTGTGTGGAGAAGGCAGCCTTACCTGCCCCAGCTTTGTATATGTAGAGGCTGCCCCCCACCCCCACCCCTGGAGGTTTCAATGACTTGCCAAGGTCTTAGCTTAGCTATGGCAGAGCTTGGGCCAGAACTTCAGAACCCCAGTCTCTGGTACACTCCACCAGGCTGCTCCTCTGACCCCAAATGAATTCATCCGAAGTGGTTACTGAGAGCCCCTGTGTCTGGCTGTCTCCCAGGTAACCTCCCAGCTCTGGATGGCAAGTCCAGAATTTCAGCCTTATGCAGGCTCTTCACGGGAATATCCCCCCATCAGGAGCTCCAACCTGGTTAGGGCACAGGCACCTGTATTCAGGCTTCTCCAAGGTCTCCAAGAGGTGGGTGTTGCATTAACTAGCCCAGAGCATGAATAGCTGTCAGATTTACTTAAACTGTACGTTCGGGAAAGCATCTCCATGAAATTAGCACAATTGAGTTGAACTTACAAGACTGATTTATAGCCAGCTTTGTAGGAATTCGTCTACTGCTAAGTCGCCCACATTAAAGTAGGGGATCAAACAAGGAGCGTGCTTAGGAAGTGGGGTCTCCGGTTCTGCTTGGGGTGTGTAAAGACAGAAGGTGTAGCTCCTTAACTCTCTGGTCTGCCTGCCTATGTCACCCTCACTAGCCAGAAAGGAGGCACAGCCTGGCCAGGGCCATTGGCTAAACCAGCCCTCTGTTGGCACCTACTGGGAGCAAGGCAGTGTGCCCCACGCTCACCCAGTCTCTACTCCAGGGGGAGTGATGCAACAAGCATCATATAGTTTTAACACCAAGCAGTCTGAGACACAAAGCACTCAGTTTCACAGGGAGCAGTAACTGGCTGGGTCCTAAAGACTGGGGGGTTTTCCTCAGGTGGAGATCAAGGAGAGAGTGTTTTGTAAGCTGAGGAAACTGCCAGCAAAAAGTCGGCAAGGCAGGCAAACTGAGGTGCATTCAGGGAACATCAGAAAGTAGTCCTTCTCTCTCCAGCTAGGTTATGTAGCCCACAAAGGTACGAACGGCATATGATGATCCTTGGTTTTACCTCCGTGCCTAGCACAGGGTCATAAACCTGGAAAGGGCTTGTGAAATATTGCTTTGGATGAATTCTCAAAGGGCAGGACAGTCCCCTAGGGCAACGGGGCAGGTGCGGTGAAAGAAAAGTGAATTCCTGGTGTGCACCTGCTGTGCCAGTTACCGAGGCATTGCCTCTCTGCTGCAAACCCACCCTTCATTGCCTTGCTCCTGATACACCAGCGGAACACTATAAACATTTCTTTGCCAGTCCACGATGCTAAACTTGGTGAGTAGAGGGCGTTGGAGAGACACTGCAGAGGGAAGGGCCTCGTTCTGGCTCTGGCCCACCTTCCTCTGTCTCTCACTCCATCCATGGCATTGCAATGCCTGACCAGCACACCTTGTGACACTCACTTCCCATGAGTCCCAGGGCACCGTAGGGGCAGCTTCTCATGTTTCCCACCAGAGATTCTCGCCAGTGACTTCCTGGGAAGTTCAGCTCCACCCCCTAGGCAGCAATCTGGTCAGTTTCATGGGCACCTCAGTGAATAGTTTCCTGTTTGCCAGCCTTGACCTCAGAGAGCTTTCACACCATCCAAAGGCTTAGCCACACCCTCCCCAGTGAGATCTGAATTTCAGCCTCAGAGGAACTCCTCTCCCAAATGTATAATTTAGAGTTCTCATGACCCCTTACTAGGTGTACCGATTAATAATGTGGATTTTTTTCAATAGATGGAGTTACACTTAAGTTGATAATGTATGCCATTTTGTTGTATTGACAACAAGCTGCAAAACTTCATATGTCAAATTTTCTGAAGGTATTAACATCATAGATACTTTTTGCTCAAAAATGTCAAATTTCATGCCAAAAAAAAAGAGCATCTGCGGGGAGTTTTAATTCATTACTTTATTTTGAAGAAAAGTGCTGCTGAAAGTTATCTATACTTCAGGAAGCTTGTGGTGAACATGCGCCATCTCAAGATCCCTGTGAACGCTGGTTTAAAAGCTTTAAAAGTGATGGTTTCAATGTGAAAGACAAAGAACATCCAGGTCTACTGAAAAAAAAGTCTGAAGACCAACAATTACAAGCATTATTAGATGACGATGCATGTCAAACTCAAAAACAACTTGCAGAAAGATTAAATGTTGCTCAGCAAACAATTTCCAAACATTTAAAAGCAATGGGAAAGATTTTAAAGGAAATAAAATGGGTGCCACATCAGCTGAACGAAAGACAAATGGAAAACCGAAAAGTCATCAGTAAAATGTTACTTCAACGGCACAAAAGAAAGTCTTTTTTGCATCGAATTGTGACTGGCAATGAAAAGTGGGTTTATTTTCAGAATCCAAAACGCACAAAATCATGGACTGACCCAGATCAACCATCAACATGGACTGCAAGGCCAAATCGCTTTGGAAAGAAGACAATGCTCTGTGCGTGGTGACATCAGGAAGGTGTGGTGTATTATGAGCTTCTAAAACCAGATGAAACTGTTAATACTGATGGCTACCGACAACAAATAATCAATTTGAACCTGCTTTATTAACCGGTAAAGGTCAATCCACATTTTTAACCTGTATCAGTTAATAATCCGGATACCGGTTTATAATGCCAATTGAACATTTATCGGTTAATAATGCAGATTTTGTAATCAAAGAAAACACGATAATTTCAAGAGAAACATCAGAAGTGCTTTATTCAAAGTATTGTCCATCACTAGCTACACATTTCCCCCATCTTTCAGGTAATTTGTGGATACCGTCCCAATAGAACTTTTCTTGTTTTAAGGCAGACCATTCAGAGACCCAATTTCCCACTTCCTTTTACGTTTTGAAGTGCTGCTCAGAAAGTGAGTGTGCCATCGATCGGAACAAGTGGTAATCTGTAGGAGCAAGGTCTGGTGAATATGGCTGGTGGGTTCATACTTCCCAGGCAAGATCTTTTAACGTGTCTTTAACTGGTTTTGAAGTGTGTGATGGTGCGTCATCATGAAGCAAAATTACTTTGGCGTGTCTTCTGGCCCAATCTGGTCCTGTTATGATCAAAGCGTGGTTCAAATTGATTATTTGTTGTTGGTAGCGATCAGTATTAATGGTTTCACCTGGTTTTAGAAGCTCATAAAACACCACACCTTCCTGATGTCACCAAACGCAGAGCATTGTCTTCTTTCCGAAGCGATTTGGCCTGCAGTCTATGTTGATGGTTGACCTGGGTCAACCCATGATTTTGTGCATTTGGGATTCTCAAAATAAATCAACAAAATAGCATACATATATCAACATATGTGTAACTCCATCTATTGAAAAAAAATCCCCATTATTAACCGGTACACCTAATAGTAGCCAATTCTATTCGCAGTTAATCATTCTTTAGAGTGTACCTTCCCTGTTGGAATTACTGTGTAATTACTTCTAATTGCCCTACCCCCCATCACTCCCTAACCCCCACTGATTCAACTTTCACACACTTGCCTTCACACACATCCCTGCCCTGCTGGGGGAAGAGGGCATGTCCCCAAACAACTCCTTGCTCCCTCCTTGGTGGGATTTCCCCAACTAATCCTCTGAGCATCTTGAGTCTCCTCCTCCTATATCAGCCAGAGTTCAGCAAGAAAACAGAAACCACTCTCAGTATTCAAGCAGGAAAGGACTGAACACGGGGACTTTGGTGTGTCAGTCTCGGCATCACCTGCTCCTCTTCTTGTGCCAGGTGCTTTTGTCTCTCTGAGACTCACTCCCCACCCCTGTAATCACAGAGATAATACTAGTGCTTACTAGTAACTCATATGGTTCCTCAAAAATTATGTAAAATAATCCATGAAAAATTCCTGGTGCCTGGTACATGGTTAGTGCCCAATAAATGTAAGCTAGTATTAGTGTACCTATTAGAATCTCCTAATTGTTCCAGCACATCTGACCTGAAGTGCCTAAAATCACAATAGTCTGAGGCTGAGGCAGCCGGGAAGGGAAGAGGCCATTTCAGCAGTAAGACCTTCATCCTGAAGAAAAACTACCCTAGACTGGTAGGGGGCCACGGGAGGGGAGATGATGTGTAGGTTGGATGTGGCTCAGCAGCTCTAAGATGCCCCTCCTGTCCTCAACTAGAACAAGTTCTGCATCCTAAACTTCTGTCACTCATACTGAGCAGAGATCTCTCTTCCAAACACCTTTTTATTTTTTATTTTTTTTATATGTAAAAAGGGTTTTATTTGCAGGGGAACGAGACTCTAATCAAACAAGCCAAATCCCATGTCGTCATCCGACTCCTCGGACTCCTCCTTCTTCTCATCCTTCTTCTCCTCGGCTGCAGCTGGGGCAGAACAGGCAGCAGGAGCTGCGGGCCCCGGAGCGGCGGCGACTGCCACAGCCCCGCCGGCGGGAACGCTGGCCAGCTTGCCAATGCCCTGGGCGATGACATCTTCAGTGTTCTTCCCGTTCAGCTCGCTGATCACCTTGTTGAGCCGGTCGTCGTCCGCCTCGATGCCCACACTGTCCAGGATCTTCTTGATGTCCTTGGCGCTGGGGGAGGCATTGCCCCCGAGGGCGGCCAGCAGGTAGGAGGCAACATAGCGCATCTCGGCGGCGGCGGAGGGGCCTCGCGCGTGAGACCTCGGCGGCGTCAGGCAGGGACCAAACACCTTTTTAAAAGTCTAATTTAAAATGTCATATATACACATTGTTTTTTAAAAAACCATAGGATGCAAAATGCTATACAGTTAATAATGTCCCCCCACCCCACCTTAAACCCCCAAGACCTCAGCTCTCTCCCTGCGAGACAGCCATGAACCACTCTTATGCAGGCACATGTACAAGTATGACATGTTTGCATACCCCAATACATATGGGAGCACTGGTTTTGCTTTTCCACTGAATAGTATATTTTGGAGAGCATTCCACATTTGCACTGATGCCTCTACCTATTTGGATTTTTCTTTAAACTTATTCTTTTTAAAATCTGCATACTATTCTTGATATGGATACAGCACTAATTAACCAGATCCTTCCTGGCAGAAAGTCCAATTTTCCCCAGTCTTTTGCTGTTATAAACAGTGTTGTACATACCACCTTCTTTCATTTTTTGAAGTAGAAAATTATCTCACTTCTTAGAGTTGGAGTCCCTAAAAAACCATCTCCATGGTCTGGTATTAAAAAAACAACAGGCAGGGGGGTGGAAAACATGCTTTCCAGTCCTGGTTCGGCCGCTAACATCCTTTGCGCTCAGACCCCAATCACTTCATCCTTCTTATGACTCAGGTTCCCTGCTTGCCAGGCAGCAATAATTGTACCTGCTTCAAATTACCTCACAAGGGCATTCTGAGAATCAAATGAGATCATGTACACGAAAGCTTGTGAGCCCTGTGTTAATATACAAGTCTCTCCTCTGGTTATTTGCCAAAGCTATGATTGATATGTGGCTCTTTGAATGTGCCTATAATCATCAACATGGTGCCCACTGCACCCAATGCCCCTTCTAAGGGAAACTGACCCCCCCCACACACACACACACACACAGCTCCGGCTCATGGACAATCCCAGGCTGCTGTGCCCCGCACTGTATGTCCCTGCCTTCCCCATCTTTCCACTTCTCCATGGCCGAGTGACCGGGCTGGGCACTTTCCCAATCATTCAACTGCCCAGTGGCTGGAAGGAAACACTTTGCCCAAATCGAAGCCAACCAGGTCGTCCTGATTCTTGCCCTTGGAAAAGTCCACCAGGAACAAGAGAGTTAGGACAAACAACACAAGAGAGTGGCCACGAGGTGCCATGAGAAGCTAAAGTTACAAATACGCTGAAATCGGGAGGAGGCAGAGATCCCAAGCACCCTGAGGCTATGAGGTAGGAAAATGTCAGGAAGGGTGACAGTAAGAAGTGAAAGGATATGCTGCAGCAGCGACACCAGAACCAGCCGCACCGTAACAAGGACAGGGCATATGAAGGTGCACCAGCCCTGGCTGCTGAACCCAGCACAGTCCCCAGCCACCTGAGTCCCTGCCCTGTCCACTGTTCTCTCGTGTGGCCTTACTCAACATCCCTTCCTCTGGGCTCCATGGAGGAAGGGGGGACCCTTTCCATGCTACCAGGAATGCCATATCACCCAAGGCTTATGAGACCTACCTTCCCAGCTTCCTACAAAGTCCCCTCAAGGACAGGAGTGTGAGGATTCCACCTTGGGACAGGGGAAATGAGAATCCTAGACTCCATGTTGCGTTTAGAGCATATTGCTTTGCTTAATGAATTAGTGCAGTTTTGTGGAGGTCCGCCTCCGAGGGAAAGGGGAGGGTGGAGAAGGACAGAAAGCAGAAATTGAGAGGCAAATGGATAATAATCATCAGTTGAGACATTGCTCATGCTGGTCCTACCCTCTTGCCCAAATCCCACCCATCCTTCATGTCACTGCCTCCCACAAATGTTCCCTAGCTACTCCAACCATATCAGTACCGACCTTTTTTAAAAAAATGTTTTTATTGATGTTAGAGAGAGAAGAAGGGAGAGGGAGAGAGATAGAAACATTGATAAGAGCCCTAGCTGGTTTGGTTCAATGTATAGCGCATCAGCCTATGAACTGAAGGGTCCTGGATTCAATTCTGGTCCAGGGCACATGCCCAGGTTGCAGGCTCAGTCTCCAGTAGACAAGCAGGGGGCAGCCGATCAATGATTCTCTCTCATCATTTATGGTTCTCTCTTTCCTTCTCCCTTCCTCTCTGAAATCAATTAAAAGTAAATTAATTAATTAATGAATTAACTTAAATAAAAGTGGGTGGTAGACTCAGGATTTTAAAAAAAGAAACATTGATAAGAGAGAAACATCCATCAGCTGCCTCCTGCACACCGGCTACTAGGGATTGAACCCGCAACCCAGGCATGTGCTCTGACTGGGAATCGAGCCAGTGTCCTTTTGGATCATGGGTTGAAGCTTAACCACTGAGCCACACCAGCCAGGGCCAACCTTCTTGACTATGATGACAGATTGCATTTGGGGACCCAACTCTTCATCCCGTCCCATAGCCACACTTGTTGCCCTAGGTCCGTGGTCGGCAAACTGCGGCTCGCGAGTCACATGTGGCTCTTTGGCCCCTTGAGTGTGGCTCTTCCACAAAACCCCATGGTCTGGACGAGTCTATTTTGAAGAAGTGGCATTAGAAGAAGTTTAAGTTTAAAATATTTGGCTCTTAAAAGAAATTTCGATCCTTATACTGTTGATATTTGGCTCTATTGACTAATGAGTTTGCCGACCACTGCAGGTCTTTGCAGTTTCTCCCACTAAAGGAACAGAGTACTTTTCACCATCCTCTGACTTTGGGTTTGGCCATATAAACATATTCTTGGCCAAAGGTGATGGTGTGTCGGCTCCAGTGCCTCTTGGGCTACTCCCGTTGCACTGAAAAGAGCATGCTCAGGCTAGCTCACTGCTCCCAACGAGAGGACAAGGCACATGTGGAATAAAACTGCCTCGGCCAAGCCCCCTAGACAAGCCCAGCCAACTCGTAGATATCCAAGCTAAATAAATGTGCATTGCTGTATACCACTGAGATTTGATGGTGGTTTGATATACTGCTGACCTAACTACCCATAGCACTTATTATATATTTCTGTACTTGGTGGTTTGAATAGCAGTTCATTGTTTCTTTGAGCAGATTAAAGTTGATAGGTTTAGCGACTAAAATTACAGAATCTCCAGCTACTTGTGAATTTCAGATAAACAATAATTTTAGTGTGTGTCCCATGCAATTTTTAGTATGTATTTATACTAAAAAATATTTACCCAAAATTCAAATTTTACTGGGTATTTTATGTTTGTCTGGTAAGCCTACTCCTAGTCTACTCCTAGTGCTTGAGGCAGGATCAACATCTTACACAACAGCTGTGAGACAGTTCCCATGGTCACCATCATAATGCTGGGAGAGGGAAGTCATGGTTCCGTTAAAGATTTGCAAGAAGGTAGATCTTGAGCACGTTCTTCTCTCAGTGCAAACCCATCCCTTATAATAATGATATGATGGTTACCATTTACTTAGTCCCTGTGTAGGCAGGTAGTGGACAAATACACATTTTATTTTTACATCAGTGCTGTAATTGTAGGGGACTGGCTACATCCTTATCCCCTTTAGAATGAGCAGACAGCTAGAGTGAGTAGCAAAGCTAGAATTCAAATGCGGCCCTTTCTCTCTTCATAATCTAACCCTGCCTTCAACTACCAAAAATGTTTGATGTCATTTTCCCCAAAAATGAAGATGGCAAAGTGTATTCCCCAGCCCCTCAATCTCTTTGCTGGTCCACCTTCACCCATCAATGAATGACAGCAGTTATATGAATTTGCTAGGGCTATTGTAACAAAGTACCACAAACTGGGTGGCTTAAACAACAGAAATTAATTTTCTCAAGCTCTGGAGGTTAGACATCCAAGATCCAGGTGTCAGCAGGGTTGGGTCCTTCTAAAGGCTGTGAGGAAAGAATCTGTCCCAGGCCTGTGATTACTGTGTCAACTTGACTACCCATGGAATGTCCAAATATCTGGTTAAGCAATATTTCTGGGTGTATCTGTGGGGGTGTTTCTGGAAGAGATTAGCATTTGAATTGATGGACTGAGGCAACCAAATTGCTCTACACCAAGCATGTCAAACCCACGGCCAGTGGGCCGCATGCTCTACACAGTGTGGATGGCCATCATCTAATTATTTGAGGGCCTGCATAGGAAAAAAAAAAAAAAGAAGGTGGAGGAAAGCTATATTGGTGCTATCTGCCTGACTGCTTGAGCTGAATATTGGTCTGCTCCTGGCCTTGGACTGAGACTTATACCAGCAGCATTCTTAGTTACTAGGCCTTTGAACCCAGACTGGTTTTCCTGGGCCTCCCACTTGTAGATAGCAGCTCATGCCACTTCTCAGCCTCCAGAATAACATGAGCCAATTCCTTATAATAAAGCACATGTATAACACACACACACACACACACACTCACTCACACCACACACCTATCCATCCCGACTGGTTCTGTTTCTCTGGAGAACCCTGACTCACACAAAGGCCCTCTTCTTGATTTATAGATGGCATCTTCTCCCTTATTGTCATGTCATCTTCCTCTGTGTATGTCTGGGTCCACATTTCCTCTTCTTATAAGGACATCAGTCATAGTGAATTAGAACCTACCCTAATGACCTTATTTAACTTAATCACATCTCTAAAGAACCTATCTCCAAATAAGGTCACATTATAAGGTACTGGGGGTAAAGACTTCAATATATGAATTGTGAGTGGGGGGCATACTTCAGCCCACAACAGGGTTTATGGAGCTAATTGTGACTCATCACATACAGTCTACATTTAAAAGAGGACCCCAAGGGAGCAGATTTCAAATGATGGAATTCTGGATTTCAAGTGGTGGAATTCTAGTTTTCAAAGCAGCCCCTAGGAGTGGCAAAGGCCCACCCTGCAGTTCTTAATAATGGCACCTCGAAGGTGTGACAACCTCTACCAAAGGGGCCCTAGCAACTGGTAGAATGTGGGTTATTATGAGGGCAGGGGATTGTGATGGTGGCCAGGCTGTGGAATCTGGTGAGGCCAAATGTGAGTCCTTCAAAAGATGTCCTTTGGTCCCAATTGGCAGCATTGTGGATTTCAGGATGACAACAGACACCAGGGAGATGATGGAAGCCCGGGGGGCGGGAGAAAGCTGCCCAACCTTCCCCAAGACGGTGCCTGATGACTCCATGTTTGAAGGGAAGTTCAGGGCTGCTTTGGTAAGGAGGATACCTCATCTCACTGCTCCAGCCAGACCCCCAGAGGGAGGGAGAGGACTGTGGGGAGATGTGACAGGAGCTGAGTGCTATGAGATTCCAGAGAGCTGCTAAGAAGAGCAGGTGGTGGGCACCCCATCCCCACAACTGACATCCAGTTATAACCGGGGGCCAGAGAGCCCTTCATAAGACTGTGAAGTCACTTGAAGTTGAAAGGCCTTTCCCATATACCTTCCCATTTGGGGCCCTCTCTTCCCTCTGTGTATGGGGTCCAGCTCCTCCATAGCCCTTTGGTTGGTCCCCATATATTTAGGTCCTCTCAACATAGACCCTGGGTTTCTTCCTCCCACTGTAGTCCCAGAGGACTGGGTGTCTAGATCTTCTCAAGGATAAGTGGAGCAGGAGGTGGAGAAGTTACCTCCAAAGTGATTTGAAATTACCAGGAAGAGAGCCTTTTGCCTCAGCTCCCCAGCATCTCTTTCAATTCTAGGGTTTCATTCCTTTGTGTCAGCTTGCCCTCTTCCTCTTAACTCAGGTCCTGATAACCCCATGTAAGTGCATGTCTAGTAAGAACTCAGTCTAGATCTTTACAATTCCCAGCAAGCACTCTTCCAAACACTGCAGTCCACTGTGGCCTAGGACTCTGGGAGTGCCCTGGGGTGGGAGAAGGGGGCAGCTCCATACTGACTCCTCACCATCCCTATATTTTCCCCTTCCCCACCTCAGGAGTCAGAGTCCCCTAAGCCAGACTCCTCCTCTGACTACATGGAGGAGATGGAAACTTGTGAAGACAAAGGCTGCTCAGGGTCACCCAAATCACTGTCCTCCAAGACTGGCTCCACCACCAAAGGCCAGGCTGGCGATGGACCTGAATTCTTCTCAGAGCGGCCCTTGACCCTGGGGAACCCAGAAATTGAGCTCAGTGCTGAGATGGAGCTGGAGAAGGTGCGCATGGAGTTTGAGCTCACACGGCTCAAGTACCTGCACCAGGAGAATGAGCGGCAGCGGCAGCATGAGGAGGTGATGGAGCAGCTGCAGCAGCAGGCACGGCCCCGCCTGGTAAGTGACATGAAAGTGGAGGGGACTTTGCAGGGCTCGCCAGATGGCCAGGGGCTGACTTCACGGGTGAGGGAACCCTCATCCCTGAAACCCACTCTACCTGCTTCAGAGCCACATCCTGCCCTGCGTCCAGAGCTAGGAGCTCACTGCTTTAGAGTTTCCATGTTAAACTGAGAGTTTAACCACCTGGCCCACCCACCTGCCCATGGTTTTCCTTCTCAGGGAAAAGTCTCCAACATTTCCTCCTGGGCTGGAATTCCACTACTCTTTGATCCTCTCTGCATCTCGTTTAAGAGATGCAGTGCTTAAGCTAGATCCAGAACCCCCACTGCAGTCTGGCAAAGGGAGTTTGATAAAACCACCACCTCCCTTGATCAGGACTGCATTCTCTGTTGGATCACTCTGCCTTATTGTCAACTAAAACTTAGACATCTTTGGCAAGAAATGGACCATTCTCCCCTAATCTGTACTAAATGGGGATGAGAACGCCTACTTGTGATTAAATGGGATGTGCAGTGCTTAGCACAGTGACTAGGCCATAATTAACACTAAGTAATGAAGGATGTTATTGTTTAAAGAAGTCTCTTCTGAGCTTTAAAATCAGACAGTTAAAATCTTGGCTCCATCGCATATAAACTGTGTGACATTGGGCAAGTTACTCATCGTCTTGGAGCCTGGATTTGCACATCCATAAGGCAGTATCTACCCCATAGGGTCATTGTGGGGATTAAAGGAGAGAATGCATGTAAGGCACATTGCCATGAGCCTAGCACATTAGGTAAGCACTCAATAAATGTTAGCTATTACCATTTTTATGTACTCATGCAATTCACTTCTTGACCCAAAGGCAACATTCACCATTTTTCAGTTTTATTGGAATATAATATATGAGCTATGCTTCCCAGCTCTGAGTCATCCTCAGTTCTGAGAAACTTGCCTTTTGCCTTTATTCAAGTCATTGCTATAACTGTTAGGAGGGAATGATCTAAAGAAAATACCACCAAAATATCTCCCTGCATGTTCCATTAATCACCACCTATGTGTTACATTTTATCCAGCTCACATTTCTCCACTTTGTCCAAAACACTATCTTGAGACACACTGTCAGATGGTTTCCCAGAATTATGATATTACACTACCTGTAGCACTTCCCCAATATATAGTTTTTAAGAAAATGGAGTTGGTTTTGCATGATTTGTTCTCAAAGAATACATGCTGTCTTCTTAGCAATTATCGTGTTGTTTTTTTCTTGCTCACAAAATACCTCCTTCATCGTACACTGAATGCGTTTGCTGAGCCAGGTCAAGCTAATTGAATGGGGATTTCCAGAATCCATCTTTTCCCCCTGCTTTTTAAAAATCTGGAAAAGATTTGCCTATTTCTAAGATTCTGGCACATTTCCTGATGTTTTTGACATCTCACAAATAATTTCCATTTTAAACTTGTTGTATTCTCAGTATCCTGGGATAAAATTTGTTGTAAGTTGCAGCCTGAAACTATTGAAAGCAGGTATGTATGGAACTATGCCTTTGTTCAATGTCTCCTCCCAGCCATATTTATCTTCCCTTTTCCATTTGAAGACCTTTCTCCTTGCCAGATGAGATAGAAACCTTTGGTGCAGAGTCCTAATCTGCTTTCTGACTTTTACTCAAAAGATAAACCATTGAAAGTGTTTTAAAAGTCTAAAAGGTTTCACAAATGCATGCTTTGTTATCAAAATCATACATCTCACCCAGCAGCATTTCAGATTGAAAATGCATGCAGACCACAAAAGGTGGCAGAGGGTAAGCCCGCGGATCCAGAGCCATAGGGAGCCATAGGCAGGGGAACATTAGACCTGCCTAGCCCTGCCATCCTGCTAAATCACAGGCTTCCTCCTCTGGGCTCCAGCCCTGCTTGCCCTTCATTCTAGAGTGGGCATCACGGGATTATTTTCTTCCCCCTCAGTTTGATTTCGTTGCCCTCACATTTTATGTAGTGATTTCAGCAACGCTGTGTCCAAATCCCCATTCTCTAGCAATAGTTTACAAAAGTGTTTTATGGAAAGGTAGAGAGCTGACTTGATATTTCAACTTCCTCTCCGCTCTCTCTTTTCTGGGTGAATGGTATACATTCCATTGCATTGAAAACTACCTCTGTGGGTGTGTTCCTACCGAGTTTAGGGAACCACAGTCCCTGCCCTCTGCCTGCTTACAAAAAATGTGGCATGGTTTTAAAAGATATTTTAAAGAATAAACCATGGGTGGTATCTTAACTGCAGATGAAAATATCACCTTCCTTATATGTTGGCGCTTTCTATAGTTACAATGGGCTCTGTCAACCTCAATTATATAGATTCCAGAAAAGAATAACACACAGGCAGGGTCAGCCAGACAACTTCAGTAACTTTCCTCCGGCTGTGATTCTCAGGGTTGAGGGAGGCCCCCACCCCCCATCTCTCACCACCTGTCCACAGGAAGACCAAACCCTGGGCTGAAGGACCACAGACTAACCTATGTGCCATGGGACAGGACCCAGAGAGTCAGAAACAGTCCTTTGTGCCCAGGGGACACCTTGCATTGTGCTACTGTGCAGAAAACAAACTGTTAAGTGTCCCGGGAAAACTGTCAGAGGACATGCTGAGACCCGTCCTCCAGATTGATGGTCTCAGAGACCCAGGAGACTGCCTACCTGTGTGACTCAGAGGCAGGATGAAACAGAGAGGGAAGGCCGGAGTCAGGAGGTATAAGAGCAGACTCAAGAAGTGAAGCCCACGAATGGCCTCTCTGTGCCAGTGACCTTGCTGGGAATTTATTCCTTGCACCTCTCTCCTGGTAACCCCATGAGGTAGGCACTATTACTTCCCTCAGGTGACAACAACGACCCGCTGGAGGCCCCATTCAGGAAGGCACAAGAGCAGGATGGCAGCCCAGCTCTGCCTGGCACCCAGGCCCCCGTTTTGCCAGCTCCACGTTCTTCTTTCCCCCACAGTTCTCAGGAAGCTTCCAGGACCTCCTGCACCCCCAGAACCAGTTTGCCATGTTCCTGTACTGCTTCATCTTCATACACATAATCTATGTCACCAAGGAGATGATCTTCTTCCTCTTCTCCAAGCACTACCTGTTCTGCATTGCAGCCATCTTGCTCTGTTTGATTAAAACGTTGTGGTCATACTTCTAAGTGCCTTTGTTCTCTCTATCACTGAGAGCCTCCCTGCTGGTGTTAATGGGACATGATCCACGTTAGCCCAAGCCACCCTGCCTCCTCCCTCCCTGGTGCCTCCTGCCCTGACACGCTGCCTCCTGGCAATCAGGACTCCCTGTTAGAAATCACCACCGGCTGTCAGCCTTTTACACCTTAGTGTGAGTGACATGTTCAGGCCTTGCACTCAGCCCAAGTTCTCACTAAGGATGGTGATTTTCAATCTGCTCAGAGGACAATTCACAAGTTAGCAGGTTAGGGGCACATCTGTAGGAAGAGGGGTTTAGAAAGCCCTTCCAGAAGGACACAAATCACGCCACAACCAGGCTGGCTTTGGATCCATCACCTCTCCTCACTTTCATAGATCTCAGGTGTGGGGAGCTGTGGTAGCCTTGGCGGTGGGCCCTCCAAAGATGTCCATGTCTCAGTCCCAAGAACCTATGAATATGTCACCTTATGTGGCAAAGGAGACTTTGAGGTGTGACTAAATGAAGGCCCTTGAAATGGCGAGATCGTCCCCAGTTATCCAGGTGAGCCCAATGTAATCACAAGGGTGCTTGTAAGAGGGAGATGGGAAGGTGAGGACCGGAGAGGAGATGTGACCTTGGAAGCAGAGGTTGGAGTGATGTGGGTACATAAGCCAAGGACTGCAGGCAGCCTCTGGGTACTATGAAGAGCAAGGAGATGGGTTCTCTCCCAAACCTTCAGAAAGAACGCAGCCCTGGCCTTCAGAATTATAAGAGAATACATGGGAGGTGCCCTGCACCTCTAAGTTTATAGTCACGTGTTATAGCAGCAACACTAATGCAGGAAACTAGTACAAGACCTGAGACTCCCTGAGCGCTTTCCAGCTCTGCAAACATGTCAACGGAGCATCACTAGGCCACTGGCAAGGGTCCATGTATCGCTGGGCTGAACAGGACTGCACAGTCAGTCATGCAGGCTTGGAGCCTGCCCTCGGGCCACAGAGAGGAATGCTGAAGCTCTGGGAGCCCAGGACAGGCCTATCCAAATCTGATTGGCAAAGGGTGTCCCTATCCTGAGCAGTGCATGCCTGGGTGAGGCAGGGGAGCAAAATCTGGGCATCCTCCTAGGGAAGGAGGAATTGAATGCCTGATTGAGCCCAGAGCAAGTCAGCAATGCAGCTCCAGTGGAAAAGTGGGAGGAGGAAAAAAGAACAGGCCACACAGCCCAACCCTCAACACACACACACACACACACACACACACACACACACACACACACACACACACCACAGCAGATAAACCGTTATCCACAATAGAATTGCACACACTTTCCTCCACCCCAGATAAACAGGCAGCCACAACCTAAAGGAACAGACTTTGAACACTAGAGGGCTCGACGGGAAGCACCAAATGAAGTGCATATGTGACAAGATAAAGAACTTCAACTCCCCATTGCCAGCCCCCACCCCTTCTCACACACACCCCGGCTCCCTGTCTGCTGCACTGACCCCAGCAGCCCTGCCCAGGAATGATGGCTGACCGGCTGGTGAAGGAATAGGAATCTTCAGGGGATAAATGCAGCAAACTGAATGTGGCTGGACAGCTGTACAATCAAGTCTTTAGGAACCTCCTCTTTTCCCAGGCATAGGGCTCTGCCTCAAGAGGACAAAAGAGTAAGTTTCTGTCTCAGGCTCCGAGTGATGCTCAGTAGAAACACATGAAAAGAAGACGAACTCCCCAGGATTCAGTGTCATTACACATTATCCTGCCATCCAAGTCTATGGTGACTTCTCATCTTCCACTCAACTCAATGCATCCACCCCCATGGGTAGCTCCATGGGACAGGTTACTTGGAAGTAATAAAGCTGTCATTTCTCATTAAATGCTCAATGGTAGGGTTTTCACTATGGGTCCTTTTCACATCCTTCTTGGAGAAGATGATCAGAGATGGTAAGTTTTGTTTTGTTTTGTTTTTTGAATAGGACACCCTATTGCAGAATTGAACAAAATCAGGATTCTGAGAGTACGGGAAGAGGGAGGAGTGGATATTGAATAAGTGAGTGTGTCTACCGTACACAGCCTTTTTTAGGCCCGGCTCCCACTCCATTCCCCAGCGCTGAGCCAGAGTCATGGTGGGGTTGAGACAATTGGGTGGAGTACAGCTGCAGTCAATCTGAGCCTGGCCCACTTCTGTCTGAAGACCTCATTCTCATACCACAGCAGGAAGGTCATGGTTTTCCCTGGACACATGACTGGAACAGCTCTGCCCTCATCTTCCTGACCTCTGCCTGAGGCCCCATAACCTTACACAGCCAGTACAGCAGCCTGGTCTGGGGACTTAGAAGGATGCCCCTCTGTGCTGGGTACTTTCAGCAAAAATGCAAGAGGAAGCAAGTTTGTTCCTAGATCCCTCCCCCTCCTGAGTCCCATATCCCACAGGGCGAAGCCCAGTGCCCCCTACAGCTCGACAGACAGCTCGCCTGTCAGCCCACTCACACCATACTGAGCTGCTCAAGACTGAGGGTGTAACAGAGCAGCACATTACACTCAGCTTTCATCCAAACAATCATGCACTCAGAGCCAAGTGTCAGGCAGGCTTAGGGAGAGGAAGATGGAACTATCTTTCCTGCTCCCCAAATGGAATCACACTGGTGGCAACCGGGCTCAAGGGCAAGACCAGTCCTGGGGACTGCTGGTCACAGGAGGAAGGGGGAGCAGGCTGGTCCCAAAGGCCACTTCCTGCCATGTATGTTTCTAATCCCGCTTTAGGGGATGACTGGCTGCAGCAAGTTGGTTAAGCTTTCTATTTTGGTGACCTGTAAGTTACCTAGACTCAGTTTTTTGGTTTTTTAAAATATATATACTTTTTTTTTACTAATTTCAGAGAGTAAGGGAGAGGGAGAAAGAGATAGAAACATCAATGATGGGATAGAACCATTGATTGGCTGCCTCCTGCATGCCCCACACTGGGGATTGAGCCTGCAACGCAGGCGTGTGCCCCGACCCGGAATCGAACCAGTGACCTCCTGGTTCATAGGTCAACGCTCAACCACTGAGCCACACCAGCCGGGCTCAAACTTGGTTTCTTAAAAATTTAAAAAGAACCAAAGCTTAGGGTTGAATTTAATTGATTTGTGATGGTGTCCAGGGGGGTTGGTAGCCTTAAAAGTGCCCCACTGGTTGTACTGGGCGGCCACATTACAAAACCTAAATCCTTGCTACTCAACATGCCATCCGGAGACCAGCTGCATCCACACTGCCTGGGGCATCTCAGAAAGGCTAGGCAGCTCTCTGCTCTAGGTGATGTGACTCAATCCTACCTGTGCCTTG
Source organism: Corynorhinus townsendii (assembly GCA_026230045.1). NCBI lineage: Eukaryota > Metazoa > Chordata > Mammalia > Chiroptera > Vespertilionidae > Corynorhinus > Corynorhinus townsendii. Next base: position 145,145,763 of record JAPDVU010000007.1, on the reverse strand, counting down.
TTGTGAAGACATTGCTCTTAGCCTCAAGGGTCTGGGGGAGGAAAGGTGCAGATGGGCAGGAGAAGAGAGAGAGGATGACTGAGCCCATAGCTTCTGGCCTCCATCAGCATTGGGTGCAGCCCAGGGTGTCCATGCATATGGCTTCCCTCTGTGCTCTTTCTAAGTCCTTGCCCTGGGCTTCTAAGGAACCAAATGATTTTTCCCAGCACTCCAGGACTCACAGAAACTTCAGGAATCCCCCAGGCCTGTCTCTGTCTCTGTCCCTTTTTTGATCCACCTCTGATGTGCGCAGCTTTGGGGAAATCTTGCTAGTAGACGTTCATTCATTATTTAAAGGCTGCCACTGTTCCTGCAGGAAGGTTAAGCATGATTAAAAGATGGGGGTTTTCCACAGGGCACAGCAGAAAAGCTGGGGCTCCCGCATTTTTTAAGCTGTTTTGACCAAGCCTTGTTGCATAATTTAAAGTCTGTGACTTATTTAGACTTAATTAGCCACCGAAGCAGCAGCTGCAGGTTCATTAGTCAGTATTTATTAAGCACCCTCGGAGGGTTTGGTTGGCTTTTAAGAGCAAAGTGGAGAATCAGCTTCGGACTTGCAAATTTCCTACACTTCAGTAGGATGGGTTATGCATGTGTCAGGAGGCAAGCATTTTTGTTCCTCAAGGGGAACACAAGGCCTGAGGTCATGGGACAAATCCCCACAAACGACCTCCTCCTCCTCTGCCTGTGAGTGGGTGATGTAACCACCTCACAGGGTTGTGGTGACAGATGAGTTTGATAAGGGGTGCAAGCTCATGGTAAATGGGGAGCTATACAAATGATAGGTGTTAGTAAGAGATGAGCAGGGAAAGGTAGGAATTGTCCACTCGATCTCAAGAACTGGGAAAAGTGGAGAGGACTGGCTCCAGAATTTGTGGGGCCCAGTGCAAAAGGACAATGCAGATGTTCAAAAATATTAAAAATTGCAAGGTGGCGACAGCAGAGCCTGAAACCAAGCGTGCCCCTCCCCTCAAATGCAGAGGTCCCTTTCAGCTTGGCATCCTCCCAGCACAGGGGTCCCTCTGATCACAGAGTCCCCTTGAGCATGGGGCCTGGTGCCACTGCCCTGGTGGTCCACACATGAGGCCAAACTGGGGGTTATATGAAGGAGACCCCCTGAGGTAAGGGGCTTTGGTGGTACTTCTCAAATCCCACCCTGAGAGACTATGTCCTTGGACACCCCATCAGCAGGAGGGAGGGGAGGAGGAGCTGTGCATTGTGAAAGGGGGCGGGGGGTGCTGAGGCCTCCTCCCAGGTAAAGTGGACCCCTGGTTCACCCATGGGCTCTGGAAGCAGCATCTGAGGGAGCAGGAGGCACCTCTCTGAGCACAGGTCACACCCAGGGCTGGCAGCTGCTAATCACAGGGCTAATGACCAGAAGCCTCAAGCTCTCCAACTCCTCCGAGGTTCCCCTCCCTCCTGGCTCTGCCCCTAGCCCCATTCAGCTGACCATTTTGCTCTGGGTTAGAAAATCCAAAATTAGAAGAATAAAGCTCAACTTGTACCCCCAGGAGCCTCATTTGTATCAAATGACACAGTCACTTTGCCTCAAACTTTTCATCAAAGGGGCCTTTGTAAGGTCCTGGGACAGAAAGCAGGCCTTGGAAGCCAGCCACCAGGAAGCTGGGCAGAAAGTGCTGAGCAAGGCAACTTTTGGCTGAGGAGGTGGGGTGGGCGGAATGGAGGTCTCCAGATCTCCCCCACCCCCAGGAAGGGCCAGTGCTATAGCTCCCTACCATGAGCAGCTCTTCTCCCAGCTCTGGCTTCAGCCAGGAGACACCAGAGAAGCTAATAGTGTGGCTGCAAGGAGTTCCCAGTACTTGAGGAATAAATGAATGAATAATCCAACAAACAAAAGGATGCAACAGGCTGAGCAGGGCTCTGTGGGCTGAAATACTCTGTGAAGGCTTCTTGGAGAGGGGAGAAGGGTGTGCACCTTACCTCCTGCATATTCTGCCTGTCCAATGCACTTTATGTCTCTTCATTTCATCCCATGCCCACCCCCACCCCACCCCATCCCATCCCCCGAAGGAGCATGATTATTACCCTCTCTTTGCAGCTGAGAAAGCAGACTTAGAGAGGTTCAGGAGTTGCCTGGGCTTCCTCAGCCAGAAGATGGCAGAGACCAAGTGTGGCAAGGAGCTGAAAGTTGATTTAAAGAAAACAGAGAGGAGAATCCAAGATGGCGGCGTAGGTAAACACCTAAACTGCTGCCTCCTACAACAATTTAAACTGCAACTAAAAGACAAAACATCTATCACCCAGAACCACGGGAAAGCTGGCTGAGTGGAAGTTCTACAACTAGAAGGAAAGAGAAAAGAGCATTGAGACGTGCACGAGAGCTGAAAAGCTGAGGTACAGAGGCGCGTGATCAGGGCTGGCTGCGGGCTACTGGGTGCGTTGCTTTTTTCAACCCCAATGGAGACAAGCTCCGGATTACTCTGAAATCCAGCCTCTGGGGAGACGCGGGGGACCCAAACTCCTACGGGGAGAAGCTGGACTGTCTGCCAGAGAGGGTGGCTTGCTTGCAGAGCTGCACGCAGGAATAATTGTTTATGGCACTGGGGCATGGGACTCGCGGATGCCGTTGGAGACTCAGAGCCGGCTAACTAGCAGCCATTGCTGTTTGCCATGCCCTAACCTAGTGACACCCTGAGGCCCCGCCCTACAAACCCACCCAAGCTCCAAGCAGCTCAATTAGCATAAGAAAGGCCTGCCCTATCACAGCTTAACCTAGCAAACTTGCAGCCTGGGTCAGACAGCTCCAAAACCTCCAAACCCCAAGCAAAAAGGAGAAAACTGCAGCTCTCACTGTAGCTCCTGCTGAGTGGCCTCAGACAGTAGCTGACCTGCACCCCATTGGAGATCCAGAAGCCAGTATACCTAGTGGTCAGTGTGAGACACCAGATTTCAACTCCTCACATCCATAAGTGACACATTCAAGAGGCAGACTCAGTGAGCACCAAAGCCTCACTGAAACAAGCCCTGCCCCATAAGCGTGTCTTCAGTGCAGCAGTTCTTCCATTATAGACACAGGGAGTGCTCACAGCTAATTGGCCTGGAGGTCAATTCCTCCCAGCGTAACAACAGCAATTAAGGCTTAACTGCACCAAGACTTTGCACTCAGCCCACAAAGGGGTGTACCAAGAGCGTCCACATCAGGAGATTGGGGAGGCTGAGCTACTGCCCCCTATAGGTCACCTACCACACAAAGCCACTCCATCAACACAGGGAAGCAGCCAAAATGCAGAAACAAAGAAACATGTCACGAATGAAAGAAACGGAGGAAAGCAAACTACTGGATGACATAGAGTTCAGAACCACATGTATAAGGTTACTCAAGAATCTTCTAAAAACCGCTGAGAAACTTGATAACACTTCTGAGGAGCTTAGTGAGACCTTCAAGGACCTTAATGAGAATGCTAAAAAAAATGGAAAAGGACCAGTCAGAAATGAAGCATACACTGTCTGAAATAAAGAATATACAGAAATTCAACTGTAGATCAATGTACCCCAAGAATCAAACCAAAGATCTGAAATATGTGGAAACAAAAAACATCCAACCCGAAAAACAAAAAGAAAAAAGAATCCAAAAATATGAAGATAGTGTAAGGAGCCTCTGGGACAACTTCAGGAGAACCAACATCCGAATTTTTGGGGTGCCAGAAGAAGGGAGAGAGCAAAATATTGAAAACCTATTAGAAGAAATAATGACAGAAAACTTTCCCTACCTGGTGAAAGAAATAGACTTACAAGTTCAGGAAGCACACAGAACCCCATACAAGAGGAATCCAAAGAGGACCACACCAAGACACATCATAATTAAAATGCCAAGGGCAAAAGACAAAGAGAGGATATTAAAAGCAGCAAGAGAAAAACAGTTAATTACCTACAAGGGAGTACCCATACGACTGTCAGCTGATTTCTCAACAGAAACTATGCAGGCCAGAAGAGAGTGGCAAGAAATATTCAAAGTGATGAACAGCAAGAACCTACAACCAAGATTACTCTACCCAGCAAAGCTATCATTCAGAGTTGAAGGTCAGATAAAGAGCTTCACAGACAAGAGAAAGCTAAAGGAGTTCATCACCACCAAACCAAGATTACATGAAATGCTGAAGGGTATCCTTTAAGAAGAGGAAGAAGAAGAAAAAGATAAAGACAAAAATTATGAACAACAAAATGACATCAAACACATACCTACCAACAAGTGAATCTAAAAATCAAGTGAATGAAAAATCTGAAGAACAGAATGGACTGGTGAATATAATAGAATCAGGGACATAGAAAGGGAGTGGACTGAGGATTCTCAGGGGAAGCAGGTGTGAGGGGTGCGGGAAGAGATTGGACAAAAATCTTACTCCAAAAGATGAAGAAAGGGCGGGGGGTAAGGGCATGGGGTGGGGTGGGGAATCAGGTGGAGGGGAGCTATGGGGAAAAATAAAAGAGGAACACCTGTAATAATCTGAACAATAAAGATTTATTAAAAAGAAAGAAAGAAAGAAAGAAAGAGAGAGAGAGAGAGAGAGAGAGAGAGAGAAAGAAAGAAAGAAAGAAAGAAAGAAAGAAAGAAAGAAAGAAAGAAAGAAAGAAAGAAAGAAAGAAAGAAAGAAAGAAAACACAGAAATACATATGTCTATTTGGGCTTGTGGATGAAGATTCAGAGCTGCTTTGAAGAGTACTATTACTGAATTTCCAATGGTATTGTGCAGCCCTACTGTGTGTCTCTCTACTTGCGCACTTAGCAGTAGCAAATTCAAAAGTGTTTGAATTAAAAGCCTACCCTTTTGTTCTACCCATTTTCTTCCTGCCTCCCATCAAAGGCTGTGGAGGGAAATGTCTTTCAGAGGGGACATGATGTAAGTCCTCACTCACTGGCCCAACCGGTGTCATACCCCTGCCATGTTCTTGAGAAGTACAGAGGAGATCCATACTCAAAGCCCTGGAGAGCTTCCTCTAGACCCCACCCAACATCCTCTATTTCATCCCTCAAGTCAGGTGAGTGGGTCCGTAGCTGGCCAGGGGGTCTTCCCTCTTGAATCAGCCATACCTATCTCTCTCTCTGGAGACCAGGATACTAAGGCAGGTATAAGAAAGAAGAGGAAGGTGTTTGGACCTCAAGAGAAATCTTATAGCTCACACTCACCAAAGTTCACTTGTGGTCAATTTCTGTATCCTCACATGCACAAAGCTCCCTGGTACCAGAGCTGCCCCAGTGGGTTCCTAGAAATCGGTATGCTTTGATTGGAAGAGTCTGGAAGCAGAAGTAAAGTGGTAAAAAGCTCACCTGCCCTCAGATACCAAGCTAACTTCAGAGAAGCTTCAGGTGGCTCTCCTAAGCAAACTACACACTGTAGGACAAGCCCCATTCACCAAATTGGGATGCCCAGAGGGCACAGACAGGGCAGGTAAAAGAGGGGCTCTGGCCTGGTGTAGTTAACAGGAAAGGAAGAGCCGATGTAAAAGCAGCAGCCCCTACTCACCTCCCTCCTGCCCATCTTGACCATGTGAGGATGCAGGCCTCATGTACAGTTTTGCAAGGGCAGCAAGAATCGAATCTTTTTATGTGAACCTGCTGATTTTCAACTGCTGGTTCAAGTTTCTTAGCCACTCTCCAGACTGAACAAAAGTCTGGGCCACCAGCTCACAATCTCTGAACTTCAGATGTGATTTCCCTTATGATAGAGTCTGTTTCACTCAGAGACCTGCTGAGGGATCTCTTTAAACAGAATGCACTCTTAGTACAAAAATAGAACATGATCGCTCTCATCCACGGTTTAAGCAGCAGTAAGGGACTCTTCTCTTCACAAATTGCCTCACTTTGAGGTGTTTCAAGAGAGACAGACCTCTTAATGCATTTCAAATCAAGTTAGAGTGGTTAAAATCTAATTTTCATATACAACTTCTTGAAGAAAGATAGGACTTTGGCTCAAGCCTGGACTAGGAATGAAGAAGGGGCCTGGAAGCACCGAAATGAGGAGGGAGTGAGTGTTGGGGTGGAGGGCAGAGCTGGGTGCCCAGGCTGAGTTATGTAGAGAGAGGCTGACAACAGCTCTATGAAGTTGGTCAGACAGAGCAATGAGGCCTAGAGACCAGAAACAGCGAGAGAGGGGAACAGGAGGAGGAAGCATCATTTGTTGCCATGGTGACAAAAGAATAAGGAAACAGGGAGAGAGAGTGAGGAGGGATCTCTGAGAAGAGCTATATTGTGCTGCTGTCTACAACCAGCTTTCTCCTCTCCACCAGGGGCCTTGCCTATGACTCCCTGACCCCTTTCTTATCTCCCCCACCTGACTCGGCTCATCCCTGACATGCATAAATTACTATGACATTATATCAAACATATTTAGATCCTAAACATGAGTGGGCTGGGTGGGTACCTACTTACTGTGCCTCTGGGTCTCAAAGGGCCTCTTGAATTAAAAAATATTTTCTCCAGGCTTGTGTGGCTCTGTTGGTTAGGTGTCATCTGTGCACTAAAAGGTAAGGTGGCAGGTTTGATTCCTGGTCAGGTTGCTTGCCTGAGTTACAGGCTCCATCTCCGGTAAGGGGCATGTAGGCGGCAACCAATAGATGCTTCATTCTCACATCGATGTCTCTCCCTCTCCCTTCCTCTCTCTAAAAATCAATAAAAAAAATCTTTAAAAATTTTTTATTTTTCTAGTGTTCTGCCATAAAGCTTATATACCATTAGGACAAAATTTCTTAAACTAAGGATTTGTTCATGTTCAATTACAAACCATCATTAGGAAGGGTAATTATTAAATATCAATTTCTAGAATCTAATAAGAAGTTAATTTATCATATTTAGCAGGGATCTCAGCTGCAGCCTAGGAAAGTCCACTACTCAAGTTAAGATATATCTGAACATGTATGATAAACTGGTAGGGCAGGTCCCAGACATGCCAGGTCATAGGATGATTCTAATGCCATCCAATGATGGATGTGTCCAGCATTCATTGTCCCTTGATTCTCCTTTGAGGAACTCCTTGTTACTCAATCTCTGTTCATGAGGTTCAGGTGGGCTGACTTTCAGTCTAGGGAGGTCCTAGACCCAGACCTGACCAATTGGAACATTCCATCTCTTGGCCAAAATACTTGGTTGTTGTGTTGTCACATGATCCAAGCCTGACCAATGAATCTCAGAACTAGGACTTTTCCTGGAACTCTTGGGAAAATAAACTGTCTTTCCACGGGGTACTCAGCTGATAGAATATATGTCCACAGCTGCTGGAGGCCATCTTGTTCCACTTGGGAAAAGCCTTCCTGAGAATAGAACCAGTAGAGAGAAAAGCACAGCCAAGAAAAGATGAGAATGCACAGATATGGCAGGGGGAGAGGGGGCGGGGAGAGAAGAGGGAAAGTGAGTCCTTGTTGGCATGCTTTGAGCCCCTGGATCCATTTAGAATAAGGGACATCCTAAAGCTTTCAGTTGCTATTAACTTTGATTGGAGTTGGGTTTCTGTCACTGGAACCAAGAGTTCTAAATCACACAAGGGCTTTCTCATTTGGCTAAACAGTTGGAAGCTGGGCTTAGCAATGGCTAATAGAAGAGGTGTCATGGCATCTGTTCCCAGACTGTCCTATGGAGAAAGCTGTGGGGATGAAACTAAACAAGGGTGTTTGGGAGACATTGGGAAGAAGTGGTGTTCTCTCATGTGCTCTTCCTCAGGAAAAGGAGCCATTTCCCCCATTCCTTGAGGAAAAACAGCCCTGCTCTGGCATCATGAAGGTGGAGATATTGATGACAGTGCCAAGGGAAATGGCAGCATGGCCCGACTGAGAGGGACACCCAGTGGGAAACTCCACAGACAAGCATATGCCATGCACCACCAACATTACAGAGCATTACACTCAGAAGAGGGTCCATTGAAAAGACCGGCTGGCATGGCTTAGCGGTTGAGCATCAACCTATGAACCAGGAGGTCATAGTTCAATTCCCATCAAGGCACATGCCTGGGTTGCAGGCTCAATCCCCAGTGTGGGGCATGCAGGAGGCAACCAATCAATGATTCTCTTTCATCATTGACATTTCTATCTCTCTCTCCCTCTCCCTTTCTCACTGAAAACAATTTTTTTTTTAATTTAGAAAAAAAAGACCATGAAAGGTCAAGAAACAACCCCAATGGTCATCACCTGATGGGTGGATAACTGCAGTGAGGAATAGCCACACAGTAGAAGGTTATTTGGCAATACAAAGGAATGAAGCACTGACATATGCTACAACGTGAATGAACCTTGAAAACATTATGCTAAGTGAAAGAAGCCAATCACAAAAGACCACCTATTCTATGACCCCTTTTATATGAAATTTCCGAAATAGGCAAATCTATAGAGACAGAACGTAGATTGGTGGTTGCCTAGGGCTGGAGGAACTGGGAGCTAAGGTTCCCAATTGACAGCTAAGGTTCAGAGTTTCCTTTGGGATGATAAAATGTTCTAGAATTGATTGTGGTGATAGTTGCACAACTCTGACTACACTAAAGGTCATTGGATTCTACACTTTAAATAGGCAAATAAAGTATGAGTATATGAATTATATCTCTAAAAAAAAGTGGCCCTTGTGGTTCCTACCCATCTGCATGTGGTGAAGATAGGGGTGGGGGGTAGGTCTCTAAAAGGCCCGGGGCACATCATGTAGCTGCTGCTACTCGGAGACTGGTTCTACCTTAGTTCTGATAAGTGGGACATCATGCTGGGCTGGCCCTTTAAGAGGGCCCCACTCTGACTCTTCTCTGGTCTCGTCCTCCATCTCAGGTAAGAAATCTGTAGGCTAAGTGGATGTGTCCACCATGCTCACACATTTTTCCTAGACCCTGGGTATATAGGATCCAGGAATACCTTGCCCAGAAGGTACCAAACCTGTTTTTAGGGTCTGCAGGCTTCTTCCCCTCCCCAGAGGAGACTGAATTGGTGGTGAACATCCAAGAGATGTGATTGGGATTTAAACATCTAGGCTGATATGTCCTTACCAGGTCCCTCAAAGGATGAGGCAGAGCTGGGGGAGAGAAGAAAGAGGCAGGCCATGTGTCATGAGTATAGGGTCAGAGGAGGTATGGGACCAGCTCTCCGCATAATCATCATGTTCCAGCATGGTAATGTAAGGAGTATAAAAATTCTCAATTCAACTTGACCTTCCAGGTCATTATGAAGATTTTTTTTTTTTCAAGATAGGCAGTTAGAACATTAAACAATATGTGAGCTAGCTTTAAAGTTATTTAAACACATGGTTTGTGGACCCCCACAAATACAAACATCTGACATGCTGGGAGATGATGCATTTAAGAGAGAAATCTATCTGAGCTTTTCTTTCTAATGAGTCCTGTGTGGGATTTTCCTAGGCTGCATTTACGGGTTTAGGAAACATGGTTCATGGATTCCTTGCTCCAGGCTAAAGAGAAAGCTGACACATGCCTGCCCACAACCTTGAAATTTAATGATCTTTCTCAACATTTTCTCAGCTGAGCCCAGGGTTTAGGCATGTAGTGAGGTGTGGGCTGAAAATGGGGGTGGTTGTATAAGCCATACTAAGGAATTTTGTCGCTCTCTTTTTGATTTATCATAGTTTGTTAAGATATAAAGTAATAGAGTCGAATTGGCAAGAAATTCTAGCAGAAGCTCAAAAGTAAACTCTGAGAGCATCTTCCTGACAGCCCAAAACCCTGATGGATCTGGTGCTGGTGCCCTTCAGGCATGGTCTCTGTCCTCCAAGAATTCACCATCTGATTGAAGAAGTACCCCTGACACTGAAGTCATAAAAATACATTGTAGCCTACCCAGTTTGCTCAGTGGATAGAGCATCAGCCTGCGGACCAAAGGGTCCTGGGTACCTCAATTGTAGGCTCCTCCCAGGCCCGGGGCCCTGGTCAGGGCTCATGCAGGAGGTAACCAATCGATGTGTTCCTCTCACATTGATATTCCTCTCTGTCTTTCCCTTTCTCTCCCACTCTATCTAGAAAATCAATGGAAAAATATCCCCAGGGGAGGATCAACGATAAATAAATAAATAAATAAATAACACATTGTAAAACAAACAACCAAACAAACAAACTCAAAAAATATTATTTAGGGCGTGACATAAAGTCTTTTCAAGTCTAGAGATCATGTAATCCAGAGTTTCTCCTTGACACTACTGACATTTTGGGCCAGATAATTCTTCATTTAGGGGGATGGGAGTGGGTGGGAAGGGGAGCTGTCCTGTGCATTGTAGTATGTTTAGCAGCATCTCTGGCCTCTACCCACTAGATACCAGTATCAAGCTCCCTGTCCTACTTGTGACAACAAACAATGTCTCCAGACACTGCCAATCATCCTCTGGGGGTGAAAATTGCTCCCAGTTGAGAACCACTGCTCTCGTGTAACTCCCCACCATTCCCAGTGTAATTACTGTGTATAGACTGACAGGCCTGCAGGAAGTCTGGGGAGGGGGAGATGACTGTCGGGGGAGGAGCCTGGTTCCTGACAGAGGAGGCAGCACATGAACTGGGCCTCCAAGCATGGGTAAGACTGGCTAAACTAGCTAGAAGGCCAACACTCCACATAAGGGAACAGTGAGCTCAAAGGCAGAGAGGCGGAAACCAGTAGCATATCCAACATGAGCATGCAAGTGTGCAATGCCCAAAGGTGCCCAGATGAGGAGACAAGTGTGAGCTGAAATGCAGCCCACCCTCCCTGGCCAAACCATGCCCCATGCACTAAGCTGTGATGTCCAGAGGAAAGGGAGCCTTTTTCTTAGTACAAAGGTGTCTTGTGCTCTCCACTTCATAGGCTCACAGTGCTGCATCTGTGCAGAGAAGATCTTTCCTAATGACACAAAGGCACCACAGAGGCCAGCCAAAGTCTCATGGCTGAGCACGTCTTGGGATGGAGAAGAGACGCAGGCCAGCAAAGAAGCCAGTTCTCTCTTGGGGTCTGATGGAGGCTCTAGCTTTCTCTGGCCCTCGTTGGTCCCACTATGTTCCTTTCCACTCTACCTGGTCTATGGTTACCCGACCCTGCCCTACAGAGACCCCCACATGGAAGAATGAGAAGAAAGTTTATTCAAGAGTTCAAAGCAGGTTGGGCCAAAAAGAGGAGGAAGGCTCTGAGAGAAGAATCTGGATCAGGAGACAGACAGCATCCAGTGTACCTAGGATTCAGATTACTGTTCCTCTGCCCCCTCAGCAGAGAGGCCCTACAGAGAGGTGGTCCCCACCCCCCCCAGGGAGATCACTTCTACCTAGAGCACCTTTACTCCTACCACTAGACCTTTAAAACCTGTAGGAACCCCTCACCCCATTACCTTCCCTTCCTTTGTTCATCAATCCAGCAATGGGCCAAATCAAACTAAGGTTCAGATGCTCTTGGGGATACATGAAGACTCTCCAAAGGGTCTTTTTAAAAGCCTCACACAAGCATTCCCTCTCGGTCAAGGGTTCCTGCTGTTTCTCATGATCACCTTCCTCCCACGTCCCCAAAGAAAGGCACACTTCTGACTCATCCCAAATCTTACCATGTGCATTGATGTGGAGGGAAAGGCACAGTGCCAGAAGGGGACAATCTAAATTCTGGTATCCATATTGAAAAAAAAGGGGGACTAATAACTGGGCACATCAACTAGCCTCCGATTCTCTCCTTTAATTCAAAACGAACGAGAACCTATTCCACTTGTCGATTGATAAGATGTTTGATGATTCACTCATGTGATCTTTGGCATACAGCTCGAAAATTGAGCGACATTGTTGTAACAAAACTCCTTACATGCCTTTGTACTTACGTATGTGAAACTCTGAGCTCAGCTCTTGTCTCTATTAAAAACAAAACAAAAAAATACAAAACACACACACACAAACACAAACACACACACACACAAACACACACACACACACACACCAGAAATAGAATGCTGAACCCTAACCCCTTCTAGCAATGAGTAATAGTCATCCAAGGATATATGAACTAATTAGTGTAGGGGAAAAAATAGCTTCATCTCATTAAGAGATGTGTTTCCAATTAAGCTTTAGTGTTTTATGCTTCCTTAGTATCTATTAAATTTTCTAATAGCATTTGTTTTGATTAATTGTGTACTAGTTGTCATGGTACAAATCCAGACAAAATGTTCCCTAACATTTAGAGTCTATGGTCACAGGAAATTTAAAAAATAAATTCATTTTATATACACAGCTTTGTTGTAGAGAAATACGATGAGGTGATACATAAATGACATTCAATCATAAAATATGTTAAGATAAAATCCTGTAGGGGAGGTAGAATGAAAATATAAATTCAAGGAGAAAAAGAAAGATGAAATATTTTCCATATATAAGGACGAACTTGATGTAGTTTTTAAAAGGATGATGGAGGGTATCCAATCACTACTATAGTATTTCATTTAGAAACATTTTTCAGAGTACTAAAACAGTTTTATTTTAAAAAGTCAGTATTTGCATACATCAGAAGGCACACTCTCTGTAAGTATTTATACTACGGAAAATTGTTGAATGTTTGCTTCTAAAAATGTGCAGATACATAGGAGGGTGCAAGAAAAACGTTTAAAACGCCTGGGTCATCAGTCTGGCTCTTGCCTGCGAGCAGAGTGTGCCTACAATGAATGCAATCAACAGCGTTCCCTAAATCTTGGGGGACCTGCGGGCACTCTCAAAGGGGAAGTAGGACTCTCACTGGCGCCCACTTCATCCTGTCAATACTTTCCTCGATCTGTTTTGTTTTCTTGCGTTATTGTAAGCTTTCCTCTAAAATCCCATGCTCTCTACTACAAATCCCCATCATACTTTTTCCCACGTGGCCTCAACCCTTCCTTTCTTCCAGAAGCTTTCGGTGCCCCCAGCCTCGTGGTGGCAGTCTAATACCCTTTGAACGCCTGGCACCCACTGTTTCCTCCAGTTTTCTGTTGCTTTGGGCCTGTCCTCACTCCCCAGCTAGGCCGTAAGTTTTCTCATCTGTGTTTCCAAGTCTCTTTCCTCAGCAGTAAGAAGGATGTGGATAATAAGAATTGAGCGAGATGAAATTTGCACATAGTATGGCCCCAAGCCTGGCCTGCAGCCAGAACTGGATACCCAGTTGGTTCAGCAAATACTTGCTCATCGAGCTGTTAAATTTTCTCGCTGACCAGTGATTACAGAGGTCTGGGCATTCCAGTGTCCCCCTTCTTCTTCACCCAGGAAACCAAGGACAGTTACCTAATCCCTGGGTCTCCTTTAGGTAACTTGCTAGCTGGGAGTGACGAACACGCCCTCCTCCTCCTGCTGCCCTCGCTGGGTCGGCTGGCGGAGGAGGTCGGGGGGGGGGGGGGGGGGGGATCGGAGGGCGGAGCGGGGGGCGGGGCCCGCGGAGAAGCCGGGAGCTATGAGGTCATGCTCAGGTCACGTGACCGCTGCTGCACTGTCAACTGTGGTACAATTACAGAGACTGTCTGGGCTTGTGACATTCAAACTAGTATCTCTCCCTCCTCCCTCTCCCGAGCGCTGGCCCCTTTCACATCAAGGGACCGTCTCAAAAGTCTAGGACCCTGAAGGTTATGGCTACAACTTAAGATCTGGGAAAGAAAGATTGACAGAGAGAGAGGAAAAAGTCCACGATTGCACTTCTTGCTGCCGCAGTTTGAAAACCATGTTTAAGCCCCGGGCTCTTTAAAATCTTTTCTGCCAACGCAATTTGGCATAAACATTAAAGAGCCTTTTAAAAATCGCCATACTCCTTAACCCATTAATTTCAGTTCTAGGATGCCTGCCTGTGGAAATAATCCAAACTGAGGCAAAGGTTTAGGTACATAAAATTCATGCCTTGTTATTGAAACTAATATATATATACTAGATTACAGTATTAATAAGCAATATAATATTGGGCAGTCATTATAAATAGTGATTTCCAAGACATTTTCAATACATGGAAAATGCATGAAAAAATGGCCATAGGGCGTATTTGTTGAGCATTTACTTATGTGCCAGATGTTTTTGCTAAATGCTTTATATGGATTGAGTCTTACAACCTCAGGAGACAGATACTATTATTATTCTTTTAAAAACTGGCCTAGAGAAGGAACTTCCTAAGGTTAGCTAGCTAATAAAGTATGAAAATTGAGGCTTAGAGTTTATTCAGAGGGCTTAACTAAGTGGCAGAGGCAGCATTTGAAGTCAGAGTATCTCAACCTAGAGTTCAGTCTCTTGACTCCCATGCTCTCAGCTGCCTGCCACAATAGTAACTTGTAGAGATCAGGATGCAACACAGTACATACACACCATCAGGTCAACAATGTGTACCCACATGTGTGCTCCTACACACAACATATGTAACGAAACAAATAGAAGTACAGACTTGACATTTTCTTGATGGTACTCCCAGTGGTATAATTACCAGTGAGATAAATTTTCTTTAAACTCTTTTGGTCCTTTAAACTTTTCTACGATGTGTGTGTATTAATTTAACAAATAGGCAAAACATTAGATACAGATAAATTCCACTAAAAGGCCATGTGCCAATCACAGTATCATTTATTATAATGAAAACTTGAAAGTAGCTCAAATGACTGTTTGAATGGTTAAGTAAATTATAAAAGACTAGAGGCCCAATGCACAAAATTCATGCAGGGGCCTCTGCCGCCTCTGCCTCAGCCCGCTGTGGCTTTGTCCAGAAGGAAGGATGTTTGGTCTAATTAGCATATCATGATTTTATTATTATAGATGACAGGTACAATAATTTGCAGGCATGGAAAATGAAGGTACCAAAGATCAAGTATCACTATGTGAAAGATCACAGTATAAAATGGTAGGCATATTATACATAATTATTTGAGAATATCACTGTGAAATCTGAAAGAAAATAGAAAAGGGTAATTTTATCAGGATTTTTAAAACTTCTATGTTTTCCTATTTCTTGTATAACAATAAAAATATTTTCATTGAGTTAAGGTTCAGTAATTAAAATTAGCATGAAACACATGGGAATCTGTTTTTTTCCTTTCTGTTTTATCTCATTTCATTGCCAAAACCTCCCAATGAGAATAGGCCTTTTACTGATAAGAAAGGTGAGGCCAAGAGAAGGTGAGTTTCTTGGAGTAAACTAGCAAATAAATGGCAACCCTGGGACTAGAATCTCCCACCCCAGGGCTCTGGCTGATAAACCACACCTATCCTTCTGTAAAGGGCTGCATGGTACTGCCTGAAGAATACAAGCTACAGTTAATAAGACCCCAAACTCTGAGATGCAAGTGTGGATTCTCTCCAGTGGGTGAGAGCCTGGAAGCAGGAAGCAGGCCCGATTTATGCTCTTTGTCTTCAGAGTGGGAATGCCTAAGGCTTTCTCCATCCACCCTCCAAACCCATCCACCCACACCCACACACACAGCCTGCCTTGTCCCCAAAACAGGCTCCCAGAGAACATGCCTTGCCCTTGGATGAAGAGGTCAGTAGGTTTGCAGTTTATCCTTTCCCACTCCCTTTAGGGTACAGTCCTGCTCACAGCCCTCATAAGAAGAACTGTGACCCCCCCATAGGCCTGCATATGTCAAAGGCTAGTTGCAAACCAGATGGGTACCAGAGAAGCAAACCTGGGAAGAGAGATCAGAAGAGGTCAAAGGTCAACAACAATGGGCGAAGCTAGCAGTGGGGACCTGGGAAGCTGAAGTGCCCCAGAGAAGATGGTCATCAGGCCCTGGTTCCTTATTTAACAAAGTGTGACTTACCAGGTTCACACCACAGCTAGAGAGAGTAGGAGTCAGCCTAATCCAAAGCCCCAGGGAATCAAAGGCCAGGCGATGACTCCACAGAACCAGGCTCCATCATCTATTCAACACACCTGGTTCCATTCCTGCTTATCCCATCTTTCCGTTCTCATGGGGTCAGAGCCAGTGACCTCCGCTCTCCGATTCTACTTCAGTTGGGGGTCCAGTGACCCCATAGTTCAAGGTGGAGAAAACCTGGGAAGTCACAGGCAAAGGAGCAGCTCCCCCTCCAGGGAAATAAGCCCAAACTTCAAAGCACATGAAACAAACCAAGGGGCCGAGAGCCCAAAGATGTGTCCAAGTCCAAGAATTCCAGAGCCGGGGGGGGGTGGGGTGGGGGGGAAATGTTGCAGAAGGCAGGAGGAGTCAGGAAGAGTCACGACTTGAGTGATCCAGAAAGAGCTCAGAGAAACGCAGAGATCCCACAGGTACGGTAATGCCACCGAAAGTTCAGATGTGGGTCTAAGCCCAGGTTTACCAATCCCAATGGCTGGGTGGGCCCCTCAGGAGGAGAAATGGAGGTGGCAGTGCTTGGATGGGTGACTCTTGTCATTCGTGCATTTAAGTGTTTGTTCCCACCTTGAAGTGGAAACCATGGAGTACCTGGATGCTAGCAGCTCCTGCTTACTGAAGATAAACTGAAGTTAATGGTACTTTTTGTAAGAAAAGGAATGGCATTGGTCCCAAATGCTACTTACAGGGGGTTTTTCCAGGGCGGGGGTGGGGGGGGGTTACCTATAAAAATACCTGTGCATTGATCTGAACTGGCTGGTGACTGGCTGACTCGGCTTTGATATTTCTGTGGGGTCAGTGTGGTTTCCTTTGTGCCAAGAAGGGAGGGGCAAGTGTTATGTTAGAAACCTAACAGAGAAGCTGATACATTTTACACAATAAAATGAAGTCATGCCCCTTTCATGCTTGCAAGCCTCGAGGGCTTTCCACTGTACATAGAATAAACCTGAATTTGTCCTGTGCCATTCACAAGACCCTCTCCCTTCCCTCCCGTCTCCCCTTCACACACTTAGTGAAGCTCCACTGACCTCCTCTCTGCTCCTCAAACTGGCATGGCTTTTTCTGCCTCAGTGCCTTAATTTGTGGTTCCTTCTGCTCAGAATGCCCTTCCTTTCTGCCCACTCCCAGCCTCCTCCTCTGCTGATTGCATGGCCAGCTCCTTCTCAGGCGTTAGGTGCACGGGGGCCCTGCTTGAGCAGGGGTCAGGGAAGGCCTCACTGCCCAGAGCCCTGCACTGAGATCAACCCGAAATCGCCAGTTGTCCACTTGTTTGGTGTCCTCTTCCCAGTCCTGATGCCTCCCTGTGTCCCCACCCCCATACATCATATTAGAATGTTCCTTTCTGAAAGCTGGGGTCTTAATTGTCCTGTTCATTGCAAGGGATGGAAAGCCTGGCAGAGCATCTGACATTTTGTAACCACTCAATAAATATTTGTGGAATGAATGAATGAAAGGTCTGCTGATTGGAATTTATCCAAGTGAAAAGCCAGGGCTCACACGCAAAACCAGAAAAAACAAGACTCTTTAAACTCTTTATTGCTCCCCTTCCTCCAATGGAGCCCAGCGCATCTTGCTTCCTCTTTTTCCTCTCCTTCTCCTTCCCTCTCTCCCTCCATTAGCTCCATTAGCACCTACTCTGTGCCAGTTCTAGGCTAGGTACTGTGCCACCTTCCTACCCACTCTGCTCCCCAATATGCCCCCTGTGCCTTGACCCCCCACAAGGTCCCAGTCGTCCCCTGGGCTCCCTCAAGTCACATCCCTCCTGCAGTCACCCACTCCTTGTCTGTGAGCCTTCATTACGACCGAGGCCTGAGGCCAGAACAACCGGAAAGAGAAAGAAAGGATTCTCTGAGGATCCAGCTATGGCCATGTATTTGCCACATCTCTGACCTGCAGGGAATCAACGTTCTGGAACTTCTATATGATAACTTTTTCATAAAATGAATGACAACAAGATGGTCTTTTCAGGTTTTTTTCTTTGCAGCCCCAGGTGTCTTAGCTGATTATGACCCTGGACAGTGTCCTTGCTTCTTCTGAGCTTCAGATTCAAATGAACCTTTGGCTCTCAAGATCTCTTCAAGGTCTAAACATTCTGGAACCTCTGGGACATGAATCCACCCAGATTTGTAGCCACCAGGATGAGTTAGCGCTTCACCCTGTATGGGCTTATCTCCCAGAGGCAAAAGAATGTGCTCAGTTCTATCACGCCAAGGGTGTGTGGGAGGGTGTGGCGACTGGGCCAAGGGTCTGCCAGGACTGTCTCTCAGATTTAGAGATTCTTTCGCTGTGTCTGCAGAGAGAAGTCGAGTAGCCTGACTCCCTATGAAAGGGCTGCTGAGCTGCAGGAAAAGGCCACAGGGTGAGCTGTGAGATGGTGCAGGAAAGCACTGGGCGCCATGAGAGAGTGCAGGTTTATCATGCTTTAGAACAGTTTAGAAAGGTGGGATGGACTCGAGCGATCCTTCCCCAGTGCCTTCAATAACAGGTATGATTTCAGGATGAGGTAATGATTTAGAAGGGTATAGGCACAGAAACAGGAAAGCATAGGAAGGGGCAGACTTGAGCAAATTTCCCCTGGAGAGCTCTGTGAGGGGCTGCACTTGATCCCCAGAGGTGTGTGGAGGGGGAAGGTGGCGGGGTGGGGGGTGGGGGTAATGATTGGCCTAGAGTAGATCTGTTGACCCACTTCCAGGGTCCTGGGACCCCAGAGAGACAGAGAGGAAGCCCTGCGTATTTTCTGTTCTGCCAGTCTGCTCTTCCTGCCTTCTCTGAGCTTCCAGCCCATGCTCAACGCATCTGCTTTGCTTCTGGCTCTCCAGGCAGCTCAAAATCAAAACTAACTCTATACTCTTCCTCCACCAGTCACCCCTGCCAACAAGATTCCTGGGGTGGAGGCCTCCATGAGGGGCAGGGCCTGGCTGGGTGTGTTTCAGACCCTCCAGCCCTCCCCCAGCAGGGAGTGAGCCGACCAAAGCAGGCTCGCCCTAACTCAGCACAGCCTCTGTCTCTGCCTCTGCAGCAAACAGCTTCCCTTGCACCTCAGGAGGAAGTGTTAATGAGGAAAGGGGTGGGGAGGGTTGGGCCTGCCTGCGGTTATAACAGTTTGCTCACGGGGATTGAGGAGCTAAAAGGAGAAAGGCGCCTTCTTGAGGATAGGACAGTTAACAAGGCGGGCGGAAAGAGATCAACCAAAGAACTTGTATGCATATATGCATAACCCATGGACACAGACAATAGGGTGGTGAAGGCTTGGGGTGGGAAGGCAGGCTAGAAAGGGTCAATGGGGGGAAAAGGGGAACATATGTAATACTTTCAATAATAAATAATTTTTAAAAAGAATGCCTGTACATGTGTACCAGTCAACTAACAAAGTGCCAGTGCATGCATTTCTAAAGCAGAGACCCCTATGCAGCTATCAGAATGGTGACAAACAGCCCAAGGATAGCATTGGGGCTAAGGTTTGCCTCCCATGCCTGAGGCCCCTAAGGATGACCCAGCCTCTAATTTTGCACCCAGGTCCCAAGCAAACCTCCTCCCCCATGTATTTCTGAGGGAGGGAGAGAAGCAATAGGGCCCTAGGTTTGTCCAGGAGGTAACCAAACCCAGACAAGGTGAGGCAGGGACACAGTCCCGCCTGAGTTCAGGCTCCGCCCATCCACAGCCTTCCCCAGGGAGCAGAAGAGAAGGGTTTTCTTGTCAAGCACCATCCCTGGACTACAGTGCAGGCCCTTATTCTTCCTACCCTTGCCCCCATCTCCCGTCCTTGCCCCTTTCTGTGGCACAATCTAGGGGCCAAAGAGAAGAGAGACTCCGAAGGCCTCCATTCAGGAAGCAGAGCCAGGCGGGAAAGAAGGACATAGCAATCAGAAATGTCTGTTCAGAACATACGACGTGCACACCAACGTCAGCACTGAGATAACGAGGAGCAGGGAATGTAAAGAAGGAAGAATACACACTGTCGCTGCCCACATGGAGCTGAGTCTAGGAAGGTGGGACAAGTGGAAAGAGGGGCTCCCAGTAAATGAAGGTGAAGTACTCGATGGAGCTGCTGTCCTTGCAGCCAGGACTGTGGACTGCCAGGCGTGGTGGGCCACCAGTCTATGTTTTGCTGAAGGGACATTATGAGGGAGTAGACTGGAGCCCGTGGGTTGAGAGGGCTGAGGAGAAGAAGGTTGAGGAGAAAGAGAGAGTATCTGGCAGCTTTGGGGGAGAGAAAATTGAGGGGAAACAGAGATATTTAAAAGGGACTTAGGGGAAATTTTGCCCCACAGGCACTAAACCTTTCATAAAACCTGACTATCCATTTTTTTGGAGATAAATTAATGTCATGCCCCAGTAATGGATGGGAGCCAGTTCAGGGGACCAGAGCTGGGGTAGGCCAACGGGATCCAGATACTCCTAGGTTACATCAGGAAATGGGGTCCCAGGTCCCAGAGGGAGCAGCAGCTGAGGGCTGGGTCAACTGAGAAGGGACTGCTATGCTGGGCCTGGAAAGATGATTAGGAGAGAAGTTGGAAGGAGAGAAGGCAGGATGAGAGAAGGTGGGAGGAGAGAAGGTAGGGGAACCCTGATAAAAACATTATAAGAAGGTGTGAAACTGTGATGGAAAGCCTCGGGACCTGGACAGGTAGGAGGAGTAGAGGCGGGAGTGGATAGGACATACAGGTCACTGATTCTAAACTCTTCCAGTCACCCTAACTGGTTTGGCTCAGTGGATAGAGCGACGGCCTGCGACTGAAAGGTCCCAGGTTCGATTCCGATCAAGGGCATGTACCTTGGTTGCGGGCACACCCCCAGTAGGAGGTGTGCAAGAGGCAGCTGATCGATGTTTCTCTCTCATTGATGTTTCTAACTCTCTATCCCTCTCCCTTCCTCTCTGTAAGAAATCAATAAAATATATTTAAAAAAAAAAAAAAAAAGAATTTCAGGCCCAGCTGGCATGGCTCAATGGTTGAGCATCGACCCATGAACCAGAAGGTCACGGTTTGATTCCTGTTCAGGGCACATGCCTGGGTTGTGGGCTCAATCCTCAGTGTTGGGTGTGCAGGAGGCAGCTTGTCAATGATTCTCTCTCATCACTGATGTTTCTGTCTCTCTCTCCCTCTCCCTTCCTCTCTGAAATCAATAAAATCAATAAAATTTAAAAAAATTGTTTGAAAAACAGAATTTCAAAGCAGTGGTTTCAGAGCATTAAACCCCAAGCACTGAGCTCTTTTGAGCATGGAGCCCTGTGTGAGTGACTGCACTGGTCGCATATGCCCAGGGAGCTGACCCTGTACATAAGGGGAAGATCTCTAAATCTCTTTAAACAGCATAAGTACAGGATGTTGAAACAAAAGAAGGAAAACATTCTTCACACACATACTAAAGAAATGTAGAGCACTCAGACCCAAAAGCCAAAAATACCACTCGCATCTCACCTTGAGGATGAGCTAAAGAATAGACATCCCGTCTTTACTCCCTTCAACCAGACTACAGAACTGAGCAGAAGCTGTGGTATGGATGGATGAACTGAAATTAGATTTCTAGGCATTAAGTCAGGCTTTATTCAAAGTAGAATGCCTTTAGCTATTCAAAGGGTATTTCTTAAAAGAAGATAGAATGATCTCAGAGCAACAAAGAAGAGGAAACATGACTAGTTTTCTTTGCCTTAATAACATGCTTTTAAGGCTCAGAAGTTCAACATGAGCTTCACTTCCCAGAGGTTTACATAAAAAACTTCCTGTTGGGATTGGCTCCAAATAAGTTCTTTCGGATTTCTGCCATCTTTTGATGGGCTAAGAGATCCAGTCGACTCTCTAGAGTATTGGAAACCTGTATTTTCTGATTGCTACTGTAGACCTCCACACCTCCCACTGCATTCATAGGCAGGTGCACCTCTAGATCAAGGTGGACATTCACATGTTTTTTGGAGACTGCCTTGTATTGAGGGATGGCTTTTTTCACTGCGTCCTCAACCAGGAGGTAGTCCTGTGGCCTATAGCGTATAATCACCTCAGGCTCCAGCAGTCGGAACAGACCTTGTAGCACCAGTTTATACAAGATCTCCTGGTAGACTTCTGGGTTTGCCACAATCCTGATGAGTCTCAGCTTTGCTTCACTTAGCAACTCTGAGACGAGGTCATTTTGGGCTTTCAGGAAATTCAGCCTTGCCTGACTCCTCATGATGGACATCTGGATTTTCTTCTGCTGCTCTATTTGCTTTTCCTTTTTCTCATAATACTCCATAATCTTCAGTCGTTGAGTTTGCACAAGGCATCCTTTCTCGATGTTGAATTCTTCCTCAGCCTTGGCATCTATTTGTTCTGCCTTCTCAATGGCTTCCTGCTCAATGAAAGCCATCATGTGCTTAATCCGCTTCTGCACATCGGCATCACTCAAGGCCATGGCTGCTCCTGGAAAGGGAGGTGGAGGGAGAGCTGGCAGACCCTCTGGTTCCTTTGATTAGGGCAGAGTTTTAGGAGTTCCACTTCCTTAGCTGTGGAGTGTGTAAGGGGAGGAAGGAGAGAGTCAACATCCAAAGAAAAGGATCCTGGAGACCATCTATCAGCAGCTCATTTCACAGATGAGGAAAATGAGGCCCAGAGAGGGAAAGCCACCTGTCCAAGGTCATACCTTAGAACAGTGGTCAGCGAACTCATTAGTCAACAGAGCCAAATATCAACAGTACAACGATTGAAATTTCTTTTGAGAGCCAAAAACCGACTTCTGCGCAAGGGCCACGGAGTTTCAATCGCACTGTATGTGCACGCCTGCACGTGGTATTTTGTGGAAGAGCCACACTCAAGGGGCCAAAGAGCCACATGTGGCTCACGAGCTGCAGTTTGTCGACCACTGCCTTAGAAGAAGAAAGACTTGAACCTGGGTTCCTAGAGTTCTCTCTTTATTATACTTTCTACCTTTTTGTCATCAAATAATAATGAGATGATTAGGGCAGACCTAGTCCAGAAGTTTTGTAGGCAGTGATGGTTCAATACACAGAAAGCATTACTATTGATGCCACAGAAATAAAAAGAATTATAAGATACTACTACGAACAATTATATGCCAACAAATTGGAAAACCTAGAAGAAATGGGTAGATTCCTATAAACATACAATCTACCGAGACTGAAGAAATAGACATGAAGAAATAGAAAATCTGAACATGTCTATAACTAGTGAGGAAATTAAGTCAGTAATTAAAAAAAAAAAAAAACAACAAACTCCCAACGAACAAAAGCCCAGGACCACCTGGCTTCATTGGAGAATTCTACTATAAATAAAAATAAAAATTAATGTCAAAACCTCTCAAATTATCACCCCCCTAAATGAAGAGGAAGAAATGTTTCCAAATATATTTTATGAGGCCTACATTACCTTGACACCAAAGTCAAACAAAGACACTATAAGAAAACTACAAGGCAATATTTCTGATGAACACAGATGTGGAAATCCTCAACAAAATACTAGTAAACCAAATTCAACAGCACATTAAAAGGTTCATACACAAGGAACAAGTAGGATTTATCCCTGGGATGCAGGGATGGTTCAACATACAAATATCAATCAATGTGATACACCACATTAACAGAATGAAGGATAAAATTACATGACCATCTCAATAGATATAGAAAAAGAATTTGAGAAAATTCAACAGCCTTTTGTAATAAAAACCACTTAACAAACTAGGAATAAAAGGAAATAACATCACACTCAACAATGAAAAAGTGAAAGTTTTTCCCTCTAAGATCAAGAACAAAGCAAGGATGCCCACTCTTACCACTTTTATTAACATGGTATTAAAAGTCCTTGCTATAGCAATTAGGCAAGAGAAAGAAATAAAAGGCATCCAAATTGAAAAGAAAGAAGTAAAATTATTTCTATTCCCAGCTGACATGATGTTGTATCTAGAAAACCCTAACAATTACACAAAAATAAAATGCTAGAACTAATAAACAAATTCAGAGTTGCAAGATACAAAATCAGTATACAAAATCAGTTGTGTTTCTATACATTAACAACAAATAATCTAAAAGGAAATTAAGAAAACAATCCCATTTACAGTATCACCCACAAAAAATAAAATACTAGAAATAAACTCAACTAAGGAGTACACTCGTGCACTATAAACTACAAAATGCTGCTGAAAGAAATTAAAGGAGACACAATAAATGGAAAGATATCCCATGCTATTAGATTAGAAGACAGTATTGTTAAGATGCTCATACTACCCAAAACTACCTACAAATTCAATGTCCCTATGGCATCTTTTGAAGAAAGAGAAAAAGACAACCCTAAAAATTCATATGGAAACTACAAAGACAACCCTAAAAAAAGACAACCCTAAAAATTCATATGGAAACTAAAAGCAATCTTGAAAGAGAACAAAGCTGGAGGTCTCACACTCCTGACTTCAAATCATATTACAAACCTACAGTAACCAAAATAGTATGGCACAATAAAGACAAACATATAGACCAATGCAACAGAACAGAGAGCCCAGAAATAAATCCACACATACACAGTGAAATGATTTTTGACAAGGGTACCAAGACGGTGGAGAAAGGATAGTGTCCTCAACAAATGGCGTTGGGAAAATTAAATACCTACATCCATAAAAACAAACTGAAATTGATTAGAGACTTAAACATAAGACCTAAAATTATAAAACTCCTAGAAGAAAACATTGGGAAAGACTTCATAATATTGGTCACAGGACAAATAGTGCCTGATTCTTGACATGACTTCTTGACATGATAACCAAAGCACAGGCAACAAAAGCAAATAGGACTATATCAAACTCAAAATCGGTGCAGCACATAAAATGATCAGTATAGCAAAAAGGCAACTTATGGGATGGGAGAAAATATTTGCAAACCATATATCTGATAAAGGATTAATATCCAAAGTATATAAGAAACTTCTACAACTCAATAAGAAAAAAAAATTAAATAGTAGATATTTCTCCAGAGAAGAGATATAAATGTCCAAAAGGAATATAAGGAAATGTTCAACATCACTAATCATCAGGGAACTGCAAATCAAAACCACAATGATATATCACCTTACATTTGTTAGGATGTCCATTATTCACCCCCCTTCCCCCCCCCCAAAAAAAATTAAAGCTGAAAATAATGTCCTTGGAGAAGATATGGCAAAATTGAAACTCTTGTACAATATTGGTGGGAATGTAAAATGGTGTTGCAGCTATGGAAAACAGCATGAAGGATCCTTAAAAGGTTAAAAACGGAACTACTATGATCTAGCAATCCCACTTCAGGGCATTTATCCAAAAGCATTGAAAATAGGACCTCAAAGAGACCCTCCCCCATGTTCATTGTAGCCTTATTCACAAAAGCTAATAGGTGGAAACAACCTAAGTATCATTGAGAGTTGAATTGATAAAGAAAATGTTGTATATACAGACAATGGTATATTATTTGACTTGGAAATATGACAAGGATATTCTGTAACCCACTACATCATGGATGAACCTTGACATTATGCTAAGTGAAATAAGCCAGTCACAGGACAAATACTGCCTGATTCTATGTACATGAAGTATTAAAAGTAGACCAATTCATAAAAGCAGAAAATAGAATGGTGGTTGCCAGGGGCAAAGGGGAGGGAAAGTTGGGGAGTTGATGTTAACGGTTACAGAGTTGCAGTCACGCAAGATGAGAAAGTTCTAGAGATTCAACAATATGCTTATAGTTTACAATACTAACAATACTGTACTGTAACTTAAAAATCTGTTAAGAGGATAGGTTTCATGTTCTGTGGTGTGTTTTCTAACACAATAACAAAATAGAATGCTGTCTCAGAAAGATGCACCAAGCTTGGTGAAAAATGACCCAGTGATGGTGACAAGGATCAAGACTCTGGATTCAACCTTACAAACTGCTATTAGAAATTAAAAAGAAAATTCCCACATTAATTTAGGAGGTAATTTTTTTTAAGACTGCACTTTTGTAAATAGAGCAAAACATTCTCTGCTCCTAAATAAGACAAGTCAACTAAATGGTTAGGGGGGAAAAAGGCTCCCTGGGTAAGCAGAGAGAGCAGGACATCTAGGATGCCCCAGCTTATGTGTGTAGAAGGAAAAATGTACCCTTACCAGTCCGCTGCCAAGGGCCAGCCTTTGCTCCGGCGCCTGGAGTCCGCAGGCAGAATGTGGAACTTGGAACACACACTGGAACCTGGCACTGTTTCTTCCTTCTTTCTGCAGGCGACCCTCACAGCCTGCCCAGGCAGCTTGATCTGAAGAGCCAAGCTGTCACAAGGAAGGCTGGCCAAGTCTGTGAGAGGAGGCCAGGAGGGATTTCCTTGGCACACAGGCCATGCCAGGGGCTTCCCTTGCATGCTCAGAATCTCAATTAAGTTGGCATATCGTGGGCTTCAGGTCTGGGGTAGGCTGACCTTAACCGGGATGTCAGAAATGGATACGTGTGTAAACCAGGCAGCCAGTTTATTAATTTACTAACGAAAAATACAGCTGTTGTGTTGGCAGATCCTGGCCTTCCCCCCTCTCCACTCCTGTATGTGAGAAGGCAACCCAAAAGCAGTTTAATGAGAAACCAGAGCAAGCAAAATTTGCCAGATGGTCTTTAAGGGGGCCACACCCACCAGAGGGGCTGGCCTGCTCCAGTAGGGAGGGACACCTTCTCCAGGCCCAGACGAGGTTGACCTGGGCATTGCTGGCTCCTCAGGGTGGGCTCAGGGGTCAGTCTGCCAAATTTAGATCCTAGTCCTGCACTTACCATTTTGTATGACTTTGGTAAAGCAGCTCACCACTTGAAGCCTCATCTGTATAATGTAAATAATAACATCCCCAATAGGATTATTGTGAAGATAAAATAAATGAGTATTTAGCTTCATCCTCATGCTTGGTAGTTATCATCATTACTACTACTATTACTACCATGATTAGTGTCTCTTCTCTGCTTCAGGTCTTGTTCCTCCTCAGAGTCACTCTGTGTATTCAGAGTGCCTGTGACTGACTTGGTTTCCACTCGCTAAAGTACGTGGAAACACAGCCTAGTCTTGCCTCCTTGTATTACACTTAGGAGCCCTGCCTGGAGTTTTGGGAAGCTCCCAGCACTTATGGCATCTTCACCCACAGCCTCAGGTGGCCGGCCACATCCTTGGTGGTGGTGGGTGAAGTCCCGGGACTCCAGGGCTCCAGGGCTTGGGTGGAATCCCCTCAGAGCCTGTCACAGTCACCATCCAGAAACTCAGTCCTGAGTTCTTCTGCCCCCTCCCACTTCTCAACAGCTGATCAGGGCAGCGACCTGAAGGCAGCTGCAAGGTGGGGCAGGTTTAAAAGTCAAGATTGAGCAACCGTCTCTGCAGGCATGTGGGTGCCCGTGTAATGCATCTGGCAGCTGTAATTCTTAGTCTGTCTGGAATGGGGATTATGAGGCCAATGGGCCTGTGGCTTGAGCAAAACAACAAGACAAACCAAGAAATGAGAATCCCACATGTCTGCTCCTGTGTGAGAGCCCGTATGCCTCCATTCCAATGAGGCAGGCTTGTGCTATAAGTGGCATCCACTTTGCCATTGTTTGGGGCAGGGGAAGGGCAGCATCTAGGGCTCTGTAAGAAGGCCTTCCTCCTATAAACTATTCAGTACCAGGGTCTTTCATTGCCTGCCCAACACATCAAGCTCCACTGCACCTAACAGCTTCTGCTCATACCATTTTCTCAGCTAAAATGCCCTCCTCTGCTTCTTGTCCCACCTATAGTTTCAGGCCCAGTTTGAGCCCCACCACCTCCTTGACCTCTGGACTCCTTCTCAAAACAACGACAGCATGGTTATTTCCATGATAGAATCAGAGCTGGATTCAGTGTCTTGTTTTCTCAGTGACTCTGCTTCTTCCAGGAACTTCCTTGAAGACAAAGGATCTCCTTCTCTAGCAGGGGCTGGGTGCAGAGAGGCATGGGTTCAAATGAATCAATCAGATTAAGAGTTGGAGAAGGGGCAGGACTTTCTTTGTTTTTTTTTATTATTATTTATTGTGAATATACATGTATTACACATATGGAGAAGTGTATAGAACGTAAATGTATGGCTTAATGACTTACGATGATATACAAATATCCTGTAACCACCACCCAGGTCAAGAAATAGAACATTGCCAGCACACCCAAAAGCCCCTCCTTATGACATGAGGGAGACATTTCAAAACTGGTGATTTTGTATTTGTGGGCAGAGGAGGGTCCTTAGAGGAAATGTGAGTTTGAGGATCTCTTCTGGGCCCTCACAGTTGCCCAGTGAGCCTGTGTGAGCCTGGGGAAGGAAATGCAAATCCCCAGCCATTGAAAGGGAGGAGGGGCTGGCAGGAGTGCCCGGTGCACTAAACGTAAAACCTGTATTTTGGCCTGGAGCCCTGCCAGAGCCTCCAGCAACTGGTCTTCATTCCAGCTAGAATATGTAAGCAAGTGTAAGGGCAAACGTCTGGGTGTGGGCTCCCTACCCTTGACCAGAAGAGAGGCAGCCCAACCTGGGCCTCCAGACACTTGGAGATTGCAGAGTGAGAAAGGGAAGGGACTTTCCAGAGTTAGGAGCACTGGGCAACTTGCAGAGCCCAGGAAGTGGGTGAGGAAATTGAGAGGAACACTAATTCCTTTAGGGGATTTCAGATGCTAAATATGTGGGAAGGCCGAATCCTTGTTTTGTCTCTCAACAAATGCTTGATGACTATCTGTTATGTGCCAGGTGTAGGCATTGGAGATGTAAGAAAGAGCACGTCAGACACCAGCCCTGCCTCTCCAGCCCACAATGTAATGGGGGAGGGAAACCAGGTAATCACTTGACAGTGTTCGGTATTAGCAGTTTTAAGAAAGCTAAGTGGCCCTGGCCAGTTTGGCTCAGTGGATAGAGCGTCGGCCTGCGGACTGAAGGGTCCCAGGTTCGATTCCGGTCAAGGGCATGTACCTTGGCTGCGGGCACATCCCCATTAGGGGGTGTGCAGGAGGCAGCTGATCGATGTTTCTCTCTCATCGATGTTTCTAACTCTCTATTCCTCTCCCTTCCTCTCTGTAAAAAAATCAATAAAATATATTTAAGAAAAGAAAAGAAAGCTAAGTGGATGCAGGGATTAAGTGTCTAAGTCCCCTTCCTAGTTCATCACGGACTATTTTATAATGCATTGCCTTACAGATAGGTAAGCCATGTCGTGGGTGGTTTGAGATATTCCATCATTGACAACAGATGTCTTAACTTGGAGGCAAGTCACCTGGCAAAAGTAGCAAGTGGGGATAGAGAGACCAAGATGGAGGCGTAGGCAAATGCCTGTACTGGCCACCTCCTACAACCACATCAAAATTACACCTAAAATACAGAACAACCATCATCCAGAACTGCTGGAAAGCTGGCTGAATGGAAGTCCTACAACTAGAGACATAAAGAAGAAAGCACACTGAGACTGATAGGAGATGTGAAGGCATAGAAAGGGCTGGTCTGGCACCCACGTGTGCTGCTTTTTTAATTGGGAAGGAGACTGTCTCTGTGGAGGCCACCTGGAGGAGCAAGGGTCTCAGCCCCACAGCAGACGCCTAGCCCAGAGTCCCAGAGCTGAAAAAAGAAGTCCCCATAATTACTGGGCTGTAAAAACCAGTGTGGATTGGGGCTCAGTGACACAGAGGCTGTGGAGACCCAGCTGCTCCTCTTAAAAGGCCTGCACACACACTGAATTTACAAGCTCCTGCTTCCTCTGAGCTCCAGTGCCAGGGCAAAGCTCTGGGGGACACAGACACATACGAGGAGGAACTGGATTGTCTGGCATCAGGGCAGGAACTGGAAGACAGCTTTCTTCCAGATGGAGGTGCTTTTAGGGATCATTGTTCCTGTACTGGGATCTTCCCAATTGCAGGGCTTACTGGCAGCCATTTCTGTTTGCTCTGCCCTGGTGATTCCCTGAGCCCCGCCCCATCCAATTTGCAACCCCACCCAACCTGTGTGGAGTGGATTTTGCATATGAATGGCCTGTCCTTGAAAATCTCAAACAAGCTGCAGCTGGGTCAGGGAGCCCCAAACCTATCATTAAAAGGCCCAAGACCCAGCACCAGCATCAGCCCGCCTTGCTTCACAGCCAGGCCTCGTCTGGGCATTTCCAAACCTGATGCAAAGAGGAGGAATCTGTAGATCTCTCTGTAGCTCCTGTTGGGGGCCTCAGGCAGGGCTGACTTTACTCCTCCCTGGAAACCCAAGAGCCAGTGTACCCAGTGGTCAGTGTCAGATCATACCAGATTATAATTCTACACACCCAGTAGCAACACACTCAAGGGTCAGACTTAGTGAGCGCCAAAGCCCCACTGAAGCAAGTCCTGCTCCACAAGGGTGTCCCCTGCACAGGAGTTCTCCCACTGTAGTTGCAGCTGGTCCTCAGAGCCATTGGCCTGGATGTCAATTCCTCCCAGTGATACCAACAGCAAACAAATCTCAACTATATCAAGACTGTGCACAAAGCCCACAAAGGGGTGCACCTAGAGTGTCCACCTCAGGTGATTGGGGATGCTGAGCCACTGTGTCCTATAGGGTCACTCTATCAACTCAAGGAGACCATAGCAGCTCTACCCAATACATAGAAACAAACACAGGGAAGCAGCCAGAATGTGGAGACAAAGAAACATGTCACAAATGGAAGAAAGCAAACTACTAAATATAGAGTTCAAAATCACAGTTATAAGGTTACTCAAGAATCTTCTAGAAACCTCCAAGGGACTTAGTGAGACTTTCAAGGATCTTAGTGAGAATGGCAAAAAAAAAAAAAAAAAAAAAAAAATGGAAAAGGACCAGTCAGAAATTAAGCATACTGGTACACTGACTGAAATAAAGAATAATATACAGGGATTGAACAGTAGACTAGAGGATCTGGAGAATCAAATCAACAATTTGAAATACGAGGAAGCAAAAAACACCCAACCAGAAGAGCAAAAAGAAAAAGGAATCCAAAAATATGAAGATAGTGAAAGGAGTCTCTGGGACAACTTCAAGTGTACCAACATCCACATTATGAGGGTGCCAGAAGAAGAGAGAGGGCAAGATATTGAAAACCTATTTGAAGAAATAATGACAGAAAACTTCCCATACTTGGTGAAAGAAATAGACTTAAAGTCCAGAAAGTGCAGAGTCCCAAACAAAAGAAACCCAAAGAGGACCACACCAAGACACATCATAATTAAAATGCGAAGGGCTAAAGACAAAGAGAGGATCTTAAAAGCAGCAAGAGAAAAGCAGTTAGTTACCTACAAGGGAGTGCCTATATGACTGTCAGCTGATTACTCAACAGAAACTATGCAGGCCAGAAATATTCAGAGTGATGAATAGGAAGAACCTAAAACCAAGATTACTCTACCCAGCAAAGCTCTCATTTAGAATTTAAGGTCAGATAAAGAGCTTCACATACAAGAAAAAGCTAAAGGAGTTAGCTTTTATATGAAACCAGTATTATATGAAATGTTGAAGAGTATTCTTTAAGAAGAGGAAGAAGAAGAAAAAGAAAAGGATCAAATATATGAACAACAAAATGGCAACAAATACATACCTATCAACAATTGAATCAAAATAAATGAATAAGAGATCTAATAAACAGAATAAACTGGTGAATAAAATAGAACCAGAAGCATGGAAATGGAACAGACTGATGATTCTCAGAGGGAAGAGGGGTGGGGAGTGGGAAGAGATTAAACAAAAATCTTATATGCATTTATGCATTACCTATGGACACAGACAATAGGATGGTGAAGGCCTGGGGTGGGGCAGAAACCAGGTGAAGGGGAGCAATGAGGGTTGGAGGAAGAGGGACATCTGTAATAATCTCACCAATAAAGATTTAAAAATGATAATAATAAAAACAACATAGAAAAAAAAGTAGCAAGTTGGTAGTATTCATTAAGGAGAATTTATCCAAATAGACAAGAATCAATAAGGTTGTTATGGATACCTGTCTCTATGCAATCCAGAGAACCTTGGTTCAGAAATGTGGAAAGGCATTTGGCACCCAAAATGGGATGGGATAAGAGCCAGGAGAGAACACAGGATGAGTTGCTGTAGGCGTCAGCTGAAGGAGTGGTCTTGGGGGAAGGGGTCAATCCAGAAGGCAGGAGTCAAGACGATTATTGTGGGACTGATCACTGAGATAAGCAGAAAGAGAGAGCCTCTAGATGGGGAGAATGCTGTGGGCGACAGCACAGTTGTGGGGATGTGTAGGAGGTCTGGGTGCAAAGAGTAGATTGGGTTGGCAGCAGCAAGCCGGCCTGCAGTGGCAGTGGGTGTGAGCAGTGTCCAGAAAGACTGGTGTTCAGTTGGGGAAGCTTGGAAATGTCAGACTGAGATTGGGCATTAGGCAAAGGAGACCCATCAAAGGCTTCTGAGCAGGGCTGGAACTTGGCCAAACCTGGGTTTAAGAAGATTAGCCGAGGCAGGAGAGTCTGGCTATAAGCCAAATAAGTGCCATGTCGAGACTGCCTGGTTGAGGGTTTGGACAAGAACACAAGAACAGGCTTTGGGGTAGAAGGAGATGTTGTACAGAGCCGGCAGGTTTGATGAGTCAGGGGCAGGCCCTGGCAGCCTGCTGCAGCTCACAGAGCCTTGCAGCTCAGCTCAAGGTGCACCCTGAGACTGTGCACCCTGCTACCTTTGGAGCATGCTCAGGGAGAAGAGCATGAGCCAGAGAGTTCATTTGGTCTGGAAGTAAACAGAGACACCAGAGAGAAAATCAAAAGTGCCCAGAAAACTTCAACTCTTTTTCAGTGCTGATGAGTAAGGGGACACATACAATTTTAATCCAAGAACTCCACCCCCAGTGCAAAGCAGGCTTTGGTCAGGGCAGGAGAAAGCTAATGCCTGCAGGGGCCAGAACCAGACAGGGTAAGAAACATTTCTCCTCAAATAATTTACATTAAGAATTCACACCTTGCCCAGCATCCACCTATGAACCAGGAGGTCTCGGTTCCATTCCCGGTCAGGGCATATGCTTGGGTTGTGGGCTCAATCCCCAGGGTGGGGTGTGCAGGAGACAGTCTATCAATGATACTATCTCATCATTGATGTTTCTCTCTCTCTCTCGCTCCCTCCCCTTTCCTCTCTGAGATCAATAAAAACATATTTTTTTAAAAAAAATAATTCACACCTTTCCCTAGCCAGTGTGGCTCAGTTGGTTGGAGCGTTGTCCCGTCCACTAGAAGGCTGAGGGTTCGATTCCTGGTCAGGACACATATCTAGATTGTCGATTTGATCCTCAACTCAGGATGTGTACGGGAGGCAACTGATCGATTGATCTCTCTCCCCCTTCCTCCCTCTCTGTTCAGGTTTCAGTCCTGATGTCACTTATAGGCCAGGCAATCTGGATAAAGGCTCAAAATCTGCCTGAATTCCACCTGGATCAAGACAAAAGCCTCATCTATAAAATAAGGATATTAATGAGGAATTCTGCTGCCTTGTCAATGGAGCTGCGAAAGCCCAATGTTCTAAGGAGTGAGCAAGCTTTGCGAAGTGCTAGTAAATGTCAGATGCCATTCACAAAATACCCTGCCCCTCATCTGCCCTTCCTAGAACCACAGTTCTTCAGCTGTCTGTGGAGAGGCAGGCCCAGGCCAGAGCCCAGGGAACCTGCAGAAGGCTGGGAGAAAGGATGAGGAGAGCAAGGAGTCCCAGGACAAGCCTCCAGTGAGCTATAGGCAGGAACAGCCCCAAGGAGTACAGATGCTCTGCTTGCTCAGAAACACACAGTCCTCAGCTCAGAGGACATATTCAGATGCCAAACATTGCTTTATTGTTGACTTAATTCTCTACTGAGAGGTCCTGGCTGGCCTCACTCTGCTAAGAGGTACATCTCAATGCCTGACACAAGGAAGAGAGTGTGTCCATCCAACTCTGCCCCTCACCATGGGTAGGGACTTCTGTGATGACCTTATTGGGGAAAGTACTATTTCTGATTCATCTTAGTACTTCCCACAGAGTCAAGCAAACAGCGATCACTTAATAATAATTATAGTTGGATAGATAGATGAGTAGATGGGTGGTGAGGAAACAGTCTTCCCTATAGACTGTCACAACTTTAGGGGTTTACAACCCTCTTTGAGAAGAGAGAGGAAAGAGAAGGTGCAAAGAGTGCTGCTGTGGCCTGCCCTGAGGGGTACCTCCTCCTGTCCTGACCACACTCCTAGAACACAGAGCTCAATAAGACACTCAACACAATTAACAGCTAACCAACCAGAATTGTCCTGCCTCAGTTGCATCAGCGTTCTGCCAGGCATTAACCCTTTATGTTGAATCAGGAGGTCAGAGGGAGCCAGGGAAAGGCCTGGGGACTGGGGCACCTGGGGGAGGAGGGTTCAGGGCAGGGAGCTTGACCAACCAACATGAAATGATTTCATTTCATTTACAACCTGTTTGTTCTACTGCATTGTTGTAAAGGGGTTGAAGGTTAGCCCTGCCCCCTATGGAATATGTTGGAAATTTCTACCTTTAACTAAAGGCCTCAGGAATGTAGTATAGGACACAGCAATTGTGTTTTGTTTTATTTCCTTAGGCCTTTTCTCTGTGTGCTTTAGTTTGGATAGGTTCTATTGTTATGTCTTCAATGTCACAGACATTTTTTTTTTCTACCCTGTCCATTCTGCTGTTAAACCCAGCCAGTGAATTTTTCCTTTCAGGTATTGTGTTCTTCAACTCCAAAAGTTCGATTTGGTTCTTTATAACTTTCATTTCCCACCTCTCCATATTCACATTTTTCTTTAAATCCTTGTGTATATTTATAGTACCTTTTAAAATCCTCATCTGCTAATTCCATTATCTCTCATTTCTGGGTTTGTTTCTACAGACTGATTTTTCTCCTGATTATGTTTTCCTACTTATTTGCATGTCTATCAATTCATGACATTCTGAATTTTATGGTGTTGAATGTCCCTATTATGTTGCTCTTCTTTAAAAATGATGAAACTCATTTTGCCTGGCATTTATGGTAATAGTGGATGAACTTGTTCTTTAGGAGGCTTGTTTATAAACTTTGTTGGTGGGACATCTAAAGTTACTTTTACTCTAGGGCTAACATAGCCCTTCTACAAATGGGCACCCCTCCTGTAGTTTCTACTGAATCCTCTGGACATTCTACAAAGTCCCTTCCTATTGGCTGGTTGGAACTCAAACACCTCCTACCCGCGTAAGCCCTAGGAACCAACCAGTTCATGTTCTCAGGCAGTTCTTTGCCTAGCATTGTCGAGTTTGCTAGAAATGTACAATTTAGTATCAGCAGCAGACTCAAGAGGATCATGTTGCTATACTCCCTCCATTCTGGTACTCTGTCTTGAAAAGTCTCCTCAGCTATCTTCTCAATTCAGCAAGCCACTGTCATCTACTTCAGTTCCCCCTCATATGCTGCATTTCAGAAAGTACTTTCAGTAGAAAGTTAGGATGATAGCAGAGCTTGCCTCATTTGTTCTGTCCTTTTAGGAATCAGTCCCTTGCCATGTGCTGTCCAATTGTGGAAAAACAGTGGTCTTGCAATTTTGTGCAATTTCCAAGTTACTTACATTAGGAAGGTATTATAAGTTCAATGTGTTCCCCCAAATTTGTATGTTAAAACCTAAAGCCCA
This sequence comes from Corynorhinus townsendii, assembly GCA_026230045.1. NCBI lineage: Eukaryota > Metazoa > Chordata > Mammalia > Chiroptera > Vespertilionidae > Corynorhinus > Corynorhinus townsendii. The sequence goes on along the minus strand of JAPDVU010000007.1, from coordinate 145,110,414 downwards.
AAGTATTGTTATTCGCACATGGGACCTTCTGGAAGTGATTAGGTCACCAGGGCAGAGCCTTTATGAATGGGATTAGTGCCCTTATAAAGAGGCTGGACAGAGCTCCCTAATGCCTTCTCCCATATGCAGACACAAGTCTGCAACCCTCACCAAACCACACTGGCATCCTGATCCCAGACTTCCAGCTCCAGAAATATGCAAAATACATTTCTGTTGTTTATAAACTACCCAGTCCATGGTATATGGTTATAGCAGCGAGAACAGATTAAGACAGAAGGTAGGTATGACAGAAATGGGAACCTCTGCATGAAGCACAATCAATATTATAGTTCCCAATTAAATACAAAGCAGTTCCCCGGCACAACTAAACCTGCACTCTGTCCACCCTAGATGGCTCACTGTTCCCACGAAACTGTGTGCTGTTCCTTCTTGTCCTGGTGTGGGGCTGTCCTTCGCAGGCACTCTTATTTTGCTATTAGCCTCTTAAACCGCAGGCCAATGACACCCTTCTGCAAATCCTTCTTCAGCTAGGTACTAACAGCCTCCCCTGCACTTCCAGAAGTCTGTTCTTATCCTCTACCACAGCACTGATCACATTATTTAGTAATTATCTATTTGCTCATCAGTTCCTTTCTGCCTCTCCCTCCAGCGATTGTGGTTTTCCAGCTCTTTGTCCCCTGCCCAGGAATAAAGCCTGGCATCTAGTAAATCCCAATAAATGCTTGTTAAGTGAAGTACTGGATGAATCAATGAAGAACTACAGGAAATAGAGAAGGCTAAGTAGAGATTCCTGATTCTCACACAGATTATTGTATGTTTTGATATATGCAATTGACACAAAAGGAGAAAAGCAAGCACAGAGCCTATGGGATGCTTAGAAACAAAGTTGATTTCTGTCTCTCAAGTCCCTGAAATTTGAGAATTATTTTTGTTGTTGTTTTGACCACTTGAAGCATTATCCTTTTTGCCCATAGGAAAAAGGTTTCTGCTAAATCTATCTGGTCCTTCCAGCTAACCCATCTGTGGGCTGATCTGGCGCATCCAGGATAATCCTCCCTCCCACTCCGCATACACACTAGTGGAATCAACCCAGAGCACTAAGTATTCCTGGCAGTCAATTTTGGCTTTTCTATGGGCCAAAGGGATGAAGTCATCATCACCAATGAAGTCACCTCTGCATGATTCATCTGACATCAGTTCCCCACGTGAAGTGCTCTTTTTCAGAGCTTCTCCCAGACCATCCAGAACCTGGGGGCCCTGACATTTTTCAAGGTTCTGGAGCTGATCCTCCAGCTCCTTGGATCGCTAGAAAATGCATGCCCCGATAGGAACTGGGAGATCAGAGTCCTGAACTGGGGAAGCCTCCCCACTCCAGTCCTGGGAGAGACCTTGTCATCCTCATAAAGGCCTTCCCCATGTCTCCAACAACTGCTTCTCCTCTTGTCCCAAAACTGTAAGCAGGACACATTCTGAGTCACTCTAGAGTTCTCAAGGGTGAGACCTGTTCTTATTCTTAGGGATGCGCTCACATTTATAGATGAGGAAGCTGAGGCCTAGAGAAGTGGGCCTCTAACTAGCATCAGGGACCAAATGACCTCTCCTGGATGAGTAGCCTCCAGTAGCTCCAAACCTCTTCCAATAGAACTTCCTTTCAGAATATTGGACCCAGCAAATGCTGCCTGAAGAAATGGTCCTATAGGCAAAGGGAGCAAGTCCTCCTTTCTTCCCTTCTAAGTGGCAGAAGGTGACCTTGAACCAAGATCTGAGTTCAAGGCTGCCTTTCTTGTCATTCATACAAAGTTTCTTCCAGATTCATTGCAGCGGGCAATGCACATGCCCACGCACACTTAGATGCATTTGGAGGTATCTGGTGAAATCTTGAGTGTGATGCCACAAAGAACTACCAGTAATCTAGGAAGTCCTCCTGGGACAATGAAAGTCAGATTTTGAGTTTGAGAGCTGAGGCCTCAGAAGTGAGGCACAGGGACCTAACAGTGAGCATTTCCCAAAGTGAAGTGTCCTCTAGTGCTGGAATTCGCTGGAAGCCTTGAGATAACCACTCCACCTCTCTGTTTGCTTACTTACAACCTAAGGAGTCTAAGGAAGATGGTCCAGTTGACTTCTGCACTGCCTCTCAACACAGCATTTTCTAATCCTGCGAATCAATGAAAGGAAGTGGTTTCTCTCATGTCAGCAGGGGGTGCAGCGTCAGCGCCAAGAGTACCTCCTCTGCTCCACCCTCTCCCCCAGTGCCTGATGTTCAAAGCAGCATTATAGATCAGTGAATGGGACCTGGGCAGCCCAGTGTTTCCAGGCTTTGCCCAGGCAGGGGGATAGGGGTTGCTGCCTGGATCGCAGGCCAAGGCTCAGGGAACCATAGTGTGTGGCTCCTTAGGGATCACAACCTAACACCTTCGAGGGGCACTGGGGACTGGAAGGGGGCCTCCGGGAATGCCTCCTCCAGGGGGAACAAAGGTCCATTTGTGGGGTCCGAAGCCAGCGGTGTCTCCCTTTTCTGGCTGGTTCTGGGTGCTTCCATGATTCAAGATGCTGTAACTTCCTTAGTCACCAGTTTCAAAGTAAAGGATTCAAGCTTCTGCTGCGAACGGCTTGGGTGGTTGTGGGAAGGGGGCCCAAGCAATAAGTCCCTATTTCCTAGCCCAGGATCGACCACTACCCCTCCCCCATCACTCTACCCGCCTTAATGAAAAACATTTTTAATCCTCTTGGTCTTTCTTCCGTCCCGGTTTCTAGTTCTGTTGTGTACGTAGAGGCCGTCTGGATCCTGCCTTCCGGGTGGAGTTTAAATATATATGTATAATTTTGCATGGCTATTGCGTCATCGTTGGAGTCGTCGTAGTTCCCCAAGAGGCCTCCTCATCTCCCAGCATCGGGGCCTCTGGACGCTTCCGGGCGCTGCGGGCACTTTCGCGAGGAGCCCTCGGCTCCTCCCAGGCGCTCCCCTCACGGCCCCCTCCCCCAGCCTCACCTTTCTCCCCTCCCTCCTCCTCCTCCGCGCCTCCTCCGCCTCCTCTCCGCTGCCCTCGCGGGGAGTCCAGCTAGGGCAAGCCGGCTGGGCCCGTGGCGGCCGCGGGCGGGGCGCGGGAGCCGGTGGCGAGCGCGGGCGGGCGCCCCACACTCGGGGGAGGCGCCTGGGACCGCCCTCCTCCGGGCCCAGCGGGGAGGGGACCCGGGCCCGCGCGGGGCGGGGACAGCCGCCTGGCCCCTCCCCTCTCTGCCCTCCCCAAAGTTGCGGTCTCCCACGGGGCCGGACAGTCTTATGATCCAGCGGATCCTCCTGGGGAGACCGGGTCGGGGAGCGGGCGCCGAGCAGCTGGGGCAGCGGGCGGGCGCGGAGACCGGGGCCCGGGCGGGGATCCGGGCAGCGACCGAGGCGGCGGCTGCGCCCCGGACCCGCCGCCCCCTCCCCTTGGGCGGGGGGAGCCGCTGCATGGGGCCAGGGGGACGGCCCAGCTGCGCGGAGCGGCGGCAGCGGACCCCCCAGGCGGGCTGGGGTTGAGCCGGGGACCGGGGCAGGGGCTCCGGGGGGACCATGCCCGGAGGCCGGCCGGCCGCAGCATGGCTCACGGGCCCGGCGCGCTGATGCTCAAGTGTGTGGTGGTCGGCGACGGGGCGGTGGGCAAGACGTGCCTGCTCATGAGCTATGCCAACGACGCCTTCCCGGAGGAGTACGTGCCCACCGTCTTCGACCACTACGCAGGTAAGCCTCGGCGCGCCGACTTGAGGGGCTGCCCCCGGGCCGGGAACTTTGGAGCAACTTTGGCGGAGCCCCCTCGCCGCCTCCCCTGAGCGCTCTCCCCACCCCTCCCCCGCCGCGCCCTGCTCAGGGCGCCAGCCCCACCCCCAGGCTTTGCCTCAGGGCACCCCTTTGCGGGCAGGTTGGACTCCTCTTCCTACCCCCACTCCCCTACCTCCGCACTCAGTGCCCGCTCCCCGCACTTCCCAACCCCCTTGGCGTCCTGAACCAACCTCCTTGACCTTCCTAACCACCGCCTCCCCTACTGCCCCAAGCCCCCGGGAAAACATATGGGGGACCGGGCGGGAGACACGGGGCTACGGGACTTGGGAGAAGGGAGTAGGCTGTAGCTGGGGGTCCATCGCACCCCCACCTCACGCCACTTCATAGGGAGCCGGGCACTAGGGAAAAGGGGTGACATCTCCTTTCCAGCGCCCTCAAGCCTCCAGCTGGGTTGGGAGTGGAAGGTCCTGGTGGGAAGCGAAATTGCCCCAGAGTCTAAGTAATTGTGAGCTTTTCTCCCCGCCCCCACTTCTGCCCCTGCAGTCAGCGTCACCGTAGGGGGCAAGCAGTACCTCTTGGGACTCTATGACACGGCCGGACAGGTGAGTGTCTTGGCGCCTGGCCTACACCCCCTTCCCTTTCTAGATTCAGGGTGCTTGCGAAGGGCCTTTGGAAACTGAGTTGTCTAAGGAGGGAGGGCGTGTCTGCGAGGGACTGCTCTGGATCGTCTTTCTTTTTTTCAAGTCAGCAAATTAGGAAAAGGGAAAAACCCAGCAACAAACCCCAGACCTGCTCACCCCATGTGAACGCCTGGGCTGTGAAAGTTTTTGCTTGTGTGTGTGTGCCTTCTGTATGGTGCCTGGTGTGTGGGTCCCAACTCCTGTTGCAAAGTGGCAGCAGCCAATCGTGAAGCGCCCTTATTTTTGGTTGCAGATGCCCAGGTCTCCCCCTCACAGCCTCTGTCTGGTCCCTCATTGGTGAGTGGCCTGCCTGCCCGAGGAGCCTGATTGGTGGAAAATGGCATCATCTAATATGATGGGAAGGCATTTGGTCCTGGTTATGTTTATTACAACATCACTGCACTCTGGGACTGGAGTCCCTGAAAACATAATTTGTGGTGTTACCAGGGGACCACAGGGAAAAAAAGAAAAGAAACAACAACCATTTAGCCACTCCCTGGGGCTGGGAGGGGCTGGAAGGGTTAGGAGTTCAGTGTGAATCTTGGAAGAAGGACTTTATTTATTTTCCCTAGGAAGGCCAGGTGACTGGCTTTTTTTCTGGGAGAGATTATTTTGTAGAAATTCTGGAAATGCATACTTCTTCTGGCAGCCTCTGACCGTTATTTGCAAATTAGAGGTGTCTCCAATAGGATTAAGGTCTCTTCTCTCTTCCTCTGTCTCAGCTCCACCCTCTTCCCAGACCCACTATTGCTGTGGGGCTAAATTGTATGATGAAGTTTTGCAGAATGCAGGCCTGTGATTAGATATGAAGACTCAGGCAGAAGTTTCCACCTGTCATGCAGACTTGGGACCTTGAGGATATATGAGCAGCTGAGAGACGGAGCGAGTGTCTTTGGGGGATGCTCTTGTCTGTAAAATGGGGCCTTAGCACCAAGTCTGGCACATAACTAGATAGGTGCTCAAAAAGGGGAGCTGTTCTTTGTGGCTTTCCTAGTTTTGGATTTCAGAATTGTGGTACCAGGTTAGATGCTGAAAAATGTCTTGTTTGGGGGGTTCCTTGATGTGACCTCTGGTTTCTAAGCTGCTAAATTAGAGAAATATCTGAGGGTTGAGAAACTGTTGCAGTGGGAAGTGCCTGAAGCTGCCCCCTTTATCCAAACCGACCCAAGTCAGTACAACCAGTTCTTCTGGGCCCCTTTTGGTTGCTTGCTTTGTATTCTTTCCAGCTATCAGAATGCATGGAGACCAACTTTTAAGCAGTACACTCTACTTTTAAACAACAGGTTAAAATTATTAGTTGACATGAGTCAGGTTTTAAAATATGATCTCTATTTTTAACTTCTGTCACTACCCCTTCTTTCCTTTTTTTTTTACTTGTCACCAAAACTGCTTTTTGGTTTTCGTTGGTTTTTTTTTTTTTTTTTTTTTTTTTTTTACCACAGCCCTATTCAACAGGACGTGTATATGTCAGAGCTGTTCTGTGCACATTCAAATCCAATTAATATTTACTGAGTTTCTTCTATATATCAGGCATGGGATGACCACTTGCAAATCCTATCTAATAAAGAGGGAATATGCTAATTGACCATCACCCCCTCACAAGATGGTGGCACCTGCAGCCAATAAAGAGTAAATATGCTAGCTGATTGACACACCCTCAAAGATGGCGGTGCCCACAGCCACAAGATGGCGACACCCAGTCCCCTCAGTCCCCTCAGCCCCACCGGGGTGGCAGGCTTACTGCACGGCCAGGCCCGTCCCCAGGCAGGTCCAGTTGCTCTGCACACTGGCCTCCACAGTCCCACAGTCCTCCAGTCCCCTCAGCCCCCGAGCCACCCAGGGCCGGCCCAAGGCGCAGGCAAGCCTTAAATGGTGGCTGCCTGGCTGCCCAGGGCTGGCCTGAGGCACAGGCAAGCCTCAGATGGTGGCTGCCCAGCTGCCCAGGGCCACCCGAGGCTCAGGTAACGAGGGCCAGTTGAGGCTTGTGCTGCAGTGGCAGCAGGAGAGGTGTGATGGGACATCTTCTTCCCCTGGTCGCTGGGTCGCCTCCTGCCCGTGAGGGCTCCCAGACTGTGAGAAGGGGCAGGCCGGGCTGAGGGACCCCCCCCCTCCAGTGCATGAATTTTCATGCACCAGGCCTCTAGTATTATATTTTCTTCTCAAAACAACCCTATGATATAGGTGATATTTCATCTTTGCTGATGAGGAAACTGGGACTCAGAGAGATGAGGTTGCTGACCTAAGGTCACAGCTACTGAGAGGTGTTGCTTTGTTTAGGACATGGGTCTGAATCTGTCCTACTTGAGGCAGAAAGCCATGGGAGGTGCCAAGATACCACCTGAGTTGATGGAATTGCTTGTGTGTCTGTAGACATGGTATTTGGAACTTTTTAAAAAAATGTTTTTATTGATTTCAGAGAGGAAGGGTGAGGGAGAGAGAGAGAGAGAAAATCAATGAATGAGAGGATCATTTATCAGCTGCCCCCTTCACACTCCCTACCGGGAATTGAGCCCACAACCTAGACATGTGCCCTGACTGGGAATCAAACCATGACTTCCTGGTTCATAGGTCAACGCTCAACCACTGAGCCACACTGGCTGGGAGTATTTGAAATCTTCACAGCCATTTTCTGAGTGGGGGCTGTATGCCACCTTTACAGAGAATAGAGAACCCCCGATTCAAAAAGTCACTTAAAATTAGGGCCCACTCACAAAATCAGGGCTTTCCATATGTCATTATAATTGCTGTTTCCTACGGAGATTTTAAGTATATACCAAGTGGGGGGGTCAACCTATTAGTGAGGTTCAAATATTAATGTTTTTGCCAAGTGGGTGGGACACCTCCTCTGTTGGTCAAGTTGGTGTTTCTCCCAATGTCTGAGACTTTTGTATAAAAGTTAGTGATAATTCATCTTTCAGCATCTAAGGGTTTATTACTACTGTAATATGCAATCATAGCAAAGTAATCACCAGTGAGATTAAATGGCAAGTGCCTACTGTGTACCTGGCACTGTGCTAAGCACTTGGCAGGTCAAAAGAATAAATTTATTAGCAGGATCTGCCATGACTGATGACAGCATAGGGGGAAATCTCTGGATCAGATGCCTGTTTATGCATGTTATGTAGGAGATTTTAATGTTGTATTTGGTCATTAAGACCCATGCCTCTATGACTAGGTATCAGGTTAATCTTATAGTAACAATAATGATAAACACATGCATGCATACACGTACACGCACTCACGCACGCGCACACAGGAGAATTCTTATGCCTGATGGGCAGTAGAGGAAAGGCCATGGGCTTTGAAACCAAAGGGGGCTCGATCTCTCCCTTGCTCTACTAGTCATGTGATTCTAGCTAAGTTATTTTCCTTCTTTGTGATCTAGTAAAGATGTGGATAATTAGACTCTATACTGCAGTGTTTTAGGCCAGCTTATATTGTTTAATGTATGTAAATTTCTTCATTCACAGTAGATGTATAATACTATATTACAACAAATTATTATATTCCACCCTGGGCAGCTTTGTGGGGGGAAGGGATCACAGGTGGAAAAGGACAGTGTATTATGCCTGTAGTTGATAGCAATTCCATTAGGATTCCAGATCCTATATTGTTCTCAGCAGAGGTGTGGAGCCAGCTTTGCACTTTATGATTCCCACAGTCCCCATCATGGACCGACCCATGACATAGTCGAGTGCGCCCTGCTCTAAGTGCCCTGTTGTGTCATACGGCTTTCTTTCTGAATCAGAGCCTGCATCCTCAGTGATGTAAAAGAAACTCTCAGAAAAAACGAAGAGTTCAGTGTAGAATTTGAGAAAAAAGTGGGTTGTATAGGTTTCAGTTGATTCTACTTTGGGAGACAAAATGGGATGAGGAAGAAGCTCACAGCACTGGGAACAGATGCTTTCCCTCATGCACATGGGCGCTCACTGTATTTGAATAACAGCAACACTACCTCCCTCTGGTTGGAACTTGTAGTCTATGTACTTACTCTTCTTGGTCTTGGACCCCAGAGAAGTTCAAAGCCATCGGCAAACGTTTGCCCAATTTATGTATTAGGGAACTCAAGAGATGACCACAGGTATACCTTATTTCATTGCGCTTTGCTTTATTGCACTTCCCAGAGGTTGCACTTTTTTATAGATGGAAGCCAAGACCCTCCACCAGCAAAGGTTACAACTCACTTTATTGTGGTCGTCTGGAACTAAACCCACAATCTACTAAGGTATGCCTATAGTAGATGACCTTTTGCCTTCCAGAGCAGGCTGCTTCCCCTGTTGACTTCTGCTGAGACCTCTGAGAGACAGAGAGAGAGGAAGAGGAAGAAATATGAATGTGAGTGTGTTAGCCAGTATTGGTCCCCATCACATTTTCTGCCTGGGGACATCCCTCAACATCCCCAACACACTCACTGGCATTCCTGCTAAAGGGAAGCCCCTTCTCCTGGCCAACCCCCGGGGTGGTCCAGGAGCAGCTGACATTTTGACAGTCCAGCGTTTTTGGAGTGGAAGTTGAGGCCAGTGCCTTCCTCCTCACTGGTGCCTTGTGCAGGGGTCTGGCTTCCGGCCTGGGGCTCTGTGCAGCTTCTCCTTTCTTGCTTGGCTTTCAGGATCAGCGTAGGCTCTGCAGCAGTCCCACTGTCTGCTCAGGGAGGGGCTGAAGAGGCGAGACTTTCCCTCCTGCCTCTGCACTGTTTGGAAGCACATGGGAAGTGGGAAGAGCTCTTGCTCTCTGTGCAGATGAGAGGTGGGGACCTGCTTGGCAAGCTGCTCTTGAGCTTCTGGCTCCAGGCTGATCTCTTAATCCTTGGCAGGAAGGCAGAACTTGATACCTTGAAGAGAGAGGACTGACGCCCAGTTTATCCCAGGCCCTGGAATACCCACACTCAGGAGAGTGTGTTGGGGGTGAGTTTGGGTTCTCCAGAGTTCCAGAATTAGCCATTGCCTCTGTGTGTGGAAGTCTATATGTGCGCTTTTGGGCGTGCTGTTGCTATGTCTGTTAACTTCAACGCACACAAGTTTAAGGGCACATCCATGAGAGCTATAAATACCCTTAATTCAGATGTCCCTTAGGGTTGCTTTTTTTGTGACAAGCCAGATCTGTTTCTCTGCTAACAGCCTAGCATCTGTGGCTGCCCTGCAAGCCCTCTGGGCACCCAGGGAAGCACTTCCTCACCAGAAGGGAATCTCCCTGAGAGGCAGCCTCAGAATTCCCCGCCAGGCCCCACCTTCTGCATTTCCTGGGGCTGCCCCCAAGGGCCCTGGGTAATGGCAAGGGGGAAAGGGGAGGGCCAGGGCGAGCTCCTCCCACCTTTAGGCCTCGTCCCTCCCTATATCTTCCCAGGTAGACTTTTCCCAGATGAGGAAATTGGGCTTCTATGAAGCAGAGATGTGATTAGGAAAAAGTTTACTTTGGAGAGGGCCTGCAGGGGATATCAGTTGGGCGTAGGAAGTGCCCACTCATGTCATCTATGAGGGGCCCAGGGAGCAGAGCTTAGGAGGAGCCACAGGGTTCCTTCCAGACATTAGCTGCAACAGGTGGGATGCTGACACTAAGCATCCTGGTTTCCCTTAGTAACCTACTGTAGATTTGTCATCTGTGCATTTTGCTAACCTTTTTAGAAGCTATTTATATCTCCAGCCTGCACCATGTCACATGGAATGCTGGCTTCCTTCTCTGCTGGGAAGGTGGACGGCTTTTGTTGACTCCAAAGCCTTTGCAGCGACTGAATGCCCTGTGTTTCCCTCTCCTGGGACTCGGATGTGGGTTTGGGATGTGCCAGCTCAGGCAGGCAGCAGGGACCTCAGGGTGGGGCAGTCCCATCAGATCTGATTGGTTTCTCTTTGTGCCTCACACGGGTCCCTCCCCTTCCTGACTCTGATCCATCTGGCTTCTCCACTTCTGCCCTGATTCTCTTGAGGTTTGGTGACATTTACACTCTGGGAACCAAAGTTTTCCAGCAGGTGTATCAGGAATGGGTGTTACAGGTGTGCCACAGGGGGTGGGGCAGTGTGCCATTCTCAGTGTGTGCCAGGGTTTCAGAAAGGTGGGGAGCACGGCTGTAAAGCTCCTGGGCCAGAGGCCTAATGGAGAGCTGGGCTTTTGCGATTTTGTTGTGGAATTTGGGGTTTCAGTATTAAAAGGAAACAAAACAAAGCAGCTCTCCAGGGGGTATCAGTTTCTAGCAATGACACACGTGTTGGTAGCAGCAGGTCCTACCAAGAGGCCTCCGATGCAGAAGAGCAATACTGCAAGGAGGAGACAAGAGAAGCAGTTACAAAGGAACAAAACTAAGGACCACACATGTCTTTTTAAAGAAACTGAAATTCGTGAGCCTCTGCTGAATTTCCTTCCACTCAGAGGGGCTTGGTTTTGCCCTCATTTGGCATGAGGGGTGAAGGAGCAGCTTTCCTGGCCCTCAGCAGTTCGCGCTTCCTTTTTTTTCAGTTTCAGCCAGGCATTTGCTTTGCTTGAGGAAGTGAGGGGACACACAGCCAGGGAGGCTGCATGGGGTGGCAGGATGGCTATGGGTGGGCCATCGGGGCTCCCCCAGGTCTCCCAGCTCCCCCAGTAGAGATCTCCCAGATCCACTGCCTGCAGCACCTCCTGGCCGGTGCTTGCTCTCCGGAAGCTCCATGGGGACAGACCACTGTGTCTGTTTTCCTCCACATTTCCAGTACTTAGCCCAGAACCTGGTGTATGGAAGGCATACATCAAATATTCCTTAGATTGAGTTGATTCTCATTTGGCTGTCAAGTCATTTTTGCTACAAGGTTAACCAAAGACTAAGGTTATGGCTATTAGAGAATAACTTCAGGCACAACCCCTTTCTTGAAAAAAAAAAAAAAAGAAGAAAAAAAAAAGCTTTGTTAACCCAGCAGTAGGCTGGAAGGTTAAAAGGAGTGATGGCATGGAGGTGTGCAGGGGCCATCCATTTCATCCCCACCCAGAACCTGCACATATGGTCACCAGTGGGTCCATCTCCCAGGCTCAGGCCTCTGCATCTCACCTGAGACTTCTCAGCCTCAGGTTTCCCGGGGAGGTGGCAGCTTGGCAGTGATGGATTCTTGTGGGGTTTAGATTCTCCAGACCAGCCTTGAACCCCAGGTCCTCTTCTCTGTAGCTGTGAGACTGTTGGCCAGCAGCTCACCCCTGTGAGCCTCCTCCCCTCCCTGTAACAGGAGATGATGTCTACCTTGCAGGGTGGCTGTGAGGGTTAGGCATGAGGTGTAGTTGCCCTATATGGCCTGATGCTCAGCCTGTGGTTACTGAGAGTGATGGCCCAGGCCAGCCTGGGCGACGCCACACCAGTTTATGTCATTTGGGGTGGATTCAGGGCCTGCTCTGTGTTCTGATCTTCTGTGGAGAAGAAAGGGGGGATCCGATCGCAGAAAGGTCCGCCTGTGCAACTGGGGAAGCTCATTATGTGAAACTGAGCACTGCCCTGTCCCGGCTAGGAAGGGGTGGCAGGGATGAGCTTTTGGGGAGGTCTAGGCCTTTCAGGAAGAGTTGGGAAGCAGTAGAGTATCCTGGTTACCTCTGTGGGGCCCCCACATTGAACTGCCAGCGCCCACTTTCCAGCAAGGAGCTTGACCTCTCAAAACCTCAGTTTCCTTATTTGTATAAAGGGGATTGTATTATGGAGCCATTGGATCAAATCAGAGCTGCTCAGCTCCCAGATAACAGCTTTTCTCTGGCTCATGGAGGCTGGGTGGAGCCTGGGTCAGACAGCCCTGGGCTCAGGTTGTCCCTTCTGACTTGAGCAGTCCAACCTCAGTCACTTAACCCATGGCCCCTTCATCCCACCCGCTGTGTGTTGAACATGGCATCTCTTTTCTCTGTATCATGAAGTGAAAGCTCGGGAAGCATCAGACTAAATGAGGTCATGCCAGGCAGAGGGTCCATGGGAGCTCATATTCTGAGTGGGGAGGAATGCGGGCATGGGGGTGTCTCAAATGTGTCTTTTTCTGGATCTCAGATCCCTGCTGTCAGTGTCAGCATGTGGAGTAGGGTTGATAACTGAATTATGGAGTTTTTTTTCACCCAGTAACTGACAACTTGGTAATTAGGAGATACTAATCTGGGGCTGTGTTGCTTGTTGATTTTAATAAAAAAGGACAAAAAGGAGGGGAAGGGGCCTTTATTGTTGTTGCAGTTTCTTTTCAAGAGGCTGGTGAGAGTAGTGAACCGGCCCATTCTGGACTCAGGACAGAATTTGGGGTTTAGAAATGACACACTAGTCATCGAGCGGCATTTTTACAGACTGCAAAGCATGTTGCATTTTACAGATTGCAAAGCATGTTGCACTTGAGGCTTCTCACCTGCTCCATTAGTAAAGTGGTTTGCACTTGGTTGCCTTGTTTTTGTAGGTTTTTCGAGAGTAAGTGACGTGCTCCAGGCCACACAGCTGGTAAAAGGCAACACCCAGATTACAGGGCAGGCTGTCCAACTAAGGTCCCGGGTTATGTTAAATTACTCACACTAAGCAGGCTTAAGTGTCTCCTTTAGTTGTATCTGTTCTGTTGTAGAATATTTCATGTGAAAAGTGCATTGCTTTTACAAACAGAGGAGTTGGTGGAGTGGTGTCTATAGGTAGGACAAGTAGGGGCTGCTGCAAAGTGGCTCCAAAAAAACCACTCCCCTCTACCTGGGAAGTTGAGGTTGTATTGTCAGTTTGTTCACTAACCTCAACTCTTGCTTAAAAAGAGAGATGCCTGGTGGCTGCATGGCTGGTGAGGGGGTGGGGGAGGCTCGGTGCCATTTGTGTGCAGGTGTAGCCTCTTCCCAGGAAGGAGGAGCGGGGACTCTGTTGACATGAGCTGACTTCTCAGACCTCCCTGCCTTGGAGCTCTCACCCCTGCTCTGCCTGCCAGCCTTCGCTTGGCATTAGCTTGCTGTTTGGGGGCTGCCGAGGAGGGCAGCTTGGGCCTGCAAGTGACAGGTGTCTTTTCTGTCCCAAGCAGCTGCCCCAAATCTTTCTTTTCTCCAAGAGTTTTCTTATTCAGGTGAAAACTGCCATTTCAAATCTGTTTGTCTCTCTTCCACTTGAATATGCCCTGGATACCCCCAGAATGTTTTCTGTCGCCTGCTACTCATTTTGCTTGCCTTCCTGGGCTGTCCCCATTGGCACCACCTCTGTGTGAGTTCCTATATCGTCCTGCCTGGCTGGCTGTCAGGATGAGATGAAAATATTCATTCAGTCAGTCAGCAGACATTCCCCAAGTACCAGACCTGGGCTGAGCCCTGTGCCAGGGGCAGGGCTTACAAGACAGGTCAGGCACAGGCCCTGCCCGCAGGAGCTCACAATTCAATGAAGGGACCACCAGTGAGTGATGGGAGAGGAGCGGGTGCCTGTTCACTGGGGACACAGAGGCAGCTGTGTCTGTCCTTCCCAGGAGATGAACAGCTCCTAAGAGCTAAGTGGACCGAGGGGTTCTCCAGGTCAATTTTTGACGGAGAAAGTTGCTTAGATTGGATTCTTACACGTACTAAATGCTTAAGAAGAATGTGATTTACTGCACTGGTTTTCAGAGGTGCAACTCAAACCAACATGTATCTCCAGTGAACTTGTTAGAAATCCGAATTCTTAGGCTCCACCCCAGACCTGAATCAGAAACTTCGGGACATCTCTGTTACAATGAGCTCTCCATTCCGATGCAGGTGGAGATGTCAGAGCTGCAGAGGAAGTTCATGAATGTTTGTGTACTTACGTACCTCCTCTTAGCAAGCCACCTTCCCTCCCCCTTCTCCAACACACACACACACACACACACACACACACACACACACACACACACACACGCACACACCCTCACCCTCTCCCCTCTCCCTGGAGTTCGAGATTTATTTATTTTTAACCCCTGCCCCACCAAACACACCTCCTTTCTAGTTCTTTGCACATGGTTGTGACTCTCCATATTTGTTGCAGTGAATTGAAGCATTCAGCCTTCCTAGCTCTCCTGGTGATGGGGCCAAGAAAACACAGAAGCAGAACTTTCTAAGCCTCCCGTAGCTCCATTGGTATGCTGTCGGACCCAGGGCTGTGCACACAGTAGGCTCCATGGGTATTCTTTGCTAAACTACCTCTCCTGTACATTAAGCAGCCAGATAAGTTGGGGCTCAGACCCTTCTCTGTTCTCTGTAGCTGAGGTTAGCACTCTGAGTGGTGACAAGCCTGCCCCTACAGAGGATGCCAGTGTGGTTTGTGCTAAATTAGTTCCAGAGCAACAGATGGCGATGAAGTCCTTTTGTTTTAAAACTCCTCAGGCAGGTCACCAGGAAAGTGGAGAGGAAGGGCTGTTACTCAGACACCCATCGTGGCAGGAATTACTTCTCTGGCTGTCCTCCATTCCTCCATTCTCTCTCTCTCTCACACACCACTTTAAAATTAGTTCTTCCTTCCATCCTCATCTCTTTCCCTCCCCCCACCCCCATCCCGTCTGTCTCTCTTCTAAACTGTTCCAGTGTAGAAAAGACATCCGCTTGCAAATGGCATAATGGTTGGGGTTACAAATGAGTTGGCTCAAATTGTGCTGCCTCTGAGAGCCACTGCTGAGAAAGAGCATTTAATTCTGATTGTCCAGTTCAATTAAAACTCCATTTGCCCCAGCTTAATTTTCAAAGGGCTGTCCTCCCAGGCAAGCTGGTTCGGGGCTCACATTTACGACCTTAAGGTGTTTTTCGAGGACTCCTTGGCCCTGCTGGGATAGGGAAGGGGCTTTGTCTGGCAGGAAGTAGCCCTGTCTCCATCCAGCTGCAGAAAGTGAGAAGGTCCTCTTGAGGCTGGGGCACCCCGTGCCTTCCCCCTCAATGACTCCAGCCCTCTTCAGGTTGAACCCCTTCTTTCAGTTTCAACTGAGCCAATTATCTGTTAGCATTTGGTTTCATTCACATGTAAATCTCTATTCAGCACCCAGATGGTAATGGGGCACAAAGCACTTAGCCTGAGGTTTGGGGGAGGGGGTCCCAGTAGGAAACCAGCTATGTGTTGGATTTAGGGAAATCTGTCAGAAAACTTATGGAGAGAACCTTTCCCACCTCCATGTTGGCTTTCTTATCAGTTCACTTTGAAAGGAATTCTGATCTGTCTGGACATGACTGAAGGTCTTTAAAATCAGGTTATAGACCTGCCAGGTGGCTCAGTTGGTTAGAGCGTCATACCAATATGGCACGGTTGTGGATTTGATCCCTGGTCAGGGTACATACAAGAATCAACCAATGAATAAGTGGAACACAAATCAATGTTCCCTTATCTTTCTCCCATTCTCTCTAAAAATCAATCAATAAATTTAAAAATGACATCAGGTTACAGGTGGTTGTTCTAATCTATTGCATTGCTCGTTTAAGCACAATAGAACTCATTTCTTCACTCATGGAGCCCGTTAGTAGAAAGGCTGTCAGGGCTATTTGGCCAGAGTGTGTGTTGTTCTCTAGCAAGTCTGGATCTTTAGGAATCCTTCAGCATGTTTGAGGCCAGTGTCCCTCGAGGGTGTCCTGTGGTCCTCTGTTGGAAGCAAGGGCGAGAAGGTGCAGAGAACGGGCTAACCTGCTCAGCTCCGCCTCGATAGGAGGGAGACTGAACTCTGCCTGCTGCCCTGGGGGAGCCCTGACATCCTGCTGCCTGACCTAGCAGGCCAGTGTGGAAGCAGCCACACCTCGGTAGGCTGGTGTTAATGAAGAAAGTGATCACTCAGAATTCCTGGTGGACCAAACTGCTTATTGTATGAGTTTATTCCTCTTTCCCTTTTTATTTTTATTTATTTTTAAGAATATATTTTTATTGATTTCAGAGAAACAGGGAGAGGGAGAGAGATAGAAACATCAATGGTGAGAGAGAATCATCGATCGGCTGCCTCCTGCATGTCCCACATGGAGAATCGAGCCCACAACCCGGTTATGTGCCCTGACCAGGAATTGAATCATGACCTCCTGGTTCATAGGTCAGTGCTCAACCACTAAGCCATGCTGGCGGGTTCCTCTTTCCTTTTTTAAAAAATTGAAATATAACTCACATTCATTGGATCCTATATATTCACAAAGTTGTACAACCATCAGCACTATTTAATTCCAGATCATTCTCATCGCCTCCTAAAGAAACCCATTTAGCAGTCACTCTCTATTCCCCTTTCCCTCCAACTCCTAGCAACTGCTAATCCATTTTTTATCTCCATGGACTTGCTTCCATTTAAATGGAATCATAGAATATGTAGCCTGTTGTGTCTGGCTTCTTTCACTTAGCATAATGTTTTCAAGGTTCGTCGTGTTGAAGAATGTGCCATATTTCATTTCTTTTTATGGCTGAGTAAACCTTGCCATACCCTTTTTATTCTCTTTCGTCAGTCTGTGTTACACGGCACTTTGCCCCTGGCTCTAGGAACCATTTTTCAGGTTGTGAGGCCAAGAGTGAGGTTCCACTGGTCATGAACCTGCACGAATTCACTGACCCCGAGTTCTCCAAACCCTGTCCTTTTGGGGTTTTATGGAGGTTTCATTGCGTAGGCACGATTGAGTAAACCATTGGCCATTGGCAATTGATTCGGCTTCAGCCCCTCTTCTTTCTCCACTAATCACATGGTTGGATTCTCGGAGCTGTGAAGTTGAACACGGCTATAGTAATGTGATGCGGTTACTTGCTATAGGACTGGAGGGGCTCTGTTGGGAGCCTCCTGGAGTACAAGAGGGCTAGAGCTGGCGGGAGAAGATGAAGGAAGAAATGCAGAATTGTCAGGGGGTTGGTATAAAATATGCACGAAGAAGGATAAGCTGAGCTCCAGTGCTCACCTACGGGGAAGCCTGCCACGGGGATCGGTGCGGGTCCTGAGCAGTTGATGTGTTGGGCTCCAGGGATTTCCTGTGGGGTATTCCTGCTGTGTGCCTCACCTCTCTGAATTTCAAGGAAATCTCTGTCACTCTGTGTGTATGCACGTGTGCATATATGTGAGTACTTGCAAGGTTCCAGCTTTGCACACTTATGGACCTGTCTTTTTCTTAAATTCCGGTGAAATTCACACAACATAAAATGAATCATTTCAAAGTGTATAATTCAGCCCTGGCTGGTGTGGCTCAGTTGGTTGGAACATCATCCTGTGCACTGGAAGATCACTGGTTCAATTCCCAATCAGGGCACATACCTAGGTTGCAGGTTTGATCCCCAGTTGGGCACCAACTGATCAATGAATCTCTTTCACCTTTCTCTCTCTCTCTCTCTCTCTCTCTCTCTCTCTCTCTCTCTCTCTCTCTCTCTCTCTCTCTCCTTCCCTCCCTCCCTTCTTCACACTCTAAAAATTAATAAAAAATAAAGAAAGAATAAAATAAAGTGTGTAATTCAGTGGCATTTAGTATACACTCACAATGTTGCAAACCTATATCTTGATCGAGTTCCAGAACATTTTCGTCAGTCCAACAGAATCTGTAATTTCCGAAGGGTCTGTTCTGTGAAAGTGTATTTGTGAAGTGCATTAGGTCATCCTGATTTTGCCTGCCTGCCGAGAAGACTTGCTCATTGTCAGATGGCAAATTTCACTGTATGTTTGGCCAAGGAGTGTGGTTTAAGTACTCAGATTCCAAGTGGGCTTGTCAGTCACGGTTTAACTCCTCCATGCAGCTTGGCTGCCTCATCTGGGCATGGAGAAAACCAGAGTGTCATTCCTGGGGTCTTCCCTTATTGTTTGGCCTCTTGTCTTGGTGTATTAAAAGGCCAATGAGAGACTTTAGTCTTTGTAAGCCTCTTCCCCAGCCTCAAAGGCAGGTGTTAGTTCACAACTGAGGAGAGTGATGTTTCCTCCGGATTTGGCCCATCTATTACTTACAGTTCTGTATAGGCTGTTTCCCTCCCCTGATCCTACTCTGGCCCCCACGATGGAAGCCCAGGTGACCTGCATTCACAATGGCCAAGACTCCTCTGTAGCCCAAGTGTTGGAAAGGGTGAGGGGGATGCTCCTGTGGAAGTGTGAGGCCTGGTTATTATATGTGCCTCCCTCTAAATAGCTAGTCCTGGGTATGTACTCCGTGTGATACAGGGACCACAGCATTGCTGATGGGGAAGGGGTCCCTGAACAGTCTTTGTGATCTGCAGAGGTAGAGCCTAGTGAATGGCAACCACATACTGAGTGAGAGAAGGAGGGTGGGAGGAAGGAAGGGAGGAAGAGGGAGAAAGCAGAGGATAGCAGAAGGAGAAAGGTGTGAATGAGGAGCCACTTTGGATGATCCAGGGAATACTTCCTTCTGATTGGACTTCTTAGGTCATGTGCCCACAGAGAACCAATGACTTTGGTAGGGAGGGGACTGGGGGAGGGGGCAAGGAATGAGTCCCTTGGATAATCCAGAGACTACTTCGTTCTGATTGGACTACTTAGCTCATGTGCCCATATGAGAACAAATGCCTTTGGTCAGGGGGTAGGGAATGAAACTCTATGATTGGCTTAATCCAACCAGGAATTTTTTTAGATAGGGGCATGTGTCTGGATGAAAGAGTGATGGGGTCCTGAACAAATTCAGTTTGGGAAAGAAGAAGGAAATAGGAGAAGGATGCTTAGTTGACAGCCAACAGTATTCCTTCATACTTAGGTAAAATAAATGTCAAGACAGTGAGTAGAAGGCAGTGGTAAAAATAGTAGCAGGAACTAAAATGCTGAAAGTATGCCCACTCTGAGGCTCTCCTCTTTAGAGCTCCCATTATTCAGGCAGGTGGGTTGGACCCATTGGTGCACCACAGAATAGCCCTGATCACAGGAGGCAGTTTGATTCTTGGCTGAATGTGGTGATGGCAACCTGAGAAATTAGCCTGTTACTGGAGAAGTCAGATACCTGATTTACCTTCTCCATCTTTGTATCTGGTGAAGGAGGTGCAGGCCAGCTCTGTGCAAGCCCCCATGACCTGGCTGCACTTGGCCTTTCTGACTTCACCTTCCCACATGGTACCCTCATTCATTCAATAAGGATTTAGTAGCCGTTACTATAAGCCAGGCTTTGAAGAAGAGCCCCCTGCTCTCAGGGAGTCCTGTGCAGCTTACAGAGAAGAAAGAGGCAATCCTCTTAGTGTAAGAAGGGGAATGACAGAAAAAGCCTGGGGTGCTACAGAAGTACTTAGTGATACTTAATCTAAATGGAAGATCTGTTCGATAAAGAGATTTCTAGACCAAAGCCTGAAAGACGAGTAGGAGCTGCCCAGATACGGACATGTGGAGAGGAAAAGGGCCGTGAGACTGGCTGGGCAATGGGCTCACGTGCTGTGTGTTTGGGGTGGATATTGAGGACCTCCAGGGGTCTGGCTGGAGCCTGATTGAATGGTGATACCTTTTACTGAGATGGTGAACACAGGAGAAATTGCAGATTTGAAGGGGAATAAATATTTAGTTCAGAAATGTTGAATTTGAGATTCTTTTCGTTTAGCCAAAAGGAGGCATCTGGAGCAGGAGCCTGGACCTCAAGAGGCAGAGAGCTCCTCCAGATACACTTTTCTGAACATCTCAAGCTTAACATGTCCAAAATTGGCTTCTTGCATTTTCTCCATAATGTACTTCTCCACCCTCAGTCTTCCTCATCTCCCTGTAGAAGACAAAACCTATGCAGCTACATAAGCCGAACCCCGGATTATTTCAGGGACCTCCCTGACCTCTAGCCACACTTCCAGCCCATCACTCAAGCCTGAGTTTACTTCCAGAATATATCTAGAATCCCCCATTTCTTTAGCTGTCAGCTGTTGCCACTTAATCCAAGCCACCATGTTCTCACCTGAATTGTTGTAATACTTTCTTTCCTTGTACTCCTGCCCACATCTGATTCATTCTCCACAAAGCAGCCTGAATTGCCTTTACAAAAACAAAATAAAAAAAACAACAGACAACTCCCCAAATTACATGACTCGCGTTTTTCACCCCTTTGGTGACTTTCCATTGCAGTAGGCTCTGATAATATAGGACTGCTAGCTCTCCAACCACCTGTCTCCCTGCTTTTTCCCCAGGATCTGCCAGGGCTTTTGTGCCTCAGGCTGTTGCGCTCACACTCCTGTATTTGGATCTGTAAACCCTCCCTCAGACCTCAGGTTAGATGTCTGTCTCTCTGAGAGGTCATCCTGGTGATCTCTCTCCTAGTACCTGGCTCTCTTCTTTCATCACATGTATTTCAATCTGCATTTAGAGTTCTTTTTGTCCCAATTTGTTGAATGCCTAGCTCAGGGCCTCAACCAAATCAGACTCATCCCCCCTTTTATAACAAATGTTTCTCCTTTACTTATCCTTGAATGAAATCTACAAGTAATATAACCTCTCTATGCACTTAATTTTAAATCAATATAATATCCTAGCAGCAATAGGAAAGAGAAATAAAAGGAAAGTGATTCATCAGAAAAAAAATATTTATTTCAGTATTAAACTCCTAAGTCTTTAGAGCTGAGTTCTCCAGAAATTATAATGAAGTGGTCAGGTGCCTATACCTAGAGGTAGAATTACCATGAATTATAACAGCTACTAATGTTGACTAACAATTGTGGTTTATTGGTGATTCAGTTATTAAGAGCAATATTGCTGGTGGTGTGCAATTTTCTAAAATGGTAAGCAACTCCTGTAATGTTTTAAACAAAATAAAATACACCTATTTTTCTCCTTCAATTTGCACTGAAATTACCATCTTAAAAAATTCATTAAAACCGTGCAAAAAATACTTTGTGCTTTTATGTGTACCAGAGTTAGATCCTAGACTTGAGGAATTATAAAAGGACTTTCCATGCTCATCAATGCCAGACAGTACACTCACCAGTCATGCACACAGGTTATGGTAGTATCCTGGCTTGCTGAACGCCAATAGGGACACCATAAAAATACCCAGCTGAAGAGTGTACGGGAGGGCGTGGGAAGGAGAGGCAAATATTTTAAAAGTTTCTGCAGTTACCTCTTAGGAATTTATAGCACTTTAAAAAATTCTTTTTCCTCCCCCAATTTTCATCCTTCATTCGTTTGACTATCAAAAACATCTCCCACATTTTCCAAACAGCCCGGGACACGGTAGCACTTCCCTAGTTGGGAGGCACTTGCTTTCTCCTGTCACATTGTGAACTCCGTTGGGGCAGGGTCCTGTCTGTTTTTCACTAGAGCATTCACAGTGCTCAGCCCTGAGCTGACAGGTACTTGTTAGAATAAATGAATGAATGAATGCATGAATGAATGAATATTCCATCAGCATGAATTTGTGCCAAGAAAGTTAGAAAAGGCATAGACCGCCTGGAAGCATGACCTGACATTTACCTTCTGTCTGCATGCCTTAGGCCAGCTGACCTCTGTTTTAGTGAAAAAGACTTGTCATTATAGCTCCAGACAGTGTAGAATTTCAGCTCTAAATTCTTTACAATGAGGGAAGTCATCTCACCACGCACAGAAGAAATTGTACTGGCTCCGAAGTTGTGGTTTGTCTTTTTTTGGAAAGTCAGGCTTGTCTGTTGCTCAGAACACTTGACCAGCTCTCTCATTTATCTTCACATGTGTATGCTATATTTATTCTCCCCTCACAGATGGGGAACTACAGCTTGCCCGAGGGCCATATTTAGCTAAGTCTTGATCCTCTGTCTTGTGGGGTCAGCTTATAAAACAGAATCCTAAAGCTTGATTTTTACCCAATCGGTTAAATCTCCTCCCACATTAAATCTGTTACGAAGGCTGTTCACTAGGGTAAAAAGTGTTCTTTTGAGCATTTTTAACCACGTAATGTGGTGCTCTAGCTCAGCCCCTCCTTTTAGAGAAGAGGAAGTGCTGGTTCATAATGGCACTGTTGGACTAGGGCTGGGCCAGGGCTCTGGCGGATAGCACATCTCAACTTTCCTTTTCCTCCAGCCCACGTACCCAGGACTTAGGATCAGTCAGGCAGTCGAAAGGAAGATAGTGATGGGAAAAAAGCCGAACATTTGGTTCACTAACTCCTAAATAACTGGTAAATCAATTGAGCCTGACTTACTATAAATCAAAATCTATGAAAATGACAGTTACTGAAATTTAGAAGCTAAAACTTCAAATTCAAGAATTCTTTTACTGAAAGCTATTCAGGCCAGTGATATACACTGAGTGGCCAGATTATTATGACCTCAGAATGCATAATAATCTGGCCACTCAGTGTATATCCTATATAATAAAAGGCTAATATGCAAATTGTGCCCTCGACCAGGAGTTCGACCAGCAGGCAGGCTGGCCAACCACCCATGTCCCTTCCCCCTGGCCAGGCTGGCCGGACCCCACCCATGCATGAATTCATGCACTGGGCCATAGCAGATTATTATGCATTCAGAGATCATAATAATCTGGCCACTTAGTGTATACATAAATACCATTTCATAACTGAACTGAAGATGAGGGAAAACAAACCAAACAAACAAAAAAGCCAAATATTTGAAAAGTTTTTGGAAAACAGTTACCTCTTAGAAATTTGTAGCACTTAAAAAAATTCTTCTTCCTACCCAAATTTTCTTTAGTTCCGTAGTAGTAGGAGGTAGTAGGCAAGTTCAATACACTCATCACGGATGTATTTAGAACCAAACTTACCAAAATGCTCCCCAAAGGAACCCAACCCAGCTTCCATGAAAAACACAATTATTAAGGGGATGAAAAGTGATATATTCATTTCACAAAGTCAAATGTAAAATGAACTCAAAAGTGAAGGATCACACAAAGGAAACGATGTTTCATGGACCATTATTACTAAGAATTATTGTAGGGGGTCCCAGTGTTTCAGGAGCCATGCCTGATACCTATTTTGGGCTTCTCATGAGAAACAGATGGAGATTACTACTGTGTGCTTTGGAAGTGACAAAGTTGTTCTTTTATATACCACAAACCACCAGTTGTCAGGGGCATTCTTCATTGTCTTACGTTTTATGTATTTCTTAAAGTAGTTAGAAGCTGTTTTAAACTTTAGAAGTTTGGGCTTGTCCGTTAAAGAATTATTCCCTTGTGGTCCCATCTTTTATCTTTCAGGGTTGTTACAGAGGAAAACTTGTAGGTTTTGATGAGTGACTATCTCTTAAAGTAACATGCTGGATTATTCAGGAGTACATAATATGTTCTTATGGCACTTTATAGTCTTCAAAACATTTGTCATTGATGTTCTCCCATTTTACAGACAGAGAAACTGACCCTCTAAGAAATACGTGACTAGGCCAAGGCCACATTGCTAGGTCATATATGAGCCAATTCACTTCATTCTTTAAGGCCACCTCCTCTAAAAAGTCTTTTAGCATTCCCTAATTACCACTCTTGGTATTTACCACATTCTGACATGTAATATAGTGTTCACCCACATTTGTCTCCATTACAATGAACTCCCTTAGAACAGGGACTGTTATAAATGTTTGTGTGTCTCTCTACCTGTCAAATTCTTCCTCTCCATGCTGATCTTATGCATGTTCCCACACCAGGATTGAAATTTCTTCTTCTCTTCTATGCTATGGCTTTGAGGTCTGCAAAGTTTTAGTGAGGTGCACGAGCACATAGTGGGTACTATTATTGCTCATTTGAGCTGGTTGCCTTGTTTTTAACATACAAATATCTTATGACAGAGCTTTGCAAATGTATAAATTATAAGGGTGTTATATAAATCAGATATGATCAGAATCTTGTCCTTCCTTCATTTCTCTAATGTTTGCACTTCACACTATTCTGGACACATAGTAGGTGCTTATTAAGGTTTTTTTGGATTAAGCATTTATATGTTTACCTGACCAGTTTCCACTTTTATTTTTACCATTATTGTATGTGCCTGTCATTTTATATGTATATATCTTGAACTCCCAACTAAACTGGACAATTATTCCTTGTAATTATGTCTTCCATGCAGTACGATCTCAATAAATTTTGCTAATTAATGTTACATGACCAGTGTGTAATAGCATACCAGTTAACAGAGCATGGTAGGGGCTGTATTATCTGATGTGAGTGGGTTTACTTAAAATTTATGTTTGGATATGTATTTTAAATAGGCATACACATGCTACAACATACGTATTTTAAAGAGAATTCACTAAAATAGGAGAGAGCACCTGGTCCACATGAGGGGACAAAGGTCGTTTAGAAGTAGGGATGGTCATGGGCATGCCAGCTGCCTGTCGTGAAAAGGGGTCTCCCACCTGATGGTCACTTGCTGCGGTTCTGTTACACCTAACGGTCTTTTCTTTCCTCGCCGAACACTTTCATTCAGTCTCTTTTTGTCATAGGATTCTTGTCAGGTTGTAAGTGTGTGATATTTTTTCAGGGTTCAGGCTATCATCATCGCAGATCAAAGACTCTTGACAAGACTGAGAGCTTAATCACTAAGCTACCAAAAGGCATTTCTAAAAAAATTTGACACTTTGGTGCTTAGCCAGTTGGTCAGCAACTAAAGCTTTTACTAAGCACTCTAACAATCATGGTTTTGATGTAGGACCAGTTATCTTTAATATGGTTTTCTCTACTCCTAAGAAAGTTCCAGTTACCGTGCTGAAATATCTAAAACGCTATCTTCTTTTAAAGAACTAAAGTATAATTGGTTTGTTAATTAAGAAGACCACTAGAGAGTTGGCTTTGGGAAGTTACTGACTTTGATAAGTGGCTATTTAAAATGAAGGGTAGTTGTTCCACATTTAACTTCCTTTGTGTTGTCAAATTTAAACTGGATAGCTGGAAATGAACTGTATTCATCCCCAAATCCAGAACTTCACCGTAAGTTCACTCAAGATACTGCACAGTGGATATAAACAATTTTATATGATGCAGGATACAGGATGCATAGGAGATAATTTATTTTTTTTTAATATGCTATTATTAGACTTCTAATTACTCAGGCTAGATGGAAGCAGAAGGCTCTCGTTCTTATAATAACTGCCAATTATTTAGTTGCAGAGTACAAGCAGAGTTCATTTTAGGTAGTTCAGACTTCAGAGGTAACATTTGTTTTTAAGGAGTTCTAAATGTACTTGTCTTTGTCTTGTGTTTTTATAACCCAAATCCTTCACATTTTAATTATTTTAACAAAATCTGCAATTTAACAAATATCTATAAATGATTAGTCTAATTTCTTTCCTTTGTGCCCACACATCTCTCATTGAGGAAAGTCAGGCCTCACTATGGTTATGAAAGCAAACATACAACACTTATGTTCTGTAGAATATTTGCATTAATATTATTAGGCATATCCAGAGAATTGTTATGCCTTCATTTTCTTTTTATTCTTTGCAATACCCTTCTAGAGAAAGAGTGCACATTCAATTTCCCAGATGAGGTAAACGTGCTTGAAAAGTAAAATTTCATTTAAAAAAAATTAAAAATCTCATTTGGTTTTCTTAGATGTATATATATATATTTGGTTACATTTTAAATAGTCTTAAGGCTCTTGAGTCCTCAAGTGACTAATTAGTACAGTAATAATATTCTCTTTTATTAATCTGGAAATGATGCTGTCCTCAAGAGACTTCAGTTTGATTTGTGTGTTTTGATGCCAATGTAGACATTTTATTTCTCACTAAAGGAGTTTCTTCTCTGTGGTTGGAGAGAGATGCAAAACCAGGTCTGGAGTGGGACTGCTGGGACACTGCGTGGTTTTATGGAAGGATTGAAGAGTCAGTTTCCCATGGGATGAAGAATTTAGGTGGAAGCAGTGGAGGTTTTTACGTGCCTGGCACTACGCTGAGGGATTGAATTGCATTCTTTCATTTATTCCTCATAATCCTATGAGATAGTATCCCCATTTCTAATTCTGTGAAAACTGGAGATCTAAATATGGATGAGGAGAGGTTTTGAACAAGAGTGCCCCATTCCTTGAGCATGCCAAGTTTTCTCTCTGGAATGCAGAGTTGCGGAGTGGATGCTGAGATTAAATGCTGTCACTTTCCCCCCCTTATTAGAATATGTTTTTAAAAATCAGCTTGAAATAGGCAACAGAGTACAGAAAGAATATTTAATGCTCCTAATCCTACTATCTAACCCTCAAAATGATTTTTAAAGACATATTCTAGTATCAGTCCTTTGATATTAATTGGCCGGCGTACAACATGTTTCATACCCACATTACTTGATTTATTTATTCGTATTTTTTTAAATTGATTTCAGAGAGTAAGGGAGAGGGAGAGAGATAGAAACATCAATGATGAGAGAGAATCATTGGTCAGCTGCCTCCTGAACGCCCCCTACTGGGGATTGAGCCCACACCCCAGGCATGTGCCCTGACTGGGAATCAAACCATGACCTCCTGGTTCACAGGTGGACGCTCAACCACAGAGCCACTGCCGCCAGGCTATTTATTAATTTCTTAGTAGCAAAGCACTGCTTTATTAAAAACCAATCAGAAGCCTCCACTTTTAAAGATAAAGAGTGAAGAAGATTGAGGGTAGCTTTTCCCTTCTTGTCTTGGAATAGCCAACACCTGAGACATCTTTCAATGCCCAGGGCTCTGGGCTGTGGAAGCATCACAGAGAAAGAGAAGGATTAACTCCAGAGTCAAAACTATGAGACCTTAATGTGCTTGCGTTGAACGTTACACTGCGAAAAATGTTAGAAGATAACATGCAAGAAATTTTGTTCCACCAGGGAAATACTGCTGCTGAAACTCCGGGTACCAGGCGTTCTTAATATTTGTTCCTTAGCCCCACATTCAGGCAGCAGTTTAGACTTTCATGGCAGTCTGACACATTCTGGTCTGGAAAGATCTCCCAGACATACCCAAGGGTGCAGGACAGCATGGATTGCGCAATCTCGTCTAGTGCAGAAGTTTGCACGTGTACAGTTGTAGGTATACACATGCGTAGAAAAAGAACTAGAAAGATACATCTGAGAACATCTCCATTTCAGGAAGGGAATGGAAATTGGAGAGGAAAGGGTTTTGTGTGAATTTCCTCTATATGTTTCTATCTTTAAATTTTCACACAACACACACACACACACACACACACACACACACACACACAATTTTAAAAAACACCTATATTAATAGGGAAAGCAAAGATTTAAGGTCTCAGAGAAAATGTATGGTGGGTAAGGCATAGGCTCTGCAGTAAAATTGCCAGGGTTGAAATCCCATCTCTTTTCCTTATTGGTTATATACATTCCCACCCAAGTTATTTAACTTCGGTGCCTCAGTTTTCTCAACTGGCCAACAGGGATAATGGTACTTACGTTATTACCCCATAGATGGTAGGGGGCTTTAATAAGTAATACTTGGGAGAGCATATTGCTCAGTCCCTGACACAGTAAACTTTCAGTACATATTAGTTATTATAAATGGTAACACTTAGACTACATCTAGCTATCATCAATTCTTCGTGCAGACTTTTCAGTGAAAAATGTTTCCAGTGACAGCTTTAGTAATCGCAATATATTTTCTGCAAGTTTCATTGTAGTTGTCAATGATCTTGTCATATTTTTACCCCACTGGTGTTCAGAACTTCAAAAGGAGAAATAACAAAAACAAATGGGCATTATCTTGTTTTATGTAGCGTGCCATACATTTCAGTTGTGGAATAGTCCTAACGTGTGTCTTTGACCATGTTAATGTAATGGACATATTATGAGTAAATTGAAGAAATGGAAATAATTAGGTTTTTCTTCCTTCCTTAGGAAGACTATGATCGTCTGAGGCCTTTATCTTATCCAATGACTGATGTCTTCCTTATATGCTTCTCTGTGGTGAATCCAGCCTCATTTCAAAATGTGAAAGAGGAATGGGTACCAGAACTTAAGGAATACGCACCAAATGTACCCTTCTTATTAATAGGAACTCAGGTATGTCTGCTTTGTTCTTACCCTTTTAAGAAAACGCTCTCTGGTCTATCTTGTGGTGTTGCTCTCAGACCAATGGTCCTAAGGTTTAGCAAATAATTGCGTGTTTAAGCTCAGTTGTAAGTTATGAGAAAATCGATCACATTTTTTTTTTTTTAAATGTAGTGTTGAAAGAAAGCAATTATCTTAGTTGGTTTAAAAAGTTAAGATCCTTTGTTTAATCTTTACCTGGTATGTGGGAATTAAGTGGGGCTCCATGCTTTGATTCATCTTTAAAGATTTATAATTATTATGGGACATTATTGACCTTTCTTCATTAGATTGATCTCCGCGATGACCCCAAAACTTTAGCAAGACTGAATGATATGAAAGAAAAGCCTATATGTGTGGAACAAGGACAGAAACTAGCAAAAGAGGTAATGGAACCTTTATAGAATTTATAAATAAGTGTAAAAGCAGCTAAAGTAATACTAGAAGCTGACATTTATTGTGCACTTACTGTATGCTGGGCATTGTGCTGAGTGCTTTCCATGCATTATCTCATTTAAACCTTGCACTGACTCCGAGGTAGGTCTGATGAGTTCCCTGTTTTATAGAACAGAAAACGGAGGTGTGGCAATACCAGGTAACTTGCAAGGTCCCATAGGTAATAATGGCAGAGCTGGGCTTCCGTCAAGGCCTGACTCCAGAGCCAGACTCTTATACCACCAACAATATTTTCTTAATAAGTCATGTTCGCTAGAGGCCTTATAAAAAGGTGCTGATCTTTAAGCCCTTCTTAATCACTTAAATATTTGTGCTGTGCCAGATCAGGGTCTGTTATCAGTTAGCACTCATGGAGTAGATAGTGGAGTGACATCAGGTGACAGATTAAATCTGCAGTTAATAACAAAAATGATGGCTAGGTTTGAAATAAACGAGTTGAATTTCCTTCCAGTCTTTTAATGAAAGATATGAAATAGAAGCATTCTAAAAAAGATCTAACTGTGAGGCACATAATATCTTTTAACTTGTATTTTTCCTCATCCCAAAACTAGGCTTACTTTTTTCTCTATTGGGTCCAAACATTATTGGATTCTATTTTTTTGATATGACTTTAATAGGACTTTGGTGGAAACAGATTCTAATAAGTTCCTTTAAAATGTACTCTCAGGAGGCAGAAGAAAGCAAGGAAACTTTTGGGAGGACAATTTTTCCTAAAGCAAAAGATAAATAGCTTCACTAACAAATCACTTTAGAAATTTCATATATTCATTTTGTAATCTTGGGGAGAGAAGGAATTTCTAAATGACACAAAGGTAAAAGTCAAAAATGAAAATATTGATGATTTAACGACATAAAAATTTAATACATCAAATGCCAGGAATGAAATTAAAAGTCATATAACAAACTTGACACATATGGCAGAAAAAAGGATTAATATCCTTAGTACACAGGAACCCCTTGCATAGGAATTAATCAGAAAAAGAAGTATATGCCCAATAGAAAAGCGAGCTAAGAACATCAATGGAAAATTCACCAAAAAATGCAGATTGCCATTGAAGATAGAAAATATGTTAAAATTCCTTAGTAGTCAAATGTAAGTTAGATTTTCACCTATAAAGTTGGCCAAGAAAATGAGAAATGAATTACAATAACCCCTGCCAGGGGTGCAAGGAAAAGCAGCCTTGATGATATGCAAAAGCCTTAAAGTCAGGCACACTCTTGTTCAAGCAATTCCATATGTTGGAATTTATCCTAAGGAAATTATTTGGATGTTCTTAAAGAGATGGCTACAAAATTGCTGCATTGTTTATAAAGGCAAAAAATAAAAAACTCCGTATCTATTAACAATTTATACTAATATATCCATTGAGATGTTCAAATTTATTACGTAGTTTAAGGAAAAAAAAGTGGTTGCAAAACAATATGATCCCATTTTTAGGCCTCTCAGCAGCATTTGTCACAGTTGGTTCCTTCATGAAATACTTGCACTTGGCTTCCTTGAATGCTCTCTTTGGTTTTTCTCCCTGCTTGTCGGCCTCTCCTCTATCCCTTCATCTCCCTGTCTCAGAATGATGGAGGGCCCAGGGATCAGCATTCAATTTCTTGGACATTTATTGTTCTATACTCACATTCATTCTCTAGGCTTAGGTTAGCTTCTATCAGTCTTGTGGTTTGAACAGTCTTCTACTGAAGACCCCTAGATTTCTATCTCCAGCCTGAAACTCTTCCCTAAATTCTAGACTTGGTTATCCAGCCATTCACCCGACAAGTCCATCTTGGCTAAGCATCTCAAAATTAACATGTCCAAAACAATTCCTAATTTTACCCTCTAAGCCTGTCCTCCCAGTTACTCAGGTCAAAATCCTTGAAGTCACATTTGACCTTGCTGTTCTTACATAATGCTCTACCTTCATAATATATTCAGAATCCAAATGCTCCACCTCTTCTATCAGTCAGGTTTGGGCCCCTCCATATCTGGCCTGATTACTGTGAGTTTTTAACTCACCTTTCCATTTCTCTCTGTGCCCAGTGTCAATCTATGCTCAACACAATATCCCGAGCGAGTCTTAAAATATAAGCCCAATCAGATCACTGCTCTGCTCAGGATCCACCAGGGGCTCCAGCTCACGCAGTCAAGGCCAGAGCCCTCACTGTGGCCCCTGGCACCTCTCTTCCTACTCAGGCACATGAGCTCCTTGCTGTTCCCTTCTGCCTCAGGGCTTGGAATTTTGCTGCTCCCCCTGCCTGGAATGTTCTTCCCTCTGGAACGTTGTTCTTTCTCCTTTCAGATCTCTGCTCAATCACTTTGTCAATGAGACCTTGTCTGATTTTATCCCTACTCCTTACCTATCCTGCTTCTCCATTTTTCTGCAGACTACATAATACCCTGTGACATTCTACCTCTGTATTTATTAGTTCATGGTCTTCTCCCTCTAAAATGGAAGCTTCATGAGTAGAGACCTTTTTGTTTCTTGCTATATTCTCTCACTTGGCAAATAAAAATGCTCATTACATTTTCAATGAATAGGTTTCCCCCAATGTAGAAGCCAAAGTCTTTAGAGTAGCCTCCAGGCCACCTCACTGACCTCATCTCTTGCCGTCCACCACCCTCCCCACACCGCACTCACTCTCTCCTGCCACTGTGGCTTCTTTAGCGTTCCTGGATCGCTCCCAGCAAGCTCCTCCATCAGGGCCTAGCACCTGGGCTCCCTCTGCCTAGATATGCTTCCTCTAATTGTCCCTCACTGCTAGACTTCGCCTTGTAGAGCTTTCCCTGACCACCACCACCGCCCTCTGCTCTCCCCATCTTCCTCACTCTGCTCTCCTTTTCTCCAGAGCACCTGCCACCATCCCTTTGTCCCTCCCCCAGAACTTAAGCAAATGTAAGCAGCACACAATAGGAACTTGGCTCGATTGTTCAGTTCATTGACAATATCCCCAGCACCTAAAGCAGTGCTTGGCATAGGGGGTAGGTACCCGGTAAATATTTCATAAATTATTCCCAAAATGTCTGGAAGGATATATACTAGTAATTTAACAGTTAGCTATCTCTGAGTATTTTGATTTCATTTTTAAATAGCTATATTTTTAATGTTCCTTATAATGGTGTTTGTGTCATACCAGTTGTGGAAAAAAATTTTATGTATTTGTGTTTGTTCTTTTTCTCCCTCCCAGATAGGAGCATGCTGCTATGTGGAATGTTCAGCTTTAACCCAGAAGGGATTGAAGACTGTTTTTGATGAGGCTATCATAGCCATTTTAACTCCAAAGAAACACACAGTAAAAAAAAGAATAGGATCAAGATGTATAAACTGTTGTTTGATTACGTGAGAAACATCTTCAGTGGCCAACGAAACTGTCCATTTCTAAGAAAGCATATGAAATGCTACAACTATACCCAGACCTCTTATAAATACTGAAGCAGTTTAAAACTTGAATGAAAAACAACCCCATCCTCAGAATTCTATAAAGTTCATTAAGAATGTTTCTTAAAGGTCCAAGAAGCAGCAAACAGCATCTGAAGCCACAATCTATTATAAATACTTTATTTCAACTAGAAGGTACAATCTCTCAGGGGTTTCATAGTTTAAAAAGCTACAATCACATCACGTAACTACATAAAAAAAACTGCTGTACATGGGACTGCCTGGCTTAGACCATACACATTTCTGCACAGTCTTTATGGAATCTGCACACACAAAAATCTTCCTTTGTTCCAATTAATTGTTCTTGTATGTAAGTTGCTTTCTATTCCAGTATATCCAGAGTGGTGAAATAACGAGGCCAGCCACGTAGCCAAAGGTCGCTCCAAGCGTGCAGGAGATGGGCCACACCTGAGGAGAGAATGTATGAGGTCAAAAGAGAACAAATGTTTTATTATTACTTGAGCACAAGTTAAGTGTAACCTAAATATTTCTATATTAAAGCTTAATGTGCTTTCTTAAAGAATGCCAAAAGTGTAATAAGGTCATAACTGCATTTATCACGAACACTAAAAAATGTACGTGTTTTAGTTAATGTGCATTGAACTGTAACAATGCTTTTGGCGACTGTAGATTTAGTTTGATACTTCCAAACTGCATGAGACACATGCTAAAATTACAAATTAAAATTTTGGGTCAGACTTTGCCATAATCTTGGACTCAATTTAGCTCTCTGAAGTTGGTAATTCTGTTTGTGAATTTCCACACTGGCTTGTATATCAAATGAAATGAGAAGTGTGTATGATGACCAAACCATACAAAACTTTAAATTGTGTTAAGGAGACATGACCTAGAATTCAAGCATGTTACATGCAATTTATAACAAAGCAATTGCTTCCATTATAAAACCGATGTTACCTTTCAGGTAGATATTGGAACCCTAGTAGAAGTTACAGAACTACAACTTAAGTCAAACGCCCAGAGTGTAAGTTAAACAAAATACCGGCTTCCAGAACCCATTCTGTTCCAGCCACATTACATTTCACAATATTATACCAAGCCAGAAGTAAATAATGTTCATTTATTCCATCTACAAACAGTACATGTTGGTCCCTAGGTGAAAGGTCCTGTTTTTAAAAACTTCTTCATGCTATCTGTGAAGCTTATTTGGCATACTTGAGCCACTTCTAACCTTTCTCTGGGGGAACAGGCTATAGAACTGTGTTAGAGGTGAACCATCTTAATTACCATCTGTTACCTATTTAAGTTCCTGCTGTGGATCTGCCTTGTTCCACATACCATGCAACAGACAGCAGAGTTAGACAGAGTCTCAGTGTGAACCAATGCAGTTCAGAAAGGCATAATCTCATCCATGCATTTTCCCCCAGCCTTTTCTACATTTAAACTTGCTATTGCCTAAATTATGATTTTATGTCTTTGGTAGGCTCCTGTTAATTTCCATGACTTGAGCTTATAGCTATGTCTATTGCATAGGTTGGTTAATGGAACATTAAACTTTTATACTTGAAAACGACAGCCTTAAATACTCATATCAGTCACAAAACTCGGATGCACTGGCTTGTCTGTGAGCTTTGTAAAGATTTTTTAAAAATATAAGCATCATTTTCCACATTGAAGAGTAGGGAGTCTGCTGGGTAACTAGTCAGGAGCTTTCTCTCAGAACTGGACAGTGGATGTCTTCTTTCTCCCACGAAGCGGTAGTTCACATTAAGTACCATGGCCTTATGTATGCTTAAAAGGAATCTCATGTAATGTTTTCATTTACTTTTGGTTTGCTGGTTTTAGATAGAACTGAAAGGAACTGTATAAGTCAATTAGTATATTATCTAAGTTGTCCAACACATGGTATAAAGGAATTAAGACAGTAAAGTATTATGCATTTCCAACTTGTCTTTGGGGATTTGATAGGAATTTTTTTCTCTCAAACTCACATCTCTGGAATTCTTCACACTTGGTTTTGTTTTACTAGCCAATGAAAGTTAAAATCTAGAATTTGTCCTACCCTAAGAGAAACAGACTTAGGAATCTGGAAACACAGTTCTGTTATCACCTGTTTCATGAATGGGCCTCAGTTTCCTCATCTATAAATATGGACGTAGAACAGATGATCTCCAATGTCACTCACTTTTATCAACTCTTATGATTCTCTTCTTCTTCACAATTATAATAGTTGGCCATTACCTTATCAGCTTCACATTATTTTTATTTTCAGTTTCACATTCTTAAGATGGTACAATCCTGTGCATAGATTATTAGAACTTGAAGCAAAGATGATTGTATCATCCGAACCTGAGGTGCCTTAGGTACTCTATTGACCTTGATGGGGGTTGGAGTTTCCCATTGCTTATTAAGAGCCTTTTCATTTCTTTGGTTCTTGATTATTTCTTTTTGCAAAATCCTTCCTGCCACTTTACCTACAAACCAAAGATTTGTTTTCTAGTCATTTGTTTTCAGACTGTAGAAAATTGCCTTCTTTCCAGAAACACACCTTCATAGAAATTCAGACTAGTCACTGAACAACTAATTCAAAGAAATGAAATATCTGGGAAATAAAATACTTCAAAAATCTTAGTGACTTGAATTTTATTAGTGAGTGCAAATACACTGCTTCAAATAAGATCACGTATGAAAGAACTTAAACTTAGTTAATATTTTTTATATATTATCAGTTCTGATGTTCTTAAAAGTAATTTTAGTGGCTCCCTGAAATTTTATTTAACACTTTGCTAACTTATCCCTCATTCTATCTCTAAAGGTACATTTTAGGTTAGCCAATTTTGAATTATCGTATTTCCATAAGCAGAGCCTGAATTATGGTTTTTATTGTGAATTATCTTAGTTACTTTAGACATTGCTTCAATTTGATTTTTAATTATTAATTTTAAGTACCAAATTAAATACTGGTTTGTTGGTTGTTGCTTTTAAAGTGATTGTTAATTTAACAGTGTCCCATCTTAACACATGGGGTTGCAAATAAAATAACATGCATAGTTTATTAAATATGTAAAGCATTGAACTTCTTACCTTAGTAGTTTTAATTTAACACCCTGTGTAAACATTTGGAATAATACTCTTTCCTCTGTTTCTCATGCTGTGAGTCTATTCACCATTGGCCAAGTGTAAGCATCTGCACTTTGTTAAAAAGCATGCTGTCCAAGAATAGGGAGGAATATAATCCCTTGGGAATTCCAGCCAAATTCCAATTTGGGTTACTAAATTCTATTTTAATCACTTTGTAATTTCAGTGTGGCTCTTTGTTTCTAAACACATACAGACATTCGCACACACATTCTTTAAGCAGTTGCTGTACATCACCTCTGGTAGAATGCCAGAAATGAAATAAATATCGGTTAAAAAGTTTTATCTAATGAGGGGGCAAAGTTTCTTGAACATTAACTGTCTCAAGAAATCCATGCCTTCAGCAAATTAAAATGTTGGACTGGCTGTGAGATTGTTTCCTAGTGATGGATCAGGCTTTCTTGAGTGGTCCTTAATTGTAACATGGTCATTTTTTTAAATAGAATTTCTTTATATAAGGGTAACTTCCCTGATTTTTGTAGACCAAGATAGGGAATGGCAAATGGAGTAGTTTAAGGGAGTTGGGAGAGGTTGCCCACTAATAATGTTTTTTCTCAAGCAATTTCTTATTAACCTTTTAACAATTGTTTTTAAAAAATATAAACTTATACTATGGCAAGAGAATTCGTATTAACCTGTCCAATAATCCTATCTTAATCATGTACTTCATAACTAGATGTTGATGTTTATGTTTAAAAATATTTACTTGTCTCACATATAGAGATGCTCCTATTTAACATTCATCATGCCTAAAAGGACCAAAAACAACAACACATGGTCATCTATTGAACAGATGATTCAACTGCATTGCTACAAATATTTCTCCAAATTGTAGTAATCTGCGATGGCTATGTATAATTATCTTGTTTTGTTTAAGGAAAATAGAAAACTCAAAGACATCCATGTAAAGGAAGTCATTCACCAGTCTTTGCCACCAAAACAATGGTCATCTTTTTATCCAATTTTTATAAGTTACAAAAAAATTTTAAATCATGAAATAGAAGAAAAGCCCCCTGTTGCATAACAAAGATAATACAATGCACGTAGGCAAAATTATTAAAATAAACGTTGCAGGGGATGGAGTAAGGTGGGTAGAGGTGGCAGAGGGTGTAAGGGGGATAAATGGTGATGGGAAAAAAATGAAAAAAAAAAAACCCAAGCAAGAAGTCATTTAAAAAAAACGAACAGGTACATCATGTGAAGAAAGTATCTTACTTAGTGTACTATTATCCTTTATACCAAATAATTCATATTTTTTTGCCACTTAAAAAAGGTCAGTGTTCTCTAAAAGTAATCAGCTTCAACAATAGCCTAATAGTATAGGTTCTGGGTATATGGCATCTGGAAATTTCTCAGAAATAAAACAATTTCATCCTTATAAGATAAAAAATTTATTCATAACAGTTATAACTTTGTGTTTTCTCTGTTAAAGAAACTGACATATTTCTGGTTGAAAGGCGCTTCAAAATGACACAAGCTTATTCCCACCAGAAGACCACACTGCTCTCTCTGATCAGGCATTACTGTAGAACTCTTACATTTTAGGAAAGCAAAATGTGCTAACATACCTATGTAGTGTTTGATATTTTTTAATTGCTTTTTTTCTTTTAGGGAGAGAAACATATGAGAGAGACATCGATCAGTTGCCTCCCGTACTCGGCCTGACCAGGGATTGAACCTGCAACCTGGGTGTGTGCCCTGACTGGAAATCGAACCCACAACCATTTCAGTGTACAGGACGACACCCCAATGAACTGAGCCACATCACCAGAGCTTATTTGATATTTTTCAAAGCATGTTCTGAGTAGTATAGAATAGGAATTAAGAACACTGGTTTTTGTATTAGACTGAATGAGTCTCAACTCTGCCACTTGTTAAATGTGTGACTCTGGGCAAGTCACCTATTTGTTATGTGCCTTGGTTTCTCATCTGCAAAATGAGGATCATCACAAAACTCACCTCCTGGGGTTGCTATAATGACTAAATGAGAGAATGCACTATGCGGAATTTACAGCCATACCTGTAACAGTATCTGGCACACAGTATAAGTGACTAATACACGTGAGCTATACTTGATGATAATCTTTTAATTCATATTCCTAATGGGTACATACAGGATGGGGCAAAAGTAGGTTTACAGTTGTTTGTATGTAAATAACACAATAATGATAAATAATATAAGAATAAACTTTCACGAACTCACAACTGTAAACCTACTTTTGCCCCACCCTATATAAGTTTTTATGATACAGAAAATTGTCATTCCCCAAATCTCTACAGCTGAGATTTCTAAAGCTGCTCCTATTTAAAAAACAAGGTCCTGCCCAAATTTTAAGTACTTTAAAAATAAATTTTAAAAATGACATCTAACAGAATTCATGCTTCCTTGTCAATCACTATCCAGATATATCAAATATATACAAAGTGCCTATAATTCCATTCCAGGGGTTCACAGGCCTCTGAAGCCCATCTATGGACTCCTGGTTAAGAGTTCCATCGCTCTAACAAGTATTTTTACTAACTGTTCTAGTTGGCCAAAGAAATATGATAACCCTTTACATTTTTGGTTTCCTCATTTTAAGATCATTTTCAGTGCTGTAGATGGCATTTGTTTGTTGGTTCTGTGATTTTACTTCCTATTTTATTTCGGTTTTTGGGGGAGGGGAAGGAGCATGGGACAGCGGGCTGAGAAAGATCCGAGCCTGCAGTGCCAGGTCAGCCACTTACTGTCTGTATAACCCCAGCCAGGTCACTGAACACCTGAACCTGTTTCTCAATGTGCAATGCAGGAATAACAGCACCTCTTGTACTTAAAGCATGGGGATATTGTATTTAATAAAATAATATTTTAAAACTGTCATGAAAGTTGTAAAGTACCATGCATTGGTATAATTTCGTATATCACATGTCCTAACTTGAAAAAATTAAACTTATGTGATCAATAATATAAGTATTTCTTAGGTAACTGACACTGCTAGGTAATAATTAGAACCAGCAGTTTAGAACAAATAAATTTGTTCATGAGCAGTGTTAATACCCTGCTGTAGGAACTATCCTTGCCTTTGCAATATTATAATTTTTAATACATGCGATTCTTTACATGAAATGTCTGGAGAGTATAAAGTTTACAAGAGAACACACACTTCATTCATTGTATTACTATACTGGAGACCCGATGCACGAAATTCATGTAAGAGTAGGCCTTCCTTCCCCCGGCTGCCAGCACCAGCTTCCCGCTAGCACCCAGGATCCAGGCTTCCCTCCAGCCTGGCTTCATCCAGAAGGACGTCTGGAATGATGTCATGTCTGGTCTAATTAGTATATTACCCTTTTATTATTATAGATGTACCCCCCTCCTTAAAAAAAGGGCGG
This sequence comes from Corynorhinus townsendii, assembly GCA_026230045.1. NCBI lineage: Eukaryota > Metazoa > Chordata > Mammalia > Chiroptera > Vespertilionidae > Corynorhinus > Corynorhinus townsendii. The sequence goes on along the minus strand of JAPDVU010000007.1, from coordinate 145,071,869 downwards.
CGGGGGGGGGAGAATTCCTGCTCCTAGTTGTCATTTTTATAAGTTTAAGAGTGTAAGTACAGAAATTGGTTCTACACCAATCACTGGGAGACATCTGTCATTCTTAAGAGTCTCATATGAATGACTCCATTCATTCATAACTATTGAGCCTCTACTATAAACCAAGGTACAAACCAAGATTATTTCATTCTGGTATTTTAAAACAAATTTTTAAAAATATGTGTGGCAATCTACACTAATAAAAAAGATGCAAATTGACCATACCTTTGTGACACCCACCAGCCAATCAGGAGTATGCAAATTAACCCAACAAAGATGGTGGGTTAATTTGCATACACAGGCGCTGAGTGGTGGGGGTGGAATGCCTGTGTCATTGCCATGGTGACAACGCAGGCGTTTAGCACTGCCCCAGCCACTCCGGGCCTCTGGGCAGCATGGGAAGGTGGAAAGGCAGCTCCAGGCTGGAGCAAAGGCGGTGCCAGCAGCCAGGGGAAGGAAGGCCGTTCTTGCCTGAATCTTCATGCATCGGGCCTCTAGTATAAGTATAATTTTTGGAGAGATATATATCACCACAGATATCATGGGGAAATCACCCTATCTGCAGATCAGAAGACCTAGAACACTTAGAACAAAGCAACCACCAATAGGATTACTAGCTCTTTCATATAAAAAAGGAAGATTAAACCCAGGCAGCCAGTTCTAAATTTCTCACAAGCTGTTTTTTAATGTTTTTATTTATTGTGCTTATCACAAATTTGCATTTGCATGACAACTTATCTTTCAAAGCCTGCTAACACTTCTACTGGTTTTAAATGACCATTTATATTTTCCTCTGAATTTGATTGTGATGTTTTTCCAGATATTCCTAAAGCAAACGCTATTGTCTGATGTAGGAGTACATACAGATGATCTACCCATGTGGACATATTTCTCTAGTTGTAAATCTGCACTGATCCATGTACACTCTACCACTCTCCTATGCCTAACAGTACATACCTGGGAACAACTGTCTGTGGTGAGATGTGTAGTCTCCAGACTGGAACTTTTGGTCAAAGTGATGGTAAATGGTTCTTGCTAAGATCATACAAACGAGTTAATTTGGCCAGCACTATTCTTTCTCACACTGAAAGTCCTGCGAGCAGAGCACCGTCAACACGACTGCCTTACAATGAACCCACCTTTTAAATTCAAAACCATTTTCTAGCCCTGGCCGGTTTGGCTCAGCAGATAGTGTCATAAGCCTGCGGACCAAGGGGTCTCGGGTTCAATTCCAGTCAAGGGCATATACCTCGGTTGCAGGTTCCTCTCCAGTCCAGGCCCTGTTCAGGGCATGTGCAGGAGGCAACCAATCAATGTGTTTCTCTCACATTAATGTTTCTCTCTATCCCTCTCTCTTCCACTCTCTCTAAAATCAATGGAAAAATATCCTCGGATGAGGATTAAAAAACAAACAAAATCATTTTCTGTCAGTTAAGTATTATAGTTTTTTAATCCATGTTTGGAATGTGGTATATTTATATAAATTAGTATTTTATTTCAGTCTATCTAAAACACTGCTTAATACCTTTGCTAATGGAAATACCAAGTAACCTAAAAATAGGCTACTCTTCAACAATTAAATCCATAATTTTCATTTCATCCCTCACTCTAGCATTATTTGTAGTAATTCACTTAGTTAGAATCCTTATGATCCCTAGCTTCAATTTATGAAAAAATTATCTGTGGCATCTCTGACTGTGGAAAATGAATATGTTTCCCAAATATTAAATTTTTAAACTAATAAAACCAGAGAAAACAAAAAGGATTTTAAAATATAACAATGCTTCATTTATCTGGTATCTGATGGGAATAAGTACAAATGTTTTTAAAATAACTTTAAATTGTTTTAAAGACAATCTCAATTAACTTTGCTTTTTAAGAAATAAGTATGCTCAGAAGAGATTTGATTATCTATTTTAATTCCATTTTGGAGATAGTAGCATTAAAGTCCAAAGTTTAAAGGCATTTAAGTGGCTGGATACTGGATAATTTTTCCTTGTAACTATTTCTTTGTAACTATAATTTCTCTTTGTAATCTTTCTTTGTAACTATTAATATTGCTTAAATTTTCTAAATATAGTATATATACAGTCTCTGTAATCAGAAAAAAACTCTCCATGTTGGAAAAAGAAAAAATATATTTTTAAAAGCAAAATTCCATTTAGGGGAAATTATCTTAAGAATATAATTGGGAAAATCTGTGAAGATACAGAGTCAAAGATGTTTATGATAACCCTGTTTATAATAGTAAAATATTGGCAATAACCTAAGTGATCAATAGTGAATTTGTTAAATAAATTTTAGAATAACTATATAATGGCATACTACTAAGCCATCAAAAATTAAATAATGATATATGCATTACTAGCTCAGTAAACTTTAAAATATTACATAACTTCTTGGTACCAGTTTCCTCATCTGTAAAATGGGGATAAAAAGAACACTTATCTCAAAGTGCTTTACCTAGCTTATTTAGCCAAATCCTATTGGGATAGTAAACGAAAAACCTGATGTTAATGAGCTTCCATCTATGTCATGTACCCCTTTTAAAAACCCACTTTGCTACATGCTTTTAAAAAATAGTTCAAGATCAACATAATTTGGCCATCAATCACATTAACAAAAATATGACTCTAAGACCACAAAGGCATTGAATATCAAGGTTAAAAATAGGGAATTCCTGCAACTTCTAGCTTATTTTTTTAAAACTAAGCTTGTTTATTCACCTATATTTGTAGGGGGGGAAAAAGTGCTGGAAGATAGAACTATCATTGCTACTTAATTGAACAAAACAATTTACATAAATAAATAAATAAAATATGTTAGCATCATCAGTTTTATTGTAAAAACATTTATCTTTTAGCTTTAAGTAGCTAAAACCAACCTGCCATGGCCTTTCCCAATCGAGTGGAATAGGAAAGGCTCCAAGCCATGTTCCTAGAAAACTAGAAATTGTGGTGATCTGGAGACTATTCTCCCAAACGGATGTAACTCTGTAAAACACAAACATGTAAATTGTTGGTGGTATATATCTTAGCTGCTGCAGAATCTAACAAACAGAAGCACAAGCTAACACTATGCATACATACTGTTCATTTAAAATAGGTACCTCAAATTGACATATATTTACCATGAACTATTAATAATTGGCAAGAAGAAAGCATTTTTCAGTTGAAAAGCTAACACATGCACACAGTATAAGTCAGACAAAATGAGAGTGTATTTGCGGTGAAATCTAAGTCTTCCTCCTGCCCTTATCACTACTGGTTCCTTTCCTCAGAAGCAACTGCTACACCATCACCTTGTAAATTCCCTTTGCTTCTCAGTGATTTTGAGCCTCCTGTTTTCTAGATTCCAAGACTGCCTCCTCCTATTTTCCTTTTTCTTTCTTTTCTTTTTTTAAAGTATCTCCTTCAATAGATTCCTGAGAAAGGGCACATGGAAAATAGATTTTAGAGATGTTTTACGTCTGAAAATGATTTGACTGTAAGTGTTGGAAATCATTTGCCTCAGAATTTTGAAGGCATTGCTCCACTGTTCTGATTCCCACCTGCGAAGTTCAGTGTCCTTCTGGCTCCTAGATGTCTTTGGGGAACATGTTTTCCTCACCACCCCTTCTGGGACCTTTTAGAATCCTCTATTACTGGTTATCTAAAATTTCACAATAATGTCTTGAAGTGGCTGTCTTCTCATACATTATGCTGGAAATACTTGGGCCTTCTTAATCCACAATCTCAGGTCTTGAAATTTTCTTTTACTCAAAGATTTGCTTTTTCGGCCCAGATCCCACTGTATAACTCCTATTGCTTATATTAATTTTTTAATATATATTAATGAATAAATATATTCTATTCTGTAACCCCAATTCATTCAATTATTTTCTTGATATAGTGAGCCTCTTAATATACAAACTGAATAATTCCTTCACTTGGGAAAACTGTCTTCTACCTTTTCTTTGAATTATTTTTTTTTTTACTAGTACATTTTAGGTGCATTAACTCATCTTAAGTTTATTTCCTTTGTCTGTTCCCTATATTTATGATTTCTTCTTGAACTGGTTTATTCTTCCAAACCATCTCTCCACCTCTCATTTATTTTGATTAACTCAAATCTTTTCTCCATGCTAGAACTTGATTTTCTAATTTGTCTATGTTTCTAACTTATGCTTAATAGTGTGGTTTGGAATCTCAATTTATTTCACTAATTTGGAATCTTCTCCACCTCATTTTGTTTCATTATCTCATCTTTGAGCTCTTATTTAATTAAATTCATATCCTTAATAACATTTTTCTATGGTAAACTATGTGGGTTTTTTTTTTGTTTTTTTTTTTGGTTTGGTTTTGTTCTGTGGGTAGTATTTTCTTCTAAGCTGGATTCTTTGTCTTGTGCATGCCTTTTTCTTCTTTTTCTATGGTGTATCATTAGCATATTACCTTTGATTGGTTGAACGGACGACTGGACAACCAGATACTTAGCACAGTAGGCTTTTATTATATAGGATTAATAGGTATATAGCTATTCTTCACATCAGAACTTTAATTTGGCAGTGTCTATCAATTTCTTCTTCTTTTTTTAAAAATATACTTTTATTTATTTCAGAGAGAGGAAGGGAAAGGGAGAGATAGAAACATCAATGATGAGAGGGAATCATCGACTGGCCACCTCCTGCATGCCCCACACTGGGGATCCAGCCCGCAACCCAGGCATGTGGCCTGACTGGGAATAGAACCGTGACCCCCTGGTTCATAGATCGATGCTCAACCACTGAGCTATGCTAGCCGGGCTCTATCAACTTCTTTTGATCTAGGAATTCTATTCCAGAAATCTAGTCTACAGAAACCCTTGCACAAGTATACAAAATTAAATAGTAGAAAGATGTTCATAACAATATCATTTATAATCATAAAAATGTGATAATAACCTCAATAGCAAACTAGTTACAGAAATTGTATGGAATACTTGTAATAATGATTAACTGCCCAACATACATCTCATCCCTGATGATTAGAATAATTAAATAATGGCAATCCCATTCTTCTTCCCAATGATTAGTTTAGGAAAACTCAAGGATGAGACCTGCTACCATCTCACTACCAGCCCAAGGATGAGAACCAGGAGCGTCAGTGAGAAGCACAGCCATACCTTGACTATCTGGTATCTAGAACCACACAACCTGCTATGTGACATAATCAGTTTCCTTATTGTTCATGCAATATAAGGTGAAGTTTTCCATTGCTTATAGGTTAAGATATACTAAGTAAGAATACTATGCAAGAAGATGTAGTTTATATACACATATAATGAAAGACATTTCTAATAAATGAAAAAAGCAATTTATAAGAACAGTGACTAGTGTAGCCATTTTTGTTTTTAAATTACATATGTTATATGCAGAGATAAAATTAGAATATGTAAAATGTTAGTAATAGCTGCTTCTTTGATAGGATTACCAGGATCTTTAACTTTCTATATATTTCCATTATTTAAAATTTTACAATATGTGTTTCTTAATAAACAATTAAGATAAAAATAAATAAAAAATAAATTCCTTCCTATTAACTAATTTATAGTCATATTAACATTGGCTTATACTTATTTTATAAGTTTCCATAATAAAGTCATCTGAATTCTATGGTTATTGGCTAATTTCTTCATAATTAAGGAATGTTTACACATAGTCAATAAGGCTGAGAATTAGAATAAATGGTTCACTGTTCAGTAAATAATGAGCAATATTACAGATCAATTTTCATGTCAATGAGCCCCAAGTAACTGGCCACACTGACTCCACTGAAATTCATTATGCCAAATATTAATTGAAGTAAATAGAATATTTTAAATGCCAAATACTGTATCAGGTACCTGAGGTAGTTCACATTAAACACTGTGGCTGGACAGATTGTCTTCAAAACAGAGCTTGTTTAGATGGAGTTGATCTTTTTAACTGTTCACTCTTCATTTTAAAAAGAGACACCACACAACTCCTCCTAGTGGCTAAAAATATTTTATAGAATTCTTATGCAAATTTTCCCCTTAGCCATTGAATGAGTAGTAAAACCAATCCCTCTTTGCTACTAAATTTCTGTGCCCACATTAAGGTGAAATTGCCTATTTTTTAATATGTATACATTTTTCATCATTCATACCTTTTCACTCTTAATGTCCACAGTGGCTTTTCCAACATAAAATCCACTTCAATACAAAGATGAGAGAAAGGCTTGTTGTTATGGTCTACAAATAGGTCCTACTAACTGTCTTTACCTTGGCAAGATAACTACAGATTCAGGCACCTATGCAGAAATTCAATTTTTTCACTTCACCAAAAGTGATCAGATTCTCACTTAAACATTTACCTAACAACATAAAAGAACTAATAAATCAAAAAGCAAACTTCAATGACAAATACAGGTTTAAGATAGTTAGATTATTATTTTCCATTAGAAGAAAGTCTACAAATGAAAAAAACCTCACAATAACTATAATACAAAGGCAACAAAATGAATTAAAGTAGTACAAATTGAGTACATTCATTCGGCAATAAGCACACCAAAAAGTTGATAGAACTTCTTAAGAAACCAAATGACTTTTCTACCTTCAAGTCTCTTTAAAACAACATTATTTTAAAAATCTGGAATAACTTTGCATTTACTTTAAGGGAAAGTCTTGTTAAAATAGTGTCATTTAATTATGTATTAAATCTTGATAATATCCTAAGGTCCTTTACTTTTGGGATATAATTCCAACACAATTCTCACAATTAAAACTTTTGTGTTTGTCCATCTTCAACTGATATCATCTACTTAATTTAAACATGCAAATAAGTAACATTAAAAATTAGGATGCAATACTTATTTCACTTAAAAAGTAGTATAAAATATTTATATTGATTCAATACTGAGTGAAGTGTCAAACCCAATTCAAAATTGGCCTGTTCATACTGAACATCTAAATGATCATATTTCAATAATACTAAAAGGGCCAGCTTTACACAAACAAAACAAAAACTCTACCACGTTTTATACACTAAAACACAGGATGAATAATAAAAATATTTTAAGCTCTAAAATCTTAAATTCAAACTTTTTACATAAATGGTAACATCTTATACACATTAAGGTATCTTAAACACTTTTAATTAATTAGAACTACAACGTAAGAACTTCAAATCTGAACTTTACTTTCTGCAAATAATTATTGGGTAGGAAAAACATATTCATGTTTTGTGTAACCTCTTTAAATAAAAATAGAATTCTTTGAAATTAAAGTTGTGACTTAACGTAAGTAATGTGAACTGTATAATGGAACAATTTCAAAATAACACAAAAGTAATTGGGGGGTTTTTGTGGGTATTTCATATTTTCACTGCAGAAGAGTCAGATCTTTGAATTTTAAAAAGATTTTTGCTTAACAGTGAACATTTAAGAAGGCCAACTCTAACATTAAACAAGTTAACCTATCAAGTTAATTATTTCCTAAGTCATTCAAAATTTGACATGCTTTTTACTCTAAATTCTTGAAGTATAATGAAAGTGCTAGAGGAAAAGGTGATCTATCACTAATGTATGATGGAGACAGGAAAACTTAAGTTCCCCTCTTATGAAAAAGTTCAAATTAATTTTACATTCAATGAACTGAAAAACTGTTCCTCCTTCTCCATGATTGCACTCCTGGGTCTGTTACCTGAACCAAGAAGAGCTAGTAAGACAAACAAACTGGAAGTTTGAGTTCTAAAAATGCTCTCTGACATTTGTTAATCCACTGGACAAACATTTCTTGAGCACTTACTATTTGATTTCACTCATCGTTTCATCAGTTCTGACAATAATCCTGGAAAGTACAAATTCGTATTATTCTAATATTATATATGAGGATCTGTAAAGTTAAATAGCTTGTCTAACGTCATTGGCCAGTAGTGAAGACAGGGTAGGAACTCGTTTTATGACCCTCAACTAGTGGAGTCTTCTAAAAATTTCTACACCATAGGATGATGCGATTGAAGTCCCATCTCTACCTCCTTCTGGCTATTGGACTTTGGTGAGTCATTTAACCTGTTAGCTTTCCAATACCTTCATCTAGGAAATGGTGAAATAGGAGTATCTCACTAAACCACTGTGAGAATTAAATGCTATAACATATATGAAAATGCTTTAGAAGTTATTAAGGTATTTTTGCACATTTCTATTTCATGCCATGTCCTGTGTGATGTTAAAGAAAAGGTTTTATCTAATCATCCGAGAGATGCAAATCAAAACGACAATGAGGTACCATCTCACACCTGTCAGAATGGCTATCATCAACAAATCAACAAACAACAAGTGCTGGCGATGATGTGGAGAAAAAGGAACCCTCGTGCACTGCTGGTGGGAATGCAGACTGGTGCAGCCACTGTGGAGAACAGTATGGAGTTTCCTCAAAAAACTAAAAATGGAACTCCCATTTGACCCAGTGATTCCACTTCTAGGAATATATCCCAAGAAACTAGAAACACCAATTAGAAAGGACATATGCACCCCTATGTTCATAGCAGCACAATTTACAATAGCTAAGATTTGGAAACAGCCTAAGTGCCCATCAGCAGATGAGTGGATTAAAAAATTGGTACATCTACACAATGGAATACTACGCTAAGGTAAAAAATGGAGTTCTTACCATTTGCAACAGCATGGATGGAACTGGAGAGCATTATGCTAAGTGAAATAAGCCAGGTAGAGAAAGATAAATATCACATGATCTCACTCATTTATGGAATATAATGAACAACATAAACTGATGAACAAAAATAGATCCAGAGACAGAGAAACATCGATCAGACCATTAAACCTCAGAGGGTAGGTAGGGGAGGGTGGGGGTAAAGGGTAGAGATCAACCAAAGGACTTGTATACATGCATATAAGCCTAACCAATGGACATAGACAACAGGGGGATGAAGGCATGAGGGGAGGGATGGGGGGAGGGTAATGGGGGCATAAGGACACATATGTAACACCATAATCAATAAAAAAATTTTAAAAAAAGAAAGAAAATGTTTTTATATTACAAATTAATTGTTTTTAGTCATAGTTTTCTAGCAACTGAATTGTGATCTGGTTGTATGTTAGAAATTTTAGAAGGATATTTTTGTAGTCTACAAAAAGTTAGGTGGCATCAGAGAAATCTAACAGATTCTTGATGCAGATCTAACTTTCAATTACTAAAAAGTAAGTTAAATATTGGCAAAATCCTACTCATTTAAAATTTTCATTTTGACTATGTAGTACATGAATCTAGTTCAAATTCAAAAGATACCAAAGGGTAGTCAGTGGAAAGTCTCCTTAACTTGTCTTCTAGCGTCTCAGATCCCCTCCCCAGAGTCAATGGGTGCTATATTAGTTTTGCATGTATTCTCCCAAAGGTATACAGGTATATTTATTCTATGCTAAAACTTTTTACATAAATGGTAGCATCTTATACACATTTCTTCACCTTGCTCTTTTCCACTTAACAGCATTTTAATAAAGACTTTATTTTTTAACAACTGCATAGTATTCCATGGTGTAAATTAAATTAAATGTGACCCATCGTATTAAAGGACATTTAGACTATTTTCAAAGCTGCAAGGAATAATCTATAGTCAATATTTTACAGGTATGTCAATATATCTATGATAATATCCTACAAGTAGAATTATTGGGTCAAAGTTATAATAATTTACAAGAGACAACTATTCCCACACCTATTTGCAAAAGCAAATTTCAGGGTTTTCCCAAGGAAAAGTGCTACACTTATTACAATATTTATGTATTTCTTAACACGTCTAACATGTATAAAACCATTCTACCATTTCTGTTAAGTTCCCATCTTTCTCTGTGTTTTTTACTGCCCAAGTTTGCATAGTGCAGGGATTTTTAGGACTGCATATGCCATATTATAGTAGGAATCAGATGTCTCCCCCAAATACACTATTATCAGAAACAAAATTCAAAGCTAGATAAATCACCAAACAAAACCAATAAGATTTCAACCAGTTTCCACTGTTTAAAATTTTCAAATTAAAATGCTAAAAGAAATTAACGCCATTTGGGATACTGTGGTAACAATATGGGAAAAAAATTTCAATAATTACACTTTTGTTTTCTAGAGGTGTTATGAACACTAGATGGTTCGAAAGGGGGAACAAACAGCATTCATTTCAAAAACAAAAAGTCAGTAATTTATGGAGCCTTGATACCCATCAGGCATCCTCTGCTCTCGCTGGGTTGTTCCTTCTCAAATCCCACAAAAATACCATGTTCATTTCAGTTTCTATGGTTTCATTCATTCCCTTAGCATGAGTTATTTTTCCCTTTCCCTAGTCTCCCCAAATTTCATACTCTTGATTCAAGTCCTTCATAGATCATCCCACCTCCAACTCATTCTTCAGTGGTCTCTTACTCCTCTGAGTTCCTATAGCACTTATTGTCTGATTTACACAATTCTAGCCTCACAATGTTTGCTCATTTCATTCTTGTTCCATGAACATACAAGGGACAGGGAGAGAATTATGGCTAACACTTCAGAATCCACACACAAATACAAAAAAAGAATCCACAGAGCTTGCACCACATGGCACAGAGTAAGAAGAGCTCAAGAGTTTTTGCCGCTGAGTGATAAACAGGACAAAATTATGGGCACCAAGGAACTTTCTAGCTTTATTAGTTATGACTCAACCATTTTCCCCCCAACCATTTCTGATATAAAACATCTCAATGCCTTTCAAGAAGCTAAAATTTTAATTTAGTTATGCTGAAAATATATATGGCTGCTAAGGAAGTAAAATCCTGTAAAACTTGCACTCAGATGTCATATCACAAAAGAGGCTAAACAAGAAATGGCAGTTGTGACACTAAACATTTTTAGATTGTGGACTCAAATTCTACATTATAATACATAAAGAAGCAATTTTATCTGTCGTAATTTTATCACAGTGACAAATTATACCTGAGGAGTGGTTTTCAAAGATTACCTTTGGTAGCAGAAACCCTTTTTCAAACAAAAGGCTAAGTGAAATTCTACCATATGGAAAAATGCAGAGCTGATCTTGCTAAAGCAGAGGGAGGGGCCTGTAGTTCTGCCAGCTTGGATCTCCCTTAAGTGCATACAACTCCTCTCTCTCCAGTCCCCAACTGCAGTGGGCCCTTAATGCATTTCCGAGAACCATACAGAGCTGAGAAACACTCATGAAATAATCAGCTAGCCACCATGAATAGAAAAATACATTAATTTAAAATATTTTTCAAATCACTAAAACATAAAATTAAAACTTACCCATTTCTACTGAAAACTCTTAGCCATGCTTTGATGTTTGGTCCTAACAAACATAAACAAGGTACAGTAGTAAAAGTAGACAAGATCACTGCAAATAAAAATGTTTCCAACACCAGCCTAGGAAAAAGAAACTTCATTAATTTATTAAAAAGTATTAAAGCAGCACATATGCATGCATACATACATAATTTTTGTTACTTAAATGGATTTAACATAATAATACTTTCTTGTACTTTCCTTTGAAAGGTAATATGAGTCCTACCAAAATGCTGAGTATAAAAAATGTAAACTATAAAAAATAATCTACCAAATACCCGGCTTTAATTGTAGAGTGCAGAAATGTTGAAAACCCTATGATCCATTCTGTTCAAGGCAAGAAATTTCATTTCCAGATAATTAACTTTCTTCCTCAATAGTCTCTGGAACTTTCTCTGCAACCAGTGGTTCAACTTTAGCTTATATCAGAGCCACTTTAAAAACTAGATAAACTTAGAGATTAGAGGACCACACCTCTAGAATTTCTGACTGACTGAGGCCTGAGAATTTGCATTTAAGTAAAATGCTGATGCTGGTTTAGAACCACACTTTGCACACCATTGCTCACAAGCTACATGTGGCTCTTTGGCCCCTTGAGTGTGGCTCTTCCACAAAATAAATACCACGGCCTGGGCAAGTCTATTTTGAAGAAGTGGCGTTAGAAGAAGTTTAAGTTTAAAAAATTTAGCTCTCAAAAGAAATTTCAATCGTTGCACTGTTGATATTTGGCTCTGTTGACTAATGATTTTGCCAACCACTGCTCTCGGCATTCATTCTACTCTAAAATGGATTAGATAGAAATATCCATTTATCATTACAAAGGTCTTGTCCCCCCTTCTCTTGAAAAGAATTATCTGCTAATTTAATATGTATATATAACAAACTATGTATACATATATATAACTATGTACATAGCTATGTATTTGTATATATACATAAATCAATCATTTCACCATGATCATTAATCACTGCTAAAGTTTCCCAAATTCTAATGTAAGAAATATTCATGAATTTTTGCTAATTTAAAATTGGTCAGTTTTGAAAAAGTATTGAGTTAAATTTTACCTTTAAACTATAAGCATTAACTTATTAAGTATTTAAATACTGGAATCTATTGGCTTTTCTTAAGAAAACAAACTTTTTTCAAGCACATCAGAATCACATTTACCAAGAACTGATATGCTAATACTACCTAAGTTATCCATATCACTATTGTAAGTCCCACTAGAGGCTCTATGGGTCACACATTTATTGGTATAGTGTAGTTTCTCATCTACCTCCCACCCCCCACATGCAACTGTGTAATAGAAGGCTAGGTAATAGGAGCAGTTGATGAATTAAGTTATTCCTGCTAAGGAAGGGCAATGATGTCAGTATCCTTCCTTGATCCAATAATACAACACAGCACAGTCTTTCTCTAATCATCAACAGAAGTAGCCCTTTGTTTAGCAAAAAAAGTGTTTTAAAATATAATTGGCTTAAGGTAAAAATTTCAGACTTACTCTATTAATGGTGCTCCATATAGAACAAAAATTACATGAAAGACGAAACAAGACATAAGAAAGTAGATACAGCATTTCAAAAATCTGGTTACCTTAAAAAAAAAAAAGTAATTTAAAGACTCAAGAGAATGCCTAAAGGACAGTACATGTTTCCATTTTATTTACAAACATAACTTATTCTCATGTGTGAACAGTTGAATGTTCTTTGGATTTGGGTATCCTGAAGTCAGATTACATTTTGTGCAGTCAGGTACACAGCGCTCAATAGAACTCCCCCCGCCAATATTCTACCCACCCAACAAGCACTACAGTCAAAAAGCATTTCTGTTTCTATGGTATGTATTGAGCTATGCTGTTAACCAGTATTTATGAACTATTTACCAATAACAGACTGCTAGAATGCAATACAAACAGTCATTATTATGAAATATTTGCTGTATTATTCACGAAGACACCTTAATTCCACAATTAATGCCCAACAAGGATTATCGAGTGCTGTGGGCAGCCTTCCAGCAACCAACATTCTCTTTAGTCACTGTAAATAACTCGAGTACTGGAATAATGCTTTATTTTTCCATAAAAAAACAACAACCACTACCTCTACCTAAAAATCAGTTATCAAGAAATGAGCCTTACCTTGTATGATAATGAACTTCTTTTAGTGGATGCATTTGGTTTCACCAGTAAATATAATATTAGATTGACGGCAGTTACAAAAACAGAACAGATACACAACCACGTCAAGTGAGTTTCCAATATTGAGAAGTTCTCCAAGAAGAATGATGGAATGAAGATGCTTAGGATAATTGAGAATATGCATAAAAGATGGGTATACAGTAGTCTTTTGATATCAGTATTTTTCATGGTGTTTCCTTGAGTGGCTATCTAATAAAAAACAAATTAAGAGCATATGCAATAATGACTTTTTCCATTGTTCTAAATGTTCCAACACCTAAGAATAATTATGAGCCAAAGTCAATTTTCTAAGTATTAGTTTCCGAATATAGGAAGATGCATATGTGTGTATGCTCATGAAGACTAATATAGGAAACAGCTCTCATAGCCTAAGAAGGACAAGTTTTCTAATTTCTTAAATATGTGTGACTGGTTTCTGTAAAAGGGTCATCTGCCCCTGTTGGAAATATAACCTATGCATTCTAGAAACTCCATAAATACACTTTGGCTAAATTGTTGGCATTTTTTACCATTGTGGATCCTTGTCCAATATCATAGTAGTTCACATCTTCTAACAAATGCCAGGTGATACCAAGTGCACACTTGAATACTCAAACGATGACTAGTGTAATCAAGAGTTCAAAAAACATTATGCTAAACTAAGGGATCCTAGCGCTCCAGAAATACCAAAATGACAATGTTTGTTACAGGTGTTAAATTCCAATAAAAAGTAGAACACAAATGTGTTCTAAATAAATTACCTAGCAGAGAGCTTATACATAGCACAACTGTAGATCTTACTAAAGTAATGGTCCCTATATAACTCTGGTTACTCCGGTATATTTTATACACACACAGAAGAGGGGGCGCCCATTAGCAAGCACAAAAGGGCAAGCCCATGACTTACCCCAACATCTCTCCATTAATTCACACTATAATTTTCAAAGGTAAATATTTTACTGATAAGGAAATGGGCTAAAACAGGTTAGAGGACACGTGTAAGATCCCAAGCTTCCACGTGCTAAGCCATTTCAAATAAAGACACACACCAGGGATCAGATCGAGAAGCTTATGAATGGCAAGAAGGAAAAATTTCTCAGAGGTCCAATTCTCAGGGGCGGGAAGCGGATCAGCAATACACGGTCTCAACAGACATCCCTTCGCACACTTTTTTTTCTGGGTCACTCTCACAATCCCACCTGGCATGAGCAGATTTGGATGTAACACATGGAGCAATACCTAAACTCAAATGCTTCCTGAGTCAATGAATGAACGAAAGAACGAATGAACGAACGAGGGAGCAAACAAAGGAGAGTGGGTCAAGTGTTAGCCCCTTTGGAGATACCAGCCCTGTGCTAGGCCCTGGAGAGCGAGCGTGACACCCATCAGGCGCCTCCTAGAGAGGCTACAGCCCTGGCGTCCGCGGTCACACCTGGCCCGGGTCCGCAGACATTGTGGGGTGAGAGAAGGCCGTTCTGAGAGCGGCTCCCGGAGACTTGGCGGGAATCGCCTGGCCCCACCATGAACTGGGTCGCTTAGGACTCAGACCAAACCTCAGCCGGCCGGAGTGCGGGTAGCGGTGACCGAGCTGAGGGGCATAATCAAAAAGCACAGGTTGGAGACCAGGAGAGACGGGGAGGCAGCCACAGAAAGTCAGAGGGGCGTCAAGCAGCCCCTGGGTCACACGGGCGGGCCGGGGGCACAGAGGCTCGCGAGCATTTGGGCAGTTGGCATGGTTGCTTGCACCCCCCGGAGGCTCGCGTGCCGGATTGTTAGGCTGGGCTTACCTAACTCTCCCGCCCGCCGAAGGGAAGGGAAAGCTACCACCTCCCACCATCAGGTGCGACTCCTCGCGCAGGCGCAAGCCTATGGGGCGGAAACCCTAGGCCGCACAGCCAATCGCGGAAGTGGAGGGGCGGGCAAGGAGGCAGTCCCGCCTTCCCTCTTAAGTTTATTCCGCCCTTGGCTTTCCAGGTGTTGGAAAGGCGGGCGGAGGGCGGAGAGGCCGGAAGTGGGTTGTGGTAACCCGGAAGGGGTATCCTTTCCTGGCTTGTATTGTTGTTTTCAAGCTGCTCGGGCTACTGCGACTAAGGGAACCATCGCGGAAGGATGGTGTGCGAAAAATGTGAGTTAAAGGGTCCCTTCTGCGGGAGAAGGAAGGTAGGAGAACCTAACTGGAGTTCCCCGGGAACTCTGCCCTTTTTCTTTTGGTTCGGCCATAGATCTCTGGTTCTAGTCTCTGTCCTCCTATCCTGCCCTTTGACTGCTACTGCCCCACCCCAACGATCATATTGTCCTGTATGTTTTGCATTCCGGATGGTCTCAGTTTTTGTACCTCTTTGTTTATTTCCTCTCAACCCGGAATATCCCATACCGCTTCTTGACTGGCTCCCTCACCCCACAGACCCTCAAGTTTAGAATGAATTTACTTCAGATCTCACTCATATGTGGGATATAATGAACAACATAAACTCCTGAACAAAAATAGATGCAGAGACTAAGAAACACTGAACAGACAGTCCATCCTCAGAGAGAAGGCAGGGGAAGGGGTGGGTGGGTAAGAGATCAACCAAAGGACTTGTATGCACGCTTATTAGCATAACCAACGGACACGAACACTGGGAGGGGGCTTGTCCTGGGGGGGGAGGAGGGAGGGGGAGGTAAATGGGGGCAAAGGAGACATATGTAATACTTCAAACAATGAAAATAAAAAAGTAAGGAAGAAGGGAACAATGACTTGAATACACATTAACAGTTAATTTTACAGGTGGTGATTCTACAGTGCATTAATTTTAATGCATTTTTCAAAATTTTGCATCAGAGGTAATCATGAAATGTGTAAATAATCGTTACAAGTATCTTATCAAATTATTTTGTAGAATCACTTTCTGTGCTTTAAATTATGTGTACAAATATCAGTGGTTCAGATGATCCCAGACATAGTTTTGATATTACTAGTAATAAATAACCACGCCACTTTAAAAATTAAAAACATTTCTGACAATATTCATTGTACCTGCTACTTTAGACAATTTAGTGAAAACATATCCATTTTTAATTGTGGTGAATGCAATGTGTGAGTTCAGAGAAATGAGACATCTTTTTATATTACCTTGTCAGCTAGAGGTATGAGGCATGATGGGTTTAGATTTGAGGAGTAAAAACTGGAATCTGCCAAAACCGGTTTGGCTCAGTGGATAGAGCTGTCAGCCTGGGCACTGAAAGGTCCCAGGTTCGATTCCGGTCAAGGGCATGTACCTGGGTTGCGGGCACATCCCCAGTAGGGGGCGTGCAGGAGGCAGCTGATCGATGTTTCTCTCTCATCGATGTTTCTCTCTCTCTCCCTTCCTCATATTAAAAAAAAAGAACTGGAATCTAACAGGAATCAGTAACAGTGAGGATGTTTCCTATTTAGACAATAACCAACAACCATGAAAAGTACTTGGCACCTGGCACTTGCCTGGAAGAGGAAGTTCGGTGGTCCTCAGAAAAGCAGTGATACAGTTTGGCATTAGGGCAAAGCTGCTTCTCCTCACTCTTTTTGCCATGTCAAGGAAAACGTGGTGTCAGGAGGGTGGGGAGAGTCTCCCTGGTTGCCATTTTAGTTGATTTTTCCAAACTCTTAAGGTCTTTCAGACATTAAGCAATATTCTACACACAATCCTAGATATCCTACTTACCCCATACATTTTCTACAATATTCTGTTGGTTAAGGTTCTTTGGGTTTCAATTAACAGAATCTAATTATAGCTCTTTACCTAAAAAGGATATTTGGATACTGGGGCATTTCACAGAAACCAAGAAGGAATGACATATCAGAAATTAAGACAATTCGAGGGTCCTCATGAATCCACTCCCTAGAGCACTGCCATTAACAGGGCCCACCTACCAACCTGTTCTGGTCCCTATATCTCCCATTTCAAATATTCAGATATTCTAGAGAAGCGTGTCTCATTTGTCTAGCTTTGGTTATAGGTTTTTCTCTAAGCTATTCAGTGAATTATTCAGGGGGAAGGTTGAGTAATGCAAAAATTATTACTAAGAGCTTGTCCTTATGGAAAGAGTGGCCAGTTTCCAGCAGGTACGCCTTCCACAGACCTTACAGCCTCTGATCTGAAGTCTCAAATGAGCCATTGTTTTCGGATAATATTATTAGGATTGCATCTGAGCCTAAGAAATTTAGAAACTCTTCTACCAAAGGGGTTATAAAGTCTTATTGGTATACTAACAGTAAGGCTAGGTCTTGAAAATAAAAGTAGTCTTAAGTTATTTTTACAAAAATGGAACCAAATGTCACAGTAAAGATTTAAAAATAAAAACTTGTTAAATTTTCTCACTGTTATTAAAATATTCAACAAATACAAAAAAAAAGTCACTTCAACATTTGCCAGATTTAAGTAAATAAAAATACCGTTGCCGGATTAAATTTTAATTTCAGACAAACAACGACTAATTATGAGTATAAGTATATTCCATGCAATATTTATGACTTAGTTCTGTTTGCTGCTTCTTACTACTGTGAGGAGTTCTTTGTCCCAAAGCACTTACTTACAGGACATTCTTTCCAAAAATAAGTATTCGTGTGTATCTGAAATTTAAAGTTAACTGGGTATCCCATATTTTATCTGACAACTGGCAGTCAATATCCCACCCAATGGCTTTGGGGCTTTTTTCAAGAATGCATACAGTACTGAGGCAAGGTGGCAGGAGATTCTCACCACTTTCAAAGCAGTCTGTGTAGACTTCACTGGCTTTTAAAAGAGTATTTTCCTCCCTGTAGTTGCCACCTAATGGTTCTAATGCCAATCTAGAAGATACCTTATTTTTGACCTCACAAACTGTATGTTTAAAAATAACTGTCATGTGCCCAAGTCTCTTTTTCCCCAAGCGAGACATATCTGACTCTTCTGTGACAGGGTTTCAAGTCCTCTTATGTCTAATGAACATAATCCATTTTGTTTATATATCCCCATTGCCACATACCCTCTCTATTACCTTTCCCACTGAGCTTTCCTGGATTTCCCTAGCCAAGGTCGTTTCTTTCTCCATGGAATTTCTCCTAGTATGTTACTCTCAAGTTGTTTTAGCTCTCAATTATTATACTTTTTTTTAAACATATTTTAATTGAATGTTAACTTTTTTTCGTCGTTGTTTCTCTGAACCCTTTGAAAATCTGATGAAAGCTATAGACTTATCAGAATCTATAACTACAGGGAATATATAAAAGGTTTGTGTATAATTTCATCTAGTTCATGTCCACTGGTTAAAATCCAAGTTAAGGACTACTGTTAGAGAAATCAGAAAGCTCCTTGAAATTTAGAACTTTATTTAACTCATCAGGGTTTTTTTTCTCTGTATTTTGTATAATGGTTTATACTTGGTACAAATGGCTTATAGATGTTTAGTAAATATTTATGGACTGAACAGATTTGTTTACCTAGTTTGTTTAAAGTGTGCAGAGGAAGCCTATTATAAGCCTACTAGAGCCCCAGTGCACGGAGTGGGGGCAGGTTTCCCCTCAGCCTGGCCTGCACCCTCTCACAGTCCAGGAGCCCTTGGGCTAAGCTGGCAGTCGGACATCCTTAGCGCTACTGCGGAGGCGGGAGAGGCTCCGGCCACCCCACTGCGCTTGCCAGCCATGAGCCTGGCTTCTGGCTGAGCAGCACTCCCCCTGTGGGAGCGCACTGACCACCTGGGGGCAGGCCCTGCGTTGAGCATCTGCCCCCTGGTGGTCAGTGTGCATCATAGCGACCGGTCATTCTGTTCGGTCAACTTGCATATTAGCCTTTTATTACATAGTATTATGCTACAGTTTTTACTAGGAGTCTGTTATACATTGCCCATAGTTAATAGCTTAAGTCTCAGTTCACTGGCCCCGACCCCAGCATTAACAGGATCCTACTATAGTATGTCTGTTGAGACCACTGTGAACTTTGGACAATATGATGTATTTCTTAGATAGTAAATACTAATTCCCTTTACTTTTACTCTCTTGTTATAACAGGTGAAAAGAAACTTGGTACTGTTATCACTCCAGATACATGGAAAGATGGTGCAAGGAATACCACAGGTATTTTTCCTTTTAGAACACAGAAGTTGGATCCCATACTTTCTGTAAATAATGTTTTAGCTTTTAAATTATTTGTAAAATGAAATGTTATGTGTACAAAATATTTCATGTATTAAACATTAAATTGTACATGGATCCCTCAACAATTTAATATCTTATATAGTTCTCTCAGTTACATGTTGGGGTTCCTAATTTGGTTGGCAGGAGGCAGTAAAATTATTAAATGACTTTCAAGCAATAAGTATATCATAGTAATTGATTTGATTCAGCTTAATTATAGTTGGTATCTAATCCGCCTCTTCTTACCTGATTTTTGTATTCTTAAATCATTTAAATGTTTCACCTTCTTACTAATTTTTTGGTGTAAGATAATTTATTACAAGACTAGCCAATATCACCTTCCTAATTAAAGTTCTGCTTTGAGTCTGAGAAATAAAATGATTGTGTTTTATTTAAGTTTTTATTGTTTTCCTAATAAATAAGGGTTTTCTATTAAGTAATGTCTTAAGAACCTGGCTAGTAAGTGAGGATTTTTGAAAATTTTGATATAAACTAGTCTACTGGTAGGTAGTCAAAAAGGGAACTTTTAAATTGTTTAATGCTATATGTATGTATTATATGTGACATGTGTAGAAATAACTCACTGAAATACATGTATGTTTTGACATAGAAAGTGGTGGAAGGAAACTGAATGAAAATAAAGCTTTGACCTCAAAAAAAGCAAGGTAGGTATAAGAGCATCTATAGAACAATAATATATAAAATTGCCACTTTTTAACTTCAAGCTTACTGAAGTGAATTTGGTGTGCATCATTCTGTTGTGATAAAACAGGTAGTTCCTAGCATGCAAAACCAAGCTTTTCTGTTTTAACCTGCTGGTTTCACCCTGTTCTTCCTCATTATATCAATACCTGAAGATATTAGTACTATGGTAATTTTTTAACTTCATCCAAAAACATGACTTTTATGTTTTCTAGTTATCCTGCAAATCCTGGTAACAGAGAAATGTAGAAAGAGCACAAGTTCTGGAGTCAGAACACAATTTGAATCTAGACTCTGTCACTGTCTAGCTCTGTGACCTTACACAAGTTAAGCCAGTTGCTTTACTTTTCATCTGAGAATGGGGATAAAAATGTCCCCCGCCTTAAAAACAATCCTTAACACCATGCTTTATTATATCCAATCTTAAAAATCCCATGAACTCTTCCAACTGCCACCCCATTTCCTTGCATCCCTGTACAGCAGAAGTTTTCAGAAACCTTATCTAGATAGTTTCTCAGTGCCCTTAAGTTCCAGTCTCTCCTTCAGCCATTCTCGTCAGCCTTTTATCCCAACCACATCCCTGAAACTACTCTTGTCAAGATCGCACATGACCTTTAAACCGATGTCTACTTCTTTATTTTTACCTTACTTAATCTTTTAACAAGTCTTTATTTTTGGAACCCTTTTTTCTTTTGGCCCTGGGACACCACACTCTTCTTTCCTCCCAACTCACTGGCTATTTCTTCTCAAGTACCCCTGGACTTTTTTTGTCTTTTTATAATTTATAATTTCTCCTCTTTGACTTTAGTCTAATAGCTTTAGGTTCAAACTATCTGTTAATGAATCCCAAGTGTGTATCTCTAGTTCTGACTTCTCTGAACTCCCAACATACATCCAGCTGTCTACTTGATTTATTCAATTGGATGCTTAACAGGTAACCTCTTTTTCTTTCAGTTTTCTAATCATAGTTTTTTCATCATTGCACTATTGTCCAATCCAGTTGTGCAAACCTAAAAGCTAGAATTTCTCACTGGTTCCCTCCTTTTCCTCATTCCCCATACCCATCAGCTGGCAACATATAACCTGAATCCACCTGCTTTTGTGCATCTCACTGTTATTCCCATGTCTCAAACCACCATTATTTCTTACTTGGATACCTTACTTTCTGTCTCTCTGCTTCCTCTCTGTTTCCCCATAAAATCTTAGAGTAACCAGAACTGCCTTTAAAGGGCATGTAACTTCTTTGCTGAAAACCTCCTTTGTTTTTCATTTTATGTTGAATAAAATCCAAGCCCCCTACTATGTTCTTACAAGGTCCTCCATGATCTGGACCCTCCCACCTCTCTGACTTCCTGTTGTAGCAATCCCTACATCAGATATGCCAAACCCACTCCCACTGGAAGAGGTTTGTGCTTATTGCTCCCTTTTAGAGCTCACCCCTCAAAACTGGGGAAGGAACCTGCAATCAAGGTGTGTGCCCTTGACTGGGAATCGAACCTGCAACCCTTCAGTGTACAGGCCAACACTATAACCACTGGACCACACGGGTCAGGGCTCCATAATATTTATATTATCTATCGATCAGTCGATCGATTGATCAATCAATCGATAGATCGATCAGACAAATAGATCAACAAATACATTGGCTATAAACTGGTTTGGGATTAAGTAAGCATCAGCTTGCATGGAAGGGGTAGAAGTGTACAGGCATTTTATAGAGTAGCCAGAGCTGGTAGAGTTTGACAGAGGGAATTGAGAGCATGGATTAAACCCATTTGTTGTTCAAATGAGGTTATTTAAGAGTGTTTCTATGGGATTATACATTTTTCTTTCTTTAAAAAAACTCTAGATTCGATCCATATGGAAAGAATAAGTTCTCCACTTGCAGAATTTGCAAAAGTTCTGTGCACCAACCGGGTTCTAATTACTGCCAGGGCTGTGCATACAAAAAGGGTAAGTTTAATACTTTCTATTCATATCAAACTTATTTTATTTGGCATTGATTTGGATATTATAGAAAAAGGAGTAGCCTTTATAAATTCTATTACTGTCAAATCCTTCTTATTCCTAAGGCAAAATACAACTTGTTCATCATTAAAAATATATATTTCCTTTTTCTGTTTTCTGATGCTATAAAATTATGGTTTAGGTTCAGGGTTGACTTAAATTAACCAAACCATTGTTATTAGATATTTGTTGGTATTATCAGTTGGTATTGTGATTTGACATGTTCACATGTTTTCTTTTGTTTAGGCATCTGTGCAATGTGTGGGAAAAAAGTGTTGGATACCAAAAACTACAAGCAAACGTCTGTCTAGATGTATTGATGAAGATTCGGTCTTTCTGTATGATTTTGCTTTCTGCTTTAAATTTTCAAGGCATATCACAGATGTTCAAGTTATAAAATAACATGTTTTAAGACTGTTAAGTTTAAACCAGGGAAGTTGATTCATTCTTTTGCTCTCTAGAAGTTTTGAATAGCAACAATGGTACTAATCTGCCTTACAAGCATCATATTGAACTAGAATAAGAGGCATATTTAACAACAACAAAATATTGTCCCAGTTCTGTAGCACTTTTTATTTAACAATATTCGTGTAATTGTTATTCTCTCCCTCTACTTTATACTTACATATATTGCAAAAGTGAAAAGGGGATTATTGATATTTCCTCAGAACTTGGCATTAGGATTTGTAAATTTCCCCTCATTCCCTTGTTGGTTGCCTAGTTCTTAGAATCAGCAGTCCCTTAATTAATTTCAGCTTCACAAGGTATTTAATTATCTGAGACCACAATTGCTGAATGGTTCCTTAGAAATTAGCCAAAACCCAAATCAAACACAAGTTCTATTTATGATTTTTAAAAATTTGTTCTTGAAGCCATAGTGCTTTCATATAAAAATAAGAACACAAGGGATACTCCATATATATACAAATGAATACACTGGATTTCAGAAAATACATGTTACACACATAACCTTGAATTTACACTATTATGAAAGCCAGAAGAACAGTGTTCATTATGACGGTGTATAATAGAAATGAATCACTACTCTTTGGGAAGGTTTTTGAAGCAAAAATGAAATTTCTTTAACCTTTTCCCCCCAAAAGAAATAAATAAAACAAAGCAAACATTTTGATTCTCAATATATATATATATATATCTTCAAAGAAAGATTTTTTTTTTAATGCTACTTTCAAAGGTTTAGGACTTCTGCTTTGGAAATCTGCAGCCTGCTAAGGGAGACCAAAAAAGTATTCCTTATTGCAAAGTATAGTATATGTAAATACTTATCACTATAAAATGTGTAGAATAGATAACATGATATACATAGTATAGATATTGCATTTTTATTAAATAAAGTTTTAACTGTTTAAGTTTTTAAAATCGTGTTTCTGGGATATGTTGTTATTAATATCTAGAAAAACCACAAGGATAATGTAAAATATAAATAACAATAGCTGTGAAGGCAGGAAATATCTCCTCATGCTTTAATCAATTTGGACTTTTAGTTAAAATCAACAAAAGGAACTCAATTAGAGTGTGGCCCAGATACATTAAAAGTTGGGTTGGCTACCCTAGCCGGTTTGGCTCAGTGGATAGAGCAGATTGAAGGGTCAAGGGTTCAGTTCCAATCAAGGGGGCACTATCTCAGTTGCAGGCTTGATTCTGGCTTGGTCCCAGTCCTGGTTCTGTTGGGGCTTGTGTGGGAGACAACCAATCCAAGTGTCCTTTTCCCATCTCTTTCCATCTCCCCCCTTCCCACTCTCTCTAAAAATCAATGGAAAAAAATATATCCTCAGGTGAGGATTAACAAACAAACAAAAGTTGGGTCAACCAACTTAGGGAAAAGTACATTTCTCAGGTATTAACTGGGATCTGGACTTCCACAACTCACATTTCATATTTATGCCTTGAGTGGCCTCCTTCGTTAGTATTAAACCTCGGATCAGAACACAAGTATTATAAATCTTCATATTGTTGAAATAATAATATGACTGCCATATATTGAATAGACTATTAGATGAAAAGGAAAATCCCAAAACAAAATATGAACATAAAATATTTTTTTTAAAAAGGCATAAACAGAAACTATAACATCAAATAAGATGATAGAATTAAGGGCAAACATAGTTTTAAAGTAAATGTTAAAGTGATGAAGTAAGGTATTTTTTTAAATCTCAGACTAGATTCATATATATTAGAAACAAATATCAATAGAACACTTCTTCAGTATATCATAAGAACATGAAGCCATCAAAATGATATAAGAATTCTATATGCTATATATGCAGAAGTTTGGGTATATACATAGAAAACATCTGAAAGCTATTGATACTATTTTTCCCACCCCCCTATGGAGTGGAACTGAAGGTTGAGAAAAGAGAGACATAACTGTTTTTTTTTAGGGAGAAACAAAGATCGTTCTTATTCTTTAATTCTTTTTGCATTCTGCACAGACACAGAGGTAAAAGAAAATGACTGAAACTTAAATATGAAAGAATTCTTTACAATTAAATCCACAACTTCATACATTTATCTTACTCATGCCAGTGAAAAATCACCATTATTGTTTCTACTTAATAATTGAAAAATCACCAATTATTATGAAATACGACAAATTATATAAAAGAACCAAAAAGATCTCATAAAAACATATATCCAGTTCTGAAGAGTGCTGTATGCTTGACGCCTTCACATCCTTCTCTTCTGTGTGCTTATGTCTAACACGTTGTTTCCTCGGATAAATGCATCCCCATACTTATTCTTCAGTTGTCCATTTACATATTCTTCCATCTGCTCCAAGGCTATATTCACGTAGCCATCCAGGCAAGCCAGAACTCCTCGATAATCCACTCCAGAATTTAGTTTTACCACCACTGGTGGTCCAATGATTTGCTTTAAGAAGTCGCTGGGAGTTTGCTTCCGTAGACTCATTGTAACAATCCTGATCAGAAATTGGGGAGGCAGGACACCTGAGTTCTAATCCCAGCTCTGCTACTTAATTAGCTGTGCGCCTTGGATAACTCATCATTTCACCTCTCAAGGCCTCAGGCTCCTTATCTCGTGGCTGGGACCTGGAATGCCCTCTCTGGGAGCCCCACAAGTCCAGCCTCCGCCAACGGCGAGACATAACTCTATAGCCTCATGCCAACTACCTAATATTTTTAGCTCCAAGTTTCTTTATCTGGGGAGTACTGATAATTTTAGTACCCTAGAAATATATATCTACATATACATATGTGTTTTTGTCTTAAGGATTTTAAATAGAAGAAATATATACATTGTTCTGCACTTTGACTTTTTTAAATGTTTCTCATATTTGCTTTATCATTTTTTTTCTCTATCTCTTGTTATGTATTTTTTCCTTAGCCCATTTGAGAGTATATTGCAGACATACACTTTACCCTTCAATACCATGTCTGTACTTCATAAGAACAAGCATACTAAATACAGTTATGAAATTCAGGAACTTAGCATTGATAACAGTACCTTTGTCTACAGTCCCTCTTCCAGTTTCATTTGTTGTTCAATAGTTTGTTTATTACAGTTTCTAGTTCAGGATCATATGTTACTTTATCATGACTCTTTAGCCTCTTTTCGTCTTTTGTAGTACTAATGTATTTGAAGAATATAGGACAGTTAAAGCATAGAACATCCTTCACTTTGGCCTTTCCCAATGTTTATGTTTAAATTCAAGTTATGCAGTGTGGGTTGAAATACTATGAGTGATGTCACATCCAGACTCACAGGACATCCCTTTGTGCCTTATTGGTAATGTTCACTCTGATCACTTAGGACATATGTGGCTAGTCACTGTGTAATTATTGTTTTTCCTTTGCAATTAGTGGTTAATTTGTGAGGAGAAATTTTTGACACCATGTTGATATTCTATTTCTCATCAAACCTGCCCCACCTAGATTAGCACCCTTTGATGATTCTTATCTGAAAAACATTTTTACAGTGATGTTTACAAAATTATAATTTTCTAACTACATCATTTTTTGTGTGTATTAATTAATTGTCATTCTACTATAAGGAAGAATTTTCCCTTTATCAGTGTAGAATAAATGCTTTTTTTCTCCTGGCTATTTGCATGTTAGCTACAGATATGTTT
Source organism: Corynorhinus townsendii (assembly GCA_026230045.1). Taxonomy (NCBI): domain Eukaryota; kingdom Metazoa; phylum Chordata; class Mammalia; order Chiroptera; family Vespertilionidae; genus Corynorhinus; species Corynorhinus townsendii. Next base: position 145,045,384 of record JAPDVU010000007.1, on the reverse strand, counting down.
CTAACAACCAATTTTCTATATTTCACTAGTTGTTCCACAGTGGCCTTTTTTTTTTTCTTCAAACAAAGCTGGACCAGGATCCAATCCAAGATAATACATTTAGCAGTCATGTCTCTAGTCTCCTAGAACAATTCTTCAGTCTCTCTTCCAAAAATGTCAAGCTCATTAAAATATAGGCCAGTTATTTTAGAATGTCCCTTAATCTTAGTTTTTTTATGTTTCTTAAATGATTAGGTTGCATTTTTGGCAGGAATGTCCTAGAAATGATGTGTCCTTTTCAGTGCATCATCATGGTGTCAGTTGTCCCATTTCAAGGTGTAATTTCACTCACTTGTTGTAGGTGACATCGGCTACATTTCTCCACTATAAAGTTCCTTTTTCTTTTCTATTAAATTAAGCATTTTATGGGGAGATACGTTGAGACTGTAAATATTCTATTTCTCAGCAAACTTTCATACCCTTATTTAGCATCCAGTAATGTTTCTTGGCTGAGTTGTTACTCCGATTGTTGCCAAATGGTGGTTTTCCTATAATATCGTTCCTTGTACACTTATCAGTTGGCATTCTATTGTAAGGGAAAGTTTTTTTTCTTTTTATCACTTACGTTAGCATGAACTCATGAATTCCTATTTTATTCAGTCTGTTACTCTCATTTGTTTTGATGTCAAATTGTCCCAGCTTTGGCCAGTAGGAGACCTTTCAAGCTGGCTTCTGGGTCTTTTTGGCATGTTCTTACCATTTTTTGAGAAATTCCTCATTTTCCAGCACAAGTGTTCCAAGTTTATCTTATTGTTTTCTTTTCCCATTCAGCCCTAGAATCAGCCATTTCTCCAAAATTCCCTTTTCTTCTGGAAAATGGTGTATAAAACCTAAGATCTGGGCCTGCTGGGTTGTCATTGACTCTAGAAAGAGCAAGAAAACATATATATATATTAAAAATTACGAGTTTTATTGCTATCTCCAATTCCAATCCACCCCCACAGGGTTCTTCCTTCCCTTTCCCCCTTCCACATTTGTATCTTTCACAGTAAGAACCATAGTTCCCAACATCATCAATGTAATTACTAATTTTTCATATTGGTCTTGCATTTTTGTAATCAAATATAATTTAAGTTTAAAAAATCTAGGTAAGCCCACAGAATTACACATGTGAATGTCATTCATCAGTATGCTATTACAGAAAAAAATGTGGAGACTTTTGTACGTATGCTGCCTCCCTGATAAATTTGGCAAATGCACAAATGGCACTACTTTTTTCAATTCATCTAACTTTTATTGAACCTCTACTTAGTTCTTATCCCTCGTCAGATTGCTGTTATTGGTTCTAAAAGTTTTGCTTATAAGCAACCCATCAAATTAATGTAAAATTGTAAAAGAAAGGTGTGACAATAAGAACAAGGAAAATATAATGAAAGAATAGTGACTAAAGGGAGAGGCTGGTTCAAAAGCAACAATTCTAGGGAAAAAAATCTAGGAACAAGACTAAGGTAGTACTAGGAAAATGGAAATGAAAGGAGAACTAGGAAGACCTGATGAAAAGACGATTTGACAGGATTTGTTGACAATTTGGGGGGAATGAGAAGAAGGTGAGTCCAAGTAGGTCTCACTTAGATGTGGTAATAGTATATTTCTCCACCAGATGGCATTGGTGTTCTTGGTTTTCCATCTTGCTAAAAGATTTACAGTTTAGCAACTTAAAGATCAAATAGGCCCAGGCTGGTTTGGCTCAGTGGATAGAGCGTCGGCCTGCAGCCTGAAGGGTCTAGAGTTTGATTCAGGTCAAGGACACATGCCTGGGTTGTGGGCTCGATCCCCAGTGGGGGGCCTACAGGAGGTAGCCAATCAATGATTCTCATTGATGTTTCTACCTCTCTCTTCCTCTCTGAAATCAATAAAAATGCATTAAGAAAAAAGATTAAATAGAAGGGGGAAATAAGGACACCTGTAATAGTGGCAACAATAAAAAAAGAAAAGATCAAATAGATGGACTTAAGTTTCCAAAAACAGTGAACAAGCTAGCCAGAGAAACTTAACAATACCACAATAATAATCCTGGAAAATATTTATTTGCATACATACATATGCATATAAGTATACGAAATTTATATATGTATGTAATTTTTAAGTATGTATATAATTAAACTGTCAGGAAAGTAATGATGATCCTCAGAAGCCAGAATCAGGGAAGGTGCAAATTCAAAGGGTGAACTAACACCGAAGTTAATATTTGCCTTTAGGAATGTCTGCCAATCCCCCAGGGTCTGAAGCCTTATTTTAAAGGGCACCACACATATGGAAGACAAAGCCATGGGCTTGGGCAAGGTGGAAAGGTTAGGTTATTAACAGATCATCTATGGTTGCTTTTGTGTATAATGGCAGAGTTGCAAAGCCTGAAATATTTACTACCTGGACCTTTCAGAAAAGGTTTGCTAACCCATGTTCTAAATAGTTCTAGAAATGGTCACCATTTTTGGAAAAACCTTGGATTGATATGAAAGGTTAGTGGCTGCACAGTAATACAATGTTTTCCCTGGCTATTTTTATTGTTTCTTAATTCCTTAGTCACTTAACGGACTCAATTTAGGGCAAGGAGTCATACAGACATCTGTAAAGGTTGTCTTTCTGGCACAGGCTAAAGCATATATTATTCTACATTGATAACTAAACTATTATGTAATTTGATCTAGATGATTATTTACAGTGTAACCCAAATACCTTTAGCTTATTCTGGTTATTTACCCAAGGATTATACCTTCTTGCTACGTTCATTCAAGAGTAATAGAATGTAATTAATATCTTCTGGGATATGGAATGTAGGGACCTTTCTCCAAATACACCTCTGATTTGTTTCCATGCCATGGAGTTGGCCTTTCGGCGATGTGGTTGAGGTACCCCAAACAGGACATTAATTTTCATTCTTCACAACAGAAGAAATATAATCCTACTTCATGATTTAGTGAGCCAAAGACCCTCCTACCTTCTTGCACTATTTTTAAAATAAAATAAATGTTAATTTGGTTGTTTTTTTTAATTTGGTTTTTTTGTGGATCATTTGCAACAAACTTGTATTTTCAAGGAGCTCACACCATATTCAGGTGAGTGTACTCAGCTAAGGCAGCGCATTTGGAGCCTTAGCCAGAAGTTTAATGATAAAAATGCATTGCTTGCAAAAGCTCTAATTGAGCACTCCGGTATGTGCTGTGTAGTTTTGCCAACAAACTCTTCTTTGCCTGAAATACAGAATTTTTTAAGTTATATGTCACTCTCCAAGAAGCATGATGGGGAGATGTGTGGCTTTTGCATTGTGTGTTCCTCCCCTAGGCTCCCGATTCAAATAGCACAAGTTTAGAAGCATGGAAATAGAAACTTCTTGCCTGGACATGCAGCAGTTAGCTCTTTGAGAAAAATGTGTGTTCATAATTACCAAATTTGAAATGTATAGGCATCATTGCTACTAGAAATTTGAGGCTGGTTTAGAGCCAGATTAGCTGCTCCTTGCTCCCTCTCCCTCACCCTCTTAAGAGGTATCCAGCCTGCCTGGCTGGTCAGAGCCATCCAGTTCCCGTTGCCCTGGTGTTTCTTATCTCAGTGCCATCTGTTCCTTCTTGTCCTGCCCAGGAAGCCTTCTCTGACACCAAGGCTTAGTGTTTTGCCTCTCCCAGGGCAACCTGCATTTTCCCCATCATTGAGATCATTCCTTCATCTGTCTTTGCATGGGCCCCTCCCTCCTCCAACTGAACTATAAGATCCTTAAATCCAGAGATCATGCCTTTTTGTTGTTGTTAATCCTCACCCGAGGATATTTTTCCACTTATTTTTAGAGAGAGTAGAAGAGAGGGGGAGAGACAGAGAAACATCAATGTGAGAGAGAGACATTGATTGATTGCCTCCCTCACGGGCCCAGATTGGGGCCGGGAACCAGCCTCCAACTGAAGTGCAGGTGTTTTATCCACTAAGCCAAACTGGCTAGGGCCCAGGCCCTTTTTGTTGTTGTTCAATGGACTCTAAAAGTTCATCAAGACCAGTTCCCCAGTATATAGCCCCACATGGAAATTCAATTATTTGAATGAAAGGATAAGTGAATGAATGAAGGGACTTTATTATCAACCAGGTTGATAGTCTGCCACATAAATTAATTGGGCTCCTGATTGATGATAATCTTGGCGGGGGTGGGGGCATAGAGGCAGGAACTTCAGACGTAGAGGCAACTTGCCTTTCCAACAGCCCCAGGGACAGGAAAGTTGCAAAGGGGACCTGCATGAGAGGAGAGCCTCAAGGTGGTGCCTGGCAGTGTACAGCTGCCTCCTCTTCTTATCCCACCTTCCTTCTCCCAGTCTGACTTGCCGAAGAGCCTCCATATAACATGGATAGAGCCTTCATCGCTCACCCAATCCTTAGAAAAGATACCTCTATTTCAGTGTTGTGTATGAAAGTCACTTAGCTCCAGGACGAATCCAAGATGGCAGCGTAGCTAAACACCTAAACTGCTGCCTCGCACAACAATTTCAAAACTACAACTAAAAGACAAAATGTCCATCACCCAGAACCACGGGAAAGCTGGCTGAGTGGAAGTTCTACAACTAGAAGGAAAGAGAAAAGAGCATTGAGACGTGCACAAGCGCTGAAAAGCTGAGGTACAGAGGTGCGCTATCTGGGCTGGCGGCAGGCATTGCTTTTTTTCAACCCGAAGGGAGACAAGCCTCCGATTACTCTGAAATCCCGTTTCTGGGGAGACGCGGGGGCCCCAAACTCCTATGGGGAGAAGCTGGACTGTCTGCCATCGGGTCGGAAAGTGAGGGTGGCTTGCTTGCAGAGCTGCGCGCAGGAATAATTGTTTACTGTTCTGGGGCACAGGACACGGGGGTGCAGAGCCGGCTAACTAGCAGCCATCGCTGTTTGCCACACCCTAGCCTAGTGATGCCCTGAGACCCCGCCCTGCACAACCTACAAACCCACGCAAGCTCCAAGCAGCGGCTTTAGCATAAGAAAGGCCTGCCCTATCACAGCTTAACCTAGCAAACTTGCAGCCTGGGTCAGACAGCTCCAAAACCTCCAAACCCCAAGCAAAGAGGAGAAAACTAGCTCTCGCTGTAGCTCCTGCTGGGTGGACTCAGACAATAGCTGACCTGCACCCCGTTGGAGATCCAGAAGCCAGTGTACCTAGTGGTCAGTGTGAGACACCAGATTTCAACTCCTCACATCCATAAGTGACACATTCAAGAGGCAGACTCAGTGAGCACCAAAGCCCCACTGAAACAAGTCCTGCGCCATAGCGTGCCTCCAGCACAGCAGTTCTTCCATTATAGACACAGCAAGTCCTTATAGCCAATTGGCATGGAGGTCAATTCCTCCCGGTGTACCAACAGCAATCAAGGCTTAACTACACCAAGACTTTGCACTCAGCCCACAAAGGGGTGTACCAAGAGCGTCCACCTCAGGTGATTGGGGAGGCTGAGCTACTGCCCCCTATAGGTCACCTACCACACAAAGCCACTCCATCAACACAGGGAAGCAGCCAAAATGTGGAGACAAAGAAATATGTCACGAATGAAAGAAACTGAGGAAAGCAAACTACTGGACGACAGAGTTCAGAACCACATTTATAAGGTTACTCAAGAATCTTCTAAAAACCGCTGAGAAACTTGATGAGACCTTTAAGGATCTTAATGAGAATGCCAAAAAAAAAAATGGAAAAGGACCAGTCAGAAATGAAGCATACACTGTCTAAAATAAAGAATATACAGAAACTCAACTGTAGATAAATGTACCCCAAGAATCAAACCAAAGATCTGAAACATGAGGAAACAAAAAACACCCAACCAGAAAAACAAAAAGAAAAAAGAATCCAAAAATATGAAGATAGTGTAAGAAGCCTCTGGGACAACTTCAAGCGTACCAACATCCGAATTTTTGGGGTGCCAGAAGAAGAGAGAGAGCAAAATACTGAAAACCTATTAGAAGAAAACTTTCCCTACCTGGTGAAAGAAATAGACTTACAGGTTCAGGAAGCACATAGAACCCCATACAAGAGGAATCCAAAGAGGACCACACCAAGACACATCATAATTAAAATGCCAAGGGCAAAAGACAAAGAGAGAATCTTGAAAGCAGCAAGAAAAAAAACGGTTAGTTACCTACAAGAGAGTACCCATATGACTGTCAGCTGATTTCTTGGCAGAAACTATGCAGGCCAGAAGGAAGTGGCAAGAAATATTCAAAGTGATGAACAGCAAGAAACTACAACCAAGATTACTCTACCCAGCAAAGCTATCATTCAGAGTTGAAGGTCAGATAAAGAGCTTCACAGACAAGAAAAAGCTAAAGGAGTTCATCACCACCAAACCAGGATTACACGAAATGCTGAAGGGTATTCTTTAAGAAGAGGAAGAAGAAGAAAAAGGTAAAGATAAAAATTATGAACAACAAAATGACATCAAATACATACCTACCAACAAGTGAATCTAAAAATCAAGTGAATAAAAAATCTGAAGAACAGAATGGACTGGTGAATATAATAGAATCAGGGACATAGTAAGGGAGTGGACTGACAATTCTCAGGGGGAAGCGGGTGTGAGGGGTGCGGGAAGAGATTGGACAAAAATCTTACTCCTATGGATGAAGACAGTGGCGGGGGCTAAGGGCATGGGGTGGGATGGGGAATCAGGTGGAGGGGAGCTATGGGGGGGGGGGGAGAAGAACACCTGTAATAATCTGAACAATAAAGATTCATTAAAAAAAAAAAAGTCACTTAGCTCCAGAGGCTACACTGCAGGAAATGTTGAGAGCCGGTAGGAAAACTGTACCAGTCCTGGGGGTCTTATTTTAATCATTCTATAAAAGTTCAATTTTTGCTCAGTGTCTGATTTTATTTGGGACTGACTTCCTCTTTTGCAGTTGTGAAATCTATATTAATTTGTTTATGTGGCAGAATATCAACCTGATTCCTTTCCCATGTTTACCCCTCCTCCTTCCTTCACCTCATTCAGACACTAGCCTATTTTGTGCTTCTTATCTCAGAGGAAGGATATGATAGCAAGAGACAGAGGAATAGAGTGTCTTCCTAGCTTTTTGTTTTAGAAGCTGCCCTTAGGAGAAAGAAGAAGGAAGAGGGGGAGCGGGGCGGGGAGAGGGAGGAGGAAGGGAAAAAATTAACAGCATGGACAAAAGGTTTGGAAGAAAAGATAATTAGAGTAGAAAGAGTTCCCTACTCCTGGGGAATGAAGTAAATTCCTGGGAAAATACCAAGGGCAGAGATGTTGCTAGGTCCTGTGGCTCACCCTGGGAAGGTGGCTCAATCCAAGACATTTTGGTGGGGCCTAGGAATAGAGAAGACATGTTTCCTGTATCCTCAGGAGAGCCCCAGGAAGATTTTAAGACCTCAGAGAAGAAATGGGTGCATGGCAGGTCACCACTGAGGTGGCCTTAAAAGGCTTGCAAAGCTTTCCCTGCCCCAGTGAGACACGGAAGCATGTCTCCTTGTGCCCAAGAGGGAGCTGGAGAAATGAAGGGTGCTCCATTTGCTGAATGAGTTGGACAAACAGGGTGAAGGATGGGTCAATAAATACCATTGTGCAAGGGTGCCCTTGAGGACCCTTTCCTCACTCACTCTCCTCCCCTCCCCCTACTGCATATCTTGGCACCTCATTAGCCCCTCCCAGAAACTAGACACAATCTTAGGGAAAGGGGAGGCTGAAATCAAGTTCACTGGGATCAAGTTTCTGACAATGCAAAGAAAGGGAAGCTTGAATTAAAATTCAGGTTGTGTTTATGTAAATTTGTGGAATAAGGGATATATCCACTGCTTGCTTATAGTTTATATTCTAGGGTGACATTTCCCATAGAAGAGCAGTGCTCAGAACTAGCCACTTACTAGTACATGTCTTCCTAACTGGTTTTAAGGTTCTAGAAACCAAATGGTGATATACTATCCAATATATGCCATGAAAGTGGGGCCAATAACCAGGAAAAAGGTTCTCTCCTGATGGAAGGAGACTTTATCCCTGAGATGAGGATAAAGTCAAATGATGACAAGTGTGAACACTGCCTTTGGACATCGAACAAATGTTTTTCTTAAACTCAAGCATCATGTTAACTCTACTTTTAGTATCAGCTAATTAAGAAAACACATAACAAAAAGTTAAGATATATTCACTAACATTGTAAGTTAATTTCTTTTATTCATCACATTTATGCATATTTGAGAAGTAAGTCATATGAATGAGCACATTTTTCATCCAGTCTACAGTCAGAACATGCACCTGGGTTGCAGATCCCTTGAGGTACACAGCTCTGAGAAGTCTGAAGTCCACCAGTTAGGACCTGCTGGGCCAATTACTTTGAAATTGGTCTTAGTTGGAAAATCCAATATGTAGGATGCCAATGTCTTGCATAAATATTTTTGTCAATATTCTAGCCTGTTGGCTCTGGCAGAAAGAATAGTTTGCTGCAAAACTGATCACTCCTTTTTGTTTGCAAAGTCTCCATACCAGCTGAATCACAGCTTGCTTTTCACTTCTTGTAATACCTTGCAACATCACAAAATATTTGGTGAAGTTTGTGAAGGGCGGCTGCAGAATAAGTACACTGAAAGGAAGCCTGTCTTTACTCCCACTGTCAGCACCGTCTGTTCTTGCAGACCGACAGGCAGCTCGAGAGTCCTGACTTCTCCAGATTAGGACAACTCCTGGCACCGGAGCCGGGAGCAAGAATGGAAGCAAAGGAAACATGGAGTTTTGCAGGTGCCAGTATGCAATATTGTCACTTTGCGGAACTGAATTTATAAATGACTTCATGAAGGTGAATTGCTATGGAAACCGGCCTTCTCAACTTTTATGTAAGTAAGACTAATGTGGGCCATTTCTATTTGGGAATACATAATCTGGGTTTAATGACTAACTAACTGCCCATGCTCTAACTCCTAGTTAACTGGGCTCATATAATGCTAGGCCGGGAAGGAACCTTAGCAATTATCTGCTTCCAACTTCCAGGTTTATGGACAGGAAGCTGAGACTCACAGAAATGAAGACACACTTGGGCTCCCGTGTGTCAGACCTGAGCCCATGTTTCCTCATTTAGTTTCCTAGTGTTCTTTTCTTTATACCGTGCTGCCTTTCTGAATGGACTCAACTTCAGTGAGTGGGTGAGAGAAATGGGACCACAATTAGATATAGGGCCACCCTCACTACTTATTGAGATATTAAATCAAGTCTTATTTATAGGTTGCTGCCTAAGTATGTAACTTTCTCCATCAGCTTTATCCATGAATTCCACATTCCAGCTTTATTTACTTAGAATATGGGTGGAAGGACAGTGTGGGGAGGTAGGGAGTGATCTGAGGAGACTTGATCATGTTTCCATCATAAACGATACGTAGATGAACAGTTTCAAAGAATTAAAATGTGCCAAAATCATTTGAACATACAGTAAACTTACTTAGTGATTAAAAAACGATCCTTTAGGATTTTTCAAGGCCTAGTTTCTTGAAGAACAATGCCCATCGCATGAACACATGCAGAGTTGCTTTGGAAAAGAGCTTTCCTTCCAGAGCACAGCCTTGAACTGTTAGGAATCTCCACAGATTCTCACAGAGAGGAATGTCAGAGGCATAGAGTATTTAGTACTATCTTCTTAAAACCAAATCAAAATCGAAGTTATAACTAAACAGTGAAATTAAAGAATGTTTTAGAGTATTATTTTATGGTAAGGTAACATATGACTTAGTCTCCAAAAGTCTTTAGTGTGTGAGAACTACAGCGCGGGGGGGGCGGGGGGGGGGGCGGGAGGTGGTCTTGTTTAAGTGCAGATTCTGGTTCAGGAGCTCTGAGATGAGACTCAAGACTCTGCATTTCTAACAAGCTCTCAGGTGGTGGTGATGCCTTGGGCCACACCTTTGGTAGAAAGGACTAGTTTACCTGCCATCTCCCTAAATGTGTTTTCTATTAAGGTCAACCCTGATTTTCAGACCTGTGACCACCCCACTCGGCATCATTTTGGCCTCTGAAGTCCTAGTACTCTTATTTTTATGTATATAATCCACAAGGAACTTAGGTACTGCTGTGTATTATATCCCATATGTGTATGTCTTATATCTGCAACCAGATTGTAAGCTCATCTATGTCTGCTCAGCCCTACGTGTGAACGAAGAACTACTGACTCATAAATTGAAGATTATTTCCTCCTCATTTAAAATGCTACAGCCCAGCTCATTAATGAGCTCAAGATGTAAATTTCTGGTCTAAGAGCCATAAGTCTGGCTGCCTGCCCCTCCCCCCCCCCAAATTGACTTTTTAGAAACCTATGGCTCTGCGGAGAGTTCTGATTGAGTATGCGATAATCGATGGGAACACTATATAAAGTGTATGGTTGTCTAACCACTAAGCAGTACACCTGAAACCAACATAAAATAAAATTGAGCCCTAGTTGGTTTGGTTCAGTGGATAGAGCATCAGCCTGTGGACTGAAGGGTCCTGGGTTCTATTCGGGTCAAGGGCACATGCCCGGGTTGCGGGCTCAATCCCCAGTAGGGGACGTGCAGGAGGCAGCCGATCAATGATTCTCTCTCATCGTTGATATTTCTATCTCTTTCTCCCTCTTTCCTTCCTCTCTTAAACCAATAAAAGTATATTTAAAATAAAAGAATCCTATATAATAAGAGGCTAAATGCAAATCGACCAAACAGCAGAACAACCGGTCACTATGATGAGCACTGACAACAAGGGGGCAGATGCTCAATGCAGGAGCTGCCCCCTGGTGGTCAGTGCGCTCCCACAGGGGGAGTGCCGCTCAGCCAGAAGCCTCTCCTGCCTCCATGGCAGCACTAAGGATGTTTGACTGATGGCCGTCAGTTAGACATCCCCCGAGAGCTCCTGTACTGCGAGAGGGCACAGGCCAGGCTGAGAGAGCCCCCCCCCCACCCCCAAGTACATGAATTTTGTGCACCAGACTTCTAGTAAATAAATAGAATTGAAAGAAAACAACAACAATCAGGGGTGGGGGGAGCTGTCACAGCCAGAAGCATGCTTATTGGTTGCATTAGGCCACTAAAGTGGAAACACTGGGCTATACTGGAAAGGACACAGGCTTGGAGGTCAACAGACTCTGGTTCAGAGCAGTCTACACTGTCTACAAGTTGTGTATTCTTTAGAAAACTTACTTAAAATTACTAGAAATTTATTTCTTCATCAGTAAAATGGGATACTTTCTCCTGTGGCTGTTGTAAGAACTATCCTATATAATAAAAGCCTAATATGCTAAGAGTCTGACCATTTGTTCGACCATTCAACCAGTTGCTATGACATGCACTGACCACCAGGGGGCAGAGGCTTCAACTGGTAGGTTAGCTTGCTGCAGGGGTCTAGCTGATCGGGACTGGGCGAGATGGGCCAGACATGCCTTGGGGCCCTCCTGCGATCCCTCCCCAGTCCCAATTGTGCACCAGTGGGGTCCCATGGCCCAAACTGGCAGTCTGACATCCCCTGAGGGGTCCCGGATTGCAAGAGGGCACAAGCCAGGCCAAGGGTCCCCACCGGTGCATGAATCTGTGCACCAGGCCTCTAGTATAAAATGTATAAAGTGCATTGTAAATTACCTACCAAGGTGCTCAACAAGAGACAGATGTTATAATATCAGCAGAATCGCTTCACACTGGAAATTGAGTACCTTTGAGAAGCGTCTGGATAGTTTACATGCAGGGCATTTAGCTCCATCTAGTGGCTTGCCACTGCCTAAGCATCCTTACACAACTATGTCTTCCCCTAGTAGTACATGCCTTCGATGCTCATTTCATTGCTTTATTGATTTCACTCAACAAGCATTTATTGAATGCCTCCTGTGTGCCAGGCACTCATTTGGCTGCTGATCCTGTGCAGTGAACAAAATAGACATGGTCCCTGCCTTTAGGGAGTTTATGGGCAGGCGGGAAAGACAAATTAAATTATTTCCCAAATTTTGAGCTCAAGTTCTAAAAAGCAGTATAAAGGAGTACAGGATCCTATGAATTTGTAAGAAGACTTCCCTAAGGAAGTGACACTGAAGGCAAGAAGAGAAGAAGTTGGCTAAGAGGCCACACCAGACATGCCTCAGCCACCCACCAGCATCTCTCTGGAAACTTCAACTCAATTTAGGATCAGGATCCTGCCAGCCCATCGAGCACTCCAATCTTAAACCACAGCCTATTCCATCAGTCATTTAGTATCTATTACAACCCACCCTATGCAGGTCCTGTGTATACACTGTAACTGACCTCTGATTATCCTTTTACAGATGGTATTCAGAGATGTTGAATAACACACAAAATGACATGTCAGAGACAGGATTCACACCTGGGTCTTCCTGCCCTCAAAGTCCATGTCCTTTCTTCTACTTGTGCTGTCTTCCCAGTGCCAAGCTCAGATCTCTTTATTCTGCTGCTTGCACTTGGCTGAAAGGAAGCCATTAGGAGAGTGAAAATGTGAAGGGAAAATAATAGCTTTGTGGGTCATCTGTGAAGGGCAGAGAGGAAACTGCTGACTTGGCTGGTTATGCGCCATCAGTGTGTCAGAAAAGTGAACCCTAGAGATCTCCTCCTTCAGGAAAGAGAGTCTCCCTAATAATGCTCATTATGCGCTTGTGATTTAAAATGGGATGCAGTGTGGCTAAATTAAAATGATTTGAGGGATCATTTGGAGAAAAGAGGTTATTCTATGGAGATCTCTAGGGAGCTGCAAGGATCACCAAGCATCATGAACAAAACTCTACTGGGTCAGGAAGTGGCTGCAGAGCTGTGCAATGGGGAGGCGACCAGCTGCCCTGGTTTGCTCAGGACTGAGCGATTTCCCATGGCACAGGACTTTCAGCTTTAAACCTGGGACTTCCCTGGGCAAACCATGATGGTTGGATTCCCTAGAAATGGGTCAGACTACGAGGGCATGATATACTCATGGAAGTTAAGCTGCAGCAGTTTTTGAAAGCTGGTGTTCAGGCAGAAAAGGTGAGACAACATATGACACCTTCCTGCTGAGTCCCTGGATTACTGTCTTAGAGCTCCTGCCAGCAGAACTGGTTGGCTTCGGGCTTAAGGGAGGGCTTGGTAGAGGACAATAGGACAACAGAGTCAGACTGGTCTGCACTTTAGTTTCCTCATCTGTAAAATGGGATAACAGTGCCTACCTCCTAAGACTCCATATGAACAATATGAGATAATATGTGTGAAGGGCTCAGAGCAGAGCCTGGCCTTGAAGAATACATAAAGTGTCACCATGTAATTCTCAGGAAGAGAAACTTGTGTGTCGTCCTGGACCCATCACCATCTATAGCTGTTTCCCTGTCTTTTAAAGTGGAAATCAAAGGCTCTGCCAAAGCTTTCAGAAGAAACAGAACAGGATGCAATCTGGAAGGAAATGGCGAGCGGTTAGGAATGAGAGCTCTGGAATCAGACCACTTGGGTTATATCCAGCGCTGCCATTTAGATGTTCATTTATTATTTAGCAAACACGCACAGGGCAGGCCCTGTTCTGAGCACTTGACACGTATCAGCTCATTTGGTTCTCATAGCAATCTTACCAGGTGGGTGTTTTTATTATTCATCCCATTTGCAGACGAGGAGACTGAGGCACAGAGAGGTTATAACTTGCTCAACCCACACAAGGAGCCAGTTTGTTGACATCTCTGTTCCCTAGCTCCCCTAGAAAAGTGGGGGATATAAATGCCTACCTCAAAGGGTTGTTATGTGGGTTCGATGAAATAATCTATAGAAAGCCCTTAGCAATACCTACCTCAAAGGGTTGTTATGTGGATTCGATGAAATAATCTATAGAAAGCCCTTAGCAATACCTACCTCAAAGGGTTGTTATGTGGATTCGATGAAATAATCTATAGAAAGCCCTTAGCAATACCTACCTCAAAGGGTTGTTATGTGGATTCGATGAAATAATCTATAGAAAGCCCTTAGCAATACCTACCTCAAAGGGTTGTTATGTGGATTCGATGAAATAATCTATAGAAAGCCCTTAGCAAAGGGTATAGAACATAGTAAGTGCTGAATACTTAAACATAAAGTACCTTACTTATTTGGAATGACAATACATATATTATTTGCTATATTTATAAAAAATGTAACTGGCAGTTTAAGGAAATGGCCAAATGAGTAAAGCAGTAAAAGTCTGGGGGAGAGGGGTACATAAGACACCCTGAATTTAGGGACATGAGTACAGGCCTAAAGATCCTATTTGCATGAGAGACCTTATAGGTTTTTGGGGAGAAATGGTAAAGAGGACTTTAAGGATTGACCATTTGTCCCCAAACTCCAGGCTTTATTTTGCTGAACTAAGAGAGACAATAAACAAGCCCCCACCTCCAGGAAGAAGTCCTCAGAAGCTCCAGATTGGAAAGTTAAGGTACCTGGGCCTGGGGCTGAGATGGCTGCGGTCTATTCTTGCCTCCTGCAGTAGAAAGCCTGGGCAGGGGCAGGCTCCACTCGTGTTCCAGATTCCTACCATGATCACCTCTGGCTTGCCAGCTCGAAACCACTGTTATGTCTCTGGCCTCATCCACTTAGATGCTCATCTTTGACTCACTAAACTCAGCACTCTTCCTTCTCCCGCTCTATTTTTGATCGTGCCCTTTGATTCCAGACAAGGCACATTACTCTATGTGCCCTAAGTGGAGGGGCCTTGAGGGCAAAGAGGATTGGCCAGGGATGGGTGAGGTGAGAGGAATCTCTCCAGGAAGAGATGTGGTAATGATGCTCACAAATAGCTCGAGAGTCCTGGCCAACCCCTAGGAATTCACCCCAAGTTCTTTACCAGAGAGGGCGTTAAGCTACATTCTGGAAAACTAGTAAGAGTTGTAAATAGCAGCAGAAAGAGAACAAGAACCCTTCTCCAGGTTGAGTTACAAGAACAGTAAATAGTGAGTGAACACTGGCTGTCCAGCCAAGCCACAATCCCTTCCCTCCTCTCTCATCGCTTAAAAAGTGGCCAGAGCTGTGCTCTTGGGCTCAGGTAATTATTCCAGGCTGCACTGCTTTGCCTCCAAATGGACTCTTCATCTCTCCTAAGCCCTTTCAGATAGAGAGCTGGATTGAAAGGTACTTGATTTTCATTTCTATTTCTCCCCTGGATGCTGCCCTCCTCAAATCATTGACATCTAGTATTGGCAAATTCCATTTCTCCCCTTGAGTGGATGCTCCACCTGCTGGGGTGAAATGGTAAAGAGGACTTTGAGGATTGACCATTGGTCTCAAAACTCCAGGCTTTACTTTTTTGAACTAAGGGAGACATAAACAAGCCCTTGCCTTGTCTGCGTGGAGGATTTGGATGAAATGCCAGGCAGCAGCCTTGGTGCCTGGCATTTCAACCCTGGTTTCCTGGGTTTGGGTTGTAGGTGGGATGCTGCAGATGGGGCCACCATGTGGCAGAAGGGAACACAACAATGGGGAGATTCCCCTGCAATGGAAAGGAGGAGGTTTCTTGGGAGGAAATGAGCACCTGGGAACCGTGGTCAAAGGCCATTGAATTGTTTCCCACAGACTGATGTTTTCTGGGGAAATTCAGCTAAAGTCATCATGTGTCTCTAGGGTTCTGCTAAGAAAGCTTCCAAGAAGAGACTGGAACTGGGCTTCAGCTGGGCTAATGGGTGATTTACCCGCATGGTGCATTCAGGTCGGCATTTCTGCCCTGAGTGACTCTTCAGTCCAATGTTACTAACACTTTTCCACAAACGTTCTGGTTTGTCCTACAGATCCTATAGGACATAGCATGACAATGAAACCTTTGTGCTTCCTATTGTTATTACAAAAAGACCACACTAATTTTTTTATGGCACTTTTATTTTTGCTTTAATGTATGCTATATGTGAACATAACTTTTACACAAATCAAGTATTCTGCTTTCCATTGCCAAGCATCTCTAACAGAGGAGCTGTAAGACACATAATAGATAAAACAGTTTTTAGAATCACTAATTTGGTGGCTGGGATATGAAGCTGGCCAGCCCCTCTCTGCCCATGCCACCAAAGACAGACCAGTGGGCATGTCCTTCCTTAGGTCATGGTACTGCAGAGGAGGGAGGTGTCTCTCCTTGGCCTTCATCCCCAGGCAGCTCCTCCCTTATGACACCCTCATTCCTTCCCTGGGCACTGATATTGAGTGCCCTGCTTGCTGCCCTCCTGGGATCTGTGGGCCGCTCAGTCGTCACTGGCCTCCTTGCTTAATCCAACTCCCACGATGGCATTCGGAGTCCTCACCAGGGAAGGGAGCATCATTAGTCATCTCTGCGGTCACGGTCATCTTCCCTCCCCTCGCTGAGGTCTCTCCTCCTTTAGTACATTTCTTTTTTTAACTGAAGAGTCTCTCTCTGACCTTCCATCTGGAGGCCTTTCCTGCTCAGTAAATCCACACCCACCCCACCCCATCCCTCAGCCCTGTTCCCAGTGTCCTTCCCACAATGCCTGTCACAGTGCCGTTGACTTATCTGGGCTGCCTAGGACATTTCTATTTACATTTCATTACAGCATGGATTTGAGATGAGCCTATCAATGGCTCATCTCAATGAAATAAGTGTGAACTTGTTTTATTTTTTGTTTATTGTGAGTTTAAAGGGCAGAGAAGAGAAAACCATAGACAGGGAAGGAGAAGGGAACCAGCATTTACTGAGCCCTTGGAGTGCCCGCCCAAGATAGATGCCTCACACATAAACTTAGCCTCCCAGTAGTCCTGGGAGGTGTCAATTATCCCAATCTACAGAGGAAGAAATGGAGGGTGGTGAATAACTTGCATGAGGTACCAGGGTTGGTAGACAGAGAATCCAGTTGCTAATTTGCTCTCATTTCATGTGAAAATGAACATTTCCTGGATGATTCAATCTTTAAAAAAAGGAAAGGACTCATGAAGTGTGCTGTCAAAAAGGACTCATGAGGTGAGCTGTGTGACCTGGGGCAAGTCAATTAAGTTCTTTGGGCTATAGTTTGAACATCTATAAAATCAAGGATCTGCCATCTAAGAGCTTCTGACCAGTCGTTAATTACCCCTGTTCTCAAAGAATGACTTCCTCCTGCCCAGCCCAAATCTCTCAAGAACCTAGACCACACCAACAGCAAATAAATGATTGTACTCCTGGGGTATTAATCAGGAGCACATTAGATATTCCATCCTTCCCAGTGAGGCAGCAGTTATACAGCCATGCTCTCACTCTCCTAAACCAGGCCCTGTGAGAGGGCAGAAAAGGGCAAAACCCAGTGAGCGCTAAAGGGGTTTCCACATCACCTAGATTTCTCCATCACTACTCCTCCACCTCTGCCCCAGCAGCTGGAGCCAGTGTGCCTCAACCCTGCCATCCTTCCCTTGGCAGCCTGTGTGCTCCCCCACGGCGGGCTGCCAGTGCCTGGGGAGGCCCAGTGCCACTGTGCTTTATCCCTGGGCAGGCCAAGACAAACAGATTGGACTTGCATGGCCTCCCCTGCACCCTGGGAGAGCACTGCCCATGTGGGGGAAATAAGATAATATTTATGAGAAGCAATAAAATCTACAGCAGCATGTGCACCTTGAAATTCTAGGAGCCGTGAATTGGAAGGCCACTTCCTGACTCCCTGTGCAATTTGTACTCACCTAGCCTAGGTGGGGGAAAGGATCACACACATATCCATGCACATCCATACACACATATATACACAACTGTGTGTGTGTGTGTATGTATATATATGTATACTGACTATCTCTTTGGGTTTTGCTAAGCATCTCATATGAAGCATCAGCTTTCCTAGGAAACTGAATTTATGAACTCTTACTAGTAATTCTGCTAGAGTTTGCAAGCATTCCAGAGTCAAGGCAAGACTTTTAAAGAGCTGTGGACTAGATTCGGACCTCAGAGCACAGATCAGACAAAGATGCCAGGGAAGCTGAGTTTAGGAGGTTCATTAAAGAAGCTAACTTATTTGCTTAATCTCAAACAACTGGTTAGTGGCAAAACCTAGATTCTAATCCTCTTTCTGTCTCCAGATCCAGTGATTGCTTTTCATTTTACCTCTCCTACCTAGTAACTACCATGTTAACCTTCTAAAAATATTATATGAAATGGATTATATATGCAAATAAATATAAATAATATATATATACTGCTAAATAAGCACTTGTGAACCCACCCACCCAACTTAATAGAATATTACCAAATTACTGAAGCCCCCATATGCCCTTCCCTTCCTGCCCAGAGGTAACCACAACCCTAAAATGTGTACCAATAACTCCTTTGTCTCTTAAAATTGTACCACATTTCCTATGTATTTTCTATGTAATTTCTACTTGCCCCTCCAGATCCATTTTCATCTTCTCTATCCTGCCCTGTGCCCCACCAGGGGCTCCCTTGACCCCTCACTTCCTGATGGGTTTGGCAAAAGTGAAGCATGGACAGGAGATCTGAGGATGAGGAGAATGAAATCGGGGTGTTTTCTCCCATGCCCCCTTCCTGCTGGGTCACCCACCGTAAATTGGTTGCAATCCTCTACCAAGTCAGGCAGCCCCTTCCACATAGCTATTCCCTTCTTCTCCTCACCTTGCTCCTCAGGCCTGGGGATGCTAATGCTTCCTGACTGTGTGGTTAGCCTTAGGGCACTGTACCATTCTTTGTTGGTTTCCCAAACCTAGTGTTTCTCGATTATTTTTTTCATTACCACCTCCCATTAAGTAGCCTTTTCAGATTTTTTCCATATTCGTCTTCCCCACCATTAAATTTTAATAGCACAAACACACTGTACTGCATATCTGTTTATGTACTGTATATCACTTCTGTACTTTGTACATGAAAAGAATATTTTTTTTGCCCCCAAGAGCTAATTTTCTGCCCTTATTCAGAAGGCATGCCCTAACTAAACTCACATTTTTGTACAATCCCTTTAATAAGTGATTATAACCACCCAGGTTGTGTATGTCATCTCTCTCTTGCCAGAGCACTGATTAATACATATCTATATCCCTGACAATATATTTTTTAGTTTTTCTGGGTTTTGACATTTATATGAAAGTAACAACACTGTATTTTTGTCTTGCTTTTCTCACTCATTATTATTTTGTGAGATTCATCCATATTAATGTGCATAGCGATTGTTCATAGTCACTGCTGTATAGTATTGCATTGAATCAACAAATCAAAATGTGCATGTTCATTCAGTGTTGATGGACATTTGGGTTGGTTATTTGAACATGTGGCATGAAACTTTCTTGTACATGTTTCCAGGTGTGGATATGGATATGGATATGGGAATAGAGAGTCCAGGGTACATATCAGGTTGTAAATACCTGGGTTGTAGAGTGTACCCTTACCAGGAAATACAAAATTGTTTTCCTATACCTACATTAATTTATATTCACACTGATAAGGTATGAGAGTTCTGGTTTCTTGGCACTCTTTCCAGCATTTGTTGTTAGACTTCAAAATTTTTGCTGATCTAGTGGATGTGAAATAGATATATCTCATTGGCCATTTGTGTTTCCTTTCTCTGAACACCTGTTTATGTATTTTGTCTATGTTTCTTTTGGGGTGTTTCTCTTTGTTTTTCATTCTTTGGCATCCTTCATATATTCTGGACACTAATTATTTACCAATTACATATGTCATAATTTTTAATCTCTCTTTAAGGTGAATTCTGATGAATAAAAGTTTAAATTTTAATGTAGAAAAATGTATTAATCATTTCCTTTATGGTATGTGCTCTCTGTGATTTATTTGAGATCCTCTTTCTTATCCCGAGTTGATAAAGTTATTTTTCAAAAATATTTTGTAAAATATATTTTATTGATTTTCTACAGAGAGGAAGGGAGAGGGAGAATTAGAAACACTGATGAGAGAGAAACATCAATCAGCTGCCTCCTGCACACCCCCTACTGGGGATGTGCCCGCAACCAAGGTACATGCCCTTGACTGGAATCGAACCTGGGACCCTTGGGTCCACAGGCTGATGCTCTATCCACTGAGCCAAGCCAGTTAGGGCTGAAATATTTTTAATGATTTTTTATATTGTGCCTTTCACATTTAAATTTTTATTCCATCAGAAACTATTTTTTGCATCTAATAGGGATCCATTTTTTTCCTCCCACATTAACTGAAACCAATTTTCCAGTACCACTTATTTGATGGATCCTCATCTCCCTTGTCTACCTTTAGAGTCTTCTCTGTCATATATTTATATGTGTGTGGGTCTCTTTCTGGATTCTTTCCTGTATCCCATTGGTCTGTTAAGATATCCCTGCATCAATAACACAGTTCTAATTTCTATAGCTTATTAATGTCTTGATATCTGTTAAGATAAGGCCTTTTCTTTTTTAGAAATGTCTTGCCTATTCTTTTTTCTTGGATCTTTCCTGTAAAAAAATTTAAATGGTTTGTCAAGTTTCCAAAGGAACCCTAGCAAGCAGCATTGTGGACACACAGTAGGAGCGGGAGGAGCATCTACCGCAGCACAGGGAGGGCCGCTTAGGGCAGAGCAGGTGATGAAAGGTGGTGCCAACAACCCGAGCATATCTGAAGTCCAGGAGCCAAGGCCTCCGGGAGCCAGAACAAGACCACCTGGTATGCGAAGCTTATTTCAGAAGTGCTGTGAGGCCGTCTCTGCTTGTTTTTATTAGCCCAGGGGCCCAGAGACAACATAAATGTGCTAAACCTCTTATCATAAGCCTCCTTTGGGGAATAATTTATTGTGAAAAGGAGAAAAACTAGCAGTGATTTAATTGATGAGTACTGTTCTAGGCTAAGGAGATAAGCAGAAACATAAAAACAGGCCAGAGTTGTGGATTCAGACTCAGAGGTACTGTTAGTGTTGCAGGGAGACAAACCGAGGTGAATCCACAGCACCAGCCAGTTTTCTCCCAAAGAGAATGTAGATGGTTCCGATACATGTCCATTTTTGTTTATTTGTTTAGCTGATACTTATTATTTTGGAACTGGTTCTCTTGTAGGCACTTACCATGTACTATTTAAATTCTGCCCTCCCAACCCAAATCAACTCAGAGAATGTATCCAGCTGATGAGTGATCAATCACTTGGCAGAGATTACTGAGAGAAGGTAAAGAATGCCCCTAAGCATTGACCTTGGCAACCACTCTGCAAATGGGGCTTTTGAACATTTTCCTGGTGGATCTTGTTTATTTGCTCTGAATGGGAAAACATATGGCCAGGAGTAGGTCATTTGGCTTAAAAACAAAAAGAAACAGGATCATGGAGACCACATGTTCTCTGTTGGGCACAAGCAGAAGGAAGGGAAGCGCAGGTAGAGGGGTGCTTTGGAGCAGACCGCCTGGAGCACCCTCCGCAAGGCCGTGCGAACAAAACTTGGCCCCTGGCTCCGGGCAGGAAGTCCACAGTCTCAGATGCCAAGTATTGGCATCAGGGGTTTTCCAAGAAGAAGGCAGTGTCTCAAATCCTTTGTGGAGCAAGACAGGTTATAAATAGATCTATAATTTTTTTAACCAGAAGGCAACAGGCTTAGCACAGCTATTCTTCCCTTTTGGTTCTCCTCCCTGTACCGCTTTGCCTATTTTATCCCTGCTACCAGGCAGACCCACCTGCCGCGAGCCAATCGCTGCTGAGCAGCCTCAAGGAGTCAGGATTGAAACTGGCTTCTATTATGATTCCAGATTGTGACCTTGCTTGTGGAAAAGAGTAAATCTTCCTATCTTATCTCTGGCTAATTGGGCAGGAGGTAGGGAGACAAGAATTTATCATACAATTTGCCACCTGCTGACTAGCACACTAATGTAGCCATTTCGGAGGCAGGCTCTGATTTTTGTGACAGACTGAGGAGGAAAAGGACATAGTCTGGGTTTCTGGGACATGTAGTGAGAACCTGCTCCTGGGGCTTCTAACTGCACCATCAGAAGACTGGTATTTTATGTGTGGCCAAGTTTTATGTGGCTTGAGGTGTGTGTGTGTGTGTGTGTGTGTGTGTGTGTGTGTGTGTGTGTGTGTGAGAGAGAGAGAGAGAGAGAGAGAGAGAGAGAGAGAGAGAGAGAGAGAGAGAGAGAGAGAGAGAAACAGAGGGACAGAGAGATTGATTTCATCTCTCCTAACAGATCCAAAGGTGTATGAGCATGCAGGCATATAGAAATTATTTAGCCCAGTGCTTCTCAGACTCCTTGTTCACCAGAATCAGCTGGAGGTTTGCTAACACAAGAGATTGCTCGATCCCACTCCCAGAGTTTCTGATTCAGTAGTTCTGGGCTGGGGGCTGAGATTTGCATTTCTCATAAGTTACCAAATGATGAGAACTACTGATTTTGGCCAACCTCCTGATGTCATCACAGATGAGTAAACTGAAGTACAATGGTTAATAAAAGCACACATCCAGGGGATTGCAATGGTTACTGGTTAAAGCCAGACTAGAACAGAGATTCCTGGCTTCTAATCTGGTGCTTTTCCCACCACTTCAGGCTGATGCCTGGCCAGAGTGCCAGGGAGGTGCTAATCTAATAATAAACATGTTATCCTTTGTGGCTGAAGATTACCAGCCTCTACATTGTTTCCTCTTCCTCTGCCTTCCCCAGTCCAACATCACTGGCCCTGCTGATTCAGTACATAAATAGCTCAGCCCAGCCCACTCACCCCATCACCCAGTGGGACTTAGAATCAGGCCCTGTTCCCACAGCCAAGGTGCCCACTCCCAAAGGCCTAGTGCCTAGCTTACTCCCTTCATACCCTAGAGCTGGCAAATGAACTAGAAATCTGGGGCCACTGGTCATGTGTATTGGTCCTGAGTTATAGCTCTTTCTACATGGATGTTCACCAGAGTTTTGACCTTGGTGTCTGACATTTATCCTGCCTGCCACCTAAGTCAGTTTATTGTGCCTCTGTGGAATCCAGATTCTGAAAGGAGACAAAGAGATGTCTGGAGGCCTCTGACTGGAGAGCCTGATGGATTAAATCCAAGCCTTGAACAGTCCCCAAAAAGCTGTCCGGGTGCCTGGGCAATGTGGAGCCAATCTGGACAATGCATTCCAGATGGTTCGCCTTCCTTCCTTGGGTTTGGGACCAGTTGGAGCTCCCGGGCGGTCTCCCAAGGTAGACCCCCAGAGAGCTCAGGGCAACTGTCCAGTGGGAGGAACCAGGCTCAGGATGACTGTGGCAGGCTTGGAATTGGAGGAAGGGCCCCTCCTTTGTGTGAAGCATCTGGATATCATTTTCAGGCTATTAAAAACACTAACTATACTTTGCTAAACACAGCCAATTCATTTAAAAAGAAAAAAAGTACTCAGGGGACAATTCCAGGCCAAGCAGTTGTCCCAAAATGGATCCAAATAATTTTGGGTTATACTATAGGTGAAGCTCAGAGAAAGGCTCCAACATTCTCTAATAGGCGTCCAATCACCACCACCATCCATGTCCACCTCCCAACTTTACCAGCTCTTGAGCAATGACACCACCCACTGACTACAAAGACTCAAGGACAATGCCAGGGCTTAACAGTATAATTTGCTTTGTTGTTGCTGTTGTTAATCCTCACTGAGGAAATTTTTTCACTGATTTAAAAAAAAATTTTTTTTTTTTTTACAGAGGGTGGAAGGGAGGAAGGGAGGGGGAGAGAGAAAAACAGCAATGTGAGAAACATTCATTGGTTTTCTCCCCCACGTGCCTCGACCAGGGCAGGATCCAACCCAGGTATGACTGGGACTCAAACTCATGACCCTTCGGTTCTTGGACAACGCTCTAACAGTGAACACCACTGGACAGGGCAGTATATTTTGCTTTTTTGTTTTTGTTTTATTTTAGCTTATGCAAAATGTTCAAGACAGATTTTCTTCCACTTTCAAGGCTTTCTGACTGGTTTATAGAAAATAAGCATGAAGTAGAGAGAAGAGGGTAGGGACAAGGGAGAGCACATGAGAGAACAAAGAGAAGGAGCAGTTTCGATGGATGAGCCACCTGACAATTCCCAGTGGACTCCATGGTCTGTGAATTAGCTTTGGCTATGACTGAACTTTTTTACTGTGAAGAAAGACTTATTTGCCTGTGGCCCTGTTGCAACCCTGAGGTTGGATGGTAATCTGAGGCCAGTCAGCTAAAAGCAGCCCCCTCCAAGAAGCCTGGGGAGAAGATAGGAGGTGAAGAGTGTGCCTCTGCCTGATGCGTGTCCAAGGCTCAATGGGAGAGAACCAGTCCCTGCTATGGGGAAATCCTGGTGAACAAGACACCATATCCCATTGTCAGGGAGCTTTGGGCTTACTAGAAAAGAAATATCACAAAGCAGCATGCACTAAACAATTCCAAAGGAAAGGAGTCCATAAATATTGAAGGGTATAGTGAGGAAGTGAACAGAGCAGGCTGGGGTAATTTGGAAGAAGAGTTGCTGAGAGAGAATAACCTTTTCAATCCAATATTATACAGAAAGGAAGCCTGGGTACAATCCTGCCCAAGCATTCCAGTGTCCATTCTGTTGCTTATGGAACTGTGCTTTACTGAAACTATTTTGGACACATTTCTAGAAGGTAAATATCAGAGAATTAAAATCTTACACATCCAATTAATCCCCCAGAAGCACCTTGTTTTAGGAGTGGAAAAATCATATATATCCTGAACTATTTCTAAAGCATTGCTAAAAACATGCTTCTTAAAATTTTCAGTATAATCCACAATGGGAGAAAAGAATAACATTATTGACATAAATCTACTATAAATATATATCATTAAACAAAACAAGCTATAAATAATCAAATACACAAATTTATACACTGCAAACCTCTGGGGAACAGACCTCTACAGAGCATGTCCATATGTTTCTCACTACTTTATCTTACTACTAGAGGCCTGGTGCACAAAATTCGTGCACAGGTGGGGGGGGTTGTCCCTCAGCCCAGCCTGCACCTTCTCCAATCTGGGACCCCTCAAGGGATGTCCAACTGCCCATTTAGGCCCGATCCAGGTAGTTGGACACCCCTCTCACAATCCAGGACTGCTGGCTCCCAACTGCTCGCCTGCCTGCCTTCCTGATTGCCCCTAACCACTTCTGCCTGCCAGCCTGATCACCCCCTAACCACTCCCCTGCCAGCCTGATTGATGCCTAACTGTTCCCCTGCCAGCCTGTTTGCCCCTAACTGCCCTCCCCTGCAGGCCTGGTCCCCCCCCCCAACTGCTCTCCCCTGCAGGCCTGGGTCCCCCCAAACTGCCCTTCCCTGCAGGCCCGGTTGCCCCCAACTTCCCTTCTCTGCTGGCCTGGTCACCCACAACTGCCCTCCCTTGCAGACCTGATCCCTCCCAACTGCCCTCCCCTGCTGACCATCTTGTGGAGGCCATCTTATGTCCACATGGGGGCAGTCATCTTTGACCACATAGGGGCAGCCATCTTGTGTGTTGGAGTGATGGTCAATTTGCATATTATTCTTTTATTAGATAGGATTAGATAGGATAGAGGCCTGGTGCATGGGTGGGGGCCTGCTGGTTTGCCTTGAAGGGTGTCCCAGATCAGGGTGGGGGTTCCCTTGGGGTATGAGGCGGCCTGGGTGAGGGTCCTGTGGTGGTTTGCAGGCCGGTCACACCCCCTGGCAACCCAAGCAGAGGCCCTGGGATCTGGGATTTACTTATCTTCTATAATTGAAACTTTGTAGCCTTGAGCGGAGGCCAAGGCAGGCCAGGGCAGGCAGAAAGTTTGGCTTCCTCCATTGCCGGGGAAACCCAAGCCTCCTGCTCTCTCCAGCTCCATGGCTGCCGACATTTTTGTTGGGATTTATTTATCTTCTATAATTGAAACTTTGTAGCCATGAATGGAGGCCTGGGCTGGCCAGGGCAGGCGGAAAGCTTGGCTTCCTCCATTGCCAGGGAAACCCAATCCTCCTGCTCTCTCTGTGGCCGCAGCCATCTTGGTTGGGTTATTTTGCATACTTGCTCCTGATTGGCTGGTGGGCATGGCTTATGGGTGTAGGAGAGGTATGGTCAATTTGCATATTACTCTTTTATTAGATAGGATGTCCTTGGGAATCAAACAAGAGAATCCTTATCCCTGTTATTCAGAGACCTCATTTGACCTTGGTCCTCCTGGATGCATCAGCCTGCAAATCTATAACCTGAGGCCCAGACCCTCACCTGTCTTGACAGGGCTTTTCTGGGCAGCCAAAACAACACCCTGCTGCATTCCGAGGTGTTATTAATTATTGTTGATGTTGCTCATGGCAGCTCTGCTGTGAAATGCTAGACCTGCTAATAGCTTAGCCTCGGGCTCTATGCTTGTCTTCTTGGAATCATACCTCAGGCTTAATCTTTATCTTCTTTTATGAAAGCAGGACACTGACACACTCTCAACTGCCATAAACAATAATTTTTTGCAACTCATCCATCTTGTGATAACTGACACATATCATGAGCACCAGCCAATCCTTCTGAAATAATACTGACAGGCACACAAGGAAATGACAGTTATTTTTCCTTCCAGACTTAAATGGGAGTGTTAGAAATTGTTTCCCAGACCAAGAGATTTACATGGTGTAGAACTTCCCTGAACTGAATGTTTCTTATTCATTTGAACTTTAAGAGAAATTTTCTCAAGGGTCCAGACAAGTGTGGCTCTAGTTCTTTAGATGGAAGAAATGTTTGTTTTCATCCTGTCCGTACCTGGTGACCAGCAGCACTGCTCTTCAGCATGATGTCAGGTACTTTCCCATTATGTTGGACCTCTCCCTTTGTGACTCATGCTTCTCCACAACAGGTTGAATGGAGGAGCTCAGGATTTTCTCAATCAGAGACACCTGAGACATGCCCCAAATCAGCTTGCCTAAGGAACAGAAGCAGCAGATGCAGGGCATCTCTGCCCAGGTCCGATGTCATGGCCACACAGTCCTCATTTCCTTTCTTGAAAAGGCCATAAGCTCAACTTGGGATGGAGGCTTCAGTGTTCGCTTAGGAGGAAGATACCTGAAGAATTACTCCATGATGAAAACTGGAGTTCTTGAGGCTATGCTCCATAGGGCTTTGGTCTAGATTTTCTTGAATAAATCACTGCACTGTGGGAAATGAGCTCATCTGGTCACGGACCTAACAGATGGCAATGACTCTGGTCAGGAGTGTCAATGAAAACTTCCCAGAAGATTGCTGCTCCTCTCTACAACTTCTATGGCAGTGCCATATGGATGGGTCTGCCCACCAGTAACCTTCTCATACCCATAGAGTGTAAGCACCAAAATAAAAAAGCACATTTCCTGAGATCTGCATAGGGCATATCTCAGTGTGCTTCTGACCTGTTTTGAGTCAGCAAAGGAGAATCCGTCAAACCAAATTATCATTGAGGAAATGTGGAGCTGTTCTTAGACTCTGACCTGGTAGAGTATACACTGGGACCTAAGAGCTGAGGAAAGCTGGCTGAAAACAGCAAGAATCATCCAAGAAGCAGGATGGAGGCACACCCATCCTGCCCTGGTGGCTGGCTGCCAAAGTCGATTGGCTCCAGGGAAGTCACTGGCAAAGAAAAAAATACTTCTCCCTGCTCTGCATCAGAAACCTGTGCATGGGTCATGAGCTGCTGGAGCAAGGGCAGAATTGGAAGGACACCAGGAGGCTTTTGCAATCTGATGATATTCCTGGGGCTCAATGAATCCTTCCATCTGATATTCTGCTTCCAGGGGGCTTCTTCCGCTGGCTTCCCTCAGGTGTGGTGATGAGCCTTTCATTTGACATTGAGCAGTTATTTCCACATGGCCTGTCCATGCCTCCAACTAAAAAAAAAAAATAGTTGGATTCTGGGTTTTCCCCACCTCCCCAGCTATTTCACTGTGAGAAATGAGATTACCCTGCAAAAAGTATTTTAGGGAGAAAGTACACAGACTTGTTGTTACCAAATATATCTAAGTTTACTTTAATCCATAGCAATTTATGTTTGGAGAAAAGATACAGCAGTTTTTCTTTTCCAAAGGTTTTTCTTCTGATTGTTCATGTCACCCTTGTAACTCTCAGAATCATCTGGGGACTAGACAAATTACCTCCCTTTGACAGCTGAAAACAACGCCACCCCATAGCCATTTGTTTGAAGGTGTCAGAATTGGTGACAAAATTGATGTCTGGCCTCCTGATTCCCATTCTGGGTTCTTTATACCAGTCTTCCTTATTTCATTTATTCAGTGTAGCAACTAAAATGAAAAAAGTGCCTATTACATGCCATGGAAGAAACAGGTTTCTAGCCTTGTCTCCCACAGCCCACCCACACAAACCATCTGTCCAGTCACACAAAAATATCTGGTGTTTTCAGCCTCTGCACCTTTGCTCCTGCCATGTGACTTACTTGAACTGCCTTCTTCCAATTCTCTGCCTAATGAGACTTAATCATTCTTTAAGCCCAAGCTCAACTGTCCTCTCCTATATTTCTCTCCTGATTATTGCAGCAGGAAGTAATTTCTTGCTGGAGATGAAGTTAATTTTAAAAAAAGCAACTTTGATGGCACCATATACTGCTTTGTTTTATAATATTTTTCAGGTGAATTTTTATCTCCTCAAGTCAACTGTGAGCCTAAAGGAGGCAGAAACTGTGTTTCGCACATCTTAGTGTTCCCCACAGTCTTGCATATAATAGAAGCTCAATAGTTATGAAATGAGCAGACATATGGAAGTTAAGTGGCTTCTCTAAAGTTTCACAGAATGCCAGAATCTGACCTCCATGTACTCCATCAAGTCATGCTGAAAACAATGCAGTTTCCACTATAATTAGCCTCTTTGTAGGTCAAAAATGGTTGAAAATAGGCTTTTTTCATATAGCTCAATCTAATACAATGCATATTGAGCTGTTCAGAGAGAACAGAATAGTTTAAATGGTTGTGCTTGAAAACCTGAAATTCCTATGTTGCTGGCTAGCATGAAATGAATAGCCCTCTCCCCATGATGTCTCCTCCTTTAAACATGAATTAATCCTCACCACGAGTCAGTGTAATAACCAAGTGTGGCGGTCATTAAGGCGCCTTTATGGACCAAATAAAGAGGAGAATCAGAGAGTGACCCAGTGTTATCTTCCTTCAATCATCCATGCACTATTTCCATCAGCATTGAGTAAACACACTCTGTCTGCCCACACTGAGCTAGATGTTATGGATACAAAATCTCTGCCCTCATGGAATGCCAATCTGATGACTATCTATTCCTATTGCTATCGTAGTAGTAGCACTCTTCCTTTTGTTTTATCTGAAGAGTTAAAGTAAGGGTAGAACTCCAGGCATCATTCTGTACATGAAATGTATACTCAATCTGCATTCTCGGTCAAGATGTATACTGAAATGTAATGAATAGAAATTATTATACCTAGTAGGACCCTTTCAGGAAGTTTCTTGGGGTGGGAGACTCCTAAGAGAGTTGCTCAAGTAACAACAGAAGATCACTCACCTGCCTTCAAAGAGGGGTAGAGTGTGTTTACTAAAGAGGTCTTCTACTGAGCAGAGAGTACAAGTTTGGGTCAGAACTACATTGTTCAAGCCAATAGAGAAGAGACTGAGCCTATCCTCTTTCCCCTGTGGTTCTCAGGCTGTCTTTAAATAAATATTAAACACATATTTTCAGAATATGGGTTGAAGCAATACCAATAAGGCAGCTGTCTGTCTTGATGTAGCCTTGTTCATCTGTCATTTTATTTATCAAAGGTAATGAAGCATTTCTTGGGCAGTCGCAGAAACCACAATGGGACTCAGGAGTCTTAACCCAGTATTACATCATACACATTAACATCCCATTGCTATTAGCAATTCATTCAATTTGTTTATTTATTAATGACAATTATCTGCATTGCTCAAATGACTTCCTCATCCAAATTAAATATTCAGATATTAAGTCAACAACATCAATTTTCTAAAGGCCATACCTCTCTCCAGTACAAGAGGGAAACAACTCAAGAAAGGCTAATAGGCATCTTTCTACCAGTACTATGCTAGGTACTGGTACAATGTAGTTTTGTCATAGTAGAAAATACCTAGTATGGTTCATTCAGAAGACTACTATGCTAGACAAACCAAGAAATGTTTCTGTAGAAGGATAAAAATAATCATAAGTACATCATCATTAAAAAATTACAAATATATCCTAAACAGCTCTAGCTCTCTTAGTTCTTTATCAATGCAGTTATCTAAATTTCTATAGCATTTATTTTGTTCACCTCTCTAGTACTTCTTGGTATGACAAATTTATATCTCAAGGAGTAAAGCAGAATTTCCTCTTTCATGTTCTAAAATTGCTTCTTTCAAAGTTCTGGTGAGTCATTCCTGATTACATAGTATATAAACTTCATATTCATAAAATTCAATCATCTTTTTGTTCAATCTTCTTTCCAAAGTGCTTTATTCACTGCAGCAAGCCACCAGTCCTCAAATCATTTATGAGACCTTTCTGGAACTGTTCTAGTTCTTCATATTTGTATTGATTTATATAGTTCCCAAAAGAGTAGGTGATAAGCACACAAGATGTAGACTACCATGATTCTATATATATCAAGGTTGATGTTTACATAATTCTTTAATAATAAACAGGTCAGTATTTTACACAACCATTTGTCATAAATCCATGTTTTTATCCGGTCATTTCCTTGCTGTATGCATTTTCTCACTGCAAAAACAAAACAGTCCTACTGTAGCAAATACCTGTCTAGGACGTTCTTTTAAAACTCCTTGCCTGCTGCTGATGTTTACATAATTCTTTAATAATAAACAGGTCAGTATTTTACACAACCATTTGTCATAAATCCATGTTTTTATCCGGTCATTTCCTTGCTGTATGCATTTTCTCACTGCAAAAACAAAACAGTCCTACTGTAGCAAATACCTGTCTAGGACGTTCTTTTAAAACTCCTTGCCTGCTGCTGCAAATCTTTCCTGATACTGGTTTTCTATACACACTTAAGCACTTACCTACATACTAAAAAAAAAACAAACACAAAAACAACCCACACATGCAAATAAAACTAAAAAAAAAAAAATGTTTCTCCTTTGCTTCTGCAAAATACCAAACAACAACCCGTCTCCTAGTTCCTGTACACTTCGTTTTCTCTTTAGCTCTTTCTACTCCCTCACTGAACTCCATGTTCTCTTCTGGCCTCTAGGGTTCTTTCTCATCTTTTTTTTTTTTAACAGGGTAAATGTTAAAAACTCAACAAAAAGAAAAGACTTCTCATTCTCCAGCTAATGTGTAGGATAAGAAGTGAAGAGCAACGCAGTGAGGAGCAAATAGGTCTCTTAAGCCAAATAAATTTTAGCAATTAACAGCATCTTCTGTGCATGGAACTTAAAAATACAGTTTTTGATACTTCATACTTTATGAATGCCAATTGGGAAACTTGCATTTAGGTAATAATTAACTTTTTAAAACTAGACTCCAATGTTGTGGAGTCCAATTTTAAAGTAATTAATATTTTTGGATGGATGGAAATCATGTGATAGATTGATGAGGAATGGATGAAATGTATGGGCTTTAAACTGTTCAAAGGTAATAATACCTTTGGGGCCGATAGTCTGTGAGCTAGTATTCTGTAGAATTAATACAACTATGACAGCAACATACATATAAATAAATGAATTAGCCCTAGAAAGTGGTACTTTTTAAGGTTTCATTGGAATATCTTCAAAAAGAAAGCACTGTAACTCATTAATTCAGGAAAAGTTTTTTTGTTGTTTTTTTAAGGCAGATGAAAATTGGTAGTATAGGTGCTCCAGGTTGTCTTCAGTCTTTCCCTGATTTATCCATTCTAAATACTTTTAGAGAATCATCATTGGCCTCAAGACGCCCTAACAAAAACCTCTATTGAGTTTCATTCTGAGTTTCCCACGACAATGATAGTAGTTCTGCTTGAAGATATAGATGGATCTTCACCTTCACATGATCAGGCCACTGAGTAGGTGGCATCATATTTTGGTGAACATAAAATTCGCAGGGACAAATGTTGACCCAAGTACAAGGAAGGAGTCTAGTATTTTAAAATATATAATTAGTCAGTGATTAGTGACTCTTCCATCCATGAGTTTGGAAAGATAAGTCATATACAGAATGTTTTCTTTTTCAACCTTAAATATCTGTACTAGTTAACTAGACAATACCATGTGAGTTGCTAATTTTAGAGGTGTTGGACTCATTTTTACAGTAAAGATATAAGCTAAGTATGAGGTCCAAAAAAGCTAGTTGTTGTGGAAATTTTTTGAGAACCTAACTAAAAGTCCCTATCAGAAGCTGCCCGTTGTTAATGAGAAGCCCGTTGAAATAGAAGAATATAATAAAAACCAACTGTCTTTCCCAGCTGACTTAATTTTTGAAGAAAGCTGAAAAAACAGACATGTGACCTGTGGTCTGAGAGATACCCAAATAGATCCCTCCAACATATTTATATTCAAACTTGACCCTGCAGAGAATTTCAGTTTCTACTTCAAAGATGTTGTGGCTAATGGAAGGGTTCATATGCATCTTCCTCCCGAATGAGCCTCCAAAATTTAGCATGTTCCCCAACCTACAGCTGCATTATCTCAGAGCAGCCATAAACATTCTGGGAAAGGTTCTATAGCATTTAAGAGCCCACCAGCTCTTATGTACAAAGCTCTTTGATACCTGTTCACGGACTTTGGGTTCAGAATGAAAATGCATAGGATGCATAGCCTCTTCCTAGAACATTCACTATTTTCCTTTTTGCTACTTAGGAATAGGAGTCTACTAATTTAAAGCTAATGTCCAAAAGAAGCCCATCATCCTCCAGGTAGTTTGGCATTATCTAGCCAATATTTACATTAAAATTTTTTTTTTATTGAATTCAGAGTGGAAGGGAGAGGGATAGAAACATCAATGATGAGAGAGAATCATTGATTAGCATATAGTTTTTAAAAGACAGTATTATAAGTGAAAAAAATTAGGTTAGCATCAAATGTTTCAACAATAACACTTATGTCTGAAGAAAATGGAGTAACATATTCAAGATTCATAATTAAATGTGAGCTGAGAATTTTTATATTCAGAAAAAACTGATTTTGGGGTACAAGGAACACAAAGCGTTAGCAGCATGTAAAAACGCAGGGAATATTGTTCCTGTGGATCCTTCCCGTGTATCTACTAGAAAACAAGCTTCAGAGTAACTCATGCCACATCGGTAGGAAGATTTGTGAGGATTAAAATATATAGCTACTCGTAGAATCAGGATAAAGTGAGGAATAAAAGGGAGCTAGTATTGTATGCAATGGCTATATACTCAGACAAATGTAGATATAGTAGAAATTATTTTTAAAAAATAGAAACAATTGCAGAGTGCAAATGAAAAAAATGTAACTTTTAGCAATCATGGTGGTGTGGTACTATTATTGTTCTGAGCCTACTGTGTTCCTAAGCCTATGGTTCTAAATTTGAATTAGAAGTATAAAAATAAACTCAGCATGTATTTTATCCTTAATAGTATACTGTATAGATATTTCCTAGCTCTGTCCACTAAAAAGGCCTAGAAACCATGCTAACACAGAAGTGATAAACATATTTAGTGCCTATATTGTGGTTTTGAAATACCATTTCCTACTGAAAGAAACCAGGGCCTATTGGAGAAATGGCAGATTCCAGATCTGGGCCATGAGATGTACAAGATGAGCCTAGAATATTTTGTCATATCTGATGGCAAGGAAGCTATCAAAAATTACCAGGATCATGTCAAAAGGACTCAAATACCAATGGAAGAGTCTCTCTCTCTCTGGCCAAAGGGAGATAAATTGAGAGGCAATAAAATTAATGATAGCAATGACTCAAAACCCATAAAATATGAAGAATACATGAGTTTATGATGACTAAAATAAAAAGTCACTTTTGTAGGATGACAGGAGATATTAGTGAATAAAGGGAAAAAATCAAGCACTAACTTTTCCTCTTTTATCTAAATTGTACCACTGAATAAACAAACAATAGATGGGAGGAAGTATCTTTTTATAGAAATATTCCAGCTAATAAATGAAAAATATATAACTGAATTAGAATATTCTATAGCCCACAATAAATTAACGGGTCTAGGCATTGAGCATCAATATATGCTATAGTCACAGAGACCACCTAATGTACCACTCATTATCTTGCCAAAGGTGAGACTCACCTTTGAGTCTCACCAAGCCTAAAAATCCAGTTACCAGTTTGCAGGAAGTATGAAGGGCAGAGGAACTTGCTGAACTGCACCAAGAGTATACAACTGGCATCATCCAGACTGCAGGAAACTCTAGAGGTCAAATTGTTCTGGATTCTTTAACAGATAAATTGTATGGGAAATAGAAGTTTGGAAAGGAAAACTAAGTTTAAAGAGATTAAAAAGACATTTCAAAGTTTTTAAAAAATGGACACAACTGAACCATAGTGTTCAGGGATGCCACTTGGTTGCTAAAACCTCAAAATTAGAAGGAAGTGATTTCTATAGAGGTCAGTATAGTGGCTACTTTCAGGGGAAGAGAGGCAGTTATGATCACCACAGAGCACATGGAGGGCCTCTGACATGGCTGACCAAGTTCTGTTTCTTGATCTGGGTGATGGTTAAAAGTGTGCTTACTGTATAACAATCCATTAAGCTCTATATTTGTTTTGTTTGGGTGTCAGTATTTTTGTTTTATTTGATAATAAAAAGTGGTATTAAAATTTTAAATGCACATATCCTTTGACTTAGCAATTTCACTGCTAGTCTATAAAATAAACTCATTGAAATATGCAAAGATATAAGTATAGGTATGTCCACTGAAGTACTATTTGTAATTGCTAAAAAGTTGGGGTGGTAATGGAAATGTCTGTTAGGTGGGGGCTCATTGAATAAATCATGGTACATCACACATTGGAATAGTATGCAGCCAAGAAAAAATGAGATAGGTCTATATCTCAGACATATCATTAAATTTAAAAAAAGCAAGATGTAAAATAATATTATGATGATCTCATATGTGTACACACATGCATACACATTGCATTTGCATTAAAAATATTTTGCAACAAAATACCCCAAATGAGAAAACATGAAGACCAGAAAGGATCAGTGCAGGAAAAGCATGACAAGATGGCTGGCAAAAGTAAACTATTGGTGAGTTCAATCCTAAGAGAGCAAATTTACTACTGTGTGCAAGATTTGTTTAGGCTTCATTTTAATAAATAATGAGACACAAATTAAACTAAAGGTCATCTTACCACTGATGGTTCTTTAGAGTCTTCAGAGTATTGAATTCAACTTAAACTTGGAGCCCCTGTGCTGTTGGGTGGACAGGAAATTCAACATTGGTCAGTCTGAATTATCTTGTGTACACTCACTGAGGGCTCTGGCAGGGACCAGGCATCTTAAGAAGCACAAGAACATCTGGAGGCCCTTCTCATCGTTACTCCACAATGGAATGTCCCAATCTGCATTATCCCTTTGGGTTTACCCTCTGCTTTTTTCCAGAAAAGAGGTACTCTTTGGTGAAGTCATGGCTTCCCTGAGTCATGTGTAACAGGGGTACTGCCAAGAAGCAGAGAATAGATATTGATAGTGTGGGGAGATATGGTTCTCCTCACGCCATAATTCTCTTTGATGGGTTTATTCAGAACTAAAGCCTGGAAGTTCAGCCACAAGTCTCGCCTGAGATAAAGCCACAGAACCAGTTAGAATGAGAGAGGAAAAGGGGAAAAGACAGAGAGACGACAGAAATCAATATTTCTTAAAAGCTTTCTCACCAAATTCCTTTCATTTTAGAGTTGAGGAAACTGAGACAGGGGCATAATGACCAAAGGCATATTAGTACATAGTTACCGACAGAGCTGGCTCTTTCTACTATGTCACAGTGCCTCTTGGCTTTTCCTAATTCCCAACCTCTGTTCTATTCTAAATTCCCCTTGTTAATTGGCACATAAGTTTCTGCACCTAGAGTTTTAGACATATTTGGAAACTTCTTTTAAACATCTGATCCACTCAAGGCTGAATTATTTGTGACAGCAAGAATAGCTCCACCCTGGCGCATATCCAGCAGGATGAGGGATTCAGGGATAAATCACATTGTGTTCCATCCTTCCTGGCTCTTGGTATTTTCACACAAGATAAATCAGGTTCCTCAGGGTGCACAGGCCCAAAAGGCCATTTTTAGGGTGTGTGTGGAAGAAAAGTCCTTCTGTGGAGGAAAAGGTAAAGTCCTACAGGCCCAGTTACTCTCCACAGACACCCTTAGGATGACCTTGGGGAACCTGATTCCTCCTGTGGCAATGATATACATGCACTGGATGATTTGGAAGAGGCAGGTGAATGAGCTATATGTACGTAGCTAAGTCGTTGATCCTTCTTAGCAACAGCTGGCAAGACCATGTCCTTTTCCTACTGACTCTGAGAGTCATTGTTCACCTGCATCTAGGCAGGAAAGGGAAGAGGAAGTGGTATTGCATCTAATTTTGAGAGTAATCATTACTATATCAGTGTGCAAAGGGCATGTTCCAATGGGCAGTATGGGCGTACTCAGGATTGTCTAGCTATAGGCATGGTCTAACACTTTCTTGTATTCTTTCTTCTAATAATAAATTGCGAGAGAACAGAATGTACTGTTATGTTTATAATTCAGGCAAACCACATACAGGTATTGGCTAACATGGTTTGACATGCTTTTTTTTTTTTTCCTTAAGCCAACCTGACAGAAAAGCATTGAGAGTTGCATTGGCCCTTCCAACATTTTCTGTCCAGTCCATTAATCATCAGCAGAATAGCCAAGAGACCATGTTACTGCTATGTAGCCCAAAGAGGTCTGTGGTTGTGAATGGGTTGACTGGGAACAAAGTTATATCATTGCAGTTCTGATTGATTAATGCTGAAGTTATTGCTAAATAATGATTACCAGCCCCAGTTTTCACAAATCATTCATTGGGTAAATAAGAACTAAGTTAAACAAACTTAGGCCTATGAACACAGATTTTTCTTGTGGTGGAGGCAGAGGTGTGGAGATAGTGGGCAAGGGGAGAAAAAACTAGATCTGATCACAAGTGAACAGAAAACAACAGAAAAAAAACAGCAGTTTGGGTTCTCATGATGACTTGGGCACTTCCCTTCCTCATGCAGTTGCTTCTCATGTCTCTGCATTCCCGGTCTCTCTGCAGTCAGATTGCCTCTGAATGCTGCCACCACAGTCACTCCCCTCTATCACCCTTGCTCCCTTCTTACAGATTTCCATGACTAACCAGAGGGAGTTACTGCCTACTCAAATGATTTAAATCTACCCTTTCTCAAGACTTTCCTACCCCAATTCTCCAACCCCCCTCAATTCTTCCCAGTTTATTTCGAGCAAAGTATATTCTATATCATTCCACTTGTCTCTTTCTTTCTGTGTCTCTTTTTTATCACTCCCATGTTCAAGTATTTGCGTGCATGGAAAGATAACATTCCTCTACTTAGGTTAGGTGACCTTTCAAAATATTTAGTGTATTTCCACTAATCCTGAACACAGAGTAGGTAGGATAGTAGAGTCACAAGAATGATTTGGACAATCTCAAATTTAAACCTTGCTTGTGGTTCACTGAGGCATATTTAATCAATTAAAGGGGGAAGTGATTTGAAGTTTTAAGGAAGCTCTGGTATCAGCAACCTCTAATGTTGCTTCTTGACAGCTTTCTATTTGGTAGAAGGTGCTTCCTAAAGATGCACTTTTGTGAAGTCAGAACCAGCATAGGCTGAGCCAAAGCATGATTAAAATTCTTGCTGGCTGCTCCTTTTGCCAGTAGAGTTCTGTGTTTCCACTTGTTGGAAATACATCTGCCTGTCAATGTTTGAGAATGCCAGTACCTTTTTGAAATTACAAACACACAGTGTTCCTCTTCAAGAATGCCAGCATTCATAATTTTTAAGTCTCAAACTTTCAAGAAATGGAAGCAATTGAATTTCTCTGCATCTTAAAGTAGAAATGGTAATATTATATGGATTGGCAATAATGTTATTTATGCTTTCAAAAAGGAGGTCCTTCTAAATTCATGCCTGTGTATTAGTCATAAGCTAATTCATTCCTTAACTTCAAATGACTTTCTTTTTTTTTGGTCCCAGAAATTCTGAATGATTGTTATAGTGTAGAAATTTACAGAAGTTTAAGTTGAAATGAAATGTTTCAGAACTCAGGTAGACATAAATTATAACTTATTAATGCAAAGAAAACACTTAGTTGCAATATCTCTTACAGAAACGTTTTTAAATATTCTAGATATGAAAAGATTTATGAGGTGTGATTTCATAAGAAAAAATATTATTTTGGTGAAAACTTTTTTTTGTAGGTAAAATAAGAAATCACAAGAGTAATTAGATGAACCTCTGTGGAAATCATTTGCTAACTCAATTAAGCAGGTGAAGTCCATTAATCTCTAAAAACCAAAATACATGTTTATTATTAATTTCTGGTACTGAGTTCTTTTTATTTCCTTACAGAGTTGTTTGTGGAATCTTTTATTTTGAAAACATGGCACTTTAACATGGGTTATCAATAACTTGATCCTAGTAATATGGTAGAAAAAGCATTAGGTTAGAAACCATAGGGCCTGGGAATCATTTTCATACTGCTATTCACCAGGTTTGTGACTATAGTCATTTCTCTTCTATATTTTGGGCTGCCACTTTCTACTCTGTTCAACAGGAATAAGAAATACCTGATCTAGCCCTAGCCGGTTTGGCTCAGTGGATAGAGCGTTGGCTGGCAGACTGAAGGGTCCTGGGTTCGATTCTGGTCAAGGACAGGTACCTCGGTTACAGGCTCCTCCCCAGCCCAGGCCCTGGTTGGGACTCTGCAGGAGGCAACCAATCGATATGTTTCTCTCACATCAATATTTCTCTGTTTTTCCCTCTCTCTTCCACTCCCTTTAAAAATCAATGGAAAAATAACCTCGGGTGAGGATTAAAAACAAAAAACAAAAACACTGATCTCCTTGCCTCTTAATGTTGTCATGAGGATCAAATAAGGTCCTAATTGTTAAATCATTTTGAAACTATAAAGTGTGAGATGGTGAGCATTCTACTCTTCTCAGATTACATTGCCTCAAATGCATTATTTAGGAAAAGTATGAACTTGAATGCCATTTGGAGTCCTTGTTGACACTGCAGATGTTGGTTAATTTTAGATTCTAAAAGAACAAAAGAACAGAAGCACAACCAAGCAAATTATCCTCTTTAGCCTTTTCTTCGAAATCTCCTATTGTATGAATACCAAACTAAAAATGGCAAGCTAAATATTACAGAAAATTACATCATTTGAAGCATTGAAATTCTGTATATACAAGCCCTTTTGCAGAACATGAGTTTATTTCCTCCAAAGCACATCACCAATGAATTTAATGCTATAAGATTAATTATGGTTATATCGTCAAGGATCAAGTAAAAGGATTTTAATCTCCAACTTTAACTTTAAATAATACAGCCAGTAGAAACAGAAAAGTCTCAGAAGAGTCACAAAAAGGTATGCAATCCATTTTGGTGATCATAGCCTCTCTTGAACCAATGAAAAATTGATCTAAGCTCAGCTAGCCCTGGGTTCAATTCTGAAAATTCATATTTGCAAGTGTGCATTTCTTTGCAGAACAGGTGTGACAGACATGCACATACTCATGACAACTGCTTTTACAGCCTCATCAGTTTGGAAGACCTGTCCTGCTCACGTGTGCCATCTGTTAAGACATCTCTTTGCATCTTGTCAAATCTGACTTCCTGCTTACACATGCATAAACAAGAGGTGTTTTGTAAAATATGTAGACAGCATCTGTCATTCTATCCCTTGTTTACATACCATCCACTAACAAAAAATATACTGAAATAAGCTGAGCATTTTGTGTCTCAAAATTATTTCTATATACACACATACACATATATATATAAATTATAAGTAATATATTTAATAAATAAATACATGTAGTTTCATATATATGAAGCAATAAAACAAAGGATACTTCATATCAGAACATAGCCATTAGATTACCTGAAGCCATTTAAAAATGGTCCTGTTGACATTCTGAGTCTAGATTTTTAATAACGTTTTCCGGAAAATAATCCTGTCTCAAAATTACTCACTAAGTCTTAGTGCCTTAAGATATTGACAGAATATCACTCTAATTAAAAATAATCCTTAAACAGAAATGTTTCACCTTTATAAAATCCTTGTTGCTCTAACAGGCAAAAAATTCAAAAGATGTTTCAACTTATATTTTAGAAATTTGGTAGATACTATATGTTATGATATGATATCTCAAAATGTGCTCTCCTCAGGATTAGAAATATTCAAAGTAAATCCAAGAGTAGATTTTAGGACACTGCTTATTATAGATGCAGTCTAGGCTGATTATTTTAGTATTAAGTATATTAATAATCACCTTCCTGTCTTGCCCATATGCTACCTCTGTTAGCACAAAGGCCGAATAAGACAGGTGCAACTTGATTCCATGTTACATAGTTCTCTCAAATTGAAACAAACTTTAACCCCCCAAAATAGTTTCCCATGTGAAGAACTGGATTACTGCTGATGATTACAAGCCTGAACCAGAAATGGATTCAAACAACTTTCATTCACTGCTGAAACTGAACTGGATCTGACCCCCAAAATAAATTGGCTTAGTTCCCTGTAAGAGGAACATGAATCAGGTTGCCATCTGTTCCTTTCCTTCTTTAACATCAGTGGGCTGGGTTAAATATATAACCGGAGGAGTCCTTTGGGGAAGGGGAACAGAACTCTGGGTTGGTGTGTAGATAGGTGTGCTGCAATGGTAGAGTCACCCCAAGTGCAAGAAGAGAGGAGTCTGGAAATTATCTGGGGAAATCTTGCAATTTGTCTAGCCATGGGAACAAGATGAGATTAATTTGCCTAAGTTTATTTGAAGATATTACATAAACTAAAGCTCCTTTGCTTGCCAGAGATGAAAAAGGTAATCTAAACTAGCTAAATCAAAAGGTAATTTAGAGTTTCTGATTCAGGCAAAGCTTGATCCAGGGCTCAAACAGTGTGACCCAGGACCTGATTTCTCTCTCCATTTCTCTATTCAGCATCTTTAATATTGGCTCCATTCTTGGGCAAGCTCTCTCCTTGTGTAGCCAACATGGATGCAAGCCACTCCAGGGGCTCTTGTCTCTAGTTCAAATCTACAGCAACCCTTCAATGATTTTTATTACAATTAGAATACAGTTCAAACTCTTTACCCTGAACTTCCAAGCCCTACATGATCTGATCTGGCCCCTGTATGCTTCTTTGACTTCACCGTCTACCTCTGCCCTTCATTCCCTCCATACCACATAGGCCTTCTTTCAGTTCCTCACATCTACTTTGCCTGCTCTTATCTCAGGGCCTCTGCCTGTGCTCTTCCCCCTGCTCTTCTTTCTGTATAGTTGCCTCATCATTGATGCCCATACACCACTTCCTCAGGGAAGCCACTCTGATCACTCCAGTTACATCAGCCCTGCACTCAACATTGTTCTATTTTCAGCACCTTTAACTATATAGATTAACATCTTAATTTGCTGGTTTGTGCTTATTGTCCGCACTATAATGTAAGTCCTATGAAGTTTCTTGTATGACCAGTGCCTAGAACAATGCTGGACATATAATGGCTCCAAAAAGTTTTGTTGAATAAATAAAGGAGTTTAAAATTATTGTGGGTAGAACATTTATTTCCTTAGAGAACTTTTACTGTAAATATATATATATGTGTGTGTGTGTATATATATATATATATATATATATATATATATATATATATATCCTATATAATAAAAGGCTAATATACAAATCAACGAAACAGTGGAACCACCAGTTGCTAAGATGTGCACTGACCACCAGGAGGCAGACAGTCAATGCAGGAGCTGCACCCTGGTGGGCAGTGCACTCCTGCAGGGTGAGCGCTGCTCATCCAAAAGCTGGGCTCACAGCCGGCAAGAACAGCAGTGGTGGTGGGAGCCTCTCCCGCCACCACGGCAGTGCTAAGGATTTGTGACTGATGGCTTAGGCCTGCTCCCCACAGGCCTAAGCTGTCAGTCGGACATCTCCCTATGGCTCCCGAACTGCAAGAGGGCTGTGGGGAGTGGGCCTAAGCCGTCAGTCGAACATCCCCCAAGGGCTCCCAGACTGTGAGAGGGCACAGGCCAGGCTGAGGGACCCCCCAAGTGCATGAATTTCATGCACTAGGCCTCTAGTGTGTATATGTATGTGTGTGTGTGTGTGTGTGTGTGTGTATCTATATATGGCTAATATGCAAAGTGTCCCCTTCGGAATTCAACCGGGAGACCAGGAGTTTGATTGCTCACTATGACATGCACTGACCACCAGAGGGTGATGCAGAATGAAGGAAGGCCCTGGCCAGCAGCCTGAAGGAAGGCCCCGGGCTGGCCCTGATCCCCAGCAAGGCCTAGGGACCCTACCCATACATGAATTTCATGCACCAGACCTATAGTTTTAATTATAGAAAGGCAGTAAATAATTATAAAAAGAAATGAGGATGTCATGATTGGCTTTTGAAGAAACATTATAGATAATAGGCTAAAAGAGTTAATAGTGAGAATATAATTCTACAAGACATGGTAACTTATGCCATAAACCAATGTAGGTGACAGGCAGGCCTAGGAACTATGTTAGGCAGAGGGATATAACGATGACCTGACATTGGTTTTGCATTCGAGGAGCTATAAAAAATATATAATTTTATAATTATAATATCTAATATTTACATAATGCAAATCATATTCACATTTATAATTACCTCATTTGATCACCACAAGAGTCCTAGGTGAGTATTACTATAATTGTTATGATTACAAGTTTTATAGGTTAAATAACTGAGGCTCAGAGAGGTTATGTTACTTGCCTTGGATGGCACAGCAAGTAATGAATAAGATTTTTAAGTTAGACCCAGATATTTTGACTATCTCTCCTGTTCTATTTTACCACTATGTCTATTCAGTGTGATAAATGTATGTGCAACATGCTATAGGAGGTCAAGTATAACAAAGAAACTTTTTGACTGGGGAGGTCAGGGAAGGATTCATTGAAGAAAAGTCATATAAATGGAGCTATGAAAGGTGAGCAGGAGTTTCTAGGTGGGAAGGAGGCATATTTCAGACAGAGATATGATAAAAAGGAAAGATGAAAATGTATAGCATGTTGTATGTTGTGGGGAGCGGAGGAGTCCAGAAGGAGAGGTTGGGGCCCTATTATTTGAAAGATTTTCAGTACCATTTTATACACAGTAGAGTAGTCCCTGAATGCAGAGGATTGAAACAGCCAAATCGGGGTTTTCAAAAGAAAATTAGAATAGCAGATTGGTGGGTGAATTGGAGCATGAAGAAACAAGTTAGGCATTTTTCTTCCTTTCTTTTTTTGTGTGTGATCATGCAAGCAAACTTAAGTGTCTGAAGGAGGAAAGTGGAAATGAAAAGAACAGATTACAAAATGTGTGGATTAGAATCACTTTGGGGAGGTGGAAGAAAGCGAGGAGTAAAGATGATTTTTAAACATTTTTAGCTTATATGACTTGGTAGATGATGATTTCCTCAACCAACTTAAAGAATACAGAAAAATGATTTGAGGAGATGAGGGTTTTCTTGTAGCTAAGATT
This sequence comes from Corynorhinus townsendii, assembly GCA_026230045.1. Classification (NCBI taxonomy): domain Eukaryota; kingdom Metazoa; phylum Chordata; class Mammalia; order Chiroptera; family Vespertilionidae; genus Corynorhinus; species Corynorhinus townsendii. Next base: position 145,001,915 of record JAPDVU010000007.1, on the reverse strand, counting down.
TATCTTTTACTCATTTTCCATCTGAGGTGCCTGTTTGTAATGTCTAGTTAGATATGTTAAACAGAGAGTAAAAATTTTGGGCCTAGACTTTGAAAGCGACGTTGAAGCTAGACATCCAGTTTTTTGAGTCATCAAATTACAAGTTGCATAAAAATTTATACAGCAAAAGAGGCATAGGAAACTTTTTGGCTTCATGGAAATGTGCTATTTCATGGTTATGATAGTGGTTACACTGTTTACATGACTTAACACTGATCAAATTTTACACATAAATGGGTGTATGTTATCTTAAATCCCTTATAAAACTAAAAATAGAAGTGAACTGCTTTATATAAATAGTAAGTGATAATTTTTAAAAATTTTTTAATCAGTTGTTTTTTAGGAAAAAAAGAAGAGAATGGGAAATTGTTCCACACACAACAGTTAAAAACATCAGCGCGGAAAGCTGCCATGGTTTCTGTTGTTCCAGAAGCCAGTGCTAGATATGCCAGTTTATGGGACATATGGGAGTTCTGCATTCAAAATCGTATTCCCTCCCCAAACCACCCTCCTCCATCCTCAGCACACCTTGTACCACCTGGGTTGACTTCTGTATTTGGAAGAGCTGAGGCAAGAAAGGTGCTTGAAGAATATAATATGACTCATTGCTGAACAAGAAATCTTTCCTTATTGATTGATTTTAGGCTAAAGGCCAATTTGGCCTCCTTTTATGGCACCATTCCCTCAGCATCACTTCCGAATTGTCCTTTCAGCTTAAAACCTACTTTGCTCAAAAAAAAATATATTTTTAATTTGATAGGAGGAGGTGAAGTCTGATATCTATATTCACCCATCAGTGTGGACACATCTACCATGAGTATACAGTTACCAAATTTGTATTCTTATGTGCACATCTCAATTCTGTCACTTACTAAGTCTTTGAGACCTTGAAGAAAATGAGACTAATAAAATCTACCTTGCAGGATGGTGTGGATGAAGTCAGATAGCATAAGTGAAATGCTGAGTATGGCACTGAGTAGGCACTTAATGAAAGGAAGATATCTTGTCAAGCCTGACTATACTTTCTGAATTATTTAGTCTGTATCGTAAGTTTTGTTGTTATTTTTTTCCAATGTAAAAGCACTCTTACCTGTGCTCTGCACTCTCACCCTAACTAATACATCCTCAGGAGACATTAGGGAATGATGGTTAAGAAGCTGACAGGTCAAGGATAAAGTTGAAAAGGTTTTATATAATACATACATAGATGAGAAGAGATCATTCTGGGGAGACGGGGGAGGAGGGGGAGGAACTAGATCCAGAGATGATGGCAAAGGTCTTTACATTTCCTCTTCCCATGTATTTAAAAATTTATCTTGCTAAAAAGAGGAGACAGAAGGACCCATCTTGATGAGTGGAGCTGCAAGCCTGTGTGCCAATACACCTGGTATCAATTCGTGCCAGCTGGGAGAGGAGCTTGGCTTCTCCGTGTTTTACTACCATGGTTTCCTGGGCTGGGCAGCTGGGTGTCTAATAATGATAAAAACTATAATAATACTTCATAATTATGTACTGCCCTTTGCCAGAACTTGGATTTAATTACAATGACTATGCCGGAACTGGCAACAACTCTCTCCCTGTCGGGGTGCAATACCCAAGGGCCTGGAAATACAAAGTGAAGTGGTAACTGCAACCTTCTCCTGCAGAGTCTACCCTGGCAATTCACCCAAAGTGCTTCGAGTTGGAAGCTCATCATCGGAAACAAAGAGTACTTTTAAACTGCCCACATGTACTTGGCACTGTCAAATAAATAGTGTTTATGAAGCAACTCCTGCTACACATGGGGCACAGCTTCATGGAATCCCAGGCCTGGAAGGGATGACCACAGATGGTCTAATTTATTATTACCCTGTCCCCTACCATGAGGCATCACTACCACTAGATTCTAATAGGTGAGTTCACGGACCTTCCATTCTGATTTGGGCCAGAGATGCTTTTGTGGCAGTGTGATTCAGGTCTCAGGCGATTCACCAATTCATTTAACACTCACTTTCTGAGCACCCATTCTGGGCCAAGGTGCTGAGAAGACACCAAGATGTATAAAGTGAGGCATAATCCCTGCCCTCAAAGTAGCTTATCTTCTAGTTGGGGGATTTGTATTCAGACAACTGTTAACATAAAGACAGAGGCAAGTTCTGGGACTTACTCTCTTTAAGAATAAGAAGAAAGGATGAGTGTTGCGGGGGGTAGTGGGGGGGACAAAGACTGAGGTGAAGAGCTGGGCAATGACTTCAGGAGGGTCTTGCAGTTGTCCCCGTCTCTTTTGTTGTTGTTGTGGGGTGGGTTTCTGTTTGCTTTTGTCTTCATGGCAACTACCATCTCCTGAATTATCTTGTTTATTTGCTACTTCACTGATACACTCTTGTATGTCTCACCCCATTCATGAACCTTATCAGTTTCGTTCCTCACTACAGCCTAAGCATCTCAAATAATCCCTGGCACATAGTAAAGTGCTTAGTAAATATTGGCCTAATGAATAAATGGCCCAGGTGAGGCAGTGGCTGTAGAAATGGAGAGGAAAGGGCATTTGGTAAATCAAGTCAACAGGGCAAAATGAGAAGGCATAGAGAGGTGTTATACAGTGCCGGGGTAGCATGGAGGATTACTCCCGGGTTCCTGGTTTGGCTAAGCGAATGGATGGTGATGTTATCAAAGAAGATAAGGAGCAGATTGTGTGGACTTCTGAAAGTATCTGAGTTCCAATGATGAAGCTCAAGTGGAGATGTCCAGAAGCACATATAAGGTATACCCAGCCATCAAAATGATGACATCACCTACTATGCAATAGAATGATTATGTACTACTGAGGAGAGGGCTAGGGATCAGATTCTGGACTCAAAGAGCCAACGGAGAACAGATTTGGATTAACTGAAGACAAATACAACCTGAGGTTGTAGTTTCAGGGAAATCATAGTTTCAGGGAAACTGGGTCAGGCGTGCATTTGGGTGGTAAAAGTTTCAAGAAGGATGTAATCTATAGAATATACTGCAGTGAGATCAAACAAGAACTAAAAAGTGACCCTTAATCTTGGTTACATGGATGTCACTGGCAGCTTTAAGAAGAGCACTTTCAGTGGACTGGTAGGGAGTATAATTTGACTGTACTTGAAGCGTGAACTGAAAGCTCGATAGGGTCTCATAGGCAAGTGTTTTTTTCCCCTTGCGGGGGGCGGGGGGGTTAGGTAGTAGTTTGCTTTATGTTTGGAGGCGTTGGAATCCAATCATGGGCTTACCCAACACATCAGTTCGTGAATGATGACAGGTTTCTAGAAAGCCAGCGGGAAAGAGTCCTGGCAGTGTCACAAGGCCTCAACTATGAAGCTTCTACCCTTTCAGCCATTTCTAGAGCGGGTGCCCTTCCATATAAAGTGAAGGCAAAAAGTGGGAGACAAACACCCCTCCATCGGATTTGCGAGTCATGTTTGTGACAGCTGGGAGTAGGGATGGCAATACTTGAATTAAATGAAGTGCCCAGTTTCCCGCAGATCTTGTAATGTAGTAATGACGAGGCTCTACGCTGGAAGAACCTCGGAGGCTCATTCACGTTTTCCGACCCGTCGCTCACACTATCCATTCATCATTTTTCCTTTCCTTTTCCTGAACGGAGTTGAAACCTGGGCAAAGCTTTCTTCCTTCTCCCACCTCAGGTTGACCTTCCGCCCCCAAGCCCACCCGGGGCCCTACTCCGACCCACGTGACCATCCTCAGTCCCCACAAGTCGCTGCCGTCGACCCCTCCCCTCGAGCGGAAGCCCGCTTAACCCCGCCCCTCAAGCTCACGTGACCAACTCTCTCCCTCTGACTGGCTCCTCCTTCCCCCTCGGGCCGAACCGACCGCCGTAGCAACTGCCCGACTCCAAAATGGCAGCCGCGCACTGCGCGCACCCGAGTGGCCGGACCTCCCGGACTCCCGGGCCGCCCCCCTCTCGCTCCCAACCTCCCTCCTTCGGTCTTCACCTACATACCTCCGGATTGGCCGCTAGGAATCCCGCCCCTCCAAGAGCCCCTCCTGCTATTGGTCACGGTAGGCTGCCCTTCCGAGAGGCGTGCCCCCACCGCCCCCCACCCCGGGAGGTATTTTCCATTCCGAGGGGGGCTGGGGGGAGGGGGGAGGGGAAAAGGGTGTCAAGGGGGAGGCGGCCGGGAAAGGGGGTGGGGGCCTGGCGGGGGCATCCGGCGGAGCTGGTGTCCCCGAGCTCGGTCCGGAGGGAGGGAGACTGCGCTCGGTTCAGGCAGTCGGAGGGGACGGGACCGCGGGCGGGTGGACTCGCCCTCTCAGTGACTGCGCCGTCCGGGCCCATCCTGCCTGGCCGCAGGTGCCCCTGGATGAGGCCGCCCCGCGCGCCCCGACCGGTGAGTCTCCCCGCGGCCCGCGCCCAGCACGGCCGGCACCCGTTCCCCGGCCCCTGTACTGTCCTTAGCGGCTGCCTCTACGGTTCCTGGTGCCCGCGCCCGGCGCAGTCCGCCTCCGGCCGGTGCTTCCACACCCCGGGCGGAGGCAGCGTAGTGCCTCTGGCCGGGAAGGAGACAGCGGGCGTGGGACAGCGAGCCCTGTGCAGACCGCGTCGCGCGTAGTGGGAGCTTGCGCTTAGTAGGCTCTCGATGCATTTCTGTGGAATTGTTTGCTGGTTGGAGAAACGTGAGGTGTCTAAGGGGAACAGGGTCCCCCAGGTCTAGTAGGAGAACATTCGTGATCCAGGTCGAGGTGGTTGGGGGCGAGGCTACCGGAGATTGTGGGCAATGCGGGCGCTGCAGGGAAGGAGGCACCAGTCTAAGGCTCTGACGGGAGGGGGGGGGGTCCTCAAGGTCGAAGAAAAGAGGTCCACTGGGAGAGAGGAGCAACTGGGACGCTTGATATGGGGGCTGAGGTGACTGGAGCACCTCCGGCTTTATAACGCGAGGTGGAAAGGGATGCGCAAGCGAGTGCAGGAAGACTTCTCTGCAACTGCTTAGGGGTCCTAAGATTCTTGGGTACTGGGATTTGGGTATTCAGGTAGCTGAAGCGAAGTGACTTTCCGAAGAGAGGGTTGCATTTAAAGAAGGATGCTCAGAAACAATTTAAGTACACATCTTGTCATGGATCTCAAGTTTGAAGGCTGGGCGATTGGAGTCTCGACGTGATTTTGACATTTTCTTTTGGCATTCCCACTAAAAGCTGGCTGGCAGCTAGACATTTTCAGTTATCCTTTAATTTTAAATGTATGTACGTATTTGATGGTGTTCTACAGTTACGAGTTTTGCTGGAGGTTCTCAAAGCTGCACCTTGAAAATCTTGTAGCAGCCGCTCCAGCTGCTGAAGATCCTTTCTTCAGGTCTCTTCATCTATAGCAGTGGCTCCATTCTTACCAAGTTAACATTTAGATTGGACTGTATTGTTTAGTTTGCTACTGACTTTTATTCTACAACAATAATACATAATTCACATGCTTTCTTTCCCTTGCTTTTAATTGTTTCTTTACAAGGTCATGCAAAATTGAACCACAAATTCTATAGAAGTTTTAAGATATTTTAACGTGGTGTTGAATTGGAAAGATATTGGTAAGTTAGCAGCCTAGAAACCAATACTAAAATCAGGTTGAGGTTTCTAACAGTTGGGGATCTTAATGTCAGATGCATAGTTTAATTTTAAGAATCTTGCATTTTCATAACACTCTTGAGAATGGATTAGGAACATAGAAAATGCATTTCAGGGTTAGGCAGTGAGTGGCAGTCCACAGAATCCACCTCTCTGGCATTCCATAGAGGCACTTCCTGTCTCTGAGAAGCAGCAGTTAAAAATTGCACAGCTAAATCTTTTAATCTTTTAAATATTTCCTTAACCCCATATGTTATCTTACTAATTTCTCATAATTTATAAAATGTAAATTTTTTTAAGGGAGTACTTAAGGAGATTTGATAAAATTTTATAGATCGGATTTTGCCTTTTAATGCAATTCATTGGTCAGAGAAAATCTGCAAAAAAGTTAATATGTTCAGTTGGCATCTCTTTAGTTCTTGAATAATTAATGGATAATTACATTTTTTTCTCCCTATTGTCCTTGAATTTTACTGTTTGTCCTTAGGGAGAATGTACTGGCACACAAAACAGTAGCCTAAAATACTGAAACCTAACACCTTTTAACGTTATAATAGCTTCTACATTTTTCACCTTGAGATTCATCTGTAGCAAACCAGTGATCTTAGAAAGCTATTCCCTGTCACCTTTGTTTAGAATGGGCTGTTTTCTCCATTTGTAGAACTAAGGGACAATAATGCAGTAATAACTAAACATTGAGAATGGGAAGCTTGGGAAAAGATATGTGTGTGTGAGTCACATTTCTTCTAGAGCTGGAATTGTAGACCATGGAGATGATTATTTTGCAGATCAGGAAACTAAGGCCCAGGATAGTGGAAGGGACAAATTGCTAGTTAGTGATGGACAGATCTCTGGACTATAGTCCAGAGTTTTTCTATTTTATCACATTTACAGTGTTTATTTTATTCTATTTTTACCATTGAGGCATTTTATTTGCACATATGTATAGAAAAAGAATCCCAGGATTTGCCCTCCTGTGTGTTTTTGTCTTTTCTTCATGGTCCATAATGCCCGCTGAGGTTGGCAGCACAATGAAACAAAACTGACAGGTTGTTCTTCCATTTTGCTAGATCTTTGAGTTGCACGTCAAATCTGGACTGATCACTCCATACTTATTTAACCTGCCTATGTGGTTTACAACAATTTTCCCAGCTCTGTGATCACCAGTGATTTCAGATTCACCAATGTAATCGTGCTTCATCATCACAGTTAGAAATCGGACGATGACTTTGGAGCACAGCCTAATATGAACCTGGAGTTTGCCTCTCTTTTTGGCACTGTTGATACTCTTTAGAGCATCAGCCAATACATTCATGTGCCTTATTATGGTGGTACAGAAAGATGGCGGAAAAGCATAGTGTTTAAACTAAAACATTCTAGTGCCAACTATAAATGACTTTTGAATTATTTGTGATGTTGTTCCCTTCTAAAGATGAGAAGTTGACTGATTTTTTCTCTCCATTTTTAACACCTTTACTGAGGTGTAATTAACAAACAGTAAACTTCACATGTTAAAATATACAATTATGAAACCATCAGCACAGTCAAGATGATGAACATATTTATCGCCTCCTAAAATGTCAGGTCTCTGTAATCCTTCTCTTCTGCCCCTCCCCCATTCCCAGGCAACCCTTTCTGTCACTGTGGACTACTTGGGATTTTCTAGAATTTTATATAAATAAACTAGAGGCCTGGTACATGAAATTTGTGCACTGGGGGAAGGGGGGTGTCCCTTAGCTCAGCCTGCACCTTCTCCAATCTGGGATCCCTAGGGGGATGCCCAACTGCCCAGCAGTTGGACATCCCTCTCACAATCCAGGACTGCTGGTTTCCAACTGCTTGCCTGCCTGCCTGCCTGCCTGATTGTCCTTAACCGCTTCTGCCTGCCAGCCTAATCACCCCCTAACCACTCCCCTGCCAGCCTGATTGACGCCTAACTGCTCCCCTGCTGACCCGATTGCCCCTAACTGTCCACCCCTGCAGGCCTGGTCCCCCCAACTGCCCTCCCCTGCAGGCCTGGTCCCCCCAGCTGCCCTCCCCTGCAGGCCTGGACCCCCACAACTTCCCTTCCCTACAAGCCTGGACCCCCACAACTGCCCTCCCCTACAGGCCTGGTTCCCCCCAACTGCCCTCCCCTGCCAGCCAGGTCACCCCCAACTGCCTTCCCCTGCAGGCCTGAGTCCTCCCAACTGCCCTCCCTTTCAGGCCTGGTCCCTCCCAACTGCCCTCCCCTGCTGGCCTGATCCCCCACAACTACCCTCCCCTGCTGGCCATTTTGTGTCCACCTGGGAGTGGCCATCTTTGACCACATGAGGGTGGCCATCTTGTGTGTTGGAGTGATGGTCAGTTTGCATATTACCTCTTTATTATATAGGTTTCTCATAGTGTGTACTTGATTTTATCTAGCTTCATTTGCACAGCATAATTATTTTTGAGATTTGTCCATATTATTATCTGTATCTATAGTTCATTACCTTTTATTTGCTGAGTAGTATTCTGTTATATAGTTGTTCCAAAATTTGCGTATTCTTCTATTGAGGACATTTGGGTTGTTTTTATTCTTTGGTTATTAAAAAAATCTTTTATAAGCATTCATGTGCAAGTCATTGGATAAATGCTCTCATTTCTCTTAGTTATATAGCTAGTAGTAGAATGACTGTGTTTGATACAAGGTGTGATTTGTGTTGTGGTTGTGGTTATTGTCCTTTATGAAATTGCCAAACTATTTTCCAAAATGTCTGTACCATATTACCCTCCCACCAGCATCATGTAAGAGTTCTAGTTGTTCCACATTCTTGAAATTGACCACTTTTATACCTGAAGTGATGTAAAGCTGTATAAGCTTTTACTGAAAATTTTAAAATAATATACTGCACTGTTAGTGGAAGTGCAGATATTTCAGTGGAAAGGGATAAATTATCTAAATTTTAAGTATTAGGTAAGCTTATTAGAGTAGGCCAGTGTTCTATAATTTTTATACTAAAAATTGTTAAAAGATTTTCAGTCTGGCTGGTGTGGCTCGATGGTTGAATGTCCACCAATGAACCAGGAGTTGGTGATTGGTTCAATTTCTGGTGGTCAGGAAATTGAACCAATTTAGTAAGTGTGAAGGTTTTATGTTAAAATGGGTTCTAGTACTTTTATAAAAGAGCAGTAGTAGAATTACATGATAATTATGAAAACATAATTTCTATTATAGTTGTAATAGAGAAAAACTGGATTTGTATTTCAGCCACTTAATAACATTATGATCTCTAGCAAGTGATTTAACCATTGTGTACCTAGGTTTCCTCATCTGTAAAGTGAGGGTAATAAAAGTACTCACCTCATAGGGTATTGGTGAGGATTAAAAGTGCTTCTTTAGCACATAGTAAGGGTACAACAAATATTAGACCTTATACTTTATGGTTCAGTAGGTATATATAGGCATTTGTATGCCCACTTGTTTCCTTGCTGTTAACAAAATTACTTTTAGGCTACAAAAAAAAAAAATTCCTAGATAAAAATAATAGTCTGCCTTAAGGGCAGTTAGTATAGTTGATGCTCTCTTTTTTTCCTGCTTCCTCTGTTCACCTTGGACCTTTAACTAGATATGCATAACAAGTTGAGTATCTGTTTTTCTGAATGTCATCAGGAGACCCTTGTTGCAGTTTCACTATTCTAGAACCAAAATTTTAAAATTGATTTGCAGGTACTCTACTGAGTTCTAGAGGCCTACGGGGTATGCTTAGATAAGGAAACCAGAAATTTATAAGGTCTATTATTAAACTCCTCTCTGCCAGTGGAATCATCAAAAGATCTTTGAACCTTGCTTTTTATTAACTGAGTATTTTGATGACTTCATTCATTAAACTGTTAGCTTTTAGTGATAAAATTTGTGTAACTCCAATTTTGTAACATTTTGTTCTTTTTAAATTTGCCGTAACCCAGGTCTAATTAGTGTCATGAGCATGTGGTTTATCAAATGTATTTTGTGGTGACAGTGGTATGTTTCTGCCTTTGGAGGTTCTATTGCTTTTACAGTAGCTCTTTTTCTGATTATAGTAAATTAATCTTAATTCTCAAGCATCTTTATCGTCTTTCCTTGATTCTCAAGCATCTTTGTGATCCTTCCTTCTCACAACATCTCAACCTCCTGTAACAACATGTAACTTTTCACCATCTGTAACATAGCTTATTTTTCATGCCTCTTTTAAAACATTAATTTCAATTATTTTTAAGTGTATGTCACATAATATTTTTAATTGCTCTTATTTTTAGAGTTTATTAAATTGAGTTTATTTTACAGGTTAGATATTAAAATCAGAAATAAGGCATAGCTCAAAAGCCTATTCATTATGATAGTAGTAGATTCTTGCTATATTGTTTTAGATCTCAGGCAGGCATTCTGTTGGTGGTACTTCATATGATAAATACATGGGTCATCCCTTTAGTCTGAATTAATGCTAGCAGGACTAAAAGAGTTACATGGAGCCATCAAAAGTTTCCAGGTTGTATTAATTTTTAACTGATACAAAGTTTTAATATATGAGTGACCTTCTTTTGATTAACTATTATAATAAAGATTATGAAGTTATTACAATTTATTGTACATTTTTGGACTCATTACATGCCTTTAGAAATTTTATAGAATTTAGACATACAGATACTTTGTTCCGTCTATTACATAATCTAATTATATGAATAAAATATTTAGTTAAATGTGGTTTCAAAAGACATTAGCAATACCATGTTATAATAAAATACAACCATTGCTCAATTTTTGATTAAGTTGGAATTTTCTTTGTATATTTAAAAACAGTTATGGCATTGTGAATTGCCTGGTACTCATATTTAAAATTCATGTGGTATGGACTGGGTAGATATGGACCATGCAAATTACTTTCTTAGCTTCAGTGTAGATGTTAGAGAATGACAGGGGAAATACAAATCATTTGCCTTGCCCAACCTAAAAATTCTTTATCTGGATTAGCCAACTATCCTACTTTTAAGGGGGGAAAGGGCTTTTGAATCTGATTAAAGCAGAAGTAACCTTGAAGGGTAATTGGCTAAACTGCTGACTCAGGTTAATGTTAGGTAAATTTACATCTGAGTGCTTTAACTGAGAATTAGTTGCCTAGTTTTATTCTACACTAGAGGCCCGATGCATGAAATTCGTGCACGGGGGTGTGTGTCCCTCAGCCCAGCCTGCACTCTCTCCAATCTGGGACCCCTTGAGGGATGTCCGACTGCCCATTTAGGCCCAATCCCAGTGGCCTAAACCTCCCCTGCAGGCCTGCGTCCCCCCGCAACTGCCCTCCCCTGCAGGCCTGGATCCCATTATTCTAGTGGTGTGAAAATATTCTGATACTATTGAAACAGGCATAACATTCTTGCTCTGGAAGGACGGGAAGACAGAAGCTGTGTCTTAAGAGAGGAATAGATGAAGAGAGGTTATGGAATTCTAGGCAGAAGGAATAGCAGTATGTTAGGTGAATCACTGAACTTTTGGAACTGCAGTTTCCTCAATTTTGAGTTAAAATATAAGAAGAACATCTTATATTTTAATTATAAAGGGATATATATTTGTTGATTTTGGAATCCCAAAAAATGAGGTAAGAACCAAGTGAGTAAGTATATGTGAAAGTGCTTTGTAAGTTTTTAAATGCTCTACAATTAAAAGTGGTAGAAGAATACTTGTGTTCTTGTGAAGGGTGGACAAAGAGGATGCTGCAAAAGCTTAGCAGGAGAAGAAAACTGCAAGAAGAGAAACAAGTGGGGAAGGGAGGTATTAAAGATGAGAGAAAGGAAATGGATAGATATGAAGAAAATTGAATTATAGTTCTATTTGTGCCTGGGAATCAAAAGAAGGACAATAAGTCTGTCACTGAAGAATTTTAACATTAATTTACTGTAAGGAAAAAGCTCAACAGTTGTTGAAACATTTTATTCACTTTTCCACTTAGTCTATACTGACCATGTTAATAGATAAGCTAACTGAGAGTTGGCTATATTATCTGATTGTTCAGCTAATGGCTTAAAATAGTATACGGTACTCATAAAAACAAAATAAGCTGGACTGAGTTACTATTTATTCTAGATAAAAGAAAGGGCATAGTGTGTCTAAGGAAAAGGGTGAAGTTTGATCTGCTGAAATTAGTGCAGAAAAAAATTAGGAAGTCAGACTAGAACCAAGGTGAAATGGGAACAAATTGTGAGTAGTTTTATATGCCATAGTAGGAATTTGGATTTTATTTTGTTTTATAGGTAGGGAAGTGACACAAATAGTTGTTAGTTTAGAAAACTGATTACAGCAGTGATAAAGAGAATAGTCTGGAGGGACAGAGATTGGAGACATTTATTCATCAAGTAATACATATGGAAGACTGAGTGAATGTGGCCATCTCTGGCCTCTGGTAGGTAGATTAGTGTCAAGGATGTCATTTAAGGCTCTGCCCCAGTTTAGGAAAGAGATAATGATGGTCTGAATTAAGGAATTTGTAGTGGGGATAGAAACAAGAGCACTGATTTCAGAGATATTTAGGAGTTTGTCTTCTAGACTTCGTTAGTGTTTGGAGATGGTAGAGAAAGTTGAGAATGAGTCTCAGGTTTCTGACTTGGCAGTAGAATAATATGTGCAGGTTTGAGGCGGGGGGGAATATTGAGTTTGCTTTCAGATAACTCATTATGCTTTTTAGATTAACGTGATCAAGATATCAGTTGGAAATATTCTAGCTCAGGAACATGATCAGGTTTATAGATATGATTTGGAAGGCATAGTTTAAAATTGAAAGTTGTAATATTAGATGAGTAGTTCCTAAGTAATAATGTATGCAGAACAAAGAGTACTGGCACTTAGTTTGATTTTTAATTTTTGCCCACCTCCAGTCAAACCTCTGTCCCCTAACATTATAAAAAATACATAGAAATATTTGCTGTCAGAAATATTTGAATGTCCTTGAAACTGTACTGCATCCTGTCTGATCACCTGTACAACACAGAGAATTCATAGACAAACATACTTCCTTATTCCTCTCCTAAAGTCTCTTTTTAGAATCCTGTTTGCTTCCTTGGGCAATTGAGCAAGTCTGAACAGATATTGAAGCCTAAAGGCTTTTTTCACCTTCTTTAAAATCTAATCCAGGAGCAGCCATAATCAGCTATCTCTTAACTCTCTTTCTCACCTACCCCTCCATCCATATAGAGTTTAAGCCTCTGGCAACTAGAATCCCAGAGAGAAAAGTAAAAACAGCACAAGAGAATGAACCTTGAGAAGGACTGTAATCTTTTTAATTCACTGAGCCCAAAGGGTCTACTCTATAACCAGATGATGGAGTTAGTGAGTCATTATAAGAGATGTCCAAATTCAGTAAAATAAATACATATATTAGGAGCAAGATCTTCAAGTGCTGAGAGAATTTGGAAAAAATCTGAGGTTTCGCACTTAGTGGAAAAGATGAGTTTTTGGTTCAGTCTTAAAAGAGGTAGAAAGACAAGTCTGTGCAGTGAAGAGTAAGAATAACACTATTAAAGAGATGGGGAAAACAGTACCAAGAAAGTGGTGCATTAAGGAAGAAAAAGAAAGGGAATCGGTGAACAGGATTTTTATCTAAAATGCACAGTATGAGTTGGGATTAATGAGAAATTAGGGTAGTTAGATGATTGAAGACTAAAATTTGGAATTGGAATTCCTTGAAGCATATAAGTAGAAAATTGAACGTGAACAGAGGAATAGTGTAACATGATTTAAATGGCAATTAAGCACTTAATGGAAGATAACAACTGTTACATATAGTTTATAGTGTATGTGGCACTGATTAATTTATAAGTTACCCAAATCCCTTATATTTTCTCTTTTTGTTTTCTTACATACTTCCATAACAATGGTTTTCAAGCTTTCCTAGGCATAAAAATTTTATAAAGCTCTTGTTTAAAATATAGATTCATCCATGTTACATGTAACAGTAGTTACTTCCTTTTAGTTGCTGACCAGTATTCAATTGTATGAATATACTGTAATTTGTTTATTATTATTGCAGAAAGGGTTTTCAACTGTTACGACCAAAACTGGTATGAACATTCTTATACAAGGCTTTTTGTGACAATATATGTATTGTGGATGAAAACCTAAATATGGAATTCCTGGGTTTTAGAATATGTGTATGTTTAACATTATGAGGAACTGACGACAGATTTGAAGGTGGGTTTACCATTTTACATTTCTACCAGCAGTGAGTGTTCCTTTGTTCTTCCTTTTATGGGAGGGTTTGGGTACAATTGCTGTTCTTCCTTAAGTGTTTGATAGAATTTACCAATGAAGCCACCTGGGTCTACAGTTTTCTTTGTGGAAAGGTTCTTAATTAAGGACTCAATTTTTAAGAGAATGAATATAAGACTATTCAGATCTTCTATTGCTTTTTATCCCTATTTTGGTAATTTATGCTTTTTGAGTAATCTGCCCATTTCATCTTAACTTGTCAAATTTATCAGCTTGAAAATAAATTATATATGTTATAAAACAGTTTTCCTTTTTATGTTGGTAGGATCTATGTGGATGCTCCCTCTTTCATTCTGATATTGGATTCATTTTCTTCTCCCTCCCCGCTTGATTAATCTAGTTAGGGGTTATCAAATTTGTCAATCCTTTAAAATAATCAACTTTTGGTTCTTTTGATTTATTTTTCTGTGGTTTATCTATTTTGTGTTTTATGATTTGAGCTCTTCCATCCTTATTTTGGGTTTAATTTATTCTACTTTTGCTAATTTTTTAAGGTGAAAGCTTAGTTCATTTATTTTAAAATTTATTTTTTTAGATATCAACATTTAAAGCTATACATTTTCATTAGCATTTCATTCAAAATATTTTCTAATGTCTCTTGTAATTTTTTTTTTTTTTTGACCCATGGATTGTTCCAAAGAGTATTGTCAAATAATTTTCAAATACTTGGGATTTTCCTGGTATCTTTTAGTTACTGTGTTTTCATTTAATGGTATTTTAGTCAGAGAACATAGTCTTTTTTTTATTTTATTTGTCTTTATTGTTGAAAGTATACAGATGTCCCCTTTTTTCCTCCCTTCTTCTCACTCCCATACCCCACCCCAGGCCTTCACCAAACTTTGTCTGTGTTCATTGGTTATGAACATAAATTCTTTAGTTAATCTCTTCCCACACACTTCTCCCCTCCCCTTTCCTTCTGAGATTCAGTCTATTGCATGCTTCCATGACTCTGGATCTATTTCTGATAACATATTCTTAATATAATATTTAATATTTTTTACATTTTCTACAATAAACATGTATTCATTCACAGCCCCCCCTCAAAAAAAAACTACTTTAATTTTAAAAATTCTGATAAAATTAATGATTGGGAGGATAAGGGAAGAAGGATTTAAGTGATTTTAGTTTTCCTCATTTTAACCATGCCTCTTTTCCATTTTTGCATATATTTTAACTTGATCTTTATCAGTATAGACTAAGTGAAAGAGACATTTATTCTTATACTATATGTGTAATATATATTCTAAACTTTTCCCAAACTAAGGCAGTGTCCATGTTTCATCATTTAAAAGTGTGGATTTCTATCAAATAATTCTTTGTATACTTAAAGATATTTAATATTGCTTTCTTTCCTTTTTTTTCAGTTTTTTTAAAATACGTTCTTATTGATTTTTAGAGAGAGAGGAAGGGAGAGGGATAGAGAGAGAAACATCCATGAGAGAGGAACATCATAGATTGGCTGCCTCCTGCAGGCCCCCTACTGGGAATCCAGCCCACACCCTGGGCCTGTGCCCTAACTAGGAATTGAACGGCAACCTCTTGGTTCCTGGTCTGTGATCAACTGAGCCATGGGCTCTAGAGTATTTTTTAAAGACGTTTTTGTCTTCCTTTCTCAGCCACTGGTACTGCCCACCTCCTTGCAGATATGGATGTTCTTATGTTAAAAAAAGAATGGAAATCATCGTCTTTTGTTTTCTTAATAAAATATTATATTTGCTGTCTTTATCCAGGGCATCTTAGACATATGGACCTGGTACTCTTAAAGAACTCACTCTAGTGGCTCAGTTTCACATTTTCTGCTATATATAGAACATGTTAGAAATCCAGTGGAGAAAGTTAATATTCAAAAGAAGAGACAAAGCAATGGTATGGTTAATGAACAAAGAAATAGACATCTCCTCCAGGGAGGTGCCATTCATAGCAGACCTCAAAGAATGACCTTAACTTGAATAGTCTGGTGTCTGTTCCTCAGCAATTGTAGATCTAGAAACTCAGTTTGATCAGGGGAACTGGTTTCATGCTAAGCAAATTACTGAAGACTCATGTGGAAAACAAAGCTAATTTCTTAAGTTACTTTAAGATATAATATCCAGTCATGATGGTTTGATAGTCCACATCTTCACTATAGGGCTATATCTACCAAAGATATGTGAACAGTTGGGTCCACTGATGAGAGTGTTTTCCTAAGGGCTTAAGACAGTGGCACATTCTTTGATTACCTTATTTTTAGGCTTTGTAAAATATTATGTGGCTGTGGGACATTTTCTTAACCTCCTGAGCCTCAATTTTTCTCATCATGACAATTGTGGTAATAACTAGCCGAGTCATAGGATTGTTGTGAGAACAAAATAAGGTAATCCATTTAAAGTTACTAGGACAACATCTAGCACATGGTTGTCATTCAGTAACTGTTAAGATGATTTGTTTTTTTCTACTTCTGGGTTTTAGGTCTGGAAGTTAAGAAGGGCAACTCTTGACCTTTTCTTGCTGCCTGCAGACATTACTGGGAACTCTACTGCACTTGGTGTTCTAGAGGTACTAAGAGTATTTGATTTACAAGAATATTGTTCTGAGTCATAAGAATTAACTCAATCTAGCAAAGAACTGTGATGAATCTTTACATAGGTTATGTTTTACTGTGAGATCTAGCCATTTTAATATTTTTAGACTAAAGTAAGAACTGTTCTTTTATAAAGAATTCATTGGTGTTCACTTTTCCTATTTGGCATTTCTAAAAACAGTTTGATATTTCTTGTAGAACAAACAAGTAAAGTCCAGATAACAAATTTTATAAACTGTTTTACTCATAGCTGACAAGTTAGTAAGGTTTATGTTCTAAGGATAATATTTCTAATTTTTATATTAATAGATCATGATGTTCTAAAGGACCTGATTGATTCCCTTTCTTTCAGATAAGCTTACTAAGACCTAGAGAACCAGCCTGAAACTAAGCCAGACAGCTGATGCATCATAGGGGGTCCCTGGGACTGTGAGGTGCCAGTGCAGCTGGGCCCAGGACAGTGAGGCCCTTGATATAAGAGTTTGTGCTCTGGAGGAGGCAAGGAGAGCAGCCAACTCCTTCTTTTGGGTGTCAGCATCCTTTCTTTCACATGGTTGTGAAAAGATGGAATTGAATTCAGATAGTGAGCTTGCCATAGGCCTGAGTTTCAGAATCCCTTCTAGAAGGAGCCCATGCCTGCCCCTTCTTCCTTGCGTAGCCAAATCCAAAGAAGCGGTGAATGAACAAATGTCCTTTTTGTGCCAGGTACCTTGCCTACTAACTATACACTGCCGAGCAGTTGGGACTTATCCAAGGGTTTTTTGTTTTGTTTTGTTTTTTTGGGGGGGACTGTTTTCTTTTATTTTTTTATTTTTTATTTTTTTTAATAAATCTTTATTGTTCAGATTATTACAGGTGTTCCTCTTTTATTTTTCCCCATAGCTCCCCTCCACCTGATTCCCCACCCCACCCCATGCCCTTAGCCCCCGCCACTGTCTTCATCCATAGGAGTAAGATTTTTGTCCAATCTCTTCCCGCACCCCTCCCACCTGCTTCCCCTGAGAATCGTCAGTCCACTCCCTTTCTATGTCCCTGATTCTATTATATTCCCCAGTCCATTCTGTTCTTCAGATTTTTCATTCACTTGATTTTTAGATTCACTTGTTGGTAGGTATGTATTTGATGTCATTTTGTCGTTCCAAGGGTTTTTTTTAATGGCAGAGCTGAGACAGGCCTCTAGACTCCAATACATTCTTCTTTTCACTGTATTCTAGTGTCTCTCTACATCAGATGAAATTATTTTCTCTTCTGAGTTACCAGAATGTTTTGATGTCTATTTAGATGTTATTCTCTAATTGTTGTACATAATAGTTTCTTATGTACAGTTCTGGTGTCTATCTCATGAGTCTGTATTGCCTCCTCAGCTAAGACTTTGAGGACCTGTACCATTTTGATCTCTTTTGTATGACCCTTAGGGCTTGGAATATTTAAGTACTCAATAATTAACTTGTTTAGCAGTAGATAAATATTTGTTGTCAAATTTTCATTGCCCCAAGCTTTACATATTAACATACTTTCAGCTGTTGAAAGAGCTGGATTTGCTACTTAAAGCTCATATCCCCAGAAGATTAAAGATTGAAAAGTTATAAAAATGCTGTTGTCATTTAAAAGAAATTGAGTGCTTCTACAGATAACTTACATTTAATGTTTAGAAACTAGGACACAGGGATGGTGGGGTTGATTACTTATCTAAATAAATGGCTTTGGTCATATGGTTGTGTTTTGTTAAAACTCACAATCTAAGATCTAACTTTTATGGCAGCCACCCCAAAATACATATAGTTATAGAGAATACTGTCTCAAATTATAATCCTTTGTGTGTTATCTCCCCAGTGTCTAGTTTGGTGGATTTGTTTATTTTTTGGGACACACACACAAAAAAGAAATATTTTATACTGCTTAGGATGGTTTGCAGAGTGGTGCAATTATAACCAGTCTTAGTACTTGGTCCCAGTCAGCATTTTCCACCCCCCTAGTTTTATTGAGGTATAATTAACAAATAAAAATTGTATATATTTAAGCTACACAACATAATGATTTGATACACATATGCATTGTAAAATGATTACGACTATCAAGCTAATTTACATAGTCATCACCTCACATAGTTATACCCCCCTTTTTTTGGTGATATCATTGAAGATCAACTCTTAGCAAATTTCAAGTATACAGTGCAGTACATTAACTACAGTTAATGCCATATATTATGTCCCCAGAAATTATTCATCTTATAAGTGGAAGTTTGTACCCCTTGACCAATATCTCCCCATTCCCCCTACCCCCTCCCAATCCCTAGAGAAATGAAAACTTGTATTCACAGAAAAACTTGTACATAAATGTTTTAACAGTTCTATTCATAATTGCCCCAAACTGGAAATAATCCAAGTGTCTTTCAACAGGTGACTAGATAAATAAATTGTAGTGCAGTTCATCAATGGAATACTATTGAGCAATAAAATGAATGAATTATTGACACATGCACCAGCTTGGATGAGTTTCAAAAGCATTATGCTGAGTAAAAGAAGCCAGTCTCAAAAGGTTACTTACTGTATGATTCCATTTTTATAACATCAGTGGTTGTCGGGTTGAAACGGGATAGTTAGGGGTTAGGGGTATGACACAAAGGGATAGTATAAGGGACTTTTGTTTTGTACCACTTTTTTTTACTTCCTGTCTTATTTTGAGTTATTTGAACAGTTTTTAGTATTCCATTTTAATTTATCTATTGTGTGGTTTTTTTTACTATATCTCATTCTAGTGTCTGTGTGTATGGTTGCTTAGGGATTATAATATACATATTTAAATTTTCATAGTCTACTTAGAATAAATATTTTTCCACTTGAGTGGGATGTAAAAGTCCTAACACTGTTTATGTCTCTTTACCCTCCTCCTTTTTTATTTTCTTATATATTACTTCTACATACACAGAAAACTCCATCAGACATTATAGTTTTTGCTTTTAACTGCCAAACATTCAAGAAGAGAAAAATAATGTATTATATTTACTCAGATGGTTATCATTTCTTTGTTCTTTCTTCATTACTAATGTTCCATTTTTTTCCTTGGCATCATTTTCCTTCTGCCATTTAATAATTCTTTTAGAGTATATCTGCTGGCCATGAATTCTCTTAATTTTACCTTCACCTGAGAGTGTCTTTATTTTGCCTTAATTTCTGAAGAATATATTCACTGGATATATAAATTCGTTGTTGACAGTTCTTTTCTTTAAGTCCTTTAAAAATATGCCATTTCTTTCTGCACTTCATGGTTTCTGATGAGAAATTTAGATTCATTCAAATTGTAGCACCCTATAAATAGTATATTGTGTGTGTGTGTGTGTGTGTGTGTGTGTGTGTGTGTGTGTGTGTGTGTGTCTGCTTTCCAAGATTTCCTTTGTCTTGCATTTTTATCAGTTTGATTATGATGTGTCTGGGTATGGGTTTCTTGGGGATTTGTTCTTTTTTGGTCCTCTGAGCTTCTCAAATCTTTATATCTGTTTTATCTTTTACCAAGTTTGAAAACTTTAAAAGTCATTATTTTCTTAAATATTTTTGTGCATTGCACTCTTCCACTCTTCTTTTAGGATGCCAGTAACACCGATATTAGACCTTTGTTATCCCAAAGGTTCTTGAGGCTCTTTTCATGTTTTGTTCTATTTGATGTTCAGACTAGATAATTTCTGTCAATCAGTCTTCAAGTTCACTGACTTCCTCTTGTCATCTCCATTTTGCTTATTGAGACTTGAAGTGAATTATTGTATTTTTCACTTTTCAAATTTCCATTTGGTTCTTTTCCTTGGCTGAGTCTTTCTATTCATTTCAAGAATGTTTGCCCTTCTTTGGAGCATTTTTGGTAATAGCTGCTTTAAGATCTTCATCAGGTAATTCCAACATTGCATCATCTCAATGTTGATGTCTGTTTATTATCTCCTGCAAGTTGGGATAAATGATGTATTCACAGAGGCCATAGATCCTCTCAATAATTTTGTCTCTGATACTTCTATGAGGTAATAGTTGCTGCCACTTTTTATTTTTTTGATTGGGCATACATGGTTGTTTTTAAAACTATAAGTTTACAAAAATAATACATGATATTACAGAAAAATAAAAGAATACTACCTGCTTGAGTAAAAATTAAACATAAGGAGCACTGATTTTTTTTTTCTCCCTCACTCATATTTTTAACTCTTCTTTGATAAGAAAAGGTATTTGATAATCAAATACCAGGTTTCTATTATAGCTAGATGCTGTTCAGCTATGACAGCCACTTGTAAAAGGATACAATGGGTGCAGGCAGATAATAAAAATAAAATGTATTACAATCAGATGCTCATAGTTACACTGTAATTCATTGACCTCAGTTTACTTTAAACAGCAGGTATTCCAATCTTTACCTCAGCCAGACATTGCCAAATTGTATGTATGCTTTCCTTTTCTTTGTTTTCCAGATTCCTTTTCCTTAACTATCACAGGAGTCCTAATCTTTTCTTTCTGCAAGGTATTATTTCTTCTAGTCCTCAGCATGTACAGAAATACTAGTGTGCCTTTCTCTTATAGAGCTAAGTTTCTCTCCCTTACCATACCTTAATCCATACTGCTTTGTTTTCTGACTGAGGCATTTGGATCTTCTAAAATATGCAGAGGATCATCTGAATTCATAGTCATTTAATACTAGAGGCCTGATGCACAAAATTCGTGCAAGAGTAGGCCTTCCTTCCCTCGGCTGCCAGCACCGGCTTCCCTCTGGCACCTGGGGCCTGGGCTTCCCTGCGTCTGCCGGCAGGCACCCAGGACCCAGCTTCTCTCGCAGCCCCAGCTTCGTCCGGGGAAGGACGTCTGGTCTAATTATCATATTACACTTTTGTTATTATAGATGACCAAATATAGTAGTAAAAGCATCTTTTTCAGCATGGCATAGAAGAATACTCTTTTGGGTTGCTTTTTCTTTTACTTCATTCCACCTACCTTACACATCAGTCATCTGAACCATTCCTCATCCTTGGAAAGTCAGACCCTTTCCTGCGTCTGTGCCTTTACATTATCTGCCTGAAACTGAAGTGCCTTCTCCACTTGGCAAGAAACTATTCATTCTTTAAAACCTTGCTCAACATCACCTTTTCTGTGAAGCCTTCCCTGACCCCCTGCATTCGTTAGAATTTTGTACAGTGACAAGTAACTGAACCACCAAAATAACAATGACCTAAAAACAAGAGAGAATTTATTTTTCTCCTATAAAAATAGGGAATTTGCAGTGTAAGGCTGAAATGACAGCTCTTCACAAAATCACTAAGGAAGTAGTTTCCAGCTAACTGCTTCAGAATCTCTCATATTTCTCAGACCTTTGTCCTCCTGGCCCAAAGTTGAGGTATCTTTGTTTTAAGCAGCATGAGTATGAAGGAACAAAAATGAAAGGTCTTATGCAAGCTGTCTCTTAAAGATTCCCTAAAGCTCCCACACGACATTTCTGTTTGCATCTCATTGGCTTGAACGAAGACTGAATAATATGTCTTTGTTCTTGGCAACTGTGTGCTAGCTAATTATATTATTACTAGAGGCCCGGTGCACGGATTCATGCATCATTTGGTTCCCTCAGCCTGGCCTGTGCCCTCATGCAATCTGGGACCCCCTCGGGGGATGTTGGACTGCTGGTTTAGGCCCCATCCCTTTAGGTTTGGCATAAACTGGCAGTCCGACATCCCCCAAGGGATGTAGCAGTGTGCGAAGCAGCAGGTGGCCAGGAAGGAGCCCAAGCTGGGGCCAGGCACAGCTCCGCTGCCACTCATCCTGGCCCCATTGTGCCTGCCACCACCGCTGCCACCACTGCTGCTCGGTAGTGCTGCGGCGGAGGCAGGAGAGGCTCCTGCTGCCGCAGCTACGCTCACCAACCATGAGCCTGACTTCTGGTTGAGCAGTGCTCCCGCTGTGGGAGTGCACTGACCACCAGGGGGTAGCTCATGTGTTGAGCATCTGCCCCCTGGTGGTCAGTGCGTTGTCATAGCAACCAGTCAAGAGGTCGACCGGTTGTAATGATTGCTTAGGCTTTTATATATATAGATGGAAGAAAGGAAGAACAAGTAGGGGGTACAACTAGCAGTGTGTTACGCTTCCCCAGCTAGAGGTAGTTGCTTTGTGCTTTGAGTTCCCAACAGGCCTCTAATTAATTAGTATTTAAGTTGTATTATAATTAGTTTGCCTTGTCTACTAGATTGTGTACTTCTCAGAGATTATGATATTCTTTCTTTTTTTTTTGTTTATTTCTAGCAGCTTACATAAAGTTTAGTACCTAGTCTGTGCTCATAAAGTATTGAGAGAATAGATAAAGACATTCAAGAAGATTACAGCAAAATTATCAGAGACATAAGAAGGCAATATTTAAATACTCCTGTGAACAAGAGTAATTGCTTATGTAGACACTGATTTCTTAGACTTAACTTTTTTCTGTGTTCTCTATTATGTGGAGAGAAGTGGATACTTCAGTAATAGAGAGCATAGCTTCTTTTCAAAATTGATCAACCACACAGAGAGAACACAAAAGGTTGTGTTTACTTAAAAGGTTATATATTCTTCTCTGTGTTATACTGGCTTTTCATGGTGATAAAATATACATGAATGATACCATTTTTACCATTTTTAAGTATACCTTTCTGTGGCATTAAAGTACATTCACATTGTTGTGCACTAATTACTATCAACCATCACCAGAACTTTCTTCTCTTTCCCACTGAAACTCTGTACCCATTAAACACTAACTCCCCATTTCCTCCTGCCCCCAGCCTCTGGCAACCATCATTCTACTTTCTGTCTCTGAATTTGACTATTCTAGGAACCTCATATAAGAGGAATCAGACAATATTTGTCCTTTTGTGATTGGCTCATTTCATGTATCATAATATCATCAAGGTTCGTCCATGGTGCAACATGTATCAAAATTTCTTTTCTTTTTTTAAAAAAATTATGTTTTTATTGATTTTAGAGCAAAGAAGGGAGGGAGAGAGCAAAGAGGGGGGGAGGGGAAACATCGATGTGAGAGAGAAATATCTATCGGCTGCCTCCTGCATGCCCCCTACTGGGGATAGAGCCAGCAACCCAGGCCTGTGCCCTGACCAGGAATCAAACCGGCAACCTCTTTCTTAGTGTCTGGAACGATGCTCAACCAACTGAGCCACACTGGTGATGGCAGAATTTATTTTCTTTTTAAAGCTGAATATATTCCATTATAGATTGTACCACATTTTTTTTATCCTTTCATCTGGATGCTTGGGTTGCTGTATTACACTGGTTTTTTTGGTAAGGTTTTTACTTGCTACAAGTATTTTCAATACAAATAGTGTCTTATTCTATTGTAATTTCACCACCACTACCCCCAAACAGAAACCATATAATTACATACCTTTTTATAAGGAAAGTACAAAGAAGATAAAAGCAATCATCTACATTAGGAACTTACTATGGGAAGTAATCAACACTTCTCCCAATCATAGTTTCTGAAGTATAAATTAAAACATAAAATTAAGTTATGGAAAACAGTATCTTGGTGTTAAATATAGGTACAAGAGTGGAATTGGAAGAAAATATAGTTTTCTTGTGAAACTAAATAATTTTCACAAGAAAAGATTAGATTTTGTTTTAATGGAGAATTTCTTGATTTATGGTAAAGACACAGGTGAGTTCAACCTATTAATCCCTATCCTTTTGAAATATGAAGGTTTTACCATGACTGGACAATGAGAAAGAAATTTTTACAGCTGTAGCTTAGTGATTTTGCTTTTATAAAACTTCTCTAACATTAAAGAGAAAAGGGTTAAGAATAGGTAGAGTAAGGAAAATTAGCCCCATTCCTATCACCTGACCTCTTTTGTTATCAAATAATAATTATTGAATGTTTGCCTAGTAAACTCTGAGTTTTGGCCTCTATCCCACTAGGCACATTATCCAAATTAGCAATCAAATTCTTTTACTAAAATTCTCTGACCAAGCTTTCAAATAATTACTTACATAGAATATATGCCCAGCGGTTTAAATAGAATTTCATAGACACTTTCCCATTGCAGCTAATTGTTTAATCCATTTGGCAGAATGAGTCATACTTCACTAGCCAACTCACGACCAGCTGTTGATTTAGTTATCTGAGCCAAGACTCAAGTACCAGAATAGAATAGAGCACCTTGGCCTTGACACCTTTTTGTCTTTTCCTAAAAAATCTGATGTAAAGTTTTTCATTTCTCCCCTAGGTGTACTGTTACAGAGATAAAATTAACATGCCTGAAACGATCTGAGAAAAAAAAAACAAATTGTAGCGTTAGTAATAAACCCTTTTAGAGAAATTAGAACTTGATGTAGACATTAAAAAGAGAATTGAATGGTGAAGGACAGAGTAGTGGTGGAGGTGTTTCAGAGTAAGGAGAATTAAGTTTGGATAAAATGGGGCCTAATTATGGATGTCAGTCAGTGAACATCAGGCACAAGATGTGTGCAACTGTTGAATGTTGCTGAAAGGAAATGTCTAGTGGTGTATGCGTATAGGAAGAGAGGAGAGACTGAGGTGTTGTAGAAATCTAGGAATGTAGCAATAGAAATCTGGACAAGGTTACTGGCAGTGAAAGTGCAGAGCAAAGGTAAATTTGAGAACCATTTTGGAAAAGAAATTGTCAACTTGGTAACATTAAATATAATGGTGTTGCCCGGCCAGAATGGATGACATCGTCTCATGAACCAAAAGGTCACTGGTTCAATTCCTAGTCAGGGGGCGTGCAGGAGGCAGCTGATTCATGTTTCTCCCATTGATGTTTCTCCCTTCCCCTTCCTTTCTATCTAAAATCAGTAAAAACTATATTTAAAAATAATAAACAAATATAATGGTGTTAAGTGGAAAAGTATAAAATTTTTCTAAGAAATTCCACAGAAACGTGGTTCTGATGGTATCCCAGTTTGGGAGAAATCTTAAGTTAATTTTAGACATAATGAATTTGAGGGGCGATGAGGAATAGCCAAATTGAGATATTTTTTGTAGGCCATTAGTGGACTGAAAAGTGGGTGGAATATAAGGAATGCAAATGTGCTTCCCATAAAAATCCAGCTGTACTCAAGGAGGTAACAGTTGGTTGTAGAAAATACCTGATTATAACTGTAAAGACAAGAACATACATTCTCATATATATGTATATGTGTGTGTGTGTGTGTGTGTGTGTATATATATACACACTCTTAAAATCAAATAAATTACATTCAGGAGACTAAAGTTCTCCCATACTATTAAGTAAGAAAGTGGAATCCAAATTGCCTTATATTGCTAGTAAGATGCAGAACAGGGCAAAACTTGGATTCTTTCATAAAAAACATATTTGAATAGAAATTGTGGCAGAAAAATGTCATATAAAGGATACTTATGTTCTTGAATAATGTAAGTTAAGTTACTGAATTAACTACTTATTATGTAGTCTAACTTCATAAGATTTAAAGTAAATCTACCACTATGGAATTGAATGTTTTATGGGTCATTTTTAGTGGAACATTTAGTTATATCTTGCTGTGCCAAATGTTTATGGCTTTCTCTCTCATACTGGCTCTCTGTGTATGTAGCAGCCATATGGAGTCAAGTAGAAAAAACTTGGCAAAGGACTAACCTCTTATAATTAGATTCGAAATTTTGTTAAGATATAATATGTAATAGTAATGATAAAGGTAATATAATGAAAAAAATAATAGTCTAGTGTAGAGATAGACTATTATTTGGGTTTCACTGAAGATACCTAAAGATTGTTAAGTAGCCCTTTGCTACTACTAATACCGACAGCAAATACTGCTTTCTGCTTTTTTTTTAATCTCTGTATACTTTTTTGTTGTTCTTTATTTCCCATGATGAAATCTAACATATACAGAACAGTGTGTAAAATATATATAAAGGTACAGTTTAATGGCTAATTATAAGGCATTCACCACCCAAATTAAGAAATAGAATATTGCCAGTTTACCATACTTGTGCTATGTGCCCTTCCCAGTCAAACCCTACATGATATGGCTACTTCTGGGGAATGGATATCCTATCCATTCCCCAGAAGTAGCCATATTCTTGCATTTTTCCTTCTCTCAAAAGTTTACACACATATACAGACATATGTATCTATGTCAATATATAGTCTTTTGTGTCTTATTTTTGTGCCATTCATTCATTTGTGTATAACATTTCATTTCTCTAATCCATTGTATACATACTATCCTACTATATGAATATACCATAATTTGTGTATTCTGTTCTGTTTCATAATATTGAAAAACTCAGCTATGACCATTATTGTATATTTTTCTTGGTGTGCATGGGTATCAGTATCTCAGGGTTTAATTTATGAGTGGAATTGCTGGATCATAGTAAATTTATATTTTCCATTCACAGCATAAAAAAGGGGAACCAACCGCTCTGCTCGCCTGCTAAAGTGGTTATACCAATTTATTTTCACCCAACAGAATATGAGCATTCCTGTTGTTTCACATTCTCACCATCACTTGGTATTGACAAACTTAAATATTTGGGCAAGAGAATGGTGTCTCTTTTGGTTTTATTAAGGAGGATTTTTTTATATTTGGATTTCTTCTTGTGATGTGCCTATGAAAGCCTTTACCCACTTTTTTACTTGGTTATCTGGTCTGTTCTTACTGATTTTTAGGAGTTCTTCATATTTTCTGGATATTAGTCTTTTAGTCTCCTAATCAATATTGTGTGTTGAGAATTTTGTTTCCTACCCTGTGTTTTTTATAACTAGAGTAGTTCCTAATTGTAATGTAATATAATTTATCATTCTTTCCCCTTATAGATCATACTTTTTAAATATTCCAGTAGAGATTTTTCCTAGGTAGTTAACAGCACTGCTGTTAATGCAAATGGTACATATTTTTACATTTCATTTTCTCTTTGTTGCTGACACAATAGATATTTTATATACTGACTAGTGGCCTGGTGCACAAATTCATGCACATTGAAAGGAAATTAATTGGAAGAAATATTTTAATATTGCTATTTGCCCTTTATAATAGAAGTGTCAACTAAATTCACTATTGATAATGACAGATGGAAACATACCCATGTGATTGGCACCAGCGTGATTTTTATATGTATGGCACATGTGCGACTCAACTTAGCCTTTTATAGATGTAGAGCAAACTTGCTTAATTAAACCTGCTTTCTGATTTAGCTGAACTTTTTTCAGCCCAGTGAAGCATCCCAACTTCTCTTTCAGGTCACAACACAGCAACACAGCAGTAAATATCAACACAAAGCAGATTATTATTATAGATCATTCAGGGAGAACAAAGGGTAAAATATTTAACTGCAGCAGTGTTTGACTATATTCTGCACAGTGAGAAAACCTGAAGTCATTTTCAAGGTTCACCATTTCCTTCTTCTTTTCAGTCGGGTCAAGTTTCTAAACTTTCTAAATCTCCATTTTCTGGCTAATGAAAAGAAAATAGGATTCCACTGAGTCTCCTATCTACCTACTTCAGGACTTCTGTGAGGATCAAATGAGATGAGGCACAGGAAAACGCTTCACAGACATTTGGTTAAAGTAAAGGGTTTGTACCTGGCTATAAAGCAAGTCGTGTTCCTGTGCTGAAGAAATTGCAAGGAGGATAGTTGTTGCTAGGGAGAGGAAGCTGGGCGTTGCTTTGTGACATCATTACCCGGACAGGGGGAAGGACACTTAGCATATTAGCATTTTATATATATAGACTGGAGGTCCGGTGCACAAAATTCGTGCATGGGTGTCCCTCAGCCAAACCCGCACCCTCTCCAATGTGGGACCCCTAGGGGGATGTCTTGACTGCCCAGTGGGATCAGGCCTAAACGGGCAGTCGGACATCCCTCTCACAATCCAAGACTGCTGGCTCCCAACCGCTCACCTGCCTGCCTTCCTGATTGCCCCTAACCACTTTTGCCTGCCAGCCCAATTGCCCCTAACTGCCCTCCCCTGCCAGCCTGGTCCCCCCCAACTGCCCTCCCTTGCAGGCCTAGTCCCCTCCCCCCCCAACTGCTCTCCCCTGTAGGCTTGGGTCCCCTGCAACTGCCCTTCCCTGCAGGCCCGGTCACTCCCAACTTCCCTCCCCTGCAGGCCTGGTCACCCCCAACTTCCCTCTCCTGCAGGCCTGGTTCCCCCCAACTGCCCTCCCCTGCAGACCTTGTCCCCCCAACTGCTCTCCCCTGCAGGCCTGGTCCCCCCCTAACTGCCCTTCCCTGCTGGCCATCTGTGGTGGCCAACTTGTGTGTCCACATGGGGCAGCCATCTTGTGTGTTGGCATGACAGTCAATTTGCATATTACTCTTTTATTAGATAGGACTAGAGGCCCAGTCCATGAAATTCGTGCACTCAGCTGGGGTGGGGTGGGGTTCCTCAGCCCAGCCTGTGCCCTCTCACAGTCTGGGAGCCCTTGGGGGATGTCCGACTGATGGCTTAGGCCCGCTCTCCATGGGCAGTTGGGCAGAAGGCGGGAGGGGCTCCTACCACTGCTGCTGTGCTCACCAGCTGTGAGCCCAGCTTCTGGCTGAGCGGCAATCCCCCTGTTGGAAGCGCACTGACCACCAGGGGGTAGCTCCTGCATTGAGCAGGATTGGGCCAAAACCGGCTCTCCGACATCCCCCGAGGGGTCTCAGATTGTGAAAGGGCGCAGGCCAGGCTGAGGGACCCTACCAGTGCACAATCGGGGCCAGGGAGGGACACAGGAGGGCTATAGGGTGTGTCTCGTCCATCTCGCTCAGTCCCAGTCGGCTGGACCCCAGCAGCATGCTAACCTACTGGTTGGAACGTCTGCCCCCTGGTGGTCAGTGCACATTATAGCGACCGGTCTACTGTCTTCCCCCTGGTGGTCAGTGCACGTCATAGCAAGTGGTTGAACAGCCTTAGCATATCATTAGCATATTACACTTTGGTTGAATGGATGATGGGACACTTAGCATATTCGGCTTTTATTATATAGGATTTGTATCTACCAACTTTTCAAATTCTTATTCTAATCATTTTTTGGTAGATGATTTTGGATTTTTGAAATGCAGTTATTTTATCCAGAAATAATAACTATTTGTTCCTTTCAAATCTATAGAGATAAAATTAATCACTGCCTTTTATTTCTTAACTTGCCTTATTCCACTAACTAGAACCTTTATTACAATATAGAGTAGAAGTGATGATAATAAGCATCTTGTCTTATTCCGGTCTCAGCATTTCACCAAGAATAAGGTTAGCTGTCATTTTTTAGAAATGTTCTTTATTATGTTAGGCAATGTTTAGTTTTCACTCTTAGTTTGTGAAATATTTTCTTAACAAATGGGTGTTGGATTTTATTAAATGCTTTTCTACATGTCATGAGCTACGTATTTTTTGTTCTGTAACTGTCAATATGATGAAATTATACTAATTGTTTTTCTAATGTTAATGCAACCTTATATTCCTAAGATAAGTCTAACTTGACCATTTTTATGTACTGTTAGATACAGCTTGCTAATATTTTGTTTAAAAAACTTTTATCTATACTCATGACTGAGATTGGCCTATATCCTTTTTTTCTCAGAGTTTCCTTGTTAGACTTTGGTATTAGGTTATATTAGCCAAATAAAATAAGTTGGAGAATGTTTCTCTCTTCTGATCTCTGAAGAGCTTGTGTAAGATTGGAATATTTTGTTTTTCCTTAAATAAAGTTAGATTTCACCAATGAAGTAATTTGGGTCCAAAGTTTTCTTTTTGGAAAGAATTTGACTACTGATACTTTTATCTCCTGTAGACTCTTGTTTTCAGTCATGTCTTCTGTGTACTTATGTTTGAATGTACCTCATGCTTATTGTCCTTAAAATTGTGAGTATTCTTTGAGGCCTAGAATGAAGATGTCTTCCTTCAGTGAGGGTTTATCTTTCCTTCTTTTAAGATATGTGAAGGTATCCCCAACCGAGGACTATTTTAAAAGAATTTCACAGCTTGAAGTTCCCTGGATTAAGAGTCCATGCAAACCCAGACTGCAAACTCTACCTAGGCTGGTCCAACTTCTTAGGGATCTATATCCTCAGATGTTTTACCCACCATTCTTTTTTCTTCACTTCTCTCTGGGCTAAAATAACCTTCTCTTCAGTCTCCTGGGGGTGTGATTTAGGGTTTGGTTTTAGTTATTGTTTACCTTTGATTGAGGTTATAGCCCCTTGGGATCCTGGTTTAATGCGTTAAAGAGTTCCTTGGACTTTCCACCTTTTGAGGAATCTGTACTTGGAAATTTGTTCCCCTAATCCTGTGAGGCCACTGAAACCAAAGACCTAACTTGCTGAACTCTACCTGCAAGTGCCCTCAGGGTCATTGTCTTTAGGGGGTTCTTATTATCTCTCTGGTTCCAAATTGTCCCTAGAATTTGGTCTGTTTCCCACCATTTTGTCAGCTTTTTATTTTAAGCTATTTTGGGATTTTTTGGATCTAAAAACTTTTAATTGTTTTCAGCAAGGAGGTTGGTCTGAAAAATCCTAGACTACCAGAAATGGTAGTCTTCTTGTTATTTTTCTCCACTTTTCTATTTACCATTTTTTTCTTCAGCTTCCATGTTAATGACTTAGTTTCACACACATTTGTATATTGGGCACCTAATTCATATATTGAACATTTACTATGTACCAAGCATGGCACAAAACAAAGTCCCTTCTTTCTTGAAACTAACATTGTAGTAAATTCTGGATTGTGTGGAAACTTGAAGCACAATAGGACAGAAGTTTCCAAACTGATCCACAGAGCATTAGGGTCCTGTGAAATCTTAACGTTGCCATTGTCAAGTGAAGTTGAGAAATAATGCTGAGGAGGATATCCTTTTCAGAGAGCTAAGGCATTAACTTATTTGAACTAAAACCTTTATTTGTAGAATACTTCTTAATATCTTGCAGAATCGAATTCCAGGGATCATTATTTATGAACTGGTAAGAGTAGGACCAAAGTATTAAACATCTCTATATTACATATTGTCACAGAGTAATTTCAGCTCCTGCTTTCCCACAGTCATGTCTTAAGGGAAACGTGTTTGCTGAGGGAGTGAAAGCAAGGCAGCTGTGCTCCACATTATGAAAGACCTTCCCTTACTTGGCCATATGTGGCCAGAAGGCATAGGTACTCACGTCAAAGATGCCAGTCACAGGTGTGCTAGCCCACCAAGTTTTGTCCAAATGCGAACAACTGAACCAGTCAGGTTCTCACAGATCTCATTGGCTGGTTAAAGAAATATAATTCTTGCTTTTAATTTTCTGTCTGGATGTATTCAGGATTAACAAGTAAGGGGGAGTGGTGTTACTATAAGGATCCACATAATGATACAGATCACAAAACTCACAAAAAGAAATAGATTTGGCAGTTAAGCAGTGGAAGGAAGCAGAATTTGAAAAGTTAAGAGAAAGTTAAGAGGGGCCTGTGAGAATTAGCCAATGGTATGACAAAGTGGCAGCTGTGAAGGAGAAAAAGTAGAGGGTAGGAGCAGAGAGACCAGCTGATGGCTGGAGACAAATCAGATACCAAGTTGCCGAGTCTAGAATGTGGACCCAACAGACTCCTGCTGCTTGGTCCACTAGGACAACTGTGGAACCTGGTCAGACTCTCCGTTCCAGTATCCTTGAGGCCTAGGCCACTTACGTTACTGATTTTGTTCTTGGATTTCAATGAGAATTCGTATTTCCCACCAAATACATACCTATAACCAGTACTTCTCCCCCGCCACATACACCTACATTTGCCAACCCAAGTGAGTGTCAGTACCCAGCAAGGAAAAGAGACTGATGCATAAGGAAAGAGTTGAATTCATAAAAGACTGATGTGTAAGAGTTGAGTTCATAGTTGAATTCATATCAAAGTGCTACTTTTTGATTAACAAGTAGAAAACATTTTTATAATAATGGAATACCCACCATTCTTACCACTGCTTTTTCCCTCCCCTCTTTATTACATTTTGGAAACTAATCTAGGCTCAGCTGTACTAGAAGTGTTAATGTTATATGGCATCACACAATCTACTTCTGTTAGTTATCCTATAAATAGTATCTCCATATGTCAAAGAATGTGCATTTCTTACTATTGGTACTCATTTGGAAAATAAGGTTGCCATTCTTACTTCCCAATCCAATGTTACTTTACTCATCCCCAATACTCTTTGAGAAAATCAGGCTGGCTGTAGTGGAGATCTTTGTATTTGTTATTCCTTTCTCCATTGATTTTGTTCATCTACCCCTTTAATCCCCCATTTCTTTGTGCTGCTTTTCTTCTACCTTTCCTTAAATGGTCTTTTTAAATACTTCATTATTTATTTCTTCTGCATTTTACACACAATTTGGGGGCTATAATATGAAAATAGATTGGTCTTTTTCAAGATCTTCCTTTTTAAATAGCATTTTTTTCCAACTAGGAAATTAATACATTTAAATGTAATATTTTGGAAAATACAGAAAAGAAAAAAATGAAATTACAATAATAAAAAACCACCGAAAGTAACCACAGTGGTATTTCCTAGCCATATCTTTTTATGAAAGTCCTAGTGGCCCGGTGCATGAAATTCGTGCATGAGGGGTGGGGACATGTCCCTCAGCCTGGCCAGCACCCTCTCCAATCTGGAATCCCTCTCATAATCTGGGACTGCTGGATCCTAACCACTCACCTCCCTGCCTGCCTGATTGCCCCTAACCACTCTGCCTGTCAGTCTGCTTGCCCCCAACTGCCCCCCACCGCAGGCCTGCTCGCCCCCAATTCCCCCCCCCCACCAGCCTGATCACTCACAACTGCCCCCCGTGCCAGCTTGCTTGCCCCCAAGTGCCCCCCATGCTGGCCTGCTCACCCCCAACTGCCCCCCTGCTGGCCTGCTCGCCCCTACCTGCCCTCCCCACTGGCCTGCTCACCCCCAACTGCCCCCCTGCTGGCCTGCTCACCCAAACTGCCCCCCCTGTCCTGATCACTCCCAACTGCCCCCTCTGCCAGCCTGATCACCCACAACTGCCCTCCCCTCTTGGCCGCTAACCACCTCTCCCTCGGCCCCACCACCATGGCTTTGTCCAGAAGAATGTCCAGAAGGTCTCCTGGAAAGTCTCCCAGTCTAATTAGCATATTACCCTTTTATTAGTATAGATATGTTTGTATGTACATATATATATATGTTGAGGTTAGTTACACATACTGTTTTAAACCATATTCATTTAACATCATGAATATTTCCAGAAAATTAAATGCTTCCAGAAACATGGTTTTTAATGTCTTTCTATTATTCCAGCATATAAAAGTACCACAGTTTATTTAACTAATCCTCTATTAAATGAACAATACAGTTCTTGCCAAATTTTGCTAATATAAATAATGCTATGATGAATATCTCTTATATATAAATCTTTGTGTTGTTAAATGACTATTTTTTTGGAACAAATTTCCAATTGTGAAATCTTGGGTCAAAAGGTGCACATATTTTTAAAGCTTTAATATGTATTGAAAATTTCCTTCTTGAAATGTGACATGGATTTATGTGCTCACATTAATATATGGAAATGCTAGTATCCTCATACCTGTGCTTAGATATTACCTTTAGAATGTAAAAAAAAAAAAAAAAAGCAAACATTGCCAAGTTGGTAAGTGAAAAATCTTACAACACATTTTAATCTGGATATTTTTCATAAATTCCAGGAAGGACCTTTTTCATATATTTATTGGTCAAGTATATATCTGATGTGACTTTTTTTGGGCTCATCCCTTTCTATTTTCTGTTGTTGTGCTGCATTTTATCTTTCTCTTACAAATACATTAACACTTTATCATAATTGAA
This sequence comes from Corynorhinus townsendii, assembly GCA_026230045.1. Classification (NCBI taxonomy): domain Eukaryota; kingdom Metazoa; phylum Chordata; class Mammalia; order Chiroptera; family Vespertilionidae; genus Corynorhinus; species Corynorhinus townsendii. The sequence goes on along the minus strand of JAPDVU010000007.1, from coordinate 144,967,690 downwards.
CATGTTTTATCCAGCTTATCAGTTGCCCTTTAATTGTGTTTATGGTATATTTTTTGTCATGCAAAAGTTAAAAATTTTATATCATACAATTATTTTGATTTCCTTTTGGTTTCTATCCTCAGCATTTTGATTAAATAGACTTTTCCCCTTCTCTTCTTTGAGAGGTCATATGGTTTCTTAAAACTAACAACTTTTTATGGTGGGTTTATCTGATTTACATTCCATTGAAATTCTTACCCATTTCTCTATAGGAATATTTGAGATTATTTTAATATCAGTGGCCTGGTGCACCAATTCACGCACATTGAAAGGAAATTAATTAGAAGAAATATTTTAATATTGCTATTCATCTTTTCTCTATAATAGAAGTGTCAACCAAATTCACAATCGACAATGTCAGATCAAAACACACTCGTGCGATTGGGGCTCCAGCGAGAGCTTTATATATAGATAAACTTGCTTAATTAGACCTGCTTTCTGATTTAGCTAAACTTTTTCCAGCCCAGTGAAGCACCTCAACTTCTCTTTCAGGTAATTGTCAGCAACACAGTAGTAAATACCAACACGAAGCAAATTATTATTGTAGATCATGTAGGGAGAACAAAGGATAAAATATTTAACTGCAGCAGTGTTTGACTATATTCTGCACAGTGAGAAAACCTGAAGTCATTTTCAAGGTCCACCATTTCTTAGTTCTTTTTAGTCAGGTCAAGTTTCCAAGCTTTCTAAATCTTTGTTTTCCGGTTAATGAAAAGAAAATAGGATTCCACTGAGTCTCCTATCTACCTACTCCAGGACTTGTATGAGAATCAAATGAGATGAGGCACAGGAAAATGCTTCACAGACATTTGGTTAAAGTGTAAAATGTTTGCACCTGGCTATAAAGCAAGTCGTGTTCCTGTGCTGAAGAAATTGCAAGGAGGATAGTTGTTGCTAGGGAGAGGAAGCTGGGCGTTGCTATGTGACGTGATTACCTGGCACCCACAGCCACCGTTTCCGGACTGGGCTGGGCTATAGGCTGCATTTTGTGCCTTGCAGGTCTCGGCAGTGTCGGCTGCGATTTGGTGAGGTGTCACTCTGGGGTGGTAGCTGGGTCTGTGTCCCACTTGGGGGAGGCTAAGTGTTGCTTTGTTGGCACCAGGTCCACTGTGCCATTTCTCTGTAAATGGCCAGTGCTCATCACAGCAGCTCCTCTGTTGAGCGTCTGTCCCTGGTAGTCAGTGCGTGTCATAGCGACCTGTCAGATAGTTGGACACATAGCATATTAGCCTTTTATATATATATATATATATATATATATTTTTTTTTTTTTTTTTTTTTTTTTTCAGAGAGGGAGAGGGAAATAAATATTCAGTGATGAGGGAGAATCATTGATCGGCTGCCTCCTGCCCACCCCACTGGGAATCAAGCCTGCAACCCAGGCACATGACCCCCAGCCGGGAATCAAACTGTGACCTCCTGGTTCATAGGTCGATGTTCAACCACTGATCTACATGTGGCTGGGTGAGATTACTTTATTTTAGACCCAGAACTATAGAGTTTTCAAGTTTCAGAAAATTTGGTAACTTTATTTGTATTTCCATCTACTTCTGAAGAGAAGAAGAAAAAAAAAGGTGATTAACAATAAACCTATAATTGGACATTTAGTATAATGATAATTGATATAGAATTATACCAGGGGAGTAGAAGGGTACCATCCAGTCTATCAGAAATTTATAAACTAAGGCCTTCCATTTGGATTTTATGTTGGTAGTAGCAAAAAAAAAGAGAGGAACACAGTGAGTTCTGTTTCTCATTGTCTGCTTAAAGGAAGGTTATCAGTTTTTTAAGAGAGAAATCTTGGGAGTAATCTCAAGTAGGAATATTTCATATGAAGAATGATGTTTTTTATACCATTTTTATGGAACATGGAATGATACAAGGCCATTTATTTTATAAACTCAAAAGTCAAGGGTATAATATTAAGATGTAATTTTGGTAAAGTATATCTGTAGGGAGTCATAATAATACCACATGTATCTTTCTGATGAAGTAATTTGATAAGAGATAAAGTATAGGAAGTCTTTGTGGATGATTATCTATACCTTAAGCTAGCTTTCAATATGATAAGCAAGGTATTTTAAAATCAGATTTTGATTTATATGTGTTTATGATTTCTAGTTACAAATAGTGGAAAGTTTATCCACATTAGATCCAAGTATTTAACTGGAAAGTTTGACATTTTGTTCTGAAAAACTATTGTTATTTGAGTAGTTGGAAAATTATAAGTGGGTTTCCATATAAGTGGATTTCCAGGGTTACCTGCAAGCAATAATAGACTATTTTTACCTGCTACATTTCAAACAATTATAATGGGAACTGTTTAAGTAAATAGCAAATCTGACAAAATGAGAATTTTTTGAATTTTCATGAAGCACTGCTTCCTTCATTATAAAAGAATATTGAGAATTAACTATTTTAAATTGCTCAGTTCATCTTTGAAACTATTTAAACATACTTTCTTTACCTATTTTATTTTAAATCCTCACCCAAGGTTCTTTTTTTCCATTGATTTCCTAGAGAAAGTGGAAGGGAGGGAGAGAAGGGAGAGAGAGAGAGAAAAAAATGTCAGTGTGAAAGAAACACGTTGATTGGTTGCCTTCTCCTATGAGCCATGGGCCAATGCTCAAACCATTGAGCAAAACCGGCCAGGATACTTTTCTTTACATTTAAAAGTAGCCTCCCTTGAGGTGGGGGATAAAGGCAGGACTAACTCATCAATAATCTCTCCCTAGCCATAAACAGCTTTGTTTTTTGCTACTAGCACCAACATGCAGCTTCTCCTTCCTTAGATTGGTTGTATAACAGAAGCTACCACTTTTGAGCCCCTATTATATACTCAGCTATTATTACCTAATGTCATGTTATCCTCTTAAAAACCCTTGAAAAGAGGAGTAATTTTTCCTATTTTCAGACGGAAAGGCTGAGACTTAGATTTCACACAGCTAGTGAGTGCTTGATTTTTATTTTAGGGCCCTCAGAAGCTAAAGCACATGTTCTTTGTGTTCCATTCAGTCTGCCAATAGTACTGGCCAGATAAGAAACATTTCAGTTAATGGTAGACTCGTTAGTATATTACATAAGATACTTTCTCCACAGAAAATGAAGCATAACTTATTAGGACTTTATGTTTCACTGGTGTACAATATCTATGTGGTAAAATTTAAATTGTGGCAGTGTTTTTATAGACTAAACAGGAATTTTGAAGAAAAAAAAAGAATGAGGACTATGTTCCTGGATCTTTCCCAGTACTATACAGATTAGCTATGCTTAATTTAGGTTGTAGATGAGCTGTAGCCTCAACTGCTAAGGAACATTGAAATCCCCATAGAGTTTCTTAGGAAATAACATAGAAGTTCAAATGAATAATAGAACTTACAGTCTGGCAGATACTGTACATAGGACGATATTGACATTTGGGGGAGAATTATTTTTAAAGGAAAGAAAAGCTAAAGTTTTATGCTAGATAGTACTGATACCATTTTTAAAGTCACTGTCTTGAGTATCTCCTATGAGCCAAAGGTTTTATAGTTAACTAGAGGCCTGATGCATGAAATTCGTGCAAGAATAGGCCTGCTTTCCCCCCGGGTGCTGGCACCAGCTTCCCTCTGGCACCCAGGACCCGGGTTTCCCTCCAGCCATAGACAGGCACCTGGGACCCGGGCTTCCCTCCAGCCACCAGCAGTCACCCAGGACCCAGGCTTCCTTTGCAGCCCCAGCTTCGTCCAGAAGGTCATCTGGAAGGATGTCTGAAAGGACATCCAGTCTAATTAGCATTTTATACTTTTATTATTATAGATGGTTTTTATTCCTCATAACCGATCTATGAGGTAGTATTATTATCTTTATTTTACCAAGAGACAAAGTTAACCTCAGAAATGTGAAGGAATACATTCAAGTTCACAGTATTCTTAAGTGGTAAAACTGGAGTTCAGCCTCCTCTCCTCTCTGTCCCATGGACTTTCAATATGCTTATGCCCTAAGCAAAGCACAGGCAGTGTCTCCACAAGTGATTTGGGCTTAAGAGTGGGATTTTTGAGGCCTGGAGCACCTTCCTACATGACACTGGAAGTTAGAACTATGTGAGTAAAATTTAAACAAATTTTAGATACTTGTTTTTACTAGAAAAAGATACCACCCTTAGGTTATCACTTTTGGGGGGTATTAATGCAGAATCTACACTGAGTGGCCAGATTTATTATGATCTCTGAATGCATAATAATCTGGCCACTCAGTGTATAGCCTATAGAATAAAAGGCTAATATGCAAATTGTCCCTTTGGCCAGGCTGGCCAGACCCCACCCATGCACGAATTCATGCACTGGGCCTCTAATATATATATATATATATATATATATATATATATATATATATATATATATATACACACACACACACACACACATACACACACACACACACACATACACACACACACACACACACACTGAATGGCCAGATTATTATGCGTTCAGAGATCATAATAATCTGGCCACTCAGTGTATATACTAACACTGTGACTCTTAATTTGATTTTATATCCTCTTTTTTCTTCTTTTTAAAAATGAACTACTATATTTTTCTTTATATGCAGAAAGAATTATAAGAACTTCTTGAACTTCATTCCTTGAATTAAGCATATGGCTTCAAACACATTCTTAACTGACCATGTGGTTAAAAGTAGTATTTGAGCAAAGAAATAGAACTTAGTCATATAGATCCATTAGTTATAAAAATATCAGAACACTTCTGAGTGGTATACAAGTTCTACACAAAAAATTATTTTCATAATAGGTAAGCATAGAGTATAGACACCAAAATATTCGCAGTAGGCTGTGAATATAGTTTTTACTCTGGACTCTTGGTCAGAGTATTGTTTCATACATTATAATAAAATGAAACAAGCCAGGCCTGGTTGGTGTGTTCAGTGGTGAAAGCATCAGCCTGCACACTATAAAGTGTCAAGGGTTCAATTCCCGGTCAAGGGCACATACCTGGGTTGCAGGTTCAATCCCTGGCCCTAGTTGGGGTGCATGCAGGAGGCAACCAATCAATGTGTCTCTCTCACATCAATGTTTCTCTTTCTCTCCCCCTCCCTTCACTCCCACCCTCCCTCCCTCCCCTCCCCCTTGCCCTCCCTTCCACTCTCTCTAAAAAGTAATGGAAAAAATATCCTCAGGTAAAGATTACCCAAAACAACAAAAGAAACAAACCAGTAATGTTCTTTTTAGTGTGCATGTGCTACCTTCCAAATTTTAATATCAGTTTCATCTTTTTTTGTTCTCTGCTATAGTTGAAAATATATAGAAATGATGTATTTGTTGAGGTTTTAAAGAACTTATTAATAACCCTACTCGGAGTTAAAGTTGTTAGTATACAATTCTAAAACTGATTCAAGAAGAGATGGAAAATCTGAATAGATTAATAATAATGAAAGAAATTTAATTCCAGATTATTATTAATCTTTCAATTGTATCAGTTTCTATATATAAAATTGAGATAATTTTTACTCATAGTATTGTTGGAAGAAGTATAATGCTTATATCAATGCTGACACATGGTTAGCATTCAGTAATGTAAATCATCATTATAGCCATCATTAGCATTATTATTTTCTCTCTTCAGCTTTCCAGTGTTTGTCTGCTTTATTGTTTATTTCAGATACTCTTGGGTTTATTGATCAATTTAAAAGATATAGCTGTCAGGGGTTTTTCTCTTGTACTAGTCTGATGCCATTTCTGACATAGCTAACTAAAAAAAAAAAGAAAAAACACTATTCAATAAATGAGAAGGGATATAGTCACAGACATGAAGATATATATTTTTTAATTATAAAGAAGATTACATACAGCTTTTTACATAAAAGAGAACATATGGAAAGATGTCCACCAAAATAGTAACAGGGGTGGGATTCCAAGTGAGGGTTAGACTTTTATTTGGTATGTTTATTTCTTAGTGTATTGTTTCCCCAAATTGTTTTCTAGAATAAACATTTGTTTTAGAAAATGTAATATCAAAGGCTTTATGATGTACTTTATTAGAAGTTGGCAAACTGTGTAGGTAAATCTGTCCTGCTTCTTGTTTTTGTATAACCCCAGAGCTAAGAATGGATTTACATTTTTAAATGGTTGGGGGCCGGGAATCAGGAGAAGAATATTTTGTGACACTGAAAATTATATGACATTTGGACTTCACTGACCATAAATAAAGTTTTATTGACAAACAGTTATGCTTATTCACTTACATATTATCTGTGTGCATTCAGGCTACAATGGCAAAGTTCAATAGTTTCCACAGAGAATGCATGCCCACAAAGCCTAAAATATTTACTTACTATATGGCCCTTTTCAGAAAAAGTTTTCTGACCTCTGTTTACATTAAAAAACCAGTTTAGCTTAATATTTTTTTCTGCTTGTTGGTTTGTTTGTTTGTTTTAAATTTTTCCTGCTGTAGGGTAACCATCTAGTCTAGAATAAGTGCCAAGTTGAAGAGTAAGAGTGTTTTGGTAAATATTGCCAAATTGTCATATAGAAAAAAAATTGCCAAATATTAATATGCTATTTTCTAAATAGTCCGTAACTTTTAGTTTTGAATTCCTTTTTTATCTAAGAGTTATGAGAACTTTTTATTTTCCTGGTGGCTTTTTTTGTATAATACTTGGTTATTAATTCCCATTGTGGTCAAAATGTGGCCTACATAGTTTTTTAAATTTTATTATACAATGTATCATGTACAGGAACAAGTCTATAAAATGTAAATGCAGTTTAAAGAATAGTTAATAAGTAAAAACCATGTCCCCATTACTATAAGAAATAAAAAAATCACCTGTGTTCTCGAAGCTTCCTGAGCACCTCTCCCTAATTCCATATCCCTCCCCCAAATAGGTAGCCATTTCCTTGCTTTTTATATTTTTATTATGTATGTATGTATACCTAAACATATTTTGGGGTTTGCCAGTTTAAAAGGTAAATGAATTCATAATGTATATATCATCTGTATGATTTATTTCTCCAAGCACTGTTTTTAAGATTCATGTGTATAGATGCAAGTAATTGTACTTTATCATCCCTGCTGTATAGTAATCCATTATATGAACATACATTGAGGGACTAATGAGGCTTTACTTAGATATCTCAATGACAGTCTCAACTGGAGCATTTTCTAAATTGAATTTATTAACTCTCTCCAACCCCTCACTTGCCAAAACTTCTCTATCTATTGTGTTTCCTATCTCAGAAATAACAGAATAGCATCTCTATCCATCTATTTTCACAAGTCAGAAATTTGGCATTGGTTGTTTTTGTTTTTCTATGTATTTTTAAATTGATTTTAGAGAGAGACAAAGGGAAAAGGATAGAGAGATAGAAACATCAATGACAGAGAAACATCGATTGGCTTGCCCCTCTCCTACTGGGGATCAAGCCCAAAACCCAGGCATGTGCCCTGATTGGAAATCATCCGGTGACCTACTGGTGCATGAGTTGATGTTCAACTACTAAGCCACACCAGTCGGGCTTGGCATTCATTTTTTTTTTTAATAAATCTTTATTCAGATTATTACAATTGTTCCTCTTTTTTCCTCCCATAGCTCCCCTCTACCAGGTTCCTACCCTACCCTCTGCCCTTACCTCCCCCCCCCGCCCCCGCACTGTCCTCATCCATAGGTGTACGCTTTTTGTCCAGTCTCTTCCCACACACCCCACTCCCCTTTCCCCCCAAGAATTGTCAGTCCACTCCCTTTCTATGCCCTGATTCTATTATATTCACCAGTTAATACTGTTCATCACATTTTTTATTCCCTTGATTTTTAGATTCACTTGTTGATAGATATGTATTTGTTGTTCATAATTTTTATCTTTGTCTTTTTCTTCTTCTTCCTCTTCTTAAAGAATACCTTTCAGCATTTCATATAATTCTGGTTTGGTGGTGATGAACTCCTTTAGCTTTTATCTGTGAAGCTCTTTATCTGACCTTCAATTCTGAATGATAGCTTTGCTGGGTAGAGTAATCTTGGTTGTAGTTTCTAGCTTTTCATCACTTTGAATATTTCTTGCCACTCCCGTCTGGCCTGCATAGTTTCTGTTGAGAAATCAGCTGACATTCGTATGGGTGCTTCCTTGTAGGTAACTAACTGTTTTTCTCTTGCTGCTTTTAATATTCTCTCTTTGTCTTTTGCTCTTGGCATTTTAATTATGATGTGTCTTGGTGTGGTCCTCTTTGGATTCCTTTTGTTTGGGGTTCTGTGCTCTTCCTGGACTTGTAAGTCTATTTCTTTCACCAGGTGGGGGAAGTTTTCGGTCACTATTTCTTCAAATAGGTTTTCAGTATCTTGCTCTCTCTCTTCTTCTGGGACCCCCATAATTCTCATGTTGGTACACTTGAAGTTGTCCCAGAGGCTTCTTACACTATTTTCAAATTTTTGGATTCTTTTTGCTTTTTGCTTTTCCAGTTGAATGTTTTTTGCTTCTTTGTATTCCAAATCTTTGACTTGGTTCTTGCAATCCTCTAGTCTGCTTTTAGGTCTCTATATAATATTTTTTTATTTCAGTCAGTGTATGCTTAATTTCTAGTTGATCCTTTTTCATATCCTCGAGGGTCTCATTAAATTTATCGGCCTTTTCTAGGAAATTCTTGAAAAACCTTATAACCGTGGTTTTGAACTCTGTATCCAGTCATTTACTTTCCTCCATTTCCTTCATTTGTGACCTGCCTCTTTGTCTCCGCATTTCAGCTGCTTCCCTGAGTTGATGGAGTGGCTTTGTGTGCTAGGTGTCCTATCGGGCCCAGTGGCTCAGCCTCCCCAGTTACTTGTGGTGGACATTCTTTGTGTGCCCCTTTGTGGGCTGTGTATGCAGTCTTGTTGTAGTTAAGCCTAGATTGTTGTTAGTATCACTGGGGGGAGTTGACCTCCAGGCCAATTGGCTGTGAGGTTCAGCTGTGTCTCCGGTGGGAGAGCTTCTGTGCTCAGCTTGGATGGGGCGGAGTCTCAGGGTGGAGCAGACAGCCTTGGTTTCCCGTCAGCCCCGTCCTATGAGGCCCCTGTGTCTCATTGTCCCCTGGCAATGGCTGCACGCACCTCTGAGAGAAGGCTGCCCTCGAGTTTCGCCCACTGCCAGACAGTCCAATTTCTCCCCAAATGAGTCTGGGTACCCAAGAGTCTCACCCGGAACTGGATTTCAGTGCAATCGGGAGGTTTTGTTTCCCTCCCGAACGAGACAGCTAGCGCGCGCTTGCTGCCCACCCTCTCCGCTGGCTGCAAGTAAGCCAGCCGCCCTTTCCGCCCCGGGGTCTCCGCACCTCTGTCCTCCACAGCTCCTCTGGGTCTCAGTGTCCTTTTATCTTTCCTTCTAGTTGTAGAATTTCCACTCAGCCAGCTTTCCGGTGGTTCTGGATGATGTCCGCTGTGTCTTCCAGTTGCAGTTTTGAAATTGTGCGAGGCAACAGTATAGGTGTTTATGCCGCCATCTTGGTTTCTCTCTTGGCATTCATTTTTGATACCTCTCTCTTCATTACCTATTACCAATCAGTTATTAATCCTGTAGATTTGACTTCTAAACATTTCAAATTCATCTCATGGTACACATAAATTAGTTACTAAAATTCTGTGGCACACCAAAAAATATATTTTTTGCTGATCTGACAAAAAAACAGGTATAATTTTGATTCACATCAGATGGCTATTATTATATTGGCTGTTGTCATTTTTTTATTTGACAATCTAAGGGAAAAGAGGACAGTGCCCCTGACTAAATAGTTAGGTACTGCATGTTTTGAAAATTCCTGTGGCACATCAGTTGAAAATCATTGTCTAAATGATTATGTATAAATTACATGTAAATGTTATGTATATTCCAATAGTAGAACTCTGAGATTGAATTATATCAACATTTATTACCCACAAAACAGTAATTTTGTATGGTTGAACATAATATTGAGTAACAGTGTAAGAGATTCTAGTAAATAGGCACCCAGTTATATTTTTCTAAAAATTATTGAAATACCACCAAAATACCAAACAAAAGTTGAAACTCTTAAACTGTCTCCTGTACTCTGAATTTGGCACAGAAATACTTTCCTCAATCATGTGTCCCAGTTTTTGTTACTGAAACTGAAGGACTTTCTGTTGGGAAAGTATTATCATGACTAAGCAGTCTAGATAGACTAAACAGTAGATGAAGGATTTGAGTTGAGTCATATTCTTCCTCTTTAACCATTGTGGCATGCCATATAGTCTTAAAACTTACTGAATTAATTTATTTCTAATAAAGTGTGGCTTGAGTCCCATTAAAATTAACTCCGTGGAACTTTTAATTATTTTGTTTTGTGGGAATTTTGTAATAGATACAACTTGGCATTAAGAGGGCCATTGACTGTAGTCTTTAATATTTTATGTATGTAAGTTTTTTTAGTAATGGAATTTGACCTATAATTTTCCATAATTCTGGTTTATAGCTTATCCTGTTAAATATCATTTTTCAACAAACACTGTTATTAAAAATGGCATTATAAAACCAGTTCTAAATTCTGATTATCCTTGGAGGAAGAAATGAGTTTTTAGAAATTTGTTTTTATTAGTTTTTAGGATAGCTGTACAGGAGTGGAAATGGAAAGATTGTAATGAACGAGTGACTTTTATTTCAGAATCAATACAGTTTAAATTTAACACTTTTTTTTAGCTATGTGTAATGTTATATAAAGTAATAGAGTTGTAATTTAGGTTTCAAAGGGTTTCAGCTAAAAATATTTCCTAAAATTTAACAACAAAACAAACAAAAGAACCTCAACACTGACATTGTAAATATTAAGATAGTTGAAATGCAGGCCCTGGCCCAGTAGCTCGGTTGGTTAGAGTGTCGTCCACATTCACCAAGGTTGCAGGTTTGATCCCTGGTCAGGGCACATACAAGAAACAACCAATGAATGCATAAATAAGTGAAGCAACAACTTGATGTTTCTTTCTCTCTCTCTCAAATCAGTAAATAAATAAATAAATAAATTTTAAAAAAACTTCTCCTGAGAATGTCAAGGCAAAACATTAAAAAAAAAGTTGAAATTCCTGCCTGATTCTTACATGGACTCTTCTATGAATCATTATCAGAATTTTTTTTATACCCAGTATTACAGCCGCCCACATAGCATTTCCCACATCAAGAAAAATTCCACTTTATATCCCCAAAGGGTGTGGAAGCATAATAGTCTTTCTTTAAATTAGAGTATTTTGTCACGATGTAATCTATCAACACTATTCAGATTAGAAATAGAGAAATCACTAAGTTTCATGCTCTATTTATAAAACTGACCCAAAGTTTCAGTATTAGAAACTGCCTTTTGTAACCTGGCAAGTACAGTTGTTTTTTGCATGTCCCACTTGGTTATTAAACTTATAAACAGCTGTATAAGGAGTTAAGTGGTTTTAAGTTTGGTTGCTTTCTAAAACAGTCATTTTTTAAGTATAATTTGCTTGTCAAAGAAATATTTTTAGATAGCTACAAAATTTATGTTGTAAACACGTAGAAAAGAGACTCTGACTTCTTGAATATTGCTGTTCTAATGCCTATCATGGTATGGTTTGTACTCTTACATACTGCAGACCAGGGTCATTAAACTTTCTGTAAAGGGCCAGATGGAAAATATTTTAGGTTGTGCAGGCTACATGTGGTTTTTGTCAATGTTCTTTGTGGGGTTATGTTGTTGTTGTTGTTTATTAATCCCTTTAAAACTGTAAAAAACAGCCCTGACCAGTTTTGCTCCATGGATTGAGGTTTGGACTGTGGACTGAAGGGTCCCAGGTTCGATTCCAGTCAAGGGCATGTACCTTGGTTGCAGGTACATCCCCAGAAGGGGATGTGCAGGAGGCAGCTGATCGATGTTTCTCTGTCATCTATATTTCTAACTCTCTATCCCTCTCCCTTCCTCTTTGTAAAAAAAATCAATAAAATACATTTTTAAAAAATGGAAAAACCATTCTTAGCCAGGGTCCATACAGAAATAGGCCACAGGCCATATTTTGTCCTCAGGCTATATAGTTTGCTGACCCTTGCTTTAAATCAATACTGTCCAAAAGAAATATAATTTGAACCATATATGTAATTTTAAATTTTTTAGTAATCACATTGAAAAAGTAAAAAGCAGATGAAATTAATTTTAATGATATATTTAACCAATTATATCCATGCTATTATTTCAGTAGGTGACACTAGCCAAATTTCAGGGACTCAGTAACTACGTGTATTAGGTAGCACAACTGTATACCAGAGCTACTCAAAGTATGGGCTATGAATTGATGCCAGAAAGATGATAAGTTAGGTATAGAAATTAAAAGCAAGCATTTAAAATATTTTATAGCAATTTGACAGTTATTTTTATGTCTGTTCAATCTAATAATGCACTTGCATTTCATGTCTTTTTTACATTTCCTATTTCCAGTAATTATTCTCCTTATATCTTATAGTACAAAAGAGTCAGTGCTCTAGACCAGTGGTCGGCAAACTCATTAGTCAACAGAGCGGCAAATCGCGGCTCACCAGCTGCAGTTTGCCGACCACTGCTCTAGACAGTCTCTCTCTAGGATTCTATAGGCCTGTGGAATACATGACAAAAATAAAAAGATGAGAAATAGTGATGAGATTATGGCACATAGTTTATTTAGTTTTGTTCATACCCTACTTCAGAGCATTGTCCTTTTTCTTTTTCTTTTTTAATCCTCACCTGAGGATATTTTTCCCGTTGATTTTTAGAGAGAATGGACGGGAAGGGGAGAAGAAGGTGGGGAAAAGAAAACCACATCGATGTGAAAGAGAGACATCAATTGGTTGCCTCCTTCATATGCCCACTAAAACTAAAGGAATAAAAAAAAAAGTAAGGAATAAATTCATAAGCAGAAAACAAATGAGAGAAGACAAAAATAAGCCTAAATGATAAGTTTTTGGTAAAAGCAAGTCACTAGAAATTAACAGAACTGAGAACGGCGATCTAAGCACCTGCAAAATGAGTATGTTAGAAAGGAGCAAGCCAATTTACACTGCTGGCTCAGAAATAGAGGAACCAGCTACTTCAGAGGGTAAGGATGAAGTATACAGCTGAAAACATGTATGGTTGAAAGTGTATGCATCAGGCTCCCGTGTGTCGTCCTTCATCCTCAGCAGCCAGGAGACCACCATTCCTTTACCTTCGATGAAACTAGAGGTTAGAGCTGGGAGAAATTTAATCAAGAGGTTTGGATATAGCTGGAGCTGGGACAGCTTTTATAAATAAGGACACCTTTGAAAAACAGGGACTTAAGGTTGAGGTTATTCTATTGCCCTGTTCTCAGAACATGGCAGTCAGGTATATATGGGGGTTGGCAAAAGTAGGCTTACAGTTGTGAGTACTTAAAACAGTTTATTCTTGTATTATTATGTATTAAGTAATTATTATATTTTATTATTATTATTATTATTATTATTATTATTAACCTACTTTTGCCCACCCCTGTATGCTCTAGAGAAGAGATTGGAGCATTTGTCTCTGGGATGAGCCAGCCAGCAGACAGACTTATAGATACTGACTTTTGGGAATAAAAAAAACAACTCATTGACTCATTACCTTGTAGTAAAACCTATCCATTGGCAAACTCTCTCAAGTAGACAGAGCTTCTGATTAGCATGTTAGTGCTGATGGATAGCCAGGGCTCATCAGACAGGGAGGGACTTCAGAAGAAAACAGTACTGAGAAGAAACAGATAAAAATATTTAAAATGTTAAAAGAAAACATTTAAAAATTTTGTATCCTTAGTGAAATGAGATATTACAGCCAAGAAATTAAAATAGGATGCTATTAAAAAGAACATTCAGAGAGCCCTAGCCGAGTTTGCTCAGTGGGTAGTGCATCAGCCAGTGGACTAATGGGTGCCATGCCTGGGTTGCTATCCCCAGTAGGGGGCGTGCAGAAGGCAACCGATCCGATGATTCTCTCTCATCATTGATGTTTCTATATCTCTCCCTCTCCCTTCCTCTCTGAAATTAATAATAATAATGTGTATATATATTAAATAAAGAAGAACTGAGAGCAAGAAAATTTTTTTGGAAATTAAAACTGTGATAGAAAAATTGTAACTGAATTAGAAATGTTGGAAAGTGACACCAAAGAAATCTACCAGACAGTAGAAAAGGAAAGGAAATACAATATTAAAAAGAAAACGATAATCAAAAGATGAATCTAAGAGTTCTAGTATCTAATAAAAAGGACTTTCCGGAGAGAAGGAGGGGGCAGTGGGGAGGACATGGAAAGGCCCCCGCTCAATGAATGTAAAAAGAAAAAAAGGGGCCACTCGAAGGATAAAGAACAACTATAATTTTTCATGAAACAAAAACAGGTCATATAAGAAGATTGTGAATTAGTATGATGCTGGACTTTTTAACAGCCACATTAGAACAGTGAAGTGATGCCCTCAAAATTCTGAGGGCAAATTATTTTCCACCTAGAATTTTATCAGCCAGTTCAGGTTTTTCCATTTCTTCCAATATTGACTTTTAGGTTACTGAATAAGACAGTGTGCCTGTTAATATTGTAGTCTTAAAATAACTTACTTGTAAAATGCCATAAACTGATTTAAATTTTTATAAAGGAGCAAGAATAAAGATGCCAAATTGCATTTTTTTGTTTTTATTTTGTTAATTACTAAAGTATAATTTTTTTTATTTTCTCTATTTCTTCTAAGCTCTTCCAGGATTGAGAATTAGGAAGCTTAAAGATACCTTTTCACTTAAACCTAAATATTATATTCTCTTTCCTTCCTCTTATTTTTCTTTCTACTTAAACTGCTTCTTCAAAATCATGAATAAAATATGATACATTGTAGGGTGGAGAGGGAAGATACGGAATTTTTACAAGTGATTAACCTGTAAGCTTTAGATTGCTAGGTTAGTGGAGTAGTAGTTGGTAAGTGAAATTGGGAAGATTGCTACTTACAGGCTTTTAACTAATTTTAATATTTACATAAATGTGGTCCTGCTTATAACTTTAGAGAAATTGAATCAGATATGTTTCAATAATACAGAATATGTTTTCCCTTTTCATACTTGAGGCAAGTACCTAAATTATTCAAAGTAAGGAGACAATCAATGTCATAATGAAATTAGATTGATAAATGGGAAAAAGAAACCAGAGTTTAATTGGAAGTATTTCTTTCCTTTCCTCTGAGTCCTGAATATGTTATCTGAAAGGAAATGGGAAGTGAGGACTAGCTTGAATGCAGTGCCACAAAGGGCCTGGTGACCTTAACAGCTACCTAGCGGGATGTCTGTCCTATCACTTTAGTAATGGAAGGCGGACTCTTGACCAGTATTGCTGAAATTTTCAAAGAGAGGGGGAGTGGGTTCTGCCTTTTCTGTTTTCACACACCACTTCAACTTATTTTTCTCCTTTCCCTGTTTTGTCTTTAGGTCTTATAATCAATGGATAAAGTGGGGAAAATGTGGAATAACTTCAAATACAGGTGTCAGAATCTCTTCAGTCATGAGGGAGGAAGCCGTAGTGAAAATGTGGACATGAACTCCAACAAATGTTTGTCTCTCAGAGAGAAAAGCATCAGTATAGGCGACTCAGCTCCTCAGCAACAAAGCAGTCCCTTAAGAGAAAATGTTGCCTTACAACTGGGATTAAGCCCTTCAAAGAATTCTTCAAGGAGAAACCCAAACTGTGCCACTGAAATTCCTCAGATTGTTGAAATAAGCATTGAAAAGGATAATGATCCGTGTGTCACCACAGGATCAAGACTTGCAAGAAGAGATTCCTACTCTCGACATGCTCCGTGGGGTGGGAAGAAGAAACATTCCTGTTCTACAAAGACTCAAAGTTCATTGGATACTGATAAAAAGTTTGGTAGAACTCGAAGTGGACTTCAGAGGAGAGAGAGGCGATACGGCGTAAGCTCCGTACATGACATGGACAGTGTTTCCAGCAGAACTGTAGGAAGTCGCTCTCTGAGACAGAGGTTACAGGATACTGTGGGCTTGTGTTTTCCCATGAGAACTTATAATAAGCAGTCAAAGCCTCTCTTTTCTAATAAAAGAAAAATACACCTTTCTGAATTAATGCTTGAGAAATGTCCTTTTCCTGCTGGCTCAGATTTAGCCCAAAAATGGCATTTGATTAAACAGCATACAGCCCCTGTGAGCCCACATTCAACATTTTTTGATACATTTGATCCATCCTTGGTTTCTACAGAAGATGAAGAAGATAGGCTTAGAGAGAGAAGACGGCTTAGTATTGAAGAAGGGGTTGATCCCCCTCCCAATGCACAAATACATACATTTGAAGCCACTGCACAGGTTAATCCTTTATATAAACTGGGACCAAAGTTAGCTCCTGGGATGACTGAAATAAGTGGGGACAGTTCCGCAATTCCACAAGCTAATTGTGACTCTGAAGAGGACACAACCACACTGTGTTTGCAGTCACGTAGGCAGAAGCAACGTCAGGTGTCTGGAGACAGCCATGCCCATGTTAGCAGACAGGGAGCTTGGAAAGTCCATACACAGATTGATTATATACACTGCCTCGTGCCTGATTTGCTTCAGATTACAGGCAATCCCTGTTACTGGGGAGTGATGGACCGTTATGAAGCAGAAGCCCTTCTTGAAGGGAAACCTGAAGGCACATTTTTGCTCAGGGACTCTGCACAAGAGGACTACCTCTTCTCCGTGAGCTTCCGTCGCTACAACAGATCCCTGCATGCCCGAATTGAACAGTGGAATCACAACTTTAGTTTTGATGCCCACGACCCATGTGTATTTCACTCCTCCACTGTAACAGGACTTTTGGAACATTATAAAGATCCCAGTTCTTGCATGTTTTTTGAACCTTTGCTTACTATCTCACTAAATAGGACTTTCCCTTTTAGCTTGCAGTATATCTGCCGTGCAGTAATCTGCAGATGCACTACGTACGATGGAATTGATGGGCTCCCTTTACCATCAATGTTGCAGGATTTTCTAAAAGAGTATCATTATAAACAAAAAGTTAGAGTTCGCTGGTTAGAACGAGAACCAGTTAAGGCAAAGTAAATTCTCCTGTCCTAGATCTGCTTTTATGTGCATCAGACAGTACACCTAGAGCAAGCACACATATCAGTGTTAGGTTTTTTTCAGTACAATATGTAAGCTTAGTGTTAGTATCTGTCAGAAGTGTTAGTATCTGTCAGATGCGATCTGCTGTTACTTAGAAAAACGTGGTGGCTATTGAGACAACAGAAGATAGAACTGAGGTGTTCAGTAAGGCTACAAAAATAGTTTGCCAATTTAGCTGTTTGGTTTTTAATGGCTGAAGTTATTGAATGAGTCAATTCTGAGGCATTTGCTATTAAGAATTCTATTTCTTACTAAAGAACAAATTATTAATATTAGATGAGTATTTCAACAGTGTGGCTAATGTTTGAAATTATTATTTTTTCTAAGAATTTTTCTATTACCTTCCAAAAGTAGTGATGTTTGTAGTTACTATAAATCAAGCTTTGGAAGTCCAAAAAATAAAAGACTGCCTTCCTTTTAGAAAAAAATTTAAAAATAAATGCAATTTTTTGGCCACAAGGGCATAGTGCAGTTCACATAAGTGTTGATATAGTTTATAGTTAGTCTTTTTCTCTTCTGCAAAAGGTACTGTTAAGTAAACCAGTTTTTCTTAAAATTTCAGACTTATAAAGTTGGTAGGAGAATTTTATTTAAAAGCCTTAGGTGTTAATTTTTTTATTGAGTGCTTTAACTTAAAACATATTGGGAATCGCTGCTGCAATTTAGTCCTGTGTGTGATGTTTAAAGTTGACATATGCAGTCTAATTGTTCATTTATTAATGTTGGATCTTTTCCTATGCCCATGACAAGTTTGTGAACCATGAAGAAAATGAGACTAGAAGATGCCCAAACAACTCAGAAATAATAACTACAGTGATTGCTGATGTTGAGGTTATTGTTACACTGTAATAATTTGGATGGCAGAATTTATCTCTTTGTTGTAAATGCTCATAGCTGAATTGCTTAAAGTTCAATTTATAGAATTTCAATAGAATTGAAAGAATTTCATTTTTAATGGAAAATCTGAAATCTAAGTTGCAGATTTAAAAGGTACTGTACAACCATTGTATCTGTAAATAACTTTACTTAGCACCTTTTTGTCACTTAGAATAGTATGCAATACTACTTGAGTGAGCTATTTTGGAAGTAATAGCAAGTTCTAGTGTTTGTTTCTTAGCATTGAACTGAATTTCCAGTTCTGTCCTAGACATTTTGCACTAAAGTAGTAGAATCCATTCTTGTGTCTTTTTGTTCATGTGCTCTGTACCACTAGTGAGTGCTCCTTAGTTCCCTTACCTGCTGCTACAGAAAGTTATTTTACATCCTGATGGCTTATTGCCAAGGCTACAAAAAAGAAAAGCTATATTTGTATGCAACACTAACCCTTTGACTGCTAATGTATGTTTCTCTGCTTGCTGTGCCTTGTTATGGCTGCTTTTTTGTGCTAATAAAGTATGTTTGGTGTTCTCCTTGAATATCTACTGTTTTATACATTTGCAACAATTTCTCTTGTAAATGGAATTGATTGGGTTTTTAAATAAGCTTTACCTGACAACCTACTATAGTCAATGCAGAATTACTGTACAGTCTAATATTGACTTATTCTGACTAAACTAAGTCTAAATGTAATGCTACACATCTTTCCAATCATCACATATACTGTGGAACACTATAGTTACTGCAAATTACTGTGCAGTTCAGATTGTAACAGAAAATGAACAGAAAAATATTTACTAAACCTGTTGATTTTTCTGCTTTTAAGTGACAAATAGAAACTATCAATGACATGACACAGTAAATAAGTATTTCTAGCCTCCCACTCACCAGAAACAGGTTAAAAGAAATCTTGTGAACTAATACATCAGCGCCATTTATTGGTTTGGGGACAATTTTAATTAACAAATGCCTGAAATGTACAACTTGAACCAAAGATTTGTCCATTTTAAAGCAAAATAGGAATTGAAGAAACTTATAATCCCTATTATTTCTAATAGAAGTCCCTGAAGAACACATACCAAAGTGTTTGAGAACTTCATCCAAACCTACTTTACAGCATTATGTGCAATTAAGTTGTTGTGACATAATTATATTGCATAATTGTTGGGTTCGTTTTCTTGAGCTTATCATGTACCTGGAAAATAAACCTCTTGGAAATGAAAGGTTCTTACTGCTTTTTGGAGATGGACTATATGTGCAAGCAAGATCTTGTTTTAAAGAGGTAACTTGAAACTCCAAGAAAGCACTTGATGTTTTATATGCTTGTAGCAAATCAATGTTCTAATTGTAGTTTTATAGAAAGTATTAATGCATTTATGTATTTCAGAACTTTATATGTTAAATGGAAATTGTTTTAAATGTGTAAATATTTGAGTTTCTGTAAGCATGTATACACTGTGCTAAAAGTCACTTATGTTTCAGTTTGTGTGTAATATTAATATGCAACTTTTGGTTTAAATTTTTTTCTTAAAATATTAGTGGCTTACATTTTAAAAAAGAAAAATCACCAGCATGAAATTGCACTGAAGTGTATACTCACTGTGTCTTTTTTTGAATCCCATTGTAGTCTGTCAACTAAATTTGTGTTTTCATGGTCTTTTTGAAGTGTATTTTAATACAAAGCAGGAAATTCTTTATAGAAGTTTAGACACATCTTCACAGTGAAGTAATTAACCCAAAGACATAGTGCTCTGATTCATATATATTCTCATTCTTTCACTCACTCATTCACTTGTTCATTCTCTCTGTATATGTATATATGTACACAGACATACATACATTTGTGATGTTAATATTACTTTAGACAATATTGCCATCTGATTTTAAGTCATTTAGAGGCTTTATTCCATATGTGTGTGTGTGTGTGTGTGTGTGTGTGTACTATCTAATAAAAGAGTAATATGCAAATTGACCATACCTCTGCTACACCCATGAGCCACGCCCACCAGCCAATCAGGAGCAAGTATGCAAATTAACCCAACCAAGATGGCTGCGGCCACGGAGCTGCAGCAAGCAGGAGGCTTGGGTTTCCCCAGCAATGGAGGAAGCCAAGCTTCCCTGCTGCCCTGGCCAGCCCAGGCCTATACTCAAGGCTACAAAGTTTCAATTACAGAAGATAAATAAATCCCAAGAAAAATGGTGGCAGCCATGGAGTTGGAGAGAGCAGGAGGCTTGAGTTGCCCCTGGTGATGGAGGAAGCCAAGCTCCTGCAGCCCTGGCCTGCCTTGACCTCTGCTTAAGGCTACAAAGTTTCAATTATAGAAGATAAATAAGTCCCAACAAAAATGGCTGCAGCCATGGAGTGAGCAGGAGGCTTGGCTCCACTCAAGGGTACAAAGTTTCAGATATAGAAGATGGATAAACTTCTTGGGTTGCCGGCGGGCATGGCCAGCCTGCAAACCACCACAGACCCCTCACCCAGGCCGCCCCACGCCCCAAGGGAACCCCCACCCTGATCAGGGACATCCTGATCCAGGACACCCTTCAGGGCAAACCAGCTGGCCCCCACCCATGCACCAGGCCTCTATCCTATCTAATAAAAGAGTAATATGCAAATTGACCATCACTCCAACACACAAGATGGCTGCCCCCATGTGGTCAAAGATGGCTGCCCCCATGTGGACACAAGATGGCCAGCAGGGGAGGGCAGTTGGGAGGGATCAGGTCTGCAAGGGAGGGCAGTTGTGGGCAATCAGGCCAGCAGGGGAGCAGTTAGGCATCAATCAGGCTGGCAGGGGAGTGGTTAGGGCATGATCAGGCTGGCAGGCAGAAGCCGTTAGGGGCAATCAGGAAGGCAAGTAGTTGGGAGTCAGCAGTCCTGGATTGTGAGAAGGATGTCCAACTGCCTGTTTAGACCTGATCCTACCTAAATGGGCAGTCAGACATCCCTCAAGGGGTCCCAGATTGGAGAGGGTGCAGGCTGGGCTGAGGACACACACCCCTGTGCAAGAATTTTGTGCACTGGGCCTCTAGTATATATATAAAAGCCAAGTGACTGGAACACTAGAACAACTGATTGCTTTGACGCACACTGCGGCCCCATTTGGCCCCTCGCCACAGCTGGGCCAGCCCCAATCAGCCCCAATCAGGGCGAGCCAGCAGGGCCCTACCCATGCACTGGGCCTCATATATTCATTCCTTGTATCAAATTTTTGTTATCTGCACCTACAGTTTAGTCTTGCTACTCTTAGTCTTTTTTGTAACACAATCACCATACAAAGATAATGCTTTTATTAGTATTTTCTGGCTAGACACAGTTAAAAAAAAAAAAAGAGCTTGGTTTAAATATAGTTATTAATAGTCATAATTAAATTGATTTTTTTAGACAAAAATTTAGCCCAAGTAATCATACCCCACAACTGATCCATTTTCTTAAGGTCTATTAGAAGATTTATGTAAGATTTATAATGGCTTGAACTATAAAAATTGATACTTCTGAGCTTCATTTTGACAAAATTCAAAGCTTATGTACCTTTTTATTTGACGTTTTGACCTGGTTACTATTCATTTTTTAAAATATATTTTTATTGATTTCAGAGAGGAAGGAAGAGGGGGAGAGAGATTGAAACATCAGTGATGAGAATCATTGATCAGCTGCCTCCTGCACACCTCCTACTGGGGATCTCCCCAGAAACCCAAGCATGTGCCCTTGACCAGAATTGAACCCAGGACCTTTCAGTCCCCAGGCCGACACTATCCACTGAGCCAAACCAGATAGAGTGAACTGTTCATTTTTATCCCAAGCTTCCTTTGCTCCCTGGCACTAAACAGTCGTTTGGTAAGTTTTATTGAGATTGGTCTTAAATCACTTATTTTAATAGCTATAAAACTGCTTTTAGGTGAAGGGCAAGAGGCTATGAGTGAGTCAGGACTCTATCCATCTCTGGGAGTGTATTAACCCGGGGGATATTACACCAGTTCACTCACTTGTTCTGCACACCAACACATACAGTTTTACTATATGAAATTAGATAAAGATGCACACAAAGGGCTGGCTTAAAGGTGAGAGGAGTTCCCAAATAGGATAAGACTGCTTGGTTGTATGCACAAAAACTACAGTACCAATGAGGTTAAGTTTTGTTCCTTTTTTTTTTTTTTTTTTGCAACAGCTGATACAGAACAGACTTTCTGAATAGTATGGTCTGCAGAGGTTTGGGGTGGGGTTTTTGTGGGAAGTGGTTGATGGTTGCTTGCCATTGCAAAGTATGGTTCAGTTGGAACAACTGTTTTGGTGCCCAGGAAGCTTGAACATTTAGACTCGAGCCATTCATTCAACAGATGTTCACTGAAGACCTATGTGCCAGTCATCATTTTAGGTGATGGGTCTACATTGGGCTATAAGACCAAGTTATAGGGTCACTGGGGAATGGTGACCTTGAGTGGTAAGAGAAGAATAACCAAAGAAAAGAGTATTTTGATGAAAGAAAACAAAATCTCAAGTCAAGAATGAGCTTATATACTGAGAAAGAAAATGCCACCAAGTCTGGAGTCCAGTGAGGGGTAGCAGGGGGGCTGGGAGGAGAGTAGTAGGTGCTAAGGTTGTAGAGATTGTTAAGGGACTGACCAATGAGGACTATGAATCCATAGTAAGAAATTTTTATTTTATTCTGAATACTAGAGGCCCGTTGCAGGAAGATTCCTGCAAGAATAGGGCTTCCTGCAGCCGGAGCAAAGCAGAGAAGGGAGCAAAGCCCCCAAGGAGGGCTTCACTCCCATCTCTGCCACCCTGCTTGCTTCTCTGCAGCTTCGCTCCCTTCTGCAGCACTTGGCTTCCTTCTACGCTGTCTTCAGTCTTCGCTCCGCTCCTGCACATGCAAATTAACTTTGTTGGGTTAATTTGCATACTCGCTCTGATTGGCTGGTGGGCATAGTGGAGGGACAGTCAATTTGCATGTTTCTCTTTTATTAGTGTAAATGTTGGTAAGCCATTGGAGGATTTTAAGTAGGGGAGTGACATGGTCTGCTTTTTATTCCTTTGGTACATGGAGCTATAGTGGGGCAAAATAAGGGAGACAGCTTTTGTTTTCTATACACATCTTTATTTTAACATTTAAAAGTACCACACACTCATTCTGACAGCCTTACCAGATTTCACTACCCAATAAGTTATACACACACACTCGGGTACTTGGAAAGTTATTGCACATATTTTTGAACTGATCGAGTGAAGGCAAAGGGGCCACTGTGCCCACAGTCAGCTCAGTTCACCTTCCATAAGGATACCTTGCTGGAAACGGGCTGTGGCAGCTGCACTTGAACCTTGCTCCAGATTATGAAACCAGTGAAGGTAGACCAATTCCCATGGCTACTTTTACTTCAGAGTATCATGTTTATTAAAGTGAAACTTTTTGAATAGGTGAGAGAAGGTGGGAGCCTAGACTGGGCTGGTAGTCATAGGGAGAAGTCAGATTCAGGATGTCTTTTGGTGCTAAAGCCAAAAGGATTTGGTGATGGATTCTATGTGAAGAAGAAATTAGACACCAATTTTTGACCTGAGCAAGAGTGGTGATGCCAGTAGCTAAGATTTCAGAAAAACAGTGAAGGAGCAAATTTGAGGATATCTTTGATATGCTGAGTTTTGAAATTCTTATTAATTACCCTGTCAGAGACACTGAGTAGGCAATTGGATGTATGAATGTAGAGTTAAAGGGAAAGTAAAATCTGGGGAGTCACTACATAGATAGTATTTAAAACCATAGGACAGGAGGGCAACAGCTAGGGGTTTTGCATGGAGTAAAGTATTTCTTTGGGGGAAGTAATTATGACAACATTTGTCTTTGGACAATTCAAAATTCTGCAAAATTAGGAGTGTTTTTTTAAGCCAACTACTCTTAATAGGAGACTCAAAAAAATTTAGAATACTGGAATCATAACCTTGCACTCACTGTTAACACTTTATCCATGTCAGATTTGGTTGTCATGCCTTCCATGTCAAGTTTACTTGTATATTTTTAGTACAGATTTTCATGTGAGAGATACAAGCTCATTATGGAATATTTAGAAAGTATTAAGAATGAAAGTATAAAGAATCAGTACCAAAAAGAAAAGAAAACCCTCCATATTATCTCTTTCTCTACTATCACCAACTCCAATCCTCCCCTCCCAATTCCCATTTTGTAGTCTTCCAGTAGTAACTGTTATTAACATTTATTCCCTCCCACTATTTTCCATGCATTTTAACAGTTAAAAGATCAAAGTTTATAAAATAATAGAGGCCCAGTGCATGAATTCATGCATGGGTGGGGTCCAGCTGGCCAGCCGGGGGGAGGGGACATGGGAGGTTGGCAGGTCGGCCCCGCCCCCATTGGGCTGGTTGGCAGGCTGCAGTGTGCATCATAGTGACCAGTTGTTCTGGTTGTTCCAGTCATTCCAGTCTTTCTGGTCACTTGACTTTCAGATAGATAGATAGAGGGAATAGATATTAACATACAGAGATGAGAAGAGGCTTAAACCTCGAATAACTTTCAAAGAGTATATTCAGATGTGCTCCAAATTATTCGGTGGTTAGAAGAACTGAGAATGCAAAGGCCTAATCACTGGTGCTTTCTTGAAATAAAGTATCAATAGAAGATGAGAACCCTCACCTCACAGAATTTATAAACTAGTTGAGAACATGGGCAAATATATTCTATATAATAAAAGCCTAATGTGCTAAGTGTCAGGTCATCTGGTGACCAGTTGACTGTTCAACCAATCAAAGTGCAATATGTTAATGATATGGTAAGGCTGCTCAACTGCTTGCTATTCTGTGCACTGACCACCAGGGGGCAGACACTCTGACCGGTAGGTTAGCTTGCTGCTGGGGTCCAGCCTATCAGGACTGAGCGAGATGGACCAGACACGCCCTGGAGCCCTCCCGTGGTCCCTCCCCAGCCCAATCATGCACTGGTGGGGTCCCTTGGCATGGCCTGCACCCTCTTGCAATCTGGGAGACCTCAGGGGATGTCGGAGAGCCAATTTCAGACCAATCCCACAGGCCACTACCCTCAGGAGGGCGCCAGATGCAGGGCTCATGGCTGGTGACCACTGCTGCGGCAGCTCGATCCTCTCCCGATCGGGACTGATGGGGTGTGAGCCCGTGGCAGGCACAGTGGGGCTGGGATGAGCAGGAACAGCAGGTAGGAGCTGCAGGTGGAGTTGGACTGCGGGTTTCAGTCTGATCCCCGCAGGCCATCCAGAGGGGACCCACCCATGCACCGGGCCTCTAGTAAAAGTATAATGATGCAAATATATGGAAATAGACCAAGCAAAAAATAATTAAGCAAAAACTGGTTGCATGCTTGATATGGAAAAACAGAAACGTGAATAGAAGCAGGGTGATTTGGTGTCTTGGATTTGTTCCATCACAAGAATGTCTAAGAATTTGACTTAGCAGAAGATAGAGAAGTAAGATGGGGAAATACAGTGGTAAGTAGCATGCATTTGGATCAGAGTCTAAAATGACTCACTGCAAAATACAAGCTGAATGCTTTTTAAATTTTTGTCTTTTATCATAAAAGCGAAAGTCTTCTTTGGATATATTTCAGTTAGCAAAAATAGGTACTACTGTAGATCTCATAAAAGCAAAGTGGTGTAATGTGAATATCTGAAAATACCTCTATTTAAAATAACCCAGAGTTAAATCTTTTATTAAAAGTAAAAGATTGATAACATGCCATATCTGAGACATTTAAAAGTTGTTTCAGAGTAAATTTCCTACAAAAAATACAAATTTTCTACCTGAATAACCAGAATGCAGGGCCCTGGAGTGATAAAATCAGATGAACACATCTATTCAACCCCCACCTTTATTTGTTTCCCCAATCTTGTTTTCATACTTAGTGTTCGAATTATCTTCCTTTTTTGTATGTTGATATTTTTGAAGCACACATACTTTTTTCACAGTTCTTCAGGTAACTTCTAGTGAATTCTAATACAAAGAAGATAGATGGATAGATAGAAAGATGATTAGATAGATCAAAGTAGTTGCTTTTATACCAACACCTTAAAGCTATTTAGAACTTTTAGGAAAGCCGTGAAAGAATGCTGCATTGGAAATGGAGAAGTACTCAAAAGCATGGTATCATGTTTTCAAATGGATTGTGATTACAGTCTCAGTTCACTGAACCGAACCTCTGGTGGGCAGGTGTAGGATTACTATTTCTTCAGTTCTTATTAAATGAGGGCAGAGATCCAAGGGGACTCATGATCATGTGGGAATGGATGAAATGGGGACTATGTTCTCTCTGGTTGTGTGGGCTCAAAGCTATCCATCCAGATAGCTTTAATAGAAATACAAGGACATAACTAATATGATGGCCTTCCTGTGGTGAATGGAGAAACCCATGGATAATTCACAGAACAAATGAATGCCTTAGGAAACACTCAGGCAATAGTCTCTTGCCATTGGCGATAACTGTATCTGTGAAACTACAGGTCCAAAGTTATATGGTACGCAAAGTCATCTTTTTTAGTGGAAACCAATGACCTTGAAGAAACATCATTTGAGATTTTAGGAGTTGATTGCAGGGGAGTAGCAGACCTGGGTTCTGGTTAGGAGACTTGGCCCCCACTCATGTCATCTTGGTCAAATCACGGTACCTCTTGGCCTTCCTTTTTTCTTGTCAAAAAGAAAATATCTGCCTATCTCACAGAATCATAGTCTGAAAATCATCTCAGATAAGAAATGGCAGATATATCACCAATCATTTTCAGAGCTCTATGGCATTTGGAAAAATGAGCATTTTGTAATTTGTATATATGAGTTAATACAAGACAGGGATTTATTCAAAACTGGAGACCCAGCATGCAAAATCATGCAAGACCCAGGACCCCCTTGTGCCACAGGACCCAGACTCCCTTGTGCCACAGGACCCCAGACTTCCTCCGCCGCACCGCCATAGGCAGGACCCCAGACTCCACCATGCTGCTGCAGGCGGGACCCATCAGTGCACCTCCAGGTGACTGGTCATTTGGTCGTTACAGCATTACGGCCACAGGTCTTTTATAATATAGATAATTTTTAAGTTAAGAAAGTTGTTCTTTACATAACATTTTTCTTCTGATAAACTCAAACTTCATAGCTGTCTAGTTATTGTCAAATTGCCTGGGTTGTGCTACAGTTCAGCTACCTACTAACCAGTAAGTTTCTTAACTCTTCTCGTCTACCTCCTCTATCTACCTCACTGTGGTGAGCAAATACTGTACTAAATAATCCTTGAGAAGTACATGGCATAGTGCCTGGCACATCATAAGTGCTCAATACATGTTGTTACTGTTTTCTTTATCCTTACATTCATCATGCATATTACTCCATTAGTAGAAATGCAGAACTGAAATCTAGAGTTGATTCTGCTGAAGGCTTGACTAAAGTGTGAATTCAGCCAGTAGTTCTATATATTGTTGGTTTAATGTGGAGTTTTATTGAAGGGCCTAGTCAAAATGTTGAAATATAATCTCTAAATCTTTATGAGAAATAAATCTATAAAACTTGCTCAGAAAATTACTTGGAACCAAGATAAAGCCAACCATAAACTCTATTCAAATTTTTATTGCAAGGCTCATAAAATATTTTAGTTTTTTTCCATAAAGTGAAAGAATTTATCTCTGGAATCAATAGAAGTAGAGTTATTATAAATTTAGTTCATATTTTTACATCCTGGTAGAAATGTGGCAATCTACATAGAAAAGTTTTATTAAAGTTTAATTATTTTTCTCTAAATACACCCTGCTATTTTATAACCGGGGCTATGACCACAGGACTGGGACACACAGGCACACACACACGCACACATGCACGCACACATGCACACACAACATGGGGATGACTACAGTAAGCCATAAGACCTATTTGTAGCCACCTTGTACCACCAATACAAATTATTGCAACTGTGTCACCCTGTGGGAAATCCACATTATTATCGATTACTGGCTGAGACTTTGTAAACCAATGTGACTCCTTTCATGATTGAGATTTCTGGAAAAACTCCTGTATCCCTTTCCACCATATGTGTTTGCCACTCATAATCTTATACACAAAATTATTGCTAAGTTGTTACTGTGGGCCTCTTGAGGGCAGAGACCTACCATTATGTCCCCAGCTGTATGCCTAGTGCCCAGCCCAGTGCTTAGCTCATGGCAGGCACTCAGTAAATAATATCAGTTGAAAGAATGAATTAATTTTCAAAAACAAAGTAATTAAATATCTATTGAGCATATATTTTAAAAGTATGAAACATGATCTTTTGACCGAAAACCAAATCTCGATTTGAAATAGAGTATCGTGTAATTGCTAGTTTTACCTGGCCTTATGTCAAAAACTTTGATTAAAAAGCCGTTGTGCTTTATTCTAACCTTATGACTCAATTAGCTGAGTAGTTAAAAGTTTCTGTTAATTTTGAAACTGAGACTCAATTGCATCATTCTGCTGATTCTAGACCCTAACCTCTAAACCATAAAAGGCTGCATTCACATCTGATTCTAGAATGGCTGGAGGTTTAGAAGACGTCAGTTTTGCTTTGAAGTTGAAGTGCCTACCATTTGTTGAGAAGGGAGGCTCGGAGGACCTGTAGTGCCCCAGTATAAGGAGGAAATTGCTTCTACTGAATTGACATAAAGATTTTTCTTAAAAAGAGACAGCGGGACATAGGTCAAAGGCCGCGGTAGCTGTCACTTCTGAATGTAGTTATTTATGGCAATGGATTCCAGAGACAACGTGTTTAGGATCTTATCCTTGGGACTTGCCCTGGAGCGGTTTCTAACAGAATGTTTTGAAAACTACATTTCCCTTTTAAGGGATGTCTCTGAACACCACAATATAGATCAAGCCAAAGAAGGTGGTAGTTTTATTTTAACGGTTAGTGACTTCTAGCGCATGTCTTGTCTGGAGGTCCTGGTGTGAGGAACTGTGTGTGCTATTCAGTGCAGAGGCCCACATTTCTCCCAAGTCTGGCTGTGTGGGAAGGAAGGTCAAGGTGAATGAAGGGAACTCCAAAACAAACCACTCTAACCGTATCCTTACTAGTGGAATTGAAGCTCAATTCTACTTTAAATTATTTGATTCTCCTTCAAGTTCAAGAAAGCTAATATCATGTTGTTGTGGTTGTTTTACAGAAACCAGAAAAATGTTGAGGAGAGTGTAGCCCCGATCCTGGTTTACCACTGACCTGTTCTTTGGGTGATTCTAGTTCTTTTAGGTTTAAAGCTTTACAGTTTTGATCATAAGATTATTTTATTCTGTTACTGAATGGAGAACAAACTTGAATGACCCAAAGTATACTTAATTTGATTTTTTTGGTTCAATATATTAAGTGGTCAAAAATAATAATAACCATCTGGATGTCCCAACCCCACATCTTGGAAGAAGAATATTCTCATACCAGGAAGTCGTTGTGTCTAATAAATGACTCATTCAAGAAAGGGCATGGTCCAGCCCTACAAAAGCTGTGCTCTGGTCCTCACCAGACATTCGAGCATGGCAGTTGTGTGGCCTTTTATCTGTGTCTGTGACTCTTTCTGGAATTAGTTACCTTAGGCCACCTGAGTTCATCTCCCCATATATCCTATGTTTCCATCAATTTAGGACAGTGGTCCTCAGACTCTTGGGTCTTAAGACTCTATTATACTCTATAAAATTATTGATGACCCCCCAAAAACTTTTATTCATTGCCTTATTCATCAATATTTTCCATATTAGAAATTAAAACAGAAATAAATTCAAATGTATATTTCTTTTAAAAATAATGATAAACCAATTAACACAAATAACATTTTTTGAAAAAACTGTATTTTGAAAAACAAAATGTAGTGATAAGAACAGCATTGTTTTAATTTCTGAAAGTCTCTTTAATATCTGGCTTAATAGAAGACATCTGGATATTCTTATCTGCCTCTGGATTCAGCCTGTGGCAATATGGTTTAAAGAATATGAAGAAAATCTGGCCTCATACCGACATGTAGTTATAAAGTAGAGGAGTATTTTCACAGACTTTTCAAATAACTGTAGACACTCTTCAATGATACTAGAGCAAAATGGTAGTTTCTTAAAGGCTCTTTGTAAACTAGAATCTGAAATTCTATCAATGAACTTTAAAAATCATTGCATTAAAATCCAGTGGTTCATCTTGCACTCTGAATGGATTTTGTAGCATCATGCATCGGTCATTTGGAAAATATTAGTTAACTGAGTTATATAGTTCTTCCAAATGTTTACTCATTTCAATATAGAATATTTTTAAAAAATCCTATTTGGTAATAGCACCTCTGTTCTCATCTTTAAGTATTGGCCAACTCATACTATTGGATACAAGTATTCCAAAATTCTAATTTTTTGCTTGAGAGCTCAAATTTTATGGCCACATACTCAGGTCTGAACGATCAGAGTTTGTCAGTCAGTCAAATAAAAATGGTGTTCCCTTAAAAAAGGGCTAGTTCAGCTTGAAACTCAAAACAGTCACGCCAGTAAACACTTGGAGAGGACTGTTTACTTCGGGATGCAGCAGAACGCTCTGGTGCACGCCAGTTCTGTCATACAATATTCAAAAGTGTGTACTCAAGGAATTGAAATTTAATAAAACTAATCATTTTTATTGTTTCATCAAGAACATTCTTAGCTGAAGCTGGCATTTTTGTTTTG
Source organism: Corynorhinus townsendii (assembly GCA_026230045.1). NCBI lineage: Eukaryota > Metazoa > Chordata > Mammalia > Chiroptera > Vespertilionidae > Corynorhinus > Corynorhinus townsendii. Next base: position 144,936,995 of record JAPDVU010000007.1, on the reverse strand, counting down.
CCAGTGCATGGTGGTAAAGGATTCAATGACTCCTAGTACAGACTGGGGCCTGGGTTGTCGTGAAGGCATTTTCGCCCACCATTGCGTTTGTACCGTCAATGCAAATTTCGACACCGTTGTGTAAGTTAATTCAAAAACTTTGACTGTTTCAGATGTGTTTGTTTCCAAGCATTCATATAATAAAAGATCTTCAGTGATTCATTGGGACTCATATGGACAATATAGCAAATCCAGCCACATCTGCAAATCTGTGCAGCTTGAAGGCACAAGTGCAATTCTGTAGGTAAGATATTGACTTAGTCTTCCTGTTTGCAGTGACATTCGTAATTTGACAAGTTATCGTGTCTTTGGGAAGGGACGCTGGTTTACTTTACTGACTTTTCATCCAATTATCAAAGCTTTATTTTCCCTTCAGTTGTGTGAACTTCCCCAGCCACTGCAATACGATAACTCATCCTATAAGGTGGTTCAGCCTCTTTTCCATTTCTAGGTTGAAAATGTAAAACAATTTTTAGCTTTTAAGGAGCACATCATGCCCACATTTAAACTATTCCTTTTTTCGAACTCTCAGCAATCTCAAAATGACAACTTGAAATTGTTTTGTTGCATAAGACACACAAAGATGAATTATTAACTTCCAGAAAGGTGAGGAGAAGGTAGCTTTCATTGTAATTTCATTTCTTATGAATAGCTTCATCCTGTTTCTTTGAGGTTGATTCTTTCTTCTATGAGTCAAGGTCTCTATTTCAATTTCATCTTCTTCAGCATCTTTGGATATAGATGCTATAAGTATGGATTAAGAAAGCAAGTCTTCTCTTGTATTTAAGCCAATGATCTATCCTTAAAGTTAAGAAAAGTATCCGATAAATAATTTTCTCTTTATTTTTGAAAAAAATAATGAATTATAAAGTAATAACTGTATGAGATAAGCTTTTTAAAATTTGAAAGTTTTGGGGAAAATTATTATTGCAAAAACAACAACAAAGGATACTTATTTCTTGTTGAGTTTCCAAACAGACACAAGGGAAACTTTGGGATTTCAAAACAATACTTTGGACAATAATGAAGTTACAGAAATTATAGCAAATATAATAAAATATTGTAAGAGTATAAAGCATTAAGAACAAACTGAGATAGTCTCTAAATAGGCACATATTTATACCTTAAACCTACCACCTAAGAAAATGATTGAAAACACAAGAATTCACAAAACATGCATCCCATCAGTCGCCAGAGCAATGATGTCATATGCCGGGTGGCCTCCGGAAAATTCCACTGCACACTCATGAGAGAATGGAAGTGAAAAAAAGCGAATGATGTCTTGGCATTATTATGACCTCCCAGACTTCCTGAGCCGGAGAGGCGAAGACCTGGAGTTGTTCTTTTCTTCTGCACCCTCCTAGCCTCAAACTGCCGTTAGCTTGTTCAAGGAGGATAAAAGGTGAAGCAAGAGAAATGGGGGAGGCAGCAGAAGGAGGTGGGAGGGAAACTCCAGAGTGAGCTACCGTCAGCCCGAAGAGGCTGTTGGGATAAAATGACCAAGAGGACCAGGGCACCATTGTCTGAGGTGGATGTGGAGAGGCACCACCCAGAGCCCCACCCCGGCTCTGTGTCTGCAGGAAGTGTGGGCAGTAGTCGGTCTCCAGCTGGCAGCTCCTTCAGGGTCTGCCTCAGCTGCAAGAGCCACCTCCCTCCGAAGAGCTGCCTTGCTCAAGGTTATGCTCTTCCCCAGGCGGTTTGCAACCATTAACAGAGAGGCAGGGATGCAAAGGCACAGCCATTTCAGATGGCAGCAGAGCTCCCTGCTGGACTGACCAAGTCCTCATTGCAATTCAGCTTCTCCCTCTGTCCCACCCAACGTTCTCCCTCTTTTCTATACAGGTGTTGATCCCTAAGAATATCTTGCACCCCAAATTCTGCCTTAGTATCTGATTCCGGAAAATCTAACCTGTGTCCAGTCTCTCATCCAGAGCTGAATTCATACATATATGTTATATATATAAACACATTATAGATGTATGTGTTTATATGCTTAGGTATACATATAATAGTTATATTAATTACTTTCCTCTATTCAATAGCACACTATCTGCCAATTATCAGCAAACTATTTTCAACCTGTTGGCTTATTTATTCGAAATATAGCTATTATGTTCCTCTAATGAAAATCTTTGTTGCCAAAAAAATTTTTATAATAACAAAATAATTTATGTTTTCCACTAATCCCAATGTAATGTTTGCCCATTTTTGAGACTTAAGATCCTAAATACACATCATTTGCTTAGAACCGTAGGGTGAAACAAACAGATACAACCAACTACTTGACTGATCACTGTGGGCATTTGCTGCAACTGACAGAGGACACAGTGAGGAACACTGGCAGCAGGTTATCAAAGGCAGGCTGGGGGTGGGACAAAGCTAACTTAGAACAGGGCTCCCGAGACTGATGCCAGCTCACATCCCTGCTCCCAGCATGACTGTTTTGGCCTCAGTAATGTTAATCGTAATTATAAACTCTTGGTAAGAATGGAAAATACTCCATTTGTCATTTCAAAACTACTGGATAGGCCATATGCGTGGCTCAGTGGTTGGGCATTGACCTATGAACCAGAAGGTCACGGTTTGATTCCTGGTCAGGGAACATGCCCAGGTTGCAGGCTTCATCCCCACTGTGGGGCATATAGGAGGCAGCCGGTCAATGATTCTTTCTCACTGATGTTTCTATTTCTTTCTCCCTCTCCCTTCCTCTCCGAAATCAATAAAAATATATATATTTTTAAAAAACAAAAACTGCCCAACTGGTATGGCTCAGTGGTTGAATGTCAGCCCATGAACTAAGAGATCACAGGTTTGATTCCTGGTCAGGGCACATGCCTGGGTTGCAGGCTCGATCCCCAGTAGAGGCCGTGCAGGAGGCAGCTGGTTGATGATGTTCCTCTCTCATCAAGATTTCTATCTCTCCATTCCTCTCCCTTCCTGTCTCTCTCTAAAAATCAATAAAAACATATTGAAAACAAAAAAACTATGATATCTGGAAGGTTGAAAGCCACTTTCTCAACAGTACCTGGTGAAACCCTTCATGTTGCATCCTTTGTTTACTTGGACCTTCAGCCCCGTGGGCAGAACAGAGGACCATGGTCTGATTATACTAATCTGTTTGCAGAAAACTCAAGCAAGGTCAAACCTTTTCTGTAAGAGCTGCTATCAAATAAGGAGTTGGACTAGAGGATCCCTGAGATCCCTCTTATTCTAACATCCCAGGTCCCAAGTCTGTTGCCACATAGGTTATTTGGGGTCCTGAGAAGTAAATTAAATGGTGACTTTTAAATTTCATTTTAGGCAAGGCTTTTTATATAAAACAACAAATGAATGTGACAACCCTAAAATTCATCACGAGAAGCAAGCATTTCTTTCATGAAATCCAGGTTCAGTGGGAGGGGGAGGGAGGGGGGAGGGGGCGCATCCCTGGGCTTGACTATAAGGCAAGCAGGGCCATCCTCAATGTTCTTCCCACCTCTCCTTTCTTTGCCTCACCTGGGTCACTCAGGCCTGTGCCTCTCACCACAGCTCTCGAACATCACTTCTGATCACTGTTCCACTGACTGACTCCCCAGGGCCACAAATGCAACCCAGATCCCTTGGGCTAATCCCACACAACAGCCTCTGTGGTCTGACCACTGACCACCTTTCCCAACCTCCCTCTAGCCACTCTTCCCCCATGCACTCTGTGCTCCAGCCACTCTGGAATTCTCACAGTCCTGGGACACACCACGCCCCCACACTCTGCCTTTGTGCCTGCTGTTCTTGCTCCTTAGACTGCTGCCCTGCCCGCCGGCCACCCTCTGCCGTCTGCCTGGCCTAATGCTGCCCAAACCCAGGCCCTGTTATCTCCTCTCTGTTCTTTTCCCTGACACCGCCCACCTCCTCTGAATATTCTGTTCACACCTCTATTATAACTGGCATATGTTTGTTTTGTTTTTTGTGTGTGTGTGTTTATTTTTGGGCGGGGGGGGGGGTGTTGTTTGCATTACGGCTCCTTTATTTCTTAGGCCCGACACTTCACTTGGTTGTGGATGCCTGAAGAGTGAGAACAACATCTCACCAGCACTGTCCCTGGCTGGACACATACCCAGCCTCAGGAAGTGTTAAAAGTTGAACGCTTGGCTTCCCCGCACCCCGCCCCACCCCAACCCAGCTGAAAGGACTCTTTTGTCTTGCTTCGTTTGCTTATTTGAATGTCTCATTCGGTGTCCAGCACAATAAGAGGAGAAAGAAGAAAACCCCTTGTTTTTCATCAGGCAAATGCTATGGTGCAGCTGCACTTTAGAGACTTCTCTTTTGGGAAGGTGCGGGATAGGAATGAGGGAAGAGAAAAGGGAGGGGGAGCTGGAGGCTGGGGGAACATTTGGGATCGGGCATGTAAGAGGTAGACAAGTGGTGAAGTAGCAGGAGTGCACCGGGATGGCCATGCCGGCTCTCATTCAGAGTGAAACTTGCACAGTGGTCGATGGAGAATTACCAGGAATTGCTTGCAGCACGTGGTGAACGAACCGAATAATATAAATTTTGGCACGGGTCATTTATCTCAAAAACGACACAGCAATGCCATTTCAGAATATGTTTTCTGGTTTGGGCAGTGGTGTTCAGGGTTGGGACAGGGACAGCCTGGAAGGGTGGCAGACATCCTGCTGTTTATTTCAGGTGTTGGGGGCTTGCTTGGTCTCCAGGAGCATTTATGTTTCTAGAGCATGTTCCAGTAGTTGCATCCATTTCCTCCTTCAGGACTAACCGAATTCTTGTGGGAGCAAGTATGTGTACCTCCATTTCAACTGAAGAGGAAAGCAAGGCGTAGAGGTAAAGATAGCTGCTCAGGGTTGCCTCTGGCTGCAGAGCCTGCTTCCTGGGTCACCACGGATGATGTTAGCACCTGTAGGGAGAGCAGCCTGGGGACCTTGGTCAGTGTGGCCTGGCCTGTGTCCCACACACATACCCTTGGTCCACTGGAGGTCTGGCTCAGAGGACTGTTCCTGTACATGCATGCAGATGACTTCCCACCCCAGTCACCTGAGGAGTATGGCCTTAGCTTTGAATGGCTTTCCTGTCTCAGTCACAGCTCCCAAGAGAGACAATTAAGCCAAGGTCCCTGTTCTAGAAGTCACCCTTCTTCCCACATAGATCCTTGTACTAACCCCTCTTTCCCCGAACCACCTCAAAGGGGAAGGGGAGCTCTGTTTCTGAAACACATCTGCTCATCAAGGGAAGGTGTTTAGATCATTTACATTTAATGTAATTATTGATATAGTCAGGTTTATATCTACCATCTTGCTACTTATTTTCTATCTGTCCCATCTGTTCTTTGTTTCCTTTTCATTCCTTTTGTCTTTTTTTTTTTTTTTGCATGAACTGTACATCTCTTTAGTATTCTATTTTAGCTCCACTGTTGGTCTGCTAATTATATCACCTTGTTGTAATTTTTAGTAATTGCTCTAGGCCCTAGAGTCTAGGGTTTAAAATATATATAATTAATGTGTCACAGTCCACCTTCATGTAAAATACTAATTCACATATAATACAAAAACCTTCCAAAGGTATTCTACTTTCCCCTCCTGTATGGTACTATTATTATCATTCGTTTTACAGCTGCATAGGTTACAACACCACAATACACTCTTTTGCATTAAATCATTATTTTTTAAGTTTTTAAATGAAAAAACAAAGGGATTTATTTTTACCCACATATTTACCATACCCCGATCTCTCTAGTCCTTTGTGTCTATCCAAGTTTCCATCTGGCATCATTTTCCTACTGCCTCAAGAACTTCAATATTTTTTAAGCTCAAACCTACCGGCAACAAATGCTCTTGTCTCTTTTCTGTCTGAAAAGTCATTTCACCTTCACTTTTGAATTCTATTTTTGCTAGATTTAGAATTCTGGGCTGATTTTTTTTTCTTTCTTTCTTTCAATACTTTAAGATGCATTCCACTGCCTTCTTGATTGCATTGTTTCTAATAATAAGATATAGTTAAGTTTTATCTTTGTTCCTTTGTACAAAAATGTGTCTTTTTTCTCTGGATGTTTTAAAGAACTATCTTTATCACTGTTTTTCAGAAACTTGATCATATTGTGGCATAGCATAAGACATTTGGAAAAAGATTGGCCATAATTTCTTCAGACATTCTTTTGTTTATTTCCCCCTCCCATCTATATTTCTGGAATTCCAATTTTATAAACACTAGACTGCTTAATATTTGTCAAACAGTTCCCTGAGGCTGTGCGGTGCACTTAAAATGTGTGCAGTTTCTTATGTGTAAATGAAACAAAATAGAATTGATTTAAATGCATGTAATAGTATATACAAGCTCTCAGCACCAATCATGACTCACAACAGGTGCTTAATAAATATTACTTCTCATCTCCCCAACCGACCTCTTTAATATCCCTCTGTGCCCTGCTCCCAAATTCCTCCCATCCTTCAAGATCCAGCTTCAAGACCTACACCCTGAATGCCCAGCTTTCTCCAGGTCTTAAAGCACTCACCACTTGCTTCCCCAGAATCAGGCATGGGTTGTATATTGACCTGTGTCATTCACAGTTTATGAATGAACGGTGTCTTGCCTCACTTGGTTTTGAGTTCCTCGAGGTGAATACTACTTTTGCCCCTCTATAGCCTTGGCACTGCCTCTAACACTTCCAGGAGGTATTTCTCGTTGTCTGTGGCCTGGAATGAAGCCCTGAAGGTCTCCTCCCCTGGTTAGTGAACTCTACTCTGGAGTGGGGGAGAGGCGGTGGAGGAGGCTGGGGTAGAGAAAAAAATGTGGTGGTCTGAAGGAGAATGGACTTTGGAGCCCAGTCATCCTGGTCTGAATCTCAACCCTGCTTGCTGCCTACCTGTGTGACTCTGGCCAAGTTACTTAGCCAAACTCAACCTCAGTTTCCTCATCAGATTCATGGGTGTGATTGTTGGAGTGAGATGAAAGACAATTGTGTCAAGGGTCTGGCTAGTGTCTGTGATCCTTCAGGGCTGGGTGAATGGATGCAGGACCAGGCTCTCAGCCTGGCAGGGGCACATGGAACTGGACTCCTGTTCAGAGAACACCTAGACCTGTGGATTTTTGCTGGTCATGAACTCATTTCCCCAGAGAGGAGAGAAACAGGCTTTGCAACCCCTCAAGTACAGAGTATCAGGTCCTAAATATTAAATTGAGCCAGAGCAGATAGTCCAGGATGGACCCCGTCCTAAGTCCAGCCTGGTCAAGGGACATCCAGGAATGCATATGACGGTCTCCCATGGGGCTACAGCCAACTATGGAGAGGAAAGAACAGGCTTCAATGGGCAAAGCTGCTGTCTCCTTACTTAGCAACACATGTGTCTTTTTATATAACAGAGTTAAATAAGTAATGCAAACTGAAAATCTGTGGTTAAAAATGAACACGGCGGGGTGGAAATAAAGACTCTAACAGATGGTTGGCGTGACTCTCTCTTTGACAGGTGGGACAGAATCATCTGCATGAACACATCTCTGAAGGCCTTCCTTCTGGTTGGCGCATTTATTGGCATCCTGCAGGCTGAGCCCTGCACATTCAAGGTGCAGAGTCCGCAAAGCCACTCTGGAAGGAGGACCTTGGCCTCAGACTTGCCTCACCTGGGGCCAGAATGGCCCCTCACCAGAAGGAAGAAAAGGAGAGAGGAAATCAGACAGACCTGGTCAAAAGGACAAAGATCCAATGGAAGGTGGGGCCGAAATACCTGAAACTCGCCCTTGGGGTGGCCAAGTTGCATCCCTTTCCCCCGTGCTGCCGACCTGACCCTGTGCCCTTCCTCCTGCTGCTCCGCCCACACCTGCTCTCTGACAGCCAGGACTGCTGGCTTGGGAAGACCCTGCCTGGTCCACTAACTGGTTTGTGTAGGCAAGTCTTTTTGCTCCACTTGGAGGTAGAGACCAGCCCATGTCCTCCAGCATCCCTGTAGCCAATCACAGGCTGCCTGTGTCTAAGCTGCTCCTGCGGGCCTGGCACAGCCATCCTCATTTCCCATGGGGCCAGGCTCCGGAGCGGGGGTGATGGTGGTGGGAGTTGGAGGGGGACCCTTCTCATCAGCTTCTCTGTGGTTCCCACTGTGCGTTGTGCACTGGCCTCCTCCCCAGGCCTCCAGCCCCTGCATGTGTGAGTGCTGAAGGCTGGACACTGGTGCTGGGTCAACACAAGTCCACAGGGCGTCCACGAACCCCACAATGGGGTGGCGGAGAGCTCTCACAGGAAGCAAACTGGTCTCAGGAAAGCCTGCCATTTATCAAGCACTTGCTGGGCCAGCCCACTGTGCTAACCCTTTATATGCAGAATTGTATCAAATGCTTACAATTACTCTACCAGATACCGTAGTTGCCATCAGCATCATCAATCCTCATTTAATACTTAAGGGACCTGAGACACAGAAAGGGCAAAAAACTTGTCCAAGGCCACAGAGCTAATAACTGGTGAGCGGGGATGCACACCTGGCAGTCCCACGCCATATTTTCTGCTCTGAACCCCACTAGGTTTTGCACAGCCCGCCCTGACCTCGCCTGTCCCACCGGGTCACAGGCACTTGAGCGGGAGCCATAGACAAGTGCAGGCTCAGGTGGGAGGCTGCCTCTTGGCGCCGTAAGTACTCTGGATCAAGTCACTGTCCCTCTCTGAGCCCCTGGTTTCTCATCAGCGATCTCAGGGTTGTGGTGGAAGGTACCGCACACGGTACTGGAGGATTCAAGGTGCTAATCGTGTGAGAGACTCAGAACAGCGACTGGCGCTGGAAACACTCATACACATGACCCTTTATCGCTATCATTAAGGCTAGGATTGCTCCAGCTGGAACACGCCAGGTCTCTGTCTGACCCCCACTCTCTTCTCCAGAAGGTTCGTGCATTGACTTCTAATATCCAGTCTCTTTTTAATTTTCCCCTCCATTTCATTCCTCTACCTTCTCTCTTCCTCCTCCTCGCAAACCTGACATGCCATTGGATCTGGTGAATTCATTCTTATGCTCGGATCCCTGAATGTGTCAGATGGAGAGGGTGGAGGTGGAGGTGGAGAATGAAGGAGCTTGTGTAATAGGACATAAATAAACTTGCACATGCGTCTCTTTTTCAATATCAGCTTTTACCCCATCACGTAAAAGCTTTTGTTTGCTTTGTCTTCTCTTGAATCAGAGGAAAGATGTTTTATTCATGCGCATCTCCCCAGCACAGATGGTGGGTGCTCGATGTGTGACAGTGCATTCGGTTCCGTTCGAGCCACGATGTAGCTCAGCACCTCACACGCGCTACTTCTTTGAATGCTCTCCTACCCTCTGCAGGCCCCCGTGCCTGGCAGATAATGAGCGTGCAAATGCCTAATGAATAAAACAAGTGTGGTCAGTTTCTACCCTCTGAGTGGACACAACGGTTTAAACCCACAGCTTGATCGCTGCGGCTTCTTACTGTTCTCTCTTAACTTCTGGCGTCACTCCCTCGAACATTTAGGAAGGGAGTTTCAGCACAAACGTTCACCTGGGTGAATGGCAAGGCCCAGCTGACAATGACAAAGCTGGGTGCACACCTAGAGAGCCTTGGTGTTTCCCATAGGGTTTGATTTCAACAGCACCCAGAAATCCCCCGGAAACATCTAAAAACATCTCCCTTGACATGGGAAAGGCATTCCTTTGGGGTACCTCTCAGGTAGCCCTCTGTAATCCGCAACGCACGGAGACCTAACGCACCACAGTCGTGGCCAGGCAGGCCCGTGTGCATCCTTGTCCCATGATTTATGGAGCCAATTCCTCACAGTCTCCTCATCAGTGAAGCGGGACTATGGGAAATCACCCAGTTCGGTGTCTGACATTTCATGGGTGCCTTCCTCACTCTAACAGCCCACTGAGCAGGACACTACAGAAAGAAGGATTCAGAGGGAGATAACTGAGGGAAAAGAATGGGAGGAGGGAAGCTTCTGGAGTCTGTCAGGCGCGGGTGGGACAGGGTGGTGGGTGGAAGCTGGGAAGGGAGGGAGCTGTTTACCGGCACCATCAATAAACAAAGATTGAGAATATAAAGGAAGGCATTGTGCTGAGGGCTGAGGAAGTACAAAGGAATTTGTATTTATAAGTTCTATCCACCTACTTCCAAAGTGACTCACAATGAAAACCACATATGCAGCAAGATCGCTGAAAAGAAAAATCCATGGAATTGAAGAAAAGAAGCAGCATCTATTATCACCACCACCGAGTTCTTGAGTGCATTCGGTCTTGTAATCTAACAATCCCATTTTGCAGACGAGAAAGGTGAGAGCAAAGATGTGTGCCCGGGCAAGTGCAGGCGCAAGCAAAACCCCTCCGTTAGGCACAGCAGGCACGGGGCACGGGGCCCACGACACTTTCAAGAGGCCAGGAAAATGTTTTACAATTTATTTTAATATCCGAAGAAATAAAGGACATTTAGGTTGGAGAAAATGTTTCAACATATAATATTAATACTGTATAGACTTCTCTCTACCAACGTAATTATAAAATATAATTTTTGCTATTTTTCAGTGGAGGAAGGAGCTCACAAGTGTCAAAGTTCCTAGGACCCGGAAAAGTCGTAAGTCAGCCCAGGACCCAGTCAACTCCACGCCTGCTGTTTCCACTCCTGAGCAAGGATACTTGCCATCGTTGAGTACAATTGCAAGTCGGTTCTGAAACTAAAAGGAGACTGTGATGTGATAAATAATTCTTAGTGCCATGAAAACAATGTGTAGTGGGGCATACATACTCACTTTATAATGTGAGTGCGGAAAAATGTGATTTTCCTATTTACTTTATAATTAATCTACTTTTCTTATCAGCTCTACTAGGTATCAGGAGGGGGCAAAAAAAAAAACCCCTAAATTTTGTCCAATTTGGTAAATTTCCCATCTGATTTGGTTACCAAAATTGTCTTTCCAGGTGACTTGTCTGATTCAGGTGAATCTCAACCTTGGGGAAACTGCTTTCTCTGCCTGCGGGAGGCAGTGAAAGGTTCCGACCAGACACTCCTGGAAGCCTAGGAGAAGGTCCTTGCATTCCTGAGGGATGACCCAGATCCTCGCTGCTCTGCACTGCCAGGGGCCGAATTAGCCTGCTCCCTGAACGGGTGATCACTGTGGTGGGACGGCCCCGGCTTGCTTTGGCGTTGTGCTGTGCCAGGACCAGTGACCACTCGGTCCCGTTGCCAGGCCTGTCCTCTGCCATGCAGCCTGCTCTCTCAGAACCTGCTCAGATCCTATCTTGGACTCCCTTACATACTACTCCCTGCTATGCCTCCATGCCATGGTGTGGGTGCTTCTCCATTACTGTGTTCTCCCCCCCACCTGCCTGGATAAAGGCCCTCCTAGCCCAGACACTCGCTCTTTATACTTCTCTGGATGCTTCAAAACTCCCGGCATGCCAGGTTGTGCCCTGACACGTTGGTGAGGAAGACGGAAGAGGTGACAGTGGTGCCTGACTACCTGTTCCCCTGCAATCTATCAGAGTAGAAGGAACAGGCTTTCCCCTCCTCGTGTTCAAAGATCGAGTCAGATACACCGAACCCTTGATATGTTAAATGGGAGTTCAAAAACATTTAGAAAACCTTTTTTCTTAACAATTACTCGCTTTCCATCTGAGAACCTTGTTACAGACCCAGACAAAATCGAATCTGAATATGTCGAGCTAGTATTCTATCTGCCTTCCTCTTACCTCCTGCCCCAAACATTGCTTCAGTGGACAAGAAACCCCAGAACAATAAGATTTACAGAATATAAAAATTCATCTAAAATATTCCAAAAGTAATTCCAACAATTACTGCACGGCAGAAACATGTTCATTCAACAGGAGAGACCAACCATGCTGATATTACATTCCAAAAGAAATGCATTCTGTGGGTTCTTACACCAGGAATGTTGCCCAACATGGTGAACACTATCTTCATTACTTATTTGGCAAACCTTCTTCCAATAACTGTGTGTTATATCAGTCCTCAATAACTGTAGATTAGAACATTAGGCATTTCTCTGATGAAAGGGAGCTAATCTGGTGATTCCAGTTGTGGTATTCCTGGTGTTCTTACACCTGGATGCCATGTAGACACTGAGAGAAAATAGCATAGCACAGCACACTTCAGTTCTCTCAGGCAGCGTTTAGATGGGGGAGCAAAGACACTGTCCCTCTGTCCCACCCTAAAGGAGGTCAGGGAGAGTTTCAAAAAAGGGAGATGGTTGCATCCAACCTCTCCCCATCATAGTAGCAGTTTTTCTGAAGATTATTTGTGATTCAAATGTGGATCAGAAGTGGTTTGGGAGTTTGGGAGGAACTGAATTTCAGAGGAAATGACTCAACAAGTATGACCTGTTAGAGAATAAGAGATCAGACTACAGGATCTTCTAGATTTAGGCCAGCGATATGCAACTCAAAGTTTTTAATACAAGTTAGGACTCTTTCTCTGGACCAGGAGAAAGACTAGGGAGCTGTGAGTAAGCATATGATCATGAAGAAAATCAAGATCTTTGCATTGCAAGAGGTTATCTTGTCCAACTACTACCTGTGAGACAGAGAACAAGAAGAATGGTTACTATCACTTTTTCTGTCAACATTGTACTGAAGCCCTACATGTCAGTAAAGAAAGAAAAAAAAGTAATGATTAATATTGAGATAAAAGAAATGAAACTTTAAATATGTACAGATAATATTAAATATTATTAGATCTGGTAAGAAAGTTTAGCAAGATTGCTTGGTATAAGATTAATGTACAAAAAATGAGTTTGTTTCAATATATGAACAATAAGCATTGTGAAATATAATATTTTAAAAGTGATTATTTACGTTTGCAACAAAAATGAAGTATTTATGAATGAATGTAACAAAATTTACGCTAGACTTTTATAAAAAATTATTAAACTTTATTGAGAAACATTAAAGGATGCTCTAAGAAATACAAAGGTATACTATATTCATGGGTGGATGACTCAGCATTGTAAAGATGTCATTTATTCCAAATTTATATATAGATTCAATGCATCCCAATCAAAATTCCAACAAAGCTTTGCATGTAGAATTTAGTAAATGCATTGTAAAATTTATATGAAAGTACTCAAGAAGAAAAACAAGGTGAAGGAATTATCCTACCAGGTAGCATTGACTTTTATAAAGCCATAATAATTAAGACAGTGTGACACGGGCACAGACATAGAGAAATGGGTCAATAAAACAGAACAGAGAGCCCAAGAACAGATCCACATGTATATAGACACTTGATATATGCATGATTACAAAGCAGTAGGAAAGAACAGATTTTTTTTTTTAATGATGCTAGAAAAAAAGAGCTATGGGGAAATGTATTCTAAATGGTTCCCTGGTGGGATCTTTAAGGATCATTCCAACATGGCCACGGAAATTACACTCAGAGAAGCATGTGAAATGAAAGAATTTGTTATACCCATAGGTCCTAGAAGAGGGAGGCATGGCAGGCCACACAGAGTCAATTATATCTCTGGTTTACAAAAATAAAAGCATAACATGATACTTATTTACCAAATCTAAAAATAGAGTAAACTACGAATTTAACCTATATGAAATTGCTGATATTCAACCATTTTTGTTTCACTAATATAGCAATTTTCTACAGTTCTCCCTAATATTGTTTAGGGTGCATATATAAATGGTAAAACCATGTAGGAAAGCAAGATTATGCTGAACAGAAAAGTCAGTATATTGTTACCTCTGGGGACTAGGAGGGAGTTTTGATTGGAAGAGGTGGAGGGGTTAGGGAAGGTCGCAGGTACTGAAGATGTTCTAGTCTATTTATTTTTTTTCTTTTTTGAGGATGTAGCTTTTAAATATATATATGTTTTATTGATTTCAAAGAGGAAGGGAGAGGGACAGAGAGATAGAAACATCAATGAGAGAGACACATCGATCGGCTGCCTCCTGCACGCCTAATACGGGATCAAGCTTGCAACTTGGGCATATGCCTTGGCCAAGAATCGAACCCGGGACCTCTTGGTCCATGGGAGATGCTCAATTCACTGAGCCACTCCAGCCGGGCTCTAGTCTATTTCTTGACCTCATGAGTGGTTACAAAGATATATGCTTTATAGTTCTTTCTAAATACAAATAAGTTTTATACATTTTTAAAATGATATTCTTTTAAAAGGGAAGAAAAATGTAGACTCCAATTCTGAAGTCAGGTCAGTGTAGCCAAACAAGCTGTCTTTCTATGGTTGAGTGGCCGAGAGAGCAGGGCGCCTCCTGCTGGCAGCCAGGGGACCACATAATAGATTCCCTGGAACAGTTACCTGCCACAGTAGATTGTCTTCTTTTGTTTTTCCCAGATAACAACTGGTAAGACTTTTATTATTCCACTTATAATGATATATTACAAAAATTATTTTTGTGTGTTTCCCCAATAGAGGGTGAGCCAATTGAGGGCAAGGACTGAGAAGTTTTCATGGCTGACCCAATAAAATAGGGTACAGGCCACACTGTAGATACTCAACTAAGAGTTGGCTGAAAAGATAGACTCCAGATGAATGAATGGAAGGATAGATGGATGGATAGAGATCTTAATGGGGATTTGTTGTGTTTTTTTAAAAATATATTTTTTATTGATTTCAGAGAGGAAGGGAGAGGGAAAGAGAGACAGAAACATCAATGATGAGAGAGAATCATTGATCGGCTGCCTCCTGTACATACCGCTACCCCCCTCACTGAGGATCGAGTCCACAACCCAGGCATATGCCCTGCTGGGAATTGAACCGTGACCTCCTGGTTCATAGGTCAACGCTCAACCACTCAGCCACGCCGGCTGGGCATAAGTAGGGGATTTTATTTTCAGAACTAGTGAAGAAATTTTATTTATTTGTTTGTTTTTAGTAGTGAAGAGATTTTAAAGCATATTTAAAGCATGATTTTAGTGAGTGGAACATCTATATTTTGAATAATCAGTTATATCTCTATCTAATTATGCTGTTGGGTTTGCCAGCCACCCAGGGCCTGGTACTTCCTTGCACAGCTCCAAGGTACTTGCTCACTTTGTGTTTCAGGTAAATAGTGCTCCCAGAATTGTGCAATGAGGTTCAAAACCTGCCTTTGCTGGGACCCAGTGATTACCCAGGAAAGGGGTGTCGGAAAGCCACGCCATGTGCAGGCTGCTTCCTGATTGCCCTCCCCACCCCTCAGTCATGGAGGGCGGGCACTCCGATGACAGGGTTTGGAGACACATTGTCCTTCCTCACCCTGTTTCCTTCCTTCCTCTTGACTGCTTTTCTCTCCCCCTCCCCTCCTCTCCCTTCTCTTTTCCTCTCTTCCACTGCTTGTTCCTCTCTTCCTCTTTCCCTTCCTTGCTTTTCTCTGTCCCCTCTGCTTCTCTCCATCTCTGTCTTGTCCCTTTCTCTAGCTCTTTCTCCTCTTCTAACCTCTGCAGTTGGCAATCTTCTCAGTCCTCTATACCTCCTACTGTCCGTCAGATGGGCTCAGCGGTAGAGAAACCCAAACATTTTAGCTCTCCTCCCCAGGAGACCAACTATGACTGTGGTTTTTAGGAGACTGAATTCTCTCAGGGCCCTTGTCCCCATTCTCTTCCCCCTCCCTTCCTCCCCCCCATAGTCATGGACTTCTCTGGGTGGCCTAGAATCTGCATCACCAGGCAACCACAAAGCCCACAGCCAGAGAAGGGGACATTTTATTACTTCTAAATGTATTCATCCTTAGCCCCAAGGCAAATACCCCTCCTTTCTGGACCCCATAATAGAAACACAGATTTTGGCTGCCCTTCTCTTCACCCCCAAGAAGGGCTGCTTTTGCAATAAAGGGGCATTAGAAAATTGTCGTCTGCCAGGAATGCATAGATGTTTTTCCTCCACAGTCTCTGCCTTGGGCTGATCTGGCCTGATTGACAGGAGAGATAGAGATTCTAGGAAGAGAACGATTGGGTAGTAAGGGGTCTGGAGAGGCAGAGCCTGGGAGGGTAGAAAGAATCAGAGAGAAGGAAAGATGAAGTTCCCGGATATTAGAATTGGAGGAGATAGAAGATCATCCAGTAGCACTACCCCCACTCCCACCCCCACACCACCCATTTTCCAGAGAGGAAACCAAGGCCCCAGCAACAAGAAGCAGTGTGCTCCTTTCCGAGTTGATAATTGGCAGAGTTTGGACCAGCAGGCAGGTCTCCTGACTCCAATCCCAGCCCAGCACCACCCTCTGCCTGACTCAAAGCAGAGAAAGTTGACTGTCTTGGCAGCAAAATGAAACCTTTGATTTATGAGGAATTCTGAGATATCTTCCAGTTGACAGTGTTTGGAGAATTGCATAAGCCCACACTTTTGCGGGGGCAGCACTTAATGAAATGAACACATGAGTAATTCATTTTTCACTAAAAATGACATGCAGAGAGTCCATATCTAAGGATGAAAAATAGGTCCTGGCCTGGGCCCCCTTGGTCCAAAGGAGCACTTGTCTCAAGACACAGGGATCGGGGGGCGGGGAGCAGGGTAACACCTTCCAGACACTTCCTGTCATGTTCATTATCTCATGTAATTCTCACAGGGACTCAGAAAGCTAGCTATTATTGCTCCAGTGTTGGAGATGAGAAAGCAGAGGTTCAGAGAGATTGAGGAACAAGCCCAAAGTCACCCAGCTAGTGAGTGACAGAGCCAGAATTTAAACCCCAGGCTGCTTTGGCTCAGCTTCAATAAGCTGTCCGTGCAGGAATGGGAGGCCAACTGTGCAGAGCCTGGGGTCCGACCGCACAGACATGTACTCCGGCTGGATGCTCCAGGGACAAAGGAGGCCCAGGCCTGGCGAGGGGAACCCTTGGCACTGGTGGTCAGCCAGGCCCAGCTGGACAGTGGCCAAGCCGATGAAGTCTAGGGAACAGGGGCCATGAAAATGATGCCTGGCAGGTTGTTTTCACTGCTTTCCAACTCCCCAGCCTCAGAGCAACTTGGCATTTGTATCAGGAAACCCAGTAGGGCCTCCATCTCAGATGCGTGTGCTGCAAGTGTGGGCCTTGGAGCCAGTAGGACCTGAGTTTGAATCCTGCGCCTGTCCCTCATTAACCACCAGGCTCTGAAAAAATGCCCCAATCCCTCCTGAGCCTCAGTTTTCTCATGAAAGTTATTATTATTAATACTAATAGCAGCTCTTTGCTATCAGGACAGCTCACTTATATTGAGTGCGTTTGACATGCCAAGTACTCGATTACGTCACCTGAGCTAACCTTCGGTAAGTTCCACTGCGCCTGAGAAAAGGAGGACACGGAAGCTCAGAGGTGTTATTTGCTTGCCCAGACCACAGAGCTCAAAAATGACAAGGTCAGAATTTGAACCCAGGCCTGTGTGCAGTGCCAGCCCACTTACAGGACTCTCCTTATAAGCAAAGCCCCTGCCACACTGACATTCGAAAAATAGGAGTTCCAGTCCCTTCGTTTTGCTCTAAAATCGCAGATTTCCACAGGGCCCTCTGGGATTTGCTGTAGGGCTTGCCTACATGGAGTTTTCTGGAAATCAGGAGAAAGCTGGGGGGAGGGGAGTTGCACCTCCCACTCCAAACCTTTCTTTCCTCCCCTGGCCTTCCTTCCTTATAGGGTTCTGCAAAAGCTGGCCTCACTTGAGGACTCTGTGTTGCTGGAAACAATGTAAGTTTATTTTGGCACCGGGGAGAGGTCCTGATTTCCCCCACTCTGGACGCCTCTGTGGGAAGAGGACCTGGAGAATGTGGCCCTGCCTGTCAGTTCCCATCATCCCCCAGCACGTCTGCACCACAGTCCTCTCCACCACGTGGAGCTGGGAGCAGGGAATGATAAGAGCTTTCTGTCCACTTCAGACAGATCATAAGATCTGCCGGCCCCCTCCATACTCCCCCTCCCAAAAGAAGTCAAGCTGAGGACACGGTACTGCCGTCAACTGCCCACTCTCAGCAGATCCCCCGTCCACCCTGTGGGCGCTTCATCAGGCGCGTCTGCACCCGGGTGTTCGGCCACCTGTGGCCAGTGTGCTGATTCAAGTCACAGACGCTCAGGGTTACAGGGATTGTCGCCGTCCTCGGCCCGAGTCCCCTCCTGACTTAGATTCACAGTCAGCCACATTTACCGAATGCCAGCCCTGGGCCACGTAAGAAGCCTTTTGCATCTGTTGGTTTATATTTGGGAGCCCTCGCACCACCCTTTTTTAGAAAGACCTTATTTCCCCGTGTTCACAAATGCGGAGCTTGTGGCTCCGGGAGATGAAGCAGTTGGCTCAAGGTCATGAAGTGGGCAGGTCGCAGTGGAACCAGGGTGGAACCATCTCTAAGCCCAGCTCTGTCTGTCCCAGCCCAAGAGGCGTCCCCCTGCATCACTCTCAACAGAAGGTCCCTCCAGGCTTTGTCTGAGTCCCTCTGGTGTTCCCTGAGAAAGCTTCACTTGAAAGGTGTGTTAGGCTTGAGCTGAGACCTACCTCCCCGTCACTTTCTCCCATGGACAGATGTCCTAAGTCTAACTGCAGGCAAGAAGAGGAAATTTAAATTTCCCTTGGCCACATCTGTCCTTCAGACATGGGAAGGGGGCCCAGATGTCCCTTAACTGCCGCTGGTCCTGTCCCAGAACTGGTGTAGACATGAACGTGGGTGCCCTCCCAAGGAGACTGGTTGTTACAACCCTGGTCTGTGGGCTTCTCTGGACCTTCCTTCTGACTGCCCCACTTGGTTCTGGGTGTGAGTTAGGAGAAGATAGAGGTGAAAGTACGGCCAGGTGAGCCTACCAGGCAGGCCCCAAGTGAGAGGGACAAATGGGGACTCGTGCCACAGCCCAGAGAACCAGAAATTTCCAGCAACCCCAAGAAAAGCACCAAAGCACTGCTGAGTGGGCAGTAACCTGTGGGTGGGGAGAGCCCTTATGCTCCCGAGATCATACTGGGGTTCACTCTCCCCACACCCCTGCCTGCCCAGGCCCACTAGGGGAGACACTGATCCACAGCAGTGATGGCATGGGTGATGGCTTTCCAAGCTGCTTCTCCACATTAGCCCTCTGGGTCCCTCAACAACTTTGTTGAAGGAGGTAGGTAGGGTGAGCTGCATCTTAGTTTACAGATGTGGAAACTGATGCTCAGAGAGCTCCTATGACTTCCCAAGGCCACGCAGTTAATGAGGGGCAGAGTGAGGCCCAAATGCAGGGCCTCTGGCTCCCAAGCTCAGTGAACTTTATTTCCTGCTCTGTCGCATGCGCACCCTCCCCCCCCCCCCCCATTCCTCTGTTGAATCTGGGAAGATTGGTCTGCAAAGTTGCAGATGGGAAGAAGCCAGCTGAGTCAAAGGGCAGTGAGAAAGTGATTGATGAATTGCTTGCTTGATTGATTGATTGATTGATTGAACCATTGCGCCCTCATCTTCCTAAGCACTCTTCAGGCTCTTCTCGGACCACTCTCCTAAAATAATAAGCCACCGATGAACAGGTGAAGCAGCCCAGCCAACCCAGCTCAGTGCACTCTCTCTCTCGCCTCCCCCTCCAGGAACCCTTTGAATATGAGACCCGAGCTGCACTTAGAGTTCCCGCCCAGGGCGAGGCTGAAACACTTATGGTTTCTATTTAAAG
The DNA here is from genome assembly GCA_026230045.1 of Corynorhinus townsendii. NCBI lineage: Eukaryota > Metazoa > Chordata > Mammalia > Chiroptera > Vespertilionidae > Corynorhinus > Corynorhinus townsendii. The sequence continues at coordinate 144,917,426 of JAPDVU010000007.1, read as the reverse complement.
CCATGCCTCATTCATCATTTCAGCACCAACTAACAATTAAACCTGATTCAATCAAGCACTGACAACTAATTTAAACCGGGCCTCACAATCGGCCTGTCACTGGCTATTTAAAACCCTATCCTGGCCTCTGGGGCCCTTGGGAACCAGGACTGTTTGTCCTACCAAGAACAAAGCCCCGCCTGCTGCTTCCCGGATGCAGACCTATGAGTATCTAGAGTCTGTGCCTCTGCAGCCTGTTGAAGTTCTCTCTGCCAGGTGAGAGGCAGGGTTGCCAGGTGGAAGGAGCAGGGGAAAGCTGAAAAGGCAAAAGCCCACTTCAGAGGTCAAGACCCCAAGTGCAAGCACTTTGGGTACTTTCTTGGCTTTAGTCAGGCCCGAGCAAACGTGGCCACCTGGGGATTAAGAGCATAAAAACTTGGGTTCAAATTCGGACTCTGCAATTGAATACTCAGTCCTGTGATCTTAGCCATGTCTCTTGGGCTTTCTCAGCCTCACTTTCCTCACCAGTATAGTAGGAATAATAAAAATCTCTCCACAACCATCTCTCTGTGTTGTTAAGAGATCCCTCAAATCTGGCCATTCCGGTAAAAGCACTTGGAAAATGAGAAGTCCTAAGACATGGAGGTGGTGAGTGGATCAAGCTGAGTTCCTGTTGGGTCTGTGGCTGGGGAGGCAGCATGGCGGATTCCAACAGACGCTCATGAAAGAGATGCCTGGGTACTCATGGCTCTCTAGGGCTGCAAGAGCACACAACAAACAGGTCACCAAATGTGGATGGTGACCCTCCAGGCTGAAGACTCGGTCCATACTGGTGTAGTCAGGTAGGTCTTCCTGGAAGCAGTGGACTTCAGCTGGCCAAGACTAGAATAAGTCACGAGTGGGAGGGAACCAAATTAGATAGAGCCACTTAGAGCTGGCAAAGAGCTCCCACAGCCATTTCCCATTTAATCCTCCCCCCATTTTATAGGATGAGGAGGCTGAAAGTGTAAATGACTGGCCTCTGAGAGATTAAGGCAGTCAGGTACTGGTGTGCACTCCGGCTGCCAGGTGCCTGGTCCCACTCTGCCCCCTCCACAGAGCAGAGAACACCAGAGGTGGGAGCGGGACACTGAGAAGTGGAAGGGAGAACTCCCAGCAGAGCTCTTGCCTCTAGGATTCCTAGTGTATATTCTTCTCAAAGGAAGGAAAAGCACAAAAGATGCACTTTGGAGGCTGAGAGACTATGGGATAAATTGGGGAGGTGGTGCTATGTCAGGGGCGGAGGAGCATGGGGTAGTGACGGCCGCCCATCCCTGTCACGGGGAGAGCCTGGGCTGCCCTGACATCGGGAAAGGGTCTTGAGATTCTCTAAATTCTCGAGTGTGGGAGGAAACAATAGCCTCTTCTCTGGGGCCTAGGGGGTGAGGAGGAGTGAGATCATGTCTGGGGAGAGAGGGCCAGGGACACAGGATATGAGTGTGCTCCCAGGGGATCCCAGCGAGGCCATGGAGCAGAGCCTTGAGGGCAGCTGCCTCCTTCCCTGAACTCCTCCACGGCTCCGCCCTGCTATCTTCCCCATCTAGGTTTCTGGTCCTGCAGTCAAGAGTGCCTGACTCTCCTGGGATCCTTCAAAGGTCCCTCAGAGTCCCTGTGTCTCTGCGGCCTGTTGAAGTTCTCTCTGCCAGGTGAGGGGCAGGGAGGGGTGCCAACCAGACTGCAGTCCCCTGGAGGGCAGTTCCACGAGGCCATCAAACTGTGGTTTTGGGCCCGGGGCCTGGGGTAGGACAGGCTCAAGGTGACCTCCAATCCTGCCACTAGCTGAAAGATGTTAATCGTGTCCCTTAACCGCCTCGAGATTCTCCTGTGCAATGAAGGTAAAAATAGGACCTGTCTCACGAGGTCATCATGAAAATTAAATAAGTTAATCAGAGTAAGTGCTTACCAAAAATACCTTCATTTGCTGTGTCCCAGAGCAGCTAGTCCCCATCTCAGTGTATCGCAGATCCTGACTATTAGTGGATTGCAAGCTCAGGACAGCACCTACAGCAGCAGGGACAGGGTGGAACAGGAGGGAAGGCCTCCTGACATGGACAGGTGATTCAAAACGAAGGGCAGAGCCTGGTCACAGATGGTGTGGCTCAGTGGTTCAGTGTCAACCAGGAGGTCACGGTTCAATTCCCAGTCAGGGCATATGTAGGTTGTAGTAGTGGGCATGCAGGAAACAGCCTATCAATGATTCTCTCTCATCATAAATGTTCCTATCTTTCTCTTCCTCTCCCTTCCTCTCTGAAATCAATAAAAATATTTCTTTAAAAACGAAGGGCAGAGACTTTCTCGGGAATTTCGTTCCTGTGAGGCCTTGGGAACATGGCAGTCCTTCTGTCAGCCCACCCTGAGGGTTGGTGCCCCCATCTCCTAGGGAAATTGGGAGCCCCAAACTCTCCCTGGGGTCTTCCTGGGGAGCCTGGGCCCCTCCTCATGGTTGGGGCAGGACAGGGGACTTAGGAGTAGAGTTGCCTTCCTCTGGCTGAAGCTTAGCAAATATCAGGGTGGGTTCTGCCTTCCTGGGAGGATGAGGGGGGAGAAAAGAGCCCCTAATTCAAGCCCCTGCAGAACTGTGTGTGGACAGACATCAGACATCATTCTCTAGACCGGTGCCTCTGAACCTTTCTGTGAAGGACCGGATCGTAAAACATCCAAGCAGGCACCGACCAATGCTTTTGTGAAATACAACAAAAATGAACTACCAAAAAAAAAAAGAGATCATGCACTTGTACTGTGGCAATAGCAAGTGGCTCTAAATATGTGTAAGTGTTTGTTGGCAATTTCTGGGCTTATCTCATCAGCAACTGCTGTCAAATGGTTTGCGCCAGGCGTTTGCAGCCGCACTGCACTGGAGCAGACACTCAGTGAAGGCTCACTGCCCTCTCCTCCCCTCTGCAGTCTCACCTCCGTCACTGAGTGGGAAGAGGGGTCCTGAGAGCCCCTCGCCATGTGTTTAGGAGACCCCCAGGTCTTCCCTGGTCCTTTGGCCACGTGCCTCAGTGTTTCTGGGCCCGTCCTGATTATACGTGTTTTCTCATGGCAATGTGATCCGACTTTTTAAAAGGCTGCTATACATACAGCAGGTGTGTTCCTGAAAGGACGAACATGACTTCTGTATTTCATGCAAAGGAGAAGGAGGAGAATTGCCTGCTGGGGCAGCACACCCCTCCCCAGGGGTGGGGTGGGGGTGGAAACAGTGCCCTTCTATTGGGAAATAGTGCAAAAGAACTATTTTTTTATTGTTGATTTTGATTTTAGAGAGAGGGAGGGAAGGAGAGAGAAACATCAGTTGGCTCCCTCCTGCATGCACCCTGACTGGGGATCGAACCCAAAACCTGGGCATGTGCCCTGACCGGGAATCAGATCCCCTACCTTTTGGTGCACAGGATGATGCTCCAACTAGCTGAGTCACACAGGCCAGGCAGCAGTTACTATTGTTTTGAGCTCCTACAACTCTCCCAACCCTGGGGTCCATGATCAAGATCCCTCTTTCCCAACAAGGTAGATCTCATTTTGTCAGATTTAAAATGAGACACCTCAACTCTGAGCTCCTAGAAGGAGGGGTCCAGGTGCGATGCAGCCCCTCCCCCAGTGCTGGTTGGGCTTCAGGGCATCCTGAGGGGCTTTTTAAAAATGCAGATTCTCCAGCCCCACCTCTGCTGCAGAAGCCTGGGCGGTCCCCAGGGTCCCCAGGTGATCCTCACAGTCAGCTGCCTGGGCACCCGTGTTCTCACCGCTGCGAAGGCCAGGAGGCAACAGGCTGGGGGAACCTGAGACAGCCCCCATGATGCCGCCTTCAAAGTGAAGACTTTTTAACGACACGCTAAGGCAGTGGTCGGCAAACTCATTAGTCAACAGAGCCAAATATCAACAGTACAACCATTGAAATTTCTTTTGAGAGCCAAATTTTTTAAACTTAAACTTCTTCTAACGCCACTTCTTCAAAATAGACTCGCCCAGGCCGTGGTATTTTGTGGAAGAGCCACACTCAAGGGGCCAAAGAGCCGCATGTGGCTCACGAGCTGTGGTTTGCCGACCACTGGGCTAAGGGAAAAGCAGGCAATAAAACTGTGTATTCTATACCTTTACGTCAGCTATGCAACAACAACAAAATATTGCGAGGAAAAAATCAAAATCTTGACATCAATGATCTCCACGTAAAGGGCTTATGTGTGATTTTATTTTCCTCTCTGTCGTTTTCTACATAGAGCACGTATTACCTTTATAGATGTAGCAGCAATGAGCACTATTTTTAAAAGAGAAAGTCTCCCAGCCTCCACCAGCATGAGTCAACTTTGACATTCTGGGGAGAAGCAGAAACTGCTGGAGGTTTTGTTTTCTTCTCTCCCAGGGCAGGAAGTAACTAAGTAACTATTTCCCCCGAGTTTCCTGCTGGAGCTGGAGGCGGAGAAAACTTCTGGCAGAAGACAGGTATGAAAACACACGATTTGCAAGGCCCTTGTCAGTGGCTGTTGCTCTCTGTGGCCCCTCCCTCTCCACTGCCTGCCTGGGCCTCATTTCTGGAAAATAGTCTCCTGACTCTGGCCTGCAGGCCTTTGCCCAGGCTGTCCATCCAGGAGCTCTTCCCTGTTCCCTGTTCACTGAACTAACATCATTGGGCATCATCTTAGGTGTCCTTGTTCTCTGAGGAGCTTCCCTGACCGCCCCGCCCTCCCCCTCCCCCGCCCCAATACTGAATGCAACCCCATGAGTACCCAGAACAGCACCTTCCCTGTTACAGGATGCGTCACAATTGGTTGTGTTCATGGCGACTCCCATGCTTGCCCACCGGCCTTCAAGTTCCGTGAAGGTCTGGACTCTATGTTCTCTGCCTGGCACAGGCTGGGGCACTCAGCAACTGCTCACCGAGTAAAGGAAGAAACCTGCCTGGAGGCCCTGGAGCTGGGTGTCACTCAGGCGGCTCTAGGTACCTGTACCCTGCTCTCCGCCCTCCCCCGCCCCACCCCTTAAAGGAAAATGGTCCCAAAGCATCCTTTCTGCATAAGTTGTAAATTGTATGGCTGGTGCCATGTGGTCAGCAAAACCACCTTCTCCGCCTGCTCCAGCAGATGAGACCAGGGATGGGAACCCAGCTGGAGGGAGGGAGTATGGCCGCCTGATGGCTTGACCAGAGAGTTGATCCAACATGGTGATTCTATGAGGGATGGTGCCAAATGGTTCCCTCCCTTCCTCCCTCCCTCTCCCCCCCCCTCTTTCTCTTTGGCTGTTCACTGGTCCTATGACCCCCTCCTTCTGAAGGCGGGCGAGGTGGGGGTGGCTGGCCCCGCTGGCGATGCTTAGGGAGCAGACTGCACACACACTGGCCCAATCCTGAAGGCACATTTGCAATTGGCTGGTGAGTTCGGGGCCCTGCCATCCAGCCTGGGGGACAAGGAAGATGCAACTTCCCTTCCCTCACACACATCTCCTGACAGAGGGAGGGGAGCGTTTGGCCACAGGCTCACTTTGGTGAGTGGCATGAGCTGTACCAGGGAGACGAGCAAAAATAGAAGCTTGTTGCTGATGCTGAGGAAACGTGCTGGAAGCAGGGGTCCCAAGAGGGCAGGAGGGGGAGGCTACCAGGGTCTAGAAGGGGCTGACCCACACTTGTAGGCAGGCAGTGTCCTCCCCCCGCCAGCCCTAAGGAAGTCGGGACTTGTGCTAGGTAGGTCTTGTCCCTACTCCCCCCACCTTGCCCACCCTTTCAACACTTTCTCTCCCCCCTCTTCAGGGAACCAGTGCCCTGATGCTTCTGGAAACCACATGTTCCAGTCTCTGAAGGATAACTTAGATTTACAGGGTTCTCGTCCCACATCAGACCACGTGTCCCTGTGCTGTGACCGCCCAAAGCCTTCTGCCCAGGAGGACAGCGGCTGGCACCCACTTCCACACTGAGGAGGGAGGTGGCTCAAGACAGAGGGTGAGGAAGGGGATAGAGAGTATTGCCTAGAAAACCACGTTCCACCAAAGATACCAATCCCTTAGACTGGGATGGACCAGTCCAAGGTGGGGTGGTGGCACCAAGTTTCCGCACCAGCTTTGCCTGCCTCCGGTCACTGCCCCCACGTTCTTCCAGCTGCTCCAGGAAAGCCAAGCTCCTGCTCAAAACCCTTTCTTCCCTACCTGGAAAAGTCTATTCCCAGGAAATTCCCTCCGGATGGTGAAGCATCTTGTTCTTAGTGCTTTGCTAGAGCTTGTCAAAACGCTCTGATATTCTAACATTGTGCAGTTTTGCTCAGATATCATCAGATTGCAAAGAATTTTCCAGAAGGGTCAGAGGAGCCCTTCCCACAGAGGCCACGGCAGCAGCAGACCAGGGGGAAAGTGTACTGGACTTGGGAGCAGGATCCCTGGCCCAGGGTCTGCCACTGCCCCTAACTGGCTCCCCGCTCTGAACCTGAACTTGCACAACTGTGACGTGGGGGTGGCCTGGGTGACCCGAGGTTCCTCCTCACCCTGGCCCTCCGAGTCTTCAGAAGCTGCTCCAAGCTGAACACAGCTGGGCCGGGCACAGCTCACCTCCAGGCTCTGCTTCCCGGGACCTTGGCCAGCCCTGGCCTCCTGCCTGGTGAGCCAGGGGCACAAGGGGCCTTCACAGAGACTTCGGTGGTTTTCCTGGGGCGCAGGGGCGGGGAGCCTCCCGGAGCTAACACAAGGCTTCATCTGTGTCCACGCTGAGGGAGGAGTGGACAGAGTGGCCCATGGGGACTCTACCTTGCCTCTGGATTTTTCCATGGCCTTTTTCAGAGCCTTTCATTTGATCATCAAATAATCCCTCCGCAGTAGAAACGATAGGACAATTTGCTCCATTTCACATCTGAGGAAGCAGAGGACCTGAGGTGCCGCGAGGCCAAGTGATGCTGGAGGACACTGTATCCAGGCAGTCAAGAGTACCTGCTACTCTGCCATTTAACCTTAGACTCCATTGTCTCACTTTTTTTAATCCTCATCCAAGGATATTTTTTCCATTGCTTTTCAGAGAGAGTGGAAGGAAGGGAGAGAAACATCTATGTGAGAGAGACACATTGATTGGTTGCCTATCCCACGAGCCCAGACAGACCTGGGATCAAACCTGCAACCCAGGTACATGCCTTTGACTGGGAATCGAACCCTCGATCCTTCAGTGCACACGCCAATGCTCTAACCACTGAGAACACCATCCAGGGCTCCATTTTTCTCACTTAAAAAAGTAAATTCTTAATTATTCTGGTAGTCTGCCCAAGCTCTACCATGAGGAACACCTTTTGGGTATGAGTGGGACCCAGGAGCCAAGCCAATGCAAAGGCAGGGCCCTGGGAGATCCATGATAGGCCAGGCGGTATTCTAGTTCTGTACTGCATCTTCTATCGTCCCCACAGCAGCCCAATCAGTCAAGATCTTTTGGCACATTTTTCAGAGGGAGAACGGGAGACTGAGAGTCCACACTCAGCCAGAGGTCAAACTCGGGCTCCAAGTGATCTTCTTCTGCCTCCTTGTGCTGCCCCTCGGATGGGGGTCTGGATCAAGAGGCAAGTTCTGATTCTGTGTGCTCCCCTTCCTCCCTCGAATCGTTGGCCTGCGAGAGGTGGTCAGCCTGCAACCCCAGGCTCCAACACAACCAGGAAAACCAGGGAAGGAATCGCTGAGTTTGAGAAACTTACGCTTTGAAATCATCCCCTTCCTCAGAGCAGAGGGAGTTTTTTCAGAGAAATTTTACAGAGATTAAAGAGTTACACACTTTTATAAAAACCTAGGAAAACTAGCAGAGAGACAAACATTAATCAAATCTCTGGAGGGAGAATGTCTGTCATTAAATTTGGAGATCATCAATGAAATCCCAAAGGAAAGATTAGCACATTTGACTGCAAAAAAATGTAAATTTTATGCATTAAAAAATGACTGAAAAGGGGGCAAGTGGGGAGAAATAGTGACAGCAAATAAGGAAAATAAAAGAGTGTAACCTGTTTTTATTTATCTATACTCTGCCCCCTCCTAAAAAGTTCTGAGGAGGGATTACATAAAGATCTCATACAAACTGATAGCTGAAAAACAAAGAAGCTTTATATGTAAATAGGCAAGGGGCATTTCACATAAGAAAGAGTGATTTACATAAAAGAAATTATAACTACTAAATGGATTTTCACAAAAATGCCCAACCTACCTAATCACCAAAGAAATGCAAAGTTAAATAGAAAAAAAAACATTTCAATTGATGAAGTGCTCACGTAGGTAGGATAACAATTTTACCTTACAATTGTTAAAGAAACTAATTTGGCGATAAGATACTGAGAACTAGAAACACATTGGTTTCTTCAACAGAGTAATCTTAATGCTGGGGATTTATGCCAAAGTTCTAAAATGTGAAAAGAGATGCTCATTGCAGCATTAAAAAGACAAACAAAAAGCTGAAATTTTAAAATGGCCTAAACGTCCAAAAGCAAAAAAAATGGTAAACTAAAGTTTGCTCTATCCACTCAATGAAATACCATGCAGCTAAGAAGTTCACAAAGACCTCTGGCAAATAAAAATGCCTACAACAGAATGTTAAGTTTAAAAAGCAAGACATTTAATTGTAGTATTCACGCAGGGAAGGGTGTGAGTTTAATCACAGCCTCCAGGTGAGCGCTTTTAAGTGGCTCACTTCGGTGTGCTACAGGCTTGGATGAACTGAGCATCTTTTTTTTTTTTTTTAACAGTGAAACATTTTTATATTTAAGATTAGCCAGCTGGACTCAAGTCTCGATGAGGGCAATTTTGTTGGCAACATCCAAAGCATCGTAGTTGGGAGCCAGTCAAACACATGCCTTCTTCTCTCCTTCAGGTCTGATGAGGGTGTTGACCTTGGCCATGTCAATGTCATAGAGCTTCTTCACAGCCTGTTTGATCTGGTGCTCATTGGCCTTGGCATCCGCAGTGAACAGAAGAGTACCGGTGTCTTCTTTCTCTTTCATGGCTGACTCGCAGCCTGGGGAGCTTCATGATGGTGAGGTGGTCAAGCTGGTTTCTCCCCAGGGCGCTCGTCCCAGGATCCTTGGGCTGCCTGAGAACTAGAGTCCTCACCCTGGCAGAAGGTGGGTGATGTGGGGGTCTTCTTTTTTTCATGGCTGTGGGCGCCTTTCAGTACTGCTTTCTTTGTCTTCAAAGAGCTTGCTTTGGCTTCAGCTTTGGGAGGGGCTGGGGCTTCTTTCTTCGCATTTGGCAGCACCTCCATGAAAAGGCTGATCCCAGCCTCCTCTCTGCCAATCTGGCTCTTTCCGATGTTATGGGATTTGATGGTGGCTTCCCTGACCTGCCCTCATCCAGCCCTCCCGTCAGCTGTATAAGCCTCTAAATCCCCTGTGTTAAAACCCTGCATAGTTGGGGTATCTAGAGTAGCTTCTGTTTTTCTGACCAAACCCTAACGGACACAGATAAAGAAGCTATGTTAAATGAAATGGGGGGAAACTCTTCCGGAGTATCAAAGATTCCTCCTAGAAAGGTTTTCTATAAAGCGACAAACTGGCCCCTGAACCATTGTTTGTAGGTTTGTTGTTTGTTTGTTTTGCAGGAGCCATCTTGGGTGTGTGGCTGCAGAGCCACAAGGTGAGCATCGAAGGTCTCCTCTGAGACCTGTACCAGAAAGGAAAGCCCCTTTGCCACACCCACCCTCACCACAGGGAGCCAGGGGGCGGGGGGCCGGTCCACAGGGCCAGCTCGAGGCAAGAAGCCTCCTTCCCTCTAGGACTGTGGACACACAGGGCAATCTACCTGAGTACGATCATTCCAATTTTAAGAGAGCAAGGAAGAAAAAAAGTTTAAATTACTTGGTTTTTATAAAGAATGGGAACAAATGTTAATCAAGTCCAACTAATCTTTTTAAAGATTTTTTAATTGATTTTTTAGAGAGAGAGAGGAAGGGAGAGAAAGAGAAAAAACCATCGATTGGCTGCCTCCTTTATGCCCCATACTGGGGGTCAAGCCTGCAATCTGGGCATATGCCCTGAGCAGAATTGAACCGGCAACCTTTGGGTACATGGGATGACGCTAAACCAACTGAGCCACACTAGCCAGAGTGAATCCAACTAATCTTTTAAGACAAATTTCAGTTGATATTTTATGTAAATAATAGTATTTGCTGCTTTTTATTGATACTTTTCTATGTACTGCCTAAAATTTTCTATATATCATTCATTCTCTTTAGTCTTACCAAAAATGCCATGGTTAGGATATTACTCTCCCACTTTCATAGATTAGAAGCCTGAGGCTCATCAAGGTCAAAGCTGCCTGCTCCCAAGCCATTCTCTTTCCACGCAGCCATTCTGCTTCTCCTCCTAGAAAGGAGGAAAGAAGACACGAGGGAAAGAGAAAGCAGCAGGAGGAGGAAATAAGAGAGACTGACAAAGGAAGAAATGTAAGGAGACATGTGTACAAGTAGAAAGGGGAGAGATGAAGAGAAACCCCAAAGGCTATGCGAAGTTGGAGAAACTCTCCCCACAGCCTACTCAGATGGTGTGCCATAGAACAGCGATCGCCAACCTTTCGGACCTCACAGACCACCAGTGGTCCTCAGGCCACCGGTTGGTGACCACTGCCATAGCTCTGGGCAGTGCCATTAGCCAGGTAACCACTGTCCACAGCTCCTCAACCGCTCCTAATTCTTGGGCTTCCTGAGACTCTAACGTGAATGGGGGGAAAACAACAATCCGCTGGAGAAGAACCCTTTGGCTGCCCCACCGGTGCTCAGAGCAATGTTACACTAGAGAGTAAATCAAGCAAGGGGGCAGCCCCAGCCCCTGGGCTAATGAGGGATGGGCATCAGGCTTGCCCTTGTACCAGGTAGCCAATGAAGTCATCCAGACCTTCTCTAAGCACCCTCAACCCCACCAGCATCTTAGGCCCCACCTACCCCTGAGCTTACCTTCATGGGATAGTGACAGTCTCAGCCCTCACTGGCTCAGAGAACCCTCCATGCTCCGTGTCCTCTGAGAAAGCCTCTCTGTATATGAGGCAGGGCTGAGGCAGGCCTTCCTGGAGCCCTCTGCCACACCCTGGCCGTGGTGCCTCTTTGTGAGCATGTAAGGCCACGCCAGGGCTGGGAAGACCCAAGGGCCACAGGAGAGCTGGTCCCTATCTCATGATAGCCCAGATTCCCAGAGCCTAGGCAGAGCCCTCGTTGGTCCTCTAAGCCAAGCACTTTAAAATAAGCCTTCAGTCTATCAATGAGGAAACTGAGGGTCAGAGAAATGAGGGCAGGAGCCCAAGGCCAGGCTGTCCGCACATTCACCCGGAGCACAGAAGCCAGCCCAGCGCCCTTCCCTCTGGCAGCTGTGTGTCTCCCCAGCCCCAGTGCCCAGCGAGCCAGCGAGGCCTCACATGTGATTGCAATTACCGTGGGTTTGGCCTGAACCCAGCCACACCGCGAGCACGTCCAGGCCTGGTCTCGGGCCAAGTTTCCATCTCAGTAGAAAAATGAAAAGATTCAAGGGATACATGTTAATCTCAAACACACGAGCAGGAAGAAGTGGGGTGAGAGGGAGCGGGCCAGCCGGGATCTCTCAGGGCTAGCACATCAGTCCACCCAGCGCTCCCCTGCCCAGGAGACAGCAGGCCCCCAGCCGACACAGCATAGGGCCAGGACTGCCTGGTTGTAGGGCATTGTGGCTCAACAGCCATCTCAGGATTATCTGAGGTTATAAACCCTGCTGGCTCCCAGCCCAAGGTGGAACTCAGCTGGCAAGACTTGGCCAGTGGTCCCCATAGCAGCCACCTCTCCCCAAATGGCTCCTTCCTTGTTCTATGCATTTTCCACACCCTGTGTATTTTTATCCTCTCCTTCACCGTCACCACCCCCTGCTACAGATAGGGAAACTGAGGCACAGCGATGAAGGGACTGGTCCAAAGCCAGGTAGCCATTGAAGAGCCAGGATGGACTAGAACACAGGCTCTGGGCAGCCAGTCCGGCTAACAGCCCCATTCCTGATACTATGAAGCCGCATGGGGCAGCCTGGACTGTGTCTAGGTTTCTCCTGCTTTCTCCTGCCCACCGCCATGCCCAGCATTTGAAAATGTATTTCATGTGCTGTATGACTTCATTTGATCCACACCTGCTACATGGCCCTGGGGGACCCAAATTCTACCCTGGCTGCTCACTTGTGCCTCTCATATCTTCAAGGCTTCAATACTAATGTGTCCCCAGTTCTTCCACCCAGAGATGAAGGCTCCTTCTTTTCTCCCAGAGTTGAAGCCATCCTGAGTAACGCACGCCTCCCAGCTTGCCTCAACTCCTGGAACTCCCATCTGCCAGCTGGTCTTGGTTCTGGCCTCAGAGAAGGCAGGACATTTGAATTTTTGACCTGAAATATGTGCATCTACCCTTTGGGGTCTTATAGCAGGTTAAATAGATGTTAGGAGAAGCAACACTCTCTATTGCTGGAACCCTATTAGCCTCTACTGGTGATGTAAAAACCCTATGGAGGACAGCAGCCAATTCAATATCATCTGTCGAGAGGAGAAGAGCTGTGGTCCCGGCAGGCAGGCAGGCAGGGAACAATGGACTGATTTCAGGTGCTCTTGAGGGTATACAATTCCTGAGAAAATGAGGTTTACCGCCAATAAATGTGCTTCTTTCCACCAGCTTCTAGACTGGCTGAGGACGGCCCAGGGCCTGCAGCCAGGCCTCTGAGTAAAGGGGCAAGCTCCAGAGTGCAGCTTCGTGCAGACTCTGGGATTTATGGGCCTCCTGGACAGGCCAAGCAGCCTGGTTTTGAGGCCAGCAACTGGGCTAGGAGGTTGGCCCAGGTTTCCTCAGAGGCTTTGCAAGCAGATGGGCCCTTGGGGAAAATGCGTTTGAAACACTGGGGTGTTATCTGGTCTCCCCTCTCCTCTAGAGTCAAAGCCTGGGCTGGGACGTTTCCTGGCTGAGGCAGGGTGATGGGATGAGGACACGTTATTCTCAAAAGGTCATCTTTGCTTTGTTCTGCTTTCAAAAGGCCCAGATGATCACTTTGTGTTTAAGCCAATCTTGCTTTTTTTTTCCCCCCAAAGAAATGAAGAAAGAAAAAGATGTTTTTCCAAGTTTAATTATAAGAACTATGAGGCTGCAAAGAGATGGAGAAAACCTCCATCTTCATTCGGAACACACTGAAGCCCTTGGGGAGGGGCTGGCCTATGAATAACCTGCTGGGGGTTCCATCAGCAGCCCCGGGGCCCCCAACCTCAAGACACCCCTACCTCCAGTCTATTCGCATTCCCTAGAGACAAGAAGAGATAGTGATTTGGGTCCTTCTAGAACCTGAAGGAAAGCAGTTGGGGGTCCCTGTCACCCCAGGACACTCAGTCCTTAAAACCTGCCCTGTCCCAAAAAGCAATGAGCCCCCCCGAGCCAGGGTGGTCCCCAGGCCTTCCTGTCCCTTTAATCTGCAAGAGTGTCCTCTGCACTGCACTGGTGGGAGGTCAACTTCCTAAACAGAGGGCGTCAGTCTTCTGGTCTTGCTCTGATCAAGAAAAACAGAGTGCGTGTCCCTCAATTTCCTGTTTAAAAAAGTGCTGGAGGGAGAAGTTGGGGGGTGGGGAAGCATCTCATTCTATCAAACCTACAAATCTCCACTCCCTCAGTTGAGGTGGAGGTGGGCTGGTGGGTCGGGGAGTGGCGTCTGGCGGTGCTGGCTGGTCTCTGGGGGCCTCTCCAGCGTTGACAAGCTCTGAGCTCTGAATCTAGGCCGTGGGGGACCTCCATCACCCACAGCAAAACTCTCCTTGTTCCCACAGCAGCTCACAGCCCTGGCCACTCAAGATGACATTTTCTAAACACCGAAGATAGAGATAAGAAGCAGACGGGAGGAGAGGCCTGGGAGCTGGAGATGGGCCATGGGGAGGAAAGCAGGCTTCCTGCTGAGAAAGGCAGAGGCCTCCAGATCCTGCTGGACACTGGACATGATAGGCGGGGACACCAGCTCTCACCGTTGACACTGCACTGAGTCCGGGCCCCGCACAACAACTGGAGCCTGAGGCCCCTGCTGGACCAGTTATTCCCTAGTCAGAACCTGTGCTCCCCTGACCATGGGCAGAACCCTGCAGGCCTTCAAAGAAGGGGGGACAGAGAGCTCTGAGCACTGGGTGTGGGGAGGCACTGTTCACCCTGGGCCCCAGTGTCTGGACCAGGTCTGCATGTGGCCTGGTGGTGCTCGGGAAATACCTGTGCAAAGAATGACTTGCTGTGCTCCTCCTCCTGGAGTGAGCTGGCATTTTAGCTGGGACAGTTTCCCCAGGGACGAATTTCAGAGCAGAAAGGACAACCTGGTGTCTTGGAAGCAGACAAGAGGGGCTTGGTTAGGTGCAGATGGCCTGCACGGGGGATTTGGATGACCTGGGCTCTTGATCTGGGCTGTTTTTAGGAAAGCCATCCAACAATAACAACATCAATAATAATGAAGTGTGCAGAGGATGGTACTCATGGGAACTGGAAAACGAGGCTCTTCTGACAGGGGTTCTAAAAAGTCAATTCAAGGTCACCTCTGGGCGTCCTTGGAAACTGGAGAAGAACCAGAGTAGCCAGCCTGCTTCCCTGCATCCCAGGAATCCTGAAAAGTGAGAGGTGTTTGGGGGTTCTAATTGGACCCTCATTGAATCCTTACCTCCTTGAACTCATACCTCCAAAGACAATCAAGCAGCAGCCCCCACTGGGATGGCATGCACACATTCCATGGATGATCTTCAGTTCCTTCTCAGCCTGGACAAACAGTGAAATACAGCATCCGGCACAGCTGCTATCTCCGGGCAGAAACCTTGAGAGGAATCCCAGCTCTGGCCAAGGAAAACATGAGTTCGGTCTGGCTAAGCCAGGTGGCTTCTTTCTCCCCACCTTCCTTCATTCCCCCCTCCCTCCCCCACCTCACACACACATCTCCACCCTCTGGGGCCAGTGAGCTGTCTGGGTAACCCCTAGACCCCCCGCTTCCATACTGCCTGCAGCCAGCCCGGGCCTACCAGCAGGATTCTGAGACCTTGGCTTGGCCCTTGGTCACTGCCTTGGAGAGTGTGAGATGTGAGGCTCTGGCTTCTGGGAGCCATCCCACCTTGACGGCCCTGCCTTCTGCTTTCCCAGGACAGGGATCCCTTTGGGAAGAGGTAGTTGTCCTCAGAGGAGGAGCCCACCCCAGGCCCTTGGCCCCTGACCCCTGACCCCTGCCGGGAGCAGCTCAGGGTTCCCATTCTACAGGTAAAAGAAGGCATTTCCTGACCTCTCTTGACCTTACACACAGGACCTTCCATTCTCCTTCAGGCCCAACTTCTTGCTGACATGTCAATATGTCCTATCTGCTGGGCTTGTGAAACAACCTTCCCACTTTTGTGGCTTCTGGTTCAAAAGTTCCACTGCCTTCTCTCCCCCAGATGAAGAACCCCAGGGTCCACATGCGGCGTTTTGTTCACGCCAGAACAGTGCTGTCCAATAGAAAGAAGGTGCAAGCCACTAATGAGAGTTGTGAATGTGATATAATATTTTCTAATAACCACATTTAAACAAAGAAGCATGTGAAATTCATTTCAATGGTATGTTTGATTAAACCCAATATATTTATATGGACCCAAATGAATATCACCATTGCAAACTTTAATTAACATAAAAAATTACTGACGAGATATTTTACAATCTTTTCTTCATGCTAAGTGTGTAGGTTCCTAGGGCTGCCATAACAAATGACTACAAACCAGTGGCTTAAGATCATAGAAATATATCTGCTCACAGTTCTGAAGTCCAAAATCCAAGTGTCAGCCGGCTGTGTTCCCTCTCCAGGCTCTTGAGAACAATCAGTCCCTCCTTGCCTCTCCCAGCTCCCATTGGCCTTCCTTGGTTTATGACACTCTCACTCCGGTCTCCGTCCTCCTCACACACAGCCTTCTTCTTTCTGTTGTCTGTAGCTTCACATGGCCTTCTTACAGCGGTGCTTGTCATCGGATTTAGGACCTACCTTACTCCAGTAAAAGGTCCTTTTAACTTAACCAATTATATCTGTAAACACCCTGATTCCAAATAAGGTCACATTCTGAGGTTCCAGTTTGGCATGATTTTAGGGGTACACCCTTCAGCCAAGTACAATGTCAGATCCAACTTCATCGTACCCGTAAGGTCCATGACCCATCTGATTCTTGCCTCTCAAAATTCTGTTGCTGTTGCCTGTTCTGTTGTTGCGTTTGTCCCTTTATTTTCACTTTGCTGGTGCTTGGAGCAGGGCCCACGGTGAAAAGAAACATGTAAGATTAATTTCAATTAATTTTATTTAACTTAATAGACCTAAAATATTGTCAACATATAATCAATACAGAAAATTACCAATAAGCTATTTTACATTCTTTTACTCATACTAAATCTTCCAAGTCCCATGTGTATTGGACCCTACAGCACATCTCCAGTCAGACCAGCTGCACTTCAAGTGCTCCACAGCCACATTGGACAGCACAGCTCCAGGAGGAAGAGGGCCGAGGTCTGTGGCAATGCTAGGGACTCCTCGAGGGATGTCAGAGGACCCCAGGAGGTGGCATTTATTGATGGCTTCACCCCCTCTAGGGTCTGTCCTGGTTACCTTTCATCCGTGCCTCTTAGTGGTGGGGGAGGGAGTCACATGGGCCAGCTCACAGCACTGCTGTATCAAACCGGAAGGTGGATTTGTTCACTCACAAGGAAAGGATCAGCACTTGGTTGCTCTCTCATCTGTTGGTGCATCCCACCCCTTCCCTGAGGCTCAGTTCTCGGGGAGCCAGTTCTGGGGAGCCTGGATTCAGAACCAGGGACAGTCCTTATCAAGTGTGGACCATGGGAAATCTCAGGCAGCAACGGTGTGGGGCATCCACCTCCCCAGCAGACCCACCCATGGCCCCCAAGGCCACAGACAGGCTCCCTGTCCCTCCCCCTTCCCCTCCCCCTCCCCTTCCCCTTCCCCTTCTCCCTCTCCCTCTGCACCTGGCTCTTCTCTGCACCTCCATGGCAAACCTGCCTGTCCCACCCACAGACATCTTTCTCCTCTAGACCAACATTGGTCTTGCCAGCCTAGGGCCCATTCTCCCTTTGAGGATGACTTGGCCTCTGTCTGTTTGATGCCTATGTGTCTGTTTTATGGTCAAACTCTCAGAGAGCAACCTCACTCCCCATCAAACGGGTTCCCTCATTTTGCTCCCTTGAAATGCCTGCTGTTCTTTATTCTCCCAGACCCTGCTCCACAGCCTCTGTGTTTTACTGAGAAAACCAAAAATAAACAGGATACAGACCTGGAAGCTGGGCCCAGACATCTCTTATCTACCCCCAACCCCCACCATCCCAGGTCTGGGACCTGCCTGTAGTAGGGGCATAGCACCTGCCCAGAATGTGCTGGTGGGGAACAGAGCAGTTATGTCCCACCCACACCATCCTGCCTGTCCTGGGACACAGGGACAGCAGTGCCTGAGGCCGAGCAGCAGGTGACAGAATCCTCATGCCTGCACTCTGGAGCGATGTCACTGTGGATGGAAAATGAAGTGTGGAGAAGTGGAGAATAAGTACAGGGGATAATTAACTTCAGAGTTTCCACCAGTCTCTTAAAGCTGCAAGTGACTCTCCCTTCTCTCTCTCTCTCTCTCTCTCTCTCTCTCTCTCTCTCTCTCTCTCTCTCTCTCTCTCTCTCACACACACACACACACACACACACACACGCATCTGCTATGCATGGACCTCACAAAAAGTGACTCAACCTTACATAAGAATCTGAGGGGGCCCAGACGTGCCATGACTCATGGCTTTGAAATTTCCAGTGGGTTTTACGTGTCTTCTTAGATGATTTTTAAAATCTTATCTTTAATGGTTGTCAAAAAGAAAATAATTGGTTTGGGAAACAGGTGAGGGTGAGCATCCTGCCTCAGGGCAGGAAAGAGTCGTGTGACGGACAGGAGGGGGCTGGAGGGACTAGGAACTCTCAGCAGTCAGAGAACCAGACGTTTCCTCTCAGGACCTCCAGGCATTTCAAAGGAACTCAGTGTTATGATCACCTCAAGAAGCTGCCTCTGGTCTCCAGGAAATACTTTGATTTTGGGGAGGGTTGACCAACTCCAGGGTCGCCGCTGACTGAAAAGCTGCAGAATGCTGCTGGGCTTCGGGCCCCAGCTCTGATCGCACTCTACAGTCCTGCGAGGGGCTCTTTGCAATTCCGATGCCTAGCTCACCCCAGCCCAACTAAGTCATGCCTCTGGAGAGCCGGCCCAGGCAGCAGGGCGTGTAGGTTTCCCGGCGATTGCGATGTGCCCAGGAGGAGATGCTGCTGGTTGGAGGGTCCGGGACCTTTCACACCCAGCAGATAATACCCCCGACTCTCAGAGGGTCAGTAGCCATTCCCTTGAGTTCCAGATAACAACCAAATGTGGTTCTCCAAGAGCTAAACAAAGGTGGTGGATAAGTCTGGATCCCTCCCTCCTCAAGTCTAGTTACAGACCGTCTTTATGCCTGATGGCATGGGATCTCATCTTTCTGGGCCTCTATTTCTTCATCTGTAAAATGGGAAAATAAAAGCACTAGCCACATAGATCTGCTGTGATGATTACATGAGGTAATACCCATAAAAAGCACAATGCTTTGTACCTGGTAAGCTCTCCAACAAACCTCACACCATGCTGTGATCATGGTGTGTGATGATGTATTTGCAAACTCATTGGATACTACCTTGGCCTGTAAGTACATTGAAAACAAAGATAGTGTTTACTTATATGCTGGGTGCCCAACATATGCCTGGCACCTAGGAGGGACTCAGTGAGTATTAGTTGAATGAATGAATAAGGCATGAGCTATCATATTATTGTTACTGTTCTCATTCTCATTGTTGTTGATATTATTATTATTTCAGTAATACCAGATCTGAGGGTACTGTCCCTGACCCACTGCATGGCCCTAGCTGGCTGTGAGCATCTTCTCCCCTCCCCTGATTTCTCTGCAGCCTCCTCTCAGGGGCCATTGCTGTCCGTCCTCACTGGGAAGCACGAACCAGGGACAGCTGCATATCCTTGCAATGCCCTGCTCCTAAGGAGACCGCTTCACAAGGAACCTCACATGCACTTGTCAGTTGTGTGGATGAGGAATCCCACTGGGGACGCAAAAGCCTGCCCAGAGCACCCACTGCCAGGCCGCTTTTCCATCCGCGGCTGGTGGTCACTGAGTGGGAAGCTAAGGATGAGAAGGACGAGCTTTGTGTTGCACTCAGCTGGGCCTCAAGGGAAATGCAGAAGTGGGCGCCCAGACCAGCACACAATGACACTTTTGACCCTTTCTCTTCCCACGTCAGATCTCACCTCCGCCCTTCCCTTCCCCTCCTCCGCCCTGGGCAGTTGTCCTGAGCAAGCAGACACCCTTCCTTGCTGCAGCTCAGCCAGTGTTTGTTGAGAACACAGTGGCTCCTAGGCCTGTCCAAGCACCTCAGCTTGGTTACTCCCACCAGTCTCTTCCCTAGGATCTGGCCTGACCTTGGGGGACGGCTGGGACTGGGTTAGGGGACAGGGAGGGAGGGAAGTCACAGTGGATGGTTGCTCGTGACCCTGCAGTGTCCTCTTTGGCACCAGGGAAAACCATCCCAGGCAACACAGGGGCAAAAATGGCACAGAATTAGGACCACCCACGTCACACGCCCTTGTTCTAAAAAGAATTGGAAAGGTCTGTCCACCAGCTGTCCCTGCGCTGCCTGACCTTGACAGTGCCTGGTTGCTGGTTAAGTGGGAAATCTCAGACACAGACCCACACCAGCCCCCTCCAGCTCAGAATACAGTCTACAAAAAAGTAGTAAGAAACAGTCTAGGGCAGTGGTCGGCAAACCGCGGTTCGTGAGCCACATGCGGCTCTTTGGCCCCTTGAGTGTGGCTCTTCCACAAAATACCACATGCGGGCGCACACGTATAGGGTGATTGAAACTTCGTGGCCCAGAAGTTGGTTTTCGGACTTGCAAGTCTATTTTGAAGAAGTGGCGTTAGAACACTCAAAAGGCCAAAGAGCCGCATGAGGCTCGCGAGCCACGGTTTGCCGACCACTGGACTAGGAGAACACTAGGATTTTTTTCTATGTTGGTTTTTCCTCAAAAGATTCACAACACGACCCTAACTTCTGTGCGTCTGTAGTTGTGAAAATGCAACCTGTTACTCCAGACCTAATGGCAAACCCCTTTGACCTGATTGGTATTTTCTTCTTGTGCTGCTCCATACCCCACGACTGCCGCTGGTTGGCCTCCTCAAATCATGGGGTGACCTCATTAATCCAGCGTTCCAGTAAACCCTCACGCCTGTATCAGCAATTACCATTCTAAAGCAATGGCCAATGTGCTCATTCTTCCTTTTATTTTTACTCAGAAAAGATGTTGAGGCTCTTTGGGCAATGTTTTCTAAAGCCTATTTTATGAACCTCAAGTTTCATGAGATGTTCATTGATATTATACTTTAAAAAAAGGAGGGGCTCTTGGCGGCAGAAGCAAAATGATGAAGGGGACGTCATCGTTCGGCAAGCACCGCAACAAGACGCACCGCCGCGCCGCCGCTGTGGCTCAAAGGCCTACCACCCGCAGAAGTCCACCTGCTACCACCCGCAGAAGTCCACCTGCTACCACCTGCAGAAGTCCGGCAAGCGCAGCTACCCCACCAAGTGCACGAGGAAGTATAGCTGGAGTGCCAGGGCTAAAGGACGAAACGCTACCGTTACTGGCTGCATGAGGCACCTGAAAATTGTGTACTGCAGATTCAGGCATGGATTCCGTGAAGGAAGAACACCTAAACCCAAAAGCAGCTGTTGCCGCATCCAGTTCTTCTGAAGGATTTCATTATTAGTCGCGCAATAAATCTCGGTTTTAAAAAATAAAATAAAACAATAAAATTTTTTAAAAAGGTTTAGCCAATTTGGGAAATATGTATTATTGTTTTTCAAATATATTTTTATTGTTGATAGTATTACAATTATCTCCCATTTCTTCCCCCTCCCTTACTCCCCTCTCCCTGCCCCTACCCACCCCACCCCCAGGTCTTCACTACCCTATTGCCTGTGTACATGGGTGTATTAGGTTTTTAAAATGAATGAATATGGTTCTTTATGGCCTGATTCTGAGACTTTACTAAATGCACTAGAGGTAGGGAGAGTATTTTCCAAATTTTCTTGAACACTCTTTTCTGGAGGAGGCCTTGGGCCTGGTGCTCCATGGCCCCAACTTCGGGAAATTCTGTGTTAGGTTCAACATTAAACGCAAGTGTTCTCATTGGCCCGTTACACAGGTTGTAGGATTCTAGATGGAAATGTCTGGAAGTAAGTAGCAGCTATTAGAATGTTTGATGGCAGAGCTCTTCCTGTCACAACTCCTTTAACACAGGCTCCACGTTTGACAGGCCTGGCAGCTGTTCCCTCTCAGACAAGTCCCCAGGTCGACAGAGAGCTTTGCTGGTCTTCATGAGTCCCTCTCCTGGATGGTCCTGAGAGCCTGGGGCCTGGGCCAGCACCACCCACACCCATCTGCTCAAAACACCTCAGGGGAAGTCAACGCTTTCTGCAAAGGAAGGTGGCTGAAAGCACTGGCTATGGACCACTTCGGCTTCCCTAAGACCTGGGAAAAGAAGATAAGGGGTTGGGTCTAAGCATTTGTTTAACAAAATATAAATGCCATAAATATCCAACAGCAGGGGAGTGGTTGGGTAAACCGAGGCATGTTAGCTCTTGGAATGTCAGGATATTGCATAACACGTGGAAAGGTTGTCATGATGCGACATCAGGTGAGAAAAGGCCGTAAGGCGGAGGGAGAACTGTTAGCTTAGATCGGTGGCAGAGTGTCCCAGAGGATGCCTCTGTTTGGCCCCAACCAGGAGGCCTTTGGGGCTGTGAAATGTGAAGCCCCTGGGGAATGTCCTGAATGGGCTGAAAGAGTGGAAGGAGGCTGCTGAGTTGCATAATACAAAAGAAATCACAGAAATTTGAGAGTCGGGCTGGCAGCTGGGGAAAAGTGAGGAGCTGCCAAGTAGAACATTCAGGCATTCGGTTGACATCTGTGGGCAGGAGTGCAAGGGCCATGGAGACTCTTAGAGGTGTGCACCTTCTGTTTTAAGGCATCCGCTGTCACATAAGCGGCCAGGGCAGAGTATTCCAATGCCAAGGAAGACAGTGATCAGGAGAGGCTCCCACCCACCAGGTGGAAATCCTCAGAGCTCTGGGAGCATCACCCTACCTGGTGTCTCAGGGGCCCAGCAGGAAGCAGATGGCATGCTCAAATGCATAATGTGGGAGAGTTGAATACAGGGACTATTTACAAAGGTGGGGCCGAGGGGTGTGTGCGTGCGCGCGCCTCAGGTGCTGTAACAGCCCAGCACCATTAACTCCACTAGCCTGATGGGGCCCAGGAGAGAACTGGCTGTGGGCTGGCTGACTGGCAAGAGTTGTGACCTTCTATTGAGGAGGGGCACAGCAAGCCCTCAATGACCCTACCGAGAGGGAGTAAGGTAAATGATGTTATGGGCTAAATTGTGTTCCTCCGAAATTCCTGTTGAAGTCCTAACCTCCAGCATCTCAGAATGCGACTGTATTTATAGGAGATGGGGCCTTTACAGAGGTGGTTACATTAAGATTAGGTAAGCTCTAATCCAGTCTGGCGGGTAGCCTTGTCAGAAGAGGAAATTTGGACACAGAGATGCCAGCAGCAGGTACACAGAGAAGAGAGACCAAATAGAACACAGTGAAAGGGTGGCCATCTGTAACCAAGGAGAGAAACCTCAGAAGAAACCAGACCTGCTGATACCTTGACTTTGGACTTCTAGACTCCAGAACTGTGAGAAATACATTTCTGCGGTATATGCCACCCGGTCTGTGGCACTCTGTATGGCAGCCCTAGCTAAGGAATATAGATGAACACCCCACCTTTACCATCCTCCTTTTTTCCACCCTCTGGATGGTGCCCCACATTGGCCAAAACCCCATCAAAATCCACAGGGAGTAAGAGCAAGTGGGCGTGGTCTGTGCAAATCAGCCTCCCCCCCCCCCCAAAAAAAAAACAACAAAAACCCAAACAAACAGAAAAAGATGACAGTTTGGCAGGATTGTGGCTGATTATTTTTATCCAACTTCTCTTTACCAATATGGTTAGGTTGTTCTTAGACTAAAAGGAGACCATCCGGAGGCAGATGTTGCAGAAGAAGCAGCTTGCTTAGTCTAGCTGGGGACAGCTGCTGGGCCAGGCTGAGGGGCAGCAGGGGAGGAGGGCAAGCAGCTCCCCTGAAATATTTCAAGCATCATTGGAAGAGGGCGTCGAGGGCTCTCAATCACCTCAGCCCCCTTCTTGGGTATGGCAGGGGATTCCCCAGCAGTGGACTCAATCTCAGCAGGAGGCACACCCAGGGCACACTTCAGAGAGGGGCAAAAGCTTGGGGAGCTGCCCTAGTGCCCCTCGGCCCTCAGTTCTGCCCCAGAGGCCTTGGGAGCTGTTACTTTCTACTCTGGCCAGTTAGTCTGTGAGCACCAGGAAGTCCTCCCTACTGGATGAGGCAGTCCAGGCCCCTCACTGCCCACCCAGCTCTTCTCTCTCTGCGAGTTAGAGCTCTTGCACCAGTGCCCCAGGACTGCCTGCAGCCCGCCTCCCTACCCACCCCTCCCTGGCCCAGCCCCAGCTCCACAAGCCCTGGTTCTCCAGATTGGAGGGGGGGGGGGTTGCCCTCATTGGTTCTCCTCATGGGGACCTCAGGCTGGCCACCTGGCGGCGGGTATTCTGAGAACATACCTGCCTTCCTTACACAGCTGCTCCGGAGCCTCCTTAACGTACAGGGATTGACCCAATGGAACCAGTGATAGAGGACCGCCTGCCTCGCGAGGCTGAGGCGAGGGCTGTGTGAGCATCAGGACTGGGGCTCCGAACACGAGAAATACAGCCTGTCTTACAAACAGGGACATTACGAGAGGACAAGGCAGAACCCACTGGATGCCTCACGGGGCAACTGGGCTTTATAATAACAGCTCCCCTCTACTGGGTGCCTCCCACGTGCCTGGTGAAGGCTCCCAGGATCGCCTCCAGGACACTTCTGACCCTTCCGCGAGAGGGGTGCTGTGAGTCTCCCCGGTGTGGGTGAGGAAAGCAGGCGCGGAGGGGCCACATCATGAGCGCCCCGGCGCACAAATGGCAATGGCGCAGCCAGTATGTGAACTGAGGCAGATTCAGTCCTGAGCTGCTGTTCTGAGTGTTCTCCTGGCTGAAGGTAGTGGGTAAGACCCTCCCTGCCTCCCAGAGAATACGCTCTATTTCCAGAGCAAGAAGAAGCCCTGGAGAAATCCAACGGAGCTCCCTGCCTCCTCCTGGCAGAGTCCTCAGGCTGGTGAGGCTGTCCCTGGAGAGACCAGATGGCTCTGACCACATGGGGCTCCACTGTGCCCTCTGTAGGAGGGATTAACTGTGGGTCACAGTAGGGACAAGCCATTTCCGGTCTCCCTGCACCTCCCTGGGGATTATTTGAACTTGAGTACTTGACCCCCAGGATATTAAGCAGAGGCCTACTTGGTTAAAACACATTAGTCAAATGGGACGACGCAAGCTGGGAGTCCTCTGGGTAGAAATGGACTCCTCCCTGCCCACTGCCCCCACCATCTCAGTAATGGACATGGGACATGCATCTCAGTGGCCCCAGCTGCTGGCTTGGGAGTGGTTGGGAAGGGGAGATGTAGGCCTTTAATCTTCCTCCTCCTCCTCCTCCTCCTCCTTCTTTTTTTTTTTCTTCTAGTCTTCCTCTTCTTGACACCAGAAAGAACTGACAGTCCTGCCTTAATCAGTTTCTCCCTCAGGCAAAGAGCTGAGCTGGGAGGACCAGATGGGCCAGTTCCTCATTTCTTTCTTATTAGAAAGCCAGAGATCTCCAAAGGCACCCATTCAGTCTTCAGTCCTCGTCTCTCTAAGTTCAGGAAGTACAGGGCATTCCAAGGCAAAATTAAACAACAGATGCTTAATAATGCACCAATATTATCCAACACAAATTTACATGCAAACTATCTCACAATTCCAATTGATATCACATGCAGAAGCAAGGCACCCACAAAACAAGAAATCCCAAGGCAGGCTGGCTCCAGCAATGGTTCAGATAGCAGCTAGATGACATCCCCAAACACCAGGTGCTTTCTACCTCTCTGCTCTGCTATCCTCAGTGCTATAGTCAGCGTTGGGCTGGTAGCTAGATGCTTGCAGTGATTCCAGGCACAATCTCCAGAGATTTAAGAGATGATCCCCTCCTGTGAGAATGAGATGAGAAACCTTTCGCTGAAGCACCCCTAATAAACTTCCTCTTATAACCTCATTGGCCAGAATTGGGTGACACGTCCATGCCTAAGGCAATCAAAGGTAAGAGGAATAGGACCACCATGATTGGCTTGCACTAATCAGGACCCACCTTTTGGAGGTAAGAATGGGCCTAGCCCGAGCTGAAGCACAAGACTGGCTAGGGGAAAGTGGATGCCTGAATTAAATCAGGTTCTATTGGTGAGAAAGAACCGACACTCCAGCTGAGAAGGCCAGCTCGAGAGTTGGCATGTAGTAGACACCACATACTATAGTCATTTTCCTTTTCATGGCTGGTCAAAGGGCACACAGCACTAAGTGGCAGAGCCAGAACTCAAATCCAAAAGAGGAAGACACTTCTGACCCTAAAAGATAAACGGGCTTTTCACAGCCCTCCCCCAGGACAGCCCCCATGATGAAGGTGCCTCCTTCTCTGGGGAACTGGGTATTTCGTCATGCTGAAAGTGGTGGCCACAGCAATAGCGTCCTGGGGCAGGGGATCCCCTCTACTCCATGGTGACCACCTCTGCCAACATCCAGCAGGCCCAGCTATCACCTCACAGCTGCATTTTCCCACCTCTCTAAACAAAATAACTCCAAAAAGTCTGACAGTTTTTCCTCTGTCCGCATTTGATTTATGGCTGCAATTACAAGCTTTCCTTCACACTGTCCGCGTGCCAGCAGGTATCTTTTGCAAGTCAGCAGCACTGCCGTCCAGCTCCTCGCTCCACTCCCTAGCATGAGTCTACAGAGGACCCTGGCCTCCATATCCTGAGACACTAGACCAGTGGTTCTCAACCTTTCTAATGTCGCGACCCTTTAATACAGCTCCTCATGTTGTGGTGACCCCCAACCATAAAATTATTTTCGTTGCTACTTCATAACTGTAATTTTGCTACTGTTAATGAATCGTAATGTAAATATCTGTGTTTTCCGATGGTCTTAGGCTCTACAATGGTCTTAGGCTCTACAACAGGTTGAGAACCGCTGCTGTAGAGCCTAAGACCATCGGAAAACACAGATATTTACATTACGATTCATTAACAGTAGCAAAATTACAGTTATGAAGTAGCAACGAAAATAATTTTATGGTTGGGGGTCACCACAACATGAGGAGCTGTATTAAAGGGTCGCGACATTAGAAAGGTAGAGAACCACTGCACTAGACGCTCCTCCCCCCCCCCCTCCAACCCCCGTGGAACCTGATCCCCCAGTTTCTGGGGCTGGACTGCCTGAAATGTATCAGAGTTGGGCAAAAGGTTGGAAGATCTCTTTCAACAGAGACTCTGAAAGCGGGAGAGGCTACTGTCCCCACACAGCACGCACCAGGGATGGCTCAGAGCACCACCTGCTGTCGAGGGGGTCGACCTTGAGGTCTTAAGCACATTCTTCAGAGGGCTCTCATCTCTGAGAACAGACAAAACTCTGGGTTATGTTCCATTGGCAGCCCAGCTTCACCTCTGCCCTTTCTGGCTACCCCTTCCTGTAATGACCACTCGGCAGTCCAGGTCTCTGGTTCAAATCCTGGCTTTGCTTCTTGAACAACTTACTACCTCTCTGTGCCCCACGTTTCTCTGAAAATGGAATAACGATCGTACCTACCCCACAGAGCTATTCTTGGATTAGCTTAGAACATATTTTTTTAAGTCCTTAGCTTTAGTATCTGGCATATAGTAAGTGTTCTCTAAATGTTGGTCTTTATTATTAAGTACCATTTGTGTTTATTTTCTAATCTAGAGCAACTGTTTGTAACCACTCACTGGACACCTAATGCCACCAGGCTCAGCACAGGTTGTCCCCACGTGGCATCTGAGTGGTCCTCACAACCGGCCTGGAAGACAACGCCCTTGTCTTGCAGATGAGCAAACCCAGGCCCAGGGAGGCAGGAACTTGCCAAGCTCTCACAGCCAGGAAGTGAGAAAACAGAAATCGCAATCCAGACCTGGCTGAGTCATTTTTTCACTACACCAACAGCCTTGCAACTCCTTTTATCTGAGTAAAGAAATTTTGGGAGGTGTGTTGGGGGAATTGGAGAAATCTGAGATGTGGGAAAGGGACATCACCCAATTAGGACACAATTTCAGAGGTCACCAAGCATCCTGGGCCTCCTCTAAAAAAAAGAGGTTGAGGCCTGCAGAACCCTTGTGCCCTCCCATCTCTGTGGCTTTTGTTGTCTGCTACCTGGTTTTCCATAGTGATCTTAGGAAACTTTGTGGGGGGAAAAAAGGAAGAAGGGCATGTCCTGGGTCAATGCACAACAAGCTACACAAAAAAAAAAAAAAAAAAAAGCCAGGCATGTATGTCAGGGCAGGGAGGTGCAGGTGTGGCCCTTGGCCTGTAGAGGAAGACAGTTCTCACTGTCTCTTTCCACTCCTCGGGATAGTGGGTAGGCTCTTTGTGCCTAGTTAAGACCCAGTGCACTAGGGCATGGTCCCCTTGCAGACCAAGCCAGAGCAAATGGAGCCAGGGCTGAGCCCAGAGAGCAAAGGCTCAGGATCGCGCTCCTGTAGAGCAGATGTTTCCCTGGGGTGTCTTTCTCCCCACTTGTTGCAGTAGCCCTACACAGCTTTCCGGCACCTTCTTCCCCTCACCCCAAGCTTGCTCCATTCAGACAAGGTGAGTCTAAGACTATTCCCGGGCAGGCCACCTAGACCCACACATTGAGGCCCCCCACTGCTTCTGTGCTGGCCTCTGCTCAGGCGTGGCATTAGGGGGACGAGGTCCTTTGGCTCAGGCTCTGGGAACTGACTGTGAGGAAAACAGTGGTCAAAGCTCCAGCCAGCAGCCAAGTGTCCTTTCGCTTTGTTTACCTTTTTCTGTGAGGAGCCGGGAGATTGGGAAAGATTTGAGTGCCTCTAGGTCCTCTGACCTAATGTCCACCTGATGGCCATCTCAATCTCACCGTGACATATACAGGGGTTAGTGGCAACTATACTGAAATAAAAAACAAAACAAAACATTTTTTTAAAGGAAGAGAAAAAGAGGGTAGAATTTGTCCTTGAGCCTGTGGAGATAAAAGGATTGTGTCTTTGGCTCTTGGGAGTTTGCAGCTCATAAAAGGATTGTGTCTTTGGCTCTTGGGAGTTTGCAGCTCAAAAGCCCATGCCCTTCCCTGACACGTGGCACCTGATGCCAGCAGCACTGGACTTAGGGAGGCAGCCGAGCCCAAGAGCAGTGGAGACCTGGGGTGGAGGACAGATGGTGAGCGGGAGGCAGGCAGTGCTGGAGAGGTGGAGAGGGAGCATGTGTCCTGTGCCCCGCGGAGCTAACGGAGCACCTGGACTTAGATCTGACACGTCCTCGTCCTCTAATACAAGCTCTAACCACACCAAGGCAGCTCTGACGTGCCGCCGGGTGTCACACAGAAGACCAGAGTGTTTCAGACCTTCTGTCTCTGGGGTGAGGATGTGAGAGCCAAGGCCGGGTTCCAGCTGGCCAGTGGGAGTGTGGGGCCGGTTCTCAGGAGGGCGGCCGTGGCCGGGGACACGTATTTGGAAGCCGTGGTTGACCGAGCAGTGATGGGGGACTGTGTGGGGGTGGGGTGGGGGTGGACGGGATTCTGAGGAGACAGCAGGGGAGGCCTCTGGGAACACAGTGTTCTCAGGAAACAGCGGTTCCTGTGGTGAATCCTGGCTTCTCGCCCCCAACAAACTTCCTGATTCTGGGCTGCGTGGCCTCAGTGCTGCACCATCCCCTGCCGCACCTCTGTGGAGACCTACTGTGTGTCGGCACTGTGCAGCAGGAGGCCCAGCCTGCCTCCCTTGGGGCGGATACTGTGCTTCATTGTGCAGATGAGCACCCAGAGGTGAGGCGCAGAGGCTGATCCCCACTCGCAGCTCCTCAGGGTCAGGGCTGCTCCTCAGAAGGGTCGGCTTGCTTTTTGAAGCAGCACAGTCAGTCCCCAAACTGGGATTACAGGGGCCTGCATTCTTGTCCCAGGGTAGCCACTGAGTACCTGGATGTCTAGGGGAAGGCACGTCACTTCTTTGGGCCTCAGTGTTTTTGCCTGTAAACTAAAATGTTGGCTCTCAGAGCTTCCTTTCAACATCAGAGTTCTAGAGTCCATGTTAGGACCCAGTTGGTGCGGCATGGCAGGTGAAGGAGGAGCAGAGGGGGCAAAGCGTTGTCAAGGGATCTGGGATGTGCTCAAGGTAGTGGTAGGAAGTGGCTCTGATGGCCTAAGACCCTCTCTGACCTTTCAACTGGGAATGTCTGCTCCCCGCTAGGATATTCCTCACCCCCTGCCCTCCAACCTCACTTTGCACCATCAGCAGATTCCTGAAAAGATGCCAGGAAAATTGGTTTTGGATTAATCATACCCTGTTCTGAATGCCCAGTGGGGAATACTGTGTTGAAAACATCTCCCGTAAATCCTTTCATAAAATACCCCTGCCCCCAGAGGGGAGTTTCTCTAGGATGCTCCCCACTTCCAGCATTCATGTCTGCTCCCCTCCAGGCTCCCTCGGGTGGGAGGTGGAAGCCAGGCTGGGGGACCCCCATCTCAAAGGACATAAAGGACAAGTAATGAGATGTTTGCCCTTTGCCAGCAGGACCTGAGGCCCTGCAGCCGGTGAGTCACAGGAGTGAGTCACCCTGCATTGCGAGTGCAGATGACCCCAGGAGGAAGCATTGGGCTGCGGGAGAAGTTGGCTTTCCTCAGCTGCTCTGGGCATGTGAGTTTACCTGTGTGTACGTGTGTGGTGCCTGTGTGTGTGTATGTGTGTGTAGTGTGCATGTACATGTGTGCAGTGTGCATGTGTGTATGTCCTTGCATGTATGTGTGTACGTGGGTGCTTGGACTCCCTTGAGTGCACATGGCGCAGCACGTACCTGGAAAATTACCATTTCCTTACACAGTTGGGGTAGCAATGACTGTCCCTCCATCACAAGCTTATGTCTTAAAGGTAACAGGGCCATGAGTAGTACAGGCATCTGCCTCAGGACCCATCATCCCTCAGTGGTAGCAGGGGATGGAGGGCCTGTCCACTCAGCACTGCATCCACCCCACTCCCTCTTCCTGGGGGCTGCCCTTCGCCTACTTCTCAGTCAACTTTGTCCCTACAGCATGTCCCTGCCCCTGCATCTGGACACAGTTTACAAGGCCAGGATTGGGCACAGGACCAGGAAATGGGAATTGGGACTAAGATTCCATCCTCGGTCCAACAGTCCTCCTGACCAGAGCCATATAAAGATGAGGCTGTTTTGCTCACTCCGTGGGCTAGAAGCAGAGAAAGCAGCTCCTGGGAGAAGGAGAATCCAGCTGATGCCCAGAGGATCGGGGAGGGGAGAGATTTTCTGAATACACAGCCCTTCTGGGCCTCTGCCCTGCTCTGCTGCTCCCCACCCCACACCCTGTCTTTACGCTGCAAGACCTGTCCTCACCCTGCAAGGCCAGCTCTGGAGTCACCTCCTCAGCAAGATCTTACCCAAAACTTCAAGCAGGGCACCCCCTTCCTTCCCTGAGTCAGCCCCTCTCTTCTAACCAGTCACATCATCAAGGTTGGATTCTGTTTTCCCACCAGACTGAGCTGCTTTAAAAAAAAAAAAATATATATATATATATATATATATTATTGATTTCAGAGAGAAAGGGAGAGGGAGAGAGAGATAGAAACATCAGTGATTAGAGACAAACATTGATGGGCCGCCTCCTGCACTCCCCCTAATGGGGATCAAGCCCACAACCCGGGCACGTGCCCTTGACCAGAATTGAACCCAGGACCCTTCAGTCTGCAGGCTGGACACTCTATCCACTGAGCCAAACTGGCTAGGGCTGAGCTGCTTTTAAAAAATTTTTTTTAATCCTCACTCGAGGATATTTTTTCGTTTATTTTGAGAGAGAGAGAGAGCCATCGATGTGAGAGACAGCAATTGGTTGCCTCCCACGTGCCACCAACTGGGAATCAAACTCACAACCTAGGGATGTGCCTTGACTGAGGACTGAACCTGCAGCCTTTTGGTGTACAGGAAGATGCTCCAACCAACTGAACCAGGGCCAGACTGAGCTTCTCAGGACAGAGCTGTGGCTCACTTCTCTTTGTACACCTAGCCCAGTGGGTACACATAATGAGTGTGTTGTAATGCCTTTGGGCTAATGTCCCAAGGCCAGTGTTGACCTTGACCTTTCTCTCTGTTTCCTACAGTTAGTGGGAAGAACCCCATTTAGCCTTGGTGACCCCTGGCTCTGTAGAAGCCTGAATTCCCCTCAGCTTAGCAGGTTGAGAGCAACTGGTCTCCTTCATATGCCTCCCCACTCTACCCTGGGGAAACCACGGCAAGAAGGGATCTGTTTTCTGAGCTGGGGAACATTCTGAAGAACATGAACCTGTAAGCAGAAGGACTTGTTTCTGAATTTGGTTGTGGTGTTTGGTGACCAGCAACTATCGCCTCCTGGAGCTGGTTTCAGGAAACGCAGTTTAAGGAATTCAGGGAGCCTTACCCCAAGCATGAGGGTCTTTGAAATATCCCAAAACATATTCTATCCAAATGTAGGTACCAAGACATGTTTACAAATATGAAATCAAACTGCACATCCTTTCTTTGTAACCTATTTTTATTCAACTAGCATATTCCCAACATTTTTCATGTTAATAAACCTAGATCTAAAACTTCACTTGTTGCTGGCAGTGTTTCCATGGAAGGATGTGTCAGAGTTAGAGGCATGTGCCGGTTGTTGGGCATTTAGCTTGTCATTTTTACACTGAAAATGACACTATGAATGAACACTGTTGCACATACGTCTTCCTGCTGATCTCCATTAGATAAGTTACAATAGCATTGCTGGACTAAAGGGTAGGAATTGGCATTTTAAACCATTTTTTAAGCATACCACCTAACTGCTCTGCGAGTGAGAGAAGATTATAGCAACGAACCCTTCCTCCACCTCTGGCAGCCTATGAGAGCATGCATTCCCTCACACCTTACCAGCATTGTGTCCTGTGATCCTGAAAATGGTTTTCAAAGAGGCAGTCATAAGAAATACATTTTCCCCTCCCCTGCTTAAAATATGGCTTCACAGGAGAACACCCAAACTTGCTGGGGAGGGGCTGACAGCTGTTGGACAGCTGCTACCACATGCCAGGCATGAGACATGGTCATTCTCAATCCCACGAGGTAGATATTATTGTTCCCATTTGACAGATGAGCAAGGGGAGGTTCAAAGAACTTGGGTGACTTATCCAAGGTCACACAGCCAGCAAGTGGCCAGGGTCAGGTTCTGACCCCAGGTCTGAAGATAAGGTCCATGATCTCCCCTAATAGTTCCTGGTGACACAGAACAATCTCGCCCTAATTCATGCCTCAGGCCTCACCCCCTGCTGGACCCAGCAAAGTCCCTGTCCTGACCCACACTACTCTCCTTCAAATGTGGCTCAAGTTTACCCATGGGCTGCATGCCTCATTTATTTGACCCATGTTAGCCTCTGAGTTTGACATGCTTGATATACACCCTGTGTTAGCCTGGCAACTCTGGGTAGTGGGACCAGAGGTGGTTTTTCTTATTGCTCATCTGTACTTTCTACCATGATAATATTTGACTTATTTAATAAAGAAACAAAGGGGTTATTTTTCTCTTTATTTTAAAAAACTCATTGGTGCCCTGGCCAGGTAGCTCAGTTGGTTAGAGCATCATCATGACAGACCAAGGTTGCAAGTTCAATGTCCGGTCAGGACACATATAAGACTCCAATAACGAATGCATCAATAAGCAGAACAACAAATAGATGTGTGGTTTTTTTCCTCTCTCTTCTTCTTTCTCTCTAAAATCAATAAATGAATAAATAATTTTCAAAAATAGAAGAAAACTCATTATCAAGATTCTCTTGGAGAAAATAAAAAGTCCCTTCTAGTATTTCCAGTGTTTACCAATATGTACACACACACACACACACACACACACACACACACACAATACACACACAATACATACACACAGTACACACACATGCACATACATACACACATGCACACACACACACACACACACACACACACACACACACACACACACACACACTGTGACCACCTGGGGTCGGTGGGCCATGGCTATAGGCGGAGGAAGTGGAGCATCTCAGAAATGTGACTTCCAAGGGATGACTAGAACCAAGCTCACCCACAGTCAAGTCTCCCACAACAGGCCACTGGCCTCTGAAGACATCCCAGGGCTACTGCCCTCCTCTCAGGACCTGACCTCAGGGACCTAACCTCCCCCAACTCAGGCTGGCTGTCTCCAGCACAGACCCTGCACCAGCCAGGCCCTGGGGAAACAGCTGGAACCAAGTGACTCCAGGGGCTGCAGCTAAATGGCCAGACCTCCCAAAATAAGCAAAGGGAAGCCGCGAGATCCAAGACTGCCAGCATCAACGAGGGAGTTGGCTGAGGGCAATGAGGCCCGGCCAGAGCCTGGGAACATGCTGCTCAGGGGGCCAGGGCTGCAGAGGGGCTGGTGTAAGAAAGAACAGGAACTGGGGGATAGAACGGAGGGCAGGGCAAGGGCATCACTCACATATCCTGCAGCACACTCTTTTCCGGGACTTCCGTCACACAGCTAAGGCTTAGAGGAAGTGCAGTATAGGTATATCGGGCGGGTGGATGGGTGGGTGGAAGGATGGCTAAACAAAGCAATCAATGCATCTATGGAAGGGTAATGAGAAAATAGCCCTGGTGCCTTTGAAGGTCAAGAACACCATGGTGACTCAAGAGTCATAAAGGTGTTCCCGCTCACTGAGCCCTCTTCCCATTCCTGTGAATTTGCTCTAAGGAATCAATTCCGAGGAAAAAACTACTCCGGCCCCCAAGGGTTGCAGGAGATTCACTTCTAACACAGCAAGACCAGAATGGCCTGACTGAGCAATGACCTGAGGCTGATGAGTGAATCATAGTAAAACATTACGCAGCCATTCAAGTGGTAGTCAGAACAACAGTGTAATTTTTTTTAAAAAGGTAACCACATTTAAAAAATATTTTTTTATTGTTGGTAGTATTACAGATACATTATTTTTAAAATAATATTAAGAAAATAATTTAAAATGTGTAAGCTGGGGTTATTTAAAAGTCAGGCGGAAAGGTGTTTTGGTGGAAAGCACAGTGCAGGCTGGGACATCAGGTCAGTGTGCAAGGTCACTCGTCTCAGACCCGTCAGTTTCCATATTTCAAAGGGGGGGACAACAAGCAAATTCCATCTCCTGGTGGGAGGAGCATATAACTGCGTTAGCTCTTCCATGTGAGGGGGCTTTGTAAACTCGCAGCTCATCACACACTGGTCAAAATTACATATGCCTCTGGGTGGAGATCCAAAGGAGAGCAAAGTAAATACAGTTAGAACTGGTATTCAGGGAAATACAAATGAAAACAAAACCAACACAACGTTTCACGCATATCAGACGGCCCAAACACCACCAAACACACACGCAGATAAAAAGCACAGGCGGAACGTCCTCCACACCTGACGGAACCGAATCTGAACCCTGGCTGAGGCTGCCTGGACGTTGCTGTCCACCTCGATCAGGCCACAGACATGGCAGGTGGGACTGTGGGAGGGGCATCCAGAGACAGAGGGCTCTGCTGTCCCATTCCCTGGAAAAAGACTGATAAATTCACAGTCACTGAGCATGGAGCACCTGCCACGTGCCGGCGCGTTCATGGGTGAGAAGATGATAGTAGACGCTTACGCAGTGTTTGCTCTGGGCCGGGAACTTTATAAGTGCTTTTTATGTGTTAACTCAATTAACCCTCATAACAGCCCATTGCGAATGATACAATTATCCACACTGGACAGATAAAAACCCCGAGGCGCAGAGATCACCCACGGGCAGCTGGGAGAGCCGGGATCCCAAACCCTCCCCCTCTCACACTCTCCCTGACACGCCTGCTGCAGGCTTTGGGCCCACCCTCAGGATTGCAGGGTTGCAGGGCTCTTTCCGGAGGACAGACCCACCGTTGGTCAGCATTTGGCCATGTTTCCCTGGGGAGCTGTGTCTTTGGTGCACTGGAGCAGGGGGCCTGGCCTGGACCAACTCTGGGGACTCTTGTCCCCTCCTCTCTCTTCCTGGGTACCCTGCTCTCCCATCTCCGGGCCCCTGAGTTCTGAGTTCTGTACCCTGACCCGGCTCCCAACGCCAGTGCTCTCTCCCTCCAAGTCTCCATTCCCAGGAAGGTGCCCATCCTCCAGTGAAAGGGCCAAGGGTCCAGGGTCACCTGCTGGGCACTCGCTCTGTGACCTGGACAAACAGCTTAACTTCTCTGAGCCCCATTCCCTCCTCTGTCTGTGGAAAGGGCGTATATTTCATCCCTAGGTCTAACCACAGAGGGCTGCAGATGAGATGAGAAGGTAGCTTGAGGGGCTGTCACTTCAGCGTTCCCATCTCAGGTATGAGAGAGCCCTTGGTGTGGACTGCACTCATCTTCTTGGCAGGTAAAAGGAAGGGCCCTAAAATCCCCAACAGCCTAACTCACAGGATCCCGGAATTCAGTGCTCAAGCAGTTATTCAGCTCCCACTGCGGGTGCAGGTGTGTGTGTGCAGGTGTGCGTGGGGGCCAGGTGGGGAGAGGGTGGAAATGGAAGCCGTAGGTAGGTGGCTCAAATATAAAATGCATTGCCCACCAGGCACCTTTGACCATGGCCTCGTTTGACCGTGAACATGACCCCAAGGAGTCGATAGAGCCATCCCTTTTACAGACGAGGAAACAGAAGTCATTTC
Organism: Corynorhinus townsendii; assembly: GCA_026230045.1. Lineage (NCBI taxonomy): Eukaryota > Metazoa > Chordata > Mammalia > Chiroptera > Vespertilionidae > Corynorhinus > Corynorhinus townsendii. The sequence continues at coordinate 144,881,467 of JAPDVU010000007.1, read as the reverse complement.
GAACTTGTTCTTCCATGCTAGTCGGGGTGGCTGAGAGCCTGGGGCCGGGGGCCTGGGGCCTGGGGTGGGAAGAGATGCTCTCCAGGGACCAGGTCTTGTCTCAGTGGGCTGGCCTGGGTGCCCAGTTCATAGCCTCTCCGTTGCTCCCTGGCTGAGAATATGACTTAATTCCCACAGGCAATTCCCACAGGCACACAAGGAGTTGGGAGGGCTGTGACACAGAAGCTAAAAGCCTCAATTACCCTTCGTGACAGGAACAGAGGACATATTTATGAAGAGAGAAATTTTTGCCTCGTAAATCACACTTGTGAGCAATCAGCTGAGCTGGTGACCATGGTGACAGCCAGAGGCAGCCTCTGAGCGGGGATCACCCAGCCTCACACCTGCTCATTAAACCCAGACAGTGTCCTGAGAGAGCACCTAGGAGTCAGCCAGGGCCACGAGCGGGCCAGGGCAGGCAGCAAGCAGAGCTGGAGCTCAGGTACATCCCTGGTTCCCAACCTTGGGGGCTCGTGGGTATCAACTGTGGAAGTGGGAGGCTTGGAAGGGCTTTGAAAGACCTTGTCACCTGGGTCCCACCCCCAGAGACTGATGATGTAATTGTCCCTGTGGAGTCTGGGAATAGGGAGCTTTAAAAGCCACCCAAGTGATTCTGACAGCCAGCCAAGGTTGAGTGCTCCCTAGGCCTTACCCTGCCTGCCAATCAATGAATCAAACAGCAAGCTTTTAGCAAGTGCAACCTGGGAGGGGGACCCAGAAATAGGGCAGAGTTTCTGCCCAGGCTCATGCACCACATTGCTGACTCCCGTTCCCCACGGGTGACAAAGACCCCAGAGGCGGCCTGCGCGCAGGACAGGTACCGGGGGAGCAGCAGCTACTCCTGCTCTGGGCCCAGAGGCTGAATCTGTTTGGGGATTCCCACCGATGCATGCCAACGCTGCCCGTCCATGCGGTGGTCATACATACATGCGTCCTTTTGGTCCTGCTTTCTTGCTCCCCTGCCCTTCACAGAAGGTCCCTGGCTGCCAAAGGAGCATCTTCCATTTCATTCACAAGCCTTTGCTGACCGCCTCAGGCGTACAGTGGGCACCAGTACTGCGCTGGGCAGGGGGCTCACACGAAGCAGGGACTCAGGAGTCAACCAAGCTCCCCCCAGCACAGAGCGAGCCTTAACCTCTTCACGAGGGGAATCCATCCGCGTGGTGAGCTGCCCCGGGAGGGTGCGAGCAGAGGCTGAGAAGGGCCTCTGGTGTTCTTCTCCTAGTGTTGAAGGCGGGCTCCATAGCTTTCCGGTTACTCTTGGGTATTAATAAATAGTCCCATACTTTATTAAAAAAAAAAAAAAAAAGTCTAGCTCAGTTGAATAGCAAAACCTCAGACTCGCACCCGATTTAAATGTCGACCCTCCCCCCTCCAGCCAGATCAGCCCTGGGGTGCCTCAGGGTCAGGTGCACGGGTGACCAGCTGACCCGGGGTGACCAGCTGACCCTGGGAAAGATTCCATGGGCTCAGCCTCCTCACCCTGGGGGTCCTGGCCTTGACAATGTCTTCTCTTAAAGTGACAGCATAACCCCTGCCCAACATCTGGTTCCTTACACAATATTCAGACCTCCATCGGTTGTTGATGTTGCTTGTTTTCTAATAAAAGCATTTAAGAATATGAATTTTCATCAGAGGTACAGCTCATGTTATTACATGAACATGTATTGCTCTCCCCACCTTCCAATAATAATAAAAGTCATATGGGCTCATTGTACAACCATACAACCCAGAAATGCATTCATGAAGTCCTTCAGCAAATAGTTATCTGGTGCCTTCTGCGTGCCTGACAAGGTTCTTAGCACTGTGGGTACATCCGGAAAGACATTAGATGCAGACCCTGCACTCAGGTTCCAGTTTATCTGGGCGTCAGGTAGACGCTAGTGATTATGATGTCAGGAGATGCAGAAAGATTCAAAAATGCAGCCCAAGTCACCTGTCGTCGCAAAGCCCGGAGATGGTTCGCATTTTAGTGCATGCGTTTCCGGTGTCAGTGTCATTGTTATTACACACAGCATTAGACAGTGACTATTTTCCCATAGCAACAAATATTTCCCAACCAAATGATTTTAGTATTCCAAAATGTGCATGAATCATAAACATCTTAATCATAGAATCTTTAAAGCTGAGGCGTTCTTGACAGGCTCTTACTCTGTGGGTGTGTGAAGTGGATAGAAAAGTCAGGAAGTGTGGGAACTAACTGGCCTTCCCCTTCGAATGGCACACACGTGTTTGGAAAGGAAGGAACGTTCAAACTCGGTGCAAGATTCAGCCCCAGCCCTCCATGTGAAACCCCTGAAAAGCCACCCCTCCGCCGACAGGTGAGAGTTCAGAGACCCAGAGGACTTGTGTGCCCAGGTGGCCTGTGGGTGGCACAATCAGGGCGCTGATGATGAGGGCAAGCTGCACTGTCCCCAGAACCTTGTAGCCAGGTCTCCTCTGCTCCCTCTGGGTTCCTGAATTACTTGAATTACTGCTTTGATCTTTACAGCAAAAATCATGGTTGAGAGAATCAACTGGAAGATTTTTTTTAATTCTCACCAGAGGCTATTTTTTCATTGATTTTTTTTTTTTTAGAAAGAATGGAACAGAGGGAGAGGAAAAGAGAGACAGAGACAGAAAGAGGCATGGATTGGTCCCCGCCCCCACCAGGGCCAGAGATTGCACTTGCAACCCAAGTAGATGCCCTTGATGGGGGATCGAACCTGCAACACTTCGGTGTGCGGACCGATGCTCTCTAACCACTTAGAAACACTGGCCAAGACCGGAAGCTCTTTTTAAGGGAAGACGTTGTATTCCTTGGAGGTGCAAGGCTGGACCATTTAACACCTTTTTAATTCCAAGGATGCATTTGGCTCAAACTCCCTTTCCTCAACTGCAGCCAAACTGCTGCTGAATTTCAACTTTATTTAAACTTAGGGAGAGCCTGGTGGTGCCTTCAGCTGGGAGAGGTTTTTTCCCTTCCTTTTAATCAGCTCATAAGTCAATGAGCAGTTTGGGCAATAAAGTTCATAGTTGGAGAAACCAAACACTGAATCACCATCCACATTCACACCCAGGGAGGACAGTCTCAGCTTTCAAGAATTCGGTGTTTGTCTTGGAGAAAACCAGGGGCCTAACTGTAGCCAAGGGAAAGAGAAAAAATGCCGCCTCGGCCCTGAGCTGTTCCCCGGCAAACACGGAGCGGTGTTAGGAGAACCAGAACACAGGCATGCGCGCAGTCAGAGGAAATATCTGTGCCGTGTTGCTGGTCTGAAGGTTCTGACCTTGTATTGCCCTCCATATGTTGAAGTGAATTCAGGAAACCACCTGCTGACGGCACCCTCTGTGACTTCGCTTGGTCGTCATTCTCAAGGGATTCCCTTGTGGGTGTTTAACTTTTCCAACTAAACTTCAAGCTTCAAGCAGGAACCTTGTGGGACTTGGGGTTTGGCTTGTTTTAACACCACCCTTCCACCCAGGCTCTTCACACAGGCTCTGCTTGTGATGAGATTTGGGGGGGGGGGGGGGGCGGGGAGGAGAGGGGGGAGGTAACATCAAAAGTTGTGGTTCCAGCCTCACCGAAGCCACAGGACATGGAGCAGGCCCCTTAACTTCTCTGAGTCTTGGTTTTCTCATCTGACAAATGGGGACATCCAGGTCTGCCGTGTTTAACATGTCGCATTAAATACGGGGTGTTGGACTGTAAACGGTGATATAAAGTTAGCTATTATCTTTACTGTTAAATGCTAATTATCCACACGGAGACTTGAATTGTATTATGGAGGCTGTATGTTTCATTTCACTTTCTTCTTGGCAAGTTCCCAAGGAGAAAGCATTACAGGAAACTTCTGAAGCTGAAGAATAAACTACACATTGAGAGAGCCTAGCACTGGACTAGATGTCTTCTTATACCTAAAGATTTGTTTATTCCACCACAAGTCTGAGCGGTGAGAAATGTAATTAGCCCCTTTCGGATGGGCAGGCAGAGCCTCAGAGTCCTGTTTGGTGATATTCTTTCTCCAGGTCACCCAGCTAAGGAGAAGTCACAGTGGTGTGCTAGTAAACAGACTCTCTGAAGGGGAGGGGGGGGGAGCCTTGGTTTCTTGGTTTGTAAGGCTTGCCAATTGCTGTGGTATAAATACTCCCCACTCCCACCCCACCCCCCCGCCCCCTGTGGCTGATTCACACTAATATATAAGAGCTATAGCTGCAGCACTACTGGATCAGTAGCACCAGGAAGCAGACGTTTTAGGTGCCCCCATTTTAGGTAAAGACCATTTCCTGAGCCCATGACTGAGATGCTCCCTGAAAACAGAGAACCCCCTCTGAACAGGGAGGGAGCAGGGCTGCCAGAATCATCTGGGGCTCCACCCCCAGCCCTACTCAGTCAGATCCTCTGGAGCAGGGCCTAAAGGCCTGCCTGCTAAACACAGACCTGGACCTGCACTGAGTTCAGGTTCACCCAGCCCTCAGCCACCAAGAAGCTGATCAGTCCAGTAACCCCCAAAGGTCCCTCCCACTCCTTCTCCCGAAGGTCTTTAAGATTATACTGTTTTCCACCAAATCTAAGATTGCTCTGATTGTAAACCACACAATTATTTCATTTACCACCAGGGGAAAAAGTGTTGCCAAAGTCAAAGGTGTTGAAATATGAAAAAGTACATTTTAGAATCGATAACATATGACACATGTGAGCGCACATACACTCATCTCTCTCTCAGGTTCACAGTAGCTCATTAAATATTCTATTCTTTGAGGATGAGACTGGGTCCCACTCATCCTTAAGTCCCTCGAGACCCATCAGGCTTTGTGGAATGAATACATGCCCAACAGCATATCACTAGATACAATTTACATGCCCAACAGCATATCCATATATACAGTTTATTGGTTAATTGTCAATAAATGCCCCAGGTTCCATGCCAATCACTTTACACTTAGTCCCCACAATAATCCTGTGAAATAGTCACCAGATTATCCCCAATTTACAGAGGAGGTAACTGAGGCTTTGTGAAGCCTGGACCTTGAACCCCAGGCCTGAGAATCCTGACCACCCTCACAATACTGGCTCGGTTTTGAGTGGTTTCCTTGTTGCCTGATTGTATGTGAATGTGTATTGTGAATGGGAGGGACTTCTCGTGGCCATTTGATTCAGGGAGACTTGAAGATGAGTCAGCCCTTCTCCTTGCCCTTGTAAAGGATCGTGTGGAAAGGAGGGAGTCACACCCAATTAAGAAGACTGCGCGGGCCCTAGCCGGTTTGGCTCAGTGGATAGAGCGTCGGCCTGCGGACTGAAGGGTCCCAAGTTCGATTCTGGCCAAGGGCACATGCCTGGGTTGCGGGCTCGATCCCCAGTGTAGGGGGGCGTGCAGGAGGCAGCCAATCAGTGATTCTCTCTCATCATTGATGTTTCTATCTCTCTCTCCCTATCCCTTCCTCTCTAAAATCAATAAAAATATATTTTAAAAAAAGAAGAAGAAGACTGCGCAGTTCTGCTCTGCTCTGCACTCTGGAATACACGGGAACATTTGATGGCAGCCAGCCTGCCTTCTGAACTTGAAGATTAAAAGGCTTTTGTTCCACCTTGAAGCAAACAGCAGTGACTCTCACACGAAACGCTCTGTGTTCCTGCCATTTCACCACCCATACACAATCTACAAAAAGGTCTCTCACCAAACCTGGTTCATCTACGAACAACACGTGTAATAGGTTTGGGTATTTACTAGCATCATTCCTTATATGTTTTTTAATCTTTTTGTTTTTCTAATTATAAAATGGCCATTGGATAGAGCTGTTTGCATAGAGAGCATTTTGTATGGACCGCCATTTTCCAACTCCATCACAGCCACCGATTTCACATTTACATGTCACCTTTGGACTTCGTCCACATACATATTTTAGCTTCATTGTAGTCAGAGTCTGTTGTGACTTAAATTTTCCAAGGGACATGAACAGCCCCGTGAGAGCATGCTCACACTGGCACTGGGTCCGCCTGCAGCTCTAACAGAACCTTTCTCCGTCCCCCCAAAGACCACAGCTACTTCATCCGCAGTACAGGGCCACGCACCTGTGACAGGGACAGTATAGCTAGTAAGTGAAGCGCAGCATGAGGTCTGACACAGACGCTCAGTGAATGCAAACCAGCTGGACCTTGGGTAGTCTACTGACCTACTCGTGTTTTTCCACGGTTCTGCATTGCCTCTTGACAGGAGGAACAAAAGAATGCAGTGACGACTCTGTCTGGGAAATCCACGCAGGCAGGGGAGGTCAGGAGGGAGAGTGAGATTGGGTTTTCCAGGAGTAAAATAGAACTGACTCTAAAATAATAAATAGCCCTTGGAAGGGATACTAAGGGCTGGAAATGGACATTCTATGAGACGCTGCTGCCATCTAGTGGTTAATGTTGCTAATGACAAATTCTGTATCAAACCTACTGAGGAGTTCAATCGTCAGGCTGGATGATAAAAATCTCAGAATCTTAAAATGTTGGCATTCAAAGAGTCATCACAGGCAGAGAGTCAACAAATGCTGGGCCCAGCCCATGCAATGCACTGGAGGGAGGCGGGTAGTCGTATCGCATACCTAGCACCTGTCAAAACAATGCCACGTGGAAGAGGAGCAGACTCCAGAGAATGGCCGAGGAGCGATGGGGACTGGAATTACTTTAATACACATCTACTTGGCTTGCAGTTTTTTAAACACTTATAATTTTGGTGGTTATAATTATTTATTGCTACCAACCCTTCCTAGATTCACTTCATGGAACCCATGGAATTGGGTGGGGGGGAAAAATCACATCTTTGCTTTCATAAACCTCAGAATGAAATTTAGCATTTTCTTCAATTATAAATTAAGCGACAAGCTGTGGTGGTATTATCAGAATGTGTGACTTCATTGCTCATAGCGATTATAAAATATTTTCCTGTCATAGTATAGTTGTTACAGGTATCGCAAATCATTTACGCATCACACTGTGAAATTAAAGCAATTATTAGACCTGCTGCTAGGTCTTATTAATGTTAATTATGAAGCACATGTTATTAAATTGTTCATCTTTTAAAATATTTTGATATATGTATCTCAATATAATTGGTTTCTTTGAAACCTTTGTGTGTGTGTGGTTTTTTAAAATGCATTTGAACACATTATGTTTTAAAGGAATCCATAGACACAAGAGGTCAAGAACAGCTGTTCCAGGGGCTCAGAGCAGGGCCAGGTGGCCACAGGCTGGACTATGAGAAGAGTTCCCAGGTGACAGGGGATGGATGTCCTTTTTTTCTTTAAGTTTTATTAAGATATAATTGTCATAATTATCTTCATACTTTATTAAAAGGGGCCCCATGGAGCAATTTCAACACAGGCTTTACCTGGGGGAGCAGAGCCAGGCTTTGCCACAGCATAAACATGGGTTTCTATGACTTCTCCTAGGTCCAGTCCAGCAAATGGGTCCCTTTGGAAAGAACCTGAGAAGGCATTCATACTAAAAGATAAATGACTAAGAACACCTGCATTTCAGGATTTTTAAGATTCAGAGCACATGTGAACACAAAGGACTGACCCTCTGTTGATGAAATTTGGTTGGTGTGGCACACGGGGTCAGCCTGCCCTTTAGTCACACCATCCCCCCTGACTTGCCCATACGCATTAGAAAGGTCCCCTTGGTTTAAACAGCATAGAAACCAAGTTGCCCAGACTCAGAAAAAGACAACTCAGTAGGATTCCATTGGAATCCAAGGAAGGGTGGAATCACACTTCTCAGAGCAGCCGGAAGGGGGCAGCTCAGGCCACTTGGCAAGAGATGTCTGGGGACCTTCTCTCTAGGGCTGCGCTTCTGCACATGTCACGGGGCACCTGGTAAAGAGCAAATTCCTACTCAGCCGATCTGGGGTGACACCTGAGGTAAGCAGCCATGAGACCCCGGGGAGATGCTGGTGGTCCTTGGACCACACATTCAGTAGCAAGGGCACCACTCCCACGCATCCACCACTGTGCCTTCCTGCTGCTGTGTCCTCAGACCCAAACATCAAATCTCTGGGAGAGAGAATGTGTGAGCCCAACTTGAGTCGGTATCAGGGCCTTGCTCTGAAACTATGGTCCATAGGCAGGGCCTTATAGCCTGGGCATGTCCACCTTCGTGGAGGGGGAAACAAGTTATCAGAACAGTCAAGAGACAGGCACACGTGTGCCCAAGCTGAAGGGAGGAAGCCACTTTGAGACAGAGGAAGTCATTGACTGTAGCTCTAGGCCGCACCGTCAGCCTCTGTTCTGTGCTCTGATCTTTCTACACCACTTTTCCACCCAGGGACTTGCTGCACAGCCCAAGGCTGGGTTTGGATGAAGTTTTTATTGATGGGGTCCTGGGCTCCCCTGCCCCATAGGATGTGAGAATGAGCACTTCCAAAATCCTTCAAAGCCAGCCCAGGGACATTTGGGTTAGCACCCTTGTCCCTTCAGATATGGGCCCACTATTTCCTTCTCACCCTCCACAGCACCCCTAGAATTTAGCTATGAACCCCAGAGCCTGCCTCATGGATAAGCCGTCACTACTGTCTGCACTTTAGTTCTCTGACTTCCATGAAAGTCAAGATCTCTCCCTAAGATCTCCCCGATGTGTATACCTGTTGGTTCTCTTAGGTTCACCAACTGTAGTCATGTTGGTGAACCCTCCCCACCCCTTGACTGCACCCCCCCGGGGTAAGAGACACTCTTTCTGCTCAGTCCTGTGGGACTCCCGTCATGTAGGCCAGCCTCCCATACTCCCCGTCCAGCGGGGTACAAGGACCTCCTCACACCTTCTCCCCCTCTGGGCAGCAGGGCCTTTCAGCCTCGGCAGGCCTGGCCTGTATGTCCTTGCCCAGCCAGCCAGTGGGAAGGCAATTAGAAATTCATGGACAGAAAACGCCCAGTGCAGTGTTTCCTTTCGATCTGGCAGGGCGGAGCAAATTCTCAAAGAAGACTGACTGTGAGCACAGCCAGTACCTCCCCTGGGGCCTGAACACCAACCACACGGCCCCTTCCAACACTGTCCCAAGGTAGTGTTCAACACCTGGTGGTGTTGAAAAGACTGTGTCTTTCAAAACTGGTTTTTAAGTTAAACTTTTAATTACTTTTTTATTTAAGTATACAATATTATATTAGTTATATTAGCTTCTGATGACTCGACATTTTTAGACCTTACCATGTGATCGCCCCACTAGTTCAGTAATCATCTGTCACCCTGCCCGATTCAACATTTTAGTTTGGAATAAATGTTAGGTCCCTACGCATTCAGTTGTAAGAAGTCATAGGGAGAGCCTGTGTGCCCTAGGCTGAGTTCCCCAAGGGTAGCGTCTTCCAAAACTGTAATACAACATCCCACCCAGGGTCTTAACACTGATAGAGTCAAGGTAGAGGACGTTTTCATCACCTCAAGGATCCCTCCCACGACCCTTTAATGGCCACGCCCACTTCTCTGCTGCTCCCACCCCCAAATCTGGCCTCCATTTCGACAACGCTGTCACTTCAGGAGCCTTGTATGCTTGGAGTTACAGTGTGTCACCCTCTGGGGCTGGCTTTCCTTTCCCAGCATAATGCTCGGAGAGTCTTCCAGGTTGCTGCCCATGTCGATAGTTTGGCCCTTCGGGTTGCTGAATAGTGTCCCGCGGAATGCATGTGCCAAGGTTGTTTCACGATTCGTCTGTTGAAGGACATCAGGGTGGTTTCCAGGTCGGGGCTATTACAAATACAGCTGCTCTAAATATTCATGTGCAGGCTTTGTGCCAATAGAAATGCCCCAGAATTCAGTTGCTGATCCCATGGTAGGTGCGTGCTTAGTTTTTTATGAAACGGCCCCATTGTTTTCCAGGGTGCCTGTTTTACTTCACAGTCATCATCTTAAGTACAAAAAACTTACTTTTCTTTGCATTATTTTACCCTCCCCCACTGGCAACATCATTGTCTTAAATATTTCCTCTACTTATATTTAGAATCACATCAGACCATATTATACTTTTTACTTCAACTATTAAATATACGAGAGAAGTAAGGTCTATTGTATTTAACTATTTTTCTTTTTAAAATTTATAGTTGACATAATGTATTAGTTTCAACATTTATATACCTTAAGGATAAGTCTAGTTATTAATTATAATGTTGTTGTTACTGTAGTATTGACTATATTCCCTGTGCTGTACATTACATCCCATGACTTACTTTATAACTGGCAGTTTGTACTTCTTAATTCCCTTCCTCTTTCCCCCCATTTCCCCCTCCCCCCAATCTCTTTTCCCTCTGGCAACCAGTTGTTCTCTGTACCTATGAGTTTCTTTCTATTTTGTTGTTTGTTTTTGTTTTTTAGATTCTACATGTCAGTGAAATCATCTGGCATTTGTCTTGCTCTGTCTGACTTATTTCACTTAGCACAATACTCTCTAGATCCATCCATGTTTTCCCAATGACAGGATTTCATTCTTTTTATGGCTGAGTAATATCCCATTATATCGGTGTTCTTTTATTGTTCCCTTTCTGTTTAAGAACTTCCTTTAGCCATTACTTTAGGGTAGGTCTGCCAGTGAGAAATTTTCTTCATTTTCCTTTGCCTAAGAAAATCTTGACTTCCCCATCATTCCTAAAGGATATTTTCACTAGATACATGATTCTGGATTGAGGATTTTTTTTTTTTTAGCACTTGGAAGCTGTTGTGCCACCTCTCTCTGGCCTCCATGGTTTCTGATAAACTGAAAAATATAACCAAATAAATAACCATATTTCTCTTATAGGTAAGGTATTGTTTCACTCCCACTACTTTCAAATTTTTTGTGTCTGTAATTCTCAGAAGGTTGACAATGATAAGTCTTGGGGTCGATTTTTTTGGGCTTATTCTCTTTGGAGTTTGCTCAGCTTCTTGAACCTGTAGGTCTTTGAATCCCTGTTCAGCTCCTGCCTCCTTTTCCTCCACTTCTGGGACTCTGATGGCGGGAAGAATATTAGATCTTTCGTTCCAGTCTCACAGGTCCCAGAGGCTCTGCACATTCATGTGTAGCCCATCTTCTCTGTTGGTCAGATTGTAGCTTGATCTACCTTCCAGTTCGCTGATTCTTTCCTCTGCCCCCTCCACTCCACTGAGCCTATCCAGCAACGTTTTAATTTTCGTTATTTTATTGGTTACATTTTTCAGTTCTCAAATTTCTATTTGGTTGTTCTTTATATTTTCTATTTCTTTGCTGAGACTTGGTTGTGGTTCTTTCTCTGTTTGATGCATGGTCATAATTGTTAAAGTATTTTTTTTTTTATCATAGCTCTTTTAAAACCTTTGTCCCACAATTCTAACATCTGTTACCTCAGTGTTGACATCTTTTTTATCCTTCAGTCTGAGATGTCCTGGTTCTTGGTATGATGAGTGATTTTTTTATTGAAATCTGGACATTTTTGTATTATGTAATGAGACTGGATCTTATTTAAACTTCTGTTTTAACTGGTTTTCTGACATCACTCTAGCAGGGGAAGGGAAGGGTGCCACCTCATTACTGACGGGTGGAGGGAGATGTCCAAACTCTCCACTTGGCCTCCATTGACACCCAAGGCCAGGAGCTCCTCATCACTGGGCAGGGGTGGGAGTTTGCACACTGCTCCCCACCCTCAGCCCCTGCCATGGTCTTCCACACTGCAGTGGAAGGTGGGCCTGTTATCCCCGGGCAGTGGTGAAGGTCCTGACCCTCCACTAGCCTCCTCTAAACACCCAGGGGGGAAAGGGGAGGGGAGCCCAGGTCCAGGTCCCCTGTGTGTTCTCCACTGACCCTGTTGGCAGGAGACAGGGGGCTTGTGAATGCCCAGGGTGTGAGGGGAATGCAAGTCCCGGCTCCCTACTTGGCCTCCTCTGGCATCACCTCAAATATAGGAAGGCGGAGGGGTGCCTCATGACTGCTTGGCAAGGGTGGAAGTCCAGGCTCCCCAGTCAGCCTTTGTTGGCAAGGCAAGATTTCCCTGCAGCGTTTGGCTGGAGTAGAGAAGTTATTGTCTAAAAAGTTTTCTGCCTTGTGGGCTGGCCTTTTCTTCATCCTTTGGCTAGAGAAAGCAGGTTTTATTTATTTATTTATTTATTTATTTATTTTTAATGCCTGCTCCTTTTGGCATTTCTGGGTTGCCGGCTTCCTTAGCTCCAAGTCTGAGAATATATAAGAGAGAAAAAAAGGCAGGAAACTTACCTCCATATTGTTGCATAGATCCCACGGCCTCTAGCCAGTCTGACTTCTCTCCACCTTTCAGTCTTCTTATGTTTGTCTTACGTATAACGTCCCATGGTTTTGTTGTGCTTAGAGTCCAACTTGCCAGAAGCAGAAGTCCTATAATTATTTAACATCCAGGAAGTTCAGACATAACAGTCATGGTTCCTGCTACTAATTTCCTGATGGATATTTGGTTAGGTTCTTGTGATAATGAATTCCCCCTTGAGGTCGAATGTGGTTTAGCATGTTTTTATTGGGCAAGAATATTTGTGTTCCCCTCAGTAACTTCAGGGGGAAGTCTGGCATGTGACTTTATAAAAGAAAGAAAGCTTTTTCTCTTCTCTGTAAGATATTGAAATCCAGAAACTAGACCAGAGAGGTTATATGACAAACAATGGCTATTTATTGGATCCATGCCCCTGAGAAGTCATCAATTCCTTTGTCCTTCTCCAGCTCATTGAGGGTGGCACTAGGCTCCTCGGCAAGGCTAAGAACAGGTAAGTTTGGTTTAGCACCTACTCTGCCAGGCACTTACTAGATGCTTTATATATCTTTCTTCCTTGTGTTAATCCTCATAGCCACTCTGTAGGTGTATTATTAAAGTTATTTTTTACATGAGAAACTAAAGTTCACAGAGTAGCAGGCCTAGGGTTTCAGCTCAGGCCTGCCCAAGTCCAAAGCTTATGCTCATATAAGGCTGACTTTTTTTCTGAAAAACCCTTGAGGTGAGCTATGCAAAGGCCGAGGCCTCACAGAAGGGATGGGAGGGAAGGTAAAGGGGTTTTTGGGGAAAGACTAATCATGCTGTGTTCCTAAGGACACAGGCCCCTCACCCACAAGGGAGACTTTCTATAAGGAAAGGCAGACCACAAAGGCCAGCGGGAATCATTACCAATGGCAGCCAGCTATGCAGGGGGAAGGTGTCCATCCTGTTTAATGGGATGACTCTACCTTCTAAAGATCTGCTTCTCTTCCTCCCAGCAGCCTCACTGACCCCCTTCCTAGCTGCCAACAGGATGAGGTTCCTCCAACCATAAGCCCACTGACTAGATCTGCCCAGAGGGGCAGCTCTGGATGAAGAAGGGCCAGTGCAAGACCCAAGGATCTTGGGGGGTAAAAGGCAATGGCAACTTCTTTCCTTGCTTTTCAACTGGCAGAACAAAATGTTATTTCCAAAAAGCCAGGGGGACTGTACTCTTTGCTTGGGCCTGGGAGGCCTGCAATAAAGCTATCTAATTAAATTTTCCAGCAAAGAAAGAATAGTCACCAGACTCAAGGAGAAAACACTGTGTTTTCCTAAGCCAGAAAATGTTGTCATAATCTGAACTCGGCCAGGAAAAAAGGTCCAAAAAGTGATTTCATTCAGAAGAGAAAAAAAAAATGTCTAAAAGAGGAAAGTGATTGAATACTGGGAATTGACCCCTGCAAAAGCAATGGTAGAAGCAGGGAGGGTCACAGGGCCTGCACTAGAGCAGGCTCATGTCAACATCTGCATCAGATAAACAAAGCCTTCACGTGATGGGAGAAGAAGCCTCTTAGACAAAATCAATGGCCCTTTATTTTGTTTCATCGGTTTTATTGGTCATATATCCAGAATTCATTATATAAATCTTTCAAAATAACTAGGTTTTACAAGAATAGTTTATAATTCAGCTCTGATTGCACAAATACGTGACACAGGAAACCATTTTTACAAATACATGTTTTCTTATAAGAATACTTCAATAAAGAAAATAAGTCTCTATACATCTTACAGTAAATTTTATGCAGTTTTCCCCCATTCGATAATCATTTTATGATTTTCTATCACAGTATGTCCATCACATCCAATAAACCAAATCACAATTTGCTGCTGCTTCTCACTTTCAGCTATTGTTGAGACTCACACTGTTGAGAGTTTTTAGGCTTCTCTTTCCAATCTTTCCTGATCTGAAAGAATTCACATATTTAGGCTAGAAGGGGTCATTTAAACAACACTCCTTCTAAATACAACATGTATCGGGTTAATTACTGTGCCTGGTGAAGATCTTTTCACTTGCACTTGGCTACGGCAGCTAGTAGTTTTACCCCCGCTGCATCAAGCAGAAGGGAAAATCCTTGCATGCCTACGTTTCTAAACTGCAAATGCGAAACTCTAGAAACTAGAGTTAAATACAAATATTAAGAAAGCTAAAACATGTGCTATTGATTAGAGAACAGTTTTAAATTCAAGGTCTCTCCCAGGCTGAAGAAGACATAAAAGAAATAAAAGTATAAGGATATGGCAGTAGTTTCATAAAATATTGAAAAACTGAAAAAGGTTAATCTCTTAGGTCAGTGGTGTATCATATCCAAGTGCCAGAAGATACAGACTCTGGCTAGCTAAACTCAATATCTGACATTCAGGTGAGGCTGTGGCTTTGAAATAGCTTAATCAATACTCACTTGCCCAAAGCAAGTAATCATTTAAGCCAGGGAACTTTACAGAATACTGACCACGTTTTCCTGAAGAGACAGGACCCACAAGGGGGAACATTTGGCATGGATTCCATTCCTTCACTGTCACTGAAAAGTGTGTCCACTTGGCAAAGCTCATCTTACTTTTCAGGTAGCATGAATTAAAACCAAGAGAACAGCAGAATTCTACAGTCCTGCTCCTGAGCCCTCAGCTCCAATTATCCAATACTCTTACAAAGACTCTTCAATCGAGCCCTTGTCCAACAGGAGATTTAACAGTACTTGGGGACAACGTGTCCTATTTCTCTTGACTTCTTTCTCACACCAGTGTCACACTTGCTACAGGTTTTTACCAAAATACTTCAGCAGTAATTGGAAATGAATTATTCTGCATTACTGAAAGTGTTCAATCACATTATAATGGGTCACATTTGCATAATAACTAGGAGATGGTCAAGTAATGTCTACTGTAATGATTTTGCAAATTCAGCATAGTCGATGTATCCATCATTGTTCTTGTCATCGTCTCTTAAAACACCATCTATTAAGTTAATCAGTTCCTCTTCGCTCATCGGTGGTTCCTGTTCATTCCCTCCCTACAAAATTTAAATGAGACAATGAGTTGGCACATTTTACTGGAAGTGCTTAGCCAATTTCCAAAATGTTCATGCTCATAGGTGTCTAAAAACTCCTTCAATGTAGTACGTGGCTACTTTCTAGGAATCCACAAACCATATATCAAATATAGTCAATTCATAATAATCTAATTTAGAAATTATATTTGCCAGTTAGAAGAAAAATATGATCAAAGTAGGCCCTTGCTTATTTATTTTAAAAATTACTTCTCATCCTTTTCTAATTACAAAAGTCATCCATGTTCACTGTAGAAAGCTAGATATGGTTTATACAGAATTGTGTGTTTCAGCAGGGAGTGGGGTGGGCTATAAAAGTTCAATGGGGCGGGGGCGGGGACACATGTAATACTTCCAACAATAAAGATATATTTTTTTAAAGAATGACGTGTTTCACAGATTCTAGGACCCACAAACCCATCCTAGGGAAAAGCTTACAGCTCAGGCCCTCCCGAAGACCAGCTGTGGGCACCATCTGCCCTGATACAGTAAGAAACAGTCCACCTGGACTAGACCTTGGACGAGAATAAGAGGAAGAAGGCCTGCAGACCAGAGCAGACCCTCCCTGCTCCAGAGGCTCACCGTGCCAAGTGCTAAGCTATCGCTGCTCACATCCTGTGACAATTCTTCCTTTGGCACCTCTGCCATATCTACCTTTCCTCTCCTATCGCCACCACCACCCTCGCCTGCCAGGACTCTGAACCCATGCTTCTCGCTCATACCACTCTCCTCATGCCTATCAGTCGGCCTCCCACAGCAAAGGTTGTTCCCCAAACACTGCTCTAGTCACACCATCTTCAGTATGGAGCTATTAGCTCTCCCCCACAGACTTCAAAGTCAACCCAAACCTGCTCTCCTGCTCACCAACGTTGCCTCCCCTCCGCTCTCTACACTGCAGTGTGCAGAGCAGAACAGGCATTAGATCTGAAGACAAAAGAGCTCAATTTCAGTTTCCTCCCCTCTAAAATCAGGTAATAGCAATGCCTGCCCCTGCCTTCTCAAAGGCTGTTGCAAGGATCCGGTGAGATCTCTAACCTACTTGAAAGTGCTCTGCAAACTGCTTTGTTCACGGCACTGTACAAACCCTCCATTATTGCTGAGCCCCTCAGTCCCTTGGTTCCCCATTCTTCTCAAATAAGATGACGTCTTCCCTGCTCTGCATTTTGAATATGGTTTGCCTTTTGGGTGCTGGTTTTCAGACTCTGGTATGCAGCAGAAATGCCTGTAGCTCTTGCTAAAGACACAAGGCCCTGGGACTTCAGCTGTAGCAGGCCACCCTCTGCAAGAAGGACCACCAAATAGGAAGAGACAGAACAGAGTGACGAGCAGAAAGAAGAGAAGCAACAATACTACTGCACTGGGCAGCACGGGTCATCAAGACGGGGGACTGAATGAAGTACCAAAGGGAGGCCTTACTACGAGGCTGCCCAGTGCACCACTGCCTGACCTACCTCCTTATGGACATGAGTGATGGCTGTGGAAAGTTCTAGGCCGTCAAGCAAATTATTGCCGTCATAATCGTGCATTTTGAAATAATGGAGCTGCAGTTCTTGTGGAGACATCTCCGCCTCAGGTTTGTTGATGACACCTTCTAGATGTTCCATGATATGCCTAGAAACCAACAGTTAGACTTAGACCACTTGGCAGGGACAGTGGGATCATGCCGACACCTTAAGGACTCTTAAAAATTCAAATTTTGAAACTCATCCATTGAGAAACAGGGGCAGACCACACTCAAGGATGGCAGGTATAGGCAAGGCCGTGAAGGGAGCAGGAATAAAATAAAACACTGCATCTATTATGCTGGCAAGAGAATGAATGATTTTTCCTCTTTATTACTAGAATGTTGTTATAACAGTTTTTGAGGCTATCAATTAAAATTTTTTTCTTTTTAAAGCAATTCAAGGATAACAGAGTATAAGGTGTAAGGCTAACTGGCCCAAGACAAAAGTTGCAACAAATGATTCAATGTTTGTGCCAATAAAAAAAGAAAATGGTCTTGTCACAGTCAAGAAACCTTAGCTCGATTCTGGATTCCACCACCACTACTGCGTGTGTGCGTGTGTGTGTGTGTGTGTGTGTGTGTGTATCTATCTGTGGTGAGAGACAGAATGAGTTCAGGCAAGTCATTTTTCCCACTTGGGCCTCACGATCCTCCACTGGTGATATGATGATGAAAAAAGGAATACCGGACTTACAGGTGGATATAAGGAATCCATAGCATCCTTGAAAAATGTAAGCAGAAGGAAAAGAGAACTGAGTGTGCCATGGCAGCTGGCTACAGCTGCAGAGGAAGGGGAGCCACCTGGCCACAGCACTGGCTCAATACGTACTCTTGGTCGTGCACTGTGTGCTTATCCAGCCCCATGCTGCCGGGATGGGAAGAACCGGCCCCAGGCTGCTCGGCCCTGGCACCTGAGGCACAGAAGGCCCAGAGCAGGCCGCACAGGAAGGGGGTTCTGAGCAGCTGTAGAGATCGCATGGTCACTGGCACCTGGGGGTGGGGAACACAGAAGATGAACGTGAGAACACCAGAGCTAAAGTTCTTTCAAGACTCAAAACAGTGTGCTCCTGAGGAACCGGAGAGAGGAGCAACGTTGGGGAAGAGAGTATGTTAAACTGACTCCAAGGCCAGCTCTGCCACTCGTCCACTAGACTCTAGGTCCCCAGCACTCAAATGGACAGGTCTATGACACTTCCGGAAGCACCTCCAGAAGGCCAAGCAACGCACGGAGAGCTTCAATGGGTGTGAGGATCGTTCCTGCCTACAAGAAGCCTACAATCTGGTGAGAGCAATACTTCCTACCGAGAGGTCTCATAAAGGCAGAAAGTGAGGTGTCCTAAAGACAGGTAAACCCTCTGAGAGTTCACAGAAAGAAGTTTCCTCTGGGTGAGGGAAAATCAGAGAGTGCTGACAGGCATGGGGACTTCAGCTGGGCCTGGATAGATGAGCGTGCTGTGGACCTGCAGGGACTGAAGGACTAAGGGAACAGTGGGAGTAGAGTGGCAGGTACAGCGAAATGGGAAAGAAACTCCAAGTGGTTTAGTTAGTCTGGAGCCCAGAGAGTGTGAAGTAGGAACAATAGGCTGCAAAGATTGACCAGGCAGTACTGAACATCACTGGGCAGGGTCGGCCAAGGGGACTGAAGTTCCTGGGGATTCCTGAGTGGGAGATGAGATCAGAGCTTGTTTTTAGAATGGCTCCACTGGCAGCACAGTTGGGAAGGTATTTAGTGAAGCAAAGGTAGTTGAGGGAAGCGATGAGGTGGGTCAGTTCAAGGCCAGCACAGAGAAGAAGACATTATCCCGTGCCTCGTCCACTTTCAGGGCTGTGACATAGGCAAGTAGTTTAACCACGTGAAAGAGCTTTGGAAAGAAGGGGTACACAGAAATTAGGATTCCATCAAGTACTCCCGTTGGCTGGACCTGGGATTGTGGTCAACAAAAGGAAGACAGTCAGCTACAGAGCAAGCTCCCCGAGGTCGGGAGTGATTTGTTCCCATCAACATTGCCCACCACGGCTCAGGCAGGCTTTACTGACTGTTAAACTGCAAGTCCTGGTCCTTCCTGGGGCTTACAGACTGATCTCCAACAGGAAGGGGAAAGCCAGCCAGGAGACCTGCACACCAATACAAAGAAAGCCCTGACTAACACATTCACGTCCTAAAAGGCAGTGCAGATTCTGCTGGATAACAAGGGCCAGTAATTCCTAAGGGGCCAACTGTAGCCACAGCCCCAAACCTAGAGCTGTAAATATAAAGCATAGCTACTGGTCATACCCTCCACATGCTACACACGGAGCTCAGCTCCGAAGCTCTGCCATCTCTACTCCCTGCACCTGGGCTGGGAAGTGGACGTGTTGCAGCCCCCTCACCCACCCTAAAAGGAAGGACCCTGGAAAATGCCACGCCTACCACGTTTAGGAAAATTTTCCAAACCTACGTTGCCTATCAGCAGTATAACCTCCCATGGCCCCCTCCCTAAGGGGACAATAGTCCCTGGGATGTATCACTTAAGGGTGAAAAAGCAGCATCTAGTCTTATTACTAAGGAGGGATATCATAATGCAATATGTCAATAATTGGAAAAGATGTTCAATATATATCAAACAAAAAAACAGGCTGCAAAAGTCTGTAAAGAAAAATTCACTTTTGTAAAAAAGAATGTATGTAGCCCAGCTGGTGTTGCTCAGTGGTTGAGTTGACCTATGAACCAGGAGGTCACAGTTTGATTCCCCGTCAGGGAATATGCCCAGACTGCGGGCTGGATCCCCAGTAGGGGGCAAGCAAGATAACCAGTTGATAGTTCTCTCTAATCATTGATGTTTCTATCTCTCTCTCTCCTCTTCCTCTCTGAAATCAATATAAATATAAATATATATATATTTTTAAATGTATGCATATTTCACACACAGAACGACAACTAAAAATAAAGATTATCTTCTGAGTCAAGAGATTAGTAGTGCTTTTTATTTTTACTTTTCTATTGCTTCTAAAATTTCTACTATAAACGTGTTTTTTATTTACAAATCTGTATTGAATGTAATTCATCCCATAATTTTGTTCCAATGTTATATGGCTGGAATGAAAAAGGGGCTTCCAGTTCTCATTTCTAGAAAATAATTCAGAAACAGAAACCACATTTCCAATTTTACCAAATAAAAGTGTCCAGACCCTGGTAAGGCCACTGTCACTGTACCTGGTACCAGAAAACAAGGTTTTAAGTTACTCTCAGCAGTGACTGCACAGGCCTGAACAGACCAGAACAGTTTGTTAGAGTTCTGGACAGGAGGGATCAGAGTGGGAGGCCAGTTCCTCCCAAGCCTTTCAGACTCCTACACCTTAAAGGCCTCTCTCTCCAGCAAGCCTTCTTCAATTTCAAGCCTGGCGTAGGTGCTCTTCCCATACGCTCCTGAGTGCGTCTCTTCAGGCAACAGCTGTGAACATGGTCTTGAACAACGCCTGATTACTGTCGGTGCCCTTTGCTGGACTGGGCTTTGCAAGGGTGGGGACTGCATCTACATTCCTAGCATCAAGCACAGTACAGTGACAGTCCTCAGCCTGTGTGCCATGGTCCCGGGAGGGGGGAGGGGGGAGGAGGGAGGAAGTCCCACTTTACACACATGCTGCCAAGTTTTGATGTCAATGTAACTGACCATAAAACTACTTTGTTTTTTAAGATATCTATCAGATAGTGGAGCTAAATGATCACTAAACCCATGGCACCATTTCCTATAACTATGTGGTTGGAAACTCAGTATATCAAATTGGGGGAGGGGAAGGGTTCTATTCAAAGAACACCGAAGTGATTGGTAGTATAACAATATATTGGGTCCAAATGATCCCTTCTTCAAGGGAGGCAGAACAACGGCCAAGAACCATTAATGCTGAGCATGTCCCACAGTGGTTTGCTGTTGCAGGTTTATAACTACAGGCATACTTCCTTTTGTTGCTGAGCTACCTAGCCAGGGCTTTTGCATAACTTTTATATGCAGTGGGAATCCAGAAAATTCATGTGACTCACTTTATTGCGAAATTCACTTTATTGTGGTGGCCAGGACCCAAACCTGTAATATCTCCAAGGTATGCCTGCATTAGATCCCAACAAAAACCAAAGCTATGAACACAAAGGAGAAACTCTCCCTCCGAGTGCTGTAATGACAGCAGGGAATCTGACTGCCACCTAACACTTTAAACTGTCACATTCGAAACGAAACATAGCAACTCCCTTCCGTCCCATGAACAAGTTGCATCACCCACACTCCAACCACTTAGTCCAAGGCCATGAGCAAACAGCCGGACAGATAAACCCCAGGAGTTCCTGACCTCTCTGGACTTTTTGGAGAAAATGTAAAGGCCACGTTGGAGAAAAACCCAAAGGAGGAGAGATTTCTGAAAGAGATTGCAGAATACAACCCATGCTTCGAGTCATCCTTCACCAGGAGAAGCCGCAGGCCTGGGAGCGCAGCACCTGACCACCCGCAGTCGTGAGATCCCACAGTGCTGGGACTGTCAGAGTGCCCCTCGCTGCATCCACTTCCAGTCCCAGAGCATCGCTCCCACTGGTTCCATCTGTCTGTCTTCCCTCTTCCTTCCAGGCCCAGTTCAGAATATCATCTCTGGATTCTCCCAGCCAAGATCAATTGTTCCCTCCTCTGACCTCAGTCTGCAGCTTCTCACACTCATTGTGGCCTTAACATATGGTCACATAGTGTTCTCCTTTTCTCCTCCCGCTCTGAGGGCTGGGAACCTATCTTTTCTGTCTCTCCTATTCCCTATTGAATGTATCACCAAGTGCTGAGCTGACCTACAAACAGCAGACCTTCACGTCTGAATCAGAGCGGTGGGTCAGGGCCTTAGGTACCTTGTTCCCTATCAGGAAAGATCTGGCCTAAACTGGAAAAACAACTTCCCTTTGGAGCCTTCCTACCAGTGATTTGGCCTGGCCCACCCACCCCTCCCATTATGTAGTGTGGAGCCAGCCTTCCTCCCATGAAGCCCACAGCAGCTGTTAACAGCTTTTCTCTCACACCAAAGGCCCTCAGTTAAGAATCCAAACTCACCAACATCCAGACATGCTGTAGCCAGAGTCAAAGCCAAAGAAAAACTCTGATCGTACTTCCCCATCTAAAACTTCCATGGTCCTGAACTGAAGAAAATAACAAAGTTCCTAGGCCAAAGAAACCTCTACAGGGGTTGGGGGTTGAGAACAGATTCTGAAAGTGCAGGCATTTGATAACTGGATCTATCTATTCATTTTGAGGAGCCCAAGGAGCTGCCATGCATGCTTCATTTACATATTTAACTAGCATACTCTTAACTAACAGCCTGGTGCTGCACAAGGTGCTAAGGCCAGGACCGTGACTGAGACAAACTCCACTCATACAGATTACAGCCTGTGGACCAGTAAGACCCACAACCCATACCTGGAGTAATTCATTAAGGACAAGGAGGATTTTTTTTTCCCACCAAAGGATAGCACCTCACGGGGAGGGAACATGATGTAGCAGACACCTGAGCCTAGAAGGAACTTGGTCTAACCCAGGAACTCAACAGTCCAATATGGTTGGAGACTCAGTAGAGACTGATGAGTTAAGAGTAAAAAGAGGGCAGGCTAAGAAGGGGCTTGCAAGCTCTGTTGGATAGCGTGGAAGAGCAATGAGAAGCTACTAAAAGGTCGGAAAGGGAATGGTGTGGTGATCAGATATGTGTTTTAAGACCATCACTCGCTTTTCGGTACAGAACAAGCACCAGAGGACCAACAAAGGCATGCAGGGGACCAGTCAGGAGGCTACTGAGGTATTCCAGGGCAGAGATGACGGCGGCCTGAGCCAGCTGGAGCAGAGACTGGGAGTGGAAAAGTGGACATATCCAAGAGAGATCTGTGATGGATCCGATATGGGTGGTAAGGAGCACATGGGGTGAGAATGATGCCCAGGTTGTGGCTTGGGCACTGGGTGGGTGGCGGTGCCCGTGCTCAGATAGGGAACACAAGAGGAAATCACCTTCCCTCGCCTTCCCACTCCCGGGCATAGCCAAACCAAGCTCGCCCGGCCAGACAGGACCTGCTTATTCTCTCTTCCAGGAGGAGATGGGGAGGGGAGGGGGGGCGAGCGTCGGAGGAGAGGGGGTGCCAGCGGAGATCGGCTCCGGCAGGGCCCATCTGGCTTCACAGCTCCCCGCGGCTTGCCCCGAGAGATGCTCTGCTTCTAAGCCGGCTAAGCTTCCCGAGGCGGCTCGGGGGCTGAGACCCCCACGTAGGCCCTCCAGCCTCTCAACCTGAGCCCGACGCCCCAGGACCACAGAGGGGCGCCGGGATCCAGCCCTGCTAAGGATCCCTGGGCGCCGCCCCACGGACCTCCTCCCCCAGGGTGCGGACACGGGCCTCACAAGCCGCAGCCACTGGGCTGCTCCCGGGTTCACTCACCCTCGCGGTCCGCAGCTGCCCAACTTTCCCAGACGCGCAGCGACCCCGCGTGAGCCTCGCCAGCCCCCGTCCACAGCGCCTTTCTCCCGGCCCCGCCCCCGACCTGCCGTGCGCAGGAGCGCTCCCTTCTGCCCGCCCATTGGCGCCGCGAGCCTCCGCCCTAGCCCGCCGCCCGGCTGGGTGTACGGCTCGGGAGGTTCCACGTGTAACGGCCCGAGGGTCGGGCAGACGCCGTTCTTCCTGCTTCCCGAAGGCGACAGTGGGCTACAGCCCGGTTTGGTTGAGCTGAACACCCAGGGGCCTGGAAGGTTGCTAGGAAACGCGATGAGCGGAGACCCGCGTTTGACGTAGAGGTGCAAAACCGTTGGAGCGGACGCCAAGGCTAGCTTACAGCTCCGCCTCCACTTCCACTTGCAAATTGGGAAGAAAGATAATAGGAATCCTAAATCCTTTCCTAATGAAAGGGCTGGAAGACGCTGCAGCCGGCCTTGAATCCTGTGTTTCCAAGACGGGCCTGCTTCCTTACTCTGCTTTCTCAATTCCACAAAGCCGTCTTCTGCAACACCTACTCACTCACAGAGGAGTCCCGCCAAGACTACGGTGGCCCAGTTCAAATACCAGCTCACCTGTGCAGTTCGTGAAATCAGCTGCTATCTCAATAGAAGGCAAGCATTAATAAAAATAAACTCACGCCCAAAACAAAAGAAACGGATAGCTAAGGCCTGCATAACCCTGCCCTTATACCTTTCCCTCCATACAAGACTGTCATTCAGTGAATAGCTATTGACCAGATGGGTAACTGAATGTGGAACTGTCATTTATTAAAACGCCTTTTCCCATTTGGCTCTATAAAGACACATAATCATTTTTCATATGAGCCTGGATTCAGAAAAAGAAAAAGAAAGTGCTTAAGTAAATGGTCCCAGAACCCTCACTGCATTTGGTTTTAGCAGATCGGTGCCTTGAAAGTTAGCCACAGCAACTGCCTGAAATAGTCACTTATTCCTGAGTCTCTGGATCCACTCCGTTCATCAGTTTATTTTGTTACTAAGATTCCACATATGAGTGTGATCATGTGATACTTGTCTTTCTCTGACTGACTTATTTCACTTAGCATGATACTCTCCAGATCCCTCCATGCTGTCACAAAGGGTAAGAGTCTTCTTTTTTACTGCAGCATAGTATTCCACGGTATAAATGTACCACAGTTTTTTTTAGTCTCATCTTCATCCGAGTTTGAAATCTTCTACCCTATCCCAGAAAACTCCCAGGATCCCAAAGTCCCTGAAGAAACCTTATTAATCCAGGACCTCTTCTCTTTTCCTTACTCTGAAGTTTTAGTTTGATATAATTCATTTTCCAGTCCTGCACCTGCCATCCATCTATTTTTCCATTTGCTCATTTGTTCAATAATTCAGTAATATTTCTTGAGTACCTCCTATGTACTGGGAGTTACTAGAGACACAAGTACAAATAAGACGTGGTCTCTTTCTTCAAGAAACTAAATGTCTCTTCTCCAAAGAGGACAAGATGGCCAAGAGGCATATGAAAAAATGCTCAACGTCACTAATCATCTGAGAGATGCAAATCAAAATGACAATGAAGTACCATCTCACACCTGTCAGAATGGCTACCATCAACAAATCAACAAATGACAAGTGCTGGCAAGGATGTGGAGAAAAGGAAATTCTAGTACACCGCTGGTGGGAATGCAAACTGGTGCAACCATTATGGAAAACAGTATGGAGTTTCCTCAAAAAATTAAATATGAATCTGCCATTTGACCCAGTGATCCTACTTCTAGGAATATATCCTAAGAACCTGAAACACTCATCAGAAAGAATGTATGCACCCTTATGTTCATAGCAGCACAATTTAGAATCGCTAAGATCTGGAAACAGCCCAAATGCCCATCAGTAGATGAGTGAATATAAAAACTGTGGTACATTTATATCATGGAATACTAAAAAAAAATACAGTGGAAAAAAAAAAAAGACTCTCTTACCCTTTGTGACAGCATGGAGGGATCTGGAGAGTATCATGCTAAGTGAAAGAAGTCAGTCAGAGAAAGACAAGTATCACATGATCGCACTCATATGTGGAATCTATGAACGGAGTGGATCCAGAGACTCGAAGCATGGAACAGAGTGCGGAATCTCAGAGGGAAGGCAGGGGAGGGTGGGTGGGTGAGAGGTAATCAAAGACCTTGTATGCATATATTCATAATCCATGGACACAGACAATAGGGTGCTGAAGGTCTGAGGGGGGGAAGGGGGGAACGGGCTGGAGGGGGCTAATAGGGGGGAAGGGGGGGACATATCTAATACTTTCAACAATAAAGAATTATTTTTTTTAAAAAAAAGCTCAGTGTCTGATACCAATGCCTCCACTTCTGCGGATCTTATCCTCTTCCCTCTCTTGAATCACCTATTGTTCACTCTCTAATAAACCATTCCTGTCGTCAAATGACCTTTCCCTCTGGTGTCTTCACTACCACACTAATGGAACCGCAATCTTCATGCAAATCCAATGGTACCTTCTCTTTTTCTACTTGCCCTCTCAGTGCTGTTCATCACAGCCAACCACTCCCACTTTGAAACACATCCCGGGTTTTCTGACATCATGCACTCTTATCTCACTGGCTTTTTTTTTATTTTTAATCCTTACCTGAGGACATGCTAAGAGACAGGAAGGGAGGGGGGAGCATGGATATGAGAGAGAAACATTAATCAGTTGCCTTCTATAAGTACCCAACTGCAGATTGAACCTACAACCCAGGTATGTGCTGACCTGGAATCGAACTGGCAACCTTTCAGCCTTTTGGTGCATGGATTGATACTCCAACCAACTGAGCCACTCTGGCCAGGCCTGGGTATTCTTTCTAGGATTCTTTTCACTGACTTCTCATCTTCTGTTCCACTTATAAATGTGAAGGCACCCAGGGTTCTATCCTGAGTTCCCACTCCCCTTACGTGGTTTCATCTACTTTCTTATGAGCTTAGCTTTCCAATTAATAGAAAGCTTGATTTATCTTACCATAATTTCAAGATGTTTTGAAAGAAACGTAAATACATTTATGAAACATATTCATGAATAAAAACATTCTAGAATATGTTGAATATGAATTAGAATATTGGAGAATAATACCTGGAAGAATAATAAAAATATTCCATGTGGTATTCATAAAAAAATACCTTAATAGTCATTGGATATTTTCAAGAGTACTCTTAAGTTTTTGGTAACTTGCACATTTGGCAAATTGGGGGGGGGGGGGGAGTAGCATGGACATTGAACTAATTGATCCTTCCATAAATTGACCTTTAGGGATCTGGGCTGCTTCTATTCAGCTTTCAGTATTTTTTTAAAACAGGTCAGTTCAGTGCAGTGTACTTGTTTTTTTTTTTAGTAAAATGTTGACACATGCCTGCTCAGAATAAATTAACTTGATTAAATCACCTGTAAGATGACTTGTCTCCTGCCTTCCCCCCAAATCCCCACCATTACATTGTTCTCTAAGCAAAATTAATACTTGTTTTCTCTTCTTGACCCAACATCTAATAGTTTTAATAATATAAGTGAAGGGGGGGGTGAGTGAATCAATCAATTTTAAACGAATGGTAAGCTTTTAAAATTTTATTTCTCACAGTGACACCTATTAACCTATACCTGAAATTCTTATTATAAATATACTGAAGGTTGCAATGATGGAGATATAGAAAAGAAGGGAAGCAGCAAGAGAAACATTTTTAATGTATTGAGTATTTTTTTTTTAAGCATTGCAAGAATTGAACATTGAAAAGAGCTGAACTGTAGGGCACAGACCATGTGAAGATTTAGTGCAGAGATGAAAGAACATCAATTGTAAGAGCTGGGAGGCAGGGTGAGGCTTCACCGAGTAGGTGAGAGTTGAGCTGGAGCACCACTTGGGCATTCAGTCATGAGACTGGCACACATGGAGGCCGTTAGCGAAACAAACACAATGATCTACAGGTTACAATCCGACTGTTCACGTTATGAAAGTCTCTTCTTATAGAAGGCATTTTTTTATGATGATCATTTTTGCCTTTCTAAGATTTAATTTACAAAATTTCAATTGACAAGGCACTTTTCAGCATCATAGCCACTGCATGAACAGAGGCAGTTACTCATTCTGGAGTTTTCCCAGCCACAGTGCTTACTCCAAGAATTAGTTCAAACCCCCTGCTCCGTCATTGGTTGATTCATTATTCTTTGTAAGTGATTAGGGGGATAAGTGTTTTTAGGGTCTATGGTACACTCGAGGACCACCCTGGACCTGGAGAAAAGGAACACATTAAAATTAAAAGGGATTTCTTTTGACAGAGCATTCTTTTTCAGAAAAGCGTAAAGGTTCAAATGACAGAAAATGATCCTTCTGGGAGAATATCAGAAGCTTCCTTATAGTCAAAGAATCATCCAGAGTGTTTATATGAACCTCTTTGTACTGACTGATGGCTCATCCTCTAGTGCAGCGGCCGCCAACCTTTCAGACCTCACAGACCACCAGCGGTCCACGGACCACCAGTTGGCGGCTGCTGCTCCAAAGGTTTCCTTAGTGCTTGAAAGTAGAGACGGGAACTAGGAGGATAAAGCAGGTCCATTTTAGATGCCAGCCTGGAGGGTTATTACCAGGATTGCCTAGAGGATTTTAATCCACAACCTTCTCCATCCAAGTTTCAGGAGAAAATTTATTATTAAACACTATTGTATACTGTCTTATTTTTCTTGCAACATCCATACAGACTTGTTCCATATTTCACATAACCTTTATCCTTCATAATCAGAACCTTTTCCTTGGTGCTCTGAGTAGTTTGGAAAGCCCAATCCAGAGTGTCTATCAGAAGCATCTATCTACACCTGCTCACTGTGAGGGACAAGGCCATCTGCACAACTGCCGGGTACCATGCTCAGAAGGCCTGGGGTGGAGCAGAAGGTGCTGCAGTCCTCCAGTGGACTGGATAGTAGAAGGCTCGGCAGCCCCAGGCAGGATAGCTGCAGCTCCAAGATTGCAGACCCAGCTGCAGGAGGAAGCCAGCAGCGCCGCCCTGGGGGAGAGGTCCCTGTGTCAAGGGAACAGCTCCTCTTCTTATTTCCTCTCCCTGCTTTATAATAATTGCTGTCTGCACTTGCCTTTAATTGTGTTATTTTTCACAACAAAATGTTTTTTTTTTAAAGATAGAAGAGAAAAATTATTTGAAAAGCAGATGGAGCAAAGCTATTGTTTAAAATCTAAAACTGCTATAATCATCGAAAGGCAGACACTCAGGTCGCTGTCAGAGTTTTGTTTTTTTTGTGGGGGGGGGGTAGGGGGAGGCCGAATGGCTAAGTTGAAAAGGCTATCCCATTGCTCCCTCTGACCTACTCTCCTTCCCTCCTGGCTGGCCAGATACCCCAAACCTTACTTATCTCTTTAAGGAAACCTCCTTTCACTCAGAAAAAAATCTCTTATGGTGACTTTTAAGGTCTGGTTTTGTTCTCAGCTGAAAGCCATTATCAAAGACTCTTCAAGGCCTAGACAAGACAGAGAACATCACAGAGGAATTTAGAATAGTTAGAGGGACATCTAGTCCAGAGCACCCAGATGTATATAAATTACTTCATACATTAGTAGGAAGCTCAGATGCAAAAAGTCAGAATGGGCCCCAGCATTGTGGCACAGTGGTTGAGTGTTGACCTATGAACCAGGAGGTCATGGTTCAATTCCTGGTCAAGGCATATGCCTGGGTTTTGGGCTCAATCCCCAGTAGAGGGCATGCAGGAGGCAGCCAATCAATGATTCTCTCTCATCATTGATGTTTCTCTCTCTCTCTCCCTCTCCCTTCCTCTCTGAAATAAAAAATGTGTATATATATGTGTGTGTGTGTGTGTGTGTGTGTGTGTGTGTGTGTGTGTATATATATATATATATATATATATCTCAGAATGGGAATACCTCTGGTGACTTAAAAGACCTTGAATTGCATAGGAAATTGAAGGAGTTTAGAAAAGCTATAGGGTCAAGAACTTTGGTAAACTATCCTTTAACTTTCCTGTGGAAATAGATGGTACACTGATTCAGTTCTTCAAGGCCAAAAACGTGGTGGGATGGTGGAGGGAGAGATTAACTGGAGAACTTATATGCACATATTCATAGCCCATGAAGGAGAAGGCCTGGGAGGGGTGGGTGTGGGGTGGAGGTGGCCCATGGGGGGGAAAACAAAGGGGACTCTGTAATACTTCCAACAATAAAGATAAACTTAGGAAAAGAAAAAGAAAAGAGGAGGGACAGAATTCAGGAGTAAATCCTGAAGCCGATTTGACCTTGGCTCTCCCTCTTATCTTTTTGCAAATGGCCTTAAGCCAGAAATAAGAGACTTTAATATGCAAGTAAAAAGTAGAATGGAAAACAGTGCTATGATCAAAATCTTGAAAGCATCTGTATTGAAAGAGCTCTAGAACTAAGAAACTAAAAAAAGGAAAAGAAAAAAGTTATCAATGAAGGTGTTTCATTTCCCATTCTATTCTTCTTAAACCTTCAAGGAAATATTTCTCTAAAAATTAAAGGACAATATTACAACTTTTTTATTGATATGGGCGCAATAATATCAATTTTAAACCCGAGCACTACTTAGAGTCAACGAACTATTCCAGTCATGCATCTAGTTAATAATCCTCATCGCACCTTCTCCAGGTCCCTCCCAACCCCTATAACTGTCAGCCTTGAACCTTTTTTTTTTTCCTTTTTAGCCTAGAATCTTTAACCAGAGTTTTTCCTTTGTGACACTCATTAACTTAATAGCAAGGGATTTACTGTGTGAATGCTCTCCTGATGGTCTCTTCCCCCAAGTCCCAGAGGACATCTCTATTCATAATGAGGTCCTGGCTAATTTGGATATTGTTGTACCAGTACTTTTTTGTGTAGATCAAGCACAGATTGAAGCTCTTTTGTGGGCAAACAATTCTAATGATATTCTTCTGGACTAAACCCATCAAGGTTCAGAATGACCTACTTAAACCTTTACCCAAATTTGCACAATAGCCTCTAAAACAAGGTGCTAAAGAAGGAATAAAACTAATAATCAAAAGCCTCAAGGAGAAAGGAGTCTTCATATCGCCTCCTATTGTCCCCATTGAGAAACCCAGTAGGCAAGAAAATAGATTCATTTGGGCAAAAATAAAAAGGATCCCAAATCAATTATATAGAAAAGATTCCTTTGTTAACTTGTGGTTGAGAATATGTTTGTATATTTTCAGAAAACAACTCCAAGACCATGTGGATTCCTGCAACAGAGAGGAATTGACAGGTCTGCTCCAACCACGAAGACTAGAGGAGAAACAGTCCAGAGATGGAAGACACTGACAACGCCTTGCCACGATAGCAGTCAACAGCTGTGCATCGCTGCAGGTTGCCTAGGACCAAACCAGAGAGGGTCGGACCTGCATTGCCACCATGTGCCCACCATCCAGATATCATTGCTGACATGTACACATAAGGAACTGTTTGACATTGAAACGGGGACTCAGAACTGTTGGACATTGAAATTGGGACTCAAACATTTTTTTTGTTGTTATATGTTTATTTCTAGTCTGCAGAGGCAAGATTTTTTAAAGGAAAGAAATGGGGGGAAAAATAGATACAGAGGCAAAGAAGCATTGAACAGACTGTCAAACTACAGTGGGAAGGCAGGGGAGGTTGGGCGGGGTAGGGGGAGGGTGGTGGCTGTAAGAGATCAACCGAAGGACTTGTACACATGCATATAAGCATAACCAATGGATACAAGACACTGGGGGGGGGGGGGGTGGGTAACACGGGCAGGTGAAGACAGATACTGGGGGGTAGGGGAGGCTGGGGGGAGGTTAATGGGGGGGGAAAGGAGACATATGTGCTACTACTATTTGTAATACTTCAAACAATTAAATAAAAGCTAAATTTTAAAATCCTGATATATGCAATTTTGACATTATTAAAAAAAAAAAGAATATAGATTCAGAGCAGGGAAATGGCAGCAGATTAAGTGGAAGCTACACTGACACCCTCCCAAGACTAAACTTAAATTACAACTAAAATACAGAAAAAATCATCTTGAATAATAAATTGAAAATTAGCTGGAGAGAACCGTGATAATCAAGAACTGAAAGTGGAGACCACATAGACACTGGTAGGAAGTGCAGAGGCCTGAGAGGGCTGGCATGGCTCCCATAGACAACAGCTGAAGTTCTGGAGGGACATCTCAGCTGTGGGGGGTTCCCACTGATAACTCAGAGGTCTAAACCCCAAGCTGGGCTCCTCAGCCCAGAGCACCAGAACTGAGAAAGGTACCCACATAACATCTGCTTGTGAAAAACAGTGGGGTTTCTCTCTATCAGGGAAGGATGGCTGGAAATGCAGGTACCCTCTTAAAGGCCCAATGAACAAAATTTTGTGTGCAGCCACTCACTTTGTGCTCCAACAGGGAAGGCAAAGTGGACTAGAACTTTGTGAGGGTTTGGGGCCTTGGGGTTAGAGATTGGAAAGCCCCATTTTCCAGTGCTAAGCCATTCCCTCATATTGCAGAGGACAACTTTCTCAGGCAGACATTTACCATCCAGGCAGCTTTTGCCTGGGGCAGGGAGGGGCAAGCAACGGTTCCACACTGTTGGAAAACATCTTGCCCCGCCGTGTTGAGTCTATGCCCTGCTGTGGTCTATAGCCTGAGGCAAATTAAGACTGAGAATAACAATCAGACTGTAGGTAGGGGCACATCCCTGGAAGCTTTGAGTCTTTGCCTGATCTCCCTCTGGACCTACGGCTAGGAAAAGCAGACCCTGGTGCATATCTTGCTCCTTTCCAAAGGCACCCTGCCCCAGCAGAGGGAACCACAAGCTGTGGACTGCTGATAGCTCCAAACAAGGTACTCAGGACCAGTCACAAATCATCTAAAATTATCCAGAGACTCACAGTTGTAGTAGATTTACCTCATACACAGACACAAACCCAAACAGGCAGCCCAAATAGGGAGACCAAAAAAAGTACCAAATGAAAGAAAAAAAGAATTATCCAGAAGAACAACTAAATGAAATGGAGATAAGAAATTTATCAGATATAGAATTCAGAATAATGATTACAAGGATGCTCAAAAGCATGAGAAAAGATATAGAAACTATGAAAAATGACCAGCCAGAAATGAAGTATGACATAGCACTAATAAAGAACCACTGGAAGGAATACACAGAAGACTAGTGGAAGCAGAGGATCATATCAGTGAATTAGAAAGCAGGGTAGGAAAAAAAATCACTCAATCAGAGAACCAAAAAGAAAAAAACAATTAAAAAACAGAATAGCTTAAGGGAGCTGACAACATGCAATAGAACAATATCACATTATAGGAGTACCAGAAGGTGAAGATACTGAGCAAGGGATTGCGAACATGTTTGAAGAAATAATGACAGAAAACTTCCCTAACCTGGTAAAGGAAAAAGTCACACAAGTTCAGGAGGCATGGAGAGTCCCAAACAAGAAGAACCCAAAGAGGCTCACACCCAGACACATCATAATTAAAATGCCATAAATTAAAGAAAAAGAGAGAATCTTAAAGGCATCAAGAGAAAAGCAATTTGTTGTCTATGAAGGAGCTCCTATAAGGCTGTCAGCTGATTTTCATCAGAAACTCTACAGGCCAGAAGGGAATGGCATCAAGTATTCAAAGTAATGAAAAGCAAGTATCTGAAACCAAGACTACTCTATCCAGCAAGGCTATCATTCAAAATAGATGATGAAATAGAGTTTCCCGGACAAAAAGGACTAAAGGAGTTTATCATCACCAAACCAGCATTGCAAGAAAGGCTAACGGAACTGCTGTAACATCATACTCAATAGGCAAAAACTGAAACCGTTTCTCCTACAATTAGGAACAAGACAGGGATGTCCCCTTTCACCACTCTTATTCAACATAACACTGGAAGTCATAGCCACAGTGATCAGACAAGAAGAAAACATAAAAGACATTCATACTGGAAAGGAGGAAGTAAAACTGTCATTGTTCGCAGATGACATGATATTGTACGTAGAAAATCCTAAAGACCCCACCAAAAAACTACTAGATTTAAGAAATGAATTTGGCAATGTAGCAGTATACAAAATAAACACCCAGAAATTGAAGGCATTTTTATACACCAATAATGAATTATCAGAAAGAGAAACTAGCCTTAGCCAATTTGGCTCAGTGGATTGAGCATCTGCCTGTGGACTGAAGGGTCCCAGGTTTGATTCCGGTCAAGGAAACGTGCCCAGGTTGCGGGCTTGATCCCCAGTAGGGGGCATGCAGGAGGCAGCCAATCAATGATTCTCCCTCATCATTGATGTTCCTATCTCTCTCTTACTCTCCCTTCCTGTCTGAAATAAAAAATATATTTTAAAAAAAGAAAGAAAAACTAAAAAAAACAATTCCATTCACCATTGCAACAAAAAAATTAAAATATTTAGGAATAAGCTAACCAAGGAGATAAAATTTACTGTTAACTTTTTCCTTACCAAGGCAAATAAATAAAGATTTTTTTAAAAGACCAATAGCTTACTATAGCCTCTCTTGTGATTCAGTGGCAAGCACCTCCCCACCTTGTCTGGGGCAGCAGGTAAACTAGGAGCATTTTCCATTGTCTTGTCTTAAGGTCCCCTTTAAACCAGATGGTCCCTCATGCTGTATCTTTGTTGTCCTGTGAAAACATTCTTCAGCAAGTTGATTTACCTCCTATGAACTTCATTACTTCCTCTGAGCTCAGCTTCACCTGATCAGCAAGTTATCTTGGTAGTATTTTCAAGGTCAAAGCAAGCAGTCTTTATCAGAATTTGTCCTAAATTCTCACCTAAGAGATTTCAGATTAAAAAATAAAAACAACCACCACCCTTTCCATATGCCTTTGATTTTGGCAAATGTTACTAATTAGTCATGGCTGTTCTTTGTTGTGCGTATAGTCTCTTACCGCCCCGCAAAAACGCTGGTCACTAGCAGGCTGGGGTCTCATTTCTGCTGGAGAAGAGCCATGAAGGCACATGTTTCGCAGTATTGAGGAGCAACTCATAATAAGCTT
This sequence comes from Corynorhinus townsendii, assembly GCA_026230045.1. Taxonomy (NCBI): domain Eukaryota; kingdom Metazoa; phylum Chordata; class Mammalia; order Chiroptera; family Vespertilionidae; genus Corynorhinus; species Corynorhinus townsendii. The sequence continues at coordinate 144,847,186 of JAPDVU010000007.1, read as the reverse complement.
TTTGTTTTTGTATTATAAAAATGTATTTGAGCCAAAGGATGCACCTAGAAGTAAGATCTCAGTAGACTGAGATAAATTCTTCTCATCACAAGTTTAAACCATACCAAGTGCAAGGGATGTTCCTCCCCACCTTGGCCCATGCCCACACAAATATTAGAACACCTGTCAAAGAAAGGAGCAGCCATTCCCCTTTGGCTAGTTCCCGGGAGTACTGCAACCTGGGGGCAGGGTTGGCAAAGGACTGCAGAAAAGAGGGAGGGGAGGGAGGAGGTTTCTTTTCCATAAAGATTGCCTCCTATTTATCAGCTCTGCTTTTCTTTGTCTGCCCCCGGGGAATGACTCTGGGGAATGCCAGGTCTGGGGTAAATCACAGGGTGTACTCAGGCCACCCCCCTCCCCCCAAGGACATGATCAAATCATTCTCCTAGCAAAATCCGGTTCTGGTCACTAGCAAGGGCAGCCAAGGGTAACTAACCAAAAGCCAACAAGAGGAGTTACAGTAGTGGGCAAGGAGGAGTGTATGTAAATTGAGTAAATTCTAACTGCCAGCGCTGTCCCAATTTTTCTTTGCTTTTCTCCTGGATTCTGGGAGATCAGGACAGACCCCAGGTACTCAGCACAGCCTCCAAGTTCAGGAAATCCTGCCTACCAAGCAAGGAATGGAGCTACATTTGGAATGGGAGAGAAGGGTATCTAGGAGGATGGGGTGGGGGGCAGGAAGACTGCCTTCAACTGATAACCCCAGTGTGGCTGCAGCGCCAAGGGCCCAGTGGGATAAGCACCAGGAGCCTGGGCTCCTCTTGACAAAAGCCATCCCACGTTTACAGCAGTCCAGAAATGCGAAGCAGCGGCTCCTGACATTGAGTGGCCATGCTCACTCTCAAGGTCACGTGTCCGGCAGTGGGAAAGACCTACGTGAGGGGTCTTAGGAGTCTATACTTAAAAGCTTGCCCTGACTCCCCTCTTTTCTGGAGTCTTCACTTAAATACAGGGAGGTGGGTTTTTTGTTTGCTTGCTTTTTGTTTTGGGCTTACTGTGATTTTATGCGTGATGGCCTCAATCCCTACACAAGACTACACCGAGGTCACCCCGGAGGTGGGGCCCCCAGAACCTGTATCAGGCACAGGGTGTTGGTTTGCCCCTCCCTCCAGGCCACCATGTAATCCTTCGAACTTCTGAGTATCCCACAGCCAGACAAGGCTTGCCAAGAGTTCAGGAAAGCTTTGATCACAGTCTTTAGACATCAGAATTAAGAAATAAATACCAAGTTGGGGAAACAGATTAAAACCTTTAAGAAATCCAAGGCAATTGGATTCTGCTGAGAACAGTCGGTTAGTGTAGGGGAGTCAAGTTGGAAAGAGGAACTCCGCTATTTAAAAAAGGAAAGAAAGTCTGTTAGAGTGGAGACGTCCATAGAGTCGAGAGACTCAAACCCATCTGTTTTCTCCCGCGTACCCCGGGGGTGGCGCGCAAGGCCCGCGCGTTCCCCGTAGGGAGCAGGGCAGGACCCACGCGGCGGAGGCGGGTTTCCGGGGAGGCTCGCTCTCGGAGTTGGGGACTCCCGGCCGGCCGGCCTCTCCTCGGATTTGTGACGTGTCGGGGGCAGCAGTGGTGACGGAGTCATCACACAAAGCCGGAACGTCGGGGCGGGGGTCTCCCAGGCCAAGAGCCCCAATGGGTTGGGAAGGGGGCGGGCAGCGGGGCGCCCCCCGGGCGCCGGGACTCCGCCCAGCATTAAAGTGAACGCCGAGTCCGCCGCGCGTGCGGCGGGCGGTTGGCGCCGGAGCGGCCGAGAGCGCTCCTCACGAGCCTGGCTGCTGTGGCCCCGCTGGCCGCCGGCGCGCACGGCTCCCCGGAGCCGCGCCACGCCCTCGCGGGGGTGGAGCGGAGGCCAGGGGCGGGTCCGCAGCTGGCAGCGCCCCGGCCCGGGGCGGGGGCTGTGGCAGCAGCTTCAGCAGCGGCGGAGGCAGCAGCGACAGAGGCAGTTGCAGCTGAGGCGGAGGCTGCTTCTGGACGCGTCCGGGGCGCGCAGCCGGAGCCCCAGCCCGGAGGCGCCGGGCGGTGCAATCAGTGCTGCTGCTGCTGCTCTGCCGTCACCGCCTGGGCCCCCGCTGCCACCGGGGCCCCGGACGCCGTCCGCGCCCTCATCGACCCCGCCTGCGTGTGCGCCCCAGCCGGGACGCCGCCCCCGGCCGGGTCTCCACTTCTTGGCCGCACCTTCCATGACAACGCCCGCGCGAAGATGGCTGCGAAGGGCGCACACGGCTCCCACCTGAAGATAGAGAGCGAGCTGGAGCGCTGCCGCGCCGAGGGCCTCTGGGACCGCATGCCCCAGCTGGTCCGGCAGATGAAGGCGCTGGTCGTGCCCAGTGGCGGAGGCAGCCGGAGAGCCCTCCCGAGCGCCTTATTCACCTCTCTGGACATCGGTGAGCGAGGGAAGGGGCTGGTTCAGTAGCTGGAGCGCGCGAAACGCGCCTCCTCCTCCAGGAAGTGCGCCCCGACTGCCCCAGGCGGTCGCCGGCCGCCTTTAGTATTACTCTTCCTGTAGTGCTAGTCTTAGGAGTGCCCGGGCAGTTAGAACGGCTTTCCCGCCCCAGGAGAAAACTTTTGCAGGTTGGGTGCTTTGGGGGAGAGAGAGAATCGTCTTTTGCTCTCTGCCCTTTAGGATCATGTGGACAACTCCATCTATTGTGAAATGGTGGTACGGGCACGTGTCAGATTAAGTCAGATTAAGCTGGACTCTTGCACCACCTTTAAACTCCCATCAGGTGAAGACTGTGTGCCTCCCCATGCCTTCCCTCTTCTTCTCCCAAGTCAAGTTGACAGCGGAGCTCTGTCCACAACAGACCTACTTGGAGGGGTTGGTGATCACGGAGGGTGGGTTGGTGAAGTGTGAAAGAGGCCTGGTAAGCCTCAGTTTCCTCGTTTGTAGCCGGGCTCGGGACCCTTCTAGCCCTGGCAGCTCGTGGCTTTAGCAGTAGGGCTGGTCTGGCTGGGCTGGGCTCCTGGGTGGGAAAGTACCCTGATGTGGCAGTGCGGGAAACCCCGCCCCCCGTCTCCAACCTCAAATCCTGTCCCTGGTGCCTTCAGCTCAGCCTGGAGAGCCCTCTCTGAGCCCTGTCTTTGAGCACTTCAGAGCCCTGTGGAAGGAAGTAAATAAACACAGTTATAAAGGGTTTTGAACACTGCCTATGGAAGGCTCTGTGGAGTAGAAGGAATGATAATAATATAATAGTAATAGCTAACACTTACCTAGCACTCACTGTGTGCCAGTTGATTAAGCACTTTAATCAACTCATTAATTCCTCCCAACAACCCCAAGAAACAGGTACTCTCGTTTGCCACACTTACAGATAAGGATACTGAGGCACAGGGAAGTAACTTGATCATCCAGTTGATAAGTGGTGGAATCAGGATTTGAAACCCAGATTTCTCAGCACATCCTTTTAATCACTTGTATTCTTACCTCTCAAAGATGTGTAGCACCAAATCCCTGCCTGTAGAGTTGCCAAAATGGACAGGGAGGCAGGGCGGTGAGGGCAATTGCACATTAGATGGTGGGGCTCAGGAAGTAGCAGAATATGTACTGACCTCTGACAGTGGAAAGGGCAGAATGTGTCTGTCCAATGAGGGGGAAAGATAGAAGGACACTGAGGGGGGCTAGGTGGCAGGGACAGACAGGTTGAACCTTTGAGGTAGTTCTAAGTGTGGCAGTGGCCAGAGCTGGTGCATATATGGGAAAAGCTGGTGAGCCCCCCCCCCCCTTTTTAGGGCAGAATAGATAAATTACAGGTTCCCCTCTATCCCCTGTATGGGTGATGTGGGGTAAGTCTGGTGAGGGTGGGAAATGGAAAGTGACCCACACAGAAGGCATTGGGGTCTTCTCAGAGGTATGGGAATGTGAGTCAAATTGGCACTGTTGAGAAAAGCACTGGGACCAAGACAGGAACCAGGCCTCCTTCAGTCCATACTGGGCTGTATTTCCTAAGCTATTCTGTAGAGGTCTCAAGACATTGACTGTCTATTCATTGGTATCCCAGAAAGAAAGTTTAGAGAGCCACGCAAGTTAAGAAATTATAAGGGCCTTTAATATGCTCCCCTGCATGTGATGTTAAAGCCAAGGTTAGAGTATAAATACCACGTTTCTCAAACTTCCCTTACTATAGTCTATGAAGCATTATTGGGAAACACTGGTATGACAGTTTATAAATGGTATGGTATAAAGTGCTTTCTCTTTTTTTCCCCTTTTTTTGGTTAATCCTCACTTGAGGGTATTTTTCCCATCAATTTTTAGACAAAGTGGAAGGGAGAGGGAGAGACAGAGAGAGATAGAAACATCAATGTAAGAGAGGCACATCAATTGGTTGTCTCCTACACACACCCAGACCAGGGCCAGGGATCACGCCTGCAACTGAGATAAGTACCCTTGGCTGGAATTGAACCTGGGACCCTTCAGTCCACGGGCTGATGCCCTATCCAGTGAGCCAAACTAGCTAGGACTCTCTATTTTTTTTCAATTTTTGTAAACAATTCTGGGGGGGGGGGGAACAGAAATTATTGTCCCCATTACATTTTTGTTTTAAATATTTTATTTCAGAGAGGAAGAGAGAGAGAGAGAAACATCAGTGATAAGAGAGAATCTTTGATCAGCTGCCTCCTGCATGCCCACTACCAGGGATCGAGCCCAAAATCCAGACATGTGCCCTGACCGGGAATTGAACATACTGGTAGGTCAATGCTCAACCACTGAGCCACACCAGCAGGACTATTGTCCCCATTTTAACACAGGGACACCAAGACTCAGAGAAGTCACATGATGTGTATGTGGCAGAACCTGTACCCACGCCTGAGCCCCTGCAGCCAAGTCTATAAGTAACAGTGGGGCATATGGAGCCTGTCCTGGCTTCACTGTGGGAACTGACCAGCACGAAGGAGACTGAAGGATGGTGGGAGGTCTCTCCTGTCAATTTTGGGGTTTGGGTCAGTCAGTGATTTTTTCCCCACTGTTAAATCCAGATACACTATCCCAAAATGCATGCATGCACGTGAGCAAGGAAAACGATGACTCCCAGAGCCCATGCGTGGAGCTTTTTTTTTGGATTGTCTGCTATCTTGGTTCTCTCTCCATGAGGTTCTTTTTTTTTTTTCCTCCTTAGAGAAGCCCTTTTTCTTTTCTTTTTTGTTAATCCTCACCCGAGGATATTTTCTCCATTGATTTTCATAGAGAGTGGAAAGGAGAATGAGAGAGAGAAACATTAACCTAGGTACATGCCCTTGACTGGAATTGAACCCAGGACCCTTCTGTCCATGGGCTGACGCTCTATCCACTGAGCCAAACTGGCTAGGGCTCCATGGGGTTCTTGATCACTTGAAGGACTGAGAGACTGTTTTCTGTGTGTGTGGGGGGGTGTTGGAACTGACCCCCCCCACCACCACCCCTCCTCCTGCAACTCAGGAGGGAGTTCCTTAAAGTCCCACCTGGCCTGTTGGACTCTGACAGTCAGTGACTGGAAGCGTTAACAGTTATATAACTTGGGAGAGGGGAAGAAGGTACTGAGGGGGAGCCAACCCCCAGTTGAAACCCATTTTACAGGCTGAGACCCTAAGGCCCTGCTGCATCTGTGGGGTTTCCCTCAGAAGCTAAAAATCCCAAAGCATGGATTTCACTGCAGAGAGCAGGAGGGGAGGGCCCCACTGAGGGGGCTTCTTGCTGGTCTGGTGGGAGAGAAGGACTAGGAGAAGCTCCCTCAGAAAGGTCCCTATACCCCCTTTTCCTGTCTGGGGAGGCTGCTCCCTGCCACCCACCCAGGGGGAAGGTGGTTGCTCCTTTTTTGTACATTTACTTTCAAACTCGCATCCGGTTTAGAGTTGATCAGGATGGAGCAGGGGAACTTCAGAGTACAGCTCTCTGTGGTGGGGTTTGTTCGTGTAAAAACAAAGAGCCTATCCAAGTGGTTAAAGAGTGTTTCTTCAGATGAAGTTAGAAGGGGTGTTTGAGGCAGGTGGCCTCTTACTAGTTTCAGCCTCTTCCTTCTCTCTCAGCGCTTGGAAGGTCCCCACCCTCCGTAGCCCTGTGAGGTGAGCAGCTGTGGAGACTGCGATGTCCCCATGTGACCTAGTGAGGAGGGGCCTGGTCTGAACGCCAGGCTTGCTGGCTGAACCCAGGTTTCCAGACAGCGAATTGGCAGGTTGTGGAGAGGGGAACACTGTCCTGCAAAGGTGGGTGCGGGGAGGAGGCAGGTGTCCTTGAAGTGGGTCTCTGTGACCTGGCACCCTGGAGAGGATGGGAGGAGAGAGGAAGCTAGCTGCCAGAGTTCTTCAAAACAAGGTGGGTGGGCAGCCGGGGCGGCCACTGGGTGGTGGCCTCATTTGTCTCTGTCAAGGGCAGGGGGCTGGGCTGGGCTGGGCTGCCAGAATCAGCACCCAGGTTCCCAGAGTCTGTCTCATTCTGTCAAGAAGGGGATGCCCCCAGCAGGGGAGAAGCTGGAGCTTTTTACCCAAACCGTGTAGGGAGTAGATTTTGGACAACACAATGATAAAAAGCAATTTGTCCTACCTTCAGAGGAGGACAGGAAAGCCTCTATCCACCTGGATTCTCATTTAACAACTGAAAATCTAGAACTTTTAATTTTAAAATATCCTTCAGTTCTATAGATTGGCCAGTTGAGAATAATAGGATGGAGAGAAAGGGGGGAAGGAAGAGAAAGAATGGTGCAGGGAGAAGAAGTGAGCAAGAAAGAAAAGAAGGTAAATTCCCAACACCCACTGAGTGTCTGCTAAACAAAACAGAATGAGTGGGGGTGAAGAGGAGGGAAAATGGCTCTGGAGAAGGAGCTGAAGTGTTAATTTGTAAAATAGTCTGAAACTTGTATGTATATGACAGTGAGAATAAGTCTTATCCCTGTCCTTGGAATTAGTATTAGTTTCTCTTTATAAAAAAATGATTTTATTGATTTGAGAGAGAGAGAAAGGGAGAGGGAGTGAGAAACATCAATCAGTTTGCCTCCAGCACGCACCCAATCGGGGATCGACTTGACTACATGGGTACGTGCCTGACAGGTAATGGAACCATCGGTGCACGCGATGATGCTCCAACCCACCGGCCCGGGCACTATTAGTCTTTAACCTATTGTATGCAGCTCTTAGACTGTTCTTTATTTCCAAAGTATCTGAAGCTTTGCTCTGCATGGAATGCAAGGGAGACAGATTATTCTTTGGCTGTGCTATTTTATTGTTATGGGCTGTGGCCATAATACTATCGCATGTTTTTATTTTCATCTATAAAATGTAAATATCTACCTTTTAGGGCCATGCTGATTAAATGATACTTTATAATAAAGTACCTGGCACTCAGTAGGCCCTCAACAAATATTTGTCTCCCTTACTCATTAGAAGGTGACGGGATTAGCTAAAGAACGTATATGCAGAGCCCATGCCCACAGACAATAGTGATGTGAGGCCCAAGGAGGGGGAGCCGGGGGCTGGGTGGAGGTGGGCAAAGGGGGAGAAAATGCGGGACATCTGTAATAGTGTCAGCCATAAAACATGTACCTTTTTTAAAAAGGCGCTCTTGTGGTTTAGAGCGGTGCTTCTCACATGATCTGTGAGGACCAGTTTTATGATTTTAAATTCCCAATCTGATGTGCCCTGATACTTTCATAAGATACACGAACATTTACCCTCCAATTTTTTTATTATTCAATTCAGCAGATTCCAAATCATTCTGTCACGTTATTGTCAACCCTTGTGAACATGTGCTCTAAACTTCTGCACTTACCTCCAGGGACTGGGTCAAACACTCACAGGCCTACCTGTTCTAGTCCAGGGACCACACTTGGAGCAACAAGTGTTCAGAGGACACTCCCATAATTTTGAGGAGCGGTGTGTGCTCTGGGGAGTATTTCCAGATTGAGGGTTGCCTGGAAGGAAGCTGGTTTCTCCGGGCCTGAAAGGAACTGAGCCAGTGAACCGTGGAGAGCTCTGGGCTGGGCCGTGGGGTGGCAGAGGTGGGGCCAGGTGGCGGGAGCCAGCTAGCTGTTGTAGAGCAGAGTGCTTGTGCTCTCTCAGGAGGAGGGAGGGGACCAGCCCGGGAGGCGGAGCCCGGGGAGGGGCAGTTCCCTGCTCAGAACAGGTTCCTAACCCCACTACTGGTTTTACAAAGGCAAAACAGGTGAGAGCAGTTTGCCTAGAGGTGCACCTTTCAGGCACCCACTGCTAAGCATCCCACCACTCCTTCTGGCCAAGGTTTGGAAATGACGCTCTAACTCCTGAGAAAACTGGCTAGGCCTGGATTCTGCTTTCTTATCAATTTATTTTGGAATTCATTCCTCCGTAATAGCACGTACTAAGCTTCCTCATTCCTTTTTATAGCAGCGTGGTGTCCCTTTTTATGGATGCGCCATGCTTTAATCAGCCTCCTGTTGATGGACATACAGGTTTCCTCTAATTTTCTGCTATTACAAATTATGCTACAGGAATGACCTTATATGTAGGTTACTTTACACATTTGCAAGGACATCTGTAGGAGCAGAATTGCTGAGTCAGTGGCAATGTACAAAAATAATTTTGATATATGTTGTTAAATTGCCCTTTATAGAGATCCTACCAACTTCTATTCTACCAGTGATGGATGATAGTTTCAACCAGGTACTTGTCTGGCCATTTCCTCCAAATCTTAATTTGAGATATCAAGAGTTAGGTATAGCAAAGGATCCACTAAAAGGCTATGGCGTCCCTAGAGGGAACTGTGACTGTCCTTTGGACCAGCGGTCACCAACCGGTGGTCCACAGACCACTGAGGGTCCACAAGGTCCGAAAGGTTGGGGACCGCTGCTTTGGACTCTGGGCTTTTGGGATGTTCTCTGCATGGAATCTCCCTTGTGGATGGAGAATCTTCTTCAGAGGCCTGCAGTTTGGAATCAGTAGCTTTGTTTCGTTACTCTTTTTTATTAAAAAACTAGTGGCCCGGTACAAGAAATTTGTACATGGCGGGGAGGGGGTTGTCCCTCAGCCTGGCCTGCACCCTCTCCAATCTAGACCCCGGCCTGGACCCCTCGGGAGAGGTCCGACTGCCGGTTTAGGCCATCCCTGTGGGACCAAGCCTAAACCGACAGTCAGACATCCCTCTCACAATCCGGGACCGCTGGCTCCTAACTGCTTGCCTGCCTGCCTGATCACACCCAACTGCCCCCCTTGCCATCCTGATTGCCCCTAACTGCCCCCCCCCCCCGCTGGCCTGCTCGCCCCCAACTGCCCCCCCCTTGCTGGCCTGCTTTCCCCCAACTGCCCCCCCCTTTCAGCCTGCTTGCCCCAACTGCCCACCCCTGCCAGCCTGCTCGCCTTCAACTACTCCCCCCGCTGGCCTGATCGCCCCCAACTAACCCCCACTGCCGGCCTGCTCGCCCCCAACTGCCCCCTGTTGCTGGCCTGATCACTCCCAACTACCCCCCCACTGCTGGCCTGCTGGCCCCCAACTGCCCCTCCCTCCTGTGCCCCCCCCCCACCCCGCCGGCCTGCTTGCCCCCAACTGCCCTCCCCTCCTGGCCTGATCACCCCTAACCGCATTTGCCTCAGCCCCACCACCATGGCTTTGTCCAGAAGGATGTCTGGAAGGTCTCCTGGTTTAATTAGTATATTACCCTTTTATTAGTATAGATATGTTTTTATTGATTTCAGAGAGAAGAAGGTAAAGGGAGAGAGAGATAGAAACATCAATGATGAGAGAGAATCATGGATCGGCTGCCTCCTGCATGCCCCCTACTGGGGATTAAGCCTGCAACCCGGGTATGTGCCCTGACCAGGAATCAGACCATGATCTCCTGGTTCATGGGTTGACATTCAAGCAGTGAGCCCCACTGGCCAGGCTGGAACCAGAGGCTTTGAGTTGTGACTAAACTGAGGTGGTCCTAAGAGTGAGGAATTAGTGGCAGTTGTCCCCAGTGACAGTGCCTTCATGGCAGGAGAAAAATCTCTGTGAAGAGATGGGTCCAAGCACACATTCCTGGAGACATTTTGGGTTGGCACATAACTCCCTGAGGCTTGTGGCTGCCTCCTGGGGTAGTGGTGAGGGTCCAATTCACTCTGCAGCTATTTGCTGGGCACCTAGATGAGTAGTGGGCCTGATCCTCACCCAGTTGAAGGAGAAGGACAGTGAGCCAGTCACATCAAGCACTACCTCCCGAGCCATCATGAAAGCACGCTTGACCTCTGGCCCTGCACACGGAAGCCCTGAATCCTACTCCCACTCGAGTCATTTTGCTGTAGGTAGGAGGAATGTGGTGGTCATTAGATTGGGGTTTTCAGTGTGGTGGGGGAGGCAGCAAATTAAACCAAGCAGCATAAATTCACCTGCCCGGCAGTGAGGTCTGCAGATAAGCTGGCGTATGTGAGAGAACCCCAGAAAGTGCCGATACTAAACCTGTTCAAGGATTTGCCTTGCTGACAAGCAATCTGCTTCCTACCTCAACTCTTCGCTTGGTTGCTAGGTTCTCCTGGGCTCATGTTAAATAAAATGCCTTCAAGATGGAGAAAACCAAATGTGGTTCTATGGAAATAAGGAGCACGTGAAAATGCATTATTAAACTGTCTCATATCATTTTCTTCTCTGGTCATTTGGGGAAATTCCTTCTTGGTCTAAGAACTTATTACCCACAATGGGTCATGGATGTGACTCATTTTCAGTTCTGAAGTTCTGGTAATTTGTCCCAAATCCTGGAAACTGCCTCCCCAACCACTAAACTATAGAAGATAAACCCAAAGGGGCGATTTATGCTGCTACAATGGTAGAATGCCTGCTGGGGTGTGTGTGTGTGTGTGTGTTTAAGGCTCTTTAAGTTTATGGAAACAGTGCCTTTATTGATTTTCTCGGACCTGGGAAATTTATGTGCTGGGATGGGGTGGTTGGGTCGCTACAGGGACAAGTCCCAGTCTCCACATGTACCATGCTCAGGGATCACTGCCCTGTTTTTCAGATGACTTTGGAAAATTGCTCCTGGCTGAGTCCCTCCTGGAGCAGTGTTTGAGGGAGAACAATGCCAAGATAAAAGACTCCATCCCTTTGCTGGAGAAGAATGAGCCAAAGATGAATGAAGCCAAAAACTATCTGAGTAGTATCCTCAATCATGGGAAGCTGTCGGTAAGTTGTCAGCCCTCAAGTCTGGGACCACCTTTCCTCTCCTGCCTCCTATCTGCTCTCGACCTCCCTGAGTTATTCCATCACCTGGGAAACATGTGTCCCTTAGGGTTGGCCTTGTGCTATTCAGTACAGTAGCCACTAGCCACATATACACTTGAAAGGTGGCTAATCCAAATTGAGATGTGGTATAAGTGTAAAACATACACTGGAGTTGGAAGACTTAGTACAAAACAAAGAATGTAAAAGATCATTAATACTTTACATTGATTACATGTTCAGATGATAGAATGAATTGAGTTGAACAAAATTATTAAAATTAATTTGACCCTTTCTAATGTGTCTAGAACATTTTATTAGAAAATTTAAGTTACACATATTGCTTAAATTATATTTCTATTGGACAGTGCTTGGATGACCTAGTATGTGCCTGGTCCTGTGTGCTCTTTGGGGGTCTCAGGGAAATAGTGAGCCCAAGATCTAGTTGGAAACAGGCCAACATGCAAAGTTGGCTAGCGACAGAAGAGCTCGACAACAGGGCAAGCCAGTTTAAGTCCAAGTGCATTTATTGAGCACCTACTGTATACAAGACACCAAAGGAAGTATAGTCACAGCTTTCTCTAGACCTTTACTACTCAAAGCATGGTCTACCCACCGGTAGATTGGACATGATCTGGAAGCTGGTTATAAATGCAAAATCTGAATCAGAATCTGCATTTAAGAAGCTCTCTGGGTGATGATTGCACATTAACATTTGAGACTGTTCTAGATTGCAGAGTATCCTGAGCTATAGTAGAGGAATTGATATGTCATTAGAGACCCAAAGAAGATATAATTTTTCTAGAAATGTTTTAAAGGGATGTATTTATTAATCTAAGCATTTGATTACAACCTACTATGTGCAAGGCATTGTGTTATGTACTTTGAGGGCAATAAAGATGAGTTCAACGTGGACCCTGTCCTCCGGGAGGTTTCAGGTCTACTGGGAAGATAATTCTTATCAGCACACTGTCCAGGGTGGACTCTGGCACAAGCGACAGGCATGTGTACATGTGTACATATGCAGGCAAGTCCGAGGGGAACAGTCCTGGGGGTGAGGTAGGCGTCAACTCAGAGATGGTAATACTACTAGAATTGGACCTGGGGAGGGTTGGGCCTTGAAGTGGGAGGGAGATGGATATACAGAGATAGGACAGAGTGACAGAGCATTCCAAGCTAAGGAAGCAGTGTATAATCTAAAGGTTCCTCTTATAAGAGTTTCATTAAAATATGTCAATTAGGAAGAGTAAAAGGGAATGGTGGGTAATTAGTTTATAAAAGTGCAGTGGGTCCAGAGAGAGGGGACTGGAACACCACACCAAGAAGCACCCGGCTTTTTCTGTAAGGAGTACAGGGAGAGTGTACTGGAAGTTTAAGGTTACCACCTTTAGACTCCTTGCTGTGATGGGATTGTTGAGGCTCTGGGAGATTTTGTATTGGATTAAAACAGCTGCTTGAGCCTGAGCATGTCCCCTGACCTCTTGGGCCCTCCATTTCCCCTTCTACCAATCAAAAGAGTTGGACATGATTGGTGAGTCCCAAGCTCTTCCCACTAAGACCACTTTTAATTTTTTTCTTTCAGTAGACACCATTAAATATTTTAAAATTGTTTTAAAAGTAAATATGACTTTGGCTTCTTGTAAAAAATTCACTACATAAACAAGTAGTTTGAATAATAAATAAAAGCCCTTGTTTGCCACCCCTCAAAACCCTACCCCATTCCCATCCCAATAGTTGAGCACTGGTCATCATTGGGTGTGTGTCCCACACTCCTTTCTCTGTGTGTTTACAAACACGTGTACACACATATAAAGCTTTCTTTTCTTATTAGAGTCACAGGCTACATATTTGAAAAGTTGCCCTTTTGCACTGAGAACTTTCACTTGGAGCTTTCTCCATGCCAATGCCTCTTCCTTTGTATTGGCCTAATAGTATACACATGTATTGTTGTGGAAAACTGTTTTGTTTATTTTATACTAGAGGCCTGGTACATGGAATTCATGCACTGGAGGGGACGTGGCCTCTGGGGATTGGCCCACTGTGGGAGCACCTGCTCATCCCAGTCAGCCAAGTGGCACTCCCACTGTGGGAGCGCACTGACCTCCAGGGGGAAGCTCCTGCGTTGAGCGTCTGCCCCCTAGTGGTCAGTGCGTATCATAGCGACTGGTCAACTGGTTGTTCTGGTCATTTTGCCGTTCAGTCGCTGGGCTTTTACTATATAGGATTGCAAATTTTACCATGCTTTATTCATCAAAGACATACAGAGTCACTGATAACCCTGAGAAATTCCCTGTTATCCAGGCCAAAGCCAAAAAATTTAACATTGATCAGGCAAAATAAAATATTAAAAGTAGTTTATGGGGTTCTCTATCTTACCCAAAGGCTGGAGTATGGCTGAGGAGAGGGTGATTTTTCCTGGCAGCAGATGAAATCCCAGGTGGATTCCTGTACAGTAACTGTGATGGGACGAGGAGAGTGGAGAGGCGGGTCCTGGGGCATCTCCTCAAGGTAGTTTGAAACCTACTCTTGGTGACCTGTAAGATCCTGCCCAGCTCAGTTCTGTGGAGGTCGGTGAAAACAACCATTTGTCATAACTTGTTATCCACTGATCGCCAGGCATGGTACCGTCTCCTGGGTGCCTCTTATGACCCTCTCAGTGGCATTTCCTAGTATCCCCGTTTTCCAGGCGAAGAACTGAAATCCAGGAGAGGTTAGTCACTTAGGACCATGGTAGCTGCTCTAAGACTTACACACAGGCCTGTTTGTCATCTCTCTCAAGCCCTCATGCTCTTTTCTACTTCTCAGTGCTGTGTCCCTACGTCCTGGAATGGAAATAAAATAATGACAGAGAGACTCGTATTAATGTTAGTGATGAAGGTGACACTTTGGCTTTTATAGGTCCCATTTTGCCTCCGTGAAGCATTTCCTCATCTCTCCTCTCCTCTTACCTGGGTATTCACATGTGGTCGTTCTTCCCTTCTCATTGACAGAGACAATGAGGCACAAAGACTAGGTGACAGGCCTGCTCCACAGCAGAGGGACTATTCCCCAGACTGAGCGACTTCCTGCATAGCCTCCTTCCACGGGGCCCGGGCTCTGTGGTTCCCTGACTATTGGGTTGACAGGCCAACAACATTTCAAATTCAAATGCACGGGTCCCACAGAGTGTAGCCAACTTTCAAATATGCCAAATATGGACATTAAAAAAATAACAGCAAAGACTGTCAAACTACATTGGGAAGGCAGGGGAGTTGGGCGAGGGGGCCTGTAAGAGATCAACCAAAGGATTTGTACGCATGCATATAAGCATAACCAATGGATACAAGACACTGGGGGGGGGGGGGGGGGGTAGAGGGCGGGCAGGTGAAAGCATGTACTGGGGGATAGGGGAAGCTGGGGGGAGGTCAATGGGGGGGAAAAAAGGAGACATATATACTACTATTTGTAATACTTCAAACAATAAAAACAAAAAAACAGCAAAACTGTACCATTTTCTATTACCATCATAATACCTAAAGGCAAGACAAATATGCTTTCAGAATTAAGGGCAGCTTTTTAAATAGTATAAGTTCAGCTTTATGAAATGTTCACCACATGGTCCTTAATTTGTCCCCAGCTAGGTGGAAGCTCTGTTGTAAACTGTCATTGGTCCACCAGGAACCAACTAGCGCCACCCTATCATCACGCCCTGAAACTTGTCCTTCAGAGCTTAGCTACCCTCTTCCCCATTTACAGCAGAACAGGATAATAATAATAATAATTACTCATGCCCTGTATTTATCATGCTTCTTTCTAAAGAAAAGTTCAAAGCTCTTTTCTGGACTTTGCCCCATGAATGCTCTTGGCATTGCTGTGATGGGAGGTGAGGAGTAGGTGTTAGGATCTGGCCCTCAAGGTGGGAAAACGAGGCCGAGCAAGGAGGAAACATGCCTGTGGCTTGAGACCAGTGCAGAGAATAGCAGAGATGTTACCCCTCTTGGAGGAACCATGGGCTGCATGCCCCTGGGGGTGTATGATGTATGGCTCTGGCCCAGGGAGGGGGTGGCCTACTGGGGAGACCAGCAAGTGCCCTTGAAAAATTCAGCCTTTGAGAGTTCATCAGTAGTCAGTGGGTCAGGCTTGCAGGAGCTGACTGGGCCCATTTGGTAGAGGCATTGTAGGAATTCAGCATAAGGGAGCTCCCTGGTAGTCAGGGAGGCTTCCAGGAGGAGGTGGGTCTGAGCAAGACCCCAAAGGATGGAGGAGGAGCTGGACAGCTTGAGGGAAGGGGAGACTGTTCCAGATAGGGGGCCTGTGTGAGCAAAGGCAAAGGTAGACTGTGTATTTACAAAAACCAAAAAGACCACGGGGAAGGAGAATTTGGCTGTGCCATGCTCCATTCTCTTAGTTGGCTTCTGAGAGGGCAGTAGATGGTGGGGAGTGGTGGAAGCTTCCCTTGCGCTCTGTCACTATGCCCCAGAGTCTGTCACTGTGCCCTAGAGTCTGATCGCCCCGCAGGGAGTCAGGGGCAGCTCCTTCCTGCGGAGACAGGCTGGGTTGGGAACCAGCGCTACTTCTCCAGGGAGCTCTGTGGACAGAACCGATGCTGCGTGGTGGGACAGTGCCTGAAGCCTGGCCAAAGGGGTGGTGGGCCCGCTGAGCATAGAAATGAAGAGAGCAGACTAGAGTAGGGAGCCCCAAAGGTGGGAGATCTTGAAGCCAGGCCGGCCCACGTTGAAGGCCATAATTCTGGGGCAGGGTCAACCAGACCTCCTCGAGGCCTGAGAGTCCTTGTCTGGGATGCAGACTTGGGCATAAGCAGCACTTGGAAAAGTAAAGCAGAGAGAACGGGTTTGAATTCAGGCACTTGATTGGACACTTTTATTACCTGTTTCTGATAAGGTGGGACCGTGGCCCGTCAGGCCTTCCCTCTCCTCCTCCCTTCTGTCCCACACTGCTGATGTCGCCTTCTTCCCCACAAAGGTCCTGCTGTGGCGTGGGGGCTTCAGCTTGAGGCCTGTCACCTGCATGGTTTTCTCCAAGGCCTTCCACCTAACTGTATATTTGTGTATATTTATTCACCCCCACCCCGAATCATATCAGGCCCCACAAAACGGGGCTGGGTCCCTGGCTCCTCACTTGCATTGAGGACAAGTGCCTGAACTCTTGAGTGCCAGCCTTTGCCGTAGCCTCTGGGGGCTGCGGGAGAGAGAAGGTGGCCCAGTCTGCAGGCTGCCTGCCGTGGAGCAGGGTGCATACAACACACATGTGAAACAGTTAGGGACTCCTAAGAGAATTTCAATACGAATGTCAAGAATTTCAATAAGTAGGCCATGGACTGCAGGTGTGGAGAGAAAGGAGTCCTGGGCATGTGCTCGAAGGTCAGGAAAGGCTTCCTGCAGGAGGTTTCTGAGCAGGGTCTTAGGCAGATTGTCACGGCTCCAGTGAGAGGGTGTTCATCCTACCTGTTGGGGTGGATGAGGCAGGGACTTTGGGCCAGGAGTCTGCTAACGTGGTCCTTGTCCTTTCAGCCAAGGTACATGTGTGAGGCCATGCTGATTCTGGGCAAGCTGCATTACGTGGAGGGCTCCTACCGGGATGCCATCAGCATGTATGCGCGGGCCGGGATCGATGACATGTCCATGGAGAACAAGCCCTTGTATCAGATGCGGCTGCTGGCGGAGGCCTTTGTCATCAAAGGTAGGTATGGGCACCGCTGGGGCTCCCCAGCCATGCCCTGCTTGTTACACTCAGGTTCCCTCGTGCCAGGAGCAGGCGATAGCTGTAGGGCAGTAGATGCTGGGTTGAGGGTGAGCCTGCCAGGCTGATGTCTAAGATACATCACCTCTGGGTAGTGCCTAGGCCCCGACCTGCTAGGTGGACACCAGTAGTAACTGGGCATGCTGGCTGACGGCAGGCACCAGGCTGAATGTCAGAAGACTCAGCACCAGGCTCTGTCGACAACTAGCTACCCACTGTGTGCCTTTGTGCAAACCACCTCGTTCCCTTTCTTGGCCGCAGCTGACTAATTTGTAAGACAGGGCTGTAATACCTGCCCTCACAGGGTTACCATGACCAAGAGGAATTAGTTGTGTAACCAGGTTGAGAAAGGCTTAAAAATGTGCCATCCTGTTGTCAGGCTGGTGCTGGTGGCTGACAAGACTACAAATCGGGTGCTTGTAGGCACAGAGCAGCCTGTCACTGCTCAGGTATTTGTTGGGCACCTGGCGTGTGTGGCCCGGGGCAGGGAGGTGGTGGCAGGACCCAGTGATGAGCAGGTCAGAACCAGTTCCTAGGGTGAGGGGTGCTCTGGTGGAGACCCCGGCACACAGGGTCAGTGATGTAGGAATTTTACGATACAGGGGGCTGTGAATGGCCCATCTGGGGTAATAGTGCCATTGAATGGACCCCGAAGATGCTTCATGTTAGTGGAAGCCCTCCCACCCCCCGCAAACTTTGTGCTTCAGGCTCTTTCTTCTGGGGATCCAGAAGCGCTGGGATCGCAGAGCCTGAGGCATGGCCCTCTGCCCAGGAATCTTGAATGTTTGATCATCTCCTTATTTCAGCACCAACCAATCCCCAGAGAAAAGTCTAGAAACCTATGTGGCCCTGTGGGGATTGGGTGTCCGGCATTGACAGACTATATGTTACCCTCTTTCCAACATAGAGAGGGACGTTCTCTTCATCTTACATATGGGGAAACTGAGGCCCAGAGAAGCTCTGTACCTTGTTCAGAGTTACCCAGAGATTTGAGGTGGAGCCAAGACAGGAACCTCCACTCTCTGACATCGGCCTTGGAATGAGTCCCCACCCCCATTCCTCTGTCTCCCTTGGATCCTGGGGAATTGGCTGTGATGGCTATGCAGGGCATAGCCTCCTGGTCCCTGGCTGATGGGGCTTCCTGATGGCTGTTGTCCACTGCTGGGGCCTGGGCCCCTTCCCCATTGAGAGACTGTTCACACCATCCCAGGAAATCTGCCAAGAATGTTACCCTGGACAGACCCAGCACCAGCCTGCGGAGGGCAGGTGCCCCTCTGGGGTGGTCCAGTCTGTGGGCTCTTCTCCCTTTGCTCTCTCGTTCCCTTCTCTGGGCCCCTGGCACAGGCCAGTCTTGGAGGTGATCTTCATTTGGCATTTGGGTCCTTTGGGCCTCTTGGAAACCACTTCTGCCACAGACTTCCTGAACCTAACACCTTTCCTGGGGGTCCTTTCCAGCACTTTTTTCCTGTAGAACTGGCTCGGTGCCTACTGCTCCCTGTCTCCTGCTCTCTACTCTTTCCAGCACGCCTCCAGCTTCTTGGTGGTCAGAGGTCCTGCAGGGGAGGTAAGGAACCAGGCACCAAGGCGTGGACTGCTCGGTTGTGGGCTGTGCCAGCTCCCCGCCCCTCACTGACTGCACGTGGCCTCCCACTTGCCTGCATCCTCTCTGCCTGTACTCCCTGTCCTGTTGCAGTGACTGTGCCTGCTGCTTGGCATGCTGAGGTTCACCTGACCCTGCATGTGCTTGATTGAGACCATGCACATGGCCTCCAGAGTATGCATGATGTTGATTTCCCTAGGTTTGGGGGCACCCAGTGGGTTTCCCCATGCACAGAGTAGGGGATGGGGATGGCTGGTCCTGACTCCATTTATGAGCAAGAGGGTGTTTTATTCAGTTAGGGCTGCCAAAACAAAATACTTTAGACTGGTGGCTTAAACAACAGTAATTTATTTCTCACAGTTCTGGAGGCTGCGAAGTTCAAGATCAAGGTACCAGCAGGGTTGGTATCTGTCTCCTTGGGTTGCAGGTGGCCACCTTCTCACTGTGCCTTTCCACCATGTGTGCACCTAGAGCGGTCCCTCTCCCTTTTCTTATAAAGCCACTAATCCCATCACTAAGTCCTCACCCTCATGACCTCATCTAACCCTAATCACCTTCCAAAGGTACCATCACCTTCACCTCATCTCTAAGATGGGAGATAGTTGTTGTGCCCACTCTATGGGTGAAGAAACTGAAGGATGCCCAGTCACACAGCCGGTATGCAGCAGAGCTCGGATTGGTGGCCATGTGGTTGTCTCCCCAGCTTGTGTCCTGCCTGTGAGAGAGGAGCCCACCAGAGGGTGATGGGGAGCAGTTACAGTTACCTCTGAGATGGGTTCGAGCAGACAAGGAGGTGCAGGAGCCAGAGAAGAAGGTTCTTGGCACTGACTGCAGAGCCGGGGGGGACAGCCTGGAGGGACAGTGCCTTTGGATACCATCATTCTGTCCCTGAGGGGAGCCCTAACTGGACCTTGTGGAAATAGGGACTTGAGCCTCTCCCAGCCTCCTTCAGCCCTGAGGAGGAGCTATGGCCCCCAGTAGAGCCCTGCCCCCCTGTCCCGGGGTCTGCTTAGTGCAGAAGCAGCAGGCCATGGTGTCAGTGGACGAGTTGCCCAGAAAATTTGCTTTTATATGTCAGCATCAGTCACTTTGGCTCAGAATGGGGAGCCTGCCCCACTCCTACCCTCTTCCCCCAGCCCTACAATGGACCCATTGTGATTTCTTCTAAATCCTTGCCCTCTGCCCAAGCATGTCAGACCAGGGGACGGTCCTGGGAAAGGAAATGTTCCCAGTCCATTCCAGGTTCAGATGGTAGGTGGTGCAGCCTACCTACTGTAGGTGGTTTGTGTGTGTGTGTGTGGAGCGCAGCTTCCATTTACTTTGTATTTAAAAACAGTCTTATATAATAAAACCCTAATAAGCAAATTGACCCAACGGCAGAACAACCCGTTGCTATGATGCTCACTGACCATCAGGGAGGAGATGCTCAACGCAGGAGCTACCCCCTGGTGGTCAGTGTGCTCCCACAGGGGGAGCGCCGCTCAGCCAGAAGCCGGGCTCACAGCTGGCGAGCGCAGCGGCAGCCTCTCTGCGGCAGCGCTAAGGACCCCTTGGGGGATGTTCGCCTGCCGGCTTAGTCCTGCTCCCCGCGGACATCCCCCGAGGGGTCCCGGATTGCGAGAGGGCTCAGGCCGGGCTGAGGGACCCCCCGCCCCCCAGTGCACGAATGTTGTGCACTGGGCCTCTAGTCTAGAATAATTTGGTCTTGAGGCTCTTCTTGGAAGGTTGCCCACTCTCATAAAGCCCTTGGCAGATCCCTGCTCCTTTGACTGTGCACTCAGGGCTGTCAGCCCTGCCTCTCCACTGAACTTAGGGCCCCTCAAGGACAGGTGGTGGCACCCCCAGTGCCCTCCCTCTTCTCCCTTCCCGAAGCCCCACACTCCGGCCAAATGAGGTCTGCTCCCAGTGTACAACATGCTAGACAAAGTCTCTTCCTTCACCTTTTCTTGGGCCACTGTCCTCGCACATGAATAGCCCTCACATTCCCTCAGACACAGCTCAGGTGCCTCCTTCCACCAGGAGGCTCCCCTTGGTTGTTCAGCCACAGCATTCTCTCCCTCTTTCAACCTCCCAGTTACAGGTCAGTCAGTATGTGCCTCCTGCCAGGGGCCTGGCCTCTTATAGTTGTACCCCTCAAGGCCCCAAGGCCAGCTCTCACAGGGGGAAGTACAATTGGCAAGAAGTTGGTTGAGCAAGTGCCTACCGGGCATACTGAGAAGAACAGTTAAGGTCCCTTCCCTTGAGGGAGGCAGGCAGGTAGGTGAGCAAAGCCTGCAGCTCGTGTGCCCTGGCTCTAGGAAACAGCTGCTCAGGGGGAGGAGCTAAGCCTGCAGAGGCAGAACTGGTGAGTCATGAGCTACCTGGTGCCACTCTTTCCTGCCTGGTCTCTGCGCCACAGGCCATGGTGTCTATGGAGTCTGCTGTTAGAAACACCAGGACACGGAAACACCCCGAAGTGGCCGGTCTGTAGCTTATTACCAGGGCTTACTAGGGTGGGACAGTGGACCTGCTGCCTGGCTGTAGTGCTGTGGCCATGTGGCTGCCCCCAGTTCCATTCAGTGGGGACCTCTCAGGCCTTGACACCCAAGAGGGGCATTTGTGAAATCCCCCTGGGGCTGTAGCTCCTCAGCAGCCCACTTCCAAACGGGCTGTCACACCTGGGATAGCCTTTTGAGTCGAGGGGTCTGAGGCTGCATTTGCCAGGCTTGGGGTCTGTCTGCCTCTGCTTCCCTAGAACTCCCTAGTAATAAGCCTGTGGGCATTTGGCATTAGATCACCTTCATTGATGAGAGACTAGAGCCACAGACTGTGTTGACCCAGGGTCCTTAGATCTAGATCCATGTCTAGAAGTGTGTCTCTTAGCAGCAGACCCCAGGCTCCTCTCAGCACCCCCAGCCCTCAGTTCAATGGGCAAGCCATGGGCTAGGCTAGGATACACACGCCCCTTGCCCCCAAGCGGCATCTGGTCATCTAGCAGCATGTGAGAGCCACGGCAGGGGAGCCTGGTGATGTCCTGGGATGTCGGGCCTCTCCCAGGCCCAGCCCTCGGTCCTCACAGGGGCCGGTCTTCCTGCCTCCTCCGCACTACCTTCAGCAGGAGCAGAGAATGTCCAGCCCTGATGATCTGACTTGACCCTCGGCCACTTTGAATTGTTGTCCACAGGGAAGAGGGATCCTTAGCAAAGCTGTGTCTTTCAGGGAATACCAGAAGTAAAGCTTGCCCCCTTTGTGGGCCCTACTCTGAACCCTAAAAGTATCCACCATAGTCTTATATTCTGGAATGTTCCACCAGATGCCCTGAAGTTCCAGCGTCCATAGCCCAAGGTCTCGCCTCAAGACAAAACAGGCTGAATTTTAACTGCTGTTGCTATGTATCTCGAATTCCAGTTTCTTAGCTGGAAGGCGTCAAAATTCTCATTTCCGTACCTGACCTCTACTCAGCCAGTCCTGTACTTCAGGAATTGTCTGCTCTGACATCACACTTCTGGGATCAGTTTCCTTATAGCCAGACTTACGGTTATAATGACAAAAATGCAACTCCAACTATCTGGAAAAGCAACAACCAAAAGGGGGAGAAACTAGAAATGTATAGGCTCATGTCACTATTAAGTTGTTGGGATGGGTGGCATTAGGCATAGCTGGATCCAGAAGCTCCATGTGTTGAGGTCTTTTTCAGCATCTCCAGGTTTGCATGGTCCTGCAACATGGCACTCACAACCCGAGAAAGAGTGCCTCGGGGTCGTTTCCATTGACCTGGCTGGGTCTCATGCCCACCTGGGACCGGTTACAGAGACCAGCACCTAGGTTGCTGGGTTGGTGCAGGGGTGCAGGGATTTCCCCACCTGAATCTTGTGGACTGAGCTGGAGGAATGGCTCCCTCTAGGACAGTGGTCGGCAAACTCATTAGTCAACAGAGCCAAATATCAACAGTACAACGATTAAAATTTCCTTTGAGAGCCAAATTTTTAAAACTTCTTCTAATGCCACTTCTTCAAAATAGACTCGCCCAGGCTGTGGTATTTTGTGGAAGAACCACACACAAGGGGCCAAAGAGACGCATATGGCTTGCAAGCCGCAGTTTGCCGACCACGGCTCTAGGAAAATCAAGGTGCTGTTACCAAAGTAGGTGAAAGGTTCAGAGGGCAGAGCCTCAGAGCTGAGGCAGCACTGACTCACCTCAGGTTACACCAGTAGTAACCGGGTCAGAATTTGAGTTGGCTCTCTCTGGCTTTTGGGCTCGTCCAATGAGTACTGGTTTGTGCTACACTAGTAGTAACCGGGTCAGAATTTGAGTTGGCTCTCTCTGGCTTTTGGGCTCGTCCAATGAGTACTGGTTTGACTGGACCGCTGTGTTCCAGAGGGGGAAGTGAGAGAGACCCAGATAGCGTGGAGCCTTCCCAGGGAGGAATCACCTGCAGAGGCGTGAGAGCAATGCCTTCCAGCAAGAATCCAAAGGGAAATGGAGGCAACTTGTTTAAAGGTGGGGTGTAATCACACTTCTTGGAGCTAAGAGGGGTGCATGTTAGAGGGAGTGGGAAATACGGTGACATTGACGGCCCGACAGGAAGGTGCAGGTGTCTCTCTATGCTGGTGTTCTAGAACTTTGGCCAGGTAGCCCCACCATGACTGGTGTGGCTTACAATCAGGCCTACCTGGTCAGCTCTGTGTCTGGTCTGTCTGGAGCAGAGGGGTCTGGACCCCAGACTCTAGGACGAGGGCTCTGTGATCCAGGGTGACACACCGCCCTCTTTTCTGCTGGTCCAAGCCCCAAGGGGTATTCCCAGCTTTGATGGACATGCGGGATGCTTCAGATCCTGTACTTTTGACATCTCAAACCTTTCCCAGTTCATCCCCCAAAAGCCCCAGTGGCACCTCTCAGAGGCCTGTTCTGTGTTGAAAGGCTTCCTTCTCTCCTCACGCCTTCCTGTGCCACTTCCATCTCTGGCACCAACTCAGTGTGGTAGGGATGTGGAGAAAGACCCCCTGCCCTGAGTGTAATTTGGGGTGGCTGTGGCCCCACACATGAGATATAGGCCCCTTGAAAACCAATGTGCCCTGTGTTTCAGCCTAGCCAACCCCTCTCGCAGCCCTGCTTCAGGGAGGCCACAGTCCATGCTTTGGGCAGGCTTGCCTGCTGGCTGGCCAGTCAATGATTGGCCTGGCTGTGGAGCAAAATGGCCCCATTCACCCAAAATACTGCAGTGAGATGCTAAATCGTGAAGGTGCTGTGAAAGTAAAAATGTAAAAAATACTAAGCAGCCATGAAAATTGTGACTTGCTGTGCTGCCCCAGCACAGCCAAGGGTTCAGCAAGCCCGAGGGGGGCCGGCGAAGGATGAAGAAAAGATAAAGAGAATAAGCTGGGTCCAGGTGGATCTTCTGTGCCTGGCTGAGACCACAGAACAGATCCAGGCGGCAAGTTGAGCCTTTATTTTATAGTCAGAAGTAAACAAGGTCGTGGTCACCATAGTTACAACGTTCTTGTGAGTTTCACTTGTTTGGCAGCGTGCTGCACCTCCCACAGCCCTTTAGTTACCCAGGAAGGATCTAGGGAGCTTCATAAGGTCAATAAACTACTCCCTACAATTTGCAAATTCTCTTCTTGCCCCGCAAGATTTGTTTCTGTTCTCTTTTAGTCAGTACATCCCCAGCTATTCTGTTCTCACTTGGGATTTTGTGGCTTACTAAAACTTTTAAAGAGAAAAGAAAGAGCACCGGGCGTCGTCCCCTAGGGCAGAATATGGTGACATATTTATTCTGGTTTTGTTTTTTTTAGTCCTGGAATGGCAGGAATTAGCTGTTTATTTTGGTTTCCTTCTCTGAGGGGCGTGGGCTGTTTGCCTTGCGGGGAAGGAGGTCAGCCCTTTTGGTTCTGCAGCCCTGGCCCCAGACTGTGGTCCGTGGAGTGGGAGCCTGGCCTCCTGGACGGAGAAGCATGAGCAGGCCGCTGTTGGGGCATCTCGGAAGGAGGCGGGTGTGTGAACTGTGTGCACACCAAGCCTTTGTTGAGTGTCTTTCTGGGCTGCAGGATACAAAACAGGTCAACATGGCAGACAGGCTCCCAGGAGGGGACACCCTGGGGCTGGAGGGGGGAGGGGCTCGATGTGCTCACCCCACACCTTCTGCTGGCAGCCCTTTGCTCATTGTAGGAGGCCACCCCCGAGAGTTGTGGGTGGGGGTGTGGAGTGTGACCAGGGCTTCGAGGGGTGAATTTGAGAAACCAGCTTCAACACTAGGGTAGACAGCTGTAACTAACTCAGCCGTCAACTACACCTGGGCTGGCCAGCAGCCTGCGATTTGGAACCGCTGACTAACTTGAGGGTAAGGAAAGACCCCTGGAGTCTGGGCGGAAAGAGCAGACAGAATTGAAGCCAGAGACCTGGATCTAGTCTGGACTCTGCCACTGCTAGCTGAGTGGTGGTGGAAGGAATCTCTTCGCCCTGAATTTGATTGTTCCTGTGTCGTTGGTTCTAGGGAAGAGCTAACGCCTACCTGAGAGGGCATTGTGAGCATCACTTGAAAAGGTTTTCTGGCAGCATAAGTGCTGCTCGTTAAAACGCCATCTACTCTAATTTTCACAGCGCCCTAGGAGGTAGGCATCGCTAACATGTAATCCCATTTTGTGTTTGGGGAAACTTGGATCTCTGTAAACATTTTGAGATCTATCCTTCCATTGTTTTCCATTTTTTTAATATTGGTTTATATGTGTGTGTTTTTAAACAAAAATAAGTTTATAAATCATATTTTTAATATATTTTTATTGATTTCAGAGAGGAAGGGAGAAAGATAGAAACATCAATGATGAGAATAATCAACCAGCTGCCTCCTGCACACCCCCTACTGGGAGTCGAGTCCACAACCTGGGCATGTGCCTGACCGGGAACCAAACCGTGGCCTCCTGGTTCATGGGTCGATACTCAATCATTGAGCCACACCAGCCAGACATAGTTTTTAAAGTTAATATTTTTATGAAACAGATTCTAGTACACATTGACATCACTACTTAAAGTGGCTGCAGAGCGAGCATTTCAGTGTAAGGATCTTTTGTAGCTTAGCAAACTTATTCCATTATTGATCCTATAGGTTAAATCTCATTTTTTTGTCCACCGATGGACACTTGGCTTGCTTCCACCTTTTGGCTGTTATGAACAATGCTGCTATGAATATGGGTGTACAAATATCTCTTCTGGACCTTCCTTTCAATTTCGGGGGGTATAAATACCCAGAAGTGGAGTTGCCAAGTCATACGGTAATTCTGTTTTTAATTTTTTGAGGAACTGCAGGGCTGTTTTTCCGCAGCGGCCGAACCATTTTACATTCCCTCAGTTGCCCACTCCAGTGTGTGAGTTATGAGGGTTCTTCCCTACCTGGCCTTGAGGGTTCCTCCCTAAGGGCTGAAGCAGCGGCTTGCATTTCTTCCTCTCCCCACCCCAACCCAGGATTCCCACACGCGGCTTCGCCCTCTGTGGGTGCCCTGTGCTGTTGGGTCTGCTGGGTAGGCGAGAGGGAGGGGGTCCACCCGTGTGGGAAAGTTCCGCGGCAGAGGAAGCACTGTGCTCTCCACCTCTGCAGCCTGGCCCAGGGCCCCCAGGGTGGGGCTTCTTGGAAGGGCAGCTGTCTGGGATGTGATGAGTCATCCCAGGCTGGAGAGGCTGCCACCGGCCTGGGTGCTGAGCCCAGGGCTGTACCAGGATCAGCCTGCATCCAAACCGAAAGTTAATGTAAAAAGCAAGCGCTCTTCTCCACCAGGGCCCTCCCTTGGCTGGTAGAGCTGGGTGTTTTCACAGAAAGGCCCTCTGCCAGTGGGAATCGGGGAGGTAGCGCCTGGCACTTCCGGCCCTGGCTTCCTATCTGATTGACAAGCCTAAGTTACAACTCCTGGGATCCTCCCAGGGCCTGGTGGCGCTGGAGCAGCCCATCTCCATCTGGATCTAGTGTTGGGAGTCCGGCCACTTGGGCAGAAACGCTCAAAGGCGGAGGGCGAAGGGGAACCCACGAGCTGGAGTCCCCAGCACATTTTCTATCAGATGTTTGTGGGCAGGAAAACGAACCTTTTTATGAATCAAAGAGCAAATAGAAGGTAAAGAAGCCTCTTTTGATGGGCGGAACGGGTGACCCTGGTTGGGAAAAGCCGGTGCCAGCTCCAGGAAGCTTCTGTCCCGTGCATGTTGGAAATTATTTCCCAGAGACCACCTCAGTGACCGTGCCCCTCTGCTTTCATCCTTCAGTTCCCCAGAATCACAGCTGCTTCCTTAAGAAAGGCGTGCATCCATTAATTTTAGGTAGATTGTCATACAGTCAGGGGCACAGATCTTAAGTGTATCATGTGATGAGTTGGACAAGTGTAAATACCTATGCAACCAACACCCCAAAAAAGACAAAGGCTGTTTCCATCACCCCACGAAGTTCCTCGCCTTTTTCCAGTTGGTCCTCTCCTCACCCCAGGCAGTGATTGATTTCTATTAATATAGATTAATTTTTCCCTTTTTTGAGTATTATTTAACTGAAATAATATAGCATGTACCTTTTGATCTGGCTCCTTCTACATAATATAATTTCTGAGAGATTCATCTATGTTGTATGTATATCAGGAGTTTGTCCTTTCGTTTATTTCTGAGTAGTATTCCATTGCAAAAATAATTTGTTTATGAGTTCTGCAAGAGCTAGTTTTGGAATGGAGAAGGAGAAACCCACTGGGCTCTATACTCAGCATGAGTGTGTATGTTTGTTTATCTACGCTCCCATCCACCCACTCAGTGCCAGGTGCTGCTCTCACTGGGTGCAAAGATCGATCAAAAATGGGCAGAGAGGATGGTGACCATGTAGGACAAAGGTGCACACAAGGAGATGCAGCTAAAACGTTCTGCTGGTTTGAGGTTGGGAGGCTGAAGAAGGTTTCAGAGAGGAAGTGGTTTTGCTGTGACCATTCAAGGACAATAGGATTTAGAATTCTCGGAGAATTTGGAGCAGAAGGAATAATGAAGCACGGGAGGCCCCACAGACAGATGTTACGAAATTCACTGCTTTGCAGCGACCCCTCAACTGCAGGCTTGGGACTGGCAGCCCGAACCTGCCAGGCCACTGGCATGTCTATCCCAGTTCAGGGCCTAGAGTGGGGGCAGGAGGGGAACCAGCCAGCAGCACATCTCGGGCTGGGGGACAGGGTGGCTGTGTGAAAACAGGTCCACGATGCTTTCTGGAGTTGGCAGTATCCTCCTGCCATCTGCAGTTGGTCTCCCAGGCTAAGTCTCAGAACAGCTTGTATGTCTGCCCCACCTTCCTGCTGGGCAGACAGGCCACATGACTGAGGAGCAGGGGCTGGGCCAGCACGGGCAGTGAGCAGTGGGGCCGCCTTCTGCCTTCTTTCTGCGACCCCTCCACTGCTCCCTCTATTTCTCCTCCCCCTTTAGTCCTCTCCAGTGAGGAAATGAAATGGTTGTGAGTCTTTGGCAGGAAGCAGTTGACACCCAGGGACACAAGTAACTGACTTTTTGTGTTGAGCAAGGGCCCTCACATTCTGTGCCCGCCTCCCCCTAGGCCGAGGCAGCCCAACCTTCAGACGTGCTCACACCCCAGCCAGGCAGAGGGCAAGGTCACTGGATCCATAAGAGTTGGGAAGTAGCCAAGAAAACAAGAATAATTCCTCACCTTGGATTGGCAGAGCACTTGGTACTTTGTCAGACATGATCAGGCTTGCTGTTTCTTCAGCCAGCCAGTACCTGCCAAGCACCTACTGTGTGCCAGGTTGTGGAAAGGTGAACGTGGCAAGGTCGATGCCTTTAAGGAGCCTACAGACTGGCTAGGCAAATGTGTGAACAAATATGTGTAAGAAATGGTGGGGCAAGTATGTGTCAAGTACAGACCGAGATCCAAGAAGGTAATGCTTGGTTATACCAGGTATGTTGGGAGGGGCATCACAGAGGAGACTCAGTGGGGCAGAAGGGGAGAGGTAATTTGGGGTGGACAGGGTTAGGGGCGGGGGAGAGGGTGCATTCTAGGCAGAAGGAGCCACTTGAGCAGGGTCAGCAGCTGAGTGCAGGAGGCTGGATGTGGACATGGCAGTTATGGTGTATGAGACAGCTCAGGCTGCTCTAACAGGCACCACAGGCTTCTATGCCACAGACATTTATTTCTCACAGTTCTGGAGGCTGGAAGTCTGAGATCAGTGCACCAGCATGGTCGGGTTCTGGTGAGAGCCCTCTTCCAGGTTGTAGGCTGCCCACTTGCGCTGTTTGCTCATGCTCATGTGGTGGAAGGAGGGAAGGAGCTCTCTGAGGCCTTTTTTATAAGGGCACTATCCCATTAGTGAGGGCTTCACCCTCAGGACCTAATCACCTCCCAATACCATCAACATATGGATTTTGGGGGGGACATAACACCCAATCTACAGCATATGGTGAGAGGCAAGGCTGGAGAGGTGGCAGGGATGGATCTTGGAGGGCCTGGAAAGGAGCGTTAGGTTGGACTTGAGTCTGTAGCAGTGGGCACTCCTGGAGGGCTGTAAGCAAAGCTGGCAGGATCGCCCTGGGAGCCGTGTGCAGGATGGATGAGAGGGAGACTGGAGGCAGGGAGGCCGGCTAGGAGGCTGATGTGGCATCCTCTTGAGAACTAGGTAGTAGGAGAAGGGAGGGGAGGGCATGGTTATCAGTCAGATGTGGGGGTGTAGGGCAGGAGAGAGCTGAGGATTCTGTTCTTATAGTTCCTTCGTTCAGTCCATCTTGAGTACCCAGTACATGTCAAGTACTGTGTGGGGCACAAAGATGAGAGAGACTAGGACAGCCCCCTCCAGTCGGGTCTTGCGAGTTGCAAGTGACAAAAACACAATTTAAACTGACTTTGATTAAAAAAGAGGTTGGCCGGGAGGCCAGGGAGAGGTTTATAAGTTTCAGGGGGTAGAGCTTCAAGCAAGGTGCTCAAATAGTGTCTTTAAGAACCAGCTCTTTGCCATTATATCTCTCCTTTACTCTGCGTAGGCACCATTGATTTTCTTTCATGACTAAGTTTATGCAATCTTTCCTGTGTTAAAAAAACAAGGATACAAATACAGTTGTTTTCCCTTACCACAGTACTTCTAGCAAGTATAACAGTGCTTTCCCTTCTTGGCTTCTTAGATTGTTTTGTTTGGGGATTTGGAGGGTTTTTTGTTTTGCTTTGCTTTAGCACTCTGCTTTTATTTTATTTT
The DNA here is from genome assembly GCA_026230045.1 of Corynorhinus townsendii. Lineage (NCBI taxonomy): Eukaryota > Metazoa > Chordata > Mammalia > Chiroptera > Vespertilionidae > Corynorhinus > Corynorhinus townsendii. The sequence goes on along the minus strand of JAPDVU010000007.1, from coordinate 144,817,496 downwards.
TAAAAAGTGTTTAATTGTGGTAAAGAACACATAACATAAAATTTACCATCACCCTGGCCAGTGTGGCTCAGTGGGTTGGGTGTCATCCAGTGCACCAAAAGGTCGAAGGTTCAATTCCCAGTCGGGCCACATGCCATGGTTTCGGGCTCACTCCCCGGTAGGGGGCATGCAGGAGGCAATTGATTGATGTTTCTCTCTCTCTCCCTCTCCCTTCCTCTCTCTCTAAAAATCAATAAACTAAAAACAACAAGAACATATTAACCGTTGTTCAGTGTACAGTTCAGCCGTGTTAACTGCATTCACGCTGGGCAGCTTCATGTGCAGGCAGGCTTTCCCCGACATTTCCGGGCTGACCTCTTCCCAGCTTACCAAGTCCAGTGGAGAGAGGGACTTTTCCAGGATTGGTTCTTTCTTGGCTCAGAATGGGCCGTGTGCTCCTCCTTAGCCACTGACTGTGGCCCTGAGGGTGGGTCAGCAGGCTTATGTGCTGCCCTGGAGGTGGAGTGGGGTCATCACCCTTGAACCATGCAGGCTGAGACTGCGGGAGGGGTGCTCAGAGGGGGAGCGAGGTGCTGCTGTTGAAAGAATGGGAAGTGGAGGCACAACCAGCAGATGTGCATCCACTCTTGGCCCATAAGACCTGGGTGCAGATCGCTTAGGCAAGATAGAAACTGGTTCCACGGGAGAGGGGCATGTAAAACGCTGTGTAACTTGAGCATCAAGCATCTGCCGTGTGCTGGGGATTGTGGACGTCCAAAGAGAATCACATTTGTCCACATGGAGCTCTCAGCTCCTGGGGGAGAGAAGCTGGCATAAATAACCACTATACAAAGCAGGGTGCCTGGGGGTCGGATATTTTCTTCCAGTAACCGGAAGGAGAGTTGGGAATGGTTCCTGGAGAGGCTGGTCTGGAAGCATAGGTAGGAGTAGGATGTGGGGGTGTCACAGTTGTGGTTCCCCATGTGGGGCATGGGTGCCTGCTGTCTGCCCACCGCTTGATCCCAGCTGCTGCTAATACCACCATTGCTTAGCCCCTCCTCTTCCCCTCTGCGGACCTCCACCTCCCGCTGGCTGCTCCAGAGCCTAGGGCTCCTCGGTGGAGCCCACCCTGGGCCCCGTGGGAAGGACCTGGAGTCAGGGGGGCCTGAGCAGGGCAGGTTTGAGGTACTCTCCTCCTCCCACAGGCCTCTCCCTGGAACGCCTCCCCAACTCCATCGCTTCCCGCCACCGCATGACTGAGAGGGAGGAGGAAGTGATCACCTGCTTCGAGAGGGCCTCCTGGATCGCTCAGGTGTTCCTGCAGGAATTGGAGAAGGTGAGCTGGGAATTACAGCAGTGGGGTCATAGCTGCCCTCTATGGAGAGCCTACATCTCAAATTAGAAAAATTGGCCTCGTACGCCTCCAAAGATATGCTTTTAGACAGCAGGTGCAATGGCAGAGTAGGTGAGGATTGGCGTCCTGCAGGCATCCTGCAGGAGGAGGTGGTTATGCGCTGAGAGTCTTCGAGCCCAGGAGACACTTGAATCTCACTCACCTACTTGGGCAAATGTCAGAATGTCAACCGAGCACCTGTTTTTGTGATGGAGCTTTTTGGCGGAGTCCTCCTGGGGCTGTCTCAGCACTCCTGACGTTTGGGGCCAGACAATTCTTGGTTGTGGGGCTGCATTTTATACAACGTTGAGCAGCATCTCTGGCCTATACCCACCAGATGCCAGCAGCCATTTTTTATTGAGTCACCCCCTCTCCCCAACCCGTCCCCCCCAACACACACCAGTTGAGAGGCACTGCCCCAGAGTCCCTCTCCTCAATTGGACTTCGGGAGGAAAGGAGCAGCAATTGAGGCGCTAGCAGAGGCAGGACCAAGCAGAGATTTCTGAAAAATAAGGCTGGCTCGTCGATATTTTTCTTGAATCAGGGAAGGGAAGTGGCATCATGAAGGCAGGCCAATCATGGTGGGGCTGGGTGGCCTCTTACCGCTGAGTGGCTTAGAGCCCCATTAATAAGGACAGCTCAGTTAATAACACAATTGTTCCTCGCTTTTCTGGAACCTGGGGGGCCTGCCCTTGGGCTCTGTGGATGTTTGGTGATTGTTTGACAGGGACAGTGGGGGCCTGGCATATGGGAGGCACTCAGGTGTTTGTTGAATGAGTGGACCAATAAGTAGTAGAGATAGCCTGGAATTGGTAGCTGACCACACCTGAGTTTGAGGTCGGTGCATGCTAGCTTTGTGACTTCAGGCACTCTCTGAGCCTCAGTTACCTCATCTGTAAAATGCAGACAGAGCCAGCTTTGTAGGGCTGTCGTGGCATCTGGCATTTGGGTGGGGAGAGAGTGCTGTAGACATATTGTCAATTAAAGCAGGTTGGGTTGGATTTGGTCTGAGAACTGCACCACGTTCCCATGGGGTGGCTGGGGACTTGGGGTGGTCCCGGAGCCGACTGTGCCTGCCTGGGCTGACCCTCAGAACTTAGGGACAGCGGCTTTCTCTCCGTTCCCTTCCCAGGTCACTAATAACACCACATCGCGGCACCTGAAAGGCTCTCACCCTGTTGACTATGAGCTCACCTTCTTCCTGGAAGCTGCCCTGCAGAGCGCTTACGTGACGAACCTGAAGAAGGGGTAGGTCGCCGGCAGCTGAGTGGGACGCAGAAGTTTTTCTCTGGGCCGGATGCTCATGACAGCGGCCTTTAGTCTGGCCTCCCTCTTCTCTGCGTGTGTGCTCTGGAGGGGACCCGTGGGGCTGCTTGCTCACATTTTGTCCCATCAAGCTGTTCAGAGTGGGGAAGGGCTGAGATTCAGGAGCAATAAAGCCTGCACGTGCTTCGGGGAGAGCTGGGCCTCTGTAGAAGGGAGAGAGCGAAGGACCATGCACTGGGCAGCAGGTGTCCGTCTGTATCGTTCACTGGCACCACAGGTGTTGGGTAAAGTCATTTCACTGCTTTGAACCTTAGTCTCCCCAAAAAGGAAATGGGGAAGTTGGTTCCTGCTCGTTCCAGCTTTCAAGGAGCAGTGAGATGTGAGGGGGCGTGTGGTGAACATAAAGGCCTGGCATGGTTTTGGGGACGCCGCCGTCACTGCGGACGAGGTGGCAGAAGAGGTGGGAATGCTCGCCTGCCTCAGCCCCGGAGCCATAGGGTCCTGCCCTCCTCAGCCTTTGTGCCCTCCCTGCATGAAGAGTGCGGTGGGTGCTCCCCGGGGTGGGCTAGGGCAGTGGTGTGGTGCCAGGCCCAGAGGGGTGCTTCATGGGATGAACTGGGTGGTGGTGAGAGAGGGAGGAGCTATAGAATCAGGAGGATGAGCTGCAGGCAACTGCGGCTCTTGGCCGTTCTGCAGGGGTCAGCCTGCCTGCCGGGAATGCCAGCCAGAGACTCACAGGCAGGGCTGGGGCTGCTGCGCGGCCCTGCAGCAGAGACTGTGTGCCCCATCAGCTCCCCCCTTGCATCATGACTGCCCTCCGCAGACGCTGGTCTGGGCTGTGAGGACACCCCGGGCAAGCACGGGCCCCACGTGGTCACAGGTGAGGACACCAGGGCCAGGACCACGAGCTCTCTCTGCCCTGACTGGCTAGAGCCCTTGGAAGCCCCTGTTTTATTTTTTGTATGTTTATTTCCTTAAATTTCACTTTATTCGTTTTTGTAATTTAACTTTTTTCAAATAGGCGGTTTTTATATGATACCATGCTTGAACTTTATACCTTCTGCTTTTCTTTCTTTTCTTTTTTTAATTTTCTCAAGTGCTAAGGGAAGCGGTGGTGTCCCCATTTGGGATGTGTGTACCAGGGGGCCCAGAGAGCAGCCCAAGGGAGGGTCTGGTCCTGTGGCCCCCGAGGTGAGTCTTGGGGGCATCGCAAGGACACCGGGGAACACACTGGCTCTGCTCCAGCTCCACCTTCTGCTTTTTTGGTCCTTTTTTCGTTGCTGAGCTTCGGTTTCAGAGAGACGGTAGCCTAGAGGGCTGGTTCCTGTTTTTGCTGCCCCAGCGGCTGGGCCTGGCTACCTCCCTCTAGCAGGAGACTGCACTGCCCCTCCCCCGGGGGATCTCCAGTCAGCAGTGGCAGCTCGGGGATGAATGGGGGATACGAACAGATGCTGCCCTCAGCCCCTATCTGCAGAGATTTGGGAGAAGGGGCTGCTGAACCTCTGCAACCTGTGTTTGCAAATAAAGTTTTATTGGAACATAGCCACACCCATTATTTACATATTTTCTCACCCACAGAGCTGAGCAGTTGAGATTGAGACCCTGTAATGCAAAGCCTAAAATATTTACTCTCTGGCCCTATCTAGAAAAGAGTTTGCTGAGTGACGCCTGTTCTGCATTTAAGAAGCCCTCACTCCTGAGGCCTCTTGTCGAAGAGGTGCCCTTCTCCTTCTTCATGGGAGCCCCGTAGAGTCAATTTTGTGGGAGGGGACAGTTCTGAGTTCAGTGTTCTGTCCCCTTGGTTCATTCATTCATTCATTCAACAACTATTCATTACACTGATACATGGCACTTATGAAGTGCTGACTTTGTTCCAGGTACTTAAGTGCTTTGCTTGCATGTATATTTAATTCTCCCAACAGTCCCCTGAGGTAGGTGCTATTATTAGCATCCCCGTTTTACAGGTGGAAAGCCGAGGCACAGAGAACATAAATGATGGTCATGTGTGGAACCAGTATTATGTGTGCAGTTCCCGTCTGACACTCTTAACCACTAGGCTACCCTCTCTTCAGCAGAAGCCCTGGAGTTAATAAGACCCTGCTGCTCACAGCCTAGCATTTGTTCCCCTGAGTGTGCTCAAGCTTGGTGGGTGTGGTCCCAGCATCTGGTTCGAAGAGTTTGGTGGGTGCCCTCACCATCTAGAGGACTGCAGGACAGGACCTGGGAGATGGAAGCCAGCGATGTCCCTGAGCAAGTTCTTCTGTACCCTCCATCATACCTCCAACTCTGCTTCCTCACTTCTAACAGGGAGCTTCTGTGTGAGGGTCCCAGAAGAGGGAGGGAATGAAAAGATCCCTTGAGCACTGGAGGCATTACAGTTAACTCCCTCTCTGCTGAGGTCCACCCCTCAGGGCTGCCTGCTTCCCTTCCTCATATTGCGTTTTCTGCAGACGCGATGAGGGTAAGGTGAACGCCAGGGTGGCCAGGAAGGAAGCGGGGAGAAGACCAGCAAGTTTCAAGCACCTGCTGAGTGCCAGGCTGGACCACGTGATCTGCACAAGGTCGTGTGACCCTACCTCACCCACTGGGATTTCAACTTCAGGTCTGAGTGGCCTGGAAAGCCATGCCCTTTCTAGTTTGGAGGAGGGGCAGCCTGGGCAGCCTGTGGGGTGTGGGGGAGAAGGACAGGAGGATCTAATGAGGGTTCCAGTCTCTAGGCTGATTCTTGGTATGCTGACCGGGACTCGCACTGCCTCTCAGGCCCTGAGTCTCCAGTCCCCGAGGGGGTGGCTCCTCTTCCTTTAGCTGGTCCCACACCCTTCTCGGAGTGACCCGTTTTCCTCCTCTGTCTTCTACGTTCTGCATGCTCAGGATGTGTGTGCCTGTGTGTGTGCACATGTGCATGTGTGTGTTGCCAGCAGTGGGCAGAGGCATTAACCAGCCATCACCCTGCAAGAAATCCCAAGTAATTTCAGTTACTTTTCTGTTCCTGTCACTCTGCTCCCTCCTTTCAAACTCTTTTCCTCCCGAAGCACAAACTAAGTCCTTAGAATCAGGATGCTGACTCCTCCCCCCTCCTCCCCTCTGGCACCGCCCTAATAAAGAGGAATGGAAATTGAATCATCATTTCTTTCCAAGCGAACAGCCCAAACGTCTGGTTTCGTGGGGCCACATCACACTCAGAGGCGGCCCCAGAGTGTGACAGACAGGTAAAGCAGAGTCCCAGCCCTGTGCCCAGCTGGGCTTTCATTATTTCTTCACACCTCTCTTCTCAGTAGTAGCTAATAATTGTTCAGTGCTTTCTGCATGCCAGGCAGCGTGCTGTGAAGTGGGCACTAATAAATCCCCATTTTCCTGAAGGAAAGGTGGTGAAGCCACAGGGCTAATAGGTGGTGTTGCCAGCAGATCTGGTGCTGACCTGGGTCTGAGGAGGCCTGTCCTTTATGTGTTAGTGGCATCCCTGCCTCCACCTCTTAGATACCAGTACCTGCCTGCCTCACCCCAAAGTGTAACAACCAAAAATGTCTCCAGACATTGACAGATGTCCTGAGGTGGAGGTGGGGGGACAAAATCGCCCCCAGTTGAGAACCAGTGTCTTAGCCTAAGGTGTGAGAAGCAGAAGGTCAGGGGGAGATTGAGACCCAGACACCCACATTGAATCTTCTCCTCCAGCTCTGAAAAGTCCTTTAAAGGGCTCCAGGCCGGTGTGGCTCAGTGGTTGAGCATCGACCTATGAACCAGGAGGTCAGGGTTCAATTCCCAGTCAGGCCACATGCCCAGGTTGTGGGCTCCATCCCCAATGTGGGGTGTGCAGGAGGCAGCCAGTCAGTGATCCTCTCTCATCATTGATGTTTCTATCTTTGTGGTCTGTGTCGCATTTTGGGGCACAGGGAGACCTCTGTGTCCTGCTGGAGAGAACACACTCTTCCAGCCTGTGAATGCACAGTCTGCTTATTGTTAGCACCTCCTGCCCCTCCTTTCCCTCTCCCTCTCTGAAATCAATAAAAAAATATAAAAAACACACACACAAAACTTACTTTGTTAAACAAAAAAAGAGGGGAGTGGTGCTCCAGGTCATTTCCTACTGATTATATTCACCCCCACTTGCGGGATTCTTGGGGGGGGGGGAGTGCGTCCAGAGGGGTCACGGCCCAGTAGGGGGGGTGGGGCTAAGGTAAGAAAGCCCAGAGAGGAGCTTTGGTGTGCCAGGCGCCCCGCCTGACTTGGGATTGGAGCCGGGAACAGGACGAGGGCCCCTCCTATGGCGCTCACATCCCAGTGGGAGTCAACAGTGAAGGAGCCAACAGTAGTTGCCAGACCACGCTGTGTGCTAAGGGAGGAAAAGGTAGGGAGGTGGGGGCGCTGCTGGGCAGGGCGGACTCCTAGGACACAGTTCTTCCTCGGGCCCAGTGGAGTTGAGCCAGGAGCCAGAAGCAGCATGGGTACTAGAAGCGGTTCCTTAAGGCCTAAGGAACAGGAGAGATGGTGGGACCTGCTTCTGGGTGGGCATCAGAGAGCTGGAGCTCATTCCCACCTGGGCCTGGGGAGAACCCAGCCCCCAGAGGGTCTGGGGCAGAGCCCCTGCTGAGAACTGAGTGCTCTGCCCCAGACCAGATGGCCACAGCAGTGCCTGCTCCCAGGATCCAGCCCTGTCCCTCCCTCGGGGATTTGACCTCACTTAAAGGGTGTGGTGTTCTCCACTGTGCAGAGGGGGTGACGTCTGCTTGAGCTGCAGACAGCACTTTTATTCTGAGCTTCAGTAAAGCCTGTGCTTCCCTCGAGCTGCCCGGTTACTCATTCAGTGTGTCTAAGGGACATTAATTTTTTCCAGGGGCCTTGCCCTATTGATCCAGCAGTTAATTCTTCCAGATGACTCGTGCCCTTGCTCTGTGGCTGGTGACACAGAGCCTAATTGATCTGGAACTGTAAGTGCTGGCTTGAAAGGACAATCAAGAATTGGGAGTCCCCCTCCCAAAGGGCAGGATCTGAGATGCCTGGCAGTCTACTCCCCTCATGGCCACCAGAGGGCAGCCGTGGACTCTGGTTGGAGCCTTGCCCCAGGCAGTTCTGAGAATGCCAGCTGCCAGGAGGGGGCACCTTTCTGGCATGCTCTTGGGAAGGGGGGTTGGGGGGTAGTGTAGCTGGGCCCAGGGCCCTGGCTGTGGGGGAGGCTTGGTTTTCCTATGCAGGAAGTAGCTCCAGGGGGTGAGGCAGCAGGGGAGCTGGGGCAATACAATGCCCTGGAAGCTGACTGTCCCTCCCTGGCCTTGACCACGAGGACCAAGTCTCTGGGCATCTCCCAAGAATAAGAACCTGAGCCCAGTTAGCTCTTTTCCTCCAAGTGAGCAAGGGGCCATTTCTCTTTGGGGTGGTTCTTTTTTCTTCCTTCTGCCTAGCCCTGCAGAGCCCATTCTTGGCTCAGGGCTGGGAGTGAGCTTAGGCCCTGTGTGTTCAACCAGGTGGGCTATGTCTTGTGCATGTTCTTTAAAAAAAATTTTTTTAATTAGTAAAGCTACATGTGCTCATTATACCAAAACCAAACAATAGAGAAGGGAGTGTGTTTTCTAAGGGAGTTCCCAGGAGCTTGGCAGGTTGTTCAGCCTTATGAAAGCACTCTCCCCTTCTGTGTGTGTGTGTGTGTGTGTGTGTGTGTGTGTGTATCACCTACTGTATGCAGAACAGTTTGCTAAGCTCTGAATGCATCAAGAGTGGCTAATTTGTAACAGACCGAGCTCCTGCTGCACAGGGCCGTGCGTGCGATGCTCAGGCACTCTCTAAGCTCATCTCACCAGTATCTGTGAGGTGCCTGTTGAGAACATGCCTGGTAACCAGGCACTTGGTATGCAGCAGGCACTTTGCAAGGATTTAGTTAGTTGTGAGTCTTTGGAGTTCTAATGGCTGGAAAGGGAAGGTGTCTTTCTCAGGGTCTTTCTAGTGAAAAGGCAGTAAAAGCCGAACTTCGTGGTGCCTGTGGTAAGCCTGCCTCTCCCCTTGGGTAAGTGGTAGCCTGGAAAGGCAGGTACCGTCCAGGCTTTCATGTTCCTGTTGGGAAATGGGGGCTATTTATTCCACACTGACTTCCTGAGTGCCTTCTGTGTGCCAAGCACTGTGCTGGTCCTGGGGTAGGAGAGCCTGCCCCAGCCACCTTATAAAAGCTGCGAAAACTGAAGGAGATGAAGCACTTTGAAAAATCCACCCTGCTGCCTGCTGCTGAGGGACCCGGGGAGCGTGCCGCCCCCTGCACGGCCCGCTGGAGGCCTCCCCGAGCTGTTGCCTTGACCTCTCCCAGTGTTCACAAGTCCTCTTGCTTTCCAGTGGCTTCCCGGCTTCTCCACGTGCAGCCTGATTCTGGGCCAGGGTTTGTTGGAGACCCCATTTGGATATTGTGAAAAGTGTCAGCTTTGCTCAGAAAGGTCAGCGCGAGAGACAGAACAAAGAGATCTTTCAAGCTGGCCTCTCACGCGGCTCGGAAAAGCCCCAGCTCTCCCTGATGCGGGCAGCCTGAGACTTTGGGGCAGGATTGCTCAGGCTGGTGGGACAAACCCCCTCTGGTTTCTCGTTTCCTGGAGGGGTGAGCTGAGGGGTGCTCCCAGCACCTCAACAGGTCAGTGCCAGCTAGGAGCTCGAATCTCTCCCTGTGCAGTCCTGGCCGCTGGGACCCGTGTGTTGGGTTTTCTCTAGATGCATTTAATAAAATTTGGGCTTCCCCCAAAAGATGCCTGAGGGTGATTATTTCCTTAGCTAAAAAAATTCCTGGGAATTTATTTTGATACCAAAAGCCCTTACAGATTTGAAAATGGTAAAAATACACAACTTTTTGAACATAGGATCTTGTTGAAATGCAGTTTTAACTCCTTGCCTGTGTGTGTGTGAGGGGGAGCAGGGACTCTGAGACCTACATTTCTCTCAAGCTCCCAGGTGATGCCCATGTCCCCCAAGGGTTTGGGAGCACCCTTCAGTGATGATGATGTAGGGACTACAGGCGGAGAGAGGACAGTCCCTCTTGGCTCTGGCCTCCTGGTCGCAACCTGGGCCAGGCTGCCAGGGAGGAGGCTGGCAGGTAGCCCACAGAGTGGAAAATCACCCACAGGTCCCAAGATCCAGCCCCACCTCAGCCAATGGCCATTTGGCCCAGCTGCCAGGACAGAATTCTCTAGCAGACTCGCCAGCCAGCCATTTCCTCTCTCTGGGAGCTCATGCAGTCTGTCTGTTTCGCCTCTCGGTGGTGGTGGCCTGCTGTCCATTGTGGGGGTCTTCCCTAAGGCCATGGTCTCAGTGGCATCAAAGGGCTACCTGCTGATCCTTCCTGTTGAACTCATGGGGGCTCCCAGCCTGTCTGTCTCTGGTGTGACCAGGGAATCCTGTTCTTATGTCCCCTGTTTGTGGGGTGGGGAGAAGGGTGGGAGGGGGCGGTGAGTAAGACGGACACAAAGCTAGAGGATCTCCTCAGGCACTTGCTTCCTCCCTCCCCTACTATTAGCTCCTGAGCGCCCATGCAAAATAATGTGGCAAATTAGGTTATAAGTAATATGATCTTTAGGACCAAGATTAGAAGGGGAAAGGAAAATAACTAATATTTAGTGACCCTCTACCACATGCCTGGGTATGCTTGGGGCTTCTCATATGTTCATCTTCCTGACAGCAAATGAGGAATCTTTTCTCCTAGAGATGGGGAGACTAGGACTCAATGCCTTCCTTCCCAAGATTTAGGATCTGGCTGCAAAGCTGGGGTTTCCATGTCTGGTTGTGTCTCTGGAACCTGGCTTCATAGCATAGGAGAATGGGAAGACACTGAAGGGGTCATCTAAACCAGTGGTTCTCAAATCTCAGTGTCTATCGAAACCCTCTGGAGACTTGATAAAACCCAAATTGCTGGGCTGGAGTGGGGGGATCTCAGAATTTGTTTTTCTAAAAAGTTTCTAGGATGCCGATGCTGCTGGGTCAGGGACCACACTTTGAGAACCTATGGTCTAAACTGTGGTTTCTCAAAGTATGGGATGAATAGCTCTAAACCACAAGGTGGTTTTAGGTGATACACCAACTTTAAAAAAGTACTTCTGTATTTATTATCTGTTAGCAAAAAAATAACTAGCACACCAAATCCATGATTTCGGGTATTTTTTATTTAGGTAAGATTAACTACTGAAATAAAAAGGTATGAAGAAAAGTATTACATGGATAATAACTGATGGTATGCAGCTAGTAGTAAAAATTGTAAATGTAGTATACAGATAACACAAGTCTGGGAGATGCTGATCCAAACTGAAGGGCTGACTGTATAGAGGAGACCATGCACAGCCCACAGAGGTGAGCCTGCCTCCCTGGGCCTCTTGGCCATCGGGAGTAGCGTCCATACTTGAATTGTTTCTAAGGACGCTATGGTGACCTGTCCTGCCTGCCCCTCCCAGTTCTTCAGAAGCTCTGGGAAGGCTAGGGAAGGTCACTGTGACTCTGACTCCATCCCACAGGTCTTAGTCTCTATTCTCAGCCTTACAAACAAGGGTCTGTGTTTATAATGTTGGTAGTTTGCATGTTTGGAACTTGTTTGTGTGAAACCAGAGGCCCCAGAAGGCAGGGACTTAATCTACAAATCTGTCTTTTTATGGCTCCAGGCCCCAAAGCCCCCAGGAATCTGTTCCATGTATGAGGGTTGCAGGAGGGACTCATGTGACTTTCCTGGCTGACCCCTTTGGCTTTTTCACCCTCTGTGATCTTGTTGTTTTTCCTATTTTCTGGCCCATCAGCCTCTGTTTCCGCTTGTGTGCTATGATCCAGGGAACCCCTAGCATAAATGAGAAGAGTACCCGCAGATGTTGGCTGGGCACATGCTATGCCCAGGGGCTGTGCTGGGGCTGAGCTTCAGGAGCACTCAGGAGTACGGCAGGAGTCCTCAGGGCACGGGAGGTCAGCCTATAAACAGTAAATGACCAAAAAGTGTCGTGCTTGCTTCAGAAAAGGAATTAACAAGGTGCAAGAGTGACACAGCATGGCGAGGGACCTGGGAAGGCTGCAAAAAGGAAGTGATATTGGAAAGGGTTTTTAAAGGATAAATACAGGAAAGGCTGTTTAAGGCAGTGTGAAGGAGCTGATGCTGAGACATGATGCAGGGAACTGTGGTCGGTCATTTAGAAAGGACTTGAGTGGTGGGAGATGAGATGCAAGAGGGCAAGGGGCAGACTCAACAGCTGAAGACCTCTAAGCACTGAGGGCGCCAACAAAGGGGCCAACCTGGGGAGGAACAAGACTTGCATATTGGGTAGACTCCTGGAGGGACAGTGGAAATAGTTGTTCAATCTGCAGGCCACACCCATTGGTGGGTTGCAAGATCTATTTAGTGGGCCTCGGCCAACATTACTTAAAAAGGGGAATAAGGGAGACATAAAATAGAAATATCAGGGTGGACTGCATGTAGTAGAGGCAGATGATGTCAAGAAACTTGCCTCAGTTGAATGTAAGGAAAGAGAATATATCCTGGTTGCCATGTCGAATGTATTTTTTACTACGGGTCACACTTCTAAAAGCTTGAAAATTATTTCAAGGCACAGAGGGCTGACTGGAAGGGGTGAAGCTGGCCAAGGTAGTTATGTGGGCCCGGGGTGGTGCAAGCCAATCTGGGCCCTGTAGAAGGGACTGAGAGGCGAGGGTGGGTTCCAGTGTTGGCCAGATGCGGAGAGTAAAGATAGAGGATTTGAAACCAACTCAAGTCAAAAAGTTTGACGCCAGCCCAAAGCTCTTGGGCCCAAATAACATCTTGTTTGAAACACTTGATCTTGGTCCCCTTCTGGTGGCAAACTGCAAGCCTGAGTTTCGGGGGATCTGGAGAGAAGGATCCCCCTGTTCTTTGATGGGTGATGATGTCCTGGCCATCTGGGGTGCTAGTGTTACAACTCTGATCTCCCATTCCAATTATTGAGGGTTTTCAAATAGAACTCAGGCAGGCTCCTAGTGTCTGCAGGTTTGCTGAGGATGTCTTTGGGGGAACTAGGCTGGTTCTGACCCTGGCTGTGCTGTCTTCCCACTAGGAACATCGTGAAAGGCATGAGAGAGCTCCGGGAGGCCCTACGGACTGTGGAGACCAAAGCAACTCAGAACTTCAAAGTGGTAACGTGGAGGGGATCCCAGGACTGGGTGCTGGGTGCTGGCTGTAGCTGGTTTACTCGGGGGTCAAGTTCAGTGGGAGACGGCAGAAGTCCTGGTGGGCATCAGGGATGGCAATGTGTCACATGCATACTTCTCTCCCATCGGTACTCATGGCACGCATTGTCAGTCAGTCGCAGCACTTTCCCACTAAGCCAGGAAGCACCCATAGCAGCCTTCTCATCACATTGCTGGTGGCCCCAAGCCTTGGGTCAGAGTTGAAGCCGGCTGGCACCATACCCTAGCAAGGTGGTGGGCTGATTCTTAGGGATCTTTGATCATGGTAAATAACCTTGACTCTGCTTTGCTGCCCCAATTCAGGCCTGCCTTTCATTCACCCCGTATCAGAGCCAGAACAGCTTTTCACTATAGAATTTTTGGTCAAATATCAGAAAGGTATTTGGTAGAGAGAGCTAGCTGACTGTGCCATCCATGGCTTTGCAATGTCATATATATATATATATATATATATATATGTTTGTTTTTTTACTATGGGTCCCACTTTTAAAAGCTTGAAAATTATTTTTAAGGCACTGAGGGCTGACTGGATGGGCTAAGGCTGATAGGGTGATTATGCAGGCCTGGAGAGAGGCAGGCCAGTCTGCAAGGGCCTGTGGATACTCAGAGCTGTGCTTGGCCCCCATGGGGTCAGGAAAAGGGGGAAATGCACCTCTTGTCTAGGAGGGAGAGAGGAAAAAAGATTAAGTTGGAGCCATCAAAGGCCAACAGAAAGGACACTGGCTCACCAGCTGCCGTGCCGGAGGGGCTCCTGGGAGTGGAATGGTGGGCCTCCTGGAGGGGCTGCACTTGGCAAGGCTGGGAGGCGGGTGGAGGGCACTCTGGCCACATCAGGGGAGAGACCTGTGCCTGGGCCTGATCCTGCCCTCTCTGCCAGGTGGCGGCCAAGCACCTGGCGGGGGTCCTGCTGCACTCCCTGAGTGAGGAGTGCTACTGGAGCCCCCTGTCCCAGCCTCTGCCGGAGTTCATGAATAAAGAGGAGAATTCCTTCATCTTGCAAGCCCTGCGCAAGCCTCACCTCTACGAAGGAGACAAGTAAGCTCTGGCCCCGCTGGACCACGCCAGTCTCATGCCATGTCCAGGCTCTGACCCCGTTGGCCGCCCTCTCTCTGCCCCATGCACTCCAGCCGCCACCCAGCTCACTGCCAGGCAGGCTCTTCAGTGTCAGCAGGAGCCACGTAGCCTAGTCAAGGCAGGTCTCGAGTGGGGGTTGGCAGGAGACTCCTATAGAGCATCCAAAGGCCACACAATTTATTTGGGGAGCACCTGCCTTCCTAATTGTCTTAATATCCCATCTCTCTTGTTTGTGCCAGGAATCAAAGGTGGGGTCTGTGACCACCTGGCAGACTCCTTGCCCCAGCCTCCTCACACAGTGCTAGGCACTGGAAGGGCCATTTCCCCAGGAGCATTCGCAGTATTTCCAGGCTGGCTCCCACTCAGCATTTCAGATCCATAACTCTGGGGCGCCAGCCAGCGCTGCAGGTGGCTCCAGTGCCTGTGAATTATGCAGGAGAGGGTCACCTTACCAGGGCTGGTGCAGACTCCGGGCAGAAGGCGGGCAGGTGACGGGCCAGCGGCACTGTGTGAGGGCCGTGCTGGAGCCACACACCTTTTGTGTCTTTCAGCCTCTACTGCCCAAAGGACAACATCGAGGAAGCCCTCCTGTTGCTCCTCATCAGCGAGTCCATGGTAAGCTCCAGCCCTTCCCCTGCCCCTGAGGCTGAGGACTGCGGGGCTCAGGCACAGGCCACCAGGTCCTGGCCTCCCAGGGTCATCCCTGAAGCGGGATTCTTAGATTTCCCCCCCCATCCCACCCAACCCCCACAGGGGTGAGGTGCACAAGGTTTGGGTCAGGTGCATAAGGCTGCACTTGGGGTCCTGGGTCCTGCCCCCAAACTAGTAGGGCCTGAGCTAACAAGTCCCCACCCACCTCTTCTGGGATTACAAGAGATAGCTATCCAGCTGTCTGCATCCTGCAGCTCTGTGCTGGGTAAGGGAGTGGGAGGAGCATGCAGATGGCCTGGGTTCAAGTTCCAGCTCTGCCACTCATTAGCTGAGGCCCCTGGGCAAACCGCCTAACCTCTCTGAGCCTCAGTTTCCTCACCTATAAAATAAAAGCAACTCCCAGAAGTTAGTTACAACATGCCTGTAAAAAGAATTTACTTGTTCACAAAACTGTTTCTCGGGTGTCATCTACTTTGTGCCAGGCCACGTGCTAGATGCCGGAGTTGCACCAGCAAACAAAAAACAGAGAAAAGTCCCTGCCCTCGTGGAACTGACGTTCTAGTGAGGGATGGGCAATAATACATTAACTACTAAAGTATCCCGGGTACCAGTGTCTGTGTGCCGTGGGAAATTAAGGCAATGGGGGACTACGGTGTGCGGGACAGAGCACGTGTGAGGTGCTTTTCAGATTTTTTTATGAGCCCCATCCCTGCCCTAAGCAGGGAGATAGCACACACACGCGCGCAAACATACGTGTGCACGCATGTGCATTCTCGCGCGCACACACACACACGCCAGGGTTTGGAGGCTCAGCAAAGGGGAGATGTGTAGTTGGGTGCCCCAGGAAGTGGTAAGATGATGGATGCCCTGGTCCAAGGGAGGTGAGGGAGGGGTGGGCAGGAGCAGCAGAAGCCACGTGTGGAGGTGTCATCAACATGGCATGGCGTGGGGGAGCCCTCTCACTGAGGGGCCCCTCAGAGCCTGTGAGCGGGGGACCCCAGGTTGAGAACTAGATTTTTAAAAAAGATGTATCTGAGAGCAGGGTGTGGAAGTGGAGTTTAAAAAACTAAGACCTTATGGGCTGGATCTCTGAACAGCCAGATGTGGGTGTTCCTTTGGGGACCTGGGACCGTGCGATGCCGGGGCTGGTTTAGAGAACTTCGGTCAGTGGGTTACCTCCGGCTCAACAGGTCTTCTGGCAAATAGACAGAAGGAGGGATGCTGGACGAGGGGGCAAGAGATTGTATTCTTCCTCAGCCAGCTCTGTTGGGATTTGAGAGCTCTGTGAAGGGGCGTGGATATTTGAATCTGAGTGCAAACTGGCCAGGTTTCGGTCCTGAAAGATTTGCAGGGTGTGGTCCTGTGAGGGGGCATGTGGTTGCTGCAGGGAGGGGGCATCTAGCTGGTGAGTCCGATGCGAAGCTAGAAGTACCAAGTGCCAGATCTGATTTTCATTGGAGAATAGTGCAGTTTTCACAGGAAAAAAGGACCCTCACTCTAACCACAGACTGAACCCAGTTTCTAATTATGGAACCTCAGACATAGAGCAGCACCCCCTCTCTGTTCCCTGCTCACACCTCAGTTAGTTATCTCACCACCTGCTCCCTCAGGCAAATCGCACTGAAGTCACCTCTCTCAGGAAACATGGGTTTTTATCATCACCTTCCTGTGCTGAGGGTTACAGTGTGGTCCGCAGGTGGAAGGTCAACATTTCTTAGGTCCTTTCTCTGCCAGGTTCCAAGAGGTAGGCATTATATTGAGCTACATGAAAACGAGCCATTTCACATGGTTCAGTGTAATATTGATATGGTCCCATCTTACAGATGCGCTAAGTAAGGTCCAGAACAAGTATGTGTCTTGGTCAAGGTCACACTAATAATCCTTGCAACCGAGATTTGAATCACACCTGTTTCCCTAAGTAGCTTCTAAAGCACAGGCTGGGATAGAGGATGGGCTTTGTCTCCCCAAGAATTTTCTGTGGCTTCTGCTTGCTCTGGGTGCCCAGGACCAGAGTTCAGACGCCTTCCCAGTGAAGCTATTCCTCCCCTCAAGTCTTTGGGACCTCAAGCTGCCCTAAAATAAGATGAAGAATGCCTTTTGCTAAAAGGTGGCCCACCTTCGGGGCCAAGGTGAATTTTCCTGAATGTGTGGTTTCCCTCCAACCAGCTCTCCCCCCTTTTTGAGAGGCTGTTGACTGGCTGGCTTGATCAGGAGACTCAGGGGGTCCGGGCCTGCAGACCAGGCGGTGTCCTGGGAGTTCCCTGTAGCAATGCAAAGTAGAGGAAGTGCTTGGGCTCCGCCGAGTGTACTGCAGCCTGGAGGAGGCACCTCCGGGGCTGGCTGGATGACTGGTTTCCTCTTGCTCACACCCAGCCTGTCACACATTTAGAAACTTCAGCATTTGAGGGGAGAGCTTTGGCAATGGACTTCGCTTTGTTGTCTCAGCTACAGAGCGCTTTCCACCTGGAATCTGGAGCTGGTTGCTGTGGCTCAGAGCTGTTTCTCAGAGTGACCAGACCGCCTCTGGCTTCTCTCTTGCATGCGTTTCACATCCTCTCCCTCCCTGCAGGCAGCATTCTCTAGGAGGTGTGCAAGCCTCCCGGGCTCCTGCTGGGACCCCTCCGTGGGACGGAGGTTCAGTCGCAGGGTTTTCCTCATCTCCCTTTGATGCTGGCTGTGTTTGCCTGCAGATGACAGGGACAAACTTCTAGAATAGCAGCTGCCTGCTGTGGCTGCTACTTGGGTTCTTCTAATACCTGCAGGATTGATTATACTGCAGCGAACGCTCATTCAGCGCAGCCAGCCCAGGAGGTGTCCTCTCAGCTCTCCGCCTCCAGGATCGTGAGGCCAGGGCGGCTACATGTTTCCCGAGCGCCGCAGCCCCTGCTCTGTGGCTTGGAGTTCAGAGGAGTAGCCTGCATGGGGTCGGGTGTGGGGCTGGTGCCTTGGATATGGTTTTTGTTATGGTCTGACTGAGTGTGATCAGAACGAATGGGTAAGCTCTTGTCTTCTGAGAAGTAAATAGAAGTCTTAAATGCTTCCACAGAATCGCAAGGGATGTGAGCTGTAACTGGTTGAAGAGTTGTGTTTTGGATCCAGTTTTGAGTGTTTGGGGCCAAAAGAGCATTTTAAAATCCACCCACCCACGCAGCGTCTCCCATCCACCTGATCTTGTTTGAGCGGCGTGCGGGCTGTGCTCAGCACCGAGATGCCGTGGCGAACAGTGCAGTCAGAGCCCCTGTCCCACACGTACTCCCACCGGTGGAGTGTGTGTCCAAAGACGTGAGGGAAATCCTGGTCCCCAAATCAGAAGGATTTGCCCCATCTGCTGAACCCCAAATGCATAGTCTAGGTCAGTGGCCGGCAAACTTCGACTCGCGAGCCACATGCGGCTCTTTGGCCCCTTGAGTTTTTAGCAAAGGCCAGCTTAGGAGTACCCTAATTAAGTTCATAACAATGTACCTACCTATATAGTTTAAGTTTAAAAAAATTGGCTCTCAGAAGAAATTTCAATCGTTGTACTGTTGATATTTGGCTCTGTTGACTAATGAGTTTGCCGACCACTGGTCTAGGTTTTGAAAATCATTTCTCAAAATCAGCCTGATTTTTCTCAAACAGTTGTGGGACCAGGAGGCACGGCAATCTAACATACTGATCTAGGGCATAAAAATATGTGGGACAGCAAAGTGAATCCTGGGTCCCGGTTCCTTCAGCTGCTGTAAAAGTCGCTGCAGGTGTCAGGCTCTTGGGAAGTGAAAGGACAGAAAAGGCCTGGTGGTGAGTGATGGGGCGGGGGTGGTGTGTGGCCTTTGCAAACTAAATGTTTGCCAGACCCAATGTCAGGCATCCACGATTTGAATCCTGAATTTGTCATTCACAACCTGTGTGGTCTGAGTAGGTTTCTTCCCTTCCTGATTCTCAGTTTTCTGTAAAATGGAGCTAAGAAAGCCTCTCTTGCAGGGCTTTGAGCTGATTAAGTAAGAACATGAGCACAGAGGTGCTTGGTACATTGTGGGTGTTCAACACGGGTCTGATTTGTCCTGATAAATACTTGGTTCTGACTCAGTCATTTCAGAAAACATTTAGATTCATATCTGGTTGGGAGAAAAAAATTGGTTTGAGGACACCATTTGGTTAAAAAAAAAGGAGGGGGGCTTCCTGGGCTTGATTCCATGTGGGACTCAGACGAGCACAGATTGTTCTAGTTTTTGGCACCTGGTTTGCTCTCACATGAGGCCCTGCTCTGCTGCGGGCTGCGCTGGTGAAGGGTCTGATCACACTGCCAGCTCAGAACACTCAGTCCAGGAGAGGGAGAGCCTCGCCCGCGCTGGAGGGGGAGCGGTGATTTCTGCTGCAGGCTGATGCGGCAGGAGCGGGGGCTGGTGTGGGCCTGGCCCCGGTCGCTCCGTAGATGGGACACATCACAGAGCCTGTTCTTTCTTGGCATCTGGACGCACAGCTCGGGAGCTGGTGGTAAATAGTGGGGGACAGCAGCCCAAGTAGAACATGACAGCATATCCTCCAAGGAGGCGCAGGCGCTAGGCACAGATGTTGCCAGGAGACTCATTTCCGGGACAGTTGCTATGCGGTGTCGCAGACGACCCTGAGGCTGGGTGGGTCCTGGCCAGTAGAGAGGCTGTGTCTGAGAACAGGGCTGAGCAGGACCCTGGCCACATTGCCCAGGGAGCTTGTTCTCTGCAGAGAAGCAGCGTCCAGGCCTGATTGGGTTTTGCTTTGGTTCTTCCACAAGAAGAGACATGCCAGGCCTTCTGATGGCCAGGATGAGCTTACTGGACACTTTCTCAGAGGCATCTGGTGGCAGGGAAAGAGCCTGGGAGTGAAACCAAAATGTCTAGGTTCTGAGTCCCAACCACCTATCTGTCTGCCTTGGGTGCCCGCCTGGCCTCCCTGGGCCTCAGTCTTCACATCTATAAAACAGGACAATAGTATGTGAGAAGGTCATTGTGAGAATTATGAGATACCACTTACAAAGTGTCCACAGGTTGGTTCCCTTTTCTTCTCTTACGCGGCTCACAGAGAGCCAGTCAGGGCTGGCAGAAGAGCACAGGACTGGCCACCAGCGGCTCGGCCTCAACTCTCAGGACCTTCTAGGGCTCAGTTTCCCCATCTGCGAAGGGGCCATACTGGTTTCATCCTGCCTCTCCTGGTCTCACTGTGAGACCAGAGGGTGATGGACATGACATTCAGCTCCCGGAAAGGTAGTGCATGGCACACACATAAGGGAGGGTTATTTGAACAGGAGTTGCCTGCCATAGGTTTCCCCGGGCCTGGCCCACGTGGGAAATGGACATTCCCTCGTGGACCTTCCCCTGAGATCCGTATTTGCTTCATGGATATTTGTCCAGAGACCAGATGTGGGTACCTTGGCTGTGAGGGGCTGTCGGGTGACGGGAGGAGGGGAGGAGCATGTCCTGTGGCTTTGTCTCTTCTGATCTGCTAGAAGGCCTGGGATGAATGTCCTTGTGTCTGGGGGAGGCCACCCCAAGACTAGGAGTAGAGACAGCCCTGTGAACCCTGCCCGGGATTAAATGTGTGGGTTCAACAAGAGCTGGGAATCCCCAGAGGCGGGAGGCCTGGGGGTGGGCCTGGGGGTGATGCAAGAAGACACATGTTCTGCCGTTATTCCATTACCAGTAAGGACCATGATGGTGAGAAGAAAATTTAGGGTCTGTATGTTACTTTAAGGCTCACAGGCACTTTCACATCTGCCACTGCATTTGACCTGGAGGATTTCCTAGCGAGGCCATGTAAATGGTGGAAGGAAGAGTGTGATGGGGACTAGATTGAGGCAGGCTGCTGATGGCGCTGGGAGCATGTGTGGCTTTAAGGGTGTGAGCCCAGGGGAGGAGGGAGCAGTACCCCCGTGTGCTGGGCAGGTTCTTGAAGCCCCCAGTGTGCCTTCTCCTCTGAGGCTTGCTCTGGCCCCTGAGCTGCACGTGAATTTCTACCCTGTTGCTCCCTGCCTGGCCTTCTGCTTCCTTCTTTCTGCCCCGTTTCCCCCACCCACCCTGTTGCCACGGTTACGTACATAAGCCAGGCCCAGCGGGCAGCAGAGCTTTTCACTGGAGCATTTCACCACAGCCCTGCCCTGAAGCCATAGCAACCACTAGGCAAACTTCTGCTTTTGGCTTCCGTTTGGGGAACCACGGTTCCCTCTTGGCACAGGCTCGAAGTCCTGAGGACCCCTGAGAAAGTGCTTTCCCTGCTGTCTGCCTGTTGGGGAGCCCTCACCCCCACCCCATCCCTTGGCCCAGGGCTGCTGCTGCAACCCTCTCTCCCATTCCTGTTCTTATGACCTAATTCCTTCCCAGTGCTAGAAATCCACCCCCTCCCGCCAGGTCCACCTTAGGAGACACTGTTCTCTTAAAGATCAAGGTTGAGGGCGGACACCAGGCCCAGAAATCTCTCAAATGTCACTCCCACACGTGCTTTGTGTGAGCCTGTACTGGGGCTGGGAGTCTGGAGACGCGTCCCTGCCCCAGGAACTGGTGACCCGGCTGGACGGGTGTGAGGGTTGCAGTGTGCCCAGTGCTAGGGGAGAATGAGGCATCGCCTGGCGAGGTATGTGCAGATACCAGCTTTGAGTTGTGAGGAGCTTGCAGGCACCCAAGTTGACAGAGGGAACAGTATTGGGCCATGGTGAGGATAGGGAGCTGCAGGGGGGTTCTGTGGGGGCCCCGGGAGGACTGGAGAGTTGGGGTCTGGGTGGGGGCCACAGGCAGGGCCTCTGATGGCAGCCACAGCAAGGAGGCTAGACTTTATCCTGGGGCAGTCCGCAGGGGTGGGAGTTGGGTTCTGGCAGGGGCTACTCTTCAAGGACGGACCAACCAGAGCGGAGACTTGTTGAGAGCTTGCTGCTCACTTGCCCCTGAATGAGACTGGTCAGCATGGGCGGGTCCCCAGATCTTAGATGTGTCTCTTCAGGCTTCTCCCCCGCCCCTCCCATCCCCCCTCCCCGCCCCATGGAATAGCCACCCTGCAGGTTGCCTGCCCTGCTCCCTCTCCGTCAGGACCTCTGTCTCCCACCAGAATTCTCACTCAGATTCCACTCGGTACGTGCCGGTCACTGTGCTGAGGGTGGGAACTGTGTCTCCCATCCTGTCATTCCCTAACACCCCCACCCCAATGCAGCCTGCTGGGAGCTGCCCCATCCCGGGCACCCTGAGCTGCTGAGTTGCTGGAGGTGAAGGCTGGAGGTGGCGGAGCGGAGAGGAGCGTGGCCAGGCACAGAACAAGTTCTGGAGTTTGTGTTCCTACTCAGCTCAGTGAAATAGCTCCTGCCAAGCATCTCCTTAAAATTTCATCTCTCTTCCTGTTGGTGCCTAGGTGGGTGGATTTCACCAGGAAGGAGGGGGTTTCTCTGGCACTCTGCCTCTCCACGCCTCTCCCTGAACCCTTTTGAGTACCTGGCCCATTCTTGTTTACCAAGCTGGCACAGTGTCAGCCTTTCTGGGGACCTCCTGGCCTCCCAGGCCCTCTCCTAGGACTGGTCCATGTCCATGGGGGTGGTGGGCAGCCCTCGCGCATTGTGGATACCTGGCCACTGTCATGTCCTGCTGCTTGAAATGCCCCAGGGCGAGTCCCTTCCTTGGGTCTGACAGTCACTGTGAAGCCTCTGTGGGGACACACTTTGGGTCTGCACAGCAGGACATCCAGCCCACAGTCCAGCCGCCCTTGGGCTTCTGCCTCTGCAGCACTTGGGGTCCTCTGCCCTGGTGGAGGGGTGGTGGTCCTGGCCAGGGGGAGGATGTGAGGACCAGCTGTGATGGAGCTGACCCACAGGATGTGATGGAGCTGATCTACGGGATCTGGCTTTTAAAGGCCAGCAGTTCCCTTTTACTTTGTCAGGAAGGTCCAAGGTCCCGTGTGGGGAAGTAGAGGAGGGTGAGTCCCAACACATGGAGGAGGTTCTGACCCTTGTATGGAGGGAGGGGAAGCTGGGAAGAGGCCCCTTGGGCAGAGGGGAGAAGATGCAGGAGAGGGCAGGATGCTGGGAGCGTCTGGCCAGAACTCAGCTTTGCTTCAGCCCTCAGGGTGTGTGCTGGGAGATGCAGGGGTACCAGAGCATCCCCAGCCTGTTCCCGCACCTGCTGCTTCTCAGCTCGGAAACCCCTGTCACTTCTGTTCAGCTATTCTGAGTGCTGTCTCCAGGGTTTGGGTGTAAGGGCCCTGGGGCCCCATGCCACAGCGCATAGAACAAGGGGGTCTGGGATTCCTGGTGGTAAGATTTCAGACTTGGTGAGAGTAGACCCCCCCACACCCCCCGAGGGCTGGACGCCAGCACACAGGCCTCAAGGTTGGGGGAGAGGTTTGGGGGAGGAACAGAGAGTTCCATGGTTGGAGCGGGTCAAGGACAGACCTGTGGGTGATGGGAAGAAAGTATGGGGGGGGGGGTCCTTATCGGAGGGACTTGGGAGACCTACAGAGTCAGAGAAGGGGGCGCTGAGGGCCCACAGCCTGCCCTCCGCGAGTCACGCAGCAGAGCCACCCCCCGATGGGGATCAATGCCACGGATTCCCTGAACTGTTTCTACGAGTGAACAGTTAGTTACAAGCATAGAGCTCTTCTGCGGAACAACCAGTCTAACTCCTCAAAAATGCCAGCGTCCGAAAGGCAGAGGAAGGCCGGGGGGCTCGTCCCGTGAAAGGACTAGGGAGACCTGGCACCGAGCGCAGGGCAGGCCCTGGGTTGGATCCGGGAGTAAGAGGAGTACACGACTAGGAAGGTTGTCGATGGGATGGACGGCAGAATCGGGATATGAACTGTTATTAGATGATAGTGATATCCGTGCTACATTCCCTGAATTTGGCATTTCTATTGTGGTTATAAAAAGAACGTCTTGTGTTTTAGGGGGAAAGGGTCATAGTCTCATAACTTACTATCTTTATTGTTATTATGGAGCATAGAGAAATGTGGTAAATGTTAACAATTGAGTTCACTGTTACGGTATTATTCTTACAACTTTCCTGTTTGAGATTTTTCTTTAAAAAAACATTTTTTTTTTTTAAATTTCAGAGAGGAAGGGAGAGGCAGGGAGGGAAACATCAATGATGAGAGAGAATCATTGATCAGCTGTTTCCCACAACCCGGGCATATGCCCTGACTGGGAATTGAACTATGACCTCCTGGTTCATAGGGTGGTTTGAGATTTTTCAGAATAAAACGTTGACTACCGTAGCTTGAACCTTTAGAACTGCTCCCTCACCCCAGCGTGTGCTGGGAGTGGAATTTTCTCTCCTTAGAGAGGGCCTATATGGGGGTGAGGAAGGATCTGGCTGTTTCTGGGAGTGTGACCAAGTTGCCTGGCCTGGGTCCCTGGGCCTGGAGGACAGGGGCTCTATAGGGGCAGGCATCTGCATATTTCCTGTTCTCACTCTTTCCCAAAACCATGTCCCCCGACAGGCTACTCGGGATGTGGTGCTGAGCCGGGCACCAGAGCAGGAGGAGGACCGGGCGGTGAGCCTGAGGAATGCGGCAGCCATCTACGACCTCCTGAGCATCACGCTGGGCAGGAGGGGGCAGTACGTCATGCTCTCCGAGGTATAGCCAGCTCCTCCCTCCCAGGAGTCGGGTGGTGCACATGGAGCCACCAGTGGTCCTCCTGCACGGTCCCTTCCCTGCCTCCACCAGGAGTGCAGCTTCGTTCTTGGGAGGCCAGGCTTGGGACTGTGCCTTTCCAGTGCCCTTCCCTAGCTGGGTGTTTTTGCTTTTACTGATGTTACGTGTTTTTCTTTTGAAAGTAGCACGTGGCACTGTATGGAGCAGCACAGAGGAAAGTTATGCACCCCTCAGTTTCCCCCAGAGATGATACTGGTGTTTTTGTTTGTTCGTTTGTTTGTTTAATCCTCACTGCAGATATGTTTTATTGATTTTAGAGAGAGGGGCAAGGGGAGAGAGAGAGAGAGAGAGAAACATCAATCGGTTACCTCCCGTACACACCCTGACCAGAGATTGAACCCGCAACCTTTTGGTGTACAGGATGGCGTTCCAACCACCTGAGCCACGCTGGCCGGGGTGACACTGGTGTTTTGTGACTTCCTCTCCTGACAGGGTGCTGAGCTGGGTAGATGGACCCCTCCCCCATTCTGTTGGACAAACCCTGCTGGGGCAATGCTCTGGGCTATGCCCAGGGGATGGTGCCTCTTTGGGATAAGGGGGACCAGGGGTACTGAGCTGCCCCTCTTTTCTGCCCCTGCCCACAATGCACATGGCACACACAGTTTTGAGCTCTTAAATCTAGGCTGAGATCAAGGTGGCTGTGGGGCCCTATCTCAGTGGGCCTCTTGGCAGTAGATTCTCTTTCCTCGAGGTTCCGAGGGCTCCTGAAAGGAGGGGCAGTGACCCCTGCCAAGCCCCTGCTCACGCCAGGCACCGAGCCAGGTGCTTTCTGGGATGGTCCCCTCTTTAACGTGAGAAGGACAAGTGGTGTTCTCCCAAGTTTATCACGCGGTAGGCGAGACCCAGAGAGGTGGTGGTTGGCCACGCAGGTGCAGGGTGTGCATGTCGAGCTGGCATGCGAACCAGGCCCCTGAGCTCTCGAGGTGTGTGCTGTCTGGTCCTGTGCCCTTCTCCTGACCCC
Source organism: Corynorhinus townsendii (assembly GCA_026230045.1). NCBI lineage: Eukaryota > Metazoa > Chordata > Mammalia > Chiroptera > Vespertilionidae > Corynorhinus > Corynorhinus townsendii. The sequence goes on along the minus strand of JAPDVU010000007.1, from coordinate 144,792,378 downwards.
ACACCACCTGATCATGGCCACGCGATGAATCACATACGGGTGGCTTCTGCCTCTAGTCCCTGGAGCCACGTCAATTGGGGACCATCGGGTCTCATCAGGCAGCCCCTGGTCTGGGCTGCCCAGGCCTGGCCAGGCCGGGGAGCAGTCGATTTTGTTGGCGGGATGAAGAGGAGCCTTTCCATTTTGGCGGCATTCTGTCCATGGGCTTTGCAGCCAGCCTGCTCTGCCACTTACAGGCCTGTGCCTCTGGCGAGTCATTCAAACCTCAGCTTCCTCACCTGAGAATTGGGGGTAATTAGACAACCCACCTCCCAGGGCTGTTGGGAGGAGTAACTGAGCTGATCCCTGTAAAAAGCTGAGAACAGCGCCGTGCAGTGTTAATAACTGTCGACTGTGATTATTTTATCGGATGTCTACATTTCGAAAGCACTTTCGCAAATCTCGTTGCATTTGCTTTTCACCATCATCCTGTGAGACCATTCACCTGCCATGGGGGTGGGCGCCGAGGGCCCGGGTTTTGCGTGGACGGGAAACCTCTGGGGTTTTCTGACTGGAACCAAGCAGGCCTCCTGCGGTCTCCTGGGCCAGGGGCTTGGCAGTGATGACCCTGTAGAGCGGGATGGGCTTGGTGTGTCCTGGCAGAGAAGTGCTGACCCGCTCCCTCTCCCCAGTGCCTGGAGCGAGCCATGAAGTTTGCATGTGGAGAATTTCACCTTTGGTACCAAGTGGCCCTCTCCATGGTGGCGTGTGGAAAGGTAAGGCTGCAGCCTGGGGTTGTGCATCACTCTCAGGGAGCCCTGCTCTCCTCTGATCCCTCCTAGGGGTGGGGATGGCACGCAGGACCCAGAAATGTTTGTCAGGCGGCTGATTTTCATCTCCAGGAGGATGAGGCCATGGGAGGGCCACACACAGATCCCTGTGTGAAGCCCGTGTGCACGTGTGAGTCTGTGGCTGCTTTTCTCTTGAGGGTGTGTGTGCGCAGGGAGCATCGTGGCACTTCCACGGTGAATTGACGGGAAGACTGCCTGAGTCAGGCGGGGCCAGTGGGTCCCAGCAAGGGGAACTGTGTTCCATTTGGGCTGTGGCTGACTTCCTGCCCCCGAGCATGGAGTCTGGGAAGCACCTGCTCGTGAACCTGGAGCTGACCAGATCCCGGGAGGACGGGCTGCATTTGCTCTCTGCCCTCCAAGCCCTGCACCAGCATCCCTCGTTTTCCCTCCAATGAGTATCACTTACATAAGCCCTATTTTAAGTAGCGACATGATAGGAAAAGCTTCCCGGGGCTGGGTACCGGGGCTGTTGGAACTGAGGGTGCTTCGAAGGCAGGAAACAAGGTGGCATGAGCTCGCAGATCATTCCAAGAGCTGTAAACTCCCAGGGCCCTTTCATGGAGCTGAGGGGATTCCTCGCCCCCTCTGCCCCCGCCTGCCCACCTGCACATCTGTGCCACCTGCCATTTCTAGCCCTGTACCGTCTCCGAGGTTGCCAGCGCCTTTGTCACAAATGGAGGGCGTACAGGCTGGGTCCTGGCAGGGAGAGGGAGGGAGAGCAGGTATTGTCGCCTAGCAGGTGGCAAGTCCAGCCAAGAATCAAGTGGGAGCCTTACCTGCCCCTGCCCTGCCGGGCATTTGTCTTTCCAAGCCTCTCCCCGCCCCCCATCACATTGGCCACCCCACAGAGCACCCTGAACATGTCATGATGGAACCCAGCTATGTGCTCAGCAGGGTCTTGTCAGGACTCAGGGAGAGTTCAGAACAGAGATGAGGAGCGAGGAGTGGGGGCTGGGGCTTCCATGGAGACTGGGCAGACAGTGCACGGGGCATGTGACAGCTTCCTGCCTCCAGGGAACCGAGGAAATGCCTCCAGCTCTGAAATAGTGAGCATGGACTAGGAGAGCCAGGGCCATACAGGTTCTCGCCTTTTGTGAATCAAGGACCCCTTTGAGATGCAAGGAAAGCTGGGATCCCTCCGAAGAAAGCACCGCCCACTAAGTTAGCTTTAATTTCTGTTTGCTCCTGGAGGCCCTCATTCTCAGAGAAGGTGCCGTGTTAGCCTGGACGGTATGGGGCCTTCCACCGCCTCACTGAGAAGACCGGGCTCAGAGGGGCTCTGATGCAGCCTGGCTCATTCCAGGCTCCCAGAGCTGGTACCCAGCCCGGCTCCTTCACAGGAGCAAGGCACACACGAGAATGGGCTTATGGATGGGTGCAGGGTGATGGGTGAGTTTCTCACACGAGGCCTCTCCAGCTAGGTTACACCCACCCCTGCAGCAGGAGATTGGTCTAGAAGTACACCCTCCACCTTCTCAGGAGCCCTGCCCACAGATCGGTGGGCCTGGTTGGCCAGACCTCACCTTTTCTAAGATCCTAAGGTGGAAATCAAGGTTCTGTACCTGTGATTGTGCCCGAAAGGTCTCCCAGGAGGTGAGGCGGGCAGATAGAAAGGTACCTGGCACTGCAGCCTCAAGAAGAAAGTGAGTTCCATGGCATGATGTAGGTCGCTCTATCTTTTGGTCTCCTCAGCAGTCACATTGGCTGCGTTGCTAGGTAACCAGTGTGACCAAAAAAAAAAAAAAAAAAAAGTGCCGGCTGCTCTGACTGCAGCGTCCTCAGATGGCTCCTTAAATAGCAGCGTTTTGTGGTCTGTGTGGGGGAGAATGTGAATGTGGAGGTCAGGGTTAGAGAACCCTGTATTTCAAGGATGCACAGGTCAGCGGCCAGGGAAGGAAGCCAAGGAAAGGCCTCGAAGCTTACTGGGGTGTGTGGCCAGAGGGGCGGTGGTGCGGGTGCTGGGAATAGCTCACAGGGGAGGGTCTCGGGAGAGGTGGAGGGCCTGGCAGCTCTGTCAAGCCCTTCAAAGCCTCTCTTGCTCCCGCCCACGCAGGGCACCCTGTGCATCCTCAGCCTGCCAAAGGCTGCCATCTGCTAGCACCCTCTTGTGGGTGGTCCTCTTGTTTCCTGAGAGAGCAGTGGGGGACAGTGGTGTTTTTCTTCTCTCTCCAGCCTTCCTGAGAGCCAAAAGGTCTCTTCCCCTTCCCACAGTACTGGGCAGAACAGGCTGTTGGCTGAGACACCTGGAACTGGCCTAATAAGCCTGAGCCCGGAGCCCAGGAAGTCACATCTGGACTTAGAAAAGCTCAGACTTTCTATAAAGGGTCAGCAAATAGTTTAGACTTTGCAGGCCAAACAGTTTCTGTGGGAACTACTCAATTCTGCCTTTGTATCGTGAAAGCAGCCACAGACAATACATACATGAATGGATGTGGCTGAGTTCCAATAAAACTTTATTTACAAAAGCAGGCAGAGGGCCAGATTTGGTCTTCGTACTTATGGCAATGCTTGGTCCATAGTGAGGTCTAGATAAGTGTTGCCGGTGTTCTTCTCATTACTGTGATTAGTTCTATCCCTGCCTCGCCTGGGACGCTCCCCGCTTAGGCCTCTGTCCACCCGTGGCCGTCCTGAGCAGGTCTAGTCTAACTGAGTCCCTAGAGCCTTTGGGCATCCCCATATTCCTGTCTGGAGGTTCTACCTAGCTCTGCCACCTTGGCTTCACTCCTCCAAGTGTGCCAGCCTTTACACTTCCAGCCCACTTACTACCACTGGCCCTGCTCCAATTCCCATGTGGTTTTGGCCCGATCTCATCATCTGCTAACCCAAGAGTGTTGAACTCAGAAGTTTGAGACAGCGCCTTTCTACCTGTTAAATTTGTATGGTTCACATCTGAATTCTTTTTAAAGAGCTTCCATCTGTTGCCACCTTAGCTGTTGTCATATCTCTTCTGGGTAAGGATCACAGCTTCCATTCTCCAGATGTGGAAACTGAGGTCTAGGAGGGACTTGCCTGCCCACACTGCCTGGTCTCCTACTGGGCCCACTTCCTGGCTCTTGAGACAGGGCTGGCAATTTGGGAACACCTCCCATTGTGCACAAGGTGCCCAGTCTGTTGCCACCTAGGGCTGTGCGTGATGGCGACGCCTGCTCTTTCTCTGCAGTCGGCCTACGCTGTGTCGCTGCTACGGGAGTGTGTGAAGCTGCGACCCTCGGACCCCACCGTGCCCCTGATGGCCGCCAAAGTCTGCATCAGGACCCTGCACTGGGTAAGTGAGCTGTGGGGGCAGGGTGGGCAGGGTCCAGGTCCTGGTGGCCTCCTGCAGGAGGGTGAGACGGGGACATGCCCATCTTGCTGTGTATGTGACGTTGATATGATGAAAAAATATGGAGGGAGCTGGATGGACCAGGGAGGCTTCCAGCAGGAGGAGGTCTGGGACTAGGCTTGAAGGTTTGGGAGGGAGCCACACAGGCCAGCGGCAGGCCCTTTCATCACAGCTTGCTTGCCCTCGCCCCATGATTAGCAGGGAAATCAAGTCGTTTCAGGGAGACTGCTGGCATCTTGCACCCTAGAGGTAGAGCAGCCTTGGGATGTGGGTGCTGGCAAAAAGGAGACACCCAGGCTGAGCAATGCAACAGAGGATGATGGTATGAGCTGGAAAACAGAGAGGGTGGGCTCGCCAACCCCTAGCTCACAGTCCTGTGTATTCCCCGGCTCCTGAGAGGGGCCTCTGCTCCATCACTAGGATGAAGCCCAAAATATCCACCTCGCTGAGGTGGGACGGGGGAGGGCATCTGTGCTCCCAAAGGCTGCCAGCTCTGAGGTGGCTGTGGGTCCACCCAGCCAACAGCCGCCCTTGCCAGGAAGTCCTAAATTTAGGTCTTCCCACCGTGGAGGAACTGTTTCCCTCAGCAGCATAATTACAGTAATTATGTGCATTCAGATTACATGGTAATAAAATTAGGATCAAATCAGTCCAAATTGAAATCAGATGAGTTAGGAGCAAAGGCATCAATGACAACATAAATAGAAAAGCCCAAAAGGAAACTTAAACATGCAGAGTTGTCTCCAGAATCAGGGAGGAGGGGAGTTGTTTAACCTCAGCTGAGAGCATATTTGGGTTAGGGGGCTGGTTTGAGCCTGGGCTTAAATTGGGTACAGGCTAGAGTGGGTCCTATTGGAGGGCCTTGGGGTGGGGGGTCTCCTGGTGGCCTTCCCTGGTCGAAACCTCACCTGTGGCTCCTGAAAGCCTCGCTTATACAACTGCCTTGGACACATAGCACGTCACATTGTAGTCATTAGTGTTTCTTTTCTTTTTATATATTTTTATTGATTTCAGAGAGGAAGGGAGAGGGAGAGAGAAGTAGAAACATCAATGAGAGAGAATATTGATTGGCTGCTTCCTGCCTGCCACCTACTGGGGATTGAGCCTGCAACGCAGGCTTGTGCTCTTGACCAGAATCGAACCTGGGAGCCTTCAGTCCGCAGGCCAATGCTCTATCCACTGAGCCAAACCGGCTAGGGCTCATCAGTGTTTCTTGAGGGAAGGAACTGTCTCTCTTCCTTCTTGAAACCCCAGCCAAAGTTGATGCCTGGGACTTATTGGATGAATTCTGCCTTATATGGTCATTCTCTTCCCGATTAGACAGGGAGCTTCTTCACCTTCCATGACTTGCACCCTGAGCCCCCTTTCCCACACAGAACCCTGCACATACTAGGTGTTCACTACTATCTTATGGAATGACACCTGCCTTAGCTGGCCGGGAGGGACGGGTGTGGGAGGTCTGCATCTGGTTCAGTGGTGCTCCCTGGCTCCCTGGGTTGTGCTGGGCCAAGAACAGAAACTGGCTGTTGGTAGCCAAGAGCAGCCTGTTCTCCAGGAGGCCAGGAGAGGGACGGCAGCACTCTCGGTTATCAAGGCTGTGAGCAGGAAGAATGGGTCTGACTGGGCACCCAGGAGGGTGCTAGTACTTGGGACACAGCATGGATCCTGAAAGGTTTCTGACATCACCTTGTCCGCTTTCTTCGTAGCCATTCTGGCTCACATCAGCCCCCAGCAGGCCCAGCCATTGTCCAGCTAAGCCCTGTTAGCAGGGGACAGAAATCTCCGGGTGGACAGTTTGGCCCAGGTTGCAGGAAGGGAGGCTGAAACTGGGACATTTGAAAAACGAGTTGTGCTGGATGAAACCGGACTGGGTGGCCATGTGCCCAGAGGCGGAGCACCTGCTGTCCCATGTCCTGTCCTTACGCCTGGAGCCAGTGTGGGATGGCCCAGGCTGCGTCTGGGTCTCAGGGCGGTTAGGGAGGGGACCAGTGCTGGTTGATGTGGGGTTTGCAGGGGGGAGGGGGTGGAAGCAGCTGGGGCAGCTAGGGGATCAGGTGGGAGGCCTAGCCCGGAGCTCCCCGAGGTGACAGCTGTGTATGGCAACCTCCTGCACTGGCACGGCTAGCATCTCACCAGGGTCCCCACTCAGTGATTTGGGACAGGAGAAAAGGGAGGTGTAAATATTTTTTAATATCCCTTCAAACACAATGATTTGAAAGTCTTGCAATTTAAGAAGTTGGCTTTCCTAGCTAGGAGGACGGAGATGGGGGCATGTGTGTGTGCTGCGTGTCACACACAGAGAGAGAAGGCGAGGGTGTTATGAAACAGAAAAGCAGGCCATGCTCCTCTTTGCAAGGGTCTTGGGACCACTTCCCTGAGGGGACTGTGGGGCGGTAGAAAGAGTGTAGGCTTTGGAGGCAGAGATGGTAGGGCTCAAATTCCTGCCTACCCACTTGGTGCTGTGTGACTTCAGGGGAGTAATGTGCCCTCGCTGTGCCTCATCTGTAACCTGGAAACCCCGGAGCTGAGCAGTGTCTCCGCTCAGCGCATTGCAGGTACCTGGTAAATGGCAGCTATCCCTGTGGCAGCCTCTTCAACATGGAGGCTCTCAGAAGGGATGTGCTTTTGTGATTTTGCCTTCCCGTTTCAGATTCAGGGGTGGGCAGAGCCAGGAAGATGGATTCAGTGTGGATGAGGCAGCTCTCCTGCCATCGGCTTGTGGGAATTAGGAAGAGTGCCTGCTCCTCCGGGGAAGACGCTAGTGCATTTTCAGTCTTTTCAGTAGAGCAGATAACAACAGCTCCTGGGCCTGTGGGACGGGCCTCGGGAGAACCCCCGTGCTGTTTAAACAAGCGCTGCAGGCTCAGAAGTGACCTCTCTCTAGTTCCCAGGAAGGGAGGAGGCGGTGAAGATTCCAGGGGACAACCTCTTAGGCAGCCCTGGAGGCGGAAGGCAGCCTGAGCGTGAGCAGGGTGTGCAGCTGATGCCGGTCTTGTGTGGGGACCAAATTAGGACAGCTGGAGAGATGCAGGAACTTGTCCAGTTCCTTTTCTTACTTCTGGAAGGCAAAAGCCAAGGATCAGCCCATATCCTTGCGTGCACCCTTTCCCCAAGGGTCAGAGAGGAGAAAAAGGAAGAGCCACAGAGAACAGCAGTGGATCAGGCAGCTCAGGGAGAGCCAGCTATAGATCAGGAGACCTGGGTCGGAAACTCAGTTCCGCCACTTACTAACTCTCGGTGGTCCCCTAAGTTCCCTGTGCCTCAGAACCTTCAACTGAGAAACACCATCCCATCAGGTGGCTGCAGTACAGGGAAGGGTCAGGTGAGCTCTAATTCACTCTAGAATTGTGGAGTGCGAGGGTGAGGGTGAGGACGAGGATCACACCTGGGGTTTGTGCAGTGACATGGCTGCCGTAGGTAAAGGATGTATTAAAAACAGTGTATCATTAAGAAGGGAACAGTTGAAAATAATTTTGAAAACCCCTCACCCTAGAAGTATGTTGATGAGCAAGGAGGGCCCATTGCTATAACCTGAGCGAATCGTGCAGAAGCAGGAGCCACCACTACAGAGCTACCCGCTGTTGCTTTTAAGGCCACAGAAGGAAGCATTGGGAGATTGGAAAGGACCAATGAGGTCATAGGTGGGGAGAAAATGGCTAGTTGGGCAGAGGCTGGGAAGCTCAATCAACTATTTGTTTTCACAACCCAGGTTGACACCCATTAGTGGGTTGTGAAATAGAACTCTTTAAAAAGTAGTTGAAATAGACTGTTAGAGAATAGGATAGGAAATTTCCAAGTGTATTAACCACGGTTGAGGCGAGTGTTGTGACAAAGAGTAGATTAATGGTTACATGTCTGTGCATTCTGGACCATGGGCCGGGGTCAGTGGCCTCCCAGGGCTGTGGAGACCCAGCTTGTCCTGTGTAGAGTCACTGCTTTTCTGTGACTGAGGGTCAGGCCGGAGACAGAGGGCGGGCAGTCATGTCCCCTTTCTGGATTCAGGAGGGTCTTTGATGCCACTTTCTAATTGGTCACTGAGGTCATGTAGCTATAGGGGAGGATCTGCTCAGATGGCACTGGCAACATCTATCAGGCTGAGATTTAAAACATTTCTGGAAGGCTGAACTAATTGTAAATATAAAATTACAACTAATAATGATAGTTGACATTTATTCAAGCACTGCTCTGAGCATCTCCCATGACTTCATCCCATCCAGTCTTCTCAGAAACTTGATGAAGCAGACAGTTGTTATCCCTATTTCACAGAAGAAGGAACTGAGGCACAGCAGGGTGAAGTGATGTGCCCAAGGTCGCAGTTAGTAAGTAGCCAAACCAGGATGAGCCCAGCAAGTGTGGCCCCAGAGTTTGTGTTCTTAGCTACTAGGCTGCCCTCCTTTCTGTGTGGAGAGCTCTTCATGGGTCTGAAGCTGAGACGGATCTTAGGTTGGATTATAGTACTTGAGGACAAAGATGCAAAGGCCACATTTCACGGGATTTAGAAATCCCACTCTTGTCTTAGAATTGGGCATTATATATTTTTTTCCTTTAAATATATATTGGTTTTTAATATATTTTCATATTTAAAATATATATATTTGGGAGTTGTTTATCATATGTATACTGTCATACTTAATAGACTGATAACATTTCTTTTCCTTCATAATCACTGCATTGGCTCCACATGTAAAGGCTGCTTTGTTTCTGGTAACAGAAATCAAAATAGTGTTGGCCGCGTAGGAAAATGGCACATTGAAGCCTTGTGAGCTTGATTTGAGATACATGCTGACACCATGCTTAGAGATCATGTTAAACTACGTGAATAAGACTGGCAAGTACTGGTGAAGGAACGCTACTGGCCTGAGGGTCAGAGTGGACCACAAGTGGACAAGCTAAGGATGTATGTTTTTAAAGCTAAAGGCGGGTGAGCTCTATTCACCCATAATATGTGTTTGAACTGGAGAGTAATTTTCTCTGTTTGCCAGACATCGCTGAGCCTTGTTCCCAGCACTCTTGCTACGTGGGTTGCAGGCAGTAGAAGCTGGTGTTGGCCGAGTGGAAGGACATGGGCATGGGAAGTGTTTACACATGGAGTGCAGTAGGTTTCTGGATTCTTTTTATAACTTGTACTTGGTGGTTTATAAAAATAAGCCTGTTCCTTTTGCATGAGGCATAATGAGGCCTAAAGACAGCGTGTGAGATGAGTCGATCAGCAGTGGGGATATTAGGAAGGAGGAAAGGTGCTCTTTGCTCCCTAACCCTTCCTATGATGCCTGCTGCCTCCCCTCTCCCTGCCATGAGACCCCAGCCACACGATTGCCTCTCTTTTGAAGCTGCCATAGTCCCAAGCAAGGCCCACGCAGTGTAACCTTAATTAAGAGCCACCTTGTTCTGTGGGGTCTTGCCCTGCTTTGTGTGGCTCACAGAATCCCATGCAAGTTCACCAGGCATCCTGCCCCCTGGTCATTGGGCATCCCCAGCCGGGCCCAGCACAGAGTGTGGTTTGTAGGGAGGAGGAGTTACAGTGGGGGTTGCAGCTTTGCATTTTGCAGATGAGGAGCTTTGGGGCCCAGAAACTAAATGACTTTCTCAAGGCCCCATGGCTGTCAGGTGCCGAGCCAGGGTCAGAGCCAGAGTAAGGGACTTGTCCTCCAGTGCTCTTCTTGCAGCCTGGTTCTGACTCCAGCAGACAGAGCTCAGCATCTCCATCTATAGGCCCACCTGCCAATTGGGACTGGGCAGCTGGCAGCCGTGGAGTTTCCTGAGCTGCTGCCTCCCCCTGAACCCCAACTCCTAGTTGATGGAGTCAGAGGCCCGGCTCCCTGACTCCCTTGTTTTTTTATGTTTAATTTACTTTTATTTTTATTAATTTCCGAGAGGAAGGGAAAGGGAGAGAGAGAGAGAAACATCAATGATGAGAGAGAATCATTGATTGGCTGCCTCCTGCACACACCATACTGGGGTTTGAGCCCACAACCCAGGCATGTGCCATGACCGGGAATCGAACCGTGACCTCCTGGTTCATAGGTCGGTGCTTAACCACTGAGCCATGCTGGCCAGACTCCCTTGTGCTTTTTAAAAACCAGCCTACCATCCTGGAGGGAGGTGGCCCATTGCCCAAGCCAGCTGCTTGAGCTCTACCATGAGGGCACTGGAGGGCTACCCTGGTCAGCATTTGTCAGGGATGTGGTTGGGCCACAGAGGGCTTCAGCCCTCCTCAGTCATTTCTATCTGGGCTCTCAGCTCACCCTCTCAGGTTCCCTTGTACGTGGGTCTTATTTCCCCCCTCTCTGCCCGCTGACTGGGCTCTCTGCTCCATCAGCCTTTTCCCTACATGTGGTTCGCCACCACTGTGCCCAAATGGTGGACTCAGCTCAACTCGCTTCTCCACGCTGATGGCCTCCGTCTCAGCATCTCAGCTCCACACTCCAGGGAGAGAGTCCACATGGCCAGGTGGTCAGGCTACCAGATGCAGAGCTGCCCCTCTCCCAAGGGAGTGGGGTTGGGCCTGGCAGGGACAGGAGTGGGGTGGGGCACACTGGCTTGAGTGCCAGAAGCCAACTTAGGTTTGCCTCTGCTCCCTGGTTGGCTGACCTCGTGGGCCTCTCTTGGGGAAGACACCCACACAGGGACCTTGGGGGGGCAGTGGGCTTTGGATATGATCTGTTGAGCCCCTTTACTATGGGGTGGAACCCATCTTTGTTCCTGGTGACATGCACTTGGGTACACTGCCACACCAGGCTTGTGGGCAGATGGCACTCCTGGGCCTGAAAGGAGGAAGGGGGCATTTCTTGGAGGCCTGTAGGCTGGGACTGGACATGGCCGAGGCCCTTGGCTGCCCCCTTTCTCCCTAACTGGCCTGACCACGTGGGTGGCCCAGAGGCTCTGGAGGCCTGTCTTGTGCATGCCCCTCTCTCTGTGTCACATGTTGTATATGATGGTACATGCACACATGACCTGTGCCAATTGGTCCCTTTCCAACTGGAACAGGACAAAAACCACCCCAGGCCTTTGTCCCCTGAAAGGTTTGAAATTCTCTGTGTTGGGGAGCGAGCTCACGGGCACAGCAGAAGTGGCAGCCTGACCACTCTAAGGGGTGGGCAGTGGCCCACAGGCCCAACCCAGACCCCTGCCTGTTCCCCCTGCCCTGGCTTCCTTCTGCTGAGCAGGGACAGAGACAGGTACCTACAGAGGCAAGATGAGGAAAGGACCTGGCACAGACTGTCCTGGGCCTGAGTCCATGCTCTCAACAGAGCAAATGATGGGAGGCACAGGGCCCTGGGACAAGGGACGCTTTCTCTGAGCGAGGTAGTGCCCTTGAGCACAGGCCCCTGGGTGGGTGGAGAGGTCCAGGGAGTCACTTTAGAGGTAACAGCTTTGATCCTTCCACTCTAGCTGTGTGCCTTGGACAAGCCACCTGGCCTCTCTAATTGTGCTGCTCACACACAAGGAATGACAGTTCTGAGTGATCGGGGCTGGTGACTGTGAGTGGCTTGCATGCCAAGGCCAGCAAAGCCCTCCCAGTGACCTTTGCCTCTCCTCTTTGCAGCTGGAGGAGGCAGAGTGCTTTGCCATGATGGTGATCGACCGTGGGGAGGAAGCTGGGGAGTTCCTCTCCAAGGCCTACCTGGCGCTGGGCCTCACCTACAGCCTGCAGGCCACCGACGGTGAGTGCCAGGACTTGGAGCTTCTTCTTGGGGTGACTCAGGCCTCTTAATGGCCTCTTGTTCCACCTCCCATTGTATCCCCATTGACTCTTTTGGGATACATGTGCATGCACACACACACCCCTCAATCCCATTTCCACTCTTGTCCACACTTCACGCCTCTCAGAGATGCCTTCTTCATCAACCAGTTTTTCCCACTCTTGAAAGCCCAGCCCCAACTCCTGGCAGAACTCGTGCCAACTCTGCCTCTGGGACCCTTTGTGGTGCTGGCAGCTGTAGTGGGCTGCCAGCCCTGATCCCACATTCTAGTTCACCTTTAACCTCAGCACTGCTGTAATCTTCTGGGATCTTTTGAATCTCCCTCCATGCATGATGTAGAGCTGGGTATACAGCAGGTGTTTAATAAATACGTGTACTTGGCAGAGGGGTTTCACTGCTGCCACTCAGATCTTAGCATTCACTCTCCAACCCTGGCAGCTCAGCTGTGTGTCCCCACGGGTCAGGCAGCCACCTACTTCTGTATCCTTGCAGCTTGAGAGAAAGGGAGCAATGGACCCCCCCAGACTAAAACTGGGATAGGAATCAGCCCCTGAAAGTATAATAGAGGTTGTTGGGGGGAAAGGGGGGAGTTAGTGTTCAGTGGATGTATACTTTCTGTTAGGAATAATTAAAAAGTTCTGGAGATGGATGGTGGTGGTGGTTACCCACACTGTGAATGTACTTAGTGCCACTGAACTGTACACTTAAAATGTGCTAAAATGGCTAAAAAAGAAGCAGCAGCCTCATGGATAAGGAAGCCCAAGGAGGCATGTGGCCAGGATGGAAGTGGGAACCTCTTTCTCCAAGCTCGGACCTTTGAGAGGGTCAGGTTGGCACAGGTGACAAAGAAGGCAGTGGAGTGGAAGGGCCTGGTGTGCCAAGAACCATGCCAGGGGGCTGGGGTCAGGTAGACACCTCACACCCTCCCCCAGTAACCAGGGCAGTGGGTGGCATCAGTGGAGGCTGTTGGAGTACCAGCATTTGCCAGACAGGGCCCGATGGGGCCTCTCCCTGCAGAGCGTGTGTGCCCTGGGGTGGGGCAGGGCTGGTTGCACCCTCAGCACCCCCTCATGGCTGTCTCCATCCTGTCTCCTGCAGCGACTCTGAAATGCAGGCAGGATGAGTTGCACCGGAAAGCACTGCAGACGCTGGAGAGGTAAGGGGGCCCGAAGTGCACAGGGCACAGGTGCCAGTGCACATGTTTGATCTCAGTGGACCCTCTGGTGTAGACAGAGCAAAGGTTTCTGTCCCCATTTTATTGACCAGGAAACCGAGGCTCTGAGAGCTCACGCATGAAGCAGAGACAGGCCTTTGAGGATGGGTGGGCGGTGGGGCCTTTCAACACTGGTGGACCACCCCCCCACCCCCCCAATCCCCAGGCTGAGCCTCAGCCCTCCTGGGCTCAGGGTTCTAAAATGGGAATAATAACCCATTATTGTTGTGATGACTACCTGCAATAAAACAGGAAAAGCATCTTGCACAGTGCCTTACCTGTAACAGGAGCTCAAAAATTCAATGGCTATGAGGACTCCTCATCCATAGTCCTCCCAGAGATTTCCTGGCAGCCACGGGGTCAGGAATGTGAGGGTGGGGAGGTGGGGAGGGGAGTCGGAGAAGACCCTCCCCCAGCAGCGGCCTTCCCTCCCACAGACCCATTCTTGCTGAGCTCCTGTCTCCATACAGCCTTGGCCCCTGACCTCCCCCCACTCCTTCCTCAGAGCCCTGTGTGTCTGATCCCTGACCCCGCTAGCACTGATGTGGAAGCTTCTGGGTACAGACCTGCCCCGGACTCCTTGTGCCAGCTTCCCTTGGAATATGTAGCACACCTAACTCCCTTCTGGGCAGGTTGTTCCCGAACCCAGGGAGATCGGAGAGTCCCATCCTGGGCGCCCAGGATACGGGGTCATTTTCTTCCTTTCTCTACCGCCTCTACATTCCTGAGGCTTCTTGCCCAGAGAGGCCATTCCCAGCACCTCCATCCTCAGGAAGGTGTTTCCTTCTGTCCTACGGTGGAGAGGGCAGGCTCCAGGCTCTGTACAAGACCACCACAGGGCCCCAGCCAGGCCAACAGCTGCCCCTACCCGTGGCTTTCTGCCCAAGCCATCACCTCCCGGCTGGGCACCCTTCCGAGCAGACCCCCTGGTGTAGACGGGGCACACGTGGCATGCTGGAGGCCTGTGTCAGACACTGGTTGCTCAACCCTTGGTGACTGACTTGGTGCTCCCTTTCCACATACAGAGCCCAGCAGCTGGCACCTGGTGACCCCCAGGTCATCCTCTATGTCTCCCTGCAGCTGGCCCTCGTCCGACAGGTGGGTTCCTAACCCCCAGGTCTCTGGGGGCTGCTAACCTTTTCCTGGCACCACTGCTTTTACCAGCTGTGTGACCCTTTGCAAGCGACTTGACCTCTCTGAGCCTCTCTTTCCTTGCCTGTGACAGGAGCACCTTCAAACTCTATCTCAGAGGGACCTAGTAAGGATCAAGTCAGAGAATGTGGTACAGCCCTTGACCCAGGTGGGCCGACAGGGGCATCAGGAATAGGTAGCATACAGAAAGAGAAGGGTCCTAGCAATAGGAGTCAGGGTGCAGCGAGGGGAAAAGCCAGGCCAAGGCAGGGTTGAGGGAAAGCAAACAGCCACCTGACAAGCCCAGGGAAACAGTTCAGTGAAGCAACTGGAGATGAGACCAGGGGCCAGGAGCTGACACAGACAGTAACACCAGCCTCCAGGCCAGGGGACAAGGCTCCACATACCCCTGGACCAGGCCCTTGACACCTCCCTGCCACTCTCTCCAGGAGCATCAGCCTGGGGCTCCCTGGAGCACGGACAGTGAGATGCCTGGGACCACTGTCTTCAGCTCGCTGTCGAAGAACCGGTGCTTTTCTTGCCATCAAACTTGTGATAAACCTTGGGCGATGTGTTTTTTGATCTCTTTAATTATTCAGCCACCTCTGATGAATGGCAGCTATTGTCTCAGAGAGATGGCTGGGCCAGCCCAGTGGAGTCTGGCACCCAGTGTTCCTGGGGACCCCAGATCTTGGTAGCATCAGTGGGTCAAGGACCCCTAAATGGACTCTAAGCTGGCCCCTGGCCTGCATGGGTCTCAGGCCCACTGGCCTATTCTGCCCAGAGCATGTATTGCTGCCCGAGCAGTGAAGGCTGAGGGTGTGGCTCCAGCCCAGGATGATGGGGTCCACTCTGGAGAATCACCAGGGTAGGAGCAGCCTGGGGGAGGCACGGGCAAGCCAAGCTGGCAGCCACACTGGCCTCAGCTTCCTCCTTGCCTTTCCTCGACCTTTCCACAAAGGAAGGTCCTCATGGGAACTCTTGGGGTCTGGTACCACCCACAGTCTGCACAGAGGCCAGGTGGAGACCAGGCAGGGGCCGGATACCCAGGGACCCAAGGCCCCCCAGGGAGCATAGGGGGATCGTTGTCTGAGGTTGGATAAGAAGCCAGGCTTTCTAAAAAGACTTACAAGTCTTTTGGGAGAAAGTGGACAAAGTCGTAGTGGTTGGTCTAAGTGCCAGACCTGAGAGCATGAGGCCACATGCCCCTCAGGACTAGAAGGAGGAATCTTACCTGGTCCTTAGCTGCCTGGCTAGTGGCCTGGCTTTGAGGGCTTGAAGAAGGAAACACTTTTTCACACGTGTGTGGTCCTCCGCACAGTATTTGTCCACGTCCCCTCAGCCACTGTAATGGCTCTGGCTGTTCTCATTTTGCAGCATAAGAACTACAGCTCAGAGAGGTGAAGTCCCTTGCCCTAAGGCAGTGGTCGGCAAACCACTGCTCATGCGTCACGGTTTGCCGCTCTGTTGTCCAATGAGTTTGCCGACCACTGCCCTAAGGCACGCGCTAGAGCATGGCAGAGCTGGAATCCTGCCCCCATCTGACCCCATGCTCTTGCCACTGTGAGCCTCTGAGTAGGAGGGGCATTTATTTGTCGGCCCCTGTCACTGCATGGACCAGTCCAGAGAAGAGGGCTTGGCTACCTCTAAGTACAGACTGGTGGCCTGGTGGTCCTTAATGACCCCCACTCCAGCTTAGGAAATGCTTCCCAGTGTCTACGGATCTTTTGTGCTGCTCCACACACCTGCTCCTCCTACTTCCAAGTGGGGACAGCAGAGGCTTCCTGGGCCTGACTTGGGGCCACAGATCCCTCTTGCCATGTGATTGAGCGGGGCGGGGGGAGGAGGGGTGTTTTCCCATCAGAGCACCAGCCCTGCCCCTCAGTGCCCAGAGTCTCAATTGAGTCTCATGTCCCCTCGATGGCTGGTGCCTGGCACCAAAGTCCCGGAGGGAGGTGTGGGCCCCGGGAAAGGTCACTGAGCTGGCGGTTCTCTCGGGCAGATCTCCAGCGCTATGGAGCAGCTGCAGGAGGCCCTGAAATTGTGCAGAGATGATGCCAATGCGCTCCACCTGCTGGCTCTCCTCTTCTCCGCCCAGAAACACTACCAGCTCGCGCTGGACGTCATCAACATGGCCATCACGGAGTACCCCGAGAACTTCAAGTGAGTTCCCTGGGGGCACCACTGGCTGGGGGGCAGGGTGGCCACTGATGCCAGGCAGTGAAGAGATGGGAGCAGAGCTGTCCTGATGGAAACACGGAAAGGGGATTCATGCCCCTCCTCGGGCCCCAGGGCCCAGCACCTGCCATCCTACTGCATGCCGTCTCTTCCTAACTTCTAAACCAAATGCTTCCTGCTGACAGAATCACCTCCCCTGGACTAATGTGGAGAGGCTACAGCCACTTTTGAAAACTTGCTTGAAGCCCATGCTGTTTGAGGCACAGCAGGAGTGGGGTGTGTCCAGGAAGTGGGGGGGGGGGGGGGCGGGGGGGGTCTCTGGCTCTCCCTCAGCTCCTCCCAGCCAACCCAGGGGAGGGCCGCCTGCCTCCTGCCAGCTCTCTCCATCCTCCCTGGCTCTTGGACTGGGTGAGGAGCCCAGCTTCTCCCCAGTCCTCCCTCCCTTACTGGCAGTGGGTGCACTGTCCACCCACCCCTTTCCTCCAACCTCAGGTGTCCAGTTCTTCCCCAGGATGCTTCACTCACTGAGTGTCTTCCTGGGTAGGTGAGGGAGGTTGTCCTTGCTGTGAAGTTGGTGGCTCCCCTGGGAGGCCCCTGGGTGGACTTCTGGGCCTCCATGAACACCTGAACCTGAACTCTAAGGTTTGCACTTCCATGCATCCAGGGACATGGCTTTCCTCAGACCCTCAGAGCACCCAAACCCAAAAAAGGTGAGAAGTCTCGATGCAGACTGTGCTGTTGGTCAATCTGTAAGGTAACTGTGCCCTCTTTGTCAGCTGTATCCCCACTTCTGCAGGCAGGGGCCCTCTAAAGGGGCAGCCTCCCAACAGAGCTCTCCCCTCCAGATACCACAGGGCCACTTCTGGGGCTTCAGGGGCTGGGGCCATGAGGCCAGCAGCAGGAAGACCGCTTTGAGGTCTGAGCCAAGAAGGAAAGTGAGTCCCAGCCCTGGAGGCCTCCTCAGGGTCTTCTTCTGTTCCTTTATCACTGCAGAGAGGCCCACTGAGGAGCTTTTGGGGGCCAGAGCATCCCATCCCCTGTGATGTCTGCACACTGGGGTCATGGGGTGGAGAAGCAGTGACAGGTTCTTGTCTCTGAGCCACCCTGAGCCCCTCACCTCCACGACCATGAGGAGCCCCAGCTTGATCTGAGCCAGCCCTAAAAGGCTGAAAGAGTAACTGGAAGTAATATGGGAGCTCTGACTTCCAGAACTGTGAGGGGACAATCCCTGCTTCTTAGGCAGGAAAAGTAAATCCATCTTTAAAAAAGGTGGGGTGGTACACCCACCTCCCACACAGCTCTGGAGCGACCATGGCTCTGCAAATAAGTCAATACCATTCCCCACAGAGGAAACCCCAGAGCGCAGAAACCCACGGATTAGCAGGAAATGTCACTGAGTCCGTTACCGGTCAGGGATCACTGAAAAATGTCATTGCTCTTCAGTGGAAACTGTGTCCTGCTTCTCCAGCTGCTCCCTGCATTGGGAACAAGCTACGTGGCTCTGGCTGTTGCCACGGCAGTTAATTAAATGACCGATCCAATAAATATCACTGCAGCAAAAAAAATAAAAATAAAAAAAATCCAACCTCTTCACCCTGACATCAGCCCAACAAGGTCTGTATACTCAGGGGGTCTGTCTGCCACTGAGCTCCTCCCCACCGGCTGTCCAGGTGGCGAGGCCTTTGGAGGCTGCAGAGCCTGCCTTCCTGAAGAAAGAGGTGGGCCAGGCCAGTGTCGGGTGGAGGAAGCCTGGCACAGGGGAGGGTGTCACTGGGTACCGTGGACCCCTTTCCACATGGGCTGTCGCCTTGTGAGGCATGCCTGCCTATTCACCTGTCCCCCTCCAGCAGCATGCTCCTGCCTCCCATGCCTTCGTTCCTCATCTGCCAAAGACTGGCATCTATCCTGCCTCCTCTGCTTCCGAGGTCTCTCGTGAGACTCGGGCAAGAAAAGGTCTTGCGGTCGGTGTACAACCCTGTTGAGGGACAGCAGTGTGGAGGGGTCTGGGAGTCGGCCCACTACAGTGTAAGACTGCAGCAGGTGGGCAGTGCACCTGGGCCAGGCACTGGCAGAGGGAGCCCTGTGTGTGAGGGAGGGCAGGGCAGCGGAGGCAGGGACACTCAGTGAAAGGTGTTTAAGCTTTTCAGTGTCACAAGCGGCCACTCTTCCCATAGGCAGTCTCAAGACTCCTGGAGAAAAACCCAGCTTTCGTGGAGTTGAACTTTTGAAAATCCTCCAGAATTCAGGGATTAGAAAGCAACGCAAAGAAGACTGTTAATTTCCGTGCTACGGGATGACCTTTAGTTAATGGGGCTTGGGTTTTAAAAGGCAGGAACGTGATGAGGCAGAGACGGATGGCCGCAGGGACAGTGTGAACCTGGCACAGTGGGAACCAGACACTCAGCAGCTTCCTGAAATCCCGAGGGCTTCTGACTAAGCCCTGGACACATGTGCTGGCCAGGCTGGTGCTGGTTAGACTGCAGGGGGCCTCCTGGGGGCAGCAGCCACCCTGTTTGGACCTGGTTCCAAGCCAGGCCAGGCCGGGGAATGTGAAAGGGCATGCCAACTTGGAGATGCCTTTGCTCATCTTTTCTCCTGGTCCTGGTGGTGGGAGGCAGCTGGGAGGCCCTGAGGGGAGGGCCAGGGATATGGGGTCAAAGGGAACAGGCCCTGATAAGCGTGGTTCCTGAAGCCCAGGGCTCCTTGGGGCTCTGGTTTTAGGTAACAGATTCCTTGTGCTTTAGTCAGACTGCTTGTAGTGAAAGTCGCCATAGTAACCAAACAACATTCCTGGGCTAATGATGGGAGCTTTCCAATAACCAGCCTGTCAGTCACTGCCCCCACCCCAGGCCTGGCAGCCTGCCAGACCCGTTTTGAAAGCCCAGGCCATCGGGCTGGAGGCAGAGGAGCCAACTGGCTTGCCCTGCCCAACTTCTCAATGCCAAGGCTGCCTCCTCCCAGCCGTGTGGATCGGGGTAGGCCCTCGTGGGAGTTTCTGCTCAGCCACCTCAGGTTCAGGGGGACTTGAAAGGTCCTGGGGGAAGGTGTGTCAGAGCCCCAGGGGCACTCCCCAGCACAGGAACAATGTGGCCCTCTGGACAAGCTGCAGCTCGCAGGTAAACAAACGGAACCATCAAAGCCATCTCCCCAGAGAAACCGAAGCTGTTTTGGAAAATGTTTGAGCTGATAACTAGGCGTTGGCTGAGGCCAGACCTTAACCTTATCCAGTGAAGGCTAACATCGACCCCAAGGGCACCTCTCTGATCTACCTGGCCTGCCTCACCTTTTTCTCAAGTGACACGTGACGTGACGTGTTTGTAGTGGTGCATTCCCGGAGCAGATCAGGGTCCTGTTAACATTTCTGACTTAAACCCAGTGTGTTTATTGGATGGATCTTATTAGGGACTTGCAGTAGATCAAAGGGACACTTGAAATACCAGCTTTCCCGTGAGAAGGCTGGAATCGGAGGTATGAGCACAGACCTACTTTATCACTTTGTTGCACTCATTAAACATGTTTGGCTGCTGCAGCCCCGCTGAGGACAAGAGCCATGGCTTACACCTGCGGGCCGTGTGGTCGAGGGTTATTAAGCCAGGCATAATCACTGGCACTGGGCTCTCGTCCCCAAAGGTCAGTTTCTCATCGCGAAGCTGGTTTGACATTCAGCGTTCCCCTCTGCTGGTTGTTCCCTGCAGCCGCCTGTGATCTCGCTCTGTGTGACCCAGCAGTCACACAGTCCTTGGTCTCTCCCCGGAGGGGGCTGCTTACACTCAGACTGGGAGGGCAGACGAACTTTTGATTTTTGTTTGCGGAGGAGAGGAAGAAAAGGAAAGAGGTATTTGCAGATTTTTCCAAAAGGAATTTTTCTTTTGTTCTAAAGTGGCTTTTAGCCCTTGGCTTCCTGACTCCTCCATCTGAATCCGTGCTGAGGCAGGCACCGGGGCCCAGCGCACACCATTCTCTGGCAGGAGGGGCCCAGCCCCGAGAAGAGCGGGGTTGGCTTCCCCTTTGCTGGGGGTGGTCTTCAGGTCCCAAGGGTCTGCTCGCTGGGCAGAGATTGTAAACCAGGACCAAGGTGTTTGCTTCTTGGTGTCTTATACCTGGCTGGGAGCCTCGCTTCGTTCCACCTGAGGACCTTCCTTCTGGAAGTTCCTCCACCCCCGAACGGTTGTGGAATGGCTCTGGGTGACGTGTTCGTATCCTTCAAGTTCATGAATTCGTGTTTGGAGAGTCATCGGGAGGTGACTGCAGGTGGCCTGCAGCTGGGAGCAGTGGGCCTGGAGGCCATCAGTCAGCGGGTGAGACGGTCTTGCCATACAGCCAGCCACATGGCATGCACTAGGGAAGGCGGTCCTCCAGATGAGCAGGTCTGGGAAGTCAGGGGAGGCTAACTCCAGAAAACAGAGCTAGCAGGCTGCTGGTTTTTAACTGCTTCAGTTAGATCACAGGGAATGAATTTATTAGGTGAGAGATCAGCGTAGGCTCTAAAACACGAGGGGACATGGAGAGTGTCACCATTGGTTTTTAGAGCTAAGAACAGCTGCCATCGGGGTCACATTGGGGTTAGTCCATGGGAAGGTAATAAAGCCGGGCCTGGCTATGGCCTTCTCCCTCTCCTGTTGGAGGTTTAAAATGATACCCTCAG
Organism: Corynorhinus townsendii; assembly: GCA_026230045.1. NCBI lineage: Eukaryota > Metazoa > Chordata > Mammalia > Chiroptera > Vespertilionidae > Corynorhinus > Corynorhinus townsendii. Next base: position 144,771,356 of record JAPDVU010000007.1, on the reverse strand, counting down.
AGAGCACTGTGTGAGATTTTAATCAGTTAATTGCCCTGGTGGAGTCTGTCCTGGAGGCATGACAGAGGCCCGTGTCCCTCAGTGATCCCTGGTATTTCTGGGCCGCCCTGTGACTGCCTGCCTGGTGATTACAGCCTGATGGGGCAGTGGGCAAGGGGGCGATGGGCTCCTACCCAGAGGGGCGGCTCCCCTCTTCTTCCTGCCCCCACCCTGTCCTGGAGGGAGGGGATCTGTGCCTGGTTGGGCTGGCCCTTCCCACCTGACCTCCAGACCTCCACCCCTGCCAGTCCAGCCCTCTAGGGTGCCCTCACTTTGCTTCTGAATCCTGCCCATCCTCAGAGGCTCCCCTTACTCCACTGGGCCTTGAAGCCCCTGCATGTTCCTCAAAGCTGACCCACTCAACTGAGTCCTTGCTCTTTTCTTGTTTGGTTTCCTGGTTGCTTCAGATGTATTGTTTGAGCTTCCCCTGAGTTTGGAAGCTCTCTGGGGCAAAAACTGTCACCTGTCCTCTGTCCCCTCCTGTCCTCCTGCAGGGAGCCCACAGCTGGGCCTAGCACCCAAGTAGACCCTCCCATGGGTAGGCCATGGGGAGGGCGGAACGGAGCACGTGGGGATGTTGGCATCCTACAATCCTCAAGAGTGGGCACACCCCTTACCCTGTTTGATGGTTGTTTTGACTTGTTTTAATCTTTATAAACCTCCTACTTTAAAGGCGAAACTAATGGGAAAGTTGGATGATATCTCAAGGTCAGGTCACCGCTGATGGCAGAGCAGGAGCTAGAACCCACAGCAGCTGATGAGCTGAACAACCCTGGGGTGCTGGAACCCACAAGCTTCAGAAATAATAAAACAGCAGTACGCCCAGTGCCTGCTCTAAGCACTTCACCTGCATTTACTCACTGAGGCCCCTCAGCAACCCCAGGAGGTATAGGAACTACCATTGTTCCCACTTGACAGAGATGGACCCGGAGGCATGGAGGGCACAAGTGAGCGACTGGATGTCAGAGGGGCTAGGTAAATAGTAATGACAGGTCAAGCGTGGGCTGGACCCTTCCTGCTGCGCCAGCCCCTGCATTATTTCCACCTAAGAACCCCCGGGGCATATGGAGACTGTCATTCCCATTTTATTGATGCAAAACAGAGGCTCTGAGTAGTTATGTGACTTGACTGGGATCACATGGCTAGAAGGGAAGCTGGGATTTGAACTTGGGCCTTGCTTTTCACCACCACTGAGCCAGACGGGGGGCAGCCAGGTAGGGGTCCATTCATTGTAAACCCTGTGCTGTGTACAGGCTTTGGCCTCCCAGCCGAGGAGTGAGACTTTCCAGAGGTGTGGCTGCCTGACTCAGAGAATAGCCTGCTTTTTCACTCAATTATGTGTTTTCTGTAAAAATAGAACACTTCATTAAAACAGCACAGTGCAACCATCAGCTGGAATTACTAATTACTGTCCTTTAAAGGGATAATGCCCCCTTTTGTGCATTTGCCACACCTGCCGCCACCCCTTCCCCCAGTGTGGAGGGCTCCCCTGATGGCCAGGAGCCAGAGGGATCGGACAGAGGTATTCACGTCCCAGCAAATGGATGAATGTGCCGGTGGGGCCTAGAAGAGTGGAGAGTTCCAAGGGGCGCCCACAGCTGCACTTCCCTGGGGTGGTCTGACCCTGGGAATGCCCACAGCTCTCCAGTGAGTCTCTGTTGAGCGACATTAAGTCAGGTATTGAGTGTACAAAGATAAGAAAGATGTGGTCCCTGCCAGACCACCTGTCTGGCATGGAAGACTGGTAATGAGTGAGTCATCCGGGGTTGGGGGGCGGGGGCCGGGGGGGAGGGGTGATAGCTGACCTTTCTCAGGGGTGACTGTGCACCAGGACTGCCTTGATAAGTTCTGTTGCCCATAGGCCCCCAACAGCCCTCCTGGGTGGGGCCATTACTGTCCTGTCCCTGCTTTACACAGCAGGTAGAGCTCAGAGAGGTGAAGGCACTTGCTAGGGGCGGCAGAGCCTGATAGCGTCTGATGCCAGAGGCCATGTTCTGTACAATGTCCTCCGTTTGACAGGGAGTGACCCAGGGCCACAGGTGGCTCCCTCAGGTGCCAGGAATTACTGTGTTCAAGTGTTTATTTTGCATGCTGAGTAGTTTCATAGGGAGCTGCTCTCAGGAAAATGAAAGGAAAAATGTGGACCCACTGTACCTGCCGCCCACACAGCCCAGGCCCTTCCCTGCAGCCAGTTCCCTCCTGCCACCAAGAGTGGGGGGCAGGGTGAGCAGCCAGGGAGGGAACCTGGCAGAATGATGGAGGCTCCTGGAAAGGGGGAAGCAGACAATATGATCTCTGACCCCAAAGCAGTGCTTGCTTAGCCAGAGCCATTGTCACAAAAATATCTCCTATTCACAAAACAATTTTTTTTAAAAAGAGATTTTGGAAAGGCTTATACTCCCCAGTTCTGAGGAGGCTCCCCCTAAGATACTTCCTCTTCGCAGCAGTGGAAAGAGAGGATTTGTCTTTGCCTCGAATGGAACGGCTTGAGTCTCAATCCTTTTGACATAATTAGCAGGCCCATCCTGATCCTGCCCCAGGAGTGAGGCCAGGCAGGGCCCAGGGAGGGTGGGGAAGGAGAGGAGGCAGATGCCAGGCCTACCGAGCATTCCCCTGGGAACCTCCATCGTCCGCCCTGGCCAGAGCAATGGGGAAGATTGGCAAAGCTGGTGACCTGTGGTGACATCCAGAGACACTGACCTCACTGGAGTCTGTCTTCCCCCACAGGAGAGGACTGGCCCAGACACAGACAGACACACAGACAGACTCTACAGGGCTGGACTGGGAAGGTGATTCCAGGGGTGGCAGGTCCCCACCTTGACCAGAGTGCAGTGGTAGACAAAGTGGCTGAGGGAGCCTAGACCGAGGTGCCCGCCAGCTGTCGGGGCTTTGGTGGCATTCTCAGGGAGGGCTTAAGCTCTCGGGAAGTGGGCTTGTAGCTGCACTTGACCTCCCTGCTTGACCAGAGCACACGAGCTGCGTCCATTGGATGGGGCTGTGGAGAGTGCCGGAACCCAGGACCCCTCTCCCCCCCCCCCCCGCCCCCGGTCTCCCTCCCCCCCGCTCCCACCCCTGCAGCAGCAGCCTCATTCTGGGTGGGACAGTGCCTGGCGTGTTTACACTGACCCTTGCTCTCTGCCCTTCTCCGGAGAGAACACGCACTTTCACATCTGCCTTCAGATGTAATGGTGTGGCGGGGGCGTGTGGCCTTAAAAGACCTCAGTGTTTATTCCACATGGGTTTCTACAGCTCAAAAATCAGGAACGTGCTTGCAAGAGGGTCACAGCTGAGGCTACTATGGGTCTGTCCACCCTCCATCCTCTTCCTTTCTCCTACGGGCCTGGGGTCCCAGGAGCCACGAGGAGGACCACCTGCCTTGCCAAACAGGCCCTGAGCTTGGGGGCTCTCTGCTAGCTTTCAGAGGCACCTGGCTTGGAAGCTGCTTGCCCGAGCCTGCCAGGTCTGCAGGTTCGGAGCAGGAGTCCCTTCCCTGAGCCTGCATGCAGCTGCGGGTTCTCAGCTGTGGGCTCCCTGAGCAGACGGGGCAGGAGGCCTCGCTCCTGCTTCACAGGTCTGGAACCTGTGTCCTGCCCAGCTGTGCAGCCCCAGAGCTGGGACTTTGGCTCGGGTTTCTCACTCCTGGGCCAGTGTCTGTCCACTCTGAGCGAAGTCACAGTGCAGGGCCTGAGGACAGCCACGTGGCCATTCCTGCCCCGGACTGGCTGTTGTCCGGGTGCGAGCAGGCTGCTAGGTGCCAGTATCCCAGGCCTTCCTGTCTCAGATTCTTCCTGGTGGTTCTGTTGGCTCTACCTGGGGGACTGTCCTCTGGGATGAAGACCCCCCCGCCCCCGACCCCAGTCACAGGGAGCCAGGCATCTTCACGGCGTGTCCAGAACTCCCTGTTCCTCCCCAGGCCCTGGACAGCTTTGCTTCTGGACAGCTTAAAACGGACTCGGCCAGCGCGCTGCTGGCTGGCTGCGTGAGCCAAGCTCACTGCAGTTAGGAAGCAGCATGTGATCAGATCCCTCTCCTGCCTTCCTAGCCAGGACCCAGCACCGGGAAGTGGGATCTGAAATCTACTCGGATTTAACAGGATTGTGAGGCCTAGACTGTGGCTGGATGGTTGTAGCAACACACGATTTCACAGAACCAGGCAGACACCATGTGCTCAGTGCTGGGTCAGGCACTGGGGGAGCTAGGAGGACACTGGTGTGGAGGGAAGCAGGGCCCTGTCCTTCAGGTGGGGGACGAAATAAATGGTGCTTTTACCATCTGTAGACAAGGTTGAGCACATACTTGTCTGAACTTAAAAATGTTTGAGATATATATGGTGATTAAGTGCTAACTGCAGACTATCCAGAACATTCAGAGAAGGTCAGGGGTAGTCATACTAGGACTTCTCAGTGGAAAATGACTTGGAGCCACTGGATTAAAATAGTGGTCTTTTTAAAATCCTCGGAATCCTTTCTTCAGATGACAGTTTAGGCTCATTCAGTATATAGAACATGTGTACCAGGGGCTGGGCTGGTTGAAGGGGCTGGGCAGCCGGGCTTGCCCCTGGTATCCTCCAAGCACTGCTAGGGGCCTCCCCATGGCCCACCCAGGAAGCATGGTGCTCTCATGAGGCTGTGGCCCATCATGTGGGGCCAAGAGTGTCTCCCACCAGCCTGGGTGGCCCACCAGGGCTCTGCCAGCCTTCTCAGGCTGCTGTTTGAAGAATTGATCCACCCACACTGGCAGATGGAATGGAGGGGTAGTCCTGAGCTCCGGCAGGCCTGGGGGCCTGATGGTCTTAGTCAGGAGAGCAGCATTGTTGCTCCTTCAGAGAGGGCAAAATTGTTTGCTGATCGCTGTTGCAAGAAGGTGAGAAGGTAGGTTAGAGGTACGCCAGCAAGTGCACAGATGAGCACATCCCGACGTAGTGTGTATAGCCCCCTTGGGGACACATTCAGAGGGTAACATCTGGCTAGGACTTGGCCAGATGTTGGAGGGGAAAGGATGAGTCCCAGCAGTCTGTCCTGCAGTTCAGGGAGCTGCTAATGTGCATCTGAGCAGTGCACGGGCTCCTCAGGCCATGCGGAGGGGTAACAGAGTGAAAGGTGGCACACACAGGCATTTGCACTGATGTCATGGATACTCGGGACAGGCTTGCTGTTGAGGAAGGTCTCACTGGCAGTGCTGCATGGCGACACCAAGGAAACCTCAGGAGCTAATCTGGAGCCTCCCAAGATCTCGGAGTGAAAGGTCTGAGCAGCCCAGAAAGGATGTGCTTGGGTTGAGAAATTCTGCTCTGGGTCACTCATGCTGATGGATTGTCAGCAGCCTATGTTGGTAGCAGTCACTGACACGCCAGCTCATTTCTGTTCCAAGCACTTGATTGGCCAGGTCTGCCACGGCCCCATCCTGGCTCTCAGGGATGCAGGGAGCAGAAGGGGCAGGCACCCTAGCAGAGAGGAGATGCTGAAGAGGAGGCTGGCATGTCGGGGAGACTGGGTATTAGGGAATGCTGCAGGGCTGGTCTACCCAGAAGCTGTCTGTGAACCAACCCATCCCAGACCTGCCCTGGGGACTCTGCTGCCTCAGGGGAGGGGCAGCCTTGGCATGGACTTGAGCCTGGATGTTTCCTCCTCCTCCAGGGCGGGCTTTCACTCCTCACCCACACCTGCAGCTCCAGCCACTGCCCCCCGCCTTGCTTCTCCTCTTTCCCCTCTTTCCCATCTCACCCTCCTTTTTATCAAATACCAGCAAGAACCCTTCTCTGTTTTTTTCTGACACTGAATCTGACCCAAAAATCCAGCATCTGCATCTCTGAGCAAGTTGGCCTTTGTAGCACTACTGTTGCCTTGAAGGCAGAAACTGTCTCCCACGTCATGTTCCTTAAAGCACAGGCTCCTAGCACCTGTGGAGTGTTGGCCCCTTGGAGATCTGGGAAAGGGGAGCAGGGGTGGGAGGGCCAATTCTCCCAGCAGCTGCCCACTGGGGTGCTGAGACCACACTCGGCTCAGGCCTGCGTAGGCCACACTGTGGGGTCATGAGAGCCTGAGGTTTAAAGTCCATCATGGGGAATGGATAGAAATAGAGAGGAGAGGCCATGTGGAGGTAGAGGGTGGTACCCTATGCGCAGGATACAAAAGGCACATGTCATGTTTGAGGAAACATGAGAAGGAAAATATACTTGCCCAGACCCCAAAACCCCTCCTCTAAAAAGAGGACTGGGGCACATTCCACCCTCTTCATTCTCTACCAACAAGTCACAATCTGATTAAAAAAAGGTATGGGGAAAGAGGATCAAAGTGAGGCCATCAAAGTCCTTTGTGAGCCTGGAGGCACAGGCCTCAGTACTTGGGGTGGGGTGGGAGGGGAGGCCCTGAGGGAGGGCGGTCAGAGGGGAAAGTTCCCAGATGCACAGCTGGCCTCCCTGTGTGGGGCCAGCCCCTGCTGCACCCCTAGGTCCCAGGGATGCTCCCTCCCTAGATGCAGTACTGGGCTTCCATGAGGACCTGTGTGCCCACCTCAGATGGACTGGCAGAACCACCCAGCATCCATGCTGGGAATAAAAGGGTCTCATTGTTCACCACCCGGTGAGAAGCAGGAGGCTCGGTCTTGTTTGGGCCTCCGTGGCTCAGCCAGTCTGCTGGTGTGCATCCGTGTTGCGGACAGTACCCGTGATAAGAGTACAGTATCTCCATACCCACTGGTAAATAGCCACTTAAACCTCCTAAGTGTCCCCAGCTCTCCCAACAACCGAAAGTCTAACCCCTGGCACTGCAGGGTGTCCAGACCCCACCCAGTCCTGGTGGGCCAGTCTTCTGAAGGTCTGTGCTGTGTCCTGGGCAGAGGGAGGTAGCCTTCTGCCCCTCATGTAGAACCAGTTCTTTCCCTCTCTTCCAAGCCCCTCCAAGGGTCACATCCCCACACCATTCTTACATCAGAGGACTTCCGGTTTTCAGGTTGAAAGAGATTCTGTGTTAGCTCTCTCCCTTTGCACTGTAATTGTGTTCCTAAATGGTGACTGAACAGGGCTTCATGTAGCTTTAATCCTATTGACTATATAAGGGGACCAGGCTATTTTAGGAAATTCAATGAAGAATTCTCTGATAAAATCAAACATGGGTATCCTCATGTATCCTGGATCAGGAAGCAAAGTCTGTAATTCAATTGAGGAGATGCTAATTGAGCAGCTGGCAAGGTAGAAAGCAGGATTCTGCCCTTTAGTGATCTTTTTACCTGGCTGAGCCTCTTTCTTTGACTCGGAGTTGCTTTCTGGGTCTGCCTCTTATACAAGGCCCCATTGTGGGCCTGTGCCACTTGTCAGATAAAGACAGCCACGTGGTCAGTGAGGATGTGCAAACAAAACAAGACTAGTAGGCACACTTGACACTGTTTTGGAGGGTGGGGCAAGATAGGCTATGATCAGGGGACAAGAGGATGAGCAGTGTGGATGCTGACAAATGCAGAAGAGCACTTTGTGCATTGGCACAGAGTATGGAGAAACTGAGGCACAGAGTATGGAGAAACTGAGGCACGGAGAGAGCGAGTGATCAGGGGTGTAGCCGAGGCCACCATGTTTGTGGTCATTCTGCCTGCTGTGGGCTGGGGGCTGCTCTGGTAGAGCTGAGCCTCCTTAGGGTCTCACCCTGGGAGGGAAGGGAGTCCCCCGGGGCAGATGCTGACTGCCGCTCTCTGTCCCCCCACAGCCTGCTGTTCACCAAGGTGAAGCTGGAGCAGGTACTGAAAGGCCCAGAGGAAGCCCTCGTGACCTGCAGACAAATGCTGCGACTGTGGCAGGCCCTGTACAACTTCTCCCAGCTGGGGTGAGTGGCTGTCATTGTCCCTCGGGTTTGCCAGAGTTGACAGGCAGTGGTTGCCAGGGCAACCACCCACGGCAGAGTGGCCACATGCCAGGTGGATGGGGGCTGATGAGAATGTTTGAATGGGAGTGTGGGACTTGCTGCTCCTGGGGCCTTTCACATCCCTGGTCTAATTTTAACCTTGTGACAATCCTCTGTGAAGTACATAAAGAACCTATTTAGGAGACTGACGTTTAGAGGGGTAGGAAGAAAGAGAAATCATTATTGAGCATCTGGGCTGGGTCCTGGGCTTACTGCTCCATCTTCCACATCAGCTGTTTATAGCTTAGACATTGTCGGATTTTATTCTCATCCCAGAGGGGAAACTGAGACTCAGGGACCTGAGCCACTCGTGGTAGATGGTAGTGCTGCGGCTTGAACCTGAGTCTCCCAAGTCACAGCCAGTGGAGCCTGGTTCCATTTGAAAGCCAGAAGAAGAGGAAGCAGAATTCTGAAAGAGCCCCCTCTCCCACATTTATCCACTATCTCTACACGTCCCGTCTCCACAGCCTGGGCTCTGAGTTTTTCCTGGCCCAGAGCAGGGTACTCTTGTCCAGGCTGAACCTGCAGAAAGTCTTTGTTCAAACCCACTGGGATGTTGGGGTTCAACTGTGGGCCCCCAGTGGAAAAGTGCGTCATGAGGGGCAGTGCACTGCCTCTTCCTGGTCCTCTGGTCCCCACCCCTTCCCCTTCTCTGGGATTGCTGGCTCTGTCGTCTCCCAGGGCCTCAGTGAAACCCAACCCTAGTGGATGTGTTTGCATCTTCACGGGGACTCTGGGAGCCCAGAGGCTTACACAGTCCCAAGAGGCAGGTCTCCAGCGGTGGAATTTACAGAGGAGTCCCAGGGTAATCCCATGGAGTAAAACCCTTGGGCAGGGTGGGGTCAGCCTTCTCCTTGCAGCCTTTGGGCCTGGAAAATTCCAGAGCAGAGCAGGACCAATGGATGGAAGCTGCCAGAAGAAGGCTCTGGGGTGAGGGACTTTCCAGAAAGGAAATGGGGAGCTACCTGGATGATGTGAGGTGAGGGCCAGACTCTAGTGTTCAGATGCACCTCACTGGGCAACCTACTGGCTGTGGCCGCTTGGCAGGTGCACAACCTGACTCCTACTGTCCCTGGAGCTGGCAGGGGCGGCCTCTTAGCTGATGGCTGGTTGTCTGCTCATTCAGGCCTCTCGGCACAACAGCCTTGTCTCCAGGCATACAAGGCCCAGTCTGTGCTCCCCCGTGGGCTGAAGGACTATGAGATTGCGGGGTAGGTGGGACTTGCCTTGGAGTTTTTTCAAGCCACCACTGACACTCATCTGCTCTCTGAGGGCCTGGTAGAGCTCCTCCCCAGGGCCCCCTTTCTGGGGAACTTCAGGGTGGGGCAGGGCTCAGCCAGGGCGCTACCTGGAGACAAATGGTTGGGACCAGAGGCCTGGATCCAATACCCTCCAGGCTTTCCCAAGAACAGGAAACATTCTTTCCCAACCTGGAGCCACAACGCAGAAACTGGGACTTGTGGAATCCAGTTGGGGCAACTAGGGCTCAAGGCCAGAATCCACAGCCTGAGGGTCTGGCCTACCCTGTCTCACCTCCTGCTTTGCCCCCACATGTCCACGCTGCCCCTTATGCCCCGCTCAGATGCCCCTCCTCAGGGTGCCTCATCCTTCCGCTCAGCCCTCTCCCATCTGGGTCGTGCTGATTGCTCAACCTCGACTTTCTCTTCTCCCCATCTAGCTGCCAGATTCTCTAGGGCAGGAGCAAAGCTGTATATTGGCCTAGAACCAAGTGGCAAAAGGTCCCCGAGATGGGCTGTTTCTGGAGCCCTAGGAGAGGCCCCCGCAGGGCTGGGAGGGCAGGTGGGCAAGAAGCTGTGTTGTGGATCTGCTCCATGCCAGCAGGTGCTGGGCGCCTGCCCATATTAGCTCATATGCTTCTGACAACAGCCTTGTGAGATCGACATTCTCACACTCGTCTCAAGACAAGACCACTCATCGTGAGAACTTGCCTTGAAAGGTAGCTTTGCCGAGGTCACACAGCCAAGAAGCGGTGGGCCTGTGGTTTTAACCCAGTGTCTCTGGCACCACACTCGGTGCCTCCTGGGAAAGGGAAGAGGGTGGAGAGGATAGGAGCCAGCCCTGACGCACTGTGCTTTTGTGGATGGTTTCTTCCAATGCCCGCAAAGACGGCTGTGCATCCACAGGCCCACGTTTCGGCCACTGTGAGTCTGCGTTAGGATGGCAAGGATATCCCAGGCTCTGGCATTCTTTGTGGGACCCTCATCTTGGCACCCCTCCAAAGGGAAGAAGCATCCAGGCTGTGCCTGCCTTCTCTCACACCCCTTCCACCCTGGTCCTCCTCTGAGCTTCCCCAGTCAGGGGTTCAAGGGCCACCGGCATCCCTGGCAGTGGGCAGGGATAGCTGAAGGGCACAGCAGGCTGTGCTGCCTTTCTGAATGGGGGCTTCCCCCACCTCCCACTCTGAGAAAAGAGGAACCCCCTAGCAGTGTGGGAACTGCAGGGACCTGGGGAATCAGGGTAGAGGGGACTGGGTCACCAGGCTTGTTTATCTGCCTTGCCAGGGGCCGCCTTTGGCTCTTCTGAGGCCACCCTGGCAGCCAAGATAGGGTGCCCGAGGCTGAGTGGCATCTTGGCCTTCCTTCCTGAGGGGAGATGGGCTGGGAACACTTCCGGTGGCCTTTGAGAACCAGGCTTTCCTTGGAAGCCAGTCCTCAGTACCTGCTCTGGGCCTGGCCCTCAGCTAGACATTGTGAGAGCAATGAAATGTAGAAAGGCCTCCCCATGGCCTGGGGCAGGGGGAGGCTTCTGGCCAGAAGGGGCAAGTGTCCGACCCTCAGCTCTGTGGTACGGGGAGCCATGCTGACGGAGAACAGGGACAGAAGGCCAGTGAGGGGCAGGGGAGCCACAGGAGGCTTTCTAGACAGAGGAGGGGACTGGGGATGCGGGGCTGAGGTGGAGGGAGAAGTACAGCGAGAACATTGTTGATGGTCCCCGCTTGGGCTCTGTTCATGGGCCTGAACTCTGAGCCCCAAAGCTGGCCTGGCAAGAGGCGCCCTCGACCTCCCTGCCCCACGTCACTGGGGCCTGGCTCTCTCTTGCCTTCCAGAGGCCTGGAAAAGGATGGCAGCCTCGGCGAGGGCGTCATGCTGAAGAAGCAGAGTGGCATGCACCTGACTCTGCCGGATGCCCACGACGCAGACTCCGGTAAGAAGGTGCCCATGGGCAGCTGCCCACATGGGCCCATAGCTCCCCCTCCCAGCCGGAGCACCGACGGGAGGACGGGAGAGTGGCCCCTTCCTGGCCTGCACCTTATGGCCGCTGTCCGAGGGCCTGTGCTAAGGAGCTGCCATCAGGTCTTTCAGGGCCCATTGTGGCTCTAGGGCAGGATGGCTGCTAGGCCTGGGGTGGGAAGTGGATAGCTGAAGTGGGCAAGGGAGAGCCCCTACCTCCTGGCTGGTGGCGAAGGGAGAGGGAATACTGGGGTGAATGACAGCTATGGAGCATAGAGGCTACAGCCTGAGATCAAGGTCCGCCATCCTAGCGTCCTTAGTAGGAAGGAATGAGCTGGACTTATATTTATAACTCTAAGCCCAAAGCTGACTTTTAACTGAGGACCTGAATAAAGCAGCATGCATTCCTCAAAGACACAAGAATTAGTCACAGGAATGAAAGTGTGGGGGAGTCATATTTAATGGCCTTGCTCATTTTTTCCACTTCTGTGGACATGAACCAAGTTGCGCCCTCGTTGTAAAGTGACGGCGTTGGTTTCCAGTGCCAAGCCCAGCACCTGACTTGACAGGTGCACCGGAGGAGTGCGGTGCATGCGGAGCTGCTGGCTCCCAGGAGAGAACCGTGCAGGAGGGCAGAGCACCCTTGCAATGAAAAAGGGAGGAGCCACAAACAAATTATTAGGATTCCTTGTGCATGGGTCTTACAAACTGAAATCGTCTATGGTTTGCCCTGAGGTCTTCTGAGTTTATTGGAGCCTTTATTGCCTCTGAGAGAAAGTGCTTGCATTTCACCTGCATGTGAATTGTAAATGCCAACAGCTCATATATCCTGCCCAAATGGGACGTCCCCCACCCCGGACCCAGAGCTGCCACAAGGAGGGCTTCTCCAGAGGGCACAGGGTCTGACCTGAGCTGCTACCCCAAGGTCCTTCACAGCATAACCTCATTTTTGTGTAGGAAGCAATAATATGCTCTTGTGAAAACAGCAAAAATAGCAAAAGGAAGAAAAATCACCCGTGATTTTACCACCCAGTCCTTAATAAAGTTCTTAATTCACTTTTTCCTATGCCCATATTCCTTTTTTTTTATAAAAATGCGGTCATTCTTTCCCTCAGCCTGCTTTCTTCACCTAACTGTAGAATCTGGACATCTTTCCACATCGATGTCCATATCTGTGCATTATTATTTGAATGACTGCATAGTCTTGTACGATTACACCCTCACTTGTTTTTTTGTTTTATTTTGTTTTTTGGGTTGTTTTTGTTGTTAATCCTCACCCGACGATATTTTTCCCATTGATTTTTAGAGAGTGGAAGGAAGGGGGCTAGAGAGAGAAACATCGATGTGAGAGAGACACATCGATTGGTTGCCTCCTACATGTGCCCTGACCAGGGCCGGGGATCGAGCCTGCAACCAAGGTACATGCCCTTGACGGGAATAGAATCTTGGATCCTTCAATCTGTGGGCCGATGCTCTAGCCACTGAGCCAAACCAGCCAGGGCCCTCACTTGTTTTTAATTAGTCCCTGTTGTTGGACATTCGGTCATTGCAGTCAGTGTGATGACAATAGGCAGTAGTAGACAAGCTTGGTTGCCAACGTTTATGATTGTGTTGCTTGGGGATAGACTCCTCAAAGTGGGCTTGCCGCCTGATTGCCCCTCTGAAGCTCCTCTCCCCAGCTCTGGGTCAGGGAGGAGGTGGGTGGGCCCTAACTGGTGGTTCTGTGAGCTGTTTGCCCTGATTCAGTGGCCCTGTCTCTCTCTGGGAGCCTGGGGGGTGTGGCCCTCTGACTCTGCTGCTCAATTCTTTCCCCTCTTGCTCTGCAGGCTCTCGGCGGGCATCGTCCATCGCAGCCTCGCGGCTAGAGGAGGCCATGTCGGAGCTGACCATGCCCAGCTCTGTTTTGAAACAGGGCCCCATGCAGCTGTGGACCACGCTGGAACAGATCTGGCTCCAGGCTGGTGAGTGCCCCCCCTCCCCCGCCAGTGACACCCACCCACCTCCCGACAGGCCACCAGGCCCTCAGCTGTATCCTGCCCTGGAGAAGGGAATACAGGTGGTAGGGACCACTGACAAGGCTCACATGGGCTTCCCTCAGGCCTGGCAACCTGGGGCTCTCGTTCCAGCTGTTTTTCCTTTGCTTGGCCCAGGAGAAGTCACTTAATCTGTCTGATCATGAGTTTTCTCCGCAAATGGGGACAGTGCCTGCCTATCTGGGAGAGGTTCTCTGGCAGCAAATACAATGGGAGAGGATTGGAGGAAAGGCCACACAGAATAGTTTTAGACTCAACAACAGCCGCCCCCCCCACCCCAATCCCTTCTTCCTGCCCAGCTTCTCCTGAGTCAGACTAGTTAGGCGCAGGCCCCCAGAGCTCACAGAATAGCCAGAGAAGGGGTGAGGTGTGGCGGCCCCCAGGAAAGGCAGGTCTGGTGTAAAGTTCATTGAAGGCAGCTGGTTAGCAGTAGGGTTGCCACTTAGGAGCCCATCCCTCTTGACAGCGAACCGGCACTATTGCCACCATGGAATCTGAAGGTCAGTGTTGGGGAGGAAGAGTTGCAAAGCACTGGGTTCTAATGCCAGCTCAGTCCTGCCTGTCCTGGGTAAGGCAGTTAGCGCAGTGTTGGGCACATAGTAGGTGCTCAGTAAATGGTGTTTGACTTCTGTCTTCCCTGCGGTAGTCGTGGACCTAGAGTCAGCATGGCGCCACCAACAGTGACTGTCCTTGGTGCTTGACTAAAGAATGCCGAGGAGTGACTCGCTGGACCGATTGAAAATTTAATCAGACGGTGGTGTGAAAGGTGCGTTAGAGTAAACAGAGAGGGCCAAGGCCAGAGATGTGCCTGAGATAAAATGGCAGCAGCCACAGAATGGAGAAGAAGGGCATAGAGTAAGTGGAATCCTAAAAATGAGCCAGGCCTACATGCCTCCTTGTTTGAGATCTGCCCAAGTGAAGCTCCTCACCTCTTTCCCCATCACCCTCCTACCTGCCCTCTCTCTACCTGGGAGGTGGTGCCAGTAGCCCCCAAGGGAAGATGGAAAAGAGACCCAAAGTAGGTAATCAGTCCTGGGATGTGTGGGTTTTGCGAGTTAGAGTTAGACTGTGCTTAACTGGGAATCTAAGGTTTCCTGCTGCATGGAGTTCACATATGGACACATTAGTATGCAGGACGCCCCCACTCTCCCCACGGCAGGTTCTGAATCTGGGGAAAAAGTTGGACCAGGACTCACAGAAAGGCTAGACAGGGAAGCATTTTAATAATGCAAATATTGCCCCAGTTACTATATCAGGGTCCGCTAGGATGCTAGGGATGTGTAGGGGCTGTGCTCCACGGTCAACTACTTGCATTTTAAATAGGACAAAGAATGCTGAAAAATAAAGGTGAATCATAGACAAGGCCTTATTTTAGGCAAATACTGCCCTGTTTTCTTTTAAGAGGTGGAGTCTTCGGGGCTCTGGTGGGGTATACTGGGGGCCTCACCAACTCCAAGGACCACATCAGTAACACCGTGACCCATTCCAGGGGCTCCCGCGGCCTTTCGTTTTAATGAGGTGTCTTGTTTACAGTCATCAGCAAATGAAAATGTTTTTGCGTCTTACAAGCCTGCTTGTATGTCGCAGATATGCTCCTTTATGCTAGGGGTGCCAGAATGTTCTGGTAACTCCAAGGAAGGTTAAAAGCGTTCCTGAAGCCTATAATTAAATGTGGGGATATTGCTGTAAACACATGCTCTTCAATAGTTGGCACATTAGCCTTCCTTTTCTGGGCATTATCCTAGACATTCAGCCCACAGTGAACTCTGAGAACAAAATCAGAGTACTCTGAACGTGGTGCCTGGAAGGGTGGGCAGTGTGGCATTAGGAGACAGGTCTGGGTATGTGTGACCAATGCGGTGGCTTCCACAGGGTGGACGCTTCATTTTCTCACGCAGCAGCTCAGGGATGGAGCCTTACCTGGGATGACAGCTCTGCTCTCCTGGTCCAGGGACCCTGGTTTCTTCCAGTTCGTTGGCTCTGCTCTCCCTGAGTCATTCTTATTCCTGTGATCCCACATGGCTCACCACCACATCCACATTCCAAGGCATAACTGGGAAGAGTGGGAGAAGGGGACACCCCCTTCCTTAAGGACATATCCTGGAATTTGCACACATCACTTCCCGTTATGACCCCATTGGTCAGAACTTAGTCACATGACCACACACCTAGCTGCAAAGCACTGTGGGAAATGGCATTATTCATATGCCCCATTAAAAATCAGGGGATCTGTCACTATAGAAGAAAGGGGGACTAGACTGGTGGACAGCTGCCACAGCCAGAGGGAAAATGAGAACTTGTCCTAGATCTTCCATTCTGCACATGGGAGAATTCTGAAGCCACCTGCATCCCATGAGCCCTCTCCCCTCCCCTGGCCACCATCACTGCCAGCAAGCATGCACTGAGCACCTACTGGATGAAGGGCTGCCAGGAGCAGATCTCCCTAACTACTGCCCTTCCCCTCACCTGACCCGAGTTAAGGGTATTGACCTCAGCACCACCACCCACCACCTAATGATTCCAACAGCTGCAGCAATTTTGCAGGAAGGGAAAATAACCCCTTTTATCATTTTGGACTGAGCTAATCTCCCTGGTTTGGTTCAAGATAAACCGCATCCCAGTCTGTGTTGGCAGTAAGTTCCATCATTAAGCCCCCTCTTAGGTTGGGAAATGCTGTGTCCTTCCTCTCCCTATTCTGATTGTCCTCCCCTCCCCTATCCCCTGTCCTTCCCATTCCAGTCTGATGTGAGAAGGGTCTCCACTTGAGAGGTGAATTTCAGGAATGTTGCCTCTGGCAGCAGGTCTTTGTGCAAATGGGAGAAGCACCAGCCCCATAGATGCTCCAGGATCCTGCATGTACCTGGCGCTGCTTTCAGGAGAGCAAGATGGCCCACCTCCCTCTCACACTACTGTTCAGTCTAGGGAACTGATTGTGTTAGAGAGAGGCAGATGGATGGAGGGAGAGTTCCCTTGCCTGGAGGTCCAGGGGCTCACAGGTGGCCATTGGCTTTGCCTGGGTTGGAGGAAGTTGGCCCACATTTCAGCTCCCAAATGGCCAATTCACACTGCCTGGGCACTGGTGCCCTAGCTCTTTAGGTGGCCCTGCAGGTGGAAGCTGTCCCCGCTGGCAGCTGGGGAACGAGTGGGGCAACCAGGGCTGTGTCTAAAGGTCATATTTGTTATAAAAGGATAGTCAAGGAAGAAGCTGTCTTACCCTTGATCCAGCATTGCCTCGATCCTCATTTCTCCTCATGCCTTTCCTTGTCTTCCTTCACTCTCCCCTCTCTTCCCATCTCCCACCACCCCCTCCCTCCTGCGCCTTCTTCCCAAGTTCTCTCTTCCCTTGTTCCGGTTTTTTCTTCTTCCCCCTTCTCTGTCTGTCATTCACTCCTTGCAGGGTCCTGGGTTAATGAGGAGAGTGCTCTCGGAACTGGGAGTCAGGGCGGAGGGACAGGAAGTCGGGGAGCCCAGACCCACGCAGTCTTCATTCCCTTGTGGCTGAGGCACATCGTGTCTGTCTCTGGGCCCTAGGGAAGGCGGGTCTCAGACCAACCCAAAATCCCCTTAGACCTTAGGATTGTCTGTTATTTCCAGGGCCTTCTCGCCTCTGGCACCCCTGGTCTTCTCTTCCATTTCTCCCTCATCTTCCCCCACCCTTCCCCCTTTATTCTGGTTGTTGATAAGTCCTGCATCTGCTCCATGGGGAGGATGCTTATTGCCTTTAGGGCAGTTTGGGTGACTCCCCCGGGGCTAAGGTGGGTTCTTTTTAGGGCCTAACCTTTACTTCTTTCCTGCCTTGGGGAGGGGCCTCTGTCCTTTCTGAGCTCTCTCAGAGGGTCTCTATCTCCCCTGAGAAGGCCCCTAAAAGGCCTAGGCGAGGTCCTGGGCCCTCCCTCCCTCACCCAGCTCCTCAGCTCATGACCAGGATGTGCAAATAGTCCATGAAGAGCGAGTCCATCCCCCAGCCTTGGAGGATGAGGCCTCGGCGTTGGCAGGAATGGCAGGAAGCCTGAAGCCAGCTCTGGGTGCAGGGTTAGCAGGATGCCTTAGAAAAAATAATAAAAGGGACTGTTGCAAAGCTCCAGGGAACAGATGTTTTCCATTTGGAGTCTGCCAAGAGAAAGCACAGAGGGGGGCGGGTGGAGAGAGATGGAGGGAAGAGGAAGAAAAGCCGAGGCAGACAGGCAAGGCAGGAGGTCAAAAGCAGGCAGAGAGGGAGATGGGAGAAGTGAGAAAACCAGAGGAGAGAGAAAAGGAACTGAGAGGATCGGAGAGGGCCCTCTGACACTGAGGACCCCTGCTTCCTGGGGTGATGACACAACTATGAGAATTCAAGGAAAATTCAGTACCAATAAGTGCTCATCTGGCTCTGGCCAGGGGAGGCTGGGGTGCATGGCTTGGGGCCCTGGCAGCCAGGGCCTGGTGGTAGAGGATCAGGGCAAGGGTGGGCACAGTGCCATGTGACTGCCTATTTGGTAAAACTGCCTAGGGACAGTGTAGGATGAAGGGATACACTGCAGCCCCCAGACCTGTGAGCCTGTCCACAGGTCAGAGGCCCCACCCTGGAGGCTGGGCCTGCCAGGGGCTGTCTGCAAGGCCCCCAGCAGCCCTCAGGAGACCTCGCTTCTCTGGCTCTGTTCTGTGTCATCTGGTTTCCTGCCTGACTGGTAATTAAGTCCATTGGAGCAAAGCAGCCCTACCTACTTCCAGGGCATGCTTTCTGGTATATGGACAGCCTGACGAGGCCCAGGGCCTTAAGGAAGAAAGGAGGTGGAGATCCTGTAATTGAAATCTGTTGATGTCAAGACACTGAGGACTCCCCCAAGGGAGGGATCAGGGACAGCCTCCAGAGATGAAGCTCAGGAGACAGGGTGGCAAGTTGTAAACAGCTTAATGAGCCGTGCCAAGACCAGGTGGCCAGGTGGGCCAGGCCTGGCGGGCCTGCTGGAGCAAGGTCTCAGGGAGCGGGGAGCCAGCCTCTGAGCTGAGCGCCTGGCCAGGGAGGAAGCCACTCTGTGGGCTGGTGCAGGAAGGCCTCCCCACCCCCAGCACTCACACTACACACTTCTGCTTCTCCTCTTTGTGATCCCGGAGCCTTCTGCCACAGTGGAGCTGGCCCTCCAGGTTAGCACAGCACCCCTTCTCCTCCCTGCCAGTCCAAGTGCCCCGGGCCTTCAGGCCTTAGCTCAAATTCAGCCAGCGCCAGGAAGACTCCCCTGACCACACCAGCACAGCTGGCCTGACCCCTTCTGAGGCCCTAGAACACTCAGAGTTGGCACTTGTCACTCCACTGCCCGGGTCACTCCGTGGTTTGATGGCTTCACTCTTTCTCCTCGTGGGAGGGCCAGGCGCACCGTCAGTACGCAATAGTTGCACATTGGACACTTAGCTAGGAAGGCAGTCTGCTCAGAGCACCAGGCAGCAGTCCCAGAAGGGAACACAGCAGCAGAGCCAAGGAGAGCTGAGGCTGAGAGAGCCAACCCCCTGGCCACTGGGCCAGCCTTCCTGGGCTCACCTCCCCGAGTTTTCTGTCTTGGGAATCTCCAGTTCAGGGAACAAGAGCCTGCAGTTCTCTTTCTTGCCTTGTCACAGGAGCCTGGCTCCTGTGTTTAATTAATTCTCTCATTCTCCCAGATTCTCATCTCCACTGAAGAAAAAGAGTACCTTGCTGAGAAAGCCCTGTGTAGTATTTTAGGAAGTGGCAAGCTACGTGATTACACAATGAGCCTCAGGCAACATTCTTCCTAAGCACCCAAGTGCTGTGTGCTGCAGTCCCGGCCTTAGGCCTCCTTTCTGCTGCTTGTCAGAGCAGGAAGATGGGGTGCCTGAGCCCGGGTTTTCCGCCTCTTTCTGGGAGCTTCCTTTGGGATGTCTGTTATCCAACCCACCCCAGCCCTAAACTGAACTTGTGTAACCTCAGCCCCCAGCCTTTGCTAGGAACAGCCAGGCTCTGCCTCCCTTCTGTGCTCCCATCTGTGCACTGGCACCAGCCTCAGGAGGGGCAGCCGGGTCCAGGGCTGAGTGGGCCTGGAGGCCATGCTGCAACCTCAGAGAGCTGTGTTGCTGAAAGCACCTGCTGTGGGTGTGTGCCTGCGCCCGAGGGTTTGAAACGTGTGTTTATGTGGCTGGACAGGGATTGAAGAAACGGCCCCATTTTCCACTGATCTGGGGACAAAGGCAAAGTGGTTGTGGGGCAGATGGTGCGTGTGTCCTCTGTTCTCCGTGCGGAAGAAAGTCCCCTGGAGGGAGGCCGGGAGCTGCTGGGGACCCAGCCCTACCTGGCCCCTTCCCACTGAGGGATGGGGGTGAGGTCCTCCCTCTCTCAGCCTACTTTGTTAACGTGGGGCTCCTGAGAGCACTGCCTCCCTCCCAGACTTGTGAGGATTAATGAGAGGAGATACTTACACAGTCGGGCCTTGGCCCACAGTCAGCTCTCAGTCCACGCCGGCTGCTCGGTAGCTGTTACTTCCCTGGGTGGAGCCCAGCTCTGCCCCTTCACAGGGGCTCCCTGGGCCTCTCTCCTCCTCACCTGCCAGCCCATCCTGGGCAGGATCACTGGGCTCTTCCTCAGTGAGCACTGTCAGCCTCCTTCCCTGGAGACAGAGAGCTGGAGGAGAGCCACCACTTGTGCTCCCATCCCCTACCCCGGGCACAATGAACAAGTGTGAAAGGCCCCAGAAACAGTCAGTCACCTGAGCCACCGCCAAACTCCAGGAGATGCCCCTTGTGCGCCTTGTGGGCTCTGAAGTCCATGGCCCGATGCAAACCCTGGCTCCTAACTTACTCTCCCTGCAGCCTCAGGCGAGTTCCCTACCCTCTCTGTGCCTCAGTTTCCTCCTCCCTCAAGTGGGGCAATAAAAGGGCTTGCTCTACAGGGCTTTGTGAGCATTGGCTGAGGCGGTCTGTGTGGAGCACGGAGCACAGTGCCTGACACAGTGAGCACTCAGAGCGAGCCTGTCCTGTGCTGGCTTGTGGGGATGGTTCCCATCACCTGAGACGGGCTCCCACAGAGGGGCTGCTGCCTCTGACCTTCCCACACTCTCACCTCCCACTGTCCTGCTGGTTTCGCAGCTGAGTTGTTCATGGAGCAGCAGCACCTCAAGGAAGCCGGTTTCTGCATCCAAGAGGCAGCGGGCCTCTTTCCCACCTCGCACTCGGTACTGTACATGCGGGGCCGGCTGGCCGAGATGAAGGGCAGCTTGGAGGAGGCCAAGCAGCTGTACAAGGAGGCACTCACGGTGAACCCCGACGGCGTGCGCATCATGCACAGCCTGGTGAGTCAGCCCCACACGCCTGCAAAAGGCCTCAGGGCCCTCCTCTCCCCTCGCCCCCTCCTTGCCTGCAAGTGCCTTGCTGCCACTGTTCCCTGGTGTCTGCGGGGAGGTGGCTTCCTCGCTGCTCTGTTGGGAAAGGCCAACCTCCTTCCTTCAGGGGCAGGGCATGTCCCTTTGGTCAGAGCTGCCGGAGCGGATGAAAGAATCTGGGAGGATCGGGGGGTATATTTGTGACTTTTTGCTGTAAGTTTCCATATGGCAGTCTAGCCCCAAGAGGCTTTCACTGTTACACATCAGATCCTCGCCCAGATCCTGGAGACTCCGGATAACAAAATGCTCTTCTCTGGGGGCAGGAGGGGGTCTTTCAGCCTCCCTGATCACTGGGCTGCCTTCCCCATTTCAGAGGAGGTCCTTGGCAGGATTCAGCAGATGTCCCAGGGTAGGCTGTCATTGAAAATGACCTCTGGGGCCCCCAATCCCAGATCATGGGGCTCAGAACTTGGGTGCCCAAGGCTCAGTGGCCTTCCTGTGGGAGGTTCGGAGACTAAGAGCAGAATGCTGGTGCTCTTGTCCAGGCCTTGCCGTCTCTCTGGGTGATCATGGGCAGGTTAGCCACCTTCTCTGTGCCTCGTTTTTACTTACCTATGCAGTGGGGTTCTCTAACAGATAGTCCAGTGGACCCTAGGTATAACTTTTTTCCCCTGCCTTCCTTAGCTGCTTTCAGAGAGCGGGTATCAGGATAAATGAGGTGATCTGAAAGCGTACAGGCCTGCATAGGCACAGTGATTTTTAAAGTATGATTTAGGAGCCCACAGTTAGCAACAGAGACTTCCTGACCCCTTCGAGAGCTCTGAGAATAGCCACGAGAGGCCCACTAACGTCGGCCGCATGGAAAACACCGAAGGACCAGGGGAATGACTGCAGGAGGCTGCAGGGCCAGCATTGCCAAACAAGGTTGACTGTTCGGGAATAGAAGCTACAAGGAGTTAGATTCCAGCTCAGTGTCAGGAAAAATGGTATAACTCTTAGAAAAGTCCACGCACGAACTCAGGAGTCATTAGGTGAGGATGTAGCCAAGAGAATAGAAGCATCACATAGGGGTAGGAGCTGGACCAGGTCGTCTTTATAAGGTCCTTTCCAATCCCGAGAGCCCTTGAGAAAAGGTCAGAGCGGAGATTCCCCGTTCAGCTATTATTCCCGCCGCCTGATTTCTTAAAGGCTTTCTAGCCGAGGCCCATGCCAATGTCTGTGTCAGTTGAAGAAAGCCTGCACAGTGACATCACTCCCTCGCCCATGTCCCCTCCACATGGCTCCGTGCTGCCTTCCAGTCTGCTCGGCAAATGTTTGTTTTTTGCGAGGCACATCCTCCTTCCTCCCACAGTTCAGACATGAGCTCCTCTGATGAATGCCTCCCCGGAGGTCACATCCAGAAACTTGATTAGGGAGGTGGGAGGGAGGATGTGGGCTATGTCATTAGGCCGGCAGCCAGGCAGAGATGTCTGATTTCCTCTGTGCTCGCGGATATGAGCCTGCCGTTCAGATCCTAAAACCCGACGAAATCCAATAACAAGTACAATTTTGAAGTAACAGTGTACCATTTTTCATTTATGCTTATTATTGTTTGTAGCTATTTCCCTGAAATTGAAGCAGTTTCCAAGGGTGAGTTTCCATGGTAACTGAAGAGCTGTCTAGAGTGGCTCCCTGAAATGGTCCCTCTTCTCTTCCTGGGGTGCCTGGCCGTTGTGATAAAATTGGGGCGAGTTGGAGGCAGGCCTGCCACGTTTAAAGTTACCAGCAACCAGAGGGGCCGTCTGCTGCAGCGTGGGCAGACCATCCCCTTCCACACGCTCTGTTCCTACCAGCACCCTATACATATGCATACAGAATAGCAAATTTAAAGCCCGGGGAAGATTTACCAAGCGCTCTTTTCCCAGAGACACACAAACACTTTGGCAGGTTGATCTCCGGCATTCCCCAAGCTAGTGCCTCCCCGGTACTGACCTCAGACTCAGGACATCGGGCCTCAGCCTGACTCTGGCCCTGATTCATGGGGATGACTTAGAAAAAGGCACATTTGATGTCAATGTTCCTGATGTCTCCCTCATAAATGATAATGATCTGCATCATCCCTAGACCCATGTTCTAATCAAATGAAGCATTGCATGTGAAAGTGCTTCTAAAAGTCCACAATGCAATATCAGGGAAGACAAAACAGCAGCTATGCCACCACTGCAGTCCTTCACCCATGACAGACATTACCAATCAATAACCCTTTACCCATGACAGACATTACCAATCAATTGCAGCACTTTTTCCCCCACTGAGCACAGATGTGACATTGGGATATTTTCCCCATGTCACACCATGACGGCGGCCACTACTCATCAGCCTGAGTCAGCTTGTCATGTATCTAAGGGACTCACTGTCAAAACAGTCGGTAGAGAATGAGAGCACACATCCATTATCTGAGCCTTTGTGAACTCCAGAGGTGGGTGCATCCTTGGAGAAGTATCCAGAGAAAAGAGCGTGGGAGGGAACTGGTGCTCCCTCTCTCCATTCCCCCCACCCCACCCCCCATGTAGTCACTAAAAAGGCAGGTTCCCAGGGAGGGCATGGAAACCTTACCATGCCACTGTGGCTTTGTGAGGACACTGGCCCCTGAGAGCATGGCCACAGCCTGGGCTGGAGGAGCTCTGGGTCCCTCATGAGCCCTCTGAGGTCATGGTTGAGTCCCACTCCCTGAGGTCTGGAAAGAGGAAGGTGAGGATAGACTCAGTGAGCCTTGCGAGGTCAGATCTGGCTCTGCAGTTCTTAGCACAGGGTCACCAAACATGAGGAGGCAAGCCTCCAGGCCTCCCTGTGGCCTCTCCCTGGGACAGGCTGGAGAAAGCCTTCAGGAGCCAGGGTTCAGGCATTTCTAAGAATATGAACTTTGGCCCGGATGCGGGTCCCCTCCCCATCCTGCTGCCCTCCTGCCCTGAATGTGACAGAGACCTTTCCACGGTCTGGCTCCACTCAGGTTTTTCAGGTCAGGCAGGAAAGAGGCACCTCCTTGGCAGTGCCCACAGCAGTCCCAGAGGAGCCTGTGTCCTCCAGCCCTGGTCCTGCAGCTGCCACCTGTGCCAGACTCAAGGAGGCCAGGCTGCTTCGAGAGAGTGCCAAAGTACAGGAAGAAAGAGGCATGCTCTCTGCAGCCGGACATTCCCAGTGAACTCTTGGCAGCAGGTCCGACAGTTTCTGCTGGCTGGGTCCCAGCCTCCCCTCCAGGTAGCAGAAAACCCCGCCCACTCGCCCTGGTGTTCAGAAGGTCATTTACTGGCAGAAGAGTCTAGTTTAGAAAGGGGAGCCTGTACTTCACCTGCCTGCCCCTGAGGAGACATGAGAAAGAAAGCAGGGTCCTTCCCAAGATCAGCAGAGGAGTTGGCCCCTGGGTGCTTTTCAGAGAGGGCTGCAGGGTCTCAGGCAGAGAAGGATCCCCATGCAGCCTACACCCATCTCTTTGAGCCTGTCTCTGCCCTCCCCCTCCCAGAAGCCCCTCTGCATCGCCAAGGGAGCAGGATGCTTGGGGATGGCAGAGAGCCCAAGTGTGGCTGATGGACTGGCCACATCAATGAGAGCCCGCCCCCGCCCCAGAGGGGTTGCATTGAAGTCACCTGACCTTAATGAGAAGAGGGTCCCCAGCCCTGGCTACTGATCAACTCACTCTCCCTGCCTTCCACTTGGCTGAGTGGAAGTATGGATGCTTTGATGCAGCCTGTCTCACTACAGAGAAAGCCTCAGCCATGAGTGGGCAGGTATGGGTGCATTCCTGCCACCTGCATTTGTGAGTGGCACACCGCCCTTCTCTCCCAGGGGCACACTCTTAGGGAGGAGTTTCCTGCCCCTCAGTGGCCCCTGTCCCTGGTCATGCTTTCTTCTTGGGACAGAGCTCCAGGTTCCTGCTGCCCCATATCCCCAGAACCCTTTCCTCAGGCACCCCAGCAGCAGGAAGATTGCCCTGGGTAAGCGTCAGCTGTGACGTAATTCCCAGAGATGTAATTTCTGAAGCAGTCATGGCCACGTGGCCTGGCCTCTTCTCCCTCCAGATGCCCCTGGAAGGACGGGTAGACAGCGTTTCTGCATCCACTGCCCTCTGATGAGAGCATGGCCATGAATGAGTCCCTGCATTTGTTCCCTCATGCTCCCAGCGTGAGGCTGCTGTCTCGTTCTTGAAGTAAATTGATGGGGATCAAGGGCATGGCCAGCCCCAGATGACCCCAGAGCCTCTTGCCCCCCTCTTCCCAGACTAGGGCGTGTTGCAACACATCCCGAGTCCCCAGAACCCCCCAGCACATCCCTGGCCTCCCCCAAAGTGGGTTCTGGGTCAATGAGGCCCAGGGCTCTGTCTCACCTAGCCCTGAGGTTCTGGGCCGGGCAGGTGCTCCAGGATCCAACAAGAAGTCTCTGCTCTCTAAGGCCTAAGAGGTGAACTGTGACTACACAGAGCTTCCCCGCACCCCATTACCCTCCCCTGGCTGAGCCATCCCGTCCTGAAGGCAGGACCAGACAGTAGAGGTGACTCATCTAAGACAGACAACCAACCTGCCAGCCCTCCAGCTATGGGGGCACAGAGATTTCTTCCCGTCACTGGATTAGTTTTCTATCAAATGAAGAAAATAATGCAAGCCCTTGTGAGCCAAGGGGTAGTCTTAGGGCTCAGATGAGTTGAGCCCACCTTTGACCAGGCTGCTATGGGGTGAGGGTCATTGGCCCAAATTTCCTTGCTCTGCCAGGTGGCCCATAGTGTCAGCAGAGTGCAAAAAGGCAGGGAGGGGGTGCTGGGCAGGTGAGGGTGGCTCCCCTGGCACTGGGTTTCGGAAAGCCTTAGGCTTGTGCGCGAGCTCCTGAAGTGCACTCCAGCCCCGCCGACCAGGAAGTGGAAAGGAAGCTGTGGCCTGTCATGTTCAGACCTCAGAGCTACCTTTGAGGTTGCCTCCGGAGCTGGTTGGCTGGGACAGTTTTTAAGCCTGTGTCAGAGCCAGCTTGTGCCTGGAGGTAGAGCACAGCCTTTGAGTCTTACTGACCTGGACTTGAGTCCCACTTTGCCTGTACTTGCTGTTTAACCTTGACCAAGTCCCTCAACCTCTCAGAACCTCAGTGTCCTCATCTGTAAAATGGGAGCTATGGTGCGAAGCGCACAGGGCTCCTGTTACACTTAGGCTGAATAGCTCCGTAAGTTAATGGCCCAGGAGTTGGGGTTACTTTTATCTTTTTCATTTAGAAGTGCAGCTCCCAGGCAGGTTCAGATGCTCTTGGTTTGCAGAGGGAAGCCCAGAGCCAAGCCCAGAGACTCATTGTAGCCAAGCTGCTCCGGCCTCAAGGAGCCCCCCAGTTGACTCTAGCCAAGGCACGATATGCAGGGCATCAGCCCCAACTGCCCTGTGGCTGGGACAAGTACATACACAGGGCAAGGCCTGGCTGACCTTGTTGGGAGTGAGAATGTGAGCTGAGAGACCAGGGAAATTTGAGACCGGGTGTTACAGTCTCGGATGTTGGGTGAAACGCTTCAGCTAAAGGGGCATTATGCCGGGGCCTGGGGCCGAGGGAGAGCAGGAGTGCAAAAGGCCAGGCTCTGAGGAGGCCCTGCTCAGCCCTGCACTCTGGCCCGCTGTCTACCAGGCTGGTTCGGCGCCCTGGTCTGGATGTTCCCTGACTTTGGGTGAGGCTGCACCACTCGGAACAGTAGGGTCTCTGGTTCCTGGAGCCCCATCCATCAGGCTCAGGGCACCCATCTACCCCAGACCTCCCTCCTTGTCCGCCTCATGAGCTGTGGCAGGGGGCTGAGAGGGTCTGGCCCCCCGAGGACTAGGAGGACCCAAAGTCGCCTCTACTGTGTGGAACCTGGGTCAGTGCACACGCGTAGCCCCTCGGGAGAAAGGATTTGTGCCCTTTCTCCCAACAGGGAAGTGGGACCAGTCTGTGGTTTTGGGGCCACCCCAGCTTCACGATGGACGTGGTGATGTGTGGGCTGGGTTCTCAGCCTGGAGAGCCGCATGGGGAATATTGCTTCTTGTTGACTGAGAACTTTAAAAGGAAGGTCTTGGTCATTTGCCCTGCTGGGTGGTGGTTTCACTGTGAGTTCTGTGTTTCTCGTCCTCCCCGGTGCTGCCTGGGGTCTTAGTCCCTGAGAGGAAAGTGGAGGAGGAGGAGGAGGAGAGAGTTCTGGGGCTCACTGTGGGGAAGGTGGGAGGTGCACAAGCGCGTTCCCCAGCACGGGTCTCTCTGGTGTTGGGAGGCCCCTGCCTACCCTGCCTCACCCACAGCGTGACACAGCCCCCCAACACACGGAGCCCGCAGCCCAGGCTCAGACCTTCCAGAAGGTGAGGGTGGCTCCCCTGGATTTTGGAACGCCTTAGGCTGTGCGTGGGCTCCTGAAGTGCACGCCAGCCCTCACCAGGAAGTGGAAAGGAAGCTGTCAGCCTGACACAGGTTCAGATGGCATGCTAGTGCAGCACTGCCGGCCCAGTTTAGCCCAGAATCAATGGTCCGGAAGACTCGCTCTGTCTGGAGGAGCGGGGTTCAGCTCTTTCCCCTTGTCCACCAGGCCAGCACCACCAAAGTGGCTCTGTCTCCTGGTCCCAGAGTGGGGCCTCTGCCATGGGCCCCCTTCCCACTGCCAATCACAGGGTCTTCTCTTCTAAAACCCAAAGTCCAGAGGCCTTGCTACAGCCTCCGGACTTAGCCCCGAGGGCCTGGCTGTGACCAGGGAAGGGGTTCCCCCTAGGCTGGGCTCCAATGAGTCTGGGCTCTCTCCACAGGGGCCTCTTCCTAGGAGAGCCTGGGGTAATTCTGGGGGTATCATCAGCCAGGCATTGGGTGGGATCTAGAAGGATTTGTGCCCTTTCTCCCAACAGGGAAGTGGGACCAGTCTGTGGTTTTGGGGCCACCCCAGCTTCAAGATGGACGTGGTGATGTGTGGGCTGCGTTCTCAGCCTGGAGAGCCGCCTCATTCCCAGTCTGGTCAGACAGGTTGAGGCTGACACACGTGGGAGAATCCAGCTTGCAGGAATGCGGGCCTCCCTCACTGGGCGTGTCAGCCCTCAGGATGGGTGAAGGGAGGGAACCTTCCTGTGGAGCAGCCTCATAGGTGACCCCACCAGGGGCTCCTCCCAGCAGCCCCAGGGTCCCCAAGCAGGAGGCTCAGGGACCAAGAGGCTCCAGCAGCCTCCAGCTGATTCCCGGCTTCCCAGCTGGAAAGGTTGTGACAGAATCCCAGGAATGTGCCTTGAGCTCAGAAAGAAAATTCCCAAAATAACTTCTATAAATACTTGAGGGTAGGGGCGGGGAGGGAGCTCTCCACATGGCCTGCAGCTGGCCTAGCACTGGGGACTACTTCCCAGGGCAGGCCACCCCCAAAAGGAGAGAAAGGCACGCACAGCCAGCGGGCCTTCCTGCCACCCAACCCCTGTGGGGACAGTGGCAGGCACTGAATGAATGGGGTGAGATGTGTGCAGGGGCAATTCTGAAAAGTAAGACAGGATCCTTTTTCTCCATCCCCATCCCAGGCTACAGTCCCTGACTCTACAGAAAACCTGGGGCCTAACAGGGAGGGCCCCCCTCAGAGGGCCCCTCAGGCTGGCTGGCCCAAGGCCCTAAGCAGGTCACTAAGCACCCACAAGTGCCTCTGGTACACCTGGCTCTGAGCCCAGGACCCTCCCACCCGAGCTCCGTTGGAGATCAGGGGTCATATTGTATCCCACAGTAATGCAGCACAATGTCAAGGTGGTGGTGTGGGCAGGAGGGGCTGCTGTCCTCAGGGAAGGCGTCTTGGGGAGCAGGCCCCAGGTAGATGCGATGTGGCCAGATGTTCCCCCCTCCCTGAAACCCAAGAAAAGGGAGGAATGGAGGAAGTCAGGAATTTCTGGGACTTCCCCTGCCCCTCCCTGAGCAACTATAAGCAACCCTGGCCCCTCTCCATCCCTTAAGCAACTTGCACTCCCTTTCTGGTCCCTGTGTGAGGGCAACACAACTGTGGCCTCTGCCAAGTCAGGGTCACCAGCAAGTCTGGTTTCTCTGGGTTCAAGATGCCCCTGGTCAGGGTGAGGACGAGTCCGCAGGATATTTGAATGGAATTGTGGTCCCTCCCTCTCCCTGAAGGCCCATTTGCTGGGCAGTTGGGGGCAGGGGTGCCAGGCCCTTGGCAGTGCAGGCTGGGGGCAGAGCAGGTGAGACCTACAGTCTTCCTGGGGTGGGCTCTGTCCAGTTGTCAAGCAGCAAACAGTTCCGAGTTGCTACCAAACATGAGCAGGCTGGTGTCTCGGGCAGGTGGCAGCAGATCCTGTTACCAGCCCCGGGCCTCTGGGCCCCAGCCTGACCCCAGCCCGGTGTCTCCTTTCAGGCTCTAAGGTCAGCACCCCGGGGTGGGGGGGATGTGATCCAACCCCAGCCTCGCCCACAGTCTCCCCACAGAGAGCCCTGCCCTCTAGAAAAATCAGCTGTTCTACCCCATCGCCCCCTCCCAGGATTCTCTGCTCAACCTGGGGACACTCCATTTGCCTTCTGCCCACCATGTGCCCCGCCCAGCCCCGTGATTTCCAGTTCATCATTGCAGACTCCTCTCCGTAGCCGGTGAGGAAGGACTCTTCAATTCCCCAGTTTACAGATGAGGAAACCGTGGCTCAGAGAAAATGGGCCACTTGCCCAGGGCCACTGCACGTGTCAGGGGCAGGGCTGGGGTTCCTGTGGCTGTGGAGCCCTGACTTGTCCTCTGCACAGATCATGCCGAGCCTGCTGCACACCCAGACGGAGAACAGCACCCACACACGCATGAAGCCCTGTTCAGCCTGCAGACACACCTGGCCCCTTCCCAAACACCCACACGCTCTGGAGATCAGGGGTGTGCAAACTCGTTTTCAGACAGAGCCCTCTTTTCAAACAGAATCTCATATGGAAGCGCAATATAGCAACCTTAGTGTGTAAAGCCACTGCGGCCCGCCCCTCATTGGGCAGCTCTGCTGGCTGGCCTTCCCTGTCTGTCCTCTGTCGCTCCCCCATCAGCAGCACTCACAGGGCTCAAACCTTCCATTTTTGGTGCTTAATTTTGGTGTCTGGCAGCCTGTCGTCTCGCCTTTCTTCCCTCCTCCCTGTGAGCTGCTCAGGGTCCAGCTCCCAGGCCCTGCGGGCAGAACAGCTTGGCCTGGAGCCCTTGCTGGCCAGACTGGGCACAGCCCTCTGGTCCAGGCAGCCCTGAGTCAGCACCACTCGCATCTGGCCAGAGCCGAGCTGGAGCTGGGGCCTGCCTGAGGCTCCGCCTGTCACAGCTCCCCTGTCCTCCCCTGTCCTCTGCCTCATCCCCGTGATTCCCGGGACGGCTTCAGCTGGGGCTGAGGAGCCTGAATATGTCCCTCTTTCCCTTTCCTAGCCCCTGGCCGCAGGACCACCAGCCAGCACCTCCAGCAGAGGTGCGGGGAGAGCTTTTACTAGGGCTTCCTGAGCGCCATCTTCCCTTGCCTAATTGGTCATGTTCCAGGCTCTGGGAGTACTTTATGAAATCAGGCATGTGCATCTTTCCTAGTGGGTCTCCATGGCAACGGAGAGCCTAACTCTGGGGAGCGTGGTGAGAATGAAAATGTTCCAGCTAAAAATGTACATGGCCATCAGTGGGCGGGCACCCGAGAGGGGCTCCGGGCACATAGGAGGCAGCTCCCCACCCCACCCTGGCCCCCGCCTGTCCAGGAAGTCAGTGTTGTTCCTGTTACCTTGTATCTTTGAACGAGAGGACCCCTCCCCCCCATGCTGCCATCCTATGCCACCTTTGAGGGCTGGGACACGGATCAGTGAGTTGGTATGGTACAGAGAAGCCTTTATGGGAACAGAGGCCTAAAACAGGCCCCGGCCCCTCCCTCTGCTCACCACCCTGTCCCCCTAGCTCCCTGCACTCTTTCCTGTGTGGGTGTAAGTGGACATAGAGGGGCAGGGTGCCAGTTTCACTTCCCAGCCCTTTTTTTGTGACAATTCCTATCACTTCCTGTATCTCTCTGGCAACAGGGTTGTTGGAGCCAAATGTAAGGCCAAGTTCCTGGCCTCCCAGAATCCTCCTTTCACTCAGCCTGCATCCCTGGATCCCGGCTATCTGACTGTCCGTGACCCTCACCTGCCAGGCCAGCCTGGGATGGGCATTAGGTCCCAGGACCCAGACATCCCTAGGAAGAAGGGCTGCTGATGCAGGCAAAGGAGCTGCTCCCATCTGCCCACAAGCTTGAGGTCCTGCCATGGGTGACAGAAGCCGGAGCCTGCAGCATACATTCTGTATCTCATGGCATCCCTGGGGAGAAGGGCAGTGTGGCAGCAAGGCTGGGGGAAAGACCCGTTAACCAGACTCATGCAGGTAGACACTGTACAAGTATTTACATAAACTGACTCGTGTAAACTTCACAACAACCCTCGAGGTAGCTACTGTAGTCTTTCCTGTTTATAGATGAGGAAACTGAGGGCCAGAGCATGGCCAGCTGGTCAGGGGACACTCCAAGCCAGGTCTGCTGACTTGAAAGACCATCCTTTGGGGTCAGGAGGGACACAGCTCCCACAGTGCATGATCTGGGAGGCTGGGCTGGAAGCGTGTCTGTGGTGAGGACCGGTAGGATTTGCATTAGTCGTGGGCACGGTCACTTGATCAAATCCAAGCCAGAGACACCGCTCCGTGCCCTGATCGCCAGGATGCCCCTGCCCAGGACATCCTCACTAACCCCTGCCCTGTGCTTGCTTCCCAGGGTCTGATGCTGAATCGACTGGGCCACAAGTCCCTGGCCCAGAAGGTGCTGCGGGACGCCGTGGAAAGGCAGAGCACCTGTCACGAGGCATGGCAGGGCCTGGGTGAAGTGCTGCAGGCCCAGGGCCAGAGCGAGGCCGCCATCGACTGCTTCCTCACTGCCCTGGAGCTGGAGGCCAGCAGCCCAGTGCTGCCCTTCTCCATCATCCCCAGAGAGCTCTGACCCGCCCACAGCAGCAAGGAGGGAGGGGCCGCCCCGTGCGGGGGCTGGGGGGCGGGGGCAGGAAGCAGGGAGCATGGGTTGGGGGAGGAATAGGACCTCAGGGAAATACATCTCTAGGGAACACTTCTGCAAGCTGCAGCCCTAGTTCTCCTCGCCTCCCCCACCCCACCCTGCATTCCCTCCAAGGCCAGTTGGGTCTGGGAGCTGCTCATCAAGCTGGGTGGACCAGATTT
This sequence comes from Corynorhinus townsendii, assembly GCA_026230045.1. Lineage (NCBI taxonomy): Eukaryota > Metazoa > Chordata > Mammalia > Chiroptera > Vespertilionidae > Corynorhinus > Corynorhinus townsendii. The sequence goes on along the minus strand of JAPDVU010000007.1, from coordinate 144,739,724 downwards.
GCATCAAAAGCAAATTCCTTGCTCTTTGGGACTCAGACATTGTGGCATTTATGAGCAAGGAAGCAGCTAGGGGCCCACATCAACATGGGGGCCCCTCCCCAGAGTATCTGCAGCATCTAAATGTATACTCAGGTCTGTGTGGCTTGGTTACCTCCCAATCTGGAAACCCCTATCCCATACCTGCCACCCTCCCTCAACATCCCTGACCCTTGATTTCCGGCTTTGCACAAGCTTTAGTCTCGAATCTCATCTCTCTACTCTCCAGCACCAAAGATGAACCCTGCAAGCTGCCTTCTGGCTGGGCCAAGGGTTTTCCTGGGTTCCTTCCATGGCACCTCGGAGAGTTACGGTGACTGGACTTGCTCCTTGAGAGCCTCACAGCTGCCCTTCACCCCCCTGTGCCTCTGTGCCTTGGGGAGCCCGCAGACCTGGTCCCATGCCCCAGTTTCAGGACAGGATTTTGGATCACTCTCAGGTCTTGCCCAGAGCAGTCACAGCTTGACTCCACTGGCAAGTGAGGAGAAGATGGACCGCTGGGTTCCTCTCCCAGGCTGAGTTAGTGGATAATACCTGGCGGTGACCTTTGCCTGATGAGGCCAGTTGGGATCCGCTGTGCACCTCTCTGCTGCCAAGTGACTTTGGGGCCTCTGGTATCTGGCCAGGGACACAGCACTGGCCTTAACTAACCTTCCATTTCCATCCATCTCCATCTTCCTGGACACCCCAGCTAAAGTAGCCTGCTTAGGCCCTAGGCCATAGCCCCAGGATGGGCCTCAGGACATAAACGTGGCTGCTGGACCCAGCCCTTTATGATAGCTTACATCAGCACATTCCTTCAAGCCTTACCTTTCTGGGCAATAGGTACAATGCACGTCACTCTGGAGATGGGAGTCTCTAGGACTGTCCCAGCTCATCTCACCACCCACAACCCATTCCTCAGGCTTGCTTGGGCAACCCAAGCCCCACCCTGGCCATTCGGTTGTCTCTGCCTGGCACCTCTAACTGGTTGAACAGGCCTCTAGATACTAGACACCTTTGTCTGCAGGGGTCCTGGGTGCTGGTGGTGGGTGTCTTCCCTGCAGCTCCCCTAGCCTGCTGCATGATGCTCCTGAAATTCTCCCCAAGAAGTTGGTCTCCCCACAGGCCTATCAGGGGAATTCTTTTTTTATCAGCACTTTGGGTTTTAGTTTTAAATCTCTAGGTACATCTCTCATTTTAAGATGTGTGGAAAGGCCGGGCAGGGAGTGCCCGGGTCTGTCATAGCCCAGTCTCTGTGGGAGGCCCACCCTCCTCGCTACACTGGCTCAGCACTGTGCTCCCAGGTGCTTCCCAGGGAGAGCCTGTGCCTCCTGGCCTCCGCCAGGTGAGCAACACTGCAGAGAGCAGCAGATCCTTTGCCACTTGGTTGAAGGATCACAATATATGTAAGTGTGTGTATAAATATATATGTATATATATATATATATATATATATATATGATAGAGCTCTATTTTTATTCTGAAATTCTGTTAGGAAAAAAGAAAACTAGACAAAGCAAATACCATTGAATTGCCTTGGGGGCCCCAAAGATGGTGGTAGTCAGTTCTTGGTCATAAGAAAGGCACCAAATGCATTTTGATTGTATGCCCTCAGAGGAGGTCTTAGCGGGCTGGGCCACCTTGCTGACAGTTTGCAGACTGAATAAAGAGATCCCTGAATGGGGAAGCAGGTTTGTCTGAAGCAATGTTTTCCTTCAGGGCGCAGGTGACCCCAGAACAGGCCTTGAGCCGGAGCAGGTATTATAGAAGGAGAGAGGCCCGAGGAGTTAGGAAACGGGGTGGGGAGTAGAGAAGCAAGGAGGGCCCCACTGAGGGGATTGTGATTTGAGCCAGTGAGAGGATGAGCATGGTGGAAGCTGGGTCTGGCCTCGAGGTCAGGCTGAAACCTGGAGATTCATGGGAGGAGGCAGAGGGTCTGGCAGGGCCAGCTAAAGTAGGTCTCATTCTGGACTGCCATCTGTTTCTTAGTCAGCGGTCGCTAACCGGTAGTCCACAGGCAACTGGTGGTCTGTGAGGTCCAAAAGGTTGACGGCCGTTGCCTTAGGTGGCCCTGGGCCCCGTGCTGCCTACCTGGCTCACTGGAGAGTCCAGGGCTAGACTTGCAATCTGAACAGAGATTGTTCCCAGGGCACAGCACATGGGAGAAGCCCCAGGGAGGGGTGTGGTGAGCACCCAGGCCGCATTTACATTGGCTGCCTTCGCTGAGAGGTCTATAGCAATCCACATCTACTATGCATTATACCACATACCAACATACTACATATAGTATTCAGTGTGCATGAACATTTCGAAGGATGACATAAATTTACACAGGAGCTCGGTTTTCTTCATGTACCCCAGGGATCATCTGGTGCACCCCCAAGGCTGCCCCCACCTACTTTGAAGACAGCTGCCCTTGAGGCTTTCCCTGGAACTTAGGGCTGGCCTGGACCCAGCTTCCTGCTTCCGTGGCCTCACTGTGGCCTGGCCTCCCCCACCCTCAGTTCTATTCTCTGCTGTCCTAGTGAAGGAGGGTCTGTCTTGGAGCCTTTAGGTGCCCAGGGTCTTTTTCTTTTTTCCCCCTAGAGAGAGGAAGCAGGAGAGAGGGAACCATTGGTGTGAGAAATATCAATTAGTTGCCTCTTGTACGTGCCCCACCAGGGATGGAACCCACAACCTGGGTGTGTACCCTGACCGGGAATTGAACCCGCAACCCTTCTGTGCACAGGATGATGCTCCAACTAATAGGCACACAGGCCAGGGCCCAACTTCTCTTTTGCTGTGATGCTTTCTTTCAAGGAAACACATTCACAGTCTTTAGTGATTTAACAATTAGTACCAGATTACTTGTCACATACTCTCACCCCCAGCTCATGATCCCCTGGGGTGAAAATTAAAGGCCATAGGTGATGTGATGTTACATTATCATCCAGCCTGGGAGAAAGTTTTAGAAGCCTCCTCCTCCAAGCCAGAGAATGGAAGGAGGCCATCCTGTTGAATGAGGGCTCTGCTGAGCTGACCTCAAGTTGGTCAGATGCTAAAGTCAGGCAGGGGTGGAGACATGTCCTGACCCCCCGTCTTCAGACCCCTTGTTCACACAAAAACCCTCACTGGAGAAGGAAGGAGCCAGCCCTGTGGCCAACCCACTGTGCCAGAACAAGGGCCGTGTCTGGGGACAAGACTTGCGTTGCACTACCACCCCCATGGACCTCTGGCCCATCCGTCACTCTCCAGGACACAGCCCTTCAGTATTAATAGTGTTTATCTGCAGGCACAAATATGAATGGAATTTCAGCCGCCACCACCCAGACTCCTTTCTGGTACCAAAGTGCTCATTGTTTCATTTGTACCCCATCCCGGGCATTCAGATGTCGTCACCATGTAAATATTTCTTGGCCTTGTTTGGGAAACAGCCAGCTAACGAAACCTCCCTCAGCCCCGTGCTGCCAGCTCTTGATGGCAACCCACTGCAATCCCTGAGCCCACAGTCCAACCTAGCCTCAGGCAAGCATCTGGGCCTGCTGGGGCCCTGGTGAGAGGCACCCAACAGCCTGGAGAGGACTGGGGAGGGTTCTTGGGGCACACCGAGGGCCCCCGGGAGGACAGTATGTCAGCAGAATGCCTCCCCATTCCGGCTGCAGGTTAGATGGATGGTGTGGAAGGCTGAATAACATCCCCCCAAAGGTGTCCACATCCTAATTCCCAGGACCTGTGTATATGCTCTCACATGGTAAAGGGATTTTGTTAAAGGCCTTGGGGAGGCTATCTGGATTATCAGGTGAGCCAATGTAACCACAAGGATCCTTCAAAGAGGAAGGCAGGAAGGTCCGAGTCAGGACCAGAAGTGAAGGGAGCAGGAGTTTGGAGTGATTGGCGGAGAGGAATTCAGGTGGTCTCTAGAAGCTGGAAAAAACAAGGAAACGGATTCTCCCCTGGGACTTCCCGAAGGAATCCCCCAGCCAACACCTTGACTTGAGCCCAGTGAGACTGATTTGGAGACTTTGGACCTCCAGAACTGTAAGAGAATACATGTGTGTTGTTTTAAGCAACAAGGTTTAGGGTAATTTGTTATAGCAGCCACAGGAAACCGATACAGATGGTTTGGATAAACAACTACCCCAGGCACAGGATTAGGCATGGGCTCAGCAGCGCTCTGCGATCCAGCTCCCGTGCCAGCCCAAGACGGGTTGGGGATTAGAAGCCTAAGCAGATGTGACCCTGCCTGGCATGTTTTCAAGGGTCCCCCCTGGCCCTGTGGAATAAAGGAAGCTCCAGCCACTTCCTTTCTCCTTGATGGCCCTTGGGTACCATGCAGGACGTCTGAGCTCTGAGACTTCAGGAAAGGGAGGCGGGAGCAGTGGCCAGCCCTCATCAAATCCTGGGCTCTATCTGTGACCTGCATGTTCCCAGTGCCCTGCCTTGCTGTCCCATCCTGTCCCCTCCCGGCCACTCAGTCCCAGTGTGGTGAGGAATAGAAAACCTTGTCTGCCCCTGCCACCTGCCCCTGCCTAGTCCACTCTGGAGACCAGAGTTGCAGTTTCACGGGGCACCTTCCTGTCCATAGTCCTCGAGGACTAAGCCACACTCCCATCCAAAGCAGCAACATGGCTACCTCCCTCCCCTGCTGGCTGGGCCTCTCCCAGCCCCCTCCCCTGTCCCCACTCTTCAGAAGGATGACACCTTTTCTGGAATCTTACATGGCCAAGGGTGTTAACAAGGCAGCAAGGAGCACCTGCTGGGAGACAATTCTCCATGTGTCCACCTCTTGGGCCTCCCCTTCCTCCAGCCACTCCTCCTTCCTGCCTGTCCGCCACTCCCATCTTTCTTACTCACCAGCCTCTGAGGATTCAGCCCGGACTCCCCCTGCCATCCAGAGTGGCCTCTTCTCTAGGGAGGCTGCTGATCAGCCCTGCAAGGTCTGGGTCTCCAGCACTGGCCCCCATTAGCCCACCCGGCCCCTGTAGCCCTGAATCCAGAGTCCAACCCCCGACACACACACACACACACACACACACACACACACACACACACACTGGGCCTGGCAGGCTTGGCAAGCCAGCAGCCATGCCTTTGGCCAAAACCAAAGATGTGTGAAGAGCCCAGAGGTCAGGCTGGCAAGAGGTGTCTGGGTTCAGGCCCCTGCTGTCCTTTCTACTCGGAACAACCTCTACCTGGTACTGCTCTAGGCACTAACTTCGCCCAAACTGACCCTGCACCATCCTTTTTCCTTTCGACTCAGACAGATGCTAATGTGGGTCAATCTCTTCTTTATACCTGGAGAGGGACCTCTAGGGCAAGGTCCCTGCTTCATAAACCTTTAGGGGTAGGAGAACTACCTGTGCCGTCACCCAGAGTTATTGGTGCTTGGGTGCCTTCCCACCATCTTAGGGGTGGTTCTGAACGTTGGCCACTCATTGGAATCAACTGGGGTGGGGGAGGAGGACACACTTTAAAAAATAATAAAATACTGGGCCTGCGTTCTACCCCCAGAGAGTTTGATGTGATCTGTTTGGGCTCTGACAACACCAAGAATTTTAAAGTCTCCCCAGGGGATTCTAAAATGCAGCTTAGAACCACTGATTCTGAACTTGCAGATTTTGAACTGTATTTTCAAGATAACAGGGCTTTCAAAGCAATCCTAGGATCAGGGACCTGAGTCCTGGCAGCTCTGTGCTGCATCTAGGTAGGTGGCATCAAGCAGGTGAGAGACGATACTGGAGGCAAGGCCAGTCACCTAAGCAGCCTGTTGGCCCTCGGCCTCTGGGTCTGGAAGGTGTCACCTGCAAGTCCAGAAAGCAGAGGAGTGAGGAGGGAGGGGAAAAGAGGAGGAAGGGGAGGAGGACACACTGTCCCCAGCAGTGCTGTGACTTTTGACATGCTCTGACTTAATGGAGAGGAATTTCACATGGAAACAGCAGAAGACATTTACAGCCAAGAAGAGTCATTCCCTTTGGTTGAAGCCAAATTCAGAGGGGAGAGGAACAGACTATGCTCAGGGAAGCCAGGCAGGGACCTGGAGGAGCCAGTGTCACAGCAGCCAATGGAAGAGGGAGGAAGGGTCCTGCAGAGAAGGCCTCTGGGGCTTAGGATACAAGTCTCTTACATCTGCACTAGGCTTTGCTGAGCCCTTGTGGCCATATCATTTGTTGTGCGCAATGGCCCTACTTGACAAGTGTTACTATCCCAATCTCAGAGCTCAAGCTTAAGGTCAACTAGGGTCTGTCCGTCTCTCCATTGTGCAGGGACAGGAGGAGCCCTGCTTTTCAATAGTGTCTCGATTTTAGGCTTGTGGCAAGAGAAAGTCACCCAGAATCCCTCTGGCCTCTTTGGGAGAGACTCTCCCTAACTGTATAAAATTCTATAAAATATTGGAATACACCAAAGAGAAGTAAAACATTCTTATCGCCACCTAGATCCTGCCAGCACCTCAGTGAATACCTGGGCCGAGTCTCCATCACAGCCCCTGAACACATAGGAGGGTGTGGCTGCATTATGACCAGATGGCAGCACTGGTGAGGACGGCAGGTCCCCCAGCTCCACAAAGGCAAACAGATGTCGTGGGAGTCAAAGGCAAAGCTTAGGGAACGGACCCAATGCACCAGGGTGTCCAGAAGGCCCTGCAGTCTCGCCTCTGAAATATCTGCAGGCCAGTCAGACACACTCTCCTTCTGCATGGTCTTCATTCTCTCCTGGGACACCGGGAGCTGCTCTCCCCCCAGTTACACACACCACACAGCTGGGCCCCTGCAGCCTGGTCTGCACCGAGGGTCTAGGCCCTTCTGGCCAGAGCTGAGAGCCCAGGGGGTGGACTCCTGACCCAAGGCTGGATTCTCTCTCCTGGGAATCTAATACTGGAACCAAGAGGGCTGGTTGCATCCTTTCAGGTTGTTGACTCAGGAAATTATATGAGAAAAGGCTAAGGTGGCTACATCAGATTCTGTACCTTAAAGAGGCCATGAAGTCAGCCTGCTGAGGGAGGAGGCCTCAGAGAGAGGAAGAGGGGAGACAGAGGGAGAGAGAAGTGGTTCCTGCCAGCCCTTGGCCCACAGTCTTGTCGGGAGATTCCCCTACATCCTGACAACACCATCGCCCTCCTCCCCTTGTTGTTGTAAGGGGTTCCTCGAACTCCATCCACAAACTCTCAGATCGCCTCTCTCTCTAGAACCATTTCCCCAAGCACCAGGCGCAACTGGAGAAAACACCTCTGTCAGCACCAGCTGATCCAGCGAAGACTCTGACCCACTTGGAGAATAAAAGGCGGAACTACCTGCCCTGTGGCCACCCTCTGATCAAAGTGGGACAGGAGCCAGCACCTGAGACATTCCTCTGGTCTTCCAGTGGCTCTTAGGCCCTGAAGGAATGCAATGCTGGGAGTTTCTTCCACAAATGGGAAATTTAAATGAATTCAGTGAGATGGGCCCTGTCCTTCCTTGCCCCCAATACCTCTTTGATAAGGACCTACAGGACTAGAGAAATATAACAAACTCCTCTTAAAATATAACAAACTACTGTATAAGCATTTTTTAAAGTTCCTTCCAATTATTGATTAGTGGCTGGAATCTCCCCACCCTTTGTGAGACCCCGGCTCTCATGTGTGGCCTCTCTCCAGTGCAGCTCCCTGAGCAAGCTTCCTTGGAATGCATGGCTGCCTGTGGTCCCCGGCCTTCTGATGGAACCTCATCCAACCCCCTCCCACCCTCCATGCCAGTCTGGCAGGCTAGGCTCCCTCTGTTTTTCTCCAGCAAATGTTTATTCCCTTTGTGTCCTCCCCCACTATCACAAATTATGCAGTCAAGTTTCCCACATTTGGGGAAATCGCAGGGGTCAGCACATCTGGAGTGCAATAGATAGGCCTTGCCCTGGGAAAACCACCTTCATGATCATGGTGTCTCCCCTGCCAGGTAAGTATGCAAATGTTTATTCTTGCCTTTTGTCCAAACCAAGTTCCTTGCCTGCCACCTCCTTCCTTCTCCTCCCTGCCGCTCAGCCTCTTGATCCCTTGGGTGTCCCCCTGCATGCTGCCTTGTTCCTACTTCTGATCGCCTGCGGCCTTTGTTGTAGAAATTGTTCTTCTGGGCACCAGCGTCCTGAGACAAGGGCCTGTCCTCCCGGTGAAACTGCCCCTGAGCTCCCAACACCAGAAGGAGCTGCTTGGCCCAGCGTTTCAAAGCCTTCCTCCAGCCGAGGACCACCCCAAACTACCCTCCTGGCCTCATCTCCCCTACAGCCCTCCCCAAACTCAGTCACATGCCTTCTTCATCTTTTTTGTTAAGCCCCCACTCCCCAGTCCCTACACAGCACCTGGCACAGAGCAGATACTCAAAATATTTGTGTGGACTTGAAACCACAAAATACTCGTCGAGTTGAATAAATATTGTTTTTTTCAAGGAGTTGAGAGAAAGAAAGAACCACCTGTTGGGATCCCATCAAGCTCAGCTTGGCCTTGGTTGAATGCGCACCCCCACCCCCAAGGAAGTCTCCCTGAGACCCTAGTGCAGTCCAGGCCCAGCCGGAGAGCCAAGGCCCACGGAGCACGGCCTGGACACATCGGGCCTATCTAAGCTGCTGCAAGGGCAGCCCGGGAAATTCTCCAGGAAGATGACCTTTGACAATAAACAGATTGAGCATAAAACGTATTGTTCAAATCAGGATGCTTTTGAGAGTGAACTGGAAGTTGTGCTGGAACTAGTCCCGGTAAGCAGACTGGATGGTCACTTGGTTCTGTGTTCAAACCCTCCTAAGAGTAAACGTAATAGAGTTTTCCAAACATAATAACTTGCTAAAACAAAGCAGCTCGGGGCAAAGGTGGCTTTATTTTAAAAGCCAATTGTGTTGTTGAAGAAAAGACTATGTTCTCGCCCCATTCTGGCTATGCTCCGAGGCTGCTTAGGGTATTGTGCTGAAGATGTGTATGTTCCTGGGCCCGGGGTTCTCTGAAAACAGAACAGAAAATGGCAACTGATGAGAGGGTGACATCAAGACCCTGGAGCCTGCTGAGCCTGGCCGCTGGCTCAGGTGTGGCGGGCAAATCCCACCGAGGGAGACAAGGCCCGGGGCACCCTTGCACTGGCGTGTGTCTTTGGCACTCAGACTTGCCCCTTTCCCCATGGCTGCAGAGGTGGTGAGAGACAAGCAAGCAATGGGGGCCTAGACCTGCAGAGTGGCAGCTCACATGCCACCTCTGCCTCAAGGCACACTTGCCTCCACAGGGCAATTTGTCCCTGGGCAGGCATGGGAGTCCCCTCTCGTGAACCTCCGACTAGCAGTGAGGGGTTGGAGAGAGTGCATTCTGCACCTGAGTGGTTGACCTCAAAAGTCCAAACTCGTGGGTTTCTGTCGCTGACCCAGCATGAGTGGTAAGACATTTCTCTGCCACGGCCTGTGGGTCCAGAGTCAGAGCATTCTAAAGGGGTCTATGAATTCTACTTATTAAAAGTCATGTTTTCATTTTGATGAAATTCTTTACAAAATTATTGTGCCAATTGTTTAAACAAAGCTTCTGTTGTGTGGTGATAAATGCAAATGACTGTCATTTCCATAGACTACGTCTTGGATTTCTTAGGCCAGTGTTTTCCATGCTGGGGTGCCCACATATTCTTGAAACCCAAAGGAATTTTATCTTGGGTTGCTGGAGGGACACCAGGTTCTGTGTGTATGGTTAAGGGAAGAAATTTTATTGTCAGATAGGCCTGGGTTCAGGTCCTAGCCTCACCTCTAATGGCTCAGTGGGCCATGGGCTTCCCATGCCTCCCCCATCAAATGAGGTTCTGAGGCTCATGGGAGGCCCTCCAGGACAGGCACCCCGCACGCTGGCTGGCTAGCTGCGGCTGCAAGTATTATTCCCTGTTATCACCTTCTTGATCATTTCCTTCCTTCCTTGCAGCTTGTTATCTCTTCAGGAGACAGTGAGAGTGGAAATTGGATTACTCTGAGAGTGGGACAGAGAGTCAGCCCGGCGTGGATGAGGTCAGCTGCCTGCAGAAGCCGCTTTAAATGACAGGATGTTTCCTTTGCCAGAAGCAGAGGAGCAGCCTGGAAACTTCATCAAGTCCTGGCCGGATGTCAAAAAAGCTGAAGCCTTTATTAGCGCCGTTAATGGGGAAGCAGCCTGTGTGAGAAGTCCCGGAAGGTGGGCCCACAGAATAGGTTTGTGGGCCTGCACAGCCCCTCCACCCCCCACCCACCAAGACCACCTCTCAGGAGGCTGCCGATTATGGTTCTGAGGACTTGAGAACATCTGGCTCCACCCCCCAGCCCTGATTTCACTGTCACCAGCAAGCTTTTGGTTGTCCTTGGCTTCCATGAAGAGTTTCCTATAATGGGAGACACTCCACAGAGTGGCAGCCCCAAATACCAGCAACCCCCTTCTGGCTTCTCCAGCATTTCCTGGGGGTTTGGTTAGCATGGCTCCAACTTCCTGGGGATGCTCCGCCCTGTGAGCTCCAACAAAATTCTGAATCTGGATCATGGCGATGCCATTAGGGTATGAGGACCTGATTAAGGAACCCACCAACCTCCTGTTGTCAGTCTGTTTTTTATTTTATTGGCAGGGACTCCCCAGTATTCATACCTCCAGATAAAGACCACATTACCCCGCACCACAGTCAGCAACTCTGGAACAAGATCCTAAAGGCAAGGGCCTGGGACACCCTCTCCTACCCACTGCCCAGCTTCCCCCTCCCTCCTTCCCCCAGGGTGGGTCCATTTCCTTACAGGCAAGCAGGATTTATATTTCTGTCTCCCAACTGTCTCAAATCTGGTCGTATACCAGCGAGTTTGAGAGACTTTCAGACTGGTGTGCAGGCTGGAAACACCAAAGCCGTGGGAATTAAAACTGTCTTTTAGCATTTAAAAAAAAAAAAGCCTCTGTTCATAAAACTCCATGTTATGCTTTTGAGTTCTTCCTTGGTCCTCCCGGGGTCTTGGAGGCTCTCACACACTCCCAGAATCTACCTTCTCTATATCTCTAAGTGGACGTGAGCCTCTGCCCTGTCTCCTGAGCCCTTAAGGGCAGGATGATTGCTCATGCCTTCATGGTCTCCTTTGGTTCAATAATAATGTTTCTGCCCTTTCTTTTTGCTCTTAGAAGCCACACACACAAAGACAGTCAGTTCTGGATGGAGCGGGCAGCCACTTGTCCACTGCCTGCCTTAATTCATTAAAGGTGTTTCCTCATAAAGCTCCCAGGTTAGCCACATGGATGGCTAATCACTGTGCTGGCTCTTCTCAGCTGGACCCATAGTTCAGCTGCAGTCTTCAGGAGTCAGCTGTGTCTGAACCTGGCCCAGGGCTTGCCAGGTATTTGAGCTCTAGACTCTGCTGCCTTGACAAGCAATTACACACACACACACACACACACACACACACACACACACACACAAATTGTATATAATAACCCCCATCCCACCTTCACAACCCTCCCCCCACTCCAACACACAGCCATAAAACCTACAACCACCATCTGTCTTTTAGAATACTTACTGAACAGGCGGGCAAGAATCGAGGTACTTTGGATCGAAAACAAGAAGTAACGGAACTTGCTGAAGGTATTTTCAAGTCATAATGACCTGGTCCTGGGCCTTCACGCTATAGAAAAGTTTTTAAAAAGTGTTTCGTAATTACTAATACTTGATATATGTTAATGCTTTATTTGCTTTCTATAAATAAACATATGAATCCATATGACATGGTAGAAAAACTGGATTAGGGCTTGGAAGATCTTATTCATGTGTGCCCTGGCACAAGTCATTATGAAATGGGAAAAATACCTGCTTTATCTACTTTACCTGCCTGTGGGATGACTGTGAAGACTAAAGGTTAAGTGACTGTAAAAGACTCCTCTGCCCCAGCCTGAGCCCCCTCCCCACACTGGCATGCCTCACTCCATACTTGTCATGGAGTTAATAGTGACTTGCACTCTGAACTGTTAGCTTTATAAAACACACTTATTCTTTCCTATAACTGTAATATATGGTATCTAAGTACAAACAAGTATTCACAGCAATTTACTGATATAAGTACAATGCCATGAGATTGACATAAATGAACGGACACAATTTTAAAAAGACAAACATCCCAAGAGAAAAGTTAGCAAAAGGCAATTTCACAAAGAGGAAATACAATTGTTCAATGAGGAGATGAGTGGGAGGCTTTAACCTTATTAATAACCAAATAAGTTTTTATTAAAATAAGATTCTTTGGGAGGGGGTCTAGAAAATTAACAAAAGTACAAAGAAAGAAGGAAAAAAGGAAGGGAGAGAGGGAAGGAGAGGGGGGAGAAGGGAGAGAGGGAGAGGGACAGAGAGAGAGAGAGGATGGAAGGTTAAACAAAACTTCAAACACCAGCATGGATACTCATATATGATTCTGGTGGAAGTATAAATTTGATTAGCCTTTCGGGAACACAATTTGGCAAACTATGAGATAACTTAAAAACATATATACCTATCCAACTGGAGAGAAAGAAGAGAGAGACTGGTTGCAGAAATCCAGAAGACAAATGAGTCCTAAGCCAGAGATGGCAGGGAGAATGGAAATGGTCAAAACACTATAGCAGATAACATAGACAGATGTTAGTCTTTTATTTTATTTTCTAGTAATTCACTTTTTTCTCTCCCATATTCAAATACCTATGCTATTTGATAAACACCAGACTTTCTGGCATGATTCTTGGGTCTGTTTCTAAATAATGCAGGAAGTGGACAGAGGTAGAGATGGGCCAAGGGCTGACCGTTGTTGAAAGGCACATGGGATTTGATACAGCATCTGTCCATGTGGTATATATTCTTTATGGTTTCATAATACAAAGTTAAAGACAATGTATATTTATTATTATTTTTAAATAAATCTTTATTGTTCAGATTATTACAGGTGTTCCTCTTTTTTTTTTTCCCCCCATAGCTCCCCTCCACCTGATTCCCCACCCCACCCCATGCCCTTACCCCCCCGCTACTGTCTTCATCCATAGGAGTAAGATTTTTGTCCAATCTCTTCCCGCACCCCTCACACCTGCTTCCCCTGAGAGTCGTCAGTCCCCTCCCTTTCTATGTCCCTGATTCTATTATATTCACCAGTCCATTCTGTTCTTCAGATTTTTATTCACTTGATTTTTAGATTCACTTGTTGGTAGGTATGTATTTGATGTCATTTTGTTGTTCATAATTTTTATCTTTACCTTTTTCTTCTTCTTCCTCTTCTTAAAGAATACCCTTCAGCATTTCATGTAATCCTGGTTTGGTGGCGATGAACTCCTTTAGCTTTTCCTTATCTGTGAAGCTCTTTATCTGACCTTCAACTCTGAATGATAGCTTTACTGGGTAGAGTAATCTTGGTTGTAGTTTCTTGCTGTTCATCACTTTGAATATTTCTTGCCACTCCTTTCTGGCCTGCATAGTTTCTGCCGAGAAATCAGCTGACAGTCGTATGGGTACTCCCTTGTAGGTAACTAACCATTTTTCTCTTGCTGCTTTCAAGATTCTCTCTTTGTCTTTTGCCCTTGGCATTTTAATTATGATGTGTCTTGGTGTGGTCCTCTTTGGATTCCTTTTGTTTGGGGTTCTGTGCGCTTCCTGAACTTGTAAGTCTATTTCTTTCACCAGGTAGGGAAAGTTTTCTGTCATTATTTCTTCTAATAGGTTTTCAGTATTTTGCTCTCTCTCTTCTTCTGGCACCCCAAAAATTCAGATGTTGGTACGCTTGAAGTTGTCCCAGAGGCTCCTTACACTATCTTCATATTTTTGGATTCTTTTTTCTTTTTGTTTTTCTGGTTGGGTGTTTTTTGTTTCCTCATATTTCAGATCTTTGGTTTGATTCTTGGGGTACATTGATCTACAGTTGAGTTTCTGTATATTCTTTATTTTAGACAGTGTATGCTTCATTTCTGACTGGTCCTTTTCCATTTTTTTGGCATTCTCATTAAGGTCCTCGAAGGTCTCACTAAGCTCCTCAGAAGTGTCATCAAGTTTCTCGGCGGTTTTTAGAAGATTCTTGAGTAACCTTATAAAAGTGGTTCTGAACTCTATGTCGTCCAGTAGTTTGCTTTCCTCCATTTCTTTCATTCGTGACATGTTTCTTTGTTTCCGCATTTTGGCTGCTTCCCTGTGTTGATGGAGTGACTTTGTGTGGTAGGTGACCTATAGGGGGCAGTAGCTCAGCCTCCCCAATCACCTGATGTGGACGCTCTTGGTGCACCCCTTTGTGGGCTGAGTGCAAAGTCTTGGTGTAGTTAAGCCTTAATTGCTGTTGGTACGCTGGGAGGAATTGACCTCCAGGCCAATCGGCTGTGAGGACTCGCTCTGTCTATAAAAACTGCTGTGCTGGAGACACGCTTATGGTGCAGGACTTGTTTCAGTGGGGCTTTGGTGCTCGCTGAGTCTGCCTTTTGAATGTGTCACTTACGGATGTGAGGAGTTGAAATCTGGTTTCTCACACTGACCAGTAGGTATACTGGCTTCTGGATCTCCAATGGGGTGCAGGTCAGCTATTGTCTGAGTCCACCCAGCAGGAGCTACAGCGAGAGCTACAGTTTTCTCCTGTTTGCTTGGGGTTTGGAGTTTTGGAGCTGTCTGATCCAGTCTGCAAGTTTGTTAGATAGGGCAGTCCATTCATATGCAAAAGCCGCTGCTTGGAGCTTGGGTGGGTTTGTAGGTTGTGTGGGGCGGGGTCTCAGGGTGTCACTAGGCTAGGGCGTGGCAAACAGCAATGGCTGCTAGTTAGCCGGCTCTGTGTCTCTGACTGCCTCCCGTCCAGTGCCCCAGCGCAGATAAACATTTATTCCTGTGCACAGCTCTACAAGCAGGCCCCCCTTACTTTCCGACCCGGTAGCAGACAATCCAGCTTCTCCCCGTAGGAGTTTGGGTCCCCCACATCTCCCCAGAAACTGTATTTCAGAGTAATCGGGGGCTTGTCTCCCTTTGGGTTGAAAAAAGCAACGCCTGCCACCAGCCCAGATCCTGCACCTCCGTACCTCAGCTTTTCAGCGCTCGTGCACATCTCAATGCTCTTTTCTCTTTCCTTCTAGTTGTAGAACTTCCACTCAGCCAGCTTTCCCGTGGTTCTGGGTGATAGACGTTTTGTCTTTTAGTTGCAGTTTAAATTGTTGTGCGAGGCAGCAGTTTAGGTGTTTACCTACGCCACCATCTTGGATTCTCTATATTTATTATTTTGATTTAGCAATTCCACTTTTAGGAATTCATCCTAGTCAAACAACTGAGAATGTGTGCAAACATTTGACCACAAAGCCATTCACTAGAACACTGTTTCTAAATATTGAAAATGATAAACTAAATGACCAATGACATGTGCCTGGTTAAATAAATTGTGATTCTTTCATCCAGCCACCCAGTGTTGATGAATTTTTATGGCCATAAGAGCTATTCTCAAATATTGTGAAGTGAAAAATAGAAGCTTAAAAAAAATGTGCTTGAAAAAAATTGGGAATGAATGTTCACTGACAGAAGTTATAAGAAATATATATATTTTTAAAATTTGCTTATCAGCACATAGCTAATTTTTCTATAATTGACTTGAGTGTTTAAAATATGAAAAACAATTACACCTAATAGTAGGTATACCAGTTAATAAAACAGATTTTTTTCAATAGATAGAGTAACACAAATGTTGATATATATGCGAGTTGATATGTACGCTATTTTGTTCTATTGACAACAAACTTCAAAACTTCATATGTCAAATTTTCTGAAGGTGTTAACATCATAGATATTTTTATGCTTAAACATGTCGAATTTTGCCCTAGCCGGTTTGGCTTAGTGGATAGAGCGTGGGCCTGCAGACTGAGGGAACCCGGATTGATTCCGGCCATGGGCACATGCCCGGGTTGCAGGCTCAATCCCAAGTAGGGGGTGTGCAGGAGGCAGCCGATCAGTGATTCTTTCTCATCATTGATGTTTCTATTCTCTCTCTCCCTCTCCCTTCCTCTCTGAAATGAAGAAATATATATATTTTTTAAATGTCGAATTTTGTGCCAAAAAAAAGAGCACTTGAGGGAAGTTTTAATTCATTACTTTATTTTGAAGAAAAGTGCTGCTGAACGTTATCACATACTTCGGGAAGCTTATGGTGAACATGCTCCATCTCAAGATACTTGTGAATGCTGGTTTAAATGCTTTAAAAGTGATGATTTCGATGTGAAAGACAAAGAACGTCTAGGTCAACCAAAAAAGTTTGAAGACCAACAATTACAAGCATTATTGGACGAAGATGGGTGTCAAACTCAAAAACAACTTGCAGAAAGATTAAACATTGCTCAGCAAACCATTTCTGATCGTTTACAAGCAATAGGAAAGATTTTAAAGGAAGGAAAATGGGTGCCACATCAACTGAACGAAAGACAAATGGAGCACTACAGCCTTACTAGCTCCCACTGCCATTATCCGGCGTTATGGCTGCCGCTCTATCCCGCTCCTCTTCCCTCTCTTCACTGTTTCCCTTTTTCTTGTTCCTCCAGCTTCTCTCCGCTCCGCAGGGCAGCAGCGGCCTACACACCAAGGGCGCCCTTCCCCTGGATACAGTCACTTTCTACAAGGTCATTCCCAAAAGCAAGTTCGTCTTGGTGAAGTTCGACACCCAGTACCCCTACGGTGAGAAGCAGGAAGAGTTCAAGCGTCTGGCTGAAAACTCAGCCTCCAGTGATGATCTCTTGGTGGCAGAGGTGGGAATTTCAGATTATGGTGACAAGCTGAATATGGAGCTAAGTGAGAAATACAAGTTGGACAAAGAGAACTACCCAGTCTTTTACCTCTTCCGGGATGGGGACTTTGAGAACCCAATCCTATACAGCGGGCCGGTTAAGGTTGGAGCCATCCAGCGCTGGCTAAAGGGGCAAGGGATCTACCTAGGTATGCCTGGTTGCCTGCCTACATACGATGCCCTTGCTGGGGAGTTCATCAGGGCCTCTGGCATGGAGGCCCGCCAGGCCCTCTTGAAACGAGGACAGGACAACCTGGCAAATGTGAAAGAGACTGAGAAGAAGTGGGCTGAGCAGTACCTGAAGATCATGGGGAAGGTCTTAGACCAAGGTGAGGACTTTCCAGCATCAGAGATGACCCGGATCACCAAGCTGATTGAGAAGAACAAGATGAGTGACGGGAAGAAGGAAGAGCTCCAGAAGAGCTTAAACATCTTGACTGCTTTCCAGAAGAAGGGGGCCGAGAAGGAGGAGCTCTAAAAAGGGACTCCAGGGCTTTCCAGAGATCGGTGTGGGTGGGGAGGGAGAGTTTCCTGCTGGCTGTGAGACCTTTCTGGGATGTAGGAAATTTGAGCATGCCCAGACATTGATGCTGATATGACCATGCTTGGGACATCTCTATAGTCCAGGTACAGCTAGAACACTTACTCAAATGGCTTGTGAATTTCCTCCTCAGAAGGAATTGGTGCTATAAAGAATGTACTGCCCACATTCTTGAAATTCTAATCCAATTAAAGTTTCCATGTTTTGGTTGAGTGGAAAAAAAAAAAAAAAAAAAAGAAAGACAAATGGAAAACCGAAAAGTCATCAGTAAAATGTTGCTTCAGTGGCACAAAAGTCTTTTTTGCATCGAAATGTGACTGGCGATGAAAAGTGGATTTATTTTGAGAATCCCAGATGTACCAAATCATGGGTTGATCCAGGTCAACCATCAACATTGACTGCAAGGCCAAATTGCTTCGGAAAGAAGACAATGCTCTGCATTTGATGGGATCAGGAAGTTGTGGTTTTATGAGTTTCTAAAACCAGGTGAAACTGTTAATACTGACCACTACCAACAATAAATAATCAATTTGAACCACGCTTTGATTGTAAAACCACCAGAATGGGCCAGAAGACATGGCAAAGTAATTTTGCTTCATGATGACGCATCATCACACAGTTCAAAACCAGTTAAAGACACGTTAAAAGATCTTGCCTGGGAAGTATTAACCCACCCTCTGTATTCACCAAACTTTGCTCCTTCAGATTACCACTTGTTCTGATGGATGGCACACGCACTTTCTGAGCAGCACTTCAGAACGTACAAAGAAGTGGAAAATTGGGTCTCTGAATGGTTTGCCTCAAAACAAGGAAAGTTCTATTGGGACGGTATCCACAAATTACCTGAAAGATGGGGGAAATGTGTAGCTAGCGATGGACATTACTTTGAATAAAGCACTTTTGATGTTTCTCTTGAAATTATCCTGTTTTCTTTGATTACAAAATCCTCATTATTAACCGGTACTGATTAATAATGAGGATACCGGTTAAAACTGTGCATACCAGTTTGACTGGTTTTGAAGTGTGTGATGGTGCATCATCATGAAGCAAAATTACTTTGCCGTGTCTTCTGGCCCATTCTGGTGATTTTACCATCAAAGCATGGTTCAAATTGATTATTTGTTGTCAGTAGTGATCAGTATTAACGGTTTCATCTGGTTTTAGAAACTCATAATACACCATACCTCTCTGATCCCACCAAACGCAGAGCATTGTCTTCTTTCCGAAGCAATTTGGCCTTGCAGTCAATGTTGATGGTTGACCTGGATCAACCCATGATTTGGTACATTTGGGATTCTCAAAATAAATCCACTTTTCATCGCCAGTCACATTTCGATGCAAAAAAGACTTTTGTGCCACTGAAGCAACATTTTACTGATGACTTTTTCGGTTTTCCATTTGTCTTTCGTTCGGTTGATGTGGCACCCATTTTCCTTCCTTTAAAATCTTTCCCATTGCTTGTAAACGATCAGAAATGGTTTGCTGAGCAATGTTTAATCTTTCTGCAAGTTGTTTTTGAGTTTGACACCCATCTTCATCCAATAATGCTTGTTATTGTTGGTCTTCAAACTTTTTTGGTTGACCTAGACGTTCTTTGTCTTTCACATCAAAATCATCACTTTTAAAGCATTTAAACCAGCATTCACAAGTATCTTGAGATGGAGCATGTTCACCATAAGCTTCCCGAAGTATATGATAACTTCCAGCAGCACTTTTCTTCAAAATAAAGTAATGAATTAAAACTTCCCGCAAATGCTTTTTTTGGCACGAAATTCGACCTTTTTAAGCATAAAAATATCTATGTTAACACCTTCAGAAAATTTGACACATGAAATTTTGAAGCTTGTTGTCAATACAACAAAATAGCATACATATCAAATCGCATATATATCAACATACGTGTAACTCCATCTATTGAAAGAAATCTGCATTAGTAACGGGTACACCTAGTAAGTGAGTATAGAAAAGGAGTAAAAGAGAGAAGGAGGTAGGGAAAAAAAGATAAAATGATCAGAACAGAAGACTGTATCCCGTAAGAGCCTTGTCATAGGTAAGGCTGGGCCACAAATTAGCAAGGGATTTGGCAGGATTCAGGAGCAGGGCGTCTCCATTCACTCCTGCAGGGGGCACAGCAGTGTAATTAGGGCTCCATCCTCAATGACTGCACCATGAATGGAGTCTGTTATTACCAGCCAAGCACAAGTCTGATAATCAAGGGATGAATGCGCCTCATAATTTTACAACTCATGGCAGAGAGATAAAGACAGTAATGTTTTCAAACAAATGCATATGTGGGATGGAGACGCTCTCTGTGCGGAGTGACCTCTGCACTCCCACTGGAGAAGTCTGAGCTGCCCCACAAACAAAGGCATAGAAAGCCAAGGGGATCTGGACAGGGACAGTCTGTGCAACGTCCCGTCCCCTTCGTTTGGCCCTAATAAGCACAGTACGCTCAAGCCCAGAGTGGTAGCTGGGGCAAAGGCTGCTGCTGAGTGTGCTACCATTGGCTGCGTGCCTACGACAGCCCAGCTGTCTGCAGGATGGCCAAGAAATGCCACCACCTACACCTTCCCCCCCACCCCCCACCAGCCTAATGTGGCTTTCATTTCTAAGCTTCCAAGTCATGAGCTCCTTGGGAGTCCAGGTACCTGGCTAGCGAAGCACTGATGTCTGCCTGCACCATCCAGCAGCCTCCCTGCATGGGCGTGGCCACCTGAATTAAAAAAGACCAAGACTTGGGGCAAAAAGAAATGACGGAATGCTATTTGCCTCACATGTGTCAGATGAAATCTTTTAAGTGGGAACATTAGGGAAGTGAATACGGGCCTAAGCTCATATTCTAGAAGCCACAGGAATACTGTGTTAAATGAAAATGACCGGGTCAGAGTCCTGCGATGGGCGGGAAATGTTTCCAGCAGAGTCCTGGCTTCTGCCCCAGGGAGGGTACGTGAGTGGGCAGAGCAGGAATGCAGGGGTGGGGCACTGGCTAGGAGGGCTCTGAATGCACGTCCAAGAGTGGACCTCATTCCATGGAAGGGGTTTAAAACAAGGACTTTTGAACTGTGCCCTACTCTTCCTTGAGGTTGGGGACTCTGCTCCCTCATATACTGGGGAGCACTGAGTGTGGCCCAGAGCTTTGGTCCAAATTAAATGGGATGCATGGGTGAAGGGCAGCACCTCTTGCATAAATCGAGTGGGTCACTTCTTAAACCTTGCTATTGTCATGGCCATGCTTTGGCAACTCTGGGTTTCCCGAAACTAAACCTATCAGAGACCACTGACATTGGGTGCCAAGGGAGAGCCGAACCATCGCCTTCCGCGAGTCTGCTGCCAAAAGAAACGACAGGAGCCCTTTTATAGTAACCGTTCTTCTGCTTTGGGGCATGATTATATCTCAACCCTCCTGACAAGATGATATCTTTCTCTTCCCTTTAAAAAGCCCTATTTAATTGAGTTTCTCCTTGAGGAGCTGTAGGGATTACACAGATGAATAAAATACTGTCTTCAAGCTCAGAGTTCATTGTCCAGTGAGGGGACACAGGCAAACCAAATAAAAACACCCCCAAAGAAGAAATAAGGTGTGAGGAGCTGGCAAGGTGCTGAGTGAGGACTGAGCCAGCTGCCTGGCTCCAAGATTCTACGCCAGGCCCTGGTGGAAGCGGCCTGTGCTAGCTACGTGTGATCTCAGGGGCCACAGGGTATTTATTACAAGGGCAGGAGCTTTCCACTCACCGCAAAGGACTCAAATGCGAAGGCCCCAATGACTTTTCTGGAAGTGCTCCTGGGTCCCCATCACACCATGAAGAAGCTTGACTCATTTGGTTACAACGGCTCGCTTATGGCCAATGACGCTTATTACCATTATAGGCCTTTGGTAAGCCCTGCCACGCCCCCTCCCCCGCCCCCCCCCCCCCCCCCGCCCCGACTACACACACTCCTTCGGGGCTGAGAGAATGGAACTGGTTCATCCAAACAACACTGCTCAGGAAGGACAAGGTACCAGGTGCCTCTGAAAGACTGTGTGAGAGTAGATGAAACTACAGGTTGGTATGTGTTGAATTATGTCCTTCCAAAATTCATAAATCCTGTGACTCTTTGTTCTGTTGAATACTAGTATCCCCCTCCCACCACCACCACCACCACCAAGTTCACAAGTCCTGTGACTTTTGAATTCCCAGTAGCTCAGAATGTGACCTTATTTGGAAATAGGGTCATTCCAGATGTGATTAGTGAAGATGAGGTCATTAGAATGGGCCCTAAGCCAATATGAATGGTGCTCTTTGTATAAAGGGGAATTCTGGACTCGGAGACATGCACACAGGGAAAACACCCCATGAATATGAAGGCAGAGATCTTGTGGAAGATTGCCAGCAAACCACTGGGAGCTCTGAGAGGAGTGGGACAGAAGGAACCAACCACATGGCTGGCACTTTGGTCTTGGACTTCCAGATTCTAGAACAATGAAAAAAATCTATTTCTCCTGTTTAAGCTGCTCAGTTTGTAGGACTTAGTTACAGCAGACCTAGCAATTAAATACACAAGTGTTCAGACCATTTCTTCAACTAATATATGTACAATGTGCCACACAGTGTGCTGGGAGTTGGGAATACAGTGGTATATAATTGTCTCCCTATTCCTTGGTATTAGAACAATTTTTAACTGGGCACATGTCTACCCAGAATAAAAACTAAATTTCCCAACCTCCCTTGCAGCTAGGTGTGGCCACATGGCTAATTCCTGGCCAGTAGGATGGAGGAGGAAGAAGTGTATGTGAATTCCAAGGAGCATCTTTAAGGAGAGGGCTGCTTGTCCATCTTCCCCACCCTCCTGCCTGCCAGCTTGTCCCATATTCTCAGCTCTCTGGGACCAGGGGCATGGAAGCCATGCTTAGCGGAGCAGCACACCAAAATCTGATGCTGTGGCATTGCCACCCCAGCCTGAAACCACCTACTGCAGGCAGTTTGTACAAGAGAAAATAATGTTCCTACCTTGTTTAAAATAGTCCTGTGGGGTCCTTATTACTGGCTTAATTGAAAAGATACACTCTCATGGACCTTACATCCTAACAGGGAACATATACCTTACTAAAAAATATACTGACAAGTGTGTGGAATATCACACAAAGGAACACATACAGTGCTATGGGAGAGCATGTAAGAGGGTAAACTGATCTGATTTGAGGGGCCTAAGAAACCCCTTAAAGAAGTACATTTGAGCATAAACCTAAAGAGCGAGGAGGAGGAGCTTGTAGGGTGAAAAGACTGATGGAAGGTTTGAGGAAGCAGTAATAGGAAAGGTTAGGGAAGGCCAAAGCGAGCAGGGAGCCTAGAGAGAAGGATCTTGTTCATTTTAACCCTGTAGTCAAATTCACTGCATCACAAACAATAAAATAAAATAAATAAAAGTGCATAGGCTCCTGTCAGAAATACAGTTAGGAGTGTAAAATTCAGCTTTCTCTCTACAGCTAATCACTTTGTTGTTGTTTTACATGAGTATTAACACTAAGAATGATTTTACAATTTAATTGCAGATGTAAACTGTTAATTGTCACCCTTGTATTTTCAGTCTCCGTAAGTCCTCAGTGTTCTGCAGCCTCCTCATTTGCAGCAGGAGTGTAGGCTCAGTGGCCTCTCCATGGCTGGGCCCTGCTTGCTCCCCACCCCCACTCTCCATCCTGACCTTGAGCACTGCCGGAGAGTTGCCCCATCCCTGCTGCCATCTCTAGCTCACATACCCATTCTCATTTGATCCTCACAACAGTGTAGGGAAACGCTATTACCTCCATTTAACAGGTGAGAAAGTGAGGTTTAGTGGGGTTGGAAACAAATGACTAAGCACCTCCGCTGCAGGAGTCAGAGCCAGTTACTGGCCCTCCTCCTCCCTGCTGAGAGGTGTCAGTGTGTAGTTCTAAGCTTTTTATTTTAATCACAGCTAAAGGGAACCTAGAATGAGCACACTGTCTGTCCCTAATGATCCTAGCACAAACAACTTTCAGTGAATCATACTTGGAGAGAAACGGTCAGAAATAAAATGTATAGTCCCAAGTGTGTGTGTGTGTGTGTGTGTGTGTGTGTGTGTGTGTGTGTGTGTATCATATGTGATATGCAACATAAACTGAAATTACTACATGGGATAATAAAAATGACACACACCCCCAAAATTTGGTGAGAAGGGAGTGAGAGGACCACATTGTGCAAAGAAGAAAACAGATGCCTCGCAAGGAGGGTAGAATCCTGTGTGGAGGTGGCACGGAGAAAAGCTGGCAGCTTCAGGGAATTCGGGAGGCAGGTGGCACAGTGTATCTGACTAAAGAAATTCCAGAACTCGGTAAATATTGGTCTACATCTTCAGAGGAAAAAGAAGGGAGACATGCATGCATGTTGGTGGGTGGGGTACAAGCAAATCTGTCAGGGGCCAAAATTATTCCCATTTGTGAAATTAAGAATTGGCGTACCTCTGAAGCCTTGCTCGGTACTGTTTATTTCTGCTGAGACCGTGGCAGTCTTGGTTTCCAGGTATGGGCTGTGTGGGTGGTGTAACACTGAGTGATCACAAACCTGCCCACCCTAGAAATATAGCTTGTATAGAAATGCATGTGCCAGGGACCACCAGGGAATTTAGAATTGCCAGAGGTGTTTACTGGCCCATCCTCCCTTTTCTACATGACCCTGGGAGCAGCAGGGGCCCCACCATCATTAGAAATCTGAGGTGGTACTTCTGCCTGGGAACTTCCAATCCAGCTGGCAACCCTTTACTCCTGGTCACAACAAGTGGTCCAGGGTCAGGCACAGGACCATCACTTAGCCAATCAGAAGAACTTGCCTTTTCACAGCAGCTGGGGCTTCTGTAGGTGGTCTTGCCCAGCTCATGAAGAGACCATGTCCAAAGGATGAAGAAAGGTAAATCAGTGGCCAACATGCCCAAGGCTATGTGCATCAATAAATTCCATCCCACTTTTATGTTTGTACTAGAGGCCCGGTGCATGAATTAGTGCACATTGAAAGGAAATTAATTAGAAGAAATATTTTAATATCGTTTTTCGCCCTTTTTCTATAATAGAAGTGTCAACCAAATTCACAATCGATGATGACAGATTGAAACACACATGTGCAATTGGCGCCAGCGAGATATATATATATATATATATATATATATATATATATATATATATATATAAACTTGCTTAATTAGACCTGCTTTCTGATTTAGCTAAACTTTTTCCAGTCCAGTGAAAGCACCCCAACTTCTCTTTCAGGTAATTGTCAGCAACATAGCAGTAAATATCAACATGAAGCAGATTATTATTGTAGATCACACATAGATAAAATATTTAACTGCAGCAGTGTTTGACTATATTCTGCACAGTGAGAAAACCTGAAGTCATTTTCAAGGTCCTTCATTTCTTACTTTTTTTCAGTCAGGTCAAGTTTCTAAGCTTTCTAAATCTCCTTTTCTCTGGCTAATGTAAAGAAAATAGGATTCCACCGAGTCTCCTATCTACCTGTTCCAGGACTTCTGTGAGGATCAAATGAAATGAGGCAAGGAAAAATGCTTCACAGATATTTGGTTAAAGTGTAAAATGTTGCCAAAACCGGTTTGGCTCAGTGGATAGAGCATCGGCCTCCAGACTGAAGGGTCCCGGGTTTGATTCCGGTCAAGGGCATGTACCTGGGTTGCAGGCACATCCCCAGTAGGGGGTGTGCAGGAGGCAGCTGATCGATGTTTCTCTCTCATCAATGTTTCTAACTCTCTATCCCTCTTCCTTCCTCTCTGTAAAAAATCAATAAAATATATATTTTTAAAAAGTGTAAAATGTTTGCGCCTGGCTACAAAGCAAGTCATGTTCCTGGGCTGAAGAAACTGCAAGGAGGCTAGTCACTAGGGAGAGGAAGCTGGGCATTGCTACATGATGTCATTACCCAGTGCCCACAGCGACTGTTTTCCTGGCTGGACTGGGCTGTGGGCCGCATTTTGCGCCATGGGGTCTTAGCATTGTTGGCTGCGATTTGGTGGTGTGTCGCTCCAGGGTGATGGTGGGGCCTGTGTCCCACTTGGGGGAAGCCGAGTGTTGCTTTATGGGCACCAGGTCAGTGGTGCCGTTTCTCTGTAAATGGCCAGTGCGTGTCACGGCAGCTCCTGCATTGAGTGCCTGTCCCCTGGTGGTCAGTGTGCATCGTAGCGACCAGTTGAATGGTTGGACACTTAGCATATTAGCCTTTTATATACGTAGATTCTTTGCTTAAGCCAATTAGGTTGGGTTTCTGTCACTTGCCACTGACTAAAATCCTAATATATTCTTTTTTCTATTTCCTGTCAAGATATTGTTATAAGAAAGGGGTGTAGAGCCCAGCTGGTGTGGATCAGTGGTTGAGCATCAACCTAGATGACCCAGGAAGTCACAGTTCAATTCCCAGTCAGAGCACATGCCCAGGCTGTGGGCTTGATCCCCAGTGTGGGGAATGCAGGAAGCAGCCAATCAATGATTCTCACACATCATGTTTCTATCTCTCTCTCCCTCTCCCTTCCTCTCTGAAATCAATTTTTAAAAAATAAAATAAATAAAAAAGAAGTGCAGGAAAGTCCTCACACTCACAGCCAGGCAGGGATCTATGACTGCTGGTGTTAATAGCATTGGAAAACTTGCACAACTTTTTGAAAAATAAAAATTGCCAGGATATCTTTTTCTTAAAAATCCTAGTACATCTATCTGTAACTGTATTTGAAAGGTTGTATTTTTCCAAAAATGTTACCTACAACCGGACTCATCTTTGAGGACATTGAGACTGAGACCTGCTTTCATTATCTTAACTTTTAGATTCCATTCAATTTGTGTTTGGCATTATGCAATCTGACCAAGTTTATTACTTATTTTTCTGCACCTCATGAAATTTTAAACTATCAGCTTAGTTTCTTTTTGTAGTTCACTTTTTAAGTATAGTTAGTATACAATATTAGATTAGTTAAATTAGTTTCAGGTATATAATATAGTGATTCAACATTTTTATACCCTACAATGTGATCACCACACTAAGTCTAGTAGTCATCTGTCACCATGTAAACTTATCACAATATTATTGACTATAGTCCCCTTCACCTTTTTCACCCATCCTCTAACCCCACTCTGCCAACCATCCCTTTGATCTCTGTTTATGAGTTTTTGTTTTGTCTTTTTTTTGTTGTTTTTTTAGATTCCACATATAAGTGAAATTATACAGTATTTGTCTTTCTCTGACTTATTTCACTTAGCATAGTACCATCTAGATCCATCCGTGTTATCACAGATGACAAGATTTCATTCTTTCTTTAATTGCTGCAAAATATCCCATTGTATGCATATACTAAATCTTCTTTATCCATTCATCTCTTAATGGACACTTAGGTTGATTCTGTATCTTGACTTTTATAAATAATGCTGCAATGAATATAGGATGCATATCTCTTTTTGAATTAGTGTTTTTCTTTTCTTTAGATAAATACCCAGAAGTGGAATTGTTGGGTCACATGTTAGATCTATTTTTAGGGTTTTTTTAAGGAAACTTCCTACTGTTTCCATAGTGGCTCCATCCATTTGCAGACCCATCAACAGTGCACAAGGGTTCCCTTTACTCCACATCCTTGACAACACATGTTATTTGTTGACTTTATAATAGCCATTCTAGCTGGAGTGAGGTGGTATCTCATTGTGGTTTGATTTGCATTTCCTCATGATTAATGAGGTTGAGCATCTTTTCGTAAAGCTACCTGTATGTCTTCTTTGGAGAAATGTCTCTTCATATCCCCTGCCTATTTTTTTATTGGGTAGTTTATTTTTTTGTTATTGAGTTGAGTGAGTTCCCTATATATTTTGGATATCAACTCTTTGATCGGATATACCATCTGTGTATATCTTCTCCCGTTCAGCAGGTCGTCTTTTTGTCTGTTTGATGGCTTCCTGCACTGTGCAGAAGTTTTTTAGTTTGATGAAGTCTCATTTGTTTATTTTCACTTTTGTTTCCCTTTATCAGCTTAGTTTTTAATTAAACTAATTCCTTCAATGCAAAACCAGCTGAAAGAATGCTAGTTTTAATGCAAAGAGTATGCCACGGATGCCATATCCCTTTTCAAACCTCTACTATTAAATATGACTAAAACAGGCAAATCATATAATGTTCATCTCTGCCTGTAAAGACTCCTTCCCGTTTATCTAATCCCTTCCTTACTTCTTTATAGGCTTGTCAGATTTTAAGAAGTACAAAAACATCATAAAATATTTCTGAAATCAAGTAAAAGAAACCCATTTTCATTTGACATTGTAAGATTTTATTACTACCATCAGGAAAGATGTGCACATCTCATTTTTCACTTTATATACAACTGTCAGGAATAAAGAATCTGCTCACACTGAAACTGGTTTGGCTCAGTGGATAGAGCGTTGGCCTGCGGACTGAAAGGTCCAGGGGTCTGTTCCGGTCAAGGGCGTGTACCTGGGTTGCCGGCGCATCCCCAGTGGGGGGCCTGCAGGAGGCAGCTGATCGATGTTTCTCTCTCATCGATGTTTCTAACTCTCTATCTCTGTCCCTTCCTCTCTGTAAAAAATCAATAAAATATATATTAAAAAAAAAAAAAAGAATCTGCTCAGCAAATCGCTGGAAACCCCAAATCATATGACCGACTGATTCCCAATTAAGTAGTAGTAAGTGGCACTATTTTTATTTTAGTAACAAAATATTTTTATGTTGACCATTTTGATGGCTTTTTTCCTGAAACATTGTCTACTTCCTGATTTTTTTTAAATTGGGTTTTGAAAAATTATAAAAGAAATGGAAAAGAGAGAAACAAAGTAAACAACTACCCTTAATCACAGCACCTCAGCATAGCCACTAATAGCATTTTGGTGCATTTCGTGTTTGTTATACTTATAATTTTTTTAAATATTATTTTAGTCATAATATACACACCAATCTGTATCCTGCATTTTTCATTACATATTAGATCACAAACATTTGCTGCTATTTTGTAATTTTAACAATTGTTTCAATGGTTTAAAATACTCCTTTAAGTATATACACAAAATTCTTTTTCAATTATTTCCCTTCTATTGAATATTAAATTGTAGCTATTGCTATCTTACTATTGTAAATAATCCCTTAATGATATCTTTGTATAGATGAATAGCTCTGTATATAATATTATTACATTAGGAGGATTTTCTCCAAATGGAATTGGTGGGCTAAAAGATATAAACAGTTTTTATAGCTCAATACATACTGTGAAACTGTTTTTCAAGGGATTGTGTTAGTGTATGCTCCCACCAGCAATTAGATAAGACAAGCATTGAGTCTCTATAGTCCACCGCCAAGTAGATATTGGAGAGAGAAAAAAGATTTAGAAAAATAAAATCTTCCTTACTCTTCTAAATAACATCACCAGCCCCAGCCGAGTGGCTCAAATGGATAGAATGTCATCCCACACATCAAAAAGATGGTGGGTTCGATTCCCAGTCAGGACACATACCTAGGTTGCAGGTTCAATCCCTGGTTGGTGCATAGGGGAGACAACCAATCGATGTTTCTCTCTCTCCCTAAAAGTCAATAAAACATATTCTCGAGTGAGGATTATACATACATAAACAATAAATAAATAACATCACTTGTAGCCCCTATATGTTCAAAGAAATTATGGAGAATATCTGCTATCCTTCTTACTGACATTTTCAAAGACATGCAGGAGGAAACAAAATTTATGCAATTTGGTAGATCAGGAGATTTATTTGGGTCATTTCTAAAAGCAGTTAAATTAATTAAAGGGAGGGCAAGAGGAAGAAAATCCAGAAATGACAAGTTTCATTTTGTTCAATTTGATTGCATAAGAATGACTAAGATTTGTTACAGTTTGCTTTCTCTCTTTAAAAATAAAAAAAGTCCTGCTGTGAGGACTGGACCTTTGGGGTCTTGGCTTTTGTGGGGCGTGGTCATTATAAAGGTGCTAAGAGGGAATGGTGGCTGTAGAAGGTGCTAAGAGGGAATGGTGGCCGTAGAAGTTCCCGTTACAATTTTTTTCTGTAGGTGCAAAAAGGCCCTTTTTACTTATGGTGGACATGTGCTCTGGCATCTGTCCCCAAATACTTAAGTCTTTCTTATGAGCAAAGCAATTATGCTGATCAATAACTGAAATAGCCAATAAGTACACCACTTTACATTGGTAATTTCAACATTAAAAACTGTTTTCCAACCAGACAGATCCCTCACCAACTGCTTCTGCTGAGAGCCACCTACACTTCAGGGACAAACTGTAATTCACCAACTGAATCCCTGACAGACAAGAAGGCTGTGTTTTGTAACAAGTGAAAATGGCTCCTGAGAGGCACCTAAGATCTTGGAGGATTTTCAGATTAAAAGTTAATGTACTTTTTATGACTGAAAAATTTTGTAGTAATCTGCTCTGCCTTTACATGGTCATCTAGTCTTTTTTTTAATAGACTGCTCCTGGAGATTTTATGCATAAACAATTAAATTTCAATGAGCTAGTTTTCACGGATGATGGAAAGAAAGGAGGATGAGATATGCACCTGTATGTATCCATCTTTTATAACCTGCTCATTCTCAAAATGGTTTAAAGTGACTCGGTGAATGCCTCTCGGCCGTACTATGTTGCACCAGATACACAGGTCAGATTTCTGGTGATTGGAGGTTTCAGGTATAGCAACAATGAGACAACCTGTCCCAAGTCAATAGGGCTCAAATGACACCACGACCTAACCATGCAACTATACACAAAACACATCGCGGAAGAATTAGTCACACATTTCTTTTCTTTTCTTTTCTTTTAAATATATTTTTATTGATTTCAGAGAGGAAGAGAGAGGGAGAGATAAGACCATCAATGATGAGAGAGAATCACTGATTGGCTGCCTCCTGCACACCCCACACTGGGGATCGAGCCCACAAACTGAGCATGTGCCCTGACTGTGAATCCAACTGTGACCTCCTGGTTCATAGGTCGATACTCAACCACTGAGCCACACCAGCCGGGCCGTTACAAATTTTTTTTTCCAAAATCAAAATGCCAAGCCCTGACCAATGTGGCTCAGTTGGTTGGAGCTCATTTGGACAACATTCAACCAACTGAGCCACATTGGCCAGAGCTGTTTCTTATTTTTAAGAGCATACGTGCAGCAAGTATTTCATTAGAATAACACTATGCAATTCATTTACAAAACTAGCACTCTTAGAAACATCTTTCATACACATGTCTTAGGCATGCATGTCTTTGAATAGGCTCTAGATAGCCTAAGACAACTATTTTTAAGTCTTGGCTATTCTTCTTACAATTATTTTCTTATCACTAAATAGTATGTGCATTTTGTTATTTCTTAGTTGGCATTTTAGACATTATCTATTGATGACTTCTTAGAATAAATGAAGAAATTTCTCTCTTGCTCTATCTCCTGCTCATCCAATCAAAAAGCAGCATTTTAAATCAATGTTTCCTAAATAACTGTTATTCCTTGCAGAGCCAACTTACATCACATGATTTCTTGTTTGCACAGTCTTTTGTTTTACCTGGAGTTAACTGGTGCCTTGTTTTTGCATTTGCATATTTTGCTATCCATATTTCCTTAATTGTTCTTGAGTGCTTTTTCCTGTAGGAACATTCTTTCTGGAGTTCTTCCAGTTTCTTTCTTAATGTAGATTGTTTTTTCCTCTCAGCCTGCTGTATAGTGGTCCTATTACAGGACAGGGGATCTGGCCTGAGCTGGTTTGCCAAGGGCCTGCAGGTAGTGTGTGGATTCTTGACTTAGGGCAGGAAAGATTTCATCAGACATGGCCAAGTGACTTTGAGGGTACATTTATTAAAGCTGGGGACAGTGAAACAAGGAAGGCCTTAGCATCAAAGCAGCAGCAGGAAAGCCTAGGCTGGGCTGGGCTCAATGGGAAGTCAGAGAAAAGAGCCTTGGAGATAGGGTCAGGGGATTTGTCCAGGGCGAGCTGCTGCTGCTTCCCTGGTTGCAAGTCTTGTGGGGTCCCTGACAGTTTGGGAGATGCGTGCTTGTGGGAGAAGAAGGTGGGCAAGAGCAAAGGCATGGGTGTGCCCCCGGGACGGAGAGTGAGCACTGGGTTGTCTTGAGGGTTTTATCTCTTCCTTGCAGGTGGGAATCTTAGGGGAGGTCTCAAGGGAGGCTTTCAGCAAATATTCATCAGTTTTCCAGGTGTGCTCTTTCAGGCTCATAGTCTCTACTGATTGGTCAGCACCAGAGCTGGGGGTCATTGGTCATTGCAGCTGGTCCTAGAGTCGCCCACCTGGTTTTGCTACTTTTCTGGGCCTAGGGCTGAAATACAATTGAGGCCTAGATGTTATCCCTAGGGAGGTACCCGGCTGTAAATTGCTCGGCCGTTTGGTTAAGCTGTCTCATTTTCCCCATTCCACTTGCCAAGGAGTTTTCCTAGCTTCTTACTATCCTGCCTCACTCTATACCTCTTAATAACTGTGTGACCTCAGACAATTAACTTCCATCTCCCAATCTATCAAACAGAGATAATAAACACCACCCCATCAAGTTGCTGTGAGGATTAAATGAACCAGGATATGTCTGTCACAGAGCACTGTGCCAGGCACCTGAAAACACTCGATGCATTATCACTCAAGCCGACCTTAGTAGCAGTAGTAGATTTATAAAGTTTCTTCCAGTTCTAAGAGTCCTTAACAGTTCTGTGACTATGATTTTAATTTTTAAAACCATTAAACTGAATGATAAAGTCAATCAAATGAGTTTTTCAGATAAAGGTTTATAAAGGCCTAAGGATTAGTGCATTTATCTCAAGAACATGCACATCTCCCGCTGCTGGGATCAAAGGAGTTTGCTCTCTTTACAAATCTGTGGCTCTAAACTAAACCCGTAAGTCTGCTCTGGGAATGCATGTTTAGGACAGACATGAATCACAGCCCTGGGCTACTTCTTTATCTGGGAATCTTTTAGTAATCTTTTCACCTTGTTCCAAATCAGTGAATCACTTTCATACATAAAATGGAATGGATGAGGTGATATCAATGAAAATGGTGAAATAAGGGTCTCCAAAAATATTCTCCTCCATAAAAGCAACAAGAACAAAGGCAAAATTCGTCAGAATCCATTTCTTTGCGCCATTTCCCATACCAAGCCGTTTATCTTGCAGGATGCCTAACCTAACATGTTAATAAATTGTTTTAATTGAACTTCTCTTTACTACATGTATAAACAAATCCTTATTAACTCATGGTATCCATTTAAAATGTGTAATTCAAAGGAAATACAGTATCACCCAGTGGGGAAAAAACTGGTGTCTCACCTGCTTGCTGCCAAAGCCAACTGCACAATGCATGTATAACTATCTCCTTCCCCACTCACATACACACCTGTACATACATGTACACACACAGAGCCAAGAGAACAGACAATGGCCAGCAGAGATAACATATTTTTGGAGATGTGACACCGTTAGGAGGACTAGAACCTGACGTGGCGAGGTGGAGAAAACTGAAGGCTAAGTGCCTGGGAGAGGGCCTGCCAAGGAGAAGCAGGCTCCACAGAACCTAAGAGAAGCTCAGGCATTCTAGGCATCAGGCACCTGTGAGATGGAGGTGAGCGTGGAGCTGAAAACAGGATTTGCTGATCGTCTTCTCCCAAGTCCCTGCTCACCTCATCCCCAGCAGACAGGTAGCTGCCCATCCCACATCCCTGCAGGAAATAGAGGGTTTCATTTATGGGAAGACTGTGCCAGAGATCTGGACTCAGGAGCCCCAGGCACTGTGAGGACAGGGGCCTTTACTGAAGACAGGAATTAAGTGAACAAAACCTTACAAATGGTGAGACCTCCAACCCTTCCCCCATTCAGTTCCCGGAACTGGCAACTGGCTAACACCCCAGGCAGGAGGCTAAAGAGTCATTTTGAAGCAACTGAAGGGTCCAAGAGTAAAGGCCTACAGGTATAAAGAATTATGGTCTATCGAAATTAAAAGCCAGGTCCTCATCCCAGCCATCTACTGTGAAATCCACCTGGAAATAATCCCTACCTTATTAGTTTCCTGTGGTTACTGCAACAAACTACCATATGTCTGGTGGCTTAAAACAACAGAATTTTATTCTCTCAAAGTTCTGGAGGCCAGATATCCCAAGTCAGTTTCACTGGGCCAAAAACAAATCCAGGCCATGTCACCTCTGGAGACTCCATGGGGAGAATCCATTCTCTGCCTCTTCTAGTTTCTGGTGGCGGCTGCCTTCCTTGGTTTGTAGCCACATCGCGCCAGTTTCTGCCTCCATGGTCAAATTGCTTTCTCCTTACCTTTTAGAAGGATTCCTGTGATTGCATTTAAGGCCCACAAGATTATCTAGGGCAGTGGTCGGCAAACCACGGCTCGCGAGCCACAGGCAGCTCTTTGGCCTCTTGAGTGTGGCTCTTCCACAAAATACCACGGCCTGGGCGAGTCTATTTGAAGAAGTGGCATTGGAAGAAGTTTAAGTTTAAAAAATTTGGCTCTCAAAGGAAATTTCAATCATCGTACTGTTGATATTTGGCTCTGTTGACTAATGAGTTTGCCAACCACTGATCTAGGATAATTTCTCCATCTCAAGATCCTTAATATAATCATATCTGCAAAGTTTCTACCATATAAGGTAACATTCACAAATTCTGGGGATTTGGTCATGGACATCTTTGGGAGCTATTATTTAGTCCATCACACCACCCACATATAGTAAGCTTTCAATCAGCCTTTTAGTTTCTAACACTTTAGTGTTAGTGACATCAAAACTTTTTCACCTTTGTTGGATATCTGAATTTCTTGCTTTATGAATTATCTATTTGTGGCTTTATCTGTTTTACTTTCTACTGGTATTTTTCTCATAGATTAAGAGAATTTTAGATAAGGTCACCACTAACTCTTTATCTGCCATGTATGTTGAACATACTTCTAATTGGCATTTGCCTATTAACTTGTTTACAGTTTGTTTTCTAAAATATATTTAGGAAAATATATGATTTCCTAAATTTATTTTTTAATGTGAGGATCTTTGTTAATTTATTCCCTATCTCTCATTAAATATTTAAGAATGCTAATAATAATATTTTTAATAAAAAATATTAAAATGTTATATAATCTGATATGTTTCTTTTCCTTTGTACTTCATCCATGCTATTATGTCAGAAAAATCTATCTGCCTTATCCTAAAAGTAGATATATGCTAATATATTTTCTCCTGGTTTTATGGTTTCAAAATTATTTAATCAATATGGAATTTATTTTAATATGTGATAGAAAGACTCTAACATGTTTTTTTCCAAGTTATTTAACAATTGTCTAACACAAAATGTCTCTTCCTTTCCCTATGGATTTCTCCTATCATCTTTCTCAAATACATAAATCTTCGATATCCTAGTGTCTGTTTCAGAGCTCGGTTCAGTTATCTTAATTACTCTTTCAGATGTTTTCTGTATGTCTCCTTCCCCCTACCCCGAAGTTTCTAGTTACAAATAAATAACTATAGTCCATCACATTGTTCCAAAATAATTTCATATTTTCTTATCTTTCTAAATATTTTTATAATTATTTATTTTTTGGCATTCTACTGGTTACTTATCTAAAAGAGTTCGTTTTTTTATCATAATTCATGTATACGTATTTGGAAATTTTTAGGAACAGGAAAATATTTTCACATTTTTTAAAGAAAAGAACCTAGAGATCCTTTTTCTTTTTGTTGTTAATAGAATGAGCTATTTAAATACCGCTGATGATTTTATTACTTAGTTAATTCAACAAGTACTATGTGTCAGTCATTCTTCTAGGTACTGGGTATACAGGACAAAAACAAACAAATATCTCCACCTTCATGAAACTTACGTTCTAGGAAGGGAGACAGATAAAAACAGGATGGGTCAAACTTGAATGCAGTGAGTGCATCAGACAGTGATGAGTGCTATGGAGGAAAACAAAGGAAGGAAGGGGGACAGGACATTCTGAACAGGAGACTAGCGATGACCTCACTGAGGTGATGTGAGTTAAGACCTAAAAAAAGTAAATTGACACAAATGGTTACCTTACATTTGAAATCCCTAATTATAGCTTCGGATATACTGTAAGTATATTTAACATCAATGATATAATAATTCATTGCTTATCTATGCCAATGAGCAAAATGTTAATCTTGATATATCAAAAGGAATCATTGCATATTTTAAACATCAGATTCACCATGAGTTAAGTGTCTACAATGTACTTACAGGAATAAAGTAGGATGACGGAAATCTTTGAACTGTAGAACGAAATACGAAGCTCCTATATTAAAAAAAAGAAAATGCATGATTTCCTAAATTTATTTTTTAAGTGAGGATCTTTGTTAATTTATTCCCTATCTCTCATTAAATATTTAAGGATGCAAATCATAATGAGCATAAATGAGGTTTAAAAGCCATTAGTATTGACTGTTAAGTCTGTATATAGAAAGGCATTAGTGAAATAATTAAAAGTAACTTAATAAGAGAGAAGATACTGCAGTTAACAAAATACTATGTTAGCCCTAGCTGGTTTGGCTCAGTGGATAGAGCATTGGCCTGTGGACTGAAGGGTCCCTGGTTCAGTTCCAGTCAAGGGCATATGCCTGGGTTGCTGGCTCGATCCCCAGTTGGGGGTATTCAGGAGGCAGACAATCAATGATTCTCTCTCATCATTGATGTTTCTATCTCTCTTTCCCTCTCTGTTTCTCTCTGAAATAAATAAAAATATATTTAAGAAAAAAAAGTAACTTAATTAGTACATAATTACCTGGAAGCATGCTTGGGAACTGGTGCAGGAAGTAGATTGTATTGTCCTGGTGAAAGCTTAACTGACTATATAGAATGGACAGGACACCAATAATAGATTAATACAGATCTTAAACTCACTTTATCTTATTATCTGTCATTTATTTTATGAGCATACAACATTATACAATTTAGTCCTTATTTTAACAGTGGAAATGGCACATTTTCAAAGGTGGAGCAAACACTCTTAGAACTAATCAATAAATTCAGTAAAGTTGCAGGTATCTGAACAAGAAATTAAGAAAACAATCTCATTTGCAATACAATCAAACACAATAAAATACTTAGAAATAAATTTAACTGAGGCAGTGAAAGATCTGTACACTGAAAACTATAAGAAAGAAATTGACGCCCAGCCAGTGTGACTCAGCGGTTGAACATCAACTCAGGAACAACATATTGGTTCAATTCCTGGTTAGGGCAAATGCCCAGGTTGCAGGCTCGATCCCCAGTGAGGGTGTGTACAGGAGGCAGCCAATTGGTGATGTTCCTCTCTCATCAATGTTTCACTCTATATATCCCTCTCCCTTCCCCTCTCTCTAAAAATCAATAAAAATACGTTTTAAAAAAAGAAATAGATACAAATAAATGGAAAGATATCCCCATGTTCATGGATGAGAAGAATTAATACTACCCAAAGCAATGTATAGACTCAATAACATCCCTATAAGAATTCCAATAGCACCCAACTAAGTGTGGCGCAGTGGTTGAGCATCGACCCATGAACCAGAAAGTCACGGTTCGATTCCCGGTCAGGGCACATGCCTAGGTTGCGGGCTTGATCCCCAGTGTGGAGCATGCAGGAGGCAGCTGATCAATGATTCTCTCTCATCATTGATGTTTTTATCTCTCTCTCCCTCTCCCTTCCTTTTTGAAATCAATAAAAATGTATTTTAAAAAATTCCAATAGCATGTTTCACAGATACAGAGAAAACAATCCTAAAAATTTATATGGAACCAGAAAGAACCTGAAGTTAAAGCAATCTCGAGAAAGAAAAAAAAAAGCTGAAGGCATCACACCTCCTGATTTCAAACTATATTACAAAACTATAGTCATAAAAACAGTATGGTACTAGCATAAAAACAAATACATAGACCAATGCGATGGAATGGAAAACTCCCCTCTCTCCCCCTTCAAAAAAAGAAACATCCATGCCTATACAATCAACTTATCTTGGCAAGGGCAGCAAGAATTCACCATGGGTGAAAGAATAGTCTCTTCAATAAATTGTATTGAGAAAACAGGATATCCACATGCAAAATAATAAAATTAAAGCCCTATCTTACACCACTCATAAAAATTGACTCAAGATGGACTGAATACTTAAATGTAAAACTTGAAACCACTAAACTTCTAGAAGAAAACATAGGGAAAACTCCTTGACATTAGTCTTAGTAATAATTTTTTTTTAATATGACACTACTAGTAAAAAGAGGAAAATAATGCATCAAAAGCAAAAATAAAACAGTGGGAAGACATCAAACTAAAAAGCTTCTGCATAGCCAAGGAAACAATCAACAAAGTAAAAAGGCAATGTAAACAATGGAAGAAAGCATTTACAAACCATGTATCTGATAAGGTTTTAATATCTAAAATATATAAGGAACTCATACAACTCAACAAATAAAAAATAATCCAATTAAATTGGGCAAAAGAACTGAATAGACCTTTTTTTTCAAAGAAGACATACAAATAGCCAACAATTACATGAAAAGGTGCTGAAACACCACTAATCATCAAGGAAATGCAAATCAAAACCACAATGTGATGTCACTTCACAACTGTTAGGATGGCTATTATAAAAAAGACAAGAGATAGCAAGTATTGGTGAGGATGTAGAGAAAAGGGAATGCTTGTGCACTGTTGGTGGAAATGTAAAATGGTACAGACATTATAAAAAACAGGTTCCTTGAAATATTAAAAATAGAACTACCATATGATCTAGCAATTCCACCTCTGAGTATATATCCAAAGGAAACAAAATCAGTATCTGGAAGAGACATCTGAACTCCCATGCAGCGTTTTTCACAATGGCTAAGCTATGTAAACAACCTAAGTGTCCCCTGATGTATGAATGGAAAAGAAAATGTGATGGGTAAATAACTGAAAAAATATGTATATTTCGATAATTCAGCCAGCCTGGTCCTCCTGCCACCCAACCCCGATAATTCGATAAAAAAGAAAGAAAATCCTGCCTTTTGCAACAACATGGATGAACCTAGAGGGCATAATGCTAAGTGAAATAAGCCAGACAGAGGAAGACAAACACTGTTTTGTATCACTTATACGTGGATCTAGAAAGTCTGTACCAGAAAGCCTGTACTCCTGACTAGAAAGCCTGTACTCCCGACAGAATAGAATGGTGGTTGCTGGGGGCGGGGGGGGGGGGGAGGGGGGAGAATGGTGGTTGCCCAGGGCTGGGGTAAGGATGGGGTTGGTCAAAGTGTACAAAATTTCAACTATAAGCTAAGTAAGTTCTGGGGATACAAGATACAGCATGGTGACAACAGTTAATAATACTGTATTTGTATACTTGAAATTTGCTAAGAGAATATAGCTTATATGTTCTCATGCATACACATAATGATAACAATGTGAGGTGATGGACACGGTAATCAACTTGATTGTGGTAACCATTTCACAATATATTCACAATCAGATCATCATGTTGTACACCTCAAATACATATAATTTTGTCAATTATACATCTATAAAACTGGGGGGAGATAAATAAACCCAACTGGGTGATCTGAAGATGGTAAAGACAAAGAGGAACTTCCTAGAGGAGAGCCAGGAAGGTACTCTAAGGAGAAACATTGCACAAGAGATTGTCTCTCTGCCCATTGTCAAACTTGCTGCAAACTACCTGGTGGCTCCATCCTCCCTGGGTTATGGATTTTAGCTCAGAGGTGCATGAGTAAGGGAGTAGAAGGAACTAGAGAGCACAGAGCTTGGGATATGTAAAGGAAGAGAAGGAGAGGAGGAAGCCAAATGAGAAGCCAGGAAGACTGACCCAACTTCCAGAACTCCTTCTATTGCAGGAGCTGGTAGGAAGCAATCATCATAATAAAAGGCCAAGAGGCGTCACGACCAAAACAACCAAATGACCAGTTGCCATGAGGTGGTATTGACCAGTTCTTCAGGGCCGCTCACGCCGGGATGGGTAGGTCGTGGGCGTGCCCCGCAGCCTCTGTCAGTGCCTCAAGCCCCAGCAACAGCTGCAGTGGCACCCGCATGAGCGGCCCTAAGCAGGCAGCACGTTCCATCAGCGGCTGGCCCGGCACACGTGCATGGAGGTGAAGTCTCTGGTGCCCGCTTTCCCGCAGGCCTGAGCCTCCGAGCAGCCGGGATGAGCTGGTGATCCCAACGGCGCCCAGTGGTGGAGGTGTCATTCGGCCTGGAGACTGGCAAGCGGACAGAAGATGGCCCTGATCGCAGGAGGCTAGGCCTAGGGACCCTACCTGCATGATTTAATTGTGCACTGGGCCTCTAGTTATATTATAAAATTCTAGGAAAAATCCTTCCCAAAGTGAGCAATCTACTCCCTACCCTCTATTATTTTAAAATCAGATTTAAAAATGCAATGCTGCCTTTTTAAATTTTATTTTTAAATCTTTATGAAAGTATTACATATGTCCCCCCTTTTCCCCCACTGACCTCTTCTAGCCTGTCCCTGCTGCCCATCCCCTCCACTCCCCCCCACCTCAACCCCAGGCCTTCAAAATAAGGCTTCCATATGCTGGCACTCTATGCCCCATGGAAGTTCAGCTAATACAGCTCACCCTGCTGCTTTCATTCACATATCAGTACACAATTTTGAGTGTATGGGCAGATGTTGTAGATACACTGACAATAGCAGTAAATACAAATTTTATGATAAAATACACACACTGTCCTGAGGCACCTGTGCCTTGTTAATTGTTCACCTGACATTAAATAAATGCCCAGGAAACACTGGTATTATTTGTTATTCTAGTGTGGAAGCAGGAAAATGGATTTCAAGCAGGGGCTTTTGGGGGCTGCAACATCCTATTTCTTGACTTTGATGATGGTTATGTGGGTGTTTGCTTTCTATTTACTTTAAATAGTGCATGTATGCTTTATGTGCTTGCTCTCGCATGCTCGCTACTCTCTTATGTACATATACACACATACTCAGAAGGAGGAAGAAGAAAGAGAACTGAAAAGTGAAGAGAAAAAAAACACACACCCTTAAAGCAGCTGTTTATCTATGCATACTCAGCAATCACATAGTTTCTATATAAAAGTATTATGGGAAAAATTCTTAGACAGCACTAGTCTAGAAAGGAATATTGGTTCCCTGTAGCTTCTGTATTTGTCTTTCTTTACTTGCCTTGGTCATTCTTTGCTATTTAATATTCCTGAAAAGAGGGCTTTTTCTCCCATAAAGTTGTGAATAGTCAGCTGCCTTATGTAAAAGACTGTTTCTCTGCACATTGTTGCAAACTATTCTGGGTGGCTCCACTGTCCTTGGAGATTTTTAATATACACATATATTTTCCTAATTCCTACAGATGCATGTCACTTCTTCATTTGTAATGAGGCGCAAAGAATCTAGACAATGTGCCCATAAAAATACCTGATTCTAGTTAATGTTTCAGTCCACGTAGATTAGGCACTCGGAAATCTTGCAATAGCTTACAGCCATACAATATGACAGGATGCTATTAGTGTGGATACTTCATTCAGTTCTGTTGTACCAACACCATCCAAGTCAGAATAAGTGAAAAAATCCAACCCTACTTATTAGGCTCTTGATATGACAACATTTTGAGAACCAAATCCATAAATAGGTGGGACAGAAGGAAAGATATTTTTTTCAATGTGTTAGAAGCCCTGTCGGAATGATCATAAGGTGAATGCAGCCAAAGGACTGGCAGATGCAATACTTTGTAGGTACTATTGGTAGAAATTCAAGTGTATCTTTTCTCTGAGAAGTAAAGTCTTTTGTGTCATATGGAAGTATCACTGACTCACTGCTCAGACTTCTTTATAGAATGAGAGATAAACAATATAGGACCTTCTCAAAAAGAAACTTGCTTAATTATATTGTTCTTTTTTTTTTTTTTTTTTTTTAGGTTATCCAATATCTGATTTTATTCAATCTTCCATATAGACAAAATCATATACTGTGCAACCTTGTAGAGTCACTTCAGACTTCTTTGGTCTATCTTAGGAGACATTCTATTAAAACACTGCTACACACTCCTGACATCCTTGGAGCTGAGATGGTGTGAGCTTGATCTCAGATAATGGAAAAGACTTAAGCAGGAACAAGTTAAGGAGGCAAGGTAAACAAACTGGAAATAAAGCAGATAACACTGATATTATTTGTAAATTTACCAGTACCTTAGAATCGTTATCAGCTCCAAATGAACTAAGAATTACAGTGGGTCCCAATCCCTGAGATAAGTTTTCTGTAACCATCTTTCAAAATGCATTTTCATTTGCCACTTTCTTGACACATTTGCATGTGACACTGCTCTTTGACAATTCAGTTTCAAACATATCTGCTAAATAAGCCTATTTTCAAGGTCGCTTTTTTTATTTAAATGGTGTTGGTACAATGAATTGCTCCATTTAACCTATGTTTTGCTCTTCATTATCCCAACATTTAAGTCTTGAGTTCCCTACAGTATTACTTGCGAGCCCAGTCAATGCCTTGCCCAATGAAAAACCATCCTGTTGAAAATCCCTTTGGTGGTACCATGGAGCACTTTCAGTTAACATGTCTTCAGAGATATCTTTATCACAGCTATAAACACAGCTAACAAAGGTCAATGAGCTGGCAAGATCCAGTGCAAAGACCCTGAGATGGGAGTGGCAAAGTCAGGAAGCTTCCAGGAGGCCAGGCCGGCAGAAAGAGAGGGAGGAGGAGGAGTCAAAGAGGAGGTCTGGAATAAAGCCAGTTCACACTAGAACTGCTGACTCTGAGAACGACCCCTCAGAGATCACACCCACTATTGCAAAGATTAAAACCCAATGGTTCCCAATCTGGAGGGGAGTGCCCCCCAGGGGACATTTGGCCATGTCTGGAGACAGTTTTGGTTGTTACAACTGAGAGGGGGTCTGCTCTTGGCATCTAATTAACTAATGGCATTAATTACCCAGGAATGCTGCTAAACATGCTACAAAGCACAGAGCAGTCCCCCACAACAAAGAATTATCCCATCCAAAACGTCAGTCATGCCAAAGTTGAGAAACCCTGAATTAGACATGTAAGTGGAGAAATTTTAAAAAAGAGCTGCTGGATATACAAGTCTGGAATTCAAAAAAGAAGTCTGGGCAGGAGATATAATTTGGAAATCATAAAGAGTTGGTGTTCAAAGCCAAGACTAAATGAGATCACCAAGGGAGTGAGCATAGAGAGGGAGTAAGTGTAGAGGAGGAAGAGGTCTGGGGCCTGGGATGGAGAGAAGGGGCTGAACCTGCAAAAAGGCTGAGAAGAAAAAATAAGAAGGAGGATTGAGGTGAGGTGTCAGGGATTTGGAAAGGAGAGAGGTGAGATAAAGCCACCCAGTAGAGTGGGAGATAAACAGACGAGGGAAGTGTGAGGTGAAGACTATAAAATGAGCCAGTCATTCCGCAACATGGATGCAGGTACAAAGTCCCCAGAGAGTTAGATTTACCCAGGTTTGTGGCTTTGACAAACAAGTGAGATGTGCTATCAGGGACAAGGGAATTGAGGGCGTATGCTGGGAGTAACTCTGATGACTGACTATGGGATTTAAGCTTTGCAAGTCGGATCAATGGATTATAGATTGTGGGAAACAGAAAAATTGGTGGGGGGGCTGGGATACCAGAGTGAGTGAAGCTGAACATTAGAAGTGGTCAGAGTGGGGTGCATGCAGTTGAGATTATGCAGGGTTGAAATTATTGGTCTTGAAAAAAATCCAAGGAGTGAGTAGCTGAGGTAGAGGAGAGTTCAAGAAACTGAGAAGGGAGATTGTTGGAAGGTCATCTGCATGTGCACTGAAATGATGACAGGAGTAGTGGAAAGGGTGGCAGGGAGAGAAGGGAGCTAAAATCATCCAGAAATAAGTGGGAGTAACCCTGGAGTTAGTGGATGACAGCAACATTGGGGAGAAGCAGGTGACAAACGGTATATATGGAGAGAGATGGTCCCACTTTTGTACATATAATTCTACAACAAAAATGTATTATTTCTCTGGTAAGAAAAATTTATTTTAAAAAATTTAGGACCATCTCCAATACTCTTTTTTATCAATTAAATTTATTGGAGTGACATTGATTAAGTGGATTATATAGGTTTCAAGTGTAGATTTCTATGATATATGATCTATATGTTGCATTATGTGCCCACCACCCATAAACAAATTATCTTCTGTCCCCATATATTTGGCCTCCTTTATCCTTTACTACCCCTGACCCCTTACACACACACCCCCCACACACACGCACACACATTCAAATATATCTATAGTAATAAAAACGTAATATGCAATGAACAGCGGAACAACCGTCCAGACAGCCACTGGCGCCAGGCCAGCCAAGGAGGGGGCGATGTAATTGGTTGGGGGCCCCGCCATCGCCCCATGATCACCCTGCAGAGGGAGGCCCAGGCTACCTGGCCAGCATCACTACAGCAGGTGGGAGGGGCTTCCCTCTGCATGGTGATTGATTGTGGGG
Organism: Corynorhinus townsendii; assembly: GCA_026230045.1. Taxonomy (NCBI): domain Eukaryota; kingdom Metazoa; phylum Chordata; class Mammalia; order Chiroptera; family Vespertilionidae; genus Corynorhinus; species Corynorhinus townsendii. The sequence goes on along the minus strand of JAPDVU010000007.1, from coordinate 144,695,974 downwards.
CTCCAGACTGCAAGAGGGCACAGGCCAGGCTGAGGGCTGCCTGCCCCCCCATGTATGAATTTCGTGCACCAGGCCTCTAGTGTATGATAAGATTCTTTGATACAGGTTCTCTAGTTGAGTTACATGCTTCAGAACAAAAATAGTAAAAACTTTCTTACAAATAATAAACAGCCCTAATTGAGGTATAAAGTGGATATGCTATTAAAAATTCTGAAGCTTGAGAGAATGTTGTTCTATCTTAATAAGTAATAATAATAACATATACTATATCTACCTCAAATTATTCAAATTATTTTTTTACTGAATTCTGCCATTAAAAAACCAGAATTATGAGTTTTATTGGTGAGTAAACAATGTTACATCTGGGTAGCTCTCCTTCTGTGAACATACCGTCATAGACCTTTGAAACAGAAAATTAGGAAAGTAATTCTCCCAGTTTCTGGAGCTCAATCCTTTGTGGGAGGTGGGGAGAGAGAGGAGAAAGAAAAGAAAGAGGAAAAATGTTTTCAGAAGGTTCTGTGCATCCCTGTGGGTAAGCCAAATTCTTTTGGTCTTTTAAAGCCTTAAATTTTGCCTAATACCAACCTTCTGTGTTTTCTCTTCAACAGTGAGCCTTGGCCTACCCTCAGAAACCCCTAAAGGCAAGACAAGATGAAGCAGAATGGAAGGAAATGGTGGTGGAGAGTAAGGAAGAAGGGCTTTGCCCCAGAACTTGGCCAGAATTATTTCACATGAAGCATGGTGACCTGATACCAAGCCATAAAAGTCTAAGTAAAACTTAGTGTTTGTATTCATCCACTCAAGTGACTAGGGTAAGACTTACCCAGTGTACTTTTATCATCTGCCCTGTTCCAAAGCTATAATTTGCAAAACAATAAGATGGGTTTACAGGTTGCGTACAACATGCGCTCCTCCCAGGGGAAAACTCTTGTGCATCCTAATAATCGCTACAACCACTGTATTTAATTCAACTTCCAGTTACAATGCATTTCTGCTCAGCAATACTCTGACAAGGTTGTGGAGGCTAATACTATTATTAGCTTCCTTACAAATGGGAGATATTAAGGCCCAAAGTCCCAAGTAACAAAGTCCAAGTCACAACGCAGTCCCTGGAACAGGCCTTGACAGTGCTATGCCCCTCCCTTGAGACACAGCTCTTGAGTTCCACCCAGCCATACCCTGACCCTTATTCATGGCCAGAGGCACAGGGCAGTTGGAAAGAGGGCCGAATGGGGACCAGAAGCCCTCAGTTCAAAATACTCCTCTGCCACTGAACAAGTTACTTATTCTCTATTCATCTCAGTTTCCGTGCATGTAAAAGGGAGCTAACATCTGTTCTGCCTGTTTCAGAGTGCCTGGGAAGAACTGCTAAGAGAATATATGTAGAAGCTCACAGTGAACTATTGAGAGTCACATAAGTGACATGTATTATTCAAGGTCTAGTTTGAGTCCTACTTCATCCAGGGAATCTTCCAACTTTTCAATCCAGCCTACACTGAACTCTCCCCTGGCATTTCCTGCTACACTGTTTATCTCAGCATTTGATATATTTGCTCTTGCATTGTTACTTAAATATTTGCAAGTCAGGGACATCTTCCCTTCATAGAGCCTGGTGCAGGGCCATAAGCATAGCAATTATTATCGATGTTATGAATGAGCTGGTGGACCTGAGAGTAGAATCTTACCTTCCTGGTATCACAGTGCTCATTTCTACAAGAAATTTTGGGAAAAGCTTCCCTGTGGCATATAGTTATGTTCACGCTCTAATAAGGGTACTCACTCACTGAAAGGGAGAGTTTTCTTTTTAAAAGAAGAGAGTACAGCCCGGCCAGCATGGCTCAATGGTTAAGCGTTGACCTGTAAACCAGGAGGTCACGGTTCGATTCCCAGTCAGGGCACATGCTCGGGTTGTGGGCTATATCCCCAGTGTGGAGGGGTGCAGGAGGCAGCCAAATCAATGATTCTCTCTCATCAATGATTCTCTCTCTCTCTCTTTCTCTCTCTCTCCCCCCTTCCTCTCTAAAATCAATAAGAATATTTTTTTAATCTTTATGAAGAGAGAGAGAGAGAGAGAGAACACTGTGTAAACTGCTTGAAAAGACCAGAAGCGTGGGCCAACCAGAGATAAAATCCCAGAGGCTCCCCCAGTTGGGGGAATCCTGCCAAGATTCCCTTGCAGGACATATTTGCAAATTAGGCAGCCCTTGTTTGATTTCTGCAGAAAATAAGGCATCCTTAAGGTTGTTACTTCGTCCCAGGGGAGACACACTTGAAGTTATGTAGACTATTCTCCTCAGGGCTCTTGGTAGCTTTCCCACAAAAACCCAGCTGCTAGTAGGGCTTTACCTGATCTTTGTAAACCAGTGAGCTGGGGCTTGACCGCGGTTGGTCTTTAAACGAGTAAGTGGCCGCTTGCTTCTTCAGCAAGTCCAAGAAGTCAGGAGGCATGTATGCGGGAAGGTCCGTTAGTACTGGATTGTTTCTTTGCACAAGAGGTGGTTTTTTCCTTCCTTCATTTTTAAAATTGTAGGTTGCTGCCACCGGATTTAATAGGGATTCTTCAATAAACGTTTTCAAGTGGTAAGTGCCAGGGATAGGAGTATTCTGTGGAAAATTGACATAGTTTTTCAGATCAGTGTGTAAACCAGCAACATCTCCGAAAGCAGCATTCTTGAAAGGGTCATTCCTAAGCAGTACCTCTTAGTTTTAAAGTTTAATAAAATTCTATTAAAATACAGCAAACACTCTGGACGGAACCATCGTTTAAGAGAATCATGGTTATTTCCTTTCTGAGACAGCTGCTGAGTAATGACCAATGGGTTATGGCTATAGTTGAGGTTTTTTCTTAAAAAGTAGCTTCACAGATACTTAAACTTGAGATCCAATTTGGTTATAAATTTCAGGCCTCTAATGAGACCTGAAATTTAGTTTCTTGACTAAATAAAAATTATCCTACTTCTGCCTAGTAGATGCTATATGTTTCTGCCTAGCCCTTCGATGGGAAGCTACAGGATAATAACCTGAGGCGGAGGACGAATTGGCAGAGCATCTTGTCTAATTAGTCCAATAAGGGGCTGGGTACTTTCCAATCCCAACCGCAATGTGGCTAAACGGCCAACCCTGAAAGTTTAGTCACTGCTGCTTTTGTGGCCATCTTTCCTCTGAGCACTCAGCTCAGCTCCACCCTTACAATGAGCTCCATTCCGAGAAGGCTTTGGCCGCGGGGCCCCCGTTACTGCAGGGTGTGCATCGGAACCATTTTCTGCAATAGAGAAATGATGTCTCCTGAGAGGGGGATCTTCTGGTCATCTTACTTTCATGTCTTACTACCTTGCTTTCATACGCTGACCATGTTAACTGATAAAAGTTATCATAGGCTCTGTGCTAAGTAAGATAAGAACCGAAACCCAAAAACCTCTCAGGAATGTATGCTTTTTCTTTCTTGTGTCCTCTTACCAAGGTCACAAACTAGGTTGATCTTACTTCGATATTTTGTAACACAACTGGATTTCTAGAGTTGTTTTACTGTTCCAAGCTTTTACATTGAAATTTTAGCTTCTCATTCACATGCTGATGCTAAAATTATAAGTATGAAATAAAGCCTACTGTTCTCTTATGAATTGTTAGTGATTTAAATGGTAAGACGGACTTAATCAAATGTTAATAGGAATAAGAATAATATGAATAGAAAATAATGAAAATGTACATACTGTTAATGCTACTCTCCACCATCCTTCTCTTTCAAAAGATGATCGCTTCCGGATTGGTTTCTATTAACAAACATAAAATATGCTTATTCATTTGAAAGGTGATCCCTAGAAATTAGATATAACTTATAATTAATGCCTGCGCCAAATATGTCACTCTGACTTCAAATAAAAACATTGTTATCAATTTTGCCTGTAGTTCCTTAAATTGCTATTTTATTATTTTAAGTGCTTTTTAAATATCTAAATTCCCTTTGGGAAAATTAAAGCAATAAACATCCCCATGTGACAGAGGTGCCATAAGGATAATTAGATGTGACAAAACTTGGTGTTCTTGGGAAGGAAAGAGTTGTGTAAATCAAAATTGTATTATCATAATTGTTATTAAGATTTATGGTTCAGTCCTTCTATCTACTTTAGTGGGTGAAGAGAGCTCATCCTCAGATGAGGATGACCTGGGGGACATGGCACATTTTGATGCCAAGAACTGTGTAGATATTATGCCCTAAGATGTTTTGGAGGTTTTAGAAAACCTAAATTTAAAAGAAAGCAATAAAGGAAATGAGCTTCCACCCCTTCCTCTTTGATGAGGTCCCAATCCGCAGACAATGCCCTCTGCGCTATATTTGCCAATGAAAGTGAACAACTATCTTGGGTTTGTTTGATGACTGTAATTTCAGGTATGTTGCTATGTTGTGTCCATTCAAAAGGAAGAGAGAAAATATATGTGACGATCATTCCCACTAAATTAATTTTTACTTCTAGCAGGTAAATGTAGGCAACAGTGCAGGGGTGATCTCTGCTTCCTATACCCTGACATGCAACGGGCTCTTCTAGTACTCCATATTCAAACTGAAGAAGAAAATTGAAATCTCTAATGAAGATGCTGTGTGCATTTATAAGTATTAATGAATCAAAACTGCTTGGATGTTTTACCCTAAAAAAATATGTGTGGCTCAGGTGTCTATGCTGGGAACTCAAGGTCAAAATGTGTAGTCATCAGATTAATGTGATATTGAGATACAAATTCCTGGAGATATGGCAAACATTGCCAATTTCTATTTCCTAGATTCACATACATTAAAAATATATACATCATAAATATGATACAGCTGGTTCTCTCAGCTGGTCCAGCTAGCTGTGACACTGAAGAGTCAGAGTGATAGAGGAGCCAGACAAACTTGGGCTTGAACTCCAGCTCTGCCACTTACTAGCTAAAGAGCACTAGGCAAATTACTTTGGCCCTTATGAGCCCTCACTTCCTCTTAGGAGGATAAAAATAAGGCATCAGGGATGGACATAGACAGTAGGGGGGTGAGGGCATGTGCTGGGGAGTGGGAGCAGCCAGGGAGAGGTCAATGGGGGGGGGGGAAAGGAGACATATGTAATACTTTCAACAATAAAGAATTTAAATTAAAAAAATAAGGCATGAGCATAAGGCATCTATAATAATAAAAGCGTAATATGCTAATTAGACTGGACAGCCGAACAACCTTCTGGACGTCCTTCTGGACTAAGCTGCGGCAGCGGGGGCCAAGGCAGAGGCGGTTAGGGGCAATCAGGCAGGCAGGTGAGCAGTTAGGGGCGATCAGGCAGATGGACAGGAAGTTAGGGGCGATGAGGCAGGCAGGCAGAGTGGTTAGGGGTGATCAGGCAGGCAGGCGAGTGGTTAGGGGCGATCAGGCAGGGAGGCACAGTGATTAGGGGTGATCAGGCAGGCAGGCAGGCAAATGGTTAGGAGCCAGTGGTCCCGGATTGCCAGAGAGATGTCTGACTGCCAGTTTAGGCCTGATCCCACAGGGCCTAAACTGGCAGTCGGACATCCCCTGAGGGGTCCCAAATTGCAAGAGGATGCAGTCCGAGCTGAGGGCCCCCCTTCCGTGCATAAATTTTGTGCACCGGGCCTCTAGTTGTACATATAAATTCTTGCAACCACAGCCAGTGCTCCATAATAAATGGTAGCTTTTATTTTTACCATCTCATCTGCCAAGTTAAAAAGCAGATTATTTTGGTATTCTTCAGTTTCCAAGGACACTCTTGTCTTCCTTAATAAGTACTCTATACCCTTTTATTATTTTTCCACATTTGATTCAGCTTCACTGTTAACAGAACACGATTGTTCAGTGTTTCCTTTTGTGTTATTCCCACTAAGTAAAATCATTAAAATATTGACTTCTACTTTCACTTACAATGTTTTTGTTACTAGTACAAAATATGGGTTATCTCAAACAACAATACATTAAAAATAATAAACAATCAAATTAGCAAAACTGATATAATTCATTGTTCCTGTCTAGCATCTTATATCTACTCTACTTAAGAGTACCCCTGGCTTTAGTTTTGCTATGTAATATGTGCATTTCTCTAAGAAACGCCATGTTTCATACACACTAATCTGAATTTCTTCCTATCTATTGCCTTTGTTAGATTTATATTGAATGTTCTCTGTTGCACATTTATAGTCACAGAAATCGAACTTTCCCAGGCATGTCAAGACAGGTCTCCCACCTCTACCTGGGCCAGAAAAATGAGTTGGGAAGGACAAGGGAGAAGTAAACATGATATATATCCAAAAGAAGGTGATTGGCAGCTGCTGCTTTGTTTTGCTCAAGGCAGGTGATCTAAACTCCACCCATCTACCACTTCAAATTTGAATCACTTTACAAAAGATAGGCTAACCATCCCTTGCCCAAATTTAAAAACTAAACAAAGGTAGTTTAAAATATTTTATAAATACTAAACTCAAAAACGTGTTCATAGACTGAAAACAACAAAAACACTCTCGTTAGAGGGGAATGAAAGAAATCTAATCACTATTAAAGCAGTGGTCTCCAGCATTAGTAGTAGGGAAGAGGGAAAATACAGATGACAAAGGGCAATCGGGAGGATGAGGGAGTAGCAAGGGCAGAGGAAATAAAATGAAGTAGAACTCAAAGGTCAGAAGAAAGGACTACAAGGTGGTAAGAACAGAGAGAGAAAAGAGAGAACAGGAGGGGTGCAAAGGCCTGGGACTAGAGGTGGCATTTTGGCTGAAGAGAGGGGTGAAGGGGACCGGTAGTTGGGCGCGTCAGAGGGGAATGGCAGTACCGAGGCCCGCCATGCCCCAAGTCTTCCCTTACTGGGGTAGAAGTGACGGCCTTATCTGGCTGGTCCATTGCGACCTCCGCAGTGCCAAGGCCAAGACTGGAGTCCTGTTGCCAGGAGACAGGGGGGAGGGGGGGGAGCTGCGTTCGAGCATGCGCAGCCCCCCCCCACTTTCTCCAGTGGGGGAGGGGAGGCAGGAGGGCCCATATTTTGAAGTCCTGTGCTTAGCCTCGTGCGCACACACACACGTGAGGAGGCATACCTGAAAGCCTTCAGGTATCTGCACCAAGACTTTTTAATTTTATTTATTGATTTTAAAGAGAGAGGAAGAGAGACAGAGACAGAAAGACAGTAACAGAGACAAGAGACAGATACCAGATACACACACCCCTAGGGCTTGGGAACGATGCGCTAACCAACTGAGCACCCGTCCCGGGCTGCGCTGAGACTTCTACAGGCGGTTTGTAAAGGCTTGAACATACCATAATCGCCATCAGCCCTTTCGCAAATTACCCCCACTCACATTCCTTCAGAAAAAGGGACAGAATGTTTGATAGGCATACCTAGCTTTAAAGCAAATATCAGCATCAGCATGCACTTTGAGATTGTTTCCAAGCTCCTCCAGATGGAAATTCTGTAGGTGTCACTTCTCTAGCCTAACTTTGTAAGTGGTATAAGCACTGGACCCAACAGGATTCACTGAGAAACCACACCCTTTCCTACCAGTAGAGACCCTTTCACTTTCAACCTCTTTTGATGTAGCATCTCAACCTATAAACATTCTCATCTTTAAAAACAAAGCCTCCCCTCAACCTTAATAATTCCATTTGGTGGAGTACCTGTGTTCCATGTACTTCACATAAATTTAGTTAATCCTCATCACAACCCTGTGGAATAGGCATTAATCCCACTTTAAGAATGAGGAGAGGCTTTGTTGGACAGTGTCCTCAGCATCATACAGCAGTGGCAGAGTTCAAGTCCAAGTCTGACTCCAGTGCCCCACTGTCCAAACCACCATGAAGTTTCTGCTCCCTTTTACACTTTCAAGAGTAGACTCCATTCTCTCATCTCCCATACTTTCCCAAAATCATCTTAATCTGACATGTACACACACCTTTTCATTAAAATTGCACTTGGTAAACTAACCAATGATCCAATGGCCAAATACAATGGGCATTTTCAGCTCTTAACTTGCCCTCCATTTGTCACTGCTGCACTCCCCTCACTCTTGAATCCCTCTCCTTCCTCTCTACCAGAACTTGAAGGTTAGGGTGAGCATTGCCACATTTGCTGTAATTTGTGCTTATCTATAAAGGTGATAAACTGGTACCTCCCCATAAGGTGATTATGAAGATTAACTTGAGTGAAATGTTTGGAACTATGTCTGGCACAATGTTTTCAGTAAATATGGACTATCATTACCTTTAGGACAAAAACAAAAATTACAATTGTCTCCTTTCCCTCGTCAGCAGCTCATGCTTTGATGTATTGAGTTGACCCTTCAACACCAGAAATCCATGCATAACTTTTGACTCCCCAAAACCTTAACTACAGTCCCTTGGTATCCAGAGGGGATTGGTCCCAGGAACCCCCATGGATACCAAAATCCTCAGATGTTTATGGCCCTTATATATAACATGGCTTAGAACAATGCATACTCCTAGTGCTCTGCATCTGTGGATGTGAAACACAAGGATATGGAAGGCTATACATTTTGGGGGGAAAGTGTTAAGTAGACCTACTCTGTTCAAACCCATGTTGTTCCAGGGTCAGCTGTACTTGTAAACCCCAAATATGCCATTTTCACACTTCTAAGGCCTCCATATGCTAGCCTTCCTTTGACAGCCTGGTACAGCCTCTCAAAGGTCAACTTCTCTAAAGGGATTAGCAAGTAATCCCTCGTAGCCCAAAGGGACCCTTGTGCCTATCTTTATTGGAGGATTCATTGTGATAAATTGTTCCCAATTTTAAACATATCTAAAACACAGGTTTTATCTTCTGAGCCTTTGAATGTAAGATTAAATTACTGAATAAATGACCAGTTTTCCTCTCTATAAATATAAATAGGATAAACTACAGCAGTGCTTTTAAAAAATTAATGTATACAAACATCAGGGCATTTTGTTAAAATACACAATAATCCAGATTCTGGGGCAAGGCAGAAGATTCTGCATTTCTAAGAAGCTGTGGGCAACTTGAGTAGCAAGAGACTAGAGAACTACATTTTTCTTAAAATAATGGGATTCTAAATTCATTTAATATAACCTTAAAAATTATAGAAGGGGAAAAAATACCAACCAGGCACCAGGTTTGAAATCAAGAATTTTAAGACCAAGAGGCCAGCAAAAATCAATTTTCACAAATGTAAGATTAATCAAGTCCATCACTGTGAATCATTTTCTTCAAGAAAATTGCTCAGCAGACTAGGGACTGGTACCCTAGAGACTAAAATAATAATGATGAAAGGTACAGAGAAGTCCAGAAACCCACACAAGGGAACATCTAGAAGAGAAAATAGCTTGAGTATACCAAAAATAGAAACAGCATAATGGGTCAATGATTTCAAGGACTTCACCAATAAAATAGATTAAGCATATAGGATAAACAAAATGTCCTCATAAGAAAACACTGTATTACATAATACCGCTGGGAAAAGTTTAAAAGTGGTAACAAGCATTTTTCTTTGATGATGCAGCACTAAGTAGAGCTTGGCAAGCTTTTGCTATGCATCAGATCTTTAATTAAAATTACATTCCAGGATCAATTTTAACTACAATAGTGATGGTTTTGTTATAATTATGAGAGCAAACATGCTAACAGATAGTACTGAAAAAATAATTATCCATTACCATAACCCTGCTAATAAAGAACAGGTAATATGGTAAAGATTTGACTAAGATAAGGTTTAAAATTAGCCTTGGGCCCGGCCGGCATGACTCAGTGGTTGAGTGTGAACCTATGAACCAGGAGGGCAGAGTTCAATTCCCGTTCAGGGTACATGCCTAGGTTGTGGGCTCAGTCCCCAGTGGGGCACGTGCAGAAGGCAGCTAACAATTATTCTGTCATCATTAATGTTTCTGTATCTCTCTCCCTTTCCTTTCCTCCCTGAAATTGATAAAAATGTTTTAAAAACACGAGTAAAACATTAGGAAATAGAGGTTAAAACATGACAACACCCCCCTCCCAGATTTAGATTGTGTTCTTAATACAATTTGATTCTCAAAATTATTCAATCCAAAGTTAATTAAATGACTCAGATTCAGAGCAACAGTTGGGTAAAATTTTTTTTTATTGGAAAACAAATATACAACTTGGAATGGATTTGAGGCAAATTGTGCCATAAGCAGATTTTCTTTAAGTGGCTAAACAAAGTTTAAAAAGCAAGTAACAATAAAAGAAAATGTTTCTGGTACAGGACCAGCAGTACAAAAAAATAGTGTACGAGTACCTGGATAATACACCCGTTTTGCAATAGTGCAACTTTTAAGTACATATTGTTGACTGTCCATAGTCCACGCAGAGTTACAACTCCACACTTCAACAACAACATGCTGACAGTTCCTAAAGAAAACTACTTAAAAAAAGGCATAACCAGATGTTCCCTCATTTGACCAACTCCATCTAAGTTTAGATGTGCAGAAGGGCTTAGATATATCCAGAGTAAGCCACATGCAACATGTTACTTGATCAATTTTCTAAAATAAGGTTTCAGGACAATAACAGTAAGATAAGGGAAGAAAACATGGAGGAATGAAGTCCTAATTACTATACATGCATATTTTTTTTGACAGTAGGGGGAACCTTTTACAGATAAGTTACAAACAAAGAAAAGGCAAATAAACAATTTTGTACAAGAAATTTAACACATTCTGTACAATATCTTCACTTTGCTGTCATCATTTGTACAAACTCTGAAAAAGAAGAAATACACAAAAAGTTGAGCCAGTCAATGGCAAAAGATCGACAAAATCAATCACATTTACTCAATCACTGAGCAATCTCTATTTCCCTTTCTTTCCTCAAAATTATAAAGTACTGAGGAAAGCTAACTAACTGCCAAAGCTGGAACTTCATAAATCAAACTTATTAACAATAAACCCAATTAATGCTTTAGATAGCTATTATAAATAAAAAGTGTTCTTGCTTAGTTTAGTATTACAAATGATACTTCTTAATCTGAAGCATATGTAAACAGTTTCAGACTAACTCTGTTAAGTAGAGGAAGGGAATCCAATGAAGAAAAGAAAGTCACCTTAATTTCATTTTGAGGATCCTGAACTTAAGTTTGAAGCTTTTCTAATTGTTCCACAAACATTATACAAAAATTGTTTTAGCACAGTTTAGAGTACAGTGTTCTCAAACTTTAATGTGCATATAAAATCAACCACCAGGAATCCTGTTAAATTGCAGGTCCCAGGTAAAGGGGTAGGACCTAATAAATAGCTCTAAAATGTTCTTAGGTAACAGGAGGTGTTGCCTAGTCTGTACACACGTTCTAAATAGCAAAAGGTTAGAAAATATAGTTTTAACATCTTCATAGGGTAAGGAAGTTAGTAATTTTGACCTATCCAATTACCTAGTACCTCTAAACGTAAAGTCAAAGCAGAGAATGAGATGGTGATAAATGAGACTTACCTTCATAGTTTACTTGACCATCACCATCAATATCTGCTTCCCTGATCATTTCATCAACCTCTTCATCTGTTAACTTCTCTCCAAGGTTTGTCATCACATGGCGAAGCTCTGCTGCACTAATATAGCCATTGCCATCCTAGAAAAGTCATTAAAATACTTAAGATCATAGAGTTGGAATCGAAGTTTACTAAATTTCACATTAGGAAGAATAACATACTTTAGAAATCCACCCAAACTAAAAAGAATGTACAAACAACTGACCTATAAATTAAACATCACTGAGATCCAAGCACTATGTTTTAGTTCCAAAACCAAGTGATACCTGCTTTGCCACAAGATTAATGCAATACAAATTACTAGGAAATCTGAGCTTATACTGAACTGTTATCTTCATTTCATTCTCAAATTAAAATTTAAGAAATCCAGCCCCTGAAAACCTACCTTATCAAACACACGGAATGCTTCTCGAATTTCTTCTTCACTGTCTGTGTCTTTCATTTTTCTTGCCATCATTGTCAGAAATTCTGGGAAGTCGATTGTGCCATTACCTGAAATGGTTTGTTTCGTTGACACATTATAATAGAATTTAAATGTCACTTCAACTTCTCCCTCCCCAAACCAAATATTAAACAGACTTACCATCAGCATCCACTTCATTTATCATGTCCTGTAACTCAGCTTCTGTGGGATTCTGCCCAAGAGACCTCATTACAGTTCCCAATTCCTTTGTTGTTATAGTTCCATCACCATCCTTGTCAAATAGTGAAAAAGCTTCTTTGAATTCTGTTTGAGAGACCACAATCCAAATGTACAGGTCATCACAAAGAATAATCTCCTAAATGAAATGTATTAATTAACTCTTACAGATATATATGAAGATAACACCTGAAATGGAATTTTGATTTCTGAAGGTTTTAGGTGGGAAAGCCACTTGTGGCATTTTAAACATCTTTAGCTAATCATACCAGTATATGCTCATATTGATCTACTAGGAAATTTTTTTCATCTAAAATCTTACAGGGAACTGCAATATCTAGACCCTTATTATTCTATGTTTAAAAAGGAAAAGAATCAAAACCCTAAGTGACTGGCTTCTCTATTTTCTGTTAAAGCTGCTCTGTGGAACACAATTCAAAATTACAGATCTAACCTCTACTCAGAATCAAAAAATAAAGACAGTTGGTTCCAAACACATTTCTATAGAGCAACTATACTATTTGCATTATGTTTATAATACTCCTCAAAAATTAAGTCTATTTCATCACCTACTAAATTAACAACAAAAAACTTTTAAACTTCAGAACAATATGCCAATCGGCTAAGTTATTTTTTCTGGAAGACAGAAGAGTCTATCACCAAATAGTCTACACCAGTGGTCAGCAAACTCATTAGTCAACAGAGCCAAATATCAATAGTACAATGATTGAAATTTCTTGTGAGAGACAAATTTTTTAAACTTAAACTTCTTCTAACGCCACTTCTTCAAAATACTCGCCCAGGCCATGGTATTTTGTGGAAGAGCCACACTCAAGGGGCCAAAGAGCCACAAGTGGCTCACGAGCCGCAGTTTGCTGACCACTGGTCTATACTGATGTTAATGGGATGATCAAGATATGAATAGCCAGGTTTAGCTGAATTATTGAGAACAAAGATATTTTACACCTTTCTTTAGATTATATAACCCCAAACTTGTAAAAGAGTAAAATATATTATTGCCTAAAATTAAGATCTTACAAAATTGCATTACTTTTATTTCACCAGTAGATTACATGGGAAACTGTTGGAGCGACAGTCCACAATACCTGGCTTACCATTTATTTTACAGAGAAACTAAAGCAGAGATTAAGTCTGACAATGCGAGGTCATATAAATAAGCTAACAAAACCTAGTACTTTTCAAGTAAGGTACTTTCTTTTTCAAGCAAATACAAAAACAGTCCCTAAATTCAAGGGGCCATATGCTCTCCCAACATATCTAGAACATTTGAAAATATATACCTGATACATATTTAAGAAATGGTGTGCCTCCTCTTACAGCCCAAGTCTATTTATCTCCTGCCTATCTTTGCTCCAATCCAGATACCTCCAAGTTTCATATATCATCATCTCTTCTATTCTACTGACTTTGCCACTAATTTATCTATCTTTATGTCTCTTTGCCTAAAACTAAACTCAAAACTTAGTGTGATATATATTTTTATAAGTCCCTACCCTTACCTCTCCCCCAAATTCTGAAGGCACCACTACTCATATCCATTTCTTCTCTATCAATCGACTATTAAAATTGCTTCCAGCTTCAGCTCATCAGCTGAAAATACTAGGTTCACCAAGAACGACTTAAGTGCCTAATCCAGCACGCATGTGTCAGTATGTGAGGCCATAAAGCAGAGAAACTCAATCAGAACTTTGGAACTCAACTGCCTGGGTTAAAAATCCCAGCTCTGTTACTTAATAGAAATGTAACCTCCAGCAAATTAAGTTACTAGACCTTTTTTCTGCCTCAGCTTGCTCATTTTTGTTAAGTAGGGATAACTGGACCTAATTCCCTGTTTTAAGAACATAATCACTACATGTAAAGCACTCAATACTATGTCTGGCAAGTAAGTACTTAATGAATGTTAAGAGAATGATGATTTCATTTTCCTGCAGTATCCAAAATTACACTAAAAAAAAAAAACCCTCAAACTTCTCTTGGCCTCCACAATAGTACTTTAATTTATATCCTACCTTACAATGCCGAAGGCTTTTGGCTCCTTGTTTCTTACAAGTAGATGTGACCAACTCTCTTATCCTTTCTTCTCTCCTTGCCCATTTCATCTATGCCCACTTATAATGACAATTTCATGTCTTAGTACACGCATCTCTCTCTCAATAACACAATATCCTTTATTTCTTGACTTCCTACAAGACAGACATCTCCTCTGGCTGACCTAAAGCAAGAAAACTCTTCCCCTAAAATCTGTCAACAAGTCCTGTTGAACTCTGCTATTTAAATACTACTAGATTATTTTTTCATCACTACAACCAATAATGGCACCATCACCTTTTGCCTGGACAATTATGATAGCCTCCTACCTGGTTTCTTTATACCTGCAACCCAGGTATGTGCCCTTGACTAGGAATAGAACCCGAGATCCTTTGGTCCTTGAGCCGACGCTCTAACCACTGGCCAGAGCCTATTTGCCTTTTTTGATTACCATGTTACTTGCTTCTGCTTATTCTGCTTAAAATCTTTGAATTGCTTAGTTTAAATCAGATATCACTGATTAGTTGTGGTTTGCTGCACTGTAACATAGTTCCATCGTTTAAATCATACTTGTTTTCAGAGGAAATCATCGGATACCAAATTACTCATTGATGTTATGAAAATAGTATACAGTAGTAATATATATCAATCCAATGACAAAAATAGATCAATAAACCCCACAAATAGCAGAATTTGATGAAAATATTTCTAAAGTTTTTTTAAAAAACAGGATATAGAAATAATGTCTAGAAATATGCAAACCATTATTAGGGTTTGAACACATTGCATCTATCACCTAATAACTTAGGCTACAAGAAAATTAAAGGACTTGGAGGATTGTATTTGTTTACACTACATTCTCTACTGTAACACTTAGCTACAAGCACCATTTACCACCACCATTATGTGTGAAATTCACAATGTGTATCTATAATTATTTTACTACTAGAGGCCCAGTGCAGACATTCTTGCACTGGGGAGGTGGGCCCCTCAGCCCAGCCTGTACCCTTATCACAGTCCGGGACCCCTCGGGGAAGCAGGCCTAAGCTGGCAGTCGGACATCCTCCAAGGGGTCCTTAGCACCGTAGAGGCTGGGGAGGCTCCCGCCACCCCCGCTGCGCTTCCCAGTTGTGAGCCCAGCTTCTGAATGAGCGGGGGAGCGCACTGACCACCAAGGGGCAGCTCCTGCGTTGAGCATCTGCCCCCTGGTGGTCAGTGCATATCATAGTGACCAGTCTTTCTGTCATTCAATCATTTGCATATTAGGCTTTTATTATATAGGATATGATTTAACTTAAAGCCAAATTCTAGAAGATACATAGTGTTAATTTATATGTGTGTATTCTAAGTTTCAGTAAGTTTTAAAATCTAGTAACTCTTAAATAGCCAGAAATACCTGTAAAAATTCCTTGAAATAATAAACTCAAAGTACCATTTAAATTCACCTGCCTATACAGCTCACCACCTGTACTTAGGAACTGGCATAATCTTCATGTACAGAAGCATGTCATTCTAAACAGTAATTCTAAGGAATTCAAATATAAACCCAGAACTAAATACACAATAAGAAAACAAACAGGTCTTGAATGTCACACAGAATAGGATCTTCAACACAACTGATAGGACCTTCCTCTCTAAATCCATTCTACTTATGCCTAAGTTGAAATTTTCAAGAAACTTATTAAGTTTTATGTGTTCATCAGCAACCCCAGAACGCTTTTCCAATTATTTACATTACATAAGTTTATAACTTTATTAAAATAGGTTATCAATAAACAATTACAACTTAAAAAAAATCAAATGTGTACTAACTTTGTGTTTAATCCCTTTAAAGATCATATATGAGACATTTGTTGGCACTCTGTAATTGTTTTAAACTGAGTACAGTTAATATAGTTTATCAACCAAGTTTTATCCCTACACTGGACCTTGACTTAAAGTACAATGACGGTTTAGGCACAAATTTCTTTTAAAAAGAAAAATTCTTGTTACATTTTTTTATTAGTCCTCTAAATGTCAACTACTAATGACATCATGGCAGAGTCAAATAAAATTAACTTGTGAAATCACACTAAGACTAGGTAATGTAAACAATTCTTGTAACCACCTAAACAACAAGCACGTTTTTTTCTTTACCAAGTTATACTTGCTATTAAAATCTCTAAATAAATCTGAAGTAGTAATGATTGTCACATAAAGATAAAAATAGCTTTTAAAAGTACTTTAGTATATTCAGTGCTGCATTACATGTATGAAGCTTAACATTCAACAAGTAGGTCTTAGATGCTAGGATGTTACTGGTCACCAGTGATTATAATTTACCAGATAAAGACAAAATCTGTGTTTACCTCAAAGGTGGACATTGAAACATACCAAATTTAGGAAGGGATTTTTGGAAGAAGCAGAATATTTCTTAGGATAGGGTAGGTAGTGTTCTAGAACACTTTTTGTGTCACAGTCCTCCTTGAAAATAAAACTTATTCCTTCAAGAAATATTTACTCAGTCCTTACTATGTGGGAATCATTGGGAATACAGAGAAAACAAAAAGGTCACTGCTCTCACAGGGTTTGTATTAGCAGCATAAAAGCTTTGGTTCCTCTAACCTAAAAATTTAGAAGTTTATTAAAGTCTGGGGTCTAAGGAGCACCTCTAAAAGTCTAGGAAAAGGCAGGGTAGGGAGAGAATCTTCAATATATTTTCCTCCATTCCCACTTGAAATTTAATTGTATGATGGAAGTCAATGAAATGACAGAATTTATCTTAAAGACAATTTTCCGATGAACTACAACTATTCTTAATAAAAACGTTGTAACAGTCATTGAAGATTCTTATATCTCACAGATACAATCTTTCTTTAAAGAGGGGCGAGTGTTTGGGAAGGCAATAATGAGCACCAACTCTGTGACAGGCACTTGGACTAACACATTTTCTTCTACCTTAAAGGGAACATTTTGTGCTGTGTACAATAGGCACAACTACCTAATTGGGCAGAGAAGGAGGCCATATGTATCAGAGAATGTAAGAGTTTAAGAATGGAAATATTAGATAGCCCAGAGGTCAGTTCCTGAAGGATATATTAAAAACTATTTCAGAGTAATTTTACATTTCATTGATACATTTAAAAATAATATAAACCAACATGCAATTTACCAACCTTAGAAAAAAGAAAATCCCAGGTTTAAATCAAATTCACACAGCAAGTAAAAATAAAACCTGCATAAATTTTGTCCTTAATGCTAATAGCTTCCTACCTTACATAATCCTATCAAATAATATTCATGACGACTATTTGAGATTAGTGATGTCTGGCTCCTCCAAATTTGTGTTTATAGGGGAGGGAAGGGATTACTTTAAATGGGCTATCTAGTTGAGTTCTAGCTGTGTTTCTCAGTTTTCTCTAGCATTAAAAAAAATGCTTCATTCAGCCCAGCCAGGGTGGCTCAGGGGTTGAGTGTCGACCTATGAACAAAGATGGTTCGATTTCCATGATTAGATCTCATTAATTGATGTTTCTATCTCTTTCTCCCTTTCCCTTCCTCTCTAAAATCAATAAAAATATTTTTAAAAAATGCTTCAGTATTTCTGAGCACTTCAAACTCCTTGCCTACCAGGAAAGTTGTAGCAGTTAAAACTGCTTGATGCTTATGTTAACAAAAGCCTCTAATGTGAAGTAAAGGAATAGAATTTAAAAGACATTTCAATATTGCATAAAAAAAGCAAAACTTTAGCAAGTTTCCCAAACATTTTAATCAAGCATCTCAAAGCATTAGAATAAAATAAAAAATACTAATGTTTAATGGTATGGCATAAAGACAACACGGCATCAAGTTTTCTGTAACAATTTCACATATTTCAATAGCAAACCAAAGGAGACAAGATTTAAGAAGCTCATTTAAATAGCTGTCACTACTTTATAAGACAGAATTACATGTGTAAAATAGAATGCTAACCTTTAGATCTAGGTTTTTCATTGGAAAAAATGGTTATTCCCTGACTATATATGCAGTTCTAAGGTTAAAATATTAGCTATTTTACAATGGCGTAAATTCAATGTTCATCTTCTGATTCTACATTTCAAATTTCCTATTGGTTACATGACATGGCCCTCTTGTACAGACTTGATTTGGAGTTACAGAATTAAAAACTGCTTAGAAATCATGTTTTAAAGTAAGATAACCAACAACAAAAGACCACCACCTGGCTCCAAATATGTCTAAAAACAGCCTAAAAACACGTCTTTAATTACAGTTAGCCCCACACATCTTTCTCAGGCAAGTTTACCTTTTCACTTGCCAAAGCAGGTTCAATTACTGTATTACATTACAGCCATTTGCTATGTACTATATAGAGCAAAGCCAATTCTTTCATACAACTATCTTATTTTGGATTGGCTATTCAGTTTATAATAAAATCCAATGGGTACAATGAGGCAAAGTATTTCTCACCTGCAATCTGCTCTTCAGTCAGTTGGTCAGCCTACAAAGAGATCAAGAGATTAATGAGTGACTTGAGACTATGTAGGTTAGCTGTTACAAAAACAAGTTTTAAGTTTTTAAGGTTCAGCATGTACCATAAACTTCATTTAGTTCAACATTTCTTAGTACCAGCAACAAAAGCACACAGGGTAGATGGAAAATGCATACATCTGGTTTACATTCAAAGTTAAACAGTCTTGACCCCAAATTTAAGATACGGAAAATATTTCAGAATATGTTTGAAAGTAAATTTTACACAAATTGGGAAGAAAAAAAAACCACAAAAAAATAATCTGGAATACTAAAAAGTTTAATTGGAGTTATTATAAATTAAAGATAGAATCCAATAGAATCATTGTTTCCTTTTCAAAATTAGCATACCTCAACTTAAGCTCACCTCCTCTGGTAGATACAAAATTATTACCAGAAATCTCCATTGAACCAAAAATAATGCCCAAGGACTATATTCAAAATTGCTCCCATAAAAGGTTAAACACATCATTTGGACATGTAAGTAATTTTCTAAACCTCAGAATTAAGCAAAATTCCATTAAAAAGATTAAAACCTACAGTCTTGGGTGGGCAACATGAAAGCTACCAGTTTTTACTCCTCTTCACCTGCCAGGCAACTGCAGAGAATGCAGGATTCTGAACACTTGAATTATATTATTTACCAAATGTTAAGTAAGTCCAGCCTCCCATCTTCTCTTGACTTTTGAAATCCCAAAGTGAGCCTAAGGTTTGTGATGTCTTTAGCACATGGAGAAAGTTACTGGTTCTTGCTTTAAAAAAAACAAAAACTTTATTTTCAGGCATTTGCAAAAACCATTTTATACGTTGTTCTTATTCAGTCTTCATAGTAACCAAATAATGGTGTTCTTATCCCCTATTTTACAAAAGGGGAAAGAAGGACTCATCATATTTCCGGGAGTGGCCATACAGTATTAGCTAGCTAGTAGAGTGAGGATTAAACACTAAGGTGTTAGACATATCCAATGCCTCTAAGTTTAAAATTCAGAGCACATCATAATATATAAGGATATTTGCAAATTATCAAGGCTTTGTTCTTCATGTGTCCTTCATCTCTGGACATTTCCCTGCTTATCAATATACATACCCATGAAACAACTGTTTATGTGGTTTTGGGAGGCACTGACAAGAAATAGCCTTCTATCTAGTATGCATATCTACATGAAGTCAAACATACTATGATTAATCCATTCATTTTTGGTATGAAAATAAAAGCAATGCCTGGTTTCATTCTTTTTAAATAAAAAGACCCCCAGAAAGGGTAACACCTTAATGTAGAATAGTAACACATTTTCTCTAGGGGACAGCATGACAATATTTGAGAAAGCAGACGTTTCTTTCCCTGCTCGCTTTGATCTCAATGCAATCAACTTATTTCTATTCTTAAAAAATTAAAAAAGAGCCCTAACTGGTTTGGCTCAGTGGATAGAGCATCGGCCTGCGGACTGAAGGGTCCCAGGTTCGATTCCGGTCAAGGGCATGTACCTTGGTTGCAGGCACATCCCCAGTAGGGGGTGTGCAGGAGGCAGCTGATAGATGTTTCTCTCTCATCTTGTGTTTTTAACTCTCTCTCCCTTCCTCTCTGTAAAAAAAGTCAATAAAATGTATTTTTAAAAAATTAAAAAGGAAAAAAAGCCAAAGGCCTGGTAATTAAAATTGAAGAGCCAATAATTAAGTCCAAGTGCAGAAATTTATAAAATAAATGATCTCCAGCAATCTGGTATAAAATCAGCCATATTGTTTTCCTTAGGAAAAAGATTTAAAACCCAGTAAATCCACTGAGTTGTTTCCTTTGTTAGAGGCTATAGGGATGGGGAATGTCAGGCCCGAGAAATCATTTGGTAGGGCCATGCCAAAGCATTAGGGGTGAGTCAATTAAATATTTAAGCAAATATAGCAGGTTAATTTTTAAGTTGATAATTTTATATGACCCACGAATAATGTTGTATCCCAATGGCCCTTGGCAGAAAAAAGGTTTCCAACCCCTGCGAGGATTTACTTCTAATCTGATTTCATTTTGCAGGATTTCTATAATTTCTGAAGGAAGGGCAATATGGTATAGTGCAGGAAAAAGCATCATGCTTTGAGTCATCATGGGGCTAGGATCCCAGCTTTGCAACTTAATAGCTATGACACCTTGGACATGTTACTCAACCTCTCAGTCAACTTCATCTGTTAACACAATAATACCTACCTTACAGGGTTATTGTGTAGAGTAAATCAGAAGCTATGTCAAAGGCTGGCCCAAAGAGTTTAGTGATAATTATTTTACATAAATAAATAAAAGAATCTACAATGTTAACTATCAACCTAACTAGTTTAACTTCCACACAGAAGGTAAACATGCACAGCATTATTAAGCCCTTTACAACAAACCTACCATGTTTCATGTTAAACTTCAAGCTGAGAAAATGTATTTCCACAAACTGAAACCACCAGTTGAAGTCCAGGGACAGATGTGGAAGGCAATGTAGCATGTTTGAAAGCTGATGGACTGATGGGCTATGTGCAGAATGGTAGACACTGGGTTTGTTCTCAAAACATGGTTGGGGGAAGATTTTGAGGAAGCTTGTTTATGAGAAGGCTGAAGGCCTCAAGAAGAAACAAAGATGTTAGCTATAAAAGAAAACTGAAAACTTTCAATTTTCCTTGGCAAGTCCAAATTTAATGGTCCCACACCATCTTGTCCAGCTCCCTACCTCTAGGCAAAGGCAATCTTAGAAAAGATCACAAATGAGCTTCAAGGAATAAACTAAGCACATGGGAGCCTAAGTTACTCACGCAGCCTAAAAGGCACTGTGTGATTTTTGTTTAGAGAAACTAAGAGACGTTTTTCATATTTACTACTAACCCAGAGTTCAAGGTTTTAAAGTAATCTGTATATCAAACAACATTTCCATTAAAACCTACTAAAAGCAGAAACACAACACTCCCTAGCATTCTAATTTGTAAGCCTTTCCCAACTACACTGAATCCATTTGTTTCTTATTTCTGTCTATGGAGAGTGACATTTTCTTACTTAGAAGAACTACAAGAATTATACTTTTGGGAAAACTCAAGCTCAATAACGTGTATTTATCTCAGTAAAGAATAATTCACTAGAGAGCTGACTAGTTCTTACTCTCTTTATTTCTACACTTATTACATAATTCTTCCTACTGCTCTTGTCATGCCAGAGAAAGCTTCCAGGCATTATAGTATACTCACTCTCAGGTTCAAAACCACAGGTGATTTACTCACCTATTGAGAAACACTAATCTAGACTAGGTGTGACCTGAAGTGAATTCATTATGTACCTATTAAATAGTTCCTAAATGGCACTCAAAAGTAGGTATGGGTACTCTTGGAGCTCACCTAGTGAAAGGTTTTATACAAATGATCCAAAATTCTTATCTAAGTAAATGGATGAGTCCATAGGCTTGAAATGGCACACAAACTCCTATCCTTCATTCATTCCTGTTTCTTTCAAGTCCTACTTAGATATAAGCTTCATAATTAAAATTTTCCTACAACTTCAGAAATAAAGGTATTTGTTTTTTACCTATTTAAAAAGCAGTCTCTAAATTAGCTCAGTAATTATATCAGCAATACTGGTAGAACAGTACTTACTATAAATAGCATTTTGGATTTAAAAAAAAAAAGAACCCATCAAATTATTTTACAAAAATTAGGACCTTTACCAAGGCCTAATTATAAAAATTAGGACCTTTACCAAGGGCCTAATTTGATCATTCTAGCTGAATCTAGAATTTCCTGCATTTTAATGGAGTCATAGTGAACTTCCTCAGTCTAACAGAAATAGATCTCCTTGCAGTTTGATGGAATAATGATTATTTATTTAGACAAATGACAACATTTTCTACCTTTTCACATCTTTTATTTATCTAACCACCCCAGGCCTCAAGTCTTCTTAAAGCAATCCCCCCATTCAAAGAGTATATATCAACTATATGTAAACCTAAGAGCTATGTGAGCAATAGTATTCCACTTTCATATAACTTTTTTTCTTTTAACTTGTCAGAGTTCTAACTTTAAATCTCCTCCAAGTCTTATAATTATAGTTAACTGAGGACAATTTCCAAATTAATTAACGATGACGGTCAATTTAACAAACAAAAAAAAACCCCAAAGCATCAACGATGCCAACAGTAACTTAAAAGTTTATCACTGGGGCAAAGAACCAAGAAAGCATAGATAAAAAAACCTATTTCATTTTTTTTTCAATTATACTGAAGAAAAAAAAACAATCTTACCTTTCATTTAAAAACATTTAAAATTTTACCTCACAATTTAGAACTTCGATTACATACCTATAATGTACTTTCACCTAAAGATTAAGTAAATTCAACCAGCATATACAAACTCATAACTTAAAAATATCAGTACACAACGAATGCATCCAACTTAAATAACACTAGTTTTAACCAAGATGAAGTCCTTTCCCCACACCCATTAAGGCTGAAGGTTTCAGTTGGCAAGGATTTCCAACTCTTGTTTAAGATGTCACCTTGCCTCCTGGACACACCCATCGCTGTAATTACTTGGCAGAAATAAGTACTGTAAATTACCGCCCTCATTAGATTTTTTTTCTTTAAACACAAGTTCTGATCTCAAGTGACAGGAAAACACTTTAAAATTCCCTGCCCTCCAAATACTCTTCTATCACACTACAGTATTTGACAACCATTACTGCACAAATGAATTGAACTGAAGATGATCTGGCAACTTCTGGAGGAAATAGGAGTGATCTCCAAGAGGACTGGAGCAGGGGCAATGCTGTTGCGTGGTCGTGGCTCCTTGACACAGGGAGTGCACGTGATTACTCAAAAATAGGACATACCAGTGGCCCTTTTCAAAAGCATCCTTCCAGTTGTTACGTGAGAATAAGACCGACTTTCACAACAGTCATCCGTAGCCTGCTTTCCATAGGTGGTAGGGTAGATAGGAAACGCCTTTCAGACCCTAACCGGGGCCGAGGGCTTTCTCTAACAAGATGCGTACTTCCGTGATACAAAAAGTCATTTCCTCCAACGATAAAGCCACTTAAAAATCATTTGTTTTTCTAAATGTCTAACCTAGATAGTGTAAAATGGCCCCAGAACCCAAATGGGGGGGAAAAAATCGGCATTCACCGAGTTTCCTTCTCGCCACCGGAGGGGGAGGGGAAGCTCTCGAGACCATCCTCCCCCACCCATCCCCAACCCGCCAGCCCCGCAGCGCCGCGGCCGCCGGACCTCCGCAGCCCTGCAGGTGCCAGCGCAGCAGCTGGGGCGCGAGCCGAGCGGGCGGCGGCTCCAGCCCCCCCGGCCGCTCCCCGCGCCGCGAGGACTCGGCCCACACAGCGCGCCGCACCCGCTCGCGCGTCCCCCTGCGCCCCCTCCCCCCGGCACGCGGAGGCTGTGGGCTAACGGCGGCGGTGGCGCCCGCCGGGTCTCGCGCGCTCCCTCCCGCCTCCTCGGCGCATGGCGGCCACAAGCGGACAAAGGCGCTTCCTGGCAACCGTGCTAACCGTCCGTTGGGCTTTTGAATCCGACCCCGGGGCTGACCTTTCGAGATGCCCGAGCCAAAGCTTTGGCGCTCCTGCTCCCCACGCCCGCCCGCCCGCCCGCCCTTCCACTCGTTCGTCTCCCTCATGTGCTAGGCTGCCCCCACCCCGGATCCATCCTAACTCTGCCAAGCCCCTAGGACCCGATGGTCTCGGAAGCAGGGCACCTGGCCCCCAATGCCCCTAAGGGACAGCTCGTTGAGAATAGGGGTGGGAGGACACCTGCGACACAACCGCCGCGGGCGCCCCCAGGCCCTTACACGCCTTCCGGCAGGCGAAGACCACTCCTGGAGGTATTAAGGGAGCGAGTCCCCTCTCTTTAGTCAATCCGCTTCAGCCTCTTTCCCCCACAGGCCAAGCGCCAGCAGCCTAACAACGCACTCACCATGCTGCAAGCGCTACCGGTCTCCGAGACGCAACTACACAACCAGTCAGCTCGCTCGCTCCACTCGGACTAATTCTCCTCCTCCGCCCCCGGCGCCTCATAAACACCTCCCTCCGCCAGATCCATCCGCCGCATGCCAGATAACGGAACATCATAAACGAGTCCCGGCCTTTTCCCCCAGGCACCCCCCTTCCCCGGCAAACTCTTCTCGAGAACCCTTTATCATCCACAGTTATTTGGTCGACGATGCAAAGGGTAAAGAGAGGTGGACAAACGGATGGCGTAAGTGGTTTTCATTCTCAGGTGAGCCGTTAAAATGCCCACAGAGAGGCGCCTGAGGAGCGCTATTTTGCGGCGCGGAGGAGCATAGTCGTAGAGACGCGTGTGTGATCGACGTTGAGCCGGCCTCTGATTGGCTGGTTTGTACCTGCAATGCGTCACTCGGGCTCGCAGCGGCCGCCGCGGGGACGCGGTGCGGATTCTGCCGTTGCTGCTCGGCCGCGCTGTCCTGGCAACTGCGCCGGGCGGTAGGTCGTTTTCCTGCGCTTGTCTGGAGAACCCTCCTCTACCCGTGCTTCCCTGCCACACTCGCATATAGTTGCCGCCCATTGTGTAGGGGCAGACACCTAAGTGGATGCAGAAAGACCTCAGGAAAACCGTACCCCGCGCTCACCTTCGTATTTCAGCCTCGTGGAGGCCACGCATTTTACATTTCGCTCCCTCATAAAACCCGTGAAAATCAGGATAAGGGCAAATGCAGCTGCTCAGTTGACTCATCTGAAAAGGCCTTCCGTTTATACTTCGCTTTCCTTGCCAGGGGTACTTTACCAGGGGAAAAGGAAAGGCAAACCCTTCAGTATCCGAGATTCTGTGGGGTTAGTCACTCCCAGCAGCTCCTTGATGTTGTAGAATAATTGGGTTCTGGCTTGGAGTCAGTCCTGGGTCTGAGTTTTGGTTGGGTCACTGCCTTGGATGTATGACCTTGGGTGAGTTTTTTAATTTTTAGCCTAATTTATAAAATGGAGATGATAATGCTTATCAGATTATTGTGAGAATTAGAATTATATAATGACTAGAGGCCTGGTGCACAAGATTCGTGCACTGGGGGGTGGGGTGAGGGTGGGGGCCTGCACCCAAGCTGGCAGTTGGACATCCTTGGCGCCCTCTGAGGCGGGAGAGGCTCCCACCACCTCCGCTGCATTTGCCATGAGCCCGGCTTCTGGCTGAGCAGCGCTCCCCCTATGGGAGCTCACTGACCACCAGGAGCAGCTTCTGCATTGAGCGGCTGCCCCCTGGTGGTCAGTGCGTGGCATAGTGATCGGTTGGTCAGCCATTGGGCCGATTTGCATATTAGCCTTTTATTATGTAGGATTGGAGTGAATGTAAAATGTTGAAGCACCTGGCAAAGGGTAGGTCCCTGTAATAGAACTTCCCCTCATAACGAATTTGCCCTTTTGGGTCTCTAATCTCTCAAATTTAAATGGACATTTTAAAAACCATTATGACAGCTCCTTGGGACTGGAACCCCTGTTTGTGCACTGTTTGTGGGGAGTCAGTAAAATGGATCAGCCACTGAGGAAAACAGTAGGTAGTTCCTTTAGAAATTAAAATAAGAATTACCAGATTGTCTCAGCAATTCCACTTATAGGTAAATATACCCAAAAGAACTGAAAGCAGAATCTTGAAGAGATATTGGTACATTCATATTTATAGCAGCATTATTTCAGAATAGCTAAAACATGGAAGCAACCCAAATTCCCATCCATGGATTAATGAATAGGGAAAATATGGTTACAATGGTATATTATTCAGCTTTAAAAATGGAGGAAGTTTTACAATATGCTACAACATGGACATTAAGCTAAGTAAAATAAGTCACAAAAAGAACAAATACTGTATGATTCCATTTACATAAGGTACTTAGGACTGTCAAAATCATAGAGACAAAGTAGCTGCCAGGGGCTGGGGCTAGGGAATGGGGAGTCATCGTTTAATGGGTATAGAGTTTCAGTTCTACAAGATGAAAAAAGTTATGAGATGAATGGTGGTGATGGTTGCACAGCATTATGAATGCATTTCATGCCACTGAACTGTACACTTATGAATAGTTAAGATGGCAAATTTTAATAAATTCCATAGCTTTTCTCCTTCAACCAGTTGTGCTAATGAATTACAGTATTTTATCACACACTTTTTTTTTTTTAAATTAGCTCCTTGGCCCTCCCCACAATAAGCAAGGGTGTCCATAACCTGGAATATTTAACAAGCAGATAGTGAACACCTACTGTGTGAACTCAATTTGACTGTAACATAACTGTTACCATAGAGGGGGGCTTACGAGGCACAGCGGAGAGGACCTTAGCTTACCACAGGGTCCAAAAAGGATTCCTAAAGATGACTCCTAAATTAAGTCTGAGGTGATAAATGGACAGGAAAAAATGGGAAGGTGGGGAGGAAGAGGGAATCAAAGTTTAGATGAAAGGAAAAAAAAAAAAACAACAAAGGCCCAGAGGCATGCAATTGTATGGCTTGATGTAGGAGCTGCCAGTGGTTAGGCATTACTAGAGCCAGCTGAGCATAGGAGAGGGCACTGGGAAGATAGAAAGGAACTAGGGTTTAATGCTCAAACTACATTCCTTAAGACAGTTGTTGGCAGAACAGCCATCTAGAAAAAAATCATCTTGGGCCATATCAAGGCCTTGGAATATTTCAGTAAAAAGAACAAACGTGTGGACCTTTTAAACCTAGTGAATAGCATTTCTTAGCAAGCCAAGTGGAAATCATTTCTTCTGAGAAGAAGGTTCCCTCTACAGCGTCTTCCTGTCCAGCAAGACCAAGACCTTTCCCAGTGGCTATCTGCACCCATTTGTAAAGCTTTAGTAGAATTCAACCTCTTTTGGCCAAGTGAGACATTTTCAAATGCCTTCAAAAGTATTTCCTTTACTAGGCCAGAGATGGATTTTCTTTCTGTCAGTCATGCAAATCAGGCGTAAAATAAGTGCTTTTTAAATGAGTATTGGCAACCCTGTGACCTTCCTTTCAGATGAATGATAGTTCAATGAAAACTCAGGACCCTGTGCTTCTATTGTCCTGTGGTGGTGGTGATGTAATGATGCCATGGGGGAAAGGCATCCTACAAATGAAATACTATTAAGAATTTTATTTAAAAGTGGGTACCTCTGCTCCAGAATCTGAGCTGAAAACAGAGCCCTAAGGCCACCATTACTCTGCATTCTGGTCGCTCCCAAGTCTATACAAGATATTATTCAGAAATTCATCTCTGATTCCTCCTCAGATGGAAGAGCCATCAATAATCTTTTCCTCCAGTTTAGTCACTGAAAACATTCCCTCTTTACACATTACCCCATCAGTATCCAGTGATTTACATATGAAATTTTTAATGATGGGAAATTGAATGACAAAATAATCACCTCCTTTAGAAACTGAATGTTTTTAAAGAATTGATATAATGAGCAGCAGCTTAAGTCTAATATACAGGCGCATGCTTAGAGATGAATTATTGACTAAAGGAGCTTTTAAACAAATATTTGGTAATGAAATATGCCTATTAAAGAAAATACAAAGAACTTCCTGGTTTCTTGGGTTGAATTTCAGTAGGCCTATCTTACGGAATCTTCCTTGCTTACCTCTCCAAGAAGAGAAAGAAAATGAGGGGGGGAAGTCCAAATTTACTTTTAAAGCCATTGTGGTTTTTGTGTATTTGAGACTGTTCCAAGTCAATATATTTATAGCTCATTTGTCTTCCACAAGATGACGTACAGTGCAGCCTGACTTTGGCAATTGCCAGCTGAGAAGCCACGTTGGTGACAACCGCTACATCAGGGCATAGGGGGTAGCTGGTTGTATTTCTGTTTTCCCTTCCAAACCAGTGAGATCTTACAGCTTTCTACCTTTGTCTATCTTTGAAAATGAGTATGCACTTCCTCTCCAGGCCTCAGTTCCTCAATTTGCAGAACACACATAACACAAGTTTGGTCCTTTGACATTTTCCATAGCTTTTCTCCTTCAGCCAGTTGTGCTAATGAACAGGAACAGAGGACAATCACAGTGGCATTCTTGATTGTAAGGCCTGTGCGATTCTCTACAGGTGAAAGAATTACAGTAAACCCTAACTGCCTTAAGGCATCAATAATATTGCATCAGCTTCTCTCCTGTACATCTAGAATGATACTTTTTATGTGCCAACTTTTAGAGAATTGAGAAAATAATACTCAAATCATTTTCTTGTTCTTTGGTTTGGATAAGGAGCCCTGCTTGAGAAAGTTAAGCTATCTTCTTACAGGATTATGGGGCAAAACAGAGCTGGGACTGGAATTCAACCAGGTCATGAGAATGTCTTTCTACAGCATCCTCAGTTCAATGAGGGGTGAAGCATATAGGAAAAAAACTGAATCCTCCAGACATCCCGAATGGGCTTATGCTCATATACACACAAGAAAAGTGAGGGTCATTAACTTTGATATTGACACTGTCATTCATTCATTTGCTCAGTCAAAAAAATTTGAGATGTCAATTTAGGATGACCATTTATCTAGATTTGCCTAGGACGGAGGAATTTCCTGGGACAGGACTTTCAGTGCTAAAACCAGACAGTCCCAGGCAAACCAGGGTCACCCTAAACCAGTGGTCGGCAAACTCATTAGCCAACAGAGTGAAATATCAACAGTACAATGATTGAAATTTCTTTTGAGAGCCAAATTTTTTAAACTTAAACTTCTTCTAACGCCACTTCTTCAAAATAGACTCGCCCAGGCCATGGTATTTTGTGGAAGAGCCACACTCAAGGGGCCAAAGAGCCACATGTGGCTCGCGAGCCGCAGTTTGTTGACCACAGCCCTAAACCATTCATTCAATAAATACTAGCAACCTATGATGTGATATTAGAGGCCTGATGCACGAAATTCGTGCAAAGGCCTTGGCCCCGGCCCCTGCCCACTGCCACAGCCATGGCCAGGGGCCTCTGCCATCTCTGCCTCAGCTCCCCACCCACTGCGGCTTTGTCTGGAAGGAAGGATGTCCAGAAGGACATCCAGTCTAATTAGCATATTACCCTTTTATTATTATAGAATAAATGTGCTATGATAATGAGCCCAGGAACCCGACCATTGTTGGTCAGTACTTGAACATCGACTCATGCACCAAGAGGTCACAATTTGATTCCCCATCAGGGCACATGCCCAGGTTGTGGGCTCGATCCCCAGTGGGGGATGTGCAGGAGGCAGCTGATCATTGAATCTCTCTCATCATTGATGCTTCTATCTCTCTCCCTCTTCCTTCCTCTCTGAAACTTAAAGATTTTTTTTTAAGTGCCTTCCTCTACACTGTCACCCAGACTATTTGCAGATATCTGGATGCACTATACAGTTTCCTACTCCCATATCTTTGCTCCACCTGCTCCCTCTGCCTGGAACATCCTACTTCCTTTTCCCACTGCCTGCTGTACATAGCTCATGTTTGGCCCAAGCATCATACTCCCTATGGTGTCATCCTAACTCCACCAGCCCTCTCTCCTGGGCCCAAAGAGAAAACATCACTCTCAAAATATCCTTACAACATTTTAAGGTAGTATTTCTTTACAGGTTGTCGTTCGAACTAGGCAGAGTTCTTTCGGGGTCTATAATATGTTTTTGCCGTCACTGCCTTGCATAGTGCTGGGACATAGTTGATGCTCAGTAAATTTTCTTGAATGAATAGATGGATGAATGGACAAAGATAATTATTGTTTTGTACATGCCTTTTCATATGGTTGTTAATAAGCACTCAGAAAATTTTGTACAAAGTATGAGTTCTTATAAATACTGCAATCCTTTTTTTTAATCAGAGAAAGTAGTCAGTAGGATAATTTTGATCTCCTTATATAGTTTACTAGAGGCCTGGTGCATGAAAATTCTGGAGTTGGGGGGGGTCCCTTAGCCTGGCCTGCCCCCTCTCATAGTTCAGGAGCCCTCAGGGGCAGGAGGCGACCCAGCGATCAGGGGAAGGTGACACCCCCATCACAACCCTGCTGCTGCCACTGCCGGCAGTACAAGCCTTGGCCAGCCCTGGTTACCTGAGCCTCGGGCAGCCCTGGGTGGCTGAGCAGCCGCCATCTGAGGCTTGCCTGTGCCTTGGGCCTGCCCTGGATGGGTGGGCAGCCAACAACTGAGGCTTGCCTGCACCTCGGGCTGGCCCTGGGTGGCTGGGGGGCTGAGGGGAATGAAGGACTCCGGAGGCAGGCATATGGAGCAGCTGGACCTGCCTGGGGGTGGGCCCGGTGGTGCAGCGCACCTGCCGCCCCAGCGGGGCTGAGGGGACTGGGCACTGCCATCTTGTGGCTGTGGGCACTGCCATCTTTGAGGACGTGGTAGTCAATTAGCATATTCCCTTCTTATTAGCTGTGGGCACTGCCATCTTTGTGAGGGTGTGATGGTCAATTAGCATATCCCCTCTTTATTAGATAGAATTATTTAAGTCAATTTGAAAATGTTAAATAGGTACTTAATCAAATATAATTTTAAATTTCATCTTTCTTGGGATTATTTTGGATGTCATTGTACAATAGCTGTTTATATAATTTTTAAACTGCTTTTTCCCCACCTTATTTAATTTATGATTCAGATTATATTAGCTTGATGAAATTAAGAAATAAAACAATTAGCATCACATAATTAAGTTACAATAATTGTGCTTTCAATCTGAATGGTTTCACAGAAAAGGTGATTGATGTTGTGGCTGGTATTGTATTGGCAGCGTGGGGCCTACATGGAGGTATGAATTCTCTGCGGTGGACCTCACATTTTAACTTCATTTTCTTCATACCAGCTTGGTTTTTTACTATTCTTTAGCTGGTTTAACAGGAAAAAAATAGAATTCTCATTCTCAAGACTGGGAAATTGGCATTGCTGGGAGTCCTCCCTTTCCTTGTTCTCATTGCTTTCCATTCCACATCTAACTAGTCAATATTTCTAGGTTCTGCTCATGGAACTTGGAGTAAATCATTGTCTGCTTTGAAAAAATAATTTTAAATGTTCTAAACTAAATTCAGTTTCCCCTCTGGATGAGAAAATGGAAGTCACTTAGTGAAAACATTTTTATTTTACCACCACGTTCTCACTTTCCCTGGGTCCAAAGTGAAATAGCCCCTGCCATTCATGTGGCAGCTCAAAGAGACTTAAATGTGCCCATATCACAATACAGGATTGATTAAGAATGAGTTTTTGTTTTTCCAGATGTAAGCTTATCTTTTTACTTCCGAATATTTACTCAGAAATTTAGTTCTCTATTTTTCAAAATTTCAAATGCGTATAAAATTTTAAAGAATAGTACAATAAACCATTCATATACTGGCCACTTAGATTCAACAATGGCTGTTTGCTTTCTTTTTTGTCTCTCTCTGTCTCTCTCTACACACACACACATACACACACACACACACACACACACACAGATGTGGTTTTTTTGGATGAACCATTTGAAAGAAAATTGCAGACATATTTCAGCCCTATATTTCAGCATAATTCTCCTAAGAATAAAGATATTCTCTTACAAAGCCACAACACTGTTATCACAGTTATTTTTGCTTGTTTGCTTTAAAAAAAAAAAGTCCCTTAATCATCTTAGATCTAATCTATACTTCAATGCCCCTAATTGTTCCCAAAATCATTTTTTTTTTCCCTAAGTAGGATCTGACAAGGCCTGCACTTTGCAAGATTACATCGCATCTCTGTAGTCTCTTTTAATTCTTTTAATCTAGACGAGTTTCCCCACCTTTGTTCATAACATTTATATTTTGAAGAATCCAGGACAGTTTTCTTTCTACAATGGCCACATTCTAGATTTATCTGATTGTTTTTTCATAGTGTCATTTAACTTGTTTCTCTGCCCCCTATATTTCCTATAAACTAGAATTTAGTTCTTAAAGGCTTATCAAGACTCAGGTTGAAGACTTTGGGCAAAAGCATTTCACAGGTAATATTGTATATTTTACACTGCATCATCTCAAGAGCACATAATAGCCATTGTTTCATTTTTAGTGATGATAAATTCGCTCACTTAGTTAATATGGCTTCTACCAGATCTCACCACTATAAGGGTACATTTTTCACTTTCAATTAATAACCTGTGGGAGGTATTAATTGAAAGTGAAAAATGTAGAATTTTTACCTACAGTATTCTACCACCATGTAAATATCCTATTTTTCCCAACAACTCTTCCTCTAGTGATTTTTATCATCCACTCATGAGTCTTATAGTATAATTACATTGCAAGTTATAAAATGGTGTTTTTTATAATTCTATGGTCCCTTCTGTATGCATTAGCTGGCATTCTTTTTTATAAAGAAGTACTTTCCTTTTCTGAATATTCCTACTAACTGGTGGATTTTTTAAAAATTCAGTGTATTGCCCTAACTGGTTTGGCCCAGTGGATAGAGCTTCGGCCTGCAGACTCAAGGGTCCCAGGTTTGATTCCGGTCAAGGGCATGTGCCTTGGTTGCGGGCACATCCCCAGTGGGGCTTGTGCAGGAGGCAGCTGATTGATGTTTCTCTCTCATCGATGTTTCTGACTCTCTATCCCTCTTCCTTCCTCTCTGTGAAAAATCAATAAAATATATTTTTTAAAAATTCAGTGTATCATAATCAATTATATTTATTTTAGTTGTTGGTATTCAAGTTGTCCCCAATTTGGCCAGTATGTACTGTTCAGCCCAGCTCCTGTGTCCTTTTGAAATACCTCCAACAGTTTTTGAGTAGCTTTTTGCTTTCTGGCACAAAATGTTCCAGGCTCACCTTGTACTTTCCCTGCTCGGACCTGGAATCAGTCATTTTATTCAAGGATCCTCAGAAATGTTTAATGCATCCTTTTTTGTTTTTCATTCCAAACTTGTAAAAAGTCATCTTTCTGTATTTGTTGTACTCAGCCTATCCATAAACACTTCAGTGGCTTTCTTTTTAGTCCTCAATAGTTTTTCTTCTCAATATTGCTTTTATCCTGGACTCTTGCTCGAAGTGCTCAATTCTTTGTGCTATCTCTGTGTAGGTCTTAGCATCGCCTTTAGTCTTTTCCCAAGGTGTCATACCTATGGGTGTAAAAAGTGAGCACTGGGTCAAACTGGAAAATGGATCATATCACAAAGGCCACTAGGAAGCTTCAGGTGAAAGGCTTAGACTAGCAGGGCCTCGACAAGGAATAACTGGCAGAATGCAGCTATCACGGCCCTTGGCAGGGAGGCCTCATCTTCTCACAGCCCCTGCTCTCATCCTCACAACTGCTTGCTTCCTCGAAGACTGAACTTAGGGGGAGCAGGATCTTTGCTTTAATCTCAGAGTTCAATGCTTGGGGTAGGGTGATGCCAAGGTCAGGAGAGAAAAGGGGAGATTACTGCCCTAGGTCTCTAAGACCATTTCCATAAGTCATATGAACTATAAGACTATTATTTTGACTATTTATATAAAAAATTCTTATGTTAATTTTTCCCATGCGTATGTTTAAGTTTTTGTGTTTGAATATATTCTGTCTGGATTTATTACTTTTTTAATAATAAATGAAACTGGAATAATTCCTAGTTATCTTTATCATGTTAAAACTCTTAGTTGCGCACCAAACTGCTGATTCCTTCTACATCTAGTGGAGTTATCTCCCAGCAAGCACTGCATTATACTTTCACCACTCCAGCAAGTGCCTCCTGGGCTATGTCCTCTTCTGTCTCCAAGTTATTAGACATCATATAGATCAGTGGTTCTCAAGCTTTCTAATGCCGCGACCCTTTAATACAGTTCCTCATGTTGTGGTGACCCCCAACCATAAAATTATTTTCGTTGCTACGTCATAACTGTAATTTTGCTACTGTTATGAATCGTAATGTAAATATCTGTGTTTTCTGATAGTCTTAGGCTCTATAGCAGTGGTTCTCAACCTGTGGGTCGCAACCATTGGAAAAATTTCGTGCACCGGGTCTCTAGTGAGAAAATAAGGTCCTAAAGATTAGGTGATTTGCCCAAGGTCCTGCATCTAGTTGAAGGAAGAGCCAGATCTAGAACCCAATTTCATTGATTCCCAGTGTAGTCCCTTCTATACTTTACAAGAGTGACTCCCATCTCCACACTCTTTAAAATACTGCTAACCCTCTATCCCAGCCATAGTAACTTCAGTAACCCCATTTCCCACATTCACACCTGTGTGTATTTGTGTGTGTGCGTGTGTGTATCACTTCCAGTTATAATTATAGGAGCTAACATTTTTCAAACACTATATTCTAGATTCTTTGCTAAGCTTTTTACATTTAGTATCACATTGAATCCTCGTGGCAAACTTATAGGGTCAGTTCTACAACCACCCAAGGTTACATATGGAATAGCTGAAATTTAAAGGATTTACAAAATTTTCCCAGTCACATATTTAGTAGGTCTCAGAATTAGATATCTAACTCATCTCTATCTGAATTTCAAACCTACCCATAGCACTTTTCTGTCCGTGAATACATTATTCACGGGCAGAAAATGGGAACTTGACTTGCTTTCATTGTACAGGTCTAGACTGACACTTCTGAGGTTGCTACACATTTATGAGTAAATAGTTTATTTGTATTTCTTTACTAGACTTCACAATTATTGAGTCAACTTAAAAGCTTGAAGATAATAAATTTAAAATTTGTTTGGTCAATGGCCCAGTTTAGTTTCATCTGAGACCCCCAAGTCTCTTTATTGGAGACTGCTTTAAAGTTATTGATTATGGAGTGAACATACTACTGTCATTAACAGTGAAATCCTTTCTTCCGAAACCAAGGTTGGGTAATGACTTCTTATCCACCAGAACATTGTATCCTTACATATAGAGTTTTATGATATAGTAAGACAACAACAACAAACGGGGGTTCTTGGGAAGAGGTAGGATCTTCTCTCTTTAGACAATTAGCTTTTCCAGCTCTATAGACAATAACTTTAATATAAAGTATGCCAACTGGCATTGAGACAATGAAAATAACCCCCCCCCCCCCAGGTCCTCCTCAGTCTCAGCATTCAGAGATACTTCATACAGATACTAATTTCTTTTTCAGTGTTTTTATTTGTGCAATGCATTATTCCAGTAGGCACTGGGCTGTGAAAGTTACAATCCTTTTTGTGAAAAATTGAAATTGAAAGGTTTTTACAATATGACAGGCTTCTGGAGGACCATCTTCCAGAGGTTTCACCTCTACTGACAGGCTGATTCTCTCTATCAGGGTCTGTTACATGTAGTTTTCTAAATTACCAATGCAAAAGTTTCCCCTGATTTTGAGGGCAGTGTGTTGGTAGTTCTGTGCTATGCAATGATCTAATACCCAGAGAGTCTATTACTATGCAACCAAAGCTAAGGTCAATTATGATTCCCATCAGTGACCCTCAGCATCTCTCTTGCCGTTCACTGTAGTCTATTTTGAAGAGCAGTCACTTTAACATTTTTAAAGGAGCCAGAATTATCATTCAAATGATAAACCGCCACACAGACAGACGTTCTTTTATGATTCATTGAAGTGCACGTCTTAGGTTATGCATTCCGTCTCAGTGTTTATTAGAGATAGTGAAGACAAATAGATCAGAGAACAAATCACTGCACATCATAGATGCCAAGCTCAACAGAATACTCTAATATTAATATGTAGGCTATATAACCCCACTGGGCAAAAGCATGTTTTATTCAGGAAAATAAGGAATCAAGCAATCTCTCTATAAAAAGCCATTTACAGCTCATTTGGAAATTGAATTCATCATCTTTAATAAAGCCTGTTTATACCAACGATGAAAGGGTTTCAAATAAATATGACTGAAAGCAATGATAAATTAGCTTCCTAGCCTTTATATGTTTATTATATTGTAATCATTCAAACCCACTGAAATCAAATTTGTTTTACCAATTTCCTAAATTCAATCCAATGAGTTCCTCGTTCTTACACAAAACCAATTCATATTGTCAAGTGACAGCAAGAAAAATTAATAGCGTGCTGGTTCTTACTATCCAAAGGGACTTTACTAAGTGTAAGTAATGATATAGGCTTTTATCATGCAGCTATCTATTATTTAGATAAACATTCTAACCAC
This sequence comes from Corynorhinus townsendii, assembly GCA_026230045.1. Taxonomy (NCBI): domain Eukaryota; kingdom Metazoa; phylum Chordata; class Mammalia; order Chiroptera; family Vespertilionidae; genus Corynorhinus; species Corynorhinus townsendii. Next base: position 144,659,292 of record JAPDVU010000007.1, on the reverse strand, counting down.
ATGCTCTGATACCCTTAAACTGGCAGTGAAATAAAAAGCTGACCCTGGGGAATATGTCATACCCAGCATATTAAAAAGGATCCCTAGGGCCTTAGGAAATAAAGAGCTGTGCTAGAATTTTATTGAAAAATGATGATGACAAAGCCCTTTCCATTTAAAAATCACTGTTCATCAACATCAGTAAATCAAAGGCTGGAAATGAATGGAAAGGTGGTCTCATTTTGCTCTCCGCTGGGCACCTAGTTTTGGATATCACATTCACATAACCAGCTACAAATCAGGTCAGGAGACTCTGCTCAGCAAATGCCCTGGGACAACAGGGACAGGGTTCCTCCTCCGCAGAGGCCCAGGCTGAGCTGATACTCCCCGCTTCGGCCTGTTGTAGACCTACTTCTCCCTGACGCACGCACTGTCAGTCTCTGGGAGCCGGCTTCCCCAGGAAATCCAAAATACCTTCCTTCCGAGGAGCTCAAACACATGCTGTCTTTCTTGCTGTTGGGGCTGGAAATGCCTCGAAGCATTTATTCCTCTGAAGTCGGCCTTTTTACATGCTGTGAGGTACTTTTCTGAGCGAGGATTTTCTGATATTTGACAGGAGACCTAGGGCAGGTCTGAGATAGGCTCTATATAATCCAGGGCTTCCCTAGTTCCACTCCGCCTTCCTTTCAGTGAGGGGAGGGAGGGCTGATGAGTCCTCATGGGGGAATGTGGGAGGAAATAAACAGAATGTGTGAACTGCCCAGAGCTGCTGAGAACCCAGAAAGGAGTACTTTCTCCTTCCCAATTGTGGGGGCAAATATGCACAGAGCGAGGCTGCATAGCACGGTAGCAGCTGAGCAACGGCTCCCAGGCCTCCGAGTCAGGACTGTGGAGATCTGTTTCCCCTAGCTTGCCTGGATGGAGAACAGGGGGAAATATTTCAGAGGCAGGAAGACTAGGTTTGAATGCTATGGCATCACTTAACAGCTGTTGCCTTGAGTGAGTCACTAACACTCTGAGCTTGTTTCTTCATCCTACAGTAAAAGATAACAGCATCTATACTGGAATGTGACTGTGACCGTGACCGTGAGAGTGCATGTCAAATGCCTGGCACTGCGGAAGCAGAAGCGGGCTTTCCACCAGTCTGCCCCCATGCCTCCCCCTGCCTCCCCTTCCCAGACTATGATTTGGACAAGATGCTCTGCATCCAGCAATGCAGCCAGCCTCTCATCACTCTTCTTCCTGGGTATTATCTTATTTCCACATCAAAGTTGCAAGGTCCTTGAGAGCGGCAGCTGCATCTTGCTCAGCTCTGCATATCCCCCCAGACCAGCCCCGGCTTCACTGTGGGCTCCTGAATAGCATGTAGACTGCTTGTTCAGAATCTGAGGGAAAGCTGGTCTCCTCTTCTCTTTCTCCTCCCTCCTCTCTCTCTCTCTCTCCCCCCCTCCCTCCTCCTCTTCTGCAGTCAGGCCTGCAGCCAGAAAAAGCCCAGTATCCCTCCCCCTCCCCTTCCCCCCCCCCCCCCCCCCCCGCATCGTTTCCTGCAGCCTCCACACTTCTGACAGCAGAGGAGAGAAAAAGACAGGGAGCTGCTCCAAACCAAGGCTGTTACTCCTGCTCCAGCCTTGGGTGCTGCACTCATCCCTTATTCCCTTAGAGGAGTCAGGAGAGGTGGGTGTTGAGGAAGGGGGAAGGCACCACATATGGAGGAGTTGAGAAAGAGAGTTCCAGACACTCTGCAGTCTGTTCCTTCCCCCAGCATGAAATCAAGACACGGTCCCTGAATTCACAGCACCCCTCCTCCTTTTGGGTGAGATCAGAAGAATGAACTCCTTTGACAGCACTATTGTCCAGGCCCAGGCACTATGCATGATGATTTATAGAGGTTGGTTTAGTCCATCCTCAGACATGAGGCAATAGGGTAAATCCTATTGGCTCCATCTTGTTATAGAACAGAAAGAGTTGTCTGCCTGGCACTAGCAGGGCCAAACACTGAACACCGAGTAGAGAAATATTGGCTATTTTATTGATGAATTATGCCATCTAGGAGAACAGGAAACTAATGCTCACAAGCCCAAACTCCTCCATAGCATATAGGTTACAGATTACATAGGGCAAAATCACAAGACACCGTAGGTTGGGGGTTCCGCGTCGTACTGGGAGCTGACTGGTCAGAGGGGAGCTAAGTATGAGGAATCATTTCTCCAGGTCTTGAGGACAGCGCTGAGGTCTTTTCCAGTGTCCTTCTGTACAGTCTCATGGGAAAGTAGCCAGGGGGTCATTCCACCTCAGGGTTCAGGAACTGAAACATAACTTAGGTCAAAATATTATCTATTGCCTGCCAGAGGTCTGGACCATTGGTCAGGCCTAGGCTACTGTCTACTGCTGCCTTGGGGGTTGCTGGTTATTGGGGGAGAGGCTAGGTCTCTGATGGGGGAGAGGAGCTCCTAGAGCTAGGATTTAAAATAAAATGTAATCAAAGTCGTAAGACTCTTGGTTTGGTTTCAATTTCACAAATGAGGAAACTGAGACTGTGAGAAGTTAAGTCACTCCTCCAAGTCACAGCCAGAAAGAGCCTGGGCTAGGGTTTGAGGGCCCCAGGCTGTCTGACTCCAGAGCTCAGCCTCTCCGCTTCAGCAAGATGCCTCTGACAGCAGGTGGCGGAGAGGGAGCTGACTCATGGCTTTTGATTCATTCAGCCCTCTTTTTGGCATTAGCATTGCTTCAGCCCAATGAACAAATATCGCATTATGCCTTTCTCACTTTGCAAACATCCACATGAGGCTGCTTGCCTACAAACCCAAAGAATCACAGCATTTCCAGGTGACTTATTGATAGACTGCTTGGCTGGTGGGTAAGCTAAAAAAGAATGTTAGAGTCCTTAGATGTCATCGAAGTGGGGGGGATTCTTAAGCTGGAGTTCAAGGATGAAAATACATATATTTTTCTAGGGCAAGGGCCCTGAACTTGCATGAGATTCTCAAAGAGGTTTTAAGCCCCAAAGGGTTAAGAACTATGTGTGGCCTGGCTGAACCAGACCTCACTCCATGAGGCAGCACAATTTATGAACGAGAAAACCCAGAGCTAAATGCCAGAAGCAGAATCTGAGCTCTGAATCTTCTGGCAAACATTTTAAAGACTCATGAATTATTAAAATGGCTAATTAAGTCAACCCTCACCAGAGAATATTTGCTTTTCCCTCTCATCATTGAGCTCACTGTGAACTTGAATTCCCTCCATGGTTTGCTTAAGCACAAGGTCAATTCCCCCTTGTTCTTTCTTCACCCGCCTCATCTAGGAAGAACTTGGAGTGGCCTGCTGTGTTTAACAGTAGCAGCCAGCTGTATGTACCTCAGTGTGCATGGCTGGGAGACTCTCAACTCACTTTCTCTTCTTTGCTCACCACAATTCAGCTCCATGCAGCCAATCTCCCACCTGAATCCCACACCTTGGTTCTGTTGCCTCTGTACTCAGGGATCCATATCAGCCATGCCTGTTCCCACATTTTCCCCTCTTACCAGTATAGTCCCGCCCCCCCACCACCGCCCCCATGGAATGCTATTAATGAGTGGCCTTGAACCAAAAATATACAACAATCATCAGGTCAGCATATGTGTGAGGTCACACTGGCCTCTCTACATTTTGGAAGGAAGGCCAGGTGAGGCCCAGGTGACCAAGGGACAGGGAACAGACAGTCAAGGATCCATCCTGAGGAGGCAGGAAAACTAGGAAGACAGGGTTATAAGAAGAGTCAAGGCTCCAAGCCCCTGGGCACATGTTTTAATGGCCTCATTAGACTTTACTTACAGAACATAAAATCAAAGACAAAATTACTAACCATTTTAAGATGGGGAATGCTGAGCATTACACCCCACACATGGGGCCTTTCTGAGTGTGAGGCCCTGTATAACCTCACTGGGTGCACACCCATGAAGCCAACCCCAGTGTTTCCTACAGTCTTTGGCATGACTCTACCTGTGGAAATACAGAGGAACCATGGGTAATTTACTTAGGGATTCATAGAGCTACCCTAACGACCATCTATTGTTTTGTATGTATACAAGGATTCATGACTTGGAACTATTATCTGTAGGGGCATGAGTAAAATTGTCCAGTAAGGCATTTATTTAATATTTAGCAGATACACAGCTTTGGTGGAAAATTTCATGTTGTATTTTATTTTTATTTTTTTAAAGAGGTTGATTTAGCCATGACCTGCCTCCCCTTCTTTTTTTCTTTTATTTTTTAAAATACATTTTTATTGATTTCAGAGAAAAAGGGAGAGGGAGAGCTAGAAACATCAAGGATGAGAGAGAATCATTGATTGGCTGCCTCCTGCACACCCCACACTGGGGATTGAATTCGCAACCTATGCATGTGCCCTTGACAGGAATTGAACCTGGGACCCTTCAGTCCACAGACTGATGCTCTATCCACTTAGCCAAACCGGTAGGGCTTGCCTCCCCTTCCTACCTTCCACAAAATTCAATTATCTTTAATGTTTATCAGAACAGAGATGGCTGAATCAAATTTTACTCAATTCCTAATTTTTTTTTCAGGCTTCAATAAGATTAATACAGTGTCATACTTTGGTTTTAAACCCAGTGTTAACCACTGTAAGAACTATACTGTTTTTCTCTCCCTCACATCCTTAGTTCATAACCGTAACGGAATATTTATCTTAAGAAGGTTTTTAAAGGGTTGATTGACCCACTGGCCCTGGCCTGGATCTGATCCCATGATGGATAATGCTATTTATTTTTGTTTTTTAACACAAGTAAACAGTCCCTTTCCTCAATAACTGAAGATAGAGTGAGGCGGCCTTAGCTCAATTTATGAGCTAGGCTGGGGCAGGGCCTGCTGCCCATTTACACTGATGACATCTGGAGAAGGGAACGGGTTGCTTTAGTTAACTCTGAATTTCTCTTTCCTTATTTGAGCACCCTCAGACTTGGGCTGGATGTGTGTGCCTCACCCAGCACCCAGCTGCCAGGTTAGTATCTATGAGCTGCTAATTAGCTGGAGATTTTTTGTAGCCCTCAGAAGTGAGCTGTGCTGCCCCATAATTGTAACAGAACAAGAGTCTCAGAATGGAAATGAGTTGCTGACATGCTGGACAGTTTTGCATTTTGGGGTCTGAATCCTGGGTAACAAGTTCCTCTGTGGTTGCTACTCATCTGTAAGCATTTTCAGGGACAGAGAAGATTTTATTTATCTCCTGGTGTCTACTACATGGCTAGCATTCAATAAAGACTTATTGAATTAATATGGCCCAGCCTTCCTTCTTTTTCTCCATTTTCACTTTCAAATTCTTCCCCTGAGAATTAATATTAGTATTGCTAGCCACATCTTTGCTAGAGATCTTCTCTCTAAGAAAATCTTACTCATTGTTTCACTGGTCTGAGGAAGCAATGGCACTGTTAACACACTTTCCAGGCCAATGAGAGTCCAATGAAGTTTTTTCTTTTCTAGGTTTTCATACCATAGAGGTGACTTAGAATCTGAAGGGCCCATGGACAAATAGCAGGAGACCTCTTTCTTCACTAACTCAGGACATCACTACTAGGATCCACTGACCTTTTGTCTGTGAGTTTTTTCTCTAAGCTGAGACAAAGAATTAAATTGTAGGCCCAAATCTCCATCAATATTCATTTTTATTCTGCTTTCATGGGAAGCAGTAATAAATCTTGCTTTGTGGGGCCTCTGTCTCCTTATTCATTCCATCCGCTAATAAGATCAAGGCTATTTGTGAAATTAGATTAAATAATTTGACTCTCCTCTTTCTAGAAGTTTTGGAGTTCTTGCTGACCTTTCTTGAAGAAGCAAATATTATCTTGTGTTTTGTTCTCACCCATTGGCCTGTGAATATTCCGTCACTCAAAAAGGAAAAGTGAAAAGAAAGAAAGAAATAAAGAAGGCAGGAAATCTGGGAGTCAGCTTCTACTAACTAGTTTTGTGGCCTCAAACTCTCTTAGGACCTCAGTTTCCTTTCTGTGATATTCAGGACTATGATGAAAAAGCTATCTTTAAAGCTACCTTTTACCTCTTAAAAAATCTAGATATTTTAGGGGGTTGAAGCCTTCATGGATAGACTATAATTCTCTAGGCCTAGGAAAATTGTTTTCTTTGTAATGAGAATAACATTTTTCTATTCTTTTACTTTTTAGTAGAACAGAACAAATGAACTCAGATCATAAATTTAGCTGATTTCTTTCTAAACCACAGGGTTCATTTTCAGAAACTGCTATCTTTTCCTTCAAAAGCCTCAGTAGGCCTCAGCATTGTCAGCCAGCTTCATTGCTTTCATGTTAGGTCTGTGAACTAAGGAAGCCTTTTAGAGTAGACTCGAAATGAGCAGTGACAGGCCCAGGTGTGGCTGGAGAGGCCTTATGCACAAACCCTCAGGAGGCTGAATCTACTCCCTTTCCATCATCTTCTAACATCCAGAACCCTATTCAGAATCTGAGTGAATAAAATGTTTGTCAATCAACCCCATGATAATTATTTTTCAAGTGACTATTACGTGCATTAAACTATTGATCCCTCATATTTACAACCCTAACAGTCATATAGACCTTCACTTTTAAAATCAGAGAAAGCTATGTTACTGGGACTTAAGGACATTTTCATAAAAGGAGATCATCTCAGAAGACTCTAGAGATTAAGAGCATGGATTCTGCAGTGGTCAGAATAGGTCCAAATTCTGATCCCACCATTTTCTAGCTGGGTAAAGCTTTAAGTTCCCTAAATTTCTATGTCCTCATATATAAAATGGAGATAATAAATAATACCTACTTCATAGCATGAAACAAAGAGTAATTGAAATAAATTATGGAAAAGGCTTAGCATAGTGTCTGGCACGTAGTCAATAGATTCAGTTATTATTAATAGTGATACTGCATCAATAATAAGTGAAGTGACCCTTGTTCATTCAAATCCAGAGGAGCAACTGTGGCTTCAGGCATCACGTACCTTTGTGGAATTCTCTTGAGTTCCTGAAGCAAAGTAAAGTGGAGAAAATGCCATATGTTTTAATCATTGAATGTAATGGTAAGTTTCTTTGAAATACCTCAAGTTGTATTTTAATGTAAAAAAAATGCTTTCTTCGGAGACAGAGAATAAAAAAATTTAAATAATTTTAAAAAGTAAGTTCTTTAAAGAGAGAATGATTTTTGGACCTTTGTTGATGACATGGGTGAGTTTGAACTCTCACCCCTGGGTAGGATTGACGCACTGGCTATAGTCAATTGAAGAGGCAGTGAACCACAAGAAGAGAGGGAATGAGGACTGTCACAGGCTGTGGCACCATATGGCCTAACACAGTCCAGGACGAAGTAATGCTTGTTTGAAAGCATCTATTCTGTCATCCCCGCCCCCTGGAAATCAGATGGTGTTATAAACCCAGAGAGCCAAAGCAGATGAAAGACAGTGACTCATCCTGAGGGGGGATGAGGCCCTGGTGAAACAGCAGTCCAGGTTTTTACTTTAGAATTCACATCTATGTTGACATGAAGCTCATATACTCCTTTGGGTTGGGGGTGGCCCAATAGGCCCCAAGGGATTTCTGTTCAGGTTTGAATCTGCCCTAGCTCCTGACCAAAGCCAATGAGGTGTCAGCCATAACTATCAGAAGGTCCCTCTTACAGTTTGCTTATACTACAGAATCAACCTCAGATTCGCTCTGACCCCCTCTCAGGCAGGAACGGATAAACACAGAAGTGCAAAAGCTTTACCAAGTCTGACTCCAAATTGTGAAATGTCTCAGTTTGAGATATGGCCCAAGCGAACCTTCGAACAAGCTCACTGAGCTGTCTGGCTAGATCTGGGATGTGCCAGAGCTGATATAGGTGGAGACAGGGAAATTTTGTCCTCCCAGAAGTGAAATAGCAGGTAGAGAGACCCAGCCAGTCACTCAGGTACAGCAAGAGGCCATTTGAATTGGGAGGGGGAAAAAGGTATCTTGTAAATCATAACTAAATCATTGGAGGGAAGACACAGTAGAACAGGAAATGTGCATGCAGATAAGTGAAGCATCCATTAATGGCTTCACTGCACTTATCAGAAGAGATTTCAATTATCCTGATGAAACCAAGGCAATCACAGTAGGACGAAGAGATGGATTTAGGATTACTCTCCTTATTGTTTCCTATAGCAATTCATAAAGGAAATGTTTCAGGGCAAAGCCGAGACAGAAATTAACTCCAAGATTATTAGTATGAATTTGTTTTTAAAATAAAAAAAAAAAGAGAGAGAGAGAACCCTAAAGGGAGTGGTTCCCAAACTTGGCTAGATAATTGAATAATTTAGGGATCTATTAAAACTTCCAAAGCACCAGGCCACACCCCAGACAAATTACTAGCACATCACAATCTCTGGGGTGGAACAAAGGCATTAGTAGTTGTCAAAGCTCCATTGATTCCAAGGTGCAGACAAGCTTGGGAACCACTGTGTAATGGACAATGTGCCTGGTGGAGACATGTTTGGAGATGGCATGTTAGGTTAAATGAAAATAAATGCAATCATTAAGAAAGGGCAAAAAATTGGCCTGCTTTAGAATAGGATGGAAAAAACAACAACACCCACACATGTGTCTTGTTTCCTTTATTGTCATCTTTAAAAGTGTTTATCTGTGTTCAAAAGAAATGGAGGAAGAGACAGCGGCACGTGAAAAAAAAAACAACACAAAAACTAAGCAACTACAGTTAAATTCAAGTAATTATTGAGTGAGGACTTTGAACTTGGTGTCTGGGAGTAGGAAAGAAACCAAGGATTTCTTTACCATTATGGATACAGGATTTATGTATTTTTGCCTCATGAAATGTTCATATCCATGACCTAATTTTAGCTTGCATCTCTGTGAAGTAGGCAGAGAAAGTATTATTTTTCTCTCCCACTTCCACAGATGGAAAAACAGATCAAGAGAGTCTCATGATTTACTCAGCATTACAAAGCAAAGCCAGTGGCAGGAAGAGGGCTAGAATTTGGTTCTTCAAAACTCCCAGTTGAATGTCCTCTTTCACACCATGTTGCCTTTTTGCCCTTGAAAAGCTCTGTAAGAGAAGTTACAGTGATAACTAAAACAAGAAAACATGACACTTAGAATACTGAACAGGAGTTCTGCTATTGAGGGGCAGAAAAGGGGAATCTAGAACAGATGCCAAAAGGCACATCAAGGTGATAGCAAAGTGCTGGACACCCTGCCCTTGAGGATGCCTCATGAATATTAGATGATGTTAGTTCACTGAATTTGACTCCAATTTTACATTGGGGTGGTGGGCAGAGGTCAGGTCATTGTGGTCATAAGAAATGATTTTTAGGACCACCACCCCCTTCCCCCCCCCCCCCCCCAAAATGGAAGTAGCCTTACATTTGGCCTACAGTTTGAGGGACCTTCTTAGGTCAAGTAGATTGTGAGAGTATCAATAGGTGTTGCCCTGGATTTATTGCTTGCAAGAAATAAAAATTCACTGGAGTTGGCTTAACCACAATAGGATAGAAGGGTGACTTATAGGCCCTGAGGGCAAGAATGCCTTGAGGCTTAAGGAAAGACTAGAACTGGGAACTTGCAGACTGTCAGACACTCGATAGATATGTTGCTTCATCTTTCATTTCTGTTTGTCTCTGAGCATGTGTGTCTATCTTTTTTTCTGGTTCCCTCCACTGCTCTGTCAACATGTGGTATCAAAGACAGACACCCACAGCTCTCAAGTTCACATTCCAGCCCTATTAACTAAGTCTCTTTCTCCCACTATCCCTCTCTCTCAAACATAAACACCCATGGAAGGAACTCTTTTGACTCAAGTTGGCTCAGGAATCCATCCTTGATTCAATCAACTATGACCAGGGGTCCCATTAGGCATAAACAGCTGTGGAATGCCACCCTCTATAGATGGCAACAAGGCATTTATGGATAGGAATCATTTAAGCTGAGCATATACCTCAAAATATATCTACCACTCACGCCCACTAGTATGGTTATACTAAAAAAACAAAAGCAAAAGGAAAATAACAACTGTTGGCAAGAATGTGGAGAAATTAGGATCTTCATGAAATGTAAATGGCAATATAAATATAAATGTATTATGGCATGGTTGCTATGGAAAACAGTTCAGTGGTTCCTTAATGAATTAAACATAGAATTACCATCTGACCCAACAATTCTACTCCTGGGTATATACCCAGAAGAATTAAAAACAGGTGTTCAAATGAAAACTTTGTACAGAAATCCTCATAGCAGCACTATTCAACATAGCCAAAGGGTGGAAACAACCCAAATGTCCATCAATTGATGAACAGATATACAAAATTTTGTATAGTTTTACAATGGAATATTATTTAGTCATATGAAGAAATGAAGAGCTGACATGAATGGACCTTAAAAACATTTTGCTAAAAGATATATTTAAAAAAACATTATGCTAAGCGAATGAAGCCAAGAGACAACATATAATATGATTCTATTATATAAAATATCCAGACTAGGCAAATCTTAGAAACAGAAAGCAGATTAGTGATTGCCAGATATGAGGGGATATAGGAATAAAGAATGACTGCTTAATGGGTAAAGGGTATTTTTGGGGAGGGGTGATAAAAATGTTTTGGAACTAGAAAATGGTAATGGCTACACAGCATTGTGAGGGTACTAAATGTCACTAAATTGTACACATTAACTTTTTATGTTATACTAGTAGCTCAATGCACGAAATTCATGCATGGGGGGGGATGTCCCTCAGCCCAGCCTGCACCCTCTCCAATCTAGGACCCCTTGGGGGATGTCTGACTGCCGGTTAACTGGTAGTCAGACATCCCTCTCGCAATCCAGGACCACTGGCTCCTAACCACTCACCTGCCTGCCTGCCTGATCCCCCCTAACCACTCTGCCTGCTGGCCTGCTCACCGCCAACTGCCCCCCCTTGCTAGCCTGATCGCCCCCAACTGCCCCCCCTACCAGCCTGCTTGCCCCCAACTACCCCCCTGTCGGCCTGATCAACCCCAACTGCCCTCCCCTCCTGGCCTGATTGCCCCTAACGGCCTCTGCCTCGGCCCCGCCACCATGGCTTTGTCCGGAAGGTCTCCCGGTCTAATTAGCATATTACCCTTTTATTAGTTTAGATGTGTTTTACCACAATAAAATATATATCTACCACACGAATGCTCTGACTGATCGTATTCATTACCCAGTAGTAGCCTTGATGAGAATAATAACTAATACATGAAGTCATTCCTTCATTCAGCAAACATGAGTGAATTGAGCATTTATTATATGCCAAGCTGTGCTAGGCATTAAGCATATGGGGATGAAGAGGCCCCATCCTCAGTCTCAAGAAGCAGACACAGATAACTTCAATATAATATGATAAATACTAAGACATGCTCAGGATCATTTGGGAATTTAGATGAGGCATGATTATGAACGACTGACTTAGGAATGAGGCAACCCCTGAGCTTGTCCCTAAAAGATGAGTAGGAGTTCTCCTGGTGACTTAGTGGGGAGGAAGAAGGGGTGCTCCAGATGGAAGAAATGCACTAAAGGCACAGAGATGAAAGAGAATGTGGCCAGTGGAGGAGGGGATAAATCATGTGATAGGGGGAGGGACAGAAAGCAGTAGTCAAATGACAAAGGCCCTTCTCTGCTCTCCAAAGGAACTTGAATTTCATCTCAAAGTGCCTGAAGGGTCCTCACTAGGAGAGTGCCAAGGGGGAGAAGCAAAGTCTAAGGAGACTGGAATGGCAGTTGTGGGAGAGGCAGAACAGAGTAGTAACACAGAGGTGAAAATCAAGAGAAGAAAGGGGGGAAAAAGAGAAGGGAGAGAAGCAAGAAGAGAGGAAGGGACAACCGTGTCAGAGCATCAGCAAGGTCAAGACAGGCTGAAAGTGGTTATGGACTTGACAATGAGAGGGTAATTAGTGGCTATTGCACACTTTTATGGTCATGGTGGGCTATGGCCTCACCAAGCGTACTTTATTGTGAAGTTCAGCTGGGAAGAAGAATCTCATCTAGATGGAGAGAGAACATGTTTACGTGCTCAGACGAAAGACAAGATGAGATAGAGGGATGGAAAAGTAGAGGAGAGAGGGGAACTGAGGAAGTCAAAGAGGTGCCAAGGCTACAGGAGCTCTCAGGGAGGGGTTGGTTACTTTTGGCCAGGATAGGAGGTCTTACAGCCTCTCAAGATGGGGAAGATCCTTTTCTTGGTGGGGCAGGAGGAGTACCATAAGGATGAGGGAATTCCCTCCTGATGGCTTTTATGTTCTCAGCAAAGCTCAAGGGGTGGGAAATGCTTAGAAGAGCCGCTGTGGAGAAAGGGTGAGTGTGCTGGCAGGGACACTAACAAGGGTTTCCAGGCTGCTCAGCAGCCCGCCGAGGCTGCAGAGGATGACTTTGTAGTAGCACCAACCTGCGTGGGCTGTGCTTTTCTCCAGCAGAGCTCAAGAAGCCCAGAAGTCAGAGAGAAGGAAGAGCCGGCCTGATCAGCCAGACAGGACCAGCAGCGGGACTGGAAGGAGAAGAGGGAGGGTTTAGGCAAATAAGAGTGATGAGATGGCTCCTGCAGCTTAGGCTGAATAGAGAAGGAAATGAAGAAGGGGGGCAGGGTGGGGGATTTGTGCCATGACAGAATGGCAAGGGAAAGACACTGTAGATTTGAGGAGGCTGAAAACCCAGCATAGGAACTGGAGGGCTGGGAAGTGGGAGGTTCTGATCAGAGTGGGCTGGAGAACAATCCAAGGCAATATGTAATCAAGTGCTAAATAGGATGGCATGAAATGTAAGTGGGCATAAGTGCTGGGGAGGAGGGGATGCTTGGGGAACGGAGTGCTCAGTGTTACGAGGCAGCCCCAGTGGGGAATTCAAGGTGATAATGTAGCAAATGATATCTTGAAACCTAGAAATCCCTGGGTGGATCAGACCTTTCAGAGGACAGTTTCTTTGGTCTCAATAAAGGCAGAGAGTGAACAATAGGAGGGAAGATGAAGATGTTCTTAATCCTGCCTGTGACATGCTGCAAGCCTCTCTATGTGGTGCCCCGTAATTTATGCTCTTCCTCTCATCTGGCCTGCCTCACTCACTTCCTGCCTCAAGTGCCTCTTTAAGGCCATATCCACTCTCCCCTTTCTCAGCTCGTCTCACAATTTAAAGCTCAGTGCACGCTGTACATTTCCCCAGGATAAGGCTATGAATTAATGTGGATTTTTTGGAGGTGGGGGGAGACAATGGAAGAAATATCAAGGTGGTCCTTGGTGAAGACAAGGCTTGGGGCATTTGCTCTGGCTTATGTGAGTCTGCAAACAGAGAGGTCAATCACTGGCCTGAAGTAGCACAGCTAGTGAGCAGGAGAGCCCAGAGCAAGCCAGCACTTTTTCCTCAACACAATTCAGAGGGAGCAGCTGATTTGCTTTCCTGCCCATTTCCTGGTCAGTCAAAACCTGAACCTCCATATCTCTTACTTCATGTGATCGATGCTGAAATCAAGTGTAAGTATCTGTGGTTTTTCCCTGTCAAATATCCATTTTCCCTTCTTTCTTTTGATATCAGCAGCTAATTTGACTCTTGTGAAGTACCTTCACCCCCAACCCCTGCCACATCCATCTGGGTGACTTCCTCCAGTGATGACCATGTGGTCCAAGGTAGTCATCATGCTCATTGCCCTCTTGCTGAGTTCGAATCCTGAGTCAAGACTGGTGGAGCTATTTGTTTCAGGAATGGGGCTTGGTACTAAGATCTCAGACCCATTCCTTCAATACCAGCTTCTAAAGCTTTTCTCTCTCATCTGGACATCCTTCCAGAAAAATCCCCATGTGTAAACTCCGAGTAAGTGGGTTCTTAGGAAGCAGGGCTAGCAGGAAGAATTTTGTGTGGGGGTTTTTGTTGTTGTTTTGTTTTAGTATGAGGCTTTGGGAGATGCATTACCTCAATTCCCCAGAACCCTTTCTCAGAAGTGTTTCACTTTGCTTCAATATTTGCACTGCAGAATTCTACAGGCTTTTTATAATTGCCTTCAAAGATGTTTGCTTCCTGGAAGAAGCACATTATAGTTATGACAACAGACAACTAGGATATTTTTAAAAGAAGCTCAGCCTTTGGGGCCTATGATCTGAGGACAGCCTGTTCAGTAGTAGAGAACCGAGCACCTTGCAAACCCTTTGTTTGGGTCTCTACTACTGGATAATTCTGTCTGTTTGAGATTCCCCAACCCTGGAGTCCCCCGAGGTGGAAGGATGTGATCTGGACTAACATGCCAGGGACCTCTGTGAGACAGGTTTTGTTCATTGCCCCAGCACCCAGTACAGAGGGGCCCCTAGACACAAAGACTTCCATCTTCCTCCTCCCAGGTGCTCCTCCAAATTCAATGATGCAGAAACAGAATTCTCCTGGGCTCTCTAGGACACCCCTCTTCATCCCCACTCAACCAGACTCTTGGCCCATGAAAACTCACTTTAAGACTTCCTAACTCTGTCACAGGTGGGTGTTCAGGCAGGGCCAGCAAAGTTATCTTCAGTGTTTATCTTATTTACCATTCCTTCCCCTTCACACTTCCTCACATCCTTCTGCTATCAAAACCTACTCTCAGGAAAGGTTCTGTTATCAGCCATTTACACTTTGGGATTAATTTCCATGCCAGTGTTGCCTCTTCTCCAGAGATGATTAGGTTTTCAGCCACATTTCTCAGTTTAGGCATCAACACTCAGGGGAGGAAGGGAGCAAGGGGAGCAAGAGCCCTTCCTTTCATCTCTGAAATAATATGATAGTACTGGGCACTTTGCAGATATTATACCATTTAGATAGTGGGCTCAGATTAAATTATTTAATACATGTATAGTGATTTAATACATGTACAGTTTAGTGAAGTGCCCAGCACATAGTAAATAATCAATTAAAAGTAGCTATTATTTGAAAAAATAATAATCCTCATAACAACCCAATGAGATGAGTATTGCCCTGTGCTATGGATGAAGAAACAAAGGCAAGTAACTTCCCAAATTCACTCCAAAAATAGATGCAAGGCTAGGATTTAAATCCAGATATATCTGACTCTTGGATGTGCTCTTCCCATAACACCATTTGGATTTCAAATCACTCAAGTCTCAGCTTAATCTGCCTACCAGTGAGTCTGGCCAGAAACTTGGGCATGAGGGGAAGTATGTCCTAAAATGCTCCATTTTTAATAAGACTTCATTTACCATGTAAAACTTTTCTATTAGTTTTTTCATCCTCATCGCTGCTCAGAGCAGTGGAGGCTATTTCTCTCACTTGGCACTCACAGCACTTTCTGCTGGGGAAGCGACAGCCTAAGAAGATAAAGTCCCTGAGTCCTGAAATGTCAGTCAGACTCCAGTATAAGCCTCTTTAATTTACCTCTGTCCCCAGTGGGCCTGGGAAAGAGGTGAGCCTTGGTCTACTTCCTTTTAGGACAAGACCCAAGGCCAAGTGCCTAATGAGTATATGATGAAGCTAATCCACGCCTCCTTCCTTCCTTAAATTTCCCCAGCCATCACATCCAGGAACTCTGTTCATTTGACACAGCCCACAAGAGAAGCAGGCTGTGTGCAGTTCCAAGAAAATGAGTGTGTGACTTACTACCAAGGGTGGTGGAGACCTTGGTTAGAAGCTGGTGTTAATGGGGTCATCCCTGAATGAACCATGCAGAACAACACTAAAATAAAACTCTAAAATAACAACTAAAATAAAACCCTCTCCCTGACCAGAGGTGTTGGCTTATAAAGGCAAGAACCTAAGTTTGGCTAGTGGCTGAAAAAATAACTCAGAGCCCAGTGTCCATGCAAGACAACATGCTCATTTATAGCATCTGCCCTTCCAGCCTCTTAGGAATGGAGAATATGGTCTTTCTCAAGTGCTTCCCTGAACATGTGCTGACCACAGGCATTCTTTATTCCTCGTGGGAGATGTTTTTGCTACATGATAAAGCCTTACCTTTGATTTGGAGGTTCTGTGTATCGCCCCCTTTCAGCTAAATTCAAAATACCCCAAAAGAGACTTCCCTCTGGCAGGTGGCTTTGAGGCTCTAAAATGGACCAGTCTGGAGGCAGCCCACACAGTCCCTGCTGAGGGCAACATTCCCTGGGTCCACTTTGATGAGTACAGAGCCACTCTCCCATCTTCCAGATTGGTAGAGAAGTCCAAACAATCTAAGGAAGTCATTCCAACGTTTCTCCCTGTTTGTTCAATCAGACATGATGGCTGATTAGGCAGAGGTCACTCATTGAGGTCCTTCTGCCTCTGAATCATACACAAATACATGGACTTCACAGTACTGTCCTTGAACAGGTATGCTTAAAAAAGTCTTCCTTCCTTGTGGGAGAACACTGATCTTCAAGGCTCTGTATTTCTCTCACTCAGTTTTATCCATCAATATTTTTTTCTGCCAAATCTCATTTCTGATCTAACTGGTGTTCACAACTGGGCTGATACCAATGACGAATGAGGTCTTGAGAAGGTGTGGTAGCCTTGTCATTGCTATGAGGGCTGGATCTCTGGTTGGCCAGGCTTCCTCAGTAACTGGCTGGGAAAGATTCCTGAGCTAGATCCCTGAGCAGGACTCATCTGCAGCTCTTGCCCTCCAGGACTCCGATGGTATCAGGACTGTGGGCAACAGCAACTCTTAGGTACCGGGCACAGAGCCCACATGAGGAAGGCTGGAGCAAGGCTGGCTGCAAACTAAGCGACAGGCAAGGAATTAGGTCAGACCTGAAAAATGCCAGCAGGAGGGAGGGTTAGGAGCTAGATCAGTGCAGAGTGACCAGTGGGGCATCTAGGAAGACAGTGTGTGAAAATCAGAAGGCAACCTGTCAAGAGTTACAGTTGAAAGCAAACCAGGAAAATAGTAAGAAGACAACCAATTGATTTTTTTCGCAGAAGTGTCCATGTAACTCAATGGGAAAGGGATAATTTTAAAAAAATAAATGGTGCAGAAACAAATGCTTAACCATAGGCAAAAAGGAACCTTGACCATTCCATATACAAAATTGAACTTGAAATTTATTTGTAAGGGCTAAAACTATAAAACCTTTAAAAGAAAACACAGAGCCCAGCTGGTATGGCTCAGTGGTTGAGCATCAACCTATGAACCAGGAGGTCACGGTTCAATTCCCAGTCAGGGCACATGCTTGGGTTGCAGGCTCAGTCCCCAGTGTGGGACGTGTGGAAAGCAGCCAATCAATTATTCTCTCTCATCATTGATGTTTGTATCTCTCTCTCTCTTCCTCTCTGAAATCAATAAAAATATATTTAAAAATTTTTTAAATAAAGCCTCTTTTTAAAAAGTGAAAAAAGAAGGAAAAAACCTATCTCCTATCCTTAACAGGCAATTCAGAGTCACAGCTAGAATGTAAGCTGTAGAAACTTCACTAGGTTTGGATTCAGGCTCTGTATATGACTCACTAGCTGTGTGACCTTGGCCAAATCTTGTGATCTCCCTACAGGCTTGCATTTCATCTGTAAAATGGGGATAATTATAGTGTTATGAAGACAAACTCATTTTAAATTTGTGAAATATTTGAAACTGCAGCTAAAGCATGAGAAATGTTGGCTGTCATCTATAATGCCAATGATTAAAATGTAAGGCGTTTCCGTGGAGATCAGCATCCAGGTGGATGAATGAAGGAGAGTAGGTGAAAAATCAAGAATTTAAGTCAGACTGGGATACCCAGAAGTCCTACCACCCCAAGGAATTGTGGTTTGCAGCAAACTTCTTCCCATTCCCCAGGTTTAGCCAGTCTAGAAGCTGCAGGGGAGAGAGAGACAGGTGGATGAATCTGGATGAAAGTGTGTGGGTGGAAAGTAAAGACAGTTGACAGTCTGCCTGGGAACGCTTCCAGAAGTTTCCGTGTTTCTAGCCAACATCAGACACATTGGACACATTGGAAGATGAACTCTTCTCTGTCCCTCTCACCCTGAAAGTGGTTTCCTGATATCAGAGGGACAACCCTTCATTCTTCCAACGCTTTCCAGGCAACCGCCCCTGTGGCTTAATCTCAGCTCACACTGGATCTGGGTGGGGCACCAGCTTGAGAGCATCAGCACCACTGAGCTTCTTCCTAGTCTGGGCACTCAAGAGTACTCACTTAGTCCCTGCCTGAAGAACAGCCAGGGCAACAGTAATGCCACTGGGGCTGACTACTCCTGGTAAGGGCAGCAACATCTGCAGAGAAAAATGCAAGACTTGAGTGGAAATACTGAACTGATATAGATGAGGCTAGAGAGGGATGATGGCTGCTCAGAAACCCATTGCCAGGCCAACTAAGCACAAATCTGAAAAATGCATGGAATCAGCAGCAGCCAGGACTGCAGTGTGATCCAGCTGGCCAGAAGCCTGGGCCCAGGCAATTTCATTATCTGAGAGAGGTTCCTACAGGAGCAGGAAGGAGTACAGAAGTAGGAAAAGGATTGTTCAAGTTAATCAATTGGTGCCTCAATCTCTAAGAGGGCTTGAGCCAGAGTTAATGATGCTGCATGGTGGAAAGCACAGTACTGCTCTGTGCCAGGTGACCGATCTCTTCAGACTGCATCACCTGGGTTCTGGATGAGTTTGGCCCATGGAGGTGTGGGAGGGATGGGAAAGCAGAAGAAAAGAGAGTTCAGGTATTTCTTCTCTGTTCTCTCCTTTCTTGGAGGTTAGTCCTGGCAGTGGCTGTGTCTCTCTGTGACTGTAGGTCTGCCCCATGGTCCAGCTCTCACTCATTTGTGGCCTCACTCCTTCTACTCCTTGATCCTTCAGGCTCAAGGGTGGTCAGAACTTCCTGCCATTGCTCATCTCTGGTGCCTCAGGAGCCCTTGTTTGTCCCTTAACCCTGCCCTCTAAGGGTAGCCCAGGCCATCAATCTCTGGGCTCCACTTACTCCACTTTCTCAGGTAGGTAAGGATACTAGAAGTCGTGAGGACTAGACAAAATAATGCACACAGTTAGCCACTGCTGTAATCCAGGTGACAGCAGAGGGCCCTCAGGATGATGACTGCTGGATTCTGTAGGTTGCAAGCCCCTTCTCCCACCTCCCTACCTTTCTCCTCCTCTCTTCCTTCTCCTTTCCCTCCTCCTCCTCCTCTTCCTCCTCCTCCTCTCCCTCCTCTTCCTCCTCCTCTCCCTCCTCTTCCTCCTCCTCTTCCTCCTCCTCCTTCTTCTTTCTTCTCCTCCTCCTTCTCCTGTCCCACCTCCCTGCCTTCTTCTTCTTATTCTCCTTCTCCTTTTCCTTCTCCTTCTTCTTGTTCCTCTAGTTAATCCTCACCCAAGGATATTTTCCCATTGATTTTTAGAGATAGAGGAAGGGAGGGAAAGAGACAGAGAGAGAGAAACATCTATGTGAGAGAGACATATTGATGGGCTGCCTCCCACACATGCCCCAACCAGGGCTGGGAATTGAGCCTGCAACCAAGGTACCTGCCCTTGACTGGAATTGAATCTTGGACCAATGCCCTATCCACTGAGCCAAACAGGCTAGCTTCCCTGAACCTTTATTCCCCTCAGAGAAACCCTGCTCACTCAGACTGACTGAGAGAGGAAGAATGTCCCTCCATCTCCTCATCACGCTGGCTGGGGAAGGCAGGAGGGGCATCCTGCCAGCCAAGCTCATCGACCTTCCCGTGACAAAGGTCAGCCTGCCCGGAATAAGGAAGTGCACACCCTCAGCTGGGAAAGGTAAATCTAAACCTGAAAATACAGGAACTGAGCCTTTCAATCAACACGGGTCTGCCGTGTCCTGCAGAGCACTATTTATGAGGCAATAAACCATTTAAATGACTCTGTTTTGAAATCCACATAGTCTCCCTGAATGGCTTATGAGAAAGTACTGCTAATAAGAGCTCCAGGAGGAGTGCAGGGCTGGAGGGTGAGGCTGGGCACCTTTGCCTGGAAGCTGCAGGCTTCCCCCGGGGGAGGAGAAAGGCTTCATAGGGAACAGCAGCCCCTATAGAAGGTGCCATGAGGGTGGTGCCCCTGGGAAGACTCCAAGGTTCAGGCAGGACAGCCTGAATCACAGATACTAAAGGCCAATTTTTGTGCTCTGCAAATTTATAGAAGAGAAATGATTTGTTGCAGAGGACAGGGAAAAGGAAGACTATAGTGTGGTAGTCAAAAGCATGGCATGGAGCCCTGAGTTTTAATCCTGGCTCTGCCATTCATTTACTGTCTGACCATGGCAAATGTACTTGCCCTCTCTGTGACTCAAGTTTATGGTAGTCACCTGTAAGATGGGGATAATAATTATGACATGCTGTCTTATAGAGTTTCTGTGACAATTAAATGAGATAATATATGTAATGTGCTTAGCATGGGGCCTGGAATGTGTACTTTAAAAATTAGTCATTATAGACCTAGTTTGGCTCAGTGGATAGAGCATCAGCTTGTGAACTGAAGGGTTCTGGGTTCGATTCCGATCAAAGGTACATGCCCGAGTTGCAGGCTCAATCCCCAGTAGGGTGCATGCAGGAGGCAGCCGATCAATGATTCTGTCTCATCATTGATGTTTCTATCTCCCCCTCCCTCTTCCTTTCTCTCTGAAATCAATAAAAATGTATTTTTTTAAATTAGTCATTATCAGGAATGTTACCACTACATCCATTTCTTTCCACCTAGCCCTCTTTTCCCCAGCTCCAAAGAGAGCAAGGGTACCTGTGAGATTAACATGTAATATCTTCACACCTACTTCTGGGAGGGTGATACAGTGACACAAATTCTAGGCCCAGATCAACTCTCGCAGTCCAGCCCAGCTCTCTCCAGTGTCCAGAGGCTGTGGGAGAAAAAGGGCAGAAGCTGAGGAGAGCTGAGTGACTGCAGCCAAGTGAATTGTGTGCAAACAGCTCCCAGAACAGGGACAATGGCTAGTGGTCCCTTTGGGGCAGCACGTTGGGTACTCTTCGGCACAGGACTTGCAAAGTCGGACATGACTACACACCCCTTTGTAGAAAGCAAAATAGTCAGAATAGGGTCTCAGTTTCAAAAACCCACCAACACTCTTAGGAAACACAATCTGCTGGTGTTAGAAAGATGTGTAGCAAGAGAGAGGGTGGTACCAGCTGGTTTCCAGGAGGGTTCCCAAGGCCATAGCCGACCTTGATGAATTTTCCAAAGTCTAGGCTATCCCTCATTAGGCTCTAAAACTAGATGTGATCAAGAGGCTGAAAGTGGGTTGTCTTTTACAAATAGACTAATATCAACCAAAGTAAAAAAATATGATATATACACCAGAATGTTAATCCTCCCTCCCTTCCTTCTTTCCTTCCTTTCTTCCTTCCAAGTAAGACTAGATCCCATGTCTCCTGACTCCTCCAACTGGTACCTTTCTCCCGTGCCATGCCAAGGTCAAGCAGATCCCATGCCCACAGCTCTGTGGAACTGTCCTAAACTGGGGTGGTCCTCTGGAATGATGGCACCCTTCCTGAAAAAGGTAGTCTTCACATGAGGTGTTGAAGCAGGCATGGAAGTAGGGAGGCCTCCTCCATTGAGTTCGACATCTGTCGAAACTGAGTTGTCCACCTTCTGGCCCGAAGTACCTAGTGATCCAAGAAGGAGAGTCAGCCCCGGGAAGAGATCTCTATTCCTCGAGCAGCCCTGACACTGATGAGGAAGATGACATAACTCCATCTGTCCTGGAATGGAGATTGCAGACTAGAGGAGGGGAAACACTGTCCACTTCCCTCTTTATTCCCTTTCTCTGGCCTTTCCAAATTTGATGAGTCTCCATTTTCCTACCAATGGAAGGATTTCTCTTGAATGTTGGCAGCCGAGCTCAGGCTTTTATTAGCGTGCAGTGAAAGGGCATTGACTGCAGTAACAAATAAATTAAATCCTCGTTGGCTTGGAGTTTAACATCTTGGCCTTTCTAAGTTCACTTGCCAAGTGATTTACTTCCTTAGCTCCTTTAACCTAATATCCCCAGTGGCTGGCCTTCCAGTGGATGCCATTTATCTTTCCTCAGGGGTATAGATCACAGACAAACCTGAAAATGGGCCTCAGAAACAGTCCATGAAGATTACATGTGTTTTAGACATGCACACCGTGGAGGCGCGAAAGGCACTTGTGTGAGAGGAGACATGGGGTGCACTCAGAGTCCGGGGAAACCAGTCCTGATGGTGACTGTGTACCAGTCCTCTAAACTTCTTGGAGCCTCAATTTCCCCATCTGTCAAATGGGAACATTATCACATTAGCATGAAGGACAGCTTCTTAAAAATAAAATTTCAGCCTGGCCTGTGTTTCTCAGTGATTGAGCATCAACCTATGAACCAGAAGGTCATGATTCGATTCCCTGGGCACGCACATGCCCAGGTTACAGGCCCATTCCCCAGCAGGG
Source organism: Corynorhinus townsendii (assembly GCA_026230045.1). Lineage (NCBI taxonomy): Eukaryota > Metazoa > Chordata > Mammalia > Chiroptera > Vespertilionidae > Corynorhinus > Corynorhinus townsendii. The sequence continues at coordinate 144,637,009 of JAPDVU010000007.1, read as the reverse complement.
GGCATGCAGAAGGCAGCTAATCAATGATTCTCTCTCCTCATTGATATTTATAACTCTGCCTTTCCTTTCCTCTCTGAAATTAATAAAAATGTATTTCTAAAAATAAAAATTCAAACTATTGTACTTACCTTGAATCTCTCAGACTTTATTAAGTAATTTCTGTGAACAGATTGAGCACTCACGACTGCAATAGTAAATGTAGGGCCTGTTCTCAAGACTTCCAGTCTATTCGGAGAGATAAGACCCACATTTGGAACAGCAGCCAGCAGAAGCCTGACAATGGTGGCAGAATAGATTGTAGAGGCAATAAATGTAAAGAAGGCTGCCTGGAGGAGGTGAGACTTAATGTGGATATTGAAAGGTAGGCAATATTGAGGTAGATAGACTAGAGTCATATGAATTTAGTGTACAGCAAAATCTTCAATAAAAAGTTTATGACATAAATATTACTATATGCAAAGCCACAGTCTATGCATACTCTGAAACTGCTCTGTGGGTAGACTGCATTGTTTGTTCCAGGACACCTGCCACTACCTCTGCACAGCCACGCCCTGGTGCTCCTCCTTCGGGGAAGATTAAACCTCCCACCATACTGAGGCCAGAGTTGGCCACGTGACTTCATTTCCCCATGGAAATGATGTTCATCACCTCTAAGCAGCTTTGAGAGCCGCTGAATGGTCCCTCACCCCATCCCTTTAGTCTGACTTTATTTTCTCTGGTGAGCTCTGTGGTTATGATGTGGGTGAGACACTTAACAACATAGAGGAAGACAGAAAATGAAGAAAAGGAGAGGAGGGAAAACAAAAAATAAAGGAAAAAATATAATTAGTTCCCAACACGTAGCCCAGGAGTTTCCTACTCCCATACTACACCCTTACTTTCCTGGGGTTTTACACTCTGGCTGTGAAGCCCGGAACAGAAGCTGCATAACCAAATCTCATTAGTTAGGCCAGTAAAAAACGTCAAACTGGCTGGCTGGAGCCAGCCTTTATTTCTCTAACTAAAAAGAAATATACTTTAGGGGTGGGCTATCCCCAAAAGAGCATGATTTGGGAGTTAGGGGACCTAGGACTCAAAATCTGAACCTGTCCCTGACCAACAGAGTGACCTTGAACAATTCACATTACCTCTTTGACCCTAGGTTCCCTATGACTGAAATGGGGTTTGGAGGGCTGGCTCGGGACATTCAACCAACTTGCCATTTATTTTCCGTAACCCCACACTTGCTTAAATGTTGCTCTTTCAATCTCCTCAACTCTTTCAGTAGGCTTAAGGACACCTCTTTTGATCATTTCACTATAGATAATAACTACCCAAGAATTGTTGCAGTTTCTCATCGGCAGTAAGGGTGGGAGTAATGACCTAAGTTTCAATGATGCCTCTAGTTACTGGCTCTTGGCTCTGCAGAGCAGCTGGGGGTGGCATGCATGGGAAAAGAGCTGGAGGCTGCTACAGTTTGGCTCTTTCCCTGAACAGCTGGTGTGGAGAACAGGGAGGGCAGGACAACCTCTGAGATTCTGGCCAACTGCAGTGTATATTAAGGGCAACCCAGATGGCCACTAGCCAACAACCCATGCCCGTGTGATTTGTAAGCAGTAGTTTCTCCTTTTGAAGGACTCTCTCCACTATAGGAGGTTTATCTCATTCCACTTCTGCACCTGCACGGAGCCCAGGGTCATTCTGTGGCCCCTTACATTGGCTCCAGGACCACCATGTCCTTGAACAGACTTTAGAGGTTGGGTTCTGAAGGACAATCACACTCCTCTCCGCGCCCCCCCCTCCCCTCCTCCAAGCATGGATACAGGCTTTTCTCTTATTTCCCTAAGGCTGTGAGGTTAACAGAACTACTGAAGGCTTGGGTTGGAAAAAGAGAGATACAATTACAGAAGAAAATCAATGAAGTTGGAGGTTGTCTACAGACTCTCCTGGAGTCTCCTGACCCATGGCCTGGGGTGTCCTGCTTGCCTTCTCCCTACAGCCTTCAGGCTCCCATCTGACTACAGAACTAATTTACCTCCCTCAGAAAGGAGGGCCCTTGGCCAGACTCCCCTACCCAGAGTCCAGGCCCCCCCCCCTCTCTGTTTTCCCCAGGAGAGAAGAGGAAAACCTCTCTCCCACCACATGAACACTAAGAGAACTTGTGCAGTGAGCAGTAGCTCTGCCTGCCCAGTGGGACGACAGCCTTCTGTATTGGTATACACAGGCATTTATTTTCTCTTGTCTCAACCTGTCCATTCCAGAATCAACTCTGAGCTTTCCTCTGCATAACCAAAAAGCCCAGTGTTTCTCCCAAAATAAAAATCAGTCTTGCCCTTAGGTATATTTTCCCTCTTCCTCCTGCTCAACAGAAAACAGCTGAGGCTTTAGGGATTACTGTGTCAACCCCTTCAAGCAGTGGTATCAGGGTCTGATATGAGAGCACCCCATCAAATAGGTCCAATCAGACATTAAAACTTTATCTAGACCAGTCAAAACTGAAGGCATAAGGGGCCGGGCAGCTTTCAGAAGTAGGTCCTTCTATAAGGCAAGTTTTTAAACTAAGCATAGAATTAGAGTGGCCTTCAAGTCTTAGCACATGGCTTCATCAGCCAGTAGGACCAAATTACCCGTGTGTGTGTGTGTGTGTGTGTGTGTGTGTGTGTAAAGGCATTGACCTATGAATAAACAGCACTTGACATTGAAAATTGCCACATTAAATAACCAGCTCCTCTGCTGATTACACAGCCTCCGGAGTGCTTCCAAATTGTCATCTAGGATGAATATGACAGCAAACAATGATGTAAAAGTAAGTAATCTGCTCTATAATTATTTTAGCGGCTGCAACTGCCAACCAGCAGGATCACTTATGAAAAAGGATGCAGTCGCTCCTTATTAAAAATGCATGAATATACAGTCTCTTGATTGTGGAAATAATCAGCAGACTATCTAATGTAACAAGACTTAGCCACAGAAGAATTAATTAGGGTGAAATTGATTAAGGAGAAGGGGGTAAAAAAATCTATCTGTGATAATTCAGGCTCTGATTAAACTCAAGCATTAATTCTCACACTCTTTTCAAATTAAGAGCCTCATCTAAATGCTCCACATTAATATTCCAAAGAACCCCACCTTCCCTTAACTGAAGGGAAATGCAGACATTTCTAATGAAAGCTAAATCCTGTTCTTGTTGATTCTAGAGCCTCTGTCCTAAGGATTTCAGGATGTTGGAGTTAGTTATTGTTATTATCTTAAATAAACACACAGGGTGGGAGTCAGGGTAGTGAAATCCCCAAATTCAATATGACCTTAAGCATTTAGGATTTTTGGAAGATTTCTCAAAAGCTAAAGAAAGCATGCAACACAAATAAGTGTGTGACAGCCTCTTGAATTCTTTGTCTTGCGTAACCTGTTCTGGTACAGATAAGGGGACCTTGAAAGGGTCATATATTCCATTCCTCACCTGGAGACCCATCCATAATTATCTACCATCTCGTGAGAGGCCTCCAGCCGGGGACTCCACAACTCCCTTGGTAACAGGAGCAGGCAGCTGATATATTCCGGGCTCCAGCTGGTCCTCCCCCTCCTCTCCCTGCAGCCATTTGAAGGATGTGAGAAGCTCCCTCTGCATCATTGATTTTTCTCTTTTTTCACTTTTCCTCCACTAGGAACCTGCTCTGTGGTTCCTGGCTCTTCCCATCCAAACTGTACTTGTGTTTCACAGGGTCACTGACCTTTCCTTCCTCCTCCACTGACTGCTATCTTTGCAGCTCTTCTTCCATCTGTCACCTTGGTTTTTGTCCCATGGCTGTTCTAGTTCAGTACATCCTTTGTCTGGACTGGGACAGGACATCCAGGCTGAGAAGCACCCCTAGAGGGCTCTGAGCTGTCCCTCCACCCCGTCCAGGGGGACCCACTCCAGGCGAGGTACTCTGAGGTAGGAGCAGAGAAGGTTGCAGCTGTATTATCAAAACGTGGGGAGAGCCATGGCTCAGTGTCTAGAGCATCAGCCTGCGGACTGAAGGGTCCCGGGTTCGATTCCAGTCAAGGGCACATGCCCAGAGTGCAGGCTTGATCCCTAGTGGGGGGTGTGCAGGAGGCAGCCGATCAGTGATTCTCTCTCATCATTGATGTCTCTCTCTCTTTCTCTCTCTCTCTCTCTCTCTGCCTTCCTCTCTGAGATCAATAAAAATATATTTTAAAAAAAGAAAAAAAAATGTGAAGAGACAGAAGTAAAGAAGCAATTTCAAGCCCTTTGTTTGGCCTGAGTCTGGTCTTGTTTTGTCTTCACCACCCTGGAGATAGTCACATGCTCATTTGATGGGGGAGACAGAGCTGTTCATAGACACCTTCAGGCAGAGTCTCTCTCCACCTTGGGAGGCCAGCCAGGCTCCTCTGGAAGTTTGCCAAGCAGTGGTCAGGGGAGAGGGTATTCTAGGCAGAGGGAACAGCATAAGGAGATCTGGGAATAGCGTAAAATGTGGCAGGTTTCACCTTCCTGGGCCTACAAGGAAGATCCCATTTATATTTATGACCAAATATCCAGGGTGTCCCCCTCTTCACACAGCCCTACTTCCTAGTCTCAACTGCTTCAAGCATGGTTGAGGGGGGCGGGCAGGTGTTTGGAGTGGAATTCAGCCACCAAGGAGCTGTAGGACTTTCAATGCTGCTAGCCTCAGAGAGAAGTCCAGACACTCCCTTTCCTCCCCTAAAGTTGAGCTCTCCCTCAGGGGCATGGCCACACTATCCAACTGCTGGAGTCCTTGCCCAAGGCTCCAGCCCCAGGATCACCATGCACGACTTTGAATGACAAAGGAGGAACAGGGTGAGAGGCAGTCCTCTGTCGCCTCTCTCAGGAAACTCCTTTACTTCTATGTAAATTTGTGGATGCAAATTGTCATGAGGGGGCAGGGACCCCGAAGCAGCCCAGCTCCCGAATGCAAATAATCGTGGGCTGGGAGGGGTGGTCACCCTAACAACACCCATCCAACACCCAACATCCATGCCAGGCTCAAAGGGAAATTTCCTGTGTTCTGTCCTTAAAGCTACCACGGCCATAGCCAATCCTTTTCCTCTTCTCTCTCCCCACCACCTTCTCTTTTACTCTATTTTTCTACACCCTCTCCCTCAATTCAGTTATTAACAACCTGGTTCTGAGGACCTACCTGGGACTTGAACTTTGTCCTAGTTACTAAAGAGGATGCAAGAGAAAAAGATGTGGTCCCTGCTCTCAAGAACTTCACAGTTTGACAGGGGGATGACATTAACTCAACCAAAGACAGTGAAAAACCATGGTAGATGGTTGTAGCCTACAGTATTAAATCAGAGCCTCCAATTTAACACTGAATAAAATCAAAGAAAGGGAGCAACCCTTGATGTGGGCTGGGGTGTCGAGAAAGGCTCCAGGAAGTAAGCGGGACTTGAGTTCAGTCTTGAGACTGAGTTGGCATCACGTGGATTGAAGAGAGAGAGGCAAGATTCCAGGGAAGAGTGGGACTAAGCAAAGGCCCAGGCTGTGGGGCAGGTTAGGAAGCCTTCAGCCTGGCTGGAGAGAAAGAACTTGCTGGGGAGGAAAGGAAGCTTTGCAAGGCCTTGAATGCCAGCGTCAGAGGTCTGGGTTTTAGCCGAGGCTATTAGTTCTCAAACTTGGGTAGACTGCAGTGTTCCCGGGGTGCTGCTTAAAATAGAGGGTCCCAGGCCCCAGCCTCAGTAGCATTTAAACAAGCACCCTGGTGACTCTGATGGTGGCCCAAAGGCATTGCTGAAGGTCCTCTTCTCCCTATCTTTGTTGCTCCTGTGGGTAAAGCTGGGCTTTGTTTGCACCATGGAAACCACAGTTCCCAGCTTCTGCAAAGATGTTGAACCTTGTCTCCTAGGAACTTGGAGGCTGGGACAGGAGATTGTTTTGACTACACTGTAACCAAAGGAAAAGCAGCTCTGATGAACCACTACTAGACTCATTCCTATGGGAGAGTGGAGAAGCCACCTCAGACCCTGGGACCCCATAGGTCCCCCTTCCTGAGCTACCCTCTTCCACTGATTAAAAGTGGAGCCAACAAAGAAATATGGTCAATGGAGATATTTTCATATTAAAGAGAACTTCAGCTCTAGGTGACTTTAAATAGTAACCTCCCTTTAGTCCTATAACATACATTGAATCCAGAACTGCCCTTTAATAAATGTATTTTATAGCAAGTTTTTTGCCCTCTCTATTAAACCTCTGTTTGCTCAACTTCTCAATTTATACTGAGTAATTTCCATAGCTAGAGAAAAGTTGAAAGGTTAGTACAGAAAACCTACACAGATATATCTTGGAGATATTGTGGGTTCAGTCCCAGATCACTGCAATAAAGTGAGTCATAATCTTTTTGCTGGCGGAAGGTCTTGCCTTCAATTTGTAAAAAATGCAACTTCTGTGGAATACAATAAAGTGAAGCACAATAAAACAATGTACTAATATATCTGTAAAATTTTTTATCTATGTTTACTAAGAGTTAACATTTTGCCATTTGTTTTTTTCTCCTTATATAAATACTAGAGGCCTGGTGCATGAAATTCATGCACTGGGAGCAGGGGAGGGGGGGTCCCTCAGCCCAGATTGTGAGAGGGCACATGCCAGGCTGAGGGACCCCACTGGTGCATAATTGGGGTTGGGGAGGGACATGGGAGGTTGGCCAGCCAGGTAGGGACCACGGGAGGGCTCCAGGGCATGTATACCCCATCTTACTCAGTCCCAATGGGCTGGATCCCAGCAGCAAGCTAACCTACCTGTCAGAGCCTCTGCCCCATGGTGGTCAGTGCACATCATAGCAAGCGGTTGGATGGCCTTAGCATATCATTAGCATATTACACTTTGATTGGTTGAATGGCCGACCAATCAACTGGACTCTTAGCATATTAGGCTTTTATTATATAGGATACATACACACATATACACTGAGTGGCCAGATTATTATGATCTCTGAATGCATAATAATCTGGCCACTCAGTGTATATCCTATATAATAAAAGGCTAATATGCAAATTGTCCCCTCTACCAGGAGTTCAACCAGCAGGCAGGCCAGCCAGCCGCCCATGTGCCCATGTCCCCTCCCCCTGACCAGGCTGGCTGGACCCCACCCATGCACAAATTCTTACACTGAGCCTCATATATATATATATATATATATATATATATATATACACACACACACACACACACACACACACACACACACACTGAGTGACCAGATTATTATGCATTCAGAGATCATAATAATCTTGCCACTCAGTGTATATGTGTATATCTATAATAATAAAAGCGTAATATGCTAATTAGACCAGACAACCAAATGACCTTCCGGATGTCATTCCAGATGTCCTTCTGAACGACCTTCCGGATGAAGCAGCGGGGGCCAAGGTAGAGTAGTTAGGGGTGATCAGGCAGGCAAGTGAGCAGTTAGGGGTGATCAAGCAGGCAGACGAATGGTTAGGGGTGATCAAGCAGGCAGGCAGGCAGGCAAACAGTTAGGAGCCAGCGGTCCCAGATTGAGAGAGGGATGTCTGATTGCCAGTTTAGGTTTGATCCCTCATGGATCCCTGTGGGATCGGGCCTAAACTGTCAGCCGGACATCCCCCGAGGGGTCCTGGGTTGCGAGAGGGTGCAGGCTGGGCTGAGGGACACCCCCCCATCCCCTCCCCTGCCCCGCCCCTGTGTACAAATTTTGTGCACCAGGCCTCTAGTATATATACATATATATATATGTACTTTCTTTTTTGCAAGAGCATTTGAAAGTCACAGATATCATGACACTTTACCCCTAATACTTAAGAACCAGGACATTCCTCCTATAATTCCTCTCATAACCACAAGAGCATTATCACCCAAGAAATTTAACATTGATACAATAATATTAGCTAATTTATAGAGGATTTTCAATTTCTCCAATTCTCCCAAAATACTCTTTACGACTTAAAAAATATCCAGGAGACACAGTATATTTAATTGTCATGTTTTTGTTGTTTCCTTTAGTGTAGAACAGTCTCTGCTTTTTTTAAAAAAATAATATTGGCGTGTGGGGGAGGGAGGGGAAAGGGGGGTTGTTATTGGTGGTGGTATGTTTTTGTCTTATTTACATTGGCATTTTTGAAGAATCTAGATGGGTTATCTTGTATAATGTCCTGCAATCTGGATTTGTCTCACTTGATTCAGGCTAAATATTTTGGGGTAAGAATATACCACAAAGATGATGCTGCATACCTCCTGTGGCATGTCATCATGTTGGGAGACACGCCATGTCTTTATCCCATTAGTAATGAAGCTAAGTTGGATTACTTAGTTAAGGTATGCACTGCACATTCTGACACTTGATTTCATTGAACCAGGCCCTGTGCAGCTCTTATTGAGGGCAAGAACCGAGTCTTCTCCTTCTGAAAATAATGCTACAGTCTATAAGACCTTCATATAGATGATCTCATTCGCTCCTCAGATACAACTGAGGGAACTATTTTTATTCCCATTTTATAGAAATGCAACATCTCACAGTGCTTAGGAACTCTGACATTGAATCCCAGATCTGCCCTTTAATAAATGTGTTTTAGGGCAAATTACTTAACCTCTCTATTAAACCTCTGTTTGCAAACCTTGATTGCAAAGTGGGGATAATAATATCTTCCTCTCAGAGTTGTTGTGAGGGCTAAATGAGGGTATTGAAAATAACATGCCTGACAGTGCTTAACACATAAAGAATGCTCAAAAAATGAAAGTGCTGTGTGTATAGGCCCAGACACTTTATACACACACACACACACAATAAGCATGTATATACCGATGCTCAGAAAGGTAAGGGTCTGGCCTGTGGTCACTCAGATGAACAAAGAGCCAAGCCTAGGTTCAAGCCCCATTCGCCTGACTCCACATTCCAAAGCCTAGACCCATTCTCCTCATGCCATCCTACTACAACGGGCCAGCCAGTGTCACTTCATAGGAACCATCTGATCAAGATCATTTGACTAGTATGTGAAAATTAGACCGGAGTGCAAACATGTATTCACATCTGATTTCAAGATGCATAAAGCAAGGCCCTACTGTTATTCTACAGGGTTGGCCAAGGGACCCACACTAAAATGCCCTTTCTTCTCTAGAACGTTGCCCGTGCACTGTCTGCAGCTCATTGCTCTGTCACTTGGAAATCTGATAACATCCCCAAACTCACCACATAGAACAGCAGTCACCGTGGGCCCAGAGGCTGCTCACTGTGGCGGGACCAGTGTGTGTTTGACCCAAACATTTCCCTGACCTGCCCCTGCAGAGTGACTGGTCCGGAGAAGGGAGAAGACTGAAGGATGGGCCTTAGTTGAAGAGGAGAGGCTTTAGGGGTACAGGCCAGGCAGAAAGTCTTCCCATGGGTGTTCATAGGAAATTCCCCTTCCTACTTTCTACTAAGCACCCCAGCCCCACCCCCAATGCAGAGAAGGTAAATCCACAGCAGCAGCACCAACAAACCATCATCTTGAGTCAAAGGTCTTTATCCCTATGAACTAAGATGGGTCTGGTTAAGACCTAGTCCTGCCCAACTGTGTGTGTGAAGTGTGGGTTGGCTGTTCAGATGCATGTCTGGGATCCAGGAGGAAGGAGAGATCACTTCTGATAAAAATTCACAGAGGTGGTGGGCCTTGGCAAAGAGTGGGTTGGAGTTGGATAGTCAGGGGGTAGAAGGAAGGGCAGTCCTGATTTTAGGGGATGGGCACAGAGGAAGGATAACAAAAGTCCTGGTCTGAGGATGGAGGGATGGTGTGTGCAGGGGAGGGGTGGGAGACAGGCACCGAGGAGGCAGGAACCCCTCCCTTCCAGACACAGAGCAGACAGACCATGGCTGTGGAGCAGCTGAATATTTCATTGACGGAAAATTAGACGTGGCAGTGGTGCTTGGGCTGTGGCTTCTAATTTCATGGCCAGGTGTACCCAGATGGCTGACTAGGCTGCAGGAGGGAGGCACTCCCCGCATCCAGGCTTCCCAGCTTAGGAGGATGCAGAACTGACCTTCCTTCCCAGTGACGTCAATGGCTGTATATGTTCTGGCTCTGGAAAGATGAGCACCTACATTTAGCACCTACTGTGTGCCACGCATCATGTGCCACGCATCATGTTAAGCACAAAGGAGGCCAGATGCCTCTGCCCTGGGAGATAAATTGGGGGCATAGACCCCCTAACAGGTTTCTAACTGTGAAAAGAACAAAGTGCTGTGGGGTCCTGGGGAATGACCAATACCTGAGGCTTCACAGAGGAGGGCCCCCTATACTGAGGCATTCCCCAGACAGAGAGGTAGGGGAAGGATGCTCACCAACATTTCACGAAGACTTTGTTTCAGCAAGGCGCTGTGCTAGGAGCTTGTTCCTATCCTCGCCGGCATTGGAAAAAGTAGATATAATTCCTAACTGCATAGACAAAAGGCACCCAGGTGGGAACAAATACAAAAGAACCCATGTGAAAGAGCTTGGCAATGTGGGACATTTCGCAATTTGGAGAGGCTGAGCCATTGGAGGTACAAAGGGAAACTGGCAAGAAATGAGCCTCGGCGGTGGATTGGGGCTGCCTGTCATGATAACAAATTTGGACTTTATCCACTTGGCCATGGAAAGCCTCTGAAGGGTATTGAAAATGAAGGTGCCACCCTAGTAAGGTTTGGATCAGTGGTTAGAGCGTCAACCTGCAGAATGAATGAAGGGTCCCACGTTTGATTCTGGTCAAGGGCACATGCCCGGGTTGCAGGCTCGATCCCCAGTAGGAGGCGTGCAGGAGGCAGCCGATCCATGATTCTCTCTCATCATTGATGTTTCTATCTGTCTCTCCCTCTCCCTTCCTCTCTGAAATCAATAAAAAAATATTTTAAAAAAGTGAAGGTGCCAAATGTCCTCTCTTCTCCTTATACCCAAATGGCCTCTCTCATCCTGGCCTCCTCTTCAAATCCTAAACATTCCTCATTATATCAACAAATATTGGCCGTACACCTGTACTGTGAGTCAGGCACTGTACTGGGTGCTGGGGGCTGGGGATCTGGCCGGGCCTATGACAAGGGCCTATGCCCGTGGAGTAAGAGAAGAAGGGTAGTGGAGGGAGACAGACAATACCTAGTAAACAAAGACACAAGTAAATAAAAGGTTGTGCTAGGTACTGTGACAAATACATGGAATAGGAAGAGATGGGAAGGGGATGGGGAGGCTACTTCAGTTAACTGTTTTCTGCGGTTGTTACAGAGAACAGGGGTACCAGGGCAGGGAATTGGGGGTGGAGCTACCTAATTTCTCCCATTTCAAATCCTTTCCTGAAAGTAAGTTATTAGAGGAACTATGCTCCATGCTTCCATTCCTGAGCCACTGATGCTGCTCTTCTCCAAGACCCAGGCAAAGGGATCCTATCTTCATCCACAGCCTAACCTGGTTCCAGGGGAGATTAAACCAGCCAGAGGCATGGTATGGGCAGCCAGGAGTGGTCCCTGAATCCCAGAGCTGGAGAGGAGGAAAAACATGAGCCCATGCAGGTGGATGTTTGGAGGACATTTTCAGGGGTAGGTTCCTTTCCTCTCACCCATGAGTCATTGCAGAATTTCATCCTTTGGGCAACCAACAGGGTGTTTGTTCTTCTGAACCAGCCCTTCTGCTCAGGGCCCAGTCTTGACCATTCTTCCAAAGGCTGGGAGAAGACATACTTAAACCCAGGCCCAGTGGTCCTCAGAGAAACCAGAGCAGCCCAGGTCATCTCTTCCCCAGCTCACAGAATCTTGAGCCCTTTCCTTGTCTCTGTGTTCCCCTCTCAATGGCAAGATTGGCATTTGTCCTGAGAGGGAGGGAGGAGCACGTGGGATGCTGGCAGGGTGGCTTGTCGTGCCCCAGTTTCTGGACTGAGTTGCTGGAGGAGCAAAAAGGGCGGTGGTGGACCTAGAAAGCCCAAGGAGTGGCCCACTTGGGGATGAGGCAACCTGCTGGGAGGTGGCAAGCAGGTCAAACTGGTGGGGCTAGAGCCCAGGCTGGACCATCTTGGAAAGAGATTGGGAACCAGGCAGATTCTTGGCCAGGGTTGGAGCAAGAGCCCAACTCGTGACTACACTGACCCAAAGGGACTATGGAAGAGAGAGGGAGAGGGGACAGGACGGTGCCTAGACTGGCTGCAGTCCAGAAGCTGCACTGGAATCTAGCTAGGCTAAAGTTAAGGCATGCTCCCAAGTTCAGAGAAGGTGGCAATGCATGTCAGGCTGGTTACCATTGCCTTCCAACCCTCCAAAAAAACAAAGCAAAACAAAAAGCAAGCTCTGTCTGAGTCTGGTCTGATTACAGCAATTTTGCCTTCTTATTTTCCTCAGGAAGTCATGGAAACAACCTGGGGTCCCAGAGAATAAGTTGGTAGTCACCTCACTTGCTTAGAGGACCTCTTTTCACCCCCTTGGGGGTGTTTCCTAAACCCAGCCTTCTGAGACATGGCAAGAAAGGAGAGCATTGTTTTATTTCACAGAGCAGAGCATTGGGCCCAGCCAAAGCTCAGGCTAATGCAGAATGTGAGGCTGTGTGTGCGAAAGAATGCAACCCCATCCTCGAAATTATTTTTTGAGATTCCTTCTCAAAGGCATCCTTAGGCTGAATACCAAGGAATTCAGTCTCTCTCTCTCTCTCTCTCTCTCTCTCTCTCTCTCTCTCCCCCCCCCCCCCCCCCCACATATGCGCACACACACTCCCCCACACCCATTTCAGAATCTTCCCTTTTTCTGCCACAGGCTCTGCCTCCTCCTCCTGCCCACCTCCCTTCTTCAGCAGGAGCACACCAGGACAAGAATGTTACTATAGGAGCCTCTGGCCACAGGAAATGTTTCTCGGGGAATTAATGCAGACCTGGCCATAAAGTCAATGCAGCCCTGAGCCCATGTCTCAGTCTCACCATGTCTCATGTAACCCAAGAAATAATGTAACTACCTCTACTGGCCTTCACCCAAACACTGCCTGGGGTTGCCCTGGGAGCTGCTCTACTGTTGTTGTAGGAGAAGGCAAGCTCACTTCTTGTGGCAGGGGGCTGTTTGGTCCCTTCCCAGGGATTAACTGCTCTCTGGGGCTTAGGAATGCCACTTATAGAACGTGGATTCGTGGATTCCTACACAGGTTGCAGAGGGTCTGGGAAGGCCCTGAGGGTCTGGGAGCTGAATGCACAAGTATGAGGATGTGCATTTTGTCTGGAGATGAGGACCTATTTGTTCTGTCTAATTCTCAGAGTAGTCAGAGACCCTTCAAATGGGTGATAGGTAAAACAAGAAATTGAAATGTTCCTCCTCCTATTTTGTTCCCTGGTAAGTTTGAGTTTTATGCAATTCCACCTGGAAAATGGAAGCCTGAGCCCATGGAAATTGGGTCCGAACATCCTGAATATGCAGTGCCTTGGAGAGTCACCAAGAGAAGATCTGAGGAGGAGAGATGATATCACCTTTGGGGAGGAGACTCTTCAGCTGTGCGGAGTGAGGAGATTAGGAGTGAGGACCATCTGGGGCCTTGAACCCCAAGGAGAGGCCAGTGTACTTTTCTGGAACATGGTCCAGGCTCTGCCTTGAACATGCAGCTCCAAAAGAGATTCCAAGCTGCCAAGTCCTAGAGGCCTGAGGAATAACCCAGCCCCGACCAGGATGGTATCTGGACATCCTGTGCCCTCCCTCACAGGATCACGAGTCCAAAGCACAGAGCCTGCTGCAGAGTCAGATCTAAGACAGCTCAACACCAAACCTCAGTCTTCTCTGATTTTCCTCACAAGGGAGAAGAGAGAATGGGGGCTCTACCCATCCACCCACCAGCCCCTGAGTCCCTTTAGCCCTTGGCATGGTAATTAACAGGGGGGGGGGGAGCCATGCATCAGCTTCAGCAAGCTAAGTGGCAGGAGCTCCCCCCTGACAGCAGAGCTAATAAGAAATTTGCTAATGCAATTTATCACTTTAAAAAGCCACATGTCGGTGAGGATGAGCACTTCTCTGCAGCAGCCAGTCTAATTGTAAGAGCAGAGCAGCAAGCAGCTCTGGGAAAGGAGGGAGCATGATGTCTTCACTGAATCAGTGGTGCAATGCAGCAGGCAGGGGCTGGGAGGAGGGGTGCAGGCCTGGGTCCAAGGCCCCCGACCTTTATGGCCCCCAGAAAGCTCTCTCTGCAGGCCCAGTCTAAGGACCTATCAAGAACCAGATGGGCCCTGACCTCCAGCCCCCGCTGGAACCTGCCCTGGCAGCCTCTGTTCGTGCTGCAGTGTTAAAATAAGAAGCAGCTCTGTCTGCAGTGACAGAAGATCTAAGTCTTAGCCAGCAAGTGTCAACACACCAAACCCCCCTTGGGCTCCTGCTGCGGAAGAGCTGATACAAAGGGAAAATTTGCTTTTTTTTCTCCCAGGCCTTGCAGAGACTCCATCCAGGACAAAGACTTCTAGTCCTGATGCAGGTAAAGAAGATTAGAAATCCACGTTAGACCCAAAAAAAGTCTCTGCTCCCAGTTTAGACAAAAGGCAACTTGCTTTGAATGTCCAGTGTTTAGCAAAAACAAAGAATGGTTTCTGGAAGGGGAAAAACTGCTGCTGTGAGATTTTGCTTCAAACACTCATGCCAACTGTTTCCCCCTGGAGCAAATTCATAGGAAAGCAAATGAAGCAAGTGGGAATGGAGCCTAGAGCTACTAGGAACACTATGGGGGGGGGGGGGGGGGGACTAAGAGTGTCCATGTGTCTGGATGCCCATTGCTTTCTGGAACCGTCCTCATTCTCAGTTACCTGTGGGGTTGAGCAGGGAGGGCTAGGAAGAAGGATGAGAGAGGACAAGGCACCAACACCAGTTTTGATCAAATCAACTTTCCTCTAAACCAAATGTTGATCCCAATTTTCCCCTGTTCTTTAAATTAATGCTTTGAATTTTTGTGGAGACACCCAAGGAAGACAATGCAGGTAATGCCAGGACAAAGAAGAAAGGCCATGCCATGGTCCTGGACGTCCTCATGGGTATCTGCCATCTTTTATACCTGAGCAGAGCTTAGTTTGACATGTTGGCCAGCGCCTGGAGCAGCAGACTGCCTTCTTGTTTAAGACCTTCCTTGGCCTGATGATTCACCTAGCCTCACAGGTGATGGGCGAAGCCAGGCACCAACAGCTGGTGCAAAATTTCTCTCTGAGTCTCATCTACAGGAATGGGATTTGCAACAATTCACATACACACACACACACACACACACACACACACACACACACACACGGGGATTTAAAGCCACCTCAGCGTCTATGTGCAACCTAGAGACCTAGAGACAGTGGACAATGGGCAATGCCCCTGGCATCCTGGAGTGGCCTGACCAGGACCTGTGTGGTCCAGAGTCTGGGGAACATAGCCTTCCAGCCTTGGCTCAGGGGTTCAGAAGCCAGGGCTAAGGAGCAAAGAAGGGCATCTGCAGGACTTGCTGAAGCTAAAGAAGACTCCAGGGGCTCCTTTATTTGCCCTTGAAAATGTACTTTAATATCTAAGGTCCTATCCTCTTCTTTATATTTATGTAATCTTTCTTTTTTAATTAATGAGAGAGAGAAGTGGGGGGGGGGGGGCATCAATGTGAGAGAGAAACATTGATTGGCTGCCTCTGGTACGCGCCCTGACTAGGGATCAAACCCACTACCTTCTGGTGTATGGGACCATGCTCCAATCAATTTACCTACACTGGCCAGAGCCCTCTTCTTAAAACTTTTAAAATTTTTTTCCTGGTGCCCTTTCTTGTTTATTTTTCCAACTCAATCTTAATACTATTTTGCCAAGTTCGAAATAAAGGTGTCTTGGCCTTGTGACTTCCAATCTGGGCAGTAGATCCTGATACCTCCCTCATTCTGGATCCATACCACATACAGGAAGATAGTCTCTAGTCCAAGGCCAACTGAACAAAAAACCCTCACTTTCACCAGGACAGTGCTGAGTGCCTCTATGCCCCACAAAGGAGAACCAAAAAAGATAAATCTCTGCCTTTAAGATACATGGTTGGTGCCCAGCCAGCATGGCTCAGTGGTTGAGCGTTGACATATGAACCAGTATGTCACGGTTCGATTGCCAGTCAGGGCATATGCCCAGGTTGTGAGCTCAGTCCCCAGTAGGGGGAATGCAGGAGGCAGCCTATCAATGAGTCTCTTTCATCATTAATGTTTCTATCTCTCTCCCTTTCCCTTTCTCTCTGGAATAAAAAATATCTATATTAAAAAAAAAAAAAAGATACATGGTTGGTGGTTAACTTGAGAGCAGTTGCTCATGAAGATTCTCCTACTTACAGCCCCACTCACACCCCACTCTCAGACAATCCCTCCGCAGGGCCAGCTGCATGGGGGCAACCTGTGCAGTCACCGGGCCTGGAGCTTAGGTGGATCCTGTGCTTGGTTTAACGCTCTAATGTCACTGTCTTGAAATTTTGAACAAGGGACCCACATTTTCATCTTGCACTGGGCCCCGTAAGTTACATAGCTGGTCCTGCTCCTCTACAGCATTTGGAGACTCAAAGACAGTAAGGAACAGCCGGAGTCACACTCAAGGTCGGCTGACATTCAAGCACAAGCAAGTCCAGATGCAAAGCTGAGCCCTTTAGCAAGCTCTGCATCCAGCAGCAGGCAAGGCCTCACTCTGCCTGCAAATAAGCATGGCTGATAGATTTTTAAGGGGACACGTCACAGGGGACTCGCTGCTTCCTTCTTTGGCTCCTCCTCCTCCCGGGGTTCAAGCTATAACAGCTCACTTCGCATATTCTCAGAAAACCTTGCTGGCTGTTTTCTGGACTACCTCAGGCACAGGCCTGCTTATTATTTCCTGAGTTTGGATTTCAGGAGTGAGTGAGCAGCCTGTGTTATCTCTCCAAATTTCTGACTCTCTCAAGACCTCCTGGGAGTCTGGGCCAGCAAGAGAGAGCACTTCCAGACCATTAGCAAGAGCACAAACCATCTCCAGGGCCAGAGGAAGCCATCATAGCTGGTGAAGAGAAGGGCCCAAGCTCCTGGGCCATAATCCACGAGGGTTACTTAGCCACCAAGCAGTGCATTCGGGGAGAAGGGAATGGGAAGACTCTAGCCTGGAAAGCTCAGGGCCACATCTCCCCTCTTTCAGTCCCCTCAGCCAGGAGGGTGAAGCTGCCTTGGCTATAAAGGTGTCCGGGCCTCGCTGGGAGAGGTGGTCAGGGAAGTCTTCAGGACATTCACTTTTCTAGGAAGCCTTTCCCTTTCCTCCTGAGGCCTGCACTCAATGATTCTGGCAGCAAGACAAGGAGTCATGTTAATTTTCCAACTGGAGAGGTAGAAAAAAAATGTTTAACTATTTCTTTTAATTCTATCCATCCATTTATGCATTCATCCCTTTATGAATTTAGCAATTACTGAGTGCTTATTTAGGTATCAACTGTGTTAAGCGCTATGAGCACTGCTGAGATATGTAAAAGTGCTGAGAAATGGTCTGACCTCTTGGAATTTAGAATGTAGATGTGGAGTAAAAATTAGCACATGTGAAACCATCAGTGGAATATAGTACAGTCAAATGGAATTTCTGACCAGTGCTAGATTATGTGCTAAAACAGTCTGTACCCAAGTGCAGTTTAACTACTGTCTCCTGAGGGCACACTGTGTACCAGGCTGTGCTAAGTTCTAAGAGGTACAAAGATATATGAAACCTGGTCCCTACACTGGAAACTCTCAGACTAGTTGGAGAAACACAGATCACTGGACAACTTTGATATGCACAGGGCACTGTGGAAGCACAGAGGAGGGCCACTGTGCCCAAACCAAGTGACACGATGTCTGGGCTGAATCATGGAAGCCACATAAAGGGAGGCTGGAAGGATGTTCTAGGCACAGAGAGGAGTATAGAAAGATCCAATGGTCTGGTATGATTGAAAACTAAAATAGGGAGTTCTCAGAAGCAGGGAGAGGCAGGAAATGAGGTTAGAAAGACAAGCAGAGGTTAGATCATGCAGAGCCTTAAAGAAATTGACCTAGTCTTGATGGATGGTGGAGACCACCAAAGGGCTTTTAATAGAGAATTCTCATGGCTGGGATGAGGGTGGACTTGAGAGGAACAAGGCTACAAGCAGGGAGACCAATAATGGTCCACAGGAAAAGTGATGGGGGCCTGCATCAGAGCAGTGGTAGTGAGGACGGAGAAGAGAGGACAGATCTTACTGTACTTACTGGAATGCATTCTCCTCCCCTCCCCTGTTTTTTACGCATTTAGTCCCACACATTATTCAGATCTTAGATTCTCTGGGATGCCTTCCCTACTCCCAGACTAGGGCAGGTTCCCCTACTACACCATAGCATAGCTCTGGGTGCCTCCATTCATTACTCTTCTCACTTGGTATTCTAGACTTACTCCTGAGGTTATTTGATTAATGTTTGAGTTCTTCATTAATACTGGGTCTTCGCCTATTTTGGCTGCTATAATGAAAGTACATAGACTGGGGGGCTTAAAACAACAGTTGTTTCTCACAGTTCTGGAGGCCAGGAAGTCTAAAATCAAGGTGCTGGCAGATTCCATGTCTGATGAGGATCTGCTTTCTGATTCATAGCTGACCATCTTTTCATCATGTCTTCACATAGTAGAAAGAAGGCAAGAGAGCGCTCTGGGGTCCTTTTTATAAGAGCTCTAATCCCTTTTTAAAAAAAATTTTTTTAAATTGATTTCAGAGAGGAAGGGAAAGATAGAAACATCAATGATGAGAGAGAATGATTGATTGGTTGCCTCCTGCACATCACACACTGGGGATCAAGCCCAAAACCTGAGCATGTGCCCTGATACTCAACCACTGAGCCATGCTGGCTGGGTTCTAATTCCATTCTTGACAGCCCCACCTCACAACCTAATTACCTACCAAAGGTCCCACCTCCTAATACCATCACATTGGGGGTCATGCTTTCAACATATAAATTTTAGGGGGACACAGACATTCAGCCCATGACAGACTGTAAGCTCTATAGGGGTGGAAACCATGTCTGTCTTGCTCACTACTGTATCCTTAGCCCTTACCCAGAGTTTGTCACATAATACTCAATAAATATTTCTGGAATGAATGGATGACAGGTTTGACTGCTATTTGGAAGCTCTATAAGAATTCAGAGAACATCTATGTGGGCTGGAGGAGCTGGTGAAGACTTCAGAGACAAGATATAAACACAGAAAAAGTTAAATAACAACGCAAGACAACAATACAGTAGAGTGACAAAGCAATACATGATATGTGTCAGGCAATCAGCACAAATACTGTATTAAAGGAGGGAGAGTATATATCAACTATGATGTTTTTGTCAGCAAGGAACAAAAAAACCCAAAAACCTCAACTCAAATTGTCATTAACTGCCAAGGAAATTTATTATATCTCATAGCAGAGGTTCAGAGGAAGGGCAGACTTAGAATGTTGGATACAGTAGCTCAAGGAGTCCTCTCACTCTGCCCTGTCATCCTTGAGAGGGACTCACCCTCAGGATGGGTGGCAGGAAACCCACAGAAATTCCAGCCAGTGGAATAGCCTGTGAAGAAGAGGAGGTCCTGACGGGTTTGGCTCAGTGGATAGAGCATCAGCCTGTGGACTGAAGGGTCCCAGGTTCAATTCCAGTCAAGGGCATGTACCTTGGTTGTGGGTACATCCCCAGTAGGGGGTGTGCAGGAGGCAGCTGATTGATGTTTCTCTCTCATCGATGTTTCTAACTCTCTACCCCTCTCCCTTCCTCTCTGTAAAAAAACAATATATAAAGAAGAAGAAGAAGAAGAAGAAGAAGAAGAAGAAGAAGAAGAAGAAGAAGAGGAGACTGTCTTCTTCCCATGTCTCTTTCCCAGGAGGTCCCCCAGCAATTGCTCCCATCATCTCACTGCCCAGAACCGGGTCTTGTGTTCATTCCCAGCCTTTGAAATGCATGATTGATTCTAACCATGATGCAGTATACCTGAAACTAATACAAAATTATATTGAACGTAAACTGTAAAATAAGAAAATATCCCACTGGGGGAGGGGCGGGATGGAGATAAATAGGATCTGTTAGGCATGGTTACATGGGGAAATGGATGGTGGCTAAGATTCAAGTGCCCACTGCAGCACACCTCTTCATATAACTTACACCTACTCACACCATTCATTCCTTACAAAGAGGTCACTCCATGCTGAAATTGTCTAGAAAAGGCTTGACAGAGGAAGTAGGATTTAAGTTAGCTCTTTAAAAAAAGGGTGGGTCTTGACCAGGTGGAGCACAGGCATGAGAAATGGGCACTCGGAGGTGGGAATACGCCAGATGGGCACCCAGAAAAACGCCCCTCCAAGAGCTACTGTTGAAGCCCAGGCAATACTGTACAATGGAAAGAGCTGGGCTTTGGTGGCAAAAAGATTTAGGATTGTATCCTGGTTCTGCTACTCAAGATCCTCTTGCAGTTTTCCTCTCCTCTCCCCCTCAGTGAAGTGGGATGGAGGGTCTGCCTCCTTGGAATGTGATCCGTCTGGATCACAACACTGTTTGGGACCGAACCTTGCACAAAGAAAGTGCCCAGCACATGTTTTTTTCCTACCTTCCTTCCTTGGAAAGGAAGGCTGTTCTAGAGAACACTGTGAGTTGCCAACACAAACTTCAGTCCTACTGTGAAATACAGGCAGCAGCCTGTGCTCGGATGCCAAGACTTGAAGCACGAGTTTTCATTCTCATGTTGGGCCGCTTCTTGCCTTATTTATTTCTTGCCCTTGACCCCTTTTGACATAAACTTTGCAGAAATCCACGTGAGAAACAGAGGGGCTTTTCTAGAACCACCGATGCAGAAATGGAAGAAGCACCCATCCAAGTGCCTCTGTTTTCTAAGGACCCACCTAAGGGCCTGACAGTCCAATGGTCTGGACTTGGGCCATCACAGAGCCATGAGAGAACTGGAGAATACTGTGGATGCTCTCATCAGAGAAGTGCACGCACGTACAGAGGTTACATATATTATTACATATTATATTATATGCAGATATGTTATTACATATCATTGCATATCATTTCTGTGGGTTCTGGGACATTCTAAGCATTTCCTCAGAACCCAGTATGAGGAGCCCTGAGTTAGCACGCTTGTTTGGGATGGTCTAAGCCTGCTTTCTGCAGGCAAATGAGAAAAGAACTGGCTTTGTATCCGTGTAAAACCACGCAGGGACCTGCAGCTTCAGGACGGGGGCGCCTGCTGCTGGCTCCTTTGTTCCTGGCCCCCTGCCCGGCACAGTTGGGGGATGGACTGTGTGCGCGTGCAGACACTTGGAGGGTTTGGGTGATGCTGATGCTGACTTGAGAAAAAACAGCTCAGCGTATTCTGGATGACAGGTCCTTTGTCCTGAAAGAGAGGGTTAACTCCTTAAGAGCTCTTTAAAATCCAGGGACAGAGAGACAAAAAAGACGAAGATGCAGATGGGGAGAGAGAGAATGGGACGGAGATTTAAAAAAAAAAAAGTCAGGAGAGCTGCCCCAGGAACTTCAGCCATTAGTGGAGGTGGGGGAGGGGCTGCTAGTCTGGGCGGGGTCCAGGAAGTGGCATTTGCGGGGATTTGGGGCAGCAACCTTGAAACCATGCGCAGCACTTATGTAAGATTAAGAAAACATCCTTTGTCCGTATCAAAGAATGGGGGAGGGCTGCTTTCCTGGGTTTATGAAAAGCCTGAAACTGTCCCCAGACTCCGGTCTATTGGCGCCGCCTCTGCGGCCACATTCCCGCACCCCGCACCCCGCGTTCTGCAGAGGCCCAAGGACGCTCGCGGCCCTGCCCAGAGTGCCAGCGGTGTGAGGACTGCATAGCGGCTTCTTAATGGAGCTCCCCGGGAGCCCGACTCGATCGTCTGCTGCATTATTAATGCATTATGTCATCTTTCCTTGCACTTGCTCTCAGCTGCTGAAATTGTATAGAGCAGTATTATTAATTGAAGCAATTAGTGCTGGGGCTATCAGCACAGCCACGTCAGAGGGCTGGGGATGTGCAAGGCAAGGATCTCTCCCTCTCTCCTTTGTGCCCCCCTTTCTCCCTCTCACCCAGCCTCTTCCCTGCGCCTCCCCACCCCCACCTCTCTTGTTTCTACTCCGCCCCCACTTCTCTCGTTCTCTTCCAGTTCTTTCTCTTTATCCCTCCAGAGAGACAAGTACCCACTACCCTTTCCAGGCTGAAATCATTCAGTCTCCCATCACGGACAGATAGACAGACAGAATGATGTCACTGTAGCTGAGTCCAGCCTGGAATCCCTCGCCTGGTTGAACTAGGATGGAAGACCACCCCTCAATGTTCTTATCTTGGCTCAGAGCCTCTGGTGGGGGTAGAGAGTGACAGATAGAAAAAGAAGGAGCTCACTGCCTGTGAGACTCGCTCTTTCATTCATTCATTCACGCATGCATGCATGCATTCAATGAATCAATCAATCTATCAAGCATACTTTCCTCTCTTGTAGGTGCTGTGGAAACAAACAGAAGGTAACAGAACTCAGCCCCCTGGGACTGGCATTGTAGCCAGAGAGACCAGAGTAGGCCCTGAAACAATTAGAGCAAAATAGGGTGCAGCAGAGAGTCCCAAATGAGTGATCCCCTTGGAACACACCCTGTGGCCCAGGTAGCAAGAAGACAGGCCTGGGGAAGCGAAGGGGCCCTGAGGGGTGAGAAAAGTAAGGCATCTGCAGTCTGCAGGAGGGTGGGAGCAGGGGCATTACATAGAGAGAAAGGAAGGAGGGTGCAGGCTGGGCAGATAGAGAATGGGGAAAGGAATAGGGCTGGATGTGCCCTCACCCATGAGATGGAAGCTCTCAGCCCAGCCCAGCCAAAGTTGAGACCCAGAAGCAACTGGAAAACCTGGCCAGGGGCCAGGGCACCAGGACACCAGGGCGCACCCCTCAGATCCTTTCATTTGGAATCAGAACTGACACCTGAGAGGCCACAGGCTCAGGTTCCCTGTAAAATAAACAGATAGCAGGATGGAAACATCCAGGATGAATAGTTACCAGCTGCCCCTCCCCACACCCTGCTCCCTTCCCAGCTCATTAGAACAGATGCACCTTGTGTTACAGAAAGAGACCTCCTTGGAAGTCTGGGGCAAGTGGTCTTCTTGTTTACAGTAATTTTACCGGCAATATGCTCTTAGTTTTTATTATGAAAAATTTCAAACAGACACACACACACACACACACACACACACACACACACACACACTCACAGAATAGAATAGAATAATGAGCCCTCACATTACTATTGCCCACCTTCAGAAATGATCACCTCATGATCTCCCCCCAACTTTTTAGGGGGGCAGGTGCATGTGCTTTAAGATAAGAATAGTCTGCTAATTTTTATTTTCATCTAAATTAAAAACAAATTCACACACACACACCTCATATACGAGGCTTATTTAATATATTTTTTTTATGATTTCAGAGAGGAAGGGAGAGGGAGAGAGATAAAACATCAACGATGACAGAGAATCATCAATAGGCTGCCTCCTGCATGCCCCCTACTGGGGATCAAGCCCGCAACCCTGACATGTGCCCTTGACCAGAATCGAACACAGACCCTTCAGTCCGCAGGCTGACGCTCTATCCATCCACTGAGCCAAACGAGCTAGGGCTACAAGACTACTTAAATATGAGAAAAGGATCTATCATTTGCTGAATTCTCCCAATGTGCCCAGGCAGCTGGTAGAGTGTTAATTGTTGACTCCATCAACTGGAGAAGTAGGGATAATTAAACAGGTGAAAGAAAGGTCACATGCAGTAAATTACAGATGTCCACAAAGTCCAAACCCCCTATCTTCTTACCTTCCTGGGCACCCCTAGAAGGCTAAGGCTAAAATGGGGGAAAAGATGAAAGGTGTTGGGGAGGACGGTGTTGATAGCAACCCCCTGTGGTCTGACCTCAGTTCCCTGAGCCTTATTTACTCCTTCCCTGGCCTGAGGGTGCACATACCCCTCCTTCTAGGACCCTGATGCTGACCATCCTTGCCACATACCTTCATTGAAACCTGCCCCAAGCAGTGAGTGAGCTATAATATCACCTATAACTGCCCAATAAACTTCTTGCAACACTAGAAATGTTCTATTCTGCGCTGCCCAGCATGGCAGCCACAAGACCCATGTGGTTAAGCACTAGAAACGTGGCCGTACATGGAAGGCTTTGAGTGCCAGGCAAAGAAGGCAGAACTTTGTCCTATGGGTGGGAGGGAATTATGGGAAGTGTCTGAGCAAAGGAATGCTTGATGGGAGCAGGAAGGCTTTATGGTTTTATATGCTTACTAGAGGCCCAGTGCACGAAATTCGAAATTCATGCACTTGGTGGGGGGGGGGGGGGGGGCCAGCCTGGCCTGTGCCCTCTCACAGTGCGGGAGCCCCATAATCGATCTCCCCAAAGAGGTAGGCCGGAGCCGGGAGTTCCGCCTCTGCACTGTGCACACAGCATCAAGCTCCGCCCACCCACATGCGCCTGCTACACACGCAGCCTCTTGGTGATTGCTTGTGGCAGCATTAGAGCGTCATGGCATGAGGGCATGATGACCTCATAAGCTTTTATTAATAGGATTGGTTTGATTGCTACCACTGATTAACCACAGCCTTCCAGGTGCAAGCTCATGTACAATCTCATTTAATTCTCATATTTAGTCCTACGAGATTGATGTTTTACAGATGGAGAAACTGAAGCTCAATGATACTAAGTGTCAGACAATTAGTAGCAGAGGAATTTGAACCCAAGACTGTCCTATTCCAAAGCCTTGAAACATTATGCAGTGTCGGCTTTAAGAAAATTGGCTGCTACCTGGATATAAAAAAAGGAGCTGCATAGGACAGTGGTCGGCAGACTCATTAGTCAACAGAGCCAAATATCAACAGTACAGAGATTGAAATTTCTTTTGAGTGCATGGGCCACGAAGTTTCAATCGCACTGTACGTGCGCGCCCGCACATGGTATTTTGTGGAAGAGCCACACTCCAGGGGCCAAAGAGCCACATGTGGCTCGTGAGCCGCAGTTTGCCGACCACTGGCATAGGAGAAAAGTGATGAAGTCTTTTACACTGGTCTCTAGAAGCAGTGTTGGCACTCAGAGAGGCTACGTAAATCCTTGCTCATTTAAATTGAATTGAGTGAAGGTTCTAGAAAATCCTTAATCCCCACAGGCTGAGTCCTCTAATAAACCTATTTTCACCAGGCGGGCTGGGATCCACCAGGCTTGCACACAGTTAACTGTCCATTAGATCTGCTAATAAGCTGAACCACTTGGCAGGACTGTGCGCAGGGGCGGTGGCCAGGCTTAGGACTGCCCAAAGGGGACATGTGTGAAGCCTTGCTATATGAAGGTGGCATTTCCTCTGGCTCTACGCTGGAGCACCATCTGTCCCTAGGTTCTCTCCACAGGTATCTGAGCTAACCTTGCCAGCTGGGAAGAGGCACCTGTAGGGCCCAAGATAAAGTTAAACCCAGAGACACAAAGTTTAAGGAAGCAGGATCAAGAGACTCTGATCCCTGGAAAACCATTTTAAGTGACATTTGTCTTCAGACTCTGCTGTGCCAGGTTTTGCCTTGTGACCATTCCCAGCCTACCCAGTTCTCTTGCCAGAAAACTTTCGGGAAAACTCATGTATCCTGAGATGTTAGGACATTAAATCTGATTCATTATAATCTTCTATGCCCCTCCTAGGAAAATTGCATTCCACAATGGAATTCTAGGCCCTTTAGGTTTGCGAGGATGGGGTTTGAGCTAAGATCTAACCTGTCTGTGGACAAGGCCAGCCTGGTTGATATCAAAGCAATTTGGAGTCTACAAGAAAACAACTCCAAATAGGCATATCAAATCAGATGAGGTAAGTCCTTCAGTCTACAGGTATTTCCTGAACACCTGCATTCCCCATCATATGCCAGGAGTGAGTGGCAAACAGAGCAGTGGAAAAGGCCGCCTGAGAGCATAGGCAGCAGGTGAAAGAGCTTTCGACTTAGAGACAGAAAACTGGGTTTGAATTTGAGCTCTGTCACTGATGAGCTGTGATTTTAGACAAATTGTTGACTTCTCTACGCCTCTTTTCCAGATTTCTTTTATTTGGGAGACAGAGCTGAGTGGTTAAAAGCTTAATCTTTGGCACCAGACAGACCAAGGTTTGAATTCTAGTTTTGTCATTCATTAGTGATGAGCCTTAGGAAAATTCTTTGATCTCTCTCTGCCTCAGTTTCCTCATCCAGAAAATGGGGACAGCAGTTCTACCCTGCACGGGGATTGTAAGATTTAAATATAATAACACAAGTACAATGCTGAGTACACCTTCTCAGACAGAATCTCAATATGTTAATTATTATATTAATCTCTGTTCCCCTAGGATTAGGTATCAGAAGAGGAGGAAGAGGAAATGCTGGGAAACTGGGGGATGGGCATCAGAGAAGAAGCTGGGTTAGTGGGAGGATGAGGCCAAACAAGCATGGCTGGACTTAGGACCCAGGGAACCTACTCAGAATCATTGTATAGTTGTACACAGAGGTGCCTGGCTGAGGGGACAAGTGGGGGCTAAAATCCCACCTAAACCCCACTCTCTGGACAAGCTTTGCCTGTGCTGGCAGCAGCGCCGACACATGGTCAGGCAAGCAACAGGACGAGGCCTCTCTTAGGGGTCAGGTTGGGTCAGTCTGAGGTAGCAGAAGTGGAAGAAGGAAGTCCTGCAGCTTACAGAGTTTGGCAGCAGCAGCAGCTGGTGTTACAGGGACAGGACTCAACTGCAAAGACCTTGCATGGGAGGGCAGCTGAGTTCCCACACCACTGCTGGCCAGCAGGAAATCAGGGAAGGTGTTCAGGCGACACGGTGGTCAGCAGGCATGAAGCAAAGGGCCCTGATAATGGAATGGACTCCAAGGTCTGGCCAGGCTCAGGCACAAAGTTGACTCTGTCCTGGGTCACAGAGGATGGGCAGTCAGGGCCTGAACTTGCTAAGAGTGGTGATGAAATGGGCAGTTGTGGACGCCAGAAGGGGCAGGCTGTGAGGGCAGGGAGCTGGACAGACCTTTACAAACTTCCTTCCAGATCCTTTGGCAGTCGAATGCTCTTTACCATCTGTGAGGCTGTGTGGGATTCACTTCTTTCTGAAGGAGTGGCCTCCCAACTGGAATGGTGTTAAGCGTCTCACTTTCCAAAATTGGGTTTTTCAGGGGTTGGAGCAGATTAGAGATTTTTTAACTGCTTTTCCCCGGAGGGTTCCTCAGAGACTGCTCTACTGGAGGGGAGTGAAAAGGGAAGGGAGCCAAGTAGATTGAGGCCTTAGGATTTCCCCTACCCACTTCACCCTGATCTGATTAATGGACCAGTCTTCTCAAATGTTGCAGAGAGAGAGAGAGAGAGAGAGAGAGAGAGAGAGAGAAAGAGAAAGAGAGAGAGAGAGAGAGAGAGAGAGAGAGAGAGAGAGAGAGAAAGAGAAAGAGAGAGAAAGAGAGAGAGAGAGAGAGAGAGAGAGAGAGAGAGAGAGAGAGAGAGAGCGCACTTTAGATTATTTATAATTAGATGAGCCAAAGAGACTCTTAAGCTCTAAGATAGTAGAGTCAAAGTCTTTCCTCCCCAGGGCATGATAGTCTTTTCTCCCCTGGGGGCAGTTTGTGTGCAGGCTGCACACAGGAGCCCAATCAATGCCTGTGGAATGAAGGAACAATGGACAGTCTCTTGTTCTCTTCTGTGATGGTCCGCGTTTCTCCCCTCACCCACCAGACTGAAAGGCCTTATTCTTGCACTTCTTGTGCATTCTCCAGAGAGCTCCTAGCACAGGGCCTATAGTTTGGCTTCCAACTCTCTTCCTCATTGAATGGACTGCCCGGGGATAGGGGGTGGGGTGAAGAGCTCTGGGAGGCAGAACCTGTAAACCTGACTGTAAAGTATAATAAAGCAAATGCCGAGCTCGGCCTGGTGTGAGTCTGCCTCCTTTTCTACCTTCATGACCTCTGGCGGGGACTTAAGTCCCTCTGAATCTCACATTTCTCAGCTAGGTAACAACGTTTATGATTTGTTATTTTGAAGCCAGACCTTATACCTAGATGCCCGTGCCCCCTCGCCCTGAGGTGTGCTCTCCCCAGTGTGGGAGGGTAAGGGGATAGAGTCATTGTTTCTTCAGAGTTCATTGGGCCCAAGGTGGAAATCACAACTGGAAGGATCAGAATTGAGGGGTGAGAAACGAAGGGGAGCAGACTTTGCTACCCCAAAATATGCCTTTTTTGGGATACTGATTATTTTAAGATGGTTAACTTAAAGAAACAGACCCGGAAGAAGCTCTGAAAGCCAGGTAGAAGTTATCCTTTGCGAAGGTATTTCTGTGGAGAAGGCACAGAGCTGAATCTGCATGAGCATCTTGCCCGTGTTTCCTTTCTTTTCTTTTCTTCTAAGCCTCATGAGGATATGTTCTTATTGATTTTAAAGGAAGAGGAAGGAAGAGGGAGGGAGGAAGAGAGAGAGAGAAAGAAACACTGATGTGAGAGAGAAACTTGGAGATCGGGTGCCTCCCATACACACCCAGATTGGGGATCAGGCCTCAGCCTAGGTGTGTGCCCTGACTACGAGTCCAACCCGCGTATTTTGGTGTGCAGGACGATGCTCCAACCAACCAAGCCGCCGGACCAGGGCTTATCCTTGTTTTCTGTGCTTTTCCTGGTAACCCCGTGACTGACTCTCCACTCCCAACACCATCATTTGTCTTCAGCTGAAGATGGTACTTAAAGTGATGGCTTCCACCATTTGGTGAGTTCCTCCGTGTCCCTGGGTCTCTTCCATGTGAACAGGAGGTTTACATGCTATGAACTTTAATTTTTCTCCTGCCAATCCATCTCATATTAACTTGAGTATTAGTCCAGCTAGAAGAATCTTGAAAGGCAAAGGGTGCATCTTCCTTCCTGACAGAAGTAACAGCTCCCTAATAAAACCCATACAGTAAGATGGTCTCATAGGAACGACCTCAGAGTGACAGCAGCCAGGAAGGAGAGGAAGGAAAGAGGTGGTTCACAGAGGGAAGCCATGGACCCTCAGGTCTGTGACCAGCCCTCTGAGAGGTCAAAGTATTTGCCCAAGATTGTGCAACCTGCACCTTCTAACTGCAGTGTGAATCAAAGAGGGGCTCTGTAATCAACCTGACAAGCTGCGGGGGCAGGGGGGGCAGCACATGGTAGGCCTAACAAGCTCAGTGAACCACACAGGATCGTTTGGTGTAGATTCCTAACTGGGCAGGCCATGGTGGGTCATCACGTCCTCTGCCTATAGATTCCTTAGCAAAGGTCAGTCTTTACCGTAAGTGAGCCTGGGCCACTGTTCTTTTTTTTTTTTTTAATATATTTTATTGATTTTTTTACAGAGAGGAAGGGAGAGAGATAAAGTTAGAAACATCAATCAGCTGCCTCCTGCACGCCCCCTACTGGGGATGTGCCTGCAACCCAGGTACATGCCCTTGACCAGAATCGAACCTGGGACCTTTCAGTCCGCAGGCTGACGCTCTATCTACTGAGCCAAACCGGTTTCAGCTGGGCCACTGTTCTTATCCATCTAAGAAAATAACATATCTTTGAAATGTCAGGGTAATTTTCTCCTCTACACCCCTTGAAGGCACAGGCTCCAGAGGAGGGGCCACAGAATCCCTCATTGTTATCTTCCTCCTTGCCTACCATCTCTATGTGCTGTAAATGCTCATTGTTACTATCCTGTACCCACCAATGTAAAGGAAATATGTTTCTCCATGTTGCTTTTTGTCCAGTCCTAGAGATACCCCTGCTTTGCTTTCTCCAGCCTCCTTAATCTACCACCAGTAGATTTCAAGTAACCCTCCTCAAGTCTTCTCCTTTGATTCTAATGTATAAAATAAGCACAAGCCCAGGCCAGTGTGGCTCAATAATTGAGCATCGACCTATGAACCAAGAGATCATGGTTCAATTTCAGGTCAGGCCACATGCCCAAGTTGTGGGCTTGTGGGGGGCACGCAGGAGGCAGCCGATCCAAGATTCTCTCTCATTGTTGATGTTTCTGTCTCTTTCTCTTCCTCTCCCTTCCTCTCTGAAAGCAATAAAAATATATTTTTTAAAATAATAAAATAAGTGCCAACTGCCATTTTCTGGAGTATTCTCTCAGTCCATCAGGATTTTGCTTCTGGGCAGGTCCTCAAAATTTGGCTCAAATAAATTCTTATATGTTTAAAAGCCTAAGCAACCTTTAGGGCGGAACGATTGGAATGACCAGAATGACTGGAACGACCGGCCGCTATGACGCACACTGAGCAGGCAGGTAGGTGAGTGGTTAGGGGTGAGCAGGTAGGCAGGCAAGCGGTTAGGGGTGAGCTGTCCCAGATTGTGAGAGGGCTCCCGGATTGAAGAGGGTGCAGGTCGGGCTGAGGGAACCCCCCTCCCATGCACGAATTTTATGCACCAGGCCTCTAGTTTTTCTATAAGTTTAGATGTTTTTTCATAAACAACAGGCAGATCTCTTTCCTTGGCCACTGTCATACAGTAACATAAACAGGAAGTTGTGAAAAAGGGGAAAGTAAGCAGTGGGTAGGGTTGGAGGGTGGGCAGACAGAGTTCAGGGCAGGGCGGCAGGAAACTTGAGTGGACCAGTGGTGGTTGAGAGGGGCAGAGGCTGTCATTCAGGAAGGGGGCATGGGTCAAGCAGGTGTTAAATTCCAGAAGCCAGTAGATAAGCACTGTGATGCCAGTGGAAAACTGGGATGGGGCTAGGATCAGGTTCGATATGGAGAGAAGGCTTGTGCTCAGGCTTCTGTTGCCAGTAGGGTTGGAAGGTTGATTTTTTTCCCCTCTCTCAGTTCACCCAGTTGAATCTGCTGATGGACCCCATGTGTGATTGGACTTTGGAAGCACAACAGAAGGCTGGAAGCCCAGGCAGGCAGGCAGGCAGGCACACAGTGAGTGGTGAATTAAATGTCTTAGGACAGCAGCTGGGTTACATTAAAAATGAATCAAGATGATGATTGAATGAGAACAAGAATGGAGTGCTGGGGAAGAGGCACTCTGAGGGCTGCTGGACCAGAGCCGGGCAATGTCTGCCCCAGATGCAAGTCC
Source organism: Corynorhinus townsendii (assembly GCA_026230045.1). Classification (NCBI taxonomy): domain Eukaryota; kingdom Metazoa; phylum Chordata; class Mammalia; order Chiroptera; family Vespertilionidae; genus Corynorhinus; species Corynorhinus townsendii. The sequence goes on along the minus strand of JAPDVU010000007.1, from coordinate 144,606,010 downwards.
GTAGCTTCCTGTGTCTGTTTAAGTGAGACAGAAAAGGTGGAGAATGGCCCTTCATGGGGGCTTCGTGACCCTTCATTCTCTTATCCATAAAATGAGCACAACATTTTCAACTCTATCTCCATCCTGGGGCCTCTATAAAAAGCAAATAAAATAAAGTTGAGAACCATTGAAGGGCTTTTACCAAGGCTGGAGTCACATCTAAACATGCCTTCAGAGATGGCAAATTGTGGCTATTGAGGACAGCAGAGATAGAGGGCATTTTCATCATCACAGCAAGGCCTGTGAGTCAGGGCTGCTTTAGAAGTCGAATGGTGAAATGAGAGCTATTGGGGTGGAGGATTTTTTCCCTGAGATTCCTCAGTACAATACATCATGTACTGGCTTCTTTTTCTGTGTGAATTTAACATTACCCCCTGAATCCCTTTACAGCTTTTTCGACTTCCTTTAATGTCCAGGCTTTGATAACTCACCGTCTCCCAAGAGTAAAACCACCAAGCTCATTTTGCTTAGGACTGAAGGTCTAGCGAAAGAGGGCAAAGGGCTCCTCTGAGGTTACCATGTCTTCCACTATTTTAGTGACAGAGAGCAGGGATTTCTGAATCCTAATTGAGACGGTAAGCATAATAGAACTGAAGGGAACATTCTGGGACAGTGAGGACCATATAGTACCCCTCAAACAGCATGGTGAAAGGAGCCACTCACTTCTATCAGGGAGGCAGTACAGAAAAGTCATTAAGAGGACATACTTCCTGGTTAGAATCCCAGCTCCTCCATAATTCGTGCGACCTTGACTTTACATAATCTCTCTGAGTCTCAGTTTCTTCATAGGTAAAATGGGAATGGTGCTTAAGTTCAGAGGGCATTGAGAAGATTAAATAAGAATAAATGGAAGGCACTTATCTGGCATGGAGTGTTAGCTAGTAAGAGTAGTAGCATCAGCAATATTTGATCATTTGTATCATGGCCTTGGTGGAGGTTGTGAATAAGGCAAGTTCATCAACCTTGCTGCACATTCAGTGCACTTGCTCCTCCCCAACCCTCCCCCCCGCCGCCCCCCCCCCCCCGGCCCCACACACACACTAGATTTTTCATCATGGAGCTTGTCAAACACATTTGTTTCTTCAGTTTTAAGAGCCCCATCTAAGAGTTGGGCCCTATCACTAAGATATTGTCCTGCCTTTGCCTCCCCCCTGCCCCCCACCCCCCCGTAGAATTCCTCAGTTTTTCTAACACTGCATCTCTAGGACTATGGGAACTGCTCAAGCTCAAGCAGGGGCTGTCCATCAGGCCCCCAAGATCCTTGTGCAGGGCAGACAAAGGTTGGCTCTGAAGTTCCACATGACCCAAGATAAGTACTTCCAGGTACTGGCACTCCAAAGGGAGAGCATCCAGAGCCAAAGGCAAGTTGACTCTATGAGATTCCAGAATTTGAATAAAGGAAGACTCAAAGACTGGGCAGTTGGTAAGCAACAGGCTGAAGTTGAAAGGTGAGAGATCCGAGGCATTCACTATGGTCAAGTGAGGGCTGAAGGGAAGCGGCAACAAAAATTGTGTGCACGTTGAAATTGCTGCCCCGGGCCTGATGTCTACGAGACTCTGGGAAGGGAACTGATCACTGGCTGGGGGAGCACAACGACAGCTTTCACCCTTCACTTCACACACACTTGTCACTGTCAAGAAATGCTGCTGCCAAAACCGATTTGGCTTAGTGGATAGAGCACTGGCCTGTGGACTGAAGGGTCCCGGGTTCGATTCCAGTCAAGGGCATGTACCTGGGTTGCGGGCACATCCCCATTAGGGGGTGTGCAGGAGGCAGCTGATTGATGTTTCTCTTTCATCAATGTTTCTAACTCTCTATCCCTCTTCCTTCTTCTCTGTAAAAAATCAATAAAATATATTTTTAAAAAAAAGAAATGCTGCTACTTCTGTCTTCACGAGAAGCATGAAAGGGACTTGGAGGAAGTACATGCACAAAGGTTCCATAGCACCTTTATGATTTACTGCAACCACTAATAAAAAAAAGCAGCCACCATTAAAATAAACAATTTATGGCTTGAAAATATCAATGCAAACACAGCAGGGCACCCCTCAACTGCCTGACATAAGAATGCCTGGGCCCAGGGTCCATCAGGTGATCTGGCCAGGCAGAAGGGTGACCCCTTTCTCCTGTTTGCACCATGGTATCCCTGTGTCAAAGAGAACTGTATTCCTAAGTAAAGAGGTCACGTTTCAATCAATGTGATTTGATGAGCTAATAACAGAGCAGTTCTCATCAAAATAAACTCTTTGTCTGAAAACAGGAGAACCAAACCAGGCAGCAATGCTAACTCCTAGACCATGTCTGTTTACCTTTGCAGGCCTCAGGTAACTTGCCAATAGAAAAGGAAGAAAGAATTAGAAATAGATAATTTACCAGGTTCCTTGCATTTTCACCTCATTGATCCCAGGGACCCTCATAACATGTCTTCTTTAGCCTATCAGCCCTTGGCCTTTCTATAAGCTACTCTATTAAACAAGCCACAGAAATCCTGCTCCTTTTTTTTCTCCCCTTTCCTTCCTCTGACATACAGGGTCTGGGTTGGGATTCCTTGGCTGGGGTGTGGGGTAAGAACAGCTATTGGGTAGAAGCAGGGATGAAGGCCCAGCACTGAGAGGGAAGGGCTGGCATCAGAGGGTTTGCTGTGCTTTGGGTTGTTATTTTCAACACCCTGCATACATGGAAAGCTGGGTGAGGCAGCTGGCACATTGAACATACCTCTGTGAAAACTGAAACATACACACACACACACACACACCAGCCACTTCCTAGTAAGCCCATGCCTCCTCTGCTAGTGAAAAGGAGCCTGGCCCTGTTTGGGGGAGCACTGAGGCTCTACCTACCTTGGCCCTGAGCTCTGGGAACGCAGAGGCCATTTTCATCCAGCCTTCAGAAGTTTCCTTTTGCGGCATTGCGGTGTTAAAAATATTCCTCCCTGAAGGTGCCACCGCGGCAGAGCAGATGTCCCTGACTGAGCACTTGGGAAAGAGCTATTAAAAGGCACGTAATTAGGTTGTCATCCTGGGGCCTCTGAGCCAGGCTTCCGAAAGCCATCTTTGTTGAAAGTTTTCCAGACATCAAATATTTGCAGAACCCGATTTACCAAAAAGGCTTTTAATACCCAGCAGGACTGGGCTGCGTGCAGCAAAGGCAAAATGACGCTGCAGGCCAAGGTTGGCCTCAGTCCCTCAGACTCCCTTTTCTGTGTCCTTTCCTCATTTGAGGTCCTTGCCTTTCTCCCCAATTGTCTCTCCCCTCCTCCTCCACACACAGCCTCCCATCACAATGTGCTCTTAGGAAAGGCTTGATCAGTCTTTCCCTCCTTGGCATGAATGTACGTCAGCCACTGAGACCTCTCTCCTCTCCCAGAATGTGGGATTCACGCCTGAGCTCTGTACACTTTAGAGAACAAAAGGCTTTGTCTTTTTGTGTGAAAGAGATGTTAGACATTGGAGCAGAGGTGGGAAGGGCCTTCTTACTGACCCTGAAATTGCACTACAGGCAGCCACCTATTCATCTATGTACAGAGCCGGCCCTGAGTCCAAGCTCCATTCTGCTTCGGAGGCATAGCTGTTGTAATCACCCCCCTCCCTCCGGTTTCTTATATCCTGTAGGCTCATCGGTCCATCTATCTCATCTGCGGTTTATGTAGCTATGCATCTGACAGTTATTGAGCATCTCTGTGGCCAGAAACGTACAGAGTGGTAAAGAAAGTGATGTGCATCAGCAGTCATGATCCTTGTCATCGTGGATGGAGAAAGACATTCATCAGATACTCACAGAAATAAATGTAAACAAAGGAGAAGAAGGTGCGAGGTACTGTGAGGATGTATCAAAGAGAAAACTGACCTGTCAGGAAATTCAAGGAAGGCTTCCCTGATGAAGTGATGAAGTGATGGCTGAGCAGAGAGCTGGTGGGGGGGGGGGGGGCAAGGGGGGAGCATGCTCCATGGTTGGTTCTTTCAACTGGAGGACAGCTTGTACAAAGGTCCTGGCAGAGCCTGAGCAGACATAACATGATTTTTGTAAGATCTTTCTCCTACCGGACATGGACTTTGGGAAACCAAAGTATTGTGGTTACAAAATAAAAAGGTAGGGGAAAGAAGAATCTGAAACCAGTTTCTGAAACCTTCTACAGTAGACAAACTTCTTATAGGCACTAGAGAGCTGGCTCTACAAACAAATATCAGGCCAGGTTTTCTTTGGTGGCAAAGAGAGCTGGGCCTGGCCTCCTTCTCCCAGAGGCGTTCTCTGATAGTTGGCCTGCTTTTTACCCTTTAGCAACATACCATGGTTATTTTCCCCGGTCAGGGAATATTGTTTGATGGTAGGATTGTTCATGAATGCCAAATATTTCAGAGTAGAGAAAGCCACAGTTTCACTCAATGAACCCCCTATTGTCAGACATTTAGCTTGTTTCTAATGTTTTGCAATCCTAAATACTCTTTCATGAATGAACAAGCCTATATATGGTCTTTGCCCACTCCTCTGACTTTTGCTCAAGGTAAATTTTGCTACATATTAATAAGCACCATGAGGGCCAGTTTTATTGAACACAAGTTTTCTTACCTGCTGTCCCTGTACTCCCAGTCGGATCTCAGTGCTCTTCCCACTCTGCACAGGGGTCCTTCGGGTCCACATCCATCAGCCTAGTTTGGAGGGAGGTATGGGAAGAGTCTCAGCAGGAAAGAACCTAAGTGGGCAGTGGGAAGTGGGTATGTGCTGAGCGGGAGTGGGGATTAGTGGGACTCATTCACTACATACCTTTTTCTCCACCTCTTCCTCCCCATTGTAATGAGCTGAGTCTGTCTATGCTGGTAGAGGGCTCTGCCCTGATGTTACATTTCACCTGTGTGTAGACAGAGCCTGAAAGTGGAAGGGGCTAGGACTTCCAGCAGTGAGTGCTTTGCGGAACTTACTCTAGAAAGCTCATAGCCCCTAGAAGAAATATGGAGCTGCCTGGAATATACAGTATGTCAAAAGAGAGAGCCCCTGGAAGAGACAAGGCTGGGAAACAAGAGACCAAGCTATGGTTTCGAGTTTGTTACAGATGTGTTGTGTAAATCATCTAATCTCTCTAGGCCTCTGTTTCTCCAGCCATCACATGGAGTTAATCCTCCTGATTCCTACTTGATCAGGATGATGCGAAGTAAATAAATATATCAACTCAAAATGAGCTAATCAACATGAATGTGTATGGGAATACACAGGCAGAAAAGAAGCCAAGGCCCAGCTGGCAGGGCTCAGTGGTTGAATGGCAACCTATAAACCAGGAGGTCACAGTTCGATTCCCGATTCCCGGTCAGGGTACATGCTTGGGTTGTGGACTGGGTCCCCAGTAGGGGGTGTGCAGGAGGCAGCCAATTGATTCATCAATATTTATATCATCCTCTCCCTTCCTCTCTCTCTCTATCATCAATAAAAATGTATTTAAAAAAAAGAAAGAAAGAAAAGAAAAGAAGCTGAGATTGAATAAGCTATAGAGCGTAAGTGGGCTTTGTGTTTTGTTCAGTGTTGTACTGTCAGTGCCTGGCACATAACAGGCACTCAAGTACATATTTGTAAAATGAATAAGTAAATACATAAGCACCTACTCTGTCCCAGACACCATCCTAGGTGCTTCATAAGCATATCCTACTTAGCCCTCACAAACAGCTCTTTACCACAGGATTAAAGAATACTCCCCTTTTGTAGACATGGAAGCTGAGGCTCAGACACCCAAGCATCATACAGCTAGTGTTTGACAGGATTTGAATTTCAAGGTAAATTCTTCTGATGCCGCCCTGACCAGTTTGGCTCAGTGGATAGAGCGTCGGCCTGCGTACTGAAGGGTCCCAGGTTTGATTTCAGTCAAGGGCATGTACCCTGGTTGCGGGCACATCCCCAGTGGGAGGTGTGCAGGAAGCAGCTGGTCGATGTTTCTCTCTCATCGATGTTTCTGGCTCTCTATCCCTCTCCTTTCCTCTTGGTGGAAAATCAATAAATATTTTTTAAAAAATTCTTCTGATACCATTCCTCCAGCTCTTCCTACCTGATATATGTTGCAGGAGAAAAGTTGCTGAAATGTTACGTTGCATTAAATGAGATAATCCTTGTTGAAAGCTGCAGTGCCTGGCATGCAGTTAGCGCTCTGCGAATGGAATCTAGTATTATAATATTCTATTATTAGTTCATATTTTTTTATAACCACATTCTTAGAACCTCAAGGGCAGAGGTCATCCTTCTCCACAAGACATACCGATTAACTAAATAGCATTATTTTATGATGACCACAAAGTGGAAGCAAAATTGCTTCCTTAAAGGCAGGGCGTTGTGCTGTGTGCACAAAGCTAGTGTGACGGTTACTTTAATGGGAAGCCAGAGCAGGCCATGACTCTCCAGTGACTTGTAACCCCGGTGGTCAACAAGGAAATGGGTAGATCCGAACACCAAGGGAAAGAGCAGCAACAGGCAAACAGAACTCCAAGGCCTGGGCTCTGACTCTCCACTGACACCCAGGCAACCTTTCTAACAGCCTCGGGCCACGCCCCAGGGCTGCAATCTGATAGGCTCAGCATATCTGGGGTAGGCGGGGCCTAGGAGAGAATCAGGTCCAATCTTCTGGCTCCACACTTGCTGCCTGGGACTAGCTGGTGCCGGAGGCGACTTGACTAGGGAACCAGAAGTAAGGGTTACCGGAAAACTTCCCTCCCCTACTCCACCCAGAGGCAACACTGGAAAAGAATTTAGCCTCTCAGTCTCTAGCTTTGCCCTTTATCTACAAAATGGAATAATAGTTCCTTTTCCATAAGGTTGTAGAAATTAAATAAAATATAACGTGGAAAAGTACTTAACCCAGGTACCTAGCTCATTGCAAGTGCTCAAAAAAATTAGTTGCCTCTAGATAGCAATGTGCCTGAGGGCAGGAACTATATCTGAATTACAGCTGGCTTGGGTGCCCTGATACTGTACTTTTGATTGTTGCCTGAATGAATGCCTGGATAGCTAGAATCCCTGAGTTAATGCTTCATCTCTTCTGGTAAATCTTGCGTGTTTTAAGTCTCTCTCAAAAACCTCTATAAGGTTTAACTTCCTATTTCTTTTCCCCACTTCTAGAAGGGCCTGGGCACAACATGCAGGAGTGGGTACCTGAGAAGGAAAAAATACCACTTTCATAATAAAGACAAATTCATGGTGTTACCAGCTTTCCTGGCTGCCTGCACCCTAATTTTGGACCTTCTCCTTGCTTCTGGATGCGAGAACAGCCAGTTTTGACCCATTGCGAGCTATATGAAAGATATTAAAGATAGCATCTGGCCATCAGTGAGTATTTGAGAGAGGCTGAGTTGCCCTTAGTGGTGAAGTGACATAACTGATTTAGAATTGAGGGCTGAATGATTTAGAGGAGTGGTTAGAATTTGGACATTAAGATTAGAGTTCAACTCTAGCTGGTTTGGCTCAATGAATAGAGCATGGCCTGTGGACTGAAGGGTCCCAGGTTCGCTTCTGGTCGAGGGCACATTCCTGGGTTGCAGGCTCGATCCCTAGTAGGGGGCTTGCAGGAGGCAGTTGATCAATGATTCTCTCTCAGCATTGATGTTTCTATCTCTCTCCTCCTCTCTAAAATCGATAAAAATATATTAAATAAAAGATTAGAGCTCAGAAGTCAATTAGAGTTAGGATTCGGTAATTAGTCACCATTAAAATGTCTGAATGAGAAATAGAGAGTGGCTAGTGGGCTGAGTACAGTGAGGGCCATCACTTTGATCTGAAATTTAAAATGTTCTGCTCCAGGAACCTGCATTCTCCCTTATAGGGAGCCTGAGACTTCTCTGACTGCCCCCTCAACAGGCTTGGGTGTATCTGCACATGGAGCGTGTTGAGCATCTACTACACACCAGGTGTAGAGTCTGGTATAGAGCAAAGGTGTTGAGGACAGAGGAGACTAGGATGTGAACGATCTGATCTAGGCATTCCTTGCCATAGTGCTAGTGTCTTTGGAAAAACTAAATCTCCTAGCCTCAGCTTTTCTATCTGGCAAACAGACCTACCCTCAGAGGGATGTTTGGGAAACCTTGAATGATCATAGAAAGAAAGGGCTTTAAAGTAAATATGCTTTCTGGCAGATTAAGCTGTTCCAAAGTGAACTATAAGGCAAAGTCTGGGCACCTTACCCTTAGGAGAGGCTGGCGGTTCTCATTCCCTCCATAACATTTGAGGTTTTTTGCTCTTTCCATGCCTACCCTGTCCTTCCCAAGATCCTTTCCAGCAGGGACTTAGGCCTCCAAAGAGGAAATGACAAAGAAGCAACTCACACCAAAAGCGTTCCATGTTCCAAGGACTACACGCACACACACACACACACACACACACACACACCAGCCAGCCCTGGAACTGCAGTATGACCAAGCCTATGAATCACTTGAATAAAGTACACACTCAACAACTATGTATCAAATAAACGAAGGAATAGGTGAGTGGCTCCATGAATGGTCAGACACACCCTCAGAGAATGAGACTGCTTCCTAATCCAGGATGCTGAGTACTCCCAGAGAAAGAAAGTCATTTGGGACTTTCCCAGTAAATTCTCCATGACAGAGCCACACCCTGGACTTTTCCTCAAACCCCACGTGTCTTATTTTCTTCCCAACTTCATGTGGGGAGCTATAGCCTAGATTCCATTGGGACCATATATGCTAGATCCTATACCCGATATGCAGTAGATGTTCAATAAATGTGAAATGAAATGAAGGGGGAGATAGGAAAATAAATAAGACTTGGACCCTGCCTTCCAAATGTTTACAATAATGGGTGCGAAAAGATAGGTACTTAAGAACTTTATGACAAATCAACATGAGTGCCTGGTACCAAAAGAAAGGGGCGGGGGGTGGGGGGCAAGGAGTATATGCTAGAGGTCAGAGGTGGAAAAGCTTACTATGGGTTGAAAAGGTCAGGAAATGCTTCCTGAGGCTGGACTCTGAAGGAAGAAAAAGATTTGGAGGCAAGGGAGGTGTTGCTGATAGGGAAATAATGGGTGGCTCCCAGGAAGAAGGCCAATTGAAGTTATGTTCAGAAGACTTGACTAGATTTCGTGTAGCCGGAGAGCAGATTCAAGCAGAAGAGTGTGTGCATGTGTGTAAGTAGGTTGGGGCAAGACTGAACAGAGCTTTGAATGCTACAAGGGATTTGGATCAGGTGGGAGGACTTCTGAGCAGTGGCGGAAAGTGAAAGGAATGCTGGGAGGTGTGGGAAGATGGTCTGGGGGAGAGAGACAGCCAAGGAGCAAGGTGAGTGAGGCAAACCCTGCTGGGAGGTGATGTGCCAGTACAGGGCTGGCCGCAGCTGGGTCTTAGGCAAACAGACCACTTCCGTTTCTTTCCTTCATTCACTTATTCAAACAGACTGGCCCCACCTCGTGCCAGGCCCTGCAGCATTAAACATTGCATAAGTCTTCCCTTCTTTCCCAGGGCCCTGGGCTCTACTCTTATCTCCCACCCGAGCGTCCAGCCCCAAGGCGTGAGGCCAGGTAGCCCTTGCCAAGGGAGAGGGCTGGGGTGAAATAGGCTTGGACCTCTCACCTGCGGCTGCTTTCTACAAAACCTCTAACGATCCGGGGTCTCGGGCCCACGTCCTCCCGACCATGCCTCGCCCTGACCACCACCCTTCCCTACTGGCCACACTTGGAAGGGAAGGAACTGCGGGAGGAGCGGGTTGGCCTAGGGAGGGTGCGGCGCATCCGGCAGGCCCTGGGCTCCTCCCCCCACCCCGCACCCTCCCGCACCCCCGCACTCCCGCACTAGGTTACCCGGGAAGGGCTGCGGCGAGGAAGGGGGCCTGAGGATGGCTGAGGAATGGCCTAGGAAGGAGCTTCCTGACGCCGCCCACAAGCGCCCAGGGGCTGGGCCAGCAATTCAGCGGGAGGTGAGGGGGGCGCGGGCGGGCTGGGCGGGAGGAGGACGCGCCGGGGGCCGCAGCCGGGCTCGGGGCGAGTGGAGCGGGTCCTCTGCGCCCTCTGCCGAGCGCCGGCCGCCGCTGCACGCGCCGCCGCCCCTCACGCTACGGTCCGACCGGGCGGCGGGCACCCCAGCCCCCCAACCCCGCTGCCAGCTCCAGGCCCCTCCTTCAGTCGGTGGTCTCCGCGTTGCTCCCGGGAGACTGGAGGTGGGAATAGAAGCTATTTTTGTAACGAGAATAGAGGCGCTCCTGGAAGTCCCCTCCCCTAGGGCACGTCAGGGACCGGCCTTCCCTGAAAATCCACCATTAGAGGTATTGTTTGTAGGCATAGCATGGAGGGGTGGAGAGGTGCTGTCTTCGACTATTATTGGATATTTTAACAGTGAGGATATACCAGATGTGCCTGGGGAGGGCCCTGGATGTAGTAGATAGTCAAAATGGGGCATTCCTTCTCTCAGAGTAGCTCTTATTAGCGCTCATTTGGCCATCCTGAAGGTGACTCAGAGCCAAGTCTTACAGCCAGAGGGCTGGGGTTGTGAAAGGCTAGTTTCTCCTGCCGTGCTTTGCCTTTTATTAATCACTAGAAACCTGCGCCTCCCTCCTCCAGGAAGTCTGCCTTGATGTTTTGGGTGAACTGTTACCAGAAAGGTCAGCATCTCTCAGTGAGGAGGGGTGGGGGTGGGCAGGGTCTCTGTTTATTCCCCTTGAGTTTTGTCTCTTCAGGCTCATTGAGTGGCACGAGCAGAAAGTCCTCTGGGGCTCTTATCTGAGGGAGAAGGAAGAGCAAAAACTAAAGAGAGCAGGCGCTCCCATTTCACGTTCAATCAAGGACAAGCTCGCATCGTCCTCCAAGGCCGCTTGCATCTGGCCCCACATCACTGCCCTTCAAGCACACCCACCATAGACAATCTGCTCTCCAAAGTGTAGCCAGGAGGTCACGTCAGCTCATCAATACTCTAAAGTTTAAGTTAGCTCATCTCTCTTCTCCTCAAATCCTTGCAGTGGCTCTCATCTCACTTGGAGCAAAAGCGGAAGCTTCTACACTGGCCTGAAGGCTATGTTCTCCAGCCCCTGCTGCTTATTCCTCAGAGCTCCTCTGCTCTGGCTCCTCCCGGCACTCAGCACTCAGGCCATGACAGCCCCCTTTCTGGTGTCCCTTGAACACACCAGACACACTCTCCCCTCTGGACTTTTGCACTTGCTGTTCCCACTGCCTGGAGCGCTGCTTCCCCAGACACCCACACGACCCACTCCTTCACCTCCTGCAGGTCTCTATTTAAATGCCACCTTATCAAGAGAAGCTTTCCCCGACCATCCTGTCTCAAATAACATCCTCCGTTATTCTCTGTGCCCTTAGCCACCTTGATTTTCTTTTAGCACTTATCACTACCTGACATATTACTTGTTTACTTGCATGTTGTCTGCCTCAACAGAAACGTAAGCTCCAGGAGCACCGAGAGCTTTATCAGCTTTGTTCACTGTCCAGCACCTAGGAAACAGCCTGGCACATAGTCAGTGTTCAATATATCTGTTAAACGACTGAATGCATATGCCAGGCACTAAGCCAAGTACTGGGACAGGCCGTGAATAATAGCCTGGGCTCTTGCCCTTGAAGAACAGACTGGCAGACAGGCAAATAATCACACACCAGAATGATAAGTGTTCTAAGTACAGATGTATATGAAGGCCAAGGAAGGGGATGATTCACTCTACCTGGAAGTAAGAGGAAAACAAAAGTATGATGTCACCAGGTGGAGGAGAAAGGGAAAAGGTATTTCAACCAGAGCACATGGCAGGAGCCAAGTCACAGAGGCCTGGATATATTGGACTTGATCAGGTAGCGGCAGGGAGGCCAGCCTGGCCAGAGTGCAGGATACGAAGCAGGTGTGGCAGGAGATAAGTTTGGAAAAAATGGATTGAAGACAATTTTGAAGGGGCTTGTTAGAATGATGACAATTGACTATCTAGATTTCAGATCTGTGCTCAGCCAATGGAGACATTTCAAGGCAAAGAGCCTGCTTCTAACCCCAGATATGGCACCAAGGGAGCAGCCATGTCCTGGTGCCTGGGGAAGGCCTGGGACACTGTGTGGTGTTTCCAGGGGGCCAGGCTAGGGTCTGAGCACCTATGGGAGCAAGCGGGCAGCTCTGCTCGCCTTCCTATTACTGATCTCAGCAGGACCCTCGATAAGGGACCCTGCACTGCTCCACAGGGCCTGAGAGTCCTGGGCCACATCTCTGCAGCCTGATCTCAAAGAGTCCAAGTTGCCAAATGCCCTTATTTTGCAATCTGACTCAAAAGGGTGGGGAGTGGAAAAATTTTAGACAGCAGCCACCAAGGGATCTTGGCTTAATATAACTGGTGACCTGGGAGACGACAGAGGCAGAAAATAATTTCCTTCTCGGACTGAGGGACCAAGAGGGCTCTCACAGCTGGCTCAAAATTAAGACTTTTCCTTCAAGCGGAGGAAGAGCATTTGTATGTTTGTGGAACAAGAAGATTCTTTTTTTTTTTAATTGTCTAAAGTTTTATATAAGTCTCCTTTTTCCCCAATTGACACCGTCCCCCCCCCCCAGCCATTCCCACCCCAGGCAAGCCGCCACTGCCCCAGTGCCTGTGTCCATTGGTTATGCGAATATGCATGCATACAAGTCCTTTGGTTGCTTTCTAACCCACCTCCCTCCCCTGCCATTTGTCTCTGGATCTATTCTTGTTCATCAAATTATGTTGATCATTATATCCCACATATGAGTGAGATCATGTGATATTTATCTTTCTCTGACTGGCTTATTTTGCTTAGCATAATGCTCTCTAGTTCCATCCACGGTGTTGCAAATGGTAAAAGTTCCTTCTTTTTTATAGCAGCATAGTATTCCATTGTGTAGATGTACCACAGTTTTTTAATTCACTCATCTGCTGATGGGCACTTAGGCTGTTTCCAAATCTTAGCTATGGTAAATTGTGCTGCTATGAACATAGGGGTGCATATATCCTTTCTGATTGGTGTTTCTGGTTTCTTGGGATATAGTCCTAGAAGTGGGATCACTGGGTCAAATGGCAGTTCCATTTTTAATTTTTTGAGGAAACTCCATACTGTTCTCCACAGTGGCTGCACCAGTCTGCATTCCCACCAGCAGTGCAGGAGCATTCCTTTTTTTCCACATCATCGCCAGCACTTGTTGTTTGTTGATTTGTTGATGATAGCCATTCTGACAGGTGTGAGATGATACCGCATTGTTGTTTTGATTTGCATCTCTTGTATGATTAGTGACTTTGAGCATGTTTTCATATGTCTCTGGGCCTTCTGTATGTCCTCTTTCGAAAAAGTGTCTATTTAGATCCTTTGCCCATTTTTTGATTGGATTCTTTATCTTCCTTTTGTTAAGTTGTATGAGTTCTCTGTAAATTTTGGAGAGTAAACCCTTATCAGAAATATCATTGGCAAATCTGTTCTCCCATGCAGTGGAGAAGAGTCTTTTCTTTTGCTTCCTCCTTGGTCATGTTGCTCTTCCCTCCCCTCTTTCTCCTGCCCATCTCTGCCCGTGATCTTTCCCCTCTTGGCTTTTCCTGTCTTTTCTTTTTCTCTTTTCCCACTTCTTCTATCCTGCCTACTCCCCGATATCTCCTCTCCTTTCCTTTCCTTGTCTCCCTCTCTCCATTCCTTCAGCTTAAACACTAGACAGATATTTAAAACTGTTAAAGCACAATTTTTTTAAAAAGTAAAATCATAACTCTTAATGCAAATGTAAAATGAACATGTGTCTTTGACTTCATTTAACTCATTAATTCATGAGGGAACCAGTAAGATATTATAGCCAGTTCACAGGAGAATCCAAAACACAGACCCAGAGCCTGGCTGGCAAGGTTCAGTGGTTGAGCATCAACCTATGAACCCGGAGGTCACAGTTCAATTCCCAGTCAGGGCACAATGCCCAGGTTTCGGACTCGATCCTCAGTGGGGGGTGTGCAGGAGGCAGCTGATTAATGATTCTCTCTCACCTTTGATGTTTCTATCTCTCCCTCTTCCTTCCTCTCTGAAATCAATAAAGAAAAAACAAAGCACAGACACATATGTAGGCAGTCAGGGATGTGGTAGGAAAGATGAGGAACTGGCATCTTCATTTGCATTCCTATAAGCATCAGCATCAGCCTGCCGTAAGTTAACTTCTGTCTCTACAGAGATGCAGCATCCTCAATGACAATAAAAGGCCACAGATCCCTATAGAATTGGACAACTCAGGAAGGGTCCTCTCATCTGGATAGCAGTGTAGACCAGTGGTTCTCAACCTTCCTAATGTCACGTCCCTTTAATACAGTTCCTCATGTTGTGGTGACCCCAACCATAAAATTATTTTCGTTGCTACTTCATAACTGTAATTTTGCTACTGTTATGAATCGTATCTGTGTTTTCTGATGGTCTTAGGCAACCCTGCTAGTGGTTCTCAACCTGTGGGTCACGACCCACAGGTTGAGAACCGTTGCTGTATAGCCTAAGACCATCGGAAAACACAGATATTTACATTACGATTCATAACAGTAGCAAAATTACAGTTATGAAGTAGCAACGAAAATAATTTTATGGTTGGGGTCACCACAACATGAGGAACTGTATTAAAGGGATGTGACATTAGGAAGGTTAAGAACCACTGGTGTAGACAATCTCTGACATTCCATTGAAAGGGTATCCAAGGATCTTTGACCATTTCAAAATATTTTACAATTTTGCTTGACAATACCTTAGAAAAGTTCAAGAAAGATTGGTAGGGGCAAGTAGATTTTTACAAATCTCCAAACAGGCCTCTGTTTAAAGGTGGACATTTATTGTGGCCAAAAGGCTCAATCCAGGGCAGGAAGAGGAGGAGGAGAAGAATGGTCACTTGTAGGTGACTATTGGTCAACATTTCATAAACCTTCATTTGCATTCTCCTGCCATCATCCTCTGGCCTTGGAGACATAAGGAAAGTCAAGGCAAGGCTGGGGGCAATCCACCTTGCATGTAACCAGCCTAATGGAGGTCCTGAGTGTGAAGGTGGCCACTGGCCTTCTAGAGTCAGTCTTGCTAACCTGTCTTGGTTTTCTCTCAAATCTGGGAGGACTCTTGGGGGTTAGTGCTCAGCTCAGACAATGGGAAGCTGAAGGATGACAGAGTTCCAAGGACTTCAGCTCTGCTCAGATGCTTCCCACCGTCCCCGCCCACTCCTTCCCCTGTACTGGGAGAGGTCTTCAATTTCTCTGAATGGGGAACAACAACCTTTATGACTTCTCACATTTCCCCCTCAGATTCCTCATCTCAAGGCCAATTTTCACCACGAAAATCCTCAGTTTAGGTTTGGTTGCGCAAAAGATAGTGTGTCTAGTGGTTAGAAGTGGTGTGGGAAGGGAAGAAGTTAAACCAAGCCAGGCTCTCAGGAATTCCCTGGTCTCCACTGGGCCTCCCACTTACTGGACATTCTGAACCAAGTCCCTCCTGCTGGAGAAAGGCCTAGAACTGCCACAAGAAATAAAAGGAAACCTTCAAGTTAGCAAAGTCAGCAAAAGGTCCAATTAATTCACCCAGACAGGCTGGGAAACGGAGCAGCAAAGATTCTAGGGCAGGAAACAGAATGGAACAGGAACAAGAACCCAGAACCAGGAACCCAGAAGGCAGAACTTAGAATTCAGAACTTGGGTTTGAACTGCAGAACTTGAAATACAGAATGGAGAAGGTAGAACAGAGATGACAGAAGACCATTCTGGTCTTGTAGTAGGGAGGGGTTCCTACTACAAGAAGTCCAAAAAAGGCTCATCTGTTTCCCTCTACATAGTGAGGCTGAAAATTTGAATGTGTAGTTCCAGTCCTTATGTGCAGGGAGTCTCCTACCCTCCCTTTTCCTTCCTATAGGCACAGATATGAGCCAGGGCGTGTATTTCCCTGATCATGCATCCCTTTTCTCCCTCTTCACATTCGATCAGCCCAACCCTCATTCTACTGGCCACTGTGGAGTGGGGTCAGTGACTTTTGGGACCTCCTTAATGACCCTCACACCTCATGAACCTCTGCATATCTTTATTTTGCCTCCCTTTCAGCATAACTTGTGCTGGAGTTGCTGATGAGACCAACTAAATGTTTACTAGTTAAAACAAAACAAAACAAAACACACACACACAAAACAACTGAAGCCATTCATTAGTGTCTAAGTGTCAGCCCTGGGCCCAGGGGGACAACAGGTGTGGCTTGAGGCTCCTCACTCTCCTTCAATCTAGGGTCATTGGGATGGACTGGATCAGAGCTAAGCATGTCCAGGGGACAGTGGGCTCCTTACACACACACAGGCGCACACTCACCCCACTTTATTGTACACCCTCAGTTCTGGATAGACCTTTAGGATTTCTGCCTTGACTGAATCAGTGCTCTAGCTGGGGCACAGGGGCAGGTGTGTGGGCACCTGGGGCTGGTATTACTGGGGGTATGTGAACCAGCAGGAACCAAAGGTTGACTTCTGAGGCAAGGTCAGCTTGAGGGTCAGTTTCTTTGGAGAAGGTGGATAGCATGAACAGAAACTGTGGGATAGGCACCAGAGTCTGGGGGCCTCCTGGTGGTGTGTGGGGTGCAAAGCTTCTGGCCAAGTCTGGGGTGAGGGAGCTGTTTAAGCCTGACCTCTTCTTAGTGCTGCCAGTCCCCTGGGAGAGCCAGGAAGAAGCCGCAAGAGTCCATGCTTGCCAAGTCAAAAGCCAACCTATTCTGCCAGTGGTGAACAAACACAACTCTCCCCACTTGAAAGCATAAATGACTACCAAACAGGTACACTGACAGCAGATTCCTGATGGACAATGAAGTACACTCGGTAATAATTTCCAGAAGACTTGCATTCAAGGAGTCATGGTGGAATAATACAGAAGACTTGGTAATAATACAGAAGACTTGCATTCAAGGAGTCATGGAGGAAAGAGAATCTACATGGGACTCAGGAGCTCCAGCTTCCTCTTTAAGTTCTGCCATTAACAGGCTGTGTGACCTCAAGTCAGCCACTGCCCATCTCTGGGCCATATTTCTTCCACCTTGAATTAAGGACTTTGCTTAAGGCCTTGCAAGGACCTCTGGGGTAGAGATCATTTTCAGAGGAAGAGCTGGCCCTGAGTGAATCAAGGAACATCCAAGCAGAGGCTGCTCAAAGAGTATATCATGGTGGGATCCACCTTCAATATCTGGGAGGGAAGGGGAGGTGGGTTCTGAAAATTTCCAATCCAGAAGATACAGTCAGAGAAAGGTTGCTTGAATCTTGGCCTGCTTCCAGAGATGCTCAGACCCCAGATGTGCATCAAATCCAGAAGCCAGAGGCAGAATTATCTTGAAGCTGAAGAAGCTTCAGTGTCTTCCACTTCATGGGCCTTTTCCAAGACCTTGGGGAGGCCCAAGCCACGTGTTCACATTCTTTTCCAAAGAGTGTATCCCCAAATGGTACAAGCCTGTAAAACCTGACCCCAGCCCTGCCAGACGCCCTGTGATATGGAGCCATTATTATGACAGGTGGAGGACACTGACAAGCACCCATTCTAATCAGATGGGCACGGCTCAGTGACACACAGCAGGCGGCTGCACCCTTCATGGCTTGATATATACTTATTCACTTATATCTGATTTAAAAAAATAATACTATACACACCTATCCCACTTTCACCTTCCTTTCCAGTCATTCCTCCCCACCAGCCTGTGAGATGGGCAGGACAGGTCTTGTCACCTCTGGTTTAGATGACAAAACTGAGGTTCAGAGAAGCTAAAAGGCCTGCTCAAGTTTGCAAAGCTGGCTGGAGACAGAACCAGGACTCAAACCCAAGACTTTCTATGACCAGCGTAGTGCTCTTCAGTCTCCCAATTCAGGACCAGACACAGCATAAAGAGATTCACCCACTGCCCCTGGAGAGGCACTGCGCAGCTGTCTGTGGCACAAACACCTCCCTCTTGGTTCTGGGGACAGAGAAGGCACATGTGAACATAACTTGGAATCGCAGGGCCAGAAAAGTCCAAGAATTTGGAGAAGGGAAGGGTTTTTCTTTTTTTAATTTTTTCTAATTTTCTTCCTGAACATTGCATTCCTGCTCCCAACACAAGTCATTTGGATCAACTATATTTATACTAAATATTAACACAAAACCATGGTATAGTTCAGTAAGCAATAATTTCTCTACAATATCCAGACTAGAAACAACAATTGGAGTATTAGGGGCCCAACACACACACACAAACACACACACACACACACACACACACACGCACGCACGCACGCACGCACGCGCGCAAATGCCTCCCTGTGACAACTCCAGTCTCTAAAAGCCACAACTGTGTGGAAGAGGAAGATTCAGCCCTGTCCCAAATCTGAGCTAGATCCTTGGACATGGTTTGGCCTAGTGAGACAGCCCCACCCTGGAAACCTCAGGACCAACCCCACCAACCAAAACAACGGAGAAAGAAAATAGCTGCAGAATGAGCTGCCCAGATCCTTCAGCTGCTTTATCTAACAAGGCCACCTGGGACCAGGACTCCTGGGCATTTGAGAAACTGTGTGGGTCACCTTCAGAGCAGTTTCAAACCTAGGGAGACTGCTGAGGAGCAGTTTGGAGGAACCATGTTGAACTTCTCAGCCTCACATCAGAAGGTGTTGTGTACATTCGTATTATGGATCACTTAGGGGACTGGGATTCATCAGAGAGTGGCTTTGCACATTTCTACAACTTTCTGTCTTTAAAACAGGAGCTGTACTCTATTCTCCTGTAATTCTCCTGTATTTTCTCTTCCAGCCCCTTCCTGATTTATAGACTCCAATCAAGCCTTTTCCTTTTTCCTAGTGGGTGAGTCTCAATTTTTTAACTATCCCTAGGGGCTTTTCCTCTCTATCTAATCCCCATTCATTCCCCTGGATCTTCTACATACAGGCACGATATGCCTCTTTTAAGGATTTCAGGTTCGTGTTGGGGGATGTAGAGGGAAATTCCAGCTTAATTCAATTGAAACTGCCCTTTATCTTGTGACTTATGTGGTAGCCAACCTCCAAGATGGCCCCACAATGATTCCATTCCTGATATTCACACCCTTGTGCAGTGCCCTCCCACACCATGGGCTGACCTGCATGACTGAAAGGATACTGTGGAGATGATGGAACGTGACTTCCGAGGCTGGGTCGTAAAAGACATTGCAGCCTCCGCCTTGTGCTCTCTTGAGTCACTTGCTCTGGTGGGAGCCAGTTGCCATGTTGGGAGGACACTCAAGCAGACCTGTGGAGAGAGCCATGTAGTAAGGAACTAAGGCTTTCTGCTAACTTCGATCATGAACTTGACATCCCTGTTAGAGTCCTGAGATAGGAGGATCTCATACACAGACACACACAGAGAAAGATAGCAAAAAGTAGAAAGATGAGGAGAAAGTGTGGTTATGAGCCCCATCAAAGAATATAAAAGCAAAAAATTTCCTAGTAACTGGACTGTGTGCTTCCTTAACTACATTTAATATTAATCCCTGGGGCCTGGTCTTTTGAAGAGAGATGAAAATATCATTTGCTTCCATCTACTCAAAAATAATTAGATAAAACAGTATTGGATTTTGTGGAGCTTCACTCTTTTTCTCCAATAATTAGGGAAGAAATTTGTCTACATGTTCTACATATGGAACATAGGCAGATATGGGGAACACAAGAGATGCAGAAAATGTTTTTCAATAACTTGTAGTCTAAAGAGACAATCATCTCTACTGGAAGAAATACCACAATTGCTAGGGGGAAATGCACAGGTTGTCAGCTTCTAAAGTCATCTGGCTAGACCAGTGGTCAGCAAACTCATTAGTCAACAGAACCAAATATCAACAGTACAACGATTGAAATTTCTTTTGAGGGCCAAAGTTTTTAAACTTAAACTTCTTCTAATGCCACTTCTTCAAAATAGACTCGCCCAGGCTGTGGTATTCTGTGGAAGAGCCACACTCAAGGGGCCAAAGTGCTGCATGTGGCTCGTGAGCCGCGGTTTGCCGACCACTGGGCTAGACCATCCAATTTGAATCTGAACTCTAAACTGTGCCCCTAAACTTCAATGGCAGGAAACCTGTAAAACTCACATTTTTCATCGACTTCTTAAATCTGTTGCTATGGCCATTTTATGAAATGCTGAATGTTGAAAGTCATGGTAGCGTTTAGTCATTTAAAAAACTACAATGGGAAACTCCTGGTGATGGTGAATGATATTGATTTTTTTAAGTATTATTTTTTCTTTTAAAAACAGATAAATTCGTGTACCATAAAATTTACCATTTAAAGTGTACAATTCAATGGTTTTTAGTACAAGGTTGTGCAACTATCACCAGTACCTAATTCCAGAACATTTTTATCACCCCAAAAAGAATCCCTTTACCTGTTAGCGGTCACTTCCCATTCCTCCCTCCCCCCAGCCCCTAGCAACCACTAATCTATTTTCTGTCTCCCTAGATTTGCCTGTTCTGGGTAATTCATATAAATGAAATCAGATAATACCTGGTCTTTTGTGTCTGGCTTCTTTCTTATAGCATAATGTTTTCAAGGTTAAGCCATGTTTAGCAAGGATCAGTGTTTCATTCCTTTTTATTGCTGAGTAATATTTCACTATATGGATATACTACATTTTGTTTACCCATTCATCAGTTAATGGCCAGTTGGGTTGTTTCCAGTGAGTAGTGGTTTTTGTTGTTGATGATGATGATTTTAGAGAGAGGGGGGATGGAGAGGGACAGAGAGAGAAACATTGATGATAGAGAAACATCAATCAGCTGCCTCCTTTACTTGAGCCTGCAACCGGTGCATGTGGCTTAACTGAGAATTGAACAGGCAACCTCTAAGTGCCTGGGACAATGCTGTTCCAGTGAGTAGTTTTTAAGGAAGTCTGATATATGTTGTGTTCAAAGTTATCATAAATGATGCTTCCTATTCCCTCTCCTTCCCACAGAACTCCTCAGGAAGTGGTATGCTCTGTTGTCAGTGCAGTAAAGTAGTGAGTACTGTGTTCTGGAAGGATGAAATCAACTACATAGCTCTGGATCAATCACAAGAAGTCCCACATCATGAAATTCTCCCCTGCCCTTCCCCACCATCCTCCCTCCAACCCCCACCCCCTAGGGCGTTTTTCTTGATGTTCAGGCAATGTAGCTATTATCCCAAGCCTGCCCTGGGATCTTGCTAGATTCCCTTCCAGTCCTGCTCCTGCAGAGAAAGCCCTTTGCTGCCCCCCTGTTCCAGAGCTTATTGATAGCAGTTGTGTTTTGACCCATCATTTGAAGCACATAATTACCCTGTCCCAGCCTGAAAGTGCAATAGATGACTGGCCACATGTGGAGTGTTGTGTGTGAGCAGGAGAGCAAAGATGATGACCGGGGAAGAGTCCTTTGAAGTGAAACCACATTATTCATTCAGTAAGCCAGTCATTCTGTAAGTATTTAGCCCTTCTGTGGTCCCAGCCCTGCACCACTTGCTGATGACAAAATGGAATGACTGCTTAATTGATTATAATAAGCAACAATTCCAGAATAAAGAATAGGCTCCTCTATTGAGTATAATGCATAACCATTCCATAACAATTCTGAGGCAAGACTGTAGCATGCTTTTTGAAAACAGGGACAAACCTCAAGGTCCTTCTAATCCATCCAATGAAGTATGTGTTACAATTGCTCCTTGTTGGGAAGGGTATTGTAAACAGAGGAAAACTCTTAAAAATCTGTGTGTTGAGAGTTATTGTGTCTGTCAGTCATGTTCACCTGGACATAGTATGTTCTATCCATCATGAAGGGTTAACAACCACTTTATCTGTTCATAAGTGGCTCAGGAGAATTGAGTTGCTTACTCTATTTTATTTCCCTCCTTCCTTCCTTTTTTTTTTTTTTTTTATATATTCTCTTTTTTATTGATAGTCCTTTCCATATTGTGAGCTTGATAAACACAACAGCTCTCACATTCAGTTGAGCAATACAAGCGAAGAGATTGCTACACATACTTAGTTATTTTTTTAAATATATTTTTATTGATGTCAGAAAGGAAGAGAGATAAAAACATCAACGATGAGAGAGAATCATTGATTGGCTGCCTACTGAATGACCTGGGCATGTACCCTTGGCCGGAATTGAACCTGGGACCCTTCAGTGCTGGAACTGTCTGCAGGCTGACGCTCTAGCCACTGAGTCAAACCACCTAGGCCAGGGCCATACCCAGTTATTTTTAGCATCTTTCCTTTTATAAAGGAAGAGAATAGAATTTGGGGGACTACCAAACAGCATCTAGAAGGTGCCAAATAAGATTCAAGTGCAAAAAATAATACCTTGCGAGCTTTCTTCAGAATTTTAGGAGAAGGAAACATTGAAAGAGTTTCAGAGGAGACTGAACACTTGCTCCAAACAGAAGCACAGGTGCTCAAGAACAAGGAGCAGTTGGAGCTTGGCTCTCGGCTAACAAGAATAACGATGCAATATTTTTTTCCTTTTTCATTTTGTTTTATTTTTCTAATCTGAAATAAAAAGCTACATCATAGAAAATTTGAAAAATACAGAAACCACAAATAATATTTTAAAACCACCTGCAATCTCCTATGTCCAAACTATGATATGAATGTCTATAATCCATCTTTTTTTAAAATATTGAATCACACTAGAGATACTATTTTGTAATCTGCTTTTTAACTTATTGGTACATGAGAACTTCCCTATGACGTTAAATATTCTTTCAAAATTTTAATAATAGATGTACATTATTCTATCACATAAATATACTAAAATATCTCTCACCCTTGCACCTCCCATCAAATTATGTATATAAATGTCTCTTATTGTAGCTTTACAAGACTGTATATAACAATTTTTTAAATCTTTGATAATATGAAAGGCAAAACTTAGAGTGGCTGGACATTTTTCTTGAACAATGCAATATTTTTAAATAGAGCAGAAGGTATCACACCACCACCATCATCTGGCAATATCGCTCTTTCAGAAGTGAGGAACTTTGTGTGTTTGTTTCAATAGCACCAAAAATTAACAGGCTCTCAAGGAAGACTATTGAGTTGACATAAAGCATCTCTATTATCTGAGCAGATTACACAACAGAAAACTAAAAACTCCAAGATCAATATTGGGAGGCAACCAATCAATGTGTCTCTCTCACATTGATGTTTCTCTCTCTCTCTCTCTCTCTTCCCCTCCCTCCCTCCCTTCTACTCTCTAGAAATCAATGGGGGGAAATGTCCTCAGGAGAGGATTAACCAAAAAATAAAATAAAAAATGTTTTGACATTTGAAGCCTTGATCCTGGATAGACTGTGCTTCCCAGGGCTAGCTAATTCCTGGAGACCAAACACCTCTTCAAGCACACCTTTGATATACAAACCAACCAATCCAGAGCCTTCTCTTTTATCAAACTCTCACACCTCATGCCAATATTTCCTCTGCCCCAAATCACCCCCACAGCCAGGTACCAGACAACTAAGGACTGCCCCTATAACCCAGAGCCCACCAAAAATTATTCAAACCATCCAATTCTAAGCTTGCTCTGCCTCACCCGTTCCTTCTGGCAAAACTCCAAGTAATGGCTCTGGGCCGTGCTCCCTTCTGCCTCCTGGCTGACCCCAGTGCTTCCCCATGTGGCCAAGAGGCGTGCCCTGCCTCCTGTTTGCAGAGCTCTTGAGTACAAACTTCTCATGATCATCATTATGGATGTCTTACCATACCTGATTAAGACAAACTCTGCTTACATTTTTAGAACAGACTGCTAATTGTTAGCTTAATATCTATCTACATTTCTTTCCCTTTTCTTGAGATCCCTATAATGAGTACAAATGACAGATTCCTACGATCTGTTAACCAAGCTTCCCCCAACAAAGTTAACCACAGATATAAAGGGCTATCATTATAGACTGATATCATAAGTGGCCAATTACTTTTCCTTTGTAAGGAGGGCAAAGGTTGTTCTCATTTACAGATGTACAAATAAGAACCACAAGCTTCAGTGCTCTATCTTCAGCCGTGAATCAAATGCAAATATTGACACTGATATATATGCCTACAGGAAAAGCAAAAAACAAAAATAAACCTCTTCAAGTAAACTCAGAGAGTGCAGAACCAGACAGACAGAAAGCTGTGGGTCACCACTTTCTCCCCACCCACTCTGAGGAGTGTCCTTAAACAAAGATATATTGACAGAAGCCTGTAAGCCCAGGTCTCTAACCTTCACAGACTTCCCAGTGCACGCAATGGCACTACAGTCTCCTCCCTACCCAGGCTTCTGGCCTTTAAGCTGGAAGATAGGCATTCAACCCTACCCCACCCCCCCACCCCACCCCCACCTCATCCACCAGGCTTTTCTCTGGCCAGTGCTTCTGAGGCCCAGACTGAGCCTTTTAAACTGTCTTCTGAAAAACAATAACTAGGTCCTACCAGTTTCCAATAGGCAGTCAGACATGACTTGGAGAACCACATTTCCTATCCTATCTAATAAAATAGTAATATGCAAATTAACCATCACTCTGCTATACCCACAAGCTACAGGCCTCCGCTCAAGGCTACAAAGTTTCAATTATAGAAGATAAATAAATCCCAACAAAAATGGCTGCGGCCATGGAGCAAGCAGAGGCTTGGCTCTGCTCAAGGCTACAAAGTTTCAATTATAGAAGATAAATAAATCCCAGATACCAGGGCCTCTGCTTGGGTCGCCAGGGGGCGTGGCCAGCCTGCAAACCAGCACAGGCCCCTCGCCCAGGCCACCCCACACCCCAAGGGAACCCCCACCCTGATCTGGAACACCCTTCAGGGCAAACCAGTTGGCTCCCACCCGCCCACCAGGCCTCTATCCTATCTAATAAAAGAGTAATATGCAAATTGACCATCACTCCAACACACAAGATGGCTGCCCCCATGTGGACACAAGATGGCCACCGCAAGATGGCCAGCAAGGGAGGGCAGTTGGGAGGGACCAGGCCTGCAAGGGAGGGCAGTTGGGAGCAATCAAGCCTGCTGGGGAGGGCAGTTAGGGGTGACCTGGCTGGCAGAGGAGGGAAGTTGGGGGCGACTGGGCCTGCAGGAAGGGCAGTTGGGGGGGGATCCAGGCCTGCAGAGGAGAGCAGTTGGGGGAGACCAGGCCTGTAGGGGAGGGCAGTTAGGGGTGACCAAGCCTGCAGGGGAGGGCAGTTAGGGGCAATCAGGCTGGCAGGGAGCAGTTAGGCATCAATCAGGCTGGCAGGGGAGTGGTTAGGGGGTGATCAGGCTGGCAGGCAGAAGCAGTTAGGGGCAATCAGGAAGGCAGGCAAGCAGTTGGGAGCCAGAAGTCCTGGATTGTGAGAGGGATGTCCCCTACCGGGATTGGGCCTAAACAGGCAGTCGGACATCCCTCGAGGGGTCCCAGTTTGGAGAGGGTGCAGGCTGGGCTGAGGGACACCCCCCCATGCACGAATTTCATGCACCAAGCCTCTAGTTTCAAATATTTGAAAGACAAAGGCATCTTAACCACAACAGATAGATCAACATGACTATCAGACTTCAATGCACAAGAGCTCTGAAAATGAGTCATATCTGCCAGATGTTGGCAAAATTTCACTGATTGGATGAAGTAACCTGGAAACAGGAAGACCAGGAGGCACAAAGGATCTCAAAATTATATTTTCTGTGAGGTTCTTGATCTAGGGGCTGCCTTCTACCTTAGGGAGTCCTTGTGAGGGAGTAGGGCCTCCCAAAACTGTGAAATTATTAAAATTATCATAATAATCAATTGTTAAAGCATATTTCTTCAGAAAGTCAGCTGAACCTCAGTGGGCCTATTAGGATATGTTCTCATATGATTTTAAAGATCACACAAACATCTCTGCCTTGTCTCTGAGCTCTGCATCATTTTCCCAGAACAAATCCTTTCTGGGAAGGAGGAGCAGGCACCACAATTAAAAGCAACTTCAAGTGCTAGATTTTCTGGTTCCTAAGAAATAAGAAATGATTACCAGATAATTTTAAAACAGCCACATGTTAAAAGTGTTTATAGGCTTTGAGTTCAACATTCCACTTCTAAACCCTGTTTTACAGAAGCATTTGGAGCAACACGTGCCCAAAGCTTTATGCCCGAAGATGTTTACTATCTCAGTGCCCTTGAAGAACTGCAAACACTAAAGGGTTCACTACTGCTGTAGGAAGAGGCTTCAACTCATTTGACAGTCTGCAACTTTATCTTCACTCCTTACCAACTACATACCCTCAACGCCTAACCTGTAAAATTAGGACTAACAATGCCCAGGGCTGGGTTGCCAACAGGCAGGTGTATTTAGGCCTAATGCAGGGCAACAGAGAAAATGCTTTTGAAATAACTTATGTTTTTTTACATGTATTTTAATTGATTTTTTTACAGAGAGGAAGGGAGAGGGATAGGGAGTTAGAAACATCGATGAGAGAGAAACATCGATCAGCTGCCTCCTGCACACCCCCCACTGGGGATGTGCCCAAGGTACATGCCCTTGACCGGAATCAAACCTGGGACCTTTCAGTCTGCAGGCCAACGCTCTATCCACTGAGCCAAACCTGGCAGGGCTGAAATAATTTGTGTTTGATGGAAAGAAAAAAACACACACAAAAAAGCACCACAGGAGAATCCAAGATGGCAGCATAGGTAAACACCTAAACTGCTGCCTCCCACAACAATTTAAACTGCAACTAAAAGACAAAACGTCTATCACCCAGAACCACGGGAAAGCTGGCTGAGTGGAAGTTCTACAACTAGAAGGAAAGAGAAAAGAGCATTGAGACGTGCACGAGCGCTGGAAAGCTGAGGTACGGAGGCGCGTGATCCGGGCTGGCTGCGGGCGACTGGGTGCATTGCTTTTTTCAACCCGAACGGAGACAAGCCCCCAATTACTCTGAAATCCAGTTTCTGGGGAGACACGGGGGACCCAAACTCCTATGGGGAGAAGCTGGACTGTCTGCCAGTGAGGGTGGCTTGCTTGCAGAGCTGCGCGCAGGCATAATTGTTTACTGCACTGGGGCACGGGACTCGCGGATGCCGTTGGGGACGCAGAGCTGGCTAACTAGCAGCCATTGCTGTTTGCCACGCCCTAACCTAGTGACACCCTGAGGCCCCGCCCTGCACAACCTACAAACCCACCCAAGCTCCAAGCAGCTCAATTAGCATAAGAAAGGCCTGCCCTATCACAGCTTAACCTAGCAAACTTTCAGCCTGGGTCAGTCAGCTCCAAAACCTCCAAACCCCAAGCAAAGAGGAGAAAACTGCAGCTCTCACTGTAGCTCCTGCTGAGTGGCCTCAGACAGTAGCTGACCTGCACCCCATTGGAGATCCAGAAGCCAGTGTACCTAGTGGTCAGTGTGAGACACCAGATTTCAACTCCTCACATCCATAAGTGACACATTCAAGAGGCAGACTCAGTGAGCACCAAAGCCCCACTGAAACAAGTCCTGCCCCATAAGCGTGTCTTCAGCGCAGCAGTTCTTCCATTATAGACACAGGGAGTGCTCACAGCTAATTGGCCTCCAGGTCAATTCCTCCCAGTGTACCAACAGCAATTAAGGCTTAACTACACCAAGACTTTGCACTCAGCCCACAAAGGGGTGTACCAAGAGCGTCCACATCAGGTGATTGGGGAGGCTGAGCTACTGCCCC
Organism: Corynorhinus townsendii; assembly: GCA_026230045.1. NCBI lineage: Eukaryota > Metazoa > Chordata > Mammalia > Chiroptera > Vespertilionidae > Corynorhinus > Corynorhinus townsendii. Next base: position 144,578,420 of record JAPDVU010000007.1, on the reverse strand, counting down.
CTATAGGTCACCTACCACACAAAGCCACTCCATCAACACAGGGAAGCAGCCAAAATGCAGAAACAAAGAAACACGTCACAAATGAAAGAAACGGAGAAAAGCAAACTACTGGATGACATAGAGTTCAGAACCACATGTATAAAGTTACTCAAGAATCTTCTAAAAACCGCTGAGAAACTTGATGACACTTCTGAGGAGCTTAGTGAGACCTTCAAGGACCTTAATGAGAATGCCAAAAAAATGGAAAAGGACCAGTCAGAAATGAAGCATACACTGTCTAAAATAAAGAATATACAGAAACTCAACTGTAGATCAACGTACCCCAAGAATCAAACCAAAGATCTGAAATATGTGGAAACAAAAAACATCCAACCAGAAAAACAAAAAGAAAAAAAGAATCCAAAAATATGAAGATAGTGTAAGGAGCCTCTGGGACAACTTCAAGCGAACCAACATCCGAATTTTTGGGGTGCCAGAAGAAGGGAGAGAGCAAAATATTGAAAACCTACTGGAAGAAATAATGGCAGAAAACTTTCCCTATCTGGTGAAAGAAATAGACTTACAAGTTCAGGAAGCGCACAGAACCCCATACAAGAGAAATCCAAAGAGGACCACACCAAGACACATCATAATTAAAATGCCAAGGGCAAAAGACAAAGAGAGAATATTAAAAGCAGCAAGAGAAAAACAGTTAATTACCTACAAGGGAGTACCCATACGACTGTGAGCTGATTTCTCAACAGAAACTGTGCAGGCCAGAAGGGAGTGGCAAGAAATATTCAAAGTGATGAACAGCAAGAACCTACAACCAAGATTACTCTACCCAGCAAAGCTATCATTCAGAGTTGAAGGTCAGATAAAGAGCTTCACAGACAAGAAAAAGCTAAAGGAGTTCATCACCACCAAACCAGGATTACATGAAATGCTGAAGGGTATCCTTTAAGAAGAGGAAGAAGAAGAAAAAGGTAAAGATAAAAATTATGAACAACAAAATGACATCAAATACATACCCACCAACAAGTGAATCTAAAAATCAAGTGAATAAAAATCTGAAGAACAGAATGGACTGGTGAATATAATAGAATCAGGGACATAGAAAGGGAGTGGACTGACGATTCTCAGGGGAAGCAGGTGTGAGGGGTGCGGGAAGAGATTGGACAAAAATCTTACTCCTATGGATGAAGACAGTGGCGGGGGGTAAGGGCATGGGGTGGGGTGGGGAATCAGGTGGAGGGGTGCTATGGGGAAAAATAAAAGAGGAACACCTGTAATAATCTGAACAATAAAGATTTATTTAAAAAAAAAAAGCACCACAGAGTCACAATGGGAAACTCATGCTTTCTTATATTTATTTTATGTTGTTAAAAAGAAACTACAGACCCAAAATGGAGTCACTTGTGGTGAGCCCTGCCAAGACAATACTGTCAGCATAAGAAACAGTCAAACCTGTAGAGCATTTTTATGAGTTTATTTGAGCCAAACTAACGACATTGCCAGGAAGCAAAATCTCAACAGATTGAGAAAATGCTCTGGAAAATGGCAGTTCTACCCCTTATTTTATACATCAGAATCAAAGCAGAAGACACAAGGGGGTTACATGCAATTCATCAGTGATAGATTAGGGAGGCAGGAGAAAGCAAACTGGGGAATCTCTGGGGCTGGATAAAAAGTAAACCGAATAGACAAGTACTTCTTTTACATAGGTGGGTAAAGGATAGTTAACAGACATCAATTAACAAGATAACAGTAGCAATGAGGGGATTTGAGGTCCAGAAAACAAAAAAGGAAATTACCCTGACATTCCAAAGATACAGATACTGTACGTTATGCTAAATGCAAAAAGACAACAGACAGGCTCAGTTCAGGTAAAGCTACCTTTGCCAGGGAAGATACCAGCCTAGGACATGACCATTTGCCAGGACCTGCTTTTAGGTAGAACGTTTTCATTTCAGACCATCCTCTGTGGTAACTCTCGGTCTCTGAGTCTGTAAGACCGCCACGCAGCCTCCCCAGAGCTGGTCAGGGTTAGCGTGTGGCCCCTTTTTTTGTCCACACTACCTAACCTAACTGTCTCAGCCGCTCCCAGGAGTGGTCTTTCCAACCAATCAGTCTGGAATTTCCTGGGCAGCACGAGTGAGGTCATCTGCCTGATAAAATGCCCTGCCTTTCCCTGGGGGAAGGTGAGCTCCCCTGCAACAGGCCACTTGTAACTGTCCTGTCCCACCCTGTTTCTACCTATAAAAGCCTCCCACTGGGTCAGCTCCCCAGAGCACTTGTTTACTTACGAGGTTCATAAATCGTTCAAGAAAGCCATGAGACCTTTAAATGTACTGGGTACCATTTTTGTTCTTTAACGGTGTGTTTTTGTTTCCTTGAATGGCATGATGGCACCATCATCTTGTCAGGGAAGAAAAGGTTTCCCTCATCCCTTTTAGGTTCAAAGTTTAGGTGCCTGCCAATTAAACGGACAAGATAGATTTGCAGGAGAGAAGATGGGTTTTAATCACGTTTGTATGGGAGTTCACCAAGAAATGTGATCCAAAGGGGTGATTAGAAGCTGTGGCTTAGATACCACCGTAAGAAATGAAGGGGAGAGGGAGAGGGAGAAGGGCAAGGTATGGGAAAGATAAGTGGGCTGGGCCCTAAGAGAAGGAATGGGAAATATGATAGTTTTGTGACAATGTCTGGGCTTGGCGTTAACTTCTCTTGGAAGATTATAGTTACCCCTGGGAAGGGGATAGATATATAACCATTGGGTTCTTTTAAGTTCTTTTTTGAGGCTCTGCTTTTAGGCAGACAAGGGATTTCAGGAACCCAAAATATTTTCATTCCAACTCAAAATATGTTTATGCCATAGTCACAGAGGCTTAAAAGAAGACCCCTGCCCTCTCCTCATAGTCAGGGCCTCCAAAGCTGTTAACAATCACGAGTACTGGGTCAGAGCCTGGGTGTGACAGAGGTAAATTATGTGAGAATTTGGGAATGAAGGAACTGAGATTGCTCCAGCAGGGAACTGTAAACCTTATGACTACTGGATGGAGAACAGATATGCAAAGTCACTGAAAAAGGCTCCGCTGGCCAGCAGCACTTGACTACAGCCTGGATAAACAGATTAACATACCTAAGCAAAAGGCATCCTTGGGCAGGAGACCTGAGTATTCCCCTCCCCAGTAAGCACTCTGCTCTCCACTGACTGCTTTGCCTTGAAAGCGCACTTCCCACAGACATTTATGAGTTTGAATTGGAATGGAAATGAACAAAACCTCCATTTACTGACCACCACATGCCAGACATTGTGCTAAAGGCCTTTAACTTACTTGAGTCTCACAACACCTTGAAGCCCGTGTTATGAACCCATCTAACAAATATTTAGAAAAACAAGTGTATTGCTCAAGGGATAGCCATCTGGTGGCAGGACTCAGACCACGCCCAGAATCCAAGCTGCCATCCTCCACACTGCAGGCATCCATCCCTCCATTCTCGATGTCCTTCACCTGGATCTTGAGAGGTGTTACTCGGATACCCCTACCCAAACTTTTGACAGTGAACCACAGAATTGGGAAATAAACCTAACTCTCCTGCCTCCCATCAGGGTGTCCCGCAAGAACATAAATCTTATAGGGTCTTCAGCCTCCAAGATGCCTAAAACCTAGAAGTGTCAGACCCAAGCATCACTGTGGAGGAGAAGCAGAAAGTCCCTGTCTGAGCCCTGCTTCTGCAAGCAACTAACTGGGGAACATGGGAGAAGTCACTAAGCCTCTCTGGTCCTAGTTTTCTCATTTTAAAATGAAAGCAGTAAGCCCAGCCCTACCATCCTAGGATTATGTAGGTCAATAAAAAGGGTAAAAGGCTTCCTAAGGGTAAAAGTTGCCAGGAGAGAGGCTGAGTTCTCTCTGCAGTGCTTCCAATTCCAGTGACGGAGCTATTTTTAGATTGGATCTGGTTCTCTCATGCATGTTGCATGTTGCAGGATGGTTTTCTGGGTCAACCTATCTCAAATAAACTGTCATTTAATCCATGACCAGGACAGCTGCCCCGATAGAGTAACCACTTTTCCCACACTAGCATTAGCTGTTTTGAGATTGTTTTTGCCCCAGGTATATGACTAACCTTCAAAAACTTGTAATGTAGGGGCTCCACATGTCTTTGGTTTGAAAGAAGGATCCTAAGGGAGTGGTTCTAGTCTGTCATATGTGCAGTTTCTTCTCTACCATTTAGTCAGACATTGACTCAGTCATTTGTTTTTCTTCGGTGCCTACTTTGTGCTAAGAACTTAGAATACAATGGTGAACAAAAATAGGCAGAACCCCTACCACCAAGAAGCTTACACTGGGGGAGGACATTAGTCAAATAATCATACAAATTTTCATTGCAACTGTAACAAGTGCTACAAAGGAAAAGTACAGGACGCCCTAAAAGCCTAAAATTGGAAAAAGTCAGAGAAGACTTCCTTCTGAAGTCAGAATTCAGGGGTGCTGCTTGCACTGAATTCTGAAAATGAGTAGTAGTTAATAGGTACCCAGGGAAGGGAAAAGCATTCCTGGAAAAGGAAAGAGCATGGGCAGAGGTCTGTAGAAGGAGATACTATGAGACTAAGATGAAGCCAGTGTAAGGAAGCACAAAGATCACAAAGGTGTCAGAGAGGAAAATCTTTTACTCCACCCTCTTAGGTTCAGTGCTGGAGGCCTGTGAATTTAACGGGAGAAAAAAAAAAATTTATATGCATGAATATATATCGAGCTACAAAAGAAGTAGCTCAATAAATGGTTTGAGTCAAAAGCTTACATACTTAATTTAGTAGGGAAAAGTGATAGGGAAAGAAGGCCACTATGGGAAGAACAAATGGGCTCCTTTAGAAAAGACAAACAGGTTTCTAGAAGAACAAGTGGTAGATAAGAAAGTTGGTGATAGTGCTTGTTCAAGCAGGTACAAGTGATCTTTCTGACTTCTTCACGGTCATAAAATTCCCCAGAGAAGGGGTTTATGGCTAATTTACTCTTGTTCTCCTTCAGAAGTAAAAGCCACTCTAAAGATGGAATTCTGGCAGCCTCATTTCCCACAAGATTCTTCTTTTAGTCAGATAAGGGATGCTCCAAGAAGGCTTTTTTTCTGCATCTGTTGAATCCCAAATGTCTTCAGCTTAAAATAACCTTCATGCTAAATCTGGAGTTCTAAGTGGGTCCCCACAAGGGGATGGGGAAAGGTGATGTCAGAGAGGTAGCAGGGGCTAGATGACGCACAACACAGTAGGCTATTTAGTGTCATCCATTTTCTTAGAAGGGGAAAAATTGAAGGGTTTTAAGAAGAAGAACTACAGGATTAGATTTGCATTTGTTGAATTTGGGGTGCATTTGAGAACTTCAAGAGTTGCTGATGAATAGGTAACTAGCTGGATGTACCAGTTTGGAACTCAGAGGAGAGCTCTAAAGATCTTTGTATGAGTCATCTATGTATAGATGGTAATTATAGACCAGTGTGTGGATGAAATTGTCTAAGGAGAGAATGTATAGGAACAAAATGTTTCTTCCCACCCGCCTGTAAATTGGAAGTAAGGAAGAGAGGGAGGGAGGGAAGAAGGGAGGGAGAGAGGGAGGGAGAGAGGGAGGGAGGGAGGGAGGGAGGGAGGGAGGGAGGGAGGGAGGGAGGAAGGGAGGAAGGAAGGGGAAAGAAAAAAGTTGTAGGGAAGGGAGGCTGGCTTACAGGAAAACAACCCATTTTTAGGTTTGCAGATAGGACCTCTATACCATTGTAACCATATTATTTCTATTATTTCAGTGCAACTCTGACCTTGGAGTTGTCTCTATCTGACAAATGGAATTAAAAATCCCAACTTCAACTACTTTACAAGGACTGATGAAACTCAAATGAATATGAAAAATACAAAGTATTATAATACTAGAGGCCCAGTACACAAAATTCGTGCACGGAGGGAGGTGAGGTCCCTCAGCCCTGCCCACAACATCTGCAATTTGGGACCCCTACACCTTTTTCTTATCTAGCTAACCTCTTCACATTTAAAAAAATTAACTGAAATATCACGTAATTTAGGAAATCCTCTTTGAACAAATGTCTTTACAATCTGTAATAAGTATTTTCATAGTATATTATTCTTTTTCTTTAACAGCTACTTAGAGTGGATGCAATGTGGTTTTTATTCTTGCATCTGAATTTTTTCTTCTTGCTCTTGTAATAGCAAAGCTTATCCAATTTACATTTGCCCTTCAAGGTCTTATATTTGTTTCAGTTTCTAGTTGGCTCCCTGCTTTTTTTTTTAAGCAATAAATTTGGGTTGTGATAGTAAGCCTCCCTTGTAATCAAGCCTGTAGGTCTCCCTATCTGAATATTTCTATAATACCTACCACTTTAGCATGCCAGAGATTGTGCTCATTTATAGAAAATAACAATAAATGTCACCTGATCATTTGATCTTCTAGTAATATTTTATAGCAAGATGTATTATTCTAGTAATATTAACTATTATAAAACTGAGGCGTACAGAAATAAATCACATTGAACAATAAAGAATGACTCAAATATCAAAGCATAGTACACTTAGGGCCTCCCTTGTCCTGTGCCTCCGATATCATAGCATAGTGCACAGTTCACATGGAACTCAGCTTCCTTTAAAATAGGTAGGGATGCCATACTCATGAAACAGCTACTTCCACGTGTATTTTTTTATTTAATCCACAGCACATACTCTTTGTACTAATTATTGGAAAATCATCCTAGCAATTGCCTCTGTTCCTGTCTGTATTGTTGCCTTACATTCTGATGTTATTGCTGCACTTTTATCATCCACTCACTCTAATAAGATTGTGAATTTTTTAAGGGCAGAGATCATGACTTGAGCTTGTGTTTCTCTGTCATGGTGCCTAGATAAATACTCAAATGCCATCCAGTCCAAATGACTGTGATGAGAGAGGCCCACCATTGCTGGAGACCTCTGATTTTTATTTAAGGGGCCTCACTTGTTCTCTGCCTTTACAGAGGGGTGAGTAGGGGCTGAGGGAATTTGAGGAAACCCAGACAGAATTCTCCTCCTAAAAGATTTTGCTAAGCTGGCACCCCAGAAGCCAGGCATTTGTCCAATTAAAATCCAGACACACAGCAATAACAAAGGCACTGTTCTCCTACTGCTAAGGTGTGGGGATCAAACCCCAGCCTGCAGGAACTCACCCCCACAGTCAGGACCAGGCTGCTGGGTAGACCTGGGCTGGTGCTCCTAACTCTGGGGAGAGGGAGACTTCCTGTGGCTGCAGGCCAGACGCCCCAGACTCCGAGCCTACATGCCCGAACAGGTCCCTAGCGCAGGTTGGTCAACAGAGCGGCTTCTTCGCCTGGGATTGCAGGACAACTTGGCCAGGCTTGGGCTGGCCTGTTCACCCCGCGATCGCGGGGCAGCTGGGCCTGGGCTAACTGCTTTTCACCAGCTGCAACTCGCCAGTCTCCTATGAGCTGGGGGAAGCCAACCAGTCAAGCCCACAGCATGTGGCAGCGGCTGTGAAGGTCGCCACGGCAAGCTAGCACTGACTTCCGGTTGGTCAGCCTTTGGTCATGATCAGTCGTTACAAGTTACAACCCTGGGCTTTTATTATTAGGACTAGAGACCCATTGCATGAAGAGATTCGTGCAATAGGCCTTCCTTCCCTTGGCTTCCAGCACCAGTTTTCCTCCAGCACCCGGGACCCAGGCCTTTGCTCCGGCCGGAGTCTGCCATCTTCATCTTTGCTGCAGACGCCGGCTGGAGTCTGCTGTCTTGGTCTTCACTTCAGGCTCCGGAGTCTGCAGTCTTCGTCTTCACTGTGCTGGAATGCCGCTCCTGTAGATCCCTTCCCCCCCCTCCCTCTCATAGCAGGCATCCTGCCCTGCCCAGCTGCTCCACACCTGGAAAGGCTGGGCGGCAGCTGCCATCTTTGTCCTTCTAATTTGCATATTCCCTCCTGATTGGCTAGTGGGCATAGCAGAGTGATGGTCAATTTGCATGTTTCTCTTTTATTAGTGTAGATTGTTATTGTTGTATTAATACTGATATTATCATATCATTGTTGGCTAAGAAGGAAAGTGAAGAAGAGAAAAATAACATTTATTGTAAGCCATGCTATGCCAGCAAATTTGCATTATTAATCCTCACTACAACTATAACAAGGTAGGTCCTGTATCCTCATTTACCCCCACCACACACACACACACACACACACACACACAGCTTTCTCACCACAAACAGCACAATACATCAAAGGAAACATGGAATATCTTAGGGTCACAGAGCTGGGCCTGGACAACTCCTCCAGACCGATAAAGCTGTTGTCCTGGAGCCCGGCTGGTGTGGCTCAGCAGTTGAGCATTGATCTATGAACCAGAAGGTCACAGTTCCATTCCCAATCAGGGCACATCCCCGGCTTGCAGGCTTGATCCCCAGTGGGGGGGCATGCAGGAGGCAGCCAATCAATGTTTCTCTCTCACTATTGCTGTTGTTTCTATCTCCCTCTCCCTTCCTCTTTGAAATCAATAAAAGCATATACTTGTTTTAAATAAAAATATATGAAAAAAAATAAAAAAGCTCTTGTCCCCACACTGGGGAAATGAAGAAGAATGTCAGTCTGGGTCCTGCTGCTTTGCTGCTGGGCTTGCACACAGTTCAGCAAACACTGTTACACTATTTATTCACCCATATATGCCATCGTGGGCTTTTTACATAAAGGATTGACTGGTAGCTGTTTATCTAATCTAAAGAGCTGGACGTTTATAAAATTCCCTTCTCTAGGTCATGCAGATCAAATCTTATTACAGCAGTTTCTCCAAGCCTCAGCCAACCAAGTTTTCTACCTTTTAATAATTTTTCTCTTAGTATAGGGACAACTCTCAATGGAACAGCAAGGAAAACCAGACAATATAGGTGAGTGGTTATTCAACTATGTACAGAGAACCTTAAACACTATGGAGGATACACAGGTATCTACATTAAACCCAGTTCCTGCCCTCAAGGGGCTTATACTCCAGATACCATATAATGGCCACTCTGCCTAGCATTGCAAGGGAGAAATAGCTGCTTCAGAGGAAGGTCAGAGAGGTTACAGTTACTAGGGTAGTTGAAGACAAATTTACAGAAGAGGCGCCGCTTGAGTTTTGAATAAAAGGAAGGAAACTCTAAAAAAAAAAAGGAAGGAAATTCTTCCATATGCTACAATATGGATGAACCTTGAAGACATTATGCTAAGTGGAATAAGCCAATCACACACAAAAATAATAAATTCTGTATGATTCTACTTATATGAGACTTGGGCCCAGTGCACGAATTTTCATGCACTGGGGGTGGGGGGTCCCTCAGCCCAGCCTGTGCCCTCTTGCAGTCTGGGACCCCTCAGGGGATGCCCGCCTGCTGGGGAGCAGGCCTAAGCCAGAAGTCAGACCAGGACCCCTCGCTCCTTACCGCCTGCCTGTAGCAGAGGTGGGAGAGGCTCCCACCACTGCTGCTGCACTCGCCAGCTGTGAGCCTGGCTTCTGGCTTCCTGCATTGAGCATCTGCCCCCTGGTGGTCACTGTGCATCATAGTGACCAGTTGTTCAGCCATTCAATCGATTTGCATATTAGGGTTTTATTATATAGGATACTTAGAGTAGATACTTAGAGACAGAAAGTGGAATGGTGGTTGCCAGGGACAAAGAGGGTAGAGGGAATGGAGAGTTATTTTTTAATGGGCATGGAGCTTCAGTTCTACAAGATGAAAAGAGTTATGGGATGGATGATGGTGATGGTTGCATAACAATGTGAATATATTTAATACCTTTGAGCTGTACACTTAAAATTGGTTGAAGATGATAAATTTTATGTTGTACATATTTTGCCACAATAAAAAAAAGGGGGGGGGCAATAGCATCAAAATGATGGGAAAATATTTTATTTCCATCTGAACATTGAGCCCATCTATAGATATAAAAGGCTAATATGCTAAGTGTCCATCTGACCGGTAGCTATGACGTGCTCTGACCACCAGGGGGCAGACACTCAACACAGGAGCTGCTGACCTGCAGTAACTTGGCAGCAGTGGTTCTCGGGTGACACACCCCGAAACCAGAGAGGAGAGAGCCTGGTTCCTCAAGGGGCCACATGATTCCACCTTCAGCTGTGGGTTATGTTGTTGCTAGGGCACTGTTGGCCCAAATCTGGTTTACTGCACACTTGCATTTGCATTCCACACCCTGTACAACAGCAACTTTGCAAAGAGCCCTATCGCACTCCAGGACCCCTCGGGGGCTGTCGGAGAGCTGGTTTCAGCCCAATCCCCACAGGCTAGGCCGAGTGACCCCACCTGCCGTAGGGATGCCGCTCACTCTGCAGACGCCCTTTGAGCCACAGTGCCACCCCAGGTGTGGCCAGCTGGGGAGGGACCACAGGAGGTTGTCTCCAGGGTGTGTCCGGCCTGTCTTGCCCAGTACCACCCCGCCGGCCACCTTCTAATTAATTTCCTTTCAATGTGCATGAATCTGTGCATCGGGTCACTAGTTAGCAATAAAACAACACATTGCCCTGACCGGTTTGTCTCAGTGGATAGAGCATCGCCCTGCGGACTCCAGGGTCCCAGGTTCGATTCTGGTCAAGGGCATGTACCTTGGTTGCAGGCACATACCCAGTGGGGAGTGTGCAGGAGGCAGCTGGTCAAAGTTTCTCTCTCTTCGATGTTTCTAACTCTCTGTCCCTCTCCCTTCCTCTCTGTAAAAAATCAATAAAATATATTTTAAAAAATAAATAATAAAATAAAATAAAACAACACATTGTGACTGTCCCAAAGTTGGGCAGTGAAATACTGGCCGATTAGACCTGGCATCAAGCCAAATAGAGCCACAGATTAACGCCAGCTGGGATGTGTAGAGGCTGACATATTGTCTTCTTGCCCTCTGTGACAGGCAGTTTGTTGATATAAGAGCTCTGTGAAAATGTGTACCATTATTGTGGCTTTTCCTAATTAGAATTTTTAGAAGCGCAGACTTCACTCAGAAACTCTGATGTGAGGAATGGGGGATGCCACAGCAGGGTTGGAACAGAGCTTGTGTGTGTGCAGCTGCATGACCTCATGGAGCCAAGCTTCCCGCAACCTATTCCCTTCTAGTCTGGTCTGAGGAAAAAGGCTTGTAAAATACCCAGGAGGCAGCCTAGGACATATTTAAATTTTTATTCTGTTATATTACTGTTAGAATGAATATTTGAAAAGGCTAAATGTCCATTATAATGATAACTCCCATTTGTCCAGCATTTGTTCTTCTTAAAGCTATCACCATTCCAGAGCAAGAAAGTTGAGGCTTGGAGATGGTAGAAGGCCTGCCAAGGACACACAGACGTAATGTGTTCCCTGAGAATTTGAGCCCAGTTCTGTACATCTCCTGAATCCCCTTCACTTTACACTACATTCCTATTCAGCCGTCAGGCCTGCCTGTGTGGGCTGCCGATGGGGCCTCTCCAGCCGTCACACAAAGAGCCTCTCTCCATCAAGATCTGCTTTACAGGAAGCCTGGGGACTGGAGCACCTTGTCTGGGTCCCCTCCCTGACCAGCTTCCACATAATGGCAGCTGAGAACCTACCACTGCTTCCTTTTTGCTCTTAAAAAAAAAAAATATATATATATATATATATATATATGTGTGTGTGTGTGTGTGTGTGTGAAAAATATATATTTTTATTAATATATATATATAAAATATATATATATGTATATATGTGTGTGTGTGTGTGTGTGTGTGTGTGTATATATATATATATATATATATAATTTATTCACTGTAGAAAAACCCTGAAAAGCACAGGAGGAAGAAAAAAAAAATTGTGCATAAGTAGAAAACCTTGAGATAATCTTTTAAAACAGCATGACATACTAGTATTTCTTTCACATACAGCATGTTTTTCAGAGGCCTGCTAATCCCAGCCTCTCCACCAGCTCCTGACTCACCAGCACTGGTAGTGTTCACAGGCAGGCACACCCAGGGAGCTGCTGACCGAAGGCCCAGGAAACAATGACCTAGCACCCCCTAATATCCTAGAGGTTTCTCCCTCTACTCTCATGGGGGTAAACTTTTCCAAAGTTGACCCACAACACTGTGTCCTGCCATCTTCCAGCCTTAATTGAAAGTTGGAATTTTGGAGCCAATTTTTGGAGAAATTTAGAGACTTTCTACACAAAAAAAATGATACACCTTTTCCTTCCTCAACTTCTTATCCTGAGCATAATGCTGATTTGATTCGGTTTAAATATAGCCTGGCATGGCCAGGTAGCTCAATGGGTTAAAGCATCCTGTCAATATTCCGAGGTTGTGGGTTCAATCTCCTGTTCAGGGCATATACGAGAAAGAGCCAATGAATGCATCAGTAAGTGGAACAACAAATCAATGTTTCTCTCCCTCTCTATGTCCCCTCCTCTCTTGCTAAAATCAATCAATAAATAAGATTTAAATATGAACCTGGCTGTTTTAGAAGCCAGGCACCCCACCCAGGCTAATAGGGTATATATAGTTATAGCCCTGGTAATTATCAAGGTCAATAATCACCCAATCCCTATTCCTCTAGACTGTCCAATAAATTTTAAATTTTCTAATAGCCACATAAAGTAAAAAGGAGCAAGTGAAATTAACTTTAATAATATTTTATTAACGCAATACTTCCACAATATTGTTGCATCAGCATGTAACAATATTAAAATATTACTCATTTTTTTGTGCTAAGTCTTTGACATCTGGTGTATATTTTATGTTTATAGCACATCTCAGTTTAGAGAAGCCACATATCAAGTGCTTGATAGCCACAAGTGGCCACTGGCTCCCATATTGAACAACATAGTTCTATAACAATTTTAGCTCCATTTGGTGACCTGCAGTAGCCTTCCCAACCATATCCCTTTTCTCAAGTAAATTGCCAGCTAGTCTTGAATGCTCCAAGGATGGTGTAGACGGAAAAGGAGCTCTATAATAAATATGACAGTCCAGCCAGCATGGCTCAGGAGGTCACGGTTCGATTCCCAGCCAGGGCACATGCCTGGGTTGCAGGCTCAATCCCCATTGTGAGGAGTGCAGGAGGTGGCCAATCAATGATTCTCTCTCAGCATTGATGTTTCTATCTCTCTCTCCCTCTCCCTTTCTCTCTGAAATCAATAAAAATGTAAATAAATAAGACAAGTCCAGTGATCAAAAGTGACTTCACAGAGTGATCTGATCATAGATTCCTAACTGGGCAGGTTATGGTGGGTAGTCATGCCTCAGGCCTATAACTTCCCTAGTAAAAAGGTGTCTTTGCTTCAAGTAAGCCTTGTCCATTGTTTTTGTGCATCTAGGTTAACACACTTTGAAGTACCTCTTTTCCAGACCCCTTAGAAGAATAACCACCTCTAGAGGACACATAATCTTGTTAACTAGCCTATAATCCAATCCTGCCTTGCTTTCTCCCACCTTCATGTAATCTTCCTTATGCTCCCTCCTTAATTCCAAATGTTTAAAACAAACTGCAAAACTGTCATTCTCCAGAGCATTTGAGACCTTGCTTCCTGGCAATGTTGTCAGTTTGGCTCAAATAAACTCATAAAAATTCTCTACAGGTTTGGATGTTTCTTATGTACACAGTGGGAGGAATGGAGAAAGGGCCTTTTTGCTCACTGGACAGGCCCTGCCCTCCAGCTGACTGGTTTGCAAGAAGATGAAACCGGTGAGAGTCTGCAGACCTGGTGAGGTAAGTTCAGCATCACCTCAGTATTTGAACACAGATCACCCCAGGGAAGGCAGGAGAAGCAGATCCTGATTCCTTCTCAAACTCCTCCCAATGGCTTTCTATTGCACACACAATAAAGTTCAAACTCCACAGGCTGCCACCTGGCACTGATTTATCAAATCTCCAACTTTATTTCTCAAGACACTCCTATGGAACTTTAGCTAAGGCCAAGCCAAAGCAAGCTGACACCCCACAAACAGGCCTGGCGTTTTGCTGCCTCCATATCCTTGTATGTGCCATTTGTTCCCAGCTAGCATGTCTCATGTACTAAATTCCGGCCCAATCCTGAAGGCCCTGTTCTTCATCCCCCCGCTGCAGCCTTCTTTAATGGTTCCTGCTTGAAGTGTCTGTGTCCTCCTCTGACACCTATAGCACTCTTATCAGCAATAACCAGGTCCAGTTCTGTCATGTTTCCAGACATGTCTATCTACTGTGAACTTTAGATTGTAAACAGCAGAAGGGCAAGGGTCAGCGTCTTAGATGATAATAATAATAAATGATGGTTAATGTCTCTTCAGCACTTAATGTGCTAAGCACTTTATACTCAATCCTCATAACAATGCTGAAAAAGTATTCCCGTTTTATAGGTGAGAAAACGGAGGCAAAGAGGGGTGACTTACCAAGTCACACAGCCAAGTGTGGCTTCCACCCCCCGCCATTTGAATTGCAGAGCCTAACTACTCCCCACCCCACCCCATATACTCTACAGTGTTGCTATGGTTGCCTGTTCTCTAATGCAGTACTATGAACTTGGTAGTCAGGAAATACACATTTAATTATATGTCAACTACTTGGAGTCTTTTCCAGAGCATCTACCAGAGTGTTAGGCACATAATAGCACCTTAATAGAGATTTTTAAATGAATGCCCTGTGCCTGCATAGCCACCACAGGACTGGACATTCCCTGCCACAGCATAGCTCATCCATCAGGGTCCCCCCTGGCCTGCAGCACCAGGCTGTGCCATCAAATGCTGCTTCATAACCAGGGGTCAGCTTCCCTCAGTCTTGGTGCCCACCTTATGCAATAGAAGACATGGATCTAGATAATGGGGAGCAAAGAACGTCTCCATGTGACACAAGAGAATTCCTCTCCTCCCATTTCTATTGCTGTGGCCCAGGGCAGGCAGCCCCCAGGGGAGTCTCCAGTGTCTGCTCCCAAGATAACCCACAATGCATACTGATTATTTTGAATTACAGTTACTTAAGAAACTGCCTGTGTGCAAGAGGAAAACCCTGACCTCTCTGTCCCCTGCAAGCAGAAGGTAAATCTCCCATGTGATAGGTGCCCTCCTGCTCCTGAGGGCCCAGAGACAATCTTATCACAAGAGTTAAAAGAATCAGAATTGAAACTTGTGTCAGCAGCCTTGTACCGCCTCTACTACTTTACCATCCAAGCCCGAACTTCCCTTAGATTATTTCTTTCTGATGAGCACTAACTTTCTTTGTCCAATCAATTTCTCACAACTTTATTGTTTCTTTGTCTAAAAAGTATAAAAAGGTGTCCACTCTGATCATTCTTTGAGCCTTATTTTCTTTTCTTTTTTTTTCAAAAAAATTTTTATTGTTTAAAGTATTACATATAGTAGTACATATGTCTCCCCCTTTTTTTAGCCTTATTTTCTGATGAGTATCATGTTGTGATTCTCCCGTGTGCACGTACTAAGTTGGTTTTTCTCCTGTTAATCTATTCTTGTGTTGATTTTATTCTTAGTCCAGTGGTAAGAACCACAGAGCTAAGGAATGTCCCACTTCCCCAACACTATCAACTTTATCTGCTTATTTGGGGCTCTCATCTCTAAGAGGCAATTTAATCCCACTTCCTGGAACCCAAAAGTCACAAACCCATTCCCCAGGGAGCTGAGGTAATAAGAAAGACCAAAGTTTAGGGTTACTCTTTGATAAGAGTCTTGTTTAAACAAGATCACATATAAAAGCTGGTTTGATCCCCACCCCTTCTCCCTCTGCTTCTCTCTTTCCTTTCTTCCTTCCTTGCTTGGGAAATTGTAAGATTTTGCAATGTCCACCCCAGAGACATGGCCTTCGTGGCCTTGGACAGACCTCATGCAGATGGCTCTAGAACACACGAATCTGTTCCCTCCCTCCCTGGGAGCAGACACTGGAGACTCCCCTGGGGGCTGACTGCTCAGACCTGGTCCTGGGCACTTCCACTGGCACTTGCTCATTTACATTTTGAAACTAGAACAAAGTTCACCACTGGCTGGGGGCAGCACCCTAAGTACCACATCCTAGTTAGAAAAATGCAGACAACAGCAACCTGGGCAAACCGCGCTCCTGAAATAGCACAGCCCCACAGACACTTGGCAATGTGGGGAGTCGTCTGGCTGTGTGGCCACAGACACACCCAGCGATGTCTAGCAATGAGAAAAGGCCTCCTGTGCCACTATTAGGTTTTGATGGTGGCAGGTTCTTTTTTATCCCAAAGTGACAGTTGTAATTTTTTGTTTTGTTTAAACTTGAGATAAAAGCTTAAACACTACCACCCTAGCTGGTTTGGCTCAGTGGATAGAGCATCAGCCTGCAGACCAAAGGGTCCCAGGTTCAATTCTAGTCAAGGGCACGTACCCAGGTTGCTGGCTCAATCCCCAGTAGGGGGCTTGAGCTGATTCTCTCTCATCATTAATGTTTCTATCTCTCACTCCCTCTCCCTTCCTCTTAGAAGTCAATAAAAAATAAAATAAATAAAAAGCAGAAACACTACTGGTCGAGGCCCTGTTGTTCTGCTCTTGAGCTGTGTGAGTTTCTTCCTTCCCCTGCCTTTCACTGCCCTGCTCCTCAGTCTCAGGAGTCTCTGTACCGCTCCCCGCTAAAGACCAGTCATCTCAGCTGCAAAATGGGGTAATACCGCTGCAGCCCCCGAGTTGGGAGAGTTGGATGAGGCAGCAAAGCCCTGCCTGGCACCTTGCCCACCTGCAACAAGCCCACCGTGCCTCGGCCACGATTGGGATTGGTTGTTGCAGTCACTACCAGTGTCTGCAGTGGTACCTACCTCTTCACACGTGCCTTCCATGTGGTCCCCACCGGTGCAGGGCAGGTGAAAGCACAGGTGAAGTGGCCACCTCTCCCCCCCCCCCCCCATCCCTGCCTGCAGGATCCAGGCCAGGGCCAGACAGCCCTTGGGCACAGAACTTTTTGTACATTCCACAGCCACTGAAAGGGCTTTTGTCCCCACACAGGAAGAACAAATGACAAAGGCAATTGTGTGTCTCCTCACAGGCCCACACAGCAGGCTTGGAAAGAGAAACTTCTTTCCCTCAGCTTTCCTGAGCAGCCATAGCCACAGATGTGGTCACCCAGCCACATAACTGGAGCAGTGTGGTGTCTGAGTTCCCATAACTGGAGCAGTGTGGCAGGGTGCTCATCAGATGCACAATGCACACACTCACAAACTCCTCCTGTTCTTACTAGCAGGCCTCTGACTCACAGAGGCCACAGCTGCCAAGGGGCCTGGGAAAGGCATCCAGCCCCTCGGAGGAATAATAAATTCCTCTTGTCCAGGTGCGGCCATCAAGACCCAGAGGGTCCTATGACTTGTCACAGGTCACACCGTTCTTTGCAGGCCTCACATCCCATTCCAGTAAAGAACGTTAGTCAGCATCGGAAAAGATCTGTTTCCAAGAAGTATACCCTGGGCTCCCTTCAAACACATAGTTATCCAGGGCCTGTTGAGAGGGTTGACACTCCGCAGACTGCCCACTGAGACCAGTTCCAGGGAGGCGCTCATTCTGACTGAGAGCGGCTGGACCTCCCCTTTTGTCATTTTCTCCCTCTTTTCTCCTGTAATTGCTCTAACAAAGGTACTGGACCTTCGGAGGGTTTTCAGATTTGTTTGTTAAAGGTAAAGCTTTTCTTATCGAAGGAAATTCTTTTTTTTATTTTTTAATGTATTTTTATTTATTTGAGAGAAGGGAGATGGAGATAGAA
The DNA here is from genome assembly GCA_026230045.1 of Corynorhinus townsendii. NCBI lineage: Eukaryota > Metazoa > Chordata > Mammalia > Chiroptera > Vespertilionidae > Corynorhinus > Corynorhinus townsendii. Next base: position 144,560,728 of record JAPDVU010000007.1, on the reverse strand, counting down.
ACATCAATGATGAGAGAGAATCATTGATCGGCTGCCTCCTGCACACCCCCTACTGGGGATTGAGCCCGCAACCTGAGCATGTGCCCTTGACTGGAATTGAACCCAGGATCCTTCAGTCTGCAGGAGGATGCTCTATCCACTGAGCCAAACGGACTAGGGCTCGAATAAAATTCTTATGCATCATTTTCTTGCACCTGTGAATGGAATAACCCGACCCATTTCCCCTGCGGACTTGGCTGACAGATCGCTCGGTGCTGAGTTTGGGATTCGGTCATGGTAACTAATCCATCCTGGGTACATCTGGTGCTCCAAGCAGGTGTCTGCCCTGGTGTTCATTTTTATATTTTGTGTTTTGTTGGATCCTGAGTTTAAATATAATAATCAATCTTTCGTCAACCTGGAGGAGTTGGGAAATATAAGTATTATATCTGGCTCTCCCTAACTGACCAGTTCTACCTTGAGTAAGACATCCCCTCTCTCTAGGGCTCAACTTCCTCTTCGGGAAATACAAGGATGGATCCATCCGCGTCTCCCAAGATCACTTGTTAGAGCATCACCCGGGTCTCCTACAAATGCCCCAGGATGGGGAAGGCAGGCTGGAACTGTGTCTTTAAACCCAGTGGATTCTTCTCTTCTGGCAAATTTGGAAAACATTAACACCAGATGGCTGCTAAGATCTTGTTCTACGCTATGATTTATAACTTATATAAATAATTCTTTAGAAAGAAAATGCAGTAGATGATGATTTTGCAATTAAATGTCTTGTATTTACTAAATATCATCTATTATGATCCTCAGTTTTCATTTATAAACACATGAGGGCACACTTTGTATTTCCCTTTGCAAAATAAAAACCTCACCGGGCGCTCATTTCTCAGGCAGCTTTCCCTTAGATTTTGTTGGGGCCAGGCCCTCCCCACTCCTGCCCGTGGAGGCCACGCTTCTTTGGGAGCTCAGCAAATGATTCCCCAGACACCTGGGTGGCTCCCTCCCTCACGGCCCTTCCTTGGTTGGTAAATGTCACTTATCAGTGAGGCCTGCCACGTGGCTAATCCCATTGCTCCCTCTCCACTTTCTATCTTCCTTCCCCCACTTTTTCTCTTCAACACTCACCACTGTCTAACTTAGTGAATAGCTTACTTATTTATCTTGCTTGTTGTCTGTCTCCCCCATGAGAACACAGCTCCTTCAGGAAAGGGATTTTTGTCTGTCTGGTTTCCTGCTGCAGCCTCCGTGCCAAGGCTGTGACACAGTAGGTGCTCCATCAATATTTTTGGAATCAATGAATGAAAGGCTTGTTAGGTAAATAAATGAATAAAATGAACACCCAGGAAAGGTTGCAATGTTTGACCCCAAGAAACAGCCCCTGCAACCCTAGGCCAGGCTCTGGCTTCTAGCAGTTTTGCTCCTAGCCTATTGGTTCATGCACACACTGGTCACATTGAATCGCCACTTGGGTGGCTGCACATTACTCGGTCCTGTCTTGCCCCCATGGGATTAGACCTGGTACACAGCTCCGCAGGCCCCTGTCCACCCTGCTCATAGCTCACTTCCTGAAGCCTGACCCTGACGGTGTCCCTCTCCCTGTCTGGCTCTCCCTTACCCCTAGGGCCCAGTGAGAGCTTGGTCACCTTTGCTCCAATCTGGGGTTGTCAACTACCAGCCACACTCCTGACCCTTTCTCTAAAAACATTTTCTTATTAAAAGAAGGGAGCCTTAGCTGGTTTGGCTCACTGGATAGAGCATCGACCTGCGAACTAAAGGGTCCCGGGTTTGATTCTGGTCAAGGGCACGTACCTGGATTACAGTCTCGATCCCCAGCCCTGGTCGGGGTGCATGTGAGAGGCAATGAATCAATGTGTCCTTCTCATATCAATGTTTCTCTCTCTGTGTCTCTCCCCCTCCCTTCCGCACTCTCTAAAAATCAATGGAAAAATATTCTCAGGTAAGGATTAACAAAAAACCAAAGAGAAGGGAATTAAATGTTGGGTTCCATCTCTCAGAATGGATCAGATGCAGTCACAGGGCCATAGGGAGGTGAGATTCAGTGGGGGGCCTTTAACGTGGGTCTCTTGCGTTGGGGCCAGAGAAACTTGTTCCAGTGTCTGTGGTTATTCTATGATATTGGCCTCTGTGATATTGATCTAAATGAGCTTTTGAATTAGGGGAGAATATTTATGCATGCTCACTAAGGAAAGTTTAGAATAAACAGGTAAACAAAAAACAGCTACACATAGAATGCTTAATAGTGCCAGGTATTGTTCTAAGTGCCTTTATACTTAGCAGTGTATTGAATTTCACAACAACCTATAAAAATTTGCTGTGTTTCCAAAGCCAGGAGACATTTCTTATACTGCAGTCAGGCAAAACAAAACAAAACAAAAACGAAAAAAGGTACGTTTTGCATCCTGAAATAAACCAGGCTCAACCCTGCCTGGCTGTAGGACCCAGAATAATAAAAACTTGATTATTTCCTGTGACTTCCCAGGGTCTGCCAGACTACAGGAACCTTCAGATGGTGCACTTAGGCCCTGCTGACTGCAGTAGCATCGGCTACAGCCTCCTGCCCACATGGCGGCCCTGTTCTTCCAGCTCTTCTCTCTATGCCTAGAGGACATTAGTGCATGGCTCAGGAGAGACATCACAGGTCTGGGATCAGAGGCCCATCACTTGGCCTTTCTAGAAGATGGCAAAACACTGAACAACTAGCTTGCTCCATTCACACCTGTACTCAGATGGTCAGTCCTGAGTTTCAGAAAAATTCATAAATGTACAAAGTGACCACAGATGCCACCATTCTACACCAAGCCTTTGCACAAATCCAGGTGAATTCTGCATTTCAGCGGTCCCTCCGTTTCTTATGCAACGAAAAACATGAACAAACATACCTGACCTGAAAGGAACCCACCTTAAAGGCAATTTAACTGACAAAGAAAACACTGGACCTGTCCCTTCACCAGAGATGAAATGAAGGGGCTGCCGATGGGAAAGAATGGAGGTGAGAGGGGAGGCTTCAACAGCTGCTGCAGAAACTCATGCAGCTTCCAGTGACTCCTGGGCAAGCCTGGGAAGGTCATGTACACGCCCCCCAGCATGCCCACTCCCAGCGATCCACAGGCCTGAGAGCTGGTGTGTAAACCTAGCAATGCAGGCTTACCAGCCCACGTTCACAGCTTTGCTAAGAGAGGCTATATACACAAAAAATGAAAATTAAACAGAATTACTGCAGCTATAGATGCTAACCTCCAATAAATGCAAACCATACTATTTCTCTGAAAATGTTCTGCATTCATTTATTTAAGTTCTAGCATAAATTTGATTCATATCTGATTTTCCCCATGTGTCTGGGTATTAACACTTTTTATTATTAAAAATTATTTTTTTTACTGCAAAAGCAGTGCTTGTTAATTTGCTAAAAACCAAAAGAAGCAAAAAGAAAACATAAAAAACACCACAGCCACACCATCTGCACATTTACAATAACAACCACTTGTTGAGCAGCATAAGTTAGGCAGGGTGCTAAGCCCACTATGTGCATTTTTAAAAATATATATATGTTTATTGATTTCAGAGAGGAAGGGAGAGAGATGGAAACATCAATGATGCGAGGGAATCATTGATTGACTGCCTCCTGTATGCCCCACACTGGGGATAGAGCCTGCAACCCAGGCATATGCCCTTGACTGTAATCAAACCTGGAACCCTTCTGTCCTCAGGCCGATGCTCTAATCACTGAGCCAAACCGGGTAGGGTCACTATGTGCAGTTTTAATTTAATCCTCACACTCCTATAAAATAGGCAATTATCTAAATCTCCATCTAACAGGGATTTAAACAAAGTCTCAGAGAGGCTGGGTGTGCTGCCCAAGTAACCCAGCCAGGAAGGATCAGAGCTAGGGTTTGCACTCAGCTCTCTCAACTTGGACTGCAAGGCTTTATTTCTTCATTAAGAATTTCAGGAAATAAAGAGAGAATTTGGGGGCTGGGGAGCTCTTTCTAGGGCCCATGAATCTCAATCTTTCTGCAGCTTCCTACCGGGGCTCCCTACCTGGCTGGCCATCCCTGGCCACACCCACCTGCCCACAGGTGCTACCTTCTGCATTTGCTCCATCTTTATCAGCTGCAGCAGCAATATGTTTGCATGTGGCCTAAGGGGTGATACTACAGAGCATGAACTGAAGTCTCACTAGTAAGGCTGCTGCCACAAGAGCCAGAGGTCCTGTCCCATCGGTACCTTGCTGAACGGCCTTGGACAAGTCCTTTGGAGTTCCCATCTCTCGTGGGAATAATAGCAATCAGTTTTTCTTGTGGCTCTGTTTGTATGTTTGTTTAATATATTTTTACTGATTTCAGAGAGGAAGGGAGAGGGAGAAAGAGATAGAAACATCAATGATGAGAATCATTGAAGGGCTGCCTCCTACATGCCCCACACTGGGGATTGAGCCCACAACTCGGGTATGTGCCCTGACTGGGAACCAAACCATGACCTCCTGGTTCATAGGTCGATGCTCAAACATTGAGCCACACCGCCGGGATCCTGTGCTTCTAAAAGAGTGGTATACAAGCCCACCCAGAGAGTTTAAATGCCATATAACAGACAGTTACTGAGATTACCAAAGGCAAGGTTAATCTCTGTAGAACATGTTTACAATGTTCAAAGGGCATTTGATGACTTAGATTATGAAAACACATGCAGGCAGACCAACCAATACTAAAGGTGCCTTGGTCGTGAAACAGGAAGAGGCAAATGCATATTGACCAGAGAATTTACCTGACATGCAAACTCAGAGTAGGTAGGTTCGATGTGACATTGGATGGGGAGAAGCTGGAACCCTGAGGGTGAGCCTTAGGCTTTGTCTCTTTAAACTTCAGAAGAAGACTAAACTGAGAAATAGGAGGAAAGGGTAGGCCAATGCTTGAGTGCTCCAAACCCAGGATGTGGGTCCTCCCAATTTCTGCATCTGAACGTGCCAGCCCAACCAACCCAGAGCGCTCAAATCAAGCCACTCACTAGTCAGACTCATGGCTCTCTTGGTCTAATGCCCTGTGGTTTTAAATCACCAGCTCTGCAACAGGAAGAAGAAAGTACTGTATTTCTTCTGGGCTTCAACAGGCTCTTAAAATAATGCTGTTTCTGTTTCAGATGATGATACCCTGAAGTGACCTGCCTATCCCTGCAGTTTCTCATGCACCCAAGTCAGTAATTAATTGTCCAACTAATCTTCTTGGAGACACCACTGAAGACCCAGTGCTGTGTTGGGCCTATGAGGATACCCAGAGGTTCACCACCCTGTCCTTGTCCTCAAGGCGTTTAGCACCCAGATAGCATTTGAGTTACCTTGAAGCTCAGCATGAGCACAGGAGGAAAAAATAAAAAGTACAGGAAATGCTTCCCTCAGTGTCAGCTCCAGCGAAAGATCACCCCTGATGACATTTGCCTGTGGCTGGAAATGTGTACACAGAGATTGCATTGTATGGAGCATTGTGCCACATAAATTTGCCTTCTCCGGTTGTATTGTCCTTGCACATTTCCAAGGGCTGAGAAAGGGAAAGTAAGGAGCATTAATGAGTCCCTACTGTGGGTCAGCACTGTGCCAGCAGCTTTATCAGTGTAACTTCATCCTCACAACCACATCATTCCCACTCAGCAGCGGGGAGGATGCAGCTCTGAGGGGCATTGAAGGGCTGTGGCTGAGGGGGCTGGAGCTGAGAGCACAGGTTTGTGAGCAAATGGGGGCAGGGGATTAAGACAGCAAGGCAGGCTTCAGCTCATGAAGGACCTTGGGTGCTGGCTAAGGGACTTTCTGCTGGAAGCTAAAGGGGGCCACCAGAGGACAGCAGTGAGAGTCCTCTGATCAAATCTGCAGGGACACTCTCCGGCAGCTGTTTCTGGGCTGGTGGGGATGGAGGAGGAGGGATTGCAGCAGGAGACCAGAAGAGAAGTCTCTGGAAGGGCAAATCTGTTTTCCCTCTCCTGCCCCCACCCCCTGCCCACAATAATGGTCTCTGGATTTAAATAAGTTATTCTAATAACCCAACTTTAAAATTTACCCACAAGTCAGTGGCCCCTATAAAACTGGCCAAGCGGAGCCAGCTAACAGAAGGTTGTGCCATGGCCAACAGTCCGGGTAGGTGGCTGCACAACACCTTGAAAACATCATTTAATTCCTCTGATCCTCTTTGCTTCATCTGTAAAATAGATTTCATCACCCCTCTCCTGTGTGATCACCCCTCTCCTGTGTGGTTATGGAAGTAGCGTATTCAGAGTGCCTAGCACACCACTGGCGCTCGGGGGGTGGGGGGGGTGGGGGGGAATGCCAGCCAGTGTTATCACTTGCACCTGGTGGCTTTGCTGTGATGGCTCCTACCAGCTCTTCCCTGTGAAACAACAGTGTCCTCTAGTGGCTGAACTGGGGATGACAAGTCTACCAGGTGCTGGGGGCCCTGCTCCTGCCCCACCCCATGTGGCATGGGGTAGAAGTCTCCTTCCTCCTACAATCAGAGCTGACTCAGAACTACCCAGACTGAACCTCTCATGGGAGTTCCAGCCCCACCCTGCTGAGCAGATGACAGGCTCCATCATCCCCTCTTCTAGACTAGAGGACCTCAAACGCAGTGGGTCCTGAACCTTCCGCTAGAAAGAAAACACAACCTTGAGTAGCCTGGGGATAGTTTCCTAGACACAGCCATGACCTCCAACTCCTCTCACCCCACCCCTAAGAATAGTGTGAGTTGAAAACAAAATGCCAGCTGCACAGCCAGGCAGCCCTCAGCAAAGCAAGGAAGGAAGCCATCAACAAATCCTCACCATCCAAGCCCCTGGCTCCAGGCCAGGCGGTAGGCACAATGGCCAACAAAAACAAAGCCCTGCCCTCAGGGAGCTGGCTATTCAGTGGGAAAGGACATCAACCAGTCACTGGATGCGTAATGTCAGACCATAACAAAGGCATGAAGGAGAGGTTCGGGGTACTGACACCACCCAGGGCAACATAACGTGCAGTGCGCTCCCATGAGCCTCAGGAGCACTGGCTAGTTGAAGGGCTGCCCACAGGCTCCATGCACATAGCACACATTTAAATGATCGCTGCTTTTGGAGGTGGGCCAGTGTGGCTCTGGGCTGCCTACCCCTCCAGCTGGTAGATGGGAGTCAGGGAAGTCACCAACGGATGGGGGTCATGGAGGTCACCAAAGAATGAATAGGCGTTAATATGTACTATTTAAAAAAAGAAAAACGAAGGCATTTCCAGAAGCAGGAAGAGCAGGTTCAAAGGTCCTGAGGTACGATCCCATGGGGCATCTTTGGTGAACAGAAATCAAAAGTGGTGGAGGTAACACCAGAGCATAGGCAGGGGCCAGGCCATTAGGTGCTGGGAGCCATAATCAGGAGTGTGGACTTGATGCTAAGAACAGTGGGAGGCTATATTCAGTGCTCCTGCCTCCCTGCCACCCCCTAACCCCCACCCCCTACACACACACACACACACACACACACACACACACACATGCCCCCTCTTGTTGCCTCCCTCCACCCCTCACTGCCCAAGGTGCCTCCATCAACTCTTTTCTGGACTCCGACCTTTCTTCCCTCCTCCTAGTACCATCCTATCAAATTGTGTCTGAGATATTCCCCCCTTCCTTCTCTCTTTCCATAGTAAATCCTGCTAAATAAAAATGGCATCCGAAACTATACCCCCACTTCCAAGCTGCAAGAATTTCTTGCCAGCCCCGTGTGCCCCGCCCTGCACTAGGCTGGGCCTGAGGATGGAAGAGGAAATATCTCCTTCCTTACCCCTAAGGGGCTTCTCATCTCATCCTGAAGCCAGACTGGCTCTCGGCTGGCTGCACTGTTCCATTCTGAGCCCTACCAATGGAAACACTCATAAATGCTCCCTCTCTTTCTGAACATTCGGGTCCTCACAAGGAACCAGTCTGATGGCCAGTCAGTTCATCTGGTGAATGGCTTGAAATACACAAGGAAAGATCACTGGACCAGGAGTCTGAAAACCTGGGTTTGGAACCTGGCCCTGACTTTTTAAAATATATTTTTATTGATTTTTAGAGAGAGAGGAATAGCGAGATAGAAACATTGATGAGAGAGAAACATCACGGATCGGCTGCCTCCTGCACGTCCCTCACTGGGGATCGAGCCCACAACCCGGGCATGTGCCCTGACTGGGAATTGAACAATGACCTCCTGGTTCCTGGGTTGAAGTTCAACCACTAAGCCACACTGGCCGGGTGACCTTGCCATTTTTAAAACAGGGTGTCCCTATACAAATTTCTTGACTTTTCTGGGTTTGGTTTCTTGATTAATAAACTGTGGGTTAACAAGACTTCCTCTGCCTCCCTTACAGAGGGTTTTGGAGGACCAAAGAGGCTCTGCAGTGGTCCTGTAAGGGTCCTGAGACAGGTGCCACCCATGGGGACATTTTCACCAGCCACAGCGAGATGAGGAGAATAAGGACAATGAAAGCAAACTTTTACAAAGATTTATTCAACTGAAAGGACTGGCCTTTATTCTGAGACTGTGTCCTTCTTTGCATGGAAATCACATTACTTTATTTTGTTTATTTTCTAAAATGATGTTGAGAAGATTTTTTTTTTAATGTCTTTTCTTGACAAAATGAAAAGGTAAGTACTCAATTTAGGGGACTTTAGTGGTCAGTGAAACCCCAAATCCTCCTGAGTAAGTGAACAGAGGCCCTCATAACCCGCCCCCCCCCCCCCCCCCCCCCGTGGCACTCTTGCTGTTTTCCTCCCCTGCCCTTCCCCCCACCTCCCCCCACCCCCACCCCCACCCCACCACCCCGCTGGCCAGTGTCCTTGGGGCTGGGCTCTTCACTGGCATTGAAAGAACAGATCCTGGAATCAGACTGTAGGAGGTAAGTACCGGTTATGCCACTTTCTAGCTGTGTATGAGCTTATGGTCTCTTGTGCTGGAGTTTCCGCGTCGATGATATGTATGTATTCATGGTGAAGATAGGATGTAAGGCATATAGAACAGCACGTGGTACATATGGACACTCAATGAATGGGAGCCATGACTGTGGTCCTCTCTCTCCTCCCAGCCCCCGCACACCAGGTCACAGCTGCCTGTGCAAGTCTTAAGCCACATGTCCTTGTGTTTCTCTTTCTCCAGCCTTCAAGGCCTCTCCCTGTCTGCCTTTCGGGGCCAAGAAGCCATTGGCTTCTCCTGGAAAGTGTTCCGAATGAACAGAAAGGAGGGTTTTAACTGTGTTCTTCTTTTTCATCTAAAAATCTGCCACTGACCTGCAGATGAGGAATTGCTTCCCAGTTCTCAGCAATCATTTGCCACAGCTAAGCCAGGAAGCGAGCCAGGAAGCCCAAAACCTGGGAGAACCACCCGTTTGCAGAGGCCAGGTGTTTGGTTTGTTTGAAGGAACCTTTTACTATTTCAGGGTTCATATATTTATATTTTTTTATTTATTTATTTATTTATTTATTTATTTTCCAGAGAGGAAGAGAAAGATAGAAACATCAATGATGAGAGAATCATTGACCAGCTGCCTCCTGTACATCCCTACTGGGGATCGAGCTCACAACCCTGACCCGGAATCGAACCGTGACCTCCGGTTCATAGGTCGATGCTCAACCATGGGGCCACACCGGCTGGGCGGGGATTCCTTTTTCAGGACACAGACTCACAAACCCTTCCCCTCGCACAGATGTTGGCTAAGACCACACAGCGGCATTTGTCTCTCGTGTGACTGCAGGAGTGCAGGGAGTGGGATGTGCACACACCTCCACGGCTTTCGTTCCCACAAGACAGAACTCACAGCTGGCCCCTAGGCTGCGGTCAGCCCTCCCAGGTGTTAGCGTGAGAAGACAAGAGGCATAGTCCTGGACTTCTGGAATGAGCTGAAAATGCCAGCTAGTTCCCAGCTCCACGCTCCTGAGAGTCGGCACCCCCTGCCCCCCTGTCATCCAGAGTCAGGCAGAGGTAAGGTACTTTGTTCTTGCTTAGAGCTTATGGGATCTGGCATAATTAGAAGTTGGAAGTTTGTAAGCAAAGGAGCTTCCATATTTCTTTTATACTTTGAACGATATGAATAATGAGCATCTTGGGGTTTTTGTGTGCTTCTCTAAGCGCCCTAAAAAGCATGCAGAAGGTTTTGCCTTTCAGGGTTGCTTTCATCGGGGTCTGGCTCCCTTCATCTGTGGTTCCTGGGGTCCCACCCTCCTCCCTGAGCTGCTGCATGGTGGCCACATGGCTCAGTCAGGCCGTCAATGTCCCCAAGGAAAAGAGGAAACAAATCTAGTCCAACATTATAAGCAAGAGCCTGAGAATCCCCCTGGTTGGATAGCTGTTCCCACCTGGGATCTTCCTACATAGTCTCCACATCATCACGGGCTTCCCTTACAGCTGAGCCCACCTGAAGGCCCCACAGAGTGGCCCCACCTCCTTGAAGCACACAGCTCCTCCCCTTGTGGCTCCTTCCCTCTCTGCGCTCCTGCAGAACGCCGTGCCCTGCTTGTTAGCAGAGAACAGACCTCATTCCCTGGTTCCTTCCCAATTCCAGCAGGAAATTATTACACGGCTATTGAAAGAGGGAACAAATGAGCAAAAGCCTGCACTTGCACAACTCCCTCTCCTCTTGGTTCGCCCACGTTTTCTCACTGTTTCCCCTGCACTCACTCCGGCTGGACTGTAAAACTGAGCCGAGTGCCCTGACCCATCCAGGGAGGGGACCTGTGACGGGCCCAGTACAGGCCCTAATCGCCGAGCTATCAGCCTGGAGCACGAATGTGTGGTGTTCATGCTGACTGCACGTCTTTACGACTCTCCAAGAGCTGAGATAGTAGCCAATTAAATTAATTATTAGATGGAAATTATTCCTTATCCCCCAAGTTACTCCTTTATTCTCTCTGATCCTGACAAGGAAGCAGCTTCCAAGAACCACGACCAGGCAGTGGGACTTCAACTGAAACGAATAAGAACCTGTTGAGCGCGTTCTTTGTTGAATTTGACACATATTGTTTGAGCCTCTACCGGGTGCCAGGGAATGTTCTAGATGTATCAGTAAACAAACAGATGGAATCATCATCCTTATGGAATGTTTTCTAGAGGGAAAAGGCAGACAATAAACAAATGAGTGTATTATTTAGAATGCCTGCTGGTGGTGGTGCTTTGGAGAAAAATAAAGTTAGAGAATGGGATAGGGATGAAGGGAGTAAGAGAAGGTTTAGAATATTAACAGGGTGTCAGGAAGTGATTCATTGATGAGGTGACATTTGAGCAAAGGCCTGAAAGAGAGGAGAGACCAAGCCCTCCCACCTGGAAGGGAGGCTTTCCAGGCAGGGAGAGAGCCAGTGCAAAGGCCCTGGGGTGGGGACCGGTCCAGGTGAGAGAGGAACAGCAGGGAGGACAGAGTGGCTGGAGCAGAGTCAAAGTAGTTAGTGCCCAGGCCTGTGCTTGGTCTTCAGAGCAATTCAAGAGAAGAGAACAATAGAGTCCTTGGCCTCATAGAGGCCATGAGCATCTAAAGCCCACATGGCAAATGCTAAAATAATAGCTCACCCAGGAAAGACGGTTCTGCCACCGCCGGGGCTGGCTCCCTAATTTATAAGTGCAACATGAAAATGCAGGGTCCTTTGTGCAAAAGGCCGGGGAAAGGTGCCATTAAAGGCACTAAAATATGAAACGTTTTCCTTGCTTCCATGGTCTCTCTCACCCCCTTATGGTGTTTCCTATTTGCTAGTTAATGTCATGCTTCCTCGGGCCCAGGGATATCTGTAGAATGAATGCTGACCTTCACAGGCCCTAGGGTAGGTGTGGACTGACCCCTGACTACATATGTACACACTGATGTGCCATGCTCCAGGCAGAACCCATAGTGGGTATGAGCACCCCCAAGGATAAACCTCTGTGCCAGGATATGCTCAGTACCTGGATCAGGGGCGGTGAGAGGCTCACCTCTGCTGCTACCGTCAAATGTACTGGGGCGCTGCTGGCCCCTGGAAGGGACAGCAGCAATGCCTCTCCCCGAGGTGCTACAGACACCATGCTCAGCCACAATTCTCCCAGGTCCCTAATAGGGATGCAGCAGTGTGAAGACAAGGGCAGGGAAGGGGAAGCTAGGCAGGGCTAGGGGAGCCAGGGAGCAGGGACCCATCCCAGGGAAGCAAGGAGGTAGGGAAAGGCAGACCATGCGTGGGGGAAGCTCCAGGCCCCGGTTCCTGTTTCATTGGCCCATCAGACTTCACTTAGGAAACATAATTTCAAAGATAACATTATTAAGAAGGGTGAAATTATTCTTAAAATTATTTTCTTCAATAACTCTGTAATAATTCTTAACATGATTAAAAATATCAAGACAGTGGCCATAGAGCATTAATCCCCATATGCAGGACCTTCTGAGCATGGAGCCCTTCTGAGTGTGGGGTCCTGGTGACCACAGTGATTGCACACATGGCTACAGCTTCCAACCCACACATCTTCTGGCTTAGGTCCCGGCAAAGGCCCCTGCTCCCTGTTGCTCCTATCAGAGCTGAGACTGGTGCTCAGACAGCATTAGGAGGGGCGTGAAGCTCCCCACTGCAATAATGAAAACATGGACCGCAGCCTGAGGAGCAACGGTTGAGCATCCTCAGATTCAGATCCCTGTCCCCCCATCAGCTTCTTCCAGATGCTTACGGGCTCCTCAAGACCCCGGGGATCTGGTGTGTTTGTGCCAGAAGTAATAACTTGCTTTTTATTTGCTTTGAAAAACGGGATATGCTGCCAATGTGCCAGCCTCTGGGATCAGACCCAGGCTTCACGTCTCCAGGGTGCTCTGAGAGAGGTTTATAAGCCCACAAGCACTTTCTTTTTTCTCCCCCAGGTGGAGTTAAACCCTAATACTAATTACTACTGATTACTGGAGAGTTGTGTTGAGAACATCTTCTCTGTTTGGCTCCATTTCTCATCTTAAGGGACTTGATGAATATACAACCCCTATTCGTCTGGGAAAGGTTTAAAGGCCCCTGAAGAAAACAAAAGCAGATTTTGAGTTAAACATTATAAAGGAATAGAGAGACAAATACTAGGAAAGTTTTCACCTTGATTTCAGAATCAATTTGGGAAGATCCAGTTTCATACAAATGAAGAAAAAAAAAAAAATCTCCTAAGCCTGGTAGCTTGTTTTAATAACCAAACACACAGGCAACTGAGAGCATTTAACTTGAGTTATTTGGTCCTAGAAGCATATGTGAATAAGTAGCAAATCTCTGCTGGGCCCCTTTTTCTAGGCCTGCACAAAAAAACTAGCACCAGCAAAAAAATAAATCACCACCAAACTGGCATCAGTAGGACTGGAAACTGTGGCAGAGTCAAGAGTCAGCAGGGCCAGGACCACCGTCAGCAGTGTGGTCAGAAGGTTCCTTCAAAGGGCTTTTAGGCCAAGAGCCATTATAGGACCAGGAACCAGCAAGAAGAGCATGGCGGACTCTCCCCAGTGCCCACAGCCCCAGGCCACACACCTCCACCCCTGATAACACTGCAGTCTCTGAAGGAGGCTGTGGGAGGGGCCAGCTCGGAGCCAGTGTTCTTTGCACGTTTATGCCAACGTGACCTAATTTGTTAAGCACAGGCTGGAGAAGCCAGATATACCTGTTTAAATGCAAAGCCAGATACTAATGGGTGTTTTCTGAGGGGGCGAGATAGCTGGAAAATCAATCGTGCCATATTGGATTTGTCTCCCGCCTCACGCTGAGTGTCAATGCCTCCATTGTTCCCAGTTGTGGGAGAAGGCCTGAGTCAACCTTATCTCTGATGAGTTATACCACACTGTCACCAGCAGAGAGCAGTATTGCATTTCACAGGGGCAGTTTGAGAACTTGAATTTAGATAAAGAATTTGAACCCCCTCATCACACTCCACCCCCTTGGAAAATTATAAAGCCATTCTGAAATAATTGTGGTGCTTTTGTGAGGAGGGTGCGGGGGGTGCGGATTTCCTCATTGGGATGGTCTTGAGCAAAATTATACTATCCTGGACATATGCCCCTTTCCCACCAAGGCCGAGGGAGGAGTCTCAGGTATAATATCCCCCCCTCCCCCTCCCCCCTCCACGTCACTTTAGGCTTGCTCTTTAGTAATGCAGGGCTTTGCTCCCCATTAAAAGGAATGTCAGGCCTCAGTGAGCAGGTTGGGGAAAACATGTTGGAGGTAGCACACCTTCCCAGCATACCTGACATCAACTGTACCTTGAAGGCAGGTCCCGGCAGTCCTCAGGGTCTGAATATGGTCTCTGAAACACCAGAGGCTCTAACTTGAGTTCTGCCTCCTGAGTCTGGACCCTGCTCTCCAAGGTAGTGACAGTCATGGCTTCCAAACTCTGCTAATCATGCCAGTAACTAAGCCCAATATAAATTTGCCTTATGGGTGCCAGAGAATGTCCTCTGTGAGGCATGTCTTCCTTCACCCATCCCAATCCACCATTAGCCAAATCTTGGCCTAAGCCACCTGCTGGTGTTTGGCTGTGAGACCCCTCTCCCCCCCCCCCCACCCCCTTGTCCCTTTCTTTGCCTCCTGGGCCCCTTCTGGGCGCCAGGGCCTTTTCACAGGCTCAGACAGAATGGAAAGGTGTGTTTCACCCCAGTGGGCCTTCCTCAGATGTCACCTCTTCGTCTCTCACCTGGGAGGGTATGGGTATCCATCACCAGCCTGACTAGGAAAAAGAAAACATCATTCTTGACAAGGTGCTACGTTTTATCAAGGGGAAACAACCCAAAGGAATGGAAGTCTACAGTGGGACTCCTAGCTTTGGAGGGAAACCTATTTAAGTAGAGGAGACTAGACCACCACATAGGTAGCTGCCTCTTCCCCCGTCACTAAGCAGATAATACAGGGCCAGACACACCCAGCCAGACTTGGTTAGGAACCAGCTCTGGCCAGCATTGTTTCTGTCACTAAGCCCAGGTGATCTCATTGTGGAGGCTGCCTTCTCTCATCTGTTCCAAGCACAGAATCTCCTCCACATAGTAACCTTTGCAGGTGGTAATCAGCCACCCTTTTTAACACATAGCCCTAGCAGATCTGGCTCAGTGGATAGAGCATCGGCCTGCGGACTGAAGTCCCAGGTTTGATTCTGGTCAAGGGCACGTACTTCGGTTGCAGGATCGATCCCTGGCCCTGTATGTCTCTCTCACACTGATGTTTCTCTCTCTCCTTCTCCACCTCCTCCTCCCTTCCACTCT
Organism: Corynorhinus townsendii; assembly: GCA_026230045.1. Taxonomy (NCBI): domain Eukaryota; kingdom Metazoa; phylum Chordata; class Mammalia; order Chiroptera; family Vespertilionidae; genus Corynorhinus; species Corynorhinus townsendii. Next base: position 144,545,532 of record JAPDVU010000007.1, on the reverse strand, counting down.
CTCTTAAAATCAATGGGAAAATATCATCAGGTGAGGATTAAAGAAAAATAAAATAAGAAATATATATCTTCCATTTCTCTTCACACTGTGTTCATGGAATACGAGTATTCCATACTGGTCTAGGCTCTGAAAAAAGTGCAGTTGAAGAACCCGTGACCCCTCAGGGTGCCTCCCACCCCCCTTCTCCCAGGGGCTAGCTTCCCTCCCCACATTTTTCTCATGGGCTTTAAGTGGGCCATTTCAATAGCCCCACTCCGTTGAGCAACATTGCATGCTTAGAATGGTGACATCAGACTTTAGGCACACTCCCATGGCAAACTTCGGCATGTCCTATTTACCTAGGCACTGGCTCTCACCAAGGAACTCAGAGCCATTTATGGGCCCTGTCTCCTTAGCTTCCATGGGAGCCCTGAAGGTAAAGGAGAAGCTGTGGAGCTTTTCATCCTATCTGGGAACAAACAGACGGGAAGAAACTTCCAGGCCTTTTCTGGAAGTTTCTGGTATAAGGAAAGAGCCTCCAATGTTAGTCATGGCCACCAATCTTTATAGACATTTGGATTGATAATCCTAGGGCGGTTTTGTGAAACTTACGTTGCAGTATGATATAATACTCAAGAGCCAGTGTTTTCCTATCAAGAGAATAAGGCAAATTAAACTATCATGAATTCCGTGGCAGAGAGTTGGCATAAGGACCGAGGCTTAAGAGCTAGCTAGCATGGATGGCTTGGCAGGCCCCAAGGGATTAGCAGATGGTCTCAGGTTAAAAACAGAACTGAGAAGAACCTAGACATTTTTATTACAATGGCAGTTTGTTATCACACAGACACACGAGGAAAGGCCGGAACCTAGATGTGTGGCAGCAAATTTGGGGAAGTGACAATGGGACGTGAGCGGCCAGGAGACTCAAGTGCAGGACGAGAATCGACTAGAGCATCAGGTGGGGCCCACACACGCGACCCAAGGACCATAACACGATTTTCAGACTTGATTGTAACGGTTCTCTGAAGAGTTTAAGCAGGAAAGAGACCTGATTAGATTTGCACTTTGAAAGAATCGCCAGGGCTACTATGAGGAGAGGACAGAGTGGGTGCAGGGGGCTCCTGCAGAAGTCCAGGCCCCTGCACTAGATGGGAGGCAGCGGAGGCAAAGAAAGTTAACGGATCTGAGAGCTATTCAAGAGAGAAAATCCGGAGTGGGATATGGAGAGAAAGAACTCAATACTAGAACTGTGTTTCCCAATATAAACTTCAGCATCTATTACAATGCCATATCCTTTGAGCTGTCAACTATGAGGGAGAGCAATGGAGTAAAGAGGGAGTTCAACATTTTTATTCTCAAATTCCTACTATGAGCCAGGTACTGCCTCAAGCTCGTATAACCCATAGGTTAATGTGGGCTTTGGAATAAAGATCTGCGTTTATCAGATATTTAATTAACTCACCCCTAATGCCGTGGCAGGGCCAGACCAAATGATTTCTCGGATTTATACAGCCCTCGGGCCAGACTTTCCCCACCCCTGCTACACCAAGGTTAGCGGTTCAATCTCTGGTCAGGGCACCAATGAATGCATAAATAAATGGAACAACAAATCAATGTTTCTCTCTTCCACACACACACTCTCTAAAATCGATGATAATAATGACAAAAGAAGAACAGAGCCTCAGTGATCTGTGGGACAATATCAAGTGATGTAACATAATCAGAACCCCCCTTCCCCCCCAAAAAAATTGAGGGCAGAAAGGAAAAATATTTGAAAAAGCCCTAGCTGGTTTGGCTCAGTGACTAGAGCATTGGACTATGGACTGGAAGGTCCCAGGTTCGATTCTGGTCACGGGCACATGCTCTGGTTGCGGGCTCGATTCCCAGTGGGGGTTGTGCAGGAGGCAGCCGATCAATGATACTCTATCATCATTGATGTTTCTCTCTCTCTCTCCCTCTCCCTTCCTCTCTGAAATCAATAAAAATATTTAAAAAAGAAATATATTTCAGGAAGTAATAGCCAAAATTTCCCCAAATTTGATACTGTTTAAAATTTAAAATAATAGCAATGTATTGTGTAAAATAATAACAGAGGTAGAAGTAAAATATGTGATCACTACAGTCCAAAGGATGGGAGAGAAGGAATGGAAATACATTGTTGTCGGGTACTTAAGTGTTATGTGAAGAGGTATACAGACATGTGAAGGTGTTCTGAGATACATAATTTACCCAAGGCTGCACATTTGGTGGAGCTGGGATTCAACCCAATATTTCAGATTGCAAAGCCTTCCATAGAGAGATATAATGGGAGGACAGGTTCACACAACCCTAAAGCCATCCATGCTCAAGACAGAGTTGTACCAAAGGCTGTGGGGATGAAGCTCTTTCAACCCATAGTGGGTAGAATTGTGTCCCCTCAAAAGATATGTCCTAACTCTCTGTGCCTGTGAATGTGACCTTATTTGGAAAGAGGGTCTTTGCAGACATAATCAAGTTAAGGTGAGGTCATACTGGATTAGGTGGGCCTTAACCTGACATGTTCATACAAAGAAAGGGAAATTAGGACACAGAGAAAGCAGACACACAGGGACATGCCATGTGACCATGGTGGCAGGAATTGGGGTGATGTAGCTATAAGCCATGGAACACCAAGGATTGCCACAACCACCAGAAGATGCAAAGAGGCAAGAAAGGGCCTCCCCAAGGTCCTCAGAGGGACCATGGCCCTGCCAATACCTTGATTTTGAAACTCTGGCTTCTAGAACAGTGAGAGAATAAAATTCTATTATTCTAAGTCATCAAGTTTGTAGTACTTTGTTACAGCAACCTAGGAAATTAATGCAACTTTTAAAAATTACTTTTCCCTAATGTCTCCAGTCTTTACAAGGTTAAAAATATAAATAAATAAAGGCTCTGAGGGCCCAGGTGCAAAGTGAAAGTTAAAAGCAGGGCTCTAAGTTGACAAAATAAAGCAGCCTCAGGGGCTAAGAGCCATGAAGGAAGAAGCTGGTTGGACTGGTTTTTGCATAAAACTCCATGACTTTAATCCCAACCAGGAGGAATTTTAAAGTTGAATGATTCAGTGAGTAAGCCTGAGCAGCTGCCTGGGGTGTGTGTGTGTGTGTGTGTGTCCCTGTGCTAGGCCTACTGGGGAAAGCCAGATGAGTCAGAGGGCCCTGCCTTTGGAGAGCTTTCTCATGGGACATACCTCAGTGCCAGGTGTAATGGAATAGGTAAGTGATTAGTTAAGGTGTGAGTAATAGGCTGTAGGGGCTCACAATCAAGAGAGTGATTCATTCCACCCAGAAGAGAATCAGCCAGACCCAGACCGTTTCGAGGAGGAGGAGGAGGAGGAAGAGGAGGAGGAGGAGGAAGAGGAGGAGGAGATTCACCAAATAATGTCTGACTGTGAAGTCTGCAGCCCAGAGGAGAGGATGGTCTTCTGTGTTCCCAGGAACGCTGATGTTTTTCTGGGACGTGTTTCCCACCAATAATAAGTAGTGCTCCCTGCTCAGTGGAGTGTATAAAGCTGTGTGGCCCCTGCTAGACCAGAGCCTCTCTAGAGGGCTCTTAGAATCTCTTCTTTTTCCTTCTGGTTCTCCTCTTGGAGCCAGTGATCACCACCTTCTGCAGATGTTGGGGAAGGTGGAGAAGGTCAGAGAGGATAGGAACTGCTAATGATCTCTTATCAACTACATTTTATTAGCTTCTCTCTCTCTCTCTCTCTCTCTCTCTCTCTCTCTCTCTCTCTCTCAAATAAATTTTAAAAACTAAAACAGGAGGTGATACTGAGTCTTTTGGCTTTGTTCTGGTTGCTTGATGAACTAATACCAATTGTCACAATAGCCTAGTGAAGGATATCATGGAAGGGACCTTGTCTAAGGCAGTGGTTCTCAACTTAGGGGCGATTTTGCTGTTGAGGAATGTGTGTCATTGTCTAGAGACATCTAGTGGATAGAGAATGTTGCAAGATGTTCTACCATGCTGTCCTACAGGACAGTCCCCACAACAAACAATGACCCAGCCCCAAATATCAATAGTGCTGAGGTTTGATAAGTGAATCCTCAAGGATCTTTGAGCATGTGCATTTGGACTTGCCTGCTGCAAAATGCTGAGCCTAGAAAGTATAAAGATCACAAGCAGTCAGGGCTCCTATAGAAAAGCCAGGGTGACTGCTTCCAGGGGGGAAATATGGTTCAGTATTAGCAGAAAAATAACTTGATGATGAAATTGGGACTGTGCTATCTGCCTCAACAAATGGACTTGGGGCCCAACAATTGGCCATGCCAAGCTCCCCCAAGACCAATCATTCCTGAACCATCCATCCCTTTTCCTTGCACAACTTTACTGCCCACCACTCCCACCAAACCTGTCTTTAGTCTTCACAGGGCAGCTCTCCGTTCAGTGAAATCTTCAAGGCTTAAACGCATCATCTGAGTTTCTTTGCAGCTGAATACCATGCCTCACAAGGTCTGCTTTTCTTTTCAGGCTACACACCTCAGGACACAGACAGAATTTGGACTTGTCTGTGTGGGCAACTGAGCAACCAGTACCATCTCCCCAGATCAGCCAGGAGTCTGGGAGGGATGCTTTGGGCAACATTTTACCAAATGTTTCTGGCCCTCTCTCAGAGCAGGAAGTGTGGTGATCAGGCATTCTAAGCACCAACTCCTCTCTACCCCTTTCCCAGGCTCATGACAAATACTGCAATCACTTCATTCTTTTAGAGATAAAATAACCAGTAATTGTGTCCACTCTGAGTCTGTGAGTGAGAATAGCTATTTACCTGTATAATATTACCCAGGCTGACTCCAAGATTTAACATCTCAGTCAGGAAAGGGAGAAAAGTGTTAATGAAATATTTACCATTCAGTTTCACCAAAGTAAAAACAATGACCCAGGAAATAATTATTTATATTTCTATACATCAATTATTTGGGAGGTCTGTGAAGGAGACTTTAAGAAGGTGATACCATCACAGAAAGGGAAGGATTCTAAGTAACTGGTTGTTTTAAAAAGCCCGATGGAAAAACAACAACAAACAAAAATTTAATAAAGAAAAGAAAAAGGCAGCTGTGAGGGGGTTGGAGTGAAAAAGGTGAAGGAATTAAGAAGTACAAATTGTAAGTAGGCTAATTGAAATAAGTGAATATTCAAGTAAAGTTAATTGTACTGGACAAAAAGCTGTTCTTAAAGTAATAACTAAAATTTCTATTGGTAGTTCATCTCATGGTAAAATTCCTGAATATGCAATGAACCTAAAGCAGTCATATGTGTGGGCAAAAAAAAAAAAAAAAAATTTAAATTGAAAGTTATCAAGACTGCATTATAAAATTTACAAAAACCTCCATTAATAAAAAAAAAGGGGGGGATAGTAGGGCAATATCATGTAAGGAAAAATATCCTATAAGTAAATTACATCTAGAAAATTTTTACTTTACCAAATTAAGTTTCATTTGCAATGCTAACAGCAAGACGGCCATTAAAAACACACATGGTGTCTAAATAAGACAAAGGAAAATCGTTTGAACAAAAATAAAAAGGATCCCAAATCAATTATATAGAAAAGATTCCTTTATTAACTTGTGGTCGAGAATATATTTGTATATTTTCAGAAAACAACCCCAAGACCAGATGGATTCCTGCAACAGAGAGGAATTGACAGGTCTGCTCCAACCACGAAGACAAGAGGAAAAAACAGTCCAGAGATGGAAGGCGCTGACAACGCCTTGCCACGCGAGCAGTCAGCAGCTGTGCACCGCTGCAGGTTACCTAGGACCAAACCAGAGAGGGTCGGACCTGCATTGCCACCATGTGCCCACCATCCAGATATCATTGCTGACATGTACACATAAGGAGCTGTTAGACATTGAAACGGGGACTCAGAACTATTGGACATTGAAATTGGGACTCAAGCATTTTTTTGTTTTGTCTTGTTTTGTTATTATATGTTTATTTCTAGTCTGCAAAGGCAAAACTTTTTAAAGGAAAGAAATGGTGGGAAAAAGATACAGAGGCAAAGAAGCATTGAACAGACTGTCAAACTACATTGGGAAGACAGGGGAGGTTGGGCGAGGGGGCCTGTAAGAGACCAACCGAAGGACTTGTACGCATGCATATAAGCACAACCAATGGATATAAGACACTGGGGCAGGGGGGAGGGTGGGCAGGTGAAGGCATGTACTGGGGGGTAGGGGAGGTTGGGGGGAGATCAATGGGGGAAAAAAAAGGAGACATATGTACTACTATTTGTAATACTTAAAACAATAAAAAAAATTTTTAAAAAAAAAGAAGTACAAATTGGCCCAGCTGGTGTAGCTCAGTGGACCTATGAACAAGAAGTCCTAGTTTGATTCCCTCCCACTATTGATGTTTCTATCTCTCTCTCCCTCTCCCTTCCTCTCTCTGAAATTAATAAAAACATATCTTTAAAAAAAAGTACAAATTTGTAGTTATAGAATAGTCACAGGAATGCAAAGTACAACACAGAGAATATAGTCAATAATATTGTAATGACTATGTATGGTGTCAGGCGACTAGATCTATCGGTGTGATCACTTAGTAAGTTATGTCTCATCACTGGGTTGTACACCTGAAAATAACATAATATTGTGTGCCAACCTTAATTGAAAAATAAAATTTTATTTAAAGTAAAAACAAAAAAAGCATATCTTTCAAGATCTGAGAAGTATTCACAAGCATCAGTTTTAGGGAGAAATAAAATAAAGCTTGCTCTCTGCAGTAAGAATCTATCAGCTTAATGTTGCTTTTTGAAAGTTTCCACTGACCTTAAAAATACTGAAACCTAAGCCATTGGATTTTGGAGTTTGAGGCCGGGGGAATCCCGGGGTTGTGGACACGCAGACACATCCGCAACAGAAACACAAGGGGAAGAAAAATGGGGACAGCCGCCTAAGCTACTAGGAATCCTGGTCCAGCAGGGAGCCCAGGGGACTGCCTGGAACACAGCCCCATTGGTGCCACGTGACCATCCTCTCAGCCTTCCCCTTGGAGACAAAGGAGAGGGAGGAGACTTGGGGACAAAGAACGGGAGCTTTAGAAACGAGCCCTGGGTTGAGGATGCGCTGTTACTAGGTCTGAGTTCCTGCCTTTGTTTTTTAATCTCACCCCAGGGAAGTTAAAAATTTACCCGAGCTTGTAAAAGGACTCCTCAGTAATGGGACCTGTGAGGGCCTTTAAGGGAACCTGCTCGTCCAGTCTTCTCGCCCCACTGAGACCAAAGAGCAGAGGGAAAGGCTTTTGTTACAGGTACAAGGTTCATGTGCCCGATGCCTCAAAGGAAAGGCCAATATTCAACAGACCAGAGTTTTGGAGTAAGGGAAGGTTTACGGATGGAGAAGAACTAGCTTGAGAAGATCACTCTCAAATCCATCTAAAGAGAGTTCAACATTCAGGCATATACTATAAATCAGGGGAAGGGAAGGGATGAGGTGACAAGGAGGGTGGGAACTGTACATAGCTCAGTGAAGAAAAGGGGTCCTAGGAAAAGTGGGAAATTTCTAGACCCCCTTGCTCCTAGTCGACCCCCACTCACCCAAGTCTGGTTCTGGAGTCATTCCTTTGTGCGTATTCCCCCACCTCATCAATGACAAGGGGCTTCTCAATCCTCCAGCTGAATTCCTCTAGTTAATTAGCATATACATTGCAGGAGCTACTAGCCTGAAGGCCACTGGAGAGAGGAAACATTTCACCACTACCTCTTCGAACGAGCCCCTCCTTTCAGGTCTCTCCTTCCTTTCAGGGTCTCCCCCCCACCCCACCTCATTCTTACCTCACCCCCAGAGAGTCAGGTTCCTGCAAGGCCATGGAATCCATTTCCTCTGAGTACAATAAAACTAGAACCTTTAGCTTCACATTTATGATTTCCATTATTTGGAATGTTTGTGACTATGTGTGTGTGTGAGAGAGAGGGGGTGGCGGAGAGAGAGCTAGGTGCGGTTTAGAAATCAAATCTCTGTTGAACAATTTAAATGTTCGAGAAAAGGAATAAAAATCTCCATTCTATAATTCAATGTTGAGTTGATCTCCCTAGTCTTATTAATAGTTTTGGCTTGGCCCTAACCTGCTTCTGTTCTCCAATTTCTGGTGTGGCTGAAGGAGGGACATCCTGGAGTTGCAGGCCCTTCTGATTCTTTTCCAGTCTTTGAGTGAGGATGCGCATTGATGAGGCCAGTCTCCTGAAAGTGGCCCGATAGGCAAATACAAGGAAACATAATATGTGGTCCCTGATTGTCTATTAGTCTGTCATTAGCTCTAAGGATACCATTTTTATTTTATTTTTTAAATTGAGATATAATTTATATACACTAAAACCCACAGATCTTAGAGGTATGGTTCAGGGAGTTTTGACAAAAGACTTCTGTAACTCACACCTCTATCAAAATAAAGAACATTTTCATTGCAGTCCCCTCCCACCAATTGCCTCGTGCCTTTTCCCAGTCACTCCCTTCCCAACCCTAACCCTGTCCCAGGCAATTTTATTTCTATCCCTTTGGACTAGCTCTGCCTGTTCTAGAATTCCATACAAAGGATTCATACAGTATGAACTTTTTATCTAGCTTTTATTGCTGAGCATAATGTTCTTGGAGATTCATCCGGGTAGTTGCAGGTATCATGGTTTCTTTTAAAGATACTATTGATAACAAAACCCTACAATTTATTGGGCACAGTGCTTGATGTTGAGAGCTTGTGATAGCTTTGTTCTGTGCCAGCTTAGCTGAGCTGGAACTGTGTTTCCCAGAATTCCCTTCCCTGCATTTTTCAGGTAAGTCTTGGCTTCAAGAGAAATTAGTGTGGCATTTGGAAGCTATAAGTGGAGCAGCAGCCATGATTTTAATGCTCCAGGCACTGAGGCAGCTCACGCACTCTGCTAGTTCACAGGCTGAGATGGCACCGGGACCTGCAGCTCTTCTAGCTCCTACCAGAACAACTTTGGCTTCTCCAAGTCTGGGTCAAGTACAGTCTGGGTCAAGTGCAGTCTGGGTCAAGTGCAGTCTGGGTCAAGTATGTATGGCTCCAGATGAAGGGTGCAACACCTCCTGCAGGGCACCAATAGCAACAAGGTTGGAAGTGATGAAAATCAGGCCTAGGTTTTAGTTTGTCCTCATGAGGTGCTGTTAGTCCTGCCTCTCACTCAAGCCCAGCTTTCTTTTCTGATTGCCAGTATGCTGACCTCTGGTGATTGAAGGCTAAACACTAGATACAGAGGCAACAGCCTTGCTATCTTCTACCAGGTCCCACAATTGTGTAATTCTATATAATCCCTGTGATAAATCCTTTATTCTATGTCCTTCATAAAGTTTCTGCTTCTCTGGTCAAATCCTGATTAATTCAAGAAGGACTAGAAGTCAAAATCCATGTGGAACGGCATCCCGCATGAAACCAAGCCTCCTAGCTCCTTAGGTTTGGAGCCCAGCAGTCCTCTTTGGCAGTCCTCTATTGTGGCTACACCCTGGACTCTGAGAACGTGTGGAATTCCTCCCCCTCTCTCTCTCAGCATAAATTCTTTTTTTTTCTATATGTATTTTTATTGATTTCAGAGAGGAAGTGAGAGATAGAAACATCAATAATGAGAGAGAATCATTAATTGGCTGCCTCCTGCATACCCCCTACTGGGGATGGAGCCAGCAACCTGGGCATGTGCCCTGACCGGGGAATTGAACTGTGACCCCCTGGTTCATAAGTCAATGTTCAACCACTGAGCCCCACCAGCTTGGCCTCCCAGTACAAATTCTTGTTCTTCATATCTTCTTACTCCTTTTCCCTAGCTACATTTGCTCTTGGACCACATCTAGACTGCCTGCCCTTGACTGCTCCCTTTTATCTCAATCCATCACTTCCCGGCTTCCTTTTACCTCTTCTACAGTCTATGCCTCATAGAAAATCACTTGCCAGAAGTTTCAGTGTTGTTAAGAAAAATTATTCAAAAGGAGAAACCAAGATGGTGGCATAGGTAAATACCTAAACTGCTGCCTCGCACAACAATTTCAAAACTACAACTAAAAGACAAAACGGACATCATCCAGAACCACAGGAAAGCTGGCTGAGTGGAAATTATACAACTAGAAGGAAAGAGAAAAGCACACTGAGACTCACAGGAGCTACAGGAGGCAGAGGTATTGAAACGTGCACTTGGAGAGGACTGGAACTGAGTGTGCAGCTGGCTTTCTCAAGCAGGAGGGAGACAAAAGCTCCTGACTGCACTAAAGTCCCGTTCCGGGTGAGACTCTGGGGACCCAGACTCATATGGGGTGAAACTGGACTGTCAGGAAAGAGAAAAGCACACTGAGACTCAGAGGAACTGTGGAAGGCAGAGGTACCGAGGCATGCGCGTGGAGAGGGCAGGCAACTGAGTATGAGGCTGGCTTTCTCAAGTGGGAGGGAGACAAAAGCTCCCGACAGCGCTGAACTCCAGTTCTGGGCAAGACTCTGGGGACCCAGACTCATTCGGGGAGAAACTGGACTGTCTGGCAGTGGGCGGAAATTGAGGGCAGCTTTCTCTCAGAGGTGCTTGCAGTGATTACCACAGGACACTGAGACACAGGGGCCTATTAGGGCAAGGCTGATGGGAAACCAATGCTGTCTGCTCCGCCCTGAGACTCTGCCCCATCCAAGCTGAGCACAGAGGCTTTTGCAGGTCTTGTCTCATAAGGGTGTCTCCAGCACAGAAGTTCTCCCAGCATAGACACAGCTGATCCTCACAGCCAATTGGCCTGGAGGTCAATTCCTCCCAGTGATACCAACAACAATCAAGGCTTAACTACAACAAGACTGTGCACACAGTCCACAAAGGGGTGCACCAAGAGTGTCCACCTCAGGTAACTGGGGAGGCTGAGCCACTGGGCCCTATAGGACACCTAGCACACAAAGCCACTCTATCAACTCAGGGAAGCAGTCAAAATGCAGAGACAAAGAAACAGATCACAAATGAAATAAATGGAGGAAAGCAAATGACTGGATATAGAGTTCAAAACCATGGTTATAAGGTTTTTTGAGAATTTTCTAGAAATGGCCAATAAATTTAGCAAGACCCTTGAGGATATGAAAAAAGACCAAGTAGAAATTAAGCATACACTGACTGAAATAAATATTATACAGAGATCTAACAGCAGACTAGAGGATCACAAGAATCAAGTCAAATATTTGAATTACAAAGAAGTAAAAAACACTCAACTGGAAAAGCAAAAAGAAAAAAGAGTCCAAAAATATGAACATAGTGTAAGGAGCCTCTGGGACAACTTCAAGCATACCAACATCAGAATTATGGAGGTGCCAGAAGAAGAGAGAGAGCAAGATACTGAAAACCTATTTGAAGAAATAATGACCGAAAACTTATCCCACCTGGTGAAAGAAATAGACTTACAAGTCCAGGAAGCACAGAGAACCCCAAACAAAAGGAATCCAAAGAGGACCACACCAAGACACATCATAATTAAAACGCCAAGAGCAAAAGACAAAGAGAGAATATTAAAAGCAGCAAGAGAAAAACAGTTAGTTACCTACAAGGGAGTACCCATATGATTGTCAGCTGATTTCTCAACAGAAACTATGCAGGCCAGATGGGAGTGGCAAGAAATATTCAAAGTGGCCGAAACCGGTTTGGCTCAGTGGATAGAGCGTCGGCCTGCGGACTGAAGGGTCCTGGGGTCAATTCCAGTCAAGGGCATGTACCTGGGTTGTGGGCACATCCCCAGTGGTGGTGGGGGGGGCGGTGCAGGAGGCAGCTGATCGATGTTTCTCTCTCATCGATGTTTCTAACTCTCTATCCCTCTTCCTTCCTCTCTGTAAAAAATCAATAAAGTATATTTTTTAAAAGAAATATTCAAAGTGATAAAAAGCAAGAACCTACAACCAAGATTACTCTACCCAGCAAAGCTATCATTCAGAATTGAAGGGCAGATAAAGAGCTTCACAGATAAGAAAAAAGCTAAAGGAGTTCATCACCACCAAACCAGTATTATATGAAATGCTGAAAGGTATTCTTTAAGAAGAGGAAGAAGAAGAAAAAGGTAAAGATAAAAATTATGAACAACAAATACATATCTATCAACAAGTGAATCTAAAAATCAAGTGAATAAAAAAATCTGATGAACAGAATAAACTGGTGAATATAATAGAATCAGGGGCATAGAAAGGGAGTGGACTAACAATTCTCAGGGGGAAAGGGGTGTGGGGGTTGCTGGAAGAGACTGGACAAAAATCGTACACCTATGGATGAGGACAGTGTGGGGGAGGGTATAAGGGCAGAAGGTGGGGTGGGAACCGGGTGGAGGGGAGCAATGGGGGGAAAAAGAGTAACAATTGTAATAATCTGAACAATAAAGATTTATTAAATTTTAAAAAAAGAAAAATTATTCAAACTTGGAAATTATTCAAAATTATTCAAAGCAAGAGAATGACTGCCTCTCCTTTCCATGTGTAGCATGGCTTAACAGGCTCACTGAAGATTATACCATTATCTAGAAGAAAGAATTCAAGTTTGACTTTGCTGTTTGCTATTCATTACAGCTCAGGCACTTGTTAGCTTAAAGACTTTTGTCCAGTGGGAAAGATAAATTATGACTTTGTTGCCCTGTAGAACATCATCCAGTTTTGTATCTAACTTAATAAATATATTCTAACATTCCTTTTGTTTTTCTTTCTGATAATTATGCAGTCTTTCAATGCTCTTTGGAAAAGCTTTACCATCTTACTGGCTCACTAATTAATTGATGAATCGTTCACACATGTTCATTTTATATTTGTATCAGAATCATTTTTAAATTTTTGAAAATTATACCGTCACTTCCGGGTCCATTTGGAGCATCAGCTCTATAAACTACCAAGCCTGTGTGTATCCAGTCATTTTCACCAAACTATTCTGTGATGTGGTTTCCTCCAACCGTATCCAGCAAGGCCAGGTGTGGATAAGGCTAATTATGTTTGCTCGGCAGAAGCTTAATTCATCTCTTTCCTATATCTTCACCTTCTTCCTTGACTCCTTCCACTCAACCCCCAAATATGCTCAAATTTTGCCCATCATGAAAACATATCACATTTGACCTAAGAATATCCAGGCATAGGGGCAAACATCATAGTTATTGTTTGGGTTATCACACTTTTTTTTTACCCTCACCCAAGGATATGTTTATTGATGAGAGAGAGAGAGAGAGAAAGAGAGAGAGAGAGAGAGAGAGAAACATTGATTGGTTGTCTCCCTAGTATGAGCCCTGACCTGATCGAACCAAAACCTAGGTATGTGTCCTGACTTGGAATCAAACCTGCAACCTTTCTGGTGTATGGGGTGATTTTCCAACCAACTGAACCACCTGGCCGGGGCTGGGTTATCACACTCTTGAATCACTGGCCTTTACTCTCTGGAATGGGAAGAGCCAAGATTTAGGTAAGAAATTAGGGGACAAGAAGGAAAGGCAGGTCTTCTTTGGTTCTTGACTTTAGGTCACTCCTACCCCAAGCAAAAGTAATTCCTCATATTTTCTGTTTTTGTTTTCTGTATCCTCCTAGAACCTGAGTTTTAAGGCCAAAGTCTCACTTATAACATCATATTCCTTTTCTAGCCATACACCTCTGTGAATGTATTTCTTATCAGGACCTTCATTCATTCCATCACTTATTTATACATAACATTTATTGTCTCATAAACCGTGCATTGCATTAATTGCTGAAGATACAATGGACAACAAAGACCTGCTCCTTGCTTCATAGAACTTAGTCTGATGTGAAGGATGGACGTTATTCAAATAATCCCAAAGTTACATATGTAAAAACTACCACAAAAAAGAGCTATTTGGGACTCTAGGAGGATCTGACCTGCCCAGGAGAGTCAGTAAAAATATTTTTGAAGAAATAATGATCATGCTGAAAGATGAGTGGGCACTAATCAGACAAAACTGAGGGGGCAGAACATTTCCGACTGTATGTGGGGGCCAGGTGAGCATGGACAAAGTTCTGCAGCGATGGGGAGGGGTGAGGGAGAGCCCAGCGTGCTGGAGGAGAAGAAAGAAAGCTAGCATGGCAAGCACTTGAGGCTGTTCGGGCTGCAGGGACCACATCCTGCAGAGTCTTGAGGATGTCAGGAATGGGGATTTCATCCTTAGACAATGGGAGGGAAGCCACTGGAATGAGGATTGGGTAATCAGATTTGTGTTTTAGAAGATTCCTCTGGTTGTCGTGTAAAGAATGAGTTGGGAGGGGTACATGTGTGGATGTAGGAAAGGGGTGGCTAGTTGAGACCAGGATTCAGGTGTTTCTGGGTGCCCTGATTAAATACATCTTCATCAGCCCTTGCTAGTTTGGTTCAGTGGATAGAGCGTCGGCCTGTGGACTGAAGGGTCCTGGGTTCAATTCTGATCAAGGGCACGTGTCTGGGTTGCAGGCTTGATTCCCAGTAGGGGGAGTGCAGGAGGTAGTGATGTTTCTATCTCTCTCTCCCTCTCCCTTCCTCTCTGAAATTAATAAAAATATATTTAGAAAAAAATACATATTCATCTCACACCATTCATTTTCATAACCCTCATCCTTTTCTCTGATCCTCCTTGGTGATCTCAAAATTCCACTTCTGCCTCTTCTCTGGCATTCATTTTAGTGCATTATGATTGTTTCTTTCATTAGCATGAGCACTTGTCAATGGCAGTGACTATGTCTCCTATGTCTCCTTCAGTTCTCTACCTCCCTCACTGCCTTAAACAAATGCTTGAAACATAGAGAATCTCAAATAAGTATTTGTAGACCTGAAGTGTACCTTCCTCCAGTTTTTACTCCAAGGTCAGGGCAAGGCTCTATCTCTTCTTCTCCAATCTAGTCCCACCCACTCTATATTCTGTTCCTCCCTGCAACATTCCACTGAAATTTCTCTTGCTGAAATCACTCCAACCTCCTGGTGGTCAACCATGATGGACAATTTTGGTTCTTGCCTTAGCTTGAACTCTGCGCATTAGTTTCTTTGAACTGTCCGAACTGTTTCTTCTCAATATCCTGTAAAGCCTCTAGTGCCTCTATCTGTCCCTTAAGTATTGGTATTCCCAGAGATCCAGTCTCAGCTTTCTTTCCTTCTCTTCCTAGATGATTAATTCATACATTCTTACAATTTCCATTGTGACTTTCAATACTGATGACTCTAATATCTATCCATATAGCCATCTGAAAATTTTTTCCTTAGCTTTAGACATGTGTTTTTTCTTAGCTTTAGACATGTACTAAAATATCTGTACCTAAAAGTACCTCAGACTCAAATATGAACTTATTCTTTTTTTTTAAATATATTTTATTGATTTTTTACAGAGAGGAAGGGAGAGGGATAGAGAGTTAGAAACATTGATGAGAGAGGAACATTGATCAGCTGCCTCATGCACACCTCCTACTGGGGATGTGCCCTCAACCAAGGTACATGCCCTTCACCGGAATCGAACCCAGGACCCTTCAGTCCACAGGCCGACGCTCTATCCACTGAGCCAAACTGGCTAGGGCTGAACTTATTCTCTTACTAAAATCTACTGCCCAACCTGCTTCCTCTCTTCATGCCTTGTCTCTGTAAATGGTAAACCATTTACCCTGTCACCATGCCCAGAAAACTAGAGTCCTCCTAAATTGCTCCCTTTTCTTTTTATTTTTAAAATTTTTATTGATTTGAGAGGGGAGAGGGAGAGAGAGGGCAAATGAGAGAAGGAGAGAGATAAAGAGAGAAAGAGAGATAAAGACATCGATTTGTTGTTCTGCTTATTTATGCATTCACTGGTTTATTCTTATAGATGCTCTGACCGGGGGTTGATCCCACAACCTTGGTGTATTGAGACAATGCTGTAACCGAGCTCTCCGGCCAGGGCTTGCTCCCTTTTCTTATCTCCTACATCCTGTTGACTCTACCTCTCATGCATCTCCTAGGTCTGTGTCCTCTTTTCCAGAACCTCCTCCCCACCAGCATCAGTTCGGGCTCTTGATTGCTCTCTCCCTTCACATGGTCTCCCTGTCTCAGCCCTCTACCCCTCCAATCAGTCCTCTGTATCACAACCAAAGGAAATTTTCCACACACCTGACCACATCACTCCCTGGATTAGTCATCACTTAGATAAAATGCAAATGCCCTTGTCATCTGCCCTTTACCTTCAGCCTCATTGCCCATCATTTCCCCCTATATACCCTATAATCTCACTATATTCAACCACGTTTGGTTCCCAAACTTGTCACACAGTTTCCCTATTTTTGTTGTTGTTTTTTCTTAGAACAATAAACACCTTTATTACATGAGCTAAGGTGAGAGGAAGGAGGATTTATTTGACTTGACTTTCCTCAGCTAGAATCCAGCCCTTTGCCCTCCAGCACACAGCCATCTGCTTGGCCACTCTGGCCTGGTCTCGAGCCATGCATGCAAGGAGCTTGCCCCCTGGAACTGCTCCTCTGGAAGACTGCTGATTTGGGCATTCTTTTCCCTTTCATCATATTGCTTCTGAATTTTCTTTCATCATTTTTTGTTTAAAAATCTCATCCTCCTCAGGAGTCAGCTTGGTCCCCTTCTTATGGTCCAGGGGCAGTGCCCAGTGGGACTTGTGCTGTGTGCTGGCAATGGACACGATACAGTTCTTTACTAGGGTCTCGGTGCTGACCATTTAGTCATTGGATGCATTGTAGACCCCATCAATCATCTAGGTTTTGCCAGTACAACACTCTGAGCCCCAGGAGAAGTTGCCCTTATCCAGCCTCAAGGCACAGTGTATCTTGCCACCTTCCTGCATGAGGACTGTGTAGATGTGGTGGGAGCCAATCTTAGGGTGTGCAGCTAGGTGTCCCAGTCATATTTTCGCTTCTTGTGGTAGGGTTTTCTCTTCCCCCCTCTTGCAGTGCTTGTGCCTACTGTCCTGAGAGATGCCTATGGTTTGGTGTCGCTGAAAGGAGCTCCATGTTTTTATAAGCTGTATAAGCTGTTCTCTGCTGCAAATCCTCTCCCTCCATCTCTTCCCACCCCATTGGCTTGACGAATCCCTGTTCATCTTCAGGACAATTTGAGCAGTCCCTCCTCCTAGCATCTTGACTGCACCACTTACTTCCACTTACCTCTCACCTGCCTGAGTCCTGGTCTAGAAATTCCTTGAGCAGATTGACCCTGTCTTGTTTATCTACAGAATATCATCAACATTATAACAAAATGACATTATTTGAGGACCTGGTGTACTGGTAGAAGCATCTTTTGGAATCAAATCTGAAGTCAGTAAGTGCCAGTTAGCTGATACACAAGTAATATTTCTCTCAGTTTTCATGACTCAGATGTAAACTTTAGGGTTGATAGCTGCATTCAATGAGCTAAAGCTAGCTATGAAGTCACAAATTATTGAAATGTAGCTTGAGATCTAAGTTGTTATAATTTGTTAAACTGGACTTGGATGATAAATTAAAATACAATAATGATGATGCTTTATTAGTAGCCAAAGTGCTCTCTCTCCGCTGAAATGCTTACTCATTGGTCTACCATGAATGTGTTCCAATAATAATCACTCTCTTTGCCTGGCTGGCGTGGTTCAGTGTTTGAGTGTCGACCTAGGAACCAGGAGGTCATGTTTCAATTTCTGGTCAGGGCATATACTCAGGTTGCAGGCTCGATCCCCAGTGTGGGGCATGCAGGTGGCAGCTGATCAATGATTCTCTCTCATCATTGATATTTCTATCTCTCTTTCCCTCTCCCTTCCTCTCTGAAATCAATAAAAAATACACATTTTAAAAAATCACTCTCTTTGGTGTTCAGGAGATCAGTAGCCAGACTGAACTTTGGAGCCCTGAAAGAAAAACAATTAAGTTCCCCTGACATATTCTCCTGGAGATTAGTTTATGGACTCCTCAGACGCCAGTCTCATGGTGGATTTGGGTACCATGATGCATCTTTCTTCTAAAAAGCTCAATATTGTACCCTAATATTATTATCTGATGTTAAAATGTAGCTCTTTAATTTTTTTAAACCTCAACCAAGGATATTTTTTACATTGATTTTTTTTTTTAAGAGAGTGGAAGGGAGGTAGAGGAGGGGAAAGAAAGAAACATAGACATGAAAGAGACACATGGATTGGTTGCCTCCTACTCACATCCTGACCGCATACGTGCCCTTGGTCAGAAATCCAACCCGTGACCCTTCAGTCCGAGGGCTGGTTCTCTTAGTACTAAGCCAGACCAGCCAGGGCTATAGCTCTTTAATTTTTAACTTAATGTATGTGTCTGATCTCTCCAAATGAGCTGGAGGTTCTTAAGGGCCTATGTCTTTTACTTCCTGGCCACCACTGATGCTTAGTACAGAGCTGAGTAACTAAAGTAACTAAGTGCTTAGTGAATATGTATTAAGTAAACAAGGTAGAAATTAATCTCATGCCAGCCCTGAGCTCCAGTGGAATGATTTGACCCTACTGCCTCAAACACATCTCTCTATGACATGCTTCTGTGCCTAAGATTCCCACCATCACTTGGCTCTTTTGGATAAAACATTGTCTCCAGAAGGCCTGCGTATCTAATCTGGGAGGTGTCCCTCACTAGCAGATGCTCTTTAATAGTTTCCTAGCAGAGAGCTTGAGCCTAGGATTGTGTCCAGGGAAAGAGCCAGAGGACCTAGGGTCCCACTTTGGGGTGCGGATTAGGTAGAGCACCCCAACGATAGCTGTGAGAGATGAGGGGTGGAGCATGGAGCCAAAGTCCACTGGGCTGGGCACCTGTGGGGTGGAGTAGAGGAATGGCTAACTGGGTTAGCATGCATCTCAGTACAACCAGAATTGATCTGTAACATAGAGCCTTCACAAACTAACCCAACGCTGTTGGGTGTGAATGCATTCCCATCTGACCAAGGCTACACTGAGAGCATTATCGGAGTGGTGACTAAGAGATAATCCAGTGCTCTTTGCAGTCTGTTCTAGATTCAGAAATAACTACTAATCTCATTGCAATTGCAAGGAGGACCAAAGTAGGGGAGCAAAAAGAAACAATTTCTGAAATAAGTAGTACTGGTAGAGGGCTTTATTATGCCAAGTTCTCATCTGGAATCACCCCCCTAAATCATGGGGGCATGGGTTGATGTGGTGTGGCCCTTGACTCACAACCAATACAGCTTCTGAATTCTGAATGATCTGTATATAAACATACCTATGCCCGCATGTGATATACCTATGCCCACTGCCTCTGTGTATATAATTCCAGGCTTTGTTTCTATAAATTGCTTGCTAGTGTGATGGGTAAGAATCAGAAATCAGCAGCAAACCAAAGCAAGTGGGGAGTTCATGGCCACCAGGCAGGGTTCTCTTTCCTCCACCAACCCCCAGCAGGAAGCAGGCAGGGAAGGTCCCTGAGGTTACAAGGGCTTGGCTACTTTATTACTCTCATTCTTATGGGTGTTTTTATAAGAAGCGAGCAAAGTACGAAATATTTTATAGCCTTTCAGATAGGAAGTATGACACCACATTTCAAAGAATAAAGGCCCCTGTAAAGATGAGCACCTCACTACAAGTTCCTTTGGGAATCAATGGGAAGTTATTAAGTGCCAGAGCTCATCTGATACACAAATAAACACCTCTCTAAGTTTTGACTGTTAAGTCATAAAATTTAGAGATGATAGCCCTGCAGCTACACAGTGTGGGGAAAGAATTTAGGTTTTGAAGGTACTAACGTACCTTAGTACCTCCATTCACCAGTGGGATCTTGGATATTGCCTAACTTTGCCTAACCCAATGATTTCCAATCTTTTTCATCTCATGGCACACATAAACTAATTATTAAAATTCTGTGGCACACCAAAACTATAGTTTTTGCCACTCTGACAAAAAAAAAGGTATTAAAACATAGGTATAATTTTATCCATTCACACCAGATGGCTATTGTTGTGTAGGCTGCTATCATTTTTTTTTTTAACTTGACTATCTAAGGGAAAAGAGGTCAGTGCCCCTGACTAAATAGTCAGGTATTGCATGTTTAAAAAATTCTTTGGGCACACCAGTATGCCTCTTGCAGCACACTGGTCGAAAATCACTGGCCTAACCAGTTCCCTAATTTGTAAAATGGAATAATACAGACTCTGTGAAGATTAAATAAGATAATGTAAAGAAAGCACCTTGTGAATGCTTACCAAGTGTTCATTTTCTCCTTTTCTTCCTTTCTAAATCATCAGCTGAATTAACTAACTACTGAGGAAGATTTCAGACCAGTAGCCCAATACGGCTCTGAAACCCCTTAAGAGTAAGAAGAGTCTAAAAGTTAAGCTGCAAGAGAGAGAGCAGTCTGTTTCATTAACATTCCCAATGATCTACACCTGGATGGGAGCCAGACCGGCCCTGATTCTATTGATTCTATGGACTGGAGCTATCTATGTGAGTATCTGTCTCACTACTAAAGCTAGAAACACCTCAAGGGAATGTATGGAGATCAAGAACACTAAGAACCCTTTCTTGTGAATGAATCTCCACAGGACTAGGGTGAAGCCTCAAAGTTTGATTTTTGATTAAAACTGGATGATTTTATCTTCTCTCCCCACCAGTTAGTCCTGAAATACCATTCTCTTTAGATAATTTTGGACCCCTTTAAGGCTTATTCATAGGCCAGCTTTCACATTTTTGCCCCCATGTTATGCCCAACAACATGCATCAAATAAGTTTACATTGGCAGTAACAAAATAGTCACAGGGATGTAAGATACAGCATCGGTAACACAGTCAATAATATTGTAATTACTGTGTGTGGTGCCAGGTGGATTGTTGAAAATACCAGGGGGATCGCTTTGTAAAGTCTGTGATTGTCTAATCACTATGCCTTTCACCTGAAACTAATACAAAATAATATTTGTTAACATAGCCCTAACCGGTTTGGCTCAGTGGATAGAGCAAGGGCCTGTGGACTGAAGGGTCCCAGGTTCGATTCCAGTCAAGGGCATGTACCTTGGTTGTGGGCACATCCCCAGTAGGTAGTGTGCAGGAGGCAGCTGAATTGATGTTTTTCTCTCATTGATGTTTCTAACTCTCTATTCCTCTCCCTTCCTCTCTGTAAAAAATCAATAAAATATATTTTAAAAAAAATTTGTTAATGTAAAAAACCATTGAAACCTGTAAAGAATTTTTGTGAGTTTATTTGAGCCAAACTGTCGACATATGCCGGGAAGCAGGACCTCAATGAACTGAGATAATGCGCCAGAGAATAGTGGGTTACATGAAATCCATTGGTGATAGACTAGAGAGGTGGGAGAAAGCAAAGTGTGGAATTGGATAAAAAAGTAAAATGATGGACACATACTTAGGTGGGTGCAGGAACAACTAAGGATAATGAAGGAATTTGTGGTATCTGTCCTGGCACCCAGCATATTAGGTTGTGCCCCCAGGAGCCCAGAAAAAGGGAAGTTACAAGTTACCCAGACATTTTAAGGATATGTAATTATAGGTGCAAAAAGAAAGATAGGCTCAGTTAAGGTAAAGGTTGACCTTGTCAGTGAAGATACTGGCCTAGGATGTAACTACCCACCATAACTGCTTTTAGTTAAAGTTTAATTTCAGACCATCCTTTGTGGTTACTTTAGGTCTCTGAGTTTGCAAGACTGCCATGCAGGCCTCCCCTGCGCTTGTCGGGTTAGCATGTGGCCCCTTTCATCCACATATTGAATGTCAATTGTAATTGAAAAATACAAATTTTTAAATTAGTTTATGCACAGACTGTTTCTACAGGAGTGGGCCAGTTGGGGTGAAAAGCTAAATTACACCTGTGTCCTAATCTACATTGACACAATTTCACTGGTTAGCTATCTCCATGCAACAGACCCTCTGTTTTTTCCTACAAAGCCTTTTGTACCTAAGGATAGAAGCAAAGTGTCCTCACATCAAGATGGCTCATCAATCCTTCACCAATATGAGATATTCTTTGAGCTATTTGTAGCATTTAGCTCCACATGCTATATTTTTTGGGGGGTGAGGAGGAAGGGGGAGCTGTCCTTTTGACCAAATTAGAGATAGAAACTTGGTCCCTAACAGTGCCCCAATTGTGTGATTTAACTCACCACCCATTAGCTGCTAACAGTATTTCAGCAAGTTCTGTCCCCTGCAGGTAATGGGGAAAATGCTAACCACAGATTTGCCTTCTTTGCCTTTTTATTATTATTTTAGAGAGAAAGAGAAACATTGATTTGTTGTTCCACTTATTTATACACTCATTGGTTGATTCTTGTATGTGCCATAACCAGGGATCGAACCCACAATCTCAGTGTATCAGGATGATGCTTAAATCAACTGAGCTATCGGGTCAGGGCAGATTTGCTTTCTATAGGACTTTATGTCATCATCATCATCACCACTACCCCGACTATTATAATCTGCTGCTTGTTCACCTAATAAGGCCTGCACAGGAATGGAAATGTGGTCATTGCTTTATCAGTTCACAAGACTTCCCTACAGACTCCTGGAAGTTCCCCTTCAGTTTTTTACAGACAGGAAACCAACAAAGACATCCTCCCTCCCCTGTCTTCCTCAATCCACATTCTTTATTTCCTTCTTTCAGTTCCTTCTACCAATTCACAGCAATCACTCTCTCTCTTATTCACTCAATCCTCAATGACTGCCGATTCTTGGTACTAGAACAGGGACAGCCCAGACTCCCAGGGACATCATCAGGTTGGGTAGGTTCTGAGTCAGTATTGTATACATTAATGTGTGTTGTGCCTGATTCAGCTGGACTATGCCACGATAACTCACTCATCCTAAGAGTACCGATGACATTATGTTTGTAACATTTAGTTTATTCTTATCATACATTCTGATTTTCTAGAGACATCTCAGTCATCCCTATTGAGACATACAGATAATATAAGCACATATATTTCCTTTGTTTCTTTATCTTGCCTTGCAAGCCACCAATGCAATATTTCCCAGCCAGCAACATAACCCATGGAAACAGTCTTGTTAGACTGTCCAGTTGCCAGGAGAGGGAACTTCCTCACAGTTACATAGCCTAATTGGTTGCTTCAGAGAAGTCTTTAAAGAAGAACATGGAATACAGCTCTCAGGTTTTATCAGCGCTGTGGCATACACTGTAAATGACCCATCTTAAGGACCCCACCCCTCTCTCTGATCCTGATAAGGCAAAGGTTAAGGTTCATCTCTGTCTGCCACATTCTATTTCCTTCTGTTCAAGCCAGGACACAACCTCTGGAGCCAACTGGTTCCTCTCTCGGCTGGTTTGAACAACAATATTCTTTTTATAGTGTTGAATGGTTAAGTCATACACAAAGTAGGTGCCCAAGAAATACTAATGATCACGACTCAGCTATTCAGGTGGTCATTAAGCTATGATTGGTCACCCATAACCCCTATTTTACCATATCCTCCCAGAGAAAGCACTTCCATCCCTTTCTACAAAGTCGGCCACCACCACTACACTCTGCCACCACCACTACACTCTGCAGGAAGGGCAGTCAGCCTGGAGCTCCTGGACCTTCCTATGAACTATTCACAATCCACACAGCTCAGTCCATGCTTCATCTCTCTCCAAGAGCCTGTCAGGCTAATCCTAATGTGCCTCGTATTCCCATTTACCTCAGTCACTTCCAGAAGAATAAGCCATCCAGCCCAGCCGGCGTAGCTCAGTGATTGAACACTGACCAGTGAATCAGGATGTCATGGTTCGATTCCTGGTCAGGGCACATGCCCAGGTTGCAGGGCTTGATCCCTAGGGTGGGGCCTGGAGGAGGCAGCCAATCAATGATTCTTTCTCATCATTGACGTTTCTAGCTCTCTCTCCCTCTCTCGTCCTCTCTGAAATCAATGAAGATATATTTTTTAATAAAACCAAGCCATCAACATTGTATTCTCATCCCAGTACCCTTGAGTTCCTAACCTGGTCTGAAATGCCCCCTCCTGACCCTCCCCAAACTCTTCCATTGTACCCTTTGCAACTCCAAATCTGTCACTCTCAAAGGTTGTGGTAGCCCCATCCTCTTCTCTGAACATTCCCGCCACCTCCTGGAAGTAAATCAACCTGGCTGCCCCAATCACCACATCTTCTGAGCAGTCCTCTCAGGTAGAAACTGGTTTTACTTTTCCCCTCATATCCTATATACCCCAAGGCCAGGGGGTGTAGTAAATGTCCTGCTTGCCATTTCCAAACTATTTCTTTACTTTCCTTCTTCTAAACACACAGCTCTTTTAAAGTCCTCAAGCCCTTCCCTTTTCAGTCATCAAATACTAGTCCCACTGACTGCCTTCTGTTCTTCTAGCATACTTTGTGTGCAGTCCATTTTTCTGTCTTATCTATAGCAGTATTAAATTAGGTCAAATATGCTGCTGAAATCAAGGTACAATATGCTATTATTTAAGGCAATAACTCTTTTATTGATTTTTAGAGGAAGAGGAAGATATATATAAAATCTTAGATGCACGAAATTTGTGCAAGGGACTCAGCCCTCTCAGCATGGCAGCTGGGCAGCTGCCTCAGCCCTCATGGCTGCCTCGGGCCACAGCGGCCGCAGAGGCTAGCAGCCCCGGCTTCATCCAAAAGGTTGTCCAGAAGGTCGTCTTGATGGTGGTTCCGCTATTCTGCCATCTGGTCTAATTAGCATATTATGCTTTTATTATTATTATATATATATTTTTTACCTTGTTTCAATATAGTCCATTAGTACTGATAGGAATAATATTTGCTTTATTGAAGCTATTTTATTTTTATTTATTTTTATTTTTATTTTTTTATTGAAGCTATTTTAAAATTATAGCTATTCTTTTATTCTTTCCAGTTGAAAAGTATAAGTTCAGTAGCTTTCATTTTGGTCTTATCTTTAAAATGAAAATTTTTAATAAAGCAACCAACTCCTGTTAATTAAAAATATGAATAATAAAATGGCAATAAATAAATATCTATCAATAATTACTATAAATGCAAATGGATTAAATGCTCCTATTAAAGGACGGTGGCTGAATGGATAAGAAAACAAGGCCCTTATAATTGTTGTCGACAAGACTTGATTCAGGTGGAAAGACACACAGACTGAAAGACCTTTGGATGGAAAAAGAAATTTCATGAAAACAAAAACAAAGAAAAAGCTGGGGTAACAATACGTATACCAGACAAAATAGACTTAAAAACAAAGGCTATAACAAGAGACAAAGAAGGACTGCAATTCCACTTCTGGGTATTTACCTGAAGAAACCCAAAACACCAAATTGAAGACATATGCATCTATATATTCACTGCAGCATTATCTATACTAATAAAAGAGTAATAAGCTGATTAGACTGGGAGACCTTCCGGGAGACCTTCTGGATGTCCTTCTGGACAAAGCCATGGTGGTGGGGCCGAGGCAGAGGCAGTTGGGGATGATCAGGCTGGCAGGAGGGGGAAGTTGGGGGCGAGATCAGGCCAGCAGGGGAGGGCAGTTAGCGTTGATCAAGCAGGCAGGCAGAGAGGTTATGGGGCTGTCAGGCAGGCAGGCAGGCAGAGAGGTTATGGGGATATCAGGCAGGCAGGCAGAGGGGTTTGGGGCAATCAGGCAGGTAGGCAGATGAGCAGTTAGGAGCCAGCGGTCCCAGATTGAGAGAGGGAAGTCTGCCAGTTTATTGTGGAATCGGGCCTAAAATGGCAGTTGGACATCCCCCAAGGGGTCCCCGATTGGAGAGGGTACAGGCCGGGCTGAGGGACGCCCCCCCCCCCAGCCCCCATGCATGAATTTCGTGCACTGGGCCACTAGTTTACAATAGCCATGATATGGAAGCAACCTAAGTGTCCATCAGTAGATGCATGGATAAAGAAGTAGTACATATGTTACTCAGTGTCCAAGGTTCTTGGAAACTCCATAAAAATAATATTCAAGTGAGAGGTGTATTAAAAAGTTCATGCAGCCCGGCCAGGTGGCTCACTTGGTTGGATCATTGTCCCATAAACCAAAAGGGTTCAATTCCCCTTCAGGGTACATACCTAGGCTGCAGGTTAGATCTCTGGTTGGGGCACACATGGGAGGCAACCATTCAATATTTTTTTTCTCTCTCCCTTCCCCTCTCTAAAAATCAGCAAAAACATATCCTTGGGTGAGGATTTTTATAAAAGGTCATGCACAGAAAGAAAACAGCATCTGAAGAGAGAAAGAAATGGCTGTTGCTCCCTGAACAAAGGCAGAGAACAGTTTTAAAGTTGAGGCAGGAAAGATGACATCTGAATGTGACATCTAAGTATGTAGAGGTAGGAACTCTTTGACGCTTGTGCAGTGGAACTACACACTTCTTTTTTTTTTTAAATATATTTTTATTGACTTTTTACAGAGAGGAAGGGAGAGGGATAGAGAGTCAGAAACATTGATGAGAGAGAAACATCAATCAGCTGCCTCCTGCACACCTCCTTCTGGGGATGTGCCCACAACCAAGGTACATGCCCTTGACCGGAATCAAACCTGGTACCTTTCAGTCCACAGGCCAACGCTCTATCCACTGAGCCAAACCAGTCAGGGCTCTACACACTTCTTTTTGCACCCAATGTTTCATTAGCGTATTAACTATCCACCCAGCAGTTATAATGAGGATAAGGTTATGCAGCAGTCATTCTGGGGCTAAACTGCACTTTCATAAAAGATGGGGACGTCTCTTTGCCTGATAAGGCAGTACCTTGTGATTACTGGCACCATTCTGTCTGGCCACTGACTGGGTGTAGGATTTGAGGGGCAACTGGTGAAAATTCTAATCTTATATAGAAGAGGCTCAGTCTGTCTCACGTAAGTAGAATGGAATATGATGCAGCCATTAAAAAGAATGTATACTTTCAACAATAAAGATAAATTTAAAAATAAATAAATAAATAAAAAGAATGAAATCTTGCCATCCTATATAAACCTATATAATAAAAGGCTAATATGCTAATCGACCAAACAGCAGAACGACTGGTCGGTATGATGCTCACTGACTACCAGGGGGCAGATGCTCAACACAGGAGCTGTCCCCTGGTGGTCAGTGCACTCCCACAGGGGGAGCACCGCTCAGCCAGAAGCCAGGCACAGCTGGTGAGCACAGCACCATTGGCAGGAGTCTCTCCCGCCTCTGCGGCAGCACTAAGGATGTCCAACTGATGGCTTAGGCCAACTCCCTGTGCAGGAGGCCTCCCTCTTTGAGGCAATTGATCGCTGTGCAGAGGGAGGCCCCGCCCACCTAGCCGGGGCTCCACAATCGATTGCCCTGTAGAGGGTAGCCTGGGCCTCCCTCTGAAGGGCGATTGTGGGGTGATGGCGGGGCCCCCCCTGACCAATCACATTGCACCTGCCTTGGCTGGCCTGGCACCAGTGCATGTCAAAGAATGGTTGTTTGGATGGTCATTCTGCTGTTTGGTGGTTTGGTTGATTTACATATTATGCTTTTATTATTATAGAATTATTATAGACTAGAGGCCTGGTGCACAAAATACATACACTGGATGGGGGGGGAGGTCCCTCAGCCTGGCCTGTACCCTCTCACAGTACGGGAGCCCTCAGGAGATGTCCAACTGATGGCTTAGGCCCCCTCCCCACAGGGAGGGGGTCTAAGCTGGCAGTCGGACATCCTTAGTGCTGCCATGGAGGTGGGAGAGGCTCCCACCACCACTGCTATGCTCGCCAGCCATGAGCCCAGCTCAAGGCTTCTGGCTGAGCAGCTCCCCTGTGGGAGCACATTGACTACCAGGGGGCAAGCACCTGGGACCTGGGCTTCCCTCAGGCCCCGGCTTCATCCGGAAGGACGTCCAGAATGACATTTGGTCTAATTAGTACATTACACTTTTATTATTATAGATGGGTGGACCTAGAGCAGCGATTTTCAACCTTTTTCATCTCATGGCACCCATAAACTAATTAATAGAATTCTGTGGCACATCAAAAATATTTTTTGCTGATCTGACAAAAAAATAGGTATAATTTTGATGGATTTATCAAAAACAAAAAACAAACAAAAATAATAGTGATTAACAACTTTTTTTTACTCCAAAGTGACTTTTTAAAAAAATCAAGTGCCTATAATTGTATAGAAGAATTTCTGGTACCAAGAATTAACCAATCAGATACAACCTTATTATGCAACATGACCAATAAGAAGCAACTCTATATGACCTATATATGTATGACCTATATATTTATGGTTCAAGACAGCACATTTACATTAGACAACTACTGTGTTGGCTATCATCTTTTTCTTTTTTTATTTGATAATATAAGGGAAGAGAGGTCAATGCCCCTGCATGTTTTAAAATGTTTTGCAGCACACAGTTGTGAGCGGTGGCACACTGGTTGAAAATCACTGACTTGGAGCATATTGTGATGAGTGAAATAAGTCAGAGAAAGACAAATGCCATAGGATTTCACTTAAATGTGGAATCTAAAACATAAAATAAACAAGCAGAACAGAAACAGACTCATACATACATAGAACATTTTGACAGTTGCCAGATGGGAGAGAGGGTTGGGAAGATGGGTGAAAAGGTGAAAGGATTAATTACAAATTGGTAGTTACAGAATAGTCATGGGGATGTAAAGTACAGCATAGGAAACATAGTCAATCATATTGTAATAAGTATGTATGGTGTCAGATGGGTACTAGAATTATCAGGGTGATCCGTTCTTAAGTTATATAAATGTCTAACTACTGGGTTGTATACTTGAAACTAACATATTGTATGGCAACTATAATTAAAAAATAAAAAAATTACTTTAAAAATTCAAAAAATAGCCCTAGCTGGTTTGGCTTAGTGGATAGAACATCAGCCTGCAGACTGAAGGGTCCCAGGTTCGATTCCTGTCAAGGGCACATGTCTGCGTTGCAGGCATGATCCTCAGAAGGGGGCGTGCAAGAGGCAGCCCATCAATGATTCTCTCTCATCATTGATGTTTCTCTCTCTTTCCTTCACCCTGCCTCTCTGAAATCAATAAAAATATATTTTAAAAAATAATAAAAATAAAAATTCAAAAAATATTTAGATGTAGTTTTTAATCTTACCATATTTCTTTTGTTAATCCTTACTGAAGGATATTTTTTTCCACTGATTTTTAGACAGAATAGAAGGGGGGGGGAGAGAGAGAGAGAGAGCAAGATTCATGTGAGACACACCAATTGGTTGGATCCCAAACGCCCTAACTGGGGCAGGGAACAAACTTGCAACTCTGGTGCATGCCCTTGACTGGAATGGTACCAGCAACCCTCTGGTGTGTGGGGGCTGACACTCTAACCACTGGGCCCCACCGGCCAGGGCATGTCATATTTCTTTCTCAGTCAAATATTATCTGTCAATTGGCTCTTGTCAAAATTAAAAAGCAACATCTATAAAATTGAATAGATATACTTGGGTTGACATCTTACAAAAATATTAAGAAATATTCTTAAATATAGCACTGTTAACTACACAAGATTCACAATCATAGCATAAAATGAGAGTACTTTGCCTGGCTGGTGTGGCTCAATAGTTGAGCATCGTCCTATGAACCAGGTTGCCACAGTTCGGTTCCCGGTCAGGGCACATGCCCAGAGTGGGGTGTGCAGAAGCAGCCAATTGATTCTCTCTCATCGTTGATATTTCTATGTCTCTCTCCTTCTCTCTTCCTCCCTGAAATCAATAAAAATATATTTTTTAAATGAGAGTAATTTTGAGCAGTGAGTGACAAATTGAGGTGTTAATGAGCTATAAAAATAAATACCTTAGATGTATGCTGAGATATTATGAGTCAGAGCTTAGTGTGGTATTTGTCATTTATTTAATAATCATGTTTACTCAATTCACTTTACTGCAATGACCAATTTAATAAACAGCTGTCAACTTGATTGGGTAACAGATTAAGACCTGGCAATGTAACATTTTGCAAGTATAGCCACAATAACCAGTTAGATTATTCTTGTTAAAAGTACAGTATGTGTGGTTTAGAGGCTGGCTGTGGGCAACTTCCTGAAATGAAGACAACAAAAATCTGGTTAACTTGTTCCTGATTTGATATACTAGTCTTTTACCTTCAAGTTGTTGAACAGATCACAAAGTTCCAAAACTAGGTGTACCAACTCAGATTTACAGATTTAAAAAGTGATAGGATTCCCGTAAGACTTCAATCATCAAGTAAACCCTGGCAAGGTAACTTGGTTAGAGAGATCTCCCAATACATCCCAATACTCCAAGGTTCCAGGTTCCATCCCTGGTCAGTGTTCTTTTAGGAATCAACCAATGAATGCATGAATGGGCAAAACAACAAATCAATCTCTACTCCCCCGCCTCCCGCTTCCTAAGAGTCAATTTTAAAAATATTTAAAAAAATAAAGTAAATAGTTTACTTAATGTTCAAGTAAAATTCAAATTATACAGCTATCTGCTGTAACAATGTGATTATTTACATTAATCAATTTTCAATAGGAGAGTACCCAAACTCAGTCAACAGAGCGGCAAACCGCGGCTCCTGAGCCGCATGTGGCTCGCGAGCCACAGTTTGCCAACCACTGACTTAAATGATCCCTCAATAAAGCATATTTCTTTTTACTGGGTATATATGTATAAAAACTAGCTGAATCTTAAAATTGGGTTTTCACCTTTTCTCTTTTGAACTCTTACTCCAAAATTTTCTTATCAGAAAAAAAGCCTTTTAAAAACAGGTTAGGAAACATTTGAGATTTTGCTTTCCAACAATTGTCCAGTTTGGGCTCAAATAAAGTCTTATAAAGATTAAAAAGTAAATAAAGAAAAACAGATTATAATGATATTTCAGCTAACAAAAAAAATTAAAGACCATGTTTTGTTATTGAATTACAATTATTTTAAGACTAATAATAATGCGTTGTAATTTGAAGTCACTGCAGTGAAATAAGTTATTATCCAGTGTTTCTATTTCCCCATATTTTCAAAACACTCATCAATATTGTTCTCTAATATTAATCAAACCCGGAGTACTATCAGTTTCCAGCATTTGGCTCAATGGGAACAAGTTTTCTTACATCTCCAAGGGCTAAAAAAGGGGAATGAACATACGAACTTGTCATCCCCCACAAGCCAGGGAGTTTTGTTTTTTTTTCTAGATTCAAAGGAGTACAATTAAACTGATAGGTATAACTCAAAGTTTGGTGGGGGTTTTGTTTTTTTGTTGTTTTTGTGGTTCGACGGCTCTCCGCTTCTCTTTGTATTCATTTTAACTTCCAAGTTCCTCTTCCTAGCCGCCTCACTCTTCCAGGCCCCATTTCTTTAATGTTTCTCTCCGATAAAAGAAGTCGCATTATTTTCAAACTTTCTCTGTGGCCACCAAGGGTCCCTACCCAGCCGCAGCCCACCGCCCTCCCTGCTCCTACCAGCCACCGCAGGAAGCACCAGGTGGGCCCGCGGGGCGGGGTGCGCACCTGGAGAGGGTGGCGCCCCAAGACCGCGCAGGAGGTGGGGGAGGGGAGCCTGCTTCCTCCCCGCCCCCGCGCTAGGGACGGTGACTCATCACGGAGACCTACAGGCAGAGGTGAGCAGCCCCGGACCGGCGCCGGGAGGCGGGGCCGCCAGGTCGGGCAGGTCTGCTCCGCCCCGCCCCGCCCCGTGCCCAGAGTGCGCAGTCCCTCGGCGAGTTCGCGTCGTCCCGGCCCCGGAGCATCCTGCCGCGGCCTCTACGCGATCCCGCGCCTCGCTCCCCCGGCGACCCCCTCCTTCCACGCCCTCCTCCTCGGCGCAGCATGGCGCCCCCCCAGATCCTCGCGATCGGGCTTCTGCTCGCGACGGCGGCGGTGGCCGCGGCTCAGAAAGGTAGGGAGCGGAATTGTGGGGTTGGCCTGGGCTCGGGGTGGGGTGTGTTCACTCCCGGCACCTGAGTGGAGATTTGGGGAAGGGGAGCGTTGCCGCGCATTGCCGTCTGGAGACCAGAGCGCGCGGGGCGCGGTGGGGGGTGGGGACGCCCACTCGCGCGGGGCCGAGGGAGCAGCCTCGTTGGGCGGCTTTGCCGTCCTCTCTAGGGAGGTGGCCGGAACAGGGACGGAGGGGCGGGCAGGGGATGGAGTGGCCACATCCGAGGATTCTTCGGACTCTGTGCGACGCACTTGGGGTTCTGGAGGGGCCGAAACCAGCTCTGCCGGGAGGGCAGTCTTGGACGGCGACCTGCCGCCCGCCCCTCCCGGAGCACCTGCGGCGGCCCCGGATGTGGGGCTCAGAAGGGGACAGGTGGCTGCGGGAGGCCACCTGCGGGGAGGTCACCCTGGCCGCTCCACACCTGCGGGCGGGAGAGGGTCCGCCTGGACCTTGACTACAGTGCGTTTTGCTTTCTTTTCTCTAAGGATCATATAAGTAATGCCAGCTTTAGTGTAGGGAACCCAGAAATATGGATAACCCTAAAGGGTAAAAAAAACAAAACAAAAAACCATAATCCCGCCACTTAAAGAGAATCCCATAACTTAATTGGGTGTATTTTTCTCTTTAACCTTGTTCTAAATGTTGCCTAAATCTAAACACAGTTTTATATCTTGATTTCCACCCCCCATCGCATTCCCTCCCCCCCCCCCCCCCCATGCATCCAGAGTTTTACGTTTTCTTTAGTGTTGGAAAACGCTGTTTAAATGGTGACAGAATAGTCTATGTCGTGGAAGGTCACACCATTATCCAAAGGTCGGGCGTGTAGTTTGACTTCAGTTTTTCTTACTCTGGGATAAACATCTTGGCTGTTATCATTTGTAAGATGGTGGGCAGAAGTACATGGCTATTGGCCAAAGTTTTCTGGAAAGGGTTTTATACCCTCACAAACGGGGCACAGCCTAATTAATTACCCTTTCAGAGCAATGCAGTTTAACAACTCATGGTTTTCTAGATTCTGTCTGGGGTTAAATAATGAAATCTTAAAATCCCTTTAAAGTGACGATAGCTGCTATAGGCCTGTGTTCAGAAAGTGTACATGATTGGTCTGTTTTATTTTTTAATATATTTTATTGATTTTTTTACAGAGAGGAGGGGAGAGGGATAGAAAGTTAGAAACATCAATGAGAGAGAAACATCAATCAGCTGCCTCCTGCACACTCCCCACTGGGTATGTGTCCGCAACCAAGATACATGCCCTTGACTGGAATCGAACCTGGGACCCCTCAATCCGCAGGCCAACGCTCCATCCACTGAGCCAAACCGGTTCGGGCGATTGGTCTGTTTTAAACTTGACATTGCTGGGACATGAAAAGTGTGCTTTGAGCAGGTATAGTGCTGCATAAGATTTTAACTCTCTGAGGACAGCCACTATACTTACTCCATTTTTTAACCCTAATATTCAGTTTCGTGTTGATAGGGTATATAGGTGGTTAGTATTGATTATACTAATTTAAACAGGGCAAAAATAAAGCCAACTTGGGACATGAAGGATCAATATTAAAATTCTTTGGTTTGTCGCACTACTTTTGTTTTTAATGATTGCACTCTCTTAACCAGACAAAAGAAATTAGGTGGGCTTGCCATTTGAAGTTAAAATTTACTTTTGAGATAGTCAAGAATATAACTATTACACTGACATCAATAATCAGGATGGGAGCAAAGTTGGGTACCAGGGCCCCTGGCTGGTGTGGTTCAGTTGTTTGGAGCGTTGTCCTGTCCCATGTCCTGTCCCCTACACCTAAAGGTGTTGAGCAACCAATTGATGTTTCTCTCGCACATCCATGTCTCTCTTCCTCCCCCGCCCCCCCTTTTCCTCTCTAGAAGAAAAAAAAATTGGGTATGTGTTAGGAAACCCACATTCTGAGGTGCTCCCAAATTCAATTGAAAGTATATATTTTTTAAGATACAATATAGTCCAGGTGCTGAATATGTTCCTATTAAATCCCAAAGCAGGAATCTCTTAATAAGAAAATCCAGGGGTGGGGGGGGTGGGGGGGAGCAAGGGAATGGAATTGTTGATTTTGGAAGAAGAGTGGGTAGCTGACAGGCAAAGGTTTATCTTAGCATGACAGAAAGGAGGGAAGGAGCTGACCCTGGGACTCTTATTAAGGCCAAGCTAAATATGATGTTTGAAGGGCTGTATTCTTGGCTTAGAAAATCAAAACAGGAATGTGTGCAAATTAGACTACATATCTATATTATATATATAAATTATGTCAGCCACTCACAGCTGAAAAGTAAAACATTCAGGACCACTTTTAAAGGCTTTGTGTCCCTGTAACTTGGACACTATTATCACAATGTAATTTAGCTGGGACACCAGAGTTCATAGTTGGATTCACATTTTAAAGTGGATTTTTTTTTTCTTCCTAGACTGTATCTGTGAAAACTACAAACTGACCACAAACTGCTCTATGAGCATGGATGGTCAATGCCGGTGTACTTCAATCGGTACACAACATTCCGTCATTTGCTCAAAATGTGAGTAGAATATCTTCAAGGCCTTTCAACTTTATTTTGATGTATATTTCTTTGATGGGTGTGTTTTGAGTTGGGAAACCTTTTACTGGCTCAAATCTGACTCATGTTATTTTGTCAGTTATCTTACTCCCGACAGCGTCTTATCTTGAGAAAGTGAGCGGGGAACATGCAAGTCTATAATAATGTTTGGCCCTGGGAATGTGAAGTTAAATTAAAATTCCTTTCCCTTAAGAATATAACTGCTGTTATTTTTCAGTATGACGTTAAGCTTTTTTTTTTTTTTTTTTTTTGTAGTGGCTACCAAATGTTTGGTGATGAAGGCAGAAATGTCTCACTCCAAGTCTGGGAGAAGACCGAAACCCGAAGACGCCATTCAGAATAACGACGGACTCTACGATCCTGACTGTGATGAGAACGGGCACTTTAAAGCCAAGCAGTGCAATGGCACCACCACGTGCTGGTGTGTGAACACTGCTGGCGTCAGAAGAACAGATAAGGACACTGAGAAAACCTGCTCCGAACGAGTGAGGACCTAGTGAGTTGGGTTGCCTGTTCTATTTGTTTTCATGCTTTTCAGATGTGTTTAGTTAAACTTATTTTTGAGTAAGTAATACAATTTCATTATTTAGTATTCAACAGATAGAAAAGGGCGTACAGTGAAAAGTCTCCATCCTATCTCAGGCCCCTAGTTACCCAGTTAACTCTATAGAACTGATTCACTAGTTTATTCTACAACCTTCCAGAGATATTTTATAAATTTATTAGCAATATTTGTATTTTTTCTTTACGGTAGCATATGAAACATGATTTCCCTTTAATATTTTTATTCAACACTGTCCAGTATTTCAAAGTTGGGTTAGTGTTAAATGTATATGAATGATTTAAGCTACTTAGGTATTTGCTCACTTATAGTGGTGATTTTGTTGTTTTGTTATTTTTTAAAATATTTTTCATTGATTTCAGAGAAGAAGGGAGAGGGAGAGAGAGATAATGATGAGAGAAAATCATTGATCCACAACCCAGGCATGTGCCCTTGACTAGAATCAAACCTGGGACCCTTCAGTACACAGGCTGACACTCTTATCCACTGAGCCAAATCAGCTAGGGCTCACTTACAGTTTTAAAGTGAGATATGGTTGTCTTGAGGATTATGTAATGAAAAAGAACAGAAACACACTCAAGCTACTGTAAGCAAAAAAGGTTTTATTGAAAAGAACTAGAAACTGAAAAGGTATTAAGACCAAGATGGTCACTCTACCCTTCTGTCTCCTGGAGCCTCAAGGTTACTTTTCTGTTTCTCTTGGCGTCTTTCTGTGTCTTCACTGGACCTCACCCAACATGACCAGCTGAGCCTTGACTTCACACGACCAGAGGCCAGAGAGTCAGTGTTAGAAAGGGTGTTCCCTTCTGGATGAGTTCTTTTCTTTAATACAAGGAAGAATTTATTTAGAAAATCACAGAGGTAGAAGAAGTGAGTCATAGAAGAAGTGGGCTCAGGAAGCAAGTTACGGAGGAAAACAAGGGCCCTTGGAGCTTAGGAGAAGAGAGAGGCAAGGGGAAAAGGGGGTGGCCTGGGGGAGAAGGGTGGGGAAAGGTGCTGGGGTGCTCCATAGAGAGAGCCACTGGATGAGTTCTTTATGAAAGATCTGTGAGGGCCAGGGAAAAAATTAAAGGCATATCTACTGCATAAATCCTTTTCCTGTTATCTCTACTCAGTTATTAAGAAAATAATATAATGTAAAAATCTGAGTTGTTATATAGTTAATACTGTCTTTTTATTTTGTAGCTGGATCATCATTGAACTAAAACACAAAACAAGAGAAAAACCTTATAATAGTGAAAGTTTGCAGACGTAAGTGCTATTCAATGCATTGTGTTTACATGGCCGATGCTCAGATCTTCCATCCTACATTAGAAAAACTAAAACAAATCACAATGCTTTTTCGTATTTCTTAAAAAGATACTATACTAGTACATACTATTTTTAATCTTATTTTTTAAAAATATAATTGATTTTTTACAGAGGAAGGGAGAGAGATAGAAAGTTAGAAACATCGATGAGAGAGGAACATCGATCAGCTGCCTCCTGCACGCCCCCTACTGGGAATGTGCCTGCAACCCAGGTACATGCCCCCGACCGGAATTGAACCTGGGACCTTTCAGTCTGCAGGACGACGCTTTATCCATTGAGCCAAACCGGTTTTGGCTTTAATCTTATTTTGAAATAGATTTGTAAGAATAGTAAGATTTCTATAGTACCCTTCACTTAGATTCACTGGTAAACATTTGCCACATTTTTTCTTTATATGTGTATGTGTGTATGCATAGGTGTGTGTGCTTTGTGTATCTATCTAAGCATGTATATTTCCCCACAGAACCATATGAGAGCAAATTATAGACATGCCCCCAATGTTGTCCTTTATAACCATTTTTTATCCTCTGACCCAGGACCCAATCTAAGATTATGCATTGCGTTTAGTTGTCATGACTGTTTTCTCTTCAATATGAAACACTGTTTTGGCCTTTCTTTGTCTTCCATGATCTTGATAATTTTGAAGAGGGTGGGCAAGTTGTTTTTGTTTTGTTTGCAATAAATAATTTTTAATTTATTGATTTTAGAGAGACAGAGAGAGAAACATTGGCTTGTTGTTCCACTTATTTATGCATTCATTGATTTGCTTCTTACATGTGTGCCCTGACCAGGGATTGAAACCACAACTTTTGTGTATCAGGACAATGCTCTGACCAACTCAGCTACTCGGCCAGGGCCTGCTTTTTTTTAAAATTGATTTATTGGAGAGAGACAGACAGAAACAGAGACATGGACTGGTTGCCTCCCATAACACCCTGACTGGGATCGAACCTGCAACCTGGGTATGTGCCCTGACTAGCAGTCAGTATGCATTTAATACTGAGACCCTTCAGTGTATGGGCCACACTGGCCATGGCTAGGCAACTTGTTTTATAGAATGTCGCTCAAATTTGTTTTTTCTGATGTTTCCTCATAACTTAGTACAGGTTATACTTTTTCCCCTGGTTTATCACCAGCATCTATAAAACCAGTCCTAGAAAGGAAATGATGTCACCTTGTTCCTGTACCGATGGTGTTAACTGTGGTTACGGTTGTGTCACCAGGTTTCTCCACTGTGGAGTTACCATTTTCTTCTTTTTAATTAATAAATATAACCTGTGGGCAAGCTCTGGCTGGGGAGCTCACTCAGTTGGTTAGAGCATCCCAGTAACGCCAAGGTTGCAGGCTCCGTCCCTGGTCAGGGCACATATAAGAAGGAACCAATGAATACATAAATAAGTGGCACAATAAATTAATATTTCTCTCTCTCTAGAATCAGTAAATAAGAAATTTAAAAACTAAATAAGTATAATCTGTGGGCGGATACTTGATACCCTGTTTCTAATCAAAGTAGAATTCAGTAGTTTAGCATCAGTGGATGATTCTAGCCTGAATCAATTATCTTGATATTTGCAAAATGGCATAAAATTTCCAAGTTTGGTTATAGACAACTCCAGACCTTGAGCTATCTGCTTAGTTAAAAATTAGTGCTTCTTAAAAAAAATTAATGAATTAAAATTTCTAAAATATTTTTTTTAATGTGTAGTACAACCATTTTTTAAAAAACATGATTTTTAATTATTTACAGTGCGCTCAAGGAGATAATCACAACTCGTTATCAACTGGATTCAAAATATATTGGAAATATTCTGGTAAGTTTTGTTTTTTTGGTTTTTTTAGTAAATGAGCTCTACAGAAAGTTGGTGAAGCAGTGTGGTTTGGATCTGATTTTTGGTGGGGATTAAATTGTATTTGAGTAACAGTTTCAGCTCTGGGCACTTCATAAAGCAAATTCCCTGTTTTATTTTTCTTTTATAGCCTTTGAAAACCTCAATTTACCCTTAAACAAATGTTGTATCTCTTAGTATCCCAAATACACACCCGTCTTCTTACCCTGGGAAACTGCTCTCTGAGATTGCTGTTAGCACACATTTACTTTTGGGTGCCTAGCTCCCATCTCCTCTCCTTTCAGGAGCTAGTCCTAACCAGGTAGCTCTTCCTTAACTTTTTCAACTCTGGTTGAAAATGCTTTAATAGTGTGATGAAATTCTTTTAAAGCAGTATTAATTTACTTTTAAGTTCCTCTAGATTAAAATTTATGTCATTTTTATTTTTAATTTTTAAAATAGATTTATTGATTTCAGAGAGGGAGAGGGGGAGAGAGAAACATCAATGATGAGAGAGAAGCATTGATCAGCTGCCTCCTGCACACCCCACACCGGGGATTGAGCCTGCGACCCAGGCATATGCCCCAACTGGGAATTGAATCATGACCTGGTTCATAGGTCGACACTCAACCACTGAGCCACACTTGCCCGGCAAAATTTAGGTCATTTAAAAAACATTTTTTTTTATTGATTTCAGAGAGGGCGAGAGAGATAGAAACATCAATGATAAGAGAGAATCATTGATCAGCACTCCCCCTACTGGGGATCGAGTCCGCAACCTGGGCATATGCCCTTGACCAGAATTGAACCTGGGACCCTTCAGTCCACAGGCCCATGCTCTATCTATCCACTGAGCCAAACCCGCTAGGGCTTATGTCATTTTTAAAAAGAGACTTGCTTTTAGTGGAGCCCATCCCCCAGAAGTGTACTAAAAACGGGTACGTGGAAGGTCCAATTTTGAGTCCTTGAATACCTAAAAATATTGTTAGATTATTCTTATAATTGATTGATAATTTGACTTAGTATAGAATTCAAAGATACAATTTTCCTTAGACTTTTGAAGGTATTTCTCCAATATCTTATAGCTCCAGTGTTGATATTGAAAAGTCCATTTAGTTCCAGTCCTTTGTTCATGATTCATCCTCACCCTCAGGAATTTTCTCTTATCTCTTATGCTGTTATTTTCTGAGTCTTGGGTTTTTTAATCCTTTCCCTTCTATTGTCAAATATTCTGTATTTGAGAGCTTCCTATGTCTTTGTCTTCCAAGCCTTCTATTGCATTTTAATTTTTATATTTTCTATTTACAAAAGGTTCTCTCTTAGCCTCCAATTGTTCCTCCCTTTCTATTTTTGCTTCATAGATGCAATGACCCCCCCCCCCAAACAATTTTTTCTTTTCCCTTCATTTTCACTGTTCTATGCTTTCTTTCCTCTCTTTCCCCTCACCCTCCTGGTATTTTGGTCTATTTTTCATATTAAAGACTTTCTTAGAAAATAAATGACTTTTTGGAAGAAATATGCTTTTTTTGCTTCCTGAAAGCAGAATGTAAATACATACTGCATTTTGGATTGTGTTTTGTTAACATTTTAATTTTAAAGTAGTTCTAGCCAAATATGGTGCTTTAATATCTTATTCTAAAATCTTCTCAAGAGAAGAAAATTTTCTTTTGATAAGAAAACATGATTGTAATTATTATTGTTTGCATTGCTGTCTTAGTTCCCTTGGGTAGATTTAAAGACCTCCCAAAGATTTTTTTTATTTTTCCAAAGATTTTTAAAATTCTTAGTGATAAACTCAATTATCTACTAGTGAAAAGGAGCACTGATACATGTAGATTATAGAAAATCAAATAGTAAATATTCTCATTACTGAATAATGATATATTCATGATTTTGGTTACGTTAATATTAATTTGTATTTTTCAATTTCCTCCCCAGTATGAGAATGATATTATCACTATTGATCTAGTGCAGAATTCTTCTCAGAAAACTCAGAATGACGTGGACATAGCTGATGTGGCTTATTATTTTGAAAAAGATGTGAGTATAATCTTCCTCGTCTGATTCCTTTGTATAGAAATGTAATGCTGTTTGTCATGCCTCAGCGGATTCAAGATCTTTAATCATCTGCTTCTCCACGTATAGACCAACCTTATCTCTGTTCTCCTAGTGATTCTTGTGCTGCCATTAATGTCTTCCCTGTCACTCTTATCACCTTTCTTATACACCTTTCTTGTTTGTTTGTATATTTATGCCTTTTTATCAAATTGTTCTACCTAGAATATTTTCACATAATTCTTACCTATTACCTCGCGTTGGTAGTTGCTTAGTTTATGTGTATTGTCTTTTCCTATTATTTTCATGAATAAGAGTTATGTGAGAAATGCTGTGTAGCTGGTATGATAAAATAGTTTGTTTATGCTTTATATATTTTTTAAAATATTTTTTTTATTGATTCCATAGAGGAAGGAAGAGAGAGATAGAAACATCAATGATGAGGGAGAATCATGGATTAGCTGCATCTTGCATGCTCCCTTCCCTACCTGCCTCCCCAGGGATCAAGCCCGAAACCCGGGCATGTGCCCTGACCGGGAATTGAACTGGCGACCTCTTGATTCATGTGTTGACACAAAATCACTGAGCCACACCAACTGGGCACTTTATATCTTATAATATGCTTTCTTTTTTTTTTTTTTTTATGAAATCTGGAATTTGCTTCAAAATAATTTGGTCTGAAGAAGGCGGGGGGTTGAGGGGGAAGATAGAAGGAAGAACGAGTAAAATAAGATTGACCTTTTAAGTTTTAGTGTATGAGACTGTTATCATTGAAACCATAAAGATTCTTGGCAACAGTTATTTTATTGATTTTAGAGAGGGAAGGAGAGGGAGAGAGAAGTAAATGCATTGATGAAAAAAACCCAACATCGATTGGCTGCCTTCTGCATGCCCCCCACTGAGGATTGAGCCTGCAACCCAGGCATGAGCCCTGACTGGGAATCAAACTGGTGACCTCTTGGTGCATGGGTTGATGCTCAACCTTTGAGCCATACCAGCTGGGCGGCAACAGTTTTTTTGCTTTACAATTAACATGTAAGGCCAGGCTTTAAAAAAATATTTTAAATTGCTTTTCTCCTTCTCAATATAGGTTAAAGATGAATCCTTGTTCTATTCCAAGAGAATGGACCTGAGAATAGATGGGGAACAACTGGATCTGGATCCTGGTCGAACTGCCATTTACTATGTTGATGAAAAACCACCTGAATTTTCAATGCAGGGTCTAAAAGCTGGTATTATTGCTGTCATCGTGGTTGTGGCAATAGCACTTATTGCTGGAATCGTTGTTCTGGTGAGTACAGAACAAGCAAAGTTTTTTTTTGTTTTAATATATTTCATTGATTTGTTACAGAGGGATAGAGAGTTAGAAACATCAATGAGAGAGAACACTGATCAGCTAGCTGCCTCCTGCATACCCCCCACTGGGGATGTGCCTGCAACCAAGGTACATGCCCTTGACTGGAATCGAACCTGGGACCCTTGAGTCCGCAGGCCGACGCTCTATCCACTGAGCCAAACTGGTCAGGGCAGAACAAGCAAAGTTTTATTTAAGGTTGTATTCTTTCAAGGAAAGGTGACAGTATCAAAAGGCTACATCCATGTTCCAAAATGATATAAATGAAATGGAAATCTTTTTCTTCTTCTTAATAATTCTCTGTAGTGAGTGAATCTATTGCATTTCTGGTCCCTTTTTATTAAGAAATCACCTTATGAAGCAAGGAAAGATATTAATCAGAAAAGCTGGTAGCTGCGTACCTCACAGGTCAGTTAGGTTGCTGTCAAGCAGCAAATGTCCTTCAGTTCTCGCTGCGAACAGTTCAACACTCCTGCCAGGATAAGAGCAATATACCTGCACTTCCAGCCATTCAATGAGATGAAATGACACAACGCAGATTACGGTTAGCGTAGCAAGAAGTTAAAAGTGATAAATGTGAAGCAAATTCAATTTATCAGTGCTTCAGAAGAAGGATGTGTCACGCGAAGGAGCGGGGTTTATTCTAGAAATGTACGGTGCTTCAGCTTCAGGGAATCTTACCAACATAAAGAATTCAGAAATGGATTTGAAGGTACATGGGAACTTACATTGTCCGTTCAATGGGATGGTCACACTTGGCGCTCCACCTGGAAGAAAACAGAAGTTGCGTTCCAGTTTCACCCCAGCAGGGCCGACCACCTTGTCCAGATGTGTGATTGGCAAAGCACCTGTGAGAGGAGTCAGGCAGTGCATGTTGAAATAACCTGTGGTAAAGAAAACCAAGCAAGACAAGAAATCTGGAATCTGTGAGGGAAAAGATATATATTTGACGTCATTGAAATTAACATCTGTATGGCAAAGAGACTGTAAAAGTAGAAAATACCGCCCTAGCTGGTTTGGCTCAGTGGATAGAGCATCGGCCTGCAGACTGAAGGGTTCGGAGTTCAATTCCAGTCAGGGGCACATGCCTGGGTTGCAGGCTCGGTCCCCAGTAGGGGGCATGCAGGAGGCAGCTGATCAATGATTCTCTCTCATCACTGATGTTTTTATCTCTCTCTCTCTCTGCCTTTCTCTCTGAAATCAATAAAAAATATATATTAAGATAAAATATCAATGATAGGCTGGAGGAAGTATTCACCATGAATAATTAAAAAAGGTATTATGCATAATGTATATAGAGCTCTTATAAATTGATGAGGAAACTAAAGAAGGAATGGCAGCAGGTATGGATAGACAATTTACAGAAGAGGAATTCCAGATGGCAAAAATAAACACATGAAAGATTAGTCGTAGGGTGGTGGGGGCTAGGGTGCATTTAAAAAAAAAGAGATTAGTCATAGAAATCATTGAATTTGTCCTGTATAAATGAAAGCACGAGTACATAAGGAAGCATGGTCAGGTTATATATTGCAGTATTGCTAGGAATGGTCAATCTGCAAACAACCTGAACGTAGTATATCCATGCCATGGAATAAAGTGCGTATGGAAAAGAATGAGTTCAATCTATTGCTTTTGATTTGGTAGGGTTCCTATGACAATACAGGCCGTGCAAAAATTTGGCATGATCCCATAGTTTGTTTGTATTAGGATGGAACAGTATGTAGAAGAATGCACATCAGGCTTTTACATTTCATTAAAGATGATTCATTATTTTCTTTTTTAAATATATTTTTATTGATTTCAGAGAGGAAGGGAGTAAGAGAGAGAGAGAAATATCAGTGATGAGAATCGTCGATCTGCCTCCTGGACGCCCCGCCACTGGGTACCAAGCCCACAACCCAGGCATGTGCCCTGACCAGGAACCTAACTGTGACCTTCTGGTTCATAGGTCGACGCTCAACCACTGAGCCACATCGGTTGGGCTGTTTTTATTGATTTTTGAGGGAGAGGAAGGGAGAGAGACAGAGAAAGAAATCAAGAGGTTGCCTCCCACATGCACCGCACCCTGAGCAGGCTTCCTTTCAGGCATGGGACCATGTTCAACCAACTGAGCCACACTGGTCAGTGCTTCAGCCTTTTTTATCTCATGGCACACGTAAACTAAAGACTAAAATTCTGCAGCACACCAAAACATATATTTTTTGCTGATCTTAAAAAAAAAAAGAAGGTATAATTTTTATTCATTTATACTGGATGGCTATTGTGTTGGCCATTGTCTTTTTTTGTTTGTTTGACAATCTAAGGGAAAAGAGGTCAGTGCCCCTGAGTAAGTAGTCAGGTATTGCATGTTTTTTAAATTCTTGTGGCACACTGGTTAAAAATTGCTGATTTAGACCAACTTTTTGTTTGGGTAGCAGTCCTAAAATTGTAATAATTTTTCTTTCATTCAGATTATTTCCAGAAAGAAAAGAACGGCAAAGTATGAGAAGGCTGAGGTAAATGGATTACTTAATAAAAAGACCCTTGTTTAATCTTTTATTCCTAATAATCTCTATATCTTCCTAGACGTTGACAGGTTTCAATTACACTGGAGTCCTTTTGTAATATTGTCCATAGAGTCTACGGAGCAGTCTTACAATGCTCCCTTACCTAAATTTTCTTGATCAAGTTTCATGGAAGACCAACTTGTAATGAATTCTGTCTCTCATAATAATGGGATAGGATCGCTTCTCGGCCTTTTGGCTAAGATCAAGTGTAATAATGGGATAGGAAACCTGTATTACATATATATATTTTTACAAAGTGTTAAGGTTTAGTGGAATCTTTTAGAAGCATACTCTAGTGGATTCATTTTAGAGAAACTCAATATGACTAATCACCTGATTTATTGTCTTTATGCTAGTGAAATTATTAATAATCATTAAAAATGAACTTAATTTATTGCATACTAACTACTCAGTGTGAAATCTAAGTGTGAGATTGCTAGTATGTTTCAGTCACTTGGAATTTGATAGGAATACACTTGTTCTTAGATCCATCAATAACATTTTCAGTATACCCACCAATTTTTGTATATTTATGTATTTTTGTAATTGTACATGTGCTATTTACTGATACTTTACCAAATAATACAGAAATGTAAAAAAATATTGAAAAAATCTAATAATGGAACTAGAAAGTTCTACCATTTTCTTCCCATACCATAATCGTCTGGCTTACCAGGTTTGGTGACCACTGGTCTAGAGGACTATCCCTAAACTGAATCATATCAGAAATTCAGAATGACAATATAGTGTTGTGGTTATGAACAATATAGACCTGGGTTTGACCTCTTATTAGCTGGACAAATTATTTAACTTCTTTAAGCCTCCATGTTTCCCCATGTATGAAGCGAGATAA
Organism: Corynorhinus townsendii; assembly: GCA_026230045.1. NCBI lineage: Eukaryota > Metazoa > Chordata > Mammalia > Chiroptera > Vespertilionidae > Corynorhinus > Corynorhinus townsendii. The sequence continues at coordinate 144,500,724 of JAPDVU010000007.1, read as the reverse complement.
TAGTGCAGACAGACGTATGAGGATTAAACAAAGTAATCCATGCACAATTTTGGTCTCAGGCTTGCCACAGGGCAAAATGTTTGTCAGGTGTACTTGTTGTAACCATGTCTCAGTTCTGCCTGTAACTAATTGTGTAGTCTGGGACGAGCTACTTAATTCTGAACTTCAATTTCCTCACCCATAAAATAAAAGATGGATAATAGAAAATGAATTGGTTCTTCCTAGATGTAAAAATGGTATACATGTAATAAAAATCTTATCCATTCTTAAAGACATTAGCTTGCTTGCTACTTTCCCGTCACTTCAGCCATCTTCGCTCTAAAGTTTGAATCATGCACCCAGTGTGTGCTTCCTTGTATGATAGCTTTCTTTTTTAAAATTTAAATAAGTCTCAAAAATGTGGAAGAGAAGTACCTTGCTTTCTCTTGGTTTTGTTTTAACTTTTCAGAAAGAACAAAAGATTGGAAAATTATTTTAATGTTTTTTTCCTTTTTGCCTCTATTGCAGATAAAGGAGATGGGTGAGATGCATAGGGAACTCCACGGATAACTGCTGTAATTTGAATAGTATCTCGAAGAAGGGAAATTAGCAGATGGACTCAGATTACAAATGTATGAGCGTGGGACAAAGAAATCTTTGCAGACTATTTTATTAGTTAACATATATTTGTAATAGTGAAACCTATACTCAAAATATAAGAGCTTGAAATTGACTTTACCAATCTTAAAGTTGACCACAAGTGTCATGTATATGCAGTTCTGATAGTCCCAGAATTTGGGCTGCATAGTTAAAATTATTTATACACAACAGTGAAGCGTGTGCATTAAATATGCTTCCACAGTAGAGTTTTAACGACTGCTGACTCATCCATTTGTGATTGAAAGCTGCCTTCCTATTTACTTTTGAGTCTTGTACATAAAAACTTTTTTTTTATGAACTATGAAATAAACATTTTAAAACTGAATTCTAACTTTGTTTGAATCATATAGAATCAAATTTCCTAGTATATACATAAGATAATAGTTTAAGAAATGTTCTGAATGCTAACTACAAATTGGAGTTTTGCATGAGTCATGAATATCTTATAAAACCCTAATATGCAAATTGACCAAATGGTGAAACAACCGGTCACTATGATATGCACTGACCACCAGGGGGCAGACACTCAACGCAGGAGCTGACCCCTGATGGTCAGTGTGCTCCCACAGGGGGAGCACTGCTCAGCCAGAAGCCGGGCTCACGGTTGGTGAGCCCAGCGGTAGTGGCAGGAGCCTCTTCCACATCCGCTGCAGGCGGGTGGTAAGGAGTGAGGGGTCCCGGACTGCGAAAGCCCAGGACTGCGAGAGGGATGTCCGACTGCCTGCTTAGGGATCGGGCCTAAGCAGGCAGTCGGACATCCCCTGAAGGGTTCCAGACTGCGAAAGGGCGCAGGCTGGGCTGAGGGGCGCCCCCCCGCCCCCACCCAGTGCACAATTTTCGTGCACCAGGCCTCTAGTTCAATATAAAATGCATAACATTATGTAACTTCACAGAAACTGCTTTAGACAAATAGGCATTTTGGCAAATATACCTTGAGGCAGAATTGATAGAAAATGTTGTGAACTATGAATTCTATGGTTGGTCAAGTTAGAAGCACCAGTTTTTCAACATGTATAATGAATAATTACGGTACAAATATACAGGGTGGGGCAAAAGTAGGTTTAGTTTGTATGGAAAATAATATAAAAATTAATAAAGAATAATACAAGAATAAACTTTCACATACAACTATAAACCTACTTTTGCCCCACCTGGTATTTTATATGAAGTCAAATATTTTCCTTTTGATAAGAAAAATTTTAAAATACTATGAAAATAACATTAAAGAAAATGTAAAAAGTATATTTAAGCATGATTTTTATCCCATCTGTAGTAGGTGGAATTCTAGATGGTCCCCAAGATTTCTTACCCTGGATGTATATGCCCTATATACATCATTCCCAATATTAAATTACATTATATGGCAAAGGTGAAAGGATTTTGTCGGTGTAATTAAAAACCCTAATTAGTTGACTGAATTCAAAGGGAGGTTACTGTGGGTGGGCCTAACTTAATCAGATGATCCTTTTGAAAGATGTCTAAAGGTGAACAGCAACAGCAGAGGTGCTCTCCTGTTAGCCTTAAAGCAAACTGCCATATTGTAGAGAGGGTCACCTATCAGGAAACGCCCAGCAGACTCTCGGGGCTGGGGCCTCAATCTCAGCAAAACCAGTGAGCTTGGAAGAGACCCCAGCTCCAAATGACATCATAGCCCTGGCTGACATCTTCAGCAATCGTAAGACCCCAAGAAAAGGACCCAGTGATGCTATGCCTGGAGTCCTGACCCATGGAAACAGATAAATGCTTACTGTCTTAAGGTGCTAAATATGGTAATTTGTTATATAGTGATAGAAATGGACATAGTAGAAAGTAACAAGAACTTTAAAGACAATAGGAATAGCTGATACAGGGAACAGCCACTATCATAAGGCTGAGATAGTGCAGCACCCAAGGAAGAGATCTTTAACTGCCCCTAAGCCCCATACATACCCTGGGCCCCCGAGTTCGAGGGAGAGGCAGAAAGGTTGCTGCAGTATGGCACTGGCATCACTGGAAAGTCAGTCTTGTGAAACTTGATGAAAATCTTCCCTCTAGGACAGGAGTCATCAAACTATAGCCTACAGGCTGGCCCATCACCACCAGTTTTTATACAACCCAGAAGGTAGGATTGGTTTTTGCATTTTTAAATGGTTAGGGGAAAATATATTGTGATATGTGAAAATTAGATGAAATAAAAATTTCAGTGTTCATAAATAAAGTTTTATTGTTTACATGAGGTGTGTGGCTTTTTCAAACTACAGTGGTAGAGTTGAGCAGTTGTGACAGAACCTATCGATGGGGTCTGTCATTTACAGGAAAAGTTTGCTGAACTGGGCTCTAGGGTGCTGGGGAAAGCTCTTTATAGGGAGATGTCTCACCAGAAACCAAGGTCACTCTATAAAGCTACCTTTTATTGTTGGAGTGTGAGGCAGGTTCTCAGAAGCTGCTGGAGGACCAGCTTTGTGCTGGAGAAGCCACCCATGCTCTAAGAGCCAGATGAAGTCCTGAGTCTGCAGGAGCCGGGCACTGGGGAAGCTAACAGTGCTGCAAGGAGACTACACTCTCCTCTTGCAGTGTCTCTCCAGCGCCCTCTACTGACGAAGCTTCAGATACATTTTTACAGAGCAGGCAAAAGGTGAATTTGGAGCTAAGCGGCACACTCTAATCCAGTGCCCTCCAGTTTCAGTCTGATCTCTAAAAAGCTACTCTTGCTAAGCTCAACACTGACCTGCTAATTGCCAATGGCCTTCTTACCCCCAGTGTTTCATCATTTGATCTCTCCACAGCTTATCACCATGTTGACTGCTCCATGTCCTACTCCAGTATGTTGCTTACACATTTTCTCTGGCTTCATGGACGTTAGTCTCCCGTGGTTGTTTTCCTCTTCCGCTGACTCTGAAACACTGATGTTCTCAGGATTTATCTTTACTTCTATTTTTCCTCTTTTTTCTTCCTGGAGGATTTCAGCCATTCCCTTGTCTTAGCCTAGATCCGTGGTCGGCAAACTGCGGCTCGCGAGCGATATGAGGCTCTTTGGCCCCTTGAGTGTGGCTCTTCCACAAAATACCACGGCCTGGGCAATCTATTTTGAAGAAGTGGCGTTAGAAGAAGTTTAAGTTTAAAAAATTTGGCTCTGTTGACTAATGAGTTTGCCAACCACTGGCCTAGACGATAATAGAAATCTCATCTCCATTTCTGCTCTTCATCCTGAGCGCTATACTAAACTGTTTAACTTAACAAGCTTTTAATCTCACCATCTTTCTTCATAAACCTAGTGTGTCTCTTGTGTTCTCAGAATCAGTTAATGACATCACCAGGCATCAAGTCCCATCTTTTTTCTCTTACCTTCTCTGATCCTTTAATCATCAGGCCCTGTGATTCTCCCTCAGAAATAATGTTCCTCTAATCTACCTTCTCTTACACATTTTCACTGGTCTCTTAACCACCAGGCTATTTTCTCTCTAGCCCAAATTCCACATTGCTCCCAGAATTATTTGCCTAAAGCTGACCATAGCATTTTATACAACATGGAATCTACTAGTCTCACTTGCCAGAGGGATATACAAGGCCTTTCACAGTCTGGCCCTATAGTGGGCACTCTTTCCCCTTTTGGCTGTCTAATACCCCATCACCTCTTCAATTTGGGGAGAATTCTGTGTTTGGTATTAGTGAGAGACAGTTCTCTGCCTCCCTCTGCAGAAGTTTAAGGGTAGAGATCCTCACTCGGCTCTCAGTAGCCAGGGCACATGTAGGACTTGGAATCTTAAGATAAAAAGAAGGAAAAACAATTGAGAAAACACTCATGGACACCAATGGGATGAGACCAATGGTAGCCATAGGAGTGTTCCAGGGATGGCATCCCAGCCCTTGGCCTCAGATGGTGTCATCTAGCTATGGTTGCTCTGCATGTTGCCTCCCTTGGTTTTTCTTTCCCCTCCACTATCAATTTTTGGTTCCAGACTTCACCATTTGCCTGGATTAACATAATTTTTGGCTTCCCTAACACCAAGCTCTTCCTACTCTCAAACTTCTGTGTCTACCTAGCATTCCCAGAACAATTGAAATCTGATCACAATCGACTTTATTTCGTGTTATACCCTTTACTTAGTCAAGGCCCAACTTAAGCTCCCTTTCTTCCATAAAGCCTTTCTTAACACATTAACCTTAGCTCTTCCTACTTCTTTCAATATGAAGGGGATCAGGATATGCCACCCCTAATCACACCACTTTGGCATAAGGATTATTTTGAGCCGAAAGCAATTGAGAATCAGCAGATGCAGGAAAAGTTCTCTACCCTTCCCTTAACTTTCTAAAAGCAGGGCATAGCCTGGCCAGTATGGCCCAGTGGTTGAGCATCAACCTATGACCCAGGAGATCACAGTTTGATCCCTGGTTAGGGCACATGCTGGGGTTGTGGGCTCCATCCCCAGTAGGGGGTGTGCAGGAGACAGCCAATCAATGATTCTTATCATTGATGGGAACCATTCAACCACTGAGCCACACTGGCTGGGCAAAAAGATATATTTCTTAATACCCAACTCCAAGGACCCTTCTTAGTCCTACTCTCTCTGAAACTGCAGCTTCTGACATTGTTGACAGCAGAGGGACACGTTTGTGTTGGAGTCACAAGTGTTGAGAGGGAAGGGGAATTTTATTGCCCTAGAATAGTTTGGGTGAGAGGAGGGAGAGTGGCTGGAAGTAGCATTGCTGGATAGTCAACAGTCAAATGATGCAAACTTTGTTGGCTTCCTGCCTCGAAAGGTATTTTAACATGTGGGTCAATGGTTTTTAAACTGAGTTGATTATCAGGCATACCTAGGGAGCTTTTTAAGAGATCCCAAGACCCCACCTTCAGAAATTCCAACCCATTATATGTGGGTGGGACCTGCGAATTCGTTTGAAACCCCCGCCCCCACCCCCTCCCACTGGTCATTCTATTTGTTTCATCAGGGTTTGGGGCAGCTTCCTGGGCTCTCTTGGCAGAAGGGAAGCCAAACAGGAGAGTGTAATACTTTTCGAAGGCAGGTAACTGTGCAGGACAGGATGTCCTTCAGGTCTTTGATCAACATTTTAAAAAAATTTGAACTCCACTTCCCCATCTTTATTTTATTTTTAACTAAACGTTTATCTTCTAACATTTAGTTTATTTACTGTATTATCTAAAGCCATTCACTAGAATTAAGCGCAAAGGCACTGTTTATTTTATTTTATTTTTTTACTAGTAATCTTTAGATCCTAGAAGAGTCTGGTATATAAACATTTTCAAATTAATGAATCAACCAAGGAGTGAACTAAATGACTAGTATGAAACAATAAAGTTGTGAAGAATAAACCTGTAATCTTTTTATTATTTATTGATTTTAGAGAAAGTAAGGGAGGAAGAGAAACATCCATTTTTGTTGTTCCACTTAAGTTATGCATTCATTGGTTGCTTCTTGTATGTGCCCGGAACCTTGGGGATCAAACCCTCAACCTTGGCGTATCCGGAGGACGCTCTAAACTACTGAGCTACCTATCTGGCCAGGGCTTTAGATTTGCAATCTTGATGTTGGCAGTTTACTTAAAAAGGAAAAGGGGGGCAGTTGGGGGAGAAGGGAGCAAGTTTAAAAAACTACTGGGAATGGAGAAGACAGTTTTTCCTTGTTTTCTAGTTTCTTTCTGATTCCATTTCCATGCTTCCGGGTACGTAAAAAACGCAAAGCCTGCCAGTACATCTAATCGCTCTTCCCAGCTGCCGTCCATTCACCGGGATCCCAGCCCTTAGAGTGGGAAAAAGCCGGGGAGAACAAAATTATCTTCAGGTTGGGCGTCTGCAGGCTCGCCGTACGACCTAGGCTTACGCAGGCGCAGTAGGCAGTCACCTGCGTGCGCGGGAAGCTGGGCCGCGACCGTTTGTGATTGGCTGCGGCAGCGGATTCCCACCCACCGAAACGCAGCGCCGGATGCTGATTGGTCGGGCTGCAGAGGCCGGACGCTGCCCGGGGGGCGAGGGAGGGGAGGCGGGAAACAGTTTAGTGGGTGTGGGGTCGCGCAGTTCCTCCGCCGGGCTGTGGAGAGGTTCTGAAATGGCGGTGCAGCCGAGGGAAACGCTGCAGCTGGAGAGCGTGGCCGAGTATGCCTTCGTGCGCTTCTTCCAGGGCATGCCGGAGAAGCCGAGCACCACAGTGCGCCTCTTCGACAGGGGCGACTTCTACACGGCGCACCGGGAGGATGCGCTGTTGGCCGCTCGGGAGGTGTTCAAGACGCAGGGGGTGGTCAAGTACATAGGGCCAGCAGGTGAGGACTCGACGGCCGAGGCCGCAGGGACCCTGCGGAGGGAGCTTTTCTCAGGCAGTGGGCGGCCAGCGGGCACGGGCGAGGAGGGCCCCGGGTTGGGGATGTGGGTGCCCCGTGCGAAATTGCGCTTTCTCCGGCCCCCGCCTGGCCAGGTGGGGCGCCCCCGCCCCGAGCCTGTTCCTCTGCAGCCGCTCCAAAGCCGAACTTACAACGAACGCGTAGGGAGGAGCGTTTTAATTGTTCGGTTTAACAGCATTCGTGTGGGCCTGTGCCCTCCGTCCCCACCTGGGTCCTGTGACTCATCATGAGCAACGCCAAGTCTCTATTATATAAACACCGGTTCAGACGTGAGATTAGGGTAGAAGTGGGTTTGGGAGACCGTTTCATGTCAACCTCGTTTCGCTCCCACTCGGCTTATACCGCCGGGGCAGCGCAGGGACCTGTGAAGGGCTGTTGGGAAGCAGTGTTGCCAAGTGGTCAGGACGGTACTTTGTCTGGAGCCAGGTTACCTGGGTGAAAGTTGCCGCTCCTCAATTTATTAGCTGTGCCCTTGGGCCTGTAATGCCGGTTTGCGCCTCAGCTCAGCATCCAGTGCCCTCTATAACTTGGCCCCATCTCCCCAGCATCATCTCTCCCCGGAAAGCCACAAACTTCTCACCCCATGTGGGCTAGGTGTTCTGTACGGTTTATGTGGATCTCTTTCCTCCCTGGCTCCATTGTGATCGTGGAAAGAGCGTCCGGGGGGGGGGAGGGCGGGGGGCGAGTAAGGAGTTGTGGATTTCTCCTCTTGCTGTTGCCACATGCAAAGTGGATGTTACTGAGGAAAGACTCATCAGGTGGGGATTTCTTGAGCGCTGGCGTGTCAGCTAGGGTTGTGGACCCCAGGAGTACACAGATGAAAAGGCAATATCCCTGCGTTCACAGAGCTCGCTCTAGTGGAGAGCAAGGCATATATAATTACAATTCAAGGTGGAGAACTGGGCGTTGCATGACCCATAACACGTTGTTGAAGAGGTGTAGAGGCAGGAGTACCAAAGACTGGAGCCATCAGAAGAGGCAGTGTCTGAAAGGCTAAATTCCACTGGAGCCTTGAAGAACAAGGAATTTGCCAATGAGAGGGTCTGAAAAGAGATAGATGGGTGTTGCAGGAGCAGCAAATGATGAGCGAGGAGAGTGCCCAGGTAGGTGGGGTCAGTGGGGTCAGATGATAAAAGGCTTTTTATGTTGTGCTGAGTGAGATGCCAGAATTGTCTGTTGTGGGTAGGCAGTGAGAGTTCTGAAGACTTAATTTAAGGTGGAGTGGTGTGTTGGATCATTTCCACTGTAGTGTGGGGGATGGGCCAGAAGGAGCAAGATTAGAGGTATGGGGACCAGTTGAGACCAGCCAGAGGCAGTGTTATGGTGGCTTCATAGTTAATGACGGTCTAAATTACTTTCCAGGCTTAATGTGATGATACGATTCCTTTTATTCTAGGCTAGTACACTTTTCTTGTCTTTGTTTTCTTGTGGTTTAGAATAATTTAAGCATTTAAAATGTGTAAAGTTCTAAATGTACTTGTATGTTTGTATAAATTGGACAACTGATTTTTCTAAGTACCTGTTAATACAAATAGTTGGCGGTGTTTTTGTTTTTGGTCTAAGTTAGATTATGAAAGGAATAATGGGTGGATGCTAAGCATTACATCCATTTATTGGGAAGGAAATTTAGTATGAACATCCAGGAATCTTTAATATTGGAGTGTAGATTTTGTTTTTTTGAAGTACAATTTCCATTTATTTTTCCCCTAGAGAACTTTTCACTCCTTAAAGATTTAGCTCCTTACATGGACTTTGGGTGGAGGTCATGGGGCAGCACCCGAAGGTCTAAATGGGGTGGGGGTGCTCCGGGCTTCACTAGAATGATTCCTGACTACCTAGCTGTGAATAGCACTGCTCACACAAGTAATTTAGTTTCACATACAGCTTGGGAAGCACATAGGTGTCAAATGTCCCTAAGGGCTGCAGCCTCTACTATGTTTCGAATGACAAACTTCTTAATGGCCTTGTCCTTGAGCCCACACCAGGCGCAGTTGGTGCAATGAATAGAATAGGCTGCATATGGCCTTGGCCTTTTTGGGCACAATCTTTATTCCTTCTTTTCTTGGTCATCTTGGAAACGGCCCAAGAGAGCTAGATTTTTTTTTTTTAAACATAATTTTTTCTTTTGTTGACCATGAAAGTTAAAATGTTGGTTTTTGCCAAGGACATTTCCAAGAATAGAATAACCTAGAAAGTCACCTTATCTTAATCCTATTGGGAATGTGGTTAAGGGTGATTAGAAGTGAATGTGAGGCCCTGGCCGGGTAGCTCAGTTGGTTAGAGCTTGTCCTGATACCCCAAGGTTGTGGGTTCGATCCCTGGTCAGGGCACATACAAGAAGCAACCAATCCTATATAATAAAAGCCTAATATGCAAATTGTCCAACTGGGAGTTCGACATGCGCTGACCATCAGGGGGCAGCGTGGCAGTGAAGGCACTGCCAGCCGGATGGGCCCCAGCAGGATGGTGGAGCAGGTAAGCAGGCAGCGTCAGGCCAAGGTGGGTGCAAGGGGGGGGCGGGGCAGGGCTGCTGCCTGGCTCCCAGGCACTGAGGGAGCCTGATGCGGGGGGGGGGGGGGGGGAGGGGGGGGACGTCCTGTTTGATCACTCTACCCCTCAGGTGGGATGGTGGAGTAGGTGAGGTGGCACCAGGCCACGGTGGGGTGCCAGGTAGGGGTGCGAGCTGGGGCCAGATTCCTGCAGGCCACCCTGCAGGCGTGGGGGGGGGGGCGCACATGAATTCATGCACCAGGCCTCTAGTGAATGCATAAATAAGTGGAACTACAAATTGATGTCTCTCTCTGTCTCACCCACCCTTTACCTTCCTCTCTCTAAAAATTAATACATTTTAAAAATTACTTTTTAAAGAAAGAGAAGTGAATGTGAGTTATTCCCAAGTTTCTGTTTCTTAGAGGTTTATGTCAAAGGCACATTATAGGTTAAGGATTGTCCTAACATTTATTTGATTAGGTTAATAAGAGTTCTAAATGATGGATAAATTACTAGAAATTGGCTGCAATAGCTGAAAAAAGGGAAGGGCTCGTAAAAAGTATCTTGGATCCCAAAAGCTGATGCTTTGCAGTTTTTACTGTCCAAGGTGATATTTCTTACAATGTATGTTGATGTCAGGCTGCCAAAGTTACTTGTTTGTTGTTACTTGTTTCTTTACTATAGTTTAATATTATACTACTTGGGTAAAGGATTAACAAAACCTTTTCCCTTGCTGCTCTGGAAATCTGATAAGGTTAAGAAGGTTAGCCTGTTTCTAGGCAGCATTGCTTATTGCAAAAATGACCCCAGATCGGTAAATGACATCTGTACTCTAGAAACTATAAATAACTGATGAGGATCCCTTGCACTCCCAGTCTTGACAAATTTTGGACCTGTCACCTTTCCCTACATTTTTAGCAGTCATTCTTGCTTCTGACTATTGAAAATAGATATCATTGGCCCTGAACGGATAGCTCAGTTGGTTAGAACATTGTCCTGATATACCAAGGTTGTGGGTTTGATTCCCAGTCAGGGTTTATACAAGAAGCAACCATAAATAAGTGGGACAATAAATTCATTATTTCTCTCCCTCTCCCCTCGGCCCCCCTCCTTTCCCCTCTCACCTCCTCATCCTTCCCCCTCTTTTTTTTTTTTTTTTAATATATTTTCATTTATTTCAGAGAGAAAGGGAGAGGGAGAAAGAGACAGAAACATCACTGATGAGAGAAAATCATTGATTGGCAGCCTCCTGCACGCCCCCCACTGGGGATCGAGCCCCCAACCCAGGCATGTGCCCTTGACCAGAATCGAACGTGGGACCCCTCAGTCTGCAGGCTGATGCTCTATCCACTGAGCCAAACCAGCCAGGGCCCCTCTCCCCTCTTTACCTCTTCCTCTCCCTCTCCCTTTTTGCCTCCCCCTCCCTCTTTGCCTCCCCCTCCCTCTCTCTAAAATCAATAAATAAAAATTTTAAAAAAGAAGAAAATAGATGCCATTAGAAGAGAAGGCTCTCAATTTCTTGCCCTCAAAGTTATAACATGTTTGTTGAGCTGTCGTTCACATACAATACTATTCACATACTTAAAGTACAGGGTGGAGCAAAAGGAGGTTTACAGTTAGTACAAGAAACAGCTTATTTTGTATTATTATTTCTTAAGTGTTGTATTATTTTCCATATGAAAAACTGTAAACCTGCTTTTGCCCACTATACAGTTCACTGATTTTTGGTATATTCACTAAGGGAAGCAACTATTACATAATGAATTTTAAAACATTTTCATTGCCCCCAAAAGAAATCCTTTGTCCATTAACAGCCATTCCCCCTTATCCCCAATCCTTCCAACCCTTGGCAACCGCTAACCTACTTTGCATGTCCAGATTTGCTTATTTTAGACATTTCATTAACAGTTGTCCTTTGGCATGCATCGGGGATTGGTTCCAGGACTCCTTCCCCATACCAAAATCCAGATGCTCAAGTCCCTTACATAAAACGGCATGGTATTTGCATGTATCCTAAGTACATTCTCCCATATACTTTAAATCATCTGTAGATTTTATCTAAACAATGTAAATGCTATGTAAATAGTTGTCTTACTATATTGTTTAGGGAATAATGACAAGGAAAAAAGTCTGTATGTGTTCAATACAGACACAACCGTTGTAGAAGTAACCACATAGTAAACACAGCAACAATATCATTCCCCCCAAATATTTTCCATTCACGGTTGGTTAAATTTGAGGATTCGGAACCACAGATACAGAGGCTGACTAAATGGAATACAGTGTATGGTGTGTGGTCTTTGTGACTGGCTTTTTTTTTTTTTTAATACGTGTTGATTTTTTTATTTAATTTTATGTTTTAGAGAGAGGAAGAGACATTTATCAGCTGCCTCCTGCATGCCCTCCACTGGGAATTGAGCCCGAAACCCAGGCATGTGTCCTGACTGGGACTGGAACCCGTGATCTCTTGTTCATGGGCCAATGCTCAATTACTGAGCCACACTGCCAAGACCTAGCTTTTTTTTTTTTTCTTTTAAATATATTGTATTGATTTTTTACAGAGAGGAAGGGAGAGAGAGCTAGAAACATCAATGAGAGAGAAACATCAATCAGCTGCCTCCTGCACACCCCCTACTGGAGATGTGCCTGAAACCAAGGTACATGCCCTTGATCGGAATCCAACCTGGGACCCTTGAGTCCGAAGGCTGACGCGCTAGCCACTGAGCCAAACCAGTCAGGGCGGCTTCTTTCATGTGACATTATTTTATGGATGTACCATATTTCGATTAGTTGATGGACATTTGAGTTATTTCTTTTTTGTTGTTAATCCTCACCGGAGGATATTTTTTGCATTAATTTTTAGAGAGAGTGGAAGGAAAGGAGGGAGGAAGGGACGGAGGCAGGCAGGCAGAGAGAGAGAAACATCCATGTGAGAGACACACATGGATTGGTTGCCTCCTGCACATGCCCCAACCTGGGTCAGGGATTGAACCTGCAACCCAGGTAGGTGCCCTTGATCGGAATCGAACCCGGGACCCTTCAGTGCATGGGTCGACAGGGCCCACAATATTATTGTTTTTTTAAGTAATATTAATTTTTATTGAGAGGTAGTAAGAGGGATAGAGAAATAGATGAGAGAGAAACAACATTGATTGGCTGCCTCCAGCACACCCCCTACTGGGGATCAAGCCCATGACACAGGCATGTGCCCTGACTGGGGATTGAACCATTACCTGGACACTCCACTAGATTGAGCCATGGCTGGGCATCCAGGTTTGCGTCCACATTCTTCAAGAAAATGAATGTTGCACCATCCTGAGGGTATTCTTTCTGCTATAACCAGGTGGAGGCTGGGTAGCTTTCTCTTCCTGTTCCTCTTATTTCACAGCAGGGGGTCAGTCCTACTTTCCAGCTATGCTGACTGGAAGTATATGGTCTTAGCTCTTCACCAGAAGTAGCTGCACTTCAGGTGCTTCTTGGTAAATATGACTTAAAATGCATTGCCACCCAATGAGTCACAAAACCCCTTTGAGAGTAGTATCTTGGGAGGATAACCTTGGAGGTTGGGCAACTTAATCTGTAGGTTAGTAATGGAGGCAGAGGAGGCCTTGGGAGGGAGGGGAATCACTTTATTCATTGCCTCTTTTCCCCACCCACTGTTAAGACATCACCACTGTTGTGAGCCTGTGTTCTCTTAATTGTGTCAAGAAAAAGACAACTATTGTTCTGGATACTTCCACTCAGGGCCAGGCAGATAACATTGATGTGCAAAGTAGTCAGGTATAAGAATGGGGAGTGGTGCTGCTTGTAGATCTGAGAGTGCTTGTTCATCCTGTGATAAGTATTCAAATTCAAATGCTGGCATATCCAACTGGACGGATTACTTAAGAGCTGTTAAAGAATTATGGCAGATCAGTGTGTTTTTCCCCTCCCCAGATTTGTTTTTGCTGGGTTGCACTTTATATTTTGCCTTCAAAATTGAAGGATGATATGAAAAACACTGTTTTGAAACGCACTGCCATATTTGCTAGAAGTTGCTGACTATATTCACAGTGGCATTTTTAAGTGTTTCTGGGAGAAATTCCTCTTTGATTTTGTATTAACTCCGGTTCAGTGCTTTTCTTGAGCAAGTTTTTTTTTTTTTTTTTATGTTTCATCATAGGAATAATGTTATCTATGTGGAATTCAGCTAGATGGGCTGATAGGGTTTGCCAATCATTCTGGTTTGCCTAGGAATCGGGGGCTTCTGGGATGCTGAACTTCCAGTTCTAAAACTGGAAAAGTCTTGGACAAACCAGCATGGTCCCCTATGTTTTAGGCAAAAACAGGGAAGAATTAAAATGGAGCCTCCCATTTCACGTTGTGGTTCTAAATCTGAGTATTAGTTGGGAGACGTGAGTCTGCTGCAACCTGGATAGGCCTTAATTCCTGCATATTCTTGTGAGAATGTGAGTTACATGCCTTACTGAATGTGATTCTAGAGTAAACATAATTTTTATTTGTTAAACGTAAAAAAACACATTGAAACCTGTAAAGAATTTTTGTGAGTTTATTTGAGCCAGACTGTCGACATATACCTGGAAGCAGAACCTCAACGAATTGAGATAATGCTCTGGAGAATGGCGGGTTACATTTGTATTTATATATTGCAATCAAAGGAGGAACATAGGTGGGTTACATGAAATTCATTGGTGATAGATTAAGGAGGTGGAATAAAGCAAAGCGGGGGAGGGGGGGTGGGCCTGGGATCGGATAAAAAGTAAAATGACACATAATTAGGTGGGTGCAGGAACAATTAACATGATAATGAAGGAATTTGTGGTATACGTGCTGGCCCACCACAGGCTCCAGAAAAAGGGAAGTTACAAGTTACCCAGACATTTCAAGGGTATGTTATCATAGATGCAAAAAGACAGATAGGCTTCGTTAAGGTAAAGGTTGACCTTGTCAGTGAAGATACTGGCCTAGGACGTAACTGCCCACCATAACTGCTTTTAGTTAAAGTTTAATTTCAGACCATCCCTTGTGGTTACTGTAGGTCTCTGAGTTTGTAAGACTGCCATGCAGGCCTCCCCTGAGCTTGTCAGGTCAGCATGTGGCCCCTTTCGTCTACACATTCAACTTGATTTTTTTCTATTTTTCAACTTGTTTTTTTCTTTTAAATATTTTTATTGCTTTCAGAGAGGAAGGAAAAGAGAGAGATAGAAACATCAGTGATGAGAGAGAATCATTGATTGGCTGCCTCCTACACTTCCCCTAGTGGGGATCAAGCTTGTAACTGGGGCATGTGCCCTGATCGGGAATCAAACCAATTGAACTGTGACCTCCTGGTTCATAGGTCAATGCACAGCCACTGAGCTAGGCCAGCTGGGCTTAAGCTTCTTATTAAATTTTTTATTTATTGATATGAAAGAGAGATTGATTGGTTGTTCCATTTATTGGTTCACTAGAAGCCCTGTGCATGAAATTTGTGCACTTGGGGGGGAGGGTTCCTCAGCCTGGCCTGTACCCTCTTGCAGTCCGGAGCCCTTAGGGGATGTCTGACTGATGTGGGGAGTGGGCCTAAGCTGGCAGTTGGACATCCTGAGCACTGCCGTGGAGGCGGGAGAGGCACCCGCCACCACCGCTGCACTTGCCAGCCGTGAGCCCAGCTTCTGGCTGAGCAGTGCTCCCTCTATGGGAGTGCACTGACCACCAGGGGGCACTGACCACCCAGGGGCAGCTCCTGCATTGAGGGTTTGTCCCCTGGTGGTCAGTGAGCATCATAGCGACCATTCAGTTGATTTGCATATTAGCCTTTTATTATATAGGAGGATTCTTGTGTGTACCCTGACTGGGGAGTGAGCCTGCGACCTTGGCACATCTAACCAACTGAGCTAACCAGCCAGGGCTTAGAGCTTCTTTTTGAAAAATATGCTCAGTTGGAAACTCTGGGCAAAAATATCCCTGCACATCAGCAGTGGCTTGGAGCTGAGTAGCTGCTCTCAGACCTAGTGAGTCTAGATTCCTTCTTTACCTGATGTACTTTTCTCATTTTGTCAGTTCTCACCATATCTTTGTTGTAATTCTTCCTTTAGTTTCCTTTGCTAATTTGTTACCTGCCTGTTCCCTGTAGATCAAGCATGTCAAACTCAAGGCTGGTGGGCTGCAAGTTTGACATGCTTGCTGTAGATATTTGCCAGTCCTGTGTTAGATCATAAGGATTAACCTTAGGCAAGATTTGAGCCAATTTTCAGGGTGTCTGTGACAGTGGAGATTCTTGTGTATTACCTATAACTAATATTGGAAGTATAAGCTGTGTCTCAAGTGCTGTACAAAATAAATCTTATGTCATAATTAATCTTTTTAAAATCTTTTTTCACAGTTTATCTTTTTTATTGATTTCAGAGAGGAAGGGAGGGGGAGAGATAGAAACATCAGTGATGACAGAGAATCATTGATTGGCTGCCTCCTGCACAACCCACACTGGGGATTGAGCCCGCAACCTGGGCATGTGCCCTTGGCCAGAATTGAACCTGGGACCCTTCAATCTACAGGCCGATGCTCTGTCCACTGAGCCAAAACGGCTAGGGCTGTCATAATTAATCTCTATGCTTATTTGTATTTGATATGTGTACTTGACATGATCTACTGTTAAATTTAGGTTAAATAGTTCATAAGATCTAGAATTGCTGGAATAATCTACAAGTATATTCTGAATTGCCTATAAGTGAATAATTGGCATTACTTACATAAACTTGAGTTTTGATTCCATTTGGTAGTGTGGGTGATTTTTGTAAGTAAATTAGTATTGGCAAATCACAACTAAGCTGAGCCACTATTTTCCATTTAAGATGGATTCTTAGCCTTGGCAATATTGGTATTTTGGATGGAATAATTAATTTGTTGTTGTGAGGGGTTGTCCTTTGCATGTTTAACAGCATCCCTGCTTCTACTCACTAGATTGCATTAGTGTTTCCGTTCCCTAAATTGTGACAACCCAAATGTTCTCCACACATTGCCACGTGTCTGCTAGAGGAGCCAGATAACTTCTTATTGAGGATCAGCGATCCGAGATAAAGATCAGAAAGTTTGAAAACTATGTTGACTGGATTGGGGGAAAGATTATATACATTCATACTTTATGGATGATGGTGTTAATTGGCACAGCCAACCAGGGGGATAGTCTGGCAGTATTTATCAAAATCACACATATCCTTTGATAAATCCAGTTTAAGACTTTATCTCACAGATAGACTCACGTTTGGAGAGTGAAGCACAGACAAGGCGTTGTTATAACAACAAAGACTAAAAACCTATATGTCCGTGCATCAGTGAGAGACTAAATTATAGAACATCCTTAGAGTCATTGGATTGTTTGCAGCTCCAAACTAAAAGAAGCTGATTAAGTACTGATGGAACAATCTTTAAAATATATTAAGTTAAGAACAACATTGAGATACCAGAATAGTGTGTATAATAAGAAACTATTTATGTAAAAGGAAAAAAGTAATGCTTTATTTATATTTGCTGTGTGTGCGCATATGCTACATTTGAGAATATCCTATGTAATAAAAGGGTAATATGCAAATCGACTGAACGGTGGAATGACTGGTCGCTATGACACACACTGACCACCAGGGACCAGACGCTCAATGCAGGAGCTGTCCACCTATGGTCAGTGCGCTCCCACAGGGGGAATGCCACTCAGCCAGAAGCCCAGAAGCCAGGCTCATGGCTGGCAAGCACAGTGGTGGAGGGCTCCGCGGCAGTGCTAAGGATATTCAACTAAGCTGTCAGTCGGACATCCCCTGAGGGCTCCCAGACTGCGAGAGGGTGCAGGCCGGGCTGAGGGACATCCCCCCCCCCTCTGGTGCATGAAATCCATGCACTCTGAGAGAGGGGGAGTCCCTCAGCCCAAATTGTGAGAGGGTGCAGGCCAGGCTGAGGGACCCTACTGGTGCATGATTGGGGCTGGGGAGGGATGTGGGAGGTTGGCCAGCCGGTGAGAGACCGCAAGAGGGCTCTAGGGCATGTCTGGTCCATCTCACTCAGCCCTGATCAGCTGGACCCCAGCAGCAAGCTAATCTACCAGTCGGAGCGTCTTCCCCCTGGTGGTCAGTGCACATCATATGACTGGTTGACCAGTTGCCTGCCTGCCCCCGGGTAGTCAGTGCATGTCATAGCAAGCAATATGCTTAGCATATCATTAGCATATTATGCTTGGATTGGTTGAATGGATGACTGGACAACTGGACACTTAGCATATTAGGCTTTTATTATATAGGATAACACTGTGTTGGTGACCTGGATGTGTAAGGGACAGTGGAGAAAAGGAAACTTTGCTGCACCTTTTTGAACCTTTGAATTTTTAGCTATGTGAATATATTATCTGGGGCATTTTATAGTGCATAATTGCTAATTCATTTTTATGAACCTTTTGAAAAATTAATTCCATTCCATACAAATACTGTATAGTTATGATATGGCTTGTATTCAAAATTGTGAAAAACAAATTATAAGAAAGAACAAGTAAAGTTAGCTATGTATTTTTACTCATTCTTTTCTCTTTATATCTTGTCAGTTTTTTGTGTGTGTTTTTTTAATGTATTTTTATTTATTTCAGAGAGGAAGGGAGAGGGAGAGAGAGATAGAAACAACAATGATGAGAGAGAATCATTGATTGGCTGCCTCCTGCACACCCCATACTGGGGATCGAGCCCGCAACTGGGCATGTGCCCTTGATGCAAATCGAACCTGGGACCTTTCAGCCTGCAGACCAACGCTCTATCCACTGAGCCAAACCAGCTAGGGCTCTTCTCAGTTTTTTATTTTAATTTATAGGCTTCACAGAAGCAGAAGGCTATGTCTGTTCCCCATTTTAGAAAGAGAGGGAGAGAAATAGATAGAAACTTCGATGAGAAACATCATTGATCGGCTGCCTATTGAGGATCAAGCCCAAAACCCAGGCATGTGCCCTAACTGAAAATCAACCAGTGAAGCTCTTGGTTCATGAGTCAATGCTCGGCCACTGAGCCACACCGGCTGGACTCTATTCACCATTTTATACTTCTCATCTACCAAAATCCTGAGGACATATAATAGGTGCTTGATAAGCAGTTTATTGAATGAATGAATTACTGTGAGTACTGACTGTGTGGTTTTGGGGGGAAATATTGTGTTAGGTACTTGGAACACATTACTTCAAATTCTCAAATCTGTAACATTTTTAATATTTTTCTTTAGGAGCAAAGACTCTGGAGAGTGTTGTGCTTAGTAAAATGAATTTTGAGTCCTTTGTAAAAGATCTTCTTCTAGTTCGGCAGTATAGAGTTGAAGTTTATAAGAATAGAGCTGGAAATAAGGCCTCCAAGGAGAATGATTGGTATTTGGCATTTAAGGTAATTATCTTATTTACTTATTTTTAAGCATAGAAAAAATTAAAATCTAAGGAGATTCTTTATGTTTTAATATTTTAACCAGGTGTGATAGTAAAATGCTTTGAGAAATTTTAATTTTTAGCATGTAAATCATTGTAAGTATGAACACTGATTTTGTCACTGTCCCTAAAAGATAAGTAATAAATAGCTGTTACATAAAGTTGAATACAGCATTAAATAAGGATTTGATTTTACTGTTTGTGAAGTAATTTCACACAAATTTACAGTATTCCAAATATCTCACTTATACACATTTGTAATGTGTTTGTATCTTTGTATGTGCCTTTCTTCCATTATATTGTAAGTTTTTGTGAGTCTGGGACTTTAATGGTGATCATGTTCTGTAGCCCAGCAAACGTATGACTCTTTGTTGTTGCTGAGTTCTATGAGGAATGAGATAGAAAACATCCTTTGTGGTGCCCTCAATTTTTTATTAAAATCTTTCAAGATACAGGCTAAATAAAACCTATAGGTAAAAGACCCACTTCTTTTAGTAAGCAATGGAAAATTCCCATAATGTAGAATGCTAAATTCTCTCAGATATAGTCTTCAGTAAATGTCTAGTTTTACAAATGGAGTGGGGTTGGGAGGGGTGATGAAATGAAGGTTGAAAAATACTATATTTGAAGCAGTACCAACATTAAATGTTTAAATATTACATTAAACTCCACAAGAAAAAACTCATAGAACTTTCAGAAAAAAAAAAGTATCTTAGGCCTTGCCGGGTGTGGCTCAGTGGTTGAAGGTCAACCTATGCATTAGGAGGTCACAGTTCAGTTTCCAGTCAGGGCTCATGCCTGAGTTGAGGGCTCAATCCCCAGTAGGGGGGTGTGCAGGAGGCGGCTGATCAATGATTCTCATCATTGATGTTTCTACCTCTTCTCCTTTCCTTCTGAAATCAATAAAAATAATCAGTAAAAATAAAGAGTCATAAGTTTAAGTGAGTACCATGGTTATCAGTTGGTCACACTTCAGTCCTTTATGTCAGTGGTCGGCAAACTGCGGCTTCCAAGCCACATGCACCTCTTTGGCCCCTTGAGTGTGGCTCTTCCACAAAATACCACGGCCTGGGCGAGTCTATTTTGAAGAAGTGGCATTAGAAGAAGTTTAAGTTTAAAAAATTTGGCTCTCTAAAGAAATTTCAATTGTACTGTTGATATTTGGCTCTGTTGACTAATGAGTTTGCCGACCACTGCTTTATGTCATCAGAATCTTTCAAGATGAACTAAATTTTTTTTAAATTATTGATTTTTAGGGGGAGAGAAAGAGAAACACTGATTTGTTGTTCCACTTAATTATGCATTCATTGTTTGACTCTTGCTTGTGGCCTGACCGGGGATTGAACCCCAAACCTTGGCATATCAGGACAATGCTCTTATTAACTAAACTACCCAGTCAGGACAAGATGAATTCTTTTTGCTTCTTTTTAAGGGGGAAGGGAAGATGTTAAAATAAGTATCTTCATCAGGTTAAAAAGGTGTTATCTTCATCCTGATTTTAAGAAATTCAGATCTAAAACTGCTATTTTTAGCTTATTGATTCTATTGTAAAGTATTAGTGATATTTAAAATAGTTGATCCGTGATTTTCTTTTCGTGTTCTCAGTAGTTAGTATGTTCAGAGATTACCAATCATATCATTTTTCATCTTCAAGAATCCAATTTTATTAGCTTCTGGTTCACTTTTAAGAGTATGTAAGGTGTGTTTCATAAGCTGTGTGTATAAATTCAAAGCTTGTATGTGAAAATGGACGTTTACATTTATGATTGAATCGGTGCTTTTAAAAAATAGCAGATAATTTTTCTTTTTTGATCCAGATTTTAATCAATCCATAGTCTCAGAATCATAGGAGATTCAGAGTCATACTGTGATAAGATAAATGATTATGATGCCAACCACATTTAAGAACTGTTGATGCTACTGGTTGCTTTGCCTATCACTGTTCTCATTTGAGCTATTTGTGCTATCTCATGTTTTATTACCATGGTTGTCAGTTGCCTCAGAATGCCTCTGGTTGAAGTTTTTAGTGTCACCCACAGACTTGTCCAGCCAAAAGCAAAGAAACTTGACACTCATTAGTCTATGCAGTCTTAGCTATTTCTAATCTTTTTGAAGTATTGAAAATAGGTCCAGGACCCTTTATTTGGAAAATCACTGATCTAAAATAATCTGCATTTTACACATAAGTATATTGACATAGAGAGACTTCTTAAATACTGATAATAGGTCAGTATTTAAGCTAATAATACTGCTCTGCTATGTGGAATAGCTACGTAGTGAAAATACTGATATGTGCAACCAATGGGTAGTTTGGCAGAATGTAGAAATTTAAGCCTAGCAATGACAGGATGATCACTTTGGGTTCCTTAATGATTGTGTGTATATAAACTCAGTTGTCAAGTAACAAACTGAAAATCACTTGATACAATTAATTTTAGATACGCCCAAGTGCTCTGAAAATAACTGGAAAAGTATGGATACTTTATTGAACATTGGTGATAATTGTTGAAATATGGTCATAAGCTTCTTTTTTTCTTTGTTAAAATCATTTTGTTAATTCATCCAGGTTGGGTAATTCTTGTTTGCTAGTAAAATTTTAAAGTACATCCAGCAGTTTCTTAAACTTTTTCTTTGTTATTGCTTAGGCTTCTCCTGGTAATCTTTCTCAGTTTGAAGATATTCTCTTCAGTAACAATGATGTGTCAACTTCAATTGGTACTGTGGGTGTTAAAATGTCTACAGTTGATGGCCAAAGACAGGTCGGAGTTGGGTATGTTGATTCCATACAAAGGAAGCTAGGACTGTGTGAGTTCCCTGATAATGATCAGTTCTCCAATCTGGAGGCTCTCATGATTCAAATTGGACCAAAGGAATGTGTTTTAGCAGGAGGAGAGACTGCTGGAGACATGGGGAAACTGAGGCAGGTAAGATAATTGGTCTAGTGACAGTGCTGAAACCAAGCCTAGGAAAGATGCTAATTAACATGATACTATTTTATTTAAGGAGAAGAGTAATTTAAAACTATCTAATTTCAATAATGCTTTATTTTGAGGAATGTCTTGATTTTTATGTTTGACAAATTTTGTGTTTAATAAGACTTTAGAATAAGGTGTTTCTTATTTAAGACTTATTCTACTTCAGATCATTTCCCCTCTCGCCCTCCCTCCCTCCTCAAAGGGTAACGGAATGGGACCCATAGAGGGTTCAAATCAACTCACAATTGATAAAGGAAATGCTTTCACAGTTCAGGGGAAAAACAAGGTGATTTTAAAAACTCCACAATTTATTATTGTATCTAGCATGGATTTATCAAATAAATATGATGCAATTCTTCAGGACTTATTATTTTTAAATTTTATTTATTTACATTTTTTCCCATCACCATTTATCCTCCCTATACCTCCTACTCACCCCGCCCCTTTCCCCCATAGTCACCACACTGTCAGGATTATTATTATTATTTTTTAAGATTTTAAAAATTGATTTTTAGAGAGAGCAGAAGGGAGAGAGAGAGATCGATGTAAAAAGAAAATAATCAGTTGCCTCCTGCACACCCCCCTACCAGGGATCAAGCTTGCAACCCGGGCATATGCCCCGACTGGGAATCGAACTGTCCGTCTTTCAGTACACAGGATGACACCCAGCCAACTGAGCCATACCAGCCAGGGCAGGATTTTTTTTAATAGTTCAAGTGGAACTTTAGCTAATTTTTTTAAACAAAATTTTGATTGTGCCATTTGTGTAAGAGTATGGTTTATTAGATATTTCTTAAGGGATGTTGTATTGCCAAAGGGTTCTTTTATTTTTGTGGGCCTCAAATACCATAAGAACTGGACATTTTTAGCATAGATCAGTGGTTGGCAAACTGTGGCTCATGAGCCACATGCGGCTCTTTGGCCCCTTGTGTGTGGCTCTTACAAGATACCATGGCCTGGGCGAGTCTATTTTGAAGAGGAGGCATTAGAAGAAGTTTAAGTTTAAAAAATTTGGCTCTCAAAAGAAATTTCAATCGTTGTACTGTTGATATTTGGCTCTGTTGACTAATGAGTTTGCCAACCACTGGCATAAATAATATCTAAATAATTTTCTAAGAGTATTACTCTGTTAAGATTTTTTTACCTTTGGGAATATTTTTTGAAAGCTTCATGTGAACATAATTTTAAATATCCATGAAAATTTCGTTTATATATTTTTAAAATACTTGTTAATACATACATATTTTAGCAATATCTTGCATGTAGTATGAAAATTTAAGGTGGGTTAATAATTTGTTAGATAGTGTCACTTTATATTTGTCAGTGTTATAGCTTTCCTTTACTTACAGCTTTTCTCAAAGTAATTTCAAATGTTTCTTGTAAAATAGGTTATTCAGAGAGGAGGAATTCTGATCACAGAAAGAAAAAGAGCTGACTTTTCCACAAAAGATATTTATCAAGACCTTAACCGGTTATTGAAAGGCAAAAAGGGAGAACAGGTGAATAGTGCTGTCTTGCCAGAAATGGAGAATCAGGTATGTAAATTACAATGTGAATTTGTCCTAATTGTAATAGTGACTTTTTGAGAAGGCTAATTCTGTCACATATATCTCGAACCTAAACTGTGGTTCACAGATATTAAGCTTGTTTTTATGATGAAGCTTGAGAAAAACTCAAGGAAATGACTAGAAAATTTTAAACATAACCTTAAACATAATTCCATAATATTTACATAACAAATGTCTCTGGGACAAGGAAGAGTTTTATTGGTTTCATGTGAAAGAGCCTAATTACTGTCACTAAGTATGTGAGAAAGCTTATTGACTGAAGGGGGGAAAAGACCTATCAAAGCTTTACAGTTTACAAGCTGTGGAATAATTTATAAACTAGAGGACTGGTGCACAAAATTCGTGCATGGGTGGGGGTCCCTAGGCCTGGCCAGTGATCAAGGACAATCTGGCCTGGGCCAGAGAGGAGGCAATGGCGGAAGGAACGGATGCTAGATGCTGACCCTGCCATTGTCGGCGCCCCGCCACTGTGCTGTTCCCTGCCTCCCCCCTCCTCTTGCTGCCACCGCAGTGAGCGGGTGGCGGGCGGGCCGATCGAGGCCTGCCGTCCGGGGGGAGAAACAAAGCACGGAGATCGGCTGTCGGCCCCAAGGAGGGAGCCGGCCCTCAGCCCCCCTGGGAAAGGGGCCGTGTCCGCTGCCACCCACCCCTGGTTCCCCACCGCAGCCTGGGGCCTGGCCTGGGAGAGGGACTGCAGGAGGTTGTCCGGCTGCAGGAGGTTGGCTGTGTGAGCACACTGACCACCAGGGGGCAGCTTCTGCATTGAGCATCTGCCCCCTGGTGGTCAGTGCGCTTCATAGTACTGGTCGTTCCTGTCACTTAGGCTTTTATATATATAGACTAGAGGCCTGGTGCACGAAATTTGTGCACAGGGGTTGGGGGTGTGTGCCCCTCAGCTCAGCCTGCACCCTCTCCAATCTGGGACCCCTCAGGGATGTCCAACTGACGATCAGGCCTAAACGGGGAGTCGGACATCCCTCCCACAATCCAGAACTGCTGGCTCCCAACTGCTCGCCTGCCTGCCTTCCTGATTGCCCCTGACTGCTTCTGCCTGCCAGCCTGATCACCCCCTAACCACTCCCCTGCCAGCCTGATTGATGCCTAACTGCTCCCCTGCCAGCCTGCTTGCCCCTAACTGCCCTCCCCTGCAGGCCTAGTCACCCCTAACTGCCCTCCCCTGCAGGCCTAGTCAACCCTAACTGTCCTCCCCTGCAGGCTTGATCGCCCCCAACTGCCCTCCCTTACAGACCTGGTCCCTCCCCTGCTGGCCATTTGTGGCAGCCATTTTGTGTGTTGGAGTGATGGTCAATTTGCATATTATTATTATTAGATAGGATTACTTCTGAGAGGCAGTTTCATTACATGCTAAATAAGGTTAAAAATACCTATCTTAAGGATTGTTATGGAGATTAGAAAGCAGAGGGGTGAAAATATATACAGCACAAAATAATTGCGTAATAAAAGTTACATTTAAACAAATTGGTTCAAAAATTGGCTCTTAAAATGTGTTTAGTGGTAGAAATGAATATGCATAATGTAATTTATGGCATTTTCAGTGGTTAAAGTTTATCTTACTGTTCAACTCTTCGAGGTGGGTATGGCTTGGGAGAGGTATTTTTATGGTAAAATATTGAAAGCTCTTGACAAGATACTTGTGGAGTAAAATGAAATGGAAAATTCTGTTGTGTATTTAAATAAGAGCAAACTTTGTAATTTTCAAAGTAGATTTCAAACTCAAACTAACAAACTATTATGACTATCATGATTTTGCAGTGATTATCAGATAATAGTTTGGTCATTATAAACTAAGTTTATCTTTTTTACCTTTTTTTGGTGACATAATCAAAAGCCAATAAGGATGAGCAATAATTCCAATATTAGAGAAACTTACCTCTGTTGAAAATATGAAAAAGCTTTTAGGGTACAAGAAACTGTTTTTATCTGTGTCATTTGGTGACAGGAGATTCTTGTGGCAACCGTATACATTTGTCAGAGTTTGGCAAGGGCAGAAAGATAACTATGTTATTAATTAGGAAAAACATTCATTTATAATGAACCTAGTATCAAGTATATTTTAATAAGTAGAATTTGTCATTGGGTTATCGTTTTGCTCTGCTGAACTTCTTATTTTATGTTCATTATCGGCATACCCAGGAGATACTGCAGGTTCACTTTAAACCACCACATAAAGTAAATATTTGAAAAAGTGACTCACAAATTTTTTTGTTTCCCAGTGCATATAAAATTACATTTACACTCTAGTCTATTAAGTGCAATAGCATTATATCTAAAAACAGCACATACCTTAATTAAAATATACTTTATTGCTAACATGCTAACTATTATTTGAGCCTGCAGGTAGTTGTAATCTTTTTGTTGGTGGAGGGTCTTGCTTTGATGTTGATGGCTGCTAACTATGGCTGTGGCAATTTCTTAAAATAAAAACACAGTGAAGTTTGCCACATTGATTCACTTTTTCTTTCATTAATGATTTCTCTATACCTTGCGATACTATTTCATAGCACTTTACCCCCAGTAGAACTTCTTTCAAAATTGGAATCAATCCTCTCAAACTCTGCCTCTTTATTAACTAAGTTTATGTAATAGTCTAAATCCTTTAATAGTCTTCCCAGCATCTTCACCAGGAGTAGGTTCCATCTCAAGAAACCATTTTGTTTGTTCATGGGTAAGAAGCAATTCCTCATTTGTTAAAAGTTTTATCATGAGATTGCAGCAATTCACTCACATCTTCAGGCTCCACTTCTAAATCTAGTTCTGTTATTTCCACCACATCAGCAATTACCTCCCCCACTGAAGTCTTGAACTTTTAAAAGTCATCCTAGAGTTTGGGTCATCCTTCCAAACTCCCGTTAATGTTTATTTTCACCTTTTCCCATGAATTAAGAATGTTCTTAATAATATTTAGAATAGTGAGTCTTTTCTAGAAGGCTTTAGATGTACTCAACCTAAATCCATTACAGGAATGGCTATTAATGACAGCTATAGCCTTATGAAATGTATTTCTTAAATAATAAGACTTGAGAGTTGAAAATATTCTTTAATCTGTAGGCTGCAGAATGAATGTTGTGTTAGCAGGCATGAAAACAACATCAATCTAATCAGTATACCTCCATCAGAGCTCTTGGGTAACCAGGTGCATTGTCAGTGAGCAGTAATTATATGTATTTTCAATAGTATTCCTTAGGGTGAACATTGAACATGCCAGACTTTAAGTTTACTCTTAATAGGCATTTGACTATTTTCTATTTTTGGCTATTATGAACAGTGCACCTATTACAGTATATTTTCATTTTCTAAAAATCATTTTCTAATGTTAAGAGATTTACTTAAACTTTGATTTTCTTAATTTGGATTGGGAAGAAACACCAAGGAAAATGATGTGCTTGGCATTTTTTTTCTCCATTGCCTTTTTAAAAATTCCTAGAATTCTAGTGATGACAATCTTTTATTTTACATTCTTAATCTTAGGTTGCAGTTGCATCATTGTCTGCAGTTATCAAGTTTTTAGAACTCTTATCAGATGATTCAAACTTTGGACAGTTTGAACTGACTACTTTTGACTTTCACCAGTACATGAAATTGGATATTGCAGCAGTCAGAGCCCTTAACCTTTTCCAGGTAAAAAAATAATACATGGATTAAAAGCATTGAAAGGTATGCCCTGGCCATGAGGCTCGGTTGGTTGAGTGTCATCCCATGCACCCAGAATTTACAGGTTCTAGTCCTGGTCAGTGCACTGGCCCAGGTTGTGGGATCGATCCCCGGTAGGGGGAGTGCAGGAGGTAGCTGATCGATGTTTCTCTCATCAGTGTTTCTCTTTCCCTCTACCTTCTTTTCTCTCTAAAACTCAGTAATAATGCATATTTAAAAAGACCACATTGAATGGTAAAATTCATAGACACAGATAGCAATAGTATGGTGAGTACTCTAGGGAAAGGGGGTGGGGAAGGTAGAAGAGGGTAAAGGAGGATAAGTGGTGATGGAGGAAGACTTGGGGTGGTGAAAACAATATAATATACAGATGACTATTAAAAAAGAAGTCTCAAATAAAATAAGAACCATTGAATGGTTAAAAATGTTTCCTCTGACATATCCTGAGGAATCTTTCTTTTTCGTTAATCCTTACCCCAGGATATTTTTCCATTGATTTTTAGAGAGTGGAAGGGAGGAGGGAGGAGGAAGAGGAGGAGAGAGAAGGAGAGAGAAACATCAATGTGAGAGAGACAGATCGGTCGGTTGCCTCCCTCCTGCGTCCCGACAGACCCAGGATTAAGCCTGCAACCGAGGTGTGTGCCCTTGACCAGATTTGAACCTGTGGCTTGTGATGCTCTATTCCAGGTGTCCTTAAACTACGGCCCGCGGGCCACATGCGGCCCGCCGAGGACATTTATCCGGCCCGCCCGGTGTTTTTGCCGCCGCTGCCTGTCCTGCATAGCAGCCGACTTGTCCCGGGCCTGCAGTGCGCATGTGTGGAATGTTTTTTTTAAACTATAGTCCGGCCCTTCCACGGTCTGAGGGACAGTGAACTGGCCCCCTGTTTAAAAAGTTTGAGGACCCCTGCCTGAGTCAGCCTGGCTAGGGCCTGAAGAATCTTTCTAAGGAGTTTAAATATTCTGAAATATTAGTATACTTGAATAAGTAGTTTTGAATTAGTATACACATCTTCCCCCCCTGCCCCCTGCTCCCTCCAAGCACGCTGTTCCCTGACCCTGGCCTGCTCGGACCTCACCCTTGAATTATTATATTTGTCTAGTTGTAAGTTATATAAACAGTATTTGCCCTGACTTTATAAATAAATTTTAATATAGTAGTTTTTAAAAATTACATATTAATAAGTTTTATGTCTAAAACTGCAGTAAATACAAAGTGGTTTTGGTTTGGGTAATACACAGCAGAAAATACAGATTAACGGGTTAAAAATTTGACTTTTAGGAAGAACTTTTGTGCAGATTTCTTATTTAATATTTGAAGAATATTAAATGTTCTTGGTTCTCAAAATTATTTTTTATGGCATAGTAAGATTTTTCACTAATGAGAACACCGTTCTTTTTCATTATTTGTTTACTAGGGTTCTGTTGAAGATACCACTGGCTCTCAGTCTCTGGCTGCATTGCTGAATAAGTGCAAAACCCCACAAGGACAAAGACTGGTTAACCAGTGGATTAAGCAGCCTCTCATGGATAAGAACAGAATAGAAGAGAGGTATATGACTAGCTTTGAGTGACATTCAGTTGCTCCATTTGATTATACCATTTATACTTACATGCAATTATTTTGGCATCCAGCTTCATGGAGAGCTAAATAATAATAATAGAACGATAATTATTTAGATTGATTAAATAATGTTTTTTCTTAATGACATTTTTTCTCACTATAAAGTACGACTTTATTGGAGAGATGGTATGGATAGTGTTTCAGAGCATGAACTTGGGAGCCAGAGTACCTTGTTTCAAATTATGGCTTTGCCACTTTTCAGCTGTTATCTTGGGCAAGGTATTCAACCTCAGTGTCACAGTTTCTTCAGTTTACTAGTAAAGTGAAGCAATAACATACCAAATTCATAGGGTTGTTATGAGGATTTGGTGATTCAATATGTATAAAGTACTTTGAACAAGGTCTGGCCCATAGGAAGTATTTGATTATTCTAGAAAGGACTAAGTCAAAATGTATTTCAGATAAATTTTAAATTGAGGAAATAAAAGAAAATTATATAATCATGCTACCTTAATACAATTAGCAATTTGAGTATATTTTATTTTTCTTTTGTTTTAGATAAGCGTTTTAAAACTTTCAAATGAAGTATAATATACATAAAAGCTTAAGTCTTAAGTGTGCTTGATAAATTTTCACAAAGTAGATAACATTGGTGTAACAACACGTAAGTCAAGAAACAACCTAAATAGCATGCCAGAAACTCCCCTTCTGGTTTCTACTCTGCCTTTGTCCAAGAGTAATAATCACTGTTCTGGCCTCACTGTGTAATTATTTTTGCCTAGTTTTGAACTCTGTATGAATAGAATCATTTTATACACAGACAGTCCTCGGGTTACGTCGGACTTGACACACCTCGTTTCGTGGTTCTGTCGCCATCTCCCATTTATTTATAAAAAAAAGTTCTGTCGTACAGATGTGCTTTATGTTTTTTATTATTTACTGCAAGTAAAGGTCAGGAATTGTTATATTTATTTAAAATTTTTTTTACAGTTTCACTTCATTACTGCTGTGTATGTGCTCTATGTGAGTGACGTAGGTGCTTATGTAAGTGGGTTCCCACTTCGGTGAAAACCGTGTTACGTCGCATCATAGGAACGGATTTCTGTTGTAACCCGAGGACCTATTGTAGTCAATTCTTACGTTAGCAGGTTTTTTTAAATTGATTGATTGATTTTTTAAATTTTTATAGAGAGATTGATTTGTTTTTCACTTATTTATGTATTCATTGGTTGATTCTTGTTATTTGCCCTGACCAGGGATGGAATCCAAACCCTGGCTCATCAAGAGACCACCCCAACCAACTGAGCCACCTGGCCAGGGCTGTTTGCTAATCTTTTTATTTTTATTTTATATTTTTATTGATTTCAGAGAGAGGAAAGGAGGGGGAGAGAGAGGTAGAAACATCAATAATGAGAGAGAATCATTGATCAGCTGTCTCCTGCATGCCCCACACTGGGAATCAAGCCCACAACCGGGGCCTGTGCCCTGACCGGGAATTGAACTATGACCTGGTTCATAGGTTGATGCTCAACCACTGAGTATACCGGCTGGGCTCAATTTTTAAATTTTTTATGAACACTTCTTTTTATATAAAATTTAATATGACTAATATAGCAGTCTTAGTAGAAACATAAGCTACAAATGAAAGTATGACTCCTATAAATTTAGAGATGGTAGTGGTGCTTATGTGATACTATATCATGTTTTTTGAGACAGTGTACTTATAGGGTCCCTAGTTTCCTACCAGGTTATATTATCCTTTTATGCAAGGATATCTTTAATTAGAATTAATATTCTGTGCAGACAGAGGTCTGGAGGTCATACAGTGAGTGCAGTTTCTTTGAAATAGTGAAGCACTGCTCTGGCTTCTGAAGAACAGGAGAGCTTCCAATTCATTGCTTCCCAGCCACTGTTGTCTCCACTTCTAAATCAAGTTTAGTGGAGACTCCTATATTCTGGTCTCTTGGCTGATCTGCTTGCTTCCGTTGCATTTTATTTGCCTCCTAATCCAGCCTGCACAGCAAAGGCATTTCTTTTTCTAGTGCTTTCTTGGGGACCATAAAATTTCTTGCCCTAATGGGCCTTTGTCATGCTGGCCTCTCCTTAGCTTTCTTTTTCAATTAAAAGTTGCTGGAGAAAGTTACCCAGTGTTGATTAGATCCATTGTACTTTCAAGCTGTCTAGCTTTCATTGCCACCTGGTATTATCTTTATTACATGACTCAATACACTGGCCAATCCAAATTTTTTTACCTTCCTTGAAAGCCTTCAGCTGCCTCCTTCCTCTAAGTAAATAATGTCTGTCCACTTTAATCCTTCCAATCTCAAAATGTATGTGTATTTTCAGTCTTTCACTTTGTGGCTCTTTCTCAGAAGAAGAAATAACACTTTTGCTTTCCAAAGCCAAGGGCCTTTCCACTTTACCTCTAGTTATAATTTTGTCCTATTCCTTCTCTGCTTTGGTTTTCTTTCAGTGGGTCCTCTGCTTTTCTTCTTTCAAGTTTCAACTGTTGCCTCTCTTTCTCTCCCTCTCAAGTATTTTCCCCAGAATCCTATCTCTATAAATCCAAACTGTTCAGAATATTGGCAAATGAAATACTTCAAAATGAAGTTTCCCAGCTCTCATGGGAATTCCTTGCTTTCTTGTCCATAGCACATTTCATTGCATTTTGTATATCATTGTTACTCAGCACTGACTGAAAGATGGAACATGTCCTTGTCCTCCACTAGATTGAATATTCCTTGAAAGCATTTCTCTTTTTTCTTGCCATACTTTCTTTTATCTTAAGCCTAGCAGAATATTTGCTACTTAATGTATCAAATAAGTGGTTCTTCTTGCATTAAACTATGTGAAGTAAAGAAGAGACTCAAAACTTATCATTGCTATTCTTTAGGTACCAAATTTGTTCTTAGCCATGTAAATATGCTGTCATGAACTTCTAGTCATGTTTTTACAATGAAAGATCAGAAATAGTACTTAATGAGAAAGGACAGTCTTGATTTTCAAAATACCAAAAATTCCATGAGTTAATCTGTTGGAATGTTAGAAGTTAAGTGACCCTAAAACATTATCTTGTATTTCAGTCAATTTGAACATTAATGTAGCGAATTGTGTACAGCTGAATAATTTTATTGAGTAGGGTTGACAGGTATACTTATGCTATGCCAACAGTCACTTTGGTACTTCTAAAATTGTGATGTGAAAATGGCATTGTCATGGAAGCAGTGAGTAGAGCAATCATTAAAAAAAAAAAAAAGTCTGTTAGCCAGAATATTAACTGACACTGTAATTTATTTTGAAGTGGAATACTGAATAGACTTGTGAAACTAGCAATTTATAGGCTTTTAATGATACCTGAACCAAAGACTGAGAGGGCTGTGTATGTTGCCTTATGCTGTGTGTTTTAGAAGCTTTTTCTTTCCTTGAGTTTCACTTCTTAATACTCTTTAAAAAATACTTTTTATTGATTTTTAGAGAGAGGAAGGAAGAGGGAAATTTTTCTGGAGCAGTAAGTGCCTGAATTATTCTCAATGTTTGTTTATAGCCTCAGTGACTGGTTCATAATACAAACTTGGTAGCAGATTATTTTCCCACTAATTTGGCATTTGCCACAACAAATATATTTGCTGCCTAGATACTATCTTGACTTAGAGAGTTTTAGTTATTTTTCTCTTTATTTTCATCTTTTAAAAAGTGAATTTTTAGTCAAGTTCCTTTAAACCAGTAGTACCTGGTGCAAATTTCCCTCCAGGGGACATTTGGCAGTTCCTAGAGACATTTTCGGTCGTCACTGGAGACGGTATAGTGTGTAGAAGCCAGGGATGCTGTTAACCACCACAGAACAGCCCCTTACAACAAATAGAGAATATTGATGCTGTTGAGAAATCCTGCTTTAAATATATACAATTATGTCATTCTGGGGGCAGCACAATTTTCCCTTATATAATAAATATACTAGAGTCCTGGTGCATGAAATTTGTGCACTGGGGGGGGGGTTCCCCCCTTAGCCCAGCCTGCCCCGTCTCACAGTCCAGGAGCCCTCAGGGGGAATGTCCTCTGCGGGAGGCAACCAGGCTGATTGGGAAGGCATCACCCCACTGCTGCCGGCCGCCGCAGCCGCCAAGGTGTTTCATCATCATGGACTCCAGTCCCTTCACCACGAAAAAATGACAACTTTCTTCAGGCATTTTCAAGATGTCTCTTTCATAGGATATGACATTTCTTCCTTCCTTTTGATCTTTTTTATCCTCACATGAGGATATTTTCTCATTGATTTTTAGAGAGTGTGGAAGAGAGAGGGAAAGACAATCAATGTGAGAGGCACGCTTTGATTGGTTGCCTCCTGCATGAGCCCTGACCTGGGCCCTGGCCAGGGAGGAGACTGCAGCCTAGGTACATGCCCTTGATCAGAATTGAACCCGGCCCTCAGCCACAGCCGCAGGGCTGGGGCTGGGGCTGGTGGCCGGCCCCCTGTGGGTTTGTGTCTCTGCTGCTCCGGCCCCAGCAGCCCAAGGCCTTGGCTGTGGGGCTGGGGCTGGGGGCTGGCCCCCATGTCTGTTGTTCTCTCATGCTCTGGCCCGTGCCAGGCCCCTCCTCCTGAGCTGGTTGTGACCGTTACAGCGTCCTGGCCTAATTTGCATATTACGCGCGCACGCATGTGTGTGCGTGCGTGTGTGTGTGTGTGAGATTTACATTTTGATGATGCAGGAATTGTAAATGCTGATGGGGAGACAGTAAATAGTTAAGAGATTTAGAAAGCTAATTTGTTTCCTTACTCCCTCCTTGTGTAAGCCAGTGTGGGTTAATTTACTGTTCATATAGTTTACAAATGTAAAAGGTTGCTCATCTAATAGCCTTCTGACTTGGGGTCGTTTGCTGCGTCCCTGGCCATTTTTCCTACCATTTAAAAAATATATATGTATTTTAAATTGATTTTTAAAAAGAGAGGAAGGGGAGGTGAGAAAGGGAGAAACATTGATATGAGAGTGAAATATCGATCAGATGCCTCCTGTACACCACCCCACTGGGGATCGGTCCCCAAACCCTACAATCCCTCAGTGCACAGTAGGTTGTCCAGCCAACAGCCCCACTGGCCAGGGCCATTTTCCCCATCTTTGATTATTAAAATTTACCTCTCAGCTATTAACTTCAATAACATCTACAACATTGTTTTCAAACTGCAAATTGTGACCAGTAGTGGGTTGTGAAATGAGTGTAGTGGGTGATAACCAGCATTTTTGAAAGTCAGATATGATAGAAAAATAACACTGCATCACATATAATAAGTGTTGTTTTGTGACAACTATTATAATTATGTAGGGAAGTGAAAATCCTTTTTTCTGCTATCCTAGGTTATCTGGCTGGAGCCCTGTAGATTGGACTGACAAAAGACAGATTAACAAGAGCAAAACACAAGTTTATGTTTACACATGGGAACACTCAGAAATGAATAATAATGGGGTTGGTTAGAACTTGGGCTTATATGACATTTTAGCAAAGGAACAAAAAATTTTTAAAGAAGTGATAAGATTGAGTTTCTAGGGCTATTAAGTTGTGGGAAGGCAACTATTTGAGAAGCTATTAGTAAAGTTTGTTAGTTAGGTTCCTCTGGTGCCGTCTCCAGGCTGATAAGCATCTAAGGTCATCTAGGGTGATTAATTTTTTTCTTTCCTGGTACAGAAGGAAGGAGGTGAGGGGAACCTTTCTAGGTTTACTAGAGGCCTGGTGCACGAAATTCATGCACTTGGGGTGGAGGTGGGGTTCCCTCAGCCCACCCTGCTCCCTCTCACAGTCTGGGAGCCCCATGATTGATCGCCCTGCAGAGGGAGGATCTGCCCACCCATCGCAGCACTGCCAGCTGGGTAGCCTGGGCCTCCTTCTGTGGGGCGATTGCAGAGGGCCCCCTGTTCCTGATTGATTGCCCCACTGGCCGGTGGCAGGGGGCCCTCCCCAACCAATCGCATTGCACCTGCCTTGGCTGGCCTGGCGCCAGTGCGTGTCATAGCATGGTTGTCTGGATGGTCATTCTACTGTTCGGCCGTTTGGTTGATTTGCATATTACCCTTTTTTTTTATTATAGATGTCCTGCTTTTATTCAAATAAGGAGAAGACAGAGCTTTTCTTTTTTTCTGCTTCTAAGTTGTTTTCAGCTCAAAATAGTTCTTAATGCCAGAGTAGCATATTTTGAGATGACATATTTTGCTACCTGCAGAATCTATGCATACATGTGCTGGGTCATGATGTGAAAACAATCCTTGCTATAGATTACAGTGAAAAAAATGGAAAGCCACTGATTCTAAAAATTTGCAAAAGCAATATGAGCTGCATGTTTTATAGCTATTAAAACAAGCTAAGATCTTATTTATTAACTTTGGAAAGAAACAAACATATTTCAGTTTTTTAATTAGAAAATTTTATCTTTGTTTTGTCAGGTAATTTTAGAATGCATTTTGAAAATTTATAAAATCTCTGATAGAATAAATATTGGATTTGGCAACCTTCTTGAATTGTAATTCTCTTTCATTTAAGATTACTGTGACCCTTTGAAAGGGCATGGAGGAGGGATCTGGAAAGTATTAGGCTAACTGAAATAAGCCAGTCAAAGAAAGTATCACATGATCTCACTGATATGTGGAATCTAATGAATAAAATAAACCGATGAACAAAATAGATCCAGAGACATAGAAGCATGGAACAGACTGTCGAATCTCAGAGGGGAGGCAGGGACAGGTGGGTGGGGTGGGTGGGAAGAGATCAACCAAAGAACTTATATGCATAACCCATGGACACAGACAGTAGGGTGGTGAAGGCCTGGGACAGGTTAGAAGAGGTCAGTGTGGGGAAAAGGGGCTATATGTAATGCTTTCAACAATAAAGATTTAAAAAAAGTAAGAAAAGATCATTATTTACATGTGCAGTATGTGTCAATAACAACAATATCCCAGTAATGAAATTCTATTTAAGAAATGCCAGTTTGATGAAAGTTAAACAACTTGGGTATATTTTATTATCTTATACTATTTAAACATTAATTTGGTTAACAACTAATTAGAAGCTCTTCACAGTGTTAACAGAGCCTTCCATCTTCCATAAAAAGCTGATATTTCAGAATAAATTCAAACTCTTCACATGGAGTTTTTTAGTTCATTTAGTTGAAACTTACATACATCGTTGACCAATCTTAATTCTGTACTAAAATATTTATAATTAAGACTAATGTAATGTATTTCAGATTAAATTTAGTGGAAGCTTTTGTAGAAGATGCAGAATTGAGACAGTGTTTACAAGAAGATTTACTTCGTCGATTCCCAGATCTTAACCGTCTTGCCAAGAAATTTCAAAGACAAGCAGCAAACTTACAAGATTGTTACCGACTCTATCAGGGTATAAATCAACTCCCTAATGTTATACAGGCTCTGGAAAACTATAAAGGTAACAAAATGATTTTGTTTTCCTTCACTCTTGATATACTTAGCAAATGTGTTGTTCTTATATAGTGAATGTGGTTCTGGTGATTCACTAAATTTTTCTAATTGCAGGTTTATATTGACCTATAAATTACAGAAGTCATGAGACAACTTAGAATTTTTGCTTTTTAGAAATGAATGTTAGGGTTACTGGGTTTATTAATATGCCCACTGCACCAACAGTGGCTGTTGAACAGGACACAGTTGCTAAAGAAGACACATAGGACCCAAAATCTACAGTTTGCTACAGGAAAAGGATTCAATCTAACAGTAGCACTAAAGTAAAGACATTCATTACAGCCTAAAGGCTTCATAGCAAGAGGACCAGAGAGGTCATGTGCAGGTTCCCAGTGTCCTTGAAAAAGGTCTGTGATGAAGTACACTTTTTTTCTCAGGTCAGGTTCCACTAATGTGTACTAGGGACCTTAAAATAGAGTCCTGACTGGACTTTTTTCAATACTTATTTTGTTGACCTCATGTACATATTTCTTTCCTGTAAGTAGCTTCTCCAGCAGAGCCTCCTATGGGGTGCTCACTGATACCAGGTGCAAGTCATCAGTCACAGTAAACAATGCTGACAAGATGAACTGACCACCTGAATATCCTCTGAACAATGATTACAAAACAACACAATTAGTATGTTTCATGCCTTCACCAGGGGTTACTGCCATGAATTTGAAGAAAGCAGCACAGGATGTTTCCAGGCCTGCTGGAATTAACCTTTTTGGCACACCTATGAAAAAAAGTTGATAAAGGGTCTTCTGCTCTCAAACAGGTGAAGTCAAAGTGAAGTTATCAAAATAAAGTGAGCAAAGTCACATGTAGTTAATAATGATAGTATTGGGTAAAATCATCTTGCTCTTCTAAGTATAGTTTTTAAGTGAACATAAGTTTCTATAGCAAACCCTCCCATCTAATAAAATAGTAATATGCAAATTAACAATCATTCCACTACACCCACAAGCCAATCAGGAGCAAATATGCAAATAAACCCAACCAAGATGGCTGCGGCCATAGAGAGCAGGAGGGAGGCTTGGGTTTCCCCGGCAATGGAGGAAGTCAAGCTTTCCACCTGCCCTTGCCGGCCTAGGTCTCCACTCAAGGCTACAAAGTTTCGATGATAGAAGATACCTAAATCCAAACAGAAATGGTGGCATCCACGGAGCTGGAAAGAGCAGGTTGCCCCCGGCGATGGAGGCAGCCAAGCTTTCTGCACACCCTGGCTAGCCCAGGCCTCCGCTTAAGGCTACAAAGTTTTAATTATAGGAGATACTTAAATCCCAACAGAAATGGCTGCCGCTATGGAGCAAGTAGAAGGCTTGGCTCGGTTCCAGACTACGAAGTTTCAATTATAGAATATAAATAAACCCCAGATACCAGGGTCTCCGCTTGGGTGCTTGGGTAGCCAGGAGCATGGCTGGCCTGCAAACCACCATAGGCCCCTCGCCCAGGCCACCCCACACCCCAAGGGAACCCCCACCCTGATCTGGGACACCCTTCAGGGCAAACCAGCTGGCTCTCCCCCCTCCCCCATGCACCTGCCTCTATCCTATCTAATAAAAGTAATATGCAGATTGACCATCATTCCAACACACAAGATGGCTGTCCCCATGTAGTCAAAGATCCTGCCCCCATGTGGACACCAGATGGCCAGCAAGGGAGGGCAGTTGTGGGCGATCAGGCCTGCAGGGGAGGGCAGTTGGGGGCGATCAAACATGCAGGGGAGGTCAGTTAGGGGTGACCCGGCCCGCAGAAGAGGAAGTTGGGGCCACCAGGCCTGCAGGGGAGGGCAGTTAGGGCAAACAGGCTGGCAGTGGAGCAGTTGGGCATCAATCAGGTTGTCAGGGGAGTGGTTAGGGGGTGATCAGGCTGGCAGGCAGAAGCAGTTAGGAGTAGTCAGGAAGGCAGGCAGGCGGGCAGTTGGAAGTCAGCAGTCCTGGATTGTGAGAGGGATCCCAGATTGGAGAGGGTGCAGGCTGGGCTGAGGAACACACACACACACACACACACACACACACACACACACACACCTGAGCACGAATTTTGTGCACTGGGCCTCTAGTATATAATAAAGAGGTGATATGCAAATTGACCATCACTCCAATACACAAGATGGTCGCCACAAGGTGGGCAGCTGTAGGCTATCAGGCCTGCAGGGAAGGGCAGTTGGGGGCAACCAGGCCTGCAGGGGAGGGCAGTTGGAGGCCAGCAGGGGAGGGCAGTTAGGGGCATCGGGCCAGCAGGGGATTGGTTAGGCATTGATCAGGCTGGCAGGGGAGTGGGTAAGGGGTGATCAGGCTGGCAGGCAGAAGCAGTTAGGGGCAATCAGGCAGGCAGGCAGGCAGGCGAGCAGTTGGGAGCCAGTAGTCCTGGATTGTGAGAGGGGTCCCAGATTGGAGAGGGTGCAGGGTAAGGGCTGAGGGACATCACCCCCCCGCCCCATGCACAAATTTCCTGCACCAGGCCTCTCATATATTAATAATTATAGAGTCTTATGTCTAATATATAAAGCATTTTAAGTTTCAGGGTTAAAAATCAACATCTCTTATAACTATTAAAACCTTTCAATATTATGAGAAAGCTTTATTCTTTTGCAAATAGAATTAAAGAAGCAATTTTATGATGACAGTATAGATTGTGATATTTTAATGTTTTTCCTGAAAAAATAAAAATGCAGAGACAGCAGGGGGCAGCAATAGTGTAGAAAGTTCATTTGCATATGTTGCATTATAACAGAACTGGCTGCATGAAGAAATGTAATAGAATATATTGGTGAGATAAACGTGTATATAATACTAATTGTTAGTTGCCATAATTTATTCTCTATTGTTTGGTATTACTTTAGATATTATAAATTATTCACTATTCTTTGTAATTTATATTTACCTAACATCTGTTGTTATTTTAAAGTACGGGAAATTACTATGCAGAAACTTCTTTAAAAGGTTTGTGTACCTCCCTGGCATTTTGATTTTGTTTTATTCTGTTGATACATTATTAAAACTAGAATTTCTTGGCAATGGTATGCCTTTTTTCTTCTTTAGTTTTTTATTTATTGCTTTGGAAGCAGAGGGAGAGAGAGAAACATCGATCAGCTTCCTCCTGCATGCTCCCCACTGGGAACTGAGGCCATAACATGGGCATGTGCTCTGTCTGGGGTTTATGGGAGGATGCTCAACCAACTGAACCACAGCGGCCAAGGCTTGTTTAATCTCTTTTAATTGGAACACCGTTAGTATTACTAATGGAAATTAGGGATATGAAGTTGTTAGAGGTATTTTATTTTAATGACTTGAGTTACTAGTTTATTAAAAAATGCAGTTTATTATCATTAATGTCACATCTCTGCATCTCTTGTACTCCTCAGGAGGGAGACAGGCGGAAGAGGCAGTGTTAATTAGTAGGAAGCTTTGGGTGCCTGATTTCTTCCTTTCTATAAAATAAGTACTAAACACTGCCCTAGCTGGTTTGGCTCAGTGGATGGAGTTCAGCCTGCGGACTGAAGGGTCCCAGGTTTGATTCTGGGCAAGGGCACATGCCTGGGTTGCGGCTCGATCCCCATTAGGGGATGTGCTGGAGGCAGCCAATCGATGATTCTCTCTCATCATTGATATTTTTATCTCTTTTTCCCTCTCCCTTCCTCTCTGAAGTCAATAAAGAGATTAAAAATAAAAAAATACTAAACACATGAACCTAGGTAAATAGTAACTTTGGAGACCTGCTGTGCTCTTTGTGGTTTTAGATTAAATAATGTTCATTATCTCAGTCAAATTTTTATGATCTGCAGTTTTGTATTTTTAGAAATAGGACTTTTGTTTATATATATTTTTATTTCTTTTAGGAAAACACCAGACATTGTTGTTGGCAGTTTTTGTGACTCCTCTTATTGATCTTCGGTCTGATTTCTCCAAGTTTCAGGAAATGATAGAAACAACTTTAGATATGGATCAGGTATGCAATATGCTCTTAAACTCAAGCAGCATAATATTTTTGAAAGGCAAAGGCATAGCTAAACTTTTCCAGATTTCTCCTTTTAGTCTTTAATTTTGACACTTTTTTGAGGCTCCTTTGTGATAGTGGATGTAAGATTAAGTGATAGGAAAAGGTTTGTGGGTTTTTTAAAAAAATAATTATTTCAGTGGGTGAAAATTAAGATTAAAAGAGTAAATGAATATTGGGTAAAGGAAACCTCACCAAAAAAAGATTTCACATATGCAAGCTGAGTTTTATTTTGTTTAACTCCAAGAGAGAAGGAAAATTATAGTCATTTAGTTCTTTTTCTAGAGGTTTCTTCTATTCTTTCATTTGTGACATGTTTCTTTGTCTCCGCATTTGACTGCTTCCCTGTGTATGTTTCTATGAGATAGAGCTGCTTTGTCTCCT
This sequence comes from Corynorhinus townsendii, assembly GCA_026230045.1. NCBI lineage: Eukaryota > Metazoa > Chordata > Mammalia > Chiroptera > Vespertilionidae > Corynorhinus > Corynorhinus townsendii. Next base: position 144,460,217 of record JAPDVU010000007.1, on the reverse strand, counting down.
GGAATTGGTAGAGTGGCCTTGTGTAGTAAGTTGTCCTGTAGGGCCCAGTGGTTCAGCCTCCCCAGTCACCTAAGCTGGGCACTCTATGTACCCCTATGTGGGCTGTGTGCACAGTCTTGTAGTTGAGCTTTGATTGCTGTTGGCATCACTGGGAGGAATTGACCTCTGGGCCAATTGGCTGTGAGGACCAGCTGCTGTGCAGGAGGCACTCCTGTGGAGCAGGACTTGCTTCAGTGGGGCTTTGGTGCTCACTGAGACTGCTCCTTAAGTGTGTCGCTCATGGATGTGTAGCATTTGTAATCTGGTATGGTCTGAAGCTGTCTACCAGGTGCACTGGCTCTGGGGCCTCCCAAGAGGTGCAAAGTTAGCCACTGCCTGGGGCCACCCAGTAGGAGCTATAGCGAGATCTGCAGATGGCTGCTACTATGTTGGGCTTGCAAGTGCCCAGGTGAGTCCAAGCTATCTTGGGCCTCTTATTGATAGATATGGGGCATGCTGATGCCAGCTGCTTGTTGGAGAGATTTTAGGAAAGTCTGAAGCTTGAGCCAGGACAGGCCATTCATATGGAAAAGCCATTGCAAACATCTTGAGTGGGGCTGCAAATTGGATGGAGCGGGGTCTCGGAATCACCAGGGCAGAACGAACTGTGTGAGCCAGGCTAATGGAAACTCAGATATGGCTGCCAGTCAACTTTGAGACAGGGGAGGTCTCAGCCTAGGAAGAGTTATCCCTGCGAGCACTCCTGTCTGGGATATAGCTGTCCCTGAGATCTTACTCTGATGCCAGACAAGCTAATTCCTCCCCATATGTCCCTGGATCCTCCCCTGTTTCCCTAGCTGTTGCCCCAACACTAAAGCTCAGAGGGAGAGGGGGTCAGTGTAAATTCATGTGCTGGCCCTTTAAGAGGAACTGCCTGTGTCTCCAGAAGCCTCCATGTCACCCAGCCACAACTCCACTAGTTTTTACAGCCCGAAGTTACAGGGGCTTCTCTGGAACACTGGGCTGGGGGTCTGGTGTGGCGCTGGGACCCTTTGCTCCTCATGGTAGGTCTCCACAGCCAAGATATCCCTCCTGATTGAAAAAAATGCCACACATGGGTGTCGGACCAAGCCTGTTCCACGCCTCCACCCCTCCTACCAGTCTCCAGGTAGGGCTTCCATTCAGCCAGATTTCGGGCGGTTCTGAATGATGGTTGTTCTGTATTTATTGTGATTTTGATATGGTTGTGGGAGGTTGAGTGCCAGCCATTTTGGTTCTCCTCAGGTGTACAATTTTTAGATCAATGGAAGGCAGAAATACTGTTTCAGATACATTTGGATGCAGACCATCACCACCCCTCTGCAGCTAAGGATGTGGCCTTATCTTTGATTGGACTGAGTTGGATTTTTGTAAACATTCCTTTATTTTATTTTTTAAAGATGAGGAGTGGGTAAACATTCCTTTAAATGAAAGCAACTGAAGATGTAGTTCTTGATGGTGAACAAAAATTCTGAATAAAATAGGGACATGGGAAGGCAAGAATTGAGCTTTTCACTGTCATTGCAGCTGCGGCACACTTGAAGGATCCCAGAAGCAAGGCAAATGCTGTCCTTTGTGGCCACCTTTGTTCTTCGAGCTTGCTATCTCCTTGCCTTAATATTGTGGGTCTCAAGCTAAGCATGTATCAGACTCACCTGATGGGCTTGTTAAAACACATGGCTGGACTCTGTTCCCAGAATCAGATTCTTATATGTCTGGGGTGAGGCTAGAGAATACGTATTTTTAATATGTCCTCATATGGTACTGCTTGTCTGGGGACTACACTTTGAGAACTGCTTGCTTAATAGACTAGTAGTGCAATTGAGAATGAGTATGTGATTTTCTTCCCAACAGTTTGTAGCCCACCTGTAATCCTGCACTCTTGGGCCATCATGGGCAATATCTGGCCAAAATTAGTTTGTATAGTTGAGAATGTTCAAGAGTTTCTTAAAATTTGTAGCTCCTCTATCAATGTACAGGCCCTTTATTAAAGATCCCTGTGCAGGTATCTTTTTTTTTTTTTAATTTAAAAAATATATTTTTATTGATTTCAGAGAGGAAGGAAGAGGGTGAGAGAGATAGAAACATCAATGATGAGAGATAATCATTGATCTCTGCATGTCTCCCACGGGGATTGAGCCTGCAACCTGGGCATGTGCCCTGACTAGGAATCGAACTATAACCTCTTGCTTCATAGGTCGATGTTCAACCACTGAGCAACACAGGCCAGGCTGTAGCTATCTTTTTTTCTTTTTTAACATGTTTTTATTGATTTCAGAGAGGAAGGGAGAGGAAAAGAGAGAGAAACATCAATGATGAGAGAGAATCATTGATTAGCTGCCTCCTGCTCACCCCCTACTGGGGATCGAGCCCGCAACCCAGGAATGTGCCCTTGACTGGAATCAAACCTGGAACCCTTCAGTCCATTGGCCGATGCCCTATCCACTGAGCCAAACCAACTAGGGCTGTAGCTATCTATCACATTCACCCCTTCACAGCCTGCCCAAAAGATGTCCTACCTTTTAGGGCCACTCTTTTCACCCTCTCCCCCTCCCTCTTCCCCACACTTGAACAGTAAAAGCTGTATTCCTGCAATAAACCGTTTGTTTTCATTATGTGCAGTATATTAGCCACTACTGCGATAATTATAGAATGTAGCAGGATGATAAAATTTTGGATACTTTTACTTTATATTATGCCTTATCGTGTACTTCCTCCCTCCCTGCCTTTCTGTCATGCAGTATTTTGACTGTATAAATCCAACCATTACAGGTGATGTTGGAACTTGTCTTGAGTTTGGCAAAGAAAGAATTCAGAGCCAGAACTCAAATTATAAGAGAAAGTTTATTTAGAAAGTTACAGAGGTTGTAGAAGTGAGCCAGCTGGAAAGCATAGGTTTAGGAAACAAGTTACAGAGGTAGAAGAAGGTCCCTTGGAGCTTAGGCGAGAGAAAGGCAAAGGTAGAATAATTGGAGGGAATAAGGAGGGAAAAGGTGCAGGCATGCTCCTGGGAGGGAGAGTGCACTTCAAAGGCTGGAGCTTAAGGGAGGATCTCAACAGAATATCTTTAGCTTTATGCTGATGCACCACAATGAGATTTATTCCCTTACTTCATCTGTCCTTGGGTGTGATTGCCACACATGGCACTAATTGGATTTCTGCTGTTTCCTTGAGTAGCATGATTTAGCTATTTACCCTCTGGGGAGGAGAAGTGTAAACCATTTACTCTTAAGTGCCCTTGGTTATGGAAAATAGGATTTTGTGGTTTACTAGATGCCTATAAACTGCTTGGCCATTTAACTATCAGGTTCATTTTCCCTATTCCACTTGTACTGGTTTACTAGTCTCTCTCATTCCCCCTCAGAGACTTCCATCCCTGAAATAGTTCAGGAGTGATGAGGGGGACGGTCTGTTTTTACTAACTGCTTCCTGCTGACAAAGGCCATGTTCTCCCTGCCTGTATAGGGTATGGAAGTCTCTCCCTGCCTGATCTAAGGGAGATAAGGGATCCAAGGCTAGAACAGAGAGGCTGTTAGCTTATTCTTCCAAAGTACGGATAGGCTGGAATCCCTAAAGCATCATCATCTTGATATGGAATTCTGGTCTCCAGAACTAATTTTGTGATTTTTAATGGGTCCTCATTTGGTCCTAGGATGGCTATGTACCAGTAGCAATTTGTGCAACATTTCAAGTAAAAGCCCTGCAATACTTTGCTGAAATCAGTTAAGCAGTGATTGAGGCCAGGAAAACTACTGATGATTGGCCTAAGACAGTGGTTGGCAAACTCATTAGTCATCAGAGCCAAATATCAACAAGTACAACGATTGAAATTTCTTTTGAGAGCCAAATTTTTTAAACTTAAACTTCTTCTAAGGCCACTTCTTCAAAATAGATTCGCCCAGGCCGTGGTATTTTGTGTAAGAGCCACACTCAAGGGGCCAAAGAGCCGCATGTGGCTCGAGAGCTGCGGTTTGCCGACCACTGACTAAGAACTGCTTTGAGAAACTCTCAAGAGGCTATCAATTGTTTCATGTTTCTTTTCTGAAAGTTTCACTCATGTTTTTCAGCTGTGCACTTGAGAGTTCATAGAACAGACATTTACATGAATGGTTGGGTTAATTTTTTTCTAGGCTTAGCTTTGTATATAATGCTTAAGGTATTTTTGTGGCTGCTTTCCATAAATCATATAGAAAGCTTTTCTATTTTTGAAGTAAATGTAGATCAAAACTATCTCAAGACAAGGTTAAAAAAGAAGCAATGATTTTTCACAAAATATAAACATTTTCAATTAGATTGGATGATTCAGTGAGAGTATTAAATTTTTAAACCTTTATATATAGTATTTGGACCATTTTATCTTTGAATATTAGTTTTTAAATACACTTATTTATTTTATCTACTGTTGGAAAAGTAGTAATTTTAGATAAGTTTTTATTGAAAATACTGGGACAGGAAAAAAATAAAATAATTTTAAAAATGCAATTGCATGCTCCTGGTACAACATTATTGTATGAATATATGTAAGTAGTAAAGATAATGTATTATAAATGCTTTAAAGTGTTCTTGGGAACAAAAAATAAAAAAGGAGGAAGTATTCATATTTTCCACCTAAGATTAACTCAAAAGGTGTCAACATTTTTGCTTATAGTTATCTGTACAAATAGAACACTGTTGTAAAACTGTTATCTATATGGTAAAGCATTCAAATAATACCGAAAGAAAGAGAAAGCTTAAAGTGTCTACCACATCTATCACCCAGAAATAACTGAGTTACTATTTAGTCTGGTTTCCATTTTTTTAAAATATATTTTTATTGATTTCAGAGAGGAAGGGAGAGGGAGAGAGAGATAGAAGCATCTATGATGAGAGAGAATCATTGATTGGCTGACTCCTGCATGCCCCCTACTGGGGATTGAGCCTGCAACCCGGGCATATGCCCTTGGCTAGAATCAAACCTGGGACCTTTCAGTTTGCAGGCCAGTGCTCTATCTGCTGAGCCAAACCAGCTAGCACTAGTCTGTTTTCAAGTATGGGCAGTATTGAGGGTTTTGGGGACAGGTGTTGGGAGTGTTTTAGTTCCTTACAGCAAAGTATTGTCCCACTCAAATGCCAGTAGTGCCTCCATTGAGAGACAGCTAATGATCTTTTTATGGTTATATACAGACAGATGCATAAAAGAATTCAGCTTAATGTTTTTCAGTATAATAAAAAAAATTATGGAAGGAATTGTTGAACTTCAAATGAATGTTTTTCACCACAAGAGAGGAAAAATAACCTAAAAGATAGGTTAAAGAAACTAAATTAGAAAAAAAATATGAAGAGATAGGTGATTTCTTTCAATGACATATTTCAATTTTGGACAGTATTAACGCCCTGCTGTGAAAGTTGAGCATTAACCACTGTCTTATGTGCTTCTACAAGAGCCTCATACTTCTTAGTGTTTTGTTGTTGTTGTTGTCTCTCTTTTTTTACTTCTTGGTTTTTAATGGTTTTATTTTTACATTGTCCAGGTCTAAAATATGCACAATATGCCTGTAGCTAGAATTCCAATTTCCAGGGTTGTTTAATGTTTATATTTACATGTAAATGGTTTCGTGCTCACCATTAGTCCTTTTGCTATGGCTTCTTCATTTCTGGGTTTAAAATGTTTGATTTCTGCTTTGGCTGGTATGGCTCGGTTTGTTGGAGCATCATCCCAATACACCAAAAGGTGGCAGGTTCAATTTTGGTCAGAGCACATGTCCAGGTTGTGGGTTCAATCTCTGGGGCACATGTGAAAGGCAACCGATCAATGTTTCCCCTTCGATGTTTCTCTCTCTCCTCTCTCTAAGATAAAATAAAATAAATTTAAAAGTTTGATTTCACTTTTATTGGCTAGATTTGTTTCTCAGGTTAGGGATTTTGTTTTGTTTTAAAGAAAGGTTGATGGATATTATACCAGTAGTCCTTGAATTATTATTTCATGCTTAGTAAGAGTATGTTTTTCAGCTTTATTCTTGAGCAAATCTTGATTCTTTTATTTACAACTTTTCTAAATTTTGAGGGTGATACACACTGTTTTCTGGCATTCCATATTAATGAAATTGATAGTTATAATTAGCTAATTAATAACAATAGAAAAGGAGCAAAGGGAAGGCCAGACATTATAGGCATGTCATTTGGGCAGCTTCACCCAAGCTGTAACTTTGCACTCCCCAGCAAAACACTGGCCTATTTTCTGCAAAACACTTGGGGAAGGGATCCAAGAAAGGGAAAATGGACACATGCCCAGTAAAATTGATTTCAGAGAGGAAGGGAGAGGGAGACTTTGTGTAAGTCTGATATAATGGTATATTGCTTCTTTTTTAAATATATTTTTTATTGATTTCAGAGAAGAAGTGGGGGGGAGAGAGAGAGAGAGAGAGAAACATCAGTGATGAGAGAGAATTATTGATCTGCTGCCTCCTGCATGCCCTCTACTGGGGATCAAGGCCATAACCCAGGCATGTGCCCTTGACCAAAATTGAACCTGGGACCATTCAGTCCGCAGGCTGATGCTCTATCCACTGAGCAAACCAGCTAGGGCTGGTGGTATATTTCATTATCCCAGATTGTTTAGGAGTAGTGAGTTATTGCTGAAGGGCACTTAATTTGGCATATGGGCCTTAGAGTATTTATTTTAGTAAGTTAGAGCCCATTTACTTTTCCCTTGTTTCACTCGCATCTCCCTAGCAGCATGTTCAAAGCAGTATTCCCCCATCCAGGGAAGGAAATGTAAGGACACCCATTTAATTTTCTTGTCTCCAGATTTAGGATTGTTAATAAGAACTCTCAGGTTTTTTGGGTTTTTTTTACTCACCATTGGGTTTCTGGAAGGTGGGGAAGAGGGTAGGAACTTGGCCTGCCCCTGCCTCACTTTTCTTAAATTCATTGGAGGAGGCAAGTTCTGTAGCAGTGTCTGTCCACCATGGTAGCATTACTTTTTCCCCCTGGAGTTTTCATAAGCCTTGGTCCTTATTTCCAGATCATCTTCATTGTCTTTTAAAATAATCGTACAATATTTTATCAATGTAACATTATGCAAATACCTGATGTTTTATTATTTCTGGGTTTTGCTGTAACAAATAAATCTGCACATATTTTATTCATTCATGTATTGTTTTGCTTCTGTTTATCATTTCCTTAGGTTGAATTCCTACAAGTAGAATTGCTGTCAAAGAGTATAACAAAAATCTCTGAGTTTTGTTGCATTCCTTTTTTTAAGGTTATACTAACTTATATTTCCACTAGAAATGAGTGCATTAAATTCACTGTATCCTCATTAGTATTTGGTGGTGGGGTCTTTTTTTCTTTAAAAAAAGCTATAGAATAATATCTTAAGATTGCTTAAATATTCATTTTATCATTATGGCGCTTTACGATTTTCTTTTGGTTTTGTTTACTATTTTCTCATCCATGAGTTATATGTCATACTTGCCCATTTAATGACCTTGCTGTTTTTCTCAAATATGCAAACAAGTGCTGTTATAAAAGAAAATATTAATCTTTATACTTGTATATTTTGCAAAGCTTTTTTAAACAAATGTTTTATCTTTACAAGCTTTATTTTAAAAACTAAATTTTTAATGGTATATAATTAAATCTATTTTTCATTTTGTTGGTTTAAATTGAGAAAGTTATTTAATAAAAGTTTTTATTTTTAATTGATTTTCTTTGTGTGTGTGTGAGAGAGAGAGGGAGAGAGACATCAATTGCCTGCCTTCTGTGCATCCCCTACTAGGGGTCAAGCTAGCAACCCTGGGCATGTGCCCTGACTGGCAATTGAACCAGCAACCTCTCGGTGCATCAGACGATGCTCAACCAATTGAACCATACTGGCCAGGCCTAACTCTTATATAATGCTTTTATATATAATTCTTTTTCTTAGTTATAAATAGCTATAAGGGTAGGCTTTATTTTTAAAAAATATTTTTTCATAATTTTGTCTTAAAGTTTTAGTCTTTTTGTTTTCTTTCAAAAAGATTCATATTGGACAGTTATATAGAAATGGGTAGATCTTAACATTTGATTTAGTTTTTTTTTCAGAGTTTGCCTCATCATTTATCAGTTCTTAAATCTTCCAATAGGCAGGTATCTTTATAAAAAATCCTATTAAGACTTTGTTTCTAAATATTTTGTGTTTTTACTATTGTGAGATCTACTTTTCATCATGATTTGCTAGTTATTATTGGTAAGAAATTAGGGAACAAAATACTTAAGAGTATGGTTTTAAATTATGAGATTTTGATGAACTTTCAGTTTGAAGAAATAAAATTCTATAGTGTTTTTGTTGTAGTTTTGTTTTAGAGCTAACTTTTTGAGATTCCTAAGATGGCGCCTTGATTTGGGCAAAAACTAAATGTTCTGTTGTAAGCTTAGAACATTGAGCATTCTTTAGTAAATTTAGGAAAAATGTTTTGAACGTTTAAGGGAAACGTAAATAAAAATAATACTATTGGTGACATATGCATCAATAGCACTGTCTGTTTCACAAGGATAATTTTGCACATCTAGAACTCTAAGCTGCTAATAAGCAGAACTTTATATCTCTTGATAAATAGAAGCTTCTTATAGTTGTGACTGAGTGACTTATGGGTAGTGAATTATTCAAAACATGAAATCTAATAAGCAAAAGAACATACTTTCTTCATGACTTCCATCTTTAAAATTTAACCACTCTTTGTTCTCCCTATAGGTGGAAAACCATGAATTCCTTGTAAAGCCTTCATTTGATCCTAATCTGAGTGAGTTAAGAGAAATAATGGATGGTTTAGAAAAGAAGATGCAATCAACATTAGTAAGTACAGCTAGAGATCTAGGTAAGAATGGGCTGTTTGGGGTTTGAATAATTCTTTTGTCTATATAATATCCACTGGTGTCAGAATTACTTTCCTAGAAGACACAGTTGATTGTGCCAATTTCCTTGTTTAAAGTGCCAGACCCTTTTTCTACAGAATAAAATTACAAACAATTATAGTTGGCACACAGGGCACTTGACATTCAAAGCCTTGCCTGACTCATCTTCCAGACTCATTTCTTACTAACTCCCCCAAACCCCAGCATGATTCCCCATTCTTGCCAAACAAATCACCCAACAGGCCCTTGTATCATGTCTTTTAAATGTCTGCCTGCTATAGTAGATTAATTCCCTAATTAGTCTCACACTATTCACACTGTTTTGTTCTAAATTTGTAAACCTCTTTGTTCTGAGCATCACTCACATGTGTGCTGAATGAATAAATGAATCTTAGCATTCAAACTGTAAGGCCCCCTCAGGGTAGTAGTACTTAAAAGACTTAAACTTTTGGAGAATCTAAAAGGTATGGATCCTCTTCCCAAAAATATGCCCATCTATCTACATATATATAAATGCCTAAGCGACCAGCTGACTGAATGACTGATTGACCAGTCGCTATGACTCGCACTGACCACCAGGGGGCAGACGCTCAACGCAGGAGCTGCCCCCTGGTGGTCATTGTGCTCCCACAGCTGGCTAACCTCCCGTGGTCCCTCCCCCCTGGCCCCAATCACCAGCCAGGCTGAGGGACCCCACCCATGGGCTTGTATTAATTTCATATTGAAAAGATAGGGACTGGATCCTAGAGTCAAGAATCTTTTCCTTTGAAAAATATTGAATTTTACCCCCCTCATGTCATAGTTCTCTCCATCCCCTTTGTCCCCAGTCAGGTGAGGTCTGTCTATAGTTACTGGCTGCTAACAATATTTGATAGCCATGCTTCAGCAAATAAATTTGTAGATACTCTCTTTGTCTTCTGGTTTGTGGTCCAAAGATCACACTGATGAGTGAGATTATGAGGAGAGGACAGACTTACAAAAACTAAAAAATCTTTGTTGCATGAAGTCTAGCTAATCTATCATTGCTTGTTTTGTAAAGTTTTCTACACTTAACAGAAAATATTTGTCCTAATTTTTCTAGAATATCATCGTCAGAGTCTCCAGTTTTTGTTTGGAAAGTGTATTTGTTCACTTTAATGTGCTCTATCTCCCAGAGAAATGCTTTGGTTAATAACTAAAGAATCCTCATGCAGAACTCCTCAAGGGCAGGGTTGTATCTTACCTTCATGCCCCCAGCGTCTAGAGCAGTGCGTGCTGCCCACTGCTGGTGCTCTGCTTTCTATGTTGGGTTTACCCAGAAAGTGCTTCCACTTCAGAAGCAACATTTATAAGGGGCTTTAAGGGCAATGGTTCTCAACCTTTCTAATGCCGCAAACTGCTGCTCTATAGCAGCAGTTCTCAACCTGTGGGTCGCGACCCACAGGTTGAGAATCTCTAGCAGGGTCGCCTAAGTCCATTGGAAAACACAGATATTTACATTTCGATTCATAACAGTAGCAAAACTACAGTTATGAAGTAGCAACGAAAATAATTTTATGGTTGTGGGTCACCACAACATGAGGAACTGTATTAAAGGGTGTGGCATTAGAAAGGTTGAGAACCACTGCTTTAAGGGTTTATAGATATCCTTAATTTGTGTAAATTTTTATTTAAAGTGAAGTAGGACTTGTATCGTTCCTAGCTAGATAACATTAATAATTTTCAGTACCTATTATGTAATAAAACAATGCTTTTTACTCTTTAGATTTAATTATTTTAAAAACATTCACGTGGAAAATGGTTGTTGATATCTATAACAAACTTTTTGTTTTCCTTAACATAAAGGTTTGGAATCTGGCAAACAGATTAAACTGGATTCAAATTCACAGTTTGGGTATTATTTTCGCGTAACGTGTAAAGAAGAAAAAGTACTTCGTAACAACAAAAACTTCAGTACCGTAGATATCCAGAAGAATGGTGTGAAATTTACCAATAGGTTTGTAAGCCTGTATCATATTGTTAAGCCTTCAGTAGTACCATAGAACTAAATTATTCTTTGATGAAATGTAGTGCCCATTACTTTCAGTAGAGGTTTTCATTTTTTTAAAATAATGCCATTACCTTGATTTGCAGTGCATTGACTTCTCTTAATGAAGAATATACCAAAAACAAAACTGAGTACCAGGAAGCCCAGGATGCCATTGTTAAAGAAATTGTCAATATCTCTTCAGGTAATAACAGAACCAAAAGATTCTGAATATGACCTGGTTTTTGATAATAGTATATATCAGGATGTTTCAAGAGTGGTCTTTTAAAAAGCTCTTAGACTGTTAAATTATGTTGGGCTACCTACCAAATAATGCATGCTGTATTGTGGTAGGAAAAGTAACTGAAAATTACTCTGGTAAATGGGAAGATAAGCTAGTGCAGGCTGAGGAATGGGAATACCCTGAAAAACAAAGATGTGCAAAAAAGCACAAAACTTAGCTGTAGCTGTAATAAGGGGAAGAAACACCAAGGACTATTAATAATCTATGGTCTCATGCTCTTAAGTTATAGAAATAAATAGCACTGAAAATAAAAGTTATACATGAGGCAAGCAAGCCCTCTTAAGTTCTATGTGCCATTTATAGATTTTTCAGAGTCCATTCTAGAGGCATTGTTTGAGGTGAATATTTTAAAATTGAAGGGACAGAATGCCTTAACATCATGGTATTGCCCTTAGCATGAAATGAATGTATGTTTAACACAGCCAGTGGGGATATGTTAATTAAGCTGGAAGGCTTTGCCTGTCATCATGTGGATATTGACTGTAACCCTAATTGGGCCTTAAAAAATATACCAAAGAAATGCTTAAGCCAAGTGATCAAAGTTGGCATCACTAGTAATGGGACAGGTGACATTATATATTTCCTGATGTGATGCAGAGGGAAGTAAATATAACCTATGTAATCTTGACAAAACATTTAACTTGATTATAAATAAGAAGAAAAAAAGGTAAATTTAGATTGTGGCACACGTCTTTTTAAGGCCTGAACTATTTAAAAATGTCAGTATCATGGAAGCACAAAAGAAGAATGGACAGGATCTGTTTTAGATTAAAGGAGACTTAAAGAGCCAGAATAGTCAAATGCAGTGGATGAACCTTGATTGGATCAAGGATTAGTGGTAAAGTACACTATTGGGACAAATTGGCAAGAGTTTAATATCTATATACACTGAGTGGCCAGATTATTATGATCTCTGAACGCATAATAGTCTGGCCACTCAGTGTGTGTGTATATATATACTAGAGACCCAGTGCATGAAATTCGTGCATGGGGGCGGGGGGTGTCCCTCAGCCCAGCCTGCACCCTCTTCAATCTGGGACCCCTTGAGGGATGTCCGACTGCCCGTTTAGGCCCTATCCTACCTGTATTGGGCCTAAACGGGCAGTCAGACATCCCTCTCACAATCCAGGACTGCTGGCTCCCAACTGCTCGCCTGCCTGCCAGCCTGATTGCCCTAAGCGCTTCAGCCTGCTAGCCTGAACACCCCCTAACCACTCCCCTGCAGGCCTGGTCCCCCCACAACTGCTCTTCCCTGCACGCCTGGGTCCCCCCCCAACTGCCCTTCCCTGCAGGCCCAGTCTCCCCCAACTTTCCTCCTCTGCCATCCTGGTCACCCCTAACTGCCCTCCCCTGCAGGCCTGATCGCCCACAACTGCCCTCCCTTGCAGGCCTGGTCCCTCCCAACTGCCCTCCCCTGCTGGCCATCTCGTGGTGGCCATCTTGTGTCCACATGGGGACTGTCATCTTTGACCACATGGGGGCAGCCATCTTGTGTGTTGGAGTGTTGGTCAATTTGCATATTATTCTTTTATTAGATAGGAGATATATATTAGAGGCCCAGTGCATGAATTCGTGCTTGGGTGGGTGGGGTCCGGCCAGCCTGGCCAGGGGGAGGGGACATGGGTGGTTGGCCGGCCTGCCTGCTGGTCAAACTTCTGGTCGAGGGGACAATTTGCATATTAGCCTTTTATTGCATATTCCTCTATTATTATAAAATTGAACATTATTCTCTTGAATGTTCCTTGAAACTTTTGATACATTGATGTCTGTATGGCAGTTCTATGTGACACGTGGATCTGTGAACCCTTCCAACCTATTAAAATTTTAGAATCGCTATTTTGAAATCTTAACCATTGTTATTGGCTATAAACATGCTTTACCTAGCATATGTCAGGGACTTTTTCATGTACATAATAGCTCTTAAGTTTGTCCTTTTTTTCATATATTAAGATTTTATTCTCTGTGGAATAAAAATAATTCTAAGGAAATACTGAGAGTTTCAACCCAGACATCACTACCATAAAAAACTTAGGTCCTGTCTGCTTAGTGGATCTCCATTCTCTTCACCCATAAGCATAAAACAAGACTCTGATCTGCTTTTGTTTATAATGTGAAGTTCCTTAAGCTCATCAGGTCAGATTGGTGTTCATCAAACAAGAACTGTTAAATAGAGGCAGTTTTATTTACAAGCTTTCAAGAGGCAAAATCATATTTTATAAAATGAGTATTTGAGTGAAGCCAAGAAACATATCTACTGTTACTAAAGGTCAATGATATCTTTCTATTAATCAGCTTTTAGTTTTAATGCTCTAGCAGACTAGAATCTTGTAGAAAGTATTTTAATTGATAATTATGAGTCTACATTTATACTAAAATTTAATGCTATGTGATGCTTTTGGGGGGAAAATGCTGAAATAAAAGTTTGACAGACAGGTCTTACATGCACAGGCCTTGATGGTCACATTATATCTTATTACCTGTTTGCATGTTCCTTATAATTATGAAATGCCATTCTGGTTTCAGACTCTTTAAAAGAAAAGTGTGTCTTAAAAGTGCAGCTGTGACTCAAATATTGCTGCACCCTGCTCTTCTTTCTTATCAGTAAATTATGATAGCTTTTTCTGAATCTACCTCATTTCTAAACAGCTGTGTGCTTTTATATTTTAACTAGAGGCCTGGTGCACAAAATTTGCACGACGAGGGGGGGCCTTAGTCCACCCTGCACCTTCTCCAATCTGGGACATCCCTCTAACAATCTAGACCGCTGGCTCCTAACTGCTCATCTGCCTGCTTGCCTGGTCACCCCCAACTGTCCCCCTTCCCTCCCCCCGCCAGCCTGGTCGCCCCTCACTGCCCCCCTGCCAGCCTGGTCGCCCCCAACTGCGCCCTCCCCCCCCACCACCACCACCGGCCTGGTCGCTCCACGCAGCCTGCTGTTCAGTAGTTTGATCGTCCCTTACTAACCCCCCTGCCGGCCTGGTCTCCCCGTGCAGCCTGCTGTTCGGTCGTTACTGTTACTGTGACGGCATACTGGACAATTTGCATATTCCTCTATTATTAGTATAGATGTATTTTGGCAAGGGGCATCATACTCTGTATTTTTGAAATCTGTTCATAGTGGGGGAAGATACAGTAACATATTTTAACATGTTGACTTTTAGGTGTTACTTTCACATTTAGTGGCAAACTTCTATTAATTTTTAAAAAGTATATAAATTAGGAAATTAGAGTTTGAATTACCAAATGGGGAAGTTAAATTTATTCTTCTAGCTGCTTATATATATTTTATTTTTTTATTCAATGTTCCTGTGTACATTTTCTGTTTTTATATAGGCTATGTAGAACCAATGCAGACACTCAATGATGTGTTAGCTCAGCTAGATGCTGTTGTCAGCTTTGCTCATGTATCAAATGGAGCGCCAGTTCCATATGTACGACCAGTCATTTTGGAGAAAGGACAAGGAAGAATTATTTTGAAAGCATCCAGACATGCTTGTGTTGAAGTTCAAGATGAAGTTGCATTTATTCCCAATGATGTTCACTTCGAAAAAGATAAACAGATGTTTCATATCATTACTGGTAAAAACAAACAAATACCTAGTTTATGGGTAATGTTTCTTTTTTTAATGTTGGGGTGGAAATATGCTTAAAATTGATAAAGAAAATCCAAATTTTTTACATTAGAAAAAGAACATGTTATTCATATCAATGAGTAATATATTTGTATTTGGATTAGGGGGAAGATTTGGGAGAGGGAGTAAAGGCTTTTGAGAAAAAACTGTATTTATAAGAAACTTCTTTTTTAGGAGTTCAGGGCATTTAAAAATGAACGCCCCTTCTTCCTCAATGCTTACCTTTAAGTAGTGAGGTCATTGAAAAAAATCAAGCAGAACTGGCTGCTGGAATGACCTCAGTTTAGGGTAGTGGTACTTTTATTTTTTATTTCTTAAAAAAATATTTATTGTTGAAAGTATTACAGATGTCCCTCTTTTTTCCCCCATTGTCTCCTTCTAGCCCACACCAGGATAGCAGTTCTTTTAAAGCCATGGAACTTCAGAGAATAATGTAGCATGTCTCAAACTAAAATGTTTTGAGAGATCTTAACCAGATTCCAAAAAATAAAAGTGAGGGAGTAAGGAGTCTTTGGGCAAATGTGTTCTATTTCTCCAAATGGATTTTCAAGTTGTTTATATGATCTAACCCAGATATGTAAATTGTGCATTTTCCAAAATTGTAAGGTCATGTCTTAGGGCTTTAGTGTGGTTTTTAAGTGGTTGAAGGATTTGACCATACTGATCCATTCACTAATGGTCCATTTATTAATGAGTTACAGTGTTAAGTCAATTGGGCCTGTACTACTTCTCTGAATGTCATAAAATTATTCTGCAGGCAGTTAGTTCTGTGAGCTAAGGGAACATGTCTGTGTGATCTTTCTAGGCTATAGTCAAATATAATAATTTTGCTTTTCAATATAATGTGTTTTATAGGCCCCAATATGGGAGGTAAATCAACATATATTCGCCAAACTGGGGTAATAGTACTCATGGCCCAAATTGGGTGTTTTGTGCCATGTGAGTCGGCAGAGGTGTCCATCGTGGACTGTATCTTGGCTCGGGTAGGGGCTGGTGACAGTCAATTGAAAGGAGTCTCCACCTTCATGGCTGAAATGTTAGAAACTGCTTCTATTCTCAGGTGAGTGCATTTCCCAGTCCCCTGAAAATGGAAATGAATGTCCCTGTCCTATGAGAAGTACATTTGCAGATTCACCTGTAAAACATCTGATGACTTTTATCTAGTGTAATAGTTTTTTGTGAGCTTTTTGTACTTTATATTCTCTTAAAAGGGTGATTGGTAATAGTTGTGGAAAGCTTTGATTTTTAAAGGTGTCTTAAGGTTTCTGGTCGTTGTTAACCTTATATTCCCCCACTACCATGCCTCACATCCTGTCCAAACTTTACAGGCCTTAATGACAGAAATTCTACTTCTCCAGTGATTTTTTTTTCTTTTTTCCCCCACCACATGAACCTAAGGTCTTGGCTATTTACTCACTGAACTCTGCCATGTCTGAAATTTATTAGGTTTTTATTTTAGAGGTTTTTGAAATCTCTTATTTTTATTTCACTTTTCAGGAGCTTCTTTAAAGACATGAAAGTACTATCTATGTCCTTTGACTTTTGGTATCCTTAGTAAATTGTGTTGATTATAATTTTTTTAAAATTCCCCTTCTTACATTTGGTAGTATTGTGGCAGGTATATAAATTTTCTTGACCACCAGCCGTGTGACCCACTGTTCATATTATTATACCCTAGTTCCATTGTCATTTAGTGTTCTATATTTTTTAAATTTTTACTTACTGATTTTAGTATGAGAGAGAAACATGAATTTGTTGTTCCACTTACCTATGCATTCCTTGATTGATTCTTGTATGTTCGGAGGTCATACCCACAACCTTGGTGTATTGGGATGATGTTCTAACCCAGCGAGCCGCAGTTTGCTGCTCTGTTGACTAATGAGTTTGCTGACCACTGTTCTAACCAACTGAACTACCCAGCCAGGGCTGGAATTATTATTATTTTTAAATCTTGGCTAATTTGATTTATTCACCTTTTGTTCCTTCTACCCATTATTCATGTCCATGCCCATTTTTTCTCCTGAAGTTTTAGTGCTTTTTATTGACTTTGTTGAAAATTATAACATTAAAATACTGAATCTGTTGTTTGTGGCTTATCTTTTCTGTTCTATTATCTTAATTTTGTTTTCTTACTATTGACTTGGTTGAAAATGTTAACATCAGAATAATGAATTTTGTTTGTGGCATATCTTTTATATTATCTTAATTTTGTTTTCTTGCATTATTATTATTTTTGGGAAATTTTGTGTTTCAGGTCTGCAACCAAAGATTCTTTAATAATCATAGATGAATTGGGAAGAGGAACCTCTACCTATGATGGATTTGGGTTAGCGTGGGCTATATCAGAATACATTGCAACAAAAATTGGTGCTTTTTGCATGTTTGCAACCCATTTTCATGAACTTACTGCCTTGGCCAACCAGATATCAACTGTTAATAATCTGCATGTCACAGCACTAACTACTGAAGAAACCTTAACTATGCTTTATCAGGTGAAGAAAGGTGAGTAGACCACTGGTATACTGAGAATTCAGAGTGTGATAATGGGAAACTTGCTTGAAATCGTCAGTAATTGCCTTATTCTAAGTTAGTATGAATTACTGACTTTTTTACAGAACACATTTCTCTTAATTCACACTCTGGGAGTAGAGACATGGTACATCTCTGTTTCTGTGTCTTATAGTAAATGTGACACTATAGTCTTATAGTGTCATTCTAAAACAACAACATAAAGAATAATTTATACTCTTTAACAGCATCACAGAGGAATGTTATACTGCCTCCCATTAGCTATTAGATAGTAACAAAGGCTCTGAAGTTCCAAGGCTATAGCTTTTACTGTTTAATAAACTATTTATTAGGATAATCTCATTAGGTTATGTAATTGGTATATTACATAAATAGGTTCATTTAAAGCTGGGGGTTCCAGAATTCCTGAAATTGTTAGTAGTTGTCACATAAGGAATGAGTTATTTGTTGGCATTTCATCCTTTCAGGAAAGGCGGCCATTCATGGGTCTGGCAGCTAATCAGATTACTGAGTTCATGGGGTTAATGTGCTGTATCGTTTTTATTGCTTAAACATTTCACCACTCATCAGAATAACTTGTTCAGATGGCTTTCTGATTTTCCATGAACATGTTTTTCTGCATCAGTAGGTTGCACATAAGTGAGATAATTAGTTTTGGTTATTTTATCCTTTGTTATTTATGCTTCAGTAGGAATTCTTTTGAGTTATTGTGTTTGCATTATTATTATCGACATAAAATACAGATACTTTTAGTTGGTCCTGGCATTTCACATAAAGTTGAGGTTTTGCTTTTAAATTATTATGTTTTGGGTGAAATAGAAATGGGTTCAGAACATTCTTAAAAAACACAGATAAAGTACAGAGAAGATAGGAATAAGTTTTTCCTTCACTGTGGATGCTTATGAACATATGCTCCTATTTTATTTTTACTTCTTTTAGTCCCAGCTCAAGAATGCATGGGATATATATGTAGGCCCCAGTAATTTACAGTTGGTATATAATTGAGGCAAAATGGAAGCCTCATAATAACTGCAAACATCATGTGTATTAAACATTTGGAAGGAATACCTTGAGTCAGTTTTTTTTCTGCAAATAGAAATGAAGATCATCTACCTAGTCTATAAATTTGCTAATGATTTGGGTCCAAAAATTCCATCGTCATTTGTTTGTAGTAGTTTAGAATCAGAATGAGATTATATAAATGGTAAGTAACTTTTCTAAGAAAAGTATTGTAAATATTTAAATTTCCTTCTATTATTCTTTTTAAATTTATTTATCCAGCCAGTTTTCTGGAATCACCATTTCTAGAAATTGATGTAGACATATTCAGAGGCTAGACCATTACACTAATAGTATATTTTGAATTAAATGCTCCTCTTAATTAGTGACACTTTTTATTTTTATTTTTCTTGGTACTTTAATTTCTCCCTTATGAAATGAGAAAACCTCAGAGAGATAGACTTGATTAATTTTTCTTCAGAATTCAGATACTTGTTTAGGCCTTTGAGGATTATCTGTCATGCCTTTTTCTGCTATTTTTATTTTTCTGCTACATTTGTCAAGGATAAAATATAGCACTGTGCCAAGTCATAATCACTTTTCACTGGAGGCTTAATTAAAATGCCTTTATCTCCATTACTATGAAACATTTCGCTAATGTGTTTGAAATAATACAAAATTGAGTTTTCTAATGACAGGGTAAGAAGGATAAGTTCCATTTACATAAATTGCTGTCTCTTCCTACTCTGTCCCTCTCCCCACCCTCCTCTTCCCACTTTCTTGTAGGTGTCTGTGATCAGAGTTTTGGGATTCACGTTGCAGAGCTTGCTAATTTTCCTAGGCATGTAATAGAGTGTGCTAAACAGAAGGCCCTGGAACTGGAGGAGTTTCAGAATATTGGAGCATCACTAGGAAATGATGAAATGGAACCCGCAGCAAAGAGGTGCTATCTGGAAAGAGAGGTTTGTCAGATTGATTCTGCAGTTATTTAACCTCTGTATTGTTACATAGATCAGGTCACCAAGATAAGTTACTTTTTCCCTATATGATTATAATGTATATTTACTGATCATTATTTGTATTCACTTACATTTCTTCTCATCGCAAAGAATTCTCTATCATTTTGATTTGTGCACTATATAAACATCTGCATGCTCAAAAGATAACATTTAGGTACCAGATTTAAAAAGTAGGAGGATAGGACTATTAGTCTAGGTTTAAAATAAGTAATTCAAAGGAGTTAATAGATGTCCAAGCAGATCTTTGAATGCTTCATAAATGAATATCAAGTCCAGATAAGTTGTATAGTTACTCAGTGCTTAGTTAAGATGACACCAACGAAATAAAAATAGTTTTTGTCCTCCAATTGTTTACAATATAGTTGGAGAGATAAGAAAAATGAGTATGTCATAATCATAGAGAATAAAGTGGCATATAACAAATGTTTACTAGTGAAAGTTCTTTGTGGACAGTATGTTCGTTCTCATGGGAGAAATGCTTTCTCTGAGTGATGGGTGAAATTGAGAGGCTCATACAGAAAGGTACAAGCCTAGCCCTGGCCTGTGTGGTTCAGTGGTTAGAGTGTCAGCCTGTGCATTGAAGGGTCTTGGGTGTGATGCACGGTCAAGGGCATGTACCTGGGTTGCAGGTTCAATCCCTGGCCCTGGTTGGGGCATGTGCAAGGGGCAACCAATCATTGCTTTTCTCTCACATCTTCCCCCTCCCTCCCTCTCTCTTTCTCCTCCTCCCTTCCTACCACTCTTTTTAAAAAAATAAATGGAAAAAAATAGCCTCGGGTGAGGATTAACATACTATAATAAAGAGGTAATATGCAAATTTACTGTCACTCCCTCACAAGATGGCTGCCTATGACCACGCCAGCAGGGGGATTAGTGAGGGACAACCAAACGACTGAAGAAGCAGGCTGCGTGAGGCAACCAGGCAGGCGGGAGGGCCAGTTAGGGGTGACCAGGCCAGCAGGGGCAGTTGGAGGCAATTAGGCTTGCATGGGGAGTAGTGAGGGATGACTAGGCTGGCAGAGGGGGGCAATAAGAGGTGACCAGGCCAGTGGGGACGGCAATTGGGGCCAACCTGGCTGGCAGCGGAGGGCAGTTAGGGGCGACCAGGCAGGCAGGCTGGTGAGCGATTAGGAGCCAGCAGTCCAGGATTGTGAAAGGGATGTCCTGGATTGGAGAGGGTACAAGCTGGGCTGAGGGACACACACCCCCATGTACAAATTTTGTGCACTGAGCCTCTAGTGTGTGTGTGGTCAATTTGCATATTATTCTTTTATTAGATAGGATGAAAGGAACAAGGCTGTGCCCAATGTACTTTTTAAAAATTAAAGGAATAGTAGTTCTAGTTCTCTGTAACAATGGAAATAAAAGAATCTTAATTCACTACTGCTGGGTTCTGGCAACATGTACTGTAGTATACATTGTGTCCACTTTTACTTGTCACGTTTTAAGCTTTTATCCAGTGAATTTTTTGTTGTTCTTACTTGAAGGATAGCTAACTGGTACCATAATTGCTGATTTATATGCTTTTTGAGCTTAAAAGGTATAATTTCATCTGTTATACCTGTAATCAGGAGAAATGTGTTATAAATTGTTAATAATGGTAGCTTTAAGTATGGAAAATTATGAAATGGTATTGGTGTCAGCGCCACACCTCTGAGTGATCTGGGATTAGGTAGGCTCCTTTTGTAATCCCGGCTTCCAATTGGAGCAGAAGTCATGTTCTTTGATAATAATTATTACACTGTATTGTGAACAATGTTTAAGCTAAAGGGAGACAAAAATACACTTGTTCGTTAATAGAGAAGTATTTTTTTTCCCTTACCATTTCGATATCTACCTTTCTTTCACCTTTAAGGTGCTTATTACCAACTGGCTTCCTATGTGAAAAACAGACCTGCTTTGTATATGATAGTAAACATTTATATAGGGCTTACCCTTTGCCAGGCTCTGCACCTTAACATATTAATTCTTTAACTCTCACAACAGCCCTGTGAGGTTGGTAGAATTTTCCTCATTTTATGGATGAGGAATGTTGGTAAAGAAATTGCCCACCGGGCACATGGTGAGTAATAAGCATTCTTTAGAATGGTAATAACTGAGTAGTAAAATAAGTTTAAAAAGAAATATCCTTTGCAATGTCTTGCTATAAAGAAATATGATCAACTAAGGGATTTGCTATACAATTCACCGTTGAACAACAGGGTTTGAATTTGCACAAGGTGCACTGTTATGTGGATTTTTTCAATAAATGCTTTATATATTTTCTCATAACTTTCTTAATAACATTTTCTTTAGCTAACTTATTTTAGGACTACAGTATATAATACACATAACATACAAAATACCAGTATGTGTTCATTGACTGTTTTTGTTATCAGTAAGGCTTCCAGTCAACTAGCAGGCTATCTGTAGTTAAGTTTTATTTGTTTTTGTTTTATTATATATTTTATTGACTTTACAGAGAGGAAGGGAGAGGGATAGAGAGTTAGAAACGTTGATGAGAAACATTGATCCGCTGCCTCCTGCATGCCATGTCCCCTACTGGGTATTGAGGCTGCAACCAAGGTATATGTCCTTGACCAGAATTGAACCCAGGACCCTTCCGTCCGCAGGCTGACGCTCTATCCACTAAGTCAAGCAAGGGATGTAGTTAAGTTTTTGGGGAGTCAAAAGTTATACACAGATTTGCAACTGCCCAGCACTCTTAACTTCCATTTTATTCAAGGGTCAACTATATTCTAGACAGTGCGCACTTAAAATGTAAAGAATGTTTTTAAATATTGAGTGTCATGTTTATATAGAAGTCTAATGAAGCAATTTATTATTATTGAATGTGACTTTTAGAAAAGACACTTTGAAGACTAATGGAACGTTCCCATGTTTTCCAGCAAGGTGAAAAAATTATTCAAGAGTTTTTATCCAAGGTGAAGCAAATGCCTTTTATTGAAATGTCCGAAGAAAACATCACAATGAAATTGAAACAGCTGAAAGCTGAGGTGATAGCAAAGAATAATGGGTTTGTAAATGAAATCATTTCACGAGTAAAGGTTACTACGTGAGAAAATCCCACTAATGGAATGAAGATAATCTTGATAAGCTGTTGTCTATAATACTTTTATATTGTTTTATATTAATCCTTTTTCCATAGTGATGGCAATTGATGCCCATGGCATACCAACTTAATAAAATATTTAGTAATACTTTACTTGATTACATTTTCAGAGATCTTTATTTTGAAAAGTAACTGAGGAATACTTAAAGGGACATGGGCAATAGTATACAATATGTTGAATTTTATAAATAAAATTATGTAGTTTGTGAAATTTTATGTGTATTGTATTTCTTTGTAATAGGACTTCTACACATATTTTATTCCCAAATGATATGGAAGAAATAAATAGCACAGAGACTTTGTAAAGTGAAGGATCTTAAAGCAGAAGAAACCAAGGAAACCCTTTCCAGTGATTTTCCCGGAGTGTCCGTCTGTTGGCAGGAGCCAGGTTGGATGCATACACATTAGCCAGGGAACTTACTGTAAATCCAGAGTCCTGATGTGATCTCCTGCCCTGTTTGCCATTTCTCCACCCCCAGTCTGTGGAGAGACTTAAAAATCTGCATTTTAACAAAACCTTTCGTATTGGGAACCCTGATTTAGTCTATCTACTTCATTTGTTCTACAGGAAAGGGAAGGGGAGGTTAAAAGTTAGTGACTGGCCTTGCTGAATATGGGGGGAAGGGCAGTCTTTAATAAATTGTGAAGGGATGATGGCTTATTTATGTAAGAATAAAATGA
The DNA here is from genome assembly GCA_026230045.1 of Corynorhinus townsendii. NCBI lineage: Eukaryota > Metazoa > Chordata > Mammalia > Chiroptera > Vespertilionidae > Corynorhinus > Corynorhinus townsendii. Next base: position 144,437,044 of record JAPDVU010000007.1, on the reverse strand, counting down.
AATTGGATCATCTAAAAATCAACTCCAGTGAATATTTAATCCAAATGTATAAGGCACAACTACCAAGCTTATAATGTTTAGTTTTATAAGTTCTATAGAAAGTAATGCAGGAAAATATTTTTATGGCCTCGGCTTTGTGAAAGATTTAAGTCTCAAACACAATCAATAAAATTTGATATACTTAGCTATATTGAAATTGAGAACTTCTTTTCATTAAAAGGCATCACAAAGTGAAAAAGACTGGATCCATAATGGAAGACCATATTAGTACTACGTAAAATATCAAAGGAATTATATCCAAACTATATAAAGTATTTCTATAAAATCACTAAGGAAATGGGCACTTAAGAGCCTTTATAAAATTTTAAAGAGTTAATACAACTCAATAACAAAAAGACCAGTTAAAAGGCAAAGGATTTGAATAGATCCTTTTCTAAAACATATACAAATGGCTAATAAGCACATGAAAATATGCAGATTGTCATCAGGGAAATGCAAGTCAAAACTACAGCGAGCTATCACTTTGTACCCCTTAGGCCTCTAAAGTCAAAAGGCAGAGAACAGGTATTGAGGATGTTAAGAAGGAGCTCACATACTGCTTCTGGAAATTTAAAATGTTGCAGTTGCTTTGGAAAACAGTCTGGCATTTCCTCAAACGTTATCATGGTCTAACTTCCATTCCTAGGTGTATATCAAGAAAAACATGTCCACACAAAAACTTATACACAAATGTTTACAGCAGATTTATAATAGTAAGAAAAAAATTTGAAATTAACCCAAATGTCCAGATAAATGGATATGCAAAATGTGGGATATCCATACAATGGAATATTCTCTGTTATAATAGGCATGAAGTACTGAGACAAGCTACAACTTAGATGAACCTTGGAAACGTTAGTGAAGAAGCCAGTCAAGAGTTTGTATATGATTCCATCCATGTGAGAGTCCACATAGGGAAAGTGCAGAAACAAAGTTGATGAACAGGTGCATAGGGCTGTCAGGCAGGGGATGGCTGGCTAGGTAGGTGATAGCTAAAGGGTATGCGGTTTCTTTCTTTTTTTAAAATATATTTTATTGGTTTTTTACCGAGAGGAAGGGAGAGGGATAGAGAGCTAGAAACCTCGATGAGAGAGAAACATTGATCAGCTGCCTTCTGCACACTCCCACTGGGTATGTGCCCGCAACCAAGGTACATGCCCTTGACCAGAATCGAACCTGGGACCCTTGAGTCCGCAGGCCGACTCTCTATCCACTGAACCAAACCGGTTAGGGCTTCTTTTTGAGATGAAAATGTTCTAAAATTGACTGCTGATGTTTGCACATATCTGTACATACATTAAAAGTCATTGAACCTTACACTTAAAATGTGTACAGTGTATATTATGTGAATTATATCTCACAGCTTGTTTTTCAAAAAGTTCAGGCACTTTACCCAAGAGGAAATCTAAATGGTTTATACATTTAGATTTAATCACCAGTCAGAAAAATGAAAACCATGCTTGGCTCCCCCTCAGAACTCTGCCCAGATTGACAATCATTTTAAGTGTGTCTGCCAACTGTTGGTGAGGGTGTGGGACATCTCTGCTGATGGGAATAATTATCCTATATAATCCTATATAATAAAAGCATAATATGCAAATCAACCGAACAGAGGAACGACCAGTCAGCAGTGGCCGGGGCTGGCGAGCAGGTGGTACCAGGCCAGCCAAGGCGCATCCCAGCGGGCAGAGCTTGGGGGGGGGGGGGGGGGCGCGGCCACCAGCAGCAGTGGAATAGCGATGAGGGTTGCCAGCACAGTCCCCTGATCAGCTCACCCAGTCACCTTCCACAGAGGAGGGCCGGGCGGCAGTGGCAGGGTGATGGGGGCAGTGCTGTCCAGATTCCCTGCCTGGTCGCCTCCCATCAGTAGGATATCCCCTGAGGACTTCCGGACTGTGAGAAGGGTGCAGGCTGGGCTGAGGAACCCTCCTCCCCACCAGTGCATGAATTTTCGTGCACCAGGCCTCTAGTCTAATAAAATTGGGGATATGCATATGACCCAGCAATTCTCCTAAGTGCATACTCTATAGAGGTGCTTGTACACATTGTGCTATGATGTATATACAAGAATGGGAACAGGCCAGCTATGAAAAAATGAATGATAGCTGCATAAAACAACATGGATGTTATCTTAAGCAAATGACAGATAAGGAATAACACAGTTTGTCCCATTCATATGGGTTGTCTAAGGGATGGGGAGGGATTCTAGGGCATTAGAGCATTCTGTTTTGACCTGAGGGGTGGGTGATTTTGTAGGTGCTTGTTTTATAATTGTAAAATATAATTATGTTTTAAGAACTGAAAATTAGGTGTGACAACATGAAAACTTAAGACCAATGAGCCCTTTAAAATGCTCATCTTAGTTTACCATGTTCCCCTTTTTAAAAAATATATATTTTTTTATTGATTTCAGAGGGGGAGAGAGAAACATCAATGATGAGAGAGAATCATTGATTGGCTACCTCCTGCACACTCCACCCGGGCATGTGCCCTGACTAGGAATCGAACGGTGACTTCCTGGTTCACAGGTCAATGCTCAACCACTGAGCCATGCTGTACCATACCCTTTTTTAAATCATCATTAGAATGAGTTACAATAGTTTTTCTCTTATGGATACCAAAAGCTTGGGGAGAAGATAAACTTACAGAGGAAGAATTTAAATGTGGACATTTTCATTGGTTTACAAAGTCATTTAGTCGCTTATAAGTGAAAGATTTATATAACTAACAAAATTTCAACATTCATCCTCTGGTTAGCTGTGAAGGAGTGTTTTTTGACTGCTGCACAAAAGTATGTATAAATGGTGGTCAGTCAATCCATGGGTTTAGTTGTGAGGGCTACAGAAATGGAGGGATGGAGGGGGTGTTGATTCTGAGAAATCATGTCTATTGGGTTCTGATAAATCAGGTGACATTCATTTCTCTCAAAGAGACCTTGTGTTTAGTTCTAAGATGTTTTTGAGAATGAAAAACATATAATAGACCCGTTTGAGAATGAAAAACATATAATAGACCCGTTTCAGATGTAAGCTGTGCTTATTACATGGATATACTAATGAATCAACCAGACCGTCAAAGTCTTCTTCCTTTTGGAGTGTTGGATGTAAGTAAAGCAAAAGATAAAGTGATCTGTCAAAAGACGTTTGGATTTTAAAATTTTAATTATAATGTGGTTTCTTTTTCTTCACTCAAACATGAACTTGAAAAATACCAGAATAAAACAATATATTAATATCCAAAATTTTGAACTCAACCATACTTTATTATGAAATCTGTTGGTCACACAACCACATTTCTGAGAAAATACTTTTTTAAAAAAATACATATTTTGTTGATTTCAGAGAGGAAGGGAGAGAGAGAGAAAAAAAAATATCACTGATGAGAGAGGATCATTGATTGGTTGCCTCCCGCACGCCCCCTTCTGGGGATCAAGCCCACAACCCAGGCATGTGCCCTTGACAGGAATTGAACCCAGGACCCTTCAGTCCGCAGGCCAACACTCTCTCCACTGAGCCAAACCATTAGGGCTTTTTTGGTATTTTTAAAAACACTAAGAATCCATCCAAGATGCAATTATTTTGGTAATTTAATTTTTTTCCCTTAAAATATTTGTAACAGAACAGAAGAAAGATGTTTTAGGATATATTAAAAAAAAATAACATTTTCTCCTTAAACTCTCAATGTTCCACACACTAAGCACATCCTGTTAGACTTCTTGAGTATTAAATGCATCTTCTATCCTTGGTCTTTCTGCATTTAGCATTTTGGGGAAGTATGTTTTTACCCACAGCATATGGTATGAGCTGCTGATTCAGTACTGAGTGGCTCTTTAAGCTTGTTAGTTTTTCTGTTGATTAAAATGGATGCACAGAAGAAAACGGCGTACAGATCAGTCAGAAGAAAAACCAGCCCTTGGTCCGAAATAAACTAAACAATGTTAATCAGCTTATGGGGAAAACAAACAAAGGGAATTTTCATATACAAAGAAGGTCTTTTACTGCCTTCCTAATGTGTTTGGGTTAAGGAGATAGAGTGGCCAGGGAAGGTGATGAAAATGCCCAGAATGATACACATATTTTTAGAATAAAACTGGAAGTGGAGCCCAACTTAATAGTTTTCTGCCTGTTCTCCCTATTCTTGATACATACAGCTGCTGCTTTCTCTGGTGGTGCTACTTTAGAACTTGCCTGTTTTGCCAGTTTTCCGATGTCTGAGCATTCTGGTGCAGTGCTGAGCTAGAAAATGTCTCATTGCCATGGCAGTGTCTCTAGTTCTCTGAGGGGGGCTGGGGAGCCCTTGTCTGGCCTTTGTACAGCAGCTTCCCCACCTCCCTGGAAGCAGAGCGTCCATGGTGTCAGACAACATTCAGAACATGGTCCAAATTCAATGTAAGTTGGCATAGTTTTGCTTTGGCATGTGGTTTGTCCAAACAGAAGTGCCCACACACATCTTTCACCCAGCGATCTGGGAAATTCGGCAGTGGCATAACAGTCTGGGATGTTGGCGGCCTTCACTGGACCATCCTGCTCTTATTTTTAGCCTTGGTGAATAGAAGACTACATTGCCACTGTCTTTGGTTCACCTCCAAGAGTGAAGAGAAATTACAAACTCCCTGAAATGGTTGAATTTAGAAGGAGGGAAAATTCTGTCTGGACAATTTCTTATTCTAACAAAAGAACAATGACAATGAATTTGTCGGTGTTCAGAATCAACCAGTAATTACAACCATAGCAATTAACCTATATTATCACACTACTAGAGGGCTGGTGCACGAATTCATGCACTGGTGGGGTCTCTCAGCCTGGCCTGTGGGATTGGGCCAAAAGTGGCTCTCTGACATCCCCTGAGGGGTCCCGGATTGCAAGAGAGCTCAGGGACCCCCATCGGTGCACAATCGGGACCGGAGAGGGACAAAGGAGGTTAGCCAGCTGGGGAGGGACCGTGGGAGGGCACCAGGGTGTGTCCAGCTCATCTTGCTCAGTCCTGATCGGCCAGACCCCAGCAGCAAGCTAACCTACTGGTTGGAGCGTCTGCCCCCTGGTGGTCAGTGTGCGTCACAGTGATTGGTTGAACAGTCAAATGAACAGTTGGACACTTAGCATATTAGGCTTTTATATGTACAGTAGGTCCTTGGGTTACATCGGAGATCTGTTCCTACGGCACAATGTAATGCGATTTTTGCCCTAAGTTGGAACCCACCTACATAAGCACCTATGTCACTCACATGGAGCACATACACAGCAGCAATGAAGTGAAACAGTAAAACAAATTTAAAAGAAAGATAACAATTCCTGACCTTTACTTGTGGTAAATAATAAAAAACATAAAGCACATATGTACAGACATTGAAATGACAGAACTTTTTTTTTTAATATAAATAAATGGGAGATGGCGACATAACCACGAAATGACATACATCGAGTCCGACATACCCAAGGATTGTCTATAGAGATTATGCTTTGATTGGCTGAACCAACAACAGGACGACCAGACACTTAGCATATTAGGCTTTTATTATATAGGATTACTATTGTGTATATTTCCTAGAATTTTGTTGACACCAGTTATAATGGTCAGTTTAATATTATGAATAATTTTGGAGATAGCTTAAAACCAAATTAAGTATAGTTCAATCTAACTAATACAACTATTTTTAATTCAGCAACTGATCTGAAATTTTAATATCCATCATCCATCCAGCAAGATGTCTTTTATTCATTTTTCTTCACATAATGAGGTTTTATTACTAAACATTTTTCTTCACATAATGAGGTTTTATTGCTAAACATTGCCTGGCTCAGCCAGATTAATCATGAAAATGACTTTCCACATTGAACCCTTAATATTACAATGTGCATGAACAATCTAGCAACATTAAATACTTTGTGAGCATCTGAAAAGGTCCAGGCAGTGTGCAGGGCTTCTGAAAGGCTCCTCCTCTTAATACTAAAAGGTAGGTACGTACCTCTATTATCTGTGCTACATAGATGAGAACCCTCGGTTCAGATTCAGTAACTTGCCCAGGTCACACAGCCAGTAAGTGGCAGAGCTGGGATTTGATCCGCAGCAACTTGTCTCTGAGAGCTGTCTTTTTTTTTTTTTTTTTTTTTTTTTTTCATTTAGAGGCTTAAAATACAGTTAGGAATCTGAGATACACACATGTGATAAATTTAGTCTTTCTAAATAAGTCTAAAAGAGGGGTGTGGGCAATGCAGCGGTAGTTAAGGAAAGTAAAGGGAGTGTGGTGCAGATGTTTTTATTTCTGATTCTGCATGGAAGCTGGCACTCCTGTGGAAGGCTTGTCTCTGGGCCCCAAGGCATTCACTTGGGCCCCTGCTGCCCACCTGGGAAGCAGCAATTAAGAAGCTGCATTGTTTCACCAGTCCACCAGTCACCAAGTACTGACATCGAATCAAGTGATTGCATCACACTGTGTTTGGACAAAGGATTATGTTTAAATGAAAAGAGAGGTCAACCAGAAGCCTGGAAAATGAGGAGTTAGAATTAAATGTCAACAGTGTTTGGAGGAAGATGCTAAAGCTGGTGGACTCCAATCTTTTGGTCACTTGACTTTGAGGCTATGTTTTGTTGTCCTGAGCCAGGAATATTTTAGCCAGCCTTTGGGGAATAACCATGGGGGTCTTCTCCATCACTCAATATGTACTTGGTGAGTCTGCATAGGCATGGACATAATGGATTAAAGGGGACAGCAATGTGGTGTATCAGGAAGACTGTTTGAGTTGTGTTCATCCTTGCTTTGTCACTTAGCGGGTGTTTTGAAATTATCCCTCCTTGGATTTTCACCCCTCTTGTGTAATTTAAGGGGGTTGGAGTATTTGAGTTCTAAATTGCCACATCAGGGCAAGGCAGGTGTGGGGTACAGAGAATAGTGGGGTTAAGGTGAATGCCCTAATCTGAAAGCATTCAAAAATTTAAAAACACTGCTGGCCAAGAAAATTGCCTGCAGTTCTGATTTTGTTCAAGGGCCACCACTTTGTGTTCTCTGGGGTGGTATTTAATGTTTCATGATTATATGAAACTACAGGCCCGGTGTATGAAAATTCATGTACTTCGGGGGCGGCGGGGGGGTCCCTCAGCCTGGCCCACGCCCTCTTGCAGTCCTGGAGCACTCAGAGAATGTCCACCTGCCAGCTTAGACCCGATCCCCAGGGGACATCCCTCTGGCAGCTCGGGAGCCCTTGGAGAATGTCCAATTAACAGCTTAGGCCCGCTCAGCCTAAGCCACAGTTGGACATCCTTAGCACTGCTGCAGAGGCGGAAGAGGCTCCTGCCATCGCCACTGCACTCACAGCCATCAGCCCGGCTTGTGGCTGAGTGGAGCTCCCCCTGTGGGAACGCACTGACCACCACCTCCTGTGTTGAGTATCTGCTCCCTGGTGGAGCGACCGGTCGTTCCGCCATTGGGTTCAATTTGCATATTACCCTTTTATTATATAGGACTAGAGGCCTGGTGCACGAAATTTGTGCATGGGGGGGGGCAGTTCCCTCAACCCAGCCTACACCCTCTCACAATCCAGGACCCCTCCGGTAGGGTCCCTCGGCCTGGCTGGCGATCAGGGCTTTCCTTCCCCTGGTTGATGGCAGCTGGCCCTGCCCCTGCCGTGGCCACTGCTTGCCATCTGTGCAGCACTATCCCCCCCCAACCCCACCACCGGTCGCCTCCTTCTGTGGGCAACAGGTGTGGGGTGCGATCGCTTGGCTGGCCTGGGTCTCCCTCTGCAGGAAAATCGTTGGCCAGCCCCGCACACCCACCATAGTGGCTGGTGGCCTAGGCCTCCCTCTGTGGGGCAATCAATCACAGGGCCCCCAGATCAATCGCCCCATAGAGGGAGGCCCCACCCACCCGCCATGTGCCACCAGCCGGGTGGCTTGGGCCTCCCTCTGTGGCCTGGGCCGGGTGACCTGGGCCTCCCCCCTCTTTGGGGCAATTGATTGCGGAGCCCCCCATCTATTGCCCCACAGAGGATGGCCTGGGCCTCCCTCTACAGGGCAATCGTGAGGCGATGGTGGGGCCCCCAACCAATCGCATCGCACCCACCTTGGCTGGCCTGGTGCCAGTGCGTGTCATAGAGTGGTTGTCTGGACAGTCATTTGGTCGATTTGCATATTACGGTTTGATTATTATAGATGATTTTCCCATATATGCTAAAAAAGAGCTCAAGCCTTCATTGCAATTATTCTATGCCAGCATCGGAGTGGTCCCTGCCCTCATCCCTCCCTTTTTTAGTGCCATGTTAATAATCTAACTCCCAATGCTCTAATCAGCAACAGAACACTTCGCTGCTTTATTTTTTTATTTTTTATTTTTTAAATATTTTATTCATTTTTTACAGAGATAAAGGGAGAGGAATAGAGAGAAAGTTAGAAACATCGGTGAGAGAGAAGCATCAATCAGCTGCCTCCTGCACACTCCCTACTGGGTATGTGCCTGCAACTAAGGTACATGCCCTTGAGCGGAATCGAACCTGGGACCCTTGAGTCCGCAGGCCAATGCTTTATCCACTGAGCCAAACCGGTTAGGGCTTATTTTTTTTATTAACTGTGGTCCAAGTACATTGAGGCCTTGAAAGTATTCACTGATAATATTTTTCCCTGAAACCCTTTTGGTGGCCCCTTCACTAGACTTAGACATGGAGAAAAAAAGAAAGACCCAATGAATTCCAAGCTGACAGAATAGGGGAGGATTCTGAGATGGGCGAGGCAAGCTGGTTAGATCAGAGCAGCACTTCCAAGCCTCAGCTCCATGAGCTTAAGTCTAGGTTTGGGGTGAGTCCATAATAGGGATGAGGAGAGAGTGCAGGCTATATCCTTCAGGATTGGATATGACATAAGTAACCTTCAAGATTGAAAACTAGTAACTTGAAACAAATCTAGGCAGCAACCAGTTGGAGGACAGGAATCCTGGATGGATACCAGTCACAAATGGAACAAATGGGCTTGCTCTGTTTGTGTAGAGGAATTTGGGGTTGAGTTATTAAAAGCTACAAAGAAACAGCAATTGGGGAAAAAGGGGGAGTGGGTGGGATTATTAACTCCTAGAATATCAAGATGTTATTTTTAAAAGTAAATATCATGATAGTAAACTGTGAACTTACTCATTTAGTGATAATAATTTAAACACCAACAGTGATTTAAGAAAAATAGTTAACAACTATGCATATTGGGATGGGGAAGGGTGTAAGAATAAATCTGCCACTCTGTGTAAGATAATGTCTAAAATTAGAAGTTATGAAATAACAGTATACGCATGATATTTTAAAGTGTGGGAATAAATGCTAGAGTATTCTCAGCCGAAAGTGGCTGCCACTGGGGCAGCGTGAAAAGGAGCTGCTGTTTTTCATTATAAATCTCACGTTACTACCATTAGATTTTCAAAAAATTATGTTTACTACTTTGATCAAAGTCAATTTTAAATTGAAAATTAACAGAAAGAAAACAGTCTAAAAGTATATATAAGTGGTGATCTTTGCATGTTAGCATGTTTGCATTACTGCATAACATGTCCTTTTCTTGGAGACCATCTAAATTGATAGAGGAAAATCTAAATTAAATCAAGGAGTATTTAATATCACAAAATATCTTCAATCACCCTTAAAATTGTGATTAAAAATAATTTACTTCCCTGGCCCGTTTGGAGGAAGGTGCAAGGATGCAATTTCCTACCTTTAAGAAAACATGAAGGTTGTACACATTGCTTCCACTTGCATCTTGGCCAGAATTGAGTTACGTATCCACACCAAGAGAGCTTGGGAAATAAAGTCCTTTAGCCATCCTCTCTACGCTGTAGGGGCAGTTGACCAAAGCTCATTTTGGGAGTGTTAAGGGATTTTTAAAAATATATATATTTTTTATTGATTTCAGAGAGGAAAGGAGAGGGAGAGGAAAATAGAAACAACAAGGATAGAGGACCATTGATTGGCTGCCTCTTGCACGCCCCACACTGGAGATCGGGCACGTGCCCTGACCGGGAATCCAACCATGACCTTGATCGTAGGATGATGTTGGACAATGGCAAGGGATTTTTAATTTGGTGCTTGTAATTGCTTTGGATGATGATGTTTCCTCTTCTAACCACCGTTTTTGCAGCCCCACCTGGTATATTCCCCTCAAGGCATCATCTGGCTTCTGTTCTTCTATTTTCCTCATAATTAACTTCTTCTGACTCCACTCTGTGATCACTGTTTCTATGGAATCCAACTAATCTAAAAACTCAGGACCTTGTCTGTCTCGCATACAGTTCTGAGCACAGCAGACATGAAGTCCCTTCTCAGGAAACACTTGTGCACAGTGCAATCCCTGTGGACCTGGATTATTGACACTGAGCAGGGACTCGGATACCCCCCAACATACATAAGTGTCCCTCTATCAGAGGGGAGGGGTGTTGGGGGTTGTGTGAGAAGGGAAGGGATTAAGAAAACAACTCAGACACCGACAACAGTATGGTAATTATCAGAAGGAAAGGGGGTGGGGGAAGTGGAGGAGAGTACAGGGAGGATAAAGGGTGATGGAAGGACAATTGACTTTGGGTGGTGAACACACTACAATATACAGATGATGGATTGTAGGATTGTACACCTGAAACCTATATAATTAACTAATGTCACCCCAATAAATTCAATTTAAAAATTGGTAATACATTTTTATGTATTCGGAAATTATTTCTCCCCTCCTCTTGGGATCGATTAACTTAGCTGGAAATAAGGAACCTGATCTGATTTTTTGATCTACGTGGTAGTTACTGAGCTTCATCTTGTTTGTAGACTTTCAGAAGGACCATTATACTTATTAAGATGATCCCCTCCTCTCATCCATCCTCCCTCCAGGTTTTCCCTTGGTCTGAGAATTGACAGACTAGAAAATAAAGGAACTAGAAGAAAGAGCAGTTTCTTTTTTCTAGAAATTGTGCCATAGTTCTAAAGGGCAGCGCTGTAAATACTGTAGTCCCTTTGGGGAAGAAATTGTGCTTCAAGGACACCTCGCTGCAGAGCAAACTCTGGGGGAAGAATGACAAGTTCAGGACTTACATGTCATTGGCCAAATTTCTCCCTTCCCAGAATCCTGCAGACAATCTCAGGGTTATCTCACAGGGTTTTTTGAGGCCATTTCTGCTTTCTTCTGACTTCTCAGTAGATATTTGTGGCTCTCTTAATGACATTATCTCTCAGACCGCTTGGAATCAATCCATGTCTGTCTCTTGGTTCCTCCTTATGTGAGACAGACTCCTGTTTGTCCTCAACTGGTCTTACCAGTTTCAAAGGCAGCCCTTCCTCGGTGTGTCTTGGGAGTTAGTGAGCAATTCCATCTACATGGCTAGGGACACTTGGTGAGCTGGTGGAGGCATCACAGTGTCAGAGCTAGTCCCACGGTGACTCCTGCTCAGATTCTATGGTCACCAGAGGTCCCAGGTGACAGCTCAAAAGAGGACACCATCCCCTGAGAGCCCTGCTGACTCAGCCTTTTCTGGCTTTAAGATGTCCTCTTGTGGGCTAGCAGCCCTACAGTCGTGTTAGGAATGGCCCAACTTCCTTGGCTTGAAGCGGAGTTGCTTTCATTCCACATGTAGATTTTACCCTCTTAGGTTCCTTTTCTGGGGCTTCCCAATCTGCCATCCTGGCCCCATAGTCTTCCCAGGCAGCCTAAGGACCAAATTTCTGAAACATCCTGACCATTTTGAATGGTCTGATGTCAGTTCTTTCTCATTTACAAGCAATTTAATCTTGCAATTAAGCCCAGGCCCAGCAACTTCCTGATCTTCACTTGGCTTGGCCTCCTGTCGTGGTCTCAGTCCTTCCCTGCATGCCTTTGGCCAGCCCCAACTTTTATTACTTGAGCGCCAGTTCCAGCGTTGGCTGGGGCTCAAGCCCAAGAGGGCTTCGTGTCTTGTAGCTATGACAGTCCTTGGATGATCAGAGCTGGGAGGGTCTTCAGACAACACCATCACATTCAAATATTTGACCAGATGTGAGGAAACCAAGGTCACACAGGTGGTTTGAGGTGGGATTGCCAAGAATGAAGACGGGAAGTACCTGTGTGCCACATCCCTCTGTGTCGGGGAAGGCTGTACTGGATGACCTCCACTAAGCTGTCCCCAAATTCTAATCCGTGTTGACAGTGAGGTGATAGCTGACATTTTGTCTGTTCACCATCCCCTCCCAACATTTCCTGGCGAAGCCCCTCTATGCAGATCTGAAGGGTCTGCCAGTCACTGGGCCCGTTGTCCTAGCCACAGAGATGGGCCAGTGAACCAAGCTGTGCTGCCAGGTTATAGTCTCTCCTTCCTCCAAGACTGTGAAATTGGGATGTTGCTTGCCTGGAGCTGTCTGTGGGCATGCCTCTCACCTCCCTTCCCCTTCCCCCACCCCACCCAGCCATCCCAGGGAGCCCGTCAGCAGTGGGGAACAAATTGAGTGGGCCCACAGAGGGGAGAGCTCTTAGGGGTGGGTGGGGGAAAGGTGCAAAAGTGAGCTGGCCACAGTAATTGGAGTCCTTGGGGTTTCGGAGTCACTAAGCCAACCAATTCCCTTTTGGCTTTTGTTGCTTGTGTCCAAAGAGTCCCTGGATGACTCATGTACTAAGTGAGCCAGAATGAAGAGCCATGACCACCAACTCCTAATGGGCCTCAAAAGAAGTTCCGAGACTCATGCTTCTGTGAATTACTCAGATTTCAGATGCACCACATACATCCACTGATGTGAGTGGTTTTGCAGTATCGTGCAAACCATAAATATGGCATCACATACATGCATTTGATTGAGTGGGGTCATGTCAGTAACATGTGACTGGACTTCTCTTCTAGATTGTTACTTTTAAGAGAAAAATAACCATTTCTACACTGTTCTCTCGTACAGCATCCAGCACGTGGCCACACAGGACACTCAAGTAGAATGAAATACAGTCATGCATGGTCTCTGCTCTGCTCTGGACCTCAGGCACCTACCTTCATTTTCCACATCTGTAAAGTGAGGATAGTAACAAATCTATTTAATTTACTTGTCTATTTCCTAATTATTTTGCTTTCAGGTGAGAGAAAGCCAACCCATATTAACTTACACAAAACGAGCTGTCTGGGGTAGGCGCTGCTGATCTCAGGCAGTGGCAGCATGGCCTTGCCTTCCCTGTCTCCTCCCGGCCTCTGTGAGTGTCTGCCTTGTCCTTGGTTTCCTTTATGTGAGGGGGGTCATGGCCACCAACAGACAGCAACGGGGTCAAATCCTTCCAACTCTCCGTCCAGAGGGAAGAGGGCCTCTCTCTTCAGGATCCATGTTTAAAGTCCCAGCAAGGATTCCAATCGCCTTGAAAGGGCAGCTCTGCCAGGACCATGCCAAACTGGGGTGGAGAGGTTCCCCAGGGGAGATGGGGAGAACCGTGATCCAAAGAAGTGAAGAAGTGGTGCTGGACTGAGGAAAACAGCACATGGCCACACGGTTCCTTTTTTATATGTAAATATTTTTAATTGATTTCAGAGAAGGGAGAGGGAGAGAGAGATAGAAACATCAATGATGAGAATCATGGATCAGCTGCCTTCTGCACGCCCCACACTGGGGATCCAGCCTACAACCTGGGCATGTGCCCTGAGTGGGAATTGAACCGTGACCTCCTGGTTCATAGATCAACACTCAACCACTGAGCCACGCCAGCTGAGCTCCACACACTTCTTTCTAGGAGACTTGAGAGGTTAGAACAGATGCTGCGTGGGAGAAGCCGAGTAGTGTCTGGTTCCTAGCAAGTGTCAGCTGCTGCTATCATGGTGGTGATGGTGGTGGTGGTGGTGGTGGTGGTGGTGGTGGTGGTGGTGGTGATGGGGGACAGGGAGGAGGAAGAGGCAAAGTAGAAGGAACAGGAGCAGGGATGTGGTATATCTGCCCCTTGCATGAGGGCAGCCAGCTAGTGGCTGAGTGGCTACACTCCAGCCTTCCCTCCACCATATGCCCTGCCCCAGGCTTTGTGCGCTCAGAGGGCACCTGATTCTGACTCCCACAGAGGCCTGTATGAGCCAGCAATGGCCTGAGGAATAACAGTATCTCTTTGTGCTGAACTCACAAAAGCCAGCACTGAGAAAATGACTTGAGTCATATAAAGGCTGAACTGGAGCATGAGTGTGTAGTGAAACGAGAAAGCATTTTGGGAAATCATTCTAGGAGCCAGAATTATTGAGCCCGGGGTGTTAGTGAAGGGCATAGGCTTTAGCTTGGGCACCCAGAGAGACCCTGGACCCAGGGAAACTACTGTGTGTGGACAGCAAAGGGGAAGGGAACAAGAACCAAGGAGCACCCTGGTTTGCGCCATTACTTCTGCACATAATCTCATTTAATCCCCACACAAACCTGCAATCTATTCGGACACAGAAATGGAGGCTGAGAAAAGGGAAGTCGCTTGCTCGGGGTCACTGAGCTACTGAGTGATAGAGGGACTGGCTTCCCACCATGCCTTGTGCCTCCTGTGCTCCCAGAGAGCATGTTGACATGGTAAGGTGGGCAATTTCCCCACTTACCTGCGGATTAGACTCAGAGAGCGGAAGGGCCTGCCTGAACACACGAACACATGGCTGGTAAGTGGCAGAGCCGTGTCTTCTGTCTCTAAATCCACAAACGAGCAACCGGACCAGCAGCATCTGCGGCATTTTCTTGGCAGCGTCCTGCAGGAATCTTGCAGTCGGATCCCTCCTGCAGGGGTGACTAGTGGCCTGCAGAGACGATGCAGTGTTCCATTCATCATGTTGGCAGGTACTTGCTTCTCCGTGGTAACAACATTTCTCTTTCATCTGCTGAGAAATGCAACTCCATGCTGTTTATGAGGCACTTTTCGTAGGGAGATATTTTCCCCCTAAATCTTACTGGGGTTGACTTAAGTGTGAGCAGGACTCAGGTGGTGGGGAGAGGTCTTTAAGGTGCTGCTGATGCTGCAAAACTCTCCCTTTACTGACTCACCTGCACCCTGTTGTGTGGGGAATCTCTGGCCTGAGGCAGCTGTCTTTAATGTACCCATCTCCTCATTTAGCTCATTTTGTTGGCTTCGAAATCCCTCATGGACGGTCCAATTAAAGTCTTGGAAGGAATCTGGGCTCTGAACACAGTCCTCAGTGGAGCAACTAATTGCTGAACACAGTAAAATAAAAGGGGAGACAAAGCCATGGCCCAGGTTAGGATAATTAGAATCTGAGGCTTCATCCTTGTGTAAAACAGGGGTAAATATCCTGTGGTCTCCATTAGAGAAGGAGAAATGTTTTATCAAATAAAATGTAATCCTGGTAATTTTATTCTATGGGAGTTTGAAGAGAGGCCTGGGACTGCTCAATCTCCCAACACTTTCTCTGTGCCTCCTTTATGATACTTTTCACTTTCTGCCAAGTTATTTATATCCTGGTCCTAACATGTAAGTTTTCCTTCTAAGATTGTGTATTTCTATGATCTGTGTCTCTGGACAACTTGCAGAAGCTTTTACATGGAAGGTGCTCAATGAATGATGTAATATAAATGCAGGGATGGATGGATAGATGGATGGATGGATGGTTGGTTGTATAGATGGATGGTTGCATAGATGGATGGTTGAGTGGGTGGATGGATGGTTCCTGATAGTAATATTGACACAGGAAAAGTAGAATTTGTGGATTGATAAGGGAAGGGAAGAAGGGGAATTGATATTCATTCGAATGCCTGTGCTGGACACTGTGTCTGGTATTTTATAACCATCGTCTCAGTTAATTCTCACACTGATGGAGTAAGGTAGGTCCATTTTTCCCATTTCAAGATGTTGAAACTGATGCTCAGAGAGCTTAAGAAATTTGCTTAATGGGACCCTCATCTAGGTCAGTCTGAATAGAAAAACCCACCATTCAGGCTCAGATATGATGGAGGGTCTGCAGTAGGGACTGAGGGAAAAGCTGGTCTCCCCAAGATCTGGTCACTCAGGTGTCAGCCTCAGAAGCCTGTTCCCCTCCTTGGTGTGAGAGGAATCTGAGGACAGACCTGTCCCAGAATGCTGTGTGCTAGGACAGGTGGAGCCCAGGCCAGGGCTGGCTGGCCCTGCCTGTCTTGGCCCTTCTCCCTTTCCATGCCCCTCAGCCCTGCCCTCCCCACAGGCAGCAGACTTCCACATGCTTATTCCAGAGTGTAAAAGCTGAGGGCAGGCCTCAGAGGAGGAGGGAGAGGAGGCTCCACTGCGGGACCTGGGGCTGCCCAGGAGCACTGTTTGCCAGGCCTGACTTCAAGCTGATGTCACTGAGACAGGGCCATGAACCAATGGGCAGAAGGCGTGGGAGCCCAGACTGTGTCCTTGGTGTGACTGCCCAGTGTGACTGTGGTCTGCCCTGCCAGAGCCTTCTGGTTCCAAAGTCTCTCCCCATCCTGGCCGTGAGCCTGTCCCTCACAGAATCCTGTGTAGGCCATGGTGGGCTGATGCTCCATCAGGGGGCCCAGTGCTGGTGGAACAAGCTGCCATGACTGCTCTGTCCCCTTTGAGGCTGGGCCTGTGAGCCTTTGACAAACCACAAAGCTGCTTACCTTTGTGCCCACCCCACCCCTTCCCACTAGCCCCCTTTCCCGTCCTCTTGAGGTACCAGCGAGGTCTACTATGTAGCTTTGTCATAAACAGCCCTCTGCAGGGCTCTGTGATCAGTCATTTATTGGCTTGGCCATGTAAGTGGAAACCACAATATCTCCTTTCTCCCTGGTTGTTTACACCTCCAGTCACATTATGGAGAGAAATGTTTCTGTCAGTAAAATCATAGTAATCCTCCTCATTTTTCTTCATATGGCCTTCAATAGTAGACATTATTATTTCACACATGTCATCTTTTGGGCATGGATTATTATAACCCAGTGGGTTTATTTTTGGAGTGGGGGGGGGATTTGGTTTTTATTTTAGAGAGAGAGAAAAGAAGAGGCGGGAGAGAGAGAGACAGACATCGACAGGGAGAGCAGTTGCCTCCTGTATGGCCCCCAAGTGGGGATCCAACTCACAACCTAGGTATGTGCCCTGACTGGGAATCGAACTGTGACCTTTTAGTGCACAGGATGATGGTCCAACCGCCTGAGCCACAGCAGCCAGGACTATATAACCCTGTTTTACTTGAGTCCCTGTGGGGGCTCATTTGCTTACCTGGCGACTCTGGCAGGCCCAGGCAGGACTGGCATATGTGTGTGTACAGGGACCCTCAGGGCTCCTTGTGGCCTTCTACTGGGTGCGAGGTGCCTGGTACACATCCCCAAGATGGAGGAAAGAGACCGCCCCTCCCGTCCAGCAGGGATTGACAAAGGCAGAGAGGAAACTCCCTGTGAGGTTGCAAAGACTGAAGGCATGGACCTTGGAATTCTGTGGGGAGAGGTACTTTTGGGTATGACCCTGTGTAGAGCTAGTGGGCAGAGGATTTAAGAGCCAGGTGGACTAAGGTTACCTGGGGTTAGACCTTGAAGGCCTTGAAGTGAGCAGTGGAGATGAAATGTTAGGAGAGAGGTAACCCACAAACCCTAGAGTGTAGCATCCCTTTGGGGGTAGGGGGCAGGGCCATGTTCTCCTGGCTCTGAATGGTGTGGTGGGAAAAGCAGAGGCTCTTTGCCAGGGGTGCCAGCTGATCTGCTTTTAGTTCGGCTTTTCCCACATTGAACCAGGAGGCTGGGCGAGTCGCTTCTCTTCTCTGCCCAGGCTCCTCCTCTGTGACACAGGAGGGTCAGACTAAACCAGGGCTGAGGGTGGCCTGTGCCAGCATCTCCCTTTCAGAAGAGAGTGGCCGACCCAGGCTGGAATCTGACCTTGTCCACTGGCTGCTTTCCTGTGTGGCTAAGCAGCGTACCTGGTGGGTGAGCCCAAGCAGGGAATGAAAGGCCAGTGATGCTTGGCTTGCTCCTCCTGTGGCCAGATGGCTTGAAGGGGGGTGGGGGGTGTTGTTTGCTCACATGAAGCTGCGGGGGGCGGGGGAGAATTGATGCCTTCAGGAAAAGAGGCTGAGGGGGACTGCCACATCCAGACAAGGCTGCACCCTAAGACGTCTCTGGGCCCCAAAGCTTGATTCTGCCTCTAGTGCTTTTGCAACATTCTTGTTGACTTGTTTAGGATGAATAAAATTGCCAAAATAATAATTTCTCCCTTTTTATTATTTTGATTTTTAACCAATGGAAATGGAAACGCCTTAATAGGGAGGGTGGGGTGAGGATAGGCGAGCTGAGAAGGGCAAACGCTCCAAGGTTCTGAAATAGAGATGCTCTCTCTCAGGCTCTCGGCCAGTAGAAATCTCCCTCCCGCCCTCTGGCTCTGGGTGCTCCAAAGAGAAGCAAGGAAGTTGGAACATGAAAGAGGCAGACAGACTGAGAGACTCATGCGAATGTTGGGTATTTGGTTAATAATATTAGAAGCTGGGGGTGGGGGGCAGAGACCTTGTCACATAAATATTAAGTCAACAAATATTAAGCATTTGTTAGAAAATGTATCAGGGGATGACTAGAAATTTGTTTTTTAAGGGAAGAGCTTACATTCAGCTTCAGCTCCCTGAAGCCAGAAGTCAGCAAGATTGATCCACACCGAAACCGGTTTGGCTCAGTGGATAGAGCATCGGCTTGCAGACTGAAGGGTCCCGGGTTCGATTCCGGTCAAGGGCATGTACCTTGGTTGCGGGCAAATCCCCAGTAGGGGGTGTGCAGGAGGCAGCTGATCGATGTTTCTCTCTCATCGATGTTTCTAACTCTCTATCCCTCTCCCTTCCTCTCTGTAAAAAATCAATAAAATATATTTAAAAAAAGATTGATCCATGATGCCCTCAAATGGCCTTTTCTGTGGCCTTTATCTGAGTAGTATGATCCCCTTCTCCCTTTGCCAGGAGCCAAGGCTCTTCCCTCCGGGTCCATCAGAAACTGGTCTCAGCAGAGGCTCCACTGTCAGTCATTTACACTTTAGTGTGAATATGTCACTGTACTCTCTCCCAGGGATGTCTACAGTCCACGACTGAACTTGCCCATGAACAAGCTTATTGCTGTAAAAGGCATTTCAGACCTCAAGGAGCAAGGAAGGAGTTTTTTGGGGGGAGGGGTAAAGAAACAGGGTTGGCCCAAACTTTTTCAGTTTCAAGGTAACCTAATTCACCCCTTAGGCAAAGGTGGAAATTGCTGGCTCACACTGGTAGGAAGAAAGCTGAGGAGGCTCCCAGATGTGGAGGAAGAACTTCAGGTGCCAAGCCTCAGTGGCCACAGCTGGGCTCAGGCTGGCAGCTAGGCCTGCCTCTGCTTCCCCTGTCTTCCTGCAGGCACACGCCCCACATGGCAGATGAGTACTGTGACCTGGGTATGGGAAGATGGACTTTACGAACCTGATCCAGAGCAATTTTAGGTGGAGGAGCAGAGAGGATGGGGTGTGGGTTAAAGAGGTCTATAAACTCTGGTGTTAATTGCCTGAGCACTTGAAATGTGGTTAGTGCAATTGAAGAGCTAAATTTCACATTTAATTTAAATTCACTTAAAATGAAATAGCACTGTGTGTGGTCAGTGGCTGCTGCATTGAATAGCATAGCTATAGAGACTGGACTTTATTTGGTGGAGACCAAGGACAGTAGAGACCTGCAGCTCACAAGGCCTTGCACAGGGTTGGGTATGTGTGTTGAAGCCGCAGCTTTCCGCAGGAATCTGGCCAGTCCTCAGCGGGACACGTGTCCTTCCATCCTGCATCCAGATGGCGGTCCTGCTCAGCTCAGGGTATGGAGAAAGAACAAATTGTGCACATTGGGTCAGGTGTCTGGCAGGTATTTGCTAAAGGTGGTTCTTCATAGGAACCCCATGGAACACTATTATTTCTCTTCCCCTCCCTCCTGAGCCTCAGAATGAGAGTCAAAAGGCCAGCTCATCCCCCTTGCCCCCTGTTTTGCTGACATGGGGGAGGAGCCTTGGTGAGGGGAAGAGATCTGCTCAAAGTCCCAGAAGTGAGCAGAAGCGACCTCTCATTGTGGAGCACTGGTTGCCTATGGTTAAGCCTTTAGAGATTCCACCAACCCCTCCTGTGAGCATTTCCCTCAGAACGGAGTAGGAAGGGCCAGGAGTGTAATTTCTTTGCCCAGACGCCAATTCTTATAGTCAAAGGAGCACTGTGCGGACTCCAGGTCTGTGGTTCTGCACACAGTTCCCGTCTCTGTCTCACATCCACTCCTTCTGCCTGACACTTCCTGCCCCACCAGCAGGCTCACTGGGGCTCCCTCTTGGGCTCAGCTTGGACAGCCTACCTCTGAGAGCCTTCCCTGACCACCCTGACCGGCCTGCCCGTCCCTGGGTGCGCCAGCAGCCCAGACGGCCCTGTGACCTCCTGCCAGGCCCTGTGACCTCCTGCCATACTCGGTGTCCTGTCGGCCTCTCATGAATCTGCAGTTCAGGGACAGTGAGGACTGTGCTGTCTTTCTCACCCTGTCTCTCTAGCCTCTAGCACCGGGTGCCTGGCCCCCAATTAGACAAATACTTAATCTCTCTGACCGAGGACAAAATGGGAGAAAAGTACCAAATTCCTAGGATTGATAAGGGATAGTGAGACAAATATGCAAATCTCTTGTCCAAGGGACTGACCGGGTGAATGGAAGTTCTTTTTTCTTATCTTCTCATTAGGAAAAGATATTTTCACAGAAAGCTAACTGACTGTGGAAGGGAGTGGGTTGGTGGTCCATCCAGGGATGCTGGCTGGGGGTCTAAACTGCCATAGGAATCACAAATCACAGGCCTTAGGACTTGAAAGGCAGGTAAGCACCACTTCCTGCAGCCGAAACACCTTCCTGAGCTGATTACACAGCTGGGGCAGGAGCCCCAAAGGGAGAGGAGGGCTGATGGGTGACCTGAGCCCAGACCCCTCTGCTGCCTGCCACAGCTGGCTGGAAGCAGGATCTTAGCTGGAAACAGGGAAATGGGAAGGTTTCTTTCCAGAAGGACTGTAGGCCCATGTTTTACAAACTGCTGGGGGTGATTCATAGGAAGGTCATGAAATTAATTAAGTACCTTTGACCAGCATTAAAAAGACCAAAAGACCAGCGTGGATGTTCCTGCAGTTGAATGAAATGTTTTGGGCTGCAGGAGGCTAGAGAGTGATTTTGCAGATCGAGGTGGGTAGGGTCAGGACTTGTGTGACCTGCCAATTACTTCTCATCTCTAAGGCAACCTGAAGGAAAAGGATGATGGCCTGGGAGGGGACTGTGGAGGGGAGAGAGGGCCTCGGAGGAGTGTGCACTATTTGGCACTACTCTCATGGTGACTAAGGTGGTGCCAATAAAGACAGGTTTGCAAAGGCATTGTGTGCAGCCTTCTTCCCAGCTGGCCCTGCAGAAAGGCTCCTCTGCAGAGGTGACAGGAGCTGCCTGGTCCCTTATTGTTATGAAATTCCTCTAACCATGGTGACACTGCATTTGTGGAGCAGTTTATAGTTTTCAGACTTCCCAGCCTCTCATCTACTTTTCATAAGACTCTTGGGAGGTGAGGGACACTGCGGATCTGAGCAAGCACAGTGACTGCCAGGCACAGGACTAGAAATCAGACCTCCCAAGTTCTACAGGAGAGCTCTTTCCACACCACAGGGTGAGTGCTCTGTGTTCAAGTGTAGGTTCAAGACCTTGAGTGACCATTAGAATCACCTTGGCAGCTTCCCCCAAATTCCAGTGCCTGCCTATGCTCCTCATGCCACTGAAATCGGAATCTCGGGGGTGGGGGTGGGGCAGGGAGGAGCCTGGGCATCAGTACCTTTAAAGCTGCCTTTGGAAAGACCAGAGCACAGCCAGAGCTGGAAACCAGGGCCACGTCCTCCAACTCCCCCAGCTCGTTTCCTGGGCACCCTGCCTTCTTTCTGGCCCTGGCTATCAAATACTGGCCTTGGCCCATCTGCCCAAGCTGCCTGCCAGGTTCATTGTTGCCCCCACCAACCCCTCTGGGAGCTGCCACCCAAGCCCAGTCCTCCAAACAGAAGTCCCCTGGGGGCCCAGAGAGAAGGTGTGAGCAGGGAGATGGGAGGCCCGTGGCTCTGACAGACAGAAAGCAAACAGCTCAAGGGGTGGCAGGCTACATTTTATTCATCGTTAATTCAGACACCCTTCAAGCCCTCTCAGGGAGTGCTGCTCAGAAAAATAAATGTATTGTTTAAGAAACCCTGCAGGCCTGCCCCGCATGCTCTACCCACCCCTCCTGAGAGAACATGAAGCATAGAAAATAATTTGTAAAGCCAGGGGGAGCTTCCCTAAGGAGGAGGGGGGAGGGGAAGAGGCTAGAAGAAAGGGGAAGAGGGCTTGGGTCAGGTTAGTGCAGGAACCTCATAGCTTCTCAATGCGAAATGAGACCGGCTGGGCGGGGCCCGAGACGCTGCGCGAGCCTGAAGGCCCGTGCGGAGCTGCTCCAGGGGCAGGAGTCCAGGCCCGAGTCCAGTCCACGCTGGGTTCAGCAGCTCTCCAGCCCTCCCCGCCCCAGGGAATGGTGCGAGCATGTTATGTAACCACTGCAACCGAGGCCCCAGCAGCCTCTCCTGGCCTCAGCAGTGCCCCAAGCGATCTGTCCGGAGGTGCTTTCCAGACAGTGTGCATGTGGAATTGTGCTTTTTGTTGGTTAAGAATGTAAGAAGTTACAGTAAGATGAAACCACCTGGCCCACAGCTCTCTGTGGGCTGCCCTCAGCCTCAGTTCCCCAGAATCTCGGGGCTCCTTTGGCCATGAGAATTCAGTCACCCCTTACCCAAAGCACACAGGAAGAGGGCCCCTGCCAGGAGGCCTCACAGAGTAGGATGCAGGAGCCTGGGTAAATTCAGCAGCTATTTGCCAGGGCTTGACTTGGGTTTGGTCGCTGGCTTCTGTCTAAAATAAAATTCATGCAACGTGTGCGTGGAACTCCCCCAAGCAGAAAAGAATTTTCCAGGCTCTAGTAGATCTCTGGGGAGTTAAAAATGGGAAATCTTTCTTCTTAAAGTGACACAGACTAGGATTTTTCCTTGGGGAATGGAGCTAGTCGCTCTTTGTAAGGCTGGTGTGTGTGTGTGTGTGTGTGTGTGTGTGTGTGTGTGTGTGTGTGTTACTGTGATGTGTGAGGCTCCTGGCAAATGCTCAGGACTGTCAGGCATTGTCCACTGCCCAAGACTTGTGCCTCCTTTACCAGGCCAGGAGGCTCTGGCTTCAGTCAGAGGACATAGGGGCCTAACCTTTGGCCTTATTAGCAAGCAAGGGCCCCATGGGTGAGCCATCTGGGGTCAGAAGACCCTGCTATTCGCCAAGACCCTCTGAGTGGCCACAGAGTGTGGCAAGGGCTCCTTAAGAGCTCATGCCATCTTTGCCCCTCAGCCCCAGCATCCCAGCATTAGAGGGGGTGAGCATGGGCCTAAGGTTAGGAAGTGACTCCTGGTGCCTGGAGGAGTTGTAGACTGCAGTGAGCAGACAGCTGTGGGTCCAACTGGAGACCCCACATGGTGGGAGAGGCCACAGCATCTAAGAAAATGGAATGCTCTCTTAACCTGAGGTTCTGAAGAACCTGCACCAAAGAAGGGGGTCCCTGTCAATGTCACTGTTCCTGGAATGATGGGGAGGCCCCACTCCTGCTTGTCAAGGACTCTGGTTCTCAGTGTCCATGCTTAAGCAGGGTGTCGAACAATCCCTTTAGGTGTGGTCTAGGCTCCATTAATCCCCTTGAATTTGGGAGCCTGGCTTTTCCCAGGAAGCATTTCCTAGCCTTTTGGCCTGAGGTGACTGACAATGATGTACTGAGATGGGGGAGGGACCAGAAGAACATGGGCAAAAAACACACGTGACACGGGATCCTGAGCTGCCACTGTACGTTGGTGGACTGGTGTTCTTCAGGAGGTGGCTTAGAGGGAAGGGTTATTCCCAGCCCCTCAAACCTACAGTTCCTTCAGAAGCTTACCCAAGCTGCCCACAGTGGCCTCCTTTCAAAGACAAAGTGTAGGAAAAGAAGTGAAAACAGCGAAGGCAGAGGCATGCGCACCTTAGGGTAGACTTCAGGAAGCACTGCTGACAGAGAAGACTGCCAAAGGGGCTTTCGAGTTGTTCTTTTCTGGAGGCAGGTCCTATTCCCTTCTGTGGGGATGGGATCCTGCAGTCATGTGTGTGGTCACTGGGATCACCTGGACACCTCTTTGGCCTGTCTACCTCAAAGAGCCTTGCCAGCTGGGTCTTAGGCCTCCCGTGCTGTCTCTGGGGCTCACTCCCTCTAGGTTGGCTGCTATTTGCCAGCTATTAAGACCTCAGGATCTAGATGCCTCTATCATGTGGATCTCTACTTCCCCCTCTGGATGGCTCAGATCCCCAAGTTATTTCTCGTTGCCTAGGTGACACATCTAATTGGATGCTTTTGAATCTTTCCTTTTTTAAGGGATGAATCTGACACTTCATTTCTAGGCCCTGTGAGAGGGCCCTGCCCTAGAGAACGTGTGCCTGAGCATGCAGTCCCTTTAGTGTGACCACAATTGTCACTCAGACTCCGGGTGGGGGTGGGGTGGGGCAGGGTGGGGTGGGGATGCTCAGGAGCTGGCCTGACAGTCACAGTGGATCCTGGAAGCATGGCTCTCCGGAAGCCTACCCTTCAGGATTTAGCAACACTGACCTCTCTCCTGGCCACTCTGCCTCCTTGGCTTCGTCCCCAGTTTAGGGCTTGTGTTTAAAAACCTATTTCAGCCCACATTAGAAATTACCCAAAGTAGCTGGAGAGTCATTTTTTTCCTTCTGCCATGAACTAGGAGGGAAAAGGGGAGGCTGACATTCAAGTGTGACTCTTAATAGTGTATGTGCATGCGTGTGTGTATGTGCGCGTGCACGTGTGTGTATGTGTTCCAGAAACATATGCTTTCCTCACTGCCAGGGAGGGAGGTTTCACAGCTTTCAATGCCTCTTGGGCAGACGGTGGTGTGAGGCATCTGGTGCTTTCTAAGACTTCCTGTCAGAAGCTGTATATGTATATTGCTGGGTCATACCATGTCTGACTCAACTCTGGCATTTGTCCTTGGGATCATCATCTTTCCAGATGAGAAAAATGAGCTCAAAGTTTTGTTCCTTCATAGTCCAAGACCCCCCTTCCTTTCAATAAAGGAGGGGGATCTGGCCCTCCTCCAGGCCAGTGACCCCCGGGTGGCAGAGGGAGCGTCTAGGAGAACCTGTCTCTCAGCTTGAGGATCATCCAGAGCAAAACTGGAATCCTAAAATTGTTTCCATCTACCTGTTCCCTAGCTCCCTCCCTCCCGGCTTCCTCCACCTTCAGTACGTACTCTGTGGAGGAAACACATTCACTTGATTATCTGTGGGGACCACATAGGGTTTAGAATGGGATGTGCCCCCAAAACATTATGGCCTCTGAAGCCCAATTCTCTGACATGTGTAAAATGGCTGCTTTGGGTTCCTGGTGCCCCCAGGGTGTGGCTGGCAGAGCCCTATTCATCAGAGAAGGAGGGTGGGCTGGGGCTGTGCTCTGCACCCTCAGGCTCTCTCTAAAAGGGAAAAATGTTGAACTGATCAAGAGTTAAGGGGGGAAGAACCCACACTAACAAAGCAGAACCTTGTCTGAAAAGACGCACATTCCTGGTTAATGATAAGAAGCGATCTGGTGGGTGGTGCTGGTGAGAGAAAGGAGGGTTGAGGGGTTCAGAGATATGCCTGGAGCCTCTGAGATCAGGCAGGTGACGCAGAGCGGGGCTCCTGCAGCCCAGAGCTCCCCTCCGGCAGGCCACCCTGGTTTCCTTCATTACAAGTAGCTGCTCTGGGTACCGTGCTAAGTGAAATACAGGCTGAGAAAGGCCAGCTAAGCCCCTTACCATTGCCATTTCCAAATCTCGGAAACGCCACAGTCTCCGAGTTGGTGCTTGTTTCATCTCATTGCGTAATACTACACCACTTGTGTGTAGCGGCTGTGCTATATATATACATCAGGAGGTAACAGATGGCTCTCCCCACCCCCATCTATCAAAACTGTGACTATATCACTTCTGACGACCAGAAGGAAGCTGCTAGGCTGGGCCAGGATTCTACATGCTGCGGAGGTAACTCAGAGCCATGTAAAGTTGCACCATATGTTTTTGGGTTGCCGGCTGCTTATGCCCATGGGGACCGGGTTTAATGCCAGTCTGCACAACCCAGGACTGGCTGCAGTATGCATCGCCTGAGGGTCTGGGTGCCACTTTTTCTCTCCCTGGAGGAGAATCTGCTGGGGGCCACGGTTCTCCAAGAGGGGACCCACAAAGAAAATAGGTTCCCCCAAAACCTGCCCCTGATAACATCAGGCCTGTCCAAAGAGTATTTCTTTAAAAAAAAAATTTTTTTTTTGGTTTCATTTTATTGGATAAAGATTAAGAAAGCGCCAGCGTCTGAGAGAAGGAAAGCAAGCCACGCCGGGTGGTACGCCAGCCTGGGGGTCCCTGGCGCACGCGGCGAGGCGGCAGGCGGGCGGGCGGGCGGGCGGTCTACCTGGAGGCACTGGTCTCGGCCAGGCGGTTGTTCATGATGCCCAGCGCGCCCACGCCGCCCGAGAAGCCGTTCTGGCGCGTGTTGACGCACACGCTGCGCGGGTAGCCGTTGGCCGTCTCGGACAGCTGCTTCTGCAGCAGCGCCAGCGATACCTTGTTGGAGGCGGTGAGGTCGCGCATGGAGATGAGCTCGCCCGACAGGCGGCGGCCCTCGGCGTCGCTGTCGCAGGTCGCGGGGTCGACGCCGAGCGCAGTCAGGCGGCGGCGCAGCCTGGAGCCAGGGGTGATGGCGTTGCGCCGGGCCAGGGGCGCGCCTGGCGCCGGGCAGCAGCGCGCGCAGCAACGGCAGCTCAGCTTGCGCAGCATCCAGTTGAGCACCTGCTTGATGAGGATGGAGATGACATTGAAGAGCGAGTAGATGCAGCACACGCCCAGCAGGATGAAGAGGAAGTTCCCGAGGCGGTACAGCCCCTGGTTCCGGTAGGCAGCGTGCTGGCTGCTCACCAGGTCCCCGAAGCCGATGGTGCTGAAGGTGACGAAGCAGAAGTAGAGCGAGTCCACGTAGTCCCAGCCTTCTACGCTGGTGTACATGGCCGAGGCGCAGCACGACAGCAGCACGGCGAACAGGCCCAGAATCAGCAGCACGTGGTACACCGAGGGCTTCCAGCCCGCCAGGCAGTCTGCCTCCGAGAGTGCAGAGCCTCGGCCGAAGGTGGCGGGCAGCAAGCCGCTGCGGCGCAGCTGATGCTCCCGGCAGGCGCGCATGATGAAGGCCAGCAGCGAGATGATGCGCTCCAAGAAGAGGTTGAAGAACAGGATGGTCCCAGCGCAGCCGAACAGCCCGTAGGCGATGAGGAAGGCCTTCCCACCTACAGTGGCTGGGGTGGTCATGCCGAAACCTGTGGAGACAGGGCAAGGATCAGGGAGGTCCTGGCTGGGCAGGAGGCCCCTGCGGGGTGGGCGCTATGTGTATGCAGGTGATGACATGGCTCCTGTCTGGAGTGGTATCATCACTCAAGTGGAGGGGAATCAGTATTTAGACATTTCTCTCCCTTAGTGGCACTAGACATTGTTTCTGATCTTGGCAGCCCATAAAGTGTTGGAGGAGACATGGCCCCTCCTGTTGAGGATTCTATAAACCAAAATGGGCGAGGCAAGATGGTCACTAGGAAGGACCCATCAGGACACAACAGAAACCACTGCACAGGGGTGCAAACCACTGAGATGCCGCAAAGCAAGTGTCACCTGCTCTTCCACCCCTCCAATCGTTTTTTTTGTTTTGTTTTGTTTTGTTTTTTAATGTAACAGTGGCATACCTGGGCCTTGTTAGGATAGAATTCCATAAAGGTTTCATTTTATATGGGATTTCTGGGGACCAGGTAGAGTGTGTTCAGTCCAGGTAGCTATACTTGATGGTCTCTGAAAAGGGGTTTATGAAACTGACAAAAGGATTGTTTGAGAAGGAGGCCACAATCCTCAGAGAGTGGCTGCCATGTCAGCTTCTTCTCACCCAAGGACCACGTCATCCTTGCTCACACTTGCCAAGGGAAAGGTTTTGGTCCAATGCAGGCCTGTGCTGTGTGTGTCTGGGGTCGCTTTTGTCTTGGCAGGTCTGTTCTGTGCCTGGGCAGCTGCTTATTTGCTTTGAACTCTTATAATTAAGTGTTAACTTATCCACTTATTCAAAGCATAGTCTTGAAAGGAGATTCTTTATCAATTGATTTCTGCAGAAGGCTCTGCCCATGCCATGCAGGGCAGCACAGAGTGGCAGCTCTGCCCTCCAACCTGAGATCTCAGCCTGCTGCTGGCTGTATCTCTTTGTGGGACTCAAGGTTGCGTGACTCTGGTTACAGGAAGGGGTTTAACCTCTTTGTAGGAAGAGTTGCTGCTGCTTGGAGTCTGAGCTGAAAATGAATCATCTGTCTGAGTAGCACTATAGCACCTTTCAACACCTCTACAGCAAAGGTCAGGGGTTAATTCATACCCAATGTCAGGAGGGCTACCTGTGCTGCTAGTAGGGTGGGGCCAGCCCCAGGAAGTGTGTGTGGGGGATGTGTGTGTGTAGAGTTTTGCCTCCCTGGGCTTACTATTTCCTTAAGAGGATCTGAGAAAATATATTTTTTTTCAGAGTAATTCCTAAACCTGTGTGTTAATCGTCCTCTAGATCCCCTGGAGGAAATGCCCACTTGCCTGACCCTGGTCTTGATCTTATGCCTAATGGCTCAAGTTAGGAGAAAATCTTATGATCGCGACCCTCACGTCGAGGAAGATGGATTATATCCCTAGATTTAGAATTTGGCCACAAGAGAATGAAAAACCAAATTAGCAATGTAACCAGGAATTTGATAGAGGAATTTTGCTCATCTTTAAAGCCAAATTCAAGTTCTTAAATTCATTTAAAAAAAAAAAAAAAACACCTCTGATTTACTTCTTATCTGCAGGTTTGCTTTCAATGGTTTTAGTTACCCATGGTCAACCATGGTCTGAAAATATTAAATGGAAAATTCCACAAATAAAAAATTCATACGTTTTAAATTATCCACCATTCTGAGTAATGTGATGCAATTTCATGCCATCCTGCCTAAGACATGAATCCTCCCTTTTTCCAGCATATCCACTCTGTATACGCTTTCCACCCATTAGTCACTTAAGTAGCCAGCGTGGTTATCACATCAACCAGTATTGCATGAGCATCTGTCCTCCTGGATGTTCCTGAATGATGGAACCAGAATGCAACCTGTTTCTCCACCCCCTGTTCTCCTTCTCTACCGAGGTAGGACCTCTACAAGGCAGCACCACCAGATATGCAGCTGGAAGATCAACCGCCACCCATTCACTCATTCCTCAGCAGACATGTACTGGTGACATAGTTTGGCAGGCCTCATACTAGGCTCAGGGATATGGTGGAAAACCAGACAGATGCAGTCCCTACCCTCACAGAGTCTCTGGGTTGCCTTCTTAGAAGTTTTGTACAGATGCTCACCCTTCTGCTGCTAGCAGCTCATCCCTGAGCCAGGACACAGCTTTTCCCAGCTGTCCCCACAGAGAGGCTGGGCCAGAACTTGTCCTGGGGTCTCCTCATGGTTGTGACTGCAGGCCTAAAATGATGTCAAATGCTTGATTGGCTGTGAGTGTGGCACTGTCTGCCTAGAAGTGGACAGGCAGGCCACAAGGTTCTCTGACAACACAGAGGGCACCCAATGCAAATGTCCCTCTCACTGGCCCAATTCCTGAGGTCTGAGCTCTAGGGAAGCTCAGGCCCTGAGGTCAGGCTTCCTGCTGAGGGTAGTGGGGTCCTTGCCTGGGCTGCTGCTTCCCAGAGTGGAGGAGTGGTCCCCCAAGCTCTGACAATCTGTGGGAGCTAGGCTGGCTCTGGAGAGGGGCCTTGAAGCTTTAAGCAGAGAAAAGACAAACCCAGCCATCCCAAGAACCCCTCCTTCCCCAATCACACCCTGCAGAGGCGTAATCTGTCCCCGGGTTTGCACCAAGCCTGCTATTTTGTTTATGCCACAATTGATCTGCCATCCCAGTTTGCAAAGAGCAGACACTTGGGGGCTTTATTGTGCTACTTTGACAAAAGCTGTGAAGCTCATTCTCACAGCCTGTCTGGTGCCGCCTTCGCAAATGGGGCCCTAGTGACAGGGCCTCCAGAGTTCAGCTCAAGGAATCTGGAATCGAGATGTGGAGGCCAGCTCTGATCTGTGCCGGTGGCTCTAGGTGGAGTCTCTTTGCCAGATTCTGGACATGTCAAATCCCTCCAGCCACTCTGTGAGGGAAGCATCATCAACCCAACAATGTAGGCCAGGACATGGGCCATGGGAGCTGAGGATACTCGCCCACATTATAGCTCGTAAGTGGCTGAGCGGACCCTGGAGCCCTTCCCACTGTTCCAGAAGACGGGAAGTCTTGGCTCATCACCTCAGGCACCTTGTCCTGTTGGTTCTGTAGTATCAGCTCCGAGGAGGAGAAATATAATTGACAGTCCAGTACAGGGTACTTCATGTATATCAATGCATTTCATCCTTGGAGAGTAAAAAGACCCTACTAATAATTACCCCAGAATAGCATGTATAAACCAGGGCTGTTCCAAGCAACTGAAATGCATGATTAAAATGCAGATTCTGCCCTAGCCAGTTTGGAGAGAGCGTCCGCCTGTGGACCAAAGGGTCCCGCATTCAATTTCAGTCAAGGGCAGGTACCTTGGTTGTAGGCTCCTCCCCGGGCCAAGGCCCTGGTCGGGGCTTGTGCAGGAGCCAACCAATCAATGTGTTTTTCTCCCATCAATGTTTTTCTGTCTTTCCCTTTCTCTTCCACACTCTCTAAAAACCAATGGGAAAATATCCTCAGGTGAGGATTAACGCCCCCCCCCCCCCCCCCCACACACACACAAGCCATGCAGATTTCAAGGCAGGTCCCACTCCAGAGGTTTATTTAGGAGGTCAGGAGAGGGGCCCAGGAATCTGCATCTAGCAAATGTCCCCTGATGATTCTGATGCAAATGGGTTAAAGCACTTCCTTTAAAAAACAATGTTATAAGGTATCCCCAGTGCCCCTTCTGATTGGAATCTGCCCAATTTCAAATACTTTGAAATTTCTGTTCTTAATCTCAGATTTATTGAGATACTAGAGACCCTATGCACGAAATTCCTGCAAGAGTAGGCTTTCGCTGCCCCGGCTGCCTCTGCCCTCGAGCCTTGGCTTCATCTGGAAGGTCGTCCGGACGGTCATTCCACTGTTTGGCCGTTTGGTCGATTTGCATATTACACTTTTATTAATTATCGATAGTTGACATAAAATGGTAAGCTATTTAAAGTGTACATCATGATGCTTTGTTGCTCTTTCCTGACTGGCTAGAGGAGGGATTAACAGCCTCACTTTAATAATCAAGCAGCCTGAAGCTCACACCCAAGGCCAGGTCAGCAGCCAGGCCTTCCAGTGCCCCTCCCTCTCCAAACAGGGAGCAGAGGGAGCTGTGGGTGGGCTGTGGGGTGGAGGGTGGAGGGTGGGACTCCTGTCAGGCTGCTCTGTGGCTGGAGCTCAGACACTGACTCTCAAGGAGAAAAAGGGAGGCTTCTGGCCATGCTCCATGGAGGAGGGCTGGACCTGAGAGGACACTGGGCCAGAGGGGCTTCCCTAGGACCCTCAGGGCTGTCCAGGTCACCCTTATCCAAGTCACTTTCCTGGGGAGGACAACCAGCTTGGATAAATCCAGAACCTTTGGAGAGAAAAGGGGCTGGAAGGATGGCTGGGAAAAGTCATTAAAGCATTCAGTGAGGAGTGAAAATGTGGAGGGGGATAATAGTAGCTGATAGTGTTGAGCCCTCACTATTTCCAGGCACTTGCCAAGACTTCATGTATATCAATGCATTTCATCCTCACTACAACTCCGAGGCACTCACTCATTCTAAGTCACAGCTTTTCCCCTTGAATTTTAACATCCCTGAAATAGGATGGATCTTGCAATCGATGACCTGACAATTCATTTGATAGCATTTTAAATTCTTAATGGTGTGTAGTAGTGGTACATTTGTAATCGATAGTGTCTTAGATTTGACGAATTACACTATCAAATGATCATCATCCCCAATTGTGAGATTAATAAACAAAGTCATTGAATAAATAAAGATACTGAGGTTAAATAACTTGCCCAGATCATAGAACAAGCAAGTAGCAGAGCCCAGATTTGAAAGTAGAGGAAGGAGCTTGGGACGTGATAAGGGAGAAGTCAAATGCACAAGAGTTCGGGAGAAAAAGAAGCAGGTTGCTTCTGGCTGGTACAGCAGTTTTTACTCTGGCTGCACAATACAGTCACCTGGGAAACAAAACTATCCCCAAGGCCCAGGTGCACCAGACCAGCCTCTTCATACAGTGACTGGGAAAGACCGAGAGAAGGTACTTATATTCAGGCCTGAAGGTTGGGTGGTGGTTTGAGAAAGGCACACCCCACTGGGAGAGTGCACAGGGCCACTGTGTGCGGGGTTCAGCATGGCTGGTCCCCACGGGCAGCTCGGTGCCTGCCCCACAGACAACGTGCAGTAACTCTTGCCGATGGAGTGGATGAGCCTGTGCAAGAAGGAAAAGGACAAGGCTGAGGGACTTCCCTCCACCTTGCACTGGGGCTGAACTTCGTGGGAGTGAAAGCTTCACCTCCAGGAAAGTCTCCAGCTCCTGAGCCTGGCATCTGGCAACATGCTCTGCCCTCTAGAAACTGACAAGCACTGAAACCTCCAGCTGCAGAAACCAAGCTCAGTAAGTCTCCATTCCTGCCGCTTGGGAAGGGCAACGTCACCTCCTTTCTTGGAGAGGTGAGAGCAGTGGAGGCTGGGAGCAGGGGCTGTGGCCTCACCCTCTGGCGCCTCCATGTGAACATGCTACTTCTCCCTCTAAAAATGGCCTTCGTCCACCTCGGAAGGTTGTTGTGAGGAGTAAATGAGGAGTTGGTTTCCCCATGCTTCCCACAGTGCCTGGGCCATGGTAAGTGCTTAAAACAGCACGCTCAATCAGGAAGCTCCACGTGCGAGGCGTGGCTCTTGCATCACAGCTGAAGTGCATCACGATTTTACCTGGTGCGAGATACAGGCAGGCCTTGACTAGGAATTTTGGACGACAAGAAAAAACTCCCCCAAGACAGACTCTATCATTGGCTTGCTGTCCTTTCACCTCTGTGGGCCTCCGTTTCCTCAGTGGTTCCAGGTGAGTGGCAACATTCCCTCTGGGTTTGCCCTGAGCTGGGGGAGAGGCCCCGCTAGAGGGAGGCACCACCTTCTCCGGTCCCCAAACTGAGTGTGGCAGCAGGCGGGGTGCTGGCAAATGGCACGCTTGTGGGAAAGTTGAGGCCGGGCTGCTCTGTTTGTTGGCGCGTGTGGATTGGTCTAAGTAGCACACTAGATGGACAGACAGCTCCCCGAGGGCCGCATGCCTGGTTTCCTTCGCTCCAGAGCCGGGGTGGGGCTGGGCTCGTGCTGGATGCTCCCTGACTCAGGCCGAAGAGGCAGTGGCCAGCAAGGTCGTGGAGGAAGCGGGCCCTCCCCATTTTCCTGTTTGATTCTGGCTCCTTCGGTGGGGCCTTTGGGAGGCTGTTCTCTGTTTGAGGAGGGCAGGAGGGCAGGTGGGGGTGGCTGAGAGGGCAGGGATCTAGAAGACTGAAGCCCACAGGCCGCAGGCGGGTGAGTTTTTACATCAGAAAAGTTTGGGTAAACTGTGAGCAATGGGCAAGTGATCCTGAGAATTGCCTTTGGGCCTTGGCACTGCTTTCCTTGCCAGAGGGGTGACTTGATCCAACCCCAAGACTCTGTGCTTCATCTGTGTGATTAAGGCTTTCTCTCCTCCCCACAAATCATTCAGCAAAATCAGTTATTAAAAGCTGGGTAACCACTCCTGCCTCCGGGGCGGCTCCTCCTGAGCGACCCCCCTGGGAGCAGCTGTCAAGCCCTGGAGCTGGAGCTGGAGCTGGCAGGAAGGTGACTCACTCACAGAGCCCAGCCTTGCCCTGTCCCCTCCTCCCTCAGGTCTGTCCCTGTCTCTCTGTGACTAATTCAGAAGTGAGATCACCGCCCCCCTCCACCCCCCCGCTGCCCCTCACAAAAAGAGCAGAGCCCTAGCCTCAGCCCAGAACTGTGGTAGGAGACTAAATCCAAGGCCAGGGAAGACAGGGCAGGCACACTGAAAGCCTGCTCTGTGTCAGGCCCTGTGGGCGATGAGGGGAGCAGGACAGGCAGAGTCCCAGCCTGCACAGCCCAGGGTCCAGCAGACGCGTACCATGCACGGTCTCTCCTCCACGCCTGTGCACCTGCCATTCAAGGTCTGCGACAGCTTTACATCCTTTCCCTTCTCCTCTCTGCATCGACTCATCCCCTAGCAGCACGTTCATTTAGTCATGTGCTGCTTGCGGTGGCCCGGTACCAGTGACGACTGTCCTGGAGCACCATTTAAGCCTTTGCTGTGTTGTCAATAAGGACACAGCCCCGGTCTCAGATGTCCTCTCAGCCTCTGTAATGCAGGCGCCCAGGGCACAGCTGCTAAATTCCTGACAGAACTGGCAGTTTGTCCGGTGCTCACCAGCAGGCACTGTACCAGAAACTTGGTTCCATCTTGGTTTTAGTGAATTCACCTAACATATTCTTGAGGCCTGCAATGTGCCAGGAAAGGGCTGGGACAGGAACATGGTAATGCGTGATATTGTACATGCCCCGCAGCCAAATAACACACCTGAAGTTGAATAAAATTGGGGGTGCTGCCCTCGCCGGTTTGGCTCAGTGGATAGAACACTGGCCCATGGACTGAAGGGTCCCAGGTTTGATTCCAGTCAAGGGCACGTACATCAGTAGCAGGCGCAAAACCAATCGGTGTGTCTCTCTCTCGCATCACTGCTTCTCTCTCTCTCTCTCTCTCTCTCTCTCTCTTCCCCCACCCCCTTTCCACTCTCTCTAAAAATCAATGGAAAAATATCCTCGGGTGAGGATTAACAAAACAAACAATTGAGTGTGTGCATTCACTGCGACAAGGGAGCACCACGGGGAGCTGTGGGGCATCTCAGCCAGCAGGCAGCAGAAGAGACTTAGTCAGAATTTGGGCTTGAGTTTGGCCACGCTGGGCAGGGCTCAAGGAAGCAAGGCTGTGCTGTGGATTGGATGCTGCCAGGGAGCGGGGATATTTCTGGGATTGGGCCTCTTGATATTTCTTGCCTAGGAGGTGGGAATAACGATGCAAGGCCAAAGCTGTGATTGGAGAGGAAACAGCAGTCACTCATCTTAACCAGATAGGGGTGCTGGGTCATTTTTGTGTGTGGTTTGGAAAATGTTCTTTGGTTTTCGTTCAGAGATGATTATGAGTGAGTGGTCTTGTTTCCATCTCACTCAGCCATGGCCATAAAGTAGCACTGTCTGATGTAGGTGTGCCGTGCACTGGAGGTGTGACGTGCCACATCTGAGCACCCAGCCCAGCGGTGAGTGCCAGGCGCGTTCCCTGCTCGCCGGGGCTGCTTTCGACTTCTCAAAATGGTTCTGCGCTCAGCATTCCAGCACAGCCTTTTACTGGATGCCACTCATTATTGGCTCTTAAAGAAACTCCTTCCCATCGTCTACTTTATTTGGCTCTATCTGTGCATGTGTGTGAACACACAGGTATTTAATTCATAGGTGGGGCATGCCTCTAGCTTGTGGAAATATGTGATTCTTATTTTAATTATCTCTGTATGTTTTTATAAACATTTCACACTTCCTGTGGTGCCAAACAGGGCAGTTACTACTTTTAAAATCAAACCTTCTCCCCCAACAAAGCGTTGTTATTTTTTTAAATTTATAAATAAAAATGAATACGGCAAGGCCCCTGTTCTCAAGAGAATGATACCCTATGCAAATGACAGCATAGAAGCCAAGACACAAGAGGAGAGGTCTGGGAGGGCTTCCCAGAGGAGGTGCCACTGGCCGAATAATAAAGATGCCTTAGCCAAGCAGGTGGAGATGGTGGGGGAGGGTCTGTGGATTCTGGATTGGGATGTAGATTCAGGGATCATATGGATAAGGTGTCCCAGGGAAGTCTCCATGCAACAAATATTTACGTGCCAGGCCCTGGCTCTCCCCATTGAAGGCCCTGAACGAGAGCGTGGGGACCCTCAGCAGTAAGGACGCTATCTCTATATTAAGTCAGGTCATCAGAAAATAGCAACGATGGACCAACTCATCCTTGCTTTCCACTGCGACTGACATGCTTTCACTGCGATTGAATGTTTCACCTCCTGCCTTGGCACGGTGGGAACACCCATTTGCAGGTGATGTCTGTGTCTTCCGCAAAACCGAAGGGAAAAATCATCTCCCACGCCACTTGTCGAAAGATGCACTGGATTCGTTTCCTCTAGAATTCAGGATCTGAAGTGTTGGTTTTCTAGGCACACTTGTGCCCTGTCCCTCGCACACCGAGTGCCAGGGTTTGCCGGCTCCATGGACACGCAGAGCCAAGGTAGTGTGAGCAATTGCTAAAGGGCTGTGTCCGGGCAGCTGGTACATTTCTCATCAATTTTCGATTATTTTTTGGCTTCCGTAATTCGTCCCTCCCCCTTCTTTCTCCTGTTCACAGCATCTGTTGAATACCTGCTATGTGCAAGCACTGTGCTAGGTCACCACCCTGACCTCTTAGAGCACACAGTTCGGCTTATTCTAGTTTTATCACTTAAATCTGTTCACCTCCTTTGTGGAAGTAAGCTGGCTTTTAGTCACATGTAATAAGCAACAGCAATTTCCCTTCAAGTTAGCGTAGTCCCACCAAATGTATGGAATCTCCTTCTCCAGGGTCGCCTTTAAAATGCAGACTGACCCTCCTTTTCCCAGGAAGGTTCTGACCTGTGTCAGTCTGAAGGCAGAGGGATGGCCTCCATGGCCTTTTGTTCCCCCAAATTCGTAAGTTGAAGCCCTAACCCTGCAGTAGTTTGGAATGTGAGTGTGGCTGCTAGGGCTTGCAAGGGGGTGATTAAGGTAAAATGAGGTTGTACGTAGGCCCTGCCTATGCCTGGTATCCTTATAAGAAGAGGAGATCAGGACACAGACACGCACAGAGGGAAGACCATGTGACGACACAGAGAGAAGACAGCCACCTACACGTCAAGGAGAGAGGCCTAAACACTCCAATCCTGCTGCCACCTTGAGCTTGCACTTATGGCCCCCAGAACTGTGAGCCAGGAGCCCCTGGGCTGTGTACTCCTCCGTGGAAGCCGAACAGACTGATGCGCCCGTGCTCGGCTGCAGAAGCCATGTGCATGCTGCCCCTTGCGCATCCTGTGTTTTACAGCAGCGGTGGCAGCAGGGAGCTCAGATGCAAAGCTTAGTTTCTGAGCCCTGATCAGGAGGCTGTGTTTATATTTATCCTGCTAACTGCAGAGGACTATTTATATACAGAGAAATAACCTCCCAGGCAAGATGGGGGCAGCCAAGGAACCAGCTGCTTCCGCAGGACCTGCTGGGCTCCTCCAGCCAGGCGCACATGCTCAGGCCCTGCTCAGGCCCCTGGTCCTCAGAGCCCCCCCCCGACCCCCCTGTTCAGGTGTCTCTGATGCCAGCTCTCCTCACCGCCACTGGGGGCTTGGGCTCCAGGGGTGGAGTCTAGTCTTCTTAGCACAGGGGACTGCCCAGAGCTGACTGCTTTTCACAAGCTCTCCAGGATGTGCACGGCCCAAGGAGCAGTGCCTTTGTACACGAGTCACAATTCTAGTCTCACTCAGATCCGACACAATCCTGGGTATTTAGTAGGTGCTCAAGAAACAGAACAAGTGGTGTTGGGTTTTTGTAAACCACGGTACTCTCCCCTTGTCCATGGCTTTGCTTCCAGTGGTTTCAGTTATCCACAGTCAACCACAGCCTGAGAGTATTAAGTGGAAAATTCCAGAAATAATAGGTAAGTTTTAAATTGCACGTACGTCTGAGTAGCATGATGAAATGTCATACCATCCTACTCTGTCCGGCCCAGGACATGAATCATCCCTCTGTCCAGCATAGTCAGGCTGTATGCGCCACCTGCCCACTTTATAGCCCTCTCGGTTACCAGATAGACTGTCATGGTATCGAGGTGCTTGTGTTCAAGTAACCCTTATTTTACTTAATGGCCCCGAAGTACAAGAGTAGTGCTGCTGGCAATTCAGACCTGCCAAAGAGAAGCTGTAAAGTGCTTCCTTTAACTGAAAAAATATGTATGTATGTATGTATGTTGGGAAAAATCATAGTGTACATATGGTTTGGTATAGTCTGTTGCTTCAGGCATCCCCTGGGAGACTTGGAACTTACCCCGTGTGATAAGGGGGACTACTATAGTCTAGACTCAAACCTTTATAACTGTAAGGTGCCTCTGCCACTGTCCTCCCTTCCTGCTCCGCTTCCTGGGAGGTCTGAGGGGAGGGCCTCCTGGGGGTGGGGCCAGCCACCCTGGGCTTGTTCTGGGGACTTGCCGCTGGACTGAGCTCTCAGAAGCCTACGGGAGGTTTCAGCTGGAACCTGGCCTCATTGCACAAAATCTCATCTTATTGGAGAAATCACTGCTGCACAGTGACTCTTGAGGTCCTCAGCAGGGACAGCGTGTAAGATGAGAGTACCAACGTCAGGGGCGGTGCCCAGGCTCCTTGCTGCCTGCAGAGCACTCAGGGGTCGGGGGAGCCAGTGCATGCCACAGTGACCAGCAGAGAAGACAGGACAGCTCACAGGTGTTCAGCGCTGGCTTGTGGAAACACTTTCTACTCCTGGTCAGTCTACACACTGAAATGTGGGTGTGATGTCATTAAAGGCATTACGTGAGGTGGGGACTTTAAATTCCTTGAGCAGGTATGTCAATGTAACTGTGGGAGAGAGCTGCCGGGGCACTGTATCGCAGACCCTGTCACAGCAGAGAGCAACCCCAGCAACAAGCACAGATGACAACTGCCTTTCAGCTCTGATCGTGACACTGTGTTGCTGTCCTTACAACGCTTCTATGGGATTTATGGCTTTAAAGGTAATTTTCACACACAGTTTATTTCGTCCCAATTATCTATGAGGCAGGTGCTATTATCTTTAGTTTTCAGATGCATAGTCTGAGCCTCTGAATGGCATGGTCCAAGGCAAGAAAGGGCGGGGGGGATGAATTTGGGCAGTGACCTCACAGTGGTTGACCCTCCCTCTGCAGGTCTCTGATCTCTGACAGCACTGTCCAGGGCTCTCAGAGTAGAAGCCTGTCAGAAGCTCAGCTGTCCTGCTATGTGCTCCTGCCCCGTGGCTGGACAGGCACCCCAAAAGGCAATGGGGTGTACTCCCCCATGTGTGGGTTCTGTTGGTTCTTTGGGAAAAAGGACATGGGAGATCAGGATGGTCATGAGGCTGTGGATGCTGCCCATGGACTGGTCTCCTGGGAGCTGGACCAGCAAGCTGGGCTGGGGTGGGTCCTCCCTCCTGCTCCTCCCTGCTGCTGTGATTCTAGAGGTCTACAGAAGGGTGTGTAACATCTTTAAACTCTTTATTTCCCATCTCTCTGCCAATGAGTGAAGCACCATCCACCCAGCTTCGATTCTCAGAGCTGCTTCTGCTGATGATGGGAGGAGGCGGGGGTTCTTTCCACCACGAAGGCAGGAAGATGCCCTGGGAGCAGGAGACCCCCAGATGTGGTGCCGGATCCCAGGGCCTGCCTTCCCTAAGTTCTGGGTAGCAGTGAAAGGCCAAGCAACATTCTAGAAATACCACCACTAATTTCACCTCTTCTTTTGGACTGACTTTCCCTTTTCAGACGAGAGCAAAGACTGACCTTCACCCTGATGATAGGCTCACAGACATGCCAGCCCTCCCCTGTACTGCCCCGTCCCCGCCCAACCCCCTCCCCACCCCCGACCCCCTTAACACTCACATGATGTCTCAGGAATAAGCTAGGCCAAAGGAGTTCTCACAGAACCAGTTCTTACTAGTAGTGTAGTCCCAGCCTGTGCCTCAGCCTCGTAACCCGGGGAGCCCTGGCATCTCTGTACGAGCCTCCACCTGTCAGCTTTGAGTGTCAGGGACTCTCCTGAGAAAGGTGTTCCCAGCCTTCCTCTTTCCAACCCCACCTTCCCAGGCCCTTGAGATGGCCAGCGCCATTGTTCCGGTGTTCTCACTAAACACATCAGTCCTGTGTGCTTTTCTGCCTGTGTAGCTCATAGATTGCAGAAGCTAGAATTTCATGAGATACATTTTAAATGCCCTTGTTGGCAGACATGGGCCCAGCATGAGCTCTCTGTAATTTTCCAGCCTCCTGAATGGCCCCCGTACACCTAACACGTATCAGGCACCAAACATAACCCACCTTCTTGACTCGCTCACCAAGTCTTCACCAGGGCTCTCCTTGGAGGTCCCTGGGCTAAGGCTGAGGGGGATGTGATCATCCTTCTGACAAACTACAGCACATCGCCAAGGCCACTGTGCTTCCAAAAACAGGCATGGCTTGGGAAAGCGTATGTGTACGTCACATATCAATACAGGAAAAGAAAGATCCCAAATTTTGTCCCGAAAAAAAAGACTCAAAGGCAAAAATCTCTGTAGTAGTTCTACTTTACTGGTGGAAATATGTGGGAGTTTTTTCTTTTACTTCTTTGTGCTTCTTCCTTTTCAGGTGTTCTATAATGAGCAGATATTATTTTAATGAACTAAAGACGATCCCTTTTGTCATTATATGTTCTAACATAGCGGGTCTAACAGGCTGGCAGGGAGGGAAGTAACACATGTGTGGTCAGATCATCAAAGGCAGAACCGAAAGGAAGAAGGAGGGTCAGGGTGGGGTCTGCAGAGGAAATGGCCCTTGACAGCTACCTGGGCTAGGGTTGAGGGAGAAGAGAGGACAGGAGGGGGCATTCTGGGCGGAGGGAGGTACTGCTGTTGTAAACACCCAGAGGTGCACGGTACCAGGTTCTGTTTGGCTCAAGCTGAGGGTGCAGCAAAGGGGAAGTCTGGTTCAAGATAATCATCTAATCACCTGAATTTATCTGCTCTCCCTCTGAGACCCTATGAAAATGATGCTGAAGGGACATACATGTGTAAACCAGCAACAACACTGAGAATGGGGAGGAAGGTTTCCAGTGGATATGGAATTTCAACATGATTTGTGGAAGGTAGACAGCGGGGAATGAGTGGTGAGTGATGAGGGAGGATGCAGCTCAGGGAAGGTGACAGCTGAGGAGGGGAAGGAGAGGAAGTGCCCAAAGAACCTTGGGAAACACCCACTGACCTACAGAGAAACACGAGTCCACAGCCTCGCCTATGCACACTGATCTTCTATTTTTAACTCTTAAATGGGAGTGGACGGCCACAGTCAGACATCTGGGGGAAGCCTGCCACCCTCTCTCTCCTGGTTCTCCTCCTAGCTTAGCCACTCTGTCGTCTTTCAGACACTAAGGTTCAGTCTTCAGATCTCTTCTCTTCTGGGTCCCCTGATCACTCCCTGGGATCAGGGGTTCAGCCTGGCTGTACGTTGGAGTTATCTGAAGAGTTTAACAAAACATTAATTTCTAAGCCCCACCACCAGAGAGTATGATGCAATCGGATTGTTGGAGGGTGGGGGGAGAACAGCCTGAGCATTAAGACTTTTTACAACTCTCCCGGTAATTTTAATATGCAGCCACTGTCCTACCTGATCTTTGGCAGGGCTCTAAATAACACTTAGGAGTTGTTCTCACCCCTGCCTGCACATTAGAATCATCCAAAGAACTTTAAAAAATATCAATTCCTAGGTCAGATCCCCAGAGATTCTGATTGAATGGGCTTAGGGTCAAGTCTGAACATTGATTTTTTTTCCTCTCTCTAAGTTTCTTAAGTGATTGTAGTACCACTGTACCATTGTAGTATCAGCCAGGGTTAATGACCAATGGTTTATCCTATATAATAAAATGCTAATATACTATATAATAAATTGACTGAATGGTGGAATGAGAACGACTGGTTGCTATGATGCACAATGGCCACCAGGGGCCAGATGCTCAATGCAGGAGCTGCCCCCTGGTGGTCAGTGTGCTCCCATGGGGGAGTGCTGCTCAGCCAGAAGCCGGGTTCATGGCTGGCAAGCACAGCCCCACCTCCGCTGCAGTGCTACGGACGTCTGACTGACGGCTTAGGTCCTTTACCTGCGGGGAGTGGGCCTAAGCTGTCAGTTGGACATCCCCTGAAGGCTCCCGGACTGTGAGAGGGCACAGGCTGGGTTGAGGGGGACCCCCCCCCCAGTGCACTAATTTCGTGCACAGGGCCTCTAGTAGGCTAATAAGTTCCAAATTTGTATCTCAGCTCTAGAGATACAAATATCTAGACTTGCATATCTAACTATCCAACAGACATCTAACTTGCATATCTAACTATCCACTTGAAGTCTAAGTTGAATAACATGTCAAAATTAATATTTTCAAATAAGTTTTTGATTCTCATCTCTCTCCCCCAGCCACCCTCCTCCTTGATTCTACTATAGTCTTCCTCATCTCAGTAAATGGCAAATCCATCCTTCCAATGGCTAATGTCAAAAGTCTTAGAGTCCTTTTGGAGTCTTTTTCCCCTCATACCCTATATCTGATCCAATAGCAAAGCCTGCCAATCTACTTTCAAAACATATCCAGAATCTAGCCACATACATTTTTACATCAGGCCATGAGGGTATACCTGGATCTAGATTTCCCTCCTACCATAAACAACGAAGAAATTGGATAAAATCTTCTAAACAATTATTTTCAGATACTGGAAAACTAGTAGTTTAGGATTATGATACCTGAGCAAAGGGAAACAAACAATGTGAGACCTTTGATTGCCCTGGTTTTATGCCTAGAGGCAATTTTCAGGTAGCAATCGATGGAGGGGTACCCAGAGTGGGGCAGTTTCACTGAGTTGAAGAGACAGATTTGAGTTCAAGGAGGACAAGGCAGCTATAGCGAAGGCAGTAACCAGAGAGGAAGGAATCATCAAGAGAAAGAGCAGCTGAAATTTGCCTCAGGGGTTCTCTAGAATCTTTGGCTGAAGAGCAGTCTGTGCAGGTCTAGGGTGAAGCTCCTCAAGACCAAGGAAAAAAATAACTTCCAGGAAAGAACAATTGCTAGAGTTGTAAGCCAAACAATTCCCAGAGCTTTCACAGATCCAGAAACCACCCAAGTTCCAACCTGCCAGGGTGCCAAGGTTTCACTAAATACACTGAATAATAGAGACCCCAGAGTGGTTATGCCTGAATAGTGTGGCTAAATTAGTTCCAGAGAAAGGCTCCTTTAGACTGGCCTATAAAAAGCTTAAAAACAAGCCTGGAAAATATCAGACTTACCTATAAGTAACCTAAGTTTCTGCCAGAACAAAGTCCAACCCTTTTTAATGGAGTACTACATAATCAAGAACCAACAATGTAAAATTTACAATGTCTCTAATAAATTATCAGACAAGCAAAGAAGCAAGAAGATGTAATCTACAAACAAGAGAGAGAGAAAAAAAAGGTCAATGGAAACAGACCCAGAAATGATAGCAATCAGGAAATTTACAGCAGAGACATTTAAACAGCTGCTACAAATATGTTAAATATGCTCAAGAATATAAAGGAAAAGATAAAGATAATGAGGAAAAAAATGAGCAAAATGAAAAAGAACTAAGTGGAACTTGTAGAGAATTTCAGATATTGTATAAAAAATACAATATCTGAAATTAAAATGTCACTGGATAAGATTAACTGTAGATTAGACACTGCAGAAAAAAAGACTGAACTTGAAGACATAGCAATAATAATTATCCAAAATAAAGCACAGTGAGGATAAAAAAGTCTGAAAAAGAAAGAAGAAAAGAAAGAAAACAAGGAGCATCAGTTACCTGTGAGACAATATCAGGTGGTCTAACATGTAATTAAAGTCCAAAAATAGATGGTGGGGTAGCAATAAAAATATATGAAAAAATATGATAAAATTTATAAACACAGATCGAAGAAGTTCAGTAAGTCCCCAGTAGTATAAACACAAAGAAAATACCAAAGAACATCAAAATCAAATTGCTGAAAATCAAGGATGAAAAGAAATCTTAAAAGCAGCCAGAGAAAGCCCTGGCCAGGTAGCTCAGTTGATTAGAGCATCATCCCGATACACACTAAGGTTGTGGATTTGATTCCTGGTCAGGGCACATACAAGAATCTACCAAAGACTGCATGAATGAGTAGAACAACAAATCGATGTTTCTCACTCATGCTCTCTCTCTCTCCACAGGGGGAAAAAGGCACATTACTTATATACAAAGACAAAAATCATAGACTTCTTGTCAGGAACTATGCAAGCTAGGGGGAAAAAAATCCCTGGCCCCTATCCCTTGCTCCCCCCCCCCCCCCACCCAATCACTCTGCATTATAAACATTCAGCATCCTGAGTTCCCACATAAACAAATGAACAAACATTGATTGACCCTCCGTCTATTATGTAAGGGTCCTCCCCATGACCCTGTGAG
Organism: Corynorhinus townsendii; assembly: GCA_026230045.1. Lineage (NCBI taxonomy): Eukaryota > Metazoa > Chordata > Mammalia > Chiroptera > Vespertilionidae > Corynorhinus > Corynorhinus townsendii. The sequence goes on along the minus strand of JAPDVU010000007.1, from coordinate 144,392,675 downwards.
GCAGACGTCATTGTCAGAGTTATATATAGCTGCTAAAATGCCCAATTCTGCTTTGTTCAAAGTGTGTATGCCAGTAGCTATAAAACACAATTATAAATATCACAGATCTTGAGCCACTTGGAGCTCATGAAGAAATAACACACACTGGCAATCCTTTTGAATGAATTTGGAACCACACTGCAGTTCAGAGCTGAATATACAAACTAAGTACACACTCCTCAAGGATTTACTACCCAGAGAGACACGTAAGCTCCCCATAAAGTGGAGGGACAGCTGGTAGTGGGCTGATTTAAATGTTCGAGGTGAACAGCCAAAACAAGGGATTTCACAATTATCTGGATGTTTCCAGGCAGTCTAGAGACCAACAATTAGACTAACTAGATGCCTGATTTAATGGTGTAACTAAATAATGACTAATCAGCCAGAATGCTCTTCTAAAGCACTCATCATCACGTTATACTCCTGCTCAAGAACATATAGTAGCTAAGCCTTATTGCTCCTAATGGCCAAGTCAAAACGTTTCTATCTGGCTTGCAAGGCCCTCTGATCTGACCTAAACCTACTAAAGCAGTTTTACCTGTCATCAGCTCCAGATCCAACTTTGCCATTCACTTTGTGGCCTCAGCCAAATTATTTATTAATTAAAAAAAACAAAAAAAACCTAGCTCACTTTTGAGTGCTTATTAAATGCCAGGGCCAGACTAAGCACTTACATTCATTGTCTCATAATTCTCCCAACAACCATGTGAAATAGGCACTATTATTATTCCCACTTTATAGATGTTAAAATGGAAGCTTTGGAAGTTCATTCATTTGTTCAACCAACATCAGGTGCTGGGCTAGGCCGTTGAGAATATAACAGTGAATGAGAGACAAGAACCCTGCTTTGGTAGAGCAGGAAGTGGCCAATCAGACAACAAATAAATACATGAGCCAGATGGTTCATGTAAGTGAGATAGACCGTGGCTGGAGGTGAGTGGGGGACATTGCTATAGTCATGGTGGTCAGGGAAGGCTCCTCAAGATGTAACATTTTAGCCATAGACATTGAGGCTTGAATGCAGTTAAAAAGTCAGTCTAAGAGTCAGGGAGCCATGCTCCAAGGAGTAAGAACAGCAAGTACAAATGCCCTGAGGTCTAATAAGTCCAGTTTAGCTGTAGTGAGTTGAGCAAAACAGAGCGGTGCCAGTGAGGCTGAGAAGGAGCAGTGCCAGATGATGCAGAACCTTGCAGGCTGTGAGGAGCCAGATTTCCTGCAATGGGAAATCATTGAAGGGTTTCAAGTTAAGGAAGGACTTGATCTGATTTACACTTTGAAAGATCCTTTAGGCTGCTGTGTGGAGAAGAGGTGGTCAAGACGCAGAGAGGAAGCTGGGGGTTGATTAAGAGACTGATCCAGTTGCCCCAGCAACAGACCATGGTGGTGGCTGGAGTAGACCAGTAGCCATAGGCATGGACACAAGGGGATGGAATTGGAATGCATTTTGAAGATTGAACTGAGAGAATTTGATGATGGATATGGGAGATTAGGGAGGAAGAGGAATCAAGACAGTTCCTCATGTGCCATTTATTGAGGTGAGGAAAACTATGATAAGATAGAGTCAAGAGTTCTATTCTGGTCTTTTAAGTTTTGGCACATATTAAATATCTACATGAAGATGTCAAGTAGGCAGTTGGACCTGTGGTCTTGAGGCTTAGTGTGGTGGAGGATCGGAGTTTTTTTCACCTGGAAGTCATCAGCAGATAAATGGGATTTAAAATCATGTGTGGGAAGGGATCAGAGTATGCACACTTAATATATACAGCTTTGGCATAAGGATTATTTTTGAGTCGAAGGCAGTGGAGAAACACCAGACACAGGAAAAGCTCTCTACTCTCTCCCCTATCTGCCTAAATGTAGGGCATACATTTCCCTTTGTGAAGATGTCCCCCTCCCTTCAACTGTACCAGAAACTCTTAATCACCAGAGATACTCTTATCACCTGAAACTGCATGAGATTAAGTCTGCAAAACAAACCTTACTAAAACAACCCTTATCTTCCATTACTTCCCTATATATTTACCTTCCACAATTTACCACTCCTAAAAGCCCAACCCCCTTTTCCTTTGTCTTATAAGTTCTGCACAATTTATTGCTCTTCCTTAAGCTGGTATATAAGCTCCTGGCCTAACTGCTTCTTTGGGTATTCAATTCTTTTCTATAAAGCGCCCCCTATATACATACATAATAAGCCCCTTTTCCTGTTACTCTGGCTTTTGTCAACTTAATTTGCAGGACCCCAGAAACAGAACCTAAGAGGGTAGAGAAAAAAAGTTTCTCCTCTCCTACCCAAGGAAAGAGTCTGAGGAATAAACATGGGGTCCTTCAACAATGAGGTCACACAGAGGAGGGAATCCAGCAAGGGAAACTGAGGCCAACAGCCAGTGAGGACAAAGGAGAGTATGATGTCCCATGAGCCAAGAGAAAAGTGGATTTTTAAGAAGGAGGAATGGTCAGTTGTGTTAGGTCGAGGCAGGGGGGAAATCCAGAGCCTATGCATGCATATGCAAGGTAGATGGTGGCAGAGATAACTGGCGCTTTCCTAGACCCCTGGCCCGAGGCAGAATTCCACATCTCTCATGCCCTCCGCCCTCCCCTCACTAAACAGCTGTATAAAAGAAGTGCCTGCGCCCCCTTTTGGCGCGAACTTCCTGGCCCACACTCGGACCAGCGAATTTCGCCCGGGAGCGCAAGATTAAACCCCCCTTTCTAATCACCTGGACTCTCTGTGTGTTGTATCCTGTGTCGTCACAAACCTTACAAGTTGTATCAAATGTTACTGAGATGCTGAGAAGGTAAGATCAGGAAGTCACCCCTGAATTTGCAGGAAGGAGGCCATTAGGGGCCTTACAGGAGCAGACTCAGTGGCAAGGTGGGGTGGACTCTTGGTTGACTTGGATCCAGGAGAGAAGGGAGGGGAGGAAGGGAGAAGTTGACTACTCTTATGAGAAGTTTTTCTGTAAAGGAGAGCAGAGAAATGGAGAGGTAGTGGAGGAGGATGCAGAGGTCAAGAGAGGGTTCCATTAAGAAGAAAGAAAATACAGTATGTTTGCATACTAATGGAGGACAAATTAACAATGAATGGGAGTTGGTAATGACAAGAACAGAGTCCTTGAGAAAGTTAGAGGAAATGGGACCCGGTGCAGCAGGCATTTGAAAGTGGATAATTCATCTGCTATCCTAAGAGTGCATTTGGGGTGTGAAGATAAGGGTCCCTGACTACCTTTATTTTCTCAATAAGGTTTGATTAGAGAATGAGGGGTATGGGAGGCTGGAAGTGGGAAGGGGGGCACACAGTAAGAAATGTAAAAGGAGCCGAAGCCGGTTTGGCTCAGTGGATAGGGTGTCGGCCTGCGGACTGAAGGGTCCCGGGTTCGATTCCGGTCAAGGGCATGTGCCTTGGTTGTGGGCACATCCCCAGTATGGGGTGTGCAGGAGGCAGCTGATCGATGTTTCTCTCTCATTGATGTTTCTAACTCTCTATCCCTCTCCCTTCCTCTCTGTAAAAAAATCAATAAAATAAAAAATTTTAAAAAAAATGTAAAAGGAGAGCCTGACAGCTGGAGTGGTCACTGATTTAAATTCGGACCAGTCAGCATCTTTGCGTGGTTTTCTCCAGCCACATTCAGCAGCTTGAGTGCAGGGGAGGAATAGGTGGAAAGCTGGCATTCTGATGGTGGCAGAGTGGGGATAGAGGTATAGCACAGGAAGCTAAGGGTCCCTGCAGAGGAAATACAGTAAATCTCAGCTGGATTAGAAAACAAGTAAAGACCCAAAGATGCTGGAAACATAGTAGTAGGAAACCGCAGGTCTTGTGGCCCAAGGATATTACTTTGGAGAGCTGGAGGGATGAGAGGTGGGCGGTCAGAAGGAGAGGTGCTCGGAGTCAAAAACTTTGAAGGCAGTGCAGTTACTGGTCATAGCAAGGACGTAGGTAGAACAAAGTACCTCCTGGAGTGGCACGAAGAAAAACATTGTGGATGAGATGGTCAAGGAACGTGAGCTTGGGGTCTTGGGTGGGGCATGCATGGGAGGCTGGAGAGGGGTGGAGGGCAAGGCAGGGAGCCCGACTTCTTCAGTGAATGAGCAGCAGACATGCCCTGGCAACCCCACTCATCAATGACAGAGCTGAAATTCAAACCCAGGCCCAGGCCCTCAGCACCTCTTCCCAACCCCTACTTCACAAGGCAATTTGCCTCCATAATGCAGAGGTTCTTATTTTAACTTGAAACAATTATTTATTAATTTTAGAGAGAGAGAGGCAGGGAGAGAAACATTGATGTGTTGTTTTATTTATTCATGCATTCATTGTTTGACTTCTTGTATGTGCCCTAACTGGAGATCGAACCTGCAGCTTTGGCATGTCAGGACAATCCTCTAACCCCGTGGTCGGCAAACTGCGGCTCACGAGCCACATGCGGCTCTTTGGCCCCTTGAGTTTGGCTCTTCCACAAAATATATTCCACGGCCTGGGCGAGTCTATTTTGAAGAAGTGGCGTTAGAAGAAGTTTAAGTTTAAAAAATTTGGCTCTCAAAAGAAATTTCAATTGTTGTACTGTGGATATTTGGCTCTGTTGACTAATGAGTTTGCCAACCACTGGTCTAACCAACTGAGCTACCTGGCCAGGGCTGTATTTATTCTTAAAGTGGAGCTACGAACAATACCCACCTGCCTGGCTGGACAATGTGATTCAAAGGGCTTTGTTAGGTGCTTTACATTAGGCACACAGTCCAGCTGCCCTACCAGCTCCAACCAGTACAGGGCACTCTACCGACTTGAGCTTTTGTCAGACTCGATTCTAAATTGCCCACTGGGTCATGGGTAGTGCTCACTAATTTGACCAGCCCCTGACATTAGGGACTGTGCTGCCTTAAGGACTCAGGGTTTGTGTGAGGGTGGCAATGGCAGTCAAGGGGACTTCAGGCAGCTGCTGGCTTTCTGACACACGTTGCACGTTGCAGCTCACTTTGAAAGCACTTGGGCGCTGGCTTACTTACAGAAGCCTGGAGCGAATTCTTTCCCAAACTCAAGCTTTTTTACAAAGTGAATCATCCTCTGATTTGTAAGTGGGGATTTTCTTAAACTGGACCCTAGGGAGAACTGGGAATCTGGGAGGCAAACATTCATTCCACAAAAATTCCTGGAGCCCCCTGGATGTGCCAAGCCCTGTGCCAGGGACTGGGAGATACAGCAGAAAAGGGCAGAGCCAGGCTCCCGGATGCTGGGAGGGCCAGGTTCTGCAGTCCCACTCCAGGGCCCACAAAGGCAGGGTTCTCTTTCCTGCCTGCCTGCCCGGGATCCCAGACCTCCCTCAGAGCAGGCTCATGTGCCATCTCAGCTTTCCTCCCTCACCCTTCATTTAAAACTAGAGTCCAATAATCAAAACCTGCATGGTCTCCAAAATGCGCCCTGCCCCCCACAGGAAATGCCAACCACCTCAGCATGGGCAGCATTTTGTGTTTTCCGTTTCCTCTGGGCCTGGGCTGTCCCGGCAGCATTTCTGGCAGGTCCTGGTGTTAGCAGCTCAGAATTCAGAACATTTGGCAGCCAGGAATGAGAGCGTGGCCATTTGGAAAGGACTAGGGAGAAGTCACGCAGAGTGAGATTCGGGGTTTGTGTTTATCTCTAACTGTAACTTTCCAGAAAGCTGGGACACCCAATTCCAATAAAAGCCTCCCTTAGTATTTTTGGAGGCATTGTGATGGTGCTAGGTTGTGTGGGAGGAGGTGGTTCTTTCTGGTTTGTGGAACTGTGTTTAGTTACTGATAAAACTTTGGTCCAATCTGTGAGCCAACATCTGTTTTCTAAGGGGTGGGCCATGGACAGGTGAGGGACAAGGTGGAACTACTGGGCTAAGAGGTAGACCTCAGCCGGCTTTAGGGCCAGGGGCGGCCTCCAAGGCCAGGCCCAGACGGGGAATCTGAGTTGGTGGGAGAGCTGGGACCAGAAGCCTGGCCTCCTTTTCCAGGACTTTTCCCACCACTCCTGGGCGATTGGGGCTGAGGCTCAGAATCCTCTGGTTTGGTTTCACTGTCAGGATCCTGCCGGGCCCCAGGCAGGGTGGGAAAAGGACCAAGCTGAGTCAGAGAGCCACGGAGACAGCAGTGTCCACCAGGGGAGCCCAGCCAGAATGAGCTGGCTGCCTGCTGCGTACCTGCCAGCCGTTGAGAGATCGTTAAACCAGGTCCAGCAGAGGGGCCAGTGCACAGCCAGCCCCTCTGGCTCCAGGGGCCTGGAGGGAGAGCAAGGAGCTGGGAGGTTCTTGGAGCCTGGCCTGGGCCCAGCCTTTTCCACACCCCACCCCCACGCCCCAGCAGTCACACTCATTTATTTATTCCATCCATTCAACATACTTTGATCAATCACCACTTCGTGCCAAGCCCTATGCCCCATGAGTTACAGAAACTACCTCTTTGCTTTCATGATCTGCATCTCCAGACACAGGGCCCACTTCATAAGTAGTCATTCAGTACACAGCTGCTGCCATTATGGCTATTACTGTTATTAATCGTGGCAGTGACAAACACTGCTGAGACATAGCTCCTGACCTGGAAGAGGAAGAAGGGATTTCTGACACTTACTATGTGCTGGGTCCTGGGCCAGCTTTTGACATATCTCACCCCACTGAACAGAGGCTTATATGATGGCCAGGGAAAATGGCATAGAATCAAACACTTAGCACTGAGTCTGGGGGCAGTAAGAGGGACTTCACAGAAGGTCTCATTCTAGTGGCCCCATTTGAGCTGGGCCTTGAAGAACAAGTTCACTCAGTAGAAGATGGAGAGAGAGGGAAGGGCATTCCAGGTGGAGAGAACAGCATGAGCAATGGCCTAGAGGCTTAAAATGCCAGGAGTTTAGGGGTGGGGACTGAGGGGGTGACTGGGAGGGGTTGCGGTGAAGTGGAGCAGGGGGTGAGGGGGGATGGCTAGCAGTTAAGTGACTAGAGAGGGTAGTGCACTGGCAGGTGCTTGGTGCCATGCCTTCTCCTAACATCCAGGTAGTTGTGCCTCAGGACATGACCTTGGGCAGAGTCTCTCATAAACCAGTTGGCTGTTGGGAGGCTTGGCCTGAGCTGGCTGTGTCCCCAGACTTTCCTGGCTTATTTGGGTTTCTGTTTCTGCCTCTCCTTGCCCACTGCTGCTATCCCAGATGCAAGACTAAGAGCCCTCCAGTCACGAGGTCCCCTCTCTGGGCGGCATCTTGGTGCAGGGGGCCTCCAAAGCTTGCTCCAACATGGGCTCCAGAGCTCCCGTGAGCTGCAGAGCACACACCCTTCCACCCTCTCCTTCTGCCTGGCGGCCTCCCTCATGGAGAGGTGAGGGTTGTGAAGGAGAGAAAGAAGGCAGCCTCCGGTTCAGTCGAGCCGTTGGGGCTGCAAGGGGCACAGCACAGCCAAATCCAAGTTTCTAAACTGTGCTTGAGCCCTTGTTTCACAGATTCTCTGCCCCTCCTCCCAGCTGATCTGAGTGGGATGTGATTCTGCTCCCTTTGTGGTAATGCTCAGGGCAGCAGGGAGGATGCTGAGCATCCTGAATCTTCTCTCCTGGCATTGACTCACTTGCTGTGTGACCCCAGGCAAGTCACTTAACCTCTCTGATTCTCTCTCTGAGTCTGTGAAATGGGATAATAGCATTCTCATTGGTTCTGGGGAGGTTCCTGAGTAAACATGGGTGAAAACACAGTCCAGTAAACTGGCAAGCAGGTCTCACACATATAGGGACGCAATCAGTGGGTCACTGATGCTTTGTTCACCCCTCCTGAACCCTAAAACAAAGGTCTTGCCACTGGCATGGTGGAGTCTGGAGAGGGGAGATGCTGGCAGGCCCCAAAGCCTCTCCTGTCCTGCCCACAGAGACCTCTGACTGGGAATGCTTTCTCTACCCATCAGGGGAGGTGTGTCAACCCAAAGTGAAGGGTGCAGGGTGAGGCCTGGGCCTGGGGGCCTGGGGGCCTGGAGCGGCACTGTGGCTGCCACCACAATGGGGCTGTTTGCCGCAGTGCCATCCTCCAACGACCTCCACTGCCGTCTACCCCAGAGTCATGTGGCAGGGCCTAGCCCCAGCCACCTCTGGCTTCTCTGCTGGTCTCAGCTCCACAACCTCCCCCTAAGTCCAAGCACAGCCAAGAGGCCCCAGCCCACCCAGAAACCAGGACAGTGGGTGGGGGTGGCTTCCCAGGGCACTGTTCTGGGAGTGGGGGGCACAGAGAAGCACCGGGGGTTTAACCCACCACTCCATCACTCATTCATTATTTGCCAAATACGCTCTTTAAAAAGATGAAAGAGACACACATGTGAGGAATTATTAAAACATTCTAGTTGAGGCACCAAAGAAAATGCATTTTTCAAAGCACCCTCCCAGGCCAGTTATATAACAGGACACAACATGCCCCAGAGACAGTGGCCAATCAGAATGAGACAGATGCCACACTGCAGGGGTGGCTGAGACCCAGAGGGCTGAGCACAGAGTGCGGTGGCCAGGGAGCTGCAGAGGATGAGCTGTGCTCCGGTCCCTCCTGTGTAGCGAGGCAGTGCAGGGTTCACCAGCAGGGCTAGTCCAGCTCTGAGCAGCTAATGCTTACCGAGGGCTTGCCAGGCACTGTGCACAGAGTAGCTCATTCATACTTAAAGTTACCCCATGCGGCAGGTAACACTGTCATCTTCATTGTACAGAGGAAACCCACATTACAGATGCGTCCACTCGCCAGGAGCACATGTAAGTGGCCGAGTTGGGACTGGAACCCAAGCCCAGGGAGGAGGTGACACTCACAGACAGGATATAGAGCATCCTCCACCAAAGCCACAGGTGGCTGGCAGAGGCGGCCCAGATTCCCCTAAGGAAGAGCTAGGCCTGGTGGCTGGCTAGGGAATGGCAGGGTTTAGGATAGAACTTCTGGGGCCAGAGCCAGATAGGAAAGGTGGCAGCCAAGAGCTGGCTGGAGGTGTGGGCCAATGGACTTCAGTTCTCTCTCTACGCTCTCCCAGCACCTCCCCTGTACTGTGCAAAGATTTCCCATCCCGTGGGAAGTCTTATGACCTCATAGTCTCAAGACCCTCTCTTTCCCAACCTTCCTTGTATAAAAATCCTGCCACTGCCTCAGGTGAGGTCAGAGGTCAAGATTGTCCAGGGTGTTCACCTCAGTGCCCGCCCACCCCTTCTGGTTTGCTGACTGGCAGCCCCTGTCCCAATCCTGGATCCTGAGAAAGTCACTGGAACTGGGTAGAAGCAAAGGGAGGACCAGAATTCTGAGGGAGACCCTGGGCAGAGGGTGACCACAGGGGCACATGGCCTTTTGCTCTGTCTCCCCCAGCTCCTCAAAGTCTGAGGTATCCACACAATGGCAAGAAGTCCTTCTATAACTGTTGGGGTGGTGTGGGCACTGACCTTCACCTTTGAACAGACCTAAGGCCCTGGCTGGGTGGCTCAGTTGGTTGGAGTGTTGTTCTATACACCAAAAGGTTGTGGGTTCAATTCCCAGTCAGGGCACATACCTAGGTTGTGGGATCAATCCCCAGTAGTGGGTATGCAGGAGGCAGTTGATTGATGTTTCTATCTCTTTCCCTCTCCCTTCCTCTCTCTCTCAAATCAATACAAAACATATTTAAAATGAAGAATCCATGAAACATTTAGCTGCATAACTGTCCAGTCTCTGCTAGGCTTTATAAAGGTATAGGCTCAGCTCGGGAGAAAGCCCAAGCAGTTTCATTGACTCAGCAATTTCACTGCTGGAAATTCAGCCCAAGGAGATACTGCAAAAAGAAAAGGCCATCTGCATAAAGATGCTCACTGTGGCTTTACTAAAAATAGCCCCAAACAGGGAATCACCCAGCTCCTCAGCAACAGGGGTAGTAGATTACAGAACATCAGTCAAATGGAATACATATCACGGCACTCACTAACATTGGTATGTGAAGGCTATGTGGGAACAGGGAAACATTGATGATAACACCTTGGCACAGATCAGTTAGTTCCCTTCCTTTTGCCTACAAAAAGTGTGACAAAGAACCTTAGAGAACCTGCAAAAATGAAGAGTTGGGTTAAGGCAGTTGGATCACGAGTGGCTTGCTGTCTTATTCATTGAATAAATAATTATTGAGTGTTTACCCTGGGCTGGGTCCAGTGCTGGGGGCTGAGGATGGAGCAGTGAACGAGAATGCATTTCCTGTTCTCCATCTAGAGCTTCAAATCTAATGCTACCGCTTTTCCCCTAAGTGACCTTCAAAGTTGTCATAGCATCATCTATAATAATAAAAACATAATATGCTAATTAGACTGGATGTCCTTCTGGACGACCTTCCGGACGAAGCGGGGCTTCAAGGGAGGTCCGGGTCCCGGGTGCCTGCCGGCAGCTGGAGGGAAGGAAGGCCAACTCTTGCACAAATTTCGTGCATTGGGCCTCTAGTCTTTCAATAAAAAATAGTTGATGAGACTAATATAAGTGAGGAAAGGTGTTGCTCTCCTTCTGGGCAATGTATGTCACTCCTGGTATCAGAACCACTTCTGTCTGGATTACATTCATGTTAGAAGAAAGTCTAATGCAAATGTGGTAGTGATATTCCGGTCTTATAATGTTTCCTTTGAAGCCAAAAAAAAAAAAATTTTTTTTAATCCATGTTAAAAAAAGAGGGAAAAAGTTAGGACTTGTTACTAATCTCACAATTGAATAATTAAGTGTACCTAATTTTGAAAGCCGCAAGCTAAATTATGCAGTGCTGAAAGTGACAAGTCTCATACCTACACCATCTCGTCTATGGAGCCATGGCTTTAGCTTTAGAGCTGAAATATGCTGCCAGAAAACCTAATAAAAGGAAGCAAAAAGATTTCTGTTTATATCAAGCTGCCATTTGAGAAAGACTTTTAAATATGTTCCTCCCGATGTGTAAATCTGACAGCAGTTGCATAATTAAAACCCCAGTGGAGAGTTTCCTTTTCATCTTTTCAAAGTAACCCAATAAAACATCCTTTAGGATGTCAAGTGATGGATTAATACTCTTTGAATTGTTTAAACATCTTTAAGCCAGAGCATTGCCTCCAAGAATATTGCTTACTACTAAAAAGATACAGGCCACCATCTTTATCTTCAGGAGTTCATGTAGTCACAGGGCACGCAGATAACGACATGCCAATGGCCACACATGCATCTATGATAAGTTACTTTGTTAAATGGAAGGGTGAATAAATGGATACATTCACATTAAAACAAACTTGATTTCATCCCCTTCGGAATATATGGCATAGCATAAGTGGGATAAATAATAATTACCTAGGGTTCAGTTCAGTATAAGCAATCAGTATGAGTAATTTAGATCACAAAATTGGATTTTATTTGCTTGAGCTATTCAGATTGAGCTATACAGCCTCAGCGATTGTTAAACAATCACAGGCAAATTTTCTCACGGGGTCTGTGCTGTGTGGACACACATTTGTGCCTACACAGTTGCAAGCTGCCTAGCTCTGGATATGGGACCCTGTTCATGCCAAATGTCAGGACAAACATTCCATCTCATCATGATGTTCCATTTAACCCTTGGTACATACAGCCACACCTGAACTGTCCTTCTATGTCTCCCTCTAGCTGAAGGTCCAATTCTGCCCCTAAATACACACACACACACACACACACACACACACACACACACACTCTCTCTCTCTCTCTCTCTCTCTCTCTCTCTGAGAGCAAGTAGCTTCTGTCCTTGGACCAGAGTTTACTAGACTGTTTCCCACTTGCTAGCATTGCAGTCTCTGATGACCTTTTCGGTTGGATCTTGCCTTCCCAGCTGTCTAAGACCTGCCAGATGCTTCTAGTCAAACTGACCTTTAAGATAAGCCTGTTCCTTCAAGTTTTCTCTGGACTTAAATTAGTTGGCAGCCTGATCAACAATGCATCCTCCTGCCCAGCCCTGCCCTGATGGCTCGAGAAAGGGCACACACACCCCCACACATCCATTATTTTTATTGTTGTTGTTAATCCTCACCTAAGGATATTTTCTGCATTGATTTTAGAGAAAGTGAGAGGGAAGGACAGAGAGAGAGAGAGAGAGAGAGAGAGAGAGAGAGAGAGAGAGGAAGATGTGAGAGACTGGTTGCCTCCTGCACATGCCCTAATTGGGGCTGGGGATCAAACCTGCAATCTAGGTACAAGACCTTGATTGGGAATTGAACCCGTGACCCTTCAGTGCCCAGAGTCAACACTCTAACCATGGAGCCACACCGGCCAGGGCCACACATCCATTATTCAATACTTCAGTCTCAAACAAGAACATGCAACCCAATGATATGCATGAAATTGGTAGAACAAACACTACATACCTTGGAGTCTGGACCCAGCTGAACACACAATTAACTGAGATCTGAGACAAGTGCCCTAACATTCTGAGCTACATCGGACTGGACCAAAGGTCCCCTCCTTGTTCTAATCATCAATCCAATGTTGGAATATGCTTTCACCTTTGCCTTGTAGCATAAGCTTTAATTATTCACAACATAGCACCAGGTCTCACATACATAATACATCATGTTTATGTAATGAATGAAGGAAGGGATTTTCTATACTAAAGTCAGATGAATCATTTAGCTGGGTCTGCACAACACACACTCAAAATGTTCACATGGCTGCACGGACCATTCATGCTGTGATAGTCACTAATCAAATAAAACTGAGTGCATGCTAATTTCTCTCTTCACTGGACAAGGTAGCAGATAGAGAATCCTGATGCCCATTTTGGACTGAGTTTTGGCTCCCCGAGCTGCTGAATCCATAAAAGCACCAGTAATAGTAATCATTGTCTCTGAAGACTCAGGGCATTTAAGGGGAAGGAAGGATGTGAGCAGAAAGATGATCACTGTGTACATAAGTAGGTCTTTACTTAAATCGCATCCAAGTACATTTTGCAAGAGAAGGCTGAAATGACAATCATGCTACTTTGGGATTCAGCAGAACTTATCTGACCACTGCCCCAGATCATGCTATTGGTGCTGCTATCTTGGCAGCCCCTGCAAGGGGCTCGTGCAGTGCCGAACTGTCCCCAGATTGGTTCTGGTCCCTGAGAGCAGCTCCTCTGAGAGATTAATGTTTTCCTGTAGCAGATTTTGGAAAACAATGTTGGGTTATTTGTAACACAGCCACACGGTTCAGTGTAGCCCTCCTACACTACTTGCCTACATCCAAAAAACACAAATCGAGAAAGAGAACATAGTTCTTTTCCACTTGACTGAAGAACAGCCATTCCTGCCAGTAGATTAAAGGCTGGGGCTTGGAACAATTTGCCAAAACACTGACTTGATTGTTTTGTGCAAAAAGGTTGAGAGAAGCTTTCGAAGCTATGGCTGGGCAGTGAATGAAAAGATTGATGGGAGCATATCAAAGAAGTCCAGAGACAGCAGGTCCCAGGAATGGGGCCCAATCTGTATGAACTCACAGCCCACAGAGAAAGAGGATCCTCCTAACACCATTTCCTTTGTCACTGGGAGAGAAATGCTGTAGCCTCCCAATATGTGCACAGGTGTGTGTCTAGGTGGAAGAGACCAAAAGAGTGTGTTTACAAAAGGAGGCGCACAATCAATAATGAGCTATGAACACATGATGTCATCCTTCGGGACTAAGCATCCTTAGTACTTTTAAAGCACTTAAAAAACACTCTAGTTGCTATAGCAACTTGATGCAGTTCTTTAAAGGGGATTTTTTTGAGGGGGTCATTTTATATCTTCAATCACCATAACAACATGATATGGCCTTTAAAGGGTATTTTTATCCAATTTGTGCATTGGAATTGGGCCATATTTGCCTTTTTTAGTTTAAAATAATCAGATCAAGCATGACACATGAAAAATCGTTGAAGGAAAGGAAGCCCTTTAGTAAACGATACATACACACTGAGCGAGACATCTGCAGCTGCTCAAATCCTGCGCATGGATGCCATCTTTCTGCCTCCCAGCAGCCATCTGTGATGGCTTACGCTGGTCAGTTAGTCCGTGACCCCGAGCCTAGGCTGGCATACCAAGCCAGACCAGAACCCACCCATGGAAGGCGTGTCTGATTTCCCTCACTTCTCAGCCCAGGGAATCCAGCCCCCTCCTCCAAAACTACTAGAAGTCCAAACAGCCCAGTGCCTTCTCCTACTCTGGGACTCCAAGCAAGAGTGGATTGGACACACACACAATTTTGCCAAAATGAAAAGCTTGTGTTTATTCTGCACCCTGTAGAGTAATGGAAAGGAGATCTGTTTCATTTGACACTCGGGCCAGGGAGAGGGGGAAAATGCATGAAAGGAGAAGAGAGGGTGGGGGTGGAGTGGGGAGCAGTGGTGGCTCCTGGATCTCTACGGAAGAAGCTCAGAGGAGAGGGGAGTGGGAAAAAGTAGGGGGCCTCAAGGAGTACTTGCAAAACATTTTTTGTAAGGTTGTGAAACTATGAGCTGCTTATCCCAAAAAGAAAGAAGGAGCCTGGCCAGCATGGCTCAGTGGTTGAGCCTCAACCTATGAACCAAGTTCAATTCCCGATCAGGGCACATGCCCGGGTTATGGACTTGATCTCCAGTGTGGGGCATGCAGGAGGCAGCCAGTCAATGATTCTCTCTCATCATTGATGTTTCTATCTCTCTCCTTCTCTGAAATCAATAAAAATATACTTTTTTTAAAAAGAGAGAGAGAAGGCATGATGGAAGGTATAGAGATACTACCCCCCACCCTGCCCAAGTTACCCCTTGGTGCCACTATTGATTAGAAAAAGTGACAAGGTAACACAGAAGAGAAGTTGAGAAATTGGAGGGAAAGTTGGGGGTGGGGGGAGGGCATGCAGAGGAGAGAGAGAAAACCAAGTGTGGCCCGGAACAAGAGCAGCTGAAGTCGGGCCTCCAAGTCGCCCAGCTTTTCTGTGAGGAGAGGGCAGCATGAACTCTAGGAAAAGCAGGCGGGAAGGGGATCTAGGAAAGAGATTCTGGGGAGAGTGGTTGCATTCCTCCGGTGAAAGGGCTAAAGGGTGCTGCGGGGAGAACTCGTGGGAAAAGGGGAAAAGAGAGAGAGAAGAGGAGAGTAAAACGCTGTGAGTGGAGAGAAGGGGCTTTCCAAATTATTTATATGAGGAAACTGAGGCCGAGGGGGAGGAGGGAGAGTGAGAAATAGGAAGGAAGCAGAAGGCTCATGTGCTCACAACTCCTTTATAGAGGGAAAACGGAGTCGCACGGAGGTTCATGCATGGAGCTGCAGGTGCTGGAGCGCAGGCGGCCCCCTGGTGAGGGTTCCACCCCATCCGGCCACGCTGTCAGGCGTGTCTTCCCTGGGTAAGCTCCAGGGATGGCCTCCCACACCAAAAGCCAGTTAAGAGAGAGAGGAGGCCGAAGGAGGGGGCCGGGCAGAGAGGAGAGGGCGAGAAGAAAGTCGGCAGTGGGGAATAAGAAGAGACGGGGTAGCGGATGGACACGGACTCAGCCGCGCAGCAGCGGAAAGGGCAGCAGGTGAAAGGCGCGGAGAAGAAACGCGCGCGGCGCGTGCTGCTCACCTATGGTGGATACCACGGTGCCCACGAAGTAGAAGGCGCCGGGGAAGTCCCAGCGCGGGCGCAGCGCGTCGGCTCGGACGCCAGCGGCCAGCGCGGCCTCGTAGTGCCGAAGGAAGGCGCGCAGCTCCGGCTCCGCCACTCCGTGCGCCGCGCTGAAGTTGCGCAGGGTGGCGCCCCAGCGCGCCCGCGCCTCCGCCTCGCCCGGGCTCTCCAGCGCCGAGAAGACTGTGGCGCCCGCCACTAGGTAGAGGCCGATGAGCGCCGCCAGCAGCACGAAGCGCCCCGTGTCCTCGTTGAGGTGCGAGCGGCGGCAACAACAGCAGCAGCAGGAGGGACGCGGCAGGCGGCGGCGGCAGCGGCGGGGCGGGGGCCGGGGGCTGCGGGAGGACATGGTCCGGAGCTCAGCCCCGGGGCCGGGGCGGTGCTCGGGGCCCGGGCCGCGGCATCCCCCCCGCGGGAGCAGAAACGTGAGGATGGTGGCCGGGGGTCCGGGGCTGCTGCGGAGCCCCTCACAGTCTCTCCAGAGCCTGGACGGCGGGCGCCTCCGCCTCCTCCTCAGCGCTCAGGCCGCACACGGGTTCCGCGGCCCTTCTGGAGCCCGGGTTGGGGCGCTCGTCTCCTTGCCCCGACGACTCGTTGGCCCCCGCGGTTCCTCACCCGCCGCCCTCGGGCGCGGGGTTCTGCAGCTAGGTCCCCGCCGCCCTGTGGCCGGTGTCCGCGGGGCCCGGGGCCGCATACTCCCCTCCAGTCAGGCCGCGGGCTGCGGCGGGGCGGGCTGTGCGCCCGGGCACCTAGGACTGGGACTTGGCAGCGGGGTGCGAACAGAACCCCTGGGGGCGTCCCATCAGGCGTTTCCGGGTCCGCAGCTCCCAGGCGCGGGCTGCGCGGGCAGACCAGCTCCCGCCCCCGGGTCTGAGCTAGCGGCGTCGGCTTCTCAGCCTCAGCACCGAGCTTAGTCCTGGGAAGCGCTCCCTTTCCAGCTCCAAGCCAGAGAGCCGCCCAGCCCGGAGAGGCGGAGTCACCAGCGCCTGGGGCGGGGTGTTGGGGTGGGGGTGGGGGGAGTAAGGAAGAGAGGAAAGGGGTGGGGAGTTGCGCTGCTGCGATGCCTCCCGCCTCACTGTCGCTCTGGCGGCACTAATGCGGGGCATCAAAGCAGGTGTCGAGACTGCGGTGCTTGCTGCCACCCCGCCGGGGGCGCTTCGGCTCCAGAATTCCTCCCTTATCTCCAAGCTGCTGCCAAACTTTGCTCAATTTGATGATGCCCTGCGGTCTCGGGCTGGGGGCCCCAAGACACGAGTCTCCTCATACCGCGTCTCTCGGGCTCCAGTCCGAAGTTTAAGTTTCCTCTCGCTCGCTTCTCCTTCCTGGATCCATACGCAGTGCCAGGTCTCGGAGGGTTCCTTTGGGGAAATGATCCCGTTTGGGGAGGAGTCGGGGCGACCGAGGAATGAGGGCATCTCCTCCCCTTCTCCATTGAGCGGGGCGGCCCGCGTCAGCACCGCGGACAGCGCATCGGTGCCGCAGCCGCGGGGAGGTGGCTCCACGGCTGCAGAGACCCACGGTGCCTGGAGAGGCCAGTCACCTTGCTGCGCTGTGTTCCCCAAACGCTCTCGCTTCCTTTCTACCTCTTATCTTTCCCCAATCGGGGGCTGGCGCAGTCACTGAAGCAGCGTGCTGACAGGGCGGGGATGCTGAGGAATAGAGACAGGGTTGGAGTCCAACACGAATAGGGGACCCAAGTGCTACGGGAGGAGGAAGCGTCCAGGCCCACCGTGTTGCTTGGACCTCCTCTCCCAACCCAGCTCCCGGGATCCAACAGCCCGGGGTCGAGAGCCTACATAAGAACCTGGCTGCGGCAGGGTGTTAGAGGAGGTGTACAGAGAACTCATTGACCGCCCCCCTCCCACCCTGTGCCTGCAGGTGAGGGGTGTACTCTTGAGGGGAGGGGGCATCATCGCTTCCTCTACCCTGCGGCTACTAGAGAAACGAGGGCACTCTTTGCTATTATTGCAAGAGTTCTCTGCGGGTGGGTTGCAGGCTGGGTCACAAAGTTCTGTGGTGAGGAACACCCCTTTTCTGTCAGTTCTCCTTCCACAAGAGAGGGAGACCCGGATGATGATGAGATGACACAGATGACAGAAGATAAAAGATAATAATGGTGCCCTAGCTGGTTTGGCTTAGTGGCTAGAGCTCGCCCGTCGACTGAAGGGTCCTGGGTTCCATTCTGGTCAAGGTCAGGAACCTCGGTTGCAGGCTCGATCCCTGGCTCTGGTTGGAGCTGGTGGGAGGCAACCAATGGATGTGTCTTTCTCACATTGATGTTTCTCTCTCTGTCTGTCTCTCCCCCTCCCTTCCACTCTCTCTAAAAATCAGTGGAAATTCTTGGGTGAGGATTAACAAAAACAAAAAGATAATAATGGTGACTGCTTAGAAACCCTAGGTCAGTGGTCGGCAAACCGCGGCTCGCGAGCCATATGCGGCTCTTTGGCCCCTTGAGTGTGGCTCTTCCACAAAATACCACGTGTGGGTGCGCACGTACAGTGCGATTGAAACTTCGTGGCCCATGCGCAGAAGTGGGTTTTCGGCCTGGGTGAGTCTATTTTGAAGAAGTGGCAATTAGAAGAAGTTTAAGTTTTAAAAATTTGGCTCTCAAAAGAAATTTTAATTGTTGTACTGTTGATATTTGGCTCTGTTGATTAATGAGTTTGCCGACCACTGCCCTAGGTGGGAGAACTGTGGCAAAATGCAAACCTGGCCTACCACTCCAAATACCTGGCTGTCTGGTCTCCACCCTAAAAAACCCTCAAGCTAAGATCGACCCAGACTGGCAACAGTGTCAGTCTCCTAACGATCAGGGTGCTCACAGTGGTCCCACCACACAGTGGGCCCTCTGACCCCATGCCCCAAGTGGATACGGAGGGGTAGAAGGAGGAGGAGCTCTCTGAAAGCTGAAAGGCATCTGACTTGGAACGTTGATTTTTTCAAACCAGGACACACTGGAGTCTTGGATCATCCTAGAAATGTTTCCAGCGTGTAGATGGAGCCAACTGCTTCTGTGTTAGGGAGGGGACCGATAGGGAGAGACTTCACCACCACCGTAGTCAGAACCAGGCATCTTGGCACTGGGTGGCTAGTTTTGCAATGATTTTCTTAGAAAGGGGCAGAGGAACCTTTGTGTGAGGAGGGAGAACATCTCATCAGTGGTGGGAGCCTTATACAAGCACAAATTATTGCCACTGCAGCAGACTATTGTTACTGTTGGCAAAATGTACTTCGATCTTCAATATCTATCTATCTATCTATCTATCTATCTATCTATCTATCTCTCCCCCAACCCAAGACTTTGGCTCCCTTAGGCTCTTCACTGGTATCATCCCAGCCAGTTCCCCCATCCATGCATTCCCCCATCTTTACAAGCTCCTTCAGGCAGGGAGGATGGCCCAGACATGAACCTCTAAGGCCAGATTCCACTTGACTGGCCAAGCCCTGACAGAAGCCCTGAGAAATGTCACTCTAGAAGCTTGCCCTGGGATCTCTGATGCAACTGAAAGACACTGTCAGACCTCCCAGACTCCCAGGACAGGGACAGAGTGCTGCCCTGCAGTGTTCTGTGCCTCTAGACCAGCTCCTTGCCCAGTTGGCAGGGGCCTGCCTCCCTCCCCAGCTTGTTATTCTAGCCTGATTAGCGTCAAACCTCTGGCATCAGTTTCCACTCTGAATGACCTAATCAATTTTTATAATAGCAAGATGATGAGTTCCCTGAACATAAGCACAGGTCCTTTGGGGAACCAGCCCCATGATGAATGACACTTTTGCCCACTGAAGCAACATTTAAGTCACTAAATTCCAGCTGGCTATCCTAATGCTTTTGCTTCAGCCCTGAATTGCTACTATAGCTTCCTAAAGATAGGGGATAGCTACCTCAGGCTTCTCCCCACTTAGGTTCATCATGCTTGCACCTGCCAGTCTTTGCTGTGATCATGCCCATTTGATCTGATTAAGTGACGAATGTCCCTAGACCACAGTCTCCAATGGCTCCCCCAAAGCTATAAAAAATTTAGTCCTTTAACACTTGAGGTTATGATTCCCAGCAAATCATTCCAGCTTCACCTTCTCCTACCTCCTACTTATCCCCAAGGTACTCTATACTCAGCCCAATCACCAGCCCTTTGCTTCTCGTATTGACCTTGATAGAATGCCATCTTCTTTCTCCTCCTCTTCAAGTATACTAGTACAGCTCAACTTAGGCTAGACCTTTCTGCCAGTCAGATTTTTCTTCGTGGGATATCTTGACCCAAACACTTTGAGACCATCACTGCAGCCCTAAGATCATTTAATTCTGCCATGCCCTCGAGAACTTTAGGCAAGATGTGAGTTCTCCCTCGGGGAGCATGCCCATGCCTTTCTCTTCCCCCACTGCTTCCTCCACAGGCACACATCTCCTAAACTCTAAGGGACCTCCTGAGACTTGCAACCAGGGGAGCAATGGGCAGCAGCAGCTCTTTCCAGGCTAATCCCCTAAACCTGTTCCTAAGCCCCCCTTTTCTCTGACTCTCCAGTGAACCAACAGCAGCACCGCCTTGGCTCACTTCTTTCCCATAACATTTCTAGGAAGCCAAACAGCCCTGCCTAGTCTCTCTCTCCTGCTGCTGCTTCTCTCCAAGGCCCTTCCTTGTGTCACTGTCTTCAGCTTTAATAAAGGTATTTCCCCACACACACAAAAAAAAATAACTTCAGACAAGACACCTAAATTATAGCCTCTCTCTCTCTCTCTCTCTCTCTCTCTCTCTCATAAAAGAAAATATAATGGCAGAAGTCTTAAACAGGAAAACAGTAAGATCAAATGCATTCAACTGGCAATTTTACTCTTAGATATATACCCAACATAAATCAAAATATACATCACACAAAAATTTATACATGTATGTTCATTGCAACATTATTCGTAACTAGAGGCCCGGTGCATGGATTCGTGCACCAGTGGGGTCCCTCACACCCATGCATGATGGGAGCTGGGGAGGGACCGCGGGAGGGCTCCAGGGCGTATCTGGCCCATCTTGCCCAGTCCCAATTGGCCGGATCCCAGCAGCAAGCTAATCTACTGGTAGGAGTATCTGTCCCCTGGTGGTCAGTGTGTGTCATAGCAACCAGTCAAACGGTTGGACACTTAGTATAGTAGGCTTTTATTATATAGGATTGCCCCAAAGTGGAAGCAACCATATGTCCACGATGAATGGAAAAGTACAATGTGATATAACAGCGATTTTCAACCAGTATGCCACAAGAATTTTTAAAACTTGCAACTATTAGTCAGGAGCACTGACCTCTTTTTCCATTAGACTGTCAAATAAAAAAATTAAAACAGCCAACACAACAATAGCCATCTGGTGTGAATGAATCAAAATTATACCTATATTCTTTGGTCAGATCAGCAAAAAAGGTAATATATATATATATGTGTGTGTGTGTGTGTGTGTGTGTGTGTGTGTGTTTATTTATTTATTTTTAATGTTTTTTATTGACTTTTTTTTTAAGGGAGAGAAATATCCATAATCAAGAGAGAAACATCAGTTGGCTGCCTCCTGCATGCCTCCCAATGGAGATCTAGCCCACAGCCTGGACATGTGTCCTGACAGGGAATTGAATGGGCAACCTCTCAGTACATGGGATGATGTTCAAACAATGGAGCCACACTGTCCAGAGCAAAAAATGTCATATAATTTTTGGTGTGCCACAGAATTTTAGTAATTAGTTTATGTGTGCCATGAGATGAAAAAAGTTGAAAATTGCTGTGATATAACCATACAATAAAATATTCAGCAATAAAAAGGAATGCAGTACTGATACAGGCTACAACATGAGTGACTCTTGAAAGCATTATACTAAGTGAAATAAGCCAGTCACAAAAGATGACATATTGTATGATTTCATTTGTATGCGATGTCCAGAATAAGAAAATCCATAAAAACAGAAGTAACTTAGTAATTGCTAAGGGCTGGAAAGTTGAGAAGGAATGGGAGTGACTATTAACAAGTATGAGGTTTCTTTTGAGGATGATAAAAATAGTCTAACATTGATTGTGGTGATGATTGCACAGCTCTGTGAATATGTTAAAAAGCATCAAATTGTATTGCTAAATGGATGAATTGTATGGTTTGTGAATGATATATCAATGAAGCTGTTAAAAAAAACAAATACAAATATGAGCAAATCTTTTTTGAAATAGAAAATAATTTATCCCAAAGAAAATGATTTCTTTAAAATAGAAATATAGAAACAATTTAATTGTGCTAAAGAGAACATTGATAATGAAACTAAAGGACTTTGCTCCAGAAAGTACTTTCTCTTAAAAATTAATCTGTGTTGGTAAAATTTTGATGGAAAATTATGCATTCCAGATGCAAAATGTCCTGGGTGCTTCTAAACTCTTTGATCTTCCATATGTCAGAATTTCACTAATATTCATTGTCTGCATTACTTATTAACAGTTAGTTGTGTAACAAGATATAATAATTTATATAAATGTCATATATATATAAAATAAAAGTATAATATGCTAATTAACCAGACAACCGAACAACCTTCCGGACTTCATTCCAGATATCCTTCTCGACAAAACCGCGGTGGTGGGGGCCAAGGCAGAGGTGGTTAGGGGTGATCAGGCAGGCAGGCAGGTGAGCGGTTAGGAACCAGTAGTTCCGGATTAAGAGAGGGATGTCCGACTGCCAGTTGGACTGGCCTTCAGACATCCCCAGAGGGGTCCCAGATTGTGAGATGGTGCAGGCTGGGCTGAGTGACACCCCCCCCTCAATGCACGAATTTAATGCACTGGGCCTCTAGTGTGTGTGTGTGTGTGTGTGTGTGTGTGTGTGTGTGTGTATCAGGAGAAGTTGATCATTTCTATCCTGTGAAGGGTCGCTTCTTAGTTGTGCAAATGCAGAAATCCTCCTTTTTCCATTCTCCTGAAATCAAGGTTTCATAAGACCTTTTATGTCTTCTGTGATTTGGCAAAAATTTCCTCACATCATGTTTTACAGAGCTGAGAGCTGGTGGCTGAGGAGGAGTGAACCAGCTTTTCCTAGGGCCTTCTGGGACGGAAGGAAAAGATGTCTGATCTGTCTTCCTTGAATTCAAATTGGTGCATATGTGTTTTTGAGGTCAGAGCGCTTAGCTGAGGAAAGATACGGGCAGTGTCTAACTGCAGCCCGGAGCTGGAAGTAAAGTTCCTTGAAAAGAAATTATTGAAGAAGAGGAGTCTGACTCGAAGCGAGGCTCAGACAAGGGTCTACATGCTTTGGTGGCAAAGGATGTAACTGATGCTGGGTGGCCCATAGGTCCATCTCCCTGGCACTGTGTGGGATTTGAAAACAAGAGCTGAGCCTAGACTTATGACCTGAGAACAGAGCTGCTTTGGTGCCTAAGGTTGCCCTTCATGGAAAAGTGCATCTGAACAGTCATAGATAAGCAATGGCACAAACAGTGCAGAGGCGGTTACTATAACAGGGTGGCCTTGCTCCTTCTCTCCCCAATTGACATTTAGAGGAGTCAGTTCCTTTTGGACTGAGTACAACTCTATTTCCTTACTTATCTTCTATCTAGATGTTCTAGACATTATTAAAAGTGGGAATGAAAGTCTCCAATTATTAATGTAAAACTGTCTATATATTCCTTCAAATCTCTCAGTGTTGATTAACATATATACATATATATATTTTAAACATATATTTTTTCAGAGAGGAAGGGAGAGATAGAAACATCAGTGATGAGAGACTCATTGATTGGCTGCCTCCTGCCTGCCCCCAACTGGGGATCAAGCCTGCAACCTGGGCATGTACCCTGACTGGGAACTGAACCGTGACCTCCTGGTTCATAGGTCGATGCTCAACTGCTGAGCCACACTGGTCGGGCAATTAACATATGTTGGGGCTCTGTTATTTGGTGCATATGTTTTTATAATCGTGAGGTGGCTTTGAGGATAGATGCCACATTGATGAAATGAGCTTGTATAACAGAGGAAAGCCCACCTCTAGTCTTCTTTTACAGGAGAAAATGAACCTTTATGTATTTAACTCATTGTTGCCACTAGTATCCCAAATATTCAGAAGTCCCAGCTTGAAATCAGTTTGCTGTAAGAATTAAGACCTTCAGATGTGGTGAAACAGGCCTGACTCCTTCATCTGTTTCCTTTTTTCCCTCCCATTCCCGAATATCCCCTCTTCTCTCAGGTTTTTTATGCCTTGTGGTCTCTTTATGGCTGACTTTCCTATCAAGTCGATTCTTCCATGTTCTTGCAATTGAGAGAACTGAAATGCCAGCAGCTATTCTAATTCAAAAACACTAGGTTATCAGAAATAAAAGCAAAGACAAAGCAGAGAAGGAGGGCACGAGGAGAAAGATGCTTTGGGGTTGCCACAGCTAATGTCTCATTGTTCCCATGAGTCAGAGGTCTAAGAATATTGAACTGATCTTTTGAGATGAGAGTGTTTGTTTCAGCGAGGCCACTCTAAGAAAGAGGACTGAGCCCAAGAGGAAAGAGGAATGGAAGGTGGAATTGGAAACCAGGCAGTTTTGGGAAGCAATTGTTCTCATAACCAAACCATTCTTCATATTAACTTGTCTGCAGGTTGCAAAACACAGGCAAAGACAAGAGATTTGTTCACTAGACATCAATTAAAACTCCTGGGCTGAAGATGGGTCACAATACAGGTCACTCTCAGCTTAAAGCACTGACAGGGAAATGTGTTAACTCTTTCCTTGCTGTGGCCCAGAGATGAGCCTTGGTCGGTAGGGATATTAGAGGGTCTGGGGGAGTGAGGGTGGTGTCCAGAGAAATAGGATTAATAGAGACAGGTGTGGGGATGGGGTGGGGAGAAGAGTCTTGGGGACCCCTTTTAGGTATTATATAAGTAAATGGGGTTCTGGGGAAACAGTGTTACCTGTGAGGGTAAATTTTTCTCTACAGATAAACATGAGAATGTGGTCAGCCTGCTTTGATTTTTCCCTCTCTCCCTCCTTCCCTTTCCTCCTTCCTTTCTTCCTTCCTTCCTTCATTCCATCTATGCAACAAATATTTCTAAACATTTATTCAGTGCCAGGCACTATGCTGTTAAGGATCCTGACTCATTACAGATTGCCTTTATTTTAGGATGGGGCAGGAAGGAGGGCGGGAGTGCATTGAGGGCAGTTAGAATCGCAGATAAGGAAGCTTAGGCCCTTCAGAGAGGCAGTCAGAGCTGCTCACATCCTCAGTGCATTTGCAATCTTTTCTCTTTTTTTGCATTTGCAATTGTCACCAACCCAAATGCCCACTGGACTGGCTGGGCTTGAAGTAGACTGTATTCTACCTCCACATGGTCCTAGGCCTTCTGCATCCAATATCTGGGCACTGGGCCTGGGAACTTGTAGGCTCACCAGACTTCCCAGGTGAGTCTCCTGCACCATGGCATTTGTGGGCTTGGGCCCTTGGATCAGTAGAAATGGGCCTTACAGGATTACAGTCTGAAAAAATACTTGGCCGTTTTCCTGTGTTGTGAGGAAGGTGAATGAAATGGAAAGCGAGGTCCAGGGCCAGTTTTACCGCTCTCTTGCTATGTGACTTTGGCTAGTCTCCCTCCACCCTCCCTTCTTTCACGCCACCTAAGGGTTATTGCTTGAGCCAGATGTACCAATAAATACCACCTTCTTTGCTGCAGAATCGTAATTATGACCAAGTAACCTGGATGCTCAGCTCAGGGGCAACAGGAGGGATGTCATTAAAACCTTTCTTATGACTGACTCAATGAGACACCTCTTCAGAGTTTGAAGAAAACATCATTTTTATCCCAGACTCACCTGCCCTGCTGTCAGGGGGGTTCCTGGAGGCCTCAGAACCTGGGATTTTGGCTCTCCCAGGAGTACAGCCATGAGTATGCATTTGCATCAGCTCCAGGGCCCCTGAGGAGGATGGCCTGCAGCCCCAGGGAGTGGTAGTTTCCAGACCCTTCTGCTCAGCATTTAGCTCACTACCTTGTAATAGAACAATTGAGATTTGAGAGATGAGGGAGAATGAAAAAGGGGAAAGGAGGGACCAGTTCTCAAAAGGTTTACCAGAAAGTTCCAATCTCTTCCCCGCTTGTTGAACAGGGAGGAACATGCTGAATAAATGCCCTCTTGCAGGTTGGTTACCATCTGGGAGGTGTTTTCTCATTATACGAGTCCTCATTATGTTATATGTAAAAAGCATAATATACTATATTATGCTGGCCTGAGAGTAAAAGGCCAGCAAAGCATGGCTGGATTCACCTTGGGAACTGTGGCTGCCCTTGACATTTCTCATGAGCAGATTTTATCAGGAGTAAAGCCCAGATGGGGGCTGGGGAGGCCCCATGAAAATGCCAAGATTCCTGTGACTCTCTCCTCTTCTCCCTGCCCTGCACAGAAACGATATCCCAAAGGGCTCATTTGCTCATTTCTTTTCCCAACAAGTATTATGGGACACCAATCACGTGCCAGGTATGCTGCTAGATGCTGGCTATAAGAGCCAAATTGTTCCTGCCTTCACAGAGCTCTGGGCCACTGGGGAATAAAAAAATCATACAAGTATAAATGGAAAACAAACATGTGACAATAGCTATGAGGGAGAACTGCATGGTTCTGTGAAAATGCAGATAGGGGAGTTGGGCAGGGCCAAGATGTGCAGGCACTGACCAGGAGGAGGGTGTGTGAGTTCCAGAAAGAAGCTTTCTAGCCCTGGTATGTCTTCTTTAACACAGCCATCATCTGCCTTGCTAAAGACCAAACTTGGACTGCTAGCAATAAGAAAAGTCATCATGTCCTAGCTGGTTTGGCTCCGTGGATAGAGCGTCAGCCTGTGGACTGACGGGTCTCGGGTTCGATTCCAGTCAAAGACACATGCTTGGGTTGTGGGCCCAATCCCCAGTGGGGGTTGTGCAGGAGACAGCCGATCGATGATTCTCTCTCATCATTGATGTTTCTCACTCCCTTTCCCTCTCCCTTCCTCTCGGAAATCATTAAAAAAATATATATTTAAAAATAAATAAAAGTCATCATTAGGATTGTTTGTAGTTAGACTATGACTAAAATAAATCTTCAAACCCTTTCATGGATGCAGGCTCATTGGTTCATCATAAAAACCTTCTGGGGAGGGGCTTTCTTTAGGTGGAGAGAGAAATGTGCCCTGCCTGGCTGGTGAGTGGCCTAGGGGACTGAGCTGTTGGTCATTTCTGCTGGTGAGGGAGAGGGAATGGGCTGAACATTTTTAAAAATGTGCAGGTTATATTTGTTACTCTTGTACTTGTTACGTGGATTGTTCTTGTTACTCTTGAGTAAGTGGCCCGGCCCTGGGAACATCAGGAAACACTAGAAGGCAGAGCCATTGAAGACTTCACTGTGGCCATTTCAGCAGAGAAGAACAAAGACAATTAATGGAGCTGCTCATGTTGACTGCACTTCAAACAACTGACTCAAACTCTCATCTTCAGCCCCAAGAGACCTGTGAGACACACTGTTATGTGGAAATTACAGCAACCTCCTTCACCCCAAGATGTGACACACATCCTCGTAATCAGAGAATTCTCAGCTGAGAAACTTAAGATGTGCTTTGCAAAAATGGATTGGGGAACCAGTTCATCTATGAAAAGTTCTGTAAATATTTCCCCTGGATGAATAAGGAAATCCCCACTCACTTATATTACAAAAGAGAATTTCAACCGCATTGCAGACAAATTATGTGAATAATTTGGTATTAGCTAACATTCTCTTAGAACAGTGGTCAGCAAACTACGGCTCGCGAGCCGAGGTTTGCCGCTCTGTTGACTAATGAGTTTGCCGACCACTGTCTTAGAACATACTATATTGCTGGCACTATTCTAAATGCTTTAGGTAGATTAATGCATTTAGTCCTTATAATAACCCTATGAGGTGGATATTCCTGGTGCCCAGATTTTATAGATGAGGGAATTAAGGCACAGAGAGGTTAGGCAATTTTCCCAACGTTACACAACTAGCAAATGGCTGAGCTAGAACTTGAACCTAGGTAGCCTGGCTCGAGTCCATCCAACAAATGGGGCCCATGGGGCTGTGATTAGTGGACAGGCAATCAATGGGAACATGCGATTTTGGCTGAAACATTCCCAGTGGGGGACACAGCACACAGAAGAAAATCTGCCCTTAACAGGATCTCACAGGAAGTTAATTTGTGATTGAGAAAGGCTTTCTGTTGTGCAGTTACATTTTCCCCTCACAGAGGAGATAGTCTGCATGGACTATTTTCATACATTTGTCAACTGACCAGGTGGGCCAGGTTAAGGGTTGGGAGCTGGTGGGGAATGGAGTGAAGCTTAGTGGGCTGGGCAGAGTGAAGGTACAGGCATTGAAGCCATCACACTGGAGTCAACATAAGCGCCTTCACTAACTGGCGCTTGTCTTTGTTGTTCTCTGCTGAAATGGCCACAGTATTGTCTTCAATGCCTGTACCTTCCAGTGTTTTCATTAGTCAACTCCCACCCCAGCCCCCATGCAACTATAGTCTTCATCTGCCTCCTGCCCTTCCCACCAGCACACTAGAC
This sequence comes from Corynorhinus townsendii, assembly GCA_026230045.1. Lineage (NCBI taxonomy): Eukaryota > Metazoa > Chordata > Mammalia > Chiroptera > Vespertilionidae > Corynorhinus > Corynorhinus townsendii. The sequence continues at coordinate 144,364,574 of JAPDVU010000007.1, read as the reverse complement.
AGATTCCTCTCCCATTACAGAACCACTACAAATCACCTCCCTTGTCCTCTAGAGAGAAGTGCCCTGTTTCTTAGGCAAAGAGCTAGACAGTGATGGTTAATTAAATTTTCAAGTAAGTAGACAGTGGCTTCCTTGGTTCCTGATGCGAGGAGAGGGGGTGTCAGCACTAATTATTTAAAAAGAGCACTGTAGAGACTCAGCAAGTAAGTTGGATGCTTGCCTGGCTTGGGCCCAGACAAAGGCTTGGTACCCACATTCTCCTTGCCCCAGCCCTATTCCCACATCCTTACTTCCTTAGAAGCTCAGAAGAAGGGCATTAGAACTCCTGCCCTTTACATACTGTTGATGTTGGCCAGGGGATGAGGGAATGGGGGCAGAGGTTGACTACCTGACCCCCAGGCAGTTCCACACCCCAAGATTCTGTGAGAAAAGCTCTTTTTTTTTTTCCCTTCCTTTCTTTTTTTCTTAATTTAAATTCTTTATTGTTTAAAGTATTACATAAGTCTCCTTTTCCCCCTCTTTGACCTCCCCCTGGCCACCCCCAACCCCCAGCACATGCCCTCACACCCCCCTCCCCCAATTTGTGTCCATTGGTTATGCTCATATATATGCATACAAGTCCTTTGTTTGATCTGAAAAGCTCTTTAGGCCAGCCGGTGTGGCTCAGTAGTTGAGCTTTGATTTATGAACCAGGAGGTCACAGTTTGATTCCCGGTCAGGGCACGTGCCCAGGTTGCAGGCTTGATCCCCAATAGGGGGTGTGCAGAAGTCAGCTGATCAATTATTCTATCACATCATTGATGTTTCTACCGCTGTCTCCCTTTCTGAAATCAATAAAAATATATTAAAACAAAACAAAACAAAACAAAAAAACAGAAGAAGAAAAGCTCTTTAGGACTGCAGGCCCCAAGGGTTTTGTGCCATGTGGCTTCCCCTGCCCTGGGAGACACTCAGGCTCTCATCTCTAAAGCCATCTGTATCTCCCCACAGATGTGCCCTTCCCTACAGAAGGTGGGCCACAGCAGGCACACGGTGTCTACCAAGAGGACTCCCTTCAGATTGGTTCATTGATTGTGCGTGTCAGTATCAGGAGTGGGCAGGTGTGCAGCAGACCCCTGTCCCAGCATTATCCTATCCCTCTGGCCTCCAAACACTCTGCCAGGTGCAGGGCAGGATAAAGACCTAGAGAAGATGGAATTCCGTGAGTGTGTGTTGGGGGAGTGGGGCTGGGGACATCTATCCATCAATCCAGTCAGACCCGCACAGCCTCCTCTCTGGCCCCTCACTGCTCTCTGTCCCTCAGGCCAGGGGTATGGACAGACGAGGGCCAGTCTGTACGAAGGGGAAAGAGAGAGCAGAGTCCATCAGCACCTTCCTTCCACTCTCCAGGGAGTCAGGGGTCTCTGCCCAGTGAAAGACCCTCCCATCATGCCGACCAGGAGTCTATGTTGCCCTTCTGCAGAGGCCAAGCAGATGGCTGCCTCTGCGGTATGCATTAAGGCTTAGAAAGGGGTCCCGTGCCACCCTCAGTCTATGCCTCTTTGGGGCCGGATATCCCATCATTAGCAGTTCTCACCTTTGGGTTTTAATGGCTTAAATGTTTCTGGAAAGAGGAGAGTGTAACACTTGATGACCCCTGTCTTCTGGCATTGTGTTTCTCCTAGGGGAGAAAGGCCCTGGGAGGCACACATCTCCCCTCCCAGGCCTGGAGCAGGGGGGAGTGGAGTCCCCTCGATCGATTGGGGCAGGTCTGTAGGAGACTCACTTATTTTGCTGTGAGTGGCACAGCAGTGCATGAGGAGCGGAGAGGCAGGGGAAAGCGGTAGGCTTGTTGTGAGTGGCTGCTGTGAATTTTAATTCAATTCCGTTTAGCTGGCTTATTGAATCAATGTTGGGGAAACACAGTGCTCTCCTGGGAGGAGAGGTGTTTGTTATAAATAGAAGGTATTATCTCTGCCAGGCAGTGGGGGGACGTCCTGTCACTCAGCAGAGCTCAAGGCAGTCTGGAGCCCAGCCGTGGGCTGCAGGGCTGCGCGTTACTGCTTTCATTTGCTTGTCCCAAGAGAAAGAGCCCTTCCTCCATTCAGGGCTCGCCATCAGGCACCTGGGCGAGCCCAGCACCTTCTCTGGGCCCTTAGCCCCTTCTAGGCTGGGCACATTGTGCCACCTGCATTCTCGGGAGCACTTGATAGGGTCCTAACCCTGCCAGTGAACTGACAGCAATCAGAGATTAGCACTCTCCACTCAAACCCTGAACAAGAGTGCCTCCTCTGACACGCCACCGTGTTCTGTATTTATTTAGTTAGTTAGTTTTAATATATTTTTACTGATTTCAGAGAGGAAGGGAGAGGGAGAGAGAGATAGACACATCAATGATGGGAGAGAATAATTGATCGGCTGCCTCCTGAACACCCCCTGCTGGGGATCGAGCCCACAACCTGGACATGTGCCCTTGACCGGAATCAAACCCGGGACCCTTCAGTCCGCAGGCCAATGTTCTATCCACGGAGCCAAACCAGCTAGGGCCATGTTCTAGATTTTAAATAGCTTTATTGAGATATAATCTACAAAGCATACAACTCACCCATTTAAGTTTTTGATTCAATGTTTCTTAGTGTAGTCACAGATACATGCAACCATCATCACAATTTTAAAACATTTTATCACTCCCAAAAAAACCATTGTACCTTTTAGATTTTACCTGCCACCCACTCCCAACCCCCATCTCCCCAGCACTGTCTCTGTAGCTTTGTCTAATATGGGCATGTTGTGTGAATGGAATTGTATAATATGTGGTCTTTGTGCCTGGCTTCCTTCACCTGCAATACGTTTTCAAGGTTCATCTATGTGGTAGCATGTGTCAGTGCTTCATTCCTTCTTACAGCCCAATAATATTCCATTGCCGGATACACTACATTTTGTTTAATTTGGTACTTGATGGACATTTAGGTTGTCTCTACCTTTTGGCTATTATAAACCATTTTTGTGTATGTGTGCATGTTTTTTATTTCTCTTGGCAATATATGGTGTGGAATTACTGTGTCAGGGGCTTTATGTTCAATTGTGTGGGGAACCCCACCTTGTCCTTAACAACTGTTGTCAATGGTTAAATGAGGGCCTGCGAAGCAATCATTCAAGAAATACTTATTTGGCTTTTTCTACGTTCCGAGCACTGTTCTGGAAGCTGGGGAAACAGCACTGAGCAGAGCTCAGTGGCAGCTTTGCCATATAGATAACTTGGAGGTTTTTCCCCAAAAAAGTTATATTGAGGTGTAATTTACAAACAACCAACTGTACATATATAAAGTGTACAACGTCACGACATCTGACATGTGTGTGTATCCATGACATGATCACCACAGATAGTGAACATCATCCCCCTAAGTTTCCTGGTGCCCCTTGGTAATTCCTCCCTCCTTCCCATTCCCCCTCACCTATCCTCAGGCAACCACTGATCAAACTACAAATTAGACACATTTTCTAGAATGAAACAGTGTGCTCTTTAGTGTGGCTTCTTTCACTTAGCATAATTATTTTGAGGTTAATTTTTATTGTTGCTTGTCCTAATAGTTTATTCCTTTTTTATGGCTGGATATATATGGCTTGTCCATTGAATGGATGTATGACAATTTGTTTATCCATCCCCAGTTGATGGACATTTGGGGTATTTCCAGTTTGGAGCTATTATAAATAAGGCTGCTATGAATATATGTGCACAAAATAAGGCTGCTATGAACATATGAATATTTGTGTATGTGTGCGCACAAGTCTTTGAATGGACATATGCTTTGGTTTCTCTGGAGTAAACACCTAGGAGTGGACTGGATTTTATGGTAACTTACCAGAAACTAACAAGCAGTTTTCTAACGTGATTGTACCATTCCCTACACCCCCACCAGCAGCATATGAGTGGTCCAACCACTTTACATCCTTTCCAACACTTGGGATGGTCAGTCTCTTTAATTTTACCCATTCTAGTAGGGATGTAATGTTAGCTCATAGTGGTTTTAATTTGTATTTCTCAAAGGCTAGTGATGTTGAGCATCTTTTTATGTGTTTATTTGCCATCTGTGTCTTCTTTGGAGAAGTGTCTGTTCAAATCTTTAAAAAAATTTTTTTATTCCTCACCTGAGGATATTTTTCCATTGATTTTTAGAGAGAGTGGCAGGAAGGGAGAGGGCAGAGGGTTGAGCCTACAACTGAGGTATGGGCCCTTGAGCAGAATCTAACCAAGGATGCTTCAGTCCACAGGCTGAAGCTCTATCCACTGAGCCATACAGGCCAGGGCTGTTCAAATCTTTTGCCAATTAAACAAAAAAACATTGGTTGCTTGTTCTCTTACTATTGAGTTTTGAGAGTTCATTATATATACCAGATATAAGGCTTTTATCAGGTATATGATTTATAAATATTTTCTACCAATCTGTGGCTTATCTTTTCATTCTTTTATATGTCTTTCAAACAGAGGAAAATTTTAATTTTGATGAAATCTAATTCTTTTGTTTCTTTCTTTTTTGAGTCATGTTTTTGGTGTTTCAGAAAACTTTGCCTAACCCAAGGCACGAGATTTTCTCCTGTTTTCTTCTACCAAGTTTCTAGTTTTAGACTTACATTTAAGTTGGATCAACTTTGAGTTAGTTGGTGTGTTTTTTATATGGTCAGAGGTATGGAGTGAAGTTCATTCTTTTGCACCATTTGTTGAAAAGACTGTTCTTTCTCCTTTGCACCTTTGTTAAAAATCACTTGTCCATATACATTTATGTTTATTTCTGGACTTTCTATTCTGTGCCATTGATCTATTTGTCTATCTTTATGCCCATACCACCCTCTCCAGATTAACTTTATAGTGAACTTGAAGTCAAACAGCTTTCCTCCAACTTTCTCAAAGTTGTTTTGGTTATTCCATGTAAATTTTAGAATTAGCTTGTCTATTTCTACAAAAGAACCTCCTAGGATTTTGACTGGAATTTCATTGGCTCTGTAGAAAATTTTGGGAGAATTTACGTCTTAGCACTACTGAGTCCTATGAGCCATGAACACAGTCTATCCCTCCATTTGTTTGGATCTTTGATTGCTTCTCAGCCATGTTTTGTAGTTTTCCATGTGCAGGTGTCTGCAGGGTATCTGTGCTCTCACATATCTTAACATGGAATGGTCACCGACTAGGTAAGCTCCAGGTCTGTAGCAATAGTTACTCTGGCTGACTGATAGAGCAGAACACCTTCTGGGGCCACTTGCTGGGAGTAAACATGTGATATCAGCGACTGCCCATTTTCCTTGCCGGAGAGCGCCCTGGGGCTGCCATGTGGGGATTGATGAGCCTTTCTGGCTGCCAGCCTGCAGAACTGCCAGATCAGCCTAAACTCCTTGGAGCTCCATACCCAACCCAAGCCTGGCACTCTGATCCGCAGAAACAGGGCTGAGCCTTCCTCACAGTCAGCTGTGGGAGCAGCTTTCCTGACACGGCTCGTCACCTCAGATCTGCACGTGTCCACTGAGTCATGTTCTTGGAGACTTACTCTGTTTTTCCAGGAAAACACCCACAGATGAGAAATAGCCAGATCAGTGCCGTTGATGCCAAAAACCAAGAAGTAGTGGTGTCAGAGTAAGTCTGGGACCCAGAAGAACTTCTGGGGATTCTTCCACCGGATGTTTCTAAGATTAATTCGTTCCCCTCACCCAGGCCCCATCAACTCCTGCTGAGTTAAAGCCATAGATGCCAGGCTGGCCTCTTTGCCTCTAGACTCTCAACTGCAAATAATTTCTTCATGGAGTGAGCTAGTTTTATCCTTATACTTCACTAAATGCATCAAATGGATCTTCTGCTCTAGAACCATCTGTGACTCCCCCGTACCCTCAGGGTAAGGTCCAAACTTCTTGGCCTGGTAGTCAAGGAAGCCCAACATCTGGTCCTTCACTATGTGCCCCAAATACTCTGTTCTAGCTAGACCAGTGTTCTCACTGGCCCTGGCACGCTCCCACCTCTAAGCCTTTGCTCATGTGTGCTCTGTCCTGCCTATCCCTACACACAACTGCCCAAATCTCATCTTTCCTTAAAGATTAGCGGACAGGGCTCCGGCTGCTATTGCCCAGCCTCAGACCCTGCTCAGCCTTCTACAGGTCAAGCCATATGCAGGCTCTGTGGGGGTTGGGCTTGCATCCTCTCCAAGGTGGTACTGCCTGGACTGGGGTTTTCCCCAAGTGTGAAGCTGCAAGAAGCTGCTTGAATTTTCCTCCTACTCTCTTTTGATTCCTCAACTTCCATGCGAAAAGTGTCAGCCATAGGTGTGAAGGCTGATTAAGTCTGGGGCTGGTGCTAATACAGACACAGCAGCTAGATACTGGATTAAATGAGTGCTGCAGTCCTCTGCCAACTAAACACCCGGAGGAGCAGGTGACACCCTCGGTTCTTCGGGAGAGCACTGCCCGCCCAGGTGTAAGCTCTTCTTTCAGCTTTCCTACCTGGAAAGCAATCCCCAGCCATTCTTGCCAACCTACTCACTCACTAAGCCAGAGAACATATTTTGTTATGAGGGATTTGAGCATGATTTTCTGCTTTCAAAGGGCCTCCCACATCAAGTCCAATAACTCAATCACCTGAACCCCACCATACGAGGGTAAAGGGTCTTTTTGATAGAGTAAGGCACTGCCCTCTATATGCTCCTGGTCTTAAGTGCCTACTGGTAGCTGTGAGGGTGGTGAGTCATAATCTCCATCCTAATATATATAAAAACCCAGGGTCCGTAATGACTGAAGGCTCGACTGAACACCGGAAGTCAGTCCTGCAGTCAGTGCTGAGTTACCGTGGCGACCCAGCACTGACTGCCAAGGGGGCTGCTGATCAGGCCCAGAGAGAAGCCCAGAGAGAGAGACAGGGTCTGATCCACAGCCTCTGTGGCAACTGTTGATCAGTCCTTGCCTCTCTCTTTCTCTCTGGGCTTCACCAGCAGCCATGCCTCTCTTTCTCTCCCAGTGTGTGCAGGGACTGATCAGCCCTGCCTCTCTTTCTCTCCCAGTGTGTGCATGGCTGATCAGCCCTGCCTCTCTGATCAGGCCTGGAGATAGGCCCAGAGACACTGACTGGCATAGAAACCAACCAATCAGAACCAAATCTGGGTGAACTGTGAGGAGGCAATGGCTGCCTAGGAGGTGGAGATTCTGATGCTGACTGGCATAGAAACCGACCAATCAGAACCTAATCTGGGTTAACTGTGAAGGCAGAACCTAAGGTGGGCGGGGAGGGGTTTTAAGGGCAACAGCTGTTTGGTGTAAGGTGTAAGAAAGTGGTTCAATTTTTTAATGACCGGTTTGGCAGTATGATGCATATGGCTGGCTATCAGTCCAGATACAGGGATTATGTATTTTTGTCTGCCAAGAGCATCTCCTCCTGCTGAAAAAGGCTCCCCCCCATTTAAGCAATCCTATCCTATATAATCTATCTATACTAATAAAAGGGTAATATGCTGCCCTAGCTGGTTTGGCTAAGTGGATAGAACGTTGGCCCGAGGACCGAAGGGTCCTGGGTTCGATTCTGGTCAAGGGCACATGCCTGGGTTGTGGGCTCAATCCCCAGTAGGGGGCATGCAAGAGGCAGCCAATCAATGATTCTGTCTCATCATTGATGCTTCTCTCTCTCTTTCTCTCCCTGCCTTCCTCTCTGAAATCAATTAAAAAATATATTTTTTTAAAAAGGGTAATATGCCCTGACTGGTTTGGCTCAGTGGATAGAGCGTCGGTCTGCGGAATCAAGGGTCCCAGGTTCGATTCCGGTCAAGGGCATATACCTTGGTTGCGGGCACATCCCCAGTGGGAGGTGTGCAGGAGGCAGCTGATTGATGTTTCTCTCTCATCGATGTTTCTAACCTCTATCCCTCTCTCTTCCTCTCTGTAAAAAATCAATACAATATATATATATTTTTAAAAATGGATCTGTGGGAAAAAATATTTTTAAAAAAAGGGTAATATGCTAATTAGACTGGGTCAACCGGCTATCTTCCAGACATCCGACTTCCTTCCGGACAAAGCCATGGTGGTGGGGGCCGAGGCAGACACAGTTAGAGGTGATCAGGCTGGCAGGGGAGGGCAGTTGGGGATGACATCAGGCCAGCAGGGGAGGGCCTTTGAGGGTGAGATCAGGGCAGCAGGGGAAGGCAGTTGGGGGCAACCAGCCTGGCAGGGGAGGACAGGTAGGGGCAAGATCAGGCCAGCAGAGGAGAGCAGTTAGGGGCGAGATCAGGTCGGCAGGGGAGAGCAATTGGGGGTAAGATCAGGCTGGCAGGGGAGGGCCTTTGGGGGTGAGATCAGGCCAGCTGGGGAGGGCAGTTAGGGGTGATCAGGCTAGCAGAGGCAGTTGGGGGCAAGATCAGGCTGGCACGGGAGGGCAGTTAGGGGCAATCAGGCAGGCAGGCAGAGAGGTTAGGGGCAATCAGGCAGGCAGGCAGGTGAGCGGTTAGGAGCCAGCGGTCCCAGATTGTGAGATGGTGCAGGCTGGGCTGAGGGGACTCCACTCCTGCCCCCCCCCCCGTGCATGAATTTCATGCACTGGGCCGCTAATTTACAAATAAAAACACTGACACAGCTCCACCCAAGTCCACCAGCTTCCTCTTCAACCAGATGGCTCTTCCTAAGCCATTCTGTGTAGATATCCCTGAGCCATCTCCAAACCTCAGTATACATGAGTTTATCTGGCCTTTCCCTGGGTGGAAGACAGGTTGCAGGCCTCTTCTAGTTGCTGGGTTTCTGCATCTCAAGTTCTGGGCACAGAGGTGATGTTAAGTTCGTCACCTATGTCCTGTGCCTCTGTGTACCTGTGAGCAGGTGTGCAATGAACAGATGCAGGCCACTGCTGTTTGCCCCTCTTGGGCATCCAGTAGACTTTGCATTGTGCATCTGGCACTGGCTTAAGGAGCTGTGTGGGTGATAGATGCCAAGTGCTGCATTTGGCTTGAGGTCTCCCGGCCTGAAAGAGCTACTGGCATGCTTCCTCCCTGCTGCCTCGCCCTGAGTGTGACCTGAGAGTCAAGTGTCTTTACTGGGCGTTTCATTTGTTTCCAATTCTTACACTATTATTATAAATGAGCAGCAAGGATCATCTTTGTGCATTCTGTCTGTCTTTGAAATGGCCTCAGTGGGAGCCAGACAAAGACAGGAGGGATGTTCAGAATCCAACTGAATTTAAATATATTCAAGAGGTGTGGCCCTGCCAGTTTGGAAGAGCATGAAAAGAATTCAAAATGGCATTAGAGGAGTTTCAGTGGAATGAGGAAGGAATGGGGATGGGGGTTCAAACCAAAGGTGGTAATTAGGGAAGGTATAAATCAGGGCCCACAAGCTGAGACCACCCCATTAGGAGAGTGTGAACTGGGAATCACAGAGTTTAAGCACAGCTACTGTATAATTGGGCTCAAATTGTCCCTATTGTCATGAGAAAAATCTCCTTAGGAGTCTATAGCTCCAGATCTCATGTCCCAGCCCCAAATGTGGTCTAGGGGTAACCTCAGCCTAGCAAGAAAGCCACCCTAGTTTTCATGGAATGGTAAAATCATTGTTCCCTTAGTGCAGTGGTCGGCAGACAGTGGCTCGCGAGCCACATGCGGCTCTTTGGCCCCTTGAGTGTGGCTCTTCCACAAAATACCACGGCCTGGGTGAGTCTATTTTGAAGAAGTGGCATTAGAAGAAGTTTAAGTTTGAAAGATTTGGCTCTCAAAAGAAATTTCAATCGTTGTACTGTTGATATTTGGCTCTGTTGACTAATGCGTTTGCCAACCACTCCCTTAGTGAGTTAGAGTTTTTAACCCAGGAAATTCTTAGAATTAAGTATGACCGTGAAAAAGCAAATCAAAATCATGTATTAGTAAGCTTCTTTTATTATAAAGGTTAGACATATCCTATGTATATTTGTGGGTTTTTTGTTTGTTTGTTTTTAATTTATTTTAATTGATATCAGAGAGGAAGGGAGAGGGAAAGATAGAAACATCAATAATGAGAATTATTAATCAGCTGCCTCCTGCACCCTCCCCCCCAACCCCCGACTGGGGATTGAGCCCAAAACCTGGGCATATGCCCCCGACCAGAATCGAACTGGGACCATTCAGTCCGCAGGCCAACGCTCTACCCACTGAGCAAACTGACTAGGGCTGTGTATTTGTTTTTTAAAGTGTTTGCTTAGAGTACTGATAGATTAGCCCATGAGTCCATCTTTCCCTGCCCCTCCCCTGCAGTAGCTTTAAAGCAGTGACAGTATTAATGTTGCCCTATTCCATCAGGCAAACTGGGGCCTGCTCATTTCAAGGGGAGGAGTGCATGGGACTGGAAGCACTGTTGTGGGCCGCCAGGGCCACCCAGCTTGCCCTGACAGTCCCTTTGAAGCTATTTAGGTTTTTATTAGCCATTTCCTCCAGGTCCTTCCAGCCTCCATCCACGCCCCCCCTCCACTCCCCCCACCCCCCCAGTGCCAAAGTCCCATTTTTAGGCTTTATTATGTAGCACCTTTCACACAGGCACCTTAATCTAAATCAGGTAGCTATTGCTGCACAGTAAGCCATCTGTAAACATAGTTGTTTAAAGCAATGACCACATATTTTTCTCATGAGTCTTTAATCTAGGCAGGACTTGGAGGAACAGCACATCTCCTCTGCACTTTGTTTTAGCTGAAGGCTGACATGAAACCCCCTGGAGTCTTACTCTCGTGTCTGGCAGTGCATCCCATCCCAGCTGCCATGCATCCCCACTAATTCATCCATACATTCTCCCTGTGGCCTCGGTGGCCAAGTTCCAAGGCCAGTGAACAGAGAGGCAGATGGAAGCAACATTGTCTTTCCTGGCCTACCCTCATCCATCATACAGCGTCACTTTCTCCACATTCGTTGATGAGTCCTCACAGAGGCCCACCCAATTTCAAAGGCAGGGCAGGGGAAATAGACTCTAGCTCTCGGAGCAGCCATACGGTTCCCGAAGACCATGTGGGATCAGAGATATTGCTATGACTGTTTTTGGAAACTATAATCTTACCCATTTCTGCACAGGTCTGTCCTTGGCTATGGGCTACCCCGGGGGATGCAAACTGTCAGCTGGGAAAAGTAATGACCAGGCCTGTCTGCCTAAGATAGTCACTGGTGGGGCTGTTCAAATAAAGGCACATGACAGTTGGGGAAGGGGTGCACAGACACTCCTAAGAGTAGGTCTAGGAACTCTGAGAATCGCTATTTCAGGATAATAATACAAACAACTGATGAATCAGAAGTCAAGGTGAATTATATCCCTATCCCTTATCTCATGTGACCACAGGCATCTCAGTCTTTCAAGAAACACTAAGTGACAGAAAATGTGAACCCAACATCAGCTAGAGACTCATTTGTAACCAAGAGCTGGCCTGACCTGGCCTGTCTATCTCTCAAATCCGATGGTCTCTGACCACTGAAGGGATGGACCAGTGGCCCTCCATTAAATCATACTGTTACTCACACATGACTCCTTTTGATCCGACGTAAGCTAAAAATCAACCACTTTTTTTTTTTTTTTAACTCGTGGTCTTATATGCAAGCAAAATGAAGTCTTTGTCCACTGAACATGTTGTTTCAATAAGGTTTTGATAATAGCTAACAATATACAGATATGTTTTCTTATGTTGATCTCACAATAACTAACATGTAGAGTGGGTCTTACCCCCATTGTACAGATGAGGAAACTGAGGCCCAGCAAACAGTTTGTCTAAAGTCAGTCAGCCAGTAGCAGACACAGCTGGAATTGGAAGCCAGATTGGACTGGCCCAAAAGCTGTGAGGATCCAAGGCAGAGGAGAGAAGGGGGCCAATAGTGTCAGAGGGAGGGTGGGAGGACTCAGAGAGCAAGTGTAACATCATTAGGCTGTGAGCATCTTAATGCGCAGCCCCAGGATTTGACAGAGAAGCTCTCCAATTTACCCTCCAGGCCTCATGCATGCTGCACAGTGGTTGGTGCTCTGAAAATAGAAGGGAAAATATCTAGAGCAGTGATTCTCCATCTTGGGTGTGCCTCAAGGGCTTGTTGAAGCACAGGTTGCAGGGCCCCATCTCCACAGTTTCTGACTCAGTAGGTTTGGGGTGAGGCTGAGATTTGTAATTAAAACAAGTTCCCAGCTGCTGCCGCTACTGCTGCTGCCGCTGCTGCTGCTGCTGCTGCTGCTGCTGATGATGATGATGATACTGGTCTGTGGTCCACACTTTGCAAACCACTGACCTACTGTGTGTCTCGGGACAGGATGTGCACCTATAAATGAGCATAGAGAGCTTTGTTAGATGGGGTAAGAAGCGGCTGCTGTGGTAAAGAGACCCAAGGAGAAATCAATGGCTTAAAGAACGTAGACATTTCTCCCATAGTGACGGCTGCAGTGGGTGCTGTGGGGCACCCAATCCCCCCTCCAGAACTGAGGCGCCATTTCCCCAGTTTCCTGAGAAGGTGTTGATTGTTGAGGGCTCATAGCTGAGTCTCTCTCTGGGAACTGCCCTTGGTCAAAGGAAGCTACCTCATACAAGCTACACCTCTTGCAGGGGCAGCTTGCATGTAAGAAGGACTAGTAGATATGGAGGATAGAGTCCCACCCACCTGTCCCAATCTGGGACAGCTCTGAAGGGCCATCTAGTTCCAGAGTTCCCTGCTGGGCCAGTTGAGTCTCTCATCTCATTTCACTGCCGTTCAGCTTTTGCTCTGCCACTGGCTGGTGCTGTTCCTGACAGTGCATCCCGGTGACCTCCAGGGCAGAATCTGTTCCTGAGACACCGTCCAAGGTGAGCGTTCCTGATTGGCAGGTTCTTTCCTTCTTGTTTCTTTACCATCCCCTTGGCTTTGCCTTTGGCTGAAGCCGGGCTGCAGGCTTCTCCATGCTCCAGTTTGTAGGAACTGGAAAGAGAACATAGAGGAGGAGCCTCTGTTTGCCTTCCACCACCAGCCTAGAAGTGGCATGCCTCACATCCACCATCCACTAAGTCTCTTAAACTTAGTCATATGGCTACACACCACCCCAGGGATGCTGGGAAGTAGCATGCAGCTGGGCAGCCACACCAGGCTGTAACTCCTACTTTGGAAGAATCAGAAATGAGATAGTGGTGGACAGTCAGAAGTCTCCATGACAACCTCTAATTATGAATTTGTGTGGCACTAACTCCATGCCCCACACAACTCGGCAGCAGGAGCAGCAAACATGAGTCAGTTACCAGGCACAAAGGCCCCTAAAGCATTGCCATTCACAAGGACAAAAGCCCCAGAGTCTCTTGGATGTCGCTCAGGGTGAGCTCTGCCTACAAAGCTACACTGCAGATTTTGTGCACTATCTGGAGTGCTGACTGTAATTCCAGTCATTTCTTTTCCGTTCAAGAAAGCTTAGCCGAATGTAAGTGAGATAAAGTGACCTGATAGGGATAACCTCCAATAGGCTCGATGAAAGGAAATTTATTCCCAAGCTTCAATCTTTCATTATTAGCCATAAATGACTTGTAAAAATCTTCCCTATGATCATGACACACAGTTGCCTGCTTTCGCCTGTCCCCTTCCACCTCCAGGAAGGGGGTAGAGAGGGTGGCCTTGACAGGGTTCAGGTGAGGAACTGGCTTATTGCACTTGGATGGGGCAGACAGTCCTCAGTGGTCCCAGCAAGTCTCGCCAGTAGGCCTAGGGCACAGGGTCACGTCATACTGATGCTGCCATTCCTTCTGCCCCCACCCCTACTCGGCCTAGAGTCCATGGCCCATTTTATTATGCTTAGGTTGCAAGTACCCTTAACTTCCTTGCCTCCCTCCCCCTGTTAAGCGCTAGCTCCTCCACCCTGTGCTGGAGAGGCCGAATGCTGCTGGGAAAGATCATATACTGGGGCTGACTGTGCTGCCTCTTTCTGTTTATGATCCCAATCACACATGTGCACTCAATACCATCAGGCAGCCTGTCCACCTTCCTCAGGGATCCCTGTCCTGCCTGCCACCCTTCCCTCTGCTCACATCTGTGTTCCCTCTCCTCCCCAGTCATCAGAGGTGCTCTGTCTTCACAGAGGAAGCAAACCTTTAGAGGGAAGTCCTCCACTGACCCAATGCCACCAGCGCCTCCACCCCCATCTGCCACGATTGGAAGAACTATTCCTGTTCCTATCTGAATAACAGCTTAACCCCAAACTCAGCAGCTTAAAACAGCAAACATGTGTCACTTCACACTGTGTGGATAGGTAGGTATTTGGAAGCAGTTGGTCTGGATGGCCTGGCTCTGGGTCTCTCAGGAGGTTGTTAACATGTGGCTGAGGCTGCATCATCTGAAGGCTTGACTGGGGCAGGGAGACCCACTTCCATGATGTCTGCCTCACTTGCCTGCCATTAGTACTGGCTGTTGCCTAGTAGCTTCAGTTCATTACCACGTGAACCTTTTCATAGGGCTGCTTCAGTGTCCTGACCCTTAACCTGGCAGCTAAACTCCAGAGCAGGCAATCCAAGAGAGTACAAACCAGAAGTCCCAATGTCTTCTATGACCTTGCCTGGGGATTCACACTATGTCATTTCTGTCCCATCCTAGTGGTTACACAGGTCAGCTCTACCTATTGAGGAAGACTAATGGGAGTACCAGGAGGTTAGGATCATTGGGGGCCATTGGAGAGGCCAGCTACCAAGTGCTGAAGTCTAGTGCCCTGTATGTACATGTGAATCCAGAGAAGGGGTGAATAGGATTGGTTTTATGGGAGAGGCTGACTTGCTCTGTATCCTGAAGAATGACTAGACATGAGAGAGTTGTCAATGAGTGGAGGGAAGCAGGCCAGGTGGGAGCACAGCATGAGCCAAGGCCCCGAGGCAGGACCTGGGCATCATGAACTTGTTGATCAAAGAGCGGAGTGGTCTGGCTGGGGCAGAGAGTGCACGCAGTAAAGTAGAGGTCTTACGGTGCAGTTGGGGGATATTGAATTAAAGAGAGGCTTGGGAGCCAGGCAGTGGCATTCGTTTCGTTAATAAGGAACAATGATGAGTGCTATGATGACCGGCTATGATGAAAGCAGAACTTTAAGAAGCCTAATCGAGGGGCAGCATGTTGGGTGGCTTGGTCTGTGGAGAGACTAAAGGCAGTGACAAGAGCCTTGGCCCAGTGAGAACCTGAATTAGGACGCTGGCATTATGAGTGGAAAAGGAGGCAGAGTTTTCAGTGTTGTGTTGTGATGTAACCCCTACCTTACAAAGGACGCCTCAAAAAAGGTCAAATTATGGAGTCATTTATTAAAAGCTGGTGGCATACGAGGGAGCAAAAGCACTCCAGACCTTGCAGCCCCGAACAGCTAGCCACTTCTGGCTTATGTGCAGAATATCACAAAAGTATTGATTACATCTTTGGGTCTGGAATGAGGAACCTGTTTCGCGAGAAAGCATTTTTACAGAAGCGAAATTGAGCAACTTAGTTATCTAAAATATCTACGAATCACTGAATCAACAGAAACGCATTATCTGGGACCACCTGGGCAATTTTAGAATAATTATGCTGTCCAGATTCTGAGATCACCGAGTCAACCAAAGCTCAGTCATCTGTAGCTGCTGAGACAATTTAGGATCACTATCTGTCCTGGGTCCCAGAGGAATGTGCTTCGATGACCAATGAGATCACAATCAATGGGATATTCAAACTGTCATCAATAGAGTATTGGGATAGCATACATAAGTTCAGAAAATCAAAATAACTTTTAAATGAGTACAGAACCCAAAACAGCAAGGTTAAAATATTATAACAGCAATTTTTACCCAAGTATGGTTGCTACCATACTTCAGTTGTTACAAGAAGAATCAACACTACCCCAAATGCCCAGGAAATAGAGGATGAGGCAAAGAGATGGGTCAGGACCTCACTTTTCATGTACAAAGGGAGGGTTAGCATCTGTCCCATCTGTCCCCGGGACTGAGTTGAGCATCATGTGATATGGTGGATATGAAACCACTTTGATAGAAGAGAAGTTGTAGATGCTGAAAATATTACTATTGTAAGAACAATAGTAATATTGTGGGAGCAGTGTTTATTTTAGGACAGGAGGAGGTAAGGTTGGGAAAAGAATAGAGACTATTTAGGGACATGTCTGTCCAACTCTCCACCCTGATAGATCTAAAACCCAGAACATCTCTCTTCCCCTCTCTTTGTCTGTGCCCCACTGTTCTCCCAGTTACCCAGCTGCCATCTGGGTCTTTGACTCCATGTGTCCTGGGGTACTGAAATCTTCCCCTTCCCCTCTACCACACAGCAGTCAGCAGACTGTGCCAGGGGAGCATGGCCCTGGCCAGCCCAGCCAGCTACTATTATTGGCTGAACAGCCTGAGAAACTGGGTCTCGTGGAGCCTGAAGCTGTACCCAAAGTGGCCTGCTCAGAGGAGGGGCTGACCCAGACAGCCGACTCTGACCTGCAGCATCTTGGCCTCCACATCTGCCTCATCTCTCCTGGCCCACTTAGCTCCTTGCCCCAAATTCATTTGCAGAGAAAACCAAGCTATTTCCTCCTTGCCGTGCTCATTTGCACAGAGTCCTGTGGTTACTTATTCTCATCATGTTAATAATAATGAGATTCTGGATTTGTATTGTCCCTATCATTTCCAAATACTTTCACAAACATTGACACTAAGGGGCATATAACAAAGGATAGCACCTTCGTGTATTAAGTGCCAGCTTCACAACTTACCACCTGGTTACTTTTGTCCTGTAGGCCTCAGTCTCCCCATCTGTGAAATGGGATAGCAGCAGAACCTACTTCATGGAGTGACTGTGAAAACTGAATGAGGCTGGGGTGACGGACAGGTCATGGCCATGGGGCAGAGCTCCCTTTCAAAGTGCCTACAGGCTGCTTGGAGAGACATGTGCAAAGGAAAAAGTCTGCTTTTGGGGGCTGCCTAGGCTTTTGTTAATAAATTTCCAGCAGGACGTTTCCGCCACTTGCCTTTTTTTAGAGACAAGAAGAAAGAGGAGAATTGAAAACATTTCCTATGTTGAAATGAAAGGTACTATTTAATCTTGTCACCATCTGCCTTCACTCCAGGCTGGGAGCCCATAGGCCCTTGCCTGTTTCCTAGCGACAGGGCAGGCACACCTTCCCCTTAGAAAAAAACACCCACTTTGGAAATGCTCTTGCCCCAGGCAATTGAGAGACTCTCCAGACCAGGGGGGCGGGCCCTGCCTTCCCTGGATGTGTGTCTTTAAACAGGCCACCCTGTTCCTCCTTCCCAGGGTCACCCTGCAGCAGGGCCAACCCTTCATTTGCACCCTGAGGTACACCTCGGTGCCCTAAGCCGCTGCCCCCCCTCACCCCCCCCAGCAAAACTCACAGGCTCTCTTCCTTTCCTAGGCTTCCATAACAAAATACCACAGATGAGTGGGTTGCAACAACAGAACTTTATTTTCTCACAGTTCTGCAGGTCACAGGTCCAAAATCAAGGTGTTGGCAGGGCTGCTCCCTTCCCGAGACTGAGGGAGAGCCCGCTCCATGTCGGTGTCTAGTTCTAGTGGCTCAGGCACCCCTGACATTCCTTGGCTTGTAGATGGCATCACTCTCGACCTCCACCCCCCTCTGTGCATCCTGTCTCTTTTATAAGGACACTGGTCTTTGGATTTAGGGCCCATTCTAATCCAGGATGATCTCATTTTGTGATCCTTACCTTAGTATATCTGCAGAGACCCACTTTCCAAAAAAATAAGATTGCATTCTGAGGTCCCAGGTGGACAAATCCTTTTATGGGGGGTGGGGGCTATTAGTCAACCTCCTGTGGAGGTGATCATGTCACCAGGCTCCTCCTGTCTGGTGTGATAAACTACAGTTAGGAACAGCATATGGGATGCCTCTCAATCCACAGCCAGGGGGTGTATATTTTGAAAAGTGGAGCTCAGGACAGGGTGACCCTTTAACCAAAGAGGACATGGCCCCCAAGGCTGCATATCTGATGCAGCGATCCTCCAGGGAAATGCTCTCCCACCAGGTATCTTCCTGGTGACTCTGTTTAATCCAGCCGCCTCCCCCCCAACCCCCCGCCCCGGGCAGCTGCCCTGCCTGTGCAGCTGTGCAAATAGGAGTCACACCTGCGCTGTCCTGTCAGGAGGGGCTCCTGCACCACCTCCCACTTCCTGCTGGGCTCTAGGAGTCCTTCTTCCTGGGGGATTGGGGGCTGGGGAGTAAAGACCAGTGCAGTGCCCCCCAGTGGTTCTGGCCCACGGGGAAGGGGGTCCCCTCCCCAGGCTCTTTAGCTCCCACTCTAAAACAAGACATCCACCTGCAGATCTGGGAGGGT
Source organism: Corynorhinus townsendii (assembly GCA_026230045.1). NCBI lineage: Eukaryota > Metazoa > Chordata > Mammalia > Chiroptera > Vespertilionidae > Corynorhinus > Corynorhinus townsendii. Next base: position 144,346,321 of record JAPDVU010000007.1, on the reverse strand, counting down.
TTCCAGTTCTCCAAATATCCCCCTGACTGATGGCTGAAACCTGACCACCTGAAATCTATTCCTTTTAGTTCTTATTTTAATATTTTAAAAACATCATATGCAACAACAAAAAACTACCACAGGCATTTTTATAGGTGATGTATTCTCATAGTTCCAGATTCCAGAGGAACAAAAGGATATTCTGTGAGAATTGTCCCTCCCACTCCCGCCTCCCATCCACCCTGTTCACATCTCCAGAAGCCACTGATGGTTTCAGTCTTACATATTCTCCAGAAATACATAGTCATAGATCTTCTTTTTCCCTCCTTTCTGCATTTTTAAAACATCTATATTTTTTATTGATTTCAGAGAGGAAGGGAGAGAGAGAGAGAGATAGGAACATCACTGATGAGAGAGAGAGAGAAACATCAAATGATTGGCTGCCTCCTGCACACCCCTGATTGGGGACGAAGCCTGCAACCTGGGCTTGTGCCCTCACTGGGAATCCACCTGTGACCTCCTGGTTTATAGGTCGACACTCAACCACGCCGACAGGGCTTTTCTGCATTTTTTAAAGTGGCTGAAGTATCCACAATATGGAAGTACCATAACACATTAGCCCTGTTGAGGGATATGAGCTGTTGCCTATGCTTCCTGCTACTATAAACAAGGCCATAGTGAATAACCTTGTGTATGCATCATGTCGCGTGTGTGGGAACACATTTCTAGAGGAAATAGCTTGAAGTAGCATTGCTGGGCTCCCCGTGCCTTTTCCAGGCTCTCCAGCCCTGGACTGAGCGGCGCAGTCTCCAGAGCCTGGCTGGTTTATTTAAGATAGTGCATGCCCTGCAGGGGAACTTGAAGCCTTCCTGGGTGGAGTTACCGATGCAGCATATTAATTTGGGTGCGTAAAGACTGTAGAATTTTTATACTGCTGTTGAACCTGCCGCAAGTTCCTGATGCCTTCCTCCTTGCACAGCCTGTGTAGAGGACTGGGAGCGCAGGTCTAGGGCCTGGCTCTGCTCCGTGTGACCTGGGCAAGTCACGCCCCCTCTCTGAGACTATGGGTACCTCAATCCCTGTCACTCCTTCTTTTCCAGACTTGAGAATGGATAAGAAAATGTTTTCCAGAGCTCACTGCAAGCGATACCCCAACAGCAACCACACCCTGTTTATTAATGAAACCATCTATATAACAAAAGCCTAAGTCACCATTATGGTGGAACGACCAGAACAACCGGTTGCTATAATGTGCACTGACCACCAGGGGGCAGACGCTCAATGCAGGCGCTGCCCCCTGGTGGTTGGTGTACTCCCACAGGGGGAGCGCTGCTCAGCCAGAAGCCGGGCTCATGGCTGGTGAGCGCAGCAGCGGTGGCGGGAGACTCTCCCGCCTCCCCAGCAGTGCTAACGAGCAGCAAGCCAAGGGGTAAGGAGCAGCGAGCGGGTGGGCGGTAAGGAGTGAGGGCTCTTGGACTGCAAGAGGGGTGTCTGACTACCGGCATAGGCCCGCTTCCATGGGGAGTGGGCCTAAGCTGGCAGGTGGACATCCCCCAAGGGGTCCTGGACTGTGAGAGGGCACAGGCAGGCTGAGGGATCCTTCCCCCCACCCCTCCAGTGCATGAATTTCGTGCACCAGGCCTCTAGTATTTAATAATGATGGCCATGAAATAGAATGAACCCCACTTCAGCCTTCCACTGTGTATTTATTTCCAATTTTAGGTCCTTGGCTCTCTGAAAGGAAGATGTGGTTGAGGGAACATCTTCCATTCTGGGATTACCTGGCCTGCCAGGGTAGTGCAGACTCAGGCATGCAGATCTGTGAGGCCCAGCCCTGCAGACCATGAGGGGAGGAAGAGGGTTGTGTGGGAGCTGCCAGGGCAGGTGAGGGTTGGGGCATCTGTGAGAGAATTTGCTACCCGGAGGCCTTGAATATTGACAACTAACATTTCCCTGGTACTTTATGAAGTGCTTTCTCATACGCTTTCTCAGTTAATGTATGATTCAGTCAGATTCTTAGTAACAGCCAGTTTAAGCAGACAAAGAATCTAGTGACTATTTTTAGGGGCAGCTCAGAAATCAGGCGGGAACTCATGGAAGACAAAGTAGCCAGAAGCTCAAATCACTCGCCAGGAATGAGGAGGGGAGGAACCCACAGCCTCAGACACTAGCTGTCATTGCAGGCAGCAAGGCCACTCCAGGCTGGACACAGGACCCCAGAGGCTGAGGGGAGCTGCCACCACAGACGGTCATTGCCATTACCCACCTCAGCCACCCATGCCAACTCTTTTAAGTCACTGACCCCAGAATCAACACCCCTTCTTCCCAGGATGCTTGGAGTGAAGCCTGGGTCACAGCCCCCACCCTGATCATCCAAGGTGGAAGAAAGTGGGTGGTCTTTTCAGCTTCTTGAGTGGGAAGCCAGCCAGCTGCCATAAAGGTTTGTGGAGGAGGACCCCTCCATCCTAAGGAGGGGAGTCAGACATAGGGCAGCAGAAGGCCACTGTTCACAGCCATCCGCACTATCCTTGGGTTGGGCAAGCACATCCTACTGGTTGAGGGATGCTAGGGATGCGGGCTTTACCTGATGCATGACTACCAGGATCTCTATATCAAGAGCTCTGTGTAGTTCTGTCCTGGAATTGTAGTTTATTGCTCACAATCAACATGCCATGAGGGAGTTAATTGGTTGATGCCCCATCTTTTCACCATCCTTTCCAATGTTGCTAATGATGGTGGAGCCTGGAGCACAACCCACATCCATTTGAAACGTACACCCCTTAAACTGTCATAATAAACCCCTTTCAGCAGGAAAATGATGCTAGGTTTCTTTGTCCTTTGCAAAAATATTGGCTGGGAAACAAAGACCTTCAGTAGAAAAACAGGACGTTAGAGACCCGGGAGAAGCAGCTGAGGGACATCTGGCAGACTGCTGCCTGGGGCTCAGCCACTGAGGGGCGGGGTGGTCACTCTTCCGGGCTCAGCTTTGGCACCACCTGGAATCAGCTCTGTAGGAACAGCATGAGGAAGGGTGCCTGCGCGTCACTGTGCCGATGAAAGGACACAGCTCTGTCTGCACTTCATGGGCCCCAAAAGGAGCAGGTGGCAGGGGCTTCTGAGGGTGAAGATGGGTAGCACCTGCCTAAGAGGGAGACAAGGAAGGAGGCAGGTGGGGAACTGTGGAACAATGGTGGGGAGGCAGCAAACACTCTGTGTATTCAGTGTGATTTGATTGAAGGTGCCAGTTTGTGGGAGCCAGGAGGGGAGGGCATGATGGGAGGTAGCTTGGGGCTGCCTTCTGGAGGTATTTCAATGCCAGGCTAAGGGGTGTCTCCTTGGATCTTTGGGCTTGAGGAGACACTTCACCATGAAGGTGTGTGAGGTCACCAGTGTTTTAGATTTTATCAGGCCTGCCTGCCTCCCTACCTCTCCTTTCTTTCATTGACTCTTCCCCACTGAGGATACCTACTGAAAATCATTCTTGATGGAGGTTGCAAAAATCACATTGAGACCCAGACCCACATTCTAGGAGTCCCCATCTGGCTGGAGAGATCATAGGCAATAAACACCCTTTAATGTGGTCTAATGGGAGCATAGGACACATCTGGGAGCACAGAGGAGGGAACCCCCAAATTCGCCAGGCTTCTCAGAGCTGGGGTCACTTGGACTGAGTCTTGAAGAATGAGTAGTTATCCCAAGCAATGAAAGAACTAGGAAACATGTCTGATGAAGGGAATGGTCATTGTCAGGGTTTCTGAGACCCTGTGGTGTGTGCTTATGGTCGAGGTGGATGAGACAGTAGAGATCAGACTAGAAGTACAGAGCAACATCAGATGGTAAAGGGCCTTGATTGCATCACAAGAGACTCTGCCCTTATTTGTAACCCATCAAGGTCAAATACAGACCTTTTCCCTTCTGCCCTTCACCAACTTCTCAATTCTTTGTCTCATGAATGATTAGCTAAGATTAGAACTGTTTGACCCCTGACATTAGCTAGAGACAGATAAACACTGCCTGTTCAGCTGAGACTTCTGCTGATTGCACACCTCCAACTATAAATCACCTGTAACTTGTTCACTCCTCCCTGTAAAAGTCTAAACCACTGAGACACTCTGATCTTTGCATCCGGGTGCTCTATTATGCTACAATAGCCTAAATAAAATCAATCTCCTTACTTGTCTGCTTTTTTATCCCCGTGGTATGCTTTTTCCAATGTCCTATCATTTTACCTTCACTCCTGGGAGCTTCTGAAAGGGCTCCTGAGAGATGATGAGATCTGGGCTTCATTTTTTAGAAGTGCCAGCAGACTCATGAGGTTTAGTAACATATCCAAGGTCACACAGCAAGACAGGTCTTCCATAAACAGGCGTGAGCAGTGGGATTGAGGAAGACACCTCAGGAAGAGATGTGACCCCTGACCTTGCAAATTACCTCCCAGCCTCTGGATCAGCCATTAGGACACAACTTTCTTTTGGCCCTGCCCAACCCATTCCTACCAACCTGTTCTCAGAGTTTGGAGGAAACTCTTCCTTCTAGTTGGCTAGTTCAGCCCACTCACATAAGCTACCTGGCATCTCCCAGCCCCACAACTGCAAAATGGTTCTACCTATACACATACCCCTCAAGATGAAGGACCGAGGGACACTCTCTGTCTCTCGAGCATGCCTGAGCCTTTCCCCTTCTTCCCCCAGGCGTGCTACCTCTGCTTTCTTTCTCCTGAGTTCCAAAGGACCTTCTTTAGCCTCTGTAACTTGTTTCCTGAGCCCATGCAGCTCAGCTGGCTCACTTCTTTCATGGCTCATGTCTACCTCTGTGACTTTCTAAACTTTTGCTTGTATTTGAGTCTTGGATCTGAATCTTTCTTCGTCAGAACTCAAGTACTGAGGTTGCTGAACCAAGACCCAATCACCGGTAACATTCTGATGCCATTTTACTGCTAACAGTTTCATCACTTGCCTAAGATCACACAGCTGGTGAATTAGCACTTCAGCCCAGGGAGTCTTACTCCAGAATCCCTGTTCTTAACCACTGAGCCCGTGCCACCTAACACCCCCCTACTACTGTGAGATTATAAACTCTGCCTCTCTCCTCCCTCAAGAATATAGAGAAGCCCTGGGCAGGACCAGCTGTGGAATGGGAGTTCAAAGCCATCATGAGATGACTCCTTAGGGGAGAGAGTGACCTCAGTTCACACCTGGCCTGCACATTGTCCCCTGCCCTTTCCCCAACCAGGCACAATGTGGCTTTGCTAAATAATACTACACCGAGCCCTGGCTGATATGGCTTAGTTGATTGGAACGTTGTCCCATCCACCAAAACGTCTCAGGTTCAATTCCTAGTCAGGGCACATATCTGAGTTGTGGGTTTGATCCCCAGTTGGGACACATAATAGGAGACAACCAATTAATGTCTCACCTCTCTCTCTCTCTCTCTCTCACTCTCTCTCTCTCTCTCTCTCTCTCTCTCTCTCAAATAAATGAAACATATCCTCAGATTAGGATAAAAAATAACAATAATACTATACTCGACATTTGTAGAGGGCTCCATACTTTCTCTGTGTACTTTCTCATGTATAGCCTAATTTAATCTACATAGTTGTCCAGGAAATAGACAGAAATCATTGCCTCCTTTATGGATGAGGAAATTGGAATTCACAGAGCCTGTGGCTTGCATAGGTCACCTAGTTCCGTGGTCGGCAAACTGCGGCTCACGAGCCACATGCGGCTCTTTGGCCCCTTGAGTGTGGCTCTTCCACAAAATACCACGGCCTGGGGAAGTCTATTTTGAAGAAGTGGCGTTAGAAGAAGTTTAAGTTTAAAAAATTTGGCTCTCAAAAGAAATTTCAATCATTGTACTGTTGATATTTGGCTCTGTTGACTAATGAGTTTGCTGACCACTGACCTAGCTGTAAGCAGCAGAATTCTGACCTGGAACATAAGATTTGTTTTCTTTCTACCCCACTCTTCAAATTAACTACTTTAAAAAGCAGTACCGCCACCCCCTCAAAAAAGAGCCCACTCTCTAATTTTCTTTCCATGTTGAAAGCACAGGCCCATTTGCAAACAGCCGTGAGCTGGAAATAGCACAATATCAGGGTAATCTCATTGGGTTCCAGGGCAGGGCTCCTCTGCTCAGGCATTAACCACTGCATAATCTTGGGTTTGTCCTTCCGGAAAAAGGACTCTGGTCTGGGTAATTGTTGCATATTCATCCCCAAGGTCCTTTATATATAAATACAGAGTCAAAGGCCAAGCTCTCACTGTTCTTATTAACACTGTTCCTTGCAAAGAAAGAAAACAGCCTTGGATTAGTTTATTCGAAAAGGCGAGTGCAATCAAAAACCACTTCAGCTACGGAAGAAACAGAGGGAACAGAGCAGTGAATCTCCCTGATCCTAACTGACTTCTTTTCAATTTCTCTTTTACTTAAGACCCTCTTCCTTGCAAGTGACTGATTGATGTCACTGACTTGTATCCTGGGACTTTCTCAGCACATGCATCCAAAGCTCAGAGGTGAAGGGCATCCGTCCATCTCTCACAAGGGGTGCTGCTTCTCCCATAAAATCTGAATTGAGCACTTACTGGTTCCCATGCTAGGTGAGGCCAAGACATGGTCCTGCCAGCAAGGAACTCACAGGCAAGTATGGGGGGATTGAGCTGAATCCGTGCACCTCCCCTGAGGGGTCCTGGATTGTGAATCTGTGCACCGGGTCTCTAGTTCCTTAATAATGGTTAAACCAACCATCTCAACCTGCCCATCTGATTCTCTGAATGTGTTACTGTCATCCCCAAAGTTCAACTCCTAGACCAGAATGAATGAGCTGGCCGGGGTGGGAAGCCCATCTCTTCCCTCAGCATCCACCAGACCCTGGCCAGCTGGGCTCTCACTTGCCTAACAGCTCCAGCCTCCCTCCCTTTGAGCCATCTCCCAGACTCTCCCAGAGGAGCCAGGCACCAAGCACAAGAGCTTCTGGCAGCTCAGAGCCAGGTTTGAAAAATGACAGAACTGCCCAAAGGGCCTTCTCCTTCCTGCTTCCCAGAAACCTCCCTGAGAGCAATGATCTGACATGCAGGACTGTAAGCCACCAGAACACCCAGTCCAAGAGTCCAGAGAACAGCATAGCTCTCCCGAGAGGCCCAGGTTCCCAAGGCCAGCTGCGTGGGATTCTGCACCGGGCGGTGCAAAACAAGTGTTCTTGTTTTCATGTGAACTACATCACCTCTCTGTGTTGGCTTTGGAGGGCTATTGCTGGAACAGAAAGAGCATTTAACTTGAAGTCAATCGATGCGCCTTGATCACGGGCCAAGGACACCTGGGTGCTAGTTCTGTTCACTGGGGAGAAGGTAGAAGACGGAGAGGAAGGAAGGAGGGTAATAGAGGGAACTGCCCTCCCACCAGAACCTGCAATTCCTGTGATTAGTGTCGTTCTCAGTCTTTCTTCCACCACGGATGCCTCTCTAGAAGGCAAATTGGATTTTTTTTTTCTAATATTTCATTTGCTTCCAAGTTTTAATTACCCAGTTCAAGCTTCTGGTGAATATGAGATGAGCAAAGATTGTCACACAGGCAATGTCATTCCAGCAAGAATTAAGAAACGGGAGCTTTAATTAGCAGTAGAGCCTCATCTCAGAGCACTTCAAGCTTCCACTTAGGCTTTTTCAAATATTGTATAAGTGGGGCCAGTAACACCCGCCACCATGTTCACTCCAGCTCTTGCCCAGGGCCCAGTTTGAGAATCAGTGTCTTAATTCTACGAAGTGCTGCTTGTACTGCAGCCCTTTTGTTTCTGGCGGGACAAGGAGACCTCAAGGTTCTTGTGTTCTTGAAGGAAAGATTTCAATCAAGAGACAAAGTGTAGAAAAGCAAGAAAGAATTTATTGACCACAGCGAAAATATACTTAGGACAGTGAAACAAGGAAGGGCCTAGAAGAAGCAACAGCAGAGCTTGGGCTGGGCTGCTTTGGCTCACTGGAATGTCAGAGCCAAAGGGAGCTTGGAAACAGGTTCAAGGAGTTAGCCCGGAACAAGCTGCTACTGCCCATGGCTTCCCTGGTTGCAAGTCTCATGGGGTCCCTTATAGGTTAAGAGATGTGTGCCTGTGGGGGAAGGTAAGGGGAAAGGAATGACAGGGGTGTGCTCCCCGGAGGAGGAGCACTCTGGCACCTTCATTTTCAGTGGTTTTAAAGGCTGGGCATTTAGGGGAGGTCTTAGGGGCAGATTAATATAATATTTATCAGCTTTATGCTGATGTACCAAATGAGATTCATTCTCTTAATTTGTCTGTCCTTGGGTATGGCTGGCAAATGGCACTTAATTGGATTTCTGTATCTGTTTCCTGAAGTAGGGTGATTTAAGCTATCCACCCTCTGGTTGGGGAGAAGTGCAAATCATTTACTCTGACGTGTCCTTGGTTTAGGGAAGACAGGATTTACTAGGTGGCTACACACTGCTGTTTAACTATCTGTCTTAGTTTCCCTATTCCGTTTGCCCTGGAATTTTCCCACCTTCTTACTATGCTATAACACTTTGAATATTCACAGTGTCCTAGGGTCCTCCAACCACCTGTCTCAGGTTGAGTCTTGACCTGGGGTGTCCCATTCCTATAAATTCCAGCAGGTTCCTCATACCACTCTCCCCTACCCGCCCCCCCCCCCCCCCGAGATGCTGGTAATGGGAAGGTGTGTGTGCATTTGAGGGGCTCAGATTTCTTGATAAAGCTAATTTTATGACTAATCAAATCCAAAAAGATGTGGAAAATCCTAGCACTGATTTGCATCACTCTTTACAACGCTCCTCACACCTTCGGGTCACCCAGAGTGTTGTTTTTATAGGAAGAGGAGCAAAGCAGGCTGGAGATTTTCTCCAGTGAAAGGGAGTAAGGATGCTTGGATTTCAAGTTCCTGCCCCTCCCTTACTTACTGTGTGACCTTGGGTACATCACTCAACCTCTCTCAGAGCCCCATTTCCTTACCTGAAAAACTGTTGTTTTGAAAATCAAAGGAACGTTTCATGTAGAGCATTTAATCTCTCAAGCAATATTAGCCATTACTGTATGTTTATTACATACTAGAGGCCCAGTACATGAAATTCGTGCATGGGTAGGGTCCCTAGACCTGACAGGTGATCAGAGCCGATCGGGGCCTTCCTTCCCCCAGCTGCCAGCTGCCAGCCAGGGCCTTCCTTCATTCTGCACCACACCCCCTGGTGGTCAGCACACATCATAGCGAGCGGTTGAACCCCCGGTAGGTCAAACTCCCCAGGGGACAATTTACATATTAGCCTTTTATTATATAGGATGATGTTCTTTACCTTCCCCTTTGGACCAGGGCTCCTGCAGAGCTGAGGAGATGTCCTCTCCTTCTTTACTGTCAATCATACTCGCTCCTTCCCTCAGGCCCAGTGCCAGACTCAGTGTGATAATGAAGGGGTTCAGACTATGCCACCGTAGGGGCAGAAAAATAATTTTCCCTCTACTCTTATGAGTTCTTGGCTGAGACCTCTGAAATAAAAGACAAATGAACAAGAGAGAAACAAACAGAAGTTTATTAACATGCATACCTCATGTATAAATGGGAGATATGCAGGAGAAAATAAGTAACTACCTGAGGTGGCTTAGAATTTAGGTATATACCATCTTTGTAGAGAAAGGGCAGAGGGAAAGTAGGCCTCTTGGGGGAGAGTAAATGATTTTTAGGGAAGACGAATGGGCCCTTAGAAGACTAGATGGGCAGTAGGATCGTTTGTGACAGTTGGACAGTTGTCTGGGTGTGGTGTCCACCTCTAGTCTTCTCTCCTGTGATGAGAGTCCATCTTCCCTGGTTGGTGAAACTCCCAGGGTGGAGATCTAGGACATAAATTGAGTTCCTTCTGGAGGATGACTTAAGTAGATAAGGGAGTTCAGAAAAAGCCTCTCCTTGTCTTCGCTGGTTTTCAAGTGCCTACAGCTCAGAATAATCAACATCCCAGAGCAGGATATTTGGGGGGTAGTGTGTTCTGCTACCCTTCACCACAGTGGCATGAGGATTTTGAGTGAAGACATTTGAGAATGAACAGCTTCAGAAGGAAGCTTTTTCTGAACTTCCTTTATCTTCCTAAAAACAGTCTCCCAAAAGAACCCAGCTGTCACAAATCCCCTCCCCAGGACTTTTATAGCAGGGAAGATTGACTTTGATCACTAAAGGGCAGAAGTCAGCACAAGTCAGCACCTGGGTAAGAAATCACCTAAACAGACAATGTGATAAAACTGTCACAGCTCCCATCTAGTCTCCTGAGGGCATATTTATTTCTTCTAACAGTCATTTGTTCTCCCAGCAGTGTCCCTCTGCCCCGCCTTCTACCCTATTAAGATGGTATACAAGCCCCAGATTCTAACCACCTCCTCGAGTCACATTTTTCGGTGAACTCCCTTATATAGGTAAGTGAATAAAAACCTATTTTTTAATGAGGGAAGAAGTGAGATGATAAAGCTGATAAAAGAGCATTCTAGGGATCAGGGCAGGTAAGGTAGAGAGGGAAGGGAGGTGGGTGTGGCTATAAAAAAGCAAGAGGAAGGATTTTTATGGTGATGGATTTGTTCTGCATCTTGACATTATCAGTGTCAATATCCCGGTTGTGACAGAGCACTATAGTTTAAAAGATATTACCATTGGGGGAAACTGGATAAAGAGTGCATGGAATCACTACTGTTTCTTACAGTGGCATGTGAATTTACATATAGTGATCTCAAAACATAAAGTTGGATGTTTATAGACAATTTAGTAAAGAAATGTTAGAATAAGAATGCTGAGTTATATATAAAAATTGGTTAATGTCCTATGAGGCAATAAACAATAACATTGGAGGTTATTTTTTCTCCTCTATGTAAATCATACACATTTCTACTGGACCCAAATCTTCAGGTTAGTATGCAACTTCACAGAATATGAGCCCTTAATTAATAGTAAATAGCAACGCCAAATAATGGTATATTTTCTTTAAAACTTAATCTTTAGTCCTGGCCAGTGTGGCTCAATTGGTTGAGCATCATCCCATGCACTGAAAGGTTGCCAATTCTATTCCCAGTCAGGACACATGCCCGAGTCGCAGCTCAATCCCCGTTTGGGGTGTGTGGGGGAAGCAGCCAGTTGATGTTTCTCTCTTACATCAATGTTTCTATCCTCCCCGCTTCCTCTCTCTCTCTCAAATCAGTAAAAACATGGTTTTTAAACAAACAAATAGCTGAGACCGGTTTGGCTCAGTGGATAGAGCGACGGCCTGCGGACTGAAGGGTCCCGGGTTCGATTCCGGTCAAGGGCATGTATCTTGATTGCGGGCACAACCCCAGTGGGAGGTGTGCAGGAGGCAGCTGATTGATGTTTCTCTCTCATTGATGTTTCTAACTCTCTATCCCTCTTCCTTCCTCTCTGTAAAAAATAAATAAAATATATTAAAAAAAAACACATCCTGTAAAAGAACATGCTATCATCAGGGAGGAAAACCTTTTCCTCCACCCTCTTAGGATCACTCTTTGGGGGCCTGTGAATTAAACTGGCAAATGGCATATTAGAAAGAAAGACATTTTTATTCATGTATGTATGTGGGAGTTCATAGAAAAATGTGACTCAGAAGGTTAGAGTTTGGGGCTTATATACCATCTTAATAGGGGAAGTGGATGAGGGAAAAAAGGGTCCTTATGGGAAAACAAATGACTTTTAGGAAAGGTGAATAGGTCATCCAGAGAATAGACAGAAGAGATGGAAAATTTGTGACAGTGTCTGTGTGGGTGATTTTTATCCCTGACCACAGAGCTCCTAGAGGAGGTAATTTATAACAGCTGAATTCTTTTGGGAGGCTCTGCTGTTAGGAAGATAAGGGAGTTCAGGGAAAAATAACCTTACAGTAATATATTCTAGATCCTTTCCCAGTCATCTTCTTGGCCTTATACAAGTTTAAAATATAGTATATGCCGGCCAGTATGGCTCAGTGGTTGAGCATCGATCTATGAACCAGGAGGTCAGGCACATGCCCAGGTGACAGGCTCAATCCCCAGCAGGGGGCATCCAGGAGGCAGCTGATAGCAATGATTCTCTCTCATGATTGATGTTTCTATCTCTCTCTCCCTTCTTCTCTGAAATCCATAACAACATATTCTTTAAAATTATACACACACACCACACACAGTAGTCCCCTTACCCATGGTTTCAGTTACTCAAAAATATTAAGTAGAAAATTCCAGAATTAACCTGTAAGTTTTAAATTGGGTGCCATTTTGAGCAGCCTTATGAAATCTTATGCCATCCTCTCATCCCTCTGTCCAACGTATCCACACTGTATACTAGCGCCACCCAGGAGTCACTTGGTAGCTATCACGGTATCTTGGTCTTCAGATCATGACTATCAAGGTACTGTAGGGCTTGTGTTCAAGTAACTGTTATTTTACTTACTGGTGGCCCCAAAGTGCAAGAATGGCAATGCTGGCACTTCGGACATCTCGAAAAGATGCCGTAACGTGTATGTCTGTACAGGAAACAGCGCAGTCCATAGGAGTAGGGTTCAGTCCTATTTGCAGTTCTAGGTGGGTCCGCTGGCGGTGTGGGGACACACCCTCCCCAGATAAGGGTAATACTGTGTGTGTGTGTGTGTGCAGGTGCACGCATTTTTCAAAACACCAAGTCCTGAAATTCCAGCTTTGAGGACTGCCCACCTCCCTCACACCTGGTGATTGCAGGCCCAGCCCTGGCCCCACGGGCCAGCACTCCCTCCCACCTGCGCTCATCACAGCCCTGTTATGTTCACCCACAGGTAACCCTCCTCAGTTGAAGTCTGTCTGGTGGGGCTGGGTACCAATAGTCCTTCTCTCTGCACACACCTTGTACGCTCAGGAAAGAGAAACTGAAACCCTTTTCACTTAGCCTCTCAAAACAAAGGTGATACCAATCCAGCAAGACATGCATTGCCCAACTTCCCTGGGGAAGATTACTACACAGAAATCATTCCCTCATTCCACCCCTCCCTCTCTCCCTTTTTCCCTCCCTTCCCTCCCCCACCCCCCCTTTCAGGAAAGCCCACTGGGCTCTCTGTCCTGCCCCGCGTGACCCTGGGCACCCTCATCACTTCTTCCCAGACTTGCCCACACTGTCGGCTCTCCCCAGTGTCCAGATCAGCGTCAGCTCACTGGCCTCTGGGCATCCCAGCCTTGAAATCAAAGAGAATCTGTTAGAAAAATTAATGTGTCCAATAACTGGCTGCCTGTATTTTTATTAGAACACACTTGCTCAGGAGTGGGGAAGCTGTCCCTGCAGGCAGCTTTTCCCGACAAGCACACTGTCTCCATCTTGTTTCTGAGATTAAAGCGGCCTCTGTATTAGGAAGAGGTGATTCCGGTAGAGTTTTTTCTTCCTCGGGCTCTGCTCATGTCCGAAAGGTCCCAGTTACCCCGCGTCGGCTCCTCTCAGGCTTCCGAGGGGGAAAGGGCGTGGAAGCTCAAGGGCGGGCCTCCTGCTGGGTAGTGCTTCCCGAGCCCCTGGCCTGCCTTCTGTGCACCCAGGGGCACTGCGTCCTCCCCGGATCTTGCTCAGGGCCTGGGAACAGTAGTCACTCACCAGGGAATGACATTCAGACTTACTGATCTGTTGTACCCAGTCCGTTCCTGGATTTGCTTCCCGATGCAGGTCTCTCAGATCCACCCTCAGCGCGGATAAACGCCACTTCTCTTTTGGGGGATTCTATTGCTGGTATAGGGAAATGTATGGGGTGATGTATGCACTCATTACTTTGTTTATGATGGTGGTGTAGGGGAGGAAAAAGATCCCCTCGAATATCCTTAGGGTCCCTGGCTGGGTCTGAAAACTTAACTGACAAAGACAGACTCACTGGAGAAAAGCATACACGTGTATGTCTATAAGTTTTATGGGACATGGGAGCCTTCATAAGGCAATGACAACTCAAAGAAACAGTTAGACCTGAGTGTCTTTATTGGAGAGGGGCAGTCAAGGCATTCGCTAGCCAGCTTTGCAGGAATATATGGCAAACTATGACGTCAGGATAGGAAACCCAGGGAAACGGAGCGAGGATTTTCCGTGTTCTTGTGTCTTAGGAGACAGGATGCTCCTTCCCTCCAGGATGGGGAGGGCACCCCTCACACCAGGGTTTTACCTGTTTCAGGAAGAAGAGTGCCATTTCCACAAACTGCTTCAGCTTAAAATATTCAGGGTGCCAGGGTGCCATCTTTAGGGGTAGCGTGTCCTGAACCGCATCAGTGGCTTCAGGGGCATATACAGGTAAGAATGACCAATCAGAACACTTTAAATACATCTCAATTATACCTCAACAAAGCTGTGTTTTCAAAAAGTAAGTACCGCCCTGGCCTGTGTAGCTCAGTTGGTTGGAGCATCATCCCATTCAGTTCCCAGTCAGGGCACTCATGCCATATGAAAATGGCTTTACTGTGTCCCTTGAAAAACAATGTATATAACTTTGATGACCTGCTTTTTAGGATAGAGGGGTAGGAATGAGAGGACGAGTCTGCTTTGAACAGATTTGCCTTTTCAAGAAGCAGCTTTCTAATCTTCATCTTGTAGCCTTTGGCCCCAGTGTATCCTGTGCAGGCAGCTCATCTACCACGCCCCCCTACTTCACTTCTTTACCAGAAATAATAGAAGTTAATCACTGAGATTACTGTAGACCTTTATCAGCCTGGAAAAGGCCCTAGAGGAGCTGACATAATAAATTTTACTAACTAGCCTTTATCTTCCATTAGTTCCCCCATATATTTACCTTTCCAAAATTTGCCAGCCCTAGAAACTCAAAGTCCTTTGTCTGTCTTGTCACTTCTCTAGAAATGTATTGTTCTTTTGTTAAGATGCTACATAAGCCCAAGTTCTAACCACTCCTTTGAGTTACTCATCCCTAAGTTTCCTCCCACACGATGTGCATTGTACGTGTTATTAAATCGCTTGCTTTTCTCTTGTAATCTATGTTTTGTCAGTCTCGTTTACAAGGCCACAGCCAATGAACATAAGGTGGGTGGAGGAAAAAGACGTGTTTTTTTTTCTCCTTGACATCACTGACTTCCTTTGGGACTAGGGCAAGTCCCTTGAGCTCTCTGGGCCCTACCTTCCCTACTTCCCAAATGACAGCCTGAGTGAGATCCATGCAAAGGTCCCTTATAGGGGTTCTATTTGCCTGAGAACATAAGGAAAGAAAGGCGCTTATAGTATATTGTTATTATTATGGTGACCTTGTCTCCTTCACTTAAAAGAGCAACCACAGCAGATACACCAGGCCAGAATCCTGACATTTCAAACTTGCTGATTCCATCCCAGATAGATTGGTCCTCCTACTATATTTTTTACCCACATTATAGCTTCTCTCTCCATTAATATTAACTTAACCAATGTATACTGAGTGCCTAATATGTGCCAGGCACTGGGATACAAAGATGAGGACTCTCAGGTCTGCTTCGGAATTCATCCATGGGACATGACCCATCTATGCACAGACAGCTGCAATGCAAGGTGAACAAGTTGGTGAGAGATCTCTGCTTGGGTAATGGAGCAGCAGAGACCAAGCGTGGGCTGGGGGATGAGGGAAGGCATCCGGGTCCACTTCCTGGTTGATTTTCCTGGCCTCCCCCTTCCTCCTTCCTGGGTCAGTGAAAGTGCTAATTCCTTGATGGGGGACCCGAGGCAGCCTCTTTTGGACTTCAGCCTCTGTTCTCTGGCTGAATTTCATGCCTCCCACCCCCACCTTCAAGTCATCAACTGTGATTCACCTGTGGGCTCCTGAACGTTGCAAGCTTCCATGGTGAGGCAGGAAATGAGTTCTGAGTAACTGGGAATAGTCCCCGGCTCTGGGATTTGGGTCAGGAAGCATCCATTCTGTCTGATCGTTGCTTCCTCTAGACTGGTAAGTTATTCTAGCAAACTCCAGATGCTCTGCAGTGAGATGTTCCAAATAATTAGTATTTTTTTCAGAAATTACCTTTTAAAAGTATATGTGCCTTTACTGGCTTTGTGGCAATTTCCTCCCCCAGCAGGAGCCATGTATAATTTTAGATGAAAGTAGAAAGAACATTGTGATTCCATAATCATAAGTCTAGTTTTAGCAATGGACCTACTTCGGAGAATCTCAACCTCCCTGAAGCAGGCCCTGGGTGCACAGAGCAAAGCCGCTGAGTGCAGGCAGGATTTGGGCAGGATACGCACACAATTCTGGCAGGTGCCCGTCTCAGGCCTGAGACATGTTCCACTGCTTGGAAAAGGAGAGCTGTGGACAGATCTGCTGATTTTGAAAGTCTACAGACAGATGGGGCACAACTAGTGTAACCACTCAGATATTATTAGTCCACTAGAGGCCTGGTGCACGACATTCATGCACTGGGAGGGGGGGTGTGTAGGGAGGAGTGTCTCTTAGCCCACCCTGTGCCCTCTCACAGTCTGGGACCCCTCGGGAGATGTCCGCCTGCTAGACATCTCCCGAGGGGTCCTCAGCACTGCTATGGAGGCAGGAGAGGCTCCCACCACCACCGCTGCGCTCACCAGCCATGAGCCCGCCTTCTGGCTGAGCAGCACTCCCCCTGTGGGAGTGCACTGACCACCAGGGGGCAGCTCCTGCATTGAGCGTCTGCCCCCTGGTAGTCAGTGTGCATCATAGAGACCAGTCATTCCGCCATTCGGTCAATTTGTATATTAGCCTTTTATTTATATAGGAAGGTCATGCCATTTTCTGTGCAACTCACTGCCCTTCTGGGTTTCCTCTCACCTGAGAGCCTGTTGCAGCCACTGTCAAGGCCTCACTATGTCCAAAAATCACAACACCATCAGTACTCACAGAAACAAGCTGGTGGTTTCCTTCCCATTGGTGGCTTCCCTCGCCAACCAAGGGAGGGACCCAACAACTATTCTCATGCCCAGAGATTGACTTTCAGGTGTTTTTGTTGTTGCTATTTGTCATTATTATTCCCTTTGCCCAAGGGGAAAGAAAAAGGACCGACTATGTACTGAATGTGTCCTTCCCCCAAATTCATATGTTGAAGCACTAACCCCCAATGTGACTGTATTTGTAGACAGAGCCTTTACAAGGTAATTAAGGTTCAATGAGGTTGTAAGTGTGGACCCTAATCCAGTAGGGCTGTTATCCCTTATAAGAAGAGGAAAAGACACCAGAGTGCTTTCTCTCCACCAGGTGAGGACCCAGCGAGAAGGAGGCCATCAGCAAGCCAGGAGGAGGCTCTCACTAAGAAACAAACCAGCCAGTATCTTGATCTTGGGCTCCCAGTCTCCAGAACTGTGAGAAAATTAATGTATGTTGTCTAAGCCAGCTAGCCTATTATTATGGCAGCCTGATTAAAGGAATACAAGACGATTTATTCTTTCATTCTCTATTTATTGAGCATCTTTTTTGAGGCAGTATGAGGTCTAGCCTTGCAATCGACAGATCTGGATTGAGTCCTGTAGAACAGGAAAAAACGATTTCTCTACCCTCCTAGGTTCTGTGGCTGGAGGCCTAAAAATCAAACTGACAAAAGACAGTTAAAACAAGAGGAAAACAGAGTTGATTAATGCAAACAGTATGCATATACATGGGAGAAATTCAGTGATGAGTGACACAGAGAAGTGGTTAGAACTTGGGGCTTATATAGCAACTTAACAAAGTTGTAGAGAAGTGACAAGACAAAAGAAAAGATGTTTAGGCTTTTAGAGATGGCAAACTGTGGGAAGGTAAATATATGGGAGGAAACTAATGGAAGATGGGGGCTATTTGAGTAAGATTTCTTATGGAGATTACCTTTAATGCCATCTCTGGGCTGATAAGAGTCTAGAATTGTCTCTGGTGATTAAGGGGAGTTGTTCTCCTCTTCTGGTATGGAAAAGAGACACCTTTACAAATGGAAATGAATATCCTGCTTTTAGCCAGTTAGGAGGAGGGCAGAGAGTTTTCTTTCTCTCTGTGTCTGCTGTTTCTTAATTGCCTTCAACTCACAATAATCCTCATGCCAAAGTGACATATTTCTAGCTCCCTTCATTCCTGACTCCACCAGCTAAGTGATGTTCACCAATTTGGCCTATCTGAGCGCTGGAGAGGTTTATAAAATGGATTAAATTAGAGTATTTCTTCACAGAGCTGTGATGAGGAGTAAATGAAATGTTGCATGGACACTTTAGACCAGAGCCAACATAGTTTGTTATTTTGAGAGGAAGGATGGTACAGAGGTTAACATGGCTTGAACCTCAGCTCTGTCACCATGTGACCTTGGGCAGATTACTTTTCCTCTACAGGCCTCAGTTTCTTCATCTGTAAAATACCAAATATACTTCATAGGGTGTTGAGTTATGTAAAAAGTGAATAGATGAGCCCAACTGGCATGGCTCAGTGGTTGAGCGTCGACCTATGAATCAGGAGGTCATCGTTCCTTTCCTGGTCAGGGCACATGCCTGGGTTGCGGGTTCGATCCTCAGTGTGGAGTGTGCAAGAGGCAGCCAATCAATGGTTCTCTCTCAGCACTGATGTTTCTATCTCTCTCCCCGTCTCCCTTCCTCTCTGAAATCAATAAAAAAAATTTTTTTAAGATCTTTCTTTTTAAACAATTAACTAATTAATTAATTAAAAAGTGAATATATGTAAAACACTTGAAACAGGACCTGGAGTACAGGAAGTTCTGTGTAAGCTTTAGCTGGTCCTATTGTAATGCCCAGATTTCGGGGTCCCCAAAATTCAACCACCAGGGAGCCACTTCCGATGCATAAAAACAGAGAGTCTTTATTCAAGCCCGGGCTTGGCTCCCAGCCTCTTTACCGACGCAGCGGCGAGACGAGAGAGCGAGCCCCAGGGGAACAAAGGTTATATAGGGCTAGTCATTTGGGTGGGCTTGGGTGAGTGATGTGGGTTACAGAGAGTGGTCACTTTGGTCAGGGTTTTTCTGCAGGGTCTTACGGCACAAAGGCCAGGAGGTGGCCAATACATTCCAAGGTCTGAGCCATCCCCCTACTATTGCTTCTTGATAGCCTTATTAGGACCTTAGCTACGTTCCTGGAGCTTCATTGGTCTACTCAGGCAGCAGTTGGGGGAGTTAGGACAATTCTGACATTCCTGTGGTGACCCCCAGTGGGGAGGGTCAGCTGAGGATCTAGCTCTGCAAGATGGGGGATAGTCAGTTCTGCTTTCTTCTTTCACTATCATCCAGGGCTCAGAGGAGGGGAAGTCAGCCAGCAGCAGCAGCAGATGGACCTTTCTGGTTGAGGTCAGCAGGGGGGACAGTGCCTCCTGCTGTGAGTCAGGATCCCTCAGTGAGTGTTCCCACCTGCCACCCAGGGTGTAACCTTGATCAGTCAGTCCCTGGTCTCATTTTGCCTTCTGTGAAATGTGGGGACTGGTTGAGAGGGTCTCAGAGATGGGGCTTTCATCTATATATATAAAAGCCTAAGCAACTGTTCGATCATTCGACTGGTACCTACGACCTGCACTGACCACCAGGGCGCAGATGCTCAACATACAGGGATGGAACAGACTGATGACTCTCAGAGGGAAGGAGAGAGGGGGAGGGTGAGAAGAGATTAATCAAAGATCTTATATGCATACTAGAGGCCTGGTGCATGGATTTGTGCACCAGTGAGGTCCCTCCACCTGGCCTGCGGGGATTGGGCCAAAACCAGCAGTCTGACATCCCCCAAGGGGTCCCGGATTGCAAGAGGGCACAGGCCAGGCCGAGGGACCCCGCCGGTGCATGAATTTGTGCACCAGGCCTCTGGTATTCAATGATGGGACAGAAGCAGAGACAGGGTCTAAAATGACAAAGAAGAAATCCAAGTGACGTTTTGGAGCACCCAAAGGTGGACCAGTGAGCAGGAATGACAGCCACCCACTCATGTTGCTGGGGAAGTTTGGGTGCTCCAGTGAGGGATCTCATTTCTGCATTGGACTGAAAGAGATGAGATGCCCCATCCTCTC
The DNA here is from genome assembly GCA_026230045.1 of Corynorhinus townsendii. Taxonomy (NCBI): domain Eukaryota; kingdom Metazoa; phylum Chordata; class Mammalia; order Chiroptera; family Vespertilionidae; genus Corynorhinus; species Corynorhinus townsendii. The sequence continues at coordinate 144,326,416 of JAPDVU010000007.1, read as the reverse complement.
CCACCACCTCCATATCCCAGCTCTTTGCCAGCACGCAGCTGTGTGGCACAGATACTCCTTCCCTTCTGTAAAGATCTAGTTCCCTGCAGGAGTGTAAAATATTCATGCTGTGAAAGGCCTGGGAAGCGGTAGTAAATGCCTCCCAGGGGGTTATTTGTGCCAGGGGCTTGAGTTTGGGGGTGTGAGGGTGGGGGGGGAGGGGAATAAACGGCCTCTTCCTCTGGGAAGTAATGCTAGGAGAAGCAGGACACAACTCTTAAGAGGACCCAAGGCCCAAGACAACTCTGAGCAGTGGCTCCCTAAGGAAGGGCCCAGAAAAAAAGCCAGCCGAGGGCCACAGGGATGGGCTGTGAGAGGTCTTCTGAGATCACACTTCACGGTAACCTGGAGGACCCAGGAGATAGTGGCAGGTGGCTGCCTCTAAGGGGTTAACCTGCCAGCTGAAGCAAGGGGTGGCAAGAATTAAGTAATAAATTAAATTAAATTAAATTATTAAAGCTGGGGAGATCCTCCCCTGGAGAAGGAGCAACTTGAGGACTAGAATCCAGTTCATTGCTTTTACAAGGACAGAGCCAGTTGCTGGATATACAACCAAAAGTAAAATGCAGCCCTTGCCCTCCCCGGTTAGATTAAAAACACAGTCCCAGACATACAATTAAAATACAACTCAGCCCAGTGGCAAAAGACAGCACCGAACTAAATGTCCAGGAAGAGAGGACTGAAGTAATAACCTCTGTGCACCCACCCAGAGGAACACCAAGCAGTTATTGAAAAGAATGAGGTGTCATATCTGCAAAGATGTACAAGGCCCATGAAGGGGAAAAAGCAAAGGATGTAATGATTTGTAGAGCAAGGTCCCATTATGGAAAAACAAAAAAGAACATGTGTGTGGGGGTGTGTGTTATGTGGTGTGTGTGTGTGTGCGCGCGCACGCGCGCACATGCACATACATAGCTAGGCATATAATATTTCTTAGAAAAATCACAAGAAAATTAAAAATTTTATCTCTAAGATGGCACCAGGTTGTCTAGGGAAGAACACTATAATTTCTTATTTGTACCCTCCTTCATTGCATTAATGTTTTAATCACCAACAAATTGTGTTCATCTACTCAAGCTCCTATAAGAGAATATCATAGCCTAGGTGGCCTATAAACAACAGAAATTTATTTCTTACTGTTCTGGAGACTGGGAAGTCCAAGGTCAAGGTACCAACAGATTTAGTGTCTGGTGAGAACCTGCTTCCTGGTTTGCACATGGCTGCCTTCTTGCTGTGCCCTCACATGGTGGAAGGGATAAGAGAGCTCTCCGGGGTCTCTTTTACAAGGACATTAACCTCACTCATGGCCTCATCATCTCCCAAAGGTCCCACCACCTAATACCATCACCTTGGGGGTAGGATTTCAACTTATGGATTTTGGGGGGACACAAACACTCAGACCATAACACATATATCACTTTAATAATTTTAAAATAATTTAAAAGATTAAAGTAATGTGATAAATGCAATGACAGAAATGTACACAGAACACTTTGGGGGAGTACAGAAGTGGGAAGTAGAGGGGCTGGAGTCTGTAAAAGAATTTTTCTATGAAATTGAAGAAGTTGGGTAAGAGCTTAAAGTGAGGAAGTTTTGTCTTCTTTTCCCCCTGGTATTAAAGAGGTTGGGCAGGCAATAATGTTTGGAGAAGCCAAGGAAGAGGGCATGGAAAGGTTACCAACTTTTTCAGATAAAGGAGTTTTTGAAGACCCAAAGACTCACTGGGCCAGGGTCGCAGATACCTGTAGGAGCATCAGGATGCAGATTATAGTCAGGACCAGGAATGCTTAGGGCTTTCTATTTTAATTCTCTTAGCAACCTTTAGAGATAAGCAGTATCTTTGTTCATCAAATGATATCATTAAGAAAACGAAAAGGCCCTAACCGGTTTGGCTCAGTGGATAGAGCGTCGGCCTGCAGACTGAAGGGTCCCAGGTTCGATTCCGGTCAAGGGCATGTACCTGGGTTGCGGGCACATCACCAGTGCAGGGCATGCAGGAGGCAGCTGATCGATGTCTCTCTCCCATCGATGTTTCTAACTCTCTATCCCTCTCTCTTCCTCTCTGTAAAAAAAATCAATAAAATATATATGTATAAAAAGAAAATGAAAAGGCAGCCCAGCTGGTGTAGCTCAGTGGTTGAGCATCAACCTATGAACCAGGAGTTCTTGGTTAGATTTCTGGTCAGGGAACATGCCCAGGTTGCAGGCTCATCCCCAGCAGGGGCTGTGCAAGAGGCAGCCAATCAATGATTCTCTCTCATCATTGATGTTTCTCTCTCCCTCTCCCTTCCTCTCTGAAATCAATAAAAATACACTTTTTTAAAAAAAGAAAGAAAACAAAAAGGGACATCGTGGACTAGGATATGTCTGTATCCTACTCCATATTTGTAGCTCACATTCCGACAAAGGATTTATATCCTGATTATATAAAGAATTAACTCATACATCAATTTAAAAAAACACACAATAAAAATAGTGAAAACACTTAGACATTTCCAAAAGATATGCAAAGGGCCGATAAGCATTGGTATATAGCAGTGGTCGGCAAACTCATTAGTCAACAGAGCCAAATATCAACTTTACAATGATTGAAATTTCTTTTGAGAGCCAAATTTTTTACACTTAAACTTCTTCTAACGCCACATCTTCAAAATAGACTCGCCCAGGCCGTGGTATTTTGTGGAAGAGACACACTCAAGGGGCCAAAGAGCCGCATGTGGCTCGCGAGCCGTTGCTGACCACTGGTATATAGCATCATTAATTATCAGAGAAACACCAATTAAAACCATTTTACACTCAAATTATTAAAACTCAGACTGACAATAACAAGTGTTAGCAAAGATGTAGAACAACAGGAATTCTCATAATTGCTCATGGGAGTGTAAAACTGATATAACACTTTGGTAAACAGTTTGCAATTTCCTATAAAGTGAAAAATACCTATTCTATGATCCAGCAATCCCACTCCTAGGCACTTACCCAAGATAAATAAAACTATCCCATCAAAAAAGAAATTATGGCCAAAGGTTCATAGCGACCTCATTCCTACTAGCCTAAACCTGGAAACAACCACTGCCCTTCAATAGGTAAATAGAGAAACAGATGTGGTATATCTATACAATGAAATACTAAACATTAAAAAGAAACAAAATGTTAATATATGCAACAACATGGAGATACCTAAAAAACATGTTCGGTGAAAGAAGATAAAGATGAAAGAGAGCATAGTGTATGAATCCATTTCTATAAAATTCTAGAAGAGACAAAAGTAAATCAGAAGATTGAAATCACATCCGTAGTTGCCTGGAATGGGGAGAGGGGTGACATAGATTAACCACAAAGAGTCAGGAAGTAAATTTCTAGGGCAAGTTCTGTATCTTGATTGGGGGTAGTGTGAACGACATGGGAGTATGCATTTGTCAAAATACAATGAGTATACAATATACTCTAAATGTTCATGTTATTGTTTGGAAATTATACGTGAATACGTTTGATTTTTAAAAAGATGTATTGAGCATCTACTTGATACCAGGTTTGTTAGCTGTGAAGAAAGAATGAACAACGAGGAACTAGTGAAGACATACAAAAGAAATAACTGACAGGGTTCCCACAGAAATGAGAAGGCAGGAGACCCAGAGCCCAGATGGAGGAGTTAGCACGGCCAGTGCAGTAGACAGAGAGGCAGAGTAATGGAAGAGAGAGCTGACAAGAAACAGGTAAAAGTCCCTGGCCCATTTGGCTCAGTGATTAGAGCGTTGACCAGGAATGGAACCCGCAACCCTTTTGGTTCTCAGACCAAAGGGTTGCGGGTTCCATTCCTGGTCAAGGGCACATTCCAGGGTTGTGGGTTTGTTCCCTGCCCCAGCTATGGATGTGTGCAGGAGGCAACAACTCAATGTGCCTCTCACATCAATGTTTCTCTCTCTCTCTCTTTCCTCCCTCCTTCCCTCCCCTCCCCTCTGCTGCCTCTGAAAAAGCAATGGAAAAATATCCTCTGGTGAGGATGAACAAAAGAAACAGATAAAAGGATTGTCGGGCCATGCCATGCACCCAGCTGAGCCTGGCTACCTGTGGTCTGTGATCTCCCCAAGGAGGGGCTTCCCCAACATTGCCCTGTAACCTGAAGGAAGGAGCAGGGAGAGGGTACAGGTTGGGATCTGTAGAGCAGGTGGCTTGGAGGGGAAAACTGGTCAGAGTTGAGGGCAGTAGTTGAAATGATACACAGGGGCTCACCTGGAAGGAGAAGGAAGTGAAGCCTGGAGGGCAGCAGGTTGAGAAGATGGAGGCCGAAGGGGCAGGTGGAACAGGGGAGTGGACTGAGGCGGGAGGCTGTGGTCGGGCTGGATTGGAAGTGAAGATGTCTCATCTGCTCCTCTTTCGCTTACAGACAAATTACTTAACGATTTCCTTGGCGCTGTTCACTTCAATGAACTCCCCACATTTCTTGAAAGCCTATTGTATAGTAATCCAAACTGTCTTGTAAAGGGAAGTGTGTGTAGGCTGTCTCCACCTAGCAGAAAATAAATTCTCATGAGGCTGTATTCATACAGCTATCTGCCCACCTTGGCAGCAGGCTTTACGCTGCACTTTTAAATGGAGAACATAAATACCCACCCCAGATTCAAGTTCTCATGCCCTTTTGCAGAATTGTCACTTCTAAGAATTTTTTCTTACTGTTGTGCTTGCACATGTGTGCATGCCCTTCTGTACAAGGCTATTCGTGCTGATGCATTTGTAATGGCAGCTGTAGAAGGGATAACACCACTGGAGGCAGGTTAAATAAGCAGTGGTCCTCCCATGCAGTGAATTACCTCTGCATCCATAACAAGGACGGGAAAATTATTTAAGTACTGATATAAACTGATTTCAAATATGTAATGTTTAAAGTAAATACGAAAATAAGTGGCATTTTACCATTTGTGTAAAAGTTTAAAAAGCATGTTCATGTAGAAATTAGAAATTAGTCACTCCTGGGGAAGGTCTGTGCATGAAGAAAGGAGGAAGACTTGCTTTTTCCTGTACACTCTTGTATAGCTTTTCTTTTTTGGTACATTGTTTGTACATTTCTGGTTTTGTGTCACTTTATTCTTGACATTTTGAGGGAATGGGAGAGAGAGAGAATAATGAAGCCCTTGTTAATGTCTGGAGGACAGGGGGAAACTTCAGCCTAAGGAATGAAGCTCTAATGGTGGAATTTTAGGACTTGACCCTCCCAGGTCCCCTCAGTGGTAACTGTGCTGCTGCTGACCTTTAACTTTCTCCTGGAACGAATGCAGGACATGCCCCCACTTCTAATTAACTGGACAGCAGCAGGCTAGCCTGTGGAAATGGAGTCCACAACTTATCTCTGTACAGATACCTAACCTACCCAGGACTCAGCTACTTGGCAGTGTCACTACTCAGAACTCAGGTAAGCCCAGGCCCGTGTGGCTCAGTTGGTTGAGCGTCACCCTGTGTACCAAAAGGCTGTGGGTTCCATTCCCAGTTAAGGAACATGCCCAGGTTGTGGGTTCAGTCCCTGGCATCACCATAGATGTCACTAAAGCTCAGGCATTTCTCCGATCCTCACCCAGAGCCCATTTCCCCTAGTGGGGACCCACTTGACCCCTCTCCAGAGCTGGGATGAAGATGATTTTAAATGGAAGACAATTGAGATAGAGCAGGTGCAGAAAGAAGCCTTTCCGGGGCTTCTCTGTCTGACCAAACAGCAGAACCTTTGGAGAATGAAGCTCCGGAAGTCCCCTCCCTGTGGGAGCTCCACTCCGAGGACCCACCACTCTCACTGATGAGTAACTGCACCAATAAACATCATCACAGATTGTCAGACCTCCCACCTTTTCCCCTAAAAGACCATTGGTCTTCCCTAAAAAAACACACATAACCCTTTGTTCTTCCCCTAGAAGCCCTTTCTCCCCCCTTCGCTCCCCTATGAAGTTGGTCTGTAAGCCCCTATTTCTAATGTCCAATGAGCTGCTTCATCTGAATGCTTGTGGGTAACCCTTGTTCTCTTTTCTCCTGTTACTCTGTCTACAGTCAGGTCACTTGCAGGCCCCTGACCTCTGGACCTCAGTCAGCAGAGGGAAAGTTTCCCCCCAACACCTTCCTTGCGGGGTTTTCACCAAGCTTGCATAACAGGTCTGCAAGCCCAGAGCGGGAAAGAGTCAGCAAATTACAAGGGGAGAGGGAGGTTACCTCAGACAGAGAGAGACCTTCCTTCAGCTTAGCTTCACAAAATGACAGTGGACAGCCTAACTGTTGAGGAGACAAAATTATCTATTAAAAAACAAAATAACCTCTAAGAAGTCCAGGTCATTGAACACTTCTCCGCACATCTTCTTGGATGTCCCGAGGGCATCTGGATGGCATCAGCCCAGCCACTGGTGTCTGTAACCAAGGTTCTCGTTTTAGCACAAAGAGCTACACTCTCCTCGGGGTTCTCTGACGGAGGAGACAGAAGCAAGAGCAGTGAGTGCACTTCAGAAGGTCTCTGTCCCAACCTTTAAAGCTGTCTGAGGCTGCCGGGATAAACTGCATTGCCTAGAAGTCTTGGATTTTACAGAGTGACTTATTCCTCCAAGATTTTGCATCAGATAAATGGGAGGGGGCAGGAAGGCATGTTCAGTGCTTAGAGATAAGATCACAGAAGGAGCAGCAGCCGCAGCAGCTTGCCTCTGTGGGGCCTGCCAAACAGCCCAGCCAGGGAGACCATCCTGCTCAAGCAGCTGGAAGACAGGGTCCAAATTCCCGCTCGGCAACAACCACGAGATAAACAGCCACTTAACTCCCTGGGCCTCTGCTTATCTTCTGTGCCATGGAAATAACAACCTTTAAGCTTCCAGTGTTGCCAAATCATTGTCATGATTTAATGCAACTCCACTCATTTTAACAAACATATGTTGAGAATCTACAGTGTGCCCTCAAGCGGCTAGGCAAGCCTTGTAGGGAACAGAAAAATGAATAAAACACTATCTTTAACCTCAAAGGGCTCGTAATCTGGCGGGACCAAATTAACAGGTGGGAAAGTGACTTAGAGAGGAAACCCTTCTCTACAAAAGAGAAGTGTCAGTACTTTTTTTGGATGCTTAGAGTTTGTAGTGATATGATTATCAAAGGAGCAGCAAAGCTGCAGTGGCATTCAGCAGGTTAAGGCCCCTGCACCTAATCCGGCTCACAAATTGTTCTTCGCCCATTCACACTGTTTGCAGCTGCTTTCACATTCTAACAGCAGAAGTGAGTATTTAGTACAGAGATTGTATGGCCCTAAAAGCCAAACATATTTTCTATCTGGCCCTTTACAGTGGGGAAATAAACACCGTGGGTCTACAGCCATTGGCAGAGACTCAAAGGTGGGCATAGGAAGCAGAAAGCTTCCTGGTGGAAGAGGGGAGTCTACAGGTGTGCTCCAATTAGAGCTTGTTGCCATGGGGAGGCTGAAGATGAGCTAATGAGAAGTGGCAACCTATGGGATTGGTTCAGGACCCATACTTGGCTTTCTATGGTTGGTAGTCAATTGGAAGCAGGGACAAAAATTAGGGAAGTTGTCAGTTATGAATCCGTCTTTGCTGTGTGGGGTATTTGTTGCTGGATGATTGTTTGGTGGGTAGAGATAGTGGTGTAACTTCCTACTTGTCTGACTTATTGATAGCAAGCTGGCTTCCTGGGCTGGTTACTGTAGATAATGAGTTGATTTCCTGGTCTGGAGGCTGCAGATAATGGGCGGGAGGTCTACTTTTATACATGGTCTAGCCATTGTCTATTTGTATATTTAGTCTCTCAACAGAAAATATTTGCCCACTTCTGGAGTTTAGGGTAAGTACTTGAGTGGGATCTGGATACTTGAGTAAGTTACTTAGGTCTCTGTGCCTGAGTTTCCTCATCTGTAACTGGGGGTCATCACAGTATTTGATGAGTGAATGAATGAATCATGGGAAACGAAGGCTGGAGGGGACATTGGTAGCCCATCTCAGAGAACAATATCTCTGATTACTTTTAAAAATTACTAGACTTGGGTCTCCCATTTCCACCCTGAAATCCAGGCCACAGCCCTGTCCTGAAGCTCAGGGGAGTTTGCTCCTCACCCATTCCACTGAGGAGGCCCGGTGAGTAGACAGTCTCTGACTCTCCGTGGTAGTGACTTTACTAAATTATTCAGGTGTTCTCTTAATTACCAAAGGCCTTAAGCTGCCTCTCTGTTTCTTGGGAGCCTTCCCACTCCTGCAATTGGTACTGTGGAAATCAGTATTAATATCTGCAATCTGACTCAAAGCTGATAAGATCCTTCAAATTAACAAGAAACAGCAGCCAGGCAAGATGTCTCTTTGACCTACATCTTTGACCTTGACAGAGCCTGTCTTGTAGGGAAGTGGGGCCTTGAAAATTCAGCAGCTGCTGTAGGACTCTCTCCAAACCTCCCTCTGCCTGGGAGCAGCACCCCATCCAAGCCCACCACCCAAGAGTCCATCTTTCTTGTAAACCTTCCCAAGAAGGAGTGCAACTCCACCCTCCAAAACCAAAGACTACTTGCTCCTGCCGATTCTATCCTCTTAAAGCCTCAGGAATCAGTCCCCTCCTCGCCAGCCCTCTGACTTTGCCAAATTTCAGATCCTTATAACTTCTCCCTTAGGCTATAGGGATGTCCTATCTTCAGTCTTCCTCTACTCCATCCAGGTCCTGGTCAAGGTCACTTTTCAGCCCTCCAAAGACTTCCCATTGCCTACAGGTTAAAGTCCAACACCCTTAAAATGGCCTCTACAGCCCTTTGCTGAGCTCTCCTAGCCTGCTTAACCCCTTTTTCCTCCCTGCCTCGCAGGTACTGTCTAGAGCTGCTATGCTGTCCAATATGGTAGCAACCAGCGCATGCAGCCTTTAAATGTTAATTAAAATAAAATCAAATTTTAAATTTAGCTTCTCAGTTGCACTCTTTACATTTCAAGTACTGAATAGCTATAGGGTGCATAATGGACAACATAAATAGGACATTTTTCATCAACACGGAGAGTTTCACTGGACAGCACCCCTCTAGAAAAGCCAAAGGTTTGTGTTTCTCTGTGCACATCATGCTGTTCCACTCTGCCAGGCCTTTGCTTATGCCTCTGCCCAGAAGACCACCTTCTCACCTGGGTGATGCTTCAAGACTCAGCTCAGCTGTCACGGTCCCTGCCCTGGAGGAACTGACATTTTCATAGAGGAGACAGATGTGTCAGCTGCCCCAGGCTAGGAAAGTGCTGACACATCTGTCTCCTCTATGAAATTGTGAGTTCCTCCAGGGCAGGGATCGTGTCTCCATGGGCCCTGTGCCCTCCATGCCTGGCCCAAAGCAGGTGTCCATGTCCATTGGCTGAACTCCCCTGAATGGAACTCGCAGTGCATGACCACAGGGAGTATTTAACTGTGACAGTGAAGACTCAGGTAAAGGGAAACTAGCCAACAGGAAAGGTTACTTAATGGTTCGGTAATTGGGGAGTTCAGAAGTGATTCTTGCTTTCTGCAAAATTGGAGCCAGGGGCTCAGAGTATGTTATCAGGGCCCTGGCCCCCTCCCCATATCTCAGGATTACCCTCTCTAGGCAAGATGACCACGAGTAGCCTTGGTTCTAAATATCCCCAATTTTGCCCAGCCAGTGTGGATCAGTGGTTGAGCATCGATTTATGAACCAGGAGGTCACAGTTGGATTCCCAGTCAGGGCACATGCCCATGTTGAGGGCTCAATCCCCAGTGTGGGGTGTGCAAGAGGCAATCAATCAATGATTCTCTCTCATCATTAATGTTTCTATCTCCCTTCCTCTCTGAAATCAATCTATATTTGTATACCCAGTTTTTCAACCTCTGTGAAGGGAGAAATTCTCTCTCCCAACTTCTATCTAGCAGTCTCCAGGAACATGCTGTCTGGCTTAGTTTGGGTGATGCACCCTCCCTGAATGAGTCAGGGTGGCCTGCGGAAAGGAGTAAATGCTTAGCTCCATCATCCTGGCTCCTGTGTGTGTTCCGGGGGTGGGGATGGGATGCCATAGAAGGTCATCATGACTGAAAGCTCCCAAGGCCACTTGGAGAAGGAAGGAGTCACTCAGAGGAATCAGAGAAATGCTGGGAGACAGGAGAGTCAGCCAGCCTGGCTGCTCGCCCTGAGAGCTAGACTCCTCTGTGCTCTCTGTTGCCCTGAGCACTTTCCCCATGTAAACCAGAGCCTCAGGGGAGTCCAGCAACCCTCACGTTTCAAGCCACCAATTTGTAGTCAGCAAACTGAAAAATCCTCTGCCCTGAAAATACAGTCGATGGAGCTTCTGAGGACACTGGCTGGACTCTGGAGAGATCCCTAGAATTTACCAACTGTGGTCAGTGCCACAAAAGCTGCTGAACCTACTTTTTTTGTTGTTTCTTTCATTTTAAGAATTAAGGTATAATTTATATATAGTAAAATTCACCCCTTTTAGTGTCTAGTAATGTGAGTTGTTTTTGTTTTGTTTTTTTAAGAAAACTCTTGGCTTTTTCTTTAAAATACTAGAGGCCCGGTGCATGAAATTTGTGCATGGAGATGTGTGTCCTCAGCCCAGCCTGCACCCTCTCCATCCCTCTCATAATCCAGGACTGCTGGCTCTAAACCGCTTGCCTGCCTGTCTGCCTGATTGCCCATAACTGCTTCTGCCTGCCAGCCTGATCACCCCCTAACCACTCCCCTGCCAGCCTGATCACCCCCTAACCACTCCCCTGCCAGCCTGATCGATGCCTAACTGCTCCCCTACCAGCCCGATGCCCCTAACTGCCCTCCCCTGCTGGCCTGGTCACCTCTAATTGCCTTCCCCTGCCAGCCTGGTTGCCCCTAACTTTCCTCCTCTGTAGGCCTAGTCACCCCCAACTGCCCTCCCCTGCTGGCCCGGTCATCCCTAACTGCCCTCCTTTGCCAGCCTGGTTGCCCCCAACTGCCCTCCCCTGCAGGTCTGGGTCCCCCCCAACTGCCCTCCCTTGCAGGCCTGGTCCCTCCCAACTGCCCTCCCCTGCTGGCCTGATCACCCACAACTGCCCTCCCCTGCCGGCCATCTTGTGGTGACCCTCTTGTGTCCACATGGGGGTGGCCATATTGTGTGCTGGAGTGACAGTCAATTTGCATATTACCTCTTTATTATATATGATTTTTTTTTAATATATCCCATTGACTTCCCACAGAGAGGAAGGGAAAGGGAGAGAGAGCCAGAAACATCGACGAGAAAGAAACATCAATCGGCTGCCTCCTGCACACCCCCCACTGGGGACGTGCCTGCAACCAAGGCACATGCCCCTGACCGGAATTGAACCCGGGACCCCTGAGTCCACAGGCCAATGCTCCATCCACTGAGCCAAACTGGCCAGGGCTATATAGGATATTTTTATTGATTTCAGAGAAGAAGGGAGAGAACTAGAGAGACAGAAACATCAATGATGAGGGAGAATCATTGATTGGCTGCCTCCTGCATGTCCCCCATTGGGAGGGATCGAGCCCACAACCCAGGCATATGCCTTGGCCAGAACTGAACCCAGGACCCTTCAGTCTGCGGGCCAGCGTTCTACCCACTGAGCAAACCAGCCAGAGCATAATGTGAGCTTTGACTACAGTTATTTACCACAGCAAAATATAGAATAGTTTCATTTAACTGCAAAAAATTTGCTGTGTCCCTTTGTAGTAAACCTTCCCCACAATCCAGTACCTGGCAACCACTGATCTGTTTTCTGTCCTATAGTTTTGCCTTTTCCCAAATGTTATATAAATGAAAGCATACCAGTATGTAGTCTTAAATCTGGCTTCTTTCACCTAGCTTAAGGCAATCGAGATTCATCCAAGCTGTTCTGTACATAAATAGTTCATTCCTTTTTATTGCTGAACTAGAGGCCCAATGCATGAAATTCGTGCTGTCTGGGGCCTTCCTTCATTCTGTGCCGCCCCCTGGTGGTCCACACACATCATAGCGAGTGATTGAACTCCTGGTTAGTGGAACTCCAGAAGGGACACTTTGCACATTAGGCTTTTATATACATATAGATAACGTTTCATTGTATGGATGCACCACATTTTATTTATCTGTGCTCTGCTTAAGAGGCACTGGGATTGGGAGGGGGGGCAATGGTAAGATATGTACACATATAATACCTTAATAAAAAAAATTTTTTTAAATGAGGCACTGGGTTGTTTCTAGTTTCTGGCAATTATGAATAAAGCTGCTATAAACAGATTTTCATTTCTCTTGGGATTTTCAGGTGTTATAGTAAAATGTTTAACTTTATATGAAACTGCCAAACTGTTTTCCGATGAGGCTGTGTTATTTTGCATGCCTACTGGCAACACAGGAGCATTCCAGCCACTCTGCATCCTCACCGGAACTTGGGTTCGTTAGGCTTTTAATTTTAGCCATTCTAGTAGGTGTAGCGGGTCTCATGGTGGTTTGAATTTGCATTTCCCGAATGACTAATTATGTTGAACATTTTTGCATGTGCTTTTTTGCCATCAACATATCTTTGGGGAAGTGTCTGTTCAAACATTTTACCCATTTTTAAAAGTTGAGTTGACTGGGTATTTTTACTATTGAGTTTTATCAGGTCTTTATATAACTGGATTCAAGTGTTTTTATCAGATACATGTTTTGCACACATTCTCTCCTGGCTTGTGGCTTGTCTTTTCATTCTTTTAACAGTGTCTTTTGAAGAACAAAAGTTCTTAATTTTGATGAAATCTAGAGTTATTAATTTTTTATAGGTTATGCTTTTAGTGTTATATGTAAAACATCTCATCCTAACTCAAGGCTTTCTCTTAGTTTTACATTTATGTCTAGATCCATTTTGAGCTCATTTTTTATGGGGTATGAAGTATGGATTGAGGTTTGTTTGTTTGTGTGGTTTTTTTGGCATATGCCTATCTAATTGTTCCAGCACCATTTCTTGAAAAGCCTATAGTTTATCCATTGAATTATCTTTGCATCTTTGTCAAAAATCAATAGACTGTGTATATGTGGATCTACTGCTGGACTCCCCATGCTGTTACAATGATCTGTATGTCTCTCCTCTCTCCAATACCACCCTGTCTTGACTACTGTTGCTTCTGGTAAATCTGGAAATCAGGTAGTATGAGTTCACCAACATTGTTCTTTTTCAAAATGGTTTTGGCTATCCCAGTCCTTTCTCCTTTCCATATAAATTTTAGAATCAGCTGGCAGGCACCAGAGGAACCCGGAGTCTCACAGGGGCTGTCTGATCAGGATCCACACCACTGTTCATGATTCATCAAGATGTGGTTCCAGGGTAGGGTGATAGTTGGTACAAGACTCTGGAACCAAAATGCTCAGACTCCAATCCTAGCTCCAATTCTTACTAAAACATGGGAAGGCTCAATTTTCTCTCCTGTAAAATGAAGAAAGTGATAATGCTTATTTCATAGGATTTTTTTGTGTGGGGCCTGTACTAACATGTGGAAAGCAGCACAGTACCCAGCAGGTAAGTCTTGATAAGTCTTAGCTATTATTTACATTGTGGCCACTTACCCCAGTCTTTCCCCTTCCCACCCCACTCCCGCTAACGTTGCACAAACAACGAACTACTGATGTTTCTTCCACGGGCACTTGGCATGTTCTCAAGCCTTTTTGATAGCCAGCTTATCACATTGCCATGGCCCTCCTGCAAGTCAGTGTACAGAGCTTCTTGACTGTTTCACCTTAGCTGTCCCCCCTTATTGTGACATTTTGTAGGACATCTGCTTTGTGAGCCATACACTCTGGCTGGTGGTAAAAGGCCAGGCTGAGCTCTGCCGACTGTGTCCCACGCTACCCAGGCTAAAGGGCAAGGCACAGTTAGGGTCCCCACCACTGCTGGCCAGCAAGACCTGTGCCTCCTCTGTCAGACTGGTTCCATTCTTCCTCCATCAGCCTGGCATATCCCCAAGGGCAAGAACTTGTCTGTTTGGTCCCATCAGGGACTTCTCAACAGTGACCAGGAGTTTGAGAGGAAAAGTCCCAGTGTCCCTGATCTACCACAGATCCCCAGCAGGGTATTAGACCTTTCCCACTGGAATGGGATGGCTGAAGGTTGAAGGCTATACCTACTCCTATGCTGAATACATTTTTTTACTAAATACTTTAATGATTTTTACAATCATAGTTGTGAAAGGGATTGCTTTTTTACTGCCTTCTTTAAAAGAACTCATGGGGCCCTAGCCGGTTTGGCGAGATGGATAGATCCTCAGCCTGCGCACCAAATGGTCCTGGGTTCTATTCCAGTCAAGGGCACATGCCTGGGTTATGGGCTCCATCCCCAGTGTAGGCGTGTAGAAGGCAGCTGATCAATGATTCTCTCTCAACATTGAGTTTCTCTCTCTTCCTCTCCCTGAAATCAATAAAAATATGTTTTTAAATATTTTTAAAATAAATTTAAAAAGTAAGCCCAGCCAGTTTGGATCAGTCATTGAGCATTGACCCATGAGCAAAGACATCACCGGGTTCGATTCCCAGTCAGTGCGCATGACCAGGTTGCAGGCTTCATCGATTAACTGCCTCTCTCCCTCTCCCTTCCTCTCTCTAAAATCAGTAAAAACTTATTTTAAAAAATAATAAAATAACTCACTGGGTATCATTTAACTACTTTTTTTTTTTTTTTTGTCGGTAGAAGAAAATGGTTTAATGTGTACTCTGTGTTCACCTGTACGCCCATTCAGTGCGAAACGTGACGTGGATATTCTGTGTGGAGGAAGGGGCCTGGAAGGGAACGGTACCCAGGTCCCACGGGAGCCGGAATGCGGCCCTGCCAGCGCACCCCCCAAGTAGCACAATGAACTGCAGAAACCTGGAAATGTCTGGGTTGTTTGTCTCTTTCTTCAAGTGTTTCAGTCTCCCAGGACCGATTCCCCAGGTGAGATTTGAAGTTCGGAGCAGCTGGGGCCCCTTTGGTTCCCCCACATCCACGCCCGGCTGGGCGGCGCCGGGACCGTCTGTGTCCAGACGATCTCCGTCTTCAGGGGGAACTGGGGCTTGGCTCCCTCCGCCACGTGAGGTGCTTACAAGCAGCGCTGGGTTGGCAAGTCCCAGCGTCGCTACCACATTTCTCTCGGGCCAGCGATTCTCTCCTCTCTGCTCTGGGTGGGCTAGTACTCCCCAAGGCCCAGGGAATCCCGAAGACACTGGGGTTGTGAGAACACCCACTTAGTGCTGTGTAACTAGGAAATTGAGCCTCAGATAGAGGGGAACATACGGTGGAAAAAGAAAGTGTTCCCTGCACCCCACAATCCAGGACCTCCCGTTTCTCTAGCTCACGGATTTGTACCATCTGTGCCAGACCTCCATCAGGGGCGCACCTGCCACACAACCACACCCTAACCGCATGGCACCGGTGCCGCGCGGTGGCGTGGCTGTGGCCTGCGGATGGGGTCCTGGGCCGTGCTGTCCTCTGCAGAGGCGTTCCCTGCTCTGGGTGGCGTGGCTCCGCTGTGCGATGCCAGCTCCCCGGGCACTTCTCTCCGTAGAGAAGCCCCCGGCTCCTGGACGGTGAAAGCAGAAGGCAAAGCAGACACTCTCAGTACCAAAGCCCAAGGAGAGATTCTGCCGTGGATGGCAAGCAGAGTTCTGGGGAGGAGAAGGAGGCGGAGGTGGGCAGAGGGAGGAGGGGCCTGTGGGCAGGTCCCACCTGCAGCCCCTTTGGAGGCAGATGCCGCCCTCCAGTCGCCCAGTGTGGAAGCGGCAGGAGTGAACCTCAAGTTGCTGCTGGGCCCAGTCCCGGGCGAGCCAGAGCCTCTTTCTGGGGGCGCCCGGCCTCCCGTTGGCCCTGCCCGCCTTGGGCCAATAGGTCCCACAGACGCTCCGTTGTCGGGGCCCGCGGCTCAACAGCTCTGGGGAAAGGCCAGGCCACGTGTTCCTGCTGGAGAGCTGCTCCCAGCGCCACGAGCATAGCAGGCTGGATGGAGGTGGAGGGGGCGCCCTGTAGGGGAGTAAAACTGTACCACACGAGTTTAAAAGATCACATTAATCAATCGCATCCCAAAGGTAACCACAGCGGCCTCGTGTCCCCGAAGCTGCCTCGGTTGCCGAAGGCGCCTTGGTTCACGATCATTTAACTTCTTGATGATTCAAAGCCGTAAGCATGTGCGCCAATGGCTGTGCAGTGACGTCATGATGGGCCATTTAAGGAACTCGGCTGTGTATATCCTGCCCTCACGTCCTGCGTAGGTCCCTGTAGATTAAGTGCATTGGCTTCCTCCTCTGTGCTTACTTGTTCCAGGGCCCACCCCTTTGTTTCTCTAAGCTGAGAGATGACCCTGAACACTAGCAGGGTTCCCTTATGAACGGCAATGACAATGAGAAAGAAACAGCCTCTGAGAGTCGGGTGCTGGCCGGAGCTGGGCACGGGAGGTCTGCTGTTGAACATAAATACTCTCACAGAATATCCCGTCTGCCCAGACCTCCCTGTGAGCCAGGTGAGAGCTTGACAGCACACAAGACTGCTCACCTGGCATCATGGCTAAGCACGGCCCAAACGAGAATATGGTCCAAACCACAGAGACATCCTTCCTAATCGTCTGATGCGAGTGACTGCTACTTCTGTATCAATTACAGCTTTTGCTTCATTTCATTCCTCCCATTGTCCAGGTAAGAAATCCTAAGATTCCCAGTGACACAATTACCTCTACTTTGACCCCATCTTATTCAGAGCAAACCCCACTTCTTTGAATAGTCCCCCAAAATCACTTAACACAAATCCTTAATAAGCCCTTAGGATACAATTCTGCGAGGTGTGAGATACACTGCCTTAATCCAAAGAGGAGGCCCATCTGGTGTGGCTCAGTGGTTGAGCATCAATCTATGAACCAGGAGGTCATGGTTCAATTCCCAGCCAGGACACATGCCCAGGTAGCAGGCTCGATCTCCAGTAGGGGGCATGCAGGAAGCAGCCAAAAATGATTCTCTCTCATCATTGATGTCTCTCTCTCCCTCCCTCTCCCTTCCTGTCTGAAATCAATAAAAATATATATTTAATTCAAAGAGGAGGATCCCAGTGGAATTACAACAATGACAGCAGGGCCCTGGCCAGTGTTTCTCAGTGGTTAGAGTGTCAGCCCGCACTCCAAAGGATGGTGGGTTTGATTCCCAGTCAAGGGCACATACCTGGGTTGCAGGTTTGATCCTTTGCTCCAGTAGGGGCACATGTGTGAGGCAACCAACTGATGTGTCTTTCTCACATCAATGTCTCTCTCTCTCTCGCTCTCTCATTCTCTCTCCCCCCCCTGCACCCCTCCCTCTTTCTTCATTTCCTTCCACTCTCTCTAAAAATCAGCGCATAAAATATCCTCGGGTGAGGGTAACAACAACAACAAACAAAAATGACAACTGGGCCATTGGGAAGCTTTCTGTGTCTCTCAGGTCTCAAAACTTCGTAGAAACCTGGTTATTTGTGTATCTGTATACATTTTGGATCAATACAAAATCCAATTGGGAACATGAACTCTCCCTCTTGCACCCTTCCCCACCCCCACCCCCCGCCCTTCACCGTTATCCTGAGAGGGATGTGCTCATTCTATTGCATTAAGAAGGAAAAAAATTAACTTCTCAAAAAATTATTGTTAGAACAATGTCTACCAACAGAAATTGCTTCAATAATGGAGCCCAAAATAGAATGAACAAATAAAGCTGTGAGACGTCTATGGGTTTCGTTTCAGCAAGTGTTCCCCACTACTTAGAAGACATAAAAATGGTCTTTGCAATGAGCAGGTAGTGTTTTATTTCCGTCAGGGAAGTATTTATCATTTAACCCATTTTATTTCCTTTATGAAACAGGAAGTAAACGTCTCACTCTTTCAGAGGGTGGCAGCCATATAACAATGCATTTTGAGTGTAAATGTGAGGCTATTCTGTTCCTCATAGCTAAAAGTTTGAAATCTGAGCTAATGTTTTAAATGTAAGAAAAGAGAATTGAGCCCTGGCCACTGTGGTTCAGTTGGTTGGGCGTCGTCCCAGGAGCCAAGAAGTTGCAGGTTCCTTTCAGGGGACATGCCCGAGCTGCAGGCCCCAGCCCCGGTGGGAGGCATGCAGGAGGCAGCCGATGGATATTCTGCTCTTGCAGAATTTCTCTCTCTGTCCCTCTCCCCTCCTTTCTCTCTAGAAATCAATAGGAATATTTTTAAAAAACAAACAAACAAAAGGAAAGAGAATTGATAGTACAGACAACGGGCTTCAATTCAGTCTTCTGTTCTGAGGTCGTCCAGAATGTATTTAGGGCCTTTTCAGCACAAAGGAAGTTTGCATTTCATCACTAGTTGGAGCTGGGAGCCAGCTAGGCCCCCAGCCAGGATGCTACTCACTCTTCTCTTACTATCTCAGGACCTAGTGGATCAGGGAGAAGCCCAGACTGTAAGCCCCTGGTAATTTTCCATTCTCCTACAGACTGCATTCCCAGCTGCTACGCCTCTAATGCCTAGTATCTGCCTACGAACAGGAGGAAATCATTATTTTCTCCTGTATGGCAATGTTTTCCTTTTCATTCCTTATTGAGCTATCAAGTCCAGGTATTTTCTGGGGAAATCACTTTAATCTCTTTGGGGATGTCTTGCAAGCCCCTGGAGGCGATTAAAGTACATCCAGGCAATATTTCACTACTGAATCAGGATGAGCTGTTAGGAAAATTCATTTGCTGTTTCACTTGAATCTCCCTCTCTCCAGCGGTCCTCGGCTGCATGGCCTGGCTGACAGGCGCAGCCTCCTGCTGCCTCTGAACAGTCGCCTTCCCTTTTGTGCTTCCACTGGCTGACTCCTAATCCCCGCTACTATTTCACTGCTGGTGACCAGAGGCTCTGGACTACCGCCATATGGAGCACGACACCCCTTTCGGGGGTTTCTGCAATTAAAGACACAAGAAAATCCTGCCAGAATCAAAGTGGGAAAATACCTTTTACTTTCTACCCTTCTAGGTTCTCTGCTGGGTCTCTGTGACAAAAGACAGATTAACAAAAGAAAAGCACACACATTTATGTCGTGTAAGTTTTAAGAGACAAGGGAGTCTTCCAAAGGCAATGATGACCCAAAGAAGCCATCAACATAGATCTATTGGCCACATCTCCAATGCCCGGCTGAAGATGGGCAGGCATATGCATCGACCAGCAGCCCTTCTGAGCCAGGATGACAAGGCACAACCAGCTGACCCACCCAGCCAGAGCTCAATTATGTTTAAATGAGCCCAGGGCAGGGAGTTGGAACTTCCTGGGTGAACAATGGGAGCCATTCCTGGCCTCCCTGTTGTCAGAGTGCCCCCCCCCACCCCCGCTCCTGCGCCCCGACTTTGGATGTCAGTGCAGGGATCTTCATCTGCAGGCATGGGCTCAGGGAGACCTGCTAGGGAGCTCCCCATGAGTTAACTGGAAAGTCAGAGGTAAAAAATAGAACCCAAGGCTCTCTCCTGTTGTTCACGCTGGATTTTGGTGGGTCTGCACCTTCTGAACACCTGGGAAGACCCAGGGATAGAAAGGAAGCTGTGGCGATGGGTTCTGCCCATTCTGGGGGTCTGAGCCTGCCTGGAGGTCTGGGATTGGTCCCCTTTCTCCTCACCCCCACACGCAGGAATGGAGACCCATGAGCAGCCAACCTTACAACCACGGGAGATAGGAAAGGTGCCTGTGGAACACTGGCTCCTTGAAATGAGCGCCAAAATGATCTTGAAGACCAAATTAAGTTTGTTCTCACTGTGTTGAGGCAGAACACTACCGGAGTCTCAGGAGCATCTTGGAGGAGGGAGGGCAAAGGCTGGTTGAGGTGGGTATTTTCACGTGGGGACTTGATTAGAACTGAGTGAGGAGGAGAAACCAAGATGGCAGCATAGGTAAATACCTGAACTTGCCGCCTCGCACAACAACTTCAAAACTACAACTAAAAGACAAAACGACATCATCTAGAACCACAGGAAGGCTGGCTGAGTGGAAATTCTACAACTAGAAGGAAAGAAAAAAGCACACTGAGACTCAGAGGAGGTGTGGAAGGCAGAGGTACAGAAGCACATGCGGAGAGGACTGGCAACTGAGTGCACGGCTGGCTTTCTCAAGCGGGAGGGAGACACAAGCTCCTGACTGCACTGAACTCCAGTTCTGGGCGAGACTGTGGGGACCCAGACTCATACAGGGAGAAACTGGACTGTCTGGCAGCGGGTGGAACTCCAGGGCGGCTTTCTCTCAGAGGTGCATGCAGCGATTACTGAGGGACACTGTGACCCAGGGGCCTCTTAGGGCAAGGATGACAGGAAGCCATTGCTGTTTGCTCCACCCTGAGACTCTGCCCCATCCAAGCTGTAGCAGAGGCTTTTGCATATGAATGGCCTGGTCCTTTGAAATATAAACTTTCCTATCAAACTGCAACTGAGTCAGAGAGACCCAGAACATCCAAAACAAGGCCCAAGGTCCCACAGCAGCTTGCATTGCTTCACAGCTAGGCCTCATCTGGGCACCTCCAAAACCCAAACAAAGAAGAAGAATCTGCAGATCTCTCTGTCGCTCCTGCTGGGTGACCTCAGGCAGAGGCTAAATTAGCACCTCCTTGGAGATCCAAGAGCCAGTGTACCCAGGAGTCCAAGTAGGACCATCCAGATTACAACTCCTCAGATCCATAAGGGACACACTCAGGGGGCAGACTCAGTGAGCACCAAAGCCCCACTGAAGCAAGTCTTGCCTCATAAGGGTGTCTCCAGCACAGAAGTTCTTCCATCATAGACATAGCTGATCCTCACAGCCAAATGGCCTGGAGGTCAATTCCTCCCAGTGATACCAACAACAATCAAGACTTACCTACAGCAAGACTGTGCATACAGCCCATAAAGGGGTACACCAAGAGTGTCCACCTCAGGTAACTGGGGAGGCTGAGCCACTGGGCCCTATAGGACACCTAGCACACAAAGCCACTCTATCAACTCAGGGAAGCAGCCAAAATGTGGAGACAAAGAAACAGGTCACAAATGAAAGAAATGGAGGAAAGCAAACGACTGGATATAGAGTTCAAAACCACGGTTATAAGGTTTTTCAAGAATTTTCTAGAAAAGGCCGATAAATTTAGCGACACCCTCAAGGATATGAAAAAGGACCAACTAGAAATTAAGCATACATTGACTGAAATAAAAAATAATATACAGAGATCCAACAGCAGACTAGAGGATCGTAAGAATCAAGTCAAAGAGTTGAAATACAAAGAAGCAAAAAACAATCAACCAGAAAAGCAAAAAGAAAAAAGAATCCAAAAATATGAAGATAGTGTAAGGAGCCTCTGGGACAACCTCAAGCATACCAACATCCGAATTATGGGGGTGCCAGAAGAAGAGAGAGAGCAAGATATTGAAAACCTATTTGAAGAAATAATGACTGAAAACCTCCCCCACCAGGTGAAAGAAATAGACTTACAAGTCCAGGAAGCACACAGAACCCCAAACAAAAGGAATCCAAAGAGGATCATACCAAGATACATCATAATTAAGATGCCAAGAGCAAAAGACAAAGAGAGGATATTAAAAGCAGCAAGAGAAAAACAGTCAGTTACCTACAAGGGAGCACCCATAGGACTGTCAGCTGATTTCTCAATAGAAACTATGCAGGCCAGAAGGGAGTGGCAAGAAATATTCAAAGTGATGAATAGCAAGAACCTACAACCAAGATTACTCTACCAGCAAAGCTATCATTCAGAATTGAAGGTCAGATAAAGAGCTTCACAGATAAGAAAAAGCTAAAGGAGTTCATCAACACCAAACCAGTGTTATATGAAATGCTGAAAGATATTCTTTAAGAAGAGGAAGAAGAAGAAAAAGGTAAAGATAAAAATTATGAACAACAAATACATATCTATCAACAAGTGAATCTAAAATTCAAGTGCATAAAAAATCTGAAGAACAGAATGAACTGGTGAATATAATAGAATCAGGGGCATAGAAAGGGAGTGGACTAACAATCCTCGGGGGTGGGGGGGGAGGGATGTGGGGGTGCGGGAAGAGACTGGACAAAAATCATACACCTATGGATGAGGACATTGGGTGGGGGAGGGTAAGGGCAGAGGGTGGGATGGGAACCAGGTGGAGGGGAGCTATTAGGGGGAAAAAAGAGGAACAACTGTAATAATCTGAACAATAAAGATTTTTTTAAAAAAAGATAACTACAAAAAAGAAAAGAAAAAGAATTGAGTGAGGATCATGTTGTAATGGTTGAGAACTGATGATCCCAGCAAGGCTAGGGTTTTAAGGCAACAATTTTGAAGAGTCTTGGGGAGTAAACGGTCTCTTGAGGTTTCAAACTGTTAAAAAGTAAAATGAAGCATGTTAAAATTTAAAAATTTTATTTGAATAAAATGGATTTGATTGGGCAGTGCCAAACCAGAAGTGGTTACAAGCCTTCCACTGCTGGGAGCTGGAGGAGAATTTTTATAGGAAAAGTAGAAGCAAACTAAGGAAATTATTGATTGGCTAGTTGTTTGTGATTGTTGTTCTTAGGTTTCCATTTCACAACCTTGAGGCATTTACTGGCTTAGATTTCGCTCTGCTTATTCAGGACTCCTCAGCATGCGTGCCACCTCAGTCTACTGGCCTCCTCATTTATTTATTTGACTTCTCACTATTGAAGAGTTGGACAGTTTGACATCCATTTAAATCAGAGTTTCTCAACTTCGACACTTTGGACTTTTGGGGCTGGCCTGTGCCCTGAAGGGTATTTAACATAATTCCTGGCCTCTAGCTTCTAGATGCCAGTAGCCCTTCCCACCCACAGTCATAAAACCCAAAACTGTCTCTGGCATTGCCAAATGTCTCCTTGTGGAGCTGTACATTTAAATGGATCTTTCAGGAAGCTCCCAGCATTGACAATAAAGTTATTTGTAACTTTTATCCTCCTTGGCAACCCCTAGCCTCCAGGCTCTTGCAGTCTCCTTTATGGTCAGCTTTTAGCTAGAAGTGACTGCATCTATCAAGTCAAGCTTCAGTGGCATCTAAGGAATGAAAAGAAAACATGCTAAGGTTTATTGCGCCCATACATGAACACAATAGACTTTCTATTACCCCATGAAGAAGTGCCATGACCCATTTTACAGACTAAAAAACTGAGGCTCAGAAAAGTGAAGAGGATTGCTCCAGCGGCTTAGTGAATGGTGATGTTGGAATCTGATTGCTTGGGTCTGCCTCCAAATTGGGTCGCCAGATTTAGCTAAACTTTGTGTGGGACGTATTTATGCACAAAAAGTACTCAGTGTATCTGAAATTCTAATTTAATTACGTTTTCTTGTATTTTACCTGATAATTCTACTTCAATACCCCTTCTCTGATCCCACAGCATCGAGGCAAGGAGTGTGGGGGTGCTGGCAGCTGAATTGTTGGGTGGAGGAGGTGGGGTGAAGCCCGGCCGCGTGGTCTCTGGTTTGAGCGCCTGGAGAGGAGTGACCTCTGGTGGCCGCGCGGCGCCCTGCAGCCACAGCCAGCCCTGCACTGGGAGAGGGCTTCAGGGGCGGACACCTGTTCTGTTTCTAACCTCTACCCCAGAGCGGAGGTCCTCCCAGGGACTATGAGAAGGAAGCCAGGAAGGCGGGCCCCACTAAGAGCCACTTTGGTGCTTTTTCCAAGCCATGCAGTTGGACTGGAGGTCCATTCCCGGATTGAGCCCGCCTCTCTGTCGCCCCCAGGCGGCTGGTCTGCAAAGAGCAGACTCTCAAGCCCCTAACTTTAAGGACTAAATGAAGGACTGCTGAAATCTCTATGTCCCTACAGAGCGCTCTGCCCACTCCAACGTGTGGAAGTCAAATCCAAACGGAGGGCGGCACTGGAGGGGAATTTTTTATTAAAATCAGCGGGAGGCCGTGTCTACAGTGGAGTCCTATAGTTACCTTTGTGTAAATCTGCTTTTTAGTAGATGTGTTTACTGCCATACAGGCTCCACATGTCCCCTGGGGGGGACTCATTCCTGTCCCAGACTTTCCCTGTGCCAGGATATGTCCAGTGCTGAGGGTCGCAAACATGACCCACAATGGCCTGCTTTCTCGGCTGTGAGGAGACAGACCTGAGCGCAGTCACACGACAGGGGAGCCTTCCTAGCCAGGCCCTTCCCTCTGAGAGCTGCAGAGGCCAGAATCACTTGGGAAGGTGATGGGGGTGTCTCCCCAGGAGCCCCTCCTCTGCCTGGACCCGCTGACCTTTTGCACTCTTTGTTTATGTATTTGGCCAAAGGCCTCACGGGCAGTGCCAGCTTGGCCAAGGCGCATCCTGCTGTGTATGGCCCAGGCTCTACAGGACTTTGGAGGGCCCACACTCAGTGCTGATGCTGCTCCTTCTTCTCCTTCCCTCCACATTCCCTCTCATCCTGCTCTGTGCAGGAGGATGACGCCTCCCTCCTCTGGCTGCAGATTGGGTTCAGCCTGAGGGGGAAGAGGGTTGCCCCGCCTTCCCCCCCCCCCCCCCCCCCACACACACACTCATTCTCACTGCTGGTCTGAGGGTTGGCAGTGGCTGTGTTTCTCTACCTGAGGCCACAGCTTTGTGGATGACCTCTCCTGCCTCTCCCATTTTTGGTAAGGACTCTTTTCCTTGCCCTTTCATAGATAAGGGGTAAAGAAAGGAGAGGGTGCTTCGTTAATCAGTAACCAGGAGAGAACAATGAGCCTTTCTAAAACCAGTTACTAAGACAAGCCATGGGGACAGTCAGGTCTGTGTTCCACAGCTTCGACACCAAAGATCAATGACTACAGAAAACAGTGCCTGTTCTGAAAGCATCCTGATAAAAATCACCTCAAAGAGTTTTGAAGTGATTTAATTATTCCTAAGCCCTGTCCCCAGACTCCCTGATGCCAGGGGGCACAAGGGCCCAACCTTATCTTCCCCATACATTCCTTGCATTTGATGTAAAACTGTTCATCTTTGAACCACATGTACCTTAATTGGTTCACACCAGATGTACTATTGGCTTACTCCTCTACCTATGTAAGCACCCCAACATTTTCAAAGTTGGAGCCACTATTTCAAGGTTTCTTGAAACTCTGCTCTTGGGCTGTGGTTCTCAGTTGGCCCAAATAAAAACATTCTAATATTTTCAGAGATTCGGATTCTTTTCCTTGATAGGGGTAGTGGCTTGAGAAGAACCATTTCCTCTATACTCTCTTAGGTTAAGTTCCTGAAGGCTTGCAAATTAATTTTTTTAAAAGATAGGAAAACAGTCACACAAGTTTTATTAATATTTATGTGCTCAGGAGTTCACAGAAAAGAAACATGGCGGGGGGGGGGGGGCGTTTCAGGACAAGCCACCCAAAGCTGTGCTTCTGTGGTTCTAACATAAGAAACATTCAGCTCTAGCTGATTTGACTCAGTAGATAAAGTGTCGGCCTGCGAAGGGTCCCAGGTTCCATTC
This sequence comes from Corynorhinus townsendii, assembly GCA_026230045.1. NCBI lineage: Eukaryota > Metazoa > Chordata > Mammalia > Chiroptera > Vespertilionidae > Corynorhinus > Corynorhinus townsendii. The sequence continues at coordinate 144,301,035 of JAPDVU010000007.1, read as the reverse complement.
CAGTCAAGGGCACATGCCCAGGTTGTGGGCTTGATCCCCAGTGGGGGGCATGCAGGAGACAGCCAATTAATGATTCTCTCTCCTCATTGATGTTTCTATCTCTCTCTCCCTTCCTGTCTGAAATCAATAAAACTATATTTTAAATATTTTTTAAAAAAGTAGAAACATTCACACCTGTAAAGAATTTTTGTGAGTTTATTTGAGCCAAACTGTCAACAATTGCTGGAAGGCAGAATCTCAACACATTGTGACAAGGCTCCAGAGAATGGAAGTTTTTCATCTTGTTTAATACATCACAATCAGCCTTGGCTGATTTGGCTCAATGGATAGAGCCTCAGCCTGCAGACTGAAGGGTCCCATGTTCAATTCTGGTCCAAGGGTATATGTCTGAGTTGCAGGCTCAATCCCCAGTAGGGGGACATGCAAAAGGCAGCCAATCAATGATTCTCATCAATTGATGTTTTTGTCTCTCCTTTCCCTTCCTCTCTGAAATCATTAAAAATATGTATTTTTTAAAAACTTACAATCAAAGTAGGAGATGTAAGTGGGTTACAAGAAATCCATTAGTGTTAGATTAGGGAAGTGGGGGCGGGGGGAAGTATGGGGGGAGACAAGGTAGGGGAGTACTTCTGGGATTGGATAAAAAGTAAAATGATAGATAAATACTTCTTTTATATAAGTGAGCATAGTATAGTTAAGAGTCAACAATTAACGTGATAACAATAACAATGAGGGAATTTGTGGTCTTAGCCCCGGTGCCATTTGTTGTGCCCTGAGGGGTCCGGAAACAGGGAAGTTACAAGTTACCCTGACATTCCACAGGTATGTTATCTTCAATGCAAAAAGACAATAGCCTCAATAAAGATTGAAGTTGATTTCTGTTAGGGAAGATACTGGCCTAGGACATGACTACCCACTACAAACTGCTTTTTTAATGAAAAGTTTTCCATTTCAGACTGTCCTTTGTGGTTACTGTAGGTCTCTGAGTTTGCAAGCCTCTCACTCAGGCCTCTCCGGCTAGTCAGGTTAGCACGTGGCCCCTTTCTATCCACAGTGGCAAGTGGATTGTTTTGAGCAAAGAGCAATTTTAGTTTCAGGCTCAAGAGAAACTTCTGCCCCTCCCTTTAATTACCTAGAACAGTGGTCGGCAAACTCATTAGTCAACAGAGCCAAATAGCAACAGTACAACGATTGAAATTTCTTTTGAGAGCCAAATTTTTTAAACTTAAACTTCTTCTAACTCCACTTCTTCAAAAAGACTCGCCCAGGCCGTGGTATTTTGTGGAAGAGCCACACTCAAGGGGCCAAAGAGCCGCATGTGGCTCGCAAGCCGCGGTTTGCTGACCATTTACCTAGAAGACTTGAATTAGGGTCCTTGTCCTTAATAAGGGATGATCAGAGATAACCTTTTTGACCCACCTTATATGACAGGGAGGAGGTTTATTTACTTAATATCTGCTCTTCTTATCCTGCAATGACCCTTTGCAGGCCCTAAAGCACCTTCCCTTGTCCCTAGCTCAGGGGTCTTACAGACAGTGTTCTTTCTGTCTCTGAACCTCTCTTGTATGTGGGGTTCCCATGTATATGTATTAAATGTGGTTATTTCTCTTGCTAATCTGTCACGTGTCTGTTAGACCAGCCAAAATAATCTGGAAGGTAGAGGAACGTTTGTTTCTCCCCCACAAGTGAAACTCAAAGAAGTGGTTAGACTCGGGGGGTTATATACCATTTTAACAAAGGAAAGGAGAGGGTTTGGGCTGGAAGGGATGATAAATTGTGGGGAAATGACGAGGAAATATCTGAGGGATATTTCCCTCAGTCAGTGGACGATCAGGTGGTATTTTAGTAAGTTTTGTTTGTGCAGATTCGCCTTAGTGCTGATTCTGTCTCTGGTGATGAGTCACTCTTTTCCTGGGAGAGGGGATACCTTCACAAGGGAAATGTATGGCCTTTCAGGCAGAGAAGAGGAGGGCAGGGAACTTCCTGCACCTGTTGATTCTCAATTGCCTTCAGCTCAAAAACATCCTTATGCTAAAGGGGAGTGTTTTGGGATAGCATGTCCTGATCCCCTTCGCTTCTTTTCCCTTCTTTTTTTTATTTTGAGAGTACATTCATTAAAGCTGGGGACAGTGAGACAAGGAAGGGCCTACGAGAGAAGAAGCAACAGGAGAGAGCCCAGGTGGGGGCTGCTTTGGCTCCCTGGAAATGTTACGGGAAAGAAGTGGGCCACTGGAGAGTCACAGAAAAGGGGGCCTTGGGGACAGGGTCAGGGGGTTAGCCCAGGACAAACTGCCACTGCCCACCGCTCCCCTGGTTGCAAGTCTCCTGGGGTCCCTTAGAGGTTAGGAGATGCATGCCTGTGGGGGAAGATGTGTAATGTGTGTGTGTGTTGGGGAGGGGTTCAGCCATGCCCAATCTCCCACCTTCCAATGCTGTAGAGGTGAGTTTCTTCTCCCACCTTTGTTCTCTGGGGGCCAGCAAAAGGTGTCCCTTCTGTCTTAGGCTCTGAGCAGACCTAAGAGGCTGCCCTCACGAGGCTGTGGCTGGTTTCCCGTCTAGGCCAGGCTGGCTGCCTGCAGGAAAGAATGGCTTCCAGAGAATGCTGAGGTGGAAGCCAGGGGCTTGCTCAGGCCCAGCCTCAGCTTTGCAAATCCCACGGATGCCTTCTGTCCTCTTCTCCTCCCAACATGGTGAAAACCTTTCAGAGGCTCACCGAGAGCAGCTTAGAAAGGGAAAGGGAGACTGAGAGAGTATGGGAGGAAGGCAGTGAGAGATCTGCTCCTCCTTTTTTCCTTCTTGCTGGAGACAGGGCCCTGGACTGACTCAGGGGAGTGTGTCTCACACCCAGTGTTATTTCCCCATGGGTATGAGCAGAACCTGTGACTATGAGGGAATATCACTCCTGTGATTAGACCGCTACTCCACTGACCTTGAATTAACCGGAAGGAAGGCCATCCATCATGGGCATGTCCTGATCAGGTGAGCCCTTTTAAAGAAGGCGAGGCACCAGAGAGAGCCTCTCTCGCTGCCTCGGGAAGGACGCAAGCCACCGTGTTGTGAGGGGGCCTCTGGAGGGGGCATGTGGCCAGGCCCCGGGGCAGCCTCTAGGAGCTAAGAGTGACCCCTGGCCAACAGCCAATGAGAAAGCAGGGACTGTAGTCCTGCCACTGTGGGCAACTGAATTCCGCCAATAATCCGCGCTTGGAAGAGGGCCTTGAAACGGGTGAGATCACAGCCCTGGCTGATTTCAATGGGTGAGACTGACAAAGGGCACGGGCGCCGCACAGAAACTGTGAGATAATAAGTTTGTGTTGTTTTAAGCTGCTAAGTGTGTGGAAATTTGTTGTGCAGCAACAGGAAATTAATACAGGCGGTGTCCATGGGTCTTACTCCCATCCTGGGTACCTCCATTTTAGAACATTCCCACTAACCCCTGGCTTTGTTCTTAGCCAGAAAGAGCAAGAGAGCTAACAACCTACAGAAAGCCCCCCCTCCCGCCCCCACAGGGGATGTGCTAAAAGGAAGTTCCCCTCAGCCCAAAGGAATCTGCCATATCTCCTGCCTGGCTCTAGTGTCTAAAACTCACCGGTACTCACGTGGCCAACCATTATTCATGGAGTGCTTCAGCAGCTATCTATTTTCACAGTAATGCTGTATAATAAATTACACAAAAACATGGTGAGCTAAACGTAGAATTATTGTTATCTGTAGGTCTGTAGGCTGGCTTTTTGGGTGTTGTGGTCTCAGATGGCTCACTTATGAGCCTGAAGTCCGCTGTGGGTCAGGTAAGTGGCTCTGCTCCTCTTGACTGGCTCCCTGGCATATCTGGGACTCAGCTGGCCATGGATGGCCTCCTGTGGGCTGACTCAGCTCTGCTCTACATTCCTCTCACATCCTCTCAGCAGATCAGCAGGGTACAGTGTCAAGAAAAATAAGCCCAGTTGTTCAGGAGGACGAGTGGGAGTGCATATGTGCTTCCCAAACCGCTGCTTGCAGTCATGTTTGCTAACATCCTATTGGCCAAAGCAGGCACACATTGACCCCAGACACAAAGTGCCAGGGGCCTATATAATTACGGGAAGAAAAGGAGGCCAGTGATGCACTCAACATGCCACAAAGGCTAAATATACACAGGCATTGTTCTGGGCTCTGAAAGGGAAAGGCTCTGAGCGTAGCTGGCAAGGCTCTGTACAGTGAGCATTGACAGAGATGGCACGAAAGGACCAGTGACAGGATATTTGGATTGTTTTCCAAGTGTAATGGGAATCCACTAGAAAGTTGTAATGGGGGTGGGGTGACCATGTGATCTGATTGTGCTTTTCCCTTTGGCTGTTACATTGAGACTGGATGAATGTTAGGGAGACAAGAGCAAAGGCAAGGAGATGAGTTAGCAGGAGGATACTAGAAGTGGTGGAGAAGGGAGGGGACAGTTCTGTGCTGTTTGGAGGTGGAACTGGTAGAAATCACTGAGGCTTTGGATGTGGAGATTAAGGGAGGAGAAAGAATCAAAGTTTCTGGTTTGAGCAACTGGCTGACCAGAGAGGTGCCACTTACAAAGACAGAGTAGAAGCACAGGACAGGTTGGAGGAGGGATCCAGAGTTCAGCGTTGAATGTACAGCCATGCACAGCCTAACGGCCTCTCAGTCCACAGCAGACTGCATAGGACAGTGGTCTCATAAGATTCTAAGGAAGCTAAAAAATTCCTATCACGTATTTATGGTGATGCTGGTGTAAACAAACCTGTCATGTGGTCAGTTGTATGAAAGTACAGCTCATACAATTATGCACAGTGCATAATACCAGTGATAATGATAATAAACGACTATGTAACTGATTTGTGTATTTACTATACCATCCCTTTTATCATTATTTTAGCTAGTACTCTGTCTACTTATTAAAAAATTGTTTGTCATAAAACATTATCCTGTGTTATGCAGGCACCATCCTCAGATATTTCACATTTACCATGTCTCTCTTTTTATTGATTGATTTGAGAGAGGGAGAAACATCGACTTGTTGTTCCACTTATTGATGCATTCATTGGTTGATTCCTGTATGTGCACTGACCAGGGATCGAACCCACAAGCTTGGAGTATCGGGACAGTGCTCTAACCGAGCTACCTGGTCAGGGCTACCATGTCTCTTGATTGCATCATTTTCTCTTGTGCCTGATTTAATCTTGTGTTGTTTTATACATATGCTGTATGGGCTTGTAGCCTAGGAGCAAGAGGCTATATCGTATAGCCTACGTATGTAGTAGGCTACACCATCTAGGTTTGTGTAAGTGTACTCTGTGATGTCCGCACAATGATGAAATTACCAAGTGATGCATTTCCTTAGAACATATCCCAGTTGCTAAGCAACAGGTGACTGTACTAAGTGGGAGGTGCTCGTAAGACAACCCAGACTTTGGACATAATGGGTCTAGGACTGCAGAAAGAAGACTTGCCCAGAGGTTGGATCTTGCAAGGCAGAAAACTAGTTGGGTGGGGCAGAATCTATGACTTAATAGATTGGTGGATCCTAGAGGCAAGGGTATTGAAAGTCTTGATGAGCAAGCTGTAATCTCTCTCTCTCTCTCTCTCTCTCTCTCATTCATTCTCATTGCTTTAGAGGCGGGAAGAGAGAGAGAGAGAAACATCGATGTGAGAGAGATATATTGATTGATTGCCTCCCTCAAAGGCCCCAACTGGGGATTGAACCCTCAACCTAGGTATGTGCCCTGACCAGGAATCAAACCCTTGACCTTCCAATGCATAGATAACGTTCCAACCAACTGAGCCACACTGGCCAGGGCAAGCAAGCTGTAATCTTGACAAATCAACTGCTTAGTTAGTTTAGAACCTTATCTTTTTTAGGAGCTGATATTTCCTGAAGCAAGCAGCTGAATTATTTTTGCTTGGTCCTAGTATTATTTAACACAGGGACAGGAAAGTGTGTTCATTCAGTTCTCATTAAGTAATGGAGTATCCTCAGGCAAGTGCCTTAAAAAAAAACAAAACTATTATATTGTGTTTATTCTGCTGGGCAGTTCTCAGTCCTTTATGGATATTTACTCATTTAATTTTTACAACAACTGAGTGAAATGGCCACTGTTATTTGCCCCATGTTGTATATGTTCCCCTTCAAACACAAATTAAGTAGCCTGTTTGAGGTCACACAACTGGTAAATGGCAATAAATCTGGGCCCCAGAGTCCAAACTCTTAATCTTTCCCTTGTTTAGCTGCTTCACTTCTCAGTTTTTCCTCGTATACAATGAGGGGGTTGGCCCAGATGATAATGGCTGGGAATTGGGGGAAAGGGGAGGTATAAAGAAAGAATCGCTCATGACACTTGTGAAAGTTGGTAAGGTAGACTTTATTCAAGATGGGCTATTACAATGGCGTTTTGTAGTCGGGGAAAGATCCTGCTCAACCTTGAACTTGATAAGGAAAAGTAGCGATTTATCGCCTGTGTGTGTGTGGGAGGGTGGGATCAGTGGGTAGACAATTACTAAGAGGCAGGGTCTTTCTTTGCTTAAATGACAGGATTTTTGTTGAAGGCAGGCCATAGCAAAAATATATGAAGGTGGTCAGACAACAGTGGGGGGATCCACTAAACCGACTCAGCAGGATTCTTGATAAAAGTGGACAATGCAAAGATGAACTGGAAACCCAAAAGTCAGGGCCTAATTGAGAAGAGAGTTTAGAGGAGTCTGGCTAGAGTTTGGTCAAGGAAAGAATCTTTGTTAGGAGGAAAAAGGTTTCCTCTTTCATCTTTTTTTTTAAATTTAATAAATCTTTATTGTTCACATTATTACAATTGTTCTCCCCCCCCCCTTTAGTTCCCCTCCACCCGGCTCCCACCCCACCCTCTGCCCTTACCTGCCCGCCACTGTCCTCATCCATAGGTGTACGATTTTTGTCCAGTCTCTTCCCACACCCCCCACACACCTACCCCCCTGAGAATTGTCAGTCCACTCCCTTTCTATGCCCCTGATTCTATTATATTCACCAGTTTATTCTGTTCATCAGATTTTTTATTCACTTGATTTTTAGATTCACTTGTTGATAGATATGTATTTGTTCATAATTTTTAAAAAATATGTATATTTCTTTATTGATTTCAGAGAGGAAGGGAGAAGGAGAGGGAGATAGAAACATCAATGATGAGAGAGAATCATTGATCGGCTGCCTCCTGCACGCCCCCTACTGGAGATCAAGCCTGCAACCCAGGCATGTGCCCTTGGCCAGAATCAAACCTGGGATCCTTCAGTCTGCAGGCTGATCCTCTATCCACTGAGGCAAGCTGGCTAGGGCTGTTGTTCATAAGTTTTATCTTTACCTTTTTCTTCTTCCTTTTCTTAAAGAATACCTTTCAGCATTTCATATAATACTGGTTTGGTGTTGATGAACTCCTTTAGCTTTTTCTTGTCTGTGAAGCTCTTTATCTGACCTTCAATTCTGAATGATAGCTTTGCTGGTAGAGTAATCTTGGTTGTAGGTTCTTCCTATTCATCACTTTGAATATTTCTTGCCACTCCCATCTGGCCTACATAGTTTCTGTTGAGAAATCAGCTGACAATCCTATGGGTGCTCCCCTGTAGGTAATTAAGTGTTTTTCTCTTGCTACTTTTAATATTCTCTCTTTGTCTTTTGCTTTTGGCATTTTAATTATGATGTGTCTTGGTGTGGTCCTCTTTGGATTCCTTTTGTTTGGGTTTCTGTGCACTTCCTGGACTTGTAAGTCTATTTCTTTTACCAGGTGGGGGAAGTTTTTGGTCATTATTTCTTCAAATAGGTTTTCAGTATCTTGCTCTCATCTTCTTCTGGCACCCCCATAATTCGGATGTTGGTACGCTTGAGGTTGTCCTAGAGGCTCCTTACACTATCTTCAAATTTTTGGATTCTTTTTTCTTTTTGCTTTCCTGGTTGATTGTGTTTTGCTTCTTTGTATTTCAAATCTTTGACTTGATTCTTGCAATCCTCTAGTCTGCTGTAAGGTATCTGTATAATATATTTTTTTTAAATAAATCTTTATTGTTCAGATTATTACAGGTGTTCCTCTTTTTTTCCCCCCCATAGCTCCCCTCCACCTGATTCCCCACCCCACCCTACCCCATGCCCTTACCCCACCACTGTCTTCATCCATAGGAGTAAGATTTTTGTCCAATCTCTTTCCGTACCCCTCACACCTGCTTCCCCTGAGAATCGTCAGTCCACTCCCTTTCTATGTCCCTGATTCTATTATATTCACCAGTCCATTCTGTTCTTCAGATTTTTTATTCAATTGATTTTTAGATTCACTTGTTGGTAGGTATGTATTTGATGTCATTTTGTTGTTCATAATTTTTATCTTTACCTTTTTCTTCTTCTTCTTCTTCTTCTTAAAGAATACCCTTCAGCATTTCATGTAATCCTGGTTTGGTGGCGATGAACTCCTTTAGCTTTTTCTTGTCTGTGAAGCTCTTTATCTGACCTTCAACTCTGAATGATAGCTTTGCTGGGTAGAGTAATCTTGGTTGTAGGTTCTTGCTGTTCATCACTTTGAATATTTCTTGCCACTCCCTTCTGGCCTGCATAGTTTCTGTTGAGAAATCAGCTGAGGTAATTAACTGTTTTTCTCTTGCTGCTTTTAATATTCACTCTTTGTCTTTTGCCCTTGGCATTTTAATTATGATGTGTCTTGGTGTGGTCCTCTTTGGATTCCTCTTGTATGGGGTTCTGTGTGCTTCCTGGACTTGTAAGTCTATTTCTTTCACCAGGTAGGGAAAGTTTTCTGTCATTATTTCTTCTAATAGGTTTTCAATATTTTGCTCTCTCCCTTCTTCTGGCACCCCAAAAATTTGGATGTTGGTTCGCTTTAAGTTGTCCCAGAGACTCCTTACACTATCTTCATATTTTGGGATTCTTTTTTCTTTTTGTTTTTCTGGTTGGATGTTTTTTGTTTCCACATATTTCAGATCTTTGGTTTGATTCTTGGGGCACGTTGATCTACAGTTGAGTTTCTGTATATTCTTTATTTTAGACAGTGTATGCTTCATTTCTGACTGATCCTTTTCCATTTTTTTGGCATTCTCATTAAGCTCCTTGAAGGTCTCATCAAGTTTCTCAGCGGTTTTGAGAAGATTCTTGAGTAACCTTATAAATGTGGTTCTGAACTCTATGTCATCCAGTAGTTTGCTTTCCTCTGTTTCTTTCATTCGTGACATGTTTCTTTGTCTCCACATTTTGGCTGCTTCCCTGTGTTGATGGAGTAGCTTTGTGTGGTAGGTGATCTATAGGGGGCAGTAGCTCAGCCTCCTCAATTACATGAGGTGGATGCTCTTGGTACACCCCTTTGTGGGCTGAGTGCAAAGTCTTGGTGTAGTTAAGCCTTAATTGCTGTTGGTACACTGGGAGGAATTGACCTCCAGGCCAATTAGCTGTGAGCACTCGCTGTGTCTATAATGGAAGAACTGCTGCGCTGAAGACACGCTTATGGGGCAGGACTTGTTTCAGTGGGGCTTTGGTGCTCACTGAGTCTGCCTCTTGAATGTGTCACTTATGGATGTGAGGAGTTGAAATCTGGTGTCTCACACTGACCACTAGGTACACTGGCTTCTGGATCTCCAATGGGGTGCAGGTCAGCTACTGTCTGAGGCCACCCAGGAGGAGCTATAGTGAGAGCTACAGTTTTCTCCTCTTTGCTTGTGGTTTGGAGGTTTTGGAGCTGTCTGACCCGAGCTGCAAGTTTGCTAGGTTAAGCTGCGATAGGGCAGGGCTTTCTTATGCAAAAGCCGCTGCTTAGAGCTTGGGTGGGTTTGTAGGTTGTGCAGGGCGGGGTCTCAGGGTGTCACTAGGCTAGGGCGTGGCAAACGCTAATTAGCCGGCTGCTAATTAGCCGGCTCTGAGTCCCGTGCCCCAGTGCCGTAAACAATTATTCCTGCGCGCAGCTCTGCAAGCAAGCCACCCTCACTGGCAGACAGTCCAGCTTCTCCCCGTAGGAGTTTGGGTCCCCTGCGTCTCCCCAGAAACTGTATTTCAGAGTAATTGGGGGCTTGTCTCCCTTCGGGTTGAAAAAAGCAACGCCCGCCGCCAGCCCAGATCACGTGCCTCCGTACCTCAGCTTTTTAGCGCTCGTGCACGTCTCAATGCTCTTTTCTCTTTCCTTCTAGTTGTAGAACTTCCACTCAGCCAGCTTTCCCGTGGTTCTGGGTGATAGACGTTTTTTCTTTTAGTTGTATTTTTGAAATTGTTGCGGGAGGCAGCGGTTTAGGTGTTTACCTACGCCGCCATCTTGGATTCTCCTATAATATTTTTTATTTCAGTCAGTGTATGTTTAATTTGTAGTTGGTCCTTTTTCATATCCTTGAGGGTCTCACTAAATTTATCGGCCTTTTCTAGAAAATTCTTGAAAAACCTTATAACAGTGGTTTTGAACTATATATCCAATCGTTTGCTTTCCTCCATTTCTTTCATTTGTGATCTGTTTCTTTGTCTCTGCATTTTGGCTGCTTCCCTGAGTTGGTAGAGTAGCTTTGTGTGCTAGGTGTCCTATAGGGCCCAGTGGCTCAGCCTCCCCAGTTACCTGAGGTGGACACTCTTGGTGCACCCCTTTGTGGGCTGTGTGCACAGCCTTGTTGTAGTTAAGTCTTGATTGATGTTGGTATCACTGGGAGAAATTGACCTCCAGGCCAATTGGCTCTGAGGATCAGCTATGTCTACACTGGGAGAACTTCTGTGCTGGAGACAGCCTTATGAGATAAGACTTGCCAAATTGCAAAAGCCTCTGTTCTCAGCTTGGATGGGGCGGAGTCTCAGGGCAGAGCAGATAGCCTTGGCTTCCCATCAGCCCTGCCCCATGAGGCCTCTGGGTGTCAGTGTTCCTCAGTAATTGCTGCAAGCACCTCTGAGAGAAAGCTGCCCTCGAGTTTCACTGCTGCCAGATAGTCCAGTTTCTCTCCGAATGAGTCTGGGTTCCCAGAGTGTCACCCGGAACTGGAGTTCAGCGCAGTTGGGAGCTTCTGTCTCCCTCCTGCTTGAGAAAGCCAGCTGCGTACTCAGCAGTCAGTCCTCTCCATACATGCGAGCCTCTGGACCTCTGCCTTTAGCAGCTCCCCTGAGTCTCCATGTGCTTTTCTCTTTTCCTGACAGTCCAGTTTCACCCCGTATGAGTCTGGGTCCCCAGGGTCTCACCTGGAACTAGAGTTCAGTGCAGTTGGGAGCTTCCGTCTCCCTCCCACTTGAGAAAGCCAGCCACGCACTCAGCTGCCAGTCCTCTCCGCGCGCGTCTCCGTACCTCAGCCTTTTGCAGCTCCTCTGAGTCTCCGTGTGCTTTTCTCTTTCCTTCTAGTTGTAGAATTTCCACTCAGCCAGCTTTCCTGTGGTTCTGCATGATGTCCGTTTTGTCTTTTAGTTGTAGTTTTGAAATTGTTGTGCGAGGCAGCAGTTTAGGTGTTTACCTATGCCGCCATCTTGGTTTCTCTCCTCTTTCATCCTATGTTGAGAGACTGGGGCCTGCAGCTGCTGGACAGCAGATCCTGCCCAAAGAAAAGATATGGCATGGGCTGCTACCTCCTGGCTTAAACGAAAGTGGTGTTGAGTTGAATTCTGAAGGTGAAGACACATTAGGAAAACTGAAGAATGAAGAAGAATCTCATAGTGAGCAGTCCTCAAGTGAAACCCAGTGAAAGGAATTTAGTATTTTAGAGTCAATGACAGGTTTTACCTGCTAAAAAGAAAAATATTGAGAAGTCGGGCCTTGAAAAGAGCTATGGAAAAAACCAGGCTATGAAAGATTAAAATATAGAGAAGGCTGAGGAACTAAGCCACCAACTATCTACCCAAGAGCTTAATGTAAAATTGCCAAAGTGATTGCCTGCCACAACTCTGTAAAAGCCCAAAAAGAAGCTGAAAATTCAAAGGTTGCTGGGGAAAAAAAAGAAGAAACTTGCATGGGCATTTGAAGCAAAGAAGAGATGAGAAACCAAAAGCAACATGGGATATATGTCACTTGCCAGAGTTCTTTTTTTTTTTTTTTTTTTAATATATTTTATTGATTTTTTTACAGAGATTAAGGGAGAGGGATAGAGAGTTAGAAACATCAATGAGAGAGAAACATCGATCAGCTGCCTCCTGCACACTCGCCACTGGATATGTGCCCGCAACCAAGGTACACGCCCTTGGCCAGAATCGAACCTGGAACCTTTCAGTCCGCAGGCTGATGCTCTATCCACTGAGCCAGACCAGTTAGGGCATTGCCAGAGTTCTTAAAGACATTTGCATCTTTATCTGAGTTTTTACTTGAGTCTTCAATTGGTCAATTTCCTGAAAAGATTTTACTGCTCATGTTACATAAGTCAGGAAATTGATAGAAGTGGAAAAATTAAGCATAAAATTTGAGAGTTAATTATCAAATCTTTTCAATCTTTTCCTAAAGAGTTCATTCTAGCCTTGGTTGGTTTGGCTCAGTGGATGGAGCGTCGGCCTCTGGACTGAAGGGTCCCGGGTTCAATTCTGGTTAAGGGCACATGCCCGGATTGCGGGCTCAGTCCCCAGTGGGTGACATGCAGGAGACAGCCAGTCAATGATTCTCGCTCATCATTGATGTTTCTATCTCTCTCTCCTCCCTTTCTCTCTGAAATCAGTAAAAAAATATATTTTTTAAAAAGAGTTCATTCTATTGAAGTGAATGGAATGGAGTGTTCTGTTATTTGTACAAGGAATCTAAGTACACATAAAGGGGAAAAAATAGAATTGTATTTAGTTAGTAATTTATACAGTGTGGGGTAAAAGTAGGTTTACAGTTGTTCATATGGCAAATAATACAATAATAAACACTATAAGAATAAACTCTGTTTTGTGTCCTGACCTACAGTATAAAATCAATTTTACTTTCCATCCATTTGGTGTAGCATAGCCAATGAGCCTAGGTACTTTCTTTTTGAAAAAATATATTTTATTGATTTTTTATGGAGAGGAAAGGAGAGGGAAAGAGAATTAGAAACATCAATGAGAGAGAAACACCGATCAGCTGCCTCCTGAACACCGCCTACTGAGATGTGCCTGCAACAAAGGTACATGCCCTTGACTAGAATCGAACCTGGGACGCTCTATCCACTGAGCCAAACTGGTTAGGGCTTAGGTACTTTCTTATCTACACTTGGTGTAACTGCACTTATTTAGGAATTGTGTTTTTAAGATTGGAATTTGTTTATAATGGATTAATCACAGTGCAAGAAGGTCTCAATTGGTATTATCTTTACAAGTGACTATTTTAATGTTACAAAAGTCATCTTTGGTTCTTTATTGGATGCAGTAGAGTCAATACTTCACAGTCACATAATAAAAACAATTGATTAATTTTTGTGTACCTTCAGAGAAAATGTCGAGAGAGAGAGAGAGAGAGAAAGAGAGAGAGAGAGAGAATGAGAATGGGCAGTTTATTTATGGTTGGATCGCATTCCCATGGGCATACTCAGTGAATGACTCAAAGTGTTGCAGGAGACCAAAGAAAAACCAAGCAATACTTCAAGGAAGAGGAGGGACACTGTTTAATACACCAGCGGACTCAGGGAATAGCTTTCCAAATCTGAGTGCAGAAACATGCATGGGGCTTCTTTTTATATCTCCCTGTGGTCTTTGTCCCGCAAATATGGATTATGCTTCTGGTCCTTTTCTCAGGCCTTACAAGAAGGCCCCAGGTGTTGGGGGTCTCCAGGCCATATCTGATGGTCTGGCCTGGCACCAGCGTTAATAACCCTCCCTCTGGGGCAGTGCACTGTTCACAGTAACAGGTTCTGTAAGACCAGTATCTGGGAAGGAGGTAGTGACTTAATTATAGGTTATCAAGAATGTACACTGAGCTTGCTGGCATGGATTCAGATCACTAGCCCCCAAATATCAGGGTTACATTGGAATTAGCCCTTTTTAGCCTTCTCAAAAGGAGTGTTTAGAACTTGGTGAGAGGTTTGCGACGCAGGGGTCAAAACACAGAGAGTCCAGGTGATTAGAAAGGGGAGGTTTTAATCTTGCGCTCCCAGGCGAAATTCGCTGGTCCAAGGGTGGGCCAGGGAAGTTCGCGCCAAAAAGGGGGCATAGGTACTTCTTTTATACAGCTGTTTAGTGAGGGGAAGGCGGAGGGCATGAGAGGTGTGGAATTCGCCTTGGGCCAGGGGTCTAGGAAGGCGCCAGTTATCTCTGTCACCATCTACCTTGCAGATGCATGCATAGGCTCTGGACTTCCCCCCTGCCTCGACCTAACACTTGTGGCTCATTTAACTTAGTTGGGAAAAGTGATGGGGAGAAAAGGCTCCTATGGGAAGAACAAATAGGTTTCTTTAGGAAAGACAAGTGGGTGTTGGGGAGAACAAAGGGAGATAAGAATGTTTGCTTCTGTAGGTGCATGTGGTCTCTCTGTCTTCAGAGCCATAAAATATCCCTGGAGAGAGGATTTATGGTATATTTGCTCTTGTTCTTTCTCCTGGGAGCAGACTCACCCCAAGGAAGGAATTTATGGCAGTCCTCACTTCTCAGAAGTTTTTGCTTTTAGTTAGATAAGAGAAGTTTTGAGAAGGCTTCTATCTGCTTCTGTTGAATCTCAAATGTCTTCAGCTTAAAATAATCTTTATATCAACTCTGGGGTTCCAAGTGGGTCCCCATAGGGCTTATCCAGTTCCATCTTTCTTTGGTTCACCGTGAAATGGCAAATGACAGCCTGAGATATGTCGCAGGACCAAATGCATGCCATAGCTGCCGGGGCCTCAGCTTGGGGAGGGTGGAGGGGGGGAGGGGGGAGGGGAGGAGGGCTGGGACCTGAAGAGGCTGTTCTTTGAAACTGACACTCTCCTGATGGGAGGGGAGTGTGTGTTCAGAGGAGGGGCTGGGCTGGGCAGGAACTTCAGTTGAGCTCTCAGAGGCTTTTTGGATTTGGATTGGTGAAGGGAAGTGGGCAAGAGCATTGCAGGGGCAGAAACAGCACCGGGAGGGAAGGGATTTACACTTATTGGGCACACATTTTATGCTTGGTATCCATCTATACTTCATCTCCTTCTATCCTCCCAATAACCCTGTTGCCGGGTCAAAGTCCATGCGCCCCACACTTCAAAAGGCCAAAACTCAAAATGTCAGAGTTTGGAGTAAAGAAATGTTTGTTCTCAAGAAGGCACCAACAGAGAAGCTAGGAGTCCTGATCCTCAAGTCCATCTTTTAAAAGTATGGAGTTTAGGGTTCTTTTATATCAAGGGCAGGGAAATGGGAAAGGCTATTTTTATAAAAACCCAAACCTGAAAAAACAAAACCCCAAGCCTGAAGCAGGATTCCTTTGATGATTAGCATGTCTAAAGAGGAGCTATTATGCCCTGGGCAGTTTTGTTAAGTGGTTAGAGTGGTTCTCTCAGACAGAAGGGTCAAAAGTTTGATTCCCCATCCAGGGCACATACTTCCTCACATTAGGCACTTTTTTGCACTCCATTTTGCTCTGCCTGGGGCTCTCACCCCTCCAGGCGATTATCCTGTTATTCTCATTACAGGTCTCATGATTAACTGCCTTCGGTTTCCAGTAAACCACCTCACCCAGTTTCCACTGGCCCCCACCTGCACCCGGTCCGACCACTTACTCTGACTGACCCTTACAAGAGATATAAATATCCTGCTCCCCCTACTCTGCCTGCTGATGCCATTTAGGTCTCAGCCCTTCTGCTAGTGTAACTGGACAATCAATGGGTTCACAACTGCCTGTCACTGCTTGAGCCAATTAAGCAGGGACAGGGTTGAATCATGTATGAGCGTTTATTCCAATACTGCTGGCAGTATAGGAGAGCAGTAGGTCATCCACAAAAGTCTGCTCTGCACCGCACCATAAGCCAGCTGAGCCAGCTGCTTATATTGAGTAGAAGGACAAAGATTACATGGGGAAGGAGGCAAAAAGGTATACCAAATGGGCAGCTTACAGATATGGGGATTTGCAAAGGCCTTGCAGGTATGCAAAGGCTGGGGGTCCTCAAAGGGCTGGTGGCTCTGGTTTCTCCAACAAGGTTGTTAATCTTTCCATGATAATGGACAGCTCCCGGATGGAGAGGATGGGCCGAATTTCCAGGTGAGCTCCCAGGTCCCAGGTATAACTTCCAGCCAGGTTAGAATGTGTCATCACGTTTAATAGAGCATGATTAATATTTCTTACAGTTATAGCTGGTCTCCAATATTCTATTTCTGCCCCTATCACTAGCAGATGTAATAGTAAATTTAGAATTCTTTACCCCCTTTTGGCCTCTTGTATTCCTCCTTCAGAGACCCTAACACGTCAGTTGCAGGTTCCCCAGCCTTAGTGGGGGCACATGGGGGAGGCAGCCAATTGATGTGTCTCTCTCACTTCAATGTTTCTCTCTCTCTCTCTCCCCCCTCCTCCCTTCCTTTCGCTCTCTCTGGAAATCAATGGAAAAAATATCCTTGGGTGAGGATTAAAAAAAAGGGGTGGGGGGGAGGTACTATTATGAAGGCCCTGGGAACAAAGAAGGCTTGAATAAGATGGAGCCACAGAGACTGAACATTTCACTCTGTTAACAATCCTATAAGATAGACATTAGTTGATTCCCATTTATCAGATTTGGCAACCAAGGCACAAGAGCAAGTAATTTACCCAGGTTGCCAGAACTGGCAGGTGAGGTCAGCAGGATTGAAACCAGGTCTGTATGGCTTCAAGGTGGGGATTATCCCAGAATAGTGAAGACAACGGGCAGGGATGCAGAGAGCTGGGAAGGGAGACTGTGGTCGGACCTTGGAGATCAGAGGCTGAGACCATATTCAATGTCAAAGCGCCACTCTAGTAATTAGAAAAGCACCTGGCAATTCCACCCAGGATTTCTCTGAGAGCCAGAGACAGGCTGGTGCTAGTTCTCCCAATACAGATGTCACTGTGGTCTGAGATAACATGGAAGTACCCGAGAAAGCTAGCCACAAGCCAGAGAAGAAGGTAGGGGGTTGGGGAGGGGAGTGCCTCCAGGCTGTGAAAGCCCTTTGGCCTGTCTTTCCTCTCTCCAGGTGATCTAGGCCCTGCCCATCCCCAGCTGGTCACTCAGAGCACACAGCACACCGTGGGCACTAGGGGGAACACAGGCCCCTTTGCTTTCTGCCTCCTTGCTACTGGAAAGGCAGGCTGCAGTTGACATGGCCTTCTACTAGGCTGCCACAAAGTTCCTCCCCTCCTTATTTCTTGGGAATGAGAAAATGAAAATTAACAAGAAATGAGAAGTTAAAAATATGCCCTGCTCTTCATTGGGCTGGGATAACAAAGAAAAGGCCAGCTACAATGTAAAACAGGAAACACTATTTTCTCCCAAGGACAAGCTGCAGCTGCAAAGTGTCTTGAGAACTACTTATTTCTTTTTTTTTAAATTGTAATTGAGTTTATTGGGGTGACATTGGTTAATAGGTTATATGTTTTGTTAATGTAAAAAAAAAACATTGCAGAGAGGAATCCTAGATGGTGGCGTAGGTAAACACCTAAACTGCTGCCTCGCACAACAATTTCAAAACTGCAACTAAAAGACAAAAGATCTATCACCCAGAACCACGGGAAAGCTGGCTGAGTGGAAGTTCTACAACTAGAAGGAAAGAGAAAAGAGCACTGAGATGTGCACAAGCGCTGAAAAGCTGAGGTACAGAGGCACGGGATCTGGGCTGGCGGCAGGTGTTGCTTTTTTCAACCCAAAGGGGAGACAAGCCCCCGATTACTCTGAAATACAGTTTCTGGGGAGACGTGGGGGACCCAAACTCCTACGGGGAGAAGCTGGATTGTCTGCTACCGGGTCGGAAAGTGAGGGGGGCCTGCTTGCAGAGCTGCGCGCAAGAATAATTGTTTACAGCGCTGGGGCATGGGATGCAGTCGGAGACACAGAGCTGGCTATCCATCGCTGTTTGCCACGCCCTGCCTAGTGACGCCCTGAGACCCCGCCCCACACAACCTACAAACCCACCCAAGCTCCAAGCAGCAGTTTTAGCATAAGAAAGGCCTGCCCTATCGCAGCTTAACCTAACAAACTTGCAGCCCGGATCAGACAGCTCCAAAACCTCCAAACCACAAGCAAAGAGGAGAAAACTAGCTCTCGCTGTAGCTCCTGCTGGGTGGACTCAGACAATAGCTGACCTGCACCCCATTGGAGATCCAGAAGCCAGTATACCTAGTGGTCAGTGTGAGAAACCAGATTTCAATTCCTCACATCCATAAGTGACACATTCAAGAGGCAGACTCAGCGAACACCAAAGCCCCACTGAAACAAATCCTACACCATAAGTGTGTCTCCAGCACAGCAGTTCTTATAGACACAGCGAGTCCTCACAGCCGATTGGCCTGGAGGTCAATTCCTCCCACTGTACCAACAGCAATTAAGGCTTAACTACACCAAGACTTTGCACTCAGCCCACAAAGGGGTGTACCAAGAGCGTCCACATCAGGTGATTGGGGAGGCTGAGCTACTGCCCCCTATAGGTCACCTACCACACAAAGCCACTCCATCAACACAGGGAAGCAGCCAAAATGCAGAAACAAAGAAACATGTCATGAATGAAAGAAACAGAGGAAAGCAAACTACTGGACGACATAGAGTTCAGAACCACAATTATAAGGTTACTCAAGAATCTTCTAAAAACTGCCAAGAAACTTGATGACATTTCTGAGGAGCTTAGTGAGACCTTCAAGGACCTTAATGAGAATGCCAAAAAAATGGAAAAGGACCAGTCAGAAATGAAGCATACACTGTCTAAAATAAAGAATATACAGAAACTCAACTGTAGATCAACGTACCCCAAGAATCAAACCAAGGATCTGAAATATGAAGAAACAAAAAATACCCAACCAGAAAAACAAAAAGAAAAAAGAATCCAAAAATATGAAGATAGTGTAAGGAGCCTCTGGGACAACTTCAAGCGTACCAACATCCGAATTTTTGGGGTGCCAGAAGAAGAGAGAGAGCAAAATACTGAAAACCTATTAGAAGAAATAATGACAGAAAACTTTCCCTACCTGGTGAAAGAAATAGACTTACAAGTCCAGGAAGCGCACAGAACCCCAAACAGAAGGAATCCAAAGAGGACCACACCAAGACACATCATAATTAAAATGCCAAGGGCAAAAGACAAAGAGAGAATCTTGAAAGCAGCAAGAGAAAAACGGTTAGTTACCTACAAGGGAGTACCCATACGACTGTCAGCTGATTTCTCAACAGAAACTATGCAGGCCAGAAGGGAGTGGCAAGAAATATTCAAAGTGATGAACAGCAAGAACCTACAACCAAGATTACTCTACCCAGCAAAGCTATCATTCAGAGTTGAAGGTCAGATAAAGAGCTTCACAGACAAGAAAAAGCTAAAGGAGTTCATCGCCACCAAACCAGGATTACATGAAATGCTGAAGGGTATTCTTTAAGAAGAGGAAGAAGAAGAGAAAGGTAAAGATAAAAATTATGAACAACAAAATGACATCAAATACATACCTACCAACAAGTGAATCTAAAAATCAAGTAAATAAAAAATCTGAAGAATGGACTGGTGAATATAATAGAATCAGGGACATAGAAAGGGAGTGGACTGACGATTCTCAGGGGAAGCAGGTGTGAGTGGTGCGGGAAGAGATTGGACAAAAATCTTACTCCTATGGATGAAGACAGTGGCGGGGGGTAAGGGCATGGGGTAGGGTGGGGTGGGGAATCAGGTGGAGTGGAGCTATAGGGGGAAAACAAAAAGAGGAACACCTGTAATCTGAACAATAATGATTTATTTTAAAAAAACCAAACCATTGTAAACTTTAAAGAACTTTTGTGAGTTTATTTGAGCCAAACTATCAACATATGCCGGGAAGCAGAACCTCAAGGAACTGAGCTAATGCTCCGAAGAATGGTGGGTTACATTTGTTTTTACACATTGCAATCAAAGGAGAGACGTAGGTGGGATAAATCCATTGGTGATAGATTAAGGAGGTGGGATAAAGCAAAGTGGGGGAAACCCCTGGGAATGGATAAAAAGTAAAATGATGGACACATACTTAGGTGGATGCAGGAACAAATAACATGATAATGAAGGAATTTGTGGTATATGTCCTGGTGCCCAGCACATTAGGTTGTGCCCCAGGGGCTCCAGAAAAAAGGGAAGTTACAAGTTACCCAGACATTTCAAGGATATGTTATAGATGCAAAAAGACAGATAGGCTCAGTTAAGGTAAAGGTTGACCTTGTCAGTGAAGATACTGGCTTAGGACGTAACTGCCCACCATAACTGCTTTCAATTAAAGTTTAATTTCAGACCATCCTTTGTGGTTACTGTAGGTCTCTGAGTTTGCAAGACTGCCATGCAGGCCTCCCCTGAGCTTGTCAGGTCAGCATGTGGCCCCTTTCATCCACAGTTTAAAGTGTACAATTCTATAATACATCGTCTGTATATTGTCTTCTATTTTCACCACCCACTGCTTTCTTTACTCACTGAGAAATCTTGCTCTCTAAAATCACAGACAAACAGAAACTTTGCTGTTTATAACTGTATTAGTGAAACATCCCACTCTTGCCTGGAGCCCCTAATTCACTTTGACCCAGAGAAGCAGCTTTGAATTACAACCCAGGTAGACAACATTAGATATGGGATTTCTGGACACTCCATTCCACATCTATCTTAACGTTGTAGTTGCTAAAGAAATGGGACCTCAGATCCACTTTGCAATCTAGATTTGACTACACACAACTTTGCTTTGAGTCTACTCCACCCTGTCCCAAAGCACACCACTTTTTCTTTTGTTTTCCTTTGTTTGGCCAGATGCCCCATGGTTCCTCACTGAGCTATTGAGTGTCCTTTGCAACTGACCAAAACAACCTGCCTTTGTCAGACTACAGGCTTCTCCCTGGTAACTAAGGGCTAACTGGGCTAGGACAAGACCCTCACACAATGCGTGTTTCCAGATTTGACTTTATCTCCCAAATGAAAGAATGAGAGAGAGAGAGGCTGAAAAAACAGGACTACAGGCTTTATTAGAGGAGAAGGAACCTCTCGGGCTGTCTCGCAAGGGGAGAACAGCAACACATGCAGAGGTGAACACGCCTTTTGAGGGGAGGAATGGGAAGGGATAGGGCTTAGGGTACTTGACACGTGCTGATTGGTGGTTTCATATAAGGCAATGATTAGGCACTTAGGTACTTAGGAATCAAAAGCTTAGGGTATTTGGCAGGTGCTGATTGGTGGTTCAATGTATAGTTCATATAAGGTGCCTGGTTAGGTGCTCAGGAATGTCCAGGCCGCAGGTGCAGGTTACGTCATACTCCATCCATCAGTTGGGGGAAGGGAGGATCTATCATTCCAGGCTTTTGGTAATATTTTAAAAAATTGAGAGTCCGGGCAAGGTCAGGGGGTGAAGGTCTGTCTTCCATAGCTACTTCCTGTTGAGAGGGGGCATTGTCAGGGGCGTCTATCCGGGGTCTCAAAGATTCTGGTGACATAGGTGTCTCTAGGTTCTGAATTCAAGGCCAGATAGATCTCTCCCACCTTCTGGTTGGCGAACACCTGAATTCTGTTCTGAAAAAAAACTAGTGAAACAGCACAAGAGACAGGGGCCAAAGAGCAAAATTAAAAGAATAAATACCAGTGGGCCTAATAGTGGGAGGAGCCATGGAGTAAGTGAGTGAAAAACAGGTAGTGTTTTCTGTGCTGGACGAGGGTACAGCAGCATGATTACCCCAAGAGACTGGTTGGTGAAGTCTGGAGAGTGATCCTGTTGAGTCACTTGGGAGGTAAAAGCTGGTCTTGAGGCTGCCACAGCATCACTTCTCTGGTTTTGCTGCTTTTCTGGGCCTAGAGCTGAAACAGAACCGAGACCTAGATGTTATTTTTAGGGGAAAAAAAGTAGGGGTCTCAGTTGCCTCACTAGTAATATGAAAGGGGAGAATAGGTTACCCTGGGGGTAAGGTTCTTGTTTTCCCAGTTTTTCCCCTTGCTGGGCATCCACATGTTTCTTGTAGGTCCTGAGACAGGGTTTCAAAGTATGGGTAGAGCAGTGGTTAAGCTCCCTATGGCAGTTCCAACCCCTGCTGTGATGCTGAGGGCTAGGAGGAGAGAGATTATCTGGACTCCTCTTTTGTGTCAGATATGACGGGTTATGGGGACAGGTAAAGACTGATCATTGGGGGCTACATCTACATTGGGTGAGAGATAGACGAGAGTACAGATTTCTGTCCAGCTGATGGGGAGACAGATGTATGTGTTTTCCCCACAGAGGAAGAAAAAATCCCTGATCACGGAGACAAGCTGATAGGTATAAGGAGAAGAGGTGGACTAAAGGGTATGAGATTCCTTTTTCTAGTTCTGCACTCCAAGCTGAGAGGGTAGTCGCCATGGCACTACCAATAAGGGGTGACAGATGAGTGATTGAGATTGTATTGCCGTGAAAGTGGGAGGGAGTGTTAGAATGGCTGTTATCCAAGGGAAAAGAGAAAGGGAAGGAAAGGAGCAGTGGAAGATGAGGCTGGAGAAAGGCAAGGGAAGGAGGGAGTAGTCCCTGCAGCCTGTTTCCAGGCCTCTAGCTGCTTGAATTTTAAAACTGCCGCATTTTTCCTAGAGATAAAGATCTCAGTTTCTGATAAGCCTGTGCAGTCAAGAAAGTTGTTCTTTGGGAAGGGTGGAGTGGGGGAGGGGGCGGGGTGAGAAGGCGCTGAGGTCAGAGCAGTTTTCAGAGCATTAAAGGGGTGAGAATGTTGGCCTTGGGATCTAAAGGCTCAGTGAGGGGGGTCCCTTTGCCATGTCATGTCATAGAGGAGCTTCGCAAGAAGACTAAAGTTGTGAATCCGGAGGTGAGAGTACCCAGTGAGCCTGAGAAAGGAGAAAATTTCTTGTTCAGAGGAGGGGACAGTTTTAGAGGAGATAAAGATATAAAGCATTTATAGTCCCAGGAATGGCTCGGCCTTGTGGGTGAGAGAGTGAAACTGAGGTAGGTGACTGTGGTTTGGGACAACGGGGTTTTATGAGGGGATGCATGGTAGCCCTGGCAGGGAACCAAGGGAGTATGAGATAAGAGTGAATGGGGGAATTTAGTAAGATGCAGTGTAGATGGGAGGTGGCTAATGGCTGTGAGACTAATCCGTCAACCCCCATAATAGAGACTGAGGAGGGAACAAGGGTCTCAGCGAATTAGGGGAGGGCAGAATAAGTGGCCCCGTTGTCAATTAAAAAGGAGATTGGCTTACCTGCCACCACAGTCATTCCCCGGGGCTCTGTCTTGGTGATGTAAGTCTGTGGGGCCCTGTCAGGGCCTGGGCAGCTTCAGTTTTTGGTGGCCAGTCCCAGGGGATCTGGGAGCTCCAAACCGGATCCAGAGGGTGGTCGTGCTGGACTGGCTAAGGTCTGACCTGGAGGGGCCAGACTACAGTCTGATTTCCAGTGGCCTTCCCTTCCGCACCTTGGGCAGGGCCCAGGCGGAGGTCTCGGGTTTGAGCAGGACTTGGCTCAGTGTCCTTCCTTGCTGCATTTGAAGCATGGGCCCGGAGGAGGCTTAGCCCCTGACTTACCAGCGGTTGGAGGACTGGCACTTCATTTGGGGTTCGTGAGAGTGGTGGCTAGGAGCTGGAAGGCCCCCTACCTGGCCTCAGCCTTGGCCTGATCTCGCTTTTGATTTTGGATTTGGGTCTCCTTGTCTCTATTATTAAAGACCTTAAAGGTCAGGTTAACCAGGTCTTTTTGAGGGGTTTGTGGACCTGCATCTATATTTTGAAGTTTGTGGCATATGTCGGGGAGTAAAGGTGATCAGGTCAGTGGAAAAAGAAACTTGAGATGCCTCTCAATCTGTGAGGCTGGACATAGAGAATGGGACGTGGATTCAGACTCTGCCCTCAGTTCCTGCTGCCTCCCTCAGGGGTAGAATGGACGCGGGAATAGAAGAAGCTGTTGCGGAAGGCAGTCTTTGGGTGGCCTGAGAATGAGTGTTAGATGGGAAAGGCTGTTTTGGAACTCATGTTCTCAGGATTTGGGCTCTCCGGAAGATCAGAAAGTGAGAAGGGAATGGCCAGCCACCTGTGAATTAGGTTGCTGGCGGTCACTGGAGTGGAGATTTGGTGGAGAGCGCACAGGGGAAGGCGGGTGGTTAGAGTTCTCAGAGGTAGAGCGTGGGGTGCGGATTCTGCGGCAGGGTTGTAAGGGGTGGTGGGAGTGGGCGAGGTGGAGATGAATGATCGGCTGGGTAGAAAAAGTCAGAAGACAGAGAAAGAGGCTAAGGACCGATTTGAGAGGGCAAAGAGTAATTTGCGAGGAGGATCTGATGGGTGGAACATGAGGAGTAAAGCGAGGGACGAGAGCCACGGGGGGGGGGGGGAGGGACGGGGGGGGAGCCTGTTCATAGGGATCTCTGAGGTCTCCCTGTCTGGTGGCAAAAATTATCTAGGTCTTGGAGGATATTGGAATTGAAAGTGCCATTTTCGGGCCACAGAGAGACATTGTTGAGTTTATATTGTGGCCAGGTAGAGCTTCTTTGGTTTGATGTAGCCAGAAAGACCAAGGGTCGAGAGATTGGTGAGGAAACACCCCAAGGGTGTGTAGAGGGGTTTGGACTGAGAGGTCCCCGTGACCGGAGGGAAGGGCCACCAGGAAGTTGGGGAGGGAACAAGAAGCATCCTCCTTTTTTCTCGGCCAACCTGTAGAGAGAGATAGAGAGACAAGAAAAGGGTTCCAAGGTCGTCACCCCGAGACCTTTCCCGTGGAGTAGAGCAGAGTTTCCTGGCCAGGCACCTGGGCTTTTGTAGAACATAGAACGTGTAGCCAAGTAGATGGGAAACTCTGAGGCCCTTCCAGGGCAAGGGAACGATGGGCAGGGGTGGGAGGGAAGATTGGGAAAGTCCCCGAAGCCTACTGGTGAGAAAGCGACAAGATCCCCACGTGTCCTGGTACAGCAGGGTTTGAGAGGTTTGAGAGGTGTCCGGAGCAGGCCAATCAACTCAGAACCATGCCACCGAGCCAGCGCAGGAGTCAGAAGCTCGGGGCTAGGTTCGAGGATCGTCCATGCTCCCGGGTTTCAGCACCAAATGAAAGAATGAGAGAGAGGGGCGAAAACCAGGACTATAGGCTTTATTAGAGGAGAAGGACCCTGCTGGGCTGTCTCGCAAGGGGAGAACAGGCACACGTGCAGAGGTGAACATGCCTTTTGAGAGGAGGAATGGGAAGGGATGGGGCTTAGGATACTCAGCATGCACTGATTGGTGGTTTCATATAAGGCACATGATTAGGCACTTAGGTACTTAGTAATCAAAAGCTTACGGTATTTGGCAGGTGCTGATTGGTGGTTCAATGTATAGTCCATATAAGGTGCCTGGTAGGTGCTCAGGAATGTCCAGGCCGCAGGTGCAGGTTACATCATACTCTGTCCATCAGTTGGGGGAAGAGAGGGTCTATCACCAAGGCCCAAGGAAAAAGATTATTAGGCCAGCCTGTTCCTTGGATGGGTGGAGAAGGAATACAGAATACTGCATTCTTTTGGAAACCCACAGAGTTTTCTTTATATAACTCTCTCCCATTTATCTGCTGTTCATAGTGGGGCAGGCATTGGGCTGAGGGCTTTAACAATGCCATTTCACTCAACCCTCATCACAACTAGGTGAAGGAACTGAGGCACAGGGAGAGGTTAGAAAACTTGCCCATCAGCCATGCAGTTAGTAAGCAGCTCAGCTAGGATTTGAACACATGAAGTTTGGATACAGAGCTTGAGGACAGAATTTGAATATAGCACTCTTAACTAATAGGCCTGAAGTTCCTAAACCTAAACCTCTGGTGCTCTTAACATCTCAGTACTTTTCCCACTAAACTCCCAGGCCACAAGAAGTACTTAATAGTTTCATTTATTAAGTGTTAAGTTCATATAACTTAATAAGCACTATAATAATTTAGTAGCTGTTTGAAAAAATACATATAAATTAAAAAATATTTTTATTTCATTCTTAAGTAACCCATACATAGTGTCAACCAATGGTCATCGATTCCAATTCAGCATCAGCAGGAATTCCCAATTTGGGATGCAGCAAAGAAGAAAACTTGATTAAGTGTCAATTGTGATATAGCATAGCTACGGAACAGCTCAATAGTGTTACAGCTCAGTTATGAAGCTACATGGCTGTGGAACAGCACAGTTGTGAGGTTGCCCCTGGGCAAGGTGGCCCTACCCTGCTCTGCTCTGTCCTGCTCTGTTCCACATTGGTCTGCACCTCTCTGCTCTGGTCCAGTGAGGCTTCTTTGTCCTTTCAGCTCCAGGAGAAGAAACAGGGTCTTTCGGTGTGTACTCCTAGAGCCAGGGGGCAGCTGATTTAAACAGATAGAAGTCCCTAATCCTTGAAGTGTGATGAGTCCAAAAAGCACTGTCCTGACTGAGCAGAATGAAGCAGTCCTGATTGGTTGGTGAAGATGCTGGGGGGTGGGGGGTGGGGGGCGGGAGGAGGGAATATAGCTGCACAACTCTGATTGGTTGGGGAAAGTCTCGGTCCTACTGGTTTAAATACAATTCCAGAAACTCCTTTAGAAGGGCTGGCTGAGATGGCAGGAACATAGTACAGGAAGGCAGTTCAATGCAGGATTCAGAAGGCAGGCTTCTGTTTGGAAATGATTGCGAGGCTCTTTTTAAATTTGAGCCCAGTTAACCACCAGGAGCCCTTCTTGGTAGGTATCTTCTTTCCCAGTGTCCATAATAGTAATGGGATATGTGTGCTGGTTGGGCACAGCACAACTTGTCAAAGTTTGGAATGAGATTTGGATACCACACCCTCATTCACATTAATTTTTCTCATGGTACTTGTGGGAACCCCTTTCACGTCCTGCGTGGTTCAGGGTTCCGGTTCAGGGTTCGGGTTCTGGAGAAGGCCGCACACAAATGAAAAGAGACTTGAAAAGTATTAATTTGGAAATATTGGGGGCCAGGCGGGAGCCCACCTCTAACGGGAAGACTACCGCCCCGCTCTGGCTTTGCTATCCCTTTTATTAAGGTTATGGGATACACTCATATCCTTTCGGCAGGAAATTCCAATAATAGCCAATCAGCAAGCATTTACATAAGACTAACAGGTGGAGGATGCTTCAACTACCCATGTCTCAACTAAACAATGAGTGATTAGCTCCGACCTTGCAGAGCATTTAAGGTTGGTTGACCAGCCTTCCGGATTCCCTTTCCACATCTCTCTATTAGTGGGACAATGATCGGTTTCCGGCAGTACTTGCTTTTAAAAAAATTATCTTTATTGTTGAAAGTATTATAGATATCACCTTATTTTTTGGTTTTTATCCCATTGACCCCCTCCACCCTGCACCCACCCCTCCCAGGCCTTGCCCGCCCTATTTTCTGTGTCCATGGGCTATGCATGTATGCATATAAATTCCCCAGGTTAATCATTCCTCATTTCCCTCACCTCTACCTTCTCTCTGAAACTAGCTTTTTATCACAGAAACACCAAAAGCTCAGCTTCACAAAGATATCATGTTAAGCGGACCCATTCAGAACACTAGATTTGTATAAAGATTATTTTAAACTGAAGACATTTGAGATTCAACAGAGCTTCGTTTATCTGAGTAAAAGCAGCAACTGCTGAGAAATGAGGACCATAAATCCCAGAGGAGTTTCATGGCCACAAAGAAGACAGAAAGACCACTCATACCTGCATAAATAATTATCACAAACTTTTTTGTCGCCAGCTTGTCCCCCTTAAAACCCATTTGTCTTTCCTAAAGAAACCTACAGGGCACAGCCAGTGTGACTCGGAGATTGAGCATTGGTCCATGAACCAAGAAGTCACTGGTTCAATTCCCAGTCAGGGCACATGCCCAGGTTTCCAGCTTGATCCCCAGTGGGGGAGAGTGCAAGAGGCAGCTGATTGATGATGTTTCTCTCTTTGTATCCCTCTCACTTCCTCTCTCTCTAAAGATAAAAAAAACTTAAAAACAAAAACAAAACGAAACCTACAGGGTGCCCCCCCCCCCAAATGTATATACTCTTTAAAAAAAAAGATTGATTTCAGAGAGGAAGGGTGAAGGATAGAGAGACAGAAACATCAATGAGAATCATTGATCGGCTGCCTCCTGCACGCTCCCTACTGGGGATCAAGCCCACAACCCAGGCATGTGGGTCAGAATCAAACCTAGGACCCTTTAGTCCGCAGGCCAATGCTCTATCCACTGAGCCAAACTGGCTAGGGTGTGTGTGTGTGTGTGTGTGTGTGTGTGTGTGTGTACACACACACACACACACACACACTCTTAAACAGTTAATAGCTCAATTTTGAAAATGAAATGTATTTTAATGAAGTCTTTATAATTATTCAAAGTGTATGTATACATTTTTGGGGGGACACCTTATATTTGTCCCTCCTATAGAAACCTTTTCTTTCCCTTCTCTTTCCTGTACTAACCTAGAGATATAAGCCCCAAATTCTAGCCACCTCTTTGAGTTACTCACCACTGAGCATTCCTGCATGTATTGGTGTTACATTAAAAAATAAACTTTATTTTCTTTTTTCAGTTTAATTTGCAGATTCCCCAAACTGAACCCAAGAGGGGAGAAGACATGTTTTTTTTTTTTTTTCCTTCCTAACAATGTCATCAAAAGCAATTGGCAACTACATGAAGTTAGTAGTTTTCTGCAGTGCCTCACAAATGTCAACGAGTTTTCCTTGAGATTTAAATATACTATACTCGAAGGTGTCCCTGTGAATTTACTCTTGTTCACTGGGGTGCCTTGGTGCTTAGTTTGGGAACCATAGTACTGTCCTAAATCCTTATCAAAGTAAGCTAACATAATCTATGAGCTCGCTGCGACTGCCATGCAGTAACTGCTTGCTTCTCAGCAGTCTCCATCTTCTCCGGGCATGTCTGTCGAGTTCATGGCTCTCTCCCCTGTGCCCACATCAGTGCCTGGCACAACTAAGAACTCAGTTGAAGGAGGTGTCACATGAGCTTGGGGAGCACAGGTACAGATCACACACTGTTAACTCTTGAGAGATGTTTCACCCTCCCAACTCATAAGTCATCCCAGAGTAAGTGTGTCCAGACTTTTGGATATAAATACTACTAACTCCTGCTCTCCTGGCTCCTTTCCCCCAGACTTTATGGAGACCATATTCTCCCTATTTCCACACTCTTTTTTTATGTAGAGAACAATACAGCTGAATTAGGTTACTGTTTATTATTCTCAACACAGCAGTCTGCGTCAGATTAGGTCACACGTCTGCTCAAAACTTGCAACTGCTCCCCAGTTTACTCGGAGTCAAAGCTAAAAGTCCCATAAGGACTTGGATGAGCTGCCCTTGACGTTCTTCCCTCAATTCATGTCCTAATGCTCCCCCAGCTCATTGTCTTTTAGCTATTTGGCATTTCTGCAGTTCCCAAACTCAGGATGTTTCTGTTACAGAGAACCAGAATAATCAAACAATGCCGGAGAGTTTGGAGTCACACTTTATTACACGCGAGTCCAGAGGAAAATGTCTCTCAAATTCTGGGCCCCAACCTGGAGGAATTTTCCCTATTTATATGTTTTTACCTTCTTTGTCTCCCAAATATGGGGTGTTTCCGGCTCCTTTTGCAAGTTCTTAAAGAGCCCGTATGTGCTGGGGCCTTGAGACCTCAACCAGAGGCCTGGCCTGGCGCCAGCACTGATAACCTTGTCTGGGAAAGGTTTAATGGCCTCTCTGAAATGGGAGTAGTCTTAGCAAGCAAGAATTTACAGAAGCCAAATAGCAGGGTTAAAATTTCAAACAGCAGTTTTTATATAAGATAGATGCTTCATTTCCTCTACACTTAGGCGTTGTTTTCTCTGCCTGGGAGGCTCTTCACTCAGACATGTGGAAATAGTTAAGACCACCCCAATGGGAACAATCACAGGCTGTTTCTTCAAAGCATGCTACAGCAAGGGAGTCAGCCACCATCATTTGTGTTTGGCAGTGACTCAAAGGCATTGCTACAGGGGTTGTTGTTTGGCTCCCTAGACTGGTTGCTACAGATATGGCTAACTTCCTGAGCTAGTTGCTGCAGGCTGAAGCCTAACCACCTCTGTGCAACCAGTCCAGGAATGACTGTCAATGACTGGTCAGCTTCTTTATATTTTGTTCCCACTTCTAACTCAGGACCAATCAGAGAAAGCATAATATGCTCCCCAAACCAATCACAGAGCATGCTCCTGTTTTAGTTAGCCCACCTGCAGCCATGCCAACTACCTCCAATTAGGGCACACCTGAAGCCTTCTCTGTGTTCACTAGGAAACTTTCCTGCTCCTCTGCCTGCCTTCAAGTCTCTGCCAAATGCAAGTGATAGTAGCTGACTTTCTTGCTGTGGCAAGCTCTGAATACGTATCTTGTTCTGCTCATTTTTATTTGGGTGCTGTTTATATCCATACACAGTATATACCTCTGGAGTTGGCTGGGTGATCTTGCCTATTAAGGGATTGTGTGTTTGATGCCTTATCAAAGAAGAGGTTCAGACTATAATAAAGAACAAAAGGCATTTATTTGAGCAAAAAGATTGGCATTTACTAGTTAGTATTTGAGCAACCTAATCTGTGTTCTGGAGAGGACAAAGAAAGGCAGGGTATATAAGCCAAAACCCACAAAATGTAATTCTTCTAAATAAATGAAGGATTGCAGGCCAATATGCAAATAGAGGGGGGATGCAACTACAAGAAAGAAAGTAAAGTCCACATATGTCCACGAACAGTTGTTGTGCCAGGACGTTTACGGCTCCAGGATGTTTATGGAGTTGAGTTTAGCAAGTTAATCGTGGCTCTGAGAACTGAGGCTCAAGGTGTGCATAGGCCCCTAGTAGCCTCCTATTTTAATTGACTCTCTTAAAGATTTTTAAAAATTGATTTTATTTTATACTAGAGGCCCGTTGCACGAAGTTTAGTGCAAGAATAGGCCTTCCTTCCCCTGGGTTTGCTCCCGGCCACCGGGAGCCTGCAAGTCCTCACTCCCAGCTGGAGCACCACTCCTGTAGCTCCCTCCGCGCCCCTCCTCCCCCTCATAGCAGGTATCCTGCCCCACCACTCTGTGCCTGTGTATGCAAATTACCCTTCCATCTTTGTCAGGTTAATTTGCATATTCACTCCTGATTGGCTATGGCCGTAGCGGAGGCACAATCAATTTACATGTTTGTCAATTATTATTATTTTTAGAGAGAGTGGAAGGGAAGGAGTGGGTGGGGGAGAGAGAAACATCTATGAGAGACACATTGCTTGGTTGCCTCCAGCATGTGCCCCATCTGGGACCTGCAACCTGAGTACTGGTATGTGCCCTGACTGGGAATTGAATCCGCCAGTACAGGAGGAAGCTTCAGCCAACTGAGCCACATCGGCCAGGGCCTTTAAGTGACTCTCTTAGCAATGTTTATTCCATTTTATTTTCTGCATTATCAGATGATTCTAAGATACATACCTTCTTGTCTAACTCTTTAATAAAATTCGTGGGAGGCATCTTTCAACTTAAGAAACATCCAAACGTGTAAGAATATTTTTAAAATATATTTTTACTGATTTTAGAGAGGAAGGGAGAGGGAGAGACAGAAACATCAATGATGAGAGAGAACCACTAGGGACCAAGCCCACAAGGCATGTGCCCTTGACCGGAATCAAACCCAGGACCCTTCAGTCCACAGGCCGAGCTCTATCCACTGAACCAAACCAGCTAGAACCTGTAAGAATTTTTATGAGTTTATTTGAGTCAAACAATTTCCAGGAAGCAAAATCTCAATGGATTAAGAAAATGCTCCAGAGAATGGCAGTTTGCACCTTATTTTGTACATTACAAGACTATCATATTAAGTTGAACCAAATGAAATAGGATTTTTATATTTCACAAAAGGTTAGATATTGACAATTTCAGACAGTTCAGCCTAATACAAAGTTGTTGTGAGGCTTAAAGAAATAGTGTGTTGGGAGTCATCCACTGCACAGAAAGTTTGCTGGCTGGATTCCTAGTCAGGGCTTATGCCTGGGTTCCGGCTGGATCTCCAGAAGGGGGTGTGCAAGAGGCAGCTGATAGATGCTTTGTTCTCACATCAATGACTCTCTCTCTTTTCCTCTCTCTAAAAATTAATTTAAAAATCTTAAAATTATGTTAAGTATAAGATCTATAATAATAACAGCAAAATATGCTAATTAGACCAGACGGCCAAATGACCTTCTGGACGAAGCCGGGGCTGGGAGGGCCAAGCCCCATGCGTGAATTTCATGCATTGGGCCTCTAGTTTGTTAGTAACAGGACTTCAGGAACAGCTTCACAGGATTTAAATCCCCACTCCATCACTTTCTAGCTGATCTTGGGCAAATGACTTGAGCCATCTGTGCCTCAGTTTCTTCAGTCATAAAATGGACTGGTGTGGCTCAGTGGTTGAGCATTAACCTATGAAGCAGGAGGTCACAGTTTGATTCCCTGTCAGGGCACATGTCTGGGTTACACGCTTGATCCCCAGTGTGGGGTGTGCAGGGGGCAGCTGATCAATGATTCTCATAATTCCTCTCTGAAATCAATTAAAAAATGTGTATTAAAAAAAAGGAGATATAATGTAGGTCCACAATCCCTTACCTATAATTCAGAAACCCCAAAACCTCTGAAAATCAAAAGTTTTGTGGCAAATTCCTTTGGTAGCAAACTTTGATGTTAGCTGACCTGAGGCTATTTATATCTACACTAGTGGCCCGGTGCATGAAATGCATGCACGGGAGGGGGGGGGTGGTCCCTCAGCCCAGCCTGCACCCTCTCCAATCTGAGACCCCTCGGGGGTTGTCCGACTGCCGGTTTAGTCCACAGGGATCTGGCCTAAACTGGCATTCAGATATCCCTCTCACAACCCAGCACCTCTGGCTCCTAATAGCTCACCTGCCTGCCTGCCTGTTGCCCCTAACCACTCTGCCTGCTGGCCTGCCCCCCTGTCGGCCTTCTCGCCCCCACAGTCCCCCCACCAGCCTGCTCACCCCCAACTGCCCCCCCCTGCTGGACTGCTTGCTCTCAACTGCCCTCCCAGTTGGCCTGATCACCCCAACTGTCCTCCCCTCCCCTCCTGGCCTGATCGCCCCTAACTGCCTCTGTCTCGGCCCTGCCACCATGGCTTTGTCTGGAAGGACATCCGGTCTAATTAGCATATTACCCTTTTATTAGTATAGATGGTTAAAAAGAAACAACTCTGGACAGTGCTCAGTGGTTAGAGCGCTGAGGACCAGAAGGTCATGAGTTTGATTCCCAATCAAGGGCATGTAGGTACCTTGGTTGCAGGCTCAATCCTGGTCTATTTGGAGCATGTGTGAGGCAACCAATCCATGTGAATGTCTCACGTGGTTATTTCTTTCTCTCTCTTCTCTTTCTCCCTTCTAGCTCCATTGGCTCAGTAGATAGAGCATCGGCCTGCAGGCCAAAGGGTCCTAGGTTCCATTCCAGTCAAGGGCATGTACCTTGGTTGTAGGCTTCTCCCCAGCTCTGGTCAGGGCTCATGCAGGAGGCAACCAATCAATGTGTTTCTCACATTGACATTTGTCTTTCTCTTTCTCTAAAAATCAATGGAAAAATATCCTTGGGTGAGGATTTAAAATAATAATAGCTCTAGCCGGTTTGTCTCAGTGGATAGAGTGGTGGCCTCTGGACTGAAGGGTCCCAGATTCGATTCCAGTCAAGGGCACATGCCTGGCTTGCAGGCTTGATCCCCAGTAGGGGATGTGCAGGAGCAGCTGATCCATGATTCTCTTTCATCATTGATGTTTGTATCTCTTCCCCCAGCCCTTCCTCTCTGAAATCAATACAAATATATTAAAAAATAATAAATTAAAATAAAAAAAATCAATGGAAAAAATTTCCTCAGGTGAGAATTAAAAACAAAAAAACAACAAGCCCAAAATGCAATCACTTGTGTTAAGCTCCACTTTATTATTTTTATTTTTTATTTTTTTTACAGCAAAGGTGGAGATTTATTGAAGAACAAGTACAGACTCCCACATGGGGAGAGGAAAAGTCCCACAGAATGGACTCCCACGTGGGGAGGGGGAAAGGGTCCCTGTTAAGCTCCACTTTAGCAAACCAAGGCTAATGCTTAACAACCTAATTGCAATTTCAGCCTTCCCCAGGAATGTAATCTTAACAAAGCAGTCTGAAACTGCCTGGTCAGTAGAATGATGTGAGCCTCCTAATAGACCCAACTGTCCCCCAAAGAAGATGAATTAACCTTTTTAACTTATGTCATCCTTTTCCCCATTCCCTCGCTGTTAAAAACCTTTCCCTTCTATAGCTCTCTGGAGCTTTGTACTTGCTAGATGGAATGCTGCCCAATTTAGGAATCACTCAATAAAGCAAATGAAATCTTTAAAATTTACTGGGTTGAATTTTTAATATATTTTTTCCATCACCATTTTCCCCCCCATACCCTTTTCCGCCTCCACCCGTTCCCTTCCCCCTACTTCGTTTAATTTTTTAAAGAATATATTTTATTGATTTTTTACAGAGAGGAAGGAAGAGGGATAGAGAGCTAGAAACATCAATGAGAGAGAAACATTGATCAGCTGCCTCCTGCACACTCCCCTCCGGGTATGTGCCGGCAACCAAGGTACATGCCCTTGACCTGAATCGAACCTGAAACCCTTGAGTCCGCAGGCCGACTCTCTATCCACTGAGCCAAACCGGTTTCGGCACTTCGTTTAATTTTTGTTAAAAATATTTATCTCACTTAGTGTGGGTCAGCATGTTTTGCTGCAGAAATGTTTGATTTCAGGGTGTTGCCCAATCTCTCTGGGGGCGTCACATATCTATCCATGGAGGGGAGAGTACCTCTCAAATGTAATTGAAACAAACCTGATTTTATTATTTGCTTAGCAAAAAAACCAACCAAACAAATTAACGTGTGGCAGAGCACAGCTTCCCCTAACGAAGCAAAGAGGTGATTTTACATAGGTTTTTATCAAAATACAGCTGTTGCTGATTGCGTTTTCCTGAATTCTGGGTTCCATAGTTATTAACTTACAACTTGGGATTGTCAGTCTACTAAATTCTTTCTGAAATTTGGAGGTTAGGAACTTTTTATTCACGCCCTGTTACTTTTCTAAAACCTGGAAAAAAAAATCTTGCATTCTGAGACACACATGGCCCACAAGGTTCCGATAAAGAACTGTGGACCTGAAGTATTCAACTCCTAGGTTGAGAGGATTATGTTCCCAGAAGAAAGCTAGCTGGCAGGTTTTATCACGTAAAGGACCTGCTACTTGAGATTCATTTAACAAATATTTACCTAGTGCCTACTATGTGCAAAGGTTTGCGAATACAACGTGAACAGATTTGATATATTGTTGACAAAAGTCTGAGTCTTATTTTCCGGTCCCAAGCGCAGGATTTTTCAATCAGGCGCTGGTTGGAAGGCATTTCCCTGCAAGGGTCTCTTTCCGCGCCCTTCGCTTTGCCCCAAGACCTCAGTCACTCTTGCCTTCAGGCGGTGAGAACAGCAGGCACACGCGAGCCAGCCCCCCCCAGCTCGCAGCCCCCAGCTCGCAGCCCCCAGCTCGCAGCCCCCACGACCATCGCTCTCCTGGCAGAGAGGAAAGGCTTTTCGCGACCCGTAGCCCCACAGCTGCGCCCTGCTTCCGGCTGAGGTGTTCTAGTCCAGAGCAGCCCCCCGCGTCTGCGCGCCAGGCTCAAGGCCGTTCCCATCTCGGGGGCTGGAGCGGGGATGGGGTCGGGGGTTGGGCGCGCCGGCTCCTCCCCTCCCCACGTCGCGTCGAGGGGGCGAGGCGGGCGCGCGTCATCGTGACACCACCCGCGCACACCGAGGCGCTAGCCGATTGGCGGCTGAGGCCAGAGTTCCTTCAGCGCAGCGTGCTCCTCCCTCCCAGATTTCCCGCCAGCAGGCGCCGCGCGGTTGATGCTGTCCCTCTGGTCGCTCGCTCCGATAAGAGCGGTTGGGCCTCGCCGTCTGTCGCCATGTCGCGACAGAGCACGCTGTACAGCTTCTTCCCCAAGTCTCCAGCGGGGCTGAATAATGCCAACAAGGCCCCAGTCAAGGCCTCACGTGAAGACGCCGCCGCCGCTGCCACCGGGGCCTCCCCTTCCCCCAGCGAGGATGTGGCCTGGAGCGGGGTCGGGCCTGGGCGCTCCGCGTCGCCGCCCGAGGCGAGGAACCTCAACGGAGGGCTGCGGAGGTCGACAACTCCTGCGGTTTCCTCCAGGTAGCGGGGTGGGGTTGGGGCCGAAGGCGGGGGCTCGGCGGCGAAACCACGGAGTTCAGGGAAGGGAGGCTCGCTTTGGGGACCTGGGGTTGTGTGCGGCCCGGCCCTGGGCTCGGAGGAGGTGGGGCTGCTCACTTGGCTTGAAAGTATGTGGGGGCTGAGTTTGTAGCATTGGGAGTGTAGATTGTAAACAAGGTCGGAGGAAATGGGCTGCAGGAGGAAGAGGGGGAGGGGAGACGGCCGAGTTGGAAGGAAGAGGTTGGGGGTCTGGGTGGAGGAGAGCAGTGCTAGCTGCTCGAGATGTGGGGAGAATGGAGAGATGGGAACACTGGGGGTTGATGGAAGAGGGGAGGAGCTTTGCATGTTCCTTTTCGGGGTGCATACCCAGCACAAGGCAGGAGGTGGTGCTTGCCGGTGGCCGGGGAGGCGTGACGCAGAAAAAGGAGTGCCTGCGGGAGGGTGAACGCTAGCATTCTGGAGGGTGTGCGTGCGCGGCGTCCAGTTCCCCTTTAGAAACTGGGGTAGTGAATTGGGGCTCCAGTAGACGTTCGGGGAACTCAACTTGATGTTTGGATATGAGACTCCGATGCCGAGACGCTATGGGGGCGATGGGCCCTCGGCCTGGTTTTTGAGTTTCTGGGTTGTGCGAGAGTTCGGAGTTGGGTGGACCTCTAGCTGAGAGCGTCGGAGGTGTGTCACACCGCAAAACCAGGGGGCCTGATTGGTCCCAGTGAGTTGTAGGGACGGGGTTGGGGGAGCAGAAAGTGCTGGGATCCGCCTGGGTTATCCCGTAGGTAAATAGCATGTACACCAAAACAAGTGAAAAATTGAGAATCTATTAATTAAAAAACTTTTTAATCCTCACCTTAGGATATTTTGTAATTGTTTTACAGAGAGAGGGAGGGACGGGGAGAGAGAGAGAGAGAGAGAGAGAGAGAGAAGGAAACATCTGTGTGAGAGAGACGCTGGCTGGTTGCCTCCTGCACGCACCTTAACCAGGGCGGGAGCGAATCTGCAACCCAGGTACCTGCCCGAGACCAGGAATCAAACCCTTGACCTTTGGGTGCTCAGGCAGATTGTGACCGCTGAACAACATTGGCGATGGTGAGAATTTTTTTTTTAAAGATATATTTTTATTGGTTTCAGAGAGGAAGTGAAAGGGAGAGATAGAAACATCAATGATGTGAGAGAATCATTGATCGGCTGCCTCCTGCCCGTCTCCTACTGAGGATCGAGCCCACAACGGGGACATGTGCCCTGACTGGGAATTGAACTGTGACCTCCTGGTTCATAGGTCGATGCTCAACCACTGGGCCACACTGGCCGGGCTAATTTTTATTCATTTTTCCCCATCACTATCTCCCCTGTACTACCTTCTCCACCTCCACCCACCTGATAATCTATTTTGACACAGGGATGTATGTGTCGAGTTGAAGAAAATGTTACTTTATAAAATAGTGCATTATTCGTTGACGTTTCTATGGGAGGATGAGATACCATAATTTTTTTGGAGTTGAGTGAGTCCGTAAATACTTGATCTGGCCCTGGGCAGCCATGTACCAACGGGATTGTGGGGGAAGCCTGCCTGGAAGTGTCCTGTTTTCTGGGCAGTTCAGTGCTATTCCAGGGTTTGGCTGCCTTTTGTCAGAGTAGAGGGTGATATTTTGAAAAGCTCACATTTACTGTATCCCAGGTGTTGTTTTTAGGCATAAAGTGTAATGGTAGCTATTTGAAAGTATGAAGAAACAGGTCCAGGGGATATAAAGTGTCAACATAAACATTCAAACCTGTAGATAATTTTTGTGAGTTTATTTGAGCCAAACTATCCACAATTGCCAGGAAGCAAAATCTCAACTGATTGAGATAATGCTCCAGAGAAGGACAGTTTTGCACGTTATTTTATACATTGCAATTAAGAGAAGCACATGGGTTAATGAAATCCATTGGTGAAAAATTAGGGAGATATGGGAGAAAGCAAAGTGGGGAAACCTCTGGGATTGGATAAAAAGCAAAATGATAGATACATACTTGTTTTACATAGGTAGGTATAGAATAGCTAACAGTCAACAATTAACTCAAGCCTG
The DNA here is from genome assembly GCA_026230045.1 of Corynorhinus townsendii. NCBI lineage: Eukaryota > Metazoa > Chordata > Mammalia > Chiroptera > Vespertilionidae > Corynorhinus > Corynorhinus townsendii. The sequence goes on along the minus strand of JAPDVU010000007.1, from coordinate 144,262,814 downwards.
ACCGGTGTGGCTCAGTAGTTGAGCGTTGACCATGCAACAAGAGGTCATTGATTAGATTCACAGTGGATTTTGGGCTCTATCCCAAGCAGGGGATGTGCAGAAGACAGTCAATCGATGATAATATTTTTCTCATTGATGTTTCTCTCCCTCTCCCTTCCTTTCTCTAAAATCAATAAAAACATATTAAAAAACAAAAAACACACAATTAACTCAATAACAATGAGGGTTTGTGGTCTCCACAGAATGGTGCCTGTGCTTTGATTGGTTTGGAAAAAGAAAATTACTCTGACGTTCCAAAGATATGTTGTTATTGTAGATAAAAAAAAAAAAACCACCCCACAATAGAAGACTCAGTTAAGCTAAAGATTGACCTTTATTGGGAAGATACAGGCCTAGGACATGACTATCCACCATAAACTGCTTTTAATTAAAAAAATTCTAATTTCAGATCATCCTTTGTGGTTACTTGAGGTCTCTGAGTTTGCAAGACTGCCACACAGGCCTTCCCTGAGGTTAGCATATGGCCCCTTTTCCTCCATCAAAGAACTCCAAAATCCAAGAGTTGATTAGTGGTTCTGAGTAGTTGATTTGAAATTTCTAAGTTTTTGATGTTCTACAGCTTTTTCCATAGTCCAAGTGTAATTATAGTGTTGCCCTCATTTAAGCAACTCTTTCTTTCAAAAGTTTATATAGTTGTGTGAAGAGTAGCAGGATGTGCCTTCTCAGAATATGCATCTTTAGCATAAAAATTTTGACCTGATTATTTTTGAGAAATAGCAGACATAAGAAAAACTAGAAGTTACTCATCTGTACAGGAAACTTACATTTATAAAGGAAATCTCCATTTGTAAGGATATTCCCCTCTGTTTATCAGTAAGAAGGATGACTAAATTATGGAGAAGGCACCGACTTATGCGTAACAACCTTACCCTTGTTAACTGTTCTTTTCCTGGTAACCCTCCTTTTTTAAAAAAAATATATTTTATTGATTTTTTACAGAGCGGAAGGGAGAGGGATAGAGAGTTAGAAACATCAATGAGAGAGAAACATCGATCAGCTGCCTCCTGCACACCTCCTACTGGGGATGTGCCCGCAACCAAGGTACATGCCCTTGCTGGAATCAAACCCGGGACCCTTCAGTCCGCAGGCCGACGCTCTATCCACTGAGCCAAACCGGTTTCGGCTTGGTAACCTTCCTTAATTAACTGCCTCTCCATCTTTCTTTTGTCTGTAACTGCAGGTGATATTTAAGGTGGTGATTTGGGCTGTCCCTGGGAATTACTGAGTTTTCCTTAGTATCTCCCATGAATACAGGAGGTCTGCATGTTAATAGTCTTTTGTTTGCCTTTCTCTTGTTGATCTTTTATTACAGAAGGTTTCAGCCAAGAACTCAGAAGGGTAGAAGGGAAAAATATTTTTTCCTTCTCTACATGTGCACCCTCCGTAACAGTTTACTTGAACATGAGTAAATTATTCCTGCATCCATGTTAAACAGACACATTTACTGTATGGTTGTGCTTTTATGTATTGTATAGGGAGCGTATGCTATTTTTTCTTCAAATTATAGGAAAGTTTATTTAGAAAGTTACAGAGATAGTAGAAGTGAGCCAGCTGGGCTGAATAGGTAGAAGAAGGGCCCTTGAAGCTTAGAGAAAGGCAAGGGGAACGAGAGGGGAAAGGGCAAGTTAGAAGAGAGGGAGAGCCTCTTTGTTTTTTGAGGTCTGACCTCAAATGTTAGTAAGGATAGGAGACCTTTAAAAGCATAAACAATGTAAAAGCATTGCATTATTTACACTTGACCTTCTGCTATGGGGACCATTTCCACAGTATTTAAGAAAGATGGGTATTTGATACTAGATTTTTAAAAAAATTGTTTTTTAAATATTGATTTTAGAGAGAAAGGGGAAAAAACATGGATTTGTTGTTCCGCTTATTTATGCAATCATTGGTTGATTGTAGTATGTGCCCTGACTAGGGATCCAACCCAAAACCTTGGTGTATTGGGATGATGATCTCACCGCTCATCTACCTGGCCAGGGCAGCTTGTGGTTTTCTGATACTAGTGTGATAGGCTTTGTGATTAAGTGGCTCTCTGCCTAAGTGAAGGGAAAGCCTGTTTGGCTATGGGGAGGCCTGTAAACAAACCATTCCTCACAGTGATGCACAGTGATAAGGGTCTTTGTCTCCTGTTAATTAATAGATATATTAGTAAGGAAGAAGCTATAAGAACTTTGAATTGTGCAGAGCTTCCTGTTTGAAGATGACCCATGTGATTAGCTTGGTGGCAATATTTATAAATTATAGGTAGCTATAGATTTCTATAAATTGAGAAAAGACTATATGTACTTATAAAGGCCCTTGAGATAAATACTAGCTGAAGTTATGCTCCGGTTTCTTTGCGCACATATTTTGAAGAAAGGAACACATTAATTTCATGATTGGGTCTGAATAAGGTGGCCTCAGTTGACTAATGATCACTTTCTAAAATGTCTAAAATATTTAAAAAGTAAGTTTAAAATATTGTTTGTAATGTACTTATTCTAGTCGTTATTCAGTGAAACTTAGCAGGGTTTATCAGCTTTGTGGCCTCTCCATGATTGAGGGGGCCCTTCTGTAGTCTATTAGCTAGATTCTTTTCTCTTCCCTTTCTCCTCTCCCTTTTGCAGGAAGCTTTCAGGGCTTAAATCACTTTTTGTGAAGATTAAATAAATCTATTTTGCTTCTGTAGGCATTTGCACTCTACATTTTGGGCACTTATCTGTTGACTTTCCCCCCATAAAATTAGATTTTTAATAGCATGTGGACAGTAGTGGGCTAGGTAGCTTTTGTAATGTTTGGGATATAGAGGAGCTTAACTAAAGAGCACAAGCAAAGTCTAATGAGGTAATCCTATATAATAAAAGGCTAATATGCAAATTAACCGAAAGGCAGAATGACAGGGAGCTATGACATGCACTGACCACCAGGGGCAGACACTCAACGCAGGAGCTGCCCATTGGTGGTCAATGCGCTCCCACAGTGGGAGTGCTGCTTAGCTAGAAGCTGGGCTTATGGCCCTAACTGGTTTGGCTCAGTGGATAGAGCGTAGGCCTGCAGACTCAAGGTTCCCAGGTTTGATTCTGGTCAAGGGTGTGTACCTTGGTTGTGGGCACATCCCCAGTGGGGGGCGTGCAGGAGGCAGCTGATCCATGTTTCTCATTGATGTTTCTAACTCTATCCCTCTCCCTTCCTCTCTGTAAAAAATCAATAAAATATATTAAAAAAAAAAAGAGAGAAGCTGGGCTTATGGCTGGCAAGCACAGCGGCAGTGGCAACAGACTGCAAGAGAGTGCAGGCCGGGCTGAGGGACCCCCCCAGTGCATGAATGTTGTGTACTGGGCCTCTAGTCTATACTAATAAAAGGGTAATATGCTAATTAGACCGGGAGACCTTCTGGACAAAGCCATGGTGGCAGGGCCAAGGCAGAGGTGGTTAGGGGCGATCAGGCCGGTTGGGGGTGAGCAGGCTGGTGGGGGGGCCAGTTGGGAGCAAGCAGGCTGTTAGGGGAGAGGCATTTGGGGGCGATTATGCCGGCAGGGGCAGGGCAGTTAGGAGCGAGAAGGCTGGTGGGGGGGCAGTTGGGGGTGAGCAGGCCGGCATGTGGTGGGGGGGCAGTTGGGGGCGATCACGATGGCAAGGGGAGGCAGTTGGGGGTGAGCAGGCCGGCAGGCAGAGTGGTTAGGGGTGATCAGCAGGCAGGCAGGTGAGAGGTTAGGAGCCAGCGGTACCGGATTGTGAGAGGGATGTTCAACTGCCAGTTTAGGCCCCATCCCTGTGGATTAAACCGGCAGTCGGACATCCCCCGATGGGTCCCAGATTGGAGAGGGTGCAGGCTGCTGGGCTGAGGGACCCCCCTCCCCCGTGCACGTGCACCGAGCCACTGGTAGTTAATTAGCAAATTACATAGTGGGCATGTTTGGTATTTTATTAATATTGTGGCCACTTCCTGACATATACCATATTGGAGTAAGTATAGGTATGATTTGTAATTTGGAGAGCAATATGTACATTGAGTCTATACCTTTTTCTTGCCATCAACATTCTACCAAAGATTCTGAGAAAGTTTTTCATCTTAATAGCAAAATTCATTATACTTTAGTTTGGCTGATGTCTTATGTATTGTGATATTTGCTTATTGTTTAAAAAAATAACTTGATCATTTGATTTTGAAAAATCATTAAGTCTAGAATGTCTTTGCTTGAATGTTAATGCCAGAAGACTTCAGAGGAGTCTTAATACCTTCCTTGGAATTGTTTATTCATGGGTAATTCCCTTTAATGAAACTTAACCAAATATTAACCAAGTTATGTATTTCCTTTTGGCAACAGTTCTTGTGACTTCTCACCAGGTGATTTGGTTTGGGCCAAGATGGAGGGTTATCCCTGGTGGCCTTGCCTGGTTTACAACCACCCTTTTGATGGAACATTCATCCGTGAGAAAGGGAAGTCCGCCCGAGTTCATGTACAGTTTTTTGATGACAGCCCAACAAGGGGATGGGTTAGCAGAAGGCTATTAAAGCCATATACAGGTAAGAGAGTCACTTTGAAGAGTGAGAGTGTATGTATGTGTGTGTGTGTGTGTGTGTGTATGTAAGTATGAGAATGACAGACCCCACACATGTTAAGTGTCAACATCTCCCATACAGTGAATGAAGTTAAGTATATTTTACTAAAACAAATTGTAGGAGTGGTGGGGCAAAGGTTTTAGCATGGGAAAAGGATTAAGATGCATCTGGTCTTCAACTAGTTGGGGTGTGAATGGAATATTTGTGTCCTTTAAGTGACTTACAGCAATATCATGCCCCCCCCCCCCTTTAAATATATTTTTATTGATTTCCGAGAGGGAAACATCAATGATGAGAATTATTGATGGGCTGCTTCCTGCACACCCCCTACTGCCCTGACTGGGGATAGAACTGTGATCTCCTGGTTCATACGTCAGCACTCCACCACTGAGCCACACTGGCTGGGCATATGCCCTTAAAGTAAAGATGATATCATAATCGGATCTTAAGATTTGGACCAAAATATCAAATTCAGACATGAAAAGGGTAAAAAAGGGTAAACAATATCTTAAAGTATGAAAAAGAAAGGCAATGCAATCAGGATACATAGCATATAGATGAACGGCATTCTTTAGGACAAATGGAGATGTATGCTTACCTGGCCTTCAAAATCCTCATTTATGCCCTGGCTGGGTAGCTCAGTTGGTTAGACCAGTGGTTGGCAAACTGCAGCTCGCGAGCCACATGCAGCTCTTTGGCCCCTTGAGTGTGGCTCTTCTACAAAATACCACATGTGGGCGCGCAGGTACAGTGTGATTGAAACTTTGTGGCCCATGCGCAGAAGTCGGTTTTCGGCTCTCAAACGAAATTTCAATCGTTGTACTGTTGATATTTGGCTCTGTTGACTAATGAGTTTGCCAACCACTGGGTTAGACCATGGTCCTGATACACTAAAGTTGCTGGTTTGATCCCCGGTCAGGGCACATACAAGAAATAGCCAATGAATGCATGTATATGTGGAACAACAAATCAATGTTTTTCTCTCTCTCACCCTCTCCTTCCTTTCTTCCTCCACTTCCTCTGTGTGTCTCAATAAAAAAAAAAAAAAAAAAAAAAAAAGGTTAAAAAAATCCTCACCGGTGAACATATCTGAGTTCACTTTCATATCAAACTTCTGGAATTTGAACTTTCTCTTCTCAGGTCCAGCCATTGTTCACAGGTACCAGCAGACTACAAGTGTGTAGCTTCACATGGGTTTTTGTGCACCCTGTCAAATCTCTTGAATTACATAGCACATGCATCGTATGATTGCATAACACAGTGACTGTACACAAGCATCAAACCTAAACAAGTCTTTATCCTCCGATTTTCCAAGCTAGGACTTTTTTTTTTAAGAGAGAGGAAGGGAGAGACAGAAACATTGATGTGAGAGACATCGATCAGTTGCCTTGCACATGCCCCAACTGGGGATTGAACCTGCAACCTGGGTATGGACCCCAATTGGGAATTGAACTCACCTTTGATGTACGGGGCGATACTCCAGCCAACTGAATCATACTGGCTGTGGCCAGCCTAAGACATTTTTGAACCCATTGTTTTGGAATCAGAAGAGACAAGAAAATTAAATAAGGCCCAACAATTTGGGCAGCTTGTGAGTTGCAAGACCATATCTTCCCTAACCAAGGACACTTGAGAGCAAATGGATTGTTTATACCCTCCTTCCTAACCAGAAAATACATAGCTTAAATCATCCTGGCCTGGGAAAATAGAGAACAAAGACTCAAGGCCATTTGTGTCAGCTAAACCCAAGGACAGATGAAGTTGGGGACAAATAACAAAACCCCCATTAAAGCCAGAGAGATCTAAGATAAAGTAAAACAGTAAAATAGCCCAATCTATTATCCAAAACACCCCAATATACTCCTTTTGATGCATCAGCATATTAAAAATGCCTCTGGAAAGCTGATGAATAGTCTACTGAAAGTCTTCCCTAAGATTCTTGCCTGCAGAAAAAAAAGATAAAAAGCTTTCAGGTCAAAGACTCAATGTGGGCTCATGAAAGAGCCCACCTGTAGCCCTTCCCAGGCATGAACTTTTTATTTCTAAAGGTCCCCATGAGACACACAGAGGAAGTGGAGGAAGAAAGGAAGGAGGAAGAAAGCCGGGGGAGCAGTGGGCAGCGGCAGCTTGAGTTGGGGCTTACCCCCTGATCCTGTCTTCAAGAACTCCTTTTCTCTGACTTCTTCCCAGTGAGCTAAAAAGCAGGAAATTTAGTCTCTTCCACTAATTTGCTGTACCATCTCAGTCAACAAAGTAATTTCTTAAAAAAAATTTTTTTAATTGACTTTTAGAGAAAGGAAGGGAGAGAGAAAGAAACATCAATGGGAGAGAAACATCAATCAGTTGCCTCCCATATGCACCCGAACTTGAAACCTGGGTATATGCCTTGACCTGGAGTCAAGCCTGCCATCTTTTGGTGTATGGGAGACGCTCTAACCAACTGAGCCATTGGCCAAGGCCAAAGTAATTTATTTCTGATACTGTTTACTCGTATAAAATGAGTGAGTTGGACCCTATGTTGAATGAGGTTTTTTCCAGGAGTAATTTTGAGATTCTAAATACAGCTTTGGCAAATGAATTTAGATAGGTGAGGGGTGAGTACAACTGCAATAGGCACATTGAGGAAAGTTGAGAGCCTCTCTACAAATGAATTTGATTGTTGCAATTTGTAGCTTTGGTGCAGCTTTTTAGAGAAATGGGAAACCAGCTTTATTTTAGGCAGCCCATAAAAGTTGCTAAATCCATGAAAATTTAGGATGTCTGTCCTATTAGTTTTGGTATACAGAAAGAAGTAAATAATGTGAAGTTTGGATCTCTTACATTTAGATTCAGGTTTGTTTTTAAATTATAGTTGTATTTGGGCAGAAGAAAACAGACATTCTTAGTTATGATTCCTAGAAAAGAACCAAGTAATTTTGTACCATTAACCTTTTTGCTCAGTTAATATTACAGCTTCAAAAATTAAAGTTTTTATTGATTTCAGAGAGGTAGGGAGAGGGAGAAGATGGAAACATCAATGAGAGAGAATCACTGATAGGCTGCCTCCTGCATGCCCCACACGAGACCAAGCATGTGCCCTGATCGGGAATCGAACCATGACCTCCTAGTTCATAGGTTGACGTTCAACCACTGAGCCATGCCGGCCGGGCAGGGTAAACTTATTTTCAATTTTCATAACTTCATTTAACAGTGTGTGTAGTCTTTGCCTTCCTGAAGTAATTTTTTTTAAAAAAGGGTCTCAAAACAAAATCCCTTTACATCTCATGCCTCACCCGAAGAGGTATACCTTACCTGTTTGTTTAGGCAATACTCCCAGGTCATTAGAAGAGCAACTACGTGGTCCTGGGTGATACAAGTGCAAGGAAATAAAATAGGTAATTTCAGTTTCACTGGTAGTTTTGCCCTGAAGACAACTTCCTTGTGGGCTTTATTGATCTAGCTATATTAATAAAAATAATGGTATAGTAAAAGTTATACTTGGTTGTTGTTATTGTTCATTTGGGCAGGTGTTGTAGGTTGAACCAATTATCTAGCCAACAATTCTTATTTATAAATATATATTTTTAGGTTCAAAATCAAAGGAAGCCCAGAAAGGAGGTCATTTTTACAGTGCAAAGCCTGAAATACTCAGAGCAATGCAGCGTGCAGATGAAGCCTTGAATAAAGATAAGACTAAGAGGCTTGAATTGGCAGTGTGTGATGAGCCCTCAGAACCAGAGGAGGAAGAAATGGAGGTGAGACATTGCAAACAGTTATTTCTGCTAGGAGAACGATGGAAAAGGGGTGGCATATTAAAGTGACATTCTCTTGTTTTACTTCTGCATATACTTTAATACTCATGCACACGTACTTCTATACTTCCCTGGATTGTAGGGTAAGTTAGATTACATAGAGTCTCTGCAGCCCAGCACCCCATTTTATTAATGTCCTCAAGCCTGCTGGAAGACACATGCTATAAGAGGTGGTGATAAGTAGAGAGCTAGGGCTGGTAAGGACATAGTGATAAAATTGGTCATGGTGTCCGATAATAAGCTTAGGAAATTCATTATCCATTTATATGCTCTAATACTTTTTGTTGTATAAGGATAGAGGTTGAGTAACCTTGACGTATAACCTTAGTTTCAAATGTTAATGGTCACTATTAGATGGAATAAATCCTGTTAAGAAAATGAACAAGTGATTTGTTCATTTAAAACAATTAACTTGTTCATTTAAAACCTTTTCTAATTTAGTATATTAATGACGAATGTGTTTAAAAGAGATGCATCTATAAGCTTGATTTTTGTTCTGTTCTATAGATGAGGGAATATGTGAGTTAGCATAATGAGTATTTTAAGAGAAATGAAAGAAAAGTTTAATTTTGAGGTTGAGACCCAGGGGGTCATAACATTAATCAGGTTTAGAACTGGATGGATAGTAACTACAGAGATCACATAGCCTTATGCATGTGATAGAGATCCATAAGTAGATGTGCTTTGCCTAAGAAGATACTGTTGGTTTGTGGAAGATCAGGGGGCCTAGAATCAGTGTAGATTACTTACTGCTTTATTATACTAAAGAATATATAAAAGGGGCCCAGTTGGTTGGAGTGTCGTCCTGTACACCAGAAGGTTGTGGGTTCAATTCTCAGTTGGTATATACCTAGGTTGTATTTTTTTTCCCTTTTTTAAATATATTTTTATTGACTTCAGAGAGGGAGAGCGAAAAGTAACAATGATGAGAGAGAATCATTAATTGGCTGTCTCCTGCATGCTCCCTGGTGGGGATCGAGCCCACTACCTGGGCATGTGCCCTGACTGGGTATTGAACCATGACCTCCTTCAATCACTGAGCAACACCAGCCAGCTAGGTTGTAGGTTTGATTTCTGGTTGGGGTGTGTAAGGGGAGGCAAATGGATAGATGTTTCTCTCCCCCTTATCTGGACATATCCTTGGGTGAGGATTGAAAAAAAAAAATTGGTATATAAAATGGTAAACAAACTATATAATACGCTTATCTATAGAAGAGGTAACCCTGGAAGGTAAACAGAGGGAGACTTAAAAGATTTTATTTCTATAGCTATGACTAATGAATACATCAATTACTAGAAACCCGATGCACAAAGATTCGTGCAAGAATGGGCCTTCCTACCCCTGGCTGCCACCCGAGCCGCCTTTCTGCTTCGGCCTGGAGCTGCCTTTCCGCCTTCCCACACTGCCCAGAGGCCTGGAGCATCGGGTGGTGCGGAAAGCCTGCCTCACCCCCTGCCTCGCCCCCTGTGGTGCCTGCATATGCAAGTTAACCCAACCTTTGATGGGTTAATTTGCATAGCCACCCCTGATTGGCTTGGGCATCGCAAAGGTATGGTCAATTAGCATGTTACTCTTTTATTAGGTAGATTGGTATTTGTGATATATATGGTCATGCTTCATCACATATAGAACTGTCATGACAGAATTGCTTAATCTTGTAGTGTGATACCTGTTTTAATGGTAGGTGAAACAAATTGATATTCCTTGAGAAAGAGAATTGTTTCTCATTTTTCAAGGTTGGTTTTTGTGGAGAGTGGCTACAGTATTTGGACAGGTTCAAGCCTCAGACTGATGAGAGGGCATGGTCCTCTTGTGGCAAAGCCACATATAAGTTCCAGCTTGGAGGGCAAAGCCCTCCCATCCCAGCACAATTATAGCTAAAGGCTATGGTTGTAAGCTTGACCTTATGGTCCAACCCTGTGATCCTGGGTGACTGAGGGATGTGGGCTGTAGCAGGTGCAGCAAGAGCTGCCAAAACGAAGTTTAATAGAGTTCAGAGAAGTGCAACAATAGGAAATAACATTGTAAACATCTTGACCACTCCCTTGTTTTGCTTTGTGTGATCTGACTATAAAATGCTTACAGGCTGTGTCACTGTTTCCTCATCCAGGCGCAGTGATCCACCTGGCCCCAACTATATTATATTCTCTTGCCTGTTTTCTTTAATCCTTCACTGCCCCCCTCTCAGGTTCACCACTGACGATGCTGGATGCGGTTCATGTGGCGCCTGGCTTTGCCACAGGTTTTTCTCTTGGTATATAATAGGTATTCACAACAGTATTGTAGTTTTCCAAATTTTGCTTTTTTTTTTTACATGCTCTTTCCTTGCCTGCCAGGTAGGTGCAACTTATGCATCAGATAAGAATGAAGAAGATAATGAAATTGAGAGCGAAGAGGAAGTGCGGCCTAAGGTGCAAGGATCTAGGCGAAGTAGCCGCCAAATTAAAAAACGGAGAGTCATATCAGACTCTGAGAGCGACATTGGTGGCTCCGATGTGGAATTCAAGCCAGATGCTAAGGAGGAAGGAAGCAGTGATGAAATAAGCAGTGGAGTGGGGGATAGTGACAGCGAAGGCCTGCATAGCTTTGTCAAAGTTGCTCCAAAGCGGAAGAGAATGGTGACTGGAAACGGCTCTCTCAAAAGGAAAACTTCAAGGAAGGAAATGCCCCCTGTCAGTAAACGAGCAACTGGCATTTCCTCAGAAACCAGGAATACCTTGTGTGCTTTCTCTGCCCCTCAAAATCCTGAATCCCCAGCCCACATTAGTGGGAGATGTGATGATAGTAGTCGCCCAGCTGTTTGGTATCATGAAACTTTAGAATGGCTTAAGGAGGAAAAGAGAAGAGATGTGCACAGGAGGCGACCCGATCATCCAGATTTTGATGCATCTACACTCTACGTGCCTGAGGATTTCCTTAATTCCTGTACTCCTGGGATGAAGAAGTGGTGGCAGATTAAGTCTCAGAACTTTGATCTTGTCATATTTTATAAGGTGGGGAAGTTTTATGAGCTGTACCACATGGATGCTCTTACTGGAGTCAGTGAACTAGGGCTGGTATTCATGAAAGGCAACTGGGCCCATTCTGGTTTCCCTGAAATTGCATTTGGCCGATACTCAGATTCTCTGGTTCAGAAGGGCTATAAAGTAGCACGGGTGGAACAGACTGAGACCCCAGAGATGATGGAGGCAAGATGCCGAAAGATGGCGCACATATCTAAGCATGATAGAGTGGTGAGGAGGGAGATTTGTAGAATCATTACTAAGGGTACACAGACATACAGTGTGCTGGAAGGTGACCCCTCTGAGAACTACAGTAAGTATCTTCTTAGCCTTAAAGAAAAAGAGGAAGATGCTTCTGGCCACACTCGAGTATATGGTGTATGCTTTGTTGATGCCTCACTGGGAAAGTTTTTTATAGGTCAGTTTTCAGATGATCGCCATTGCTCAAGGTTTAGGACTCTCGTGGCACATTATCCTCCAGTACAAGTCTTGTTTGAGAGAGGAAATCTCTCAACAGAAACCAAGATGATTCTGAAGGGTTCATTATCCTCTTCTCTTCAGGAAGGTCTGATTCCAGGCTCCCAGTTTTGGGATGCAGCCAAAACTTTGAGAACTCTTCTTGAAGAAGGATATTTTAAAGAAAAGTTAAATGAGGACAGTGGGGTGGTATTACCCCATGTGCTTAAAGGTATGACTTCAGAGTCTGATTCTATTGGGTTGACACCAGGAGAAAAGAGTGAATTGGCCCTCTCTGCTCTAGGTGGTTGTGTCTTCTACCTCAAAAAATGCCTTATTGATCAGGAGCTTTTGTCAATGGCTAATTTTGAAGAATATATTCCCTTGGATTCTGACATGGTCAGTGCTACAAGACCTGGTGCTGTTTTTTCTAAAGCCAATCAACGAATGGTGCTAGATTCTGTGACATTAAACAACTTGGAGGTTTTTCTGAATGGAACAAATGGTTCTACCGAAGGTACCCTACTAGAGAAGATTGATACTTGCCATACTCCTTTTGGTAAGCGGCTTCTAAAGCAGTGGCTGTGTGCCCCACTGTGTAACCCTTTTGCTATCAATGATCGTTTAGATGCTATCGAAGACCTAATGTTTGTGCCTGACAAAATCACTGAGGTTGTAGATCTTTTAAAGAAGCTTCCAGACCTTGAGAGGCTATTGAGTAAAATTCATAATGTTGGGTCTCCCTTGAAGAGCCAGAACCACCCAGATAGCAGGGCTATAATGTATGAAGAAACTACATACAGCAAAAAAAAGATTATTGATTTTCTTTCTGCTCTGGAAGGATTCAAAGTAGTATGTAAAATTATAGAGACTATGGAAGAAGTCATTGATGATTTTAAGTCTAAAATTCTTAAGCAGGTCATTACTCTGCAGACGAAAAATCCTGAAGGTCATTTTCCCGATTTAACTGTAGAACTGAACCGATGGGATACAGCCTTTGACCATGAAAAGGCTAGAAAGACTGGAGTGATTACTCCCAAAGTAGGATTTGACTCTGATTATGACCAGGCTCTTGCTGACATAAAAGAAAATGAGCAGGGCCTCTTGGAATACTTGGAGAAACAGCGCAGTCGAATTGGCTGTAGAACCATAGTGTATTGGGGAATTGGTAGGAACCGTTACCAGTTGGAAATTCCTGAGAATTTCATCACCCATAATTTGCCAGAAGAATATGAGTTGAAATCCACCAAGAAGGGCTGTAAACGATACTGGACCAAAACTATTGAGAAGAAGTTGGCTAATCTGATAAATGCGGAAGAACGGAGAGATGTATCATTGAAGGACTGCATGCGACGACTATTCTATAACTTTGATAAAAATTACAAGAATTGGCAGGCTGCTGTAGAATGCATCGCAGTGTTGGGTAAGATTTTCAACAAGCTTGCTTCTAAGGCTTTGGTTAGTGAAATCCAGTTGTGCATTAAAATTTAAGTCCATTGGAGAGTCCCCATTGATGCAGATCCCTAAAACACAAGGTTATTTATATTTTGACAAGTATAAAATATACTTGCCTCCTCACCTCACTAGACAAAATGAGTAGGTTGGCCATAGTCATGTAAGTTGGTCACTGGAAACCTATTGGTAGCCTCCTGGCCTTCCTTCAATCTTAATTTTTTTTTTGTGTGTGTGTGTTAATCCTCATCTGAGGATATTTTTCCACTGATTTTTAGAGAGAGTGAAAGAGGGAGGGAGAAAAACAGATTTGAGAGAGAGACATTGATTGGTTGGCTATCACACATGCCCTGACTGGGAATTGGAACCCAGGCCATTCTGGCGCACAGGCCAAAGCTCTAACCCTTAAGCAACACTGGCCAGGGTTGAGACAATTTTCATTGAATTTTTAGTTTTTCATGAATACCGTTTTTAATCTCTTATTTTTTGTTGTGTTAATTTAAAACTATCCCTTAACCCATCGTGTAATTTTTTTCATGACTGGCATTTTTTGTATTTCAGTGAACCCTGACATGCCTTTTCAAAAGATTTTAATCTTCCCTTTTTCTTAGCCCAAATTGTCACTTTCTTTCCTACAGTTGATTTCTAAAAGCACTAATGTATTTATAATTTTATAATCTTTTAGCTTCATGACATTTTAAAAAATATATTGATTTTTTTACAGAGAGGAAGGGAGAGGTATAGAGAGTTAGAAACATAGATGAGAGAGAAACATTGATCAGTTGCCTCGTGCACACACTCCCCACCAGGTATGTGCCCGCAACCAAGGTACATGCCCTTGACCGGAATCGAACCTGGGACCCCAGTCTGCAGGCCGACTCTCTATCCACTGAGCCAAACCAGTTAGGGCCATAAATTTTTCTTTGTATTTCATGGCCAACTTATTTGGAGCCCTACTGTTTTATAGTTTAGAGGTTTTTTTTGTGTCTGTTTAAAAAATATAGCTACCAGTTTACCTAAATTTGGAGCATAATTGTGATCTGAACCCAACTGTCAGGAATAGAATAGTATATTTTTGTATTGTGTATGCCACATTTTTTCCTTAAGCCAATACAGTTTCAAAGTTTGGTGGGTATATTAAAACGCTTCCTTTCCCTAGCCGGTGTGGTTCAGCTGGTTGCAGTGTTGTTCTGTGCACTGAAGGATCATGGATGGGAGGCAATCTATTAATGTTTCTCTTTTCTCCCTCTCCCTTCCTCTCTCTAAAATCAACTAAAAGAAAAATCCTCTCTCAGCACAGGTGTTCAAAATTGGTGAATTAATTTTCCTCTTACAATTGTTTCTATGTCAGAATGTTCTGCTTCTCCCCAAAAGTGATAATTTTGCTTCAGAATTATAAAGTCCATAATGAAACCACATACTGAAACACTTAGGTTAATGACTCATGAACAGTTAATGAAAGCACTGTATTGTGCAGTTAGTGATGATGTCACTACTGTTTGTCTAAACTGGAAGGAAGTAGAACACACCAACCTCACTGAAAAAGCATTTTTGGAAGACATTTTATAGAAGTTGACTCTGATTATCAAGAAACCTCAAAAATGATGAACCTCACTCTCTTTCTTTAACAGATGTCTTATTGTGCTTGGCTAACTATAGTCGAGGGGGTGATGGTCCTATGTGTCGTCCAGTAGTTCTGTTACCAAAAGAAGATACTCCTGTCTTCTTAGACCTTAAAGGGTCCCGCCATCCCTGCATTACGAAGACTTTTTTTGGAGATGACTTTATTCCTAATGACATTCTAATAGGCTGTGAGGAGAAAGAGGAAGAAAATGGCAAAGCTTCTTGTGTGCTTGTTACTGGACCTAACATGGGAGGCAAGTCTACACTCATGAGACAGGTAAACTGACTTCAGGTTTTGCTACAGAAAGTTACTTGAAACAGTTTAAGAATGAATGTATTACATATCTAGGCCATCCTTTTCCAAATAGCACATGAATTACATAGGGTTCAATCAGTGACTTAAGGAATCAAAGGGGAAACTCATTGTGTTACAAAATTGAGAATTGTCTTTTTCTCAGGAATCAAGTATCGCCATCTGCCTGATGTTAAGGGAAGAATATATTAAAAAGGCAAGGGAAATTTTAGGTCATGTTTTCTTTATAAGATTTTTGATTTGAATTAATTTCCCCTGAAGGTAGATGCATATAATGAATGAAAATTATGCAAATGTTTCAGGAAGGCCCTTCAATTAGACTTACAGGAATTCTTACAAAAGAACCATGACAGACTTATTCAGACAGAAAACCAAATAAAATTTGTGACTTAGCAATTGTTGGGAACTGCTTTTAGGGAAGACAAATATATTTTTGTCTTTATACCCGGGATTGGCGTATGTGATAATTTACATTTTTCATGGGTTGTAGAAAAAATGAGTATGTGACAAAGACATTGAGCCCTTGACAGAAATGTTTGCTGACCCTCCTGCTCTCCTGTACTATATTATACTTATGTTCACCAGATTTGCTAACTAGAGAGACATACAGTGTAGTATAGTGGTTTTCAACCTTAAAAAAAATGTGGACAATTTGCATACCCATGCCAATCTATTATTTCGATTTTAATGTCTGTTGCCAAAGCACTTTATTTTTAATAAAAAAAAACGTATCACCGAGTTGAACAAAAACGTACAGGGAGGATTCCATCATCTGAAATGAATTCATTTGGTTTGGAATTGGTTTTAGGCATCGGTATTTTAAAGAGCTCCCAAATGATTCTATCGAATAGCCAGAGTTGAGAATCAACTAGTGTTGTGGGTTAATATACAAAGCTCTTGAGATTTTAAAGTCAGTCAGGCCCCTAAGCCTTTTCCTTCTAAGTGTCACTTTTCCTACTTAGGATTTTGAAGATTTTTCTTTTTTTATAGTGTTGGACTCTTCCTACATGTTTCTTAGGAAAGATTAATGTTTAGCTTGGCTTACTGTCTTTTGTGTATAGAGATATGTTTCTCTATATGCCTATCTTATGATATTCTTTAAACCAGTTATAAAATACCTTTTCCTCCCTCATTCACAGGCCGGCCTATTAGCTGTAATTGCCCAGATGGGTTGTTACGTACCTGCTGAAGTGTGTAGGCTTACACCAATTGATAGAGTGTTTACTAGACTTGGTGCCTCAGACAGAATAATGTCAGGTGAGGTTTTTTTTTTCTGTGTAAGGCTTTGTTATTTGATGTTTTATTTTATATTTTTTGGTGTTATGTGAAGCAGAATGCTTTCAGGCTATTCAATTAGTAAATTGCTCCAATTTCTTGAGATTTACCTGGACAGCTCATGATACATTTGAATGATATGAATCTAAAAGATGAATTACTGTTGCAGTAGGATTCTTAAAATGATCACCCATTTTTGACTTTTTTCCCCCCAAGGTGAAAGTACATTTTTTGTTGAATTGAGTGAAACTGCCAGTATACTTACACATGCAACAGCACATTCTCTGGTGCTGGTGGATGAATTAGGTAAGACATTAAAATTTCCATTTGAAGGCTATCTTTAAAACAAATTATTTTAAAGAAGAGTATTAATGGACTCACCTTTGTACCATAGACCCACAACTGAAGATGAGATATCCCTGAAGTCTGATAATTAAATTTCTTAATCCTTTTCAAATTTAGTTGCTGTAATACGGGGATAATGAGGCTGTTTAAGGAGAACAGGAAGTTTCTGAAGACCTGTGGTACTTGAGCAGAACCACTCCAAGGGCTAAGCTCCCTATTTGGCTAAACAGGGCCTAAATGCAGAAAACTTTTAATTGATGTATCCTGATTTTTTTTTTTTGCATTACTTTGTAATTTATGCTTATTTTACTTTCACAGGAAGAGGTACTGCAACATTTGATGGGACAGCAATAGCAAGTGCAGTTGTTAAAGAACTTGCTGAGAATATAAAGTGTCGTACATTGTTTTCTACCCACTATCATTCATTAGTTGAAGATTATTCTCAAAACGTTGCAGTGCGCTTAGGACACATGGTATGTGCAAACTGCTTATTCAGAAGTTGATTAGGTTTCTGAGAGAATCAAATTGGTTACTTCCATTGCTAGCATGTGAATGTAATACTTCTCATTTTTAGGCATGCATGGTAGAAAATGAATGTGAAGATCCCAGTCAAGAGACTATTACCTTCCTTTATAAATTCATTAAGGGAGCTTGTCCTAAAAGCTATGGCTTTAATGCAGCAAGGCTTGCTAATCTTCCAGAGGAGGTTATTCAAAAGGGACATAGAAAAGCAAGAGAATTTGAGAAGACGACTCATTCACTAAGATTATTTCGGTAATTATAATTGGATATAATTTGCCATGCAGCTGACCTTACTAAAACAAAGAGGGATGGGTGATGCAATGTGGAAAATGTGAACTAAACCCCCTCCCCCTTTTTTTAATTTTAAGGGAAGTTTGCCTGGCTAGTGAAAGGTCAACTATAGATGCTGAAGCTGTCCATAAGTTGCTGACTTTGATTGAGGAATTATAGACTACATCAGAAGCTTTGAGTTGGCTTTTTTGACAAAGGTGGTAAATTCAGACAACATTATGATCTAATAAACTTTATTTTTTAAAAATGACCATTTTTCCATTTTCTTTCTAGGAAATTAAACCCTTTTAATTCTTACCTACCTTCTACATAATGGTTATTGAATACTTCACAATATATTAAGTCTAGATGTTATGGTACATGCATACACTTTCAGGCTGTTTATACCCACTGTCACCAATACACATAAATGGGGGAGGGAAGCTATGAAACTGTATAGGGCTGTATATACTTGTCTCAGCTTAATGCAGGAAATTGTTTTAATTTCCAGCCGTTTGTCTAAACTGTTCAAAAAGAAAAAAAAAAACTATGAACAGAGTTCAAATACAGGACTGTTTTGAAGAGACTTTCTAAAGTGTACTTTAAAACATAGTAGTTTTTACCTTTCACAAAACTGAGTTACAAGAATACTTTTGTTTTACAGTGCATCCCTTCCTAGGAAGTCTCATTAAAACACTCACTTTTCTAGGGGTGATTTTGAATGCTGCACAGGGAAGGGAAGGAAATAATAGTCTTAACTTTTCTTAAAGGATACCAGAAACATTGCTGGATATAATTTAAGATTAGTGTTTTCTCTTTCATAGAAAGAACGTACATACTGGGACATGAGTACAGTTACAGCAAGTCTAGGTGTGCTAACAAAACAGGGCACATTCAAGTACAATAAGATTTTGCTTGAAATTAAAAAACAAACTACATGAGATTAAAGCATTAAAATCATATTTCTCAATCTGAATACATGTTAAAAAAAAAATCAAAAGTAACGCAGAAGTGCTAGCTCACATTTTTTACCATATTACAAAAAGCAATTGGTACCCATGTCCATAAAGGCAGCAACAAAGCTGCTTGTCTATTGAAGAGAGTACTACTGCAAATTGGACTGCATTCAATGCTAGTTGTAAAAACACCAGCTTTTTTTCAGAAGTTGGTATCTGTACAAAATTGCAGCTTTTTTTTTTTTTTTTCACTTCTGTCCCTTCAAATGTCTTTACACAGTAATGCTAAAACACCCAGCTTTGAGATCCTGAGTCAATATATTGCCACTTTTTTTTTGGTAGCTTGAGCTTCATAGTGTCGACTGACCTCATGTATCCATTTTTAATACAGTCTCTTCCTGTAGCATGGGCAAGTACTAAATCTTCTTCCAAAAATGTTTTAAGTTATGATGTTAGAATGGCAGAACTTTTTCTTTAAGGAAGGAATTCAGTTGTGCTGCAATGTATTAGATTCTATAGGTGGAGCAGAGTCATATAGTGTATCTGTATCATGTGTAGGCTCACCAGCTAATGTACAAGGATTAGACAGTGTTCCAGCACCACAGTCACAGAAAAACCTAAAAGCAAAATGAAAACCGAAAAATTAGGGAGGGGGGATAATTGGGTAATAGAATAGGCAAGAGGGGGAGGGGGACATAATTGGGTGATAACAACAGGCAAGTATACTACATACCTATCATGTCTAATAAATTCTACATCATGTCCCTGATGGCACTTCTTAATGCAGTTCACACATATGGCATTTCGATCTGTGGTGTTACAAGTGTGACATCTAAAAAATAAAAATATTTTCCTTAAACGTGTTATTCAAAATAACTTGTCTGTATATATTACCCTATGAGCTTTGCCTTACAAAAGAGACTAAAAATTTTTGTGGCTCTAGTCTAGCACATAGTTCTGTAGTGATTAAAATTAATTAAATGAATTGTCTGCTCTGCTGAGGAAAACAGTTATAGAAAGGCCGTTGAAACTTGCCTATTAAGTACTACTGAAACCATTTTGGGGAGAGGAATCAACATCCACTCCACACTTAAATGACTTGTGCTTTTTCTGATATTTATGGTCTCAAACAGGGTCCTCCAATAGATTCATCATAGAACTCAATGTGGACAATTAAGTTATATTGTCTTTCCACTGGCAAATACCCAATTTACTCTTTCCTTTACTCACACATTTAAGGGGGGGGAGGGGGAATCACCATCCTCCTCCTTTTCTGGACTAACAAATAATTTAGAAATATACCTGTAGAAGTCATGCATGGGATAGCTGGTATAACTTGATATTTTATATAAACATTGGCCTCTACTAACAGCCTTTTCTATGGCATCTTGATTGTTCATTATTTTGTTATCTGTAATAAAAGAAAAAAAGTAAACTTCTAGAGGACAGATTTAATCTAAAAACATAGACTATAGGATTATTTTAATAAGTCAAAAGAGTTTAATGAAGTAAATGAAGAAAAATAAGTCAAAACTTTTTTCTTTGAAAATAGTTCAAGCTGTTGCTAACTTTGTAAGAGTGACGGAATTAAGTTATTGAAGAACAGTGGCCTTTGAATATTATCTTCATGGCACAGTGCATGTATTTATAAGCAGAATGTAGACGCCAACATACCTTTCATTGTCACATTAACACCAGATGCTAAAAATAAGCCTCCAAACCGGTTGTTAAAAATCTGATTGCCTTCTAATGTTGCAGTTGCATGATTTGTAATTTCAATACCTGAAATAAAATTTATACAGCAGATGCATCACTTTATCTAGTTTCTTAAAAGAAACTTAATTCTTAACTAGGGAATAAAGTACAAGTGTTTATTTGAATCATAGTAACATTTTCCACTGTTAATTATAATATGATACAAGATGGTTCACCACTTATTACTTTTAATAATGACATTTTAAAATTTCTTTGCAAACTAAGAGAACAGTGCCTAGAAATATGATTAGGTAGCAGCTGGTTTATATGCTGAAAAGGAACTAGATGGTTATTTGGATTATTAAAAGTAAATGCACTAGCAAAAAGTTGAAATATATATGCACTAGAGGCCTGCTTGGTGCATGAATTTGTGCACCAGGGGGTCCCTTGGCCTGGCCTGCAGGATTGGGCTGAAACTGGCTCTCTGACATCCCCTGAGGGGTCCTGTATTGCAAGAGGGCGCAGGCCAGGCCAAGGGACCCCATTGGTGCACGATTAGGGTCAGGGAGGGATGCGGGAAGTTGGCCAGCCAGACGGACTGCGGGAGGGCTCCAG
The DNA here is from genome assembly GCA_026230045.1 of Corynorhinus townsendii. Lineage (NCBI taxonomy): Eukaryota > Metazoa > Chordata > Mammalia > Chiroptera > Vespertilionidae > Corynorhinus > Corynorhinus townsendii. The sequence continues at coordinate 144,241,895 of JAPDVU010000007.1, read as the reverse complement.
GGCGTGTCCGGCCTATCTCTCAGTCCCGATCGGCCCTCCGGACCCCAGCAGCAAGCTAACTTACCAGTCTGAGCATCTGCCCCCTGGGGTCAGTGCACATCATAGTGGTTGAGCGGCCTTAGCATATCATTAGCATATTACTCTTGTTGAATTATGACTGGACACTTAGCATATTAGACTTTTATTATGTAGGATAATACTTGGGTTTAATTGACCAAGATGTAAAAAAAATGTGTGAGGTCAGAGGGCTAGAATTTTTCTGTATTCCTAATAGCAGTACAAAGGCTGCATTTATTCTATCCCAATTAATGTTTCATAATTACTACTGAACAGCAAAGAGCAGTATTTCTTATAGGTTTGTGGAAGAATCCAGACTTGGATTAGGTACTCTCATTGTTAACAGACAGGCATTCTGCCACTTCGGCAGCACACTTGGCACCTTTAGTTATTAAGGAAAGGATAATATTCTAAAAACCAACCATTTTTAATGTATAGAAAGAAAGCTACAGGTAACAGAAGAAAATACAAACCTGCAGCAAATCCATCAAATATTCTGTTTTTCCGTAAGACTGGATGACTATTAGTGCTGATGAGAACACCTGCTTGAGCATTCCTGAAAATATCATTTTCTTCAAGGAGACCTATAATAAAATATTTTCTCAGATTAAAGTTAATTCATATAACAAATTTTACTAGCCTTTTTGGTGGCATTTAGGTTTGTTTTTGTTTTTTTAAAGTTTCTTATTTAACTGCATTGTAAAATTTACAGGATTAATTTTTCAGCCAAAAAGAAATTCATTAGTAATTCAGTATTTAAGGCAAGGTTTAGCCAAAAATTGCAGGTAAGCATTCTAACTAATAAACTTCAAATTCCATGGTTGCAGGGACCATATCTAGTTTACTCACCACTGCATCTGTGCCTGGCACATAGATGATTCTCACTGAACACTGCTGAATTACAATTAATTCCTGTGAAATATTTTTAGAACCTTTGTATCCTTGTTTCAGTTCAAGTTCTGAATATTTCTGGCCATTATTACTATGATTCTTTGATCAATTTCCTTTACTCCAGTCTCAGCTGCTGCTGTATTTTCCCAGGTTCCTACAACTCTTTTATCATGTCCCTTTTCTGCTTAAAAAAAACCTTTCATAATAAAGTATTAAATTAACTTGCCATTTAAAGCCTTTGAAAATATTCCCCCCAAGCTACTTATCTCATTTACCTATGTACTGAATATTTAATCCTTAATACCTTGTGTTTATATTATTTCCTCTTCTGTAATGTCCTGTACTCTATCTTGCTAATGTCACTTCCTCTGGAAAGTTTTCAGTTTCCTTTAACCAAATTATTAATTCTCTTGGCAGTTTAACAATTGCTAAGAGTCAGCCAGGAATCAGACTTCAGGTCTTCAAATATTGATTCCACCACTTAACTAGCACTGAGTGGGCAAATAACTTACTTCTCATGGTCTCAGTTTCCTTTAAAATGGGCACAATATCACCACATACAATTATTATGAGGATTAAATTAATACATATACAAGTACATTGCACTAAATAAATATTAGCTAGTATTGCTCCTAGGAAACCTATTTATGTACAATGAATTATAGTTAGTTGTAAACCAGTTTCTCAGCTCCCTAAAGATGTGGAACATGGTCTTATTTTTATAGATATCTGACCCACCTGGTATTGACCTCTGAATTCCTTTTCCCTGAAAAGAGTGTCCCAAGTTCCTGCCTCTATTCTTAACACATGTCCACCAACCTCAAGTGCCACTGCATTGCCAAGATGTCCTAACTCCATACTGCATATACAAAGCCTTTTATGATTTGGGCCTTGCCCCCTTTCTCCAGCCTTAACTTCCAGTACCTCTTGTCTTACTAAATAAACCAGTTTTATTTAAACGTTTGTTTACAATGTGCTACTCCATTAGACTAAACTTTCTGGATGTAGTACTGTTTTATTCACCATTATATCTTTAGTATCTGTATCACAGTGGTTGGTACAGAGGTGTTCAATTAGGAATAACAAATGAAAGAGTGAAAGAATGTTTTCTATACCTGGAATGGCCTGCTTCCCACACACCCTCCCACCATTTTCCTGTGAAGACTCAATTTTCAAGAGACATTTCAAGAATGATTTTACTCCATGAATCTTTTCTCAGCACCCTGCAAATAAAACCACCATTCTGTAGTTTCCTCATTATATGTTTTAAAGACTCCTAACAGAGATATGTTACTTTATTGAGTTACTAGATAAACTCCTGGAGAGAGTATGTCTTTAAGAAAATCATCCTTGCTTGGTTGCAGTAAATTTTGTTGATTAAATCTTGGTATGTCATAATAATAACTAGCTATCTTTCCACATAAGGTGAGCACACAATGTTGGGTCATTGATATTTCAGGAATGGCAATAAATTTGCATTAGACATTCTTTCCCAGTCTTTCTTCATGAACATGAATTTTCAAAGAGCGGGGACTGTGGAACTTTTGCCTCAATACAAAGTGAGTTGGCCTTTATGGATACCAAACCCGGCACACCTTAGCTTCATTAATTCCATTATCCAACAAACATCGTTGTAAAATAGATACAAAGCAATACTTATCTATTACAGACATTTTCATATATTTACAGACCAATTAAGTTCTCAAACCTAGTTCTATAACTTGACTTTCAAGTTTATTATATCACTCTTCTAAATAATAAAAAGTCCAGAGAGGCTGTGAACAAATTCTGCTACCTTAAAAAAGCCTTACTAACAAACTGGCACACTTATGGTGGTACAGAAAGAAAAGAAAAATTTTGTTTCCTTTAACTCCAGGCACTAACCTCCTAAACCATCTCAAGACTTAATAAGAAAAAAAATTGAGATTCATGTTAACTGGCAATGCCATTGATTGTTAAAGATATAGAAGAAGAGTAATTGAAAATTGGGGTTTTTACTAATGCAAAATTAACAACAATACCTCGACCCCCATTAAATATACAGATGCCACCATCTCTTCCATCATGGATTTTATTTCTTCTTAGTGTAGGGTTACTATCTGTCTTAATCCAGACTCCAGCCATTGCATTGTCAAATATTTCATTGTCTTCTATACAGCCGAGACCTATAAATGCAAAAATTTAGGTTATGTTATTTAGAAAGTATATTCCTAAAGACTATTAGCACTGTGAAACAGATGAAAGATTATACGTACCGGAATTATAAACTAGAATTCCACCATTCTGTCCTCCCCAGATTTTGTTGCGCCTAATTTTGGGATTGCTTCCAGTCCTATGAATAGAATAGAAAACAATGCCATTTTAATTGCTTCTGTTCCTATATGCCATGAGGTAACAGTGAAAAAATACACATTAATCATAGTTAGATTTAACTATAGCCTGGCTGGTGTGGGTCAGTGGATGAGGTTGAGCATCAACCTGTGGACCAGGTGGCCATGGTTTGATTTCTGGTCAGGGCACATACCTGGGTTGTAGGCTATAGCCCCAGTGTGGGGCGTGCAGGAGGCAGCCAATCAATAGTTCTTTCTTATCAGTGATGTTTCCATCTCTCTCTCCCTTCCTCTCTGAAATAAATAAAACTATACTTAAAAAAAAAAAAATGAATTAACTACAATGGAGTCCTTCGAAATGCTCTGAAAGTCCGTCAAAGAAATATGTTTATTTTAGCTTAATTTTATTTCCCACAGAACACACTTAACTATACTTTATGCTATTACGATAGTTTCTTAACATGCAAACTAAATGGAGGGGGTAAAAATAAATTATTATTGTTATGTACTCCCCCTTATATAAAATGAAGGGTTGAATTACATGATTAGGATTACTATAGTTCCAAAAACTGTTAAAATATAGGGAAGAGGGGTGTAAAAGACTATTAATTTTACACAAATAGCATAAAAACAAAAGCTTCCATTTACGAGTGCCTACAACATGTCAGGCATAGTTCACAAGTATTTTATATAGTCTTCCATAGTATCCAAGTATGATGGAGTATATTGAATGCTGGCCTCAACTAGTCCAAGAAAAGTTATAATCTGACAATTTAAGGCAAGAGTACGACAGAGTGTGAATTATAGACACACAAAGAAATAAAGACTGAGCATTGAATAAGAAAATTTCTTCTACATACTCCACATATTTCTCATTCCCTCCCCAAAAAAAGCCAAATGTGAAAACATTTACCTTATCTGAACCCCTGAATACATATGATTATAGATATCATTGTCTTCTAGCACTCCATGTCCATTGTCATAAAAATAAACACCAACCTAAAATTAAAAAAAATTTAATTCATATGACAAAAGTGTTTAATAAAACAATGATTTCCCATACAGGAATCCAAGACAATCTTACCTGCTTGCCACTGTGTATCCTGTTTCTTCTAAGTACTGGAGTGCTGCCCGTTGTCACCCAGACTCCAGCCAGAGTATTACTATAAACTTCATTCTCTTCTATTACACCTTGTCCTTTCTCATGCTAAATAAAAGATACACTCATTACAATATCCATTTTGTATCAGCAAAATATAGTTTATAGTTTATTCCTCTCTTTAAAGACAGTTTTAACAAATTTAAAAAAAATTTGTTATCTAGGTAAGGAGGTAATGATAACATTTTTATGTAGCCTCTAAGGTTAGGCCTCTAAAATGTTTATACTGTTCTTTATGTGGTTATGTACTTTTAAATCTACTATCATAAGAGTAGTAGCATGCAATTTTTTTTTAGCAAAATCATTTATTTCATTCTAAGATATACAGCAAACTGAAGATCTCTCATTTTGTAAGTTAACAGTTATTTCACATTATCACTGGTAAAGTCACTTCAAAATGATAAGGTTTCAGGGTTAAAATTTTTACGTTTAGCAGACTAGAGACATGAATATTTCTAGAACTGTAAATAAAAATTAGTCACAAAAAACTTTCACAAATATATTTCAGAAATTAGGATCCTATTATTTTCTTACTTGAATCAGTTGTAACAGTTTCAGATGGTGACCAGAGGGCATATACAGGTTTTAAAATTTTGGGAGATGCTCAATTATATTGCAACATAAATTCAAAAGAAAATTGGCCTTTTCAGAAGATAAAAATATTCAAGTCTAGTGTTATTAGTATTTTCAGTGTTATTTTTAGAAAATTTCAGATTCATACAGTACCCACACTGGCAAAATTCCAGTGCAACAAATATAACTCAAGACTGACAATCAGTTGTTACTTCATATTGCCAATTATAATAATAATCTTTAATATAAAGGTATATTCCTATGCCTAAATTTAGTCAGTTAATTACATTTTATAGAACACTATACACACTATAAAATTAAATGTCTTTTATATATACTGGCAGGGAGAAAAGAGTCTTATTCATTGTCTAAATATTAAAGACAGTTACAGATTCATACTTTAAAAGTTAGACTACCTCAAGCTAACCATAATTCTGCCCCGTCCTCCCTACTCCTCTGGTTTTGATGTATGAAATTCTAGAACTGTATTCATTAACTTACCACATAAATCCCACCATGCTGGCCATCATGAATTTTGTTATGTCGAACAATTGGACAACTGTTTGTCCTAATCTGAATTCCTGCTAATGCATTTCCTATTTAAAAGTAAAGTTACAGTATCAACATATGGAGCCTAGCGAAACATAGTAAAAAGTCTTATATTCTGTAGTAGCTAAAATTCTTATTAGAATTTTAGTAAAAGCACAACTCTGTGAAATATGTAATATTCAGAAAGATACTTATGGTCCATGAGTAATACAAGACAAAACTGAAGGAACTAAGTGTAAAAAAAAAGGCAAAGGATTATAGGCATTTTAAGTATAGTGGTTAAGGGTAGAGACAACTGGTTAGGCTGCATAGTTTTAAATCCCAGGAATTCTATCTACTTCCTGTGTGATTTTGAATAAGTCATTTACCATCTCTGTACCTTTGTTTCTTGATCACTAAATGGAGATATTTAATAGTATTTACTTCACAGGGTTGATGTGAATATTCTATGACTTAATTTAGATAAAGTGCTCAGAATAGTGCCTGACACTGAGTAAACTTTATGTATTATCAGGTGTTAGCAAAGGAGAAAGTCCAGGAACATATCAGTGTCTAGCACACAGACATCAGTAGTTTGCTGAAGTTTTAATGAGGCTTAAAGTATTTTTCCTTCCTAGTAGTACCAAGTAACAAACTACCATAGTAATAATTTATTAATTATTAAACAATGGAATAATTTAAGGAAACTGTAGATACTCCTTGAATCTATTTATCTACCTTATTTATATTTTGATCCCTGGTATCTGGCATAGTGCCAGGTACATAGTAGGTATTTAGTTAATGTTTGTAGGTGAATAAGTATCACAGAAAATCTTTAATGAGAATTTAAATAATTGGATAAGTTCTACTTGGATAGTGTCAAACTGTTCCATTTTGCTACTGTGAGGTAGAGAAGTCAAACTCTAATATTTTATAGACCAAAGCCACATGCTTACCATAAATGTCATTTCCTTCAATAAGGCCTCGTCCATCACCAAAGATGTAAACTCCCCCTTGATTTCCATTAAATATAGAATTCCCCCTATAATTACATGAAATAATAAAAATAAGGATCTATTCAGCAAACTTACTTGTTTTATACAATTAATTGTTAAGGTCACTCATGGTCATGTGAACTTGGAAAATTATTTAATTTCTATGATCCTCAGTTTACTAATCTATCAAATGAGGTACTCAGACTAGATGATTTCTAAATTCCTTTCTAGTTCTAAGACCTAAAGCTTTGGAAAAGTCATCTAATATCTGAGACAAAATAGCATTCTTAAAAATTCTCCTTAGAATAACTAACTCATTCAAAGTAACTTTTATAAAACTGCTCTACATGCATTTGTTGAATACCAACAAGATGGAAATCCCATATTATACTTTCAATGAAAACCAGTGGAAAATAAAATTTGACAAAAATACGTCATGGTCTTTAATTAAATTATAATAGCTCTGTACAACAATCTTAACCAATGCCGTTAAGCCTGGATCTATTGCCCTAGCCCAGTGGTCGGCAAACTGCGGCCGCATCGGCTCTTTGGCCCCTTGAGTGTGGCTCTTCCACAAAATACCACTTGTGGGTGTGCACGTACAGTGTGATTGAAACTTCGTGGCCCACGTGCAGAAGTCAGTTTTCGGCTCTCAAAAGAAATTTCAATCGTTGCACTGTTGATATTTGGCTCTGTTGACTAATGAGTTTGCTGACCACTGCCCTAGCCAGTTTGGCTCAGTGGTTGGAGTATTGGCCCATGGACTGAAGGATCCCAGTTTCAATTCTGGTGGTCAAAAGCACTTACTTTGGTTGCAGGCTCCATCCCTGGCCCCAGTCGGGGCATGTGCAGGAGGCAACCCAGTCGGGGCATATGTAGGAGGCAACCAATTGATGTTTCTCTCTCCCCCGCCTCCCTTCCACTCTAAAAAAATCAATGGAAAAAATATCTTCGGGTGAGGATTAACAACAACAACAACAAAAAATAAAAGACTGGATCTATTTGTTTCCTTACTGTGGCAAGAGGGAGTGGCAGAAACTATTAAAGTGACAGGCCTGGCTGGTGTGGCTCAGTGGTTGAGTGTCAACCTATGAACCAGGAGTTTCACAGTTCAATTCCCGATCAGGATATATGCCCAGGTTGTGGGCTTGATCCAAAGCAGGAGGCAGCCGATCAATGATTCTCTCTCATCACTGATGTTTCTATTGCTCTCTCCCTCTCTGAAATCAATAAAAAAAAGGAAAGAAATAAACACACGTCAGGTTTAAGTTTTTACTTTTTATTATTCTTAGTCGCTCTGATCAAAATCTTTGGGACAGTTCCTGAGTTAATCTACTGGCGGACTCTTAAGAAAAACGAACCAACCAACCAACCAAAAAAAAAAAAAAAAAGCCATGGCTGCTGTAGCTCAGTTTGTTGGGTGTCGCCCCATGCGCAAGGAGGTTGCTGGCTCAATCTCTGGTAGGGGGCATGCAAGAGGCAGTTGATTCATGTTGAGCTCTCACATCGATGTTTCTCTCTCTCTCTCTCTTCCCCTTTCTTTTAAAAATAAAACATATTTTATTGATTTTTTACAGTGAGGAAGGGAGAGGGAGAGAGCTAGAAACATTGATGAGGGAGAAACATCAATCAGCTGCCTCCATCACACCCCCCACTGGGGATGTGCCTGCAACCAATGTACATGCCCTTGACTGGAATCGAACCTGGGACCCTTGAGTCCGCAGGCCAATGCTCTATCCACTGAGCCAAATGGGTTAGGGCTCCCCTTTCTTTAAAAAAATCAATAAACTATTCTTTAAAAAAGAGACCTGTCATTCTGGTTCTAAGAGAAGGCCACAGCCCGTTTTTCCTCATCTACAATGCATTGTGATGAATTTAAAGTTAAAATCACAGCATTTAGAATTGTTCAGAAAGTAGTATCGTACATAGCTTAGATCACTAATAAAAACTGAAACAGGACACGCACAAAAAATAAATGCAATAGTTGTGCTCATTCAGATGTACAGACTTTTACTAGGAAAAGTTATTTTATACTGGTCGAGTGTCCAGGGAAACATTAAGAGCTAAAGCTAAGTATCTCTACTTTTCTTTTTTCTTAATATATTTTTATTGATTTCAGAGAGAAAGGGAGAGGGAGAGAGAGATAGAAACATCAGTGATGAGAGAGAATCATTGATCAGCTGCCTCCTGCATGCCCCACACTGGGGATTGAGCCTGCAACCCAGGTATGCACCCTTCAGTCCACAGGCCGATGCTCTATCCACTGAGCCAAACCGGCTAGGGCTCTTGACTTTTCTTACAAAACAAGGTAAAAAAGTAATTTCCACTCATAATACTTATAAATACCTTATCGTTGGGTCACTATTTGAGGTAATCCATACACCTGCAAAGTTGTTTGCATAGATTTTATTCTCTATGAACTGTCCTCTTCCTTTTTCGTGGACATATATTCCTCCAGTCTGCCCATGATGAATTTCACATCGAACCACTGTGGGGTTAGCATAGGCTTTTACTTCAAAGCCTGCTATCCTGTTTCTGTGTATGTTGCAACTTTCAAAGTAACCCTGAAGAAATACAGAAATTAAATCTGTAGGTAAGGCTAGTTTCCTAGAAGAAACATAAAAAACCCCCCACATTTTTAAATGTACACGTCAAAATTAAGTATCAAAGATGTTCAAGAGTAGGAATAAAACAAAGATATTTACTAAATTTCAAATGATAAACATGGAAGGAAATATTTTAATTTCAGTACAACAAAACTACAAATACTCTAATTAGTCTGAATATATTCAATGCCAGGAAAGAAAAAAATAGGTAAGTATGCATTTCCTTCAACAAAAGATTTATAAGTATTAAAGATACTAAGTCCTTGTAGCCTTAAAAATGTCCCAAGAAATTAACTTCTAAAAAGTTGACGTTAAGGATATAAGCAGAGCCTACAGAAAAACACACACAAAGTAACTTTCATCCTAGCCACATAATAGTGAACTAGCTAAATAAAATGTTTTTGAAGACTTATGCTCAAGGTATATACACTATCATGTTAAATGAAAAGAACAGTATATTCTTCAAGGTAGTATACATTAAATATGACCTAAATTTTACTAAAGAAAAACAACCTGAAGGATTAAACAAAAACATGAAGGTATGACCATTTGAGTAGTGATATTTATCTGTATCCTTTATAACCTCTCTGAATTTCTTAAATTTTCTACAATGGATGTTTTACTTATTTCGTAATGAGAATGAAAGCACTCTAACACTGCCCTGGCCTGTTTGGGTCAGTGGATAGTACATCAGTTTGTGGACCAAAGGGTCCCGGGTTCGATTCTGGTCAAAGGCACAAACCTCGCAGGCTCCTCCCCAGCCGGGCTCTGGTCAGGGCATGTGCAGGAGGCAACCAATCAATGTGTTTCTCTCATATCGATGTTTCTCTCTTCTACTTCCCTTTCTCTTCTACTCTCTCTAAAATCAATGGAAAAATATCCTCGGGTGAGGATTTAAGAAAATAAGTACTCCAATACTAATATCTTAAATTTTAAGACTCAATCAATATTGAGTATTAAGAGAAAAAATAAGACTTATAAGATGGCATTTCTAAAAAACCATTTTATTTCCCTTGTCTATCCCTTCAACTGAATGTGTTCATGCTTGTTTTGGCAGCACATATACAAAAACTGGAATAGAGATTAGCATGGGCCCTGAACAATGATTATACACAAACCAGAGGCCTGATGCATGAAGATTCATGCAAGAATGGGCCTTCCTTCCCCTGGCTGCTGGCACTGCCTTTGCTCCAGCCCAAGCCACCTTTCTGCCTTCCCATGCTGCCCAGAGGCCTGGAGCTGCTGGGGCTGTGTGGAACACCTGCATCGTCGCCATGGCGATGACGCAAGTGTCCCACCCCGCCTCACCCACTTAGTGCCTGCGTATGCAAATGAACCCACCATCTTTGTTGGGTTAATGTGCACACTCACTCCTGATTGGCTGGTGGGCGTTGCAAACGTACAGCCAATTTGCATCTTTCTCTTTTATTAGTGTAGATTTGTTAAATGTTCCATTTTTGTGAAGTGCCCTGACATCCTCATACCCTTTGATTAGGCTCAGATGAAATACGTGGCACTCAATAGCAAAATTGTGACTTTTCACCACACACATATAGACTAAACATGCTCCCTTTAACACTACGTATTTTCTTATGCTACCTTCCATGTACTATTTCTATATTTTGTCATATCCATTTGTACCTGATCATAAGCTCCTGAAGAGAACTATTCAACTATACAAAACTTTACACACACACAACAAGCACTCAAGTAGAATGTGACAATCTTGCCATAGAAATCTAGAAGAGTTTAAAATAGGATGTAATTTTGAATACTACTGTAGTACAATAGATATTTAATGCTTTAAAAACATGGACCTCTGAGCATTCAGAAGCAGTTTTCAGGTTTCATTTTATAAAGTGTAAATTATTTCTAACCACTTTACATATGGATTATAATTTTTTTAAAATTGAGAGTTACATAAAAATAGCTTTTTTAAATATAAAAAAGTTTTTTCTTCTTTGATTTTATACCTAATAAATGTTCACTGGGTGAAGATACAGACTATTATGGCAAAACTGAACATCAAAGAAACAAAAACAAATTAAAAAACAAGATAAACTAAAAGAACTTCATGTTCTATTGAACAAACATTTTTCTGATGTTTTTATCACTGAGAAAGGAGCTCAATTAATCTCTCAGTCTCCCTCTGCCTAGAGTTAAATGATTTACCTGATTAGTAAACCTGGAAAAGAATAAACTGGGTATGCTCAATTCAGCTTCATCCTTTTCCTCATGGAAGAGAGAAAGTAGTATGCCTTCTGCTACAACTCATAAACACTGCCTATGACTAAGTGGGCAAGCCTATTTAATTTTGGGGTTCAGTTAAACAGACCCAATTTAGTTTTCATTCTAAGCTGTATCTTCCAATTTAACTTTTAAGAACAATAAAGATAATATTTCAGCCTACTCTTGTTACTTTATGGCTTTATTTCTTAATTTGTTAATGCAGTGAGGAAAGGTATGCTATTTAAAAAACACACACACGTATTTTCATTGATCTGAGAGAGGAAGGGAGAGGGAGAGAGAGAAACATCAATGACAGAAAATCATTGATTGGCTGCTTCCCACAGGCCCCACACTGGGGATCAAGCCCACAACCCAGGCATGTGCCCTGACCAGAAATCCAACTGTGACCTCCTGATTCATAGGTCAACGCTCAACCACTGAGCCATGACGGCCAGGCAGGGAAAGGTTTGCTATTTATTGGGCTTTCATGAAGATTCCAATAGCAGGCTACTGTTATGTACTGGCTATCCTAGTTAAACATATAGTAATACTACAAGTATGCTTTGCTGTATATTTACTAAAAATTAATCAAATGTGGGAAAGCTTTTTCTCTGTTTTCTTTAGGCTTTAATTTTGTACAATGAGAAGTCAACTAGATTCACAAGTTTATTTAGGCAAAGAGCAAACCACTCTATTTTCCCTCAGCCAGAGGCCCATACTTTAAATTCTTTCAGCTACCTCCGTTTTTTTTGTTTTTTGTTTTTTTTTTTGGTTAATCCTCACCCGAGGATATTTTTCCATTTATGTTTAGGCAGAGTGGAAGAGAGAGGGGAAGACAAAGAGAAACATCGATGTGTGAGAGAAACACATCGATTGGTTGCTTCCTGCATGGCCCATCCAGGCAGGGCCTGGGTCGGGGAGGAACCTGCAACCGAGGTATGAACCTCTGATGGGAATTGAACCTGGGACCCTTGTTCTGCACGCTGACGCTTTATCCACTGAGCCAAACCAGCTAGTGCAATCTAGCATTATATTTTTAAGAAAAGATTTGTATTGCTATATCTTGAGTTTTCAGTATTAGGTATTATTTACTAACTTCCTATTATGGAAGATGAGAATTTAACTTTCCTACATTTCTATTCCTCATCACAAACATTCATATGCTCTTCCAATGTAGTTACATCATAATGTGGTTAGATTGGTGTGCTAGTCAGAGCTGAGCTGTCAAGTATAATTATATATACTTTGCTGCACAATTTTTTATTTTCCCTGTAGTAGCTATTTTGTCCTTCTCCTTTGTTTAAATCTCTAGTGATAATCTATCCTAAACTTGCTACCAGTTGTTTAAATTACCTAACATATTTACATTCCACATTAGGTTTACCAATTTATCTTCCAAAATACAAGCAGGTTTTATAACCTGCTCTAATGTGGACTGGTTAGCCTGGTCATAGGCACAGGTCATTTACCATATTTATTTTTATTTATTGATGAGAGAGAGAGAGGAGAGAGAGAGAGAGAGAGAAATGGATTTGTTGTTCCACTCATTTATGTATTCATTGGTTGATTGTTTTTTTAAAAAATGTTTTATTGATTTTTTACAGAGAGGAAGGGAGAGATAGGGAGTTAGAAACATTGATGAGAGAGAAAACATCAATCAGCTGCCTCCTGCACACCTCCTACTGGGGATGTGCTTGCAGCCAAGGTATATGCCCTTGACCAGAATTGAACCTGGGACCCTTCAGTCTGCAGGCTAATGCTCTATCCACCGAGCAAACCGGCTAGGGCTGGTTGATGGTTGATTCTTGTATGTGCCCTGACCTAGGATCAAACCCACAACCTTGGTATATCAGGATTATGCTTTACCAATAGAGCTACCTCGTCAGGGCCATATTTAATTTAGATTATGGTTAAAAATGTTCCCTACATCTACCAACAATGGAGTTTGTAATCTCTATTGTTTTAGAGTAACTTTCAAGAAAAGAAAGCAACAAAAAAGTTTTTTCATGTCTTAAAACCATAGGCCTCTACTATAACTGTGACTTTATTACATTCATAAAGAACCACTGGTTAACTTATAGTTTTATAATTTTACAAGGAAACCTATTTCATTATTATTCTGGGTTAAAGGGCTCTAGTTAATGTAATTATGCTTTAAAATACATTTTAATGAAATGCATCTGTTTTGTTAAGAGATGCCTTTAGTGCAAAATGGTCTAATAATACAGACTGTAGGTAGAATTTAAACGCAAATCACAAAAGCTCCAATAGCCCTAACTGGTTTGGCTCAGTGGATAGAGCGTCAGCCTGCGGACTCAAGGGTCCCAGGTTCGATTCCGGTCAAGGACATGTACCTTGGTTGCGGGCACATCCCCAGTGTGGGGTGTGCAAGAGGGCAGCTTATTGATGTTTCTCTCTCATCGATGTTTTTAACCCGCTATCCCTCTCCCTTCCACTCTGTAAAAAAAAAAAAAATCAATAAAATATATATTTTAAAAAAGTTCCAATATTTATGCAAAACTGCAAAGGCATGAACATTTTACCCCATTTATAATGTGATTTACTGCCCTACCAGAAGATAGAAGATTGCTAATAGTTTATTCTATATTTAAAATAAAAGCTCATAAACTTCTAGGCAAAAGCATTTCTAAGTTTCTGCCAGACACATTACTGCAAATTATCATTCTATCAATTTAAAAACTTAACATTGATATAAAAATAAAAGATGGGACTAAACACTTTTTATTTAAAAATTTTTGAAATGAAATATTCTTTATTAAATGTAAAGGCACTCAATTATTTCTCTTAAAACTCTCCAAAAACCCACTGCCCAAAAGAACAAAGGAGAAAAAATATGCTATTTTCATTGAAATAAACTTCCATAACTTCAACTATAATCTATAAAATACCTGCCAAATACTATGAAATCTGGATAAGGAAAACAGGGTGCTGACAACACAAATGTTACCTTAAACATTCAGCAAGATAGTTTCTCCTAAGTAACTGAAGGTTCTAATAAGCCTATCCAGTGACCTACTAAAGTGATGAATAGAACACAGGAGAAGAGAAAACAGAGTAATATTTTCATAGAAATAACTTTAGGCATAAGAAGTAAATCTGAAGAAAACACTACATTTTGTGTAATTTCTGGCATATAAAACTTAAGTTTCCTATCTAAGGAAGAATATCCAAAGCAAAGTGAGAGAAGAGAAAGGATGGCCAGATTTCAACAGAGAATCTGTCATGACTTAAATTCATAAACTTAGAATAAATTTGTCAAAAACTTTATTTTATTATTATTTTGATTGATTTCAGAGAGGAAGGGAGAGGGAAAGATAGAAACATCAATGATGACAATCATTGATCAGCATTCTCTGTATGCCCCCTACTGGGGATCAAGCCCGCAACCCAGACATGTGCCCTGACTGGGAATTGAACTGTGACCTTCTGGTTCATAGGTTGACATTCAACCACTCAGCCACGCTTGACCAGGCTGTCTCAAAAAATTTATATCAATTTGGCATCATTATGGCATTTTAATTTTAATGAACAAAAATAACACTCTGCAATGGATTTAATATTAAACAAAGATAATTGGGGAATTGAACATTATTTTTAGCAGTGAGATTGACATTGTGGTTAAGTGAGACAGAAAAAAGAAAGAATCCCTAGTTTTAAAGATACATGCGGAAATATTTACAGATGGGATAATGTCAGGATTTGCTTCAAAATAAACCAGAGAATAAAGAGAGTAAGGAGTGAGCAAAGAGGTATAGATTAAACAGAGTTGGCCATGAATTGATAGTTGTTGAAGGTAGAGGTGGGTATATGGGGATTAATTATATCATTCTCTCTAGTTTTATGTATGACAGAAAGGTTCCATAAAATAAAAACACATAAAAATTAGAGATAAAAACTATCTGAAAACAAAACAGAAAAGGAGACAAAATTATGGAGATAATAAAGAACACAGATTTGAAGAAATCATACAAAAGTTAAAGTAAAAAAACACAGTAATATAGATAATAGAAGATAGCCAAGTTTCTAAAGAAAAGAATAAACATATGAACAGAGAAAGCAAATCTCCACCAGAAAGGGACACCCCCCCAACCAAAAAACACACAAAACAACCCACGAAAAACCTTGGACTTATCTGCCACACTCAATGTTAGAAATATAAAAATGACTATAAAATTCAGAGGGAAAGAAAGTACCGGTATAATAAAAACTAAACACTCAGCCAAGTTAAAAGTTAATGGATAGGCCACTTTCAAGTGGCAAGAATTTAAGGCTACAATACCAGTAATGGTTAAAAAATAAAAAACGGCTAGCTCTAGCTGATTTACTAAGTGGATAGAGCGTCGCCCTGCAGACTGAAGGGTCCTGGGTTGGATTCCAGTCAAGGGCACATGCCCGGGTTTCGGGCTCAATCCCCAGTAGGGGGCATGCAGGAGGCAGCCTATCAATGATTCTCTCTCAGCACTGATATTTCTCTCCCTCTCCTTTCCTCTCTGAAATCAATAAAAACATATTAAAAAATAAAATAAAATAAAAAACGCCTAGATGACAAAGCTCAGCCATTCCAAGAATATATCAAAATAAAAAATTCAGGAATGGAGAAACCCTGATTAAAGGTCTGAAGATAAATATAGAGTAGCCTAACCGGTTTGGCTCGGTGGATAGAGCGTCGGCCTGTGGACTCGAGGGGTCCCAGGTTCGGTTCCGGTCAAAAGCATGTACCTTGGTTGCAGGCACATCCCCAGTGGGAGGTGTGCAGGAGGCAGCTGATCAATGTTTCTCTCTCATCAATGTTTCTGACTCTCTCTCCCTCTCCCTTCCTCTCTGTAAAAAATCAATAAAATATATTTAAGAAAAAATAAATATAGAGTAAACATAGAGCCATAACTATAAATGTTATAAACCTTTACAGAAGACAAATGAGAATATAAATAATGGGGTAGAGATAGGTTAGAAAATCTTTTATGATTCATTTCTTCTAAGTACAGAAATTTAAATCCTAAGTATGTAATAGACAAAAATAATTTCAGAGAATAAAAATATAAGTATAATTAAATAACATATTTAAAGATAGAGGACAACACAAAAACTAGTTTAAATATTTATTCTGATGTTCCTTGAAGTTCTATAGAAACCATGTCAAATTTTAAAAAGATTATTTTTAGTGATGTCCTACCAATCATGCAACACAGAGAAGATAGCCAAAAGAATATACTTAAGTCCTTACTGCAATTTTAAGCAAGATGACATATAAAGAAACCAATTTAACCACTGGCTGACATAAGCAAGAGTTAAGTTTCTACAGCATATTTCTGGTTACAAAAACATCATCAAATTTCTAAATTAAGACACAAAACACTTACTTTAGACATTGAAGTAAATGTGAGCTATACATACATTTAAGAAAGATTAATAAAAATAAGATGATTATTTTCCAAGCTGCTTATTCCACTTTAGGGTCACAGGTGGCCAGAGCCTATCCGCAGCTCATGGAGCAAGGAAGTACCAAACCTGGACAGGATGCCCTTCCATCTCAGGGCACACTCATGATTTAGACACCAATAACCCTAATATGCACATCTTTGGGACATGGAAAACCAGAGCACTAGGAGAAAACCCATGCAAATATGGAAAGAACATGCAAACTCCACACAGACAGTGGTCCCAGTCTGGAATCTCCCCTTCCCCCTCACCAACATTACAACAAAACAACATTATGCAAGGACCTGCCATATCCTTGGAATAGAAGAACATTCTACCAAAGGATTTTAAAAGATTGTATCGCAATACTAAAACACACAACAGACCCAAATATACTTTATTTTGACCCTTCCCTTACAAATCTATATTACCTTAACAAATCTCTTCATTAATCTTTAATGGGAATATTTATCTGTAGCACTGCCTAGAGTTGTTTAAAAAAAGTTATAAAAATTTCAAACCCAAATTTATAAAAAATAAACTGTATGGGGTGTGTGATGAGGAATAAATGATGACGATGAACTTTAGTAAGTAAACATCATCATAGGTCTTTACCCAGGTTAAAATTATCTTGGTACCTCAAATCATTTGTGAATGAGACCAGGGGCATGCATAAATATGGTACTTGAATAGTGCGTTAACTCTGGGGCAGTCTAAGGCAACAAAGGCAAATAAATACTAGCATAGTATAGTTCCATTACGAAATAAGACACCATTTAGGAACTATAACCAATGCAGGCCTCTAAGGGAGGGCAGAGTCTAAAGATTCTTATGTTTAGACATCCTCCAAACCTTTGCTCAAATTCCCTAATTCCCACCTCCTTGGAGAAAGCAGTACAATTTGCAACAAAATATCAGTTTCTTTATTCTAGCTGGAAAGGGCAAATGGTCATCTCCACTCTTTTTTATCAACAGGTCTATACTACAACCCAAGTGAACTGTTTCTCTCAGGTTACAGTTACCCCACAAATGATGAAAAACTGAATGGTCTGAAACCATTTACCAGTAGTTCGAATCAGAACTTGATAAAAGGGTAACTCCTCATAGTCTCTTTCAGTTTTAAAAAGAGTTCTGCATTAGAGTTTTGGGTACAAATGCTGAAAATAAAAAATTTCCTTCGTTAACTGATTAATTTGTGTAAGTGCATCCAATGTTCCCAAGTTGCTTGACTAATACTACATAATAGAAACAAAACTTCACCATAATCCTATGTACCACCATGTCACCACCCGCTCCTCTTCCATTTCATAAAAAATGTTGCCAATGCTGTAAGTAGGACTTGAAAATTACCTCCATGAAAATTAGACATTAAATGAAAAGAATATACAACAGATAACCAAGAACATTATTTTGAGTTCGTAGCCTAAGAGAGCTCAAAAAGTCTGTTCCTAGAAAATTGTGTAAAATGACATAGTATTTAAAATATATCATCCATAGAGATGCCTAATTAACTGCTGCATAACAATATTATAGCTGATATTTTATTGTCACTGTATCTCTTACTAACGTTCTGCCAGTTAAAAAAATTTTTTTTAAGAGGAGTAAAATGGAAGCCAAATTAATAATGTAACCATTACTTCTCAAAGTGCAGTCGATAAACAACCTGTATTAAACTCACATATGATGCTTCTTAAAAATGCATATCCTGGGTCTGATCCTTGAAAATTCTGATTTATAATACATGGATTTTTCTGCACACTTACATTTCAGAACTACTGGATTAGACATGAATTCCTCTCAAATGTCACATCAATTCCCTAAGGATTCCATCTTTTCTACATTATTATACTGAGAACCATGAATTTATAGATTATTGCATATTGATTTAAAAATATAATGCTGAAATCGCTTTTAAACCTATACCATATAATAGAAACAAATAATTTGGTGGTTATAAAATTTTGAAACCTACTTGAAATCTAACTAACATGAGGTCAGCTTTTCTATTAAAAATGTTCTTACCATGCCATGATCAAATGTGAACACACCAACATCACGTCCATGATGAATATGATTCCGTCTAATAATTGGGTTTCCATGATTTTTAACCCAAATCCCAGCCAAAGCATTATTGGAAATTTCATTATCTTCATATATTCCCTACAACAAATAATCAGAAATAAA
Organism: Corynorhinus townsendii; assembly: GCA_026230045.1. Classification (NCBI taxonomy): domain Eukaryota; kingdom Metazoa; phylum Chordata; class Mammalia; order Chiroptera; family Vespertilionidae; genus Corynorhinus; species Corynorhinus townsendii. The sequence goes on along the minus strand of JAPDVU010000007.1, from coordinate 144,222,904 downwards.
CATTAGTAAAACTTGAAAAAATATTTTAAAAGAATAAAACCACAAAGTTAAAAGAAATACCTGTGCATGATCTGTTATATAAAGTCCAACATTTTCACAGTCGCTGATATTACAGTGCTTGATAGTGGGACATGCTCCTTGACCACTAACACATACTGCAGAGCCAACTGTAAGGAAAATACTTTATTTAAAAACCTATTGGGCCACAACACAGAGACTCATTTTATAACAAAATATAAAGAAACACTAACCTGTACATGTACTTCTGATGATACAGTGATCAATAATAGGACTACAATTTACTGTAATCTCTAAGCAGTGGTGTGCATTGTGGTGTTGAGCAGATTTGTCATCAGGGTTAAACTGAAAAGTAGAAATTTAGTTAAATAAACAACCACTGCTTTAATGATTTCAACATATTATTTTAAATCTTAAAATTTCTTACCCTTATTGTCATATATCCAACATAAGCATCCTCAGAACCTTCCATAAAAACAAAGGTTGAATCTCTAGTGTTTTCAATTATAACTTTGTCTGCTACTTTTCCAGGTGCTGTGGAGAAGATATTTAAAGCATATTACCTTTATCACACAGATGAAATGGAAATTTAAAAATAACTTTAAAAAATACACTTTAAAAATACAGTAATACTTTGCTATAAAACTAATAATATAGAACTTTTTTATTGTTTTAGGTTGGATATTTTTTGGAGGGAGAACTTTTAAAAGTTATTACTTTTAAATACTGAGAGGACTAATACTCATTTAATTGATAACTATATTTCACTGGCCTTTACCACAGGCAGTCATTTTTAATGTAGATATTATTTGAGTATCATATTGAAATCCATGTATAATACTTCTAAGAAGGTTCAATTGCAAATAGTACTTATTATCCAAAAGAGACCTATTTATTTACATTTATTTCCAAAACTGGCCTTCATTTGTAAAGTAATAAAAATCTATAGGCAGAAATTTTCTACACCCTCCCTCCTCACTTTTCTTCATGATGGAAATGGGGGAGGAAAGCAGAAAGGCAGTAAATGCAAACTTTATTAACAAGTAATAATTATTAGCCATCTTAAAATGGTCTATGTACTATATCCTTAAAAAGTCAGAGAGCGCCCAGCTGGTGTGGCTCAGTGGTTGAACACTGACCTATGAACCAAGAGGTCATGGTTTGATTCCTGGTCAGGTCACATGCCCAGGTTGTGGGCTTGATCCCCGGTGTGGGGTGTGCAGGAGGAAGCCAATCCATGGTTCTCTCTCATCATTGACGTCTCTCTCTCTCTTCCCTTCTTTCTCCCTCCTCATCCCCTCCTGTCCTATTCTTCCTCTCTTAAAAAAAAACCATAGCATAAATTTCAAATGACTGATCAGTGCTCAATAAATTTTATTACATTTATTCTTAGAAACTTGAGCATAAAAGCAGCTTTTATATAGTCCAAAAATACTTAAGATAAAGCTAACAAACATTTTTCTTTCCTTAATGATTAACTAAGGCAGCTGGACAAAGTAGTGACCAAGAAACATTTACATTTAAAAAGAAAATATTTTTATTGATTTCAGAGAGGGAGATTGAAACATCAATGATGAAAGAGAATTACTGATTGGCTGCCTCCTACATGCCCCACACTGGGGATCAAGCCCGCAACCCAGGCATATCCCCTGAATGGGAATCAAATTGTAACCTCCTGGGGTTCATAGGTCGATGCTTAACCACTGAGCCATGCCAGCCGGGCGAGAAATATATACATCTTAAAAAGAAGTAAGACATATCCGCAATTTCTGAACTCTCATGTTTTCATTTCTAGCACATAAAATATGCATGATATTTAATTCTTATTCTTTCCTACCATTAAGGTATTATCAAAGTTACCTAAATTTTAAGTCACTAGCATTTTATAAACCCATTATGTAAATAAAATTGGTAAAATTCTAATAAAAATGCATTTCAAAATACCTGCACCAATCATGGTGATTGGAGATTCAATATATATCCATTCATCAGTATATATTCCAGAATGAACAAAGATAAGTCCATCAAAATGAGCTTCTTGTACCCCACCAAGGGCATCTTCAATTGTATCATAATACTAGAAAAAAATAAATGTCAATATAGAACTGAAAAATTACCATTTTAAATCCCATAAAAATACAGATCAGAGGGAATCCAAGATGGTGGCGTAGGTAAACACCTAAACTGCTGCCTCGCACAACAATTTAAACTGCAAGTAAAAGACAAAACGTCTATCACCCAGAACCACGGGAAAGCTGGCTGAGCGGAAGTTCTACAACTAGAAGGAAAGAGAAAAGAGCACTGAGATGTGCACAAGCGCTGAAAAGCTGAGGTACGGAGGCGCGGGATCTGGGCTGGCGGCAGGCGTTGCTTTTTTCAACCCAAAGGGGAGACAAGCCCCCGATTACTCTGAAATACAGTTTCTGGGGAGACGTGGGGGACCCAAACTCCTACGGGGAGAAGCTGGATTGTCTGCTACCGGGTCGGAAAGTGAGGGGGGCCTGCTTGTAGAGCTGCGCACAGGAATAATTGTTTATCTGCCCTGGGGCACGGGACTGGACGCAGTCGGAGTCACAGAGCCGGCTAACTAGCAGCCATTGCTGTTTGCCACACCCTAGCCTAGTGACGCCCTGAGACCCTGAGACAGCGCCCCACACAACCTACAAACCCACCCAAGCTCCAAGCAGCGGCTTTTGCATATGAATGGACTGCAACTTAACCTAACAAACTTGCAGCCCGGATCAGACAGCTCAAAAACCTCCAAACCCCAAGCAAAGAGGAGAAAACTGTAGCTCTCGCTGTAGCTCCTGCTGGGTGGACTCAGACAATAGCTGACCTGCACCCCATTGGAGATCCAGAAGCCAGTATACCTAGTGGTCAGTGTGAGAAACCAGATTTCAACTCCTCACATCCATAAGTGACACATTCAAGAGGCAGACTCAGCGAGCACCAAAGCCCCACTGAAACAAATCCTGCACCATAAGTGTGTCTCCAGCACAACAGTTCTTATAGACACAGCGAGTCCTCACAGCCGATTGGCCTGGAGGTCAATTCCTCCCAGTGTACCAGCAGCAATTAAGGCTTAACTACACCAAGACTTTGCACTCAGCCCACAAAGGGGTGTACCAAGAGCGTCCACATCAGGTGATTGGGGAGGCTGAGCTACTGCCCCCTATAGGTCACCTACCACACAAAGCCACTCCATCAACACAGGGAAGCAGCCAAAATGCAGAAACAAAGAAACATGTCACGAATGAAAGAAACAGAGGAAAGCAAACTACTGGACGACATAGAGTTCAGAACTACATTTATAAGGTTACTCAAGAATCTTCTAAAAACCGCTGAGAAACTTGATGACACTTCTGAGGAGCTTAGTGAGACCTTCAAGGACCTTAATGAGAATGCCAAAAAAATGGAAAAGGACCAGTCAGAAATGAAGCATACACTGTCTAAAATAAAGAATATACAGAAACTCAACTGTAGATCAACGTACCCCAAGAATCAAACCAAAGATCTGAAATATGAGGAAACAAAAAACACCCAACCAGAAAAACAAAAAGAAAAAAGAATCCAAAAATATGAAGATAGTGTAAGGAGCCTCTGGGACAACTTCAAGCGTACCAACATCTGAATTTTTGGGGTGCCAGAAGAAGAGAGAGAGCAAAATACTGAAAACCTATTAGAAGAAATAATGACAGAAAACTTTCCCTACCTGGTGAAAGAAACAGACTTACAAGTCCAGGAAGTGCGCAGAACCCCAAACAAAAGGAATCCAAAGAGGACCACACCAAGACACATCATAATTAAAATGCCAAGGGCAAAAGACAAAGAGAGAATCTTGAAAGCAGCAAGAGAAAAACGGTTAGTTACCTACAAGGGAGTACCCATACGACTGTCAGCTAATTTCTCAACAGAAACTATGCAGGCCAGAAGGGAGTGGCAAGAAATATTCAAAGTGATGAACAGCAAGAACCTACAACCAAGATTACCCAGCAAAGCTATCATTCAGAGTTGAAGGTCAGATAAAGAGCTTCACAGACAAGAAAAAGCTAAAGGAGTTCATCACCACCAAACCAGGATTACATGAAATGCTGAAGGATATTCTTTAAGAAGAGGAAGAAGAAGAAAAAGGTAAAAATAAAAATTATGAACAACAAAATGACATCAAATACATACCTACCAACAAGTGAATCTAAAAATCAAGTGAATAAAAATCTGAAGAACAGAATGGACTGGTGAATATAATAGAATCAGGGACATAGAAAGGGAGTGGACTGACGACTCTCAGGGGAAGCAGGTGTGAGGGGTGCGGGAAGAGATTGGACAAAAATCTTACTCCTATGGATGAAGACAGTGGCGGGGGGTAAGGGCATGGGGTGGGGTGGGGAATCAGGTGGAGGGGAGCTATGGGGGAAAAAAAAAAAGAGGAACACCTGTAATAATCTGAACAATAAAGATTTATTTAAAAAAAAATACAGATCAAACATACCAACATATTTTCTCTTCCTTTATATCTTGCAGGGTTACTGTAGAAATGTTCAGCAAATCCTGGCTTTACATGTGCACCTTTATACTTAATGTCAAAAAAAAAGAAAAGAAAAGAAAAGAAAAGGACATTACATCTTAAACTAATTTTGTACTGTATATTTTAAATAAAATATATAAAAAAATCAATTCTTTCAACTAATTTTCTGTTGCACAGTGCAATGTAAAAGGTGTTCCAGATTTTATATTATTCAGTACTATTCATAAAGAAAGGAGAAGGATTCTCAATCTCAGCACTACTAATACTTTGGAACAGACAGTTCCTTTGTCGTGGGGGCTGTCCTGTGCATTGTAGAATGCTTAGCAGCATTCTTAGTCACTACCCAGTAGCTACCAGTAGCATCCTCTTCTCCAGTTGCAATAACTAAAAACATCTCCAGAAGTTGTCAAATGTCCTCTGTGGAGCAAAATCATCCTAGTTGAGAGCCACTTGTAAAGGACTACATAAAAATTATGCTAAAAATAAAACTTTAAAACTATTGAACACCAATAATTTAAACAAAAGTTCAAACAGACCCATAGAAAGTATAACTGCTTCTAGGCTACTGTCTACTGTCAATGTTTAGATTATTATGTCAGCAGTGAAATTGTTGAGTATTTTGTTGGTTGATAAATGTGCACTGGCTTGAAACCTATTCTTGAAATTAAAAAAAAAAACACACCAACAAACTTAATTAGCTCGACTGGCATGGCTCAGTGGTTGAGCGTCAACCTATGAACCAGGAAGGAGATCATGGTTCGATTCCCAGTCAGGACACATGCCTGGGTGTTGGGCTTGATCCCCAGTGGGGGGTGTACAGGAGGCAGCCAATCAATGGTTCTCTCTCATTACTGATATTTCTCTCTCTCTCTCTTTTCTCCCTCTCTGAAATCAATAAGAAAAATAAAAACTCTTAATTATTTTATTTAATGTCAGGTTAAATGTCTGTGTTTGCTCAGTGATAAATATTCCTTTGTAGTATCTATTACTTCATCGGGGTCATTACACCTGTCATCATGAGTGCAGCAAAATGTCTCTCAGTAAGTCATGGAATACCTGGAACATTCCCCGTTTTCATAAGGTTCACAAGCTACGTTTGTATGACAATATAAATATCTCTGTGCATGAGTTTAACTTTTTTAGAAAGGAAATTTTATCTCCAAATATATAATATACATAAGGCAATATTTTCTATTTATACTTCATACCAACTGCTGGAAACTCTCTTTCCAAGGATTTGGATGTTCATATTCTTCTGGATTAATCTGGTAGAATTTGCCAGGTTCAGGATGCATCATAGGACGGGTATATTCAAATACTTCCATATATAATCGTTTCCTGAAGGTGGGAAAGGAATTAAAGAGTTATTCATAAGTAGCCTTTTTAATAACTACAAAAAATTATTTGAGGACTAAAATAGTTTACCTTTAGCACCATACAAACTATTGTAAAACAGAAAAGTACAAAGAAAGGAGATAACCTATACTTTCAATACATTATTATTAACAGTTTACTATATTTCCTTACAGTCATTTTTATCTACAGTTAGTTTGATTTGTTACAGTTTTGATTTATATAGCATACAAAAACAAAATATTGTATCCTGCTCTTTTCACTTTTTATTTATTGATTTTAGAGAAAGGAGAGAGAGAGAGAGAAAAAGAAACACTGATTTGCTGCTCCACACATTAATGCATTCATTGGTTGTTTCATGTATGTGACTGACTGGGGATCGAACCTGCAATCTTGATATATCGGAACAACACTCTAATCAACTGAACTACCCAGCCAGGGCACTTTTCACTTTTTACAATATAGCATTTTCTCATGCTATTAAAAACTGTAAAAATCACTGTTCATAACTATACCCCAACCCTCCAAGCAGACATTATATTGTGTTCACTTAAGTCCATTTCCTTACTGCTAGATCTAATTTCTAATCCCCCCCCCACTATTAACTATGACATTATGAAAAATTTGTACATAAAGCAAAAAATTTTCAGAAGTAGAATTACTGGGTCAAAGGGCATGCATATTTCAAAGTCATAAATATAACTATCCAAGTATTTTCCAAAAGTGATACATAAAATTCACATTCTCACTAAACTATCAAATTTAATTAGTTAGCTGTTTTAAATTAGACTTAGTCTGTGTTGTTTTTTTAAAAAAATATTTTTATTGATTTCAGAGAGAAAGGAAGAGGGAAAGAGAAACATCAACGATGAGCGAGAGTCACCGATTAGCTGCCTCCTGTACGCCCCCTACCGGGGATAGAGCCTGCAACCTGGGCATGTGCCCCTGACCGGAATGAAACCTGGGACCCTTTAGTCCACAGGCTGACATTCTATCCACCGAGCCAAACCGGCCAGGAGCCTTAGTTCTGTGTTTGTAAAAAAAATATATATTTATATTGATTTCAGAGAAGAAGGGAGAGGAAGAGACAGAAAACATCAATGATGAGAGAGAATCATTGATCGGCTGCCTCCTGCATGCCTTATACTGTGGATCAAGCTTACATCCTGGGCATATGCCCAGACAAGGGAATTGAATTGTGACATCCTGGTTTATAGGTTTGATGCTCAACCATTGAGCCCCACTGGCCTGGCTTAGTTCTGTTTTTTAAAAGCAACTAAATGAAACATTTTACACACTCAGTTGCTATTAACTGATAAATAGCAGAGAAAGTACTTCATTTATTGTTTTATAAATATCACCTAAAGTGACAACTCACATTTGTGATAAACAGGTAACTTAAAATTTACAAGCAACCTAATTTTATTCTTATTTAATTATAATCAACACTTCAACCTCCCTACCATTTCAAGCATTTTGGGCACCAAATGATATATCTCAAGATAGTAAGAAATAAAATTTCACTTACCACAAAATTGGATCATTAGCAAGCTCACTGAAGCGTTTACACACACAAGCTGCTCTACAAAGATCCTGTTCCAGCAAGTAAGAGAAGATTTTTAGAACCACTTCATCTGGCAGTTTCTCCTGAAGATACTGTTCAGCAGGTGCTGCTATAAAGAGATTAACAAATAAAATATAAACAACTTATTTATCATGTTAGTAATGACTTCCCCATTATTTAAAAAGCATAATTTTTTGCTCTGGCCAGTGTAGCTCAGTTGGTTGGAGCATTGTCCTGTGCACAGAAGGGTGGTGGGCTTGTTTCTAGGTTAGGACACATACAGGAAACAGCCAATCAATGTTTTTCTCTGTTTCTTTCCTTTCCCCCCTCTCTAAAATCAATAAAAACATATCCTTGGGTGAGGAATAAAAAGTAAAATAAATAAAAAGCATAATTTTCAGTTTATCTAACAAATAGCTTTTATTTTGTGATGACAAACCTTTTTTTTAATAGACCTTTATTGATTTCAGAGAGGAATGTAGGAGAGAGAAACATCAATGATGAGGAAAATCAATGATTGGCTGCCTCCTGCAACCCCCACACTGGGGATTGAGCCTGCAACCCAGGCATGTGCCTTGACCAGAATCAAACCTGGGACCCTTCAGTCCACAGGCGGACGCTCTTTCCACTGAGCCAAACTGGCTAGGGCGTCAATCATTTTATAAACATTTTCTTTCATAGATGACACATTTATTTTTGGTTTATCTTGACATTAAGTATTCTCATTAGCTATTATGTACCATTTCAGAAACTGGTGAAAATATACAAAAGGTTTTTTATTTTGGGGTTAATTCTCACCTGAGGATATTTTATTTCCAATGATTTTTTTTTTCCCCTTAGAGAGAGTAGAAGGTTGGAAAGGAGGGAGAGAGACATCAATGTGAAAGAGACACATCGATTGGTTGCCTCTCATACAACCCCAATGGGATTGAACCTACAATCCAAGTATGTGTGCACCCTTGATTGGGAATCCAATCCTTCCATGGGCAGGCCAACGCTCTAACCACTTTACAACACTGGCCAGGGCACAAGGCATATTTTATTTTTTTAAAACGTATTTTTATTGATTTCAGAGAGGAAGGGAGAAGGAGAGATAGAAATATCAATGATGACAGAGAGTCATTGATTGGTTGCCTTCTGCATACCCCCTACTGGGGATCGAACCTGCAACCCAGGGAAAAGGCCCTTGACCAAAATAGAACCTGGGACCCTTTAGTCCACAGGCAGAAGCTCTATCCACTGAGCCAAACCATCCGGGCCACAAGGTGTTTTTATTTTTTATTTATTTTTTTATATTTTTAAATATATTTTATTGATTTTTTATAGAGAGGAAGGAAGAGGGATAGAGAGTTAGAAACATCGATGACAGAGAAACATCGATCAGCTGCCTCCTGCACAAACCCCACTGGGGATGTGCCTGCAACCAAGGTACATGCCCTTGACTGGAATCGAACCTGGGATCCTTCAGTCCACAGGCCGACGCTCTATCCACTGAGCCAAACCGGTTTTGGCAAGGCGTTTTTATTTTTTAAATATAACTTCGTTGATTTCAGATAGGAAGAGAGAGAGAGAGAGAGAGAGAAACATCAATGATGAGAGGGAACCACTGATCAGCTGCCTCCTGCATGTCCTCCACTGGGGATTGAGCCCGCAACCTGAGCATGTGCCCTTGACTGGAATCGAACCTGGGACCTTTCAGTCTGTAGGCTGACGTTCTGTCCACTGAGCCAAACCAGCTAGGGCAACACAAGATGTTTTTATATAACAAAGTCAAAGAGGGAGAGGTCAGAGTTGTCATGTTTATCTATATATATAAAAGCCTAAGTGACCAAACGACCAGAGCTGCCCCCTGGTGGTCAGTGCACTCCCACAGTGGGAAGGCCACTCAGCTGACTGACGGGTGCCAGAAGCAGGGTTCATGGCTGGCGAGTGCTGCTGTGGCAGCGCGCGCAGGCAGGAGTGGCAGGCGGCATTGGACTGTAGGTTTCGGCCCAATCCCCACAGGCCACGCTGATGGACCCCACCAGTGCATGAATCCATATATCGGGCCTCTAGTTCTATAACAATCACTTTCTCAATCCCAAATGTAATACTAAAGTACATTTAACTTAATTTTAATATTTTGGTATCAAACAAAATGAAAAATGTTATTTGATCCTATCCCTTAGTTTTCCCATAGGAAATACCTGCCAGATCTTGTGCTTTTCCAGATACTCTTGCACGTTTTGCACGATGACCAAAGTTTTCTGTCGTTGAAGTTGAGGCACCCTTCAAAAACAAAATTAAAACTAATTAAGCAAATATTTTTATTTACTTCTAAAAAATGATGACATTCCCTTTCCTTTTTTGTTTGTTTCCTAATAATTCTTTCATTACAAAAAGAAAAGCAGTGACACTTAATTTACCTCCATACTGCTCTTTGTAGGACACGCTGTTCTTTTCGGCAAAAGAGTTTTTCTACGAAGCTGGTAAGGACTGTTTTGTGCACCAGGACCTGATTCTTCTGCAACCATATCTGCAGGTACATCATCATCTGTTATAAACAAAAGCAATATGAAAAATGATATCTATTAAAAAAAAGAGCTCTTATGGATGCAGTAAGCTTTTTTATTTTTAAATATATTTTTATTGATTTCAGAGAGGAGAGAGATAGAAACATAATTGAGAGAGAATCATTGATCAGTTGCTTCCTGCATACTTCCTACTGGGGATTGAGCACGCAACCCGGGCATGTACCCTTGACCAGAATCAAACCCGGGACCTGTCAGTCCGCACGCTGACGCTCTATTCACTGAGCCAAACCGGCTAGGGCTGTAGTTAGCTTTTTAAAAACTTCCTAACATTTTTTTGTGGTGGTGGTGGTGGGAAATACAACTTTTATATAAAATTCCAGCTAACTAGATGATAACCATCTGAATGAAATGTTGGCTTTTTATTTATTTCAAAATAAATTCCAAAATACACCATATATTTAAATACAAAAAAGGAAACAAAATCACTACAAGAAAAAAATATTTTTTTATTACATTAGAGAAGTTCTTTCAAGGTTATGACATAAAACTTGGATGGCATTAAAAAACAACAAAAACAAACAGGTGAGGAGGACGTTCACTTGATGAGGGGCTTGAGAGAAGGGGAGTGAGTCATGCTTAGAGCCCAAGAGGGATGGGAAGGGCAACCAGGCAAGGGGTGTCAGAGTCAAAGTCAGGTGATGAGGACCATGCTGACAGAGGGACAGCTTGGTATAAAATATCAGATACCAAGAAGGATAAAAAGAGCATCCACATAGAGAGTGGTCTGGCACAGGGTGTTGGAGTTCAAGAGGAGAAAAAAGAAGTCTGTATGGAGGGTAGGGTGGCCCTGGAATGAAGAGTCAGACAGAGCAGGAAGAAAAGGGTGTCACATAGCAGTGGGGATGGTAGATCTGGAAGACTGGTTATACACAATACAGGAACTAAGCAAATAAATAAGATAATGGAAACTCAATATCTTCTGTCAGAGAGGAGAGTTAAAATATAAAAAGAAAACTAGAATAAACTATGTTGTTAGATTAGAATGGAAGGTATCAACATAGAACAAATGATTTTTAATAGATACAGAAATGATTTTAGATGTGTTTGGATGTATGTACGTATATATATTCCCTAGCTCTGTCCACTGAGAGAGAGAGAGAGCGCCTAGAAGCAGTGACACTCCAATACCAATGCGCGTGAGTAACATTTGGAGCTTGGCTTCTGAATAGCATTTTCTTCTTCTTTTTTTTTTTTAATTTTTTTTTCCTTATAAATCTTTATTGTTCAGATTATTACAGGTGTTCCACTCCCCCCCCCCCCCCATAGCTCCACTCCACCTGATTCCCCACCCCACCCCATGCCCTTACCCCCCGCCACTGTCTTCATCCATAGGAGTAAGGTTTTTGTCCAATCTCTTCCCGCACCCCTCACACTTGCTTCCCCTGAGAATCGTCAGTCCACTCCCTTTCTATGTCCCTGATTCTATTATATTCACCAGTCCATTCTGTTCTTCAGATTTTTTATTTACTTGATTTTTAGATTCACTTGTTGGTAGGTATGTATTTGATGTCATTTTGTTGTTCATAATTTTTATCTTTACTTTTTTCTTCTTCTTCCTCTTCTTAAAGAATATCCTTCAGCATTTCATGTAATCCTGGTTTGGTGGCGATGAACTCCTTTAGCTTTTTCTTGTCTGTGAAGCTCTTTATCTGACCTTCAACTCTGAATGATAGCTTTGCTGGGTAGAGTAATCTTGGTTGTAGGTTCTTGCTGTTCATCACTTTGAATATTTCTTGCCACTCCCTTCTGGCCTGCATAGTTTCTGTTGAGAAATCAGCTGACAGTCGTATGGGTACTCCCTTGTAGGTAATTAACTGTTTTTCTCTTGCTGCTTTTAATATTCTCTCTTTGTCTTTTGCCCTTGGCATTTTAATTATGATGTGTCTTGGTGTGGTCCTCTTTGGGTTCCTCTTGTATGGGGTTCTGTGTGCTTCCTGAACTTGTAAGTCTATTTCTTTCACCAGGTAGGGAAAGTTTTCTGTCATTATTTCTTCTAATAGGTTTTCAATATTTTGCTCTCTCCCTTCTTCTGGCACCCCAAAAATTCGGATGTTGGTTTGCTTAAAGTTGTCCCAGAGGCTCCTTACACTATCTTCATATTTTTGGATTCTTTTTTCTTTTTGTTTTTCTGGTTGGATGTTTTTTTGTTTCCACATATTTCAGATCTTTGGTTTGATTCTTGGGGTACATTGATCTACAGTTGAGTTTCTGTATATTTTTTATTTCAGACAGTGCATGCTTCATTTCTGACTGATCCTTTTCCATTTTTTTGGCATTCTCATTAAGCTCCTTGAAGGTCTTACTAAGCTCCTCAGAAGTGTCATCAAGTTTCTCAGCGGTTTTTAGAAGATTCTTGAGTAACCTTATACATGTGGTTCTGAACTCTATGTCATCCAGTAGTTTGCTTTCCTCTGTTTCTTTCATTCGTGACATGTTTCTTTGTTTCTGCATGTTGGCTGCTTCCCTGTGTTGATGGAGTGGCTTTGTGTGGTAGGTAACCTATAGGGGGCAGTAGCTCAGCCTCCCCAATCACCTGATGTGGATGCTCTTGGTACACCCCTTTGTGGGCTGAGTGCAAAGTCTTGGTGTAGTTAAGCCTTAATTGCTGTTGGTATGCTGGGAGGAATTGACCTCCAGGCCAATTAGCTGTGAGCACTCCCTGTGTCTATAATGGAAGAACTGCTGTGCTGAAGACACGCAGGACTTGTTTCAGTGGGGCTTCGGTGCTCACTGAGTTTGCCTCTTGAATGTGTCACTTATGGATGTGAGGAGTTGAAATCTGGTGTCTCACACTGACCACTAGGTACACTGGCTTCTGGATCTCCAATGGGGTGCAGGTCAGCTACTGTCTGAGGCCACTCAGCAGGAGCTACAGTGAGAGCTGCAGTTTTCTCCTCTTTGCTTGGGGTTTGGAGGTTTTGGAACTGTCTGACCCGGGCTGCAAGTTTGCTAGGTTAAGCTGCGACAGGGCAGGCTTTTCTTATGCTAACTCCTCTGCTTGGAGCTTGGGTGGGTTTGTAGGTGGTGCAGGGCGGGGCCTCAGGGTGTCACTAGGTTAGGGCGTGGCAAACAGCAATGGCTGCTAGTTAGCCGGCTCTGTGTCCCCAAAGGCATCCGCGAGTCCCGTGCCCCAGTGCAGTAAACAATTATTCCTGCGCGCAGCTCTGCAAGCAAGCCACCCTCGCTGGCCGACAGTCCAGCTTCTCCCCGTAGGAGTTTGGGTCCCCCACATCTCCCCAGAGACTGGATTTCAGAGTAATCGGGGGCTTGTCTCCCTTTGGGTTGAAAAAAGCAACGCACCCAGTTGCCCGCAGCCAGCCCGGATCACGCGCCTCCGTACCTCAGCTTTTCAGCGCTCGTGCACGTCTCAAAGCTCTTTTCTCTTTCCTTCTAGTTGTAGAACTTCCACTCAGCCAGCTTTCCCGTGGTTCTGGGTGATAGACGTTTTGTCTTTTAGTTGCAGTTTAAATTGTTGTGGGAGGCAGCAGTTTAGGTGTTTACCTACGCCGCCATCTTGGATTCCTCCTCCTCTTCTTCTTTTTATTAAAATATATTTTTATTGATTTCAGAGAGGAAGAGGCAGATACAAACATCGATGATGAGAGAGAATCATTGATCGGCTGCCTCCTGCACGCCCCCTATTGGGGATCAAACCCACAACCTGGGCATGTGCCCTTGACAGGAATCGAACCTAGGACCCTTCAGTCTGGAGGCCAATGCTCTATCTACTGAGCCAAACCGGCTAGGGCTTCTTTTTTTTAATCCTCACCCAAGGATATTTTTTCATTGATTTATTTTTTATTTTTTAGAGACAGTGGAAGAGAGAGGGAAAGACAGAGAGAAATATCGATGTGAGAGAAACACATCAATTGGTTGCCTCCTTCATAAGCCCCGACTAGGAACTGGGCCGGGCAAGAGCCTGAAACCCAGGTATGTGCCCTTGACCGAAATTGAACCTGGGAGCCTTTGGTCCACAGGCTGACATTCTATCCACTGAGTTAAACCGGACAGGGCTGAATAACGTTTTCTATAAAAGAAATAAAGGTTCCTTGGAGAAATGGCAGATTCCAGATTGGGGAAAATACAAGATGAGCCCGAAATACCTTGTGGTGGAAATAATGATGAGAACATGTCAAAAGGACACAGAAGTCAGCCTGAATACTCACCCACTAACAAAATTATGTTGAGCATCAAAATTCATGATAGTAAAGGAATTATATATAACCCAGTGAATGGACAGCAACCCATAAATTCATACTACTATAAATAAATAAATGGAAAGTTTGATAAAGAATGAGATGTTTAAAGAAAACTTTAGAAAGGGGAAAACAGTAACTCTATAGTAGAGATGTCAATCAGATAGTACCTTAATCAAGTGATCAAAGTAAATATCATCATTATAGGACAAAATGAAACAGTGTGCCATCCGATAGCAGCTATATTCTACAGCATAACCTAAATCAAATTGTGAGGAAACATTAGACAAACCAAATTTGTTCTAATTTGTTTTGAGTCATCTTCAAAACTGTCAGTTATGAAAGTCAAGGAAAGTCTTAAGAACAGTTCCCAGCTGAAGGATACTAAAGAGATACAGCAACTAAATGCAATGTGTGGTTCTGAACTAGATCCTTTTGCTGAAATGTGGCTATTAGGACCAATAGTGAAACTTAAGTGTGCAGTCTAAAGATTAGAAGACAATAATGTGTCAATGATAACTTTCTGACTTTTATAGCTATAGTATGTTTATTTAGAATAATATCCTTGTTTGTAAAAAATACAGACTAAAAATTAGGAGGTGACAGGACAATAGGTTGGCACTTATTCTGGAAAGAATCGGGGGGAAAAACTAACTCTTTTCTAAGTTAGATTGTTTTTAAATAACTAATACATTTGAGTAATATATAAGACACTAGAGGCCTGATGCACAAAGATTTGTGCAAGAATGGGCCTTCCTTCCCCTGGCTGCCAGCACCGCCTTCACTCCGGCCCGGAGCCGCCTTTCCGCCTTCCCATGTTGCCCAGAGGCCTAGAGCTGCTGAGGCAGTGCGGAATGCCTGCGTTGTCACCATGGCAATGACACAAGCATCCGCCCGCCCCCTCAGGGGCCTGCATATGCAAATTAACCCAGTATCTTTGTTGGGTTAATTTGCATACACACTCCCAATTGGCTGGTGGGTGTCAAAGGTACAGTCAATTTGCATCTTTCTCTTTTGTTAGTGTAGATTAAAAATTCTGCTTGGAAAATTAACACCATAAACAGTTAAAAGAAGCAACACAATTAGGAAAAAACTGGCAACAAATGCCACACAAATGGGTAATAATTTCCTTGTCTACAAATAGGGAAAAGATCAATAATTCAATAGAAAATTGGGCCAAGGCAAGGACATGGGCAGATAGTGCAGAATTAAGAAACTAGAAATGAAATGCTAAGAGAAATGAAAATGAGATATTTTTCACATAACAAATTATGAAAGATAAAGTTTGGTCACATATTAGTATTATGAAAGGATAATGTGAAGGAAAAAGAGTGCTTAATTGCTCTAAGAAGAGCAATTTGGCAAAAGCCATTATTACTTAGCAATTCTATTTCTAGGAATTGATTCTGCAGCTATATTCACACATATGGGCAATGTAGTATGGACCAAGATTTTTATTGCATACTGTTTCCAATACTAAAAGGTAACAATTAAATGTTCATCAATAAGGGTTTATTAAATAAATGATGGCCTAGCTATACAATAAACTATTAAGTGGTAATTACAAGATATAAAGCAGTTCTATACTGACTGATAAGGAACTATCTTTAATATACAGTAAGTTTAAAAACCGAAATATACAGTGTTTTGTGTGTGTGGTTTAAGGATAGACATACATGTTCTTACATGTGTATATATTTACTAAAATATAAACTCCATGATGTAGGGAGCCACCCACTGGCCAAAGATGAGACAATTTGAGCATCATCCTATCTAATAAAGAGGGAATATGCTAATTGACCCCCACACCATCGCAAAGATGCGGCGCCCACAGCCAATAAGGAGGGAATATGCTAATTGGCTGACACGCCCTCAAAGATGGCAGCACCCACAGCCACAAGATGGTGGTGCCCAGTCCCCTCAGCACCGCTGGGGCAGCAGGCATGCAGCAAGGCCTGTTGGTATTACAATACCAATCTTAGTAATAATTCTAAACTTTAATAATAATTCTTTTATGTGAAATTTCTCTACCTAGCTATATTTTACAATAATAGAGGTGTTTTGAAAAGATGAGGGGTTGTAACAGTGTAATATTAAAAAACAAGAGGTTTTCCCCAACAGCAGACCTTGGGCAAAATAACATTTTTAAGTCTAAATTTTTTCAATTATTATTAGTATTTTTTAAAAATATATTTTATTGCTTTTTTATAGAGAGGAAGGGAGAAGGATAGAGAGTTAGAAACATCAATGAGAGAGAAACATCGATCAGCTGCCTCCTGCACATTCCCCACTGGGGATGTGCCCGCAACCAAGGTACATGCCCTTGACCAGAATCGAACCTGGGACCTCTCATTCCATAGGCGGACGCTCTATCCACTGAGCCAAACTGGTTAGGGCTCATTCTTTTTTTTTTTTTAAATATATTTTATTGATTTTTTACAGAGAGGAAGGGAGAGGGATGGAGAGTTAGAAACATCGATGAGAGAGAAACATCGATCAGCTGCCTCCTGCACACTCCCTACTGGGTATGTGCCTGCAACCAAGGTACATGCCCTTGACCGGAATCGAACCTGGGACCCTTGAGTCCGCAGGCCGACACTCTATCCACTGAGCCAAACCAGTTAGGGCATGGATCATTACATTTTAAATTCAGTTCTTAATCATTTATTGCTAGATTTTCTTTTCCTTTTCAGCCAAAGCAAGACTATCTGTCTAATCTTCTATATAATCCACCTGATGCCAATTTCTATGATTATATTTTTAATTTCAAAAGTTGCTTTGGCCCTAGCCGGTTTGGTTCAGTGGATAGAGCATTGACTTGCAGACTGAAGGGTCCCGGGTTTGATTCCGGTTAAGGGCACATGCCCCGATTGCTGGCTTGATCCCGGTGGGGACATGCAGGAGGCTGCCGATCAATGATTCTCTCATCATTGATGTTTCTATCTCTCTCCCTCTCCCTTCCTCTCTGAAATCAATAAAAATGTTTTTAAAAAAAGTTGCTTTGGTTTTCCTTTTTTAGGCTTATTGTTTCTTTTTCATACTGGTCTGTTACTTCACCATACTTCCTTTTAAAATTAAAAAAAATTTATTTTCATTTTTTAGATTCTCTTAATCATTTTACAAACTCATTTAAATTCTCTTGTAGATTGTTTTATCATTGGACACTTTTTAAAATACAAACACAATCAGAGAAGTTGTTTCAGGTTGTAGGCTACACACCTTGGTCTTAGTGCTAGCTGTATTCAGAACAGGCCCAAGACCACATTTCCTATCCCTGTATGTGTACTAAAATTCCACCAGAGACCCACTAGGACAGCGGTTGCCAACTGGTGGTCTGTGGACCACTGGTGGTCTGTGAGGGCCGAAAGGTTGGCGACCGCTGCATTAGGACATATATCCAAGACCAAAAGGTCCTGTGCTATTTTATATAGCAGTACCACCTTCCTCTTACTGCTTTGATTTGATATCCTTCATTTCTACACCTGGGAACTTCATTCACTTCTTCCCTTCCTTAGGGTTTAGCTATGCATGTGAGGATGATATCTATCAGCTTGGTTTATCGTGCTGTGAGTTATCAGTCAGTGAGCCAGTCAGTTTCATTCTCAAATTTTTCACTCCATACAACCCTCTCTCTCACTCCACTCCAACTTGTTTAAAACTGGTAATTATTATTAGTTCCACAAATATCTGAAGCTACAGTAACCTCAATTTCCCATTCATAATCAGTCCTATTCTAAAGTATTCAAAGTTCAGTTTTATAAAGCATTGTATTAAACTCTTATTTGTGCTGAGGTAAAGAATCTGTACTAAATTTCTATACAATTCTCATAATTAATTACTTCTGAGCCCTGGCTGGTGTGGCTCAGTTAGTTGAGTGTTGCCTTGTTCATCAAAAGGTCACTGGTTTGATTCTCGGTCAGGGGACATACCCAGTTTGCAGGTTTGATCCCTGGTCTTGGGTGCGTATGGGAGGCAATTGATAGATGTTTCTCTCTTCCACTGATATTTATTTTTCTCTCCCTCCCTTGCCATTCCTCTCTAAAATAAAAACATATAAAAAATACATTACCACTGACTATAAGGTACAGTGCCAGAAGGTATTTACAAAGGGGTCATCCTGCTATTTTTTTTCTAATTAAAATAAAAAGATTGATTTTAGAGAAAGGTAGGAAGGGAGAAAGGAACACTGATTTGTTGTTCCACTTATTTATGCATTCACTGGTTGATTCTTGTATGTACACTGACCGGGTTTTCGAACCTTCAACCTCAATGTATCTGGACGATGCTCTAATCAACTGAGCTACTGGCGAGGGCAGGGGTCATTCTGAGAAGATCACTTGGTCACTATTGTAAGCAAGGGAAAAAGTTAAAAAACAACCTCTAGTCATTAGTGTCTTCATCTTTGGAACTCCTGTAGTACTGTATATATGCCATATATTCTTTCCATATCATATCATAGCGGCCTTGTGTTGTTTACTTTTTTGGTATATGCCTTACTTTTCTAACAAAATTATAAGCTCTTAGGGTTAAGGCCCCTCCCTCTTTTACATTCTAACTCGGTGCCCAATAAATATTTAATAAATGTTGGTTCTCATCTATGGAGACCCTTTAATTTTACACAGTTCAAGTAATTTTTCCAAGAAACCATCACTACTGGTGGGCTATGATGACTTACATACTACTTTATAGAAAATAAAAACCTGATAGGTACTGTTTCTTCCTACCTCTGAATTCAATTACATGTACATCCATTATTTTTTGTTTATTTCTGAAATTATGGAGGAGTATTCCCCAGAACTGATTTGGCACATCTGAAGTAAACAAAATGTTTGTTTAATAATCCATGGTAGCTTATCTGGCTCCTAACCAAGAACCAAGAAATCATGAAGGATTGGTTATGGTTTGTCCCAACAACCAAGTCTAAAAACAAGTCCTCAACATAATACTTTGTCAAAATTTTTTTTTACTTTTATAGCTTTCACTTTTACCAGGTGTACCCGTTAATAATGCTGATTTTTTCAATGGATGTTGATATATACGTGATTTGATATGTATGCTATTTTGTTGTATTGACAGCAAGCTTCAAAACTTTATGTCAAATTTTCTGAAGGTGTTAACATCATAGATATTTTTATGCTTAAAAATGTTGAATTTTGTGCCCAAAAAAGAGCATTTGCAGTAAGTTTTTATTCAACTTTATTTAAAAAAATATATATTTTATTGATTTTTTTTTTTTACAGAGGAAGAGAGAGGGATAGAGAGTTAGAAACATCGATCAGCTGCCTCCTGCACACTCCCTACTGGGTATGTGACAACCAAGGTACATGCCCTTGACCGGAAACAAACCTGCGACCCTTCAGTCTGCAGGCAGACACTCTATCCACTGAGCAAAACCGGTTAGGACTCATTACTTTTTTTTGAAGGAAAGTGCTGCTGAAAGTTATCATATACTTTGGGAAGCTTATGGTGAACATGCACCATCTCAAGATACTTATGAACGCTGGTTTAAATGCTTTAAAAGTGATGATTTTGATGTGAAAGACAAATTATGTCCAGGTCAACCAAAAAAGTGTGAAGACCAACAATTACAAGCATTATTGGATGAAGATGCATGTCAAACTCAAAAACAACTTGCAGAAAGATTAAACGTTGCTCAATAAAAACAATTTCTGATTGTTTACAAGCAATGGAAAAGATTTTAAAGGAAGGAAAATGGGTGCTACATCAACTGAACGAAAGACAAATGGAAAGCCAAAAAGTCATCAGGAAAATGTTGCTTCAACAGCATGAAAGCGAGCCTTTTTTGCATCGAATTGTGACTGGCTATGAAAAGTGGATTTTGAGAATCCCAAACACACAAAATCATGGGTTGATCTAGGTCAACCATCAACATCGACTGCAAGGCTAAATAGCTTCGGAAAGAAGACAATGCTCTATGTTTGGTGGTATCAGGAAGGTGTGGTATTATGAGCTTCTAAAACCAGGTGAAACTATTAATACTGATTACTACCGACAACAAATAATCCATCCGAACCACACTTTGATCGTAAAACCACCAGAATGGGCCAGAAGACATGGCGAAGTAATTTTGCTTCATGATAACACACCACCACACACTTCAAAACCAGTTAAAGACACATTGAAAGATCTTGCCTGCGAAGTGTTATTAACCCACCCGCCATATTCATCAGACCTTGCTCCTTCAGATTACCACTTGTTCTGATCAATGGCACATGCACTTTCTGTGCAGCTATTCAAAACGTACAAAGAAGTGGAAAATTGGGTTTCTGAATGGTTTGCCTCAAAACAAGTAAAGTTCTATTGGGATGGTATCCACAAATTACCTGAAAGATGGGGGAAATGTGTAGCTAACGATGGACATTACTTTGAATAAAGCATTTTTGATGTTTCTCTTGAAATTATCATGTTTTCTTTGATTACAAAATCTGCATTATTAACCGATAAATCTGGTACACATAATATTAGAATGCTAATATTTAGATGTTAAGCTGTAATATAAGACTAATAAAAATAAAGTCAATATTCAATTTCAACCATAACTTACAGAAAATTTAATTTTCAGTTAAAAATGTTCTTGAACCCAATATCTCCAGTAGAAACACAATGTGATCCATATTTTGTAATTTTTAATTTTTTAGTAGCTAAGTAAATTTTAATATAATTTAACCTACTATTTATATAAAATTTATCATTTCAACATGTAATATAAAATTGAGGTATTTTACATTCTTTTAGCTTCCTATTAAATCTTTAAAATAACTATGTACTTTTAAGACAAGCATGCCTCAAATTCAGACAAGTCACATTTTAAGTGCTCAATAACCACATGTGGCTAGTGGCTAATGGACGGACACACACACACCTTTACTAAATTCTTATTGGTCCTTTTAAATAATAAAAAGTACCATGCAATTTAAATGGATTTTACACTATATATATCAAAATTTTCAATTTTTTTATGTTTGAATATAAATCCTATGAAAATATACTAGAGTCTTCACTATTACTATGAACCACAGCGGAAAAGCAAAAGCTTCTGGAGAGTAAGCATTTTTCCTTTACTAAAAAATAATATTTGAAATCTGATATTAAATAACATTGAAAAATTACATTAGGATTCATTTCAACAAAATAAGCTACTTAATTCTATACATTCTTATTTTTGGTGTATAGGACGTAGGCTCCAACCAACTGAGCCATCCAGCCAGGCTAATTCTATACATTCTGAAGCTAATACTAGTAGACTACCTTAATTTTTACATACTTTTATAACTACCTCAAAGATTTACAAAATACTGTACTATTGGCTGGGGATTCAAGTCTATACATTTTAGGGTATAGAGTAATCTAAACTTAGAGGATGGTTTATAGATTTTAATTTACAGGGGGTTTCCGCCTTCCTCGCCCCCCCCCCCCCAAATATTATACATATTCCACATTACTTACACATAGCCACAGATCAAATTAGAAACTTAGGCAAATCTGTGCTAGTAACTGTGCTTAGAAACAGCTCCTAGTCTCACGGTGTAAACCACCACACTTAGCAACTGTTTCTAACACAGTTGGGAACTACCACAACTTTTTTCTAACTACTAAAAAAAATCCAAAAATAAACTGAAATCAAGTTTATTTTAAATGCTTTTAAAGTATTTTACTTAAGGCTTGAATATTTTACTTTAAAAATTTACTTAAAGATTTTAGGTGGTGAGTCCAGTAGTAGTCATTGTAAAAATCAGCTTTATAAAAGTTTGACTTGCTATGAACAGATGTTTCTAATTGTATTATATATAGTTACAAACTTTAAAAAATCTAATTATTGAAAAGACTGTTCTACACTTCCCTTAATGTATTCAGTTATTACTTACACACACACTCTTCTGCTCAATTTTCACCACAACATAAACTATAGAGATTATCGAAGACTGGTCAAAGAAAATATATTTACTTTCAGCCACTGAATAATCTTCAGAAGCTAAATTTCTGATATTATAAAAATCAAACAAATTCATTCTAAATTGTCTTAGTGTGTTTAAGACAATTTTTAATATTTTCTCAATGAGTGAAGAATAAATGAATGTGCTGTGCACACTGTATGAGGTAGTGGTGAAACTGAACCAAACAGAATGTTTATTTACCCTCTAAGAGGTTATGTGAGATGTAGACACTCAATAAATAGTAAACAGTATGCCACATGTTATAAGAAGGATAAGCAGAAGATACTATGGGAACACACAAGAACATCTAATCATATCTTAGATGATATTGACATATGAGTAATGGTTTCTTGAAGAAAGTCCAAGCTGAGGTGAATGACAACTGGGAATCAGTCTAGGAGGAGGAGTAGTGTGTGAAAATCTGAAGGTACTCACCTCCAGCACAGGTCTCGAGGAACTGCAATTGCAAGTTGCTCTGTATGCCTGAATCATGTAGCAGAGGCCAGATTATGAAGGGTACCTACTATAAACACTAAAGAATTTACATTTTATCTTGAAGGCCAAGGATAGTCTAGGGCAGTGACAAGTTTTGATTTGTGTTTTAGGGAGATTACCTGAACAATGTAAAAACAATAGGAAGTGAATGGTGGTGGGAGATCACTTAGGAGGCTATGGCAATATATAACTGAATGATAAACATGGTTTGAACTATGGTAATAAGTTGGAAGAATGGATTAGATTTGAAGTATAGTCACAAGATAAATTAATTAAACTTGGTGACTGAATTCCATGTATGTGGGTCGGGGAAGAGAATAGGATAGAGCCAGGAATAATATTAATTTGGGCAATCCAATGGATGGTGGTGCCATGCATTAAGGCAGGGACCTTTGTGGGGGAAGAAGAGGAAAAAATAAGATAAGTTCATGTTTGGATTTTGAGTTTTGAGATACCTGTGGACATTCATGTGGAGATTCTCAGCAAAACTAAATATATGGATCTTAAGGTCTAGTGAGTGATTTGAGTTGAAGATAATCAGATCATTTTATCACTCTGAAAATATACTCTATTAGGAGTGGCGAGATAGTCAGAAAGTGTAATTAGCTATCATCATTTACATATGGCACAATATTTATTGATGTGCCATTGTAGAGGTGCCATCTAATTCTTGAGAAATAGCCATATAATGTAAAGATAATTGTTATCTATTGATGTCAAAACTATCAATATATTTATATATATATATATATATATAGAAGCCTAAGCGACTGAACTGAACGACCAGTTGACTGGTTGCTATGATGTGCACTGACCACCAGGTGGCAGACGCTCAATGCGTGAGCTGTCCCCTGGTGGTCAGTGTGCTCCCATAGGAGGAGTGCCGCTCAGCTGACTGACCTGTCCGAACGGCCTACCTGCCCAGCGGCAGCCACTCACTCCCTCAGTAGTCCTGCAGGTCCAATCTCTGGAAAACGGGCCAGGCACTGATGACTGGTGCCGCCAGCACTGCCAACCTCCTGGAAGTCACCCTCGCGTACCGCAGCCACTTCCTATCCCTAGATGCTTCTTAAGGAAGAAATGATATAAAAGTGGCACGAACATCAGCAGGATGGATCCAGATCCCAGTCTGGCAAGGGCGTCCTATTGCCCGCCCAGAGGGCTGATCTCATCCTGCCGCCCCCCCCGCCCCCCCGGGATGGGCACCACACACAGGGCTCACAGCTGGTGAGTCCAGTTGCGGAGGTGTGAGCCTGTGGCAGGCGCAGGGGGGCAAGGATGAGCGGGAGTGGGAGTGGCAGGCGGTGTCAGACTGCAGGTTTTGGCCCAAACCCTGCAGGCAACCCTGAGGGACCCCCATCCATGCACAAATTCGTGTACTGGGCCTCTAGTACTGTATATAAAAATATCTGTAAGGTGCCAGAATTGACAAGAATTCATAACTCTTGCTTGATGAGAAATAAAATCAACCAACTACTAATTCAAGGATTAACATCCTTTGGGAATAGCTTAGCTTTTATTTTCATTCTTTCCTGCTACATATCAAATTCTCTTCTAAGACATCCCCCTGACCACTGCTTTCATGGAAGAGTATAAAATAACTTCACTCCCAAATGGAACATTCTAAAATTCTTTCTTCTAGTCTCATATTTTTAATTCCAGTTTTTCATTTTTAGTATTCCCTAAAGTGAGAAAATTCACAAAATAATACAATTATTTTCCCTACTTTATCAAACAAGAAAAAATTATTTTTAAAGTTAGTAGCTTTCATAAATTTTTAAGTTCAATTGAACAACACTGTAACTCAAAAATAGCATTACATCCAAAGTAGGAGCTAATATGACCAGAGTATCAAGTGCATCATTAATTCAAGATAAGAATAACCATGGCCACAAATCAACAATTACAACAAACCTAATTCTAGTTTAGCCTGAGATTCATATATAAGTCATTTGCTAGTCAATATAAACATCTGCCACTGACGGACCTGATCTAGTAGGGAAGCTAGATATGTAACAAATAAATGAAGCAATACAATATGTGCTATTACTAAAGGCACCCACAAGGTGTTAGGAAAGTATAAAATAGGACACACAAATGAACATATGCACAGGGCTTAAGAGAACACAATTTAGCCTGCCCCTAATTTTATTTTCACATGAAATTCAGAAACTTTAAAAATGCCTTTTATTAGTTCAGTTTTATGGGGAAGGAATAGGAAGGTAGAGCATGAAGATCAAAATGAGAATGAAGCCCTGACTGGTTTGGCTCAGTGGATAGAGCGTTGGCCTGCAGACTGAAGGGTCCCGGGTTCGATTCCAGTTAAGGGCATGTACCTTGGTTGTGGGCACATCCCCAGGAGAGGGTGTGTAGGAGAGGCAGCTAATCGATGTTTCTCTCTCATTGATGTTTCTAGCTCTCCATCCCTCTCCCTTCCTCTCTGTAAAAAAATCAATATTTTAAAAAATGAGAATGAAGCTACTATATTCTTACAAACATTAAATGGTTAATCTTTGATGTTAATTTATCTCAGAAACTTTTCTTGAAAATGTTTTTATTGATTTTTTAGAGAGAAAAAGAGATAGAGATAGAGATAGAGATAGAGATAGAGAGAGAGAGAGAGAGAGAGAGAGAGAGAAGAAACATCAATGAAAACATCCTGGATACGCTGCACGCCCCCTACTGCAGATCAAGCCCACAACCTGGGCACATGCCCCAACCAGGAATCAAACGAGTGGACCTTTTGGTGCCTGGGTTGATGCTCAACCACTGAGCCACACTGGTCAGGCCCATAAACTATGTTTTGAGGGAAGGAAAATGGACAGAGATAGGGAGGAAGGACAGAGGGAGGGGGGAGGCTGAGCATTATCAGTTCTCTTTCTTTCTCGTTCCATAGACCATGATTTCTGGGACTGCATGATTCCTAGTAATATTTTACAGATCCAAGAGATCACCTGATAACAAAAATATTATTAACCTGTTTTACTCAGGCCCATTAAAGTTCAGTGAAATGCTAAAGGTTAGAAAGCTAGTAAGTGGTAGCAAAATAATTTTTAGGTCAAGGGACTCCAAATACAACATTTTATTTATTTTTAACAAAAGTAATCTAGATGCCCCCCAAAAGTTTATTATATAAGAAATATAAACAATGATGATAATAATGATATTAACTGGAATAAGAGTAGTAGTACTAGTACCTAAAGACTGAAAACCTAAAAGTGCCGGCACTAGTTTTTCAAGCGTTTTATATATGTATTAACTCATTGAATCCTTGTATCAACTCTATGAGAACACATTATTATCCTATTTTATAGATGA
The DNA here is from genome assembly GCA_026230045.1 of Corynorhinus townsendii. Taxonomy (NCBI): domain Eukaryota; kingdom Metazoa; phylum Chordata; class Mammalia; order Chiroptera; family Vespertilionidae; genus Corynorhinus; species Corynorhinus townsendii. The sequence continues at coordinate 144,196,907 of JAPDVU010000007.1, read as the reverse complement.
GGAAACTAAGCAAAGAGGTTAAGCATCTTGCCCAAGGTTACACAGTATTAAGTAGCAGAGGCAGTCTAATTCCAGAGCACCACACTTTTAGTCACTGTGCTATCTAAATACCAATTGGTCTTGCTAAATACTACTGGATATACTTATTACTAGAAGTATCTATAATAATAAAAGCATAATATGCTAATTAGACCGGACATCCTTCCAGACAAAGCCAGGGCTGCAAGGGAAGCCTGGGCCTCGAGCAGCCGGAGGGAAGCCAGTGCCAGTGGCTGGGGGAAGAAAGCCTATTCTTGTACGAATTTCGGGGCGCTAGTATTAGTATTAGTATAAAAACGAAGAACCATGAAATGGAACATATATGGACTTTTGGAAATGTTTGAAAAATTAAAAAAATATTTAATCATACTTTCCCATGTCTTATTTTATTCAAAGTGTTAATGAGTTAACATTTTATACAAAACCACCACAATGTAAACATTAGACCCTTTGTATTTTCATAATGGGTATCTCCTTAGATATTTTCTACTGTAAGTATCAATAATATTTGGAGACAGGATACAAAAAGAAGCAAAACTGAGGAAGCTACTGCCTAATAAAGCATGTTGGAGGCTACAAAAGAAAAGGGAGCCATCAAGTTCCCTTAAAACCTCAAAGAAGCTTTGAACTTTGAAAATAAGTACAATAAAAAAATAACAGTAATATGTGGATCTGAAAACAATGTTCACTGTAGATTCAATAAAAGGAAATCTTTTTATGATCAGTGAAAATAAAGAAATTTCTAGACATGCAGACTTACCAAGTTTTATCTCCCTATATAACCTTTCTTAGAAAGTTACTTGAGGACATTATTTCAACAAACCAGGGAGTAAATATAGAAAGAGGAAGACTTAGAATGTAGTAACTAATAAAATCATCACAGAAAAACAATAAAAGAAAGAAATTCCAAGATAAAGGGTGTGAAGCAGACCCATAGATTGGAACCAGGCTCCAGAGGGCAGTAGGAATAAAATTTCCTGGACAAAAAGAGAACTCAATAGGTTAAACAGCAGGGAGCTTAGAAAAACTTGAGGACATGATAAAGGCAATACATTAAACGTATAAAATAACCTATCAGAACAATTAGGAATAATCTCTTTTGAGTGACCTAGAAATATTGGGTAGTAGAAAGAACTAGAATCTAGTACATACTTGGCTCTATAGAAAAAATATCTCCATATTAATAACAATACAAACACTGTTATTATTTTCAACATCTAGAATCAACCTAATACAAATCACTCAAGAAAATACTTCATTAGCAATATAAATGTTATTAACCTTGATAATGAAAATGTAGTATTGAAAAAACTTAAGTGGTGGAAAGGCAAGAACCATGGTATCCTCATCTTATACATATTATTCATAGTTGAGGAAATATGAAATTAAGCTTTAAGTATGTGGTTTAAAATTCTATTGGGATGAGGTGGGTGGAGGGAATGTTGTAAGTAAAGCATCACAGCAGAAACCAAGAAATCAACAATTTTCAAATTTGATAAAGAAATAGGAGGCTAAGTTTTGGGCAGCCAAAACTTACGCTATTTATATGCACAGCAATTCATCCACTTTACTCAAAGTTCACCACTCACGATTCATTTATCTTTACTCGGCACACAATTCTTCTAATTAGGGCATCAGATTTCCAGGTCTTCATACCTAATTGTGTATGCAAATTTATTATCTAAACATTACAAAATCAGTATATAAATTGTACCAGTCAACAAAGAACATGCCATTTGTTTAGAGAGAAAAGACATACATGATAATTAAGGAGAAAAACATGCTATTTATCTATCTACCTACCTACCTACCTATCTATCTATATCATTACGCTAAAGTACCAGATCATGTGAGACAATCAGACTATTAATAGTGTATATTCATATATATCTTTTATACTCACACATTTTATTAAGATGTTGACTCTGTGCAAATAATTTATATAAATGAAACTATAGAAAAGCAATAAAAGTAAATGTAGTTCAGAATCATAGGGGAAGATTTCACAGAATGAACAGAAATGGGGCTTGAGGATAACGTATGAGCGGACTATGAAAGATGAAACATTAGGTGTTCAGAAAGAAGAAAGGACATTAAAAAAACAAGAAAACTTAGTAAGGAGTACAGTGAATCTGTCTTATTCAGGAGCTTTTATGGGAAGACAAAAGAAGCTAGAGAAGGAAGTGTTCAGGAACTCAGAGGCATTAAATGAAAATATATTTTACCATCATAATTACAAGATAGCCTTGGTAGTTACAAGTACAAGAAGCATAAGGCTTCTCCAGTAGACTATTTAAAAAGTCCCATTATTGTACTTTATATGAGTGAAGAGAAAATATACATATTTGAAATCTATCTATAACAAGTATGTCAAACTCAAAGGCTAACATGGGCCAAATAAACAAGGTTTAAGTTTATGTGGACTGCAAAAAAAAAAAGCTTCAGTTTTCATAGAAACATAGGTTTATTCCAATAAAGACATGCTGAATACAAAGGGCTGAAATAAATGAGTAATTGTTAACATAATACAACATTTAAAAAAAATTAGTATTTTTTCTGAACATCAACTTACTAGACACTGAATAACTGCAAATTAATAAGCATAATGCAAATAAATCTATTTTTCTTGTTCTCCGAAAGGGAAATATTTCCTATTGTGCACACCAAACAAGTCAGTCCAGGACTAATGATGTGGCAATAGGCTGCTAAAATATTGGCTGCTAGTATTAGTGGAGAGAAATTGTGCGTCTATGTGTAAGGCACATAAGGGAAATGAATGCAACGCGATTTATAGTAATCAGTCATTAGCAAATGTTGTAGTTCGTTATTAATAACTAGAGGCCCATTGCAGGAAGATTCCTGCAAGAATAGGGCTTTCTGCGGCCTTCTCCGCTGCCCTGTCTGCTTCCCTCCCTTCGCTGCCTCCGGCTTGCTTCTCCACAGCTTTGCTCCCTTCTGCAGCGCTTGGCTTCCTTCTACACTGTTTTCAGTCTTCGCTCCTCGTCTGGATATACAAATTAACTGCCATCTTGGTTTTGTCAATTTGCATACTCGATCCTGATTGGCTGGTGGGCGTGGCTTGTGGGCATAGCAGAGGTACAGTCAGTTTGCATGTTTCTCTTTTATTGAATAGGATTATGTATAACAGGATATTGTAAAAATGAAGTTACAAAATTTTTATTAAGACATTTCTTACATACCGTTATATTGGCTGGGCTGCAAAAATATTCTTTGTGGGCCGCATGTGGCCAAGAATTTGACATGCTTGATCTATAAGCTTTATTGAAGTAAATAAAATATCACATTAAAGAACAGCAGATGGCGCCAAAATATGTTTTTCCACATTGCCCTGGGTCACATAAATGATTAACTGAAATCAAAAGGAAAAACTCTTCATATTAGAACCGAAGAGTATAAAAACATTTACTGATGTCAATAACAATGATCTAGAGCACAAATACTTACTGAAAAATACAAGGATATATCAAATACAAAAAACAACTATTGAAAAGTACTTTTGGTTTTACTAAAAATGTAACTACACTTCTTACAAAAGAGCTACTACTCTAGAAAAAGTACTAATTATCTACAAAATTAAAGGTACTGATATCAACATTTACATAATAAAACTCTTAATGACACTAATGAAATTGATCAGTAATTTGGGTAATTAAAACTACCCTTCACAGAAATGTATTTCCCTTCTTGATTCTAAGATGTGTAAGGGGGAACAATACCTCAATAAAATATAAGTGCTGATCTCAAGTTCATCTAGGGTTCAAAATATTAAAATGTAAAATTTTTTTAAAAAGGGGGACTTGAGGAACAGTCTATCAACATCAATGGTTTACTTTTTAAAAAATAATTCTGTATGGTGTACTCTTTTTCTTTTTTACTGAATTTATTGGGGTGGCATTAATAATATTATACAGGTTTCTTGTGTTCAATTCTGCAATACATCATCTGTATATTGTATTTTGTATTCACCACCCCAAGTCCAGTCTCCTTCCATCACCATATATCTTCTCTATAACCTCTTCTATCTCCCCCTACTCCCTTTTCTTTCTGGTAATCACCATATTGTTTGTTGTGTCTATGAGTTTTATTTTGCTTAATCCCTTCACCTTTTTCATCCAGCCCCACAAACCTCCCTCCCTTCTGAAGCTGTCAGTCTGTTCTCTATAAGTCTGTTTCTATTTTGTTAGTTTATTTTGTTCATTAGATTTCATATATGAGTGAAATCATACAGCACTTGTCTTTTTCTAACTAGCTCATTTTACTTAGCATAATGCTCTCCAGGTCCATCTTTGCTGCTGCAAAGGATAAGATTTCCTTCTTTGTGTGTGGCTGAGTAGTATTCTATTGTATAAATGTACCACAACTTTTTAATCCACTCATCTACTGATGGACACTTGGGCTGCTTCCAAATCTTGGCTATTGTAAATAACACTGCAATGAATAAGGGGTTGCATATATTCTTTCGAATCAGTCCGGATTAGGTTAAGATCAAAGTAATTTGCACTGAAGTGGGGGAGAGGGAGAAAACGTGGCAATATTTAAAAGTGATAGGTACTAGATGATTTACACAGAGGAAAAAAACAGTACATTTTCATAAATTAATCAACAAACGAGACCTCAAGAAAGATTCTGGTCCAATTCCTTGTGTACAAATAGCTAAAGCTTTACTGTGTCTTTCATATCTGTAAACCTCAAAGTGTTTTCACAGTGACTTTTTCAGGATAGCTGAAGATTTTACATCCTTTTTAAGCACCCAAAACATAATTTTAATTATTCTAATATTTTTGAAAATATTTTTTTGAAATATGTTATTAATTTCAAAAAGTAAGGGAGAGAGGATAGAAATATCAATGATGAGAGAGAATCATTAATTGGCTGCCTCCTATACACCCCACACTGGGGATTGAGCCCGCAACCTGGGCATGTGTCCTGGCCAGGAATTAAACCCTGACCTCCTGGTTCATAGGTGAGTCATGCCACTGGGCTTGAAAATACTTCTAAAGTAAATTTAGCCTTTAAAGAATATCCCCCAAAAAATAAATAAAAATAAAGGAGTATCATTAAAATAATGTAACCCTTTCTTGATGATCCTATAAAGAGCTGATATGCCAATTAGACTGGACGGCTGAATGGCTGTCCGGACAACCTTCCAGATGAAGCCGGGGCTGCTGCGAGGGCTGAGCCCCCTGCACGAATTTCATGCATTGGACCTCTAGTCTACACTAATAAAAGAGAAAGATGCAAATTGACCATACCTTCACGACGCCCACCAGCCAAACAGGAGTGTGTTTGCAAATTAACTGAACAAAGCTGGCGGGTTAATTTGTATACGGAGGTGCCAAGCGGCCAGGGGCGGGGCAGGTGGCAGGCGTTCTGTACCACCCCAGTAGCTCAGGGCCTCTGGGCAGCGTGGGAAGGAGGAAAGGTGGCTCTGGCCAGAGCGAAGGCAGTGCTGGCAGCCAGGGGAAGGAAGGCCCATTTTGCACGAATCTTCGTGCACCGGACCTCTAGTAAGATAATAATTAGGATCATGAAATTAATCTATTGTTTTGTAATATGATGAGACCCTGAGGGCTCATTTACCAGTACAAAGCGATTTTTGGGAAAAAGTTGTCCTAAACTGCTGGGTTTCTTGTGTTACTTCTGCAGCTTATAGAATTTTTCCCTCCCCTCTTGCTGTCATCTTGTTAGCTGTCATTTCCAACTGTCTATGACACTAAACTATAGACTCCTCTTTACTCTGATAAATCAAAGAAATAACATGCCAGGTATATCTTTTTAAATGTAAGGGTAAACAGGCACCAAGTAGGAGCTTAGGAGACTTTTCCAAGAATAAAGTAGATAGGTTTTAGAACTATGTAATGCTGCTCAGAAGTCTTTATACTGCTTAAGAAGTCTGCTTCTTAGCATTAAGATAAATGAGACTGCTAGACAACTTTATTCCAAATAGTTTAAACACTTCTTTTTAATGTTGTGCCTTCTCATTTGCCAGACAGCACAAAACTAAAGGATCTCTGACAGCAGCCACTGCATTGGAAATTGGCTATATTTCACGATTGGTTAATAAATTTTAATGACATTTATGGATATAAGTTTTTAATCCTTATCCTTAATTAACATTTTTTTTTACCCTGGAGCCTCAACCACGGTTAACCAAAACTGCAGCCCCTTGCCCAGCTGGTGTGGCTCAGTGGCGGATCGTCGATCTATGAATCAGGAGGTCACGGTTCGATTCCTGGTAAAGGCATATGCCCGGGTTGTGGGCTCAATCCCAGGTGTGGGTTGTGCAGAAGGGCCAACTAATGATTCTCTCTCATCACTGATGTTTCTATCTCTCTATCCCTCTTCCTCTTTGAAATCAATAAAAATATATGAAAAAAACACCTCACTAATTAATTTTATAGGTATTCTGCTTTAAAGACCAATAAAGAACAGAATTAAATAAAAACATTTTTAATTTCTATAAGTGTTCTTAAATAGCTTATTATTTTTTAGTTACAGAAAACTTAAGTCAAACCTATAACCAAATAAGGCATTAATTTAATAAATTGTTCAAAACAAAGGGTCTATAAACAGCCCCTACATCATGAATTGCCTTAAGTTATAACTTTATTTTGAAAGTTTCACACACTTTTTCTTACACTTAGTATTTTTGGGGTGGCACAAAAATTTTTCAAAGATACTGGCTGAATTTGAAAAAATAGAGCATCTTCTATTATAGCATAAAGATACTGTAAACCTATATTTATGATTTTATTCTACAATTTTTGCAAACTGGCATATTTGCTATAATTTTACATTCATTTAAATTAAAAGTTGGTAATTTGGTCATGTTTACAAAGGCATGTGACTGCGCTGATTTTCAGTTTTTAAGACTACTACCATAACTAAATAAATGAGCCTATTCATTAAATATAAAAAAACTTTTATTAAGGACTGATATTATTTCATGAGAAGCCATATAAAGATAGTGAAACATAGAAAATACCTTTGAATAACTCATAATTAAAGATAATAACAGTATAAATATTAAGTATCTGGATTTAATAAATTATTTATGTAATGTCTAAGCAACAGTGTCTTTTGTCAAGATGAATAAAAGTCCTTATAGAGGTCAGGTATGTCACTAACTCATATGTACTAGGGAAATGATATGCCTAACAATTAGGTATTCTACCCAACAAATGGTGGAAATAAAAAAAAGGAGGCAAAGCCTTGATATTTAATTCTACTTTTTAGATTCCCAAATGAATTCACATATATTATTATTAATCATACTCTATTTGCTACGTGAGACAGGAATACTCTTTTCTTATTTTTTGCCAACAATATTTTATTTATTTCAAAGAGGAAGGGAGAGGGAGAGAGATAGAAACATTAATGATGTAAGAGAATCATTGATTGGCTGCCTCCTGCATGCCCCCCATTGGGGATCAAGCCCACAACCCCGGCATGTGCCCTTGACTGGAATCGAACCTGGAAGCCTTCAGTCTGCAGGCTGATGCTCTATCTATCCACTGAGCCAAACCAGCTAGGACACCAACAATATTTTAAGTAAAATATTAATTTAACACTTTCAGTGTGTGATACCATTAAGAGTCCAACAAATACGTGTGAATAAACTATTGTTTTTAAATCCTCACCCGAGGATATTTTTCCATTGATTTTTAGAGAGAATGGAAGAAAGAGGGAAAAGACAGAAATATAGATGTGAGAGGAACATATGGATTGGTTGCCTCCTGTACGAACCCCGACCAGGGCCTGGGCTGGGAAGGAGCCTACAACCAAGGTACGTGTTCTTGACCGGAATTGAACCTGGGACTTCAGTCTGCAAGTTGATGCTCTATCTACTGAGCCAAAACAGCTAGGGCTGAATAAATAATTTGAAACAAAAATTACATCGCTGTGACAGAAACTATTATTACCCCAAATCTATTCACCTCTTCTGTTGACAGACCCTAGACTTTCAGTTGAGCAGATGACCATACAGTCCACATTTCTCAGCTTCCCTTATTGTTGCGCCAGCCACCTGACTATGTTTTGGCCAAAGGGATATAAGCAGAAGTTTCCTGGTGTCACTTCTGGGATAGGTTTAAAGAGAAGGAAGAGAACTCTTTTTCATCCTTTCTGCTTCCTGCTAGGTAGAACATTGGAAAAGGAGCACATATTTTGAGCCATAAAATCAAAAGCATATGTTTAAGGATAATGGACTAATAAAAAAGGAGCCCTTATATCCTGCATGGTAGAGCCTTTGAAGCAACCTTATATGCTTACCTCTAGACTTCTATCACAATAGAGATGAATAAATGTTTTTTAATTTAAAAAAATTTTTATTTTTATTGATTTTAGAGAAGAAATGAGAGGGAGAGAGAGAGAGAGAAACATCAATGATAAGGGAGAATCATTCATCAGCTGCCTCCTGCACTCCCCACACTGGGAATCAAGCCTGCAACCCAGGCACGTGCCCTGGACCGGAATTGAACCCAGGACCCTTCAGTCCGCAGGCCAATGCTCCATCCACTGAGCCAAACCAGCTAGGGCAAGATGAATAAATTTTTAAATAACTTTTGCTTTGGGTTTCTTGTCACAATGACAAAAAACTAACTTGAACTAATAATCACACAAAGCAAAAATTCTCTGCATTTGTGGGAATTTTAAATGCATTTAAGATATTAGTGGAAACAACATGAGCTATTAGAGTCAATAGAACTTGTTCATATCCCGGCTCTGCTTACTTAGCTATATGACCTTGGGCAGATTACTTTGCCTCACTCACCACAGCTATAAAAGGGCAGAAAAATATCTGCTTCTCAGAATTATTATGAGGATTAAATATAATGAATAAGGGGGCAAATGAAGAAGCAAAAGAAAAACACATGTCAACAAAGAGAGCTAAGATAAGTATTAGGTGGGAAAGGAAAGCAAAATGGTATTTTAGCCCTGGCTGGTCTTGTTCAGTGATTAGAGTGTTGGCCTGAGCACCAAAGGGTCTTGAAATAGCTTTCTGGTGAAAGGACAAGTATCTAGGTTGCAGGCTTGCTCCCACCCCCACTCCCCCTTATTTACACCCCAAGTTAGGGCATGTGCAGGAGGCAATCAATAGATGTCTCTCTCTTTCTCACCCCTCTTCCTCCCTCCCTTTCATTCTCTCTGAAAAAGCAATGAAAAAACATCCTAAAAAAGGGTATTTTAAAACCTCTAAGTAAGGTACACAGTAGGTAATTCCAGCATGTTCTTTATTTCATCCTATATAATAAAAGGCTAATATGCAAATTGTCCCCTTCAAAGTTTGACGGACTGGGAGTTCGACTACTCGCTATGACATGCGCTGACCACCAGGGGCAGCGTGGAACAAAAGGCCCTGGCCGGCAGCTGGCAGCTGGCAGCTGGCAGCTGGGGGAAGAAAGGCCCTGATTGTTCCTAACTGCCAGCCAGGCCTAGGGATCCTACCCATGCATGAATTTTGTGCAGTGGGCCTCTAATCTTTTATAACATAACATCTATAAAATAAGGGTACTGTATTACATGATATCTAAGGAATCTCCACATTCAAGATTACCTCATAAAACTGTGTTATGTCACAAATATCTATTATCTCTCTAGCAAGGCTGCCTAAAAACATCAGCTCCAAGCCACTTGAGATAAAAACAAACACACACACTCACCCCCTTTGATAACAAGCAGAATTCTCCATAAGGCTTGAAAGAGGGAGGGAGAGAAAGATTGATTGGTTGCCTCTCCAATGACAGAGAATGAACCTACAATCCAGGTATGTGCCCTGACCAGAAATTGAACCCACAACCTTCTGGTGTATGGTACGATGCTCCAACCAACTGAGCCACCCGACCATGGCTCTTCTGACTATTTTTATGTACTCTGCAAAGTGTTCCATGATCTGATGTGTCTTATGTATATTCTCAGAGTAGCAATTTCTAAGAATTGATGAGACAACTTATAAATAAGAGTTACCCTAAAGACTTAAAACAATCTTCTACTAGCTTACAGATTACATATTATTTAACATAACTGCCTTTAATTAATTGCTTCAATTAATTGGTTAATCACATCATTCTTCACTTTATTGGTACTTTGTAGTATCAATCAGAGAGGCTTGATTAAGTTGTAGTAAGAAACAACTCAAAAGTCTCTACTTTAAAACAATATTTATTTCTTTTTTTTTAACAAATCTTTATTGTTCAGATTATTACAGGTGTTCCTCTTTTATTTTTCCCCATAGCTCCCCTCCACCTGATTCCCCACCCCACCCCATGCCCTTACCCCCCGCCACTGTCTTCATCTTTAGGAGTAAGATTTTTGTCCAATCTCTTCCCGCACCCCTCACACCTGCTTCCCCTGAGAATCGTCAGTCCACTCCCTTTCTATGTCCCTGATTCTATTATATTCACCAGTCCATTCTGTTCTTCAGATTTTTCATTCACTTGATTTTTAGATTCACTTGTTGGTAGGTATGTGTTTGATGTCATTTTGTTGTTCATAATTTTTGTCTTTATCTTTTTCTTCTTCTTCCTCTTCTTAAAGGATACCCTTCAGCATTTCATGTAATCCTGGTTTGGTGGTGATGAACTCCTTTAGCTTTCTCTTGTCTGTGAAGCTCTTTATCTGACCTTCAACTCTGAATGATAGCTTTGCTGGGTAGAGTAATCTTGGTTGTAGGTTCTTGCTGTTCATCACTTTGAATATTTCTTGCCACTCCCTTCTGGCCTGCATAGTTTCTGTTGAGAAATCAGCTGACAGTCGTATGGGTACTCCCTTGTAGGTAATTAACTGTTTTTCTCTTGCTGCTTTTAATATTCTCTCTTTGTCTTTTGCCCTTGGCATTTTAATTATGATGTGTCTTGGTGTGGTCCTCTTTGGATTCCTCTTGTATGGGGTTCTGTGTGCTTCCTGAACTTGTAAGTCTATTTCTTTCACCAGGTAGGGAAAGTTTTCTGTCATTATTTCTTCTAATAGGTTTTCAATATTTTGCTCTCTCCCTTCTTCTGGCACCCCAAAAATTCGGATGTTGGTTCGCTTGAAGTTGTCCCAGAGGCTCCTTACACTATCTTCATATTTTTGGATTCTTTTTTCTTTTTGTTTTTCTGGTTGGATGTTTTTTGTTTCCACATATTTCAGATCTTTGGTTTGATTCTTGGGGTATGTTTATCTACAGTTGAGTTTCTGTATATTTATTTTAGACAGTGTATGCTTCATTTCTGACTGGTCCTTTTCCATTTTTTTGGCATTCTCATTAAGGTCCTTGAAGGTCTCACTAAGCTCCTCAGAAGTGTTATCAAGTTTCTCAGCGGTTTTTAGAAGATTCTTGAGTAACCTTATACGTGTGGTTCTGAACTCTATGTCATCCAGTAGTTTGCTTTCCTCCGTTTCTTTCATTCGTGACATGTTTCTTTGTTTCTGCATTTTGGCTGCTTCCCTGTGTTGATGGAGTGGCTTTGTGTGGTAGGTGACCTATAGGGGGCAGTAGCTCAGCCTCCCCAATCTCCTGATGTGGACGCTCTTGGTACACCCCTTTGTGGGCTGAGTGCAAAGTCTTGGTGCAGTTAAGCCTTAATTGCTGTTGGTATGCTGGGAGGAATTGACCTCCAGGCCAATTAGCTGTGAGCACTCCCTGTGTCTATAAATGGAAGAACTGCTGCGCTGAAGACATGCTTATGGGGCAGGACTTGTTTCAGTGAGGCTTTGGTGCTCACTGAGTCTGCCTCTTGAATGTGTATCTTATGGATGTGAGGAGTTGAAATCTGGTGTCTCACACTAACCACTAGGTACACTGGCTTCTGGATCTCCAATGGGGTGCAGGTCAGCTACTGTCTGAGGCCACTCAGCAGGAGCTACAGTGAGAGCTGCAGTTTTCTCCTCTTTGCTTGGGGTTTGGAGGTTTTGGAGCTGTCTGACCCAGGCTGCAAGTTTGCTAGGTTAAGCTGTGATAAGGCAGGCCTTTCTTATGCTAATTGAGCTGCTTGGAGCTTGGGTGGGTTTGTAGGGCGGGGCCTCAGGGTGTCACTAGGTTAGGGCGTGGCAAACAGCAATGGCTGCTAGTTAGCCGGCTCTGAGTCTCCAATGGCATCCGCGAGTCCCGTGCCCTAGTGCCGTAAACAATTATTCCTGTGCGCAGCTCTGCAAGCAAGCCACCCTCTCTGGCAGACAGTCCAGCTTCTCCCCGTAGGAGTTTGGGTCCCCCGTGTCTCCCCAGAGAATGGATTTCAGAGTAATCGGGGGCTTGTCTCAGTTCGGGTTGAAAAAAGCAACGCACCCAGTCGCCCGCAGCCAGCCCGGATCACGCGCCTCCGTACCTCAGCTTTTCAGCGCTCGTGCACGTCTCAATGCTCTTTTCTCTTTCCTTCTAGTTGTAGAACTTCCACTCAGCCAGCTTTCCTGTGGTTCTGGGTGATAGACGTTTTGTCTTTTAGTTGCAGTTTAAATTGTTGTAGGAGGCAGCAGTTTAGGTGTTTACCTACGCCGCCATCTTGGATCTCAAGATTTATTTCTTGCCCGTTCACTGTCACTGGTTGGTGAAGAGCTTTGCTGTGTAAAATTGTTCTCTGGAATTCAGACTAGGAAGCAACTACTCTCTGAAATACTGTTAGTGGCAGCAGAAGAAAAGAGGGGTCTGGGAGGTGTCATACTAGCAAATTAAATGATTGGCCTGGAAGTGACACGTTCATTTTCATCTACAACTATTTAGTCAGAACTATTCACATGGCCCAGTGAAAGAAGGGTCAGAAAGAACCAGAGAGAAGAGAGCCAAACATATTTAGTAAGTATAAATGAATGCCCCAAGTGCCCATCATAGTATCACTGAAAGATGCTAAGTAAACATTTTTTCAGTGATATAGATTTGAGAAATCATTAATTCTTCTAGTCATATCATCACTTAACAAAATTAGGATCTTTAAAAACACTGAATTTATCAACATTCTTCTTATAGAAACTACTAGATTCCAGGAGAATCCACATTAAATGCTTTGAGCCCTGGCAGGTTTGGCTCAGTGGAGAGAACATCCGCCCTCGGACTGAAAGGGTCCAGGGTTTGATTCTGGTGAAGGGCATGTGTCTTGCTTGCAAACTAGATCACAGAACCTGGTGGGGGCTCGTGGGGGAGGCGACCAGCCAATGTGTGTCTCTCAAATCCATGTTTCTCTGTCTCTTCCCTTTTCTTCAGTCTAACAAACAAACAAACAAAATCAATGGAAAAATAACCTCCAGTGAGGGGAAAAAAAGAAAGTGAAACAGTAAGAAATGGTGGAGGATGCAGAGAACAGGAGAATTTGTGTCCCTTACACAATGTTAAACCCTGGCCAACTATTGCCATGTTGAAATTCAAGCTAGTGATATCAGATGATCTGAAATGTTAAAGGAACCTGGGAATCAAGATTATGTACTAGTAAAATTTCACATTTAAAATGTTGGGAACTGAGTGAATATTTTACAAACACTATGTAGAATAAAACAGTATACTGACCACATCATTCTGTTGGATACAAATCTGAAATCTTGGGCTAGGCAAAATCAAAGACCTTTTGTGCACACATCTTTTGGGAAACTATCCAATTTTGAGTTGACTCAGAGGCATCTTAGAAAAATAAACCCTTACTTTAAGGCAAGGGGTGGGAGAGGATATTGAGGTAAACTATGAGGCTGACAGAACAGACCAATTTTACACAATTCTGCTTTTAAAGTTATTTAAAATACATTAATATAAAAATTACTATAAGAAAAAATTTTAGCAGAAGCTCCTAGTTAAGTACTATTTTAATGAAGTAAAAGTATGAGAGTCTAGTTCTTTTGCAGGAATTAAATAAAGGTAATTTATATTCAAATAGATATCCCCAAATCCAATTAAAGAGTTTAGATTTTTCTGAAGTAAGTATTGTCCTTCAAATACAGTCCTACACTTACAGAACCCTAACAGGCATGGCTTAGGGCTTTTTTGGGGGGATGGTTGGGGTAAAGCTGTAGGTATTCTACAGTTCACGTTAATGATGATGCTAGGGATGTATTCGAGAGCTTGTTTACCCAGAATTAAGAATAAGGTTTTCCTCTATGAAATTAATTTACATGACTTTTGATTCATTTACCACTGTGTTCAAATTAAAAACTCCCAGAAATACACTCATCATAACTTTAGAACTATACTAAAGATACTGTGCTACAAAATTTAATTAATAAACTAGGGAAACAGCTTATTTTTTCCTTTAATCCTTCTATGAGAGATAAAAGTAAAATTGCTCTATGCAAACAAATAAATTATATACAGGGAGTCTTTGAATTTCATGCTTTACTAAGAAACACAACTTCCATACATTTGTATTTACTCTATACATTTATATAAACAAGTGGTTATATTATAAATGTCATGCATTATAAGTATATTTATATTCCATATATTTATATTACCACCCTGAGACACAACTTTCAAACTTAAACTTCAACCAATAAAAACTGAGTTATTATAACAAGATTTTGCTGGCCAGTAAGTCAATTTTCGCAATTGTCATATTTTCTGTACAGGAATATTAAATTATCAGATTATTTTATAGTAGAGTTCTTCTAATTGTGCTTAGGAAAATGTAAATGCCAAAGAGACTGAAGTAGAACAGAGATGAAAAGAGGAGACTGAGGGTCTATATTTAATGTATGAATAATAATTATTACTCTGTCCTCTTTACCTGATTTTTGTTTCTTCATAGCAGTTATCATTTATCTTATACTACACTGTCAACTCCATGAAAACAGAGCTCTGGTTTATACACACACGCGCGTGTGTGTGTGTGTGTGTGTGTGTGTGTTTTGTTTTTTGTTTTGTTAACCCTCACCCAAGGATATTTTTCCAGTGATTTTTAGGGAGAGTGGAAGAGAAGGAAGGACAGTGAGAAACATGGGTGTGAGAGAAACACATCAATTGGTTGCCTCCTACACGCACCCCGACAAGGGCCTGAGCCAGGGAGGAGCCTGCAACAAGGTCCGTGCCCTTGACCAGAATCAAACCCAGGACCCTTTGGACCACAGGCCGACACTCTGTCCACAGAGCCAAACCGGCTAGGGCCGTGGTTGGCAAACTGCGGCTCGCGAGCCACATGTGGCTCTTTGGCCTCTTGAGTGTGGCTCTTCCACAAAATACCACGCCCTGGGCGAGTCTATTTTGAAGAAGTGGCGTTAGAAGAAGTTTAAGTTTAAAAAATTTGGCTCTCAAAAGAAATTTCAATCATTGTACTGTTGATATTTGGCTATGTTGACTAATGAGTTTGCCGACCACTGACTAGGGCTACCCACTGCTATATTATTAACGCCTACTTCCTGGTAGATGGTGGATACTTAGTATTTACTCAATGAATATATTAAATGCTTTCTTCCGCTTTAATTTGTTGCAAGTGACAGGTTACATTAAGAGGTTTTCTGGTATTATACCAACTTTGTATTTCTGAAATTAATACCAATGGATTGTGATGTAATCTTTCATTAACATAAGCTGGGTTTAACTTGCTAATATTTAAAAATTTTGGCATCCCTATTTAGAAGACCTTTTCCTATACTGCCATTGGTTGTTTTGGGCATCAAATATTGTATTATTTCACTAATGTGTATAGTATAAATGCTCTACAAATACTTGTTGAATGATTAGTCTTTTAAAATAGACAATTCTTGCCCAGCAGGTGTGGCTAAATGGTTGAGCATCAACCCATGAACTAGGAGGTCACGATTTGATTCCTGGTTAGGGCATTTGCCTGGGTTGTGGGCTTGATCTCCAGTAGGGGATGTGCAGGAGGCAGCTGATTGATAATTAGAAGTTTCTATCTCTCTCCCACTCCCTTCCTCTTTAAAATCAATAAAAAATTTTTTTAAAAAATAAAATAGACAACTCTTCTTTTTCTCTTTTTCTGTAACTATAAAATGTTGGGGTTTGGTGTACTTTTGGTGGGGAAGGTAGTACAGGATAATTTGTTTTGGTTTTCAGCTTAGCATTTACTGGTGATTTATTAGTATTACCAATTGCTAAAGTCAATTTTGACAAATTACATTTTTCTAAAGAATTGTTCATAATCTTTAATTTATTGGCATAAAGTATGCATAGAATTATTTTAGGATTCTTAAAATTCTTACTCTGTGATTATATTTCTTTTTATTTTAATACTAGAGGCCTGATGCATGAAAATTCATGCACTGGAGGGGGGAATCCCTCAGCCCAGCCTGCCCCCTTTCACAATCTGGGAGCCCTCAGGTGGGAGAAGACCGGGCGATCAGGGGAAGGCAACGCCCCCATCACAACCTCTGCTGCTGCCATTGCTGACAGCACAAGCCCTGCTGGCGTGGCAGGCACGTGGCACGCCCTGGCCTTGCCATGCATCTGTCTCCCGAGCCCCCCAGTCTCCTAAGCCCCCCAGCTGCCCAGGGCTGGCCCAAGGTGCAGGCAAGCCTCAGATGGTGGCTGCCCAGCCACCCAGGGCCGCCCAAGGTTCAGGTAACCAGGGCCGGGCGAGGCTTGCGCTGTCAGCAATGGCAGCAGCAGAGATGTGAGTCGGCATTGCCTTCCCCTGATCGCCCGGTCTCCTCCCGCCCGAGGGCTCCCAGATTGTGAAAGGGGGCAGGCCGGGCTGAGGGATTCCCCCTCCAGTGCACTGGGCCTCTAGTATTAAAATAAAAAGAAATATAATCACAGATAAAGAATTTTAAGAATCCTAAAATAATTCTATGCATACTTTATGCATAGAATCTTTGAAGGTGGTGCAGTCAATTAGCATATTCCCTCCTAATTAGCTGTGGGTGCCGCCATCTTTGAGGGCATCACAGTCAATTAGCATGTTCTCTCCTTATTGGCTGTGGGTGCTGCCATCTTTGCAAGCATGAGGGTCAATTAGCATATTTCCTCTTTATTATTAGGGCGGGGGGGGGGGGTCGCCCCTCAGCCGGGCCTGCGCCCTCTTGCAGCCCAGGAGCCCTTGGGGTATGTCCGACTGATGGCTAGGCCTGCTCCCTGCAGGGAGGCAGGCCAAGCGGGCCTAACTCATCAGACATCCTTAGCGCTGCTGCAGAGGTGGGAGAGGATGCCGCCACCGCAGCTGCACTGGCCGTGAATCCAGCTTCTGGTTGAGTGACGCTCCCCCTGTGGGAGCGCACTGATGACCAGGGGGTAGCTCCTGCATTGAGCGTCTGCCCCCTGGTGGTCAGTACACGTCATAGTGACTGGTCAGCTATTCGGTCGATTTGCGTATTAGCCTTTCATTATATAGGACTGCTTATTTGTATGTTTTTCCTTCATCGCTCTTGTTAGAGGTTTGTCTATTAGTCTTTATATTGATCTAATTATTTCATTAATTTCTACTTCATTTTTATTGTTTCTTTTGTCTTTAGCTTTCTTTTGTTTTCTAGCTCTAAGAGTTGAAGACTTAATCACTTTATATTCAATCTATTACAAATCAGTATTTTAAGGCATCAACTGTCTATATATCACATTAGTTACAATTCATAATTTCTGATGTGTAATGTTTGTATGTCAAAATATTTGTAATTTCTAAAGTGATTTTCTCTTATCTCATAAGTTATCTACATAGTTTTAAAATGTAATTTTAAAACCCATTGATAATAGCCCTGGATGATGTTTCTCATTGTTAGAACATCATCCTGTGCACGGAAGCATTGCAGGTTCGATTCCTAGTTAGGGCATAACCAGGCTGTGGGTTCGACCCCTGGTTTGGGCACGTGCATGAGGCAACTGGTTCGTTGCTCTCTCAAATCAATGTTTCTCTCTCTCTCACTCTCCTTTCTCTCTTTCTAGAATCAATGAAAAACATATCCCTGAATGAGGATTAAAAAACAAAACAAAAACCCAACCGATTGCTGCTTATTTCTCCTTTAGTTGAACTGAGGTCCAAGAATATGCTCTCAACAGCAATTGCCAACCTTTTGGACCTTGTGGACCACCAGTGGTCCGTGGACCACCTGTTGGAGACTACTGCTCTAAATGATACTGATTCCATGGAATCCGATGATATTTCCACTCTGACTTAATACAAATTTAACTTTTGTAACTTGAATTTTGTATGCTTCGAAGTAATTTATATGCTCTACTTGTATGTATATGTATGAGTACATATCTTTTAAACCAAGTCTTTCAATTGTATTGTTTAATCTTCTATACTGTAAGTTTGTGAGGTATGACTACGACTGTGGACTTTTCCAATTTTCGGTACTTTTTGGCTTCATAGTTCATATATTTCAAGAGTATTATACTTTTTTAAAATTTAATAAATCCTTATTCTGATTATTACAATTGTTTCTCCTTTTTCCCCCCACAGCTCCCCTCCACCCGGTTCCCACTCCTCTCTCTGCCCTTACCTCCCCCCCACTGTCCTCATCCATAGGAGTATGATTTTTGTCCAGTCTCTTCCTGCACCCCCTACACCCCTTTCCCCCCGAGAATTGTCAGTCCACTATCTTTTTATGTCCCTGATTCTATTATATTCACCAGTTTATTCTGTTCCTCAGGTTTTTAATTCACTTGATGTTTAGGTTCACTTGTTGATAGATATGTATTTGTTGTTCATAATTTTTATCTTTACTTTTTTCTTCTTCCTCTTCTTAAATATCTTTCAGCATTTCATGTAATCTTGGTTTGGTGGTGATGAACTCCTTTAGCTTTTTCTTATCTGTGAAGCTCTTTATCTGACCTTCAATTCTGAATAATAGCTTTGCTGGGTAATCTTAGTTGTAGGTTCTTGCTGTTCATCACTTTGAGTATTTCTTGCCGCTCCCGCCTGGCCTGCATAGTTTCTGTTGAGAAATCAGCTGACAATCTTATGGGTGCTCCCTTGTAGGTAACTGTTTTTCTCTTGCTGCTTTTAATATTCTATCTTTTGCTCTTGGCATTTTAATTATAATGTGTCTTGGTGTGGTCCTCTTAGGATTCCTTTTGTTTGGGGTTCCCTGTGCTTCCTGGACTCGTAAGTCTATTTCTTTCACCAGGTGGGGGAAGTTTTCAGTCATTATTTCTTCAAATAGGTTTTCAGTATCTTGCTCTCTCTCTTCTTCTGGCACCCCCATAATTCGGATGTTGGTACGCTTGAGGTTGTCCTAGAGGCTCCTTACACTATCTTCAGCTTTTTGGATTCTTTTTTCTTTTTGCTTTTCCAATTGAGTGTTTTTTGCTTCTTTGTATTTCAATTCTTTGACTTGATTCTTGCGTTCCTCTAGTCTGTTGTTGGGTCTCTGTATAATATCTTTTATTTCAGTCAGTGTATGTTTAATTTCTAGTTGGTCCTTTTTCATATCTTTGAGGGTCTCGTTATATTTATCGGCCTTTTCTAGGATATTCTTGAAAAGCCTTATAACCATGGTTTTGAATTCTATATCCAGCCTTTGTTTTCCTCCATTTCTTTCATTTCTGATGTTTCTTTGGTCTCTGCATTTTCGCTGCTTCCCTGAGTTGGTAGGGTAGCTTTGTGTGCTAGGTTTCCTATATGGCCCAGTGGGTTGGCCTCCCCAGTTAACCTGAGGTGGACATTCTTGGTGCACCCCTTTGTGGACTGTGTGTACAGTCTTGTTGTAGTTAAGTCTTGATTGTTGTTGGTATCACTGGGAGGAAGTGACCTCCAGGCCAGTTGGCTGTGAGGATCAGTTGTGTTTACACTGGGAGAAGTTCAGTGCTGGAGACAGCCTTATAGGATTAGACTTGCCAAATTGCAAAAGCCTCTGTGCTCAGCTTGGATGGGGTGAAGTCTCAGGGCGGAGCAGACAGTCTTGGCTTCTCGTCAGCCCTGCCCTTGCGCACGTGCCTCCAGACCTCTGCCTTCCACGGCTCCTGAGTTTCCGCCTGACAGTCCAGATTCTCCCCGTAAGAGCATGGGTCCCCAGGGGCTCGCCTGGAACTGGTGATCAGTGCAGTCAGAACTGGGGTTCAGTGCAGTCAGGAGCTTCCGACTCCCTTCTGCTAGGGAAAGCCTGTGGCAACCTCCACAGTCTTTGTGCGCAACTTGCGTGTGTGCCTCCAGACCCCTCCCCGCCGCGGCTCCCCCTCCGAGTGCCTTTCTCTCTACCTGACAGTCCAGACTCCCCCTGTATGAGCCTGGATCCACAGGGTTTTGCCCAGAACTCGGGTTCAGTGCAGTCGGGGGCTTCCTTCCCCCTCCCGCCAGAGAAAGTCAGCCAGGATCTCAGGTGCCCTTCCTCTCTGCGCACGTGTCTCCGTACCTCAACCCTTTGCTGTTCCTCCAATTCTCCGTTAGCTTTTCTCTTTCCTTCTAGTTGTAGAATTTCCACTCAGACAGCTTTCCTGTGGTTCTGGATGGTGTCCGTTCTGTCTTTTAGTTGTAGTTTTGAAATTGTTGTGCGAGGCAGCAATTAGGTGCTTACCTATGCCACCATCTTGGTTTCCTCAAGAGTATTATACTTTATTCTACTTCATACATTGTTGACAGTATGCCTAAGTAATGAATTGTAAGGTAGAAATAATTTTTACTCATAAATGTGCATTGCTCAAGTGTCTTTCAGGTTTGCGTTTAAGAAGTTCAATGATATTTTGACTCCAGATCATTGGTATGACTTTTCTCCCCTCTCTCTAAGAACCATTTAGGTTTTTTGCTTTATCCCTGGATGTCCTGAAATTTCATCGTATCCGCAATGTAAGTATTTATTATTCATTGTCACCAATGCTCAGTGGGCCTTTCCAATTTGCAAATTCAGATCCTTTAGTTTTAAGAAATTTTCTTGAAATACTTGTTTAAATTACTTCCTCTTCATTTTATTTTTCTGGAACTCCTTGTATTTGAGAGCTAGATCTCTCAGACGGACAATTCTCTACTTTTCCTACCCAAATTCCATATTGTTGGTCTTTTGATTCTAGTTTCTTAGAAATGACCTCAATTTTAATGATTTTAATTGTATAAATTCTTGTATTTATTGTCCATTTTTAATCTCCTTATACAAACACAACTATTATAAAAATTATGAATCTTTGGACAGGGATTTCTACTTTCACCACTTATTCAACATAGTACTGGTAGTCCTAGCCACAGCTATCAGATAAGAATAAAAGGCATCCAAATTGGAAAGGAGGAAGAAAAACTCTCATCACTTGTAGATGACATATTATACATAGAAAACCCTAAAGACTCCACCAAAAAACTACTAGATTTAATAAATGAATTTGGCAATATAGCAGGATACAAAATCAACACACAAAAACCAATGGCTTTTTTATACATTAAAAATGAATTCTAAGAGAAACTAAATAAACAATCCCATTTACCACAGCAAGAAAAAAATTAAGATATTTGGGAATAAACTTAAGCAAGAATGTAAAAGACTTGTACTTGGAAAACTACAGGACTTTGTTCATGGACTGGTAGAATCAACATCATTAAAATGTCCATATTACCCAAGGCAGTCTACAGATTCAATGCAATCCCTATTAAAATACCAATAGCATATTTCACAGACCTAGAACAAATACTCCAAACATTTATATGGAACTCAAAGAGACCCTGAATAGCTGCAGCGAATAATGCCAGATATCAAGTTATACTACAATGCCACAGTAATCAAAACAACCTGATACTAGCACAAGAACAGACAAATAGATCAATGGAACAGAACAGAGGACCCAGAAATCAACCCAAGCCATTACGTTCAACTAATTTGACAAGAGGCAAGAGCATACAATAGAGTCTCTTCAATAAATGGTGTTGGGATAATTGGACAGATATAAGCAAAAAAATGAAACTAGACCACCAACTTACACCATACACAAAAATAAACTCAAAATGGATAAGACTCAAATGTAAGTTGGGAAACCATAAAACTGTAGAAGAAACCATAGACAGCAAAATCTCAGACATCTCTCATAGCAATATGTTTCTGGATACATCTAAGGCAAAGGAAATAAGGAGAAAACAGACAAACGGGACTACATCAAATTAAAAAGCTTCTGCACAACAAAAGAAATCATCAACAAAATGAAAAGGGAGCCCATGGTATGGGAGAACATATTTGGCAATGATATAAAGGGTTAATATCCAAAATATATAAGAAACTCGTAAACTTAATAAAAGGAAAATAATCCAATTAAAAAATGGGCAAACAGACATTTTTCCAAAGTGGACAAACTGATGGCCAAGAGGCATATGGATAAACTAGAGGCCTGGTGCACAAATTCATGTACGGCAAGGAGGAGGGGTTGTGGGCAGTTGGCCAGCTGGCCCTGCCCCTTGGTCGAACTTCCGGGCGAAGGGATAATTTGCATATTAGCCTTTTATTATATAGGATTATTATATAGGATGCTCAAAGTCACTGATCATCAAGAGATGCAAATTAAAACAAGGTATCACCTCACACCTGTCAAATGGCTACCATCAACAAATCAACAAATGACAAGTGCTGGCAAGGATATAGAGAAAAGGGAACCCTAGTACACTGCTGGTGGGAATACAGGCTGGTGCAGCCATTATGAAACACAGTATGAAGTTTCCTCAAAAAATTAAATATGGAACTGCCATTGATCCCACTTCTAGGAATATACCCTAAGATACCTTAAACACCAATCCGTTCAAACTGTTCATATATGTTCATAGCAGCACAATTTACAATAGCTCAGACCTGGAAACAGCCCAAATGCCCATCAGTAGATGAGTGGATAAAAAAGCTGTGGTACATCTATACCATGGAATACTATGCAGCAGTAAGAAAGAAGAAATCTCTTACCCTTTGAGATAGCATGGAGGGACCTGGAGAGTATCATGCTAACTGAAATAAGTCAGTCAGAGAAAGACAATTATCACATGATCTCACTCACATGTGGAATCTAATTAAGAAACTGATGAATGGAGTGGATTCAGAGGCATGGAAGCATGGAACAAAGTGCGGAATCTCGGAGGGAAGGCGGGGGTGGGTGGGTGAGAGGGAGGTTATCAACCAAAGACCTTGTATGCATATATGCATAACCCATGGACGCAGACAGTGAGGTGATGAGGGCCTGGGGCAGAGGGCAGGGATGAGCTCAATGGGGAAAAAAGCGGACGTATGTAATACTTTCAACAATAAATATTTTTAAAAAATCATGAATCGTTATCATAAAATGAACATTTGTTTGTACTTATGGTTGGATGAAAGATCTTGATTGCCTTACCTTTTCACAAGATATCACACTGGTCCATTATACTGACTGGACCTAGTGAGCAAGTAATACCAACTACCCTTGACTTATTGGTTAAACATGTGCCAGGAGGTAGGAAATAAATCCGACAATTCAGGGGCTGTTTAACGTCATTGAAATTTCTACCGGTTCAGTGGTGCAAGGATGTTGACATATCCCTTCTAAGGTAAAAGATAAATTTTTCACCTGGTCCCTCTTAGTTGGCCTCTTTGGATTTTGGAGGCAACATATTCTTCATTTGGGTGTGTTACTCTGGCAAACTTACTAAATAAATCCAAAAGCTGCTGGTTTTGAGTGGAACCCCAAACAAGAGAAGGATCCAAAGTAGGTCCAATCTACTGTGTAAGCTGCTCTGACATTGGCCATATGATCCAGCAGATTCAACAGTGCTTGAAATAACAGACAAGGATGCTGTTTGGAACGTTTTACAGGCCCCTACAGGAGAATTGCAGCACAGTCCTTTAGGCATTTGGAGTGAAACCCTAACTTCCTTTGCAGATAACTACTCTCCTTTTAAGAAACAGCTCTTGGCTAGCTAGTGGGCCTTAGAGACTGAACACTTAACCATGCGTCAAGTTACCATGCAATGCGAGCTGCTCATTATTAACTGGGTGTTATCTGACCCACCAAGCTATAACACTGGGTGTATGTAGTAGCATTCCATCATCAAATGAAGTGGTATTTATGAGATTGGTCCCAAGGAGGTCCTGAAGACACAAATTACATGAAGATGTGGCCCAAATGTCCATGGTGCCTATCCCTGCCACACTATTTTCTCTGCAAGCTTGCACTTATAACCTCATTTGGTGGGGAGAGGGGGTGCCCTACAACCAGTTGACAGAGGAAGAAAAAACTCAGGCCTGGTTTACAGATGGTTCTGCATGATATGCAGGTACCACCTGAGAATGGACAGCTGTGGCACTACAGCCTCTTTCTGGGACATCTCTAAAGGACAGTGTTGAAGAAAAATTTTCTCTGTGGGTAGAACTTCAAGCAGTACACCAGGTTAATTCTGCTTGGAAGGAGAAATTGCCAGACATGCAATTATCTACCAATTCATTGGCTGTGGTCAATAGTTTAACTAGATTGATCAGAGGTTTTCAACCCAAGTGTTGCGAAATTTTTGTAACATGTAATACCTGACTATTTAATTAGGGGCACTGACCTCTTTTCCCTTAGACTGTCAAGTAAAAAAATGACAGACCAGCTGGCATGGCTCTCAGTGGCTGAGCATCGACTTATGAACCAGGAGGTCATGGTTTGATTCCCGGTCAGGGCACATGCTTGGGTTGCAGGCTCGATCCTCAGCGTGGGGCATGGAGGATGCAGCTGATCAATGATTCTCTCTCATCATTGATGTTTCTATTTCTCTCTTCCTCTCTGAAATCAATAAAAATATTTTAAAAATGACAACAGCCAACAGAACAATAGCCATCCAGTGTGAATAAATAAAAATTATACCTATTTTTTTTGTAAAATTGGCAAAAAATAATACATTTTTTTGGAGTGCTTTAAAATTTTAATAGTTAGTTTATGTGTGCCATGGAATGAAAAAGGTTGAATATCACTGGGCTAGATGGTCAGGGACATTGGAAAATTGGTGACAAGGAAGCCTGAGGGACAGGTATGTGGATAGACATCTCTGAATGGGTGAAAAACATTAAGATATTTATGTCCCGTCTCAATGACCACCAAAAGGTGATCTCAGCAGAGAAAGATATGAGTAATCAAGTGGACAGGATGAGCATTCTTAGAGTATCAGTCAGCCTCTTTTTCCAGCCACCTCTATCAGCCCAATGGGTTCATAAACAACATGGTCATGATGGCAAGGATGAGGTTATACATGGGTTCAGCAACATGGACTTACATTTACCAAGGCCAGCTTGGCTACAGTCATTGTTAACTCCCAATCTGCTAGTAGCAGAGACCATCACGGAGTCCCCTATATGGTACCACTCTGCAGGATGATCAGCCTGGTAGGTAGCAGGTTGATTCCATTGGACCTGCTTTCATCATAGAAGGGGCAGCATTTGTTCTTACTGAAATACACTTACTCTGAGTAGGGATTTGCCTTCCCTGCATACAGTGCTTTTGCCAAAACTGCCATCTGTGGACTTGCATTATTCACCCTCATGGTATTTACACAGTGGTACTTTTGATCAAGGGAGTTCATTTCACACAAATGAAACACAGCAATGGACCCATGATCATGGAATTCACTTGTACCAAGTGCCCTACTGTCCCAAAGCAGCTTGCTTGACAGAATGGTGGAATGGCCTTTTAAAGACTCAGTTACAGTACCAGCTAGGTGGCAATACCTTATAGGGCTGGGGCAAGGTTCTCCAGGAGGCTGTAGATGCTCTGAATCAGCATCCAATATATGTTGCTATTTCTCCCATAGCCTGGATTCACAAATCCAGGAATCAAGGGGTGGAAGTTAAAATGGCAGCCCTCACTATCACCCATAGTAATCCATTAGCAAAATTTTTGCTTCCTGTCCCATGACTTTATGCTCTACTAGAGGCCCGATGCACGAAATTCATGCAAGAGTAGACCTTCCTTCTTCCGGCTGCTAGCACTGGCTTCCCTCTGGCACCCGGGACCCAGGCTTTCCTTGCAGCCCCGGCTTTATCTGGAAGTTCATCCAGAAGGACATCTGGTCTAATTAGCATATGCTTTTATTATTATAGATTGGCTTAAAGGTTTTAGTTCCAAAGGAACTATCAGGAGACATAACAATGATTTCACTAATTTGGAAGTTAAAACTGCCACCCAGACATTTTGGACTCTTCATGCCTCTGAATTAACAGATAAAAGGAGTTATTGCGCTGCTGGCATGAGTGAACCAATGGGAAGTTGGACTATTACTCCACAATGAAGGTAAAGAAGAGTATATCTAAAATACAGAGGATCCTCAAGGGCACCTCTTGTATTACCGTGCCCTGGTATTAAAATGATTGAAAAACTACAAGTTTCGGTCACTGTACCAAGTAAAGAACCATGATCAGCTGAGTTGCTTGAGTTGAATGCCAAGATAATGCAGAATGAGTAATGGATGGCCTTGGCTGGTGTGGCTCAGCTGGTTGGAGCATCATCCTGTACACTGAAAGATCGCAGGTTCAATTCCCAGTCAGGGTGTGTACGAATAGCAAGCAATCAATGTTGCTCTCTCACATCGATGACCCCCCTCCTCTCTCTAAAAAAAAATTCAATGCAAAAGTTCTTGAATGAGGATTAGAAAAAAGAATGGATAGTGTATGAAAGTAGTTATGAATACCAAGTTACAGAAATCAGGACTACAACTGTCATGAGTTATTTATTTTGTTATGAATATGTCTATGTTGCACAAAGTAAATACCTTTGTTTTTCTTCCCTTTCTTAGACTCTTACCACTTAACGTAAGATGTACTGACTTTATACCATAGTGTATAAGATATATATAAGTGTCAAAATATTTAAGTTATGGGGATATCAAGAAGAGTTAAACATCATATAAGGACTCTGCATTTTCCTCTGGGGAAAGGGTTTGTGTGTTTTTGGTTGTACAAAAGATAGTTGTATTATGTTAGGTATAAGTATGACCTTGTTTTTGTCTTTATTTGGAGACGAAGTATGATTTAAGGAGATGTTTATGGTGTCAGTTTGACAAGAGGTGAATTTGTGATGGTTTTGTGTGTCAAGTTGGAGGGGTGTTTTGGACAAGATTAAAAGAGTAAACTTTGAGTAATCCATAATGTGGCAAGTGGCCTACCATACTGGACAGCTCAGGTCTACAGTGCTAATTTTTTCTTTGCATTTATTTTCTGATCTGTAAGTCTCTCATCCTCTTTTATACCATTTCAAAGGATGATGCAATACTTGAGAAATACAATTTAAAAACTGAAAAATGACTATTTCACTATTGCAACTTCCTTCTAGGATATCCCACCATTATTTTTTTTTTAATTAAGTATTTATTTATTTTTTAAATCCTCACCCAAGGATATTTCTCCATTGATTTTTTAGAGAGAATGGAAGAGAGAGGGAAAGACAAGAGAGAAATATCGATGTAAAAGAAACACATTGATTGGTGTGAGGAGCCTGCATTAGGTACGTGCCCTTGACTGGAATCGAACCAGGGACCCCTACGTCAGCAGACCGATGCTCTATCCACTGAGTCAAACTGGCTAGGGCCCACCATTCTTACTTTATTACTTTAGTCTTTTATTTTATTTTTTTAGCATAGTAGGAATTGGTGGTAATGATACAATTCCTAAAATTAAATAGCAAAATATTTGAAGATATAGGACCCTATTCTATCACTAAGACCCTATTAATGAACCTTAGATTTATAGAAAGGGTCTGATGAACTCATATGGTAATTGCAAGATAGAATAATTTTTTTAAAAGTAAAATTTTCCTGTTCTTTGGAAGATTTCTATGACAGAATAACTCTTAAAAATACCAACCTTGGTAAGTAGTTAGAACTGCTCAAAAAGGAAAATAAAAAACTAAAATTAGTCTAATCCTGATGGTTAAGCTTTTTTCAATTTTTTAAAAATAAATCTTTTTTTAAAAAATAAATCTTTATTGTTCAGATTATTACAGGTGTTCCTCTTTTTTTCCCCCCATAGCTCCCCTCCACCTGATTCCCCACCCCACCCCATGCCTTTACCCCCTGCTACTGTCTTCATCCATAGGAGTAAGATTTTTATCCAATCTCTTCCCACACCCCTCACACCTGCTTCCCCTGAGAATCATCAGTCCACTCCCTTTCTATGTCCCTGATTCTATTATATTCACCAGTCCATTCTGTTCTTCAGATTTTTTATTAACTTGATTTTTAGATTCACTTGTTGGTAGGTATGTATTTGATGTCATTTTGTTGTTCATAATATTTATCTTTACCTTTTTCTTCTTCTTCCTCTTCTTAAAGAATACCCTTCAGCATTTCATGTAATCCTGGTTTGGTGGCGATGAACTCCTTTTTCTTGTCTGTGAAGCTCTTTATCTGACCTTCAACTCTGAATGCTAGCTTTGCTGGGTAGAGTAATCTTGGTTGTAGGTTCTTGCTGTTCATCACTTTGAATATTTCTTGCCACTCCCTTCTGGCCTGCATAGTTTCTGTTGAGAAATCAGCTGACAGTCGTATGGGTACTCCCTTGTAGGTAATTAACTGTTTTTCTCTTGCTGCTTTTAATATTCTCTCTTTGTCTTTTGCCCTTGGCATTTTAATTATGATGTGTCTTGGTGTGGTCCTCTTTGGATTCCTCTTGTATGGGGTTCTGTGCACTTCCTGAACTTGCACGTCTATTTCTTTCACCAGGTAGGGAAAGTTTTCTGTCATTATTTCTTCTAATAGGTTTTCAATATTTTGCTCTCTCCCTTCTTCTGGCACCCCAAAAATTCGGATGTTGGTTCGCTTAAAGTTGTCCCAGAGGCTCCTTACACTATCTTCATATTTTGGGATTCTTTTTTCTTTTTGTTTTTCTGGTTGGATGTTTTTTGTTTCCACATATTTCAGATCTTTGGTTTGATTCTTGGGGTACGTTGATCTACAGTTGAATTTCTGTATAGTCTTTATTTCAGACAGTGTATGCTTCATTTCTGACTGATCCTTTTCCATTTTTTTGGCATTCTCATTAATATCCTTAAAGGTCTCATCAAGTTTCTCAGCGGTTTTAAGAAGATTCTTGAGTAACCTTATAAATGTGGTTCTGAACTCTATGTCATCCAGTAGTTTGCTTTCCTCCGTTTCTTTCATTCGTGACATGTTTCTTTGTCTCCACATTTTGGCTGCTTCCCTGTGTTGATGGAGTAGCTTTGTGTGGTAGGTGATCTATAGGGGGCAGTAGCTCAGCCTCCTCAATCACATGAGGTGGATGCTCTTGGTACACCCCTTTGTGGGCTGAGTGCAAAGTCTTGGTGTAGTTAAGCCTTAATTGCTGTTGGTATGCTGGGAGGAATTGACCTCCAGGCCAATTAGCTGTGAGCACTCACTGTGTCTACAATGGAAGAACTGCTGCACTGAAGACACACTTATGGGGCAGGACTTGTTTCAGTGGGGCTTTGGTGCTCACTGAGTCTGCCTCTTGAATGTGTCACCTATGGATGTGAGGAGTTGAAATCTGGTGTCTCACACTGACCACTAGGTACACTGGCTTCTGGATCTCCAATGGGGTGCAGGTCAGCTACTGTCTGAGGCCACCCAGCAGGAGCTACAGTGGGAGCTACAGTTTTCTCCTCTTTGCTTGTGGTTTGGAGGTTTTGGAGCTGTCTGACCCAGGCTGCAAGTTTAAGCTGCGATAGGGCAGGGCTTTCTTATGCAAAAGCCACTGCTTGGAGCTTGGGTGGGTTTGTAGGTTGTGCAGGGCGGGGTCTCAGGGTGTCACTAGGCTAGGGCGTGGCAAACAGCAATGGCTTCTAGTTAGCCGGCTCTGCGTCCCTGTCGGCAGTCCCGTGCCCCAGTGCCGTAAACAATTATTCCTGCCCGCAGCTCTGCAAGGAAGCCACCCTCACTGGCAGACAGTCCAGCTTCTCCCCGTAGGAGTTTGGGTCCCCCGTGTCTCCCCAGAAACTGTATTTCAGAGTAATCGGGGGCTTGTCTCCCTTCGGATTGAAAAAAGCAACGCCCGCCGCCAGCCTGGATCACGCGCCTCCGTACCTCAGCTTTTCAGCGCTCGTACACATCTCAATGCTCTTTTCTCTTTCCTTCTAGTTGTAGAACTTCCACTCAGCCAGCTTTCCCGTGGTTCTGGGTGATAGACGTTTTCTCTTTTAGTTGTATTTTTGAAATTGTTGCGGGAGGCAGCAGTTTAGGTGTTTACCTACGCTGCCATCTTGAATTCTCCCCCTCAATTTTTAATTTTAGTTCTGCTGGCCTGGAAGCCATTGATTTTATTTCTATTCTTTTTGTGGTTATCCTTAAGTTAAAAAAGAAAAAAGAAAAAAAAAAGCAGCACCAACAAACATATCGAACGCCTATATATATATTTTTCTAATGGCTTTATATGTATTTCGCTTAATCCTCACAACACTATGAGGAGATATTATCAGCCCCATTTATAGATAAGGAAATTCACGTACAAGAAGGTGAGATTACTGTAATGTTACACAGCTAGTAAGGGCTAAACTAGGATTCCACTGAGATAGTCTGACTGCAGAGCCAAAAACAGTATTTATTTTTGTAAGATGCCCTAAAGTTAGTATTTCTTTTTTTATTATTATTTTTATTTTTTAAAAGATGTATTTTATTGATTTTTTACAGAGAGGAAGGAAGAGGGATAGAGAGTTAGAAACATCGATGAGAGAGAAACATTGATCAGCTGCCTCCTGCACACCCCCTACCGGGGACATGCCCTTGACCAGAATCGAACCTGGCACCTGTCAGTCCGCAGGCCGACGCTCTATCCACTGAGCCAAACCGGTTAGGGCCAGTATTTCTTTTTGTACTCACTTCTCGTGAACAACAGAATTAACTCAATGTAATCATTCCCTCCTTCCAACTTTCGTTATTCTCTAATATTTTAGTTCTACTTTAAAATATATGTGTATATATATTTACAATCAATAATAAACCTGATTTAGTAACATTTTAAAAACCAATTATTTGCTCATGATGTATTTTAAACCTAATTATTTCTCTAGTTTACTATTCTTCCTACTCAAGCATACCCTTTGATTCTTGTGTAAATCTATCTTTATTTTAGGTCTCATTCTTGCTGATAGTTTAAATAGGTATAGAATTGAGGGAAAAGTTATATTCCTTCTACATATTGAGAAAAAAGTATCCCGTTATCTTCTGGAAATTATTGTCTGGTAACTATATTGTTAGTACAACTGGTATTTTGGTGTAGGCATTCTGCCTTTTTATCATTTTAACGAACTATTTTTTATGTTCTGCAATTTCATTATTAAGCATTTAGAATATTTTTTATTTATCCTGCTAAGCATTTGTCCAGTAATGCACACTTTCAAAATGGAAATGTATGTTTTACTTCAGTTCTGAAAAACTTACTCATTGTCTCATTGAATACTGTTTCTGTACTACTCTAATCTGCTCCTAAAATTTCTTTTGGACATCTCTGCATTTCTCAATCTTTTTATTTTCTTATCTTTCACTTCTCTTTTGCTACATTCTGTGTAAACTCAATATTATGTTCCAAATCACTAAATTTTTATTGACTGTGCTCAGTCTAGTATGTCTCACCTGAGTTCAGTAAATGATTTGTGTTCTCTTTGAATATCCATTGTTAATTAACATCTACTAAATTTTGGTTTCCTTCCTTCCTTTGTTAATCCTCACCCGAGGTTATTTTTTCCATTGATTTTTATTTTTACCTTATTTTTCTCTCTTTTTTAAAAAAACTAAGGAGTCTGCTCTGTGGGCGTAATGGCTTGGTATCCTTCAGAGTACCATTTGGAGCTGTATGGCTGCTATACGAGAAGAAATGAATTGTTTTTGTTGTTGCTGTTTTAAAAAATAAATTATTTTTTATTGATTTTAGAGAGGAAGGGAGAGGGAGAGAGAGAAAAACATCAACGATGAGAGAGAATCACTGAACATCTGCCTTCTGCACACCTCACACTGGAAATGGAGCCTGCAACCCAGGCATGTGCCCTGACTGGGAATTGAACCTGAGACCTTTCTGTGTCCAGATGATGCTCCAACTAACTGAGCCTCACCAGCCAGGACAATTTTGGTTTCTTTTATGGCTATTATTCCTTCCTTTATCTAGTTTTAAAACTACTTTGTAAATTACCTCAATAAGAACTGTTACAATGTTATTCTTCATATCCAGAAAACATGGTGTGTCTTTGCATTTGTTCAAGGCTTGTTGCAATTAAATATTTCTTACTAATGACGTTCCCATTTTTCCTCTTACTTTCTGCAAATTTTGGCTTAGCCTAGGTTGCTGCTATTGATATACAGACACAGCTGTTGAACTTACATTAAACTCTTTAAGAAATAAGTACCTTTTTTTTAGTGTGAAATCCATCTTGTACATTAAGATCATGATACCCTAACACTAACCCTAGCTGGTTTGGCTCAGTGGCGAGAGCGTGAGCCTGCGGACTGAAGGGTCACAGGTTCAATTCCAGTCAAGGACACATGCCCAGGATGGGGCTGTGTTCCCAGTGTGGGGTATGCAGGAGGCAGCTGTTCAATGATTCTCTCTCATCACTGATGTTTCTATTTCTCTCTTCCTCTCCCATCCTCTCTGAAATCAATAAAAATATATTTAAAAGATAGGCAAAGTGAACAGAATTTAGGGTATCATTACCTTTTTTATAAAATATATTTTTATTGATTTCAGAGAGGAAGGGAGAGGGAGAGAGAGAAACATCAATGATGAGAGAGAATCATTGATCGGCTGCCTCCTGCACATCCCCTACTGGGGATTGAGCCCACAATCCAGGCATGTGCCCTTGACTGGAATTGAACCCGGGATCTTTTAGTCTGCAGGCCTACGCAATAATCCACTGAGCCAAACCGGGTAGGGCAGAAATTATAATTATTACAGAAATTCCTTGTGTTGCTTTTCCATGGATATCAAGATAGCTTAATTGGTACTTAAAAGATTACAAAAATATTCTCCTTGTTATGCTTAATATATAAATTATACATCATTTCTATTGTATATTACAAGTCCATACACCTATAATAGATAGCTATTAATAAGAAAAACATATCCTGGTGAGTTTTCAGAAACTTAATTGCCAAACAGTATTATAAACAAAACATTTGGAATATAGAAGAACTTACTATATAAAATATTATCAAATATTTACTGATAATCCTTCACATATTAAGCATAAATGGATCTACCTACCAACAACTGCAAATGATAGCAAGCACCTGAGGTTGAGATGTGGGTAGCTATCAAGAAGGCATGGGGGCACAAAAGGAAGTGACCAAATACTGAGGTCAAGCAATAACTACATGCAAAATTTTACACCAGAGTAAAAAAAAGTGCACACACACATATATGTAATAGCAATGTGTATGGTTCATTCAAGAACAATATATAGATTAATCTGTCAAAATAAAAATCATGTAAAAATAAAACAGGAAGCCAAAGTATAGAAGACTTTGAATTGGGACTAAAGAATTTAGATTGTTCCACAATTGGTAAAGCCTTGAAGACAGAAGAGTGCCTAAATTCAACTAAAATTCTTTTTGGAAAAGAAACACCAACATAAAGTGAACTGAGAAATGAACAGAGCATGATGACAGAGTAAAAATTCTGCTCTGGTAACTCTTCCAATGCCTTTTGTCTGTCCCATTTCCTCTTACTAAGAATGCCCCCCCCCCCTTCAGGCTCCCCCATTCCCCATGCCATATGTGACATATTCATTCTTCAAGATCTAAGTTATCCATTTTCTCTGGGAAGTCTTTTTAAACCGTTTCAGCCCTTAGACTAGTTTCCCCTCTACTCTTTTTTATTTTATTTTATCTTATTGATTTCAGACAGGAAGGAAGAGGGATAGAGAGACAGAAACATCAATGATGAGAATCATTGATTGGCTGCTTTCTGCATGCCCCCAACTGGGCATGTGCCCTTGACTGGAATTGAACCCAGGACCCTTCAGCCCACTCTATCCACTGAGCCAAACCAGGTAGGGCAGAAGGTACTTCTTTAAAGAGAATAAAGTTTAGCTCAATAATTAATATTTTATTTCTAAAATGTTCATGAAAACTCATGCATTATGTTAATCATTTGTATGTTTGATGAGGTGCAATTTTTTCTTCCAGTCTGCCATTTGCCTTAACTTTATTAGCACCTAATAAGTCAATTTCTTGATCACTCTTTAATGATTTTTAACTTTCTTTTTATCTTGCTTAGGAAAAAGTACTTTCATCTAATTCTTTTATGATTTTTAAAAACTGTTGAGTTGTTACTTGGAGAACATTATGCTAAGTAAAATAAGCCAGTTACAAAAAGATAAATACCACATGATTCTACTTATATGATATATCTAAAATAGTGAAATTTATAGAGGTAGAGTAGAATGGTGGTTGCCAGGGGCTGGGGGACGGAGAAATGGGGGGTTGATATTCAATGGGCATAAAGATTCAGTTATGCAAGATGAGTAAGTTCTTGAGACCTGATTTACAATACTTCACCTATAGTTATCAATACTACTAGTATATTATACTCAAAAATTTGTTAAAAGAGAACATGTTAAATGTTCTTACTACAATAAAAAATTAAAAATTTTTTAGTTCTTGAATCATTTGTAATATATTTCTTGGTACTGAACAAAGTAGGAAACTGAATGTTTTTGTAAATGAAAAATCAATTTGCAATTATCTTTTTTTTTTTTTGGCTAATCCTCACCCAAGGATATTTTTTTCCCCATAGATTTTTAGAGAGAGTTGAAGTGAGGGAGAGAGGGGGAGAGAAAGCCATAACGGTGAGAGAGACACATAGATTGGTTGCCTCCAGGACCTGCTCAGACCGGAAATGAACCCATAACCCTTTTGGTGTACAGAATGACACTCCAACCAACTGAACCACCAGCTACAGCTAGCTTGTCCCTCTTTAGGATAACACATTTTTCCTAATAGGCATATTTTCCCATACATTTTAACATTTTACAAGTCTTATTGCTATGATATAGTATCATGTATTTACACGGGCACACACACTCTAGGATGATCCATTTAACTATAGTACATATCTCTTGCTGCTATATTTAGTTCTGGCTAAACATTTCTAAGTGACTACTCTTTTCTTTTGCTGTTATTTCTACAAAGATTAAAGCACATTTGCTTTTTTATTTTAAAAAACAGGCTATTCAAAGTAATTTGATTTTGATACTATTTTTAAAAATTATTGCCCATGATCTTAGTTTTCCAGGCACTTAACTTCATACTATTTTAAAAAATCTATGAAAGTTAATATGATTAGTAACAAATTAGTAATTATATGAACAAATCTGGATACAGAAAAGTTGAAGGGAAACAAAAACAACTATTTACTAAATGATTATTTGCAAATGGGTAGCACTGTTTTTATAAGTTGTAGTTTCCACATAACACAACCTCAAAAATTTTTGCCAATTGTCACGACAGCAAGATGACTGCTTCCAAAAAGAATAAAAACTTTATTTATATCTGGCATATGTTGCTCTTGTTCCCTGTTCAGCTACCAAAAAGTCACTGTTTCAGAAAAATACTTTAAATACATTTGTCATCAGCTCTTCATAAAGCTATGTTATTACTATCTAGAATTATCTAGATAACTTTATCTAGAATTACTAGCAAATCAGTGACTGATATGCCCTAAACCATATCAGTAGTCCCTATTTTAAAAACACAGTAAAAAACCATAGTTCACCTCCTTTAATAAAGGTTTTTAATGTATTTTCTAATAGAAAAATGCTTGTTTTCACTTGGTTTAGGTTTATCGTCTTTAAGTAAGACGATCAGAAGACTAGTTGAGTGTGAGATAAATTAATTGCAAATCTAATAACTTAAGCTTCAAAAGTCCAGTTTTTAATAATCATTGTTAGGTTCTTATTTATTCCCAAACACATTAGGTCCCACAATCCAAAATGTTTTAGAATATAAATATAGTATAATAGAAAGTAAAGGGTGTGACTCTTTTAAATTGATAATGACAAAGCAATTTCCCTTCGCAATTTGTTTCAACTTAATAAACTTAGTCATTACATTCTTTACAGCTAATTCCAGTTTTATTAAAAGAAAATATTCTCACGTTACCAAATAGATCTGAGTCCATACCATACCAAGATACAAAAGAAATAGCCACCTGTTGTGATCAAGTAAATTTCTCTTTTCTAATTATCCAATTGTTTGCACAATAAACTTCCATTTTTCATCATTCAGTCAGGCATGCAATTAAAATACTATTTGTACTTACTACCATAATCTACACTCACAAACTTATCCTAGAAAGATAGAATCATTAGCTCAAAGTTCAAATATAAAATTTTGTTTTAATTCTAAATTCTGACTTTTTGATCACCAATTATCCTCATCACCTATAACAGCATCAACTATTATCCTAAAGTTACTGTGAATACAAAATTAAGAATTTTCTTAAATTAATAACCACTTAAAATACAATAGCATTGAAAAATTGAAAGTTTTAAGCTTTTATTCAAACTTAAAATGACCTATTGTGGAGACTATGTCATCAAACCAAGCAATAATATAAGTTCACATCACAATTAGAACTATTAAATTCTTTTAAAAAATACAAAACTCCCTTCTTCCAGATTCCACATAGTACTTGGAAAAAAAAAAAAGTAGAAATATGAACAAAAAAATCACCTTACCTACAACATTACAAGGCACTACTGCTAATATTTCACCAAAATTTTTTAGACACTTTACAAGAGTGCATATTCCATTTGTGTGTGTGTGTGTGTGTGTTATCAATGCATGTCAATGATTGGTATTTGACACTTCTCTAGACCTCTAAAATCACACAACTTTGCAGACCCTGTACAAACTCATTACATCCAGATCTTCCAGCTCAGTTTTTCAGCTTTAAAGATTTTAGCTAAGGGGTTCTCAAATCAAATGACTCAGAAATAGAGAACAGGTTCCCTGTTAGATGTAGCAATAAAGATACTAAAACAGAATTAGAAATATTCATAAAGGTACCCTGAGAGTTATAATTACTTGGTATGTGGGTTTATAGATGCTATGAAGAACCTTAAAAGTGTTGTTTTATCTCTGCAACTGAGGAGTTTAGATTCTAGCAATATGTAATCTAACTTTAATCTGTCCTCCTACTTTGTTTCTGGATGTAAGAGCAAAACAATGACTATAATGAAGAAGGATGATATTATGAAAACAAGATGAAATGACCCCAACTCTGCAGGTAAATTCCTTTACTAGACACATGTTTCTTTCTTAATCACTTATATAAGCATGCTATAATTTAGCTTAATCTTTGGGCTGAAACAAGTTTCTAAGCGTGACATAAAGGTAATTCAATGAACAATTAAAGGGTAGAACATACCAGACAGCAGGGAGTTTAAACAAACCATGTTAACAGTGTTTCCCAGAAAACTCTAACAGACTAAGGAAAAGGTTACAACAAATGAATCTCAGTCTCTCTCTCTCTCTTTCTCTCTCTCTCTCTCATCAGAAGACAATGAAAACAGTACCAACACACTTATTTGCAATTCATCTTGTTCTTCAAAGTTATTTAAATGCAGTCTCTATCTCAAGTATAAGTTCCAAAAGGCAAGAACGATGTCTACAAAATCAGATCTCACTGATTTATACTCATAACTCAAATAGCACTATTCCTGACAGCCATATAGGAAAACAACTCTATCTGTAGAAAGAGATTTAGAGCAACTCAGTTTCTACCTTATTCAAAATCCCCTAATTTAGAAATGAGACTAAGATACCACTCTAGAAGAAAATAAAAAATCAACTACAAAAAAGCTTTGGCTCCTTATGCTCAAACTTTACAGCAACATTTGCTGAATATGGCTACGTTTTAAAAAAATAAAAGATGGAAAAGAAGGTGGCAGTCTCTTCCACACTGCTTGTCATGGACAAGAAAGAACTGCTTGCACTAACACTGGACTGCTTAGTGCTGAAAGAGCACACATAAAATATTGAAATCTTACTCTTTTGGTATCTAAGGCTACCATATCATCAATTTCAAGCAAGTAGTTCCTTAAGAACAGAGTTCTAGCTGTCATTCTCAGGGGATACAAGCTTATAAGCCATTAGCACTTAAGCATAAGCTTTCACTTGAGGAAGAACTTAGGATGCTGCCAGTGGCACTCTTACACATTCTTCCTATACACAGGTAACTGACAGATCTGGTCAAGGAATAGAAAAACAATTTTGAGAGCAAAATGTACTCCAATTTTTTCTGTAAAAATTTTATAATTTTAAAACAAACTGAATGTAACATAATAAAAATAACCAAGGTATGCAGAAAAAGAGAAATACAATGAAACAACCAACCAAACAATAGCAAAGTATTTTCATAGGAGTTAAAAGGATAAGCTTAAATGTAGTAAGAAACAAGGCACCAAATTGAAATGAAGGAACAAAAATATTTATGGCAGCAGCAAAAAGAAACAAGTTTCTTTTTGTTTTTTTAAATGAAGGCTCAGAATCACATATTAAAAAATTCCGTGGTATAATAAGAAATTTCCTCCTTTCTCAAAATAACCCAAACTATGATCTCTGGGAAAAAATAAAGTATATTAAACTGATGGGTCAACTTCCTAACTAACACTGAACTGTTAAAAGATGCAAATGGACATACCAAAAGACTTAAAAAAACCCAACACATTAATATCTGAAATAAAATCACCAACTGTTTCAGCAACGTAATCATGAGAAGCCATATTTATATCTGTCTTAAAGCTATTTCATCTTCCATTTCTTGTAAAATAAATGAAAGTTCTGCCTTTGGGAAAAGATAAGCAATGGTAGGGAATGTGTGCATGTGTGCACCAAAAGACATATATAAAATGGTCATAGCACTATTCCTGACAGCCAAATAGGAAAACAACTCTGTAGAATGGATAAATTGTAATATATTCATACAATGTAACATTATACAGCAACAAGAATGAACAAACTATTGCTACAAGCAACAATATGGATGGAACTCACAAATACTAGTGAAAGAAGTCAGACACATAGGAATACATATTGGGTGATTACATAAGGTTCAAAACCAGGTAAAACTAATCCAAGCTGTTAGATAGAGTTGGGGGTAGTGACTGGGAAGGGTGGGGCATATGCTTATAGTGTTTTATTCCCCCCCCTTTTTTTGTTAAACCTCACCCCAGGATATTTTTTCCATTGATCTTTTAGAATAGAAGGGAGGAGGAGAGACAGAGAGAAACATAGATGTGAGAGACATACGTTGACTGATTGCCTCCCACATGCCCACCCCCCCCGTCCCACCAAGACCTGAGTTATGTGCCATTGACTGGAATAGAACCCTTTGGTTGGAAGTCCAATGCTCTAACCACTGAGCAAATCAAATTAGGGCATTAATTCTTTTTTTACTTTATTTTATTGATTTTTTACAGAGAGGAAGGGAGAGGGACAGAGAGTTAGAAACATCGATGAGAGAGAATCATCTATCAGCTGCCTCTTGCAAACCCCCCACCTGGGATGTGCCCACAACCAAGGTACACACCCTTGACCAGAATCGAACCTGGGACCCTTCAGTCCGCAGGCCGACGCTCTATCCACTGAGCCAAACCAGTTAGGGCAGGGCGGGCATTATTTCTTAATCTAGGTTTTATTGGTTACATTGGTTTTATTGTGAAAAAGAGTTCTAAAGCTGAGTATACCAATTTGTGCATATGTATACTTTCATTACAACCTTTAAAAAGGCCAAATTTATTTCCATTATTTAAATAACTATATACTTATGTATATATACACATAAATATAGAAATAATTATATGTAGACTATTACTAATTCAAATGACCCCTACTAATTTAAATGACCCATAATACTGGCATTCCTACCTGATCTAATTCTTTCTCTTCTCTCTATCCCAACCCTTACCCAGTCTTTTGGGGGGGAAAAGAGTGAAACTTTAAGAAAAATTTTAGGTTCAGAAGTAGATAAGGAAAAACAATAAATGTGTAAGGTAAGTAATTCTTACAAGAATTTTTTACTTTCTCTCTCCTTGACATGGTTATTTTGCCTCTGAGGAAGTAAGTACTCCTCCCAAAACGTCTTTAACCAAATCACTAGTTTCTCTTATCTGTTACTGGTCCTAAAATACCAAAACTTGACTAAGTAATCAGTTTCTGAAAAATGCAAATGCAATTCAAATGATTATGAAGATATCAGTCATTTGTACACAACTGTGAATTACTTCTCTGGCTACTTTCTTCACCCATCGCCATTTCTTTCAAACACGTCATCTTTCTTCTCTGCCTAACCTGGAAGACTCCTACTTTTCATTTGTTAAATTGTACTAACTTCTAATTTTCCTTAAAGCTTGTTTTTATTTTTTAAACAAGATATGATCAATAAAACCAGTGACATTATTATGTACTGTATACCAACCCTGCCCATCTCAAAATATAACAGGTGAATAAAAAAGTTATATGTTCTTCCTCTTCCCCACTCCCTTCCTCTGAAGTGTTAGATTCTCATAAAGCCACGTCTTATATTTTATATACTATGTAATAGACCAGGTGTGCAAAATCATACTTGAACGTAAAAAAGAATTCTCAGATCTAAACCCAAACAGAGTTGGCAAGCTAGCAAAGACTAAACTGATTCAAGTCAGTTATCAATACCTGATACTAAAGAAACTAATACCATAGGTTGAACCCACTTAATAGCCAATTAATTTCATACTAATGAAAAAGTTTCGAGTCAAAGATTTTGACACAAGCCAACTTGATCATCTGGAAAATGAGTGTTGTGGTACACTAAGGGAAAATAGTGAAACGAAGATTATCACTGTTACTAGAAAAATAATTTTAAAATATGGACTGCTATTCCAGTTCTATCACTAAATAATTTGAGTTTTGAGGAAATAGAAAAGTAGGCTCTCTTCAAAAAATAGATGAATGACACCTCATCTCTCATGAGATGTGCAAGTATTCTTTAATGTTTCTTAAGGCTTAGCCACCATTTAATAGAATAGCATTATTTTTTTTCTCTTTCAATTTGTTCGAAGGGCAGAACATTTGACAATTGTATTTTTAGAAATTGGGAGAGTAAGCAACTAACATACAGAACTTACATTTGCTTTATACATGCTATCCTATTTTGGGTGTTTTAAAATGAAAAAAAAAATACACAATGCATTCATTTTCAAAGTACAGTAAACATTTTCGATATTTGCCTTCAACTGAAATAAATTATGTAAAGGAAGTTAGTTGGTTTCATTTCCCTATTTTCTAAGGATTAAGTTTAAGTACATATCTTGTATTAACCAAACATATACAAAATCCCAACCTATGCATGTAAAAACACCAAACTATAGTGAAGAAAGGATTAATTCATCCACAAACCTGTCAAAATTACTGCTGCAGTCTAATTTAACTCACATTTTTTTCCTTTCTGAAACACTCCAGTCTACAACTATGAACTAAAATGACCTATTACCCTTTATTCATAACTTATGAGCAATTCAAGGGAAATCTACCCTTCTTTGTACAAAGAGCGCTTAGTGATCTCATCAACAAGCTAGAAAACATGCTGGCCAATCAGTGCAATCTCTTCAGGACATAAATTTACATGAGAGGTGAAATTATGATCAGAAGGTTAACTTAGAAAATGTGAAACCAGATGATTTAACAATAAGGGCATCAGATCAGTCTCCAATAGGATAGATGGGATAGGGGATAGATGTGCTCTCCAAGGGCTAGGTTATTTCCTCCAGAAAAGTGATGGGAGACATTATGCCAAATGCATTTTGTTATCTTCCCTTGTTTATGGAAAAACCAGGTGACATAAATCAGTTTTGAAATTCTTCTCTGCTACATACTATGCATATTCACTGTTGTGTAATGTCCACCTTACGAATTGTTAAGGGTTAAATGAGATAGTACGTAAGAAAGTGACTGGCACAGACTCTAGTACATAAGCAAAAACAGTCAATGTTTATCACTATTCTGTTTTTTCATTCTTTCTTCGAAGAATATTTCAATTCATTAGAGGTAAGATTAGTGATTTACAAGTCACCTAGATTGCATATTGGTGGATGTCAGAAACTCTTAATGACTCATGCACATTTTATCTCCTGGATTTAGTTTTAGATACAGTCCACTCCATTCCTTTACGATTACTATTTAAAAGAACTGCTATTTATTGAGCATCTACCATGTGCTGGGTACTTTACTATCTCTTATTCTCACAATTTCCCCATAAAGCAAGTGTTATTAGCCCCATTTAAAAGATAAAGAAGACTCCAACATATTGCTTGCTCCATGTCAAACTGGTCATTAGTAGTGTAGCCAGAATTAGAACCTAGGTCTAGACAGGTCTAATTCTGAGCTCTTTCCGTAATAACACCCAAATATCTCATCCCTTATATTTTATTTCTTTATAACTTTATTTTCAGAAGGTAGCAACCACAATTTGGGAGTACCTTGCTAGTAATCTCAGATTAACCAGAGTTCTCTGGAAGGCAAGACTGCAATTCAAAGGGCTAATAAACTAGTGAAATGAGAAGTCTAAATCAGAATAACC
Organism: Corynorhinus townsendii; assembly: GCA_026230045.1. Classification (NCBI taxonomy): domain Eukaryota; kingdom Metazoa; phylum Chordata; class Mammalia; order Chiroptera; family Vespertilionidae; genus Corynorhinus; species Corynorhinus townsendii. The sequence continues at coordinate 144,154,523 of JAPDVU010000007.1, read as the reverse complement.
CTTCAGAGACCCGTGGGACATGACAGACACAAAATAACAGTAACCTTTTAGTAATAGATAGGGAACAATGAGATAACTCAAGTTCAAATATCTCATTATAGAGCATTTATAAATTTTCAAATTTAAAACAAATAGAAAAAAACCACCACCTAAGAAAATACTCACTAGCCTTGAATTCTGCCAAATCTAAGTCCAAGGGTCCTCACTAACAAGTCAGGATCTATTAGTGGTTCTTGCCTTACCTGGTGTCTCCAAGATTGCTGGTCAGAATTTCTAGTAAAGAGAAAAGCAGTACATGCACAACCCTAAGAACTTTGACATCAGCATTGTCATTATCCCATTTGTATTCCTCAAATAATTTGTAAGTTTTGAGAAAACAGGCCACACACACACACACACACACACACACACACACACACACACACACCCCATATCACACCATTGGGCAGCATCTTTCCTCAAATGGGAAGTAAATATTTTGAAGGTTTAGCTACCAGATGGGAGAATAGTAACATACAGTACTTAATTCCTAAATAGGAAAAATCGTGTTCCTTACCCAGAAATCTATCTAGAAAGGTTGCAGAAGTTCCTTATTCTACAAGTAGTAAGAAAATCTGAAGGTAAATGATCATGGGCCAGAACAATCCCACAGAGAGTATAATTAGCATGCATGACTAGAACATTAAGGAGTTTCCTGGCTGCTGCATATTATAAATATGTAGCTCAATCTGGAATATTTCATGTAATACTATACTACTGAATTATTTCCAAAAATTCGGTTAAAAAAACACAACCTCTTTAATTTCAGAGTCATAGGTGATATTTTTATCCTACAAATACATATGGGATTGAGAGACTGACTAAGTTTTCACTCTCTACATTTATTTCAGACTAGACATTAATAGCAAAATCCATTTATATAATGTATTAAGTTTCTTGAACTATAAATGATCACAGTTAAAATTTCAGCACTTCAAAACAATCTTATGAATTTTCCAATAACTGGAACAAAAATCACACCCATTTTCAAAAACTTCCATATCAAGATTATTTTCAGATGCCAAATTTCATTTTTTATTAAAACATAAAAAATGAGAAACTAATAATATTGATTCCAGGTAGCAGAATTTGGTAGCGGAGGGCAGGTATATGCTTTTATTACTTATTCAAAGTAATCAATTTTAACAACTAAAAACTACATAGCACTTCTGCAGACTTGTAAGTTTTCCTTATACTTCTAGAAAATCACTACCAACCAAAGAGATATCAAGAGAAATTCAGCAGAATAAGTTGTAAACACTAAAATCCTTCTGGCATTTTAAAAGAAAAATATAAAATATTCAACCCCATACTACTTTCAGTTTCATTGACTCTGGAATATATTATTAAAGTGTCCCTATGTGGAACACAAATTATTTTCTATTAGCTTAAAGTGGTATGTGAAATCCTAAATTCAGGAATTTAAATTAAAAAATTAAAAGAACTAATGATTTGGTGGACTATTACTGTAAGAAATTCTTGCCCATGGAATGCTTTGAAAAGTCCTCATAAGCTTTCACTCTATGAGGTTGTTTCTTCTTCAAACATTGGCGCGCGCATGCGTGTGTGTGTGTGTGTGTGTGTGTGTGTGTGTGTGTGTGTGTGTAAGGATATGTCAAGAAAGTTTTCAGGCCAATTAACCTGTGGGCAAAGGAGCAACTAAAAACCAGTTCTGACAGATTTTTGCTTGAAAAGTATATTATATCTTTTAACTATTTTATTACCGTTAAAGAGTCAAAAGCTCATCCTTTATGTAAAATAAATAAGTGATTTTATATACATTGAATTAGCTTGTCTTAAAACAGTCTCACTTCTTCAATTCCCTTCCTGAAAACTTGTCTGATCCACTATTAACTCTATCCAAGGCTCTTAAATCAAGAGTTACATATCCATTAAGAGCTAGTAAACACACACACACACACACACACACACACAGCACACACCCATGTTAGCTGTAGTTCCTTAATTGTCTTGTCAAAATTATGAAACCCAGTAATTCTTAAACAACAAAACCTCCTATCCAAACGAGGAATAGTGACACTTTGCATGCTCCATAAAACTTTTAAAATAAAAAGTATTCTTCTTGGTTAACTTCTGATCATTATGTGAACTGTACATTTTAAAAAAATGTAAACAAAACACCGTTTTTCAAAGACATACATTTTTACATAAAGTTAGCAAAATATTTTTAGTCTTTTAATTCACCTTTGTTTTCTTCATTTTGAGGGCATTTATTTGCCCTCTAAAAGATCCATAGCATTTTCCCTGACGACTAATCAGCAAGTTCTCTTCCCTTCTGTGCCAACATAGAATGTCCAGAACAATTTCTACTAGCTGCAGCAAAGCAACAATTCTACAGCGAATTTGATTTATCATTTGGTTAGATAGATACTAAAATTTTGATTCATGAATATCTTAGTCAGCTTATGGACATTAATGAAAAGAAAACTGACACTCTGGCATGTGACTACCAACAACCCAGTCAACTTCAGAAGGAAACAGACTTTAGTAGCTAATAATTTCAAACAAATGAAAAGTGTCCAAGAGAAAAGTATCTCAGCTAAGTTTGACATTACAAATTATGAAAAAGAGATTCAGAACAAACATTTAAAAACACATAATGGGACTATATTAAGTTTGGCAGAAAGAATGTGACTCAGTGTTAATATTAACAAATCGGTACACCCTGAAAAAGCTTTTCATCTAGCAACAGAGTATTATGCTAGGATTTCAACCCAGTGTCATTGTTTTCTCAATTCTATTATGGATAGTGCCAATTCTAGAAGGAGACTTGAATATTATTTGAATGGAACACAGGCAAACCCTACTATGCAAATGAGAAAGGAAATGGAAATGATGAAACTACAAATATATTTAACTTACAAAAAACTGGTAAATGTATCAAAGAATAATTAAAACATATTTACCAATAATGTTGCAGAAAACCTCTACCTGGCTTGAAACATCACCTTCTTTCAAGCAACATACAGCAAACTGCTTTCTAAAGGACTATCTGTAACAGTGACTGGTGAAAACCCTTTAAACTATTTTTCAGATTATCATCTCCCTTTCATTTGTTAATTATTCCGATCAAATACAACAATGAAACAGTTAAGGAAAGAATGTATAATTTTTTTAAAGCATTTAATCTCAATTCCCTTAATCCAAGGAGGTGTGACAACCCAACGCATGTGAAATTAACCTTAATCTGCCAACGAAAACACGCAAAATGTCTCCTAACAATTCCCTCCTCCTAAAAACAACAACCGGGCACATAAATATGGTATTGACCTCCACCCCGCTGAGAGCAGCTAATTAATAAAGAGAATAGTTACGTTTAGAGACCAACGTGTAACACCCAACCTCATAAACCTCCCAAAATAACCACACCGTCAAAGTAGAACTGAACATTATTTTTGCTAAAGCAAGAATCCAACCCCCGGGAGCCTCAGCCCTTAGACAATGGTGGTTACCAGACAGAGCTGCACAGTTGGGTCCAAATGACACATTTCACTAGGCCTTGGACACAACACACACACGCGCGCGCGCGTGCACACACACACACACACACACACACACACACACACGGCCAGTTCTATGGAAGGGGCGTTCAAACCCCACTAGGAGGTGGAGGGTAGTACGGCGGCGTGGGGTTCACTAAGGGAGAGCCGGCGAGAGGGGTGTCGACAGAACGTTAAGGGTAACTGCACTGCACGCGAGGGAGGGGGCTGGAAATGGCCGATGGATTCTATATTTATTTATTTAAAGGTCTTCATTTAACGGGTCCTGCCAGGGGTTCTGTAACTACAGCCAAACTGCGCAGCAAACATTATGGGGTTGGGAGAAGAGTCGCGGCTCCCCCTACCCCGTGACTAGAGCGGGGGGGCGGGGGAAACAAGTTCCCCGGCCAACACCACGGACCACTCCGATTCCCCCTCTCCCCTCCTCCACAGGAAGGGGGAGGCTAGCAGAGAAAAGGGGGAAAACAAGTTCCCCAGCCAGCCCCGCCGCCCGAGCACTCCCAGTGCTTTCCCCCACCGCCCCTCAGAAAAGGGGAGACTGAAGCAGGGACAGGGGCAGAAAAGAGGGAAATCTCCACCTTCGCCTCCCCCACCCCCAACAGACTCCGGGGGTCCGTGAGGCAGCCTGGAAGCCACAGGGGAGGGTGGGGGTAGAGGGTGCCGAGCCCCGAAACCAAACAAAGCGCGGCCTGAGCGAGAGCCCGGACGAGCGGGGAAGCCGCGGCTTTTCCTGCTGGCCGGGCCCGGGGCGGCTGACACTGCGGCACCGGGGACCCGCCTCCGGTCAGCCTCAGTTTCCCACCCCCGGGCGTCCCGGCCAACCCCGCTCGCCCGGCCTCCCTCCCCGCGGGTCCCCAACGGCCGGGCGCCCGAGCCGGCATGCGGCGGGGAGGAGCGCGGCCTTACCCCTCTCGCCGGCGTTGTTCCGCTCCTGGGGCAGCGGCGGAGGCGGCGGCGGTGGCGGCGGAGGCTGCTGTTGCTGCGGCGGCGGCGGAGGCTGCTGCTGCTGCGGCGGCTGCTGCTGGGGCGGCTGCGGCGGCGGCTGCTGCGGGGGCTGCTGCTGCTGTTGCTGCACCGGGCGCGGCCGCGACACTCGCCTGGGTCTCCGGTTGGCGGCTCGGACGGAGTTCATTTGCCGGGCTGAGGTGGCGGCGTTGGCGGAGGGACACACACACGCACACGCACAGCGAGCTCCCGGGCCGGAGAAGGGGGTGGGGAGGAGGGGAGGAAGGAAAGGGAGCGAGGGGCAGGGGAGGCGGTGAGGGTGGAGGGGCCGAGCGAGCCCCCGAAGACAGAGAAAGGCCCGCGGAGACGAAGATCGAGCGAGGCCGGGCGGGCGGGCGGGCCTGACGCACGGAGAAGGCCGAGGCCGCCGGGCGGGGCGGCCGCGAGGGACAGAGACCGAGACACAGGCAGAGCGAGAGAAAGAAAGAAAGGGCGTCCGCCCGCCTGGGGCTCCGAGGCGAAGCGCGGCGTCGGCGGCTGAGGAGACAGACCCCGGGCCCGCCGACTCTCGAGCGGCGTCTTGGGCGGCGGGGGCAGTGGGCGGGCGGGTGAGGAAGGGAGAAGGAGAGGGAGAGGAGGGAGGGAGGGAGCAGGGGGCGCCCGGCTTTTTTCTCTCTTCCTCCCCCCACACCCCCTGAAAGAGATTTCTGAGAGGAATTTTTCTCTTTCTTCGGCCTCTTCTCTCTCCTCCCCCCTTCTCTCCTCAGCGAAGGGGAAATGAGTATGAAAGGAGGAGATAGGGGGAAAAAGAGGCGTCGTCGTTCCTCCTCCTTAAAGGAACCTTCCTCCTCCTCCTCAGCCCCGTCGCCGCGGCTTCTGCTGCTGCTCCGTGGCAGGAGGAGCCATTGACACCACCGGAGCCTCCACTCGCCCAGTCGGTCCCTCCCCGTCGCGGGGCTGGCCAGGACCGCGGGGGAGGGCCACGGGCCGGCGGGGGGAGGGGCGAATGGGCGGGGAGGAGAGGGGCGGGGATTCCGGCCAAGGAGCCAATGGGTTGCGCCCACACAACCTTCGGGCCAATGGGGCCACCGCTCTTATCGCGAAGTCCCTTCCTTCAACGCCCAGCTTCCTCTCTCGGGTTTCCTCCCTCCCCTGCCAAGGAGGAGGAAGGAGGAAAGGGAGTGTGGCGGGGCGGGTGATAATGGGGAGGTATGGGGCATATAATAGAGCAGGGGGTGGGCGAAGGGAGCGCTAGTGCGTAGCGACGATTCTAGGAGAGGAGGTTCTCGGAGGAAAGGGCGGGGGCTGCTGATGTAATGGGGAGAAGTGATTAATCCTTGGGTTCGGCGTTTCAGCTTTTCCCCCAGCTCCCCACCTTCACCCGATTTTTTAAGCGGAAAAAAAAAGTGGAGCGAAGGAGTCTTTGGAAACTTGGGTTTTCTGTGGTAGGTAGGTTCAAGGTCTGAGCTGTAGGGAGCGCTAAAGATTCTGTGCCCTTTAGCCGAGCTGAGGATAGTTACAAACCTTGGAGATCCAGTTTGAGCATGGTAACCGAAGTTTTGGAGATGGTTCCTAATCATAGTCTTAAGAGGAGTCATAAGTGTCTTAAAAAGGTTTTGATTAATAGGCAGTAGACCTTTGGTCAATTTACTTTTTGGAAACGTGGTCTACGTAATGTTCGGGGGAATAAGTGAGAAAAGGTGTTTAGGTTACGTGTTGATGTGATTAAAAAATGTTTTGAGTCCTCAAACTCAAAGGAAAATAAAAAACCCCGAGGAATTATACTTTGTATCTGTATTTGGTCCCCTCAGTATGATCTTTTTCCCCAAGGAAAACGCATTTTTATTCCCTAGTTGTTGTGATGACTGAAAAAGTACCCTTTCTCAATAATCTGTTCTCTCTTTTGTTTATTATTTTATGGATGTGGTAAAACTGGCAGTTTACCTGGCTCCGGTTTTCAGATCTTTGGGTGATTTCTCTCTCATCTGAATTTGATCAATTGCTGTCTACGTTTGAGATAATTAAGCGATTACAAAGTAAGATAATGTAAGGCTGAGAGGGAGAAAGTATATTTTGGGAGGAAGGAGAAGGGCAAGGAAATGTGAATCAGTATTGTGTAGGGTGTTTGAATCCCTGATGTGATATGTGACTCTAGCCAAATTACTTTATCTAGGAATATTAGGGGGTCCCCACCTTTAATAAGGACTTATTGTGGACTATATAATCCTGTTTCTAATTTTTTAAAATTCTGTAATTTTTCAGATGATTTATCTTTGGTCCTGAAGATGGAGACCACTTAAATCTAAGTTTCCTTTTTAAAAAAATACTTGAAGAGGAGGGCTGTTAGGAAACAACTGAAGAACTCTGGATTTTTATGGTTGTTATCCAGGTACAAATGGGTACAATTTTAGATTTGGTTCTAATAAATATAGGGGGAAAAGGAAGATTATACATATAAGTGAATTTGTAAAATTTATTTTTTTATTTATTCAATAAGCACTTATAGGTTACTTCTGTGTATTACTATGTAAGGTGCTATGGGAAATACCAAAAAATAAAATAAAAGGCAAAATCTTTGTCATAAAGACTTCATATTTTGGTATGACAGATTTACTTTATTCAGGTACAAAAAAAACAGTGTATTTTCTGTAATTTTTAACCTTCTCAAGTCCTCACATATCTTTTTTTTTTTTTTTAACATAAATGCTGAGTCTTTTAGATTGTATTTTCCTACCTCCCTCTCATTCCAAGATATGTATGGGATCAAAGGTTGCTATATGAGGTATAGATGGAGTGTCTTTCACATCTCTGGCACCTTACATTTCTAAGTTATTATGACACTTCTTTGGCATGCAGCAGTAAGATACCTTGTTCCAGTAAAACCAATATATTAAGACAATTTTCTGATGGAAGTAAAGTGTCTTGAGGAAGGGAGTGCTTTTTCTAATTCACACAATGACTAGTGGGTTGGTAGCAGACTTGAGGGATGGGAAAGCTTATATGGCTTCAGGGAAGGGCCAGTCCTTGTGTTGTCCAGTGGTATGGAGTGATTGGTATGGTCTGAAAGCAAGACTGCTTGCCTGTAAGGTAAAACTAGTCATTTCTGTCCTTTACAGATGTCAGACTGGTTCTTTTGCCCTATACACTGCAACCTCTGTACTGACCACAGGTCTTGGTAGGTCCATTGATTTTCACTGCACCATTCTCTCTTCCAATGAGACATAGGGGAACTTCTGGATTCCCCAAACAACACATGTAGTCCTTGATGAACCAAGAGCCTTGCCCTGGACTCCTGTTGAGCCACCTTCCTCCACCAATGTTGCATCATCCTCCCTACATCATGCAGAGCATGCTGTCAAACTGAAAGAGTTCATTGAGGACTCAACCTCTCACAGGCATACCCAGGGAAGCAAACCACTATCCCCAGTGTTCTTAGAATTCCCCATTTCTATGTGAATAATTAAACTGTATACTTCCAATTCTAGTTTTCACCCTGAGAAAGGATAGAAAGTAAACACTGGCTCTGATACCTCTTTCCTGTCCCATTTTCTTCTTTCCATCATTCCTCAGGGCTACAAGAGATGGATTTTTCTCTTGTACTATATCAGGAGCATTCTTTATGTACCTTATCCTCTTCATTCTTGTGATGGCATCTGCTCTGCTCCCTTTCTTGGAGCCACACTGGTTTGATGGGGTGCGGGAGACTAGTTTAACAATAATGGAACATCTATTGGGAAATATTAAATACTAGAGGCCCAGGGCATGAAATTTGTGCATGGGTAGCCAGGGCCTTCCTCCGGCTGCTGGCTGCTGGCTGGGGCCTTCTTTCATTCCACACTGCCCCCTGCTGGTCAGTGCATGTCATAGTGAGTGCTCAAACTCCATGTCTCCTGGTCTAATTCCCAAGGGGACAATTTGCATATTAGGCTTTTATATATATAGATTATCCTAATTTCATATAACTGGTTTCTACATATTCTTATTGTATTTTATGAGATTAAATGTTAGAATCTTCTTTGTGGAAAAGTGTTCAAAGCCATATTAACTTAAAATTGTGGAACTTAGTAGTTGTTAAAACAGGCCTTGGAGATCATTCTGTATTGGCCAGACTAGGAAACTAAAATTCAGAGAGCTGAGGTGACAAAACCAAATCCCATAACTACCTAGTAGCAAAGTTAACTGCCTGCAAATCCAGTATCCTCTAGTTACAAGTATTATAGACTCTTATTTTTCCTAGTGAAAACCCAAAATATTCCAGATGGTTTTATCCATCGCAGGTCCACCTGTGTTAGCAAATATTCCTGTCAATTAGCTGTCATAGAATTTATGTGTGAGAGAAAACAAAGGGGATTTTTCTTTGGGGTAGGAGTCTCCCAGAATGATTTCAGTATACACTTTGCATAATTTCAGAGGACTAAATTCCCTTAGGGTCTGCTCTCTCTTCAAGAACATTTGTGTTTGTTTTTCTCAACTAATTACTGGTGCTTAACAGGTTAGTGTACTTAAAATTATTTGTTTATAAAACCTATCGCAATAGGAGTGTGGAAAAAATAAGCCCTTTAATTATTTTAATACCTGCCAGGTGATATTTACTGTGGTTTTTAAATGGTAATTTTTACTATTTCAAAGATTCAGCTTCCCTTTCTCTGTCATTCCATCATCTAGTCCCAAGCTGTCAGCACTCAGTTACATAAGACACCTCAAAGCTGCTCACTCCTTTTATGTCATTTAGGAAATTAGTTTGATCTGAATATGGTTTTCCTGAAGGAATAACCAGTTCGGTTTAAAATATCCTTGTTAGAGTATGAATGGCTTATCTCAGTAAGCTGCAAAAATTCATTCTTTAGAACATGCTCAGATAATATTTTATCAGTTAGGCAGTGAAAATTAACGTGAAACTAAGGATTTAAATTTAATGTATATGTGGGAAAACCTGGTAAGCATACAGTCCAATGATACTCATAATAGAGGTTATCTTTAAAGAAGTATAGAATTGAACTTTAATACCAGTCCCTGTAGAATAATAGATAGCACTATTAAAATAAATTAATTATATTCAAGATGTAAGATGGGCTACGATAGCTGTAAATCTTCATTTTTGCTTATTTATTTTAAACCTTACCCGAAGATATTTTCCATTGGTTTTTAGAGAGAGTGGAAGGGAAGGGGAGAGACACACAGAGAGAAACACTGATGTGAGAGAGACATTGGCTGCCTCCCGCACACACCCAACAGGACTGGGGCAGAGCCTGCAACCAAGGTACATGCTGAAGTACAAGCCCTTGACTGGAATTGAACCCGGACCACAGGTTGATGCTCTAGCCACTGAGCCAAACCAGCTAGGGCTATTTTATTTATTTTTTAAACAGAACCCAATTTCCAAGCATTTTGAGGCAACTAGGCCAAACCCAAAAAAAACTGTGTTATACTGTGGAAAACCGGTAGGTGAACAGAAGTATGGGCAGATGTCAGAGTGGAGGACCAAAGGAATTCTGCCACTTATTGGCTGCCTAACTTTGAGCAAATTAGATAATCTTTCTGTGCTTCAGTTTCTGTATCTATAAAATGAGAGTAATAATTTAATGGGATTTTTATGGCAATCAAGTAAATTAATACTTTTAAAATGCTTAAAACAGTGCTTGGTGCATAGCAGGCACTCAGTAAACTGTTAGCCATTATTGTTATTGCTGTTGGTATTATTTCAGGCCTGACTTGATGATTAATAAGATCACACAGACATTACATGTAAGGAAGCAGGTATGGCTTTTGTTATAAGGAAATATGCCTAGGAAATGAAAGGTATTTGAAAAATTTTGAAAAGGTACAGGGAAGACAACCCTAAAGGAAAGAATCAGGCAGAACAATAGGTAGAGATCAGGCATGGGCTAAAACTGATGGGAGAAGGCCTGTGCTCAAGCAATACAGGGTGGGCAAAAGGAGACTTACAGTTGTGAGTACACGAAACACAGTTTATTCTTATGTTATTATTTATTAATTATTGTATTATTATTTCTCTTATTATTATTTCATATCCTTTCTCATGATTTATCTTTTTGGTAATGATGGCTGGTCATTTAACCAACGACCAATGAAAGTGGATACTTAAAACTTACTTTTGCTTACATCTGTATTCGAACTGAAGATCTTGTGGCAGATGAAGAATACACTGATATTTTTTCCACTATGGAAAAGAGAGTCTAAGGAGTAGATCAGGAAACAAATATATAGGCTGAGGAAGAGAGAATGAGAAGGAAAGAAAGAAAAAAGGCATCTGTTGAAGGTTTATCTGTGATAATGGAAGAATTAAGTGCGTTTAAGTAGCAGGTTAAAATTTAAAAACTCACATGGGTCTCCTTGAAAGAAATAGTAATGACAGAAAGAAATAGAAGGGGGGGGGAGAATAAAGAAATGGCAGAAAGTAATATACAAAGTAGCACAAGTTACTTAAGCACTGAAGAATCTGAAATCTAAAGGCAGTGGGGTTTAGGAGAGGAGCACATGGAGGACATATTAGACCCCTCTATGATCCTGAGATTATGGCTTTTGGAAGCATCACTAGAAGTTTCAGATTCAGGAATCTGTTGAGAGCGATAATTCAGCTAAGATACATTTCAGGAAAGAGGATCTTGGAAGCAAGGTTAATAGACCTAAGGAGTTTTAGAGGAGGAAAGAGGGACAGCAGCTTGTAAATCTAATGAACAAAATAAACTGATGAACAAAATACAAACAGAGGCATGGATACATGGAACAGACTGACAACAGTCCGAGGGGAGGAGAAGGGGAGACTGGATGAAAGAAGGTGAAGAGATTAACCAAAGAACATATATGCATAACCCATAGACACAGACAACAGTGTGGTGATGACAAAGGGAAGGTGCAGCTGAGGCTGGGTGGAGGTGGGCAAAGGGGGATGGGGAATGGGGACATCTATAATAGTGTCAACAATAAACAAAGTTTTTAAAAAGCACTTTCAGTGAACATTAAAAAAAAATTCTAGCTCTTTTTATTTTCTCTATCATTGTACAGATTGATCATATATTTATTTGCCCTTGTTTATCCAAAGTCTCTGATTGTCATCACATTTTTAAATTAAATCATTATGATATTAAAAAAAGTTTTCGGATCCTGCTGGAGATGGACAAATACCCAGAGAAGATCAGCTGCAAGGATATAAGCATGGGCTGAAGAGTTGCCTATTATAAATGTGGGGTGCTGTGTTCACACATAGAAAAGGGAGCTATATGATTTGACAGAGACCAGGCTCATTTTAACACTGGGCTGGCTTCCAGGCCAGAAACACCAGACTTAAAAGGGAAATGGAAATAGAAGTGTTCAAAACATGGGAAAGATACCAAGAGAAAGAAGGAAGATTTGGGTGTAATCTAGACTGGAGATACTACCACTGAAAACCCCCGCATGTCTCTTTGTACCTAATTGGGACTTACGCCCATTCTTAAATTAATCTCTGGTAAAAATGAGGGAATTCCTCCTAGACCAATCAGAATTGCCTTTGTAGCTTCAGATGTGGTCAGCTGGACAGAGGAAATATGAAAAAAATGAGTTTTTGGTGGGGGACAAGGAAGAAGATGTTTTGTAGGAAGTCAACTATGTCCTTATTAAAAGTTATGCCCATGGTTAGCCTCTTGATGGGAAATTTATCCCAACTGAATTTAAATTCACATAGTTGGAAACATCTTATAATAGGCACCCTGGCAAGGCTGAAACAAACAGGAAAGATGTTTTCTCTTCACCTTTTCCCTGTGTATTATTCCCCTTGCCCCAGATAACATCAAGTCTGCTCATATCATAAATGTAGAAGCAAATATGACCTAGGGGTCATATTTGCTTCTACATTTATGATATGAGAGATTTAGGTGGGTTACTTCAGTTTTGAAGGTACTGAAGTGCTGCACCCAATGTAATGGAAGAAGGCTCAAGGTGCAGTGGTTGCTGAAGGAACCCAAACCACAAAGCATTTGAGAATCCTTCTACAGGGACTGACAAGGTAAGTAAATTAGGGAAAATAGTAATTCGAATTTAAGGTCTTTGGAATTAAGTGTATAGAAGGAAGAGAAATTCATTTTGGATGTGGGAAGGGCTTTAACAACGGGAAGGGCTTCACCTTGTTCCATTTTCAGCCATTCTGTGTTGTTTTATTTGGACTTTTTAAAGAGTAATCTCTGTTGACCAATTTTGGACAATATAACTAGGCATGCTTTCAGATGGGAAATAAACTAGGGAGTTTACTTCACTTTGGCCTAAGTTGCAGTGTGGCCTTGAAGTTAAGTTGATTAATGACCTGCTATGACCCATTACAGAAAGTCTTAGAGGACCACCTAAACTGTGCATCTAGTGGTCCCAGGAAGTTAGAGTGAGGAGCAGGATAATACCTGAGGGATTTGCTAACCTGTCCTAGTTGGACAACCTGGCCTGAACAATGTTTTGATTACTAAGCCCAGTTGTTAACAGAGAAAATAAATGATGGGGTATGTGGGGGTGGTTCAGCTTCTCTCCCTGCATTTCTGCCAGAGTTCATGAAGGAGGAAACATCCACCCAAGCTTCTGTCTATATTTACCTTCTTATTAGATTGTCCTCATAGAAGTGACTAGTCTGGTCAGAGATGCTGGGGACACTTCACTAGAGAGAGATCATGACATTGAAAGACACTCAATTTTCATTTCTTATATGCTCATGAGTCTTGTTCTTATTTCCACTCTTCCTCTTCTCTCTTTTTGGCACACTTGAGAGGATCACAGGATTTAGATTTGGGGTTGGAAAGTCAGAGGCCTCACTTAGACCTCCTGACCTCCACACAGCCTTGACTCAAGCTTCACTTTAACTTTGGACATTTGCTTGCTTACTCATAAAATGGTATTGGGGTTCTCCAGTTGGGAGAAGGGCTGAGAGTAAGATCTGAGTTTGGAATTTTACTTCAAATTTCTAACATTGTTTTTAAGGGACCTATGCTTATTTTCTACATTTTAAAGCCGTGAGTGTCTCAAAAGAGGTTGTCTAGCTCAGATATTCCCAAAAGAAAAATGAAGAAAGAACAAGAACGTAAAAAAAGAAAAAAAAAGTTAGCACTGTTTTTGTCAGATATAAACTAGAAAAATACCTTATAAACATATTTGGAGTAAGATTTTGTAGCTGTAATTTACTTCTATGTTTGGTGACTATTGCTATTCAAATTATAAGTGATGTGAAAAATGTGAAATGAAAGACAGTTCCAAATAAGTGGAAATATTGTTATATTCAATACATGTGATAAATTCTTTATTTTAACCATAAAGAGCTATACATTTTATATTAATAGAAAATGAATTTCTCTTTGCCCCCAGCTACTTAAAGAACATTGGTTTGAAGGGATGCCAGATTACTGCTTTTCCCAGGGGTCCTACATGACTTCAGCCAATCCTTTCTCAATTTTTCACTCTATTATTAATCTAATGTTGCTTAATTTGTGCCATCCACCACACAGCTCTCAAATTCCATGGCTCCTTCTAAAAAGATAAGCTATTGCAGGGGTGGTGGGTGTAGAGAGGAGGCCAAGGGTAAAACCCAAACAGATAAGGAGACGTACTAACACATCTATTAGAATGGCCAAAATTCACAACACCGACACCACCAAACACTAGTGAGGATGTGGAGCAACAGGAACTCGCATTCATTGCTGGTGGGCATGGGAAATTGTACAGTCACTTTGAAAGACAGTTTGGAGATTTCTTATAAAACTAAACATATTCTTACGGTATAATCCAGCAATCACACTCCTTGGTATTTACCTAAAGGAGTTCAAAACTTATGTTCATGCAAAAGCCTGCACACAAACGTTTACATCAGCTTTATTCATTGCCAAAATCTGGAAGCAACCAAGATGTCCTTCAGTAGGTGAATGACTAGATAAAGTGTGATACAATAAGTAAGTAATAATGGAATATTATTCAGCACTAAAAAGGTTTGAGCTATCAAGCCACAAAATGACACAGAAGAAATTCAAATGCATATTACTAAGTAAAAGCCAATCTGAAAAGGCTGAATACTATATGAGTCCAACTATCTGACATTCTGGAAAAAGCAAAACTATGACAAGGATCAGTGGTTGCCAGGTATTAGGGAGGAAGGAGGAATGAATAGGATTTTTAGGGGAGTCAAACTATACTGTAGGATATCATAATGGTGGAGCCATGTCATGATACATTTGTCCAAACCCATAGAATGTACACTATCGAGAGTGAACTCTAATGTATGTAAACTGTGGACTTGGGGTGATAATGATGTCAATGTAAGTTCATCAGTTGTAACAAATGTATTAGTCTGGTGGGGAATGTTGATAATGGGGGAGACTAGGCACATATATGGGAAATATCTGTATTTTGTGCTCAATTTTGCTGTGAACCTAAAACTGCTCTAAAGAAAGTCTATTAAAACACACACACACACACACACACACACACACACACACACACAGCAAACATATTTTTAAGAAGAAAACATTTTCAGTTTTCTATATTTTATTTTCCAAAAACCTATTAGTCAACCATACTATCCACACATATGATAGACATTCACTCCCCTTCAAGAGCAAGAAGGGTGATAAACCTCATACATGTGTCAACCATGTCAAAAGACATTGGCTTTATGGAGCTCCTGCCCCTGACTTATTTCTATTCAGTGTGTAATGAATCATTAAGGTCAGCACTTAGATTTATATCTTAAAATTTGTTGAGAAATATTAATATTTTGTTCACTACACAGTTGGAGAAAGGGCCTTCATATGGAGGTCCAGATTTTGGGGTGTGAAAACAATGAGGAGTCTTAATCCATTCTCATAACTTCCCATCCTCTACTTCAAGTCAGCCTCTGACACTGTAGAAATTCACTTACGGAAATTGAAAATTAGGGAACTGATCTTTTTGTGTAAGTAAAACCCTCCAAGCCACTACTTACCTAGGATTACAAATGAAAGGAGTCAGACTTTTTAAAACAAACAGATCAACAGATTAAACAACCTGTAGAGTTCTAATAGCCCTAGTTAAAAACCCTTAGTTAAAAAGTAAACAAGAGATACTCATCAAAAGTGGATAGCTTTTAGCATAGAAGCTTGTAATTTTTTTTTAGGGAACACTACTTGGAATCCATCTTGTTCTAACAGGAAGGCAATAGAGTTGCCCAGTCATTAAAGACCTCATTTAAAGGACCAGGCCCCACCACAGGATGTCTCTCCCTCTTGATATGGATCAACTTTATTATGTGACTTATTTTAATGAATGCTTAACACAAAATTGAGGGTATTTTGTTTTAAAATATAGTTTGCTATTAGTCTTCAGGCCAGAATCCTTTGGATAAGTAAGTTGCCAGGACAAGAACTGTTTGCCTACAATCCAGGGTAGGGTGTACAAATACAGCCAGATATTCTTGCAATCTCCACTGATGAACCTCTTTCAAATCCTACTTCTTGAACCTAAGTGGTTTCCCTTATCCCTTTTGATTCCAATCTCCAGGGTCCTACCTTTGATGACTTGGATTCCGATCACTTTTTGTTCCTTGCTTGGTTTCCTGGCAAAATCTGGGCTGGTAATTGGACCAATATTTCCTGTTTCCTTGCTTGATAATTTAACTTGGCACTATAATGAAGTAGAAAAAACCTAGGTTTTACAATCAGATAGACTTGGGTTTAAATCTCACTAATTGGTGGTCTGATTTGGGTAATGTACCCTTCTGAAGATCAGTTTCCTTTTTGATAAAATGAGGATATTCATACCCATCTCAAAATATGGTTGTGATTAGAAATAGGTAATGGTAATGGTTGCACAACATTGTGCCATTGAATTGCACCCTTAAAATGTTAAAATAGGAAATTTTATATTAAGTATATTTTACCAAAATTAAAAAAAATATAAAAATATGGTTGTGAGAATTAGTCTTTGTAGAACACTCTTTACAATGCCTGGCACATGGTAGGCTCTCAATAAATAGTAGCTATATACCATAAAATATTTTTTAAGTTGCAAGTAACAAATATAGCACAACTCAAACTGGTTTAAACAGTAAGAGAATGTACTGGTTCATGACATTTAAAAGTTCAAGCCTGAGGTAGGGCAGGTTTTTGGTTGGTTTTATATCACTAAGGATTGTTTCTCTAAATCTTCAGTCACTAAGGGTTCAGTTTCTTTCCATCTTTCCACTCTGCCTTCTGCAACACCAGCTTTATCTGAAAACACTGGTAACTCTCATGATCACAAGATGGCTGCCAACAACTCCAAAAAGTACCTGTTCCCTCATCTACACCTAGAGAGAATGACTTGGTCCTACAGTCCAGCAAGTATCCTTATATTTATTTGCTTAATTCACATGTCTGTCCTGGAACCAAAAGCGCTGCATGAGAAGATGGAATGTGATGCTTGGCTTACACTAACCAGGCAGGAGGTCAGCTTCTCTGGGAGCGGATGGTTGCATTGGGTGGGGTTGATTCCTCAAATGAAAATGAAGGTACTATGGAGAAGAGAAGACAGGACTAGGACGATGAGGAGACAGCCAACAAAAGTCTATTTTCATAGCTATTATCATTATCATTGGCTTTCTTGGCCCTTAGCCCTGGGCTCTTAGCTATTTCTTTGTAAATCATTAAAAAAACAACAACTTAGTACTTATTTTGAGTAAGTGTATTCTTTCTAGCAAAGAAAGATCAATAAGTATAAAGCTAAGTTTAATTTAACTGCATGTTAGGCATCTGGAACAACAGCCAAACAAGCAGTAAAATGCACTGAATAAAGAGGTTTCACAGGAATGAATGTCAGGGATGGAGAGTGGGAAGGAAGCTAGAAAGATGGTGACTTGATAAAGAGTCAAACCCAGCCAGAAGGATGAGGTTAGTTATTGGCCTGTCTTTTACTGAAGCCACGTTAGAAGTTAGGACAAAGGGACCAATTAACAAGGAGAGGGAGCATTCCCCAAAGCAGAGTTGACAGAAGAAAGATCTGATTAAAACCTGATTTTGAGCCCTAGCCAGTTTGGTCAATGGATAGAGCATCGACCTGAGGACTGAAGGGTCCTGGGTTCGAATCCCGTCAAAGGCACATGCCTGGGTTTCGGGCTTGATCTCCAGTAGAGGGCATGCAGGAGACAACCAATCAATGATTCTCTCTCAACGTTGTTTTGATCTCTCTCTCCCTCTCCCTTACTTTTTGAAATCAATAAAAATATATTAAAAAAACAAATAAAAAACTTGATCTTGAGCCCTGGCCTGTTTTGCTCAGACCCGCAGATTCCAGGTCAAGGGCAGGTATCTTGGTTGCAGGCTCAATTCCCAGTGGGAGGCAACCAATAGATGTGTCTCTCTCACATCGATGTTTCTCTCTTTCTGTCTCTTCCCCTCCCTTCCACTCTCTCTGAAAATCAATGGAAAAATATCTTTGGGTGAGGTTTAACAAAAACAACCTCCCACCCCCCTCCCCCATCTTGACTGCTCTGCCTGCTCCTTTGAAGTTTTTACCTGATCATCTATGATATTCTTGTTTCTTTTTTTTTTTTTTTTTGACTCAGCCCCTATCTAATGACTCACCAATTTCTGCCAGTTTTATTTCTGTCCCTTCTGCCAAAAAGTCTCTTCCGCATTCCTTTGCTGCACTTCAACTGGCTAATTCCTACTCATTGGTTAAGACTTTGAATTCTGTTTCCTTTCCAGGAAGGCCTTCCAGAACACCATTGTTGCACTACCTCCCACCCCAAGGCACATACCACAGGCTGACTTAAGTAATTCTGTTTGGTACTCCTTATCTGTAACCAATACCCAGTAGCCTAATGATTTGTTTACTTGTC
This sequence comes from Corynorhinus townsendii, assembly GCA_026230045.1. Taxonomy (NCBI): domain Eukaryota; kingdom Metazoa; phylum Chordata; class Mammalia; order Chiroptera; family Vespertilionidae; genus Corynorhinus; species Corynorhinus townsendii. The sequence continues at coordinate 144,136,199 of JAPDVU010000007.1, read as the reverse complement.
TAGTCCCGATCCCTGATCCCCTTCTGAAGAGTAGGGACTAGACCTGAGGCATCTTTGGTTCTATGATGCCCAGCACAGTGCCTGGCACATAATAGGAGCTCAATGAATGAAGGAGGCAATTCCTTTGGCTACCATCTGCTATACTCTTACCCAGGGCTTAGGAAATAGAACAAGTAAAAACCAAAGTGTTCCCCTTACCTAGAAAGAAAGAGTTAGGAATATGGAATAGAAACACAAATCAAATATGTTTTGTAGCAGTTTGTACCCGCGTAGACTTCAGAAGTGCTAGAAGTGCTGAAGACAGAATCAGAACTGCCAAGAAGGCCCTGACTGCCTCTTTCTTTTCTAGTCTCTGTCTTCAAACACTGTTCCTAGTCCCAAACTGTTAGAGGATATTTATATTTATTTTCCCTATTGAGTCACATAGTTTTCACAATTTTTATGTTGTTTTTTTCCAGTCAGAGAATCGGGATGCGATTATTGCTTGCAAGTGACCATTATAATAGTTCAGACTTACAAATGCTAGTTATTGGCATTTACAGAGTGAAGCAAATCACCTGAATTAAATACCAGTTGCTCAGTAAAGTTACTGTTCCTCATTACAAAGAGCTCATATGACCTTTATGTAGGGAATTTGTTTTCTGTTTAATTTATTTTCCCTTTCTGAAACAGACATTCATCCAGTATAGAAAAGGAGCCAATTATTGGGTAAACACAGTAACACCTAATGACTCTACCCTCTGGTATTTTAGTCTCAAAACATTTTGCATTTCTTCACAATTAAATTAAAAATATTTTAACATTACACTGAAATGCTATTAAATATAATTTTAAATGTTCCAGGAGGCACAACACTCAACCTTGTTTCTCAAGAAGGCTAACTGAAAGGTCTTGTGCTTTGCCTGGTTGTTAAGATGTTTGTTTGTTTTTAATATATTTTTATTGACTTCGGAGAGGAAGGAAGAGGGAGAGAGAGATAGAAACATCAATGATGAGCGAGAATCATTGATTGGCTGCCTCCTGCACACCCTACATTGGGGACTGAGCCTGCAACCTGGTCATGGGAATCGAACTGTGATCTCCTGGTTCACAGATCGGCACTCAACCCCTGAGCACGCGATCTGGGCTGGTTGTTAGGTTTTGACAATAAACTAAGGGAAGAAGTTCTAGAAGTGAGGGCTCACCTTAATAACATCTTATGGGTTTCTGGTTATTTAGGATTATTTGGAGGCCCAGTCAGCTATAGGCAAGTTTACTGATGTAATGTGTCTTTATGCAGCATGACCTCTGCTGCCAAGGCCTCTTCTCTCCACTCTTGGTGTCCTCCCTGCTAAGTCCTAATTTCTCATGCTGTGTCTTTATGACCAGAACTGAGGGCCACCATACTATTCCCACATAATTACTCACATGTACAACTTTTTCTGACTTCATCATTCCCTTAGCATCCCATAAGAATGACAATAACTTTCTTAAGTCTGAAGTATACTTTAAAAATGCTAATTTTAGGGTTTTCTTAATTCTAAGGCATACTCCCTCATCATACCTCCCCCACACCCCCCCCTTCAATGTTTCTGAGATTGGAATTAACTTGAGAGTCTTTTTTTTTTTCCTAAAAAAGTGGTTACTATATTTTTAGTCAATCCTCCAGTCAAAAGTGTCAGAATTGAAGAATGTGGTATGAACATACTTTACTGGAGATAAATTTTTTCAAGAGTCAGAAAATGTTGCTTCATGTGGAGATTTGAGCTAATACATAATTAATTCAAACAGACAAAGGACTTTGGGGTAGGAATATATGAATAGTTTAGACAAAACAAAATAATTATTGAGGGAATGGGGACTGGGTAGAGGTGGGCAAAGGGGGAGAAAATGGGAGACATTTGCAATGGTGTCAACTATAAAAAATTTAAATAAAAAATAATTGTTGGTTATCTGGACTGTTGTCAAAATAATTATCTTAATCCCTTCACCCCTTTACATTTTCTTGTTTGGGGACTGGATGCAAAGAAAATATGAAGCTATATGTCCCCATCATATAGAAGATAAGGGATCTTAAACTTTCTCTCTTCACAAATTGTCTTAAAGCCTAATATTTATATTGAATAAGAGAGGTTGGGGTTATAAACAGAATTCTCTACAGAACATCCTTGTTATGGATGACCAGTTATCTCAAAATACTCCTAAGGTCTTTTCTGAAAGGGTTGTTACTTGATCTCATCTATTCTTGCTAAAGAGATGATGGCTTTTTTGGTCACTGGTTTGTGACAAGGGCAGAGGCAACACAACCATGAACAAACGTGGTTCCTGTCTTGGATAAAATATTCAGATATGTCTGAGCCCCATATGTGATGTTTAGCAAAATTATCCAATGCTTCCCTGGCCAGCATGGCTCAGCAGTTAGAGCACCAGCCTGATAACCAAAGGGTCTGGGGTTTGAGTCTCAGTCTAGGGTGTATACCTGAGTTGCAGGTTTGATCCCTGTCCCAGGTCGGGGTGTGTGAGGGAGGCAACCAATCTATGTGTCTCTTTCACATCGATGTTTCTCCACTTCCACTCTCTCTGAAAAAAAAAATCAATGGAAAAAATACCCTCACTCCTTGAGTGAGGATTAATTTTAAAAAATTAGACAATGCTTTTCTAAAATGTAGCACCAAATAAAAAAATTATTTTCTACCATAGACCACAATTCCTTATTTGAGGATCTTCTGTTGTTTCATTTAACTATCCTAGTGCATCTCACTCTCATATTTAAATTAAACTGCTCTAATATTATTTCAATTGGCCCTCATCAGGGTGGGCCGGCTGGACCCCACCTGTGCACGAATTCATGCACCGGGCCTCCAATATCCTATATAATAAAGAGGTAATATGCAACTTAACCCTCATGGCTTCACAAGATGGCTGCCTACAACCAGACAGGCCGTGGGGGTCTTAGTGAGGGATGACCAAATGACTGAACAAGCAGGCTGCATGGGGTGACCAGGCCGGCAGCAGGGTTAGTGAGGGATAACCAACAGACTGAACAGCTGGCTGTGTGGGGCAACCAGGCCAGTGGGGGGTGAGGGGGTTGGGCAGTAAGAGGCAACCAGGCCAGCAGGGGGTGCAGTTCGGGGCTACCAGACCGACGGGGAGGGGGTGTGGTTGGGGGTGACCAGGCTGGCAGGGAGGGCAGTTGGGGGTGACCAGGCCAGCAGGGGGGGCAGTAAGGGGTGACCAGGTAGGCAGGCAGGTGAACAATTAGGAGCCAGTGGTCCAGGATTGTGAGATGGATGTCAAGGGATCGGGCCTAACCTGGCAGTCAGACATCCCCCAAGGGGTCCTAGATTGGAGAGGGTGCAGTCTGGGTTGAGGGGACCCCCTCCATTGCAAAAAATTCATGCACTGGGCCTCTAGTTGTATATAATCTTTGAATCACTCCAAAGAATGTTGTTACTGTTGTCAGAATTGAGGGGATGTCTCTTAGAAACATGTTGGTATATATTTAATAAATTTGTGTGCATTTGTGTTTGTGATATTCATGACCCTTTGAAGTACAGGGCTCAGGGGGAGGGCTCCTCTTGCCTGAATCTAAGAGTGGCATTGCAGACCAATAATAGATCTATATATCTATCTATATAAAGAGCCAGGGTCCATAATGTCCAAAACAACTGAATGAACGACTGAATACTGGAATTCAGTCCTGCAATCAGTGCTGGGTCACCATAGCTGAAGGTGCAGTGACCTAGCACTGACTACTGAGGGGGCTGCAGATCAGCCCCGGAGAAAGGCCTGGAGAGAAGCAGGGTCTGATCCACAGCCTCTGTGGCAGCTGTTGATCAGCCCTTGCCTCTCTTTCTCTCTGGGCCTTGCCAGCAGCTGTGGGGGCTGTGATCAGCCCCACCTCTCTGAATAGGCCTGGAGAAAGGCCTGGAGATACTGACTGGCATAGAAACCGACCAATCAGAACCAAATTTGGGTGAACTGCGAGGAGCCAATGGCTGCCTAGGAGGCGGAGCTTTTGATGCTGACTGGCATAGAAACCGACCAATCAGAACCTAATCTGGGTGAACTGCGAAGGCAGAACCTAAGGTGGGGGCTGAGAAGGGGTTTTAAGGGCAACAGCTGTTTGGTGTAAGGTGTAAGAAATCGTTCAATTTTTTATTGACTGGTTTGGCAGTATAGTGCATATGGTTAGCTATCAGTCCAGATATAGGGATTATGTATTTTTGTCTGCCAAGAGCATCTCCTCCTGCTGAAAAAGGCTCCCCCCCCACTTAAACAATCCTATCCTATATAATCTATACTACTAAAAGGGTAATATGCTAATTAGACCGGGTTGACTGGCCATCTTTCGGACGTCTGACTTACTTCCAGACAAAGCCATGGTGGTGGGAGGTGAGGCAGAGGCAGGTAGGGGCTATCAAGCTGGCAGGGGAGGGCAGTTGGGGGCGAGAGCAGGCCAGCAGGGGAGAGCAGTTGGGGGCAAGATCAGACCAGCAGGGGAGGGCAGTTAGGGGTGATCAAGTAGGCAGGCAGAGGGGTTAGGGGTGATCAGGCAGGCAGGTAGGCAGGCAGGTGAGCAGTTAGGAGCCAGCGGTCTCAGAATGTGAGCGGGATGTCCGACTGCCGGTTTAGGCCCAATCCCTGTGGGTGAACTTAGCCCAAGGGATCCCCGATTGGAGAAGGTGCAGGAACCTCCCTGGGCATGAATTTCATGCACCGGCCACTAGTCTATCTATATAAAAGCCTAAGCGACCATTGCAACTGAACGGATGACTGAACAGGCTGTGTGGAGTGACCAGGCTGGCAGAGAGGTTAGTGAGGGGCAACAAAATGACTGAGCAGCAGGCTGTGTGGGGTGACCAGGCCCACAGGAGGTTAGTGAGGGGCGACCAAATGACTGAGCAGCAGGCTGTATGGAGCAACCAGGCTGGTAGGGGAGGCAGTGAGGGGTGACCAGGCTGGTGTAGGGGGCAGTCAGGGGTGATCAGTCTGGCAGGCAGAGGCAGTTAGAGGTGATTAGGCTGGCAGGGGGGCAGTTAGGGGCGACCGGCCGGCAGTGGGGGCAGTGAGGGGCGATCAGGCCAGCAGGGAGAGGCGGTTAGGGGTGATCAGGCTGGCGGGGGGGGGGCAGTGAGGGGCGATCAGGTAGGCAGGCAGGTGAGAATTTAGAAGCCAGCGGTCCAGGATTGTGAGAGGGATGTCTGACTGCTGGATTAAGCCCGATCCCCAGGATCGGGTCTAAACTGGCAGTTGGACATTCCCCAAGAAGTCCCAGATTGGAGAGGGTGCAGGCTGGGCTGATGGGACCCGCCCCCCATGCACGAATTTCATGCACTGCACCTCTAGTGTGTGTGTGTGTGTATGTGTGTGTATATATATATATAAAAGCCTAATCAACTGGCTGACTAGCTGACCGGCTGACCAGCTGACCGGCCAACCAGCTGACCGGCCAGTAGCTATGATGTACACTGACCACCAGGGGGCAGATGCTCAATGCAGGAGCGGAAACCACAGGCATGGAAACATGGAACAGACTGATGAATCTCAGAGGGAAGGGGGGAGGGAGGAGGATGGGAAGAGATTAACCAAAGATCTTATATGCATACTAGAGGCCTGGTGCACAGATTTGTGCACCGGTGGGGTCCCTTGGCCTGGACTGCGGGGATTGGGCTGAAACCAGCTCTCTGACATCCCCCAAGGGTCCCAGATTACGAGAGGGCACAAGCCAGGCTGAGGGACCCCACTGGTGCATGAATCCATGCACTGGGCCTCTAGTGTATAAATAATTCCTTATAACATGCGTGTGCTACATTTTTTAAAGTGCTTCTACATTTATGATTTCTTTTCATCTTCACAATAACCCATGGACTACATAGAGCAATTAGAGATGAGAGAGGTCTAGAGAGGTTAAGTGATTTATCTAAAATTATACATCTAATTAGTGGTAGATCTAAGAGTAGCACCTAGGCCTCCATACACAGGTCTTCTTATTGAACTCTGTTCTACCATGCTGTCTCCTTAATGTTGCTAAAATAAAGAGACCCGACAGTTGGACAGATTGCATCCCAACCCTTTTTATACCTTAAAACACTTTGGATTTTAATTTTCAAAGGTGTTTAATTGATTTTTTAGAGAGAGAGGTAGAGTAAGAGAAACATCAATTGGCTGCCTCCTGCATGCCCCCTATTGGGGACTGAGCCCACAACCTAGGAATGTGTCCTGACTGGGAATTGAACCAGCAACCTTTCTGTGCACAGAAAAGGGCTCAACAAATTGAGCCACACAGACCAGGACTAAAACGCTTTGGATTTTAGAAGAGGGAACAAATATGTGACAATGAATTTTTTAGAAAACCATATGTTCTTTCATATCTGTTAAGTCCATGTGGGACCAATAAATATTTATTGACCAATGTTTCAAAAACTGGAGATTTATCTTCTTCCAGGCAAAGGTTCACTTGAGTAATACAGAATAAATCTTCCAACGGGTGAGGATCATATTCCTAACCTAGGCATAAGGTACTAAGTATAACTCTGGGAACATAAACTTGGGGAGCATCTTTTGAGAACCAGGGATTTTTGGAATGCTTACATCTTAGAGCAATATAAGCACCAAGAAATGCAAACATTAGTATGAAAATGAGTATAGTCCTCTTTTAATCATGCAAACCAGATTTTTTTTGCCGATTCTCCTGTACAGTTCACTCAGGACTACCTTGGTGCTTCTGCCCTCTGCTTATATAGACCCAAGACATCAAGTGCTTACTAAAATCCTCTTTTTCTTTCCACTTCTTAAAAAAAATATTTTACATGTTTTTGTTGATTTCAGAGAGAGGAAGGGAGAGGGAGAGACACAGAAACATCAATGATGAGAGAGAAGCATCATTGATAGCCTGTCTCCTATCAATGATGGGGATCAAGCCCACAACTCCGACATGTGCCCTGACCAGGAATCAAACTGTGGTCTCCTAGTGTGTGGGTAGACAGGCCAGGCATGAAGTGTTATTTTAAAAAAGTGTCTCGCCCTAACCGGTTTGGCTCAGGGGATAGAGTGTCAGCCTGTGGACTCAAGGGTCCCAGGTTCGATTCTGGTCCAGGGCATGTACCTTGGTTGTGGACATGTCCCCAGTAGAGGGTGTGCAGGAGGCAGCTGATAGATATTTCTCTCTCATCGATGTTTCTAATTCTATCTCTCCCTCTCCATTCTTCCCTGAAAAAATCAATAAAATATATATTTTTAAAAAGTGTCTCAGAAAGTGGAAAAATGGCGGCAGAATAGACAGACGTGTCCTGAGCCTTGTCCCAGAGCAGATAGAAAGAACAGCTGAGGGTCACACAGGGAGTGTCTGTTGGAGAGTTAAGGGACAGCTACACTACAGGAGAAAGTGGGGGACTGCTGGATGGGGGTCTCCTGACCGGGTAGCCCCCATTGATGCTGGGTTCCCTCCTGGATTCACCGGCTCAGATGCAGAGACCGCGCCATCTTGAAGGGGAAAGTGGGTGTTATTGGAAACCTGAAAATCTACAACTGCGGCACACACCAAACAGCTGAGAACCCCAGAGCACCAGTCCCCGATTGGCGCAAACACACGGATTCAGAGGAGCTCTACACTCCATCACGGAAAGGTCAGATTTTGCCTGGGATAAGGTGAGGTCTCTGGTCCTGGCAGGACAGAGAAATGAGCGCACTGCGGGAGCTGGAGGACTGGGGGAAGCCTGCACCTAGAAAAATCCGTGGCTGTTGGGGCTGGCGTGATCTGTGAATGTGGAAGGGGGTCCTCAGAGCTGCTAACAGAGGGGATCTCTAAAAAGCAACCCATTTTGATCTGATGCAGAAGGACAGCCTAAAAATTGTGGGAGTGTGCCAGCTGCTTGGACACAAAGGGGAAAGGGGGATTGCACAGGCTTAGGCGCAGACCTGGAGTTCGCACACTTGTGCTTTCTCCTCTTTGAATCCTTGCTTCTGATTTCTGAGTCCAATACATAGGATTACCCAGTTGGGGACACCCTAGGAGACTGCAGGGGAAAGTTGTTTTTTTGGAACCTGGGGATCAGAGCGGGGAGTGACTGTCAGAGAACCAGCTCTGGGGCAGTCCACTCGCACAAACCAGTATTGAGTGCCACAGGGAAAGCAGAATCTAAGCACAGGCTAGAGAGGCCCTATAGATCTGGAAGTCAACCCAGAAACACTGCCACCCAGGGGCTGAATCACAAATGGACTCTTGTGTAATCACAAATTAAGGAATACAAGAAAGTAAGACACACCGCTTGTTTAAAAATCAGGAATGGCTTACAACACTGAGGAGCAGTGGAACGCAGGGAACTGCAATACTGTCCTGACTGGGAAACAGGTGTGCCAAACAGAAACAATAGAGGAAGTGAATGACCTTCACTACTGCACATTTTGTTTTCCTTTTTTCTTCTTTTACTTAAGAAACTAATTGTTTTCCTCACTTGATTTTACCTTTTTAATTATTACATTTTTATTTTCAATCACCATTATTACTACTACTATTTTACCTTTCTTTTTAAAGTGTCATTTCATTTTATTATTTTTTAAATTTTATTGATTTTTAACAGAGAGGAAGGGAGAAGTATAGAGAGTTAGAAACATCGATGAGAGAGAAACATTGATCAGCTGCCTCCTGCACACTCCCTACTGGGGATGTGCCCACAACCAAGGCACACGCCCTTGACCGGAATCGAACCTGGGACCTTTGAGTCTGCAGGCTGACGCTCTATCCACTGAGCCAAACTGGTTAAGGCTCATTTTATTTTATCTTTATTTGACTTTGAGATTAGTGTTCTACATTCTATTTTCATCTTTCTTTTAGCATCATTCTACTCTATCTCAGCTCTACCTTTATGCCATCACTCTCTTCCTAACTTTTGCCCTTTTGTTGTCCTGTTTCTCTTACCCTTTTCCTGCTTTAGATTTTTCCTATTCTTTCTTTTTACCCCCTGTTAAAATTTCACCCTACTTATATATATAATTTCCAATCCCCTGCTCTGAGTTCATACATACCTCTCTTCTCTGTCTTCACTATCCAAAAAATTGTTTTTCTCTCTGTTCTTTTGTTGCTGTTTGCTTGAATGTTGATTATATCAATTTTTTATGCTTGTTTGTGAGATTGTTTTGCTTATTTTGTTTTTTTTTGTTTTGTTTGTTTGCTTTGTTTTTGTTTATTTTTTGCATCAGTTTTTCCTCGCCTTGCTTGATATTAATTGTTGTTTGTAGTTTGTATTCATCTCCAGGTACTTGTTGCTGGCATTTGCTAGGATTAGTGACTGTTCTATTAGAGTTTTCTCCCCATATATACAGTTTGTTCCCCTTTTCTTTCCTATTATCTCTCTTACTTTTTTTTTTCCTTTTCCCAATTTCATTTTGGCACTCCTTTCTTTTTTCCCCTCTTTCTTCTTCTTTCTTTCCTATCCCCTAATTTGCCTTTCTCTGGAGGTCACCTTTATTTGGGATTATTAATATTGTGAATACATTTCTGTTCAGTGCCTTGTGTGTGGTACCTGGTTGTGTTGTATTTTGTGCCTTTAAATCAACGCAGGAGAGAGAGAACTACATAATCAGACACCTGGAGAAGAGAGACCATGGGGAGACAAAGAAACAGCCCACATATGAAAGAAAAGCAGGCATCACCAGAAAAGGAAGTAAAGGAAATGGAGGCAAGTAACCTGCCAGAGAAGAATGGAAGACAAATTTGACAATATGAGTAAGAACCAAGAGAAAATGAAGAAGAACCAAGAAGAAATGAAAAATGACATTGCTGCTGTAAAGAACTCAACAGAAAGCATCAAAAGTAGACTAGAAAAAGCAGAGGATCGCATCAGTGAGCTAGAAGACAAGGTAGGAAAAAATACCCAAGTAGAACAGCTTCTAGAAAAAAAAATTAAAAAGCAGGAGGAGAGCTAAGGTAACTTTGGGACAACACGAAACAAAACAACATCCACATAACAGGCGTTCCAGAAAGAGAGGAAATTGAGCAAGGAATAGAAAACTTGTTTGAAGAAATAATGACAGAAAACTTCCCTGATATAAGAAAAAACCCACACAAATCCAAGAAGCTCACAGAGTCCCAAGCAAAATGACCCCCAAAAGGCCAACGCCAAGGCACATTATAATTAAATTGGCAAACACCAACAACAAAGTAAGAATCTTAAAAGTGGCCAGAGAGAGACAGAAAGTTACCTACAAAGAAACCCCCATCAGACTAGTGACTGATTTCTCAACAGAAACTCATCAGGCCAGAAGGGAATGGAATGAAATATACAAAGTCATGCAAAGGAAGGGTCTGAATCCAAGAATACTGTACCCAGCAAGGCTATCAATCAAAATTGAAGGTGAAATCAGGAGCTTCACAGGCAAAAAAGGACTAAGGGAATTTATTACCATCAAACCAGCAATGCAAGAAATGCTAAAAGGTCTGCTGTAAAAAAAAAAAAAAAAAAAAAAAAAAAAAAAAAAAGAAGAAGAAAATAGGAAGTGAAGAAGGAACACAGGGGTAAAGAATAAAAACGGTGACTAATAAGTACCTTTCAATAATAACTTTAAATGCAAATGGATTAAATGCTCCAATCAAAAGACATAGGGTAATGAATTGGATAAGAAAAGACGACCCATATATCTGCTGTCTACAAGAAACCCACCTCAGAAAAAAAGACGCACACAGACTGAGGGTGAAGGGATGGAAAAAGGTTTTTCAGGAGAATGGAAATGAAAAAAAAAGCTGGGGTAGCAATACTCATATCTGACAAATTAGATCTCACAGTGAAGGACATAACAAGAGATAAGGAAGGCCACTTCATAATACTAAAGGGAGCAATCCCACAAGAAGAAATCTCTGGTAAACATATATGCACCCAATACAGGAGGACCCAAATACATAAAAAAACTCCTGGAGCATATCAAAGGAGAGATTGACAGCAATACAATCATATTAGGAGACTTTAATACCCCACTATCACCATTGGACAAATCCTCTAAACAAAAAATCAGCAAAGAAACATCAATCCTAAATGACTCACTAGACCAGATGGAATTAATTGACATCTTCAGAACATTTCACCCCAAAGCCACAGAATATACATACTTCTCAAGTGCACATGGGTCATTTTCAAAGATAGACCATATGTTGGGTCACAGGCAAAGTCTCTTCAAATTCAAGGAGATAGAAATCATATCAAGCATCTTCTCAGATCACAGTGCATAAAACTGGAAATCAACTACAATAAAAAGAATCCAAAAAAATCAAACACGTGGAGACTAAACAGCATGCTATTAAACAATGACTGGGTTACCAGAGAGATCAAGGAAGAAATAAAAAACATCATGGCAACAAATGACAATGAAAGCACAACAATCCACAATCTATGGGACACAGCAAAAGCAGTTTTGAGAGGGAAGTTCATAGTTCTACAAGCCTACTGCAAAAAACAAGAAACAATGGTAATAAATTACCTAATCCTACAACTCAAAGAGTTAGAAGGAGAGCAACAAGAAAAGCCCAGTGTAAGCAGAAGGAAGGAAATAATAAAGATCGGAGCAGAGATAAACGACAATGAAACAAACACACACACACACACACAAAAAAAATACAAAAGATCAACAAAACCAAGAACTGGTTCTTTGAAAGGATAAATAAGATTGATGAACCTCTAGCCAGGCTCACCAAGAAGCAAAGAGAGAGGACCCAAATAAACAAAATCAGAAATGAAAGAGGTTAAATAACAACAGACCCCACTGAAATACAAAGGATTGTTAAAAAATACTATGAACAACTCTATTACAACAAACTGGACAACCTGGAAGAAATGGACATATTCCTAGAAAAATATAACCTTCCAAAACTCAATCAGGAAGAATCTAAACATCTCAATAGGCCAATATCTATGGAACAAATTGAAGCAGTCATCAAAAATCTTTCAGCAAACAAAAGCCCAGGGCCAGATGGCTTCACAGGGGAGTTTTACCAAACATTCAAGGAAGAACTAAAACCTATCCTCCTCAGACTATTCCAAAAAATTCAAGAGGAAGGAACACTTCCAAGCTCCTTCTATGCAGCCAGCATCACCCTAATACCAAAACCAGATAAAGACAACACAATGAAAGAGAATTACAAGCCAATATCCCTCATGAACATAGATGCCAAAATCCTCAACAAAATTCTAGCAAATTGGATCCAGCACTACATCAGAAAGATCATACACTATGACCAAGTAGGATTTATCTCAGGAATGCAAGGATGGTACAATATCTGCAAATCAATAAACGTGATACATCACATAAACAAATTGAGAGATAAAAATCACATAGTCATATCAATTGATGCAGAAAAAGCATTTGACAAAATACAACACCATTTCTTGATAAAAACTGTCAACAAGGTAGGAGTAGAAGGATCATACTTCAACATAATAAAAGCTATATATGATAAACCCACAGCTAACATCATACTCAATGGGCAAAAACTAAAACCATTTCCCCTAAGAACAGGAACATGACAGGGATGCCCACTTTCACCACTCCTGTTTGACATAGTACTGGAAGTATTAGCCATTGCAATTAGACAAGAAGAAGAAATAAAAGGCATCCAAATTGGAAAAGAAGAAGTAAAGCTGTCCTTATTTGCAGATGACATGATATTGTACATAAAAAATCCGAAAGACTCCATAAAAAAGCTAATAGACTTAATAAATGAATTTGGCAATGTAGCAGGATACAAAATTAATGCCAAGAAATCTATCGCATTTCTATACACCAATAGTGAACTTACAGAAAGAGACACTGAAAAAGAAACCCCATTTACCACTGTACCAAAAAAAATTAAGATACCTAGGAATAAACTTAACTAAGGAGGTAAAAGACCTATACATGGAAAAATACATGACACTGAAAAAAGAGATAGAGGAAGACGTAAACAGATGGAAGAACATACTATGTTCATGGATTGGTAGAATCAACATAATCAAAATGTCCATACTACCCAAAGCAATCTATAATTCAATGCACTCCCCATTAAAATACCAATGTCATATTTCACAGACCTAGAAAGAACTCTCCAAAAATTCATCTGGAATAATAAAAAGACCCCGAATAGCCACAGCAATCCTGAGAAAGAAGAACAAACAAAGTATGTGGGATCTCGATACCAGATTTCAAGCTGTATTACAAAGCCACTGTTCTCACAACTACCCGGTACTGGCACAAGAACAGACATATAGATCAATGGAATAGAATAGAGAACCCAGAAATCGACCCAAATCACTACGCTCAATTAATATTTGACAAAGGAGGCATAAACATACAATGGAGTCAAGAGAGTCTCTTCAATAAATGGTGTTGGGAAAATTGGACAGATACATGCAAAAAAATGAAACTAGACCACCAACTTACACCATACACAAAATAAACTCAAAATGGATCAAGGACTTAAACATACAATGAGAAACCATAAAAATACTAGAGGAATCCACAGCCAGAAAAATCTCTGACATATGCCGAAGCAATTTCTTCACTGATACTGCTCTGAGGGCAATGGAAACTAAAGAGAAAATAAACAAATGGGACTACACCAAAATAAAAAGCTTTTGCACAGCAAAAGATACCATCAATAAAACAACAAGAAAGCCCACTGTATGGGAGAACATATTTGTCAATGATATCAACTATTAGGGTTAAATCTCCAACATTTACAGGGAGCTCATGCAGCTTAACAAAAAGAAGGTAAACAACCCAATCAAAAAATGAGCAACTGATCTAAATAGACACTTTTTGAAAGAAGACAGAAGGAAGGCCAAGAGACATATGAAAACCTGCTCAAAGTCACTAATCAGAGAGATGCAAATCAAAACAATGCGGTACCATCTCACACCTGTCAGAATGGCTATTATCAACAAATCAACAAATGACAAGTGCTGGCGAGGATGCGGAGAAAAAGGAACCCTCGTGCACTGCTGGTGGGAATGCAGACTGGTGCAGCCACTGTGGAGAACAGTATGGAGTTTCCTCAAAAAACTAAAAATAGAACTCCCATTTGACCCAGTGATCCCACTTCTAGGAATATATCCCAAGAAAATAGAAACACGAATCAGAAAGGATATATGCAACCCTATGTTCATAGCAGCACAATTCACCATAGCTAAGATTTGGAAACAGCCTAAGTGCCCATCAGCAGATGAGTGGATTAAACAACTGTGGTACATCTACACAATGGAATACTACGCTGCAGTAAAAAAGAAGGAGTTCTTACCATTTGCAACAACATGGATGGCGCTGGAGAGCATTATGCTAAGTGAAATAAGCCAGGCAGAGAAAGATAAATATCACTCATTTGTGGAATATAATGAACAACATAAACTGATGAACAAAAATAGATCCAGAGACAGAGAAACATCAATTAGAATGTCAAACCTCAGGGAAGGTAGGGGAGGGTGGGGGTAAGGGGGAGAGATCAAACAAAGGACTTATATGCATGCATGTAAGCCTAATCAATGGACACAGACAATAGGCAGGTGGGGGCATGAATGGGAGGTGGGGGATAATGGGGGAATAAGGACACATATGTAATACCTTAATCAATAAGGAAATTTTTAAAAAAGTATCTCTATATTCTTCCCTCAGACATATAGAGCTTTAGGCTTTTTGTTGTCAAATCTGTTGACATACCTAAATACTGTGTAAATAGGTAAAGAAAATCACTTCCCAACTTGCTGCTACAGTGCTCTTTCTTCTGTACCAAACTGCCTTTCACCGAATGGTTCTGGACTCTGACAATTGACACTGACACTGAAGTCACTGGCAAATGCCCAGCTTTCACTTGAAGTGCACATATAAAGCCTGATTCCAAAGAACAGTCTGGAAAGGGCTTTCTGGAGAATGTGGGCAAAACAACAGGCACAGAAATCATTAACAATGTGTTAACTTTTCCCCCATCACAACAATAATATTGTGAAGGGCAAGACAGAAATATGAGAACTGAAGCAACAGCCAGGAAATGCTCAATAGCCACGTGATAATTTATTATCATAGCTCTAGTTCCTTTCTAAATAATTTTTAAGGGACTCCATGTTAGACTGGACTTTTTATCATGTCAAATATTCCTTAAAGTTCATTTGTAGGCTGTAAGATGATTCTTGAGAATGTTTTTATTATGGCTTAAAAGGAGCTTTATAGTTGCCATGTAATACAATTTTATCTGTATCTAACAACCTCTTTGAAAAATAGTTATAATTTTAAAAAATATAGAGACATGAAGAATAACAAAATGGACTTTTGTCATACAACTACATGTTTGCATTGTTAATTCAGTCTCATAAAATCTTTCCAGTAAATTAATTACAGCTAAGAATCAGAAGGGGCCATAAATCCAAAACTGCAGAGGAGTCACAGCCAGCTGTTCTTTAAAAATGGAATGCTGATTTTTATTTTTAAGTATTCAGCAAACAGTTCTGAAGCACATCCTCAAGAGTCTTAATCATATATTGTTGGTGGACTATGAAGTTTTGTTTTGTGTACTGAAGAGGAATTTCTGTCACATAATATTAATGTATTCTAGTGTTTTAAGGTTATTTTCATAGCAGGCTGAGAGTTGAAATTTTGTGGTACTAAAAAGTATGAAAATTTACAATATAATAATAATTATACAAAGACAAAAATACTTCAAAATTTTATTTATTTAAATAATTTAAAATTTTTTCCATTATAGTTGACATACAATATCACATTAATTTCTGACAGGTCCTTTTTCATGTCTTTGGCATTCTTACTAAGATCCTTGAAAGTCTCACTAAGTCCCTTGAAGCTCTCATTAAGATCTTTGAGTAACCTTATAATCATTGTTTTGAACTCTGTATTCAGTAGTTTGCTTGCTTCCATTTCTTCCATTTGTGGCATGTTTCTTTGTCTCCTCATTTTGGCAACATCCCTGTGTTTGTTTCTATGTACTACTAAGTAGAGCTGCCACATTTCTTGGGCTTGGTAGAGTGGCCTAATGTAGTAAGTGTCCTGTAGGGTCCAGGGGCATAGCCTCCCAGTTCACCTTAGCTGGGCATTCCAGGTGTGCCCCCCTATGTGGGCTGTGTATACCCTCCTGTTGTGGTTGAGCTTTGATTGCTGTTGGCACATAAATGGGAGGGATTTATCCCTAGACTGATTTGCTGAAATGACTGGCTGCAACTGAGGAGGATCAGTTGTGCAGGAGCCCACCCCATGGAGCAGGATTCACTTCACCAGGGCTCTGGTGCCCACTGAGTCCACCTGTGGAGATGGTTGGGTGGTACTTTGATGTGGTCTGAAGCTGTCCACTGGGTGCACTGGCTTTGGGGTCTCCCGGGAGGTGCAGGACAAGGTCAGCCTCTGCTTGTGTTCTGCCTGGGGACACCTAGCATGAGCTATAAAGCATTCCACAGATGGCTGCTACTTGTGCTGGGCTTGGAGGTGCCCAGGAGAGGCCAAGCTGGGAACCAAGGCTGGCTGCCATTAGCGACAGTCCTGGGGCCACTTAGCAAGTGGCATAGGACATGCTGAGGCCAGATGCTACTTTTTTTTTGAGAGATTTTAGGCAAGTCTAAAGTATAAGCCAAGACAGGCCATTTGTATGGAAAAGCCAATGAAAACAGCGTGGGTGAGCCTGCAATTTGGTGGGGCCAGGTCTCAGGGAATCACCAGGGCAGGGGGACAATGTGAACCTGGTTGATAGAGACTCAGATATGGCTCCTGCCTGCTAGCTCTGTCTTGATGTGGCTTTATATTCTTATATATCCTTAGCTGTAGGATTTACATTCAGCTACTTCAGGTAGTTCTGAATGATGGTTGTTCTTTAGTTTATTTGATTTCACTTAAAAAATGTTTTGATTGGGGGGGTGGGGGGGAGAGAGAGAGAGAGAGAGAGAGAGAGAGAGAGAGAGAGAGATCAGTTGCCTCTGGTATGTGCCCTGACTGGGGATTGAACCTGCAACCTAGGTATGTTCCCTGACCAGGAATCAAACCCACAATTTTTGTGTGTGTCCTGGATGACACTCTAATCAACTGAGCCACCCTGCCAGGGCATTACTTCAAAATTTTAATAGTTATATTCTTGGGATTGGTCTACCTCATATGACTATATTTCTCTTTTTCAGTATTTTACATATTTTTCTACAATGAGCATATCTTACATCTACAATGTAATAGGATAAAATTTATTTTAAAGTAATGGTAATTAGAGAATCTTGCATGCTAGGTCACTGCGGCAGTTGTTTTATTTTATTTTATTAAAATGATACCTGAAAGGAACCAAAGGTAAACAGTTTGTTCATCAGCTTTCAAATGGGTAAATATATTATTAGTTCCATTTTATAGAATAGAAGAGTGAGGCTTGGGCTAAGTTCATCCAGGTAGTAAGCCGCAGGAGAATAAGCAAACCTGACCTTCTGTCCTGCTAGTAGGAAGGTGGTTTAGTGGAGAAGACTGGTAGTTCACTTTACTACACAGCTCACATTCTGCCTGGTAATTCTGAGTGGGATGGGAACACTTTAAGCTCAGACATTGGTTTATCTCTGTTTGATAAACTTGCATATAATTAAAGAAGCTCTGATATCAGAGAAATATGGTTCATTTGCTCAGAAGCAAATTTTTTTATTAATGGTTTAATTTCATAATTCATAGACTGCAAATAACTCATGCTGACAATGATTTTCCATATATTTTGTAAAATTTAAGTATCATTGCATCTTGTTATCCATGTGTGCATTTCTGTAGTACCTATCATCAAGTCTGTTAAGGCCACATTTATCCTCTTTCTTATCTTTGTTTAGATATTGCTAAATCCTGTGATTGTAGGTCTTAGTTTTGATTATATATCGCGCTTCCTTAAAGTTGTCTGCTGGTTCCCTTTATAGGACTCATCAAATCAATAATGATTTCTATCGTTTATTGAGTGCATACCATATAAGTCATTTTATATCTAATATTTCTAATCCATGACATAAACTCTGACTACTTCTGCAATTTCATTTTCCACTGACTGTACCTTATATTCTAGCTCAGAAGTGGGCAAACAATAGCCTATGGACTACTTGTAAATCTGGCCTGATGCTAGTTTTTGTATGGCTTGTGAGTTAAGATGGTTTTTGCATATTTAAATGGGTGAGAAGAATCAAAAGATGAATGATATTTGTGATATGTGAAAATTATGTTAAATTCAACTCCCAGTGTCCACAAATAAGTTTTCATTTGAACACAGCCACTCTATTTCATTTTAGTGTTGTCTATGACTGCTCTCATGCTATGATGGCAGAATGAGTAGTTGCGACAGGGACAGTTAGACCCATAAAGTCTAAAACGTTTATCTGGCTTTTTACAGAAAAGTTTGCCAACTACTGTTCTAGCTTAACTAATTTCTGTCCTTTCCTTCTGTCATCACATATGTTTTCCCCACTATCTGGAATGCTTTTATTTTCTTTCTTTACTTTCTCTTTTATCCCCATTCTCTCTAAGTGCTGTTAAATTTAATCTATATATTGATGGTGCCCAAATTTATGTCTCCATTACTCTGCCCTTAACTCCAGATTTAATAGTACAACTGTCTATTTGATATCTCTAATTATATATCATAACAATCTCAAACCTAAGGTCTTCAAAGTTGAACTCTAGATCTATCCCCCTAAACTTCTAGTATGCCCCATATGAGTTCATGGCAACTCTATCCTTATAGTTGATGAGGCAAAAAACAAACAAACACCAAAAACACTTTGGTGCTTTTCTGATTTGTTTGGCTCACATTTCGCATCCAGGCTGTCAACAAATTATGTTGGCTCAACTTTCAAAGTATACCCAGAATTTGACCATTTCTCAACGTTGGTCTGAACACGTTGGTCCAAAAGAACTATCTTTCATCTGGACATGACAATGACTTCCCAATTGGTCTTGTTTACTCTTGCCTCTGTGAACGTATGATGCAGTGTAATCTTCTCAGATCATGTCACTCCTCGCTCAGAACCTTCCAATGACTTTCTGTCCACAGTCTGCCCTCATCATCGAATTGCCTCTTCAACTCATTTACCAATACTCTTCCTCTCACCCATTCTGCTCTGGGAGAACTGACCTTGCCCTTCCTCAAACACTCCACAGACTTGTCTACTTCAGGGCCTTTGTGCATGCGATTACCTCTGCCTTATCTGCAGTAACTAATCAGGACAATAACTCAGATACCTGCCTTATCATCCCATTGTATCCCTGGGGGTTGTTCTCACACTTTCTCTAGATATTTAAAGTCACCTTCTCAGTGAGATCTCCATGACCTTCTCATCTACAATTTCAAATCTGTACTTATAATTTAAGTTTTCTTGCTTAGTATAGCAGTTTTCACTAAGATAGATGTCATGTATTTACTTATCTTTATTATTTTCTATATAAGAATGTAAGGCCACTTTAAGAAGAGGAAGAAGAAGAAAAAGGTAAAGATAAAAATTATGAACAACAAAATGACAGCAAATACATACCTACCAACAAGTGAATCTAAAAATCAAGTAAATAAAAAATCTGAGGAACAGAATGGACTGGTGAATATAATAGAATCAGGGACATAGAAAGGGAGTGGACTGACAATTCTCAGGGGGAAGCAGGTGTGAGTGGTGCGGGAAGAGATTGGACAAAAATCTTACTCCTATGGATGAAGACAGTGGCAGGGGGTAAGGGCATGGGGTAGGGTGGGGTGGGGAATCAGGTGGAGGGGAGCTATAGGGGGAAAACAAAAAGAGGAACACCAGTAATCTGAACAATAAAGATTTATTTAAAAAAAAAAAGAATGTAAGGTCATGAGGACAGGGGATTTTCATCTGTTTTGTTCACTGCTGTATTCCCAGTACCCAAAACAATGGCTGCTACATAGAGAGTGCAGTATTTGTAGCATGAGTGCATGAATGAAAACATCAGCTCAAGGACCTCCTCCATAAAACCTTTCCTGCAGCACTTACCTGGGTGCCCTGAGTTCTCCTTCCTCTAGGCTAGTGAACATCTACGATTGCACTTACTACAGTGTGGAACAAGGACTTGTTTGATATATTTGTTTTCCCTACTAAACTGAAATTGATTCATTTGTATACCAGGGCCTAGCACAGCTCCTCTCACATAACAAATACTCATGTAATGTTTCCTAAGTGAATGAATAGTTGTTCAACATTAAAAAATAATATTCCTTACTTTTCAAGAAGGTATTTATCAGAGATCTGTTTAAATAGTGAATGATAGATACTTAATTTGAAATTGGATTTAAAAACCCACAGAAATATTTAGGATCATGCTTGCTTTAGAATCTGGAACCACTGGAGGCAAGCTGTGGGCTTAATTGAGGCTCTAGAGCCATATTACATCCTACCCAGAGCATGCCACCTAAGTCTCCTGGTGAGGGATAAAAAGTGCAATGCCTTGTCTGATGGTGTCCTGGCTACACAGCTTGTTTATGCCAAGTTAAGACTATTGGTGTGTAGAGAAAATCCTTACTTTTATTTGTTTGTTTTCAATCAAGACCTGTAAGACCTGCTAATTGGTGAAGTAGAAAGAATTAATGATCTTTAATCACTGTTAGAATGAAAAATGCCCTTATTGTTTTCCCATCTCTAAATAACCTTTTCCAACTTGTGTCTAGGGAACAGTCACAAATCAGCTAAGTAAAATCTTTCAGTTGTTCTTTAAAAACAAGTGTTTACTGGGAGATCATTGACTTCAGTCTGGCTGCTGCATAAGGAGCTGGTGGTGGGGGTTGAGTGAAGCTGTGGGTGATATAGCCATGGATTTTTGCAGGAAGGTTGTGTATGGAGGGAAACATGTGAAGAAAGCCTGACCTCATCCTGAGATATCTAAACTGAATCACTTGTTCAATTAGATTGTAATTAAACATTGATCATTTTGCGTTCTCTTCCTAGTGATTTCATGTAAAATTCTTTTGTTAAAGAATTTTAACTTTCATTGCTGAAAGTCTCACTTTTTATTTTTTAAACATTTTTTTATTGGTTCTTCAGAGAGATAGAGGAAGGGAGAGGGGGAGAGAGAGAGAGAGAGTGAAACATCCAGTGGCCACCTCCTGCATGCCCCCCACTGGTGATTGAGCCACAACCCAGGCTTGTAACGGGGATGGAATCCAACCGGCAATCCTTTGGTGCATGAGATGACACCTAACCAACTGAGCCATACTAACCAGGGTGGAAAGTCTCTTTTTAAAAGAAAGGGTTTATTAAGCCATTGGTAGTAAGAAAAGACCAAATCTTGGGGCATGAATTCTGAACTACCAGCAGCATGGCTAGGTAGAAAGACAACATATTCACATCCTGGATTTGTTAAGCATTTTTATGTATCAATTTGGGGCAGGGGGCAGGAGAGGGATGTAATCAGTTCTGAAATAATTTAACATGAGCCATTGACAAAGGGGGTGGGAGAAGCTGAAGTGGGGCCAGCTCTGGGATAGGTGCAAAGTCTGCAAAAAAGAAGTGTCCACTTCTGTGGATTAACTGTGGGCAGCAGATTGGAAAATTCAAGTGTAAATAAGAAGTGGAGGCTCCTGGGGTCAGGATAATGGTGGCTTCTGGGCTTCAAGGGCACCTGGCCAGTCTCTCTTTAGGAAATAGCCACCTGGAAATTAATCCTAAATTCTAACAGTTACACAAGAATGTGAGCAGCCTTTTGTAAGAGCTGGTCCACAGTTGCTAACAAGCTAACTGTTCTGTCTCTATCTATTACTCTCCTGCTATGGTAATTTAATTTAGAACATCTCAGAATTTTTTTCTTGTAAATTTCCTTTTGAGTCTCACATGTGCATGCAAGGTAGTGAAGGCATTATCTCTGATTTACAACTTACAGGTGGAGAGTAAGAGGTGAAGTGACTTGCATAAAGGCAGTAACTGATCAGGACAATAACTCAGATACCTGGTCAATGCTCTTTCTACTGGCCCTTTCTTCAAACTATCTGCTTGCTCATACACACACACACACACACACGCACACACACATATTTAAATTGCAAGTACATAGGGAGAGAACTAGAAATGTTTTAGGTGGCAATGACACGGAGTGTCTGCTTTGTGTTCAGCCGTGAAGTAGATACAAAGAAATAGAAAATACTGTCTTTGTCCTTGAGAAATATATAGCCTAGTTGGGGGAAAGAAAATTTAAGCCCCTCAGAACCGCCCCCCCCCCCCAGTATTGTAAAGTGAAAAACATCAGGTTACAAAAGTGTATATGCTAAAAATATTTATACGTTTTTATTTTTTTCATTTTACGAGAACCATAAGATCTAATGAGGATACTGCTCTCCTGAAAAACAAGAGCATGTGGCCTCTTTCTTTCTTCTTTTACTTTCTACATACTCCCATCTTTCCAACTTAAGTTATCTCAGTACCTCCAGATTAAAAAGTCTCTAGTGATTTAACAGTCTATTTCGATTTCAAGTGCTCTCTCACAGGTAAATATTAATCAATTCAAAGTTCAGTTTCCTACCAAGGCTGATTTCTCCTCTGCCCTCCTCCTTCCCAAGGTAGTGTCTTATGCATGGGGATACTCACTGTCCTCATGGCATTGGGTGGCGGCCAGTTTCTACTGCGGGGCAGCTGGTCTGGTCAATGTATACTAGCTGCTCCCCAACTAATGCTCATCTAATTTTTGGATTTCCCCTGGAGGGGTTTCTTCTATGTCACAGGGGAGCCAAGATCAGTTTGGGATTGCTGTTTTGCCTAGTCTATCTGGTCACATGCCACTATTGTTCTGCTATTGCTCAACACCCAACACATCTTAGGGTGGGATCTGCTTGAGCACCATTCTCCTTCTAGGTCTCTTTTGGGAGGCAGGGCAAAGGCTCCCTTGCCTTCAGATTACCCCTCCAACTATTCAGTATGCTTTGTCCTCAGTCCAGTGAGTAGTGGTTCAAAATACACCTGTCTGACTGTCTGCTCCCCTTCCCCCTATTTCCTTGTGTTTCCCCTCACCCCCCCATAATCCTCTGAGTGAAAGTTCCCACTCTTACCCTCAGCCCCATGCCCTCCTCAAGTACACTTCTCTCATCCTATGACTTCTCTACTTCTGGCTTTTAGCAAAACTCTGTGATTTAGTTGACTAGCTCTATCACTTCTTGTGTTAATGAGAAATAAAGTCATTGAAATATCTTTTTCTCTGTTTTCAAAGTTGGGCTTTCAAAACTCTTAATGTCTATTCAAAAGTCTTATTTTAGGCCCAACTGGTGTGGCTCAGTGGTTGATCTTTGACCTATGAACCAGGAAGTCACAGTTGGATTCCTGCTCAGTGCACATGCCTGGGTGGCAGGCTAGATCTTCTGTAGGGGGAGTGCGGGGGCAGCCTCTTGATGATTCTCTCTCATCATTGATGTTTCTATCTCTCTTTCCCTCTCCCATCCTCTCTCTAAAATCAATTAAAAAAACATATTTAAAGAAATAAAAAAATCTTATTTTAGAAGTAAAAACTGAATATTGGCTCTTTCCACTGTTTGTATTCCTGCTGTAAGAATGCGAAAGGTTTAAGAAAAAAGTATGCTTCATGCAGAAAGAGGGGTAGTGACATACAAGGAAGTGTAAAAGAGGAAAACACATTAATATACTTTTAAAATATTTTCCCTGTTGGATATGCACAGGAAAATAATCTGGAAAAATATAGACCAAAATGTTAATAGTGATCCTCTTTGGGAGGTGTTTATTTTTTTATTTTATTTTTTTATATTTTTATTGATTTCTGAGAGGAAGGGAGAGAGATTGAAACATCAATGATGAGAGAGAATAATTAATTAGCTGCCTTCTGCATGCCCCTTACTGGGGATTAAGCCTGGCATGTGCCCTTGATAGGAATTGAACCTGGGACCCTTTAGTCTGCAGGCTGGCACTCTATCCACTGAGCCAAACTGGCTAGGGTGGGTGGTATTTATTCTTTATGTCCTCTTGTATTTTCAGAATTAAAAACCCCCACACATATGTATTGTTTTTGTAAGTGGAAAAGCCAATAAAAAGATTTATGCTGGAGTTGGGGACAGCTTAAATAGCATAGAACTATACATGCCAAAAAAAAAAAAAATCTCAAGACTATGTACCCAAATTAATTGCCAAATAAGTTGTTTAGGCATAATTGTGATAAATCCTTTCTGAGTCAAATTTTTTCTTTTTCTTCTCATTTTTAATGGAGATTTAATTAATATATTATAAACTTACCCCTTTAAAACATACAACTCACTAGTTTTTAGTACATTCACAAAGTTGTACAATTATCATGGCTATCTAATTCCAAAACATTTTCATCACCCCAAAAAGAATCCCCATCCCATTTGCATTCACTGCCCAGCCCCCTTTCCTTAGCTACTGGCAACCATGAACCTATCTTCTGTTTCTATGGGTTTGCCTACTCTTGACATTCATGCAAATAGAATCATGAAAAATGTGGCCTTTTGTGTTTGTTTCATCCACTTTAACATGTTTTCAAGGTTCATTAATAATGAACCATATTTTTCTCTATCTCCTTCTCTGAAAAGCTTTTCCCTCACTGCTGTAATAAAGCTTATACATGTCCTTTAACCTTTCCTGTATAGTCCATATAATGCGAAAAAGTCAGACTACCCCCTGCTCTAAAGTTGCATTACCTGCTCTATAGGCTCAGTGGAATGGAGAATTAATAATAATTATCCACTAAAAATTTTATTTGGCTTTGGAATACATTATAATATGGGAGTAGAGTGAGGTAAAGAGCAGGGATAGACTCAGTGACTTAGTTTCCTTGGAATCTAATGTTGATATTAGTAAAAGCTTATGGGAAAAGTAGCCCCAGTACATGCTAATGACTGTAAACAGATTTGAGTCTATATTTTTGTGTGGATAATAAACATTTTCAGGTGGACATGAACAATATTGGATAAAGAAAATGTGTGTATACGTTTGAATCTTTTATTTCATCATATTTGTTAGTATTCCTGGATATTGGTCATGTCTTTAAGTAGGAATAAAGGGAAGAATGAGATTCCCCTATCCTGAAATTTCTTACATTTTTACAGCATAAGAACACAAAGGTCACTCCAAGTCAGTAGTCTTTACTTGTTTTGGGGAGTCACATATTTAGACCTTTGAATCTCTGATGAGAACTATGGACCCTTTTCTGAAAAACGTTATTATAATTTTCAAGAGTCCCTTGAAAATTCCAAGGTATCCACAGTGTCTTAGTCAACTTGTGCTGCTATTACAAAATACCATAGCCTGGGTGGCTTAAACAACATATTTATTTTTCACAGTTCTGGATGGAGGCTGGAAAGTCCAAGATCAACAAGCCAGCAAATTTGGTGCATGGTGAGGGCCTTCTTCCTATTTTGAAGATGGCTGCCATATTTGTGTCCTTACATTGGGGAAAGAGAGCTCTCTTGTCTCTCTCTCTCTCTCTCTTTTTTTTCTTGTTAATCCTTACCTGAGGATATTTTTTCCATTGATTTTTAGAGAGAGTAGAATGGAGGGAGAGAGGGGGGAGAGAGAAACATGGATGTGAGAAAGACACATTGATTGGTTGCCTCCTGCATGTGCTCCAACTGGGACCAGAAATTGAACCTATAACCCAGGTGCATGCCTTTGACTGGGAATCAAACCCATTACCCTTTGGTGCAGGGCCTGATGCTCTAACCATGGAGTCACACCAATGAGGGCTGTTTCTTCTTATAAGGGCACTAATCCCATTATGAAGGCTCCACTCGCTTGACCTAATCTAATTCTAATTACCTTCTCAAGGCTCCACCTCCAAATTCCATCACACAAAGGATTAAGACTGCAATATATGAATTTTGGAGGGACACCAGCATTTAGCCCACATCATAGAGATAGCCCCCACAATGAACATCTACTTGGAAAATTCCCTTCTTTATTTTACCGACTAAGGTTTCAGCCTCAGGTTCCAATCTAGTTTCTTATTCTGATGAACTGGGTGGGACAATATAGTTTTTAAAGACTTCTTGGCCCTCTAGAAAGGCCCATATGTCTTCTGAATCCTACTTTAGGAGTAAGAGGCACCCCTAGGTGCCTGTTTTGAGATATACCATCCAGATGATGTAAAGAAGAGTGAATAAGAAAGATGAGAATTTTGACATAACCCCTCTGTGTGCTACACATTATGTTCTACATGTATCCTTGATTTCATCCTTGCTCCTCATCATAGTTTCTGTCCCTTAGGAGTGGAGCGAGGTGGGGAAAAGTATTAGTTCCTTAGCGTGGGTTGAAGAAAGACTCTTATTAAACAGTGAATACCTCCAACAAGATTCATGAATAAATTGAGCACAGATTCAGGGTCAGCAAGTAGGAAGTGACTCTGGAAGACAAGAGGAAACATCTGGAAAGCATGGACTTGAACCTGAGCAGCAGATCGTTCTCAATGGACAGCTCAAGTCTTTGAATTCCCTCTGTTTTGGGGTCTGGCCAAGCTCAAATTTTTTTAACCTTTAAAGCATAAGTTAAGCATTTGTTTGGTGTACTTACAGTGAAGAGATGAAGGCATTTTCTCAATAAAAAAAGAGAAAGAGCTCTGTTTTCTTAGTGACTGCATTGGTTTGTCCTATTTATATGTAGTCCTCTTTTGCCTTGCTTTTTGGCATGGCTTCTAGGAGTGGCTGAATATGTTTATTATCCCATCTCCTTGGTAATCAGTTGAAAGTTTCCTTTTCCATTTTAGCTCAGAAAAGAATATGCAGGTGCATATCATCTGCTGGAGAGTAAGGCTGGGTTCAAATCACCAACTGACCTTGTCCTGACTATTGAGTCATGGGTAATGCATGAGTAAGACTCAGCAGGATTGAAAACTTCGAATGGGCTCTGATGTTGAAACTACTAGACATTATTTTTTAATATGAACAAATATGATAGTGCCTATTGATGTAAAATTTTTCTTTAATCCACTGTAAGAAAATTGTCAAGGAAAATAGTGATCTACATTTTGCTAAGTTCGATGATTTTTCTGCAGTCCTCACCTGACTTGACCCAACACAGTTTATTATTACCATCTTCTTGAAGTACTTTTTGTACTCAATTTTGGGGATATTGCACTTCGCCTGATTTCCTCCTATGCTATAGGCTGTTCCTTTTCTATTTCCTTTATGGTTTCTCCTTATCTTCACAAGTCCAGACACTTGATATATTTGTTAAAAATACTGGTGCCTAGTTCCTACCCCAATAAATTCTCATTCCATTTGGTTGGAGCCCAGATATTTATTTTTATTTTTTTCAGATATATATTTTTAAACGATGGCTAAGATGATAAATTTTGTTATGTGCATCTTACCACAATTAAAAATAACGTTTTAAAGTTCCTTAGGTGATTCTTACTAGCAGTCAGGATAGAAACTTCTGACTTACCTGTTAACATTATTCAAATTTATATCCTTATACCTCTCCCATGAATGCCAGAATCATCTATCTAACTGACAGCTTGATATCTCCACTTGGATGTCTAACAAGTTTCTCAAATTTAGATGGACATAAAACAAATTTCTGATTCCCTCATCCCACACGTGCTCTTTCCACAGTCCTCCCCCAAATCCTTGAAATCATTATTGACTCCTCTCTTCTTCTCACATTTCACACCCAAACCATCAACAAATCTTGTTGGGTATGTCTTCAAAATATATCCAGAATCTGACAATCTTTCACCACCTCCACTACTACTCACCTGGCCTACATCATCATCAATGCCCCCCTGGATTACTGCAGTAGCTTCCTAATTGGTCTCTCTGCCTCTGTTCTCACCCTTAAACAGTCTTTGTGAAATTTAAAACAGATAACATTATTCTTCTGTGTCACATAATTCAATTGGCTTCTCTTCTCAGAGCAAAACCCAAAGTCCTTAAGATCTGCCCCTCAATCATTACGTCTCTCATCTCTTACCATGTCCTGCCTGCTATCTGTGCTGCAGGTACTTTGGCTACCCTGCCCTGACTAGCATGCTCCCATCTCAGGGCTTTTGCTCTTCCTGTAGTCTCCCAGGCTTTGAGTGGTAGTTTGTCCAAGGTAATACACCAAATAGGTGGCAGAGCTGGGATTCCAACCCACTTATTGGGTTGGAATACAATGCTTCTATTTATTGTACCACGTGGCCTCTCTACTGTACACAGCATTCATTCAATCATTCAGGAAGTGCTGTTCTAGGTGCTGAGGATACAGCCAATAAGAAAAAGTCCATAATTGTGTGGGGCTCATATTCTAGCTGGAAGAGATAAAAAATTAAATACATTCACCACAAAACACAGTATATCAGATGGTGTTCAGTGTAATGGAGAAAAATAAAGCAAGGCAAAAGAGATATAAAATTCAGGGCAGGAGCTGCTATTTTATTAATCTATTGATGGTCAGGAAGGCCCCACAATAAAACAGCATTTGAACACAGACCTGAGAAGAGAAGGAAGTGGGGGAATAAGCCATAGAGACAGAAAAGGGGGAAGAATTCAAGTTAGAGGGAAGCCAAAAAAAATTCACATTTTAAAATTTATTTTCTAGCTAGCTAAGTAACTATAGCTCACCTGTGTTTTGAATATTTTTGAGAGTGGTATGAATGGATTATTCTTGCCCAGACATGCTGGTGACTATGCAACTGATAGGAGTTCAATCTTACAGTGGAAACAAAGTCCCTCTGGCCTATAGAAGCAGTGGGCTCACATGTATGAAAACCCCAGCCCTACTATGTGGACTGTTGATATAATCTAGAATAATTTACTACCCTATCTTAAACTGCAGTTCCAAAATCTGTAATGTAGGGGTCATCACTAATTGTTTTTAACCAGTATAAATCTATGCTTTGTTCTAATTGGTTGGCCATATCAGTTGTTAATTATTATATTGTTAGTATATTTATAAATATTATTTTTGTCTAAACTAAGGGTCAGCAAACTATGGCCTGCAGACCAAACTTAGGCCCCACCATCTTCATAATCTTTGTAAATAAATTTTTACTTGGAACACAGCCAGGCCCACTCATTTATATATAGGTTTTTAAACCTATGTGCAAAGCTGTACTGACTCTGTGCCCAATGTCTCCTATGGCTGTTTCTACATTACAAAGGCAGAGTTCATGGTCTAAACAGCTCTGATTTGCACCAAGATATTCACATTTTCAAGTAGTTTCTTATAGTCAAGAAAGGAGTTGTGCTCAGGACAAGTTGCTAGGGTTCCCCTTAGAAGTGAAGGAACTTCCCTCCCAATTTCAAGATTAGGCTGTTGAGGAAAAGGGTCCCCAGTGAATTCTGAAATCACATTTCCAGAAATAAAAAGCCACATGTGGTCCCGTGACATTCAGGTATACAATGAGATGCATTGTAGATGCATTGCACAAAGTGTGCCCACTTTCTCTTTTCCCCTTGCTCTCTATTATCTTATCCCGGTGTCGGCCCTTACTTTGCTGGATCAAGGCAGGGGCAGAGAAGTGTTTCCAGGGAAAGTACAGGGAGAGGTTGTTTTCTTTGCCACCTTGAGTGGGGCTCTGGGTCAGATTTACTCTTCATAGCACTTGGGTCTTTCAAACAATTATTTGGGCCTTAGTTTTGATTTTGCCTCATTGGAACTAATAAGTGCTTTAAGCATTTTAGTATTTTAAAAAAGAGTTAATTAATTTCATCTTAATTTCTTTAAAGAGTGGACATAATTCCAAGCCTTCAAATAAATCTGGCAGAGCCCAGAGGAAATCAGGCAATGGTCACAAAATAATAGAAGTCAAAAACCAAAGCACAAGAAGTTCATTTACTCCTTTTTATTCTTCTTTAGTTTGATTTAACTCTTGTTGGAATTTGTGTCTCTGAGAAAGCTGAGAGGGTAACTGAGCTCTTGGCAATAGTCTCATTTTACTTCAAAAACATGCAGTAGAGTAAGAGGGAATGGAGTCAATAAGTGTGATTAATTGATCAATGCTGACTGCATACCTACTGTGCACAAAACATTGTGTTTGTCTAGGTATTTTATATGGGCTCAAAGAGTTTTTAAACCTATGTGCAAAGCTGTACTGACTCTGTGCCCATAATTCAGCTTTAAAAAAATTATGACTTCAGTCTTTCAAAAAGAGAAGCTTGAAATGCTTCTTAGTTAATATTTAGTGTTTGATCTCAGGAGAAAACCAAATGTATTTTCCTCTTATTTAGGATATGATTAACTAAACACCTTTATTCTTGTTTATAAACTTGTAATATTGTTTTCCTCGGAAAGCAGAGCAGTTGTTTCATAGAAGTTGAGAGAGTCAGAGATGTATGAAAACTCATCTCACAGTGGTGGAAGTGGTATGGGTGGGTGTGCCTTTGCCTAGATTGGAAGACAAAGAGTTGACAGGGCCCAGGGAAAGCTGAGCAGCGGAGGCTGGGCCAGGATGAGGTCTTAACACCATCTTTGGAAGCCTTTGGCTCTCTGCAGAGGCAGTACAAGATGACTTCTCAGTCTTGAAGGACCCTGAGTGTGTGTTCCTATCAGGCTATACCTCCTCGTCAACTGTTTTTTCCCCTAGTATTTCCCTTTCCAAAATATGGTTTTTAATCCTTACTCCAATTTTATCCTACTGTGTAAAAATTCACTTATTTATTGGAAGAAGGAAGAAGGCATAAAGCCAAGGTATATTTTTGAAGGGTATATACTAGACAGTATTATGCCTATTTTCTGGTTATGTCACAGGTTCTGTCCCTTCTCCCTGCTCCCTCCATCTTCCTTCTGAGTCCCCTCAGTTGAGACTGGATCCCAGCAGGGCATATAACTTCTTCCTGTTAAAAGTAGCCCTGGAGAGGAGGCCTGGTAAAGTCATTCATGCTAAGGTAACAATGATTAGTATGAACTCTTAAGAGAATTTGCATTTTATCTCAGGAAAACCTCAAGAAAAGGTGAAACTCTAGTTTTTTGGTGGTAGATGGGGAACTTAACTCCCCTGCCCCGTTAAAATAAGCCTAGAAAGGCTGTAGTTTATTGTAGTTACTATAAAATATGAGATTGTATGCAAATATATGAACATAATTTTAAGAATGAAAAAAGTGCTGAAACCGGTTTGGCTTAGTGGATAGAGCATCAGCCTGCGGACTGAAGGGTCCCGGGTTCGATTCCGGTTAAGGGCATGTACCTTGGTTGCGAGCACATCCCCAGTAGGGGGTGTGCAGGAGGCAGCTGATCGATGTTTCTCTCTCATTGATGTTTCTAGCTCTCTATCCCTCTTCCTTCCTCTCCGTAAAAAAATCAATAAATTATATTAAAAAAAAAAAGAATGAAAAAAGCTGTTGCCATCTAAACTGGATTTTTCAAAAGCTAGACATTTGGAGTAAAACAGTAGAGCCAAAGAAGATAATCATTTTTTAGTTCTTCAGAAGATTTCAATCCCTTTTGGCTTTCCTCCAGGGATATCTGAACAGGACATTAAGTGGCTGAAAAGCCAAAATTTTCAATGTTTCATAACTGCAATCAGTCCTATGCATTAATTTTGGGGAAGGACTAAATGATAAAAACTTTCACATTAAGGCAAGCAGCATTGTGGCTCTATGGGTTTTTCTCTTCTTCTTTTCCTCCTTTCGTTTCCTTCCTTCCTTCCTTCCTTCCTTCCTTCCTTCCTTCCTTCCTTCCTTCCTTCCTTCCTTCCTTCCTTCCTTCCTTCCTTCCTTTGTGGGAGGAGATGAGAAATTTTGTTTTCGTTAATGTTTTTGTTTTTAAAATGATGAAGAAGAAAATGCCTCACTGGCACAGAGCAAACTTTCCCATAAAACTCTCTTTGGCCATGGACTAAGCACAACACACATAGTGCCAAGAGGGGTTTTATGGCTTCCCCTTGTTTCCCCTGCAAAGAAAAAAAAAAGGAGCACAGGATCAAAATAAAGCTAGAATGAAAACCACATTTCTGCCTCGGTTGGGCTTCCACTTTGACTAAATAATCACTACAAGGGTTTGGTTTTGTCAAAAAGAAATCAAATAATAATCTATCTTCTTTCTCCCTTTACTTCCAGAAGAGACATTAAACACAGGGAAGTATGTGAGTTGAAACGTCATTGCTATGTTGGTCAGGCATATTTATAAACCTCACTGATTTGGTCCATAGGTCCCAGGCAGCCTCCTGCGAACCACAGGGCAGAGACAGTTCTTCTGAAGACCAGGATATTGCCTTGTCTCAGCAACTCTTGATTACGTGAGTGCTGACCACTTGTGGGATCCTACGTGGCTGTCAGCCTCAGTTCCGTTCCTTGAAACCGAGGCTCACTAAATCCTTCTGCAATTCACTCTGCTAACTGGGCAATCACCCGCTCAGAGAAATCAGATGAAACAAGGGGAGCTCCTTTCCCCGCTTTCCTACCAAGGGTAACTGACCCATGAAGATGGGATTCAGGGATATAAACTTCCCAATTTTAAGCAAGACTGATTCCCCCTTGTCCTCCCTAAATCTCAACTTACTATTATAGTAAGTGAGGAGGGTTATTGGTTATTTTATAGAAAAAGATATTTATTTGTATGTAGTTACACAGCCTCCAAATTGTGAATATAAATATTACATTTAAACTTAATGGAGATTGGGAAAAACTTTGTAAGATTAAAAATAGTGAGGGGGATCACAAAGTATCAGTAGACTTCACTTTTTTTAACCCACTTATTTGTGTATGATTGACTTACAAAAAGCTATGTGTATTTAATGTATGCAACTTGAGTTTGGAGAGAAGTATACACCGTGAAACCATCACCACAGTCTACAAACATCTCGTTTTAGCAACAAAATGTTAGAAATGGTCTCTTTAAAGTCAAGAACAAGAAAAGAAATGGGAAAAAAAGAGGGACATCTGTAATAGTTTCAACAATAAAGATAAATTTAAAATAAATAAATAATCCATGAGTAAGCTTTTTGAAGTGAACATTTTAAAAATGGATATTTGGAAATGTTTTCAGTGCTATGTGGTTTCTGTTGCCAAAATCTATAAATACTCACATAGCCATATAGTTTAAATTCAGAAGTAAAATGTCCTAATCTGCTTGAAATAAAGAAGAATAAGAAAAGAATATTTAATAGCACTACTCCTATTAAATACAGGGTTGGACAAAAGTAGGTTTACAGTTGTCAGTACACAAAACAGAGTTTATTCTTATGTTATTATTTATTAATTATTGTATTATTTTCCACACAAGCAACTGTTAACCTATCTTTGCCCCACCCTGTATTGTATTAAAAGTCTCAGCCAATGCAATTAGAAAGGAAAAAATGAGGTAAAAGGGTTAAAAAGAAAAAACCTGCCTGTATTAGTTTTTATGGTGGTGTTACAAATTACCAAAATCTAGAGTCTTGAAATATCACAAATATATTATCTTATAGTTCCACAGTTCAAAAGATCCCACTGAGCTAAATTCAGGTGTTTGCAGGGCAGCATTCCTCTCTGGAGGCCCTAGGGGAGAATCAGTGTCCTTGGCTTTTCTAGCTTCTAGTGGCTGCCTGCATCCTTGGCTCCTTCCTACATCATTAAAGCCAGGAACATCAGGCCAAGTCCTTTGATGGCCAAACCTAAACTGCACTTTTTAAGAATGTAATACTCCTCTATGGCAAGAGAAACTATAAATACAATCAAAAGTCAAAGGACAAAAGGAAAGATATTTATAATGTAAGTGTTAAGGATTAATATGCTTTACTAATAAGGAATTCTTACATAGCCATAAGAAAAAAATGCAAATATCCCATTATAAAAATGGTCAAATAAAATAATCTTGAGGAACAAGCTATAGTAACTAAGACATTGTGATATTGCTGCAAGAATACACAAACAGTGCTCACGTCAGCAGCACATGTACTAAAATTGAAATGATACGAAGAAGATTAGCATGGCCTCTGTACAAGGATGACACACAAACCAACCAACCAACTAATGGAAGAGAATGAAGAAAGAGAACCTCATATAGTTGCCTGATTAATGACAGAAGCAATACATATTGTAAAGCAAAGGGCAAAAGATGGTTTTTCTATTAAATGGTGTTGGGTGAATTGACTATCTGCAGGGAATAAAATGTGTCTGGATCTCCAATTCATACCATGCACAAAACTCAATTCCAGCCCAGCGGCATGGCTCAGTGGTTGAGTGTTGACCTATGAACCAGGAGGTCATAGTTCGATTCCTGGTCAGGGTACATGCCTGGATTCCCAGTGTGGGGCGTGCAGAAGGCTGCCTTCTGCTTATCAATGACTCTCTCTCATCATTGGTGTTTTTATCTCTCCCTCTCCCTTCCTCTCTGAAATAAATAAAAATGTATTTTAAAAAATCAATTCCAAATGGATTACAGATCTAAATATGAAAGAGAAAAACAATAAAACTTTGGAGGAAAACATAGAAGACTATTTTCATGGTCTTGGAGCAGGCAAAGATTATTTAAACAGTCACAAAAAGCATTAACTGTAAAATTTTTTTGATAAATTTACCATATTAAAATAAAAAAAACTTCTGCTTATCCAAAGATACCATTTAGATAGTGAAAAGGAAACATACAGGGTGGGAAAAGATATTTGCATACAATCATATAATCAACTTACTGGATAGAAAAAAGAGCAGATATTTGAACAGGCACTTCACAAAGAAAAAACTAAATGGCCAATAAACAAAAAGAAACAATAGTCATTAGAAAATTTCAAATTAAAACTACAATGAAATACTGTTATACACCCACTAGAATGACTAAAATTAAAAAGACTGACAATACCAACTGTTGACAAGGATGTGAGACAACCATTACTTTCATACATTGTTGATGGAATGTAAATTGGTATGACCACTTTGGAAAATTGTTTGACATGAATCAATGTTTGCTGAAAAGTGTAGAATAGAAAATTATTTATACAAGCACACTCCCAGTTATAATCATATATATATACTTTCTTTTGGACAATATTTCTATATCTGTATCTCTATTTCAGAAGAAAACATACTTTCTGATCATTTCTGTGACATGGACTTACAGAGCATTTATATTTTCTTCTTTTTAAATTTTTTCACATTAGTCTTTGTTATAGTCTTGAACTTACCCATCCTATCTAATAAAAGAGTAACATGCAAATTGACTGTACATCTGCTACACCAGCAAGCCATGCCCACCAGCCAATCAGGAGCGAGTATGCAAATTAACACAACAAAGATGGCTGCAGCCACGGAGCGAGCAGGTGGCTTGGGTTTCCCCAGCAATGGAGGAAGCCAAGCTCTCTGCACACCCTGGCCGGCCATGGACTCCACTCAAGGCTACAGAGTTTCAAGTATAGAAGATAAATAAATCCCAGATACCAGGGCCTCCACTTGGGTCACCAGGGGGCATGGTTGGCCTGCAAACCATCACAGGCCCCTCACTCAGGCCTCCCCATGGCCCAAGGGAGCCCCCACCCTGATCTGGGACACCCTTCAGGGCAAACCAGCTGGCCCCCACCTGTGCACCAGGCCTCTATCCTATCTAATAAAAGAGTAATATGCAAATTGACCATCACTCCAACATACAAGATGGCTGCCCCCATGTGGTCCAAGATGGCTGCCCCCATGTGGACACAAGATGGCCAGTAGGTGAGGGCAGTTGGGAGGGACCAAGCCTGCAAGGGAGGGCAGTTGGGGGTGATCAAGCTGCAGGGGAGAGCAGTTAGGGGTGACTAGGCCAGCAGAGGAGGGAAGTTGGGGGCGACTGGGCCTGCAGGGAAGGGCAGTTGTGGGGGATCCAGGCCTGCAGGAGGGGGCAGTTAGGGGTGACCAGGCCTGCAGAGGAGGGCAGTTAGGAGTGACCAAGCCTGCAGGGGAGGGCAGTTGTGGGGGATCCAGGCCTGCAGGAGGGGGCAGTTAGG
Organism: Corynorhinus townsendii; assembly: GCA_026230045.1. Lineage (NCBI taxonomy): Eukaryota > Metazoa > Chordata > Mammalia > Chiroptera > Vespertilionidae > Corynorhinus > Corynorhinus townsendii. The sequence goes on along the minus strand of JAPDVU010000007.1, from coordinate 144,100,430 downwards.
GGTGACCAGGCCTGCAGAGGAGGGCAGTTAGGAGTGACCAAGCCTGCAGGGGAGGGCAGTTAGGGGCAAACAGGCTGGCAGGGGAGTGGTTAGGTGGTGATCAGGCTGGCAGGCAGAAGCAGTTAGGGGCAATCAGAAAGGCAGGTAGGCAAGCAGTTGGGAGTCAGCAATCCTGGATTGTGAGAGGGATGTCCGACTGCAGTCAGACATCCTTCAAGAGGTCCCAGATTGGCGAGGGTGCAGGCTGGGCTGAGGGACACTCCCTCCCCCCTCCCCCCCCCCGTGCACTAATTTCGTGCATTGGGCCTCTAGTATATATATAAAAAGCCAGCGACCAGAACACTGTAATGACCAGAATGACCGGTTGCTATGACGACCACTGCGGCCAGAGAACTGGTCTGATCTGGGAGTGTGGCTGGCCGGCCAACCTCCTGTGGCCCCTCCCCCTCCCCCTGACTGGCCCCACCCGATTACCCCCCCTACCCCAATAGGGGGTGGGGCCGCCTGGCCAACCTCCTGCAGCCCCTCCTCCAAGCAGATGTTATCCCCAATGGGCCCCCACCACCCCAATTGGCCCGCAGTCCCTCCCCAGGCCTGCCTCACCCCCCCTATACCAATAGGGGGCAAGGACTGCCGGCCAATCTCCTGCAGCCCCACCCCCTGACCAGCCTGCCCCTGATGGGCCCCCCCATCCCGATTGACATATAGCCCCTTTCCCTGGCTGGCCCCACCCCTGGTCACCCCACCCCCACCCCAATAGGGGGCAGGGCCGGGCAGCCAACCTCCTGCAGCCTCTCCCCCTGGCTGGCCTGGCCCTCAATGGGCCCCACCACCCTGATTGGCCTGCAGCCCCTTCCCCCAGCCAGCTCTGTTCCCAATCATCTGCCCCACACCAATCAGGGGCGGACCAGCTGGCCAATCTCCACTGTCTCTTCCTCCCAACAGGCCCGGCCCCAATCCACCCTGATTGGGGTTGAGTCAGCTGGACCCCACCTGAGCATGAATTCATGCACTGGGCCTCTAGTTATTAAATAAGACTCAATACCTTTTGTTCTCCTAGGAGGAGTCTATTAGGACCAAATGCTGATTTTTTTAACTAAAGATTTTGCAGGAAAGACAGAAGAGAATTTTATACTGTATAGTTCACAGCACTTCATATACTTCCCTCAGATGTGCTTTGTGATGGTTAATTTTATGTATCAACTTGACTGGGCTGTGGGATGCAGAAATACCTAATTAACATTATTTCTAGGTGGCTGCCTGCATCCTAACAGAGAAATAATGACCCCTGAAAGCACCCCATCTGGAAGAAAGCTGCCCCTGAGTTCCTGCCCCAATGCCAGACAATCCAGTTCCTCCACATATGTCCCTGGTACCACCTAGCACTAGAGCTCAGAGGGAGTGGACTGGGCAAGTTCATGTGCCAGCCCTTTAAGAGGAATTGTCTGGGACTCCAGCAGCCTCCCTGTCTCTCAGCCACAATCCCTGCTAGTTTTTACATCCTGAAGTTATGAGGACTTCTCTTTCCAGCTCTGGAACCCTGGGGTGCTGGGGGGGATGGGACCCCTTTTTTTTTTCATGGGAAGCCTCTGCAGCATAGGTATCCTTCCCAATTAAAAAAATAAAACGCCAGGTGTGGGTATTAAACCAGTCTGTTCTATCCCTCCTACCAGTCTCATGTACTTTCTTCTTTACTTCTCTAGTTGTAGGACCTCCATTCAGCCAAATTTAAGATGATTCTGAATGATGGTTGTTCTGTATTTTAATTCTAATTTTGATGTGGTTGTGGGAGGTGGCAGTTACTGGTGTTTACCTATGCTACTATCTTGATTCTCTCCCCAAATAAATTAAAATCTATTAATTTACAGCCTGGCTAGTGTGGCTAAGTGTTTGAACCAGAGGGTAACAGTTTGATTCCTGATCAGGGCACAAGCCCTGGTTGCAGATTTGATGCCCAGTAGGGGGCGTGCAGGAGGCAACCAATCAATGATTATCTTTCATCATTGATGTTTCTATTTCCCTCTCCCATTCCCATCCTCTCTGAAATCAATACAAATATTTCTATAAAAATTTATTAATTTAGAGAAACCAAGATGGCGGTATAGGTAAACACCTAAACTGCTGCCTTGCACAACAATTTCAAAACTACAACTAAAAGACAAAACGGACATCATCCAGAACCATGCTGAGTGGAATTTCTACAAGTGGAAGGAAAGAGAAAGCACACTGAGACTCAGAGGAGCTGCAGAGGGCAGAGGTACTGAGATGGGCATGCGGAGAGGACTGGCAACTGAGTGTGTGGCTGGCTTTCTCAAGCAGGAGGGAGACAAAAGCTCCCAACTGCACTGAACTCCAATTCCAGGTGAGAATCTGGGGACCCAGACTCATACGGGGTGAAACTGGACTGTCAGGAAGAGAAAAGCACACTGAGACTCAGAGGAACTGCGGAAGGTAGAGGTACCGAGGCGCGTGCACAGAGGGCGGGCAACTGAGTACACAGCTGGCTTTCTCAAGCAGGAGGGAGACAAAAGCTCCTGACTGCACTCAACTCTAGTTCTGGATGAGACTCTGGGGACCCAGACTCATTCGGGGAGAAAATGGACTGTCTGGCAGCTTTCTCTCAGAGGTGCTTGCAGGGATTACCACAGGACACTGAGACACAGGGACCTATTAGGGCAGGGTTGATGGGAAACCAATGCTGTCTGCTCCGCCCTGAGACTCCACCCCATCCAAACTGAGCACAGAGGCTTTTGCAAGTCCTATCTCATAAGGGTGTCTCCAGCACAGTTCTCCCAGTGTAGACACAGCTGATCCTCACAGCCAATTGGCCTGGAGGTCAATTCCTCCCAGTGATACCAACAACAATCAAGGCTTAACTACAACAAGACTGTGCACACAGCCCACAAAGGGGTGTACCAAGAGTCTCCACCTCAGGTAACTGGGGAGGCTGAGCCACTGGGCCCTATAGGACACCTAGTACACAAAGCCACTCTATCAACTCAGGGGAGCAGCCAAAATGCAGAGACAAAGAAACAGATCACAAATGAAAGAAATGGAGGAAAACAAATGATTGGATATAGAGTTCAAAACCATGGTTATAAAGTTTTTCAAGAATTTTCTAGAAAAGGCCGATAAATTTAGCGAGACCCTCAAGAATGTGAAAAAGGATCAACTAGAAATTAAGCATATACTGACTGAGATAAAAAAAATATTATACAGAGATCTAATAGCAGACTAGAGGATCACAAGAATCAAGTCAAAGATTTGAAATACAAAGAAGCAAAAACACTCAACCAGAAAAGCAAAAAGAAAAAAGAATCCAAAATATGAAGATAGTGTAAGGAGCCTCTGGAACAACGTCAAGCGTACCAAGATCAGAATTATGGAGGTGCCAGAAGAGAGAGAGCAAGATACTGAAAACCTATTTGAAGAAATAATGACAGAAAACTTCCCCCACCTGGTGAAAGAAATAGACTTACAAGTCCAGGAAGTGCACAGAACCCCAAACAAAAGGAATCCAAAGAGGACCACACCAAGATACATCATAATTAAAATGCCAAGAGCAAAAGACAAAGAGAGAATATTAAAAGCAGCAAGAGAAAACAGTTAGTTACCTACAAGGGAGCACCCATACGAGTGTCAGCTGATTTCTCAACAGAAACTATGCAGGCCAGACGGGAGTGGCAAGAAATATTCAAAGTGATGAGCAGCAAGAACCTACAACCAAGATTACTCTACCCAGCAAAGCTATCATTCAGAATTGAAGGTCAGATAAAGAGCTTCACAGATAAGAAAAAGCTAAAAGAGTTCATCATCACCAAACCAGTATTATATGAAATTCTGAAAGGTATTCTTTAAGAAGAGGAAGAAGAAGAAAAAGGTAAAGATAAAAATTATGAACAACAAATACATATCTATCAAGTGAATCTAAAAATCAAGTGAATAAAAAATCTGATGAACAGAATAAACTGGTGAATATAATAGAATCAGGGACATAAAAAGGTAGTGGACTGACAATTCTCGGGGGGAAAGGGGTGTGGGGGGTGCGGGAAGAGACTGGACAAAAATTGTACTCCTATGGATGAGGACAGTGGGGGGAGGGTAAGGGCAGATGGTGGGGTGGGAACTGGGTAGAGGGGGGCTATGGGGGAAAAAAGAGGAACAATTGTAATAATCTGAACAATAAAGATTTATTAAAATAAAAAAGTAAATAAAAAGGAAAAAAATATTAATTTATAAAGGAATCAATTAATTAACAGGAAAAAACCACCAATAATTTAATCTAAAATGTTATGAATTTTGATAAGAATTTAAAATTTGAAATGACTCCATGATAAAAGTGTTTTAAATTTTTATTGTGATGGTTATACAACTATGAATTAACTAAAAATCATTAATTCTGCGCTTTCCAATTTAGTAGCAATTAAAACCACATGTAGCTACTTGAGTTTAAACTTATTAAAATGATATTACTGCAAAGCTATTGTTATCAAAGTAATGTGGCATAAGAAGATTAATATCTATATATCTATAGATCTATGTGTATCAGTGAAATAGAATCGGTCCAGATTCGATTGATAAATCTATGATCAGTTGAATGGTGCCAAAACCATTTGAAGAGGAAATAATAATCTTTTCAACAAATGGTTCTGGGACAATGGATAGTCACATGCAAAAAGTAAGGTTGGACCCCTACTCACACCATATACAGATATTAACTCAAAATAGATCCAAGACCTAAATGTAAGAGTTAAAAATTATAAAACTCTTGGAAGAAAATAGGGGTAAATATTCATGACCTTGGATTTGGCAATGAAGTTTTATATGTGACACTGAAAGTACAAGTTTAAAAGAGAAAATAGATAAACTGGGCATCCCATGCAAATTAAAAACTTTTGTGCATCAAAGGATACCATTAAGAAAGTAGAAAGGCAATCAACAGAATGGAAGAACATATTTGAAAATCATATATCTTATAATGGTCTAGTATCTAGAATAGATTAAGAACACTTGCAACCCAATTCTAAAATGGGCAAAGGGCCATATAGACATTTCTCCAAAGAAGATACACAAGTGATCAATAAGCACATGAAATGTGCTTAATACTATTAGTCATAAGGGAAATGCAAATTAGAACCACAATGAGATACTACTTGACATACACTGGATGGCTAAAAGAAAGGAAAAGAAAATAACAAGTGTTGGCAAGGATGTTGATCAATTGGAACCCTTGTACACTGTTCATGGGAAAGCAAACTGGTACAGTTCTATGAAAAACAGTTTTGTATCTCAAAAAGTTAAACATAAAATTACCATATGACCAAGCAATTTCATTCCTAGGTATCTATGCCCCCAAAATTGAAAACAGATATTCAAACAAAAGTTGGTATGAATATTTATAGCAACATTATTTACAATAACCAATAGGTGGAAACAACCCATATGTTCATCAGCTGATGAATGGATAAACAAAATATCCTATATAATAAAACCCTAATATGCAAATTGACTGATCGGTGGAACGACTGGTGGAATGACCAGTTGCTATGATGCGCACTGACCACCAGGGGGCAGACATTCAACACAGGAGGAGCGCTGCTCAGCCAGAAGCCTTGCTCATGGCTGGTGAGTGCAGTGGCAGTGGCGGGAGCCTCTCCTGCCTCCACTGCACATGGGCAATAAGGAGCGAGGGGTCCCAGATTGTGAGAAACCCAAACTGTGAGAGAGATGCTTGACTGCCAGTTTAGGCCCAATCCCCCAGGCTAAGGGACTCCCCCCCCTGCAATCCCCCCAGTGTACAAATTTTGTGCACTGAGCTTCTAGTATATTCATAAAAAAGAATGGAGTACTGACACATGTTACAACATAGTTGAACCTTGAAAACATTATGCAAGGTGAAAGAAGTCAGATACAAAAGGTCACATATTGCATGATTCTGTTGCTGTGAAATATCCAGCGTAGGCAAATCCAAAGAGACAGAAAGCTGAGTAGGGGTTGCCAATAGCTGAAGAACAGGGAGAATGAGGGTTACTGCTTGATGGGTTGGAGTTTCCTTTGGGGTCATGAACATATTTTGGAACGATATAGAGATGGCTATATAATATTGTAAATGTAATAAAGGCCAGTGAATTGTATACTTTAACATGGTTAAATTAGTAAGTTTTGCATTATATGAATTTTGCTAGTCTATATATATAAAATAAAAAATATACTTCCTAGATTTCACTAGTCACGTTTTGGGTGCTCAACAGCCACATGTGGCTAGTGCTGCTGATTGGAATTTGCATATTATAGAATATTGCCACCATGCACAAAATTCTATTGGACAGTGCTGATATAACTGTATACTTACAATGGGTAAGTTTATGGTATGTAAATTATCCTTTGGTAAAGAGACAGGGCAATTTAAAAAGAATTATTCCAAAGGCAAATATAGATCTTTTCAAAGAACCAGCTTTTGGTTTCACTGATTTTTCTCTACTATTTTCCTGTCTTCAATCTCATTGATTTCTGCTCTAATTTATACATTTTTTAACTGCTTGCTTTAGGTTTATATTGCTTTTCTTTCTCAAGGGTCTTAAGGTAGAGGATCAACTTTAATAGATCTTTCTCCTTTTCTAACATTTGAATCCAATGCTGTAAAATTTCTTCTTAGCACTGCTTTCACTGCATCCCACAAATTTTGATAAGTTGTATTTTCACTTAGTTCAAAATATTTAACACATTTTGAGACATTCTTTGAGCAATGTGTTATTAGAAATGTATTGTTTAATCTCTAAATATTTTGGTATTTCCATCTATCATTTGGTTACTGATTTCTAGTTTAATTCCATTGTGATTTGAGGGCATATGCGTTATGATTTCTGCTCTTTTAGATTTGTTAACATGTTTAACAGCCCAGAGTGTGGTCTATCTTGATCAATGTCCCATGTAAGCTTGAAAAGAATGTTTACTTGGCTGTTATTGGATGAAGTATTACATAAATTTCAATGACATCCCATTGATTGTTGGTGCTGTTCAGTTAAACTATATCCTTACTGATTTTCTGCCTATTAAATCCGTAATTACTAATAGGGGGGTTTAAAATTTCCGACTATAATAGTGGATGCATTTATTTCTCCTTGCAATTCTATCAGTTTTTGACTCACCTATTTTGGCACTCTATTGTTCAATACATACGCATTCAAAATTGTTATGTTTTCTTGGAAAATTGGCTCTTTTATCATTAATAATTTTCCTTGATATTATTGACATTGATATTAATATTATTATTAATACTAATATTATTTATATTGCCATGATAATTTCCTTGTTCTGAAGTTGGTTTTGTCTGAAATTAACAGTTGTTTCAGCTTTCTTTTGATTAGTGTTACCATGGTATATCTTTCTCTATATCTTTACTTTTCATCTATATATCTTTATATTTAAAGTGGGTTTCTTATAGACCATATATAATTTTTTCCATTCTTGATCTCTTTTAATTGGTGTGTTTAGACCATTCACATTTAAAATTAGTATTGATATAATTGGATTAATATGTACCATATTTGCAACTGTTTTCTATTCATTTGTACTTGTTCTTTGTTTCTTGTTTTCCCTTCCTTTTCTGACTTCTCTGTTTTGATTTGCAATTTTATATGATTCTGTTTTCTCTAAGCACATTAATTATACCTCTTTAAAATTTTTTAAATATTTGCCCTAGAGTTCGCAATATGCATTTGCAACTAAGTCTATGTTAAAATAATCTTGTTATTGCTTCATAGGTAGGAGATGATTTATAACGAAGTATTCCCAATTCTGCTTTCTTGTTGTAATATTATTGTCATCCAATACATTATTGCTGTTATTTTTAGCAAGCTGTTATCAGATCAGTTAAAAATAACAAAAATATAAGATTTTACTTTACCTATATTTGTTTCTTCTCTAACATTCTTCTTTTTTTAAATGTAGATTCACGTTTCTGATCTATATAATTTTCCTTTTCTATGAAAAACTTCTTTTAATATTTCTTTCAAGGGCTTACTGTGACAAATTCCCTTGCTTTTGTTAGTCTGAAAAAGTCTTTATTTCTTCTTCACCTTTGTAGGATCATTTCACTGTATAACAAATTCTAGTTTGGTATTTTATTTCAATACTTTAAATTCCGCTTGCTTGCGTGGTTTCTAAGGAGAAGTCTGATGTAGTTCTTAATCTTTGGTGCTCTATAATTAAGGTAGTTTCTCACACTTTGGTTTCTGTGAGAATTTTTCTCTTCTAAAGGCAAGTATCAGATAGATTTGTCTAAACAACAACAACAACAAAATAACATTTTATATGATTAAAAAAGACAAAGCAAAATGAATGCCATAAATAATGATAAAGAGAGGAATCCAAGATGGTGGTGTAGGTAAACACCTAAACTGCTGCCTCGCACAACAATTTCAAAACTGCAACTAAAAGACAAAACGTCTGTCACCCAGAACCATGGGAAAGCTGGCTGAGTGGAAGTTCTACAACTAGAAGGAAAGAAAAAAGAGCATTGAGACGTGCACAAGCGCTGAAAAGCTGAGGTACGGAGGCGCGGGATCTGGGCTGGCGGCAGGCGTTGCTTTTTTCAACCCAAAGGGGAGACAAGCCCCCGATTACTCTGAAATACAGTTTCTGGGGAGACGTAGGGGACCCAAACTCCTACGGGGAGAAGCTGGATTGTCTGCCACCGGGTCGGAAAGTGAGGGGGCCTGCTTGTAGAGCTGCGGGCAAGAATAATTGTTTACTGCACTGGGGCAAGGGATGCAGTTGGAGACACAGAGCCGGCTAACTAGCAGCCATTGCTGTTTGCCATGCCCTAGCCTAGTGACGCCCTGAGACCCCGCCCCACACAACCTACAAACCCACCCAAGCTCCAAGCAGCAGCGTTAGCATAAGGAAGGCCTGCCCTATTGCAGCTTAACCTAACAAACTTGCAGCCCGGATCAGACAGCTCCAAAACCTCCAAACCCCAAGCAAAGAGGATAAAACTGTAGCTCTCGCTGTAGCTCCTGCTGGGTGGCCTCAGACAATAGCTGACCTGCACCCCATTGGAGATCCAGAAGCCAGTGTACCTAGTGGTCAGTGTGAGAAACCAGATTTCAACTCCTCACATCCATAAGTGACACATTTAAGAGGCAGACTCAGCGAGCACCAAAGCCCCACTGAAACAAGTCCTGCACCATAAGCGTGTCTCCAGCACAGCAGTTCTTATAGATACAGTGAGTCCTCACAGCCGATTGGCCAGAAGGTCAATTCCTCCCAGCGTACCAACAGCAATTAAGGCTTAACTACACCAAGACTTTGCACTCAGCCCACTAAGGGGTGTACCAAGAGTGTCCACATCAGGTGATTGGGGAGGCTGAGCTACTGCCCCCTATAGGTCACCTACCACACAAAGCCACTCCATCAACACAGGGAAGGAGCCAAAATGCGGAAACAAAGAAACATGTCATGAATGAAAGAAACGGAGAAAAGCAAACTACTGGATGACATAGAGTTCAGAACCACATTTATAAGGTTACTCAAGAATCTTCTAAAAACCGCTGAGAAACTTGATGACACTTCTGAGGAGCTTAGTGAGACCTTCAAGGACCTTAATGAGAATGCCAAAAAAATGGAAAAGGACCAGTCAGAAATGAAGCATACACTGTCTAAAATAAAGAATATACAGAAACTCAACTGTAGATCAACATACCCCAAGAATCAAACCAAAGATCTGAAATATGAGGAAACAAAAAACACCCAACCAGAAAAACAAAAAGAAAAAAGAATCCAAAAATATGAAGATAGTGTAAGAGCCTCTGGGACAACTTCAAGCGTACCAACATCCGAATATTTGGGGTGCCAGAAGAAGAGAGAGAGCAAAATACTGAAAACCTATTAGAAGAAATAATGACCGAAAACTTTCCCTACCTGGTGAAAGAAATAGACTTACAAGTCCAGGAAGCGCACAGAACCCCAAACAAAAGGAATCCAAAGAGGACCACACCAAGATACATCATAATTAAAATGCCAAGGGCAAAAGACAAAGAGAGAATCTTGAAAGCAGCAAGAGAAAAACAGTTAGTTACCTACAAGGGAGTACCCATACGACTGTCAGCTGATTTCTCAGCAGAAACTATGCAGGCCAGAAGGGAGTGGCAAGAAATATTCAAAGTGATGAGCAGCAAGAACCTACAACCAAGATTACTCTACCCAGCAAAGCTATCATTCAGAGTTGAAGGTCAGATAACAAGCTTCACAGACAAGAAAAAGCTAAAGGAGTTCATCACCACCAAACCAGGATTACATGAAATGCTGAAGGGTATTCTTTAAGAAGAGGAAGAAGAAAAAAAAGGTAAAGATAAATATTATGAACAACAAAATGACATCAAATACATACCTACCAACAAGTGAATCTAAAAATCAAGTGAATAAAAAATCTGAAGAACAGAATGGACTGGTGAATATAATAGAATCAGGGACATAGAAAGGGAGTGGACTGACAATTCTCAGGGGGAAGCAGGTGTGAGTGGTGCAGGAAGAGATTGGACAAAAATCTTACTCCTATGGATGAAGACAGTGGCAGGGGGTAAGGGCATGGGCTAGGGTGAGGTGGGGAATCAGGTGGAGGGGAGCTATAGGGAGAAAACAAAAAGAGGAACACCAGTAATCTGAACAATAAAGATTTATTTAAAAAAAAAAGAAAAAAAAACAATAAAAAAGGAGGGAAATGTTCCCTTGACTCTGTTTCCCCCCCCCCCCCCCCCAAAAAAAGAATATAACTCTAAAGAAGTTAAGGATTTAAGAGGTGAATAATAGAAATCGAGCTGGCAATGGAGACTAAAGAAACATCTAGGCAGAAAGAAAAGTGTCATTCATGGAAAGCAATGAAAGACCTCAAAAGAAGGTCACAAGATCAACCAAGGAATTGTATACATGCATATAAGCCTAACCAGTGGACACAGACACCCCGGAGTGAGGGCATGAGTGAGAGTGGGAGGGCAATGGGGGAATAAGGACACATATGTAATACCTTAATCAATAAAGAAAAAAAATTAAAAAAAAATAATGATAAAGACAAAGGACAAAATGGAAAAATACATGCAATAGAAGACAAACTGTTAATAGTATTGATAGATAAGGAGCTCTTAATAATAAATAATGTGACATCTTGTACATATGATACCTCTCTGAAGACCCAGAAGTTTGCAGTCCTGACAAGATGGGGCTTAGTTCCTTGGCTCCACAAACACCCATCACCCTCTCTCCTTCTTTAAATTACCCATCATTTCCTTTGATGACTGGAAACACAGCTCCTTTGCTAGAAAATATCCAGTTGAGACAATGGGAGAGGGTCTCCATCTGCATCAGTCTGACCTTGAGAAAATTGATTACAGCAGAATATACTTCTCTGGGCATGGGAGCTGGGAAAGAGAAATCAGAGATTATAATAGATACTCAATAAATCCTTGGAGGCAGCAAGAAATCCAGGATATGACCTCAGCATTCGCAGTTCCATCCAGGCCCGGTTAAATAACTACCTACAAAAGCAGGGCCTAGGAACTCAGGGCAAAGCCTATATATCTGAAAATCTCCCATTATAACTTCCAATTTTGTTCTGCCTCATTTATTTATTTATTTATTTATTTATTTATTTATTTATTTATTTATTTATTTATTTATTTATTTATTTATTTAAGGTAAGTCTGTGCTTTTTATTATCTACTTAAGAGGGATGAAGCGAGAGGAGTGGGTGGCTCCAAAACCAGGCCTGCGGCACGTCACTGGCTTGTAGGTGATGGAGAACTCACCCAGGTAGTGGCCAGTCATCTCAAGCTTGATTTCCACCTGATTGAATTTCTTGTATTGTATACGCCAACCATGTTGCCCACCAAGTCCGGCAGGATGATCAAGTCCCGCAGGTGTGTCTTCACCACCCCTGGCTTCTGCATGGGCAGGGCCTCCTTTTTGGCCTTGCGCAGGCGCTTCAGAAGCAAGTACTTCTTCCTTCGAAGGCCGGGGATTTAGTCACCGCCGCCGCTGCCCCGCACTGTACAGCTGCATCAGCTGCTCATAAGACGTGTCAAGCAGTTGATCGAGATCCATGCCGTGGTAGGTGAACTTGCGGAAGGTCTGCTGCTTCTTGTAGTCCACTTCCGCAGTCTTGTCGGTTCTTCGGAAAAGCTGTTCTGCCTCTGTTGCTCATAGGTGTCATATTCCCAACCCTCTGACTTTCATTTAGCTGCAAACTCTGGCTTGTGTATCTGACATCAGGTGGCTACGGAGATCCTTTTCAGGCAAGCCACTCCAGCCTGGCTGGGCTGCCTGGCCTCCTGGCATTTCCTCCCCAGCATTAAGCAGGGAAACTAGAATGTGCCACTGCCATTTTTCTCCCCAATCTCGGTAGGCCCGCATTCTCCACTCCATCTTTTCTACCTCAGGGGTCAGAAACCAAGGGATACAATTATTAGACCGAAGAATGTTAGTTTGGACAATTTTCATCATTTAGCTAAAAAAAAAACTTCATTTAAGGTGACATGACTTGTTCGCAGTCATACAGCAAATTCCAGGGTAATATGGCACCTATATACACAGATGAACCTTATTAGTAATACTATTATTATTATTATTACCAATTCTTAAGGTTCCATAAGAAGATAACATTCTATTTGATCTGTAAGTACAGCCAGGTGTGATTCAGCCTAAATGAAAATGGACCGCAGTGTCCATGTCTTTGTTAGTACTACATGGAGGAAGGAAAAGTCCCATTTCTTTTTCAAAGTTCTCTGCTACCTGCTTGTTTGGCCCTCCTTCTGGGGAGAAGGAAGCAGGCTTAGTGTTGGTACCTAGCCTGGAAGTTGATACCTAGGGTGATTAGGAGGGAGAGTGAAGGTACAAACATATTTCTGAGAAAATGCTCCAGGTACAGCTAGCAGAAGCCTTTATGAAATGGAGGCAGAACCCAAGGTCAAGGGCCAGGTAAATACAGGAACAGACTGGCTGTTGGGGCTGTGGGTGTGGAGAGAAGGGATTTGACAGATGGCAAAGGGGAATGGAGGTGAGAGGAGCTACTTGGTGAATGGATAAATCAGACTGGAGTACAAACTCATTTATGGATGCTGAAAGTGTGGGGTGAGTTTACCTAGTTAAAAACTACAGAGGGAAAACCACATGTAGAAAACCACCTAGTTGTAACCCCCTACCTGTAGTCAGAAAATGCAGTAAGACCTGATGACCCAATGGAATGTCTCACAGAGTTCAATTTTGCAGGCAGTTACATAAAGGCTTTACAGTCAGTGAGAAAGGTTCTCCAGACTTCTTCCCACTTCTGTCCCAGCCACAATGCCCTAGAGAGGTGCAGGCACAAGTTCCCCCATAATCCCTAAGTAGTGTACAGCTCATCATTCTTTCTGACTCAACCATAGAAAATTTCTCATTATTTTTCCTGAAACCAAATTCTCTAAATATCTGTACCACCAGTGTTAAGTCACCCTACTCAAAACCCTGGAGTCAGCTTTGAATTTCATTAATTAGTTAATTCATTTAGCAAATATTACTGAATCCTTACTACATCATGAATACTGTGCAAGGTTCCAGGATACCCAATAGCCAATAAATTTGCCTCATGGGACATATAGTCAAGAACTCACCAAATCTTATTTCATCTACTTTCATGACAGTCATATTTATACCCGCTTTTCCCCATCACCATTCTGTTTACTTTTCCAGAACCCTGTACCAGAACTTTTTCAGTAGCCTCCTGCCTTCCTGTTTGCATTATTTCCTGCACTCTAATCTATTCTATATTCATTTATTACTAAATATGATAGAGTGTCAGAAACACATGAGACTTCCAAATATAGATTACTGGACTACAAACCTACTGAATAAGAAAGATGGTAGGCCCCAAGAATCATATATATATATATATGATTCAGCCACTATATATATATATATATGAATCCTATATTATATAAGGCTAATATGCTAAGTGTCCAGTCATCCAGTCATCTGTTCAACTAATCAAAGTGTAATATGCTAATGATATGCTAAGGTTGTTCAATCACTCGCTATGACGTGCACTGACCAGACAGTTGACCGACTGACACTAAATATACACTGAGTGGCCAGATTATTATGATCTCTGAACGCATAATAATCTGGGCACTCAGAGTATATCCTATATAATAAAAGGCTAATATGCAAATTGTCCCCTTGACCAGGAGTTTGACCAGCAGGCAGGCCGGCCAACTGCCCATGTCCCCTCCCCCTGGCTAGGCTGGCTGGACCCCATCCATGCACTAATTCATGCACTGGGCCTCTAATATATGTGTGTGTGTATATATATATATATATATATATACACACACACACACACACACACACACACACAAACACATACATATATACACACACACATATACATATACATAAATATATATACACATACACTGAGTGGCCAGATTATTATACATTCAGAGATCATAATGATCTGGCCACTCAGTATTATATATATATATATATATATATATATATATATATATATATATATATATATATATTTTAGAGGCCTGATGCAAAAAATCTGTGCAAGAGTAGGCCTTCCTTCCCCTGGCTGTCAGCACCTGCTTCCCTCTGGCACCCAGGATCCGGACTTCCCTCTGGCCACTAGCAGGCACCTGGGACCCAGTCTTCCCTCTCAGCCCCGGCTTTGTCTGGAAGGTCTAATTAGCATATTTCTCTTTTTTTTTCCTTAAATCTTTTTAAAAAAATATATTTTATTGATTTTTTACAGAGAGAAAGGGAGAGGGATAGAGAGTTAGAAACATCGATGAGAGAGAAACATAAATCAGCTGCCTCCTGCACACCCCCTACTGGGGATGTGCCCGCAACCAAGGTACATGCCCTTGACCGAAATCAAACCTGGGACACTTCAGTCCACAGACCGACACTCTATCCATTGAGCTAAACCAGTTAGGGAAGCATATTACTCTTTTATTATTATAGATATATATTGATTTCAGAAAGGAAGGAAGAGGGGGAGAGAGATAGAAACTTCAATGATGAGAGAGAATCATCGATCAGCTGCCTCTTACAGGCTCCCGACTGGGGATCAAGCCCCCAACCTGGCCATATGTCCTGACTGGGAATCAAACCATGGCCTCCTGGTTCATAGGTTGATGATCAACTACTGAGCCATGCTGGCCGGGCTATATTTTTAAGGCTAACTCTATGATTCTGATACACAGTCAGGTTGTGGAAACATTGCTATATGTCACTAATAAATACAATTACAATTGCTCAAAAATTTTCAAGAAATTCTCATTGTCTACAGAATAAACTAAAATATTAGCCTGGCATACACTATTCCAATCTATCCCAATTTTATTTTACAAAAATTCAAACCTGCTTTTAATTATGTAACCTAGAGAAATATCACTTAAATTGGTAAGTACAAAATCAAGGACACAGTCTTTAGTAGTTAGACTGTACTATAAAAAGTCTTCTGTAAAAAAATTTGAAGAAATAATGTATTTACTTCCTTCTCCAATACAGTTTTGGTGGTGCGTTTTGTCCCCCATTCTTTGTTCCTGTCTTCTCCTGTTTCCCTTTCCTTCTGCTTCCTGGTTTTCTTCTTATCTTTTTCTTATTTAAATTGTCATACTCACACTTGCTAAAGCAAACTAGTTCATTTTTATGTTGTAATCACAAAGTATACATGTATGTTTAAAAAAATTAATTATGAGAGAGAAAAATACAATAGAAGTGAAAGTGCCCCTCCTCTTCCACTCTAAGACTGCTCCTTAGAGGTGACCCCTATTAATGTTTCAGTGATGCAAAGCTCATAAACATTTCTTAAATTTTCACATTATTTTATTATTATTATCTTTTATATTTTTATTAATTTCAGAGAGGAAGGGAGGAGGAGAGAGAGAAACATCAATGATGAGAGAGAATCATTGATTGACTGCCTCCTGCATGCCCCACACGGGATCAAGCCTGCAACCCAGGAATTAAACTGTGACCTTCTGGTTCATAGGTCGATGCTCAACCACTGAACCACACTGGACGGCACATTTTCACTTTCCATAGGGTTTTGCACCTGCTCTTTGGATTGGTCCTACCCTCCCAACCACATCTCTTTCTGTGTTGGCTCAGATCAGGTTTTTTTTTCACTGGGTCAGCACCCATGTTTTGTAAACCCACTTGAGGATGCCCAAGACAATTGCTCCTCTCACACTACCTTCTTTCTGACTATAAGAAGTAGATCAACTAGTCATGCACTATTATTTTCTGGACTTCCTTTCAAAAAGTATTTTAGTTGCCATTAAAGCTCTTTTTTGCTGCTATCACCTATTTTGGGGTCCCTGTTGCTTTTAGGATCTGCAGCATACAGTTTTCTGCAGTGCATTTTACGTACACCCAGAGAATGTGGCTGTGAGATGATTTCTTGAGTCCTAGAAAGATTTCTTTTCTGTCACCTTTCCTCCCATATATTTCCTCTGCCAGAGGCCAAGCTTTGGAATCCCTCCAACATTATTTGTGCAACAGCTTTATTGATATATAATTCACATACCATACCTTTAAAGTGTACAGTTCCATGGTTTTTAGCATATCCGCAAACTTGTGCAACTATGATTATGGTAAATTATAGAATACTTTTGTCACCCCCAAAAGAAACCCCATACCCATTAGCAGACACTCCCCATTATCTCCCATGCTCTCAGTCCTACGCAGCAACTGATCAATTTTCTCTCTTTGTGGATTTTCCCATTTTGGATATTTCACATAAATGTGAAATCATACAATATGTCTTTGTGTTGTGTGTGTGTGATTGATATCTTTCCGTTATTGTAATGTTTTCAAGGTTCATCCATGCTGTAGCATGTATTAGTATTTCATTATTTTTTATTGCTGGAGATATTCCATCATATGAATAAATCACATTTTATTTATCCACTTGTCAGTTGATGGACATTTGGATTGTTTTTATTAGCCTAATATGCAAAGTGTCCCCTCGGGAGTTCGACTGACCGGGAGTTTGATCGCTTGCTATGACATGTGCTGACCACCAGGGGTGGCGTGGAACAAAGGAAGGCCCCGGCTAGCAGCAGGAAGCCACTAGGGACCCTATCCGTGCATGAATTTTGTGCACTGGGCCTCTAGTTATAAATATTGCTATAGAGATACATGTACAAACTTTTGTGTGGACATATATTATTTTCATTTCTCTGAGGAGTGGAATTGCTGGCCAGGTTCTTTTGCCCATTTTTAATTGAGTTATTTGTGTTTTTCTTATTGAGTTATAGAAGTTCTTTATATATTCTAGATACAAGTCATTTATTAGACATATGATTTGCAAAATTTTCTTTCATCCTGTCAGTTGTCTTTTTACTTCCTTGATGATATCATTTGAAGCACACAGGTTTTAATTTTGATATTGTCCTATTTACCTAATTTTTTTGTTGCTGTATGTTTGGTGTCATATGTAAGAAATCCACTGGCAAATCCAAAGTTAAGAAGATATACCCCTGTTTTTTATCCTAAGTGTTTTATTCTTTTAGCTCAGACACGTGGGTCTTTGATTCATTCTGAGTTAATTTTTGTATATGGTATGAGCCACATTCATTTGTATGTGGCTATTTAATTGTCTCAGCACTATTTGTTGAAGAGATTGTTTTTCCTCACTAAATATCTTGGTACCCCTCCAACAATTAAAAAAGACAGAACACCATAAAATTTTATATTTTTAGAGTTGGAAGGGACTTTAGGAATCTGTACTGGTCAGAATTTTTAATTGCAGACTGCAAAGTGAATTTTAGCTATTTTAATTGAAATATAATTTATTAAATCATTGTTGGAAGGAAAGAGGCAGAAGCTTGAGTCCTAGAAAGAGGTTCTCAAACTTGGTTGCACATTAGAAGCACCTGGCAGCTAATGCCCATATTACACCCCATGCCATAAACCACACTGTCAGGGTAGAATCCAGGGGTTAGTGTTTTTAAAAAATATATATTTTTATGGATTTCAGAGAGGAAAGGAGAGGGAGAGAGAGATAGAAACATCAACGATGAGAGAGACTAACTGATCTCCTGCATGCCCCCTACTGGGAATTGAGCCCGCAGCCCTCATGTGCCCTTGATTGGAATTGAACTAGGGACCCTTCAGTCTGCAGGCCAACGCTCTATCCACTGAGCTAAACCAGCTAGGACTAGTGTTTGTTTTTTTTTAAAAATATCTTCTCAGGCGAATCCAAAATTCCAACATTGAGAATCATGCTCTAGATTCTAGACTGAGCTTCTAGGAATAACATCTAGAACCACACTGCTGAACTTTCCTGGTGATGAAGCTGCTGTGCACAGGTCTCAGAACAACACAGCTTCTGCCTTAATTTGCAAGCTGCAGCATCACTGACACCCCAGAAACATGCTGCCTCGGCTATCACCTATACTAGCAAAAATGAACTCCCAGTGCCCAGGCTGTTTCTGAGTCTCACATAGGTGTATCTGAATGGTAGAACCACTCACACTTTCACATCTTAGCAGTAAAGGAATCTGGGAAAATTGTTTATTTGGAATTTTCAATGAGAAGGTGAGATTCACTATGTGGAGAACTATTAAAATGTGGTGAGCATATTAAAAAAAAATTTTTGGAGCAGCCAAGAAAGGTAAATGTCCATTACAAGGTCAACTGTTTGGTTACAAATCTGGACATGCCTCAGAGCCACGTGGGAGAATTTTGCTATAATAAAGATGCTCAGACCATACCCCTGGAGAAGATGATTCAGTAGGTCCATTTGGGTTCCAGATTCTGCCAGGTTTAATGTATGCCCCTTAACCAGAAGCCTTTCGCTTTCAATCAGACATAAGCTTAAACCTAACATATCTCCAGAGAAGCAACAGAGTGATATAGACTCATACTGAAGTGTAAATGACCAATAGAGCCTCAGGCTAGGATTTTAATCACAGAAATGGTGAACGGAAGGAGAGCAGAAAAGGGGCTTAGGTTAGTAACTGTTAGGACTATGGTGTTTCTCAATCCTCTAGGATGGCCATTATCCACCTTTGGGAGAACTGTATAGAAAAGTCATTTTCAATATTTGAAGACATTTGGCAGATGAAAACAATCCCTTACTATTTTCATAATAAAAACAACTGCAAGTAATGCTAGATAAAATCGCCCAGGCAGTGAGGATGTGCAGAAGGTGATGATTTCTAAGTTGAGTATGTGTAGAGGCTGTCAGAATCTTTGTAGGAGATGTGTATGAGAGTTTTATATTTATTTAAATACGGCATTGTTCAAAAAGGTTGGGTAAGGCTGCCCTAAACCCACTGATTCTTCCTTTTGGGGGAAGACAGGGTGTGGATTCAAAACAAAGCAGGAGGGGAGCCCTCTGATGGCCATGTACTCCTTCAGCTGCCCTTGTGCCCAGCAAATGAAGTGCCTCTTCCACAAGATTATAATTTTAAGGTGCTCCTTAGAGTCTTCAACATAGAATTTTTACAAATTACTGGAGCCACCTGGCTGTACCCCAGGTGACCATCGCCTCTTATTTAATGTGCTGGTTTTCACCAGGTCCTGGGTCAGGGCTACTTCAAATCACACCTTCCCGGAAGGCACATTGCTTTTTATCAACTGCTTGGTTTATGACCAGCAAAAATCCATAGCCCTCTGTGACCCTTCTAAAAAAGCCTACCTTTCATAGTGTGTCCTCTTCAGAGGGAATAAAACACCCTCATTTTTTCTATCAGTGCATTGGCTAGAAACACTACCTGGACCAGTGGTTTATGTGAGAGAGACTTGTGTTCAGGGAAAGAAACCCTGCAGATAGAGAGCTGATTTCACAATGCAACTGAGAGCAATGTGTAACGGCCTGTTCTCTGCCGGGAAAATGGGAATAGGAATTTGTACACATTTGTAAAGGCAACCTTAGGCAACTAAGGTTCAGCATGTTCTGAACCTTACTAGTTCTCATAACCTCTCTCCATATGTTTTCATAATCTCATGACTATTATGCCGTAAGGGTGGAGACAGGGGAGGGAAGATTGGCCAGAAGAATAAATCAGGTAATTAATTTGCTGGGAAAAAAATTTCTAGCCATCTGATAGGTCATCCAACATCTATTAAACTGAATCTTTAACACAGAAAACGAGTTACCTATGATGTGGTGTTTCCTCTGAGTTTGGCTAACTGTAAATCAGGCAGATAGCAGGGAATCAGAATTGAAAATAAAACAGAATCTCCTCTATCTCTCATGGCTGCTTGGTAAAGGTCACATTATACCCCCCAAAATCAGTGTTAATTGCAGAACGGGGTTATAAGAAGGCTTTATTTTATATAGTCAAAACAGGAGCCACGTTGAATTAACTTTTATTATTATTTTTGCATATTTATGTGTTTTATTTTTTGAACTTTTGTAACTTTTTGCTTTTATTTATTTTTTTGTTTTTTTAATCATTATTTTTTACTTTTTCAATTACAATTGACATACAGTACTATATTAATTTCAGGTGTACACCCCAGTGATTAGACACTATAAAACATATTAAGCGATCATCCCCAAATTTTTCTTACCTATTTGCCATCTTACATAGTTATTAGAATATTATGACTATATCCCCTATGCTGTACTTTATACCCCCATGACTACTATATAACTACTAATTATACTTTGAAATCCCTTCACCTTTTTCACCCATCCCCCCTCCCATCTGGCAATTGTCAAAATATTCTCTGCATCTATGAGTCTGTTTCTGTTCTGCTTGTTCATTTATTTTGATTTTTAGATTCAATTGCTGATAGATATTTAATCATTGCCATGTTATTGTTCATATTTTTGAGCCCTCCGCCCCCTCCTTCCCCTCTTCCTCCTTCTTCTTCTTGAAGACCCTTTAACATTTCATATAATACTGGTTTGGCAGTGACGAACTCCTTCAGCTTTTCCTTGTGTGGCAAGCTCTTTATTTGACCTTCAATTCTAAATGATAGCTTTCCTGGGTAGTGTAATCTTGGTTGTAGGTCCTTACTATTCATCACTTTAAATATTTCTTGCCACTCCTGAAAAGTTTCTGTTGAGAAGTCAGCTGACAATTGTATGGGTGCTCCATTGGAGGTAACTAACTGCTTTTCTCTTGCTGATTTCAAGATTCTCTTTTTGTCTTTAACCTTTGGCATTTTATGATGTGTCTTGGTTTAGGCCCCTTTGAGTTCATCTTGTTTGGTACTATCTGTCCTCCTCGACCTGTGTGTCTATTTCTTTCACCAGGTAAGGGAAATTTTCTGTCATTATTTTTTTTTTCAAATAGGTTTTCAATTTCTTGCTCCTTCTGGACCTCCATGATGCGGATGTTGGTACACTTTAAGTTATCCCAGAGGCTCCTTACACTCTCTTCATATTCGTGGATCCCTTTTTCTTTTTGCTGTTCTGATTGGGTGTTTTTTGCTTCCTTATATTCCAGATTCTTGGAATCCTCTACTCTACCTTTGAATCCCTGTAAATTATTCTTTGTTTCACTTAGTATATCTTTAATTTCTGACTGGTCCTTTTTATGTTGTTGATGTTCTCACTAAGTTCCTTGAAGTTCTCACTAAACTTGAAGTTTTTAGTAAGTTCCTTTTGCATTCTTATAACCATTGTTTTAAACTCTGTATCTGGTTGTTTTCTTGATTCCATTTCATTTAGTTCTTTTTCTGGAGATTTCTTCTGTTCTTTCATCTGTGACATGTTTCTTTGTCTCCAGATTTTGGCTGCTTCCCTGTGTTTGTTTCTATGTATTAGATAGAGCTGATATGTCTCCTGGACTTGGTAGAGTTGCCTTGTGTAGTAGGTGTCCTATAGGGTCTTGTGGCTTATCCTCCCCAGTTACCTGAGCTGGGCATTCCAGGTGCACCTCTGTGTGATATGTGTGCACTGTCCTATTGTAGTTGAGCCTTGATTGATGTTGGCATCACTGGGAAGGATTGATCCCCAGGCCAATCGGTTGTGAGGGTTGGCTGCAACTACAGCTGAAGAGCTGTTGTGCAGGAGATGCCCCTATGTTGCAGGACTTGCTTCAGTGGGGTTTTGGTGCTCATTGAATCCACCCCTTGAGTGTGTGGCTCATGGAAATTGTAGGATTGTAATCCAGTGTGGTCAAAGCTGTCCACTAGGTGCACTGGCTCTGAAGCCTTTAGGGAGTGCAAAGTCAGCTACTAGTATCTGTGCCCTACCCAGGGACACCCAGTACAAGCTACACAGTGATCTGCAGATGGCTGCTACTTGTGTTGAGCTTGGAAGTGCCCAGGAGAGACCAAGCTGTGAACCAGGGCAGGCTGCTGCTAGTGCTGGGTCTGGGCCACTTATTGAGAGGTGTAAGGCATGCTGTTTGAGAGATTTTAGGACAGTCTGAAGCATGAGGCAAGAGAGGCCAGTTGTATGGAAAAGTCACTGGAAATGGTTTGGATAAGCCTGCAAGTAGGGAGGGGCGGGGTCTCAGAATCACCAGGGTGGGGTGAACAGTATGAGCTGGGTTGGTGAAGATTCAGATATGATGCCTGCCTCTTGGCTGTGTGGTGGGGAGGGCTCAGAAAAGGAACACTGGCCTCTGTCAGCACTTCTGTCTGGGAGAAAGCTACCCCTCCAGCTCTTGCCCTGATTCTAGACAAGTTAGTTTCTCTCCTAATGTCCCAGGTTCCTTTTAAGCTGCTGTCCCAGTGCTGGAGCTGAGGGAGTGAGTCCAAGTAAGTCTGTGCATGGGCCCTTTAAGAGGAACTGCCTGGGATTCCTGCAGCTTCTGTGTCACTCAGCCACAATCCCTGCTTGTTTTTACAGCCAGAAGTTATAGGGACTTCTCTTCCCAGCACTGGAACCCTGGGATGGGGGACCTGTGGGGAAGGGCCCCCTTGCTCCTCAGGGAAACCTCCACAGCCAAGATATTCCTCCAGATTTTAAATCGCCACACATGGGTGTGGGACCAGCCAGTTCCATAATTCCACCCGGTGTCTCTGTCCCTCCTACCAGTTTCTCTGTGCTGCTTCTTTAATTTCCTAGTTGAAGGCCTTCTGTTCAGCTAGATTTCAGGTGGTTCTGAATGACAGTTGTTCTGTATATTAGATGTAAATTTTGATGTGGTTGTGGGAGGTCGCGGGTACCATGTTTACCAATGCTCCTTCTTGAACAGAATTTCTGAGTTAACTTTTGCTTGTGAATAGATAGGGAATTTGAACAAGGGAGCAAGGTATGGAAGTGGAAAGATAGTTAACTATTAAAAGGAGAAGCATGGCGGCCTGCATACCCCTGACTGTTGCTCTGAGAGCTAGGAGGTTCAGGTAACTTGTGAACAATCCTGTTCCTTCAGAAAAAGAGGAAGGGAGCTGCCACCTCTGGATAAACTTACAACAGCATTAGAGCACCTCACAGGTATAGAAACCAAGCACAGCATTATAGGAGACCCTGTGAAATGTCAGGAAGGATTGATTGGCAAAGACTGAAATGAATGCTATAGTTCACATTGGGGAAGATGTAGTGACATAGGCATTTTCATATAGTGCTAGTGGGAGAATAAATTGCTGCAGTCTTTCTAGATGCTTAAGCAGTTTTTTTCCCCAAAACTTTATATATGCATTTCTTTTGACCCAGAAATTCTACTTCTAAAATTTTCTTGAACAACTTAACAAAGATGTATGTACCAGGATGTTCCTGCCAATGCTTTTATAGTAGGAAACTACCCAAGTAGAGAATATTTAAGTAAATTATAGTGCATTGATACAAAGGAATACTATGTAACTATTATAAAGGAGATCTGGAAAAGATACACAGAAAAATGTTAGATTTCCTCTGAATGACAAACTTTCAGGATGATTTTTAAATATAGGGAAAGGAAACAAATTCAGGAAGAACTCCTTGCCCTTCAATAAGTGAAAAGTAAAGCTAGTTTTCTTCTTCAATATTAGGGCTCCACCTTTGAGGCACCTAAAGAAAGGTATTTGTTGCACTTTTCTCATTTAGAGGAGAAGCTTTGAGTAATTAACTTTCAACCAATGAAGTCAAGAGGCCATTAGAGAGTTTTCTGAGGGAAAACTTTCTAGACATTCTGTGTTTAACCAAGGCTTAGAGTTATTTTGCTAGTTGTGGATGTATTAAAGTTATACATAGACTAAATGGTTGCACAATAAACGAATGAAGTGAATGCTTTTAGAGGTAAAGGGGTCAAGAGAAACTGTCCAAACTGTCACTCTACAAATGGGGTGCTCAGAGTCAGCAACTACAGACTCAGAGCTAGAGACAGGTGCATACCGCTGGTAGTTGGTAGATCTAAGACTACAGTCCAGGGCTTCTAACTAGTGCACTCAACACTGCTAAGGTCCATTATGACTTCACAAAATCAAGAGATCTGTGATTCCCTTCCACCTCCAAGAAGAGATGGTCCCCAAGTTCTGTAAGAGCTACTTGGATGTAATCATTAACTATTGGCAGAATACTGTTTAAGGCTGTGGTTTAACTTGGAGCTGCTGATAATTATAGCATTTTATACAGGGTTGTGCTCAGTAAATGCTTGGCCACTGGTAATCAGGATGAGGACACTGTTTCTTTTGCTCTCAAAGGGACACTCTCGGTGTCTCCTATGTCTAGCCCCGCCTCGCCCCCTCCCCCCCCCCCCCCCCCCGTGACTATAGGCACAGTCAGAGTGGGGCAGTGGTTTGCAGCTGAGCAAGCACAATTTTCTCTTTCCTCCTGAAGGACCTGCCTGCAGCAAAGCTGGAGAGTGTGTTTTTAGACTCCTTTTCCAGTATTCTTATCCACCTGCTGCTTTTTCTTCTCCATTTCCTCTTCCCAGGTTTGCATAAACCTCCCAGCACCTATCTTATGTCCACATTGAAGGACCATAAATGGCATTAAATAAATGTATGGTTTCTAAACCAAATTAAATAGTGTTTCATTGTGGAAAGTTTCAAATATACACAAAAGTAGCATGATGCCTATGTTCCCATTACTTAGCCTCATCAATTGCCAAAATTTGCTAATCTTATTTCAACTATTCTCCCTCTCAACTTTTTTTTTGAGTATTTAAAAGTACTTCCCAGACATCATATTATTTCATTCACAAATACTTTAGAATGAATTTCTGAGAAAGAATATAAAAACCCAACAATCTTATGCCATTAGTTCACAAGAAAGTAACAATAATTCCTTAATATTATCTAACAATTCATGTTCAAGCTTCCCCACTTACCTCAAAAATGTATTTTTAAAATTAATTGACTCAGAGTCAAAACAAGGATTATACATTTTATTTGGTCACTATATTTTCCAAGTTTGTTTTTTAAAAATGTATTTGTCTGTCTATCCATTTATCCACCTATCCATCTACCCATCTATTTTTTTTTATTGTGGTAAAATTCCCATAGCATTAAATTAATCATTTTAAAGTGAACAATTTCATGGCATATAGTGGAGCCACAGTGTTGTGCAGGCACCACCTCATATCTAATTCTAAAACATTTTCCTAATCCCAAAAGGAAACCTAGAACCCCCCTTCATCAGTTGTTCCTCATTCCTTCCTCCCACCAACACCTGGCAGTCACCAATCTGCATTTTATCTGTGTGGATTTATCTGTTTTGGGTATTTCATAAAATTGAATCATTCAACATATGACCTTCTGTGGATTTTCCCTTTAGGATAATGTTTTTGAAGTCCATTCACATTGTAGCAGATATCAGTACTTTATTTCTTTTTCTTGCTAAATAATATTCCATTGTATGGATATGCCACAATTCATTTGTTGATGGAGATTTAGGCTGTTTTCACCTTTTTTTTTTTTAGATTTACTTACAGTAATCTTTTTTTTTTTCTGTTTTCACCATTTGGCTATTGTGATTAGTGCTGCTATGGACATGTGGGTACATATAATATAGTATTTGTTTGAGTACCAATTTTCAATTCTTTTGGGTATATATCCAGAGGTAGAATTGCTGGGGCATATTGTAAACTTATGCCTAACATTTTGAGGAACTGTCAAACTGGTTTCCACAGGGGCTGTACCATTTCCCATTCCCACTAATGTATGAGGGTTCCATTTTCCCACATCTTGACAACACTTGTATTTTCTACATTTTTTATTATAGCCATCCTCATGGGTGTGAAGTGACATCTCATTGCTGTTTTGATTTGCATTTCCCTAATGACTAATGATGTTGAGCATTATTGCATGTGCTTTTTAACCATTTGTACACTTCATTTGGAGAAATGTCTATTTAAGCCCTTTGCTCATTTTAAAATTGGGTTCTTTGTCTTTTTAGTATTGTTGTCTTTTAAAATCTAATAGTTTCTCCACCACCCTTTCCTGTTTTATGCTTATTTGTCTGTTGAACAAACTGGGTCATTTGTCCTGTAGAATTCCCCTCATTCTGCTTTTGGCTATTTCCACATGGTATAATTTAACTTGTTTCTCTATCTCTTTATTTCCTATAAACAGATACTTTAGAACTAGAGGATTGCTTAAATTTATTTTTTATCCTGGTATTTTTTTTATTGTTGACACTATTACAGATGTCCTCCATTTCCCCCCTTTTTTGCCCACCTCTACCCAGTCCACCCCCCTACTCCCCTGGCCTTTACCACACTGTTGTCTGTGTCCGTGGGCTATGCATATATGTTCTCTAGCTAATATCTTCACCTTTTTTTATCCAGACCCTCCCAACTCCCTTCCCTCTGATTAAATTTGTTTTTTGGAGTAGAAAAGCTTCATAGGTGGTCCTATATCCTTCCTACCGCATTACATTAAGAAACACATGATGTCTAGTTGTCCAATTTTTAATTACCAAACTATATGTTCTGCAGGGTTACCTACCATGCCCTGCAAATGGTTAATTCAAATATCATTAAAAATATACAATTGACTATTGCTTTTCCTCTTCAGATGTAAGAGGAAGCTATGTAGGTGAGCTCTAGTCCTCCTACCCTGCTTCAGCCAGAATCACTCTGCCTTTTACATATCAGGGTCCTAGATAATATTTCATTAGAATAAAGTATTATACTAATTAAAATATATAAATAAAAATGATAATATAATGAACCCCTTCTAAAATGTTAGGAGATTATGTTACCCTTTCCAGAGGTATTAACACTTGGCCCCCTGGATCCATAGATTTTGTATCCATGGATTCCACCAACCATGGCTCAAAAATATTTGGAAAAAAAAGTTACATTGTTGTAGACACATACTATGTACTTAGGTCTATGATAATTGTCTGTACCGAACATGTACAGACATTTATTTTCTTTCATTATTTCTAAACAATACAGTACAATAACTACTTAAATGACACTTGCATTGCACCAGGTATTATAAGTTATCCGGAGATGATTTAAAGTATATGGGAGGATGTGCATAGATTACAAACATATAAGGGACTTGAGCATTTGTGGATTTTGGTATCCACTGGAGGGCCTGGAACCAATTCCCCCACAGATCATGAGGGATGACTGTCTATTATAACTGGGGACTCTAGAAGTCAGAAAGGCTTTAGACTCAATGGGAAAAAAATTTCTAATGCATGCACTGGACCACACCGAGTGGGAGAAAAAGTGGAGTCTTCCTGATGCTCTGCAAATCAAACAACATAGGAACTGCTGTAATCTCCCCCAACTAATGCCTGCTTCCCCTTCAAATCATACGTCCTTGACCCATTACATGAAACTGGACTTTGAATAATAGCAACTTGCACTTTATTTTTATTATTATTTTTAAATTTTATTGATTTCGGAGAGGGAGGGTGAGGGAGGGAGAGACACACACACATCAATGATGAGAGAGAATCATTGATCAGCTGCCTCCTACATGCCCCACACTGAGGATCGAGCCCACAATGCAGGCATGTGCCCTGACCAGGAATTAAAACCGTGACCCCCTGGTTCATAAGTCGATGCTTGGACTACACTGCCTGGGTGCAACTCGCACTTTAAAGTTGAACCTAAAGCTTTATAAAATGACCACAGTCCAAAATGGGAAGTGTGTGAAGTGGGAATAGCTGAGAACCTGGCAAGTGCCTCTGGTGTAGTGTACAGATGCCCTTCAGGTGTCTTTTGCTGGAAAGACCTCTAATTCTGATCACAAGAAAATATTCTCCATCTTTCTGACACAGGATATACACACTCTCTGTGATACCTTAAATCAATATCTGATCATCCAGTCGACTCTTTTCCTGGTATTCCATTAAAATTAAGCTTCTCTCTATAACTGAATGTTGCACACATCAAGATGATGGATAATCCCTTATCTTCAGAATTTTGGAGGCAAAGTCTTCAGTCTTCTAGTGGTTAAAAGGAGATTTATGAACTTTTGCTTCAATTCTAGTTTAATCCTCAAGTGTCTGCTTTTTAATCATCAAAGCGTTATAAAGTCTGCCCTTCCTGGAACTAGGAACAGCAGGATGGACATACAGCTGGATCCCATTGCAGGCAGATGGGAAGAGCACTGAGCCCCCATATTTCCTCTGAAATGAGAAGGCTCTAGTTCTGATTATGCTGTTCTTCTGCTTTACAGTATTGTTTCTGGAAGAGAAGATTTTGCCAGTCTATTTGTGTTATCATTACCACCAGCACCATTACCATCATGATGTCTATATTCCAACATAATGTTGGAAGAAAGGGACAATTGCTGCTTCTCTTGACCTTTTGAAGCTGAGGAAAAAAGGGCTGTAGAAAAAAAGGAAGATAAAACAGCCAGTTAAAGGTTCAGATCAGCTGCTGACCTGACAAAACCCAACTCTACTGTAGAAACTCAATCACCTTCCTAATTGTCCAGACAGCATCCTCATGAATTGTCCATAAAGATTTTAGTTAAATCTTACTAACTTTTATCCAAACTGATAAAAAGAGGTATATATAACAAAAATGAATTTTTAGACAGACATGTCAAGGTATATCAGCACCCATGCCATTTCTCCAAGTTTGTCCCCAAC
Source organism: Corynorhinus townsendii (assembly GCA_026230045.1). Lineage (NCBI taxonomy): Eukaryota > Metazoa > Chordata > Mammalia > Chiroptera > Vespertilionidae > Corynorhinus > Corynorhinus townsendii. Next base: position 144,071,497 of record JAPDVU010000007.1, on the reverse strand, counting down.
TAATAGGTTTCAGAGTGGTGATTGCAAGCCACAGATAGAGATACTGTTGGAAGGAGGGTTGGTACCAAGTGTACATAGAAAATGAAGATGCATAACAGGCCTTCCAGGAGACCTCCTCCTTGTTCATCAGGCTGCATTCCTTATGATATAGAAATCATACTTTATATGTACAGATTTAGATATAAGATGATCATGGCAGTGAACAACTTGAAAGAACCTAAATGTTCAACAGTGGGAAGACAGAGAAATATACTTCAATTTTGAAACATTAAAAAGGCTGCTTCATGAAATTGGTTGATGCGGGAAGATGTTCATGATAAATTAGTTGAAAAATAAGGTGGGGAAATTTTATGTATTTAAGTCTTAAAGAAATTATGTGTGCTTTATTTGGGAGGAGGAAGGAGGTCCTATTCCAAGCTGCCTGTGGAAGGCACATTTTGAATCAATGGGGCAGAGTGAGAAAATTTCAACTTGGGAAGAAGAAGGGCAGAAAAAGCCTAGATCACATTGGAGCAGCCTTAGTATTAGAAAAATGGGGGAGGTGGCAGATGGGAAATGAATGAAGTAAACGAAGGCTTGATTTGATGTACCAAACTCCAACCTTTGAATTTGGTTTAAGTACCTCCATTATGAGGGTGAGTGGAATTATTGTCAGTGCCTAGGCCAAGCTGACATGAGGTAGGAACATGATGCTTCTGTCTTTTTTTTTTTTTTTTTTTTTTTTACCTCTGTCTTCTTTCTTTACCTACTCGGTTCTAGGGGGAAGACCTTATGGTTCTCTCCTGCCTGTCTCAAAATCCAGGAGTGAAGTTACATCAGCGAGACCAAAAAAAAGGGGAGGGGTTCAAATGGAGAGGGAGTGATAACTGGGACACCGCACACGTGGATCCTCTTTCCAAGTGGCAGTTCACTGCCCTAAATGCCCCAGGCAGAAACGCAGGTTAGGATTCAGAGCCCAAAGTCAAACATAAGGTGCTTTGTTTCAACAGATTAAAAAGCAACTCATGGTATCACTACAAATATATCTGAAAGGTGTTGGCAATTTCAAAGGAATTCATTAAGAGATCTTCTCATTAAAGCCCCTTCAAGTTTACTAAACTGTATAAAGGTGCTTTTATAAAAGCAGGTCCAATAGGCCTTTTAGTAAAGACCTCCTGCAGATAACTGGACCAGGAGAACTGTGTTAAAGGCTTGGAATGGAGAGCAGTGTGTTGTGATGCGTCTCCTAGGGCAAAGTTCCTAACCCTTCACCCTGGTTTCCTTTTTAAGACCCAGTCTTATAGGGACATTGAGAGGATTAAATAATATTGTTTATGAACAAACTCATTAATGTTAAATCCTTTCTAGGTAAAACAAAATGCTCACAATTACCATCTGAACTAAAATCTGTGACACTTAATTTGGGATTCCAGATTCCTCCCAAAGGAATCATGCCTAATAACAAGCAATAGGAGAGGAAGGTTAAACTCAACCCAGTCCTTGGGGTTCAGAAAGAACAAAATGGTGGCGTGTTGAAGGAAAGAGACTGTCAGAAGATCAGAATTCGAATAAGAATTGGAAAAAATATTCTTTCATTCTCCTAATGTTCAAATGACCTCACTTAGTTTAAAGAAGTGAAACCTATAAGGTCTGGTTAAAATTTTGAAGATTTCTGAAAGGTTGGTCACATAGATAAGAAAAAAGGGAAGAGCCATTGTTGGACAGACAAAGTAACATACATACACTATAATACTGAATCCTGGACAAAAACATCTACCGTGATTATAATCTAGCTTCCAGTCCAGAGTCCAGTTTAGCCAAATATTTTGCCCATGCTTTTTAAAACTCAGTGGTGAGTACATAAAAATGTCTGCAACCCAGATGAGGTTGTTAAATTCTTTCGTAAGAACAAGACAGAAAAGAGAAGTGATTTACTGAAGTATGTTGCTAGGTTTGTTTTTTATTTTTATTTTTGCTCTTCTAATCCCCAAGCCCACAGCAGCCTGTCTAGTTGAATCTTGATTTGTTTTTGTCTCATATGAATGTGAACATCCATCCTCCCAGCAGAAATGGTAAATAGCTGTACACATCTTTGTCATGAAGTGGTCATAAATAACGATCATTTATGGGGCTGGTGGGAGGGCAACCTTTGTGCTTAGAGAACTGCCTGCAGCAATACTGTTCTATGAAGTTTTCTGTAACTAAAGGAGCAAAAACATTGAGTCTTGTTGCTTAAAGTTAAAATTTTAAAATAGTAAAAAAAGAATTTAATATGTCATACAGTGGTATAAATGAAAAACTATGTCTGATAACAACTTTAAATTATCAGTTAGTTTTAGGCTACAAAAATCATGCATGAACACTTCCTTATAAAAATTTCAAACCATACAGATAAAGCTAGAGTTCCTCTTGACCGTCACCCCAGTTACATTCCCCCTTCTCAAAGGTACCCACCATTGTTAACAGAGGTTGGTTTGTTTCCAGATCTTTGTAATCTTTATAAGTATATTTGTTTTGTTTTTTTATGTTACACAAATGGCATACCACATTTATTATCCAGTGACTTGCTTTTTTTTTGACAATAATGTCTTGGATATCTTTCCATGTGAAGAGTATATATATTGATTTTACTTCTTTACACTGTTGTATAATATGACAGTGTCATAATTTATGTATGTGCAATGAACATTTAGATACTTCCAATCTTTTGCTATGTCACACAGAGCTGAACATCATTGTCCCTACTTTCTGGTACACATGTGGAAGTGTTTCTTTGGAATAGGTAGGAAGTATACATTTTTAGCGTTTCCATTTCTAGTTCTTCTATTATTCATCACGATTGTTCAAAATAATATGCTGCCCTAGCCAGTTTGGCTCAGTAGATAGAACATTGGCCTGTGGACAGAAGGATCCCAGGTTCAATTCTGGGCAAGGGCACATACCTCGATTGCAGGTTAGATCCCCGGCTCTGATTGGGGTTCATGTGGGAGGCAACTAATTGATGTGTCTCTTTCACATTGATGTTTCTCTCTATGTCTCTCCCCTCCCTTGGACTCTTTCTAAAAATCAATGGAAACATATTCTCAGGTGAGGATTAACAAAACAAAAACCAAAATAATATACTAATCATTTTTTCTTGATTTACCAAATTTAGATCTTATCCATTGACTCCTAACTATTAAAGATGGGGAATTTAGCTCACTTATATGAACTTTCCCCTCCACTCCATTCCCAAGTTTTGTTAATTATCCTATCTAATTAAAGAGTAATATGCAAATTAACCATCACTTTGGGACAAAATGGCGGCGCCCATAGCAACCAGGGCAGACGCTGGCTGCGTAACCCCAGCAACTCGAGGAGGGGAGGGGCCTCTGGCCAGAGCCCAGCGTCTGTGCCCTGGCTGCGCAGAGGGAGGGGAGGATCCCTCTGGCCAGAGCCTAGCGTCCTTGCCCCTCTGCTTGCGGAGGGAGGGAAGGAAGGGGCCTCTGGACTGAGGCCAGGGCATGTGACGCTGGGCTCACATTACCATAAGCCCAGCGTCCCATCCCAGCTGTGTGGAGAGAGAGGAGAACCTAGAAAAATGGATCTTCCCAGTTCCTGACACTGAGGGAGCCCTATGGGTGCCGGGGTCCTCTGCCTGCAGACCATAGTCGCAGCCTGGTAGCCCCAGTCACAGACTGGAAGCCCCCTGCCCGCAGTGCAGATGGGGGGGGGGTTCAGCGGGTGCGCTACAGACATCAAATCGCTGCCACTGTGGCCGCCTCCCCCCTCCCCCCATGTTCCCAAGTAGTACGGTTCAAGGGGCGACTCCTGAAGCGTGGCTCCCAAGGCAGCTGATGCACACCACGCTGGCAGGGAAGCGGGACCTGGGAGCCCAAACACCCAAGTACCTGAGGGGCCTTTGTGGGCCAGGGCCCTGAGGAGGCCCCAGGACAAGCATCTTCCCAGAGGCTGTGTGGAGGGAGGGGAGGAGCCTCTGGCTAGAAGCCAGAGTGAGGGATGCTGGCATCATTGCAGGCCAGGCTGAGGGACAACCCCCCTCCCCGCACCCCTGTGCACAAAGTTCATGCACTGGGCCTCTAGTCTATATATATAAAAGCCTAAGCAACCATTATGATGGAATGACCAGAACGACCGGTCACTATGATGCACACTGACTACCAGGGGGCAGCACTCAACACAGGAACTGGCCCCAGCCTACAGGCCCCGATTGTCGATGAGGCCTGCTGGCCAACTTCCTGGTCCCTCCCCCTGGCTGGCAGGCCCCTGGGCTGGGACGGGGAACCGGGGGTGGGTGGTGGCAGACATGGCCCCTTTCCCAGGGGGGCTGAGGGCCAGATCCCTCCTTAGGGCTGGTGACCAACCTCCTGGGTCCCTCCCCCTGTCCCCCTTCCTGGCCGGCAGGCCCCAATTGGCCCGCCACCCGCCTGCTGCGGTGGTGGTTGGCTCCTTCCTCCCTGCCCCCCCCCCCCCAAGCAGGCCCTGATTGCCTAATCCCTTCTGGTCCCTTTCCCCAGCCAGCAGGTCCTGATCGTCTGATTGGGGCTGGGCCCCAGGCTGGTATGGGGAACCAGGGTTGGGTAGTGGTGGACATGGGTGGCAAGGGAAGCAGGAAGCGGGGAGGTGGAGAGGCAGGGAACCTGATCAGCCCTGATCGCTGGCCAGGCCTAGGGATCCTACCCATGCATGAATTTCATGCACCGGGCCTCTAGTATTTTTATAATTGGCTCTTCTATTGATTACTTTTACAACTTTATATAATACACTTAAATGTCTAGTTCTTATATAATCAACTGTAGATGATATCTTTTAATTCTCTACCATAAACAATGCAGAAACTAGCACCTTTAGTTTGTCCTCCTCTTACAGTACTATTTTTACTTCCTGCAGGTTTATAATTTTTACCTTCTATTCTGTAAGTATACAATTTTACATGGTTTCTCTGTGTGCTGATTCTAAAAATTGGAAACCTTTTGTCAATGTTTTACTATTTGACTCTTTAAGTAACATTCTTGGACACACCAAATACTATTGTTGAACCCTTAGAGAAGTAGTGCTGTTAAAAGAAACCTGTTTAAGCATTAAGGCCATATGGATTGCATTTTCTTACACTTTGTTATGTTGGAAGTCACTTTGTGCTTTAGCTTGCTTCATAGATGGAGCTTAACTTTCTAACAAAGTTTTCCACCTCTGATGTTTCTAATCTTTATTTCTTCCTTCCCACCCCCTACCCCCCCTTATTTCTTATCCACCTCTGCCTTCATCCTGTACATTTGCAGTTCTATTTTACCTGTAAATTAGGTCTTACTCACTTTCTCTTTTTCAGAAAGTCATCAAATTCTTTGAATTACTCCTCCCTTCTATTCTCTTTTGTATATCTTTACCCTTGTTTCAGTGAGAGTTTGGTGGAAGGGAATGTAAACACTTGAATTCAGTCATCCTTCTTGAACAAGACAAAGCAATAATTTTTAAAAACTCCACCATTTCTTTGAAGGCTTTTTCAACATATTGGTGCCAGTTTCAGCAAAAAGGGAATCTCTTGATTTTTAAAATTAACCAGAGACAGGTGAGATTAGTCTGTAACCCAAACCACAAAACCAAACCCTAACACCTGCCATAAAAGGTGTTCACTGATTCGGTTACAAGGCACTTAAGTCTAAAAACTTGACCTTTTCATCCTTATCTGCCAGTCCTAGCTAAAAAGGGGAGGGACTTGACCTTTTCATCCTTATCTGCCAGTCCTAGCTAAAAAGGGGAGGGACTTAAGGAAGACTCCAGGGTCCATGGCAGAACTACAGGGTTAGGCTTTTAAAATGGCTCATCCTTTTCAGTGCTGTCCCAAAGAATTGGGGAAACTAGCATAAACACAGTGGGTAACAATTTGGGATGCAGGGATTCTGACACTTCATACAGTTTGATTATTTACACTTCATTTCTTAAGGGTCAGCTTCCTCATCCACAAGGTGAGGGTAATAATCATGACCACCTCTTATGGTTGTTATAGAGATTAATTACGGTAATACATGTAAAGCACTTGGTACCAACACATAGTAAGCATCAATAAATGTTAGCTATTGTTTTTCTTTTCTTTTTTAAAAAAATTATTTTATTGTTTAAAGTATTATAAGTAGTCGTACATATATCTCTTTTTTTCCCCCCATTGTAGCTATTTTTATAATGAAACTTGCATTCTGAATATATACAGTTCTCTAGGGGAAATTCCAGGGAAAAGAAAGAATGTGGTCCCCACCCTTGAAGAGTTCCTAGTCTAAGGATTGGCTATTATTTTCACTCTATGATGCTTTACATATGGCAAGAGTTTAATGGATATCTGTTGGATAAATTATTGAGTAATCTTTGGTCCTGAGGAAGACATGGCTTCTCCTCTCAGGGAATATCCAAAGAGAAGTAAAATACGTATTATATAAACAAGTACTGAGTACATTTAATCACAGTCCACTCATATGTCAATTCACTCAACCAATATTTGTTACTCATTAACTGTATGAAGAAATTATGTTAAGACATTTAACAAGATACAGTTCCTGCCTTCAAGGGGTTTAAAGTATATAAGATCCTACACAGAGCTAAATACATTAGAGTGAAGGTGTTACTGATCAATTGGGGGAAATGCAATTGTCCAAGCTGCCTTATTCTCATGTCCAAGTCCTCTCTCCCCTCTCTGGTCACTATCCATATCTCATGATGTATCTATAGCCATGTTTATTTCTGAGGTAATAATAATAATAGTAAAAATAATGTGGACTTCATCTGAAAAAAATGAAGATATATACATGACTCCCTACCTCTCTAGACAAAATCACATTTAATCTCCCTGTAGGAAAACGAGCTTTCTAGAGAATACACATTGTTTCCACTGACTTCCTAACCCTAGCTATTCATTGACTTTATGTGTGATAGAAATCTCTTACTCCATTAGTCATCTCATAAGTACATACCTATGGGGAAGTTGGAAAAATTTTTCTTGCAAATTCTACCATTACCTCAAACTCAGCATGCTTTATTTTTGGAGGTGAAAAATGCTGTAGTGAAAAAAACACTCTGAAGCTAGACAAACATGAGTCCAACTCTCTGTTCCTCTTCTTACTAGGTAAGTGACATTGGGCAAGTTAATTTAAGCTCTCTGAGTCTGCTACCTCTTATTTAAAATGAAAGTCATAGTGCTGTGTCAGAGACCACTAATTCTTTCCCCAAATATAGCCTATCCTTTACCATAGTAACAGAATTTTAGCTGGTCACAAAGTTGCTTGGATAGAACAAGCCATCCTTGGCCATATGAATAAATTCTGGTTAAAGGGATGTATGTTGGTAAATATTTAACTGTCTACACACACACACACACACAAGTGTGTGTGTGTATATATATATATATATATATGTATGTAAGCACATACATTTATTATAAATTTTACTGGGGTTAAATATACAAAATATATCCTATCTAATAAAGAGGGAATATGCTAATTGACCATCACACTGTCGCAAAAGATGGCGGCGCCCACAGCAAATAAGGAGGGAATATGCTAATTGACTGCCCCACCTTCAAAGATGGCGGTGCCCACAGCCAATAAGGAGGAAATGTGCTAATTGACTGCCATGCCCTCAAAGATGGCAGCGCCCACAGCCATAAGATGGCGGTGCTCAGTCCCCTCAACCCTGCGAGGGCGGCAGGCATGCAGCAAGGCCTGGGGGTGGGCCCGGTCTTACTGCATGCCTGCCTCCAGAGTCACCCCTCAGTCCCCCAGCTGCCTGGGCTGGCCTGAGGCACAGGCAAGCCTTGGATGGCAGCTGCCCAGCCGCCCAGGGCCACCCAAGGCTCAGGTAACCAGGGCCGGCCAAAGCTTGCGCTGCTGGTAGTGGCAGCAGCAGAGGTGTGATGGGGTTCGCCTTCCCCTGATCGCTGGGTTGCCTCCTGTCCTTGAGGGTTCCCGGACTGTGAGAGGGGGCAGGCTGGGTTGAGAGACCGCCCCCCTCCAGTGCATGAATTTTCATGCACCGGGCCTCTAGTAAATAATAACAGAATGTACAGTAATCTGTCATAAGTTCTATAGAGCCAAGTGAATCTTACAGAATGCTTTGGCTGATTGTTGCTGAACTCTTAGATCTGTATGCAACCTATGATTGCACTTCAACCATGGATTTGACAGATGGGGTCCCATTCCAATACACTATCATTTCCCAATAAATTTATTGTCATTTAATCAGAAATGTGATCTACTATTAAACTATTTTTTGTCCTCATATAAATTATATTCATTAAACTAAAATCTCTTTCAGCTTTAGCACTACCTATGTTGGAACCTCACTCATTTGTCAATGAGGTGAGTGACTTCTGTGCTGAATTGGGTATTAGTTTTCAAATACGGGAAGAATATTTCCTTAATGTTTTTTGCTATTCATAATGTGATGGACACAGAGATGCCACACTGCTAAGTTTAATATGTATTTTAAACATTTCTCTCCATCACTTTCTTAAGTTTAGACAAATAACAAAATAATAAATCAAACTCTGACTTTAACATTTGCTGATTTCCATGGTGTAAATATTCTCATAATGGCTGTGTTCAAACTACCAGGATGAGGCTACTGAACACAAAGTTGGGAAGAAATATTTAGTGTTTCCATCATCTGAATACAATAAGTATAATTTCATATGTGATGGTTATTTGGAATTCTCCGAATTGTCTATTTATATTTTCTTACCATTCTTACCATATTTTTTTCTTTCTCTCACTTGTAAGAACTTTTTGTATGTTGTTAATCATATGTATCATCTATCACTAGAAAGTAAACTTCATGAATACAGGAATATCATTTAGACAGATAACAAAATAATAAGTCAAACCCTGACTTGTAGCATTTGCTGAATGTTTTATTCAGCATGGTATCCGGTAACACCTATTGTATAAAAGGTGTTCAAATAAATATTTGTTAAATGAATGAATGTGTTGCAAGTATTTCCTCAGACTATAACTTATCCTTTTATTTTATTTATGTTTATGATTTTTTTGCTATAGAAAAATGTTAAGTTGTATGTTGTCAAATATGTCTGCTTTTTCATTTATTGTGTCAGAGTTTTCTGTCCTATTTAAGAATGTCTCTCTCATCCCAAAGTTGATTATTCTCCTAATTTTTTCTAAAAGTTTTATTTTTTTGGTTACATTTAAATCTGGAATCCATCTGGGATTTATTTTTGTATATGACATGTATTTCTTCCAGATGGCTAGCCTGTTGTGTTACTTCTGTAAATAAATATTATTTTTTTTCTGCTTAACTGAAATTCTACCTTTATGATACATTAAGTTCCAATACATGTTGGACTCTATTTCTGATTTTCTAATTTGTCCCATTATCTATTTGCCTACTTCTGGATCTTTATGATACTCTTTTGATATACTGGTTTTATAGTAATTATAATATAATAATAGAACACAGTTGTAATATTTACTATAACATACTGTTCTAAGCAATTTTGATTTAATCCTCACAAAAACCCTATGAGGTAGATACTGTTAATATCCTCATTTTACTGATGATGAAATGAAGGGGCAGAGAGGCTGAAGAACATGTTCTGTGCCCTACCACCAAGAGCACAGCCTGGCTATAAGCCCTGTTTTTAAGCATTAGGCTAAATTCCTTCTCTGTGTAGCATAAAACCCTTTAATAATCTTTGTAAAAATAATTTTCTTAGCTTATTCTTCCATAGTCTTCTTTAAAATAATTTTATCCAGTTCCCAAACAAAAACAAAACCTCTTTATTGGGATTCTAATTAGAGTTACATTAACTTTATATATTAATTCTGGGAGGCATGTGTTTTTATAAATTAAGTCTTCCCATTTAGAAACATGATAAACTTTCTGTATGTTCAATTTTCATTTAATGTATTCTTCAAGGTTTTATAGTGTTTTTTTTTAAAAAAAAATAGGTCCTGTCTTGTAAAATTTTAAACCAAGTATTTTAAAAGTTTTGCCATTGTTGTGAATGAACTTTTTCCCTACACTTGAAAGTATAGAGAAATACCTTTGATTTTTTTTGTTTGGGTGTATTTATGTGTATATATAGTATCCAGTCACCTTTCAAATTCTCTTATTAATTCTAGGGTGGTTTTTTTTTTTTTGTCATTTGATTTTTCTAGGAACGCAATTATAAGCCTTGCAAGCTGAGATAATATTGTTCTCTCTCTCCCTTCCTTCCTCCCTCCCTTCCCTAACCTAATTTTTAGTTACCCAACGTTAAAATTAATATAGGAAAAAAAATTATTGATTCTTTTTCTTTGATTTACTAGTTTTCAAGAGAATGAATTAATTTCCTATAATTCTCTGAAGATGATCGAATTGGTGTTTTTTGAATTGGTAGCCCTGGCCAGTGTGACTAAGTGCTTAGAATGTTGGCCAGTGCACTGAAGGGTTGCATGTTTGATTCCTGGTCAAGGGCACATTCCTGGGTTGCAGGTTTGATCCCTGGCGTTGGTTATGATGCATGCAGGAGGTAACCGATCAATAAGTATTTCTCTCACATGGATGTTTTTCTCTCTGTCTCTGTCTCTCTCTCTCTCTATCTCTGTCTTCCTTCTACTCTCTAAAAAAGTATGGAAAAAAATACCCTCAGGTGAGGATTCAAGTTAAAAAAAATAAAAAAATATTTTTATTGATTATTTCAGAGAGGACAGAGAAGGAGAGAGAAAAAGAAACATCAGTGATGAGGGAGAATTATTGATCAGCTGCCTCCTGCACGCCCCCTACTGGGGATTGAGCCTGCACCCCATAACCCAGGCATGTGCCCTGACCAGGAATGGAACTGTGACATCCTGGTTCATAGATTGATGCTGAGACACACCAGCCAGGTGAAGATTAATTTTTATACAAAAATTAACAGAATATGAAATAAAAGCAATGCAGATAAGCAAAGACCCCTCAAATTTCAGATCATACCTAAAGTCATAATTCACTAACAGAAAGAGATACATTTTGAATAGAAGTAATAATTAAACTCTTAGATTGGTTGACAAGCCAATTAATGAAGATGAGAAAATCAAATGAACATACAAGAAAGGATTTATGCTACGTTGTGATTTGGCATAAAATACTGGACAAAAAATCCTATATAATAAAGAGGGAATATGCAAATTGACCATCACTCTGTCACAAAGATGGCTGCACCCACAGCTGAGGCCAAGTTCCCACAAGGAGCCTTAACAAGCAATCAGCAGGGACCTGAAGCTATGCCCTCCCCCGCCCCCATGGGGCTTGACAGGGGACCTCAGGCTGCGCCCCCCCCACCCGGCGGGGCTTGACAGGGGACCTCAAGGTGCACTTCCCATCCTGGTGCTGGGCTAGGGGACCTCAGGCTGCACCCCTACCCCAGTGCCAGGCTTGGGGACCTCAGGCCATGCCCCCCACAAGGTGGGTTTTGACAGGGGACTTCAGGTTGCGCCCCCACCCCAGCACCGAGCCAGGGGACCTGAGACTGTGCCCCCCTGCCTGGCTGGGCTTGATGGGGGAACTCAAGGTGCACCCCCAGTGCTGGGTCGGGGGAACTCAGGCCACACCCCCGCCCAGTGGGGCTTGACGGGGGACCTGAGGCTGCACTCCCCTGCCCATGGGGCTTGATGGGGGACCTGAGGCTATGCCCCTCGGCCTGGCAGGGCTTGACGGGGTCCTCAAGTCATGCCCCCCACCCTGGTCTGGGCTGGGGGACCTCAGGCCAAGCCCCCATCCTGGCGCCAGGCCAGGGGACCTATGGGTATGCCCCCTGCCTGGCAGGGCTTGGCAAGGGTGGGACTGGCCAGGTCTGGATCTAGCCCAATTCAGGGGGCTGGCTGGGTTTGGGTTTCATGTGATTTTGAGGTGCATGTGGGTGGGCGGGGACTTGACTCTGGGTCCCGAGATGCACCCCAGACTCTGACAGGAGGAAGGTTTTCATATACATTTTACTAATTTTCTTTCATCTCTGACACTTTTATTATAGAGAAAGGGCAAATAGCAATATTAAATTATTTCCTCTAATTAATCTTCTTTTATTGTACATGAATTTCATGCACTGGGCCACTAGTCCTATATAATAAAAGCCTAATATGCTAAGTATCCCGTTGTCCAGTTGGCTGTTCAACCAATCAAAGCGCAATATGCTAATGATATGCTAAGGCTGCTCAATTGCTTGCTATGACCTGCACTGACCACCAGGGGTAGATGCTCCAACTGGTAGGTTAGCTTGCTTCTGGGGTCCAGCTGATCAGGACTGAGTGAGATGGGCCAGACATGCCCTGGAGCCCTCTCACGATCCCTCCCCCGCTGGCCAACCTCCCGCGTCCCTCGCTGGCCCCAGTCGTGCACCGGTGGGTCCCTTGGCCTGGTCTGTGCCCTCTCACAATCTGGGACCCCTCAGGGGATGTCAGAGAGCCAGTTTTGGCCTGATCCCGCAGGCCAATCCAAGGGACTCCACTGGTGCATGAATTCGTGCACCAGGCTTCTAGTAATTACATAAAATTCATGTAGGTTTTATAACAAGGACATTGCTGACAAACTGGTTAATGAGTATCAATTCAAAGAAAATTTAAGGTTAGCCATTCTACAAGAAAAGCTGGAGTGACCTGAAATCTTATAGTTTATATATGAAAACAAAACTATATGGAGATTTCCCCAAATTTGACAATAATCCTACAAAGTTACATGGCAATATCAATATCACATTTATTGTTGAAGGAAATTTTCTACACTATCATTAATAAAAAAAATTTGGTCAACCATGCTAGAGGTAAAACTGAATTATCTTATTATTTTCTCTAAGAAAAATCATATTATAAAATCATTGTCATACAAAGAGGCAATCAAAGAATATGTAGCCAAAATAATATAAAGGTATCAGGCAGTTAATAAATATATTATTTTATGTGCTATTTTTCTGTGTTTTCTAATGTTTGCAGAATTTATTCACTTAAGAATTCTTAAAAATATATTATAATTTTCCTCTTATTTTATTTATATGTTTTAAAATTTATTTTTATTGTTGAAAGTATTACAGCTGTCCCCTATCCCTCTTCTCCCCATTGATTCTCTCCACCCTACATCAGGCCTTCACCACGCTCTTGTCTGTGTCCATGGGTTATGCATATATGCATATAAGTTCTTTGGTTAATCTCTTACCATTACCCCCCTTCCTGCTGAGATTCATTAAATAAATATTCATGTTTATATCTAATTTTGTATTTGTAATTTTATTATTTTTGTTAAATAACACCCATTTCCCCCCCCCCCCACACACACACACACAAATTTATATGCGTTGGGCCTCATAAAACTTGTCTGCCTAGACTTGAACTAGTTTCAGTTGTCTTCTCATTCAGATACATTTCTATACCAGCTTCAGGTTTTTTAATATTAAATTTATTGGGATGACATTGGTTAATAAGATCAGCTAGGTTTCAAGTGTATATTTCTATGATACATGATCTGCATATTGCATTGTGTACCTACCACCTAAAGTCATATCTTCTTCCATTACCATATAGTTGACTTCCATTACCTTTTACTACCTCAGCTCCCCCCACTTTCCCTCTGATAATCACCATACTGTTATCTGTGTCTATGATTTTGTGTTTGTTTTCCTTGTTTGCTCATTTGTTGCTTTCAGTTTTATATACCAAATACTGTATATGTGAAATCATATGGTTCTTAACATTTTCTGTCTGCCTTATTTTGCTTAGCATGATATTCTCAAGGTCCATTCATGTTGTTGAAAATGGCAGAAATAAATTCATATGTATATGGACAAATAATTTTTACAAAGAAGCCAAAAATGTACAGTGAAGGAAAGTCTTCAATAAGTGGTGCTATGAAAATTGGAAAGCCACATGCAAAAGAATGAAACTAGACTACAGTTTGTCCCCATATATGAAAATTAACTCAAAGTGGATCAAAGACTTAAATATAAAATCTGAAATAATAAATTACATAAAAGAACATAAGCTACTAAACTTACAGACCTATGAAAGATTTTATGAATTTGACCCTAAAGGCCAGGGAAGTAAAGGCAAAAATAAATTAATGGGAGTATGTCAAACTGAAAAGTACTGCACAGCAAAAGAAATTGCCAGCAAAACAAAAAGGCAATCAACAAGTGGGAGAAGATATTTGCAAACAACAGTTCTGACAAAGGGTTAATACCCAAAATATATAAAGAATTCATATGACCATACCAGCTTGTTTTTGAGAGGTAATGATGGTGCTTTCCCTCTGCTATTTGGGACAGGACTTCCAAGGGATCTGAAGCTGAAGGTGAGACCAATTTCTAGGTTTCTTAGCATGCCCCCAAGCATTATCTAAAAAAGATAAAATATTTTTTGGGCCATTTGACAGCCATTTGGAACACTAATATCAAATTGGATCACTACCTGCTTCTTCTGCCTAATATATCCCAGATGGACAAAAAATTTAAACAGGAAAAAAAAATGAAGCCATAAAATACATAGGAAAATTCCCACAATATCAATGTGAGAAAGGCTTTTTAAGTTTGATACAAATCCCAGAGGTCATAAAAGAAAGAATTGATACATTTTAATGAATAACAATGAAAAAATTTTGCTTGCCAAGAAATAAAGTTAGAAGACAAGCAACAAATTGAGAAAAAAAAACACCTATTTGTAACACCTATCCCACAGGATTTATTTTCTTAATATAAAAAGAGTTCCTACACATTAATAAGAAAAAGGAGAAGCAATATAAAATAGGCAAAGTATATTAACCACTGGTTTATAAAACAAGAAATACAGATGACTTGTAAACACATGAAAAGTTGTTCAATACCCTTATAATAAGAGAAATGCAAATTAAAACTGACAATCAGATTGGCAAAGATCCAAAAGTTTGTAGCACCTTATGTAGGTGAAGATATTAGGAAGCAATCTATTTTTGGTGCAAGTATAAATTGGCACAACTTCTGGAAAGGGCAGATTAAATATGACACAGCTTCATTTCTAGAAAGTAGTTCTGTAGATGTCTGTATTTATAAATTGTTACAAATTGAGAGACAGCCACTGTAGCATTGTTTCTAATAGCAAAATGTTGGAAACAACTCAAAAAGGGACTGGTTGAATACATAATGGTATATTCATCATTAGAATACTATGAGGCCATAAAAAAGAAGAAAGCAGTTCTATGCAGATGTGAAACCATCTTAAAGACATAATTAAAAATGCAATGCTCAGGGTAGGACACTGACATTTAAATGGATACATTTAATATTTATGTTTTCATGGACTATCTCTAAAAGACAGTGGTTGCCTCCAGGTGGATGGGTAGACAGATTTACTTTTCACTACATATCCTTTTGCACTTTTTGAATATTTTTCATGTACCTATTTACCTATTAAAATGTTACAATTATTTATTAAAAATAAGAGATGTGCCCAGCTGGCATGGCTCAGTATTTGAGCATCCACCTCTGAACCAGGAGGTTCCCGGACAGGGCACATGCCTGGGGGGCATGCTGGAGGTGGCCCATCAATGATTCTCTATCATTGATGTTTCTACCTGTCTCTCCCTTTTTCTTCCTCCCTGAAATTATATATATATATATTCTGTAACTAGGCTAGTGAATACTCAAGAATTGGTAGTTTTTCTTCTGAAGGCACATTACTGAGAATAAGATTATTACTCTAACAGGGAAATCAGTGAATGGTTGCTAAGGAGTTTCTGAACTATCCAAATCCCAGTCAGGGACTAACCTCAGGAGAATACAAAATCTAACGTTGAGGCTTACTTAGCTGTATTGTAGTTATTTGTCTGAAGGAAGACAGCTGATAGATGGGAGCTGCTGAGCACAGGTTTAGACAAGGAGGTCAAAGAGTAGAATTTGACAGGATTTATCTAGTGCTGAGTGAGGGAGATGTTTTCTGAAGTGTGTCTTTTATTTTTCCTATAAAATTAGTAACTGCATTTAAATGATCTTTCAGCAGTAGCTAAGAACATAGCCTTTGGAGGCAAAGAGATCGGGGTTCAAATCCCAGTTCCTTTTTCTTTAACATCTGGGTGATTTTAGACAAATACCAATTCTCATTTTATGTAGGGGTAATAACCTTTACCTGAATGTTGTTGTGGATTAAAGAAAATAACAGAAAAAGTGTAGCACAGTAGCTAGCATGTAACTGGTGCTCACTGAATAGCAACTATTGTTTATATTTATAGATTGCTTTTATCATCTCTATAACTTAAGATCCTAAAGACTGATTAATAATTGAAACAAATTAAATTGAATCAAATGTATAGCATCTTGTCATTATCAAGATAAACATGCCCATCTAGATAGCGTCTCTCAGAAGTTCAGAGAGGCTCTGACCATTTTTTCCTCTCTTTTGTTGTTTTACTTATTTATTTTTTGAGGCTATTCATACAGAAAATAAATGGAAAATTCTAATACAGGGTTTTAAAAAATTGTGGTGTGTTTTAAATGTTGTTTACATTAAATCTAGTGAAATATATTTGTGTTATTCACATAATAATATTTTAAATATTAATATATAGTGCACCACAGGCAGGATATGAGATAGATGAAAGTTTGTAATAAATGTCATCCTCTTTGAGTCACTGTGCATCTCTGGGACTGAATGGTTGAGCTCCTTTGATGATAATATCAAACGTCCGAAGCTCTTCATGAATGTGAGAACCAGCCAAATGGCAGTCCTCAATATCCAGCCCCAGTGATAGGCCCTGTTCTATGGAGTAAGGCGGACTATGAAGGCAACCTCCTCTAATGGGCTGCAAAACCTAGACATGCACATTTCTCTCTTCCTCTTGCTCAGCATTTCTACCTTGCCAATGACAAAAGCCAGTATTTGTGTCTTGTGTCTTGCTCTCAGTTGGTGTGACACAGTCTTTAATACTAATCTAGGCAGATTGCTACTCCAGGGCCTGGATAATGCCCTTGTAATGCAGGAAAAATGGGATCCACTCACATTTTCCTATATCATGGGGAGCCGCTTCAGCTCAGTTAAAATCAAGAAATGATAAAGTTAAAAGACTTTTCAAGAATCAGGAAATAGCTCCTAAGTGGGGTCTTCAGTTGGACACTAAAGAGAAATGGCCCATTTTTCTCCCTGGTTGAGTGAGTTTTTGCTGCTGACCTGTAAATTCTACACTATTTTAAAGTTACTGGCTGGAAAATTAATGGAACCCGAGCTGGGAATTTTTTCTTTCTTACCCTATGTGTGATGTCTTATTTAAAAATAATTCAGACTCAAAGTGAATTTCTAGCAAATGCTGCTCCGGCTGCTATTAAATTTATTGATGGTGAATCCATCATCCCTGCTTTTTATATGTGATGTCGCTGATGTGGTCATTTTTTTTTTTTAAAGCCCTATGCCATGAGACTTTCTTGAAATCCACCTCTTCCATTTGCCCCATAGTGCTATAAGTGATTCAGGTTAAGCTACTGCTTCACAAATTAATTTACCATGTTGATTTTTATGACAGAATTTTGCAAAACCATTAAGTAAACCACGCTTATTTTTTATAAATTGGGATGTTTTTGATGTGCTAAGATTTTAGATAAATTTGTTATTTATCTTGATGAAAGCCAGATAAATAAATGCTCCTATTGTGCCTAATAACTCAACTCTTTGCTTTCACAAGGCCAGTGCAAGGCTGAAAGGAAATTCATCTCAAAGCTATTAAGAAAAGCCAGATAGAAAGAGAGCATAAAAATGAAATGAACTATGGTGAGAGGGCCACACTTTCTTACAGACTGCTCTACATCATCCCGGCTACACAGATGGAACAAAGATTTAGAGTTCCAAACCCAAGAATAGGAAGAAATGATGTGGGATGGTCTGAGAAAGGGATCAATCTATCCTGTGTTCATAGGAGACACAGGGAGAAAAAGAAATCTTTTGGCAAAAAGGTCTCAGCAGCTTAAACTAGAAATAGCATTTCTCTTTCCCAAGCTGTCACCATGGCCCCCATTTGAATACACCTCAAAAGCAGCCCTGTTTCCATTGCTCCGTTTCTTGCCCATGCATGCAGGGAACAAAACTAAGAGAGTGAGGAAACCACCTGGATACATCCTTCCTGCTACTTGGGGACTGGGTAGTTCTAACTTTCAATTTATCACTGAAGCCACTGGTAGCCAGACTACAAAGAAATTCTAACAAGCCATTAGAACCTTGAGGGTTTCCTCTAATAATCCACCTTGGGTGACCTTTCTTTTTAAATCCCTGCAACTGCACAGCCCAGAGCTTGATGCCACTCTACCTCCAGTATCACCTGTTAGACGCCTGCATGTCTTATCTTTCCATCAAGTTGGAGGACCTTGGGGATTCCTGAAAAACACACACACACACACACACACACACACACACACAAAACACACACACACAAAAAAATAAAAACCTAGGTCTTTATTCTCATTTTTCTGGGTCCAAATCGGGTCCATCCTAAAAGAGCAGCTAAAGCTATTTCCAGTAAGACAGACTTTCTGTAGCAGCGTCAGTCATTCTTTGTGGCCACCTACATTCCATGTTTGGAGAATCACCCTCATGAGGCACAGTCCACTTTCCCCTATAACACTGACAATGCTGGATTCTCACTTTCCCAGCCTTTATTGTAGCTAGGGTGTGAGCATGTGATTTAGGCTCTCCTCCTGAAACACCCCTACCCCAAGCTAGCTGTGAGAAGAAGCAGGGACTGTGCAGAATCCATTCTAGTGGCTAGTTGGGTCTGTAGCAGTGGCAGATAATTTGGCTCCCAGAGGCAGTAATGGCTGTGGTCCCTGCAGCTGAATTCTGTGTTAGTTTCATAACTGTACATAATTGTAGTGTGTTTTAAATGTTCTTACATTAAATCTAGTGAAATATATTTTTGTTATTCACATAATAATATTTGAAATATTAGTGCACCATAGGCAGGGTATTATTTAAAAACTAGGGGCCCAGTGCATGAATTCATGCACCTTGAAAGTAACTGTGGGCTGTGAGGCTGTGGTGGGCTCAGGGGCGGGTCTTGGCCCATCCTCCACACCCCCGCCCAGCCCCTCCTGCCACGGCCCTGGGTCCCCTGTCTGCTAGCAGCCCCGCTCCTGCCACCACCGCTCCCATGTGCTGATGGCGTCGGCCCCACTTGCCCCTGCTGATGGTGCGGAGTGATTGGAGGTGGCGCCAGCAGTGGGTGCGAGTGGGGCCAGTGCTGTCAGCAGGTACAAGGGGGAGGTGGAGAATCCCTGAGGGGCGATCGGGGCTGGCAGCCGCTGCTTGCTCCTGCTGAAGGTGTCTAGCGATCTGGACCACCTACGGGTGCAAGCGGGGCTCTCGCTGTCAGCAGGTGTGAGAGGTGGCTGCCAGCCCTGATCACCCCTCAGGAGCAGGGGGAGGTGGAGAAGCCCTGAGGAGTAATCAGAGCTGGCGCCAAGCGCCAGCAGCAGGTGCATGTGTGGGTGGGACCACGGTGCACAGGACCAAAGAATTTTCAGTAAACACCAGAGGCTTGCCCTGATGAAAGCGACTGGTGCTCCACCTTGGTCTGGCACCTCCACTCACCTGCTCCACCATCCTGCTGCGGCCGATGCCTGCCATGTTCCACACGTGCCCCCTGGTGGTCAGCACACGTCATAGTGACCGGTTGTTTGGTTGTTCCACTGTTTGGTTTATTTGCATATTAGCCTTTTATTATCTACTAGAGGCCTGATGCATGAAATTCATGCAAGAGTAGGCCTTCCTTCCTCCAACTCTGGCACCTGGGACCCAGGCTTCCCTCCGGCTGCCAGCAGGCACCCAGGACCTGGGCTTGCTGCTGGCAGGCACCCAGGACCTGGGCTTCCCTCCGATTGCCAGCAGGCACCCGGGACCCAGGCTTCCCTCCAGCCACTGGCAGGCACCCGGGACATGGGCTTCCCAAATAAAAGCATAATATGCTAATTAGACCAGATGTCCTTCTGGACGATCTTCCGGATGAAGCTGGGGCTGCAAGGGAAGCCCAGGTCCTGGGTGCCTGTCGGAGGCTGAGGGAAGGCCAGGTCCCGGGTGCCTGCAGTGGCCAGAGGAAAGCCTGGGTCTCGGGTGCCAGAGGGAAGCCAGTGCCCACAGCCAGGGGAAGGAAGGCCTACTCTTGCACGAATTTCGTGCATCCAGCCTCTAGTATAGGATAAAAAAGGAATGAATTACTAATACATGCAACAACATAGATCAACCTTGAAAACATGGGAAGTGAAAGAAGCCAATCACAATGAAACACATATTGTATGATTTCACTTTTAAGAAATGTCCAGAATAGGCAAGCAATGCAATCTGTGCCCAACAGCACTGTCTGTGATGTCTTTGCCATTTCAACTGCCTGAAAATTTTGGAGCATTGCTTCTGCCTGCACAACCTCTAAGCGTAGTTCTGCAGCCTTCCAGAGATTCTATAAGCCATCCCTGGTATATTTTTAAAAACCGTTTTATTGAGATTTAATTCACATATCATACAATTCACATTTAAAGCATACAATTTATTGTTTTAAAGTAAATTCACAGGATCATGCAATGATCATAACAATCTAATGTTAGAACATTTTGTCCTTGAAAAAGAAATCCCATACCCTTTAGCAGTCACTTTCCAATCCTTCCCCTACTCCCAGATCTAGGCAGCCACTAATCTATTTGAGATCTCTATAGATTTGCGTATTCTGGGCATTTCATATAAATGAAATCATATAATATGTATTTTGTTGTGATTGGCTTCTTTCACTTAGTAGGTTTTCAAGATTGGCTCATGTTGTAGCATATTAGTAATCTATTCTTTTTATTGTTAAATAATATTCTACTGTATGGCTATCCCACATTTTATTTATCCACTCATCTGTTAATGGATATTTAAGTTGTTTCTACTTTCTGGCTCTTATGAACAATGCCTTTATAAACATTTATGTGCAAGTTTTCTCTTGGGAATTTATAACTAGGAGTGGAATTTCTGGGATGGTAGCTATGACTAATCTTTTGAGGAACTGGTCAACTGTTTTCTAGAGTGATTGCCCCATTTTGCAATGTGTGAGTGTTCCAATTTCTCCACATCTCTGCCAAATAATCTTTGTTATTTTCTGTCTTTTTTATTATAGCCATTCCAGTGAGTGTAAAGTGAGATCTCATTGTATTTTTGCTTACTAACTGTTAAATAAATTATTTCTGCTTAAATCTAGTTTCTTACAACTAGAACCCTTACTGATCAATTCCTTATTCAGTCCATACTGGTCTGTTCTACCTCTGAATTGTGCTACATAGTTGAGCATTTGTTCATTCCCTGGATGCAAGATATTTTTCTCCTCTCCTGGGTTTAAGCTACTGGAGGTCATAGAGTCCATCACCTACTTCTGTGTCTCTCCCGTATTGCCTAGCCTGGAACTAAGCACTTATGAGGCTTTACTCGAGTACTTAGTGAATTAGAAGATTGTTGATTGGTTCATTAAAACAGTTCCTTGCTTATCACACAATTCTGGAAATGTGCCTTTCATTGTCTCTTTAAGAGGACTCAACCATGGAGACATGTAGAAAGTGCTGGGGACATGAATTTTGAGAATGGATCAGATTTGGGTTCTAATTCTATTTGTGCTGATTACTAGCTGTGGGACCCAAGGGCCAGTTAATTAACCCCTCTGAGCTTTGGCTTTCCTTTTTACAAAAGAGATAAAAACGGGTATCTCAGATAAGTGTTATGAGGGTTAAACTACATCCTGTTTGTAAAATAATAGAACAGTGGTGCATGGAAGTTGGTCAATAAATGTTTCTTCTGCATCCCCACACTACCACCCTAACTCCCAGCCCTAGTAATCTGCCTTAGAGATTCATTCTAGTCATGTTTGCTATTTTATAACATTTTCAGGGACTTGGAACAAGCCTGCTCCTTATAAGATTTAAGTAATGTTCTTGCAAATGAGTATTATGTTGAGGGGGTGAGGCAGTGCAAATCAGGGAAGGAGGGCAAGACATTGTCAAAACTCAATTTAGGGAGCAGAGAGCTGTTTATTTTAGAGAGGTCTTATATGAAGTTGCCACTGAGAAGGAAGGAACAGGAAGCAAGGGATGCCTGGGCTCTGCTGTTTACATGCCCTGTTCTCCCAAAGGACACTCTTTTTTTGGTCTATGACCACATAGGCATAGAATCTTTGTGCAGCAAAGTTGATGTTTATTTCAAATGACCTATTTCTAGGGACGTTCTGGGACAGGATTGGAAGAAGCCATGTGTACACCACAGGCTGAAGGATTAATGGGGGAGGCTGGCATGTATGTTGGTGTGTCATGGGAAGATCATTGTCTGTGGCAGCTGTCTTTATCCATATTACATTTAAGGAAAACTTCTATTCTGGAAGGCTTAAAATAAAGCACCTGAGTGAAACTTTCTGCAACACAGTTGTGAGGGGGTTGAATTGACATCTATATGATAAACTTATGCAAGTTGAATCTGATTTTCGAATGAACCTTACCTGGAGGAAAATGTAACTTGCCACTTATTTATTGTTAAATTTGTCTTTATTTTTTTACTAGGTGATTTAAATTCCGTTAGTAGAGGTCAAGTCCTACTACAGATTCCTCAGTGAGAGCTCAGATACCAAATACATCTGAAAGGGTTAACAGACTGCTATTTTTATTAATGTGTAAGTTTCTGGATGCATGGCCTTTGTGAGAGTGGTTTTTAGTAGTGTGTTGAGGGAAGTGATTACAAGGGAACCAGATTACTAAACAAGACACACTATAAAGGAGAAAATGGCATGCAAAATGGGGAGATGGCAGACACAGAAATTAACTTCTTGGTTTCCCCAAAGCCCTTCCTATTTGGCTTATTCAGTCATTCAACAACAATTTAGTGAGCATCAGCTGTAGAGTAGGTTCTGTGCTGGGAACTTGGATGACAATGGGGGGCCTTTATTGTGAAGAGACTTTATGCTATGTACAGATCTGTACCTAATCTACTTCCTATAGCTTGGATTCTGGAGTTCAGAAGCTGGAATTCCAGCCTAACTCAGCTTGGTTGTAGCCAACCTATAGATTTATGAGCATGAAAATGAGGGATTGTTATTGTAAGCCTCTGATTTGGAGGACAGTTTGTTACACAGTGTCCTTGTGAAAATAGCTGACTACTAGTAAATGCATCATGTTAAGTTTGAATTTTCTTCTAAGGGAGTAACTGAAGACTTTTAATCAAGGGAGAGCTTGGTAATCTTTGAGTTTTAGAATGATCTCTCTGGGTACAATGGACTCCATTAGCTTGGATGCTAGAATAAGATACATGTAGCCCAGCTGGAGTGGCTCAGTAGGGTGAGCGTCATCCTGTGCACTGAAAGGTTGAGAGATTGATCCCAGGTCAGGGCACATACCCAGGTTGTGGATTTGATCCCCAGTCATGGCACGTATAGAAGGCAACCAGTCGATGTTTCTCTCTCTCTCTCTCTCTCTCTCTCTCTCTCTCTCTCAAATCAATAAACATATCCTTAGGTGGAGGCTAAGAAAGGGGGAAAAAAAGATACATATAGCTATAGTCAAGCCCTAAGTAGCTGCTGACCCAAAGATAATGAGAGCTGAGTTAGAGCACATCTGACCAACCTGTAGCATGAAGTCTAAAGAATGGATTGAAGACTGTACTCTGGGAGACCAGCAAGGAGACTGTTGCAATAATGTAGGCTTGAACTTGGGAAGTGACAGTTAAGAAGAAAGAGTTATTTAAGTGGGAGGATTGATTGGTCTTGGTGACTGTTCAATAGCATGTGAAAGTTGCAGGAGAGGAAGGTTAAGGGTGACTTGGTCAACAGGGTAGATGAGAGTTCCCTTCACTCAAAAGGAAGTACATTTTTATCAGGGGGAGATGATAGCAAAGGCAGACAGGAAAGTTCATTAAAAACATATCGAATTTGTGTGTCTAAGTTATGTCCAGGAAATAGTTAGATATTCAGATCTGGGGAATAGGAGAGTGATATGTTTGGAAACATGCAGTTGGTTGTCATCAGAAGACAACAGTAAGAGGAGCTCAATCCTATATAATAAAGAGGTAATATGCAAATTAACTGTCACGCCCTAACACAAGATAGCCACCCCCATGTGGTCACAAGATGGCTGCCACAAGATGGCCTGCAGGGTAAGGTAGTTAGGGGTGATCCAGCCTGCAGGAGAGGGCAGTTAGGGGCAACCAGGCATGCAGGGGAGGGCAGTTAGGGGTGACCAGGCAAGCTGGCAGGGGAGTGGTTAGGGGCAATTAGGCAGGCAGGCAGGCAAGCAGTTTGGAGCCAGCAGTCCCAGATTGTGAGAGGGATGTCCAACTGCTGGTTTAGGCCCAATCCCAGGGGTCCCAGATTGGAGAGGGTATAGGCTGGGCTGAGGGACATGCAGGCCCCCTCTTCTCCCAGTGCACGAATTTCATGCACTGGGCCTCTAGTGAATATATAAACCATCCCTAGGAGATTATGTGATATGAAAGCAATTTTGTTGAGACTGCTTCTATCTTATGATACATACACCCCACCCCCCCAGGTAAGTGGGAGACAAAGTCATTTCTTATGAGTTCTGGGATGATGTAGCACTGGGGGTTGGAGGAGACTGGTGATAGTAAAATCTATAGGGCTGTATGATTGATTAGCCTCAGAGGAGCTGTACATTCAAGGTGCAGGAGCCCTAAAGGCAGAGAGTTGACTTACCCCATTTGGTGTTTCACCAGTGAGTTCCAGCAGAGAATAAGCAAGAATGGAGATGGTGAAAATCAGAAAAAGAAAGATTTGATTGATGGATGACTAATGGATCTTCTCCATGAAGTCTAGATTTATAAATATACAAATTAGGGCAGTGGCTTTAAGTCAACTTAATCTGACCAATTTTTTTTTCAAGTTCCTACTGCATATTTAATTTTACAACTGACTAATTCATATAAAACTTTAAATGATGAAATAAAACAATAAACCAGTGAAAACTCATTTTTCATCCAATTTTTCAGAACTATATCATTTGTATAAAGTGAGGCACATCCGCAAAAGACTTTACTAAATGCATATTTAAAGACATTTATGACACATAATTTAAAAAAACACACACCAATAACAACCTTCTCATCTACCAGCATAGCAGACAGAAGCGTATTGTTATCTCCATATTATAGGTGGGAAACTGAAGCATGGTGAGACTGAATCACTTTTTTAAGGTTTTTTATTGTATTCCAGAGCATCCCAGTGTTTGAATATGTGGTATATCATGTAAACTTCCAAACAAGAACAGTGAACAAATAAGCTATCATTTATTAATATTTATGGAGCCCTTGTGTCATGCTCAGCCTATGGCAAATGCTATAAATTTTTAAAATGAAGATGTGCAATGTATATTCCTGGACTTAAAAATCCTATAATCTGGTTACAGAGACCAAACGTTTTATTAGACATAAAAAACAACTTGAGACAATGACAGGAAAAATCCTGAGGTGTGTGTTGAGGTGACCAGTGAGTGGAATAGACAATAACTTAGAAGTCAGAGGAAAGGAGAGATCAGATGGGCTGGAGTAGCCAGAGAAGACTTCATATAGGGGTGAAAATTTGACTGAACCTTCAGGAATGAGTAGTGGTTGGAGAGTAATAGTATCCTTTAAAAAAATATTATTTTGGTTAATCCTCACCTGAGGATATTTTTCCATTGATTTTTAGAGAGAGTAGAAGAGAAGGGGAGAGACACAGAGAGAGAAACATCGATGTGAGAGAGACACATTGGTTGCCACCCATACACACCCTGACCAGGGCCAGAGCCTGCAACTGAGGTAAGTGCCCTAGATTGAAATTGAACCTGGGACTCTTCAGTCCACAGGCCAATGCTTTATCCACTGAGCCAAACCAGCTAAGGCAAGAGTCATTATTGTCATTATCATCTTGCTTATATAAAAGCACTTGTATTAAATATGTACCCTCACAAGTCTCCATTTGAAAGGACACTTTCAGACAGATGTCTGAAAATAATTCCCCGAGAGTAAGCATCAAGAGGAGGGGGAAATGCGAGAAAATGCACTAAAGACTAACTTTATTAAAAATTTCACTTTCCCCTGAGAACAAGCTCTGCAAGATTAGATAGAGTTTCTTTAGGATTCTCACTACCTCATACCTTTCCTGTGCCTACAATCTTTGTATTTGTGACATGGGTGGGCCCTTCAGTTGTCCTCATTCTCAGTGCTCTATTATGCTTTGTCCCTCCATGAAGTAAAACTAAGAGAGCTCTTTCCCAAACCTTGCTGGTTTTCCAGAATGTTCACTTCAGTTTTCTGAGGCATTTACCTGGGGTTGGCAAACATTGTGGCCTGGATAGAATCATGGCTGTGCAGGGTGTTGCTACTGCTCACTTCTCAATTAGAAGGCTGGTGGTCAAGGGCTCTGGGAATACACAGTTTAGTGTTCCTATCCATCCAAAGACGGGGTGGTCAGTTGATGGGGATAGAAAGGTCATTGAATAGTGGTGTAAATAGAGTTTGGCCTCTCACTGAGTACTTTCCGAGCAACAGACTCACATTGGAATAACTCTTTAAGAATGAGTTCTTAACATCTGTGACTTGAGTCCAGCAGACTCTGAACTTATCCATTCCCTTACAGGTTTCCCCAAATACACACCTACGTCTGCTTTATCCTTCTACATACAAGTCTTATTTTCTTCTAAAATGAGGTTAGATGATCCATAAAGAAGAGCTCATTTACTCATTAAATGCAAGCATTCAGCAATCCAAAGTTCTATATTTAGAAACGAAGTTGACTTTTGGTCAAGATGAGAACCAAGAAAACATGGGAAATCCTCTTTCCACCCTCAAAACATAAAATTGCTAGATACTAAAAACATTTTTTAAAAGTATATAGCTGAGCTTGCAAGCAAGAAATAGAAATTTCAAGGTGTTAGAAATTAAGAGAGAATCCACAGAGGTGAGTGATACTTATGTCTTATGAGCAATCCCAGCACCTTAAGGTAGGGATTTTAACAACTTGAAAGGATGGTGGTCAAGTCTTTAGATTTCCTGCTCATGGAGGTTGGCTGCAGTTAGTCTCCTTACAGAGCATGTTGGGCCATAAATGTCAAAAGGGTCAGCTAGGAGAAATAAAGATTCTTATCCTGTGCTGCCTGTGCAAGCTCAAATACTCACAAAAACCTCATCATGTAGAAGCCCCGAGACAAGAATCTAAACTAAATGTTTGTGTGGAATCAGTGAATTCTAGTGAACCCAGAGCAAAGGCAGCCATGGAAAAAGCTTGATGGGCTCCGTATCCACAACCCAGGACAGTGTAAAAGGGACTTTATGCTTTAAAATCTTCTTTAAAAAAAGAGGAAGGACTAAAACTTGTAAGCTAAGAATGGAGCGTAGTTTTTTGAAAAGGAGAGCTTTGAAAATGAATCACGTAGCATTATATATTGAATCTTCCAAAATCATAGCACATAGATGGCCACACCAATATTTCCCATCCCACATACTTTTCTCTTACAAGGGTCCATGCTCCTCCCATCAAGAGGTGGGGTCTATGTCCCTTCCATTGATGGGCATATGTGACTCACTTGTAATTAATAGAATGTGGTATAAGTGATGCTGTGTGACTTCTGAGGCTACATCAGAAATGTAAGACAGTTTTGGCCTTGCTGACTAGATTACTTGTGCTGGAATCCTGAGCTGCCTGCCATGTAAGAAGTTGAACTGCCTAGGAGTTGTCAGGCGTGAGGAAGCCCAAGTTAGCCTATGCAAAGTGACCACATATGGAGGTCTTGTGGCTACATAAAGAAAGAGAAATATCTGGTTCTCCACAACTTCTCCAGCCTTCTGCTGTTTCAGCTCTAACCACTGGCTGATTGCAACTGCCTAAAAGACCCTAGGCCAGAACCTCTAACTGAGCCTTTTCTGAATCCCTAAGGCACAAAATCATGAGCAAAATAGGCAGATTGTTTTAAGTGGCTACATGTTGAGATAGTTTGTTTTATGTAGCAATGAATAACAGGAACATACAGAAATCTTGGAAGTAAAAGTATTGAGAAAATTTATTGAGAAAACTGGATTAAGTAGTAATTTAGATTAGCTAAAGAGAAAACCACAGAATTGGAAGATATATGTAAAGAAATCATACAGAATGCAGAACACAGAGAGAAAAGACAGAAAATAAAAAGGGAAATCAGGAGACATGGAGATTGAAATAAGAGCTTACACAGTATGTCCAAATCCAATAGGGC
The DNA here is from genome assembly GCA_026230045.1 of Corynorhinus townsendii. NCBI lineage: Eukaryota > Metazoa > Chordata > Mammalia > Chiroptera > Vespertilionidae > Corynorhinus > Corynorhinus townsendii. Next base: position 144,043,326 of record JAPDVU010000007.1, on the reverse strand, counting down.
TAAATGGAGGCAAGAAACACTTCTTTAAATATTACTGACATATCTCCTTCCTCAAATTGCCAAAACTGTTTTCCTGAGGAGTCTCTTTTATTTCATCCTTAGGAAGGTTCCCTTTCATTTGCCAAGAATATTTTGAATGACTTCTTATAATAGTTAAAAAGCAGAGGGGAAAGGAAGATTTGTTTTCCTACCCTTAATAGATTAAATTTGTTTTCTGCTACAAATGTAAGAAGCAGTTAACTGTCAGTGGGAGAGACCAATCAGAGTACACGATATAAGAGCCAGACTTTTCACGTGGTGCCAAAATCAGTGTGGGGTGATGAGTGATCCATCCTGTATGCAGGCAATAGGGGTGCATTTTCCCTAAAAAACCTAAAAACAATTGTAAAGCCATGTTGAAGTAGATATGCTTTGTATTATCACCAAATATCAGCAATTCTAAATAATGTCAGTGATTAAAATACTCTTCCCCAATAAATTCTTTTTTTTTCAGATTAATTCTTTTTAAATAAATCTTTATTGTTCAGATTATTACAGGTGTTCCTCTTTTTTTTCCCCCCATAGCTCCCCTCCACCTGATTCCCCACCCCACCCCATGCCCTTACCCCCCGCCACTGTCTTCATCCATAGGAGTAAGATTTTTGTCCAATCTCTTCCCGCACCCCTCACACTTGCTTCCCCTGAGAATCGTCAGTCCACTCCCTTTCTATGTCCCTGATTCTATTATATTCACCAGTCCAGTCTGTTCTTCAGATTTTTGATTCACTTGATTTTTAGATTCACTTGTTGGTAGGTATGTATTTGATGTCATTTTGTTGTTCATAATTTTTATCTTTACCTTTTTCTTCTTCTTCTTCTTCTTAAAGAATACCCTTCAGCATTTCATGTAATCCTGGTTTGGTGGTGATGAACTCCTTTAGCTTTTTCTTGTCTGTGAAGCTCTTTATCTGACCTTCAACTCTGAATGATAGCTTTGCTGGGTAGAGTAATCTTGGTTGTAGGTTCTTGCTGTTCATCACTTTGAATATTTCTTGCCACTCCCTTCTGGCCTGCATAGTTTCTGCTGAGAAATCAGCTGACAGTCGTATGGGTACTCCCTTGTAGGTAATTAACTGTTTTTCTCTTGCTGCTTTTAATATTCTCTCTTTGTCTTTTGCCCTTGGCATTTTAATTATGATGTGTCTTGGTGTGGTCCTCTTTGGATTCCTCTTGTATGGGGTTCTGTGTGCTTCCTGAACTTGTAAGTCTATTTCTTTCACCAGGTAGGGAAAGTTTTCTGTCATTATTTCTTCTAATAGGTTTTCAGTATTTTGCTCTCTCCCTTCTTCTGGCACCCCAAAAATTCGGATGTTGGTACGCTTGAAGTTGTCCCAGAGGCTCCTTACACTATCTTCATATTTTTGGATTCTTTTTTCTTTTTGTTTTTCTGGTTGGATGTTTTTTGTTTCCACATATTTCAGATCTTTGGTTTGATTCTTGGGGTACGTTGATCTACAGTTGAGTTTCTGTATAGTCTTTATTTCAGACAGCGTATGCTTCATTTCTGACTGATCCTTTTCCATTTTTTTGGCATTCTCATTAATATCCTTAAAGGTCTCATCAAGTTTCTCAGCGGTTTTAAGAAGATTCTTGAGTAACCTTATAAATGTGGTTCTGAACTCTATGTCATCCAGTAGTTTGCTTTCCTCCGTTTCTTTCATTTGTGACATGTTTCTTTGTCTCCACATTTTGGCTGCTTCCCTGTGTTGATGGAGTAGTTTTGTGTGGTAGGTGATCTATAGGGGGCAGTAGCTCAGCCTCCTCAATCACATGAGGTGGATGCTCTTGGTACACCCCTTTGTGGGCTGAGTGCAAAGTCTTGGTGTAGTTAAGCCTTAATTGCTGTTGGTACACTGGGAGGAATTGACCTCCAGGCCAATTAGCTGTGAGCACTCCCTGTGTCTATAATGGAAGAACTGCTATGCTGAAGACACGCTTATGGGGCAGGACTTGTTTCAGTGGGGCTTTGGTGCTCACTGAGTCTGCCTCTTGAATGTGTCACTTATGGATGTGAGGAGTTGAAATCTGGTGTCTCACACTGACCACTAGGTACACTGGCTTCTGGATCTCCAATGGGGTGCAGGTCAGCTACTGTCTGAGGCCACCCAGCAGGAGCTACAGTGAGAGCTACAGTTTTCTCCTCTTTGCTTGTGGTTTGGAGGTTTTGGAGCTGTCTGACCCGGGCTGCAAATTTGCTAGGTTAAGGTGCGATAGGGCAGGGCTCTCTTATGCAAAAGCCGCTGCTTAGAGCTTGGGTGGGTTTGTAGGTTGTGCAGGGCGGGGCCTCAGGGCGTCACTAGGTTAGGGCATGGCAAACAGCAATGGCTGCTAGTTAGCCGGCTCTGTGTCCCCAAAGGCATCCTCGAGTCCCGTGCCCCAGTGCAGTAAACAATTATTCCTGCGTGCAGCTCTGCAAGGAAGCCACCCTCACTGGCAGACAGTCCAGCTTCTCCCTGTAGGAGTTTGGGTCCCCCGCGTCTCCCCAGAAACTGTATTTCAGAGTAATCGGGGGCTTGTCTCCCTTCAGGTTGAAAAAAGCAATGCCTGCCACCAGCCTGGATCATGCGCTTCCGTACCTCAGCTTTTAAGCGCTTGTGCACGTCTCAATGCTCTTTTCTCTTTCCTTCTAGTTGTAGAACTTCCACTCAGCCAGCTTTCCCGTGGTTCTGGGTGATAGACGTTTTTTCTTTTAGTTGTATTTTTGAAATTGTTGCGGGAGGCAGCAGTTTAGGTGTTTACCTACGCCGCCATCTTGGATTCCCCCAATAAATTCTTTTGTTGGTCTAAGTTCTAGTTCTCTCTTCAATTTTAATAATATATATAAACTTCAAATTAGCACATTTTAATTACTTATCCTTTGATAAATACTGCATTTTAAATGGAAGTTAATATGAAGAATTCCCAGCTATATGGTGAACTCCCAATATATTCAGACTTAGCCACATCCATTTGTTTCAAGAGTAAGTTAGTAATGATCCAGAATTATTTGAGTTTGCTTTCTGTCTCTAACCCCAGAGGTATTATATATGCCCACAATAAACAACAATACCATAGTGATTATAAAAAAAGAAAGAAAAGAAGAGAAAAGAAAAGAAACAGAACATGTGTTACTAAAATTCCATTTTTCTGTGTGACCACTTAGGCTTTTTACTTGTGTCTAAAATTTAAAATAATAAAGCAGAATGCAAAAATTGAAGTGTAATACTTTAGTAAGTGCACATTTTATTTCATTCAAAGTATTTTTTACTGAATATTAATATCCTTAAAATTGAAATTTCTTTTTAGTTGTTATTTTTTTCTAGTTTTTAAAAAAGTGTTATTATTCATCATTATAACATACTAATATGTACATGTGCATATTTATTTATTTACTTATTTATTTTAAAAATATATTCTTATTGATTTCAGAGAGGAAGGGAGAGGGAGAGAGAGATAGAAACATCAATAATGAGAGTATCATTGATCAGCTGCCTCCTGCATACCCCACACTGGGATCAAGCCCGTAATCCAGGCATGTGCCCTGATTGGGAATCAAACCATGACCTTCTGGTTCATAGGTTGACACTCAACCATTGAGCCATGCCGGCTGGGCTAAATATACATTTTTAAAACTTTGACTGTAAAAATACATTATAATTAAAAAGTATTAACCTATTACTTATTTCCTTTTTTGCATTATAGTATTTATATTTATAATTTTATTGGCATATATGCCAGTAAACACACACACATTTAAATAAAAGAAAAATTCCATTGTCTGTTTTTCTTTTCTGGCCATCATAATTATTTGTTTAATGTTATGATTATTACTAAAAATACTTTTGTCATAGAGAGCGAGTGTTATGAATGATCTGCTCTGGTGTTGGCAGGTGGTGGGTATACATATCTTTCAGAATGATCCTGTCCTGTGGAGACTTGTCCTAAGTCTTTCAGAAAAAAGAACAGAAAAATGGAAAAAAGTTTAACTTTTTGGTTCTAACAAATTGCCATAATTGAGAAGGCACCCCTTTAACTCCAAGTATTACAGGGATGGTGGTGATGAAATGGGAAACTGAGAGCCGCTGTTGGAGCAATGATGACGACGCGGTAGGAGAAGAGCAGCAGGAAACTTATAAAAATGGACTAAACCCCATTTTTAATGGGGAATTGATCAGATGTGAGCATAAACCACCTCTGATCGCTGGAAGAGAGGAGACAGAGAAGCTTGAGAGGAATCAAATATTAGTTCACTTGTTATTTAAGTCTATAATTGCCACCAAACAGATGTGGTTTCAATAAACAAAGCTCACCTTGGCTTAAAAGTAGTCTTCCCTGAGTGCAATCCCATGACATATATCAGTAATATTTTGAGTAGTAGTAGCATGTGTGTGTCAATCCAAAAAAAAAAATAAATAAAGAAATTAGGCAAGAAAACAATCAGGGTCGGTCCTGGACTTAATTAAGCAGTTGATGAAGTTCAGTTTCTTTATCTGGCTTCATTTGGTCCTTTAAACCTCTAGTATGTGTCTACCTTTATTTTATAAGTCACCCTGGATCATTCTGTTCTCTCTGAAGAATACTCTATCAAAATATTTTCTATACTAAGGTCTAAAAGGCAAAAACAGCCAAATGTGATTTCATCTGGTGTACTGACTTTTCATTTTCTGAAGATTATTGATTCACACACAGTTGTAAGAAGTGAAACAGAAATCCCATTTACCCTCTAACCAGTTTCCCCCAATGACAACATCTTGGAAACTAGAGTACAATATCAAAATCAGGTTATTGAAATTAACATTCAAGATACAGAACATTTCCATCACCACAAATATTCCTTATATTGCCCTTTGATAGCTCCATCCACTCCTCTCCCACCCCCTCACTTAACTCTTCTTAACACTTCTGTAACTCCTGGTAACCACAAATCTTTTCTCCATTTCTATAACTTTGTCATTTCAGGAATGTTATATAAATAAAACCATAAAGTATGTAACCTTTAGGGATTGGCTTTTTTCACTTGGCATACTTCTCTGGAGATTCATCCAAGTTGTTGCATATACCAATAGTTCAACCAAGTGCCCATAAATACTAGTAGATGAGTGGACAAAAAAAGTTGTGGTACAAATAAACTCAAAATGGATAAAGGACTTAAATGTAAAATGGGAAATCATAAAAAAGTCTTAGAAGAAGCCATAGGCAGCAAAATAGCAGACATTGTCATAGCAATATCTTTACCAACATAACTCCTAGGGCAATGGAAACTAAGGAAAAACAAATGGGACTATATCAAAATAAAAAGCTTCTGCACAGCAAAAGAAACCATCAACAAAACAACAAGAAAGCCCATTGCATGGGAGAACATATTTGCCAATGTTATCTCCAATAAGGGTTTAATCTCCAAAATATATAGGGAACTCATACAACTTAACAAAAGTAAGATAAACAATCCAATAAAAAATGGGCAATGGACCTAAATAGACACTTTTCAAAAGAGGACATACAGAAGGCCAAGAGATATATAAAAACACTAGAGGCCCGGTGCACGAAATTCAGCCCAGCCTGCACCCTCTCCAATCTGGGACCCCTCGAGTGATGTCTGACTGCCTGTCCACTGGGATCAGGCCCAAACAGGCAGTTGGACATCCCTCTCACAATCCAGGACTGCTGGCTCCCAACTGCTCACCTGCCTGATTGCCCTTAACTACTTCTGCCTGCCAGCCTGATCACCCCCTAACCACTCCCCTGCCAGCCTGGTCGCCCCCAACTGCCCTCCTCTGCAGGCCTGGTCACCCCTAACTGCCCTCCCCTCCTGGCCTGATCCCCCACACTGCCCTCCCCCTGCAGGCCTTGTCCCCCCCCAACTGCACTCCCCTGCAGGCCTGGTCCCCCCTCAACTGCCCTCCCCTGCAGGCCTAGGTCTCCCCCAACTGCCTTCCCCTGCTGGCCTGATCACTCACAACTGCCCTCCCCTGCTGGCTATCTTGTGGCAGCCATCTTTGACCACATGGGGGCAGCCATCTTGTGTGTTGGAGTGATGGTCAATTTGCATATTAAGCTTTTATTATATAGGATGCTCAAAGTCACTAATCATCTGAGAGATGCAAATCAAAACAACAATGAGGTACCATCTCACACCTGTCAGAATGGCTATTATCAACAAATCAACAAATGACAACTGCTAGAGAGGATGTGGAGAAAAAGGAACCCTCTTGCAGTGCTGGTGGGCATGCAGACTGGTGCAGACACTGTGGAGAACAGTATGGTGTTTCCTCAAAAAATTAAAAATGGAACTTCCATTTGACCCAGTAATCCCACTTCTAGGAATATATCCCAAGAAAACAGAAACACCAACCAGAAGGAATATATGCACCCCTATGTTCACAGCAGCACAATTTATAATAGCTAAAATTTGGAAACAGCCTAAGTGCCCATCAGCTGATGAGTGGATTGGAAAACTGTGGTACATTTACACAATGGAGTACTACACTGCTATAAAAAAGAAGGAATTATTACCATTTACAACAACATGGATGGAACTGGAGAGCATTATGCTAAGTGAAATAAGCCAGTCGGAGAAAGATAAATACCATATGATCTCACTCATTTGTGGAATATAATGAACAACATAAACTGATGAACAAAAATAGAACCAGAGTCAAAGAAGCATCGAACAGACTGTCCAACCTATGAGGGAAGTGGGGGATGAGGGGATAAGAGATCAACAAAAGTACTTGTATGCATGCATAAGAGCAAAATCAATGGACACAGATGGGGGGAAGGTGAGGGCATGTGCTGGGGGGTGGGTATGGGTGGGAAGAGGCCACGGGGGGGAAAAAGGATACATATGTAATACTTTAAACAATAAAGAATTTAAATTAAAAAATACAATCCAATTATATTCTGCCTAAAAAAAAAGTTGTGGTACATATGTACAATGGAATCTTACTCAGCCATAAGAAAAAATAATGAAATCTTCCTATTTGTGACAGCATGGATGGAACTAAAAGGTGTTATGCTAAATGAAATAAGTCAGTCAGAGAAAGACAAATACCATATGATTTCATTTACATGTAGAATCTGAAGAACAAAACAAAAGAATAAACCAAATTGAAACAGACCAATAGCTATAGAGAACAGACTAATGGTTGCCAGAGGGAAGAAGGTTGGAGGACTGGATAAAAAAGGTGAAGGGATTAAGAACTAAAAATTGGTAGTTACAAAATAATCACAGGGATGCAAAGTACAGCACAGGGAATGCTATATAATAAAAGGCTAATATGCAAATTGTCCCTTCAGGAGTTCGACCGTTCACTATGCTGCGACCACCAGGGGGCGGCATGGAATGAAGGAAGGCCCCAGCCAGTAGCTGGCAGCTGGGGGAAGGAAGGCCCTGATTGGCCCTGATCACCGGCCAGTTCTAGAGACCCTTTCCATACACAGATTTTGTGCACGTGGCCTCTAGTATAGTTAATAATCTATATAATAAAGAGGTAATATGTTAATTGGTCCTAACAATGTCACAGTCATGACCAGGCTGCACACGCACAGGAGCTGGTGGGTGGGGATGGGGGTGGGGACTTGCGCCACTGGTACATGAGACTGCTGCAGGGGGCGGGCCGCCTGGTGGAAGTGCATGCAGGCCTGTGGCGCTGCCCGGCCTGGAAGGGGGCGTCAGGATGGGCTGCCGTGGTGCCCCCAGTGGAAGCCCATGCAGGCCCACGTCACCACCCAGCCCGGAGGGGGGCATCAGGACAGGTGGGGGCAGGGCCTCGGCAGAGAGCTCTCAGCACTTCTGCACAAGGGTCTGAAGGCACGGAGAGGAAGGGAGAGCACATAAGCAGTTAGGGGGCTTAGGCCGGAGGGGAGAGCAGAGAGATAGTTAGGGGAATCAGGCCAGGAGGGGAGAGCAGATAGGCAGTTAGGGGGATCAGGCCAGGAGGGGAGAGCAGTTAGGGCCATCAGGGCAGTAGGGGAGCAGTTAGGGGCATCAGGCAAGCAGGTGATTGCTTGGAACCAGTGGTTCTGGATTGTGAGAGGGATCCCAGATTGGAGAGGGTGCAGGCCAGGCTGAGGGACTTCCCTGTCCCCCCCACCCCTCATGCACGAATTTCGTGCACCAGGCCATTAGTATTGTAATAACTATGTATGGTGACAGGTGGGTATTGGAAAAATCAATGGGAAACACTTTGTAAAATATAAGAACCACTATGTTGTATACCTGAAACTAATACAAAAAAAATTAAATGTAAACTGCAATTGAAAAATAAAATTAAAAAAGAAAACAATGTGCTAACTTCAGAAAAATAGTTCATTCCTTCTTATTACTGAATGGTAGTCCATAATATGAATGGACCACATCCATATTTTGTTTAACATTTACCCACTGAAGGCCATTTGTGTTCTTCCAGTATTTAACTATCATGAATAAAGCTGCACTAAACATTTGTGTGCAAGCATAAATTTTATTTTTCTGGAATAAATGCACAGACAAATGCTTGACAATATGGTAGTTGCATGGTTGGACTGAGCTCACAACCTGAGCATGTGCCCTTGACAGGAATCAAACCTGGGACCCTTCAGTCCGCAGGCCGATGCTCTATCCACTGAGCAAAACCAGCTAGGGCTGCATTGTTGTTGTTTTTAAAAGAAGTTGCCAAATTATTTTTCAGAGTGGCTGTACCATTTTGCATTCCTGTCAACAATGTATGAAGGACCCAGTTTTTTCACATCCTCATCAGCATTTAATATTGCCACACTTTTTATTTTAACCATTCAGTTAGCTATGTAATAATATCTCCTTGTGGTTTTAATTTGCCCTTCCCTAAAGGCTAATGAAGTAAAACATCTTTTGATGTATTATATGCCATCCATATATCCTTTTCAGTAAAATTTTTCATGTCTTTTGCTCATTTTCTAAATGGATTGTTTATTTTTCTATTGTTCTTGTTGAGAGTTCCTTGCATATTATAGTTATTAGTCCTTTGTCAGATATATCTTTTGCAAATAATTTCTTCAAGACTGCAGCTTGGTTTTTTATCCTCTTAACAGGGTCTTTCACAGATAAAACGTTTTCATTTTTTGTGAAGTCTGGCTTATCAACTTTACCTTTTCTGGATTGAGCTTTGAGGACCCTAGGATGGGACAATGTTATTGTCTAAAAGTTTTTCATCTTCTTGGTCCTTGGCTAGAGAGAACATACTTTTGTTGGGACCTTTTATGTCTGCACTTGTAGGCATTTCCATATTGCCATCTTCTTAAGCATTCATTTTGAGGTATATGAGACCAAAAAATTTATGGAACTCACTACCATGTCATTCCTTGGGTCCTGAGGTTCCTCGCCAGAATGCCTTCTTTCTACCATTCAGAGTTCTTATATTTTTATATATAATGTCCAGAGTTTTTACTTATTGAAAGAAGAGTGAAAAGTATATCTACTCTATCTTCCTTAAAGCAGAAGTCCTATACTTACTTTTTATTAAGGATTTTGTAATAAAGTCTGATAAAAAATGTAGGGAATCAAATTTTTATTTATTTTGATAGTAAGGCCAGTCTTATTAAACTAAGAGAACATAGTCCCTTTAAAGTCAAAGACAGATTCACTGACCTGGGTATACATATAGCAGTGGTTCTCAACCTTTCTAATGTCGCGACCCTTTAATACAGTTCCTCATGTTGTGGTGACCCCAATCATAAAATTATTTTCGTTGCTACTTCATAACTGTAATTTTGCTACTGTTAGGAATCATAATGTAAATATCTGTGTTTTCCGATGGTCTTAGGCTACCTTGCTAGTGGTTCTCAACCTGTAGCACTGCTGTTGAGCCATGTCATGAGGAGAACCGCTGATGTAGAGCCATGTCACGAGGAACTGTATTAAAGGGTCGTGGCATTAGAAAGGTTGAGAACCACTGATATAGAGGATTCATAGTACAATTTAGCATAAGTCAAACCACAAACAAACAGGGAAATGTGTATGTTAATACAAGTTAAGAATGAATCCTGGGCCAATGTGATTCAATGGTTGAGCATCAACCTATGAACCAGGAGGTCATGGTTCAATTCCTGATCAGGGCACTTGCCTGGGTTGTGTGCTCGATCCCTGGTGTGGGATGTGTAAGAGGCAGCCAATCAATGATTCTCTCTCATCATTGATGTTTCTATCTATCTCTCACTCTCCCTTTCTCTCTGAAATCAATAAAAATATATTTTGAAAAAGGAGAGAATGATTTTCTTTTAGGGCAGGTTGAACCAATTTAAATACAGTGTGGGGCAAAAGTAGGTTTATAGTTGTGAGTACATGAAACACAGTTTATTGTCCAATTTAAATACAGTGTGGGGCAAAAGTAGGTTTATAGTTGTGAGTACATGAAACACAGTTTATTGTTGTATTACTTATCATATTATTCTCCATAAGAACAACTGTAAACCTATTTTTGCCCCACTATGTATGTACTAAAGGAAGTAGCTATAGGAGTGTCATGAGCAGAGGTTTTTCTTTGAATCAATCTGGGAAGGCTGCCTAAAGGAAATGATGTTTTAGGGGTTGCTTTACAATATGGGGAAAAGGTTTGCCAATTGAATGGTAAAAAAAAAAAAAAAAAAAAAAAGCAAAGTGTAATGCTTTCTAGTGCATTTTGGTTTTTTATCTTTAAAGTTTCATTTATATGTTTTTAAAAATATTTTCTGCTAATGTCCTCATTTTGTTCATGTACTTTTCCCTACCTTCTTAAATGAATGGAGCTTTTTTATAACAACTGTGCTCTGTGGAAGAGCTGCAGAGTGGGAAATAGATTGTGGAACAATTTTGAGGTGAGTCTAGGGAGGTGATTGGGATGCAAAAGATGAGAGGAATAAGTAAAATCAGAGAATCAGAGTCTTAGAATTTTTGAGATAGAAGAAACTCAGAAATCATCTAGTCCTAACTCCTCATTGCAAATGGTAAATGGCAAGATGATGAGAAGCATACACACAGAGGGCCATTTTGCTTATTGCACATGTGCATATATTGCAGAATCATTTGAGAATATTTTATAGACATAATACCACTTATCCTTAAATATTTTAGTTTGTCTTTTCTAAGAGTAATAATTTTGGGTACTCTTCATTCCCTTGTGTAGATCCACATTTCTATCTGTTATAATTTTCCACCTGCCTAAATAATTTCCTTTATCATCCTTTTATAGGAAATATGTGCTCTAAGGTAATCGTCTCAGTTTTGTTTGTCTAAAGAGGCCTTTATTTGACTTTTACTTTTGAAATATATTTTTTTCTGGTTAAAGGATTCTAGATTTTCATTATTTTCTTTCATTAGAAAAGTAAAGAGGTAAAGAGCCATTGTCTTCCGGATTGCCTAGATTTTTGTTTGTTTGTTTGTTTTTTCTTTAATCCTCACCTGAGGATTTATTTTTCCATTGATTTTTTTTTTTTTATAAAGAGTGAAGGGGAGGGGAGAGGAGGGAGCAAGAGAGGGAAACATTGATTGATATGAGAGAGACACATTGATTGGTTGCATCCCATTCATACCCTGGGATTGAACCTGCAACTGAGGTACAAAGTGGGTTATGTGCCCTTAACCAGGAATCCAACCCATGACCCTTTGATCCTGAGGGCAACGGTTTAACCACTGAGCCAAACCAGCCAGGCAGATTGCCTAGTTGTTGATAAGTAAGCTGTCATTTCTTATCTTGGTTTCACCTTGTATCATATTATCCTCTGAATTTAACATTTTATCTTCATCATTAGTTTTCAGTAATTTGTGAATTAAATTGTCATGGTTTTCTTTAGTCTTATTCTGTTTCTTGAAATGGTAGCTTAGATTATTAATTTTAGATATTTCTGCCTTTTTAGATAAGTAATTAAAGCCACAAATTTCCCTCTAAGTCTGTATGCCATAATGTTTGATATGTTGTGTTTTATTTTCATTCAGCTGAAGATATTTTCCAAATTACTTTACAGTTTATTTGTGTGTTTTTTTGATCCATAGGTCATTTAAAAGTGTTGTCTATTTTGTAACTACTTTTAATTTTCTTAAATTTCTTTTTGTTGTTGACTTCTAAGTTAATTCTGTGTCGTCAGAGAATGTACTTGAAATAATTTCAATCCTTTAAATTTATTGAAACTTGTTTTATGGTCCAACACATTGTCTATCCTGGAGAATGTTCCCTGGAAAGAATGTATATTTTGCTGTTTGGGGTAAGTTGGTTGTATTGTTCAAGTCTTCTATATTTTCACTTGTTTACTATCCTATCCAGTTCTATCAATTACTAAGAAAGGAGTTTTGAAGTTTCCAACTATAACTGTTGAATTGTGTATTTCTCTTTTCAATTCTGTCAGTTTTTGTTTCATGTATTTTAGGGCTCTGTTGTTAGGTGCATATATACTTTAATAATTCTTATTTCTTTTCACTGATGAGTTAATTGTTGTATCGTCATGAAATTTCCCCGTTCTTTTCTAGTAGGATTTCTCTCTCTTTTTTGTATTTTATTTTATTTTTTTACATGCAATAAACATTAATATTTCAAGAAAAACAATTTTAAGTACAATAATGTTATATGCAATAAGCATTAATATTTCTCTAGTAGATTTCTTGTCCAAATGCTTATTTTGTCTGATGTTAATGTGGCCACACCAGTTTTCTTGTGGATATTGTATGCATAATATACCTTTTATCATCTGTAATAGAGTCCCCATGCAAGGATTTATGCACATTGAAAGTAAATTAATTAGAAGGTGGCCGGCAGGGTGGGATTGGGCGAGACGACTGGACACACCCTAGAGCCAACCTCCTGTGGTCCCTCCCTGGCTGGCCGCACCTGGGGTGGCACTGGGGCTCGAAGAGCATCTGCAGAGTGAGCAGGGTCCCTCTGGCAGGTGGGGTCCCTTGGCCTGGCCTGCAGGATCAGGCCAAAACCGGCTGTCCGACATCCCATGAAGGGCCCCAGAGTGCTAGAGGGTACTCTGCAAAGTTGCTGTCCCTTGGCAGCTCCTGTGTTGAGCGTCTGCCCCCTGGTGGTCAGTGCGCATCATACCTTCTGGCCTGTCAGCCAGTAGGCTGGTCTCTTAGGCTTTTATATATATAGATTCGTCAGGGTTCTCCATAGAAAAAGAACAGAATATATATATTCAATCCAAAGTCCATTTACTGGCAGACTTTCTCAGGGGAGATTAGTCTTTGTTCTATTAAGACCTTCAACTGATCTGGATCAGGCCCATCCACATTATGGTCTACACCAAAAATGTCCAACTCAAAGGCTAATATGGGCCAAATAAACAAGGGTTAAGTTTATGTGGGCCGCAAAAAAACAAAAGCTTCAATTTTCATAGAAACATAGGTTTATTTCAATAGAGACATGCTGAATACAGAGGGCTGAAATAAATAAGTAGTCGTTAACATAAAATAATAGAACATTTTAATAAAAATTAATCTTTTTTTCTTGAACATTAACTTACCAGATACTGAATAACTGCACAAGTTAATAAGTATAATGCAAATAAACCTATTTTTCTTGTTCTCCAAAAGCGAAATACTTCCTGTTCTGAACACCAAACAAGTCAGTACAAGACTAATGACATGGCATTTGGTTACTAAAATATTGGCTGCTAGTATTAGTGGAGAGAAATGGTGCACCTGCATGTAGGTGTGTAAGGGAAATGAATGCAGCATGATTATAGTAATCAGTCATTAGCAAACATTGTAGTTTATTATTAATAAAGTATAACAGGATATGTAAAAATTAAGTTACAAAATTTTTATTAAAATGTTTCTTACATACCATTATATTGGCGGGGCCACAAAAATATTCATTGTGGGCCACATGTGGCTGCAGGCCATGAGTTTGACATACTTGATCTTCACTGCTTAATTTAAAGTTCATTACTTAAGTGTTAATCTCATTAAAAAACATTTTCATCAAAACATCCAGAATAATGTTTCACCATCCTTTCACTTTCAATCCATTTGTGTCTTTGAATCTAAACTGTCTCTTGTCATTGGGTCTTGCTTTTTCATCCAGTCTGACATGTTCTGCCTTTTTTTAAGCTGACATTTATTTTAAGACTAACTTTTTAAATTTATTTTTCAATTTTAGTTGATATACAATATTATTTTAGTTTCAGGTATACAACATAGTGATTAGACATTTACACACTTTATGAAGTGACACTGCATTTTGATTGGAGTGTTTAATCTATTCACATTTAATATAATTTTTGCCATGGTTGGATTTACATATATGCCATATTAATACCTGTCTTCAGTATGTCTCATGGCTTTTTTTGTCCTGTGTTTCTCCTTTAATGTATTTTTTTGGTGTAAAACAAACATTTTATTATAACATTTTAACTCCTCTCTTAATTTTTTAACACTATTTTTAAAGCTTTCTTCTGTCGTTGTTGGGATTATAGTGTATATCATAATTAACACAATCTACCTCACATTAATTTCAGGAAAATATAGCAACTTTGCTCCAATATAACTCCATTTCCATTTCCTTCCTTTGTACATTTATTGTCATATATTTTAATATATACGTGTTATAAACCAAATTATATAGTATTATGATTATTGCTAGGGGCCCAGTGCATGAATTTGTGCACCTTGAAAGGAACTGTGGGTTGCAAGGCTGCGGTGCGCATACGGGCAGGGCAGGTCTCGGCCCATCCTCTGTGCCCCCGCCCCGCCCCTCCCATCACGGCCACCAGTCCCCTCTCTACCAGCAGCCCCGCTCCTGCTGCCACTGCTTCCATGCGCTGATGGCTCCAGCCCTGCTTGCACCTGCTGATGGCACAGAGCATTTGGGCTGGTGCCAGCAGTGGGTACAAGCAGGGTCAGCATCGTCAGTGAGTGCAAGAGGTAGCTGCCAGCCCCGATTGCCCCTCAGGAGCAGGGGGATTTGGAGAAGCCCTGAGGGGCAATTGGGGCTGACAGCTGCCACTCGCTCCTGCTCACAGGGCTGAGTGATCAGAGCCAGTGCTGGGATGCAGCAGGTGCAAGTGGTGGCTCTGGCACTGGCTGTGGGTGCAAGTGGGACAGGCACTGGCAGCAGGTGAGAGCACCAGGTAGGACCATGGCACACGGGAGCAAAGAATTTTCAGTAACCACCAGAGGCTTGCCCTGATGATGGTGAATGGTGACTCACCTTGGTCTGGCACCCCCACTCACCTGCTCCACCATCCCACCATAGACAACGCCTGCTGCTGACGCCTGCCATGTTTCGCATGCGCCCCCTGGTGGTCAGCGCATATCATAGTGACCAGTTGTTCAGTTGTTCCGCCGTTTGGTCTATTTGCATATTAGGGTTTTATATATATATATATATATATATATATATATAATATACAATTATATTTTAAAAGAAATTAAGAGAAGAAAAAAGAAAATATATTTACTTATAAACTGTATAATATGTATTTACAAATATGTATCGCTTATCTATGTATATAAAAGGCTAATATGCAAAGTGTCCCCTCAGGAGTTCAACTGGGAGACTGGGAGTTTGATCACTTGCTATGACGTGATGTACACTGACCACCAGGGGGCGGTGTGGAACAAAGGAAGGCCCCAGCCAGCAGCCAGAAGGCCCTGATTGGCCCTGATCTCCAGCCAGGCCTAGGGACTCTACCCATGCACGAATTTTGTGCACCAGGCCTCTAGTTTATTATATTTATCATTCCTATTTACTTACATACTTACCATTTCTATGCTTTTCATTTCTCCCTTTGAATTTGATTTACCATCTGATATAATTATTTTTTCAGCCTAAAGGACTTCCTTTAGTGTATCTTGTTTGATAGGTAGACTAGTAGCACATTCCCTGAGTTTTTGATCATCTGGAAATGTCCTTATTTTTGGTATGATGGATATAGAATTCTTGATTAAACGATTTTTCTTTCAGCATTTTGAATATGTCACTCTACTGCCTTCTGGTCTCCATTATTTCTGATGAGACGTCAGCTATTATTCACATTTTTGTCCCTTTGTTCATGATGAGTCATTTTTCTTTTACTGATTTCAAGATTTTCTTTTTTTCCCTTTGGCTTTCAACTTTTTGACTATGATGTGTCTAGTAGTGGATCTCTTTATTATATTTGGGGTTTATTGAAATTCTTGGATTTGAAGATTAATGTGTATCATAAATTTTGGAGAATTTGTAGCTATTATTTCTTCAAATGTTTTTTCTGACTCTCTTTCTCTTCACCTCTGGTGCTCACATTACTTGATGCTGTCCCATAGGTCTTTGAGGTGATGATCATTTTTCTTCATTCTTTTTTTCTCTCTGTTTTTTATATTGGAAAATTTCTATTAATCTATCTGCAAGTTTACTGGTTTGCTTTCTACCAACTCAAATCTGCTGTTGAGCCCATTTAGGAACTTTTTTATTTTAGTTATTGTACTTTTCAACTCTAGAATTTCCATTTGGTTCATTTTTTATAGCTTTTATTTTTTTATTGAGATTCCTTACTTACTAGACATTTTCATATTTTCTTTTAATCTTTTGAACATAGTTTACTTTAATTATTTGAATAAATTTATAATAGCTTCCTTGAAGTCTTTGTCTGCTCATTCCAATATCTGGGCCCATAAAGTAAGTTTTTAAGAACCATTGTTTTTTTTTTTAAATGTGATTCACACTTTATGGCTTTTTTGCATTTCTCATAAATTTTGGTTGATAACTGGGCATTTTTGATGATATCTTGTAGCAGTTCTGTATTTTGATTTTTCCTCCTGATTTTTTCCTTTTACTTGTCTGAACTTAAATGGTAGAATCTTTCTCCTCCATGAGTTGCAGGCCACTACTGATGTCTCTGCCCAAATTTTTATTCGTATTTTCATTTTTTATCCTGGCTTATGATCCGTCATCCTGTGTCAGTATAGCCTAGCGATCATCCAATGATTTAAATAGAGATATTGCTCAAACACTGTGAGTCCATAGGCTTTAACCACCCCTCTGCTGGCCTGTCCATGTGTAGACTGAGGAGTGAGTGTAAAGTTTAGCCATTTCTCAAGTGTGCTTAGGCATTTACTTTCCAATGGTCTCTCTTGGGTCCCTTCTATGCATGTGTGTATTTTCTCAGTCATCTAGAGAGAGATGGAGAGCTAATTTAACCTTTCTGTGCCTCTGTCATTTCCAGCATCTTCCTGTTAAATTTCTGCCTGATATGGCCGCTTGCCCCAACTGTGCTCAGAAACTTAGGCTAGCAGTGTTATGAGTTTTACCTGTTAATTTCCTATCATATTTCCTTCCTTCTCCTCTCCTCCCTCCTACCCTCCCTCCCTCCCTCCCTCCTTCCCTCTGTCCCTTCCTTCCTTCCTTCCTTCCTTTTCTCCTTCCTTCCTCCTTTCCTTTAAACTGACAATGCTGCTATGGCTTTTTCTTCCTGCCTCAAATCTATTCTGTCCCCTCTGGCAGCAAAGCTGCTAGTTATTACAACCAGTTCACCTTTTTAAAACTACAATTTTCAGCAATCAACATGGGAGTGGGAGGATGGGAGTGGACCCAGACAAGAAGGCTAAAGAATCCTGCTATTCTTTCCTGAGGCTTCAATTTTTAAAAAAATAATAATTGTTTCTCAATTTGATGTTTGCCTTTGGCCATTTTTCAAGTTCCTAAATTGGTTATTTTTGAATATTTTGTCCAGTTTATACATTTTTTTTAAGAGAAGATTCAAATACCTCTTCATTCTATCATAGCCAGAAGTCCTGTCTGCATGCTTGCTAATATTTTATTGGATGTCTGACATTGTGAATTTTATATTGTTAGATTTTATTTCTTTAACTAATGTTGGATTTTGTTCTGTGCACAGTTAAGTTACTTGGGATCATCTGGATTATTATGAGGCTTGCTTTTAAGCTTTGTTAGAGCAGGTCTACAGTAGCCTTTAATCTGGCACCAATTTAGTACTACCATTAAAGACTTTTTTTTTTTTGAGGACTTTACCCAATGCCTCATGTGTTATGAGGTTTTCTACTTTGCTTGATAGGAACATGCACTATTCCCAGATTTGTGAATTGTTCTGCCTGTTCCTTTCAGATGGTTCTTTTCCTGAACTAGGGTAGTTTCCTCTTACTCCTGTACAGATCAGTACTCAGACAGAGACTTGATGGGATCCCTCTGCAGACTTTTGAATCTCCCTCCTTCCCTCTTTCCCTCTCCATCCTAGTACTCTGCTCCACAATTTCTAGCCACCTTACCTCCCTGAGCTAGATCTCTATCTCTACAACTCATGGAGAGCTGTTTGGTTTATGGACATGTACTGGCAACTCCTTCCAGGCAGTTAGCTCATGCAAGTGTAGGTCTCACTTTGTTTCTACTCTCTCAGTAATCACAATCCTGTATTACCTGTCTGAAAATTGTTGCTTTGTATATTTTTGTTCATTTTTCTAACTGCTTATGGAAGTAGGATAGATCTAGTCTCTGTTATTCTGTCTTGGATAAAAGTGAAAACTGATAGATTTTAATCAAGGAGAAAAGTGACTTGATTCATTTAAGATTACCATGGTGTCTTTGTAGGAATGAATTACATGGAACTAAGACTGGAAAATGAGAGACTAGCTAGGAGATTTTAGTAGTTGTCTAGGGCAGAGATGAAGTTTGCTTGGTCTAAAGAAGTTGTGGGCCTAGCTGGTTTGGCTCAGTGGATAGAGCGTTGGTCCATGGACTGAAGGGTCCCAGGTACAATTCCTGTCAAGGGCTGTGGGAGGTAACCAATTGATGTTTCTTTTTCTCTGTCTTTCCCCCTCCCTTACACCCTCTAAAAATCAATGAAAAAATATCCTTGGGTGAGGATTAACAAAAACAAAGAAAAGAAGAAGTTGTGTTATTGAAATTTAAAAAGAAAAAAGATTTTAAATGTAATCATCTATACTAATAAAAGGATAATATGCTAATTAGACTGGGAGACCTTCCAGAAGTTTTTATGGATAAAGCCATGGTGGCCGGGCCAAAGTAGAGGTGGTTAGGGGCCAAGAGGGGAGGGCAGTTGTGGGTGATCAGGCCAGGATGCAATGGCAGTTGTGGGTGATCAGGCCGGTGGGAGGGAGGGGCATTGGGGGTAATCAGGCTGGTGGGGGCGGAAGGGAGTTGGGGGTGAGCAGGCCAGCAGGGGGGGGGGCCAGTTGGGAGCAAGCAGGCCATCAGTGGGGGTCAGTTGGGGGTGATTAGGCTGGTGGGGGGGCAGTTGGAGGTGAGCAGGCCAGCAGGCAGAGTGGTTAGGGGCAATCTGGCAGGCAGGCAGGTGAGCGGTTAGGAGCCAGCAGCCCTGGATTGCGAGAGGGATGTCCCAGATTGGAGAGGGTGAAGGCCGGGCTGAGGGACAACCCCCCTACCCCCCAACCCCATGCATGAATTTCGTGTACTGGGCCACTAGTCTATAATAAAAGGGTAATATGCAAATTGACCCTAATGGCGGAACAACCAGGAATGACCAGTTGCTATGACATGCACTGACCACCAGGGGGAAGACACTCAACACAGGAGCTGAGCCCTGGTGGTCAGTGCACTTCCAGGAGGAGCACCACTCAGCCGGAAGCTGGCTCATGCAGTGGCAGTGGTGGGAGCCTCTCCCACCTCTGTGGCACTGCTAAGGATTTTCGATTAATGGCTCAGTTGTTAGGTGGACATCCCCCAAGGGCTCCTGGGCTGTGAGAGGGCACAGGCCAGGCTGAGGGACCCCCCGAGTGTAAGAATTTTTGTGCACCAGACCTCTGGTTTGAACATAAAATGGATAAGATAGGTAGATTATTTGGATGTGAGAGCTGAGAGAAAATGAGAAAATAAGAATGACTCTTGACTAACAAGCCCATCCAGTTTTCATTTCTTTTATCCTTTTTTAAATCCATAATTTGGCTTCTCATTCTGCCCTTAACACTCTGCCCTTTGAGTCCAATCTTGTTCCCCATTTCTTATTTCCTTCTTTGAAAATAAAAAATTAATGGTCATCCTGCAACTATAGAAAAAAATCATTTATTGGTTATGTACCCAGTGGGCATTGAAGACCCACCAGGGATAACTTATTCAGTGGCCCATGTCAAAGAGGTCCCAAGAGCAGAAAAGGACTTGAGAGAACCAAGTCAGGCAGGCTGTGTAGGATCCTGTTATAATCTGATTAGCAATATTTCTGGAAAACGAATGAAGATTAAAAAGAGGTTTTATAGGACAGAGTTCTGTTGGTTGAGGCTCTAGTTGGGGGAAGCTCAGAGTCACATGGATGGAACTATCCTGGGGATGACAGCCATAGCAAGCATACTTTCCTACCTGTGAGGGGTTGTCCTCTTTATCTCAGGAGCCAATGGCATGTATTTAAAAAAAAAAAAGTAATTCTAAGACATTTAGCTGGAGGCTTTGTCATGTGAGATCCTACAGCATGGGGGCCCAAAGGCCATGGAGATATAAACCTCTTTGTGTCAATGCTATAAATAAAGTAACCCAATCACCCCTGAAGACTGGCCAAGAGTCTGGGGATGAGAAGGACTGGCTGAGTCTCAGAGTCTATGGACTCATTTTGCATTCTCTAGTGCCACACAGGTAAACACTGCATTATTCTATAACTGCTTCATGATATCTGAGTTTTTGAATCTTTAATTAGACTGTTGTTTTCATTTCCCAGGGGCTGCCTTTGCAAAGTACAACAAACTATGTGGCGTCACAATGGAAATTTATTGCCTTATAGTTCTGAAGGCTAAAAGTTTAAAATCAAGATGTTGACAGGACCATGCTATCTTTTATCAAAAGAAAGACTATTCAGGGACTGATATATTTACTCTATTGGCCAATTATGAGACACCCTCAAATGAAAGCCCATGTTTTCATATGAAATCTATAGAGGAGAATCCTTTCTTATCTCTCTAGCTTCTGGTGTTTTCTGGAAATTCTTGGTTTCTTGGCTTATAGATGCATCAATCCAAACTTTGCCTCTGTTGTCTCATGACCATCTTCTTTCTGTGTGCTCAGTGGTTAAGCATTGACCTATGAACCAGGAGGTCACAGTTCAATTCTTGGTCAGGGCTCTGTTCCCAGTAGGGGGTGTGCAGGAGGCAGCTGATCAATGATTCTCTCTCATTATTGATGTTTCTATCTCTCTCTCTCCCTCTCCCCCCTTCCTCTCTGAAATCAATGAAAATATATTTTTAAAAATCCAAGTGACATTTTAAAAAGAAATGGAACAAAAAAATAATCAGATTTCTATGGAACCACAAAAGACCTTGAATAACCAAAGCAATCCTCAGCTCCTATGAAGCTCCTAACCCCCCTGGTGATCTGGTCACCCCATGCAGCCTGCTATTCAGTTGTTTGGTCATCCTTTACTAATCCCCCTGCCAGCCTGGTCATAGGCAGCCATCTTGTGAGGGCGTGATGGTCAATTTGCATATTACCTCTTTATTATATAGGATGGAATAATACTCAGCCATAAGAAAAGATGAAATACTGTCACTTGTGACAACATGTATTATACTAAGTGAAGTAGGTCAGCCTGAAAAAGCTAAGGACAATATCATTTCACTCATAAGTAGAATATAAAACTGAAACTTATAGACATAGACAACAGTATGGTGGTTACCAGAGGGAAGGGGGATGATGGGGAGTAAAGGGTAAAGGGAGCCAAATATATGGTGACAGAAGATTATCTGACTTTGGGTGCTGGATACATAATAAACTGTACAGAATCATGTATCATGGAAATGTACACTTGAAACCTGTTTAATCTTATTAACCAATGTGACCCCAATAAATTTAATTAATTAAAAAACCCACAATGAGATATCACCTCACACTTGTCAGAATGGTTATCATCAATAAATCCACAAACAACAAATTGGTGAGGATGTGGAGGAAAGGGAACCCTGGTGCCTGTTGGTGGGAATGCAGGTTGGTACAGCCACTGTGAAAAATAGTATGGAGAGTCTTTAAAAAATTAAAAATAGAGTTGCCATATGACCCAGCAATTCAACTTCTGGGTATTTATCTGAAGAAAATAAAAACACAAATTTAAAAAGATATATGTACCCCTATGTTCATTGCAGCATTCCTTACAATAGCCAGGATATGGAAGCAACCTAGGTGTCCGTCACTTGATGAATGATAAAGATATGGTATATGTGTAAACACACAATGGAATATTAATAAAAATAAAAATAATAAAATCTTGCCATTGCAACAATATGGATGGACCTAGAGGGTATTATATCAAGTGAAAGAAGAAAGACAAATATTTATATGATTTCACTTATAGAAAAATGGCAAAATTAATTAATAAAACAAAACAAAAACAGATCTATAGATATAGAGAACAAGCTGATAGTTGTCAAAGGGGAGAAGGATTGAGGGATGGGGAAAAAATACAGATACTGGCAAATTGCCCTTTCTGCATTCCACGATTCTGGAAGCTGACATTTGTCCTAGGAACCACTCTTTATTTTAGAGGGCACCACTTTAATGAATTCTTTTGGTTATCCATACTTCTTTTGCAGGGAATGAGGAGCTCTGATTAAAAATAAGTAAATAAATAAATAATAAATGGAAATGACACAATGTGAAGCAGAAAAATGTATTTAATTTTAGTGAAGTAATATTTTGATATTAATTATTATGTGTTCTTCCATAATTCCTTTATTTTCTTATGGCTCTTTCCCCGTTCTTGAGATATGAATTGCCTTAGGAAAAGTTGTTACAGAAAAATCCAAGAATAAGAGTGAGATATTGTCTTTTGAGTTTAAAAGCTTAGGTCCAGGAAGAAGACAAAATAATTTAGAATAATATTTTGTTAATCAAACCAGTTCTTTCCCCATTACTCCTTTCCACCTGAGGTTAGATAAAGTCTACAGAGCTAAAGGATGAAGATGAGGAGTGTCTGAGAGGCAGCAAAAATTATTGGTTCCTGAACAGAGGTCCTGTGGCTTGAACGTAGGGCCACTTACTGGAGGCAGTGAAGGAAATTAAACCTTCCCAGATAACTGTAGAGATTTAGGAGAAGAAGAAAGTTGTACTTTACTTTCAGGAAGGTCACAAGACTTTCCTGTCTGATTTTCCTGTCTAAATGAGATGGAAGTGCAGCTGAGTGTTTCCTGAACATCTGAGATAGAGCCAGCCTGGAAGGGTTTGTGGTCAGGCACAAGGGCCTAAGAACTGCTTTAAGACTTGGAACCAACTGAATTATGGTAATCTCAACAGATGCATACCAGAGTCTCCTTCTTCTGTTTTTTTTTCACCCTCTACCTCCAGACCTCAAGTCAACCCTATGGATGGGTCCCTGAATTGGTACACAAGGATTCTACTCCTATGTGGAATAAGGCTCATAAAATAAATTATGTTTGGTTGTTAAAAAATAACGTTTATTTCTTTCAATGCTTGATTTGTGGTCTGAGATTTCAACTACATGAAGAAAATGATCATTCCAAACATGCAAGGTGCATCTTATTTGTAGGTGGGCAATGGGAACTGAAACTGTTCTCTGGGCAGCCAGGTACTCTCAAGTGTGACCTTGGCATTTTCCCAGACTACAGAAATTATTACTGAAATCTCAATGATTGGGCCTTTGGGAAGGAGGGAAAGGGAAGTGGAAGGAGTGGGTGGGGATGGGGGTGTGTAATTAAACAAAGTTATATTTTAAACTTTGAATATACTGTTCTGAGAGTGACTCTGGCCCTTTTGGAGAGGATGTTCTGAGCATCTATGAAACTTAATGTACCCAGCTGTTGCTAAGAAACAAGTGAGCTTAAATGCGGTATCAATGTCACCAGCTCCTGCTCAGAAGGCAAAAGGTACTGGAAAGATGTAAAATCATCAGAAAAGAAGAGACAGTTCAGTGTGATAGGCCATGGGTTACCACTGAAAATAATTTCATCTCTGAAAAAATATAACCTCACATTTCAGGGTGTTTCATAATTGGTCCAATAAGCTAAGTATGCCAGTCCCTGAATAGTCTTTCTCTTTTATGGAAGAGAAGTGAAAAGTTGGAAGAAAAAGAATTAAAGAAAAAAGTGACCAGAAATAATCTGGAATAAATGACCTCATTTGAGAACATCTTGGAGGGGAGCTCAGAGTCAGAATGAGTCTTTGGAATTAGATTGAGATTTGAGTGTCAGTTTTGTCACTAACAAATGACATTGGGCAAATATTTTCACCACTCTATGCCTTGAGTTTCCAATCTGTACAATGGGATGTGTTGTGTGAAGACCTCATGGATTTTGCTATTTTGGTTCTTAATGCATATTTTTAAATTGTTCATAATATTCATTTTTATTTCAATAACCCAATTTGGTTGACAGTCTTTAATGTGGTCCCCAATGTTCCCCACTTCCTGGTATTCACACCTTTGTATAATCCTTTCTACTTGAGTGTAGGTTAGACCTAGTGACTTGCTAATGAATACAATAACATAGAGATAATGGGATAACACTTCCTATATTCAGTTCTAAAATGACTATGGCTTCTCTCTGTGGTTCATTCTTTAGAGAGAGCTTGCAATGAGGGACGTATCCAGCCATAGTGTGAGCAACTCTATAGAGATGTTCATGTGTTATGGTGAGGATCTGAAGACCTCGATTCAACAACCCAGAGAAACAAGCATGCCAACAACCCGGTGAGTGAGCTTGGGAGTGTTTCCTTCATCCTCCATCAAGTCTGGAAATGCTGTAGCCCCAGGCAACAGCTTGGCTGCAATCTCATGAGAGACATTAAACTAGAGGCACCCAGCTAAACCATTCCCAGATTCCTGACCCACAGAAACTGTTAAGATAATAAGTAACTGTTGTTTACAGTTTCTATATTTTAGAATAAGCTGTTATGCAGCAATATATAACCTATACATAGCTCAAATCCATCTCACAATTGGCCCAGTGCATTTCCAAACCCATCTTGTGGTTATTTTCCCAATTCCATAATGCATAATTAGAATAGACACACTCAGAAACTGGCAGAATCCCCACAGTGGTTCTCTGACACATAGAATGCAGGCTGTTATGGTAGGAAAGACCAAGTGAAAGCCACTAGAACTGTGTCTACCTAGAAAATCAATAAACCCAAAGCAATACTGCATTCTTGGAAGAATTTCAAAAATTAGTGCCACTTGAAAAGACTTGAAAGATGCAGGGGATGGGATTCAACCAGAATGACAATGAACTACCATAAACTTAATCAGGTGGTGACTTCAATTGCAGTTACTTTTCTAGATGTGGTTTTGTTGCTGGATCAAATCAGTACACTTCTAGCACGTAGCTTTTAATCTAGAAAATGTTTTTTTCTTTGTACCTGTTGGTAAAAACCATCAGAAGCAGATGGCTTTCATCTGGCAAGAGAGCAAGACACCCTCACTGTATAAGATGTCCTTCATTGATATCTAGTCTGCAAGGACCTTAATTGCCCTTCTTTTTCATAGGACATCACACTGATCCATTCCAATGATGGTATTATGCTTATTGGACATGATGAAAACTACTCTAGACACATTGCTAAGACATTTGTGTGCCAGAGAGTGGGAGATAAATCCCACAAAAATTCAAGGACCTGCCACTTTGATGAAAGTTCTAGGGTTTCAATTATATGGGATATGAAGAGATTTCTCTTCTAAGGTGAAGCGTAAGTTGCTGCATCCTGGTTCCTCTTAATATTAAGAAAGTGGCACAGTGCCTACTGGGCCTATTTGGATGTTGGAAGAAACATGTATCTCATTTAGTCAAGCTTCTTTGACCCATTTATTGAGTGACCTAGAAAAGCTGCCTGTTTTGAGTGAATCCCAGAGTAGGCTCTGCAACAGGTCAAGCTGCTCTGTAAGCTGTTCTGTTAATTGGGCCATATGACTCAGAAGATATGATAGTACTTGAAGTATTAGTGGTGCATAGATAGGGATGCTATTTGGAGCATTTGGCAGGACCCTATCCCATAGGTGAATCACAGTATAGACCCTTTGAATTTTTTAGCAAAGCCATGCCATTCTCTGTGGATAACTATTCTTTTAGAAATAACTTTTGGCTTGTTACTAGGACTTAGTAGAAACTTAATGCTTGACCTTGAGCTACCAAGTTATCATATGACCCGAGCTGCCCATTGTGAATTGGGTTACTGTCTGACACACCAAGCCTAAGAGTTCAGCAAATACAACAGTATTCCATCATCAAAAAGAAGTGGTATCTATGAGGTTGGACTTAAGCAGGTCCTGAAGGCAGAAGTAAATTGCATGAGGAAATAGCCCAGATGTCCATGCCTCTTACTTCTACTTTTCCTTCTTTCTCTCATTCACACTTATTTGATCTGGATTTGCCTTTACTGCTTGTCTGCTTGCAGGACTTTTGTCAAAACTACCATTTGTGAACTGAATGAATACTTTATCCAAAAACATGGTATTCTACACAATATCACTTTTGACCAAGGAACTTACTTCATAACAAATGAAGTGAGGCAATGGGCTCATGCTCATGGTTTTACCCATAATTCTGAAGCAACTAATGTGATGGAATAGTATAATCATCTTTTGAAGGCTCAGTTATGGCACCAAATAGGAGGTAACACCTTGTGGACCTGAAGCAGGGTCCTTCAAATTGTGTGGTGAATGTTCTAAATTAATATCCTATATAATAAAAGGCTAATATGCTAATTATCTCCTCAACCAGAAGTTCGACCAGGGGGCGGGGCCAGCCTGCCAACTGTCTGTGGCCTCTCCCCATGGAAGTCTTGCCCCTGATTGGCCCCCCTCACACTGATTGGGGGCGGGGCTGGCCAGCCAACCTCCCATGTCCCCCCTCCAATCCCCCACTGGCTGGGCCGATTAGTCTGATCGGGGTGGGCCGGATAAAGAGCTTCACAGACAAGAAAAAGCTAAAGGAGTTCATCGCCACCAAACCAGGATTACATGAAATGCTGAAGGGTATTCTTTAAGAAGAGGAAGAAGAAGAAAAAAATAAAGATAAAAATTATGAACAACAAAATGACATCAAATACATACCTACCAACAAGTGAATCTAAAAATCAAGTGAATAAAAAATCTGAAGAACAGAATGGACTGGTGAATATAATAGAATCAGGGACATAGAAAGGGAGTGGACTGACGATTCTCAGGGGAAGCAAGTGTGAGGGGTGCGGTAAGAGATTGGATAAAAATCTTACTCCTATGGATGAAGACAGTGGCGGGGGGTAAGGGCATGGGGTGGGGTGGGGAATCAGGTGGAGGGGAGCTATGGGGGGGAAAAAAAGAGGAACACCTGTAATAATCTGAACAATAAAGATTTATTAAAAAAAAATGGAGATATGCATGGGTGCCAAGTTGACAAGGGATGGATTATAGTGGCTTTATAAGGTGTCACCTTGGCTAGGCTGAACTACATTTCCCAGTATTCTCTTTCATGTATGTTTCTAGTTAGGAGTATACAAAACCACATCTAGAAAAGTAACTGCAATTGAAGTCACCACCTGATTAAGTTTATGGTAGTTCATTGTCATTCTGGTTGAATCCCATCCCCTGCATCTTTCAAGTCTTTTCAAGTGGCACTAATTTGTGTGTGTGTGTATAGCTCTGTGACAAAAAGCCCAGGCTTCTGCATGACTGAGGTCAGAGGCAAGAACTGACATAAGTTGTAGCCTGTCCTCATATGCTCCAGTTTGTGCTTGTGGGTTCCAACTTGTTCTTGCTCTTCCCACTTTGCATCCTGACTGCCTGATCCAAGAACTTCAAGTTGCAGTATCAGATGCAATGACAACAGCCTTACAGATATTGTTTAACCAACTCCCATAACTGCATAAGATCCCATCTCTGTATTTAAGAATAACAAATTATTCCCTCCTGACAGGGGATCAACCTCTCTAACTAAACCCCAACTGATATACCTAATAGTCATTTATAAAGGTGTTTGAAAATTTCAAGTACATAGATTTATTACTATTATTATTTTGCTATCCTTCTGTTGTTAATTTCTAAGTCACATTGCATTTAGGTCACTAAAAGTGCTTGCATGAAAACTGTGGTTTTGTTGTGTGTGTTTTTTTTAGTATGTGCAGATTTTCTATATGACCTAATACATGGTCAAATGTAACTGTTTCAACATGTTCCAGAACAATGTGTAATCTCTGTTGAGTGCAAAGTTCTATATAACTTGTCAGTATGCTATATAAATTCTTGATATACTTAGCTAATTTTTGTCTATTTGATCTATTTTAGAGAGAAGTATGTTAATATTCTCTTATATGATAGTGGTTGTGAATTTCTTCTTGTATTTCTAGCATTTTTGCTTTATACATTTTTTGAAATTATATTGTTAGGTGCATAAAAATTCATGACTGGTATAGCTTCCTGATAGACTGTACATTTTATCAAAATGAAATACTCATTTTTACCCCTTTTAATGTTTTTATACCATATTAATATTTGCCATTACAACTTAATTAGTAATTGAAATAATATATAAAGTGCTTAGTTTCATGCCTGAGCAATAATATGCAGGCAATAAATGGTAGCTGCTTGCAATTATCATTACAATTATTATTATTCTGTGTCCCCCTGAGTTCAGGTTGCTTTGTCTCTTTAGAGGAAAAAAGCTGAAGGACTCCTGGCCAAGAAAAAGAGCAACTGCCTCTCAGGCACTGCATAGTGTTGCTTAGGGCTTCTTTTCTCCTGAACAAGGTGATGGAAACTCCAGGGAAGAGAGGCCTCAGGCTTGGACAAATCACCAGAAAGCCTGCCAAGAGAGCTCTGCTACGCAGCCAAGAGAATATAACAGAAACAGATTTTCTTGTTGGATTTTGGCCTTTCTGCTTTTGAGGCCCAACTGAAACTAGGAAGGAAAGAAAAGCAAAACAAATCAGACCCCAGTAGTAGATGTGTTCCTGTATTTGGAAGATCAGAATGATCTCTTTAGAAATCCTCTTGGATTTTGACTCATAAAGGCCTATAAGAACAATGCCCACAACAGTAATAATTCTCTGCCCTCCGTGGAATTCTCAGCTCTGCCAAATTTATCTAAGGTTGTGGTCTCACTCCCTACTCCCCCCACATATCTCTCAGGTCTGGCCTGCAGTTGGGCCCATATCTGTTTTATTAGATTGCCTCATTTCTGTTGTGATATTCACTATTGATTGCTAACATGCATCAGTGTGTGTGTGTGTGTGTGTGTGTGTGTGTGTGTGTGTGTGTGTGTGTCTATCTTTGAAGCCCCAAAATTAGGGTAGCCTTGCTAACTGGCCACTTGATTGCTTAAAATCCCTCCACCCTCAATTCCTTTCTTCACCTGCCTGAAAAATTTCACTCTTTACAAAGTGCACAGACTTGTAACATGAGACTAAGCGATGCTTATTGCCTGAAATTCATACAATCATAAAAGGTTAAAGCTTGAAGGTGCCTTAGAGATTAATTAGTCTAATCATCTCATTTCACTGAAGAGGGAAGTCAAGTTCAGAGAGGTGAAGTGATTTGCCCCAAATCACACAACTAGTGAAAGGCAAGGTGAGGCTAGAACTCAGCTCAGAGCCCCTGTGCTAGGAAATGAGATTTGATGGTGGGATGATTGCAAGGGAGAAGTAATTTGGGAATCCAAAATGCTGGATGTCAGGATAAACCTGATTAGAATACCAGGACAAGGTTGCTTTGGGCAGTGTGGAGTGTCTAGGGCGGGAGAAAGTGGGTTCTGGAAGGTGGGAATGGATGAAATGGAGCAGGCACATGGTCTCTGCTGTTCTTGCCTTGCTACTAACCACACACTCTCTCTCTCTCTCTATATATATATATATTTGATTGATTTTAGAGAGAGAAAGGAAGGGGGAGAGAGAGAGACATCGGTTTGTTGTTCCACTTTCTATGTATTTATTGGCTGTTTCTTATATGTGCCCTGATGGGGGATTGAACCTGCAATCTGGCATATCGGGATGACATTCTAACCAACTGAGCTATCGGGCCAGAGGACACACAACATACTTTGAATAGTAAACCCCAAGTACAACAGCAGCACAGCAACAATAATTATAACTCTTATTTATATAGTGTTAAAAACCTTTTCATACATATTATCATGTAAGCTCACTCCATGAGGAGAAGCTATTAGTATTATTCTTATTGTATCTTAAATACCTCTCTTTTAAATAAAGTAGAAAATAAAATCAAGGCCAAGAAAAGTAGGAAAATATATGGAAAATAGATAATCTACTTTTAGGAGTCTAGATATGCTGGTTGTCTGTCATCTCTACCTGCCCCCATCCTCAGAGAATCATAATGTTTTTCAGTTTTCTCTCTTCCCTTCACATCTGTGTGCCTTGGGGAAGATGACCACACCCCCGAGTTCTAGGAATGAGCTAATTGGCTTAAGTGTAAATCCATCTTCTTGGCAGTGACTGGTTTGTAAATGTGCATGCTAATTGGGCCACTGATATGTGTGTGTCTGTGTGTGTGTGTGTGTAGGCGGGTGTAGTATTTAGGAAAGGATTTCTTTACTCTTCTGGAGCATTGGAGCTTCTTTATATTTCCTCTAGATGGGAATGTGGAATCACGTAGTTCCAATCACTACAAAATCACGAGGCAAGGCAGCTTCAGGATGAAGCTGACAGAAGACAGCAAACCAGATAAGTAGAAAGAATCTGAGTCTTTTAGGATCTCATTGAGTTACTAAAGTAACCAAACTTAAAGCTTGCCTTACTTTTGGACTTGTGATTAAGTGAGCTAATATGTTTCCTTTAGAGACCAGTTTGGGGTCACTTTTTATTACCTACAGTTGAAGGCATCTTACAGCAGGGTCCTGGGATAACCTCATGGCTGAGAATAAATTCAGCTTACTTCTGTAGAGAGTGACTCTGCTGGTGTTTATGGTACATTCAAATACCTCTCTTTTTATATTGTAAATACTAGGGGCCCAGTGCACAAATTTGTGCACCTTGAAAGGAACTGTGGGCCGAGAGGCTGCAGTAAGCACAGGGGCAGGTCTCGGCCCATCTCCGTGCCCCTGTCTGGTCCCTCCCGCCATGGCCCCCGGGTCCCCTGTCTGCCAGCAGCCCCGTTCCTGCCACTGCTGCGCTCATGTGCTAACAGAGCCGGCCCTGCTCGCACCTGTTGAAGGCATGGAGCGATTGGGGCCGGCATCAGCAGCAGGTGCGAGCAGGCCGACACCATCAGTGGGTGCGAGTGGCAGCTGCTGCCCCAATCGCCCCTCAGGAGCAGGGGGAGGTGGAGAAGCCCTGAGGGGCGATTGGGGCCAGCAGCCACTGCTCACACCTGCTGATGGCACCGAACAGTCGGGGCCGGCGCTGGGTGCTGGCAGCGGGTTCGAGCAGGGCTGGTGCCAGCAGCAGGTGCAAGGGCCAGCTGGAACTGCGGTGTGCGGGAGCAAAGAATTTTCAGTAACCACCAGAGGCTCGCCCTGATGGCAGCGACTGGTGCCCTGCCTTGGTCTGGTGCCCTCACTCACCTGCTCCACCATCCATCCCGCCATGGCCGATACCCGCCATGTTCCACGCATGCCCCCTGGTGGTCAGCGCACATCATAATGACCGGATGATCGGTTGTTCCGCCCTTCAGTCTATTTACATATTAGCCTTTTATTATATAGGATGAAGCACAATATCTTCCTTATAAATCCTTTAAATATATTGTGAGAGTCAGCATTGCTGTATGGGTTCTAAAGGATGTCAGCTTTGAGCCGACTAACCGTATTCAATTTCTGGCTCCATCAATTCATGTGACCTTAGGTAAGTTAATTAGCCTCTCTGTGCCTCAGTGTGCTCAATTGCAACACTATGTTAGTAATAATGCCTATGTATACAGTTGTTGAAAGGATTAAAAAATTAATATGTGTAGTGAGCTTAGAAATGTGCCTATATAATAAAGACTCAAAACATCTTAATGTTTTTTATTGGGAAAAGTAGAAAGAACAATTTAAATATAATTATCAATAATATATACTAATGTGCCCTGGTATATTTATTAATAAATTACCTGTCATGTGCCAAGCATCTGAGTAGGTATTTTATGTATTTTTTCTAATTCTGATAATAAATCTGTGAAGTAGGATTGATTTACTTCATTTCCAGATGAGGAAATTGATGTTCACAGAGGCTAAATGTTGTGGCCAAAGTTACATAGCCAGTGACTTCAGAGCCATGATTTGAACCCAGGTATAACTCCAGAACTCCTTCCCTTTCCATTCCACCATGCAGCTCCCCAAAGCACCTCTTAGTAAATCATCTTATTGGGGGACAATGAATTGAGGGACAGGAGCAACCCTCATCAAGAGCAAAGAAAAAAAGAGTGCAAAACAGAAAGCAAGCCACAAAAGAAATAGAAGTGTTTGGAAATGCTGGAGGAAGACCCAGACCTATATTGAAGCTGTCCCCTGAACTCTGTGCCCTTTTCCAAAGTGCATAGACTTATAATGTGAGACTGAGCAATGCTTTCTCTGAGTGATGGTTTACAGGTCTGTGGAGATGGAATGCACTGGGGATTCTCTGAGAATGGGGCAATAAGGAATAAGTGAAGGAGTGGAATTAGAAATTCAAATGGCATCTGATGAAATCACTTTTGATTCCACAGTTATTAACCCCAAGTTGGCTCATTGCTCTAAATCTTGAGCTCCCTCTCAAGTGTACTATATATTAAGTGCCAGAAATTATTGATCTCTCCTTTCATACAGCTAGCACATCTCCCCACCACTGAAACGGAAAGAAGCAGTAAGTGCTGAATAAGATGTTTCTTCTGGAAAGACCAATAGTGAACATATTCTAAAGATGAGGCAGGGGTGATGAATATCTTTCTGAAAAATGGAGACCTGCTGTAGGAAAACCTGCTCTGGAGGATCTGCTAGGGAAGTTTTTTATTTGGGGAGTTCACCTAGGCACATTCACTCAAATACTAAAATGAGAATGGTATTTGCAAGAATTTAGAAAGATCTCCAAACTCCTTTCTACTCAGAATAGATTATTGCAAAATGTTCCAGATAGCTTTTCAGAGCTTCATTTGAAGACCTTGACATAAGTCCAAAGCAAATCCATGCCTTAAAAGTTGTATTGGTAGAATAATTAAGAGTTACATGATGTTTGCAGAGAGATGTTCATTTGATGAGGAAGTGGGGAAAGCTTGTTTATAACCACATTATTGCAGCCCTTTGAAGAAAAAAAAAAAACATTAGTAAATTCTGGGTTCTGTCCTTGGTTAGGTTAACATAATTAGCAGTATGTAAGCTAAGGCTTGAGGGTTAAATCAACTAATAGGAATAGAAGAATGCAAAGCATGACAGAGCCCAAGTCCTAGACTTAATTGCCAGAGGCAAAGTGACTGACTTCTGAATAGGCCATAGGCCAGTGGTAATCAGAATGATCCAATCTACAGAGATCTTTGGTGTTGGTTAATTGTTTATGGGATAGAAAGAAATGGACAGCCTGCTAGTAAAGCCCTACTTGATTTTCAATTATCTTATCCCCAAAGTGAGTCACAAAGCCTCACCCAATTTCTAGATCTGCATGAATTCACAATGCAGACCTTCTAGAGTGAAGATGCGGACAATTATGCATGAAGGTTGCATTTACACCAATGTCACAATAACAAACTGTGAATCTTCCTTCTTGTCTTTCCTCATAGATCTGAAACCACTGAGTTGCAAATGTGATCAAGAGAAAGGGAAACACTCAAAACATTCAGGGGTTCTTCAACACTGACCCTGGACTTACACTAATTTCTTGGGACCCAGACCACATTAGCATTGAGACTTATGCAGGACAGGCAGTAAATGGAATTTTGACCCAGTGCACCTCATGGTAGGTCTGTAGAATCCCAAATTCTCTTTCCATGGTTATTTACCCATTACCTAAGGACACAAATAGAATTAAACAACATAAGCAGCTGGAAGAATTCTTACATTAATTCCTTGACTCAGGGAGTATGGGCTATTGTACTAGAAAGGGCAATGAGTAAGCTCTGGAAGCACCCCCTAATTAGCAAAATACTTACAGAAAAGCAATATTACCTCATTACACCTATTACTACCTAGCAATATATTGTACAATTATTTGTTTGTATATAGTCTCCTTTCCTCTCTAGAAAAATTTCCTTGAGGGCAGATATTTTGCCTGTCCTGTTCACTGTTCTACCCTTATACCTAGAAAAATGACTGGCACATAATAGGTGCTCAATAAATATTTATTGACTAGATGGTTGACTAAACTTCTGAAGGAAATTTCACAAATCAATGCCATTATCAAAAATTTGAAAGTTATAGCTGTGGTAATTCCTACTACATGCTTATTTTAGTGAAGATTTGTGGGTCTTAGAGTATGAAAGTGAATTCTTATAAACTTAATTAGCCGGTATTTCCAACAGCAACTTTTGTTCAAAATGTAGTGTTCTTACTGGAGCTAACCAATATCACTGGCACATGGAAAACAGCTAATAATCTATCAAACACTTTTATGTCTCTCCTCCCTCCACTCCCCGCCACAGCCTAACAAATATAAACACCTGAGACAGGTTGCTTTTTCTTGGCAAGAGCAACAGTGCAACTTTACTGTCCTACCTCAGCTATACATCAAGTTTTTGCTGCTGTACTATATTTGCTATACTGAACCTTACCCATCCCATCTCATTATACTACAGGACATCATTCTGCTTTGCTAGATTGATGACATCATGCTTATAAGACTGTATTGCCAGGCTGGTGTGGATCAGTGTTTGAGCATTGACCCATGAACCAGGAGGTCACGGTTCAATTCCCAGTCAGGGCAAATGTTCAGGTTGCAGGCTCAGTCCCCAGTAGGGGGCTTGCAGGAGTCAGCAAATCAATGTTCTCTCATTAATATTTTTATCTCACTATCTGTCTCCCTTCCTGTTTCTCTAAAAGATCAATAAAAACATTTTTTAAAAAGACTGTGTATTAGTTAACTATTGTTGCAAATCAAATTACCCCAACATTTAGTGGCTTAAAACAAATAATTATTTATTTATCATGGTTTTTGTGAATCAAAAAATTGAAACAGGAAAAGGTAGGGAGGGTTTACTTCTCTATCCTGATGAGTGGAGTGTCAGATGGAACAATCTGAAGGCCTCTTCACTCAGGTCGTCTGGCAGTTGATACTGGCTGTTAGCTAGCTAGGTTCCAAGGATAAGTGTGAAGGAGGGGGTGGGGAGATAAAGAGAGACAAAGAGAGAAAGGAAAATTCACTCTTGTGGTGCTCACAGCTTAGCTAAGTAGACAGACATTAAATGTCATTTCAATTGTTATGAGGGTTATGTGCTTGCAGAGCACATTCCAAAGTGATTTAGTTTTGTCTAAGGAATCAGGAAAGTCCTACTTGGAGAAGTGACATTTTAAGCTGAGATTTGGAGAATGATTAAAAATTAGCTAGGTGCACCCTAACCAGTTTGGCTCAGTGGACAGAGCGTTGGCCTGCAGACTGAAGGGTCCCAGGTTCAATTCTGGTCAAGGGCATGTACCTTGGTTGCAGGCATATCCCCAAGTGGGTGTGCAGGAGGCAGTTGATCGGTGTTTCTCTCTCATCGATGTTTCTAACTCTTTATCCCTCTCCCTTCCTCTCTGTAAAAAATCAATAAAATATGTATTTTTTTTAAAAAAAAATTTTTGCCAGGTGAGAGGAACAGGTAGTGCAAAGGTCCTAATGTATCAAGACAATTGAACTTCCAGAAGGGCAGGAATGTTGATAATGAAGGGGACAGTGGGATGAGATAAACCTGGGAAGTTATGTAGGGACCATATTGCTCTGAGTTTCAGAGTCCACATTAAGGATGAGGATATCTACAGGTCCCCCAAAACAGTTTTTTTTTAAAATAAAAACTGATGCAGAGAATGGGTTAAAGAGGGACAAAGTAGATGTGGGTGCCCATTTGGGGGAGCACTATAGGAGTCTAAATGGAAAGGTGATGTGGCAGTGGCAGTGAGAGACAATCAGGACGATAGCAGATAGGACTTGGCCAGTGACTGTGGACAGATAACAGAGGAATCAATGAACACTGCACAGGGGACAGATTTTTCAGTGGTGTTGGTGGGTGGTGTGTGTAGATTATTCATTCTGCTTTAGACATATGGAGTTTTAGGTTCCTGTGAGATATCCAAGCAGAAGTGTTGAAAAGGCCTGAAACTCATAGAGTTGGTTGGCTCTGAAGGTGGCCGTGGGAGTCTAGACATACATGCTGCAATTAAAGTTCCTGAATGAATGAGATGGCCATGGCTAGAGTGTAGTGAAAGTCCAGGGAATCCCAACATTTAAGGGGCAGGGAGAAGTGGAACCAGCAAAGGTCCCTGAGGAGGAGCAGTGGGGGGAGAAAGAAAACCTGGAGAGTATGGCATCATGAAGCCAAGGAAATGGTGTTTTTAGAGGAAGTGTTAAGTGGAATTACTGTTTTAATTAGAATAATTATAACCCTTATCTCACAGGAGTCCTATGAGGATTAAATGAGATAACATACACACAAAATATTTTAGTAATTCATAGAGGTTTGCAAATAGTGGGTATTCTCTTTAGCAGAGGAATGGGAGTGTATAGGCTAAGTGTTGGGAGAGGGAAGAAGACTAGGATGTTCTTTCTGAAGTAATTTCCTAGTACCTAATTCATCCAAAACAAACTTACAATCAATTATTGACATTTGGGGCCAGCCAGTCTTTGATACAGAGCAATGTAATTTTGGAAACCAGGGCAAACTCCCCTCCTCTAAAAAAAAATCTCTACCTGCTTAATATTGCTTAAAAATCCCTTCCAGGGAGACCTACGAAACCATTTCTTTCTATGATAAAAGGTTTTAAGATGCAAATACCTTGGGCAGTTACCACAGTAAAGTGAAGGAGATAGTTAAACATAATTATGTTATCAGATCTTTAAAAAAAAAACTTCAGGAAGAAGCAAGGAGGGGAAGGAGGACTTGATTACTGAGGGGGATAAAGGAGAGTTGGGAGATATCCAAAGCAAATTCTGCTGACCTCTCAGTTTCATAATTTTGCTTCAGGTGGGATCTGTTTATCTTCACATCTTTCTGGAAAAAAACAACTTTTGTGCAAATGTATGTAATGTCCATCCAAATGGCTGGTGCTGGCCCTTACCTTAGCAGAAACTATGCATCTCTACTGTGTATTCCACAGTAATGTATTCTTCTCTGGCAGGTGTAGATGACCTAATGTCTAGATAGTAAATGCAACAGATTCCCAACACTGCCCCTTTTAGGATGCAGGTTACTGTATTAAATCACTAAAGCTGGCTCTTTAGGAATAGTGCATTTGGGAACTAATTCTGGGAAACTGATCTGCCCTTTATCTTCCCAGTAAGCACTCAGGAATGTGCTGGGTTGTTAGGTTACTTGTAGGTAGGTCCTAAGCTAGTCTCCACAACAGAAGGAAGGACTAACAGAATGAGTACAGAAAGGGAGCTTCTGAAAGACCCTGATGGACTCCTCAGACAATCTGGTGATTTCACAGCATGGGCAGCAGGGCGCTAAGGACCAGCGAATACCCTCTGAAGGTTGACAGGCTGTTGAATTTCCATCTGAATTCCCAGTGTCCTTTCAGGGCCTATGAGGCTATATCTGTCCATCACTGTCATCTACACAATCAGGTTATATGCAACTGTTCCTTTTCTGGGGACCATCTGTGTCCTTGACATACATTAAATCCATAAAGCTATTTGTCACAATGGGGTTCTAAATAATTACCTGAGGATGGCCCTTTAATTAAACTCAACTACATTTACACTTACTAAATACGTACTATGTACACTCAGATTGGAGGCAGAGGAGCAGAACAGTTCTTGACCTCAAGGGGGCTTGTCACAGTTGCATTGGGAGACATCAGGCTCAACCAGCAACCTCTCTCCCAATGCTACACATGCATCTCTTTCCTGATGCCCACCTCACCCAAGCTCCTGGATTTGAGGCAGATCTGCTGAAGAAGTTCCAGGGGGCCTCAGGCTCATTCTGACTGCTGGCCTACTTCCTGCCCAAGCTCAGCTCTGGTAACCAGATGCTGCTGCTGTCTCCTCTGTGCCTGGGTACTGCCTTGGATTCTGCCTACCATCTGTAGGACGAGCCTCTGATTTTTCCTCATTAGGAGGAATGCCATCATCTCTTTAAAAAGTTTTTAAATTGATTTTTAGAAAGAGGAGAGAGAGAGAGAGAGAGAGAGAAGAGACAGACATTAATGTGGGAGAGAAACATTGATCGGCTGTCTCATCCGCCTCCTGCATCCCATACCCCCCACTGGGGATCGAGCGAGAAACCTGAATGGTGATGGTGGGAATATTTTGTTATAGGGTCAATGAAGGGTTTTTTTCCCTCTAGTCCTATTTCAATTTGTTTTCTTTATCAAACACTTTGGGCATTCAATTCTTGCAACTCATGAGTTCCTGTACATTTATCCTCTGAGAAAATTCACAGAAGATATTTGCAAATGGAAAATAATTTGCTAGTATTTTCCCCCTTTTTGGCACATGAATAAAGTGAATGTTCTGACAAATTCTGTATCTCTTGCTTTGCTGACTGTTTTAACCAATATTTGTCTTCAGCAATTTCATGGCAGTTATTTTTTTTCTCACAAAGAAATACGTTTTTTCACATTTAAGAGGCACAAATTGTTGCTCCCACTTTTCAAAGGAGATGTGTTATTTCCAGATTTAGAAAGACACTTCCAGCTGCCAAGCTCTGTCAGACCCAGCCTTGGCTTAACAAGGAATGTTTCTGTTTTTCTTAGGCAAAGAAAAAAAAAGTAAAACCTTCAAATTATTTAAGTATCATTCAGTTTAGTTTAGGGGCCAAGAGAGGGAAGACAGTCACATCAAAATAAGCTTGGATTGAGGACCTGGACTCAACTACCAAATGCTGTGCCTGGCTTTGCACAGGCTGGTTAAGCCTCTGAGCATTTTCTTGTTGGTGTAATGGTAAGGCTGAACTATATGGTCTTTGGAGTCTATTCTAGTTTAAATTTCTGTAATTCAATGTTCTATTGTTACTCTGTTGTTACCTGAGTTTTTGCATGTATCTACCCTCTCTAAGGTAGGGATACTATTGTTTTATTATAATAAAGTGGCCAGGGACAATGGGAATGTATTGTTAGGCAATTTTTGACTGACTATTAAGGCTATGGGGGATGACAAGTGGTTAATACTGGGACAGGAAATGAAGCAGTCTTGGGCAGGGAAGGGAGGCACTTCCTCACTTCTCCAGGAATCTGATCTGACTGATCATGGAAGAAGTCTGGTTTGGGGTATATCTTGTGGCTACTTTGGAACCTCTACTGACCTGGTCACCCAGGTTGCATGGCATTTCTTAGCAGGAGAGGATTTTGAGTATGTGATGTTTTCCTAAAGATCTGTCCCACTGGTGTCTGAAGCATCTGAAGTTGATGAGGCATTGGGAAGAAGTAGTGTTCTTGTCCCACTGCCAAATTGGCGGTAAACCTCAGATTCAATGGTGATTCCTCATGGAACAGGACCAGTACTAGGCGGCTGACTTTGGTGGCAAGTTGGCCACACCAACCTTAACTCTCTCTGCCATGGACCTCAGCCACTGTAGCACTTCTTTTAGCTAAAGAATTTGATGGGCTCCCTGTTTTCAGCAGTTCTGCAGTGAAGCCATGGTGCAGCAAAGATGGTGGAGAATGGTTTCTTCTGTCAGCCAAAGTGGATTTTCTTTGAAGTGATTTGGGTAAGCACCTGTGGGCTTCTTTTTTTAAAGTAATTCTTTATTGTTGAATGTATTACATATGTCCTCCTTTTTCCCCCGCTTGACCCCCTCCATCCTGCCCACCCCCACTCCAGGCCTTCAGCACCCTATTGTCTGTGTACCCGGGGGCTTCTTGAATATGTCATAGGTAGGAAACCCCAGGAGAGGAGAATGGATTTCCTGCCCTTGGAATGGAAGTACAGAATTTTATTGATTTGATTATAAAAAGAGATATCATCTTATTTTGAGTTACAAGTGGATGAAGTAGAACATTACAATTATACCATATTTTTTTGTTTTTCCCCACAGATAACAATTATTCAGTAAATGCTTATGGAGTGAATAAATGAAAGAATGAACCAATGTCAATTAAAAACTGAAGATAAAGGAGTTCTGTTGGCCATTAGCTGTTTGTCTTGATTCATCCTCTAAGGTGGGGTTGGTATCGAACAATGGGTGGAGTTTCCAAGGGGGGAGGTGAAAACTGACCCCTTTTTCCACATGGAAGTTTCTATTTATTCCTTCATTTCTGAGAAGATGCCAAGCAATCTGAAACCTACCCTTCCTTTCTTTCCATTTTCTCTCTTTTCTATATTCTTTCTCTTTCTCTCTACACTTTTAATTTTCTTCATTTTAAAACAATGGTCAAGAAGACAGAAGGTTAGGATTGAAGGAAATGAATCAATTTATAGACTGGGCCTGGGAGGATTCCTCTGTATATCCCCCTCCCCTAATACACACCTTGAGCTCTGAGATGGTGAGCAGGCAACAAATTCTGACACTCATAATGTCAGCCTAATAAGGCATTCAGGGTACAAAGTCATTTCAAGTCCTTAGGGTTGCATGGGCACCATACAAAGGCAGACTCTTTCTGAAAGGTTATCTATTTCTATATAACTAATTACTGTGAAATTTAGTGGCTTCAAGAACAACCATTTTATAATATTTCACTATTTTGTTGGTTGTAAATTCAACCCCATTTTTCGATAAAACTAACAGACCTAAGAACTCCCAATTATAGAGTACCTGACACTGTATACTTTATCTCCAATCCTCACAGTAACTGTGCATATTCTATGTGCTAGCCCCATTTTGCAGATGAGGGAAGAGCAGCTCAGAAAGGTTACAGAACCAGCTCAAGGTCATTCAGAAAGTGGCACACTTGCTATCTGAACCAAGGTCTGCTTGACTCCAAAGCCTCTTTCCACTACCTCATGTGATTTTTGGAAAATCAGAGACCCTTAGAAAGTAGCCATTGTGTACTACTTGAGAAAGCAGAGAGCCCATGAGGCTGGGCCAGGCACTCAGCAGGAGGTCCACAGCTCCATATTGTGCTCAGCTGTCACCTTCACTGAGGCTACTGCTGGGCCCCCAAAGTGTTTTCTTTCCAGCTGTACCCCTCTTTGAGTGATCTTGATATATGCATAAAGGTACAGTGATTTGTTCTTTTTCAGACATGGTTGGGGTTTTTTTTTAATAAAATATTTCTCTGCTAAATTTCTTTGAACAGATAGCCCTACTAGGGCAGTGGTCGACAAACTGTGGCTCGCGAGCCACATGCGGCTCTTTGGCCCCTTGAGTGTGGCTCTTCCACAGAATACCAAGTGTGGGCGCGCACGTACAGTGCGATTGAAACTTCATGGCCCATGCGCAGAAGTTGGTTTTCGGCTCTCAAAAGAAATTTCAGTCGTTGTACTGTTGATATTTGGCTCTGTTGACTAATGAGTTTGCCGGCCACTATACTAGGGTATTTAAGGATGACTCAATATGTAAAAAACTGTGAGAAAGAGCTGCCTTGATATTATTACCTCCATAATACATACTCCACTGGGTTAGTCTGGAGTGAAAGAAACTGAGGAGGTTCCTCATAAAGCTGTGAGAGTCATCAGGCTCCAATGTAATCTGACCCTGAGTGAAGGCGAGTGAAGGGAAGATGGGTACAAGTGTCCTAGATAGCTGTGTAGTCTCAGTAAGGTTCAACATGGCTACTGGAGCCAAAATTGGTCATCAAAGGAGTCCATATATCCTGGAAATGGGCCTCTCTCAGAATCCCTGTTCTGCTCAGTAATTGGCTGAGAGCAGCTGTGGATTTCCCAGTGTAGCAGTTGGACCCTTAGTCAATTGAGCTTCCCCATAGTTGGAAGCCCATGAGTTGTGTTCTCATGGTTGCCATACTGTCTTCTGTACATGCATAAGTGTGTAATGAATGTGTGTGGGAACACCATCTCCAAAGCCGTCTTCTAATATTCTGTGTATTCTGATACTCTGTAGGACTTTTGCTCAAATTTTCCTCTGCTTTGCTTGCTCTCCTCCTCTGTATCTAAAGTCAGGAGCCAGCTCAGATCTCACCTCTAAGAAGCCTTCTTCTCCAATCCCTATTGACAGAATTAATCTTACGAATTCTTCCTTTAGGTATCCACAACACTATTGATACTTTATCATGGATCTAATATAGACTAATGCACACTAGAATTACTCATTTGCATATATGAGGTCCTGAGGACCAAGGATCTAATGCACAATCTAGAACAGGGATTTGCGTATAGTAGGTGCTTAATAATTGTTGAATTTGTTGAGATTTGTAATAGCATGTACCAGAATATATCTTTAGGAGGAAGTGGTGGTATAGTTCTGCAAACTTTTTGCAAGAACTCAACTAATGTGTCCCAAATGGAACCCTTTATCACTTTCCAAACCTACTTCATGTTTGCTATTTCAGCGCCCACCATCCTTGCTTCAGGCCAGACAACCCTAGTGTCTTCCTAGGCTGCTGCCCTGAGTCATACCCATTTTTTCAGGTGTTTCTCTGATCTTTTCTCCATCCCTAAA
Organism: Corynorhinus townsendii; assembly: GCA_026230045.1. Classification (NCBI taxonomy): domain Eukaryota; kingdom Metazoa; phylum Chordata; class Mammalia; order Chiroptera; family Vespertilionidae; genus Corynorhinus; species Corynorhinus townsendii. The sequence goes on along the minus strand of JAPDVU010000007.1, from coordinate 144,000,867 downwards.
GCCTCCATTATTTCTCATCCGGACTATTGTACTGGCTTCTTTGTGGCCTGTTCTGATATATGCCCTCCCCATTTCTGAGCCTCTCCATTGTCCCTGTGTCAGAGGTGCGATTAGAGTGCAGTGAGTGAGGTGCCAAAGGCACAAAACTTAAAGAGACGCTACTCTTAGGATCATGCAAGTACTGAGAGTGAAGTCCTCCTTACATTTTGCTCCATAGGTGCCTCATTTACTTCACTCTACTCCTGGGCCTGCCCACAGTCCAATGATGATAATGACTTTCCTTTACTGAAAGTCCTGACAATCTTCACTGCAGTGGGTCCCAACCATGGCTGTGTATTGTCTGCAGAGCTTGGTGAAAACACAGACTCTTTGACCCCACCCCAGACTGACAGACTGGTAGTGGACAGGGCTTAGGAATCTGCATAGCCAGGTTTGGAAACCACTGGCTCATAGGACCAAGTTCAGACTCTGGAATAACAGTCATTGTTCCTTCCAATCCAGCACCTGCCTGTGTCTGGCTTCATTTTCAGTCAGTTTCCTGCTGGCAGGCACCCTGTAGGCGAATCACACCAAACGACTGACTGGACCTTGCATTTTTGTGTCTGCCCTTCTGCCCTGAATCTTTGTGTCTGTATCTTTGCTATGGTTGCTCCCTCTGCCCAGAATGCTCATCTTGCTCTTGTCCATTCCTCTAGGCAAAATTCTAATCATTCTTTAGGATTCACTTCAAATGCTATCTCATCTCTGAAACCTTTTTGGATCTTTTTTTTTTTCTGCCCTTTAATATAATTACTCTCCATCTCTGGTCTCATGTATTTTATTCAAACCTCAACAGTGCCTCTCATACTGTGTCACATTGCTTCTATGAGTACCACCCTCCCTGCCCAGGTCCTGGGGGGCCTAGAACTGCTTATTTATGATGGATCTCAGCACCTTTCCTGGAGCAGAGTGAGCATCTATCAGCTGTTTGTTGAATTGAATAGGAACAAGTACTAAGTAGTCAAATTTAACTTTTCACAGTACATGACACAATGCCTTACATAAAACTTTACCTTTAAAAAAATTTGTTGAATGAATAAATGAACAAAGGAGTGAATATGGGCTAGAGTTTATCATCATCGTTATATATTTCCAGGGAACTTGTGTTTTTTTATATATTACGTGGTAGAGCTCAAATGTCAGTGTGCATAAATTAGAATAATCTGGGATGTTATCAAATATGCAGACTCCTGGACACACTCCCAAAGATGCTGATATAGTAGGTCTGAGTGGAGCCTAGGAATTCACATTTATTACAAGCATCTTGGGTAATTGTGAGACAGATGGTCCACAGATCACACTTTGAGAAACACTGCAGGGGACATTTGGTGTTCAGCAGGTGTTCATTCTATGGAGGGATTCTCAGATGAGCTACCTTGAAATTCAATCCTTAATATCAAAGATATTGTGGAGTTGTGTCAGGAGGACGTGGTTAAGTCAGTAGGGCTGATGTGACATCTGATGAGCCTTCATATTGTGGGAAGGTCATTCTTTGGACAGTCATTGGGTCCTGCGAAAACTGGCAGGTCCTGCAAACTTCCCCTTGGTTGCAGAGACCCTGTCTCATAGCTATTCTCTCCTGCTCCCAACACAGGCTCTGTTTGGAAACCATGATTCCCAATACTGACTGGGTCTGGGGGACTCTGTGGCTTGCTCCTATTCTCTAGGCACAACTCCTGCAGTGTTTCCCACAGGGCTATTATCTTCATCACCATCATAATTCCTCTACCCTCACCTCCAAAGGGTGAATAGGGTGGGTTTGACAGAAGGAGGCTGGGAAGACAGCCTACAGCTCTGAGTCCTGGTCTGAACTCTGCCATTAACCATCCACAAGACTTGCCACAGACCATTTACTGAGCCCCTACTATGTGAAAGCATTCCTCAGGTGTATGCCCCAAATTGAATGTAAAGTCAACCAAATAAAGCCTATTTCAGTTTAACCTTCCCTTGAGGATCAGGGACAGAAATGTCCCCTCAGAACATAAAAAGTAACTAGAATGTTGTTGTTGGAGATGGGAAGCCCATTTCTCCTCTGAAAGATCCCTTGAGACTGTTAATGATTAGTCCTCATCCTCCTGTCTGTCCCCAGCATTCTTCCAGGTTCTATGTGGAGATGGGAGGAGAGTAGACTGGGCCAGAGAGAGACACTTCTGGGTTTATGGAGCCCATGAGCAGAGTTTTCTGTGTTCTGTGAAAACCTCAGCCAAGGAAGCAACCTCAGGCCTAAAGATGTAATATATACCATAATTGTACTTAATAACACTGTATTACATATTTGAAAATTTATATTAAGAGATTAGATCTTAAAAGTTCCCAATTTCTCCCTCCTCCCCTAAACTGGGTGTGGTGATGAAAATTAACTAACCTTATTTTGATAATTGTTTTGCAATGTATACATATATCAAATCATGTGCTGTACATCTAAAACTAATATAATGTATTTGTCAGTTATATCTCAATAAAAATAATAAACTGTGCAAAAACAAGTAAAGGACAAGTTGGAGGGAAAGTACATCATATATAATAAGCAAAGAGGTTATATATTCCTCTAATAAACAAAAACACTTATAAATCAATAAGAAAAAGGTAAGCAATGGAATAGAACATGAGCAAAAAATAATAGGAGAAAATTACAAAAAATGCAAGTGAACAGTAGAGCAAATGAAAAATCTTTTAATATGTATATATAAAAGCCTAAATGACTGGTCGACTGGTTGACCTGTTGACCAGTTGCTATGACATGCACTGACCACCAGGGAGCAGTCAACTTGGACAGACGAAAAGAGAAACAGGTGATTGAGTCTATGAAAGATTGCAAGCAGATGGTGCTGAGCTGCAGTTCACATTGGGAGGCTGGGCCATTGGCCCAAATACCACTGCCCCCAATCCCTATCAACCCCTCCGGCCATGTCCTCCCTGGGCAGCTGGGACCGAGGGACAGAGGGAAGGGAAAAAGAGACCATAAACTCTGTTTCTAGCACCTGCCTCCTCCTATCAGACTGGAGCCACCCCAGGACTTGCAGGAAGTGGGTGGCCTTGCCATGCAGCTACCGCAATTCCCCAGTCCTCCCTGGGTACCCTTCGGGCATTCACCTCCCTTCTCTGAGCCTCAGTTTGCACCCCTAGTGAGGCTGTGATAGCTCTGGCCTAGGGATCCACTCCATAGCTGGGTGTGGCAGACCAGGAAATGTGAGGGGTGGTGCTGGAAGATGGGGGCGGGGTGCGTGAACAGGGGGCAAACGATCAGTTGACAGGGATTAGCAGGGCCAGGATGAGTGGAAGTGGCTCCTCCCTGGCCACCTGCCACTTCACACACTGCTACATCCCTCGGGGGATGTTGGATGCCCATTTCAGCCCCATCCCCGCAGGCCACACCATGGGACCGAACCAGTGCACAAATCCGTACACTGAGCCTCTAGTTAATTAATCATTTTTAAAATGCAAAATAAAATGAGTTAGAAATTTTTACTTAGATTAGAAAATAAGAAAAAATACCGAATATTACTGAAAGATGAGAAACTGGCACTCTCATAAATTATTGGTGAGAATCTAAATTGACATAATATTTTTGGAAGAAACTTGTCATCTATTAAAAATTTTAAAGCCCTTAGGATCTTATAGGTTAAATTGTGTCTGCCCCACGCAAAAAAAAAGAGGCATGTTAAAGTCCTAACCCCCAGCTCCCCAGTACTTCAGAATGTGACCTGATTTGGAAATAAGGTGGTTGCAGATGTAATTAGTTTAGATGAGGTCAACCTAGAGTGGAAAGTGGAATTGGTCTCTAATCCAATATGACTGGTGTCCTTATAAGAAAATAGCCATATGAAGATAGATACACACAGGGAGAATTATGTGATGCTGAAGGCTGAGATTGGAGTGATGCAGCTACAAGACAAGAAATGCCAAAGATTGCCAGCAAACCACCAGAAACTAGAAAAAGACAGGAAGAGCTCCCCGAGAGGTTTCAGAGGAAGCATGGTCCTGCAGATATCTTAATTTTGGATGTCTAGCCTTCACAACTGAGACAATAAATTTCTATTGTTTTAAGCCACCCAGTTTGTGGGACTTTGTTACAGCAGTCCTAGGAAACTAATACGAAGGACAAATTCCACATCTAAAAATTTATTTTACCCAAATACTCATTCAACTGGACATATTCAACATTTTATTGTTGAGTGTAATGTTGAAAAACTGGATACTATCCAAATATCCATCAGTAAAGAATTATTTAAATGAATTATGATGCATCTTTAGTGGAATACTAAGTTGTAGTTAAAAGCAATAAAGTAACTAAAAATGTAAAAATTCACAAGATATTCAAGATAAATTGATAAGTTGAAAGATCAAGTTATAAGGTACAAGTACTGTATGATACTAAAATTATCTTTTAAAAAGTCATAACTGTCCTGGCTGGCATGCTCAGTGGCTGGAGTGTCAGCCTGTGTACCAGAGGGTCTCAGGTTTGATTCCTGGTCAAGGACATGTACCTGGGTTGCAGATTTGATCCCCGCCCCCGATGAGGGTGTGTGCAGGTGGCAACCAATTGATGTGTCTCTTTCACATAGACATTACTCTCTCTCCCCCTCCTCCCTCCCTTCCACTCTCTCTAAAAATCAATGGGGAAAATAAATCCTTGAGTGAGGATTAAAACAAAAATTATAACAACATTATGTGTATAGAAAAAACACTGATGTGCTTTTCACAAGCATTTATTTGGTAGTTGAGGTAGAGATAATATGAGTGGCTTTCCTTTCCACACTGTATATATCTATAAGCTTTAAATATTTTAAAATAAGCACATATTGCTTATTTCTTCAGAAAATTATTTTTATTATAAATTCAGTGAGAGAAATTCACATCTCCATCTGAGTTTTTAAATCAACTTCCCTGAAGCAGCTACAATAATCTCTTACCTTTCAGAATTCAGCTTTCTGGCAATCTCCCCATATAGAAAGTACCATACTGAAAGTTGGCACGAATGAGGAAATTCAGTAGGACACAAGAAAGTCCTATTTTCTGTCCTTATGTCCTCTGCCAGAGCCTATTTACCTCCACTTTACACCAAATATAGACACCCTAGTTATTCTAACTTGCAGAATGTAGCAGTTTAAAAGAGGGAAAAGGAACTGCTAGTGGTAAGTACACTGACAATAGAGAGGAAGGTGTTCAGAAAAACTATAAAAAGCCATTGCAAGGACTTACATGTATATAAATCTGGGTCATTTAATATAGCAATAAACCATCTTACATGTCTCAGCAACCTCTGAGGTCTTCTTTCTATTGTATTTCTATTACAAGTCAGTGTAATAAATTATAATTTCTGTGACTCGGTTGAGAAAATGTTAAATTATGTCCATTGTTTAAGAACCCAGGGAAGACATTTGATGCAGATTTCCATTTGAAATGGTTAAAGTAAAAAAAATCAGCTCTTAAAGAAGCAAATGTTTAGTTATCTGGAAAATTTTCACCACCCAGAAAGACTTGTTATCCTAGGATTCTGGATAATCAAGATTTTCCTCTCGTCTTTTCTTTCTAGAGCATTTAATCATGGCCACCCACAGTCTAGCTGTTTTAGAAGTCTCCAGTTGAGCCATTTACTCACCAGCAGAGAAAACAGGGAGGATACCAACTGAGATACTGGAGTGCTAGGTGTGGCTTCACTTGCAGCCCCTCCCCTGCCATGGATGGGCAGTGAGGGGACAACGGGAGAGAGGGCTCTGCACAGGGACTTCTCCAGTCCTCTCACAGACTCTGCTCTAGCTAAGCTCAGAAATAGTTGGTGAGGCTCTAAAATAAATAATGTTTAGTAAGCCTAATTAGCATGTAACACAAAACAATTATTCAAATCATTAAAAGAGTCAGATCAACTTTGTTATAATTGTTTCTTAACTTCAGGAGTGGCTCTTCATTCAAGTGTGCACAGCTTTCAAAAATTTCTAGCCATCTAGGCTGCTTTAACCACCTTCCTCCAGAGAGGAGAAAGAGGAAGAGAGAGAGACCATTGTCCCTAAAAAAACATTTCCTTATCAGAGGAGATCCACACAAAGGTAGGGTCATGACAGCATGGTGGCAAGCTCTGTCATTAGGCCCAAACATAAGCACTACATTCTACATTATCTCCTGGCTCTAGAACTAGAGCTAAAATTTCAGTCGGGCTGCAATTAAGTGTGCAATTCACTTTTTGCTTCTCTTTCTGTCTCATCTTTTTTTTTTTTTAAAGCTGGTAACCAGCATTAAAGACAATGTGGTCATATCCTTATAACTAAAATATAGTTTCATTTCTGCTCATGAAAATATGTAGTCAATTAGCCATAATGTGGTCCAGACTCCCTTTGATATTTTAAAATAAAAACATTCCAAGTTATTTACTTGAGAAGAGTTGTTTCTAAGCACACCCAGTAGCTGCTGTTTTTAATAATGCTGCTTTTAATGGGTGTGGGGCATTCTTGGTGGAGGGGGAATGTGTAGCTTAAAGTTCAGACCTATTATCACTGGATTTTGGGAGTAATAATATGAGAGCTTACACTTACATAGAACTATTACTGAATAGTGTTAATTCACATATATTTAACAGTTTTTGTACTCCTTTCTCTTTGCAAGTCAGGGAAGAAAAGCAGGTGGGAGATCCCTTACTAGGACACTTTCCCCTGAAAATTCTCCCCACAGGAGCAGAGAAGAAAGTTTCCCTTTATATAGCATTATCTGAGGAGTAGTTCTCAAATGCTTATTCTTGGAATGGCAGGGCCATAAGCCCAAGAATCTCCTGGAAAATGTTAATTACAAAAACCAGGCAAAACAAAACCCCTGGTACCTATGAAAGCAGGCAAAACAAAACCCCTGGTACCTATGAAAGAGATACAGGTGGTAACCACTGATTTGGAAAGCAAGGCTTCTTATTTATAGTTATATGTCTGGGATCTTTATCATTTTCCTGCTATATGACTTCAAGCAAATCAATCAACTTATCTGAACCTCACATTAATAATTTATAAAGTGATGATGATATCAGTAAGTTCTACTTCAAAGAGCTGTCTTGAGAATCAGTTGAGGTTGTGTATGCAAAAGGACTTGTTAATCTGCCAAGTACTTAGCAGTTTTGGCTAAACTTAGATATTTAAATCCTAGCAAAATTTGTGTTAAGTGATTTGGGATATGAAAAGAATAAGTATATGGTTTGGGAGGAGTTTTCAATCTATGTGGAGAGACAAGGTACAAGTGAAATGGCATAAAAATTATATCTAACAGCATATTAAACCACTAAATATAATTTTTAGTGTGTACTGCAGGCTCTGTGCTAGGATAAATCATATTGGGTGACTGAGAAGTGTAATACACAACACAAGTATTTTTCTGAAAGGGCTCCCAATTTTGGTGGGAAGAAGAGTTTCCTCTGTAATAGCAAGTAATACAAAGACACTATATTCAAAGTGATGTCTAAATTTTCATGGTCCTGCCTATAAAGGGTTGCTGTAGGAAGTTCTGAAAAAGAGCAGTAGGAACAGCTGTAGTGCAGGAGAAGATGAAACTGTGGAAAAGAGAGAAGGTCATTGGTCAGAACAACAGCAAAGGCTAAGCATAGAGGCAGGAAAGAAGAGAGAAGGTCATTGGTCAGAGGAAAAGGAAAAGCCAAGCATAGAGGCAGGAATAAACATGGAGTAATGCACAACAACGAGGAAACCAGCCTAACTGGAATGGTGGGACACAATACAGAGGGCCTTAAAAGCTCAGCTGTGAAGTCTGTACTTTGAGACATCTGTGCATATTTTGTATATATAAGAAGGGTTTGTTTATATACCTACCCTTGAAACTCTAGGACTATGTTGTCCAATATGACAGCAACTAGCCACTTGTGGCTATGGAGCACTTGAAATTTGGCTAGTCTGAATTGAGATATACTTTAAATGTAAAATACATACTAGGTTTTAAAGATTTTGTATCCCAAAAATCTCATTAAATGTTTTATATTGATTATTTGTTGAAATGAAAGCATTTATAATACATAATTTATACTATATTAGGTTAATTGGTGTTACAATTTACCTGTTTCTTCTTTGTTGTTGTTTAACATAGCTGTTAGAAAATGTAAAGTTACATATGTAAGTTGCATTATATTTCTATTAGATAGCACTGTTCTAGAATGTCAGGATAAGCTTTAAAGGATATTATTTGCATGGAGACCCAACAGACACAGGAACCCTGGAAGCAACAGGGAGGCTTTGAGATAAATGGCTGGGGAGATGCCCAGGAAGCCAGAATTAACAGTATTGCATTCCCTCATCCCCAAATACACACCAGAGAGAGCTATGAATGCCCATTGAAGTAGGAGTCAAGGCAATTGGATTTGGCCCTGGGATAGTACATAAAGGTTGGTATTAAGGGCTATTTTTGTGTGTAACACTGAGGGATACCCTTCAAAAAGAAGAACCATTAAGAAGTTGAGAGAGCAAGTAATGTACAAGAATTGTAACAGGAGGACTCATGTTTAAGGACCAGAGCCATAAAAGTCATAAACCTAATTGAGAGACAGAGACCTCCCCCACCTCAGGAAAATATTACTAGTTACAAGGGCCACCTGGGCATGGGCCCAGGGAGGAGTGCAGCCCTTGGTCTAGAAGAAAGAAGGGTAGAGGTAGCTCCAGCTACCAGGCAGCAGAGTGGCAGCAGCTCTGACCAAAAAGAGCAATATTCTCCAAGGAAAATAAGTGAGCTCCCAGAGACCCCACTAGGAAAGAGAGAGGTTTCCAGCAGTTAGGACCCAGAGGCAAAAGTAATTTCTTGCACATATATATTAGAGGCCCAGTGCATGAAATTCATGCATGGGGGGCCTCAGCCCAGCCTGCACCCTCTCCAATCCGGGACCCTCGGGGCATGGCCTGAACCAGCAGTTGGACATCCCTCTCACAATCCGGGACCACTGGTTCCTAACTGCTCACCTGCCTGCCTGCCTGATCACTCCTAACTGCCCCTCGCCCCTGCTGGCCTGGTCACCTCCAACTGCCCCCCCACCAGCCTGGTCACACCCAACTGCCTCCCCCACCAGCCTGGTCACCCCCAACTGCCTCCCCTACTGGCCTGGTCACCCCACGCAACCTGCTGTTCAGTCATTTGGTTGTCCCTCACTAACCCCGCTGCCGGCCTGGTGGCCCCACGCAGCCTGCTGCTGGGTGGTTTTGTCATCCCTCACTAACCCCCCTGCTGGCTTGGTCGCCCCATGCAGCCTGTTCAGTTGCGATGGTCGCTTAGGCATATATATATACTGAGTAGCCAGATTATTATGACCACCCCATCAGTACTTCGTTGGCCACCTTTTGCCTTCAATACTGTGGCAATTCTTCTTGGCATTGACTCCACGAGATGTTGAAAGGTGATGCGAGGAATCTGACATCATGCCTGATGAATAGCACTGTCCAGTTCTGTGAGATTTGATGGTTGTGGAACTAACTGCCTGATGGTTCTTTTAACTTCGTCTCACAAATGCTCAATTGCATTGAGATCTGGTGATTGTGCGGGCCACCTAAGCAAGGTAAAGTCTCCCTCATGTTCTTTTTTTTTTTTTCTTATAAATCTTTATTGTTCAGATTATTACAGGTATTCCACTTTTTTTCCCCCCCATAGCTCCCCTCCACCTGATTCTCCACCCCACCCCATGACCTTACCCCCCGCCACTGTCTTCATCCATAGGAGTAAGATTTTTGTCCAATCTCTTCCCGCACCCCTCACACTTGCTTCCCCTGAGAATTGTCAGTCCACTCCCTTTCTATGTCCCTGATGCTATTATATTCACCAGTCCATTCTGTTCTTCAGATTTTTTATTCACTTGATTTTTAGATTCACTTGTTGGTAGGTATGTATTTGATGTCATTTTGTTGTTCATAATTTTTATCTTTATTTTTTTCTTCTTCTTCCTCTTCTTAAAGAATACCCTTCAGCATTTCATGTAATCCTGGTTTGGTGGCGATGAACTCCTTTAGCTTTTTCTTGTCTGTGAAGCTCTTTATCTGACCTTCAACTCTGAATGATAGCTTTGCTGGGTAGAGTAATCTTGGTTGTAGGTTCTTGCTGTTCATCACTTTGAATATTTCTTGCCACTCCCTTCTGGCCTGCATAGTTTCTGTTGAGAAATCAGCTGACAGTCGTATGGGTACTCCCTTGTAGGTAATTAACTGTTTTTCTCTTGCTGCTTTTAATATTCTCTCTTTGTCTTTTGCCCTTGGCATTTTAATTATGATGTGTCTTGGTGTGGTCCTCTTTGGGTTCCTCTTGTATGGGGTTCTGTGTGCTTCCTGAACTTGTAAGTCTATTTCTTTCACCAGGTAGGGAAAGTTTTCTGTCATTATTTCTTCTAATAGGTTTTCAATATTTTGCTCTCTCCCTTCTTCTGGCACCCCAAAAATTCTGATGTTGGTTTGCTTAAAGTTGTCCCAGAGGCTCCTTACACTATCTTCATATTTTTGGATTCTTTTTTCTTTTTGTTTTTCTGGTTGGATGTTTTTTGTTTCCACATATTTCAGATCTTTGGTTTGATTCTTGGGATACGTTGATCTACAGTTGAGTTTCTGTATATTTTTTATTTCAGACAGTGTATGCTTCATTTCTGACTGATCCTTTTCCATTTTTTTGGCATTCTCATTAAGGTCCTTGAAGGTCTTACTAAGCTCCTCAGAAGTGTCATCAAGTTTCTCAGCGGTTTTTAGAAGATTTTTGAGTAACCTTATACATGTGGTTCTGAACTCTATGTCATCCAGTAGTTTGCTTTCCTCCGTTTCTTTCATTCGTGACATGTTTCTTTGTTTCTGCATTTTGGCTGCTTCCCTGTGTTGATGGAGTGGCTTGTGTGGTAGGTGACCTATAGGGGGCAGTAGCTCAGCCTCCCCAATCACCTGATGTGGATGCTCTTGGTACACCCCTTTGTGGGCTGAGTGCAAAGTCTTGGTGTAGTTAAGCCTGAATTGCTGTTGGTACACTGGGAGGAATTGACCTCCAGGCCAATTAGCTGTGAGCACTCCCTGTGTCTATAATGGAAGAACTGCTGTGCTGAAGACACACAGGACTTGTTTCAGTGGGGCTTCGGTGCTCACTGAGTTTGCCTCTTGAATGTGTCACTTATGGATGTGAGGAGTTGAAATCTGGTGTCTCACACTGACCACTAGGTACACTGGCTTCTGGATCTCCAATGGGGTGCAGGTCAGCTACTGTCTGAGGCCACTCAGCAGGAGCTACAGTGAGAGCTGCAGTTTTCTCCTCTTTGCTTGGGGTTTGGAGGTTTTGGAACTGTCTGACCCGGGCTGCAAGTTTGCTAGGTTAAGCTGCGATAGGGCAGGCTTTTCTTATGCTAACTCGGTTGCTTGGAGCTTGGGTGGGTTTGTAGGTTGTGCAGGGTGGGGCCTCAGGGCGTCACTAGGTTAGGGCGTGGCAAACAGCAATGGCTGCTAGTTAGCCGGCTCTGTGTCCCCAAAGGCATCCTCGAGTCCCGTGCCCCAGTGCAGTAAACAATTATTCCTGCGCGCAGCTCTGCAAGCAAGCCACCCTCGCTGGCAGACAGTCCAGCTTCTCCCCGTAGGAGTTTGGGTCCCCCGCGTAGTAATCGGGGGCTTGTCTCCGTTCGGGTTGAAAAAAGCAACGCACCCAGTCGCCCGCAGCCAGCCCAGATCACGCACCTCCGTACCTCAGCTTTTCAGCACTCGTGCATGTCTCAATGCTCTTTTCTCTTTCCTTCTAGTTGTAGAACTTCCACTCAGCCAGCTTTCCCGTGGTTCTGGGTGATAGACGTTTTGTCTTTTAGTTGCAGTTTAAATTATTGTGGGAGGCAGCAGTTTAGGTGTTTACCTACGCCGCCATCTTGGATTCACCTCCCTCATGTTCTTGAAACCACTCCTGCACAATATGAGCACTGTGGCATGGCACATTGTCTTATTGGGAGAAACCATCTCCATTGGGATACACCATCAACATGATAGGATGAACTTGATCAGCAACGATACTTAGGTATGTTGTGCTATGCAGACATTGTTCCACATGAATTAAAGGGCCCAAATCATGCCAGGAAAACATGCCCCAAACCATAACACTGACCCCACCAGCTTGAAGGGATATACTTATGCATGTGGGGTTCATGCTTTCATGCTGTTTCCATGAAATTCTCACTCTGCCATCTGCATGATGCAACTGGAAACATGATTCATTGGACCACATGACTTTTTTCCAATGCTCAACTGTCCAATCCTTGTATTCCTGTGTGAATTGGAGATGTTCTATCTTGGTAACTGCAGACAGCAAAGGTGTTCAAACAGGCCTTTGGCTTCCATATCCCATACGATGCAGTGTATGGCTAATTTGGCTACAAACATCAGGTGGTCATAATAATCTGGCCACTCAGTGTATATATTAATATCAGAGGAAAAGATATGCTATCTGTAATATAACTATATGCTAAAGAGAGTGAGTTATGCTAATAAAGAAACCTTTGTTTTTCTGAGCATTTTGATGGATATGTTTTATTTATTTACTTATTTATTCTCGCCAGAGGATATTTTTCCATTGAATTTTAGGGAAAGTGGAAGAGAGAGGGAAAGACAGAGAAACATTGATGTGAGAGACATTAATTGGTGGTGCGTTGTGTGTGTGTTTTTTTTTCCCATGTGCTTGCCTCCTTCAGGAGCCCTGACCAGGACCCAGGCCAGGGAGGAGCCTATAACCAAGGTACATGCCCTTGACCAGAATCCATCTGGGACCCTTTGGTCTGCAGGCCAATGCTCTATCCACTGAGCCAAACCGGCTAGGACTTGATGGATCTGTTTATACAAATTTAGGGTAGAATTTAAGCCCAACTCCTTTCCTGCCTTCCTCCCAACCACCTCACCCTCATCCAGGGTCTGGATGTCACTTAGCACTAAAGTTTCAGAATGAGAGGAAAACATTAGTGAGAAAAAATTGGAGGGGTTGTGAGCAGAGAGGAGGGAGAGCAAAGGGGAGGAAGGGTTGAGGAGAAAGGAGAAAAAGCTCCTCATTTTGTGATGTGATCCTCTTCTTGTAACCCTACCAAAGCTTAAGTAAATTCTACTAAACTGACCAAATTTTGGCATGAGTGGATTTCTTGGAAAAACCAGCAAAGAGACTGAGTTTTGCCTCTGGCATAATCTGGAGAGAAATATACAGCATATTCAAAAGCACAGCCAGACCTCAAAATATAAGTCCCTCTGTTCCATTTTATATTAGAGTGAGACAGAGAAAAAAAATTTTTTTTAATTAAAAATTTGGAGTTTAGAGATATAAAAATTGTGTCCAGGGATAGCCTGTGGGAGGAGCTGGCCTTATGGGTCCACCCTTGTATTCTGGCCACCTGGGCCAGGTCAGAGGGAGGCCCTGTCTCTGTAGGCGAAGCTGTGTTAAGGCACTGCTATCTTCCTGGGAAGGAACACTGAATTTTTCAAAAGCTCTTTAATCTCATCTTTAACATTTTTTTTTTCTTTTGGTTATAGAATAGCCTTAGTTGGCTCAAAGACCATAACATTGAAAGACTGAGACTTAAAAGATGCCAGGTTTCCAGACTTAGGCATTAGGGCTGCTTCAGATGCAGGAATTGGGGGAAGTGGAGCAGGCAGGAATGATCTGAAGAGGGAGCCAGGGAAAATGGGAGGGGTGGGATCATGACACTTACTTTCCTGTTCTCCTACTCATCTGTTAGTATTGGAATGAGTATGCTCTGGAATTCAGTTGAACATTGAGATTTGTTTTTGCCTTTTTCCTTTTTGGGCTCCATGTGTTAACTAAGGATTCCCACATAGATCTCCTCAGACCATGAGCCAGCTCTGCATCTGGCAGTATGCATTTCTGCCTGGTGCTGGGGAAGGAGTGGGCAGGATGAAGGACCTCAAGAAAGGGGAGGGCTCCTCAACAGAGGACCTGAAGTCCTAATGAAGCTTTCTCTGTCTGAGTCAACCAGCAAAACTGTGTTTACTCCATCAGGAATCACCTTGGCAACCAGCAGAGCCAAAGGAATCTTACTTTTCAGGAGTGTATTAGAGATTTAAATATAAATATGAATTCTGTATGTGCATGTGGGTATGTACAGACAATGTGGTGCGTTGTGTTTTTTTGTTTGTTTGTTTTTTTTCATGTGCTTGGCTCTACTAATTTTCACACTAAAGAACAAACCATCAGTCGACATAATGAGATTTTTTTCAGGTTATTTCTTGATTGCCTGTAACCATGCTGCCTAGCCTCTGATGATATATTGAGTAACACTGAAAATATGATGAATACTGTTTCAGAATATGGTACTGTAGTCAGTGTGGAGGAGGGAGAGGAGTGAGGTGTCTGCTGATAGTTGCATTTCCCTACTTCTTGGGGTCATCATGGACCTAGGACCTGAGCACCAGCTCATCGGGTTAACCAGATACAGTCCTCTCAGGAGCAATCAGGCCCAAGGTTCCCTAACATGAGATTTATTGGTTATTTTTTAATAATAGTTGCTAATAGTACAACCCAGGCTTTTTCCAGAAGGAAGGAAAGTAAAAAATAACATTATTTCCAGGAAATTCTTTGATAAGCACATGATAAAAGGGGGTAAGTTATCCCAAGAAATACCGATATTTTGTTATAGCAACGGTCTCCCTATTAGAGAACACCAACCAAATGGCCACTAACATTCACTTTGGGGTGTTTTTGCTCCTCATCAGCACTAGAACACAAAGACAAATGCTTACTTTGGGACTTTTCCTCCTTAGATTTCTTTCTCTTTTTTAGTGATCCAAAGAGGAGCGCCAGATCTGAAGTAGGATTGTTGGGTATGTAGCCAGGAGATATTTAGAATATAAGAATTAGACTAGGTGAACAACTGAATTAGGAAAAAGAGTGAAATACTGATTTCTGGCAGGTCAGAAGATGGGTAATTATGCCACTAACTGAGAGGGCAATTACTTAAGGACTCGAAGACAAAAAGGAGAGGAGGCATTAGCTCACAAGAGATTCCAACAATTATTTGCAAGTTAGAAAGCTAATGGATGAGAGATAATCAACTACACAGTACAGAAAGTTATGAACATCAGAGTGGAACATTAAGGAGAAGTGGATAAAACTTGCAGAAATCCACAAGGACTGTGAGGTGTGAAGGCAAGGGTGAGATGTGACAATGAAAACAAAAGAATAGTTGGATCCTCAGTTCTACTCCCTGTTTCCACTTTCCAAATTCTGACAGCTGGCATAATGCCATCTTCATGGAAAATCAGAGGATTATTTTCTGGAGAAACAGCTGGCTCCCCACCTGGTCCATGAAGCCTATGAAGCCTACCAGTTATTAAGAGTCATTTATATATTTAATACACTTAATTTTTTAAGAGCAGTTTTAGGTTCACAGTAAAATTGAGCAGAGGTTACATAGATTTCCAAAAAGCTTCCTGCCTGTACATGCATAGCTCCTCCCATTATCAACATCTCATCTCAGAGTAGCACATTTGTTACAGTTGATGAACCAACACTGATACATCATAATCACCCAAAGTCCATAGTTTACATTAGGGTTCACTACTGGTGTACATTCTATGAGTTTGGACAAATTTCTAATGACATGTAGCCACCATTATAGTAGCACACAGAGTAGTATCATTGCCCTAAATATTTTCTGTGCTATACCTATTCATCCTTCCCTCCCTCCAAACCCCTGGCAACCACTGATCTTTTTAATGTCTCCAAAATTTTGCCTTTTCCTGAATCTATTATAGTTGAAATCATACAGTATGTAACCTTTTAAGATGGACTTCGTTCACTTATGCATTTAAGATTCCCCCATGTCTTTTCATGGCTTGCTAGCTCATTTCTTTTTAGCCTGAATAATATTCCATTGTCTGGATATACCACAGTTTATTTATCCACTCACCTACTGAAGGACATCTTGGTTGCTTCCAACCTTTGACAATCCTATATAATAAAAGGTTAATATGCAAATTGACCCTAACAGCAGAATTACTGCTCAACCAGTCACTATGAGGCACACTGATCACCTCTCAGTCCCTTCCCCCAGCCTGTAGGCTCCCATTACCCGATGGCAAACAGGGAACCGGGGGTGAGTGGAGGGGGACGTGGGCAGTGCCCTGCCAAGGCCCCCGCCCTGCCAGTCGCCCCACACACAGAAGGCGACCTGTGGTGGGGGCGGGGCCAGCGAGCAGGCAGAACGGCTGAACAGCTGGGTCCCTCCTCCCAGCTGGCAGGCTCTGATTGCCTGATGGCGAATGGGGAACCGGGGGTGGGTGTTAACAGGGGGTCATGCCAGTTGCAGGCAGCCGAGGAAGATGACCCTGATTGCAGGCCAGGCCTACCAACCATACCCGTGCAAGAATTTCATGTGCCGGGCCTCTAGTTATGAATAAAGCTGCTATAAACATCCATGTGTAGGTTTTTCTGTGGACATAAACTTTTAATTCCTTTGGGTAAATAAATACCAAGCAGCATGATTGCTGGATTGTATGATAAGAACATGTCTAGTTTTGGAAGAAACCACCAAACTGAATTGTCTGCCAAAGTAGCTGTACCATTTTGCATTTCCACCAGTAATGAATAAGAGTTCCTGTGGGCTTCACATCCTTGCCAGCATTTGGAGTCAGTGTTCTGTTGGCCATTCTTTTTTCTTTACCCATTTTGCCCATACTCCCACCCTCTACCTCTGCAACCACCAATCTTTTCTCTGTATCTGTGAGTTCATTTAAAAAAAATTTTTAGATTCCATATATGAGATTACACAGTATTTGTCTTTCTCTAATTTATTTCACTTAGCATATGCCCTCAAGGTCTATCCATGTTGTCGCAAATTGTAGGATTTCTTTTTATATGGCCATATAAAATATCCCAGAAGCTGGGCTCATGGCTGGTGAGCACAGAAGCAGTGGCAGGAGCCTCTTCTGCCTCTGCTGCAAGCAGACAGTAAGGAGCGAGGGGTCCCAGACTGTGAGAACCCCGACTACAAGAGAGATGTCTGACTGCCAGCTTAGGTCCGACCCCCAGGGATTGGGCCTAAGCTGGCAGGCAGACATCTCTCAAGGGGTCCCGGACTGCAAGAGGGTGCAGGCCAGGCTGAGGACCCCGCCCCCTACCTCAGTGCACAAATGTCATTCACAGATGGACACTTAGGTTCTTTATTTAGTCACAGATGGACACTTAGGTTGTTTCCATGCCTTGGCTATCTACATACATAAAAGCCTAAGTGACCATTACGACTGAATGACCATGCTATGATGCTCACTGACCACTGGGGGGCAGACACTCAACACAGGAGCTGATCCCTGGTGGTCAGTGCACTCCCGCAGGCAACCCACAACCAACTTCTCATGGCCAGCCAACCTCCCACGGTCCCTGCCCCCCACCCTCAGCCTGCAGACCCTGGGCAAGATGTTCCCGGTTGGCTCTGATTGCTGGCCAGGCCTAGGGACCCCACCCGTGCATGAATTCGTGCACCGGACCTCTAGTTATAAATAATGCTGCAGTGCACATAAGGATACATATATCTTTTCAAGATAGTGATTTAAATCTTTTATAAATAACCAGAAGTGGAATTGCTAGATCATATGGTGGTTCTATTTTTAATTTTTCTAGGAACCTCAATACTATTTTCCATGATGGCTGCATCAATTTATATTCCCACCAAGAGTGCACATCCTTCCCAACACTTGTTATTCCTTGTCTTTTTGGTAACAGCCATTCTAATAGGTATGATATAATACTGTGGTATTAATATGTATATCCCTGATGATTAGTGATGATGTTAAGCGCCTTTTCATTTACCTGCTGGTCACTTGTATGTCTTCTTTAGAAAAATGTCTATTCAAATCCCTTTTCCATTTTTCAATTGGATAATGGGGTGTGTGTTTTTTATTGAGTTGTAGGATTCTTTATATACTAGAGGCCTGTTGCACAAAATTCGTGCATGGGGGGGGAGGGGTGTCCCTCAGCCCAGGCTGCACCCTCTCCAATCTGGGACCCCTCAAGGGATGTCTGACTGCCCATTTAGGTCTGATCCCACTGGGACATCCCTCTCACAATCCAGGACTACTGGTTCCCAACTGCTCGCCTGCCTGCCAGCCTGATCACCCCCTAATGACTCCCCTGCCAGCCTGATTGACGCCTAACTGCTCCCCTACTGGCCTGATCGCCCCTAACTATCCTCCCCTGCAGACCTGGTCGCCCCCAACTGCCCTGCCCTGCTGGCCTGATCACCCCTAACTGCCCTCCTTTGCCAGCCTGGTCACCCCTAACTGCCCTCCCCTGCCGGCCTGATTGCCCCTAACTGCCCTCCCCTGCCGGTCTGGTCGGCCCCAACTGCCCTCACCTGCTGGCCATCTTGTGGCAGCCATCTTGTGTCCACATGGGGGCGGCCATCTTGTGTGTTGGAGTGATGGTCAATTTGCATATTACCTCTTTATTATATAGGATTTTGTGTATTAACCTCTTATCAAACATATGATTTTCTTTCATTCTATAGGTTACCTTTTAATTTTGTTAATGGTTTCCTTTGCTGTACAGAAGCTTTTTAGTTTGATGCAGTCCCATTTTTTATTTTTGCTTCAGTTGCTTTTGCTTTTTTGTGTCAATCCAAAATTAATTGTCAAGACCAATGTCAAGGAACTTACCACCTATATTTTCTTCCAGTTTTATGGTTACAGGTCTTATGTTCAAATCTCTAATCCACTTTGAGTTGATTTGTGTGTATTGGTAAGATAGTGGTCCAGTTTCATTCTTTTGCATGTGGCTGTCCAGTTTTCCCAACACCATTTATTAAAGAAACTATTCTTTCCCCATTGTATATTTTTGGCTTCTTTGTCAATAATTAATTGTTGATAAATTATGGGTTTATTTCTGGGCTCTCTATTCTGTTCTATTGATCAATGTGTCTGTTTTTATGCCAATATCATACTGTGTGTATGTGTATTATTGTTTTTTAAAAATATGTATCTTTATTGTTTAAAGTAATACAGATGTAACCTTATTTTCCCCATTGACCCCTTCTAGCCCACCCCCTCCTCCTGCCCCAGGCCTTCACCACACTATTGTCTATGTCCATGGGTTATGCATATATGCATATAGGTTCTTTGGTTAATCTCTTCCTACCCACCTATCCCCCCCACTTTCCCTCTGAGATTCATCAGACTGTTCCATGTTTCTATGTCTCTGATCTATTCTGTACATCAGTTTATTTTGTTCTTTAGATTTTATGCTAAGTTCTCTTATTTCGATAAGCCAGTCAGAGAAAGACAAGTATCACATGGTCTCACTCATACTGGTTTGATTACTATAGCTTTATAATATAGTTTGGGCCAGTTTCATCTGTCCATTCAAATAGGGGTCTGTAGTGGTATCTCACTGTTTATTTAATTTGCATTTTCCAGATGACATATGATGTGGAGCATGGTTTTATATGCTTATTTGCCATCTGTACATCTTTAGTGAGATGTCTTCTAAAGTCTTTGGCCCATTTAAATTCAGTTACTAAATTTATTTAATTATTTATTTAAGTTTTAAGAATTATTTGTATATTTGGGATAACAATCCTTTATCAAATATGACTTTTCAATTATTTTTCCCAGTCTGTGACTTCTCTATTTATTCTCTTGATGATGTGTATCACAGAACAAATTTTCAAAAAATGTTCATGATATCTGGATTATCAATTCTTTCGTGAAGCACACTTTTTGTGCTGTATCTAAAAAGTCATTGCCAAACCCTAAGCCATCTAGATTTGCTTCTATGTTATCTTCTAGGAGCTTTATAGCTTGTGTTTTACATTTAGGTCTATGATCTACTTTGAGTTAATTTTTATGAAAGGTGTAAAATCTGTGTCTAGATTCATTCTTTTATATATGCATCTCCAGCTGTTCCAGCACCATTTGTTGAAAGGATTATCTTCACTCCATTACATTGTCTTTGCTCTTTGTCAAGGATCAATTGACTATGTAGGTCTATTCATGGGTTCTCTCTTCTGTTCCATTGATTGATTTGTCAGTTCTTTTGCCAATACCACACTGTCTTGATTACTGTAGCTTTATAATTAGTCTTGAAGTTGAATTGTATCAGTCTTCCAATTTTGTTTTTTCCTTCAATATTATTTTAGCCATTCTAGGTCTTATGCCTCTCCATTTAGACTTTAGAATCAGTTTGTCAATATTTGCAAAATTAACTTGCTGGGATTTTGATTGGGATTGCATTAAGTCAATAGATCAAGTTGAGAAGAACTGATGTCTTGACAATATATTGAGTCTTTTTACCCATGAATATGGAATATTTCCCCATTTATTTAGCTCCTCTGATTTCTTAAATCAGAGTTTTATAGTTTTCCTCATATAGCTCTTGTGAAGATTTTGTTAGATTTATGCCTAAATATTTCATTTTGGAGGGTGCTAATGCAAATAGTATTGTGGTTTTCATTTCAAATTCCACTTGTTTACTTCTTGTATGTAGGAAAGTAATTGACTTTGTAAATTAATTTTGTGTCCTAAAACCTTGCTATAATTGCTTACTAGTTCCAGGAATTTTTGTTGATTCTTTCAGGTTTTCTACATAGATGATCATGTCATCTGTAAACAAAAAAGTTTTATTTCTAATATATATATATTATAGCTAGGACTTCTAGTATAATGTTGAGAAAAGTGGGTGAGAGAGGACACCCTTGCTTTGTTCCTAATCTTGGTAGGAAAGCTTTGAATTTCTCACCAAGTATATTAGCTATAGGATTTTTGTAGATATTCTTTATCAAGTTGAGAAAGTTTTCTTTTATTTCTAGTTTATTGAAAGTTTTCATCATGATTGTGCTTGATTTTGTCAAATGCTTTCTCTGCATCTTTTGATATAATCATGCAATTTTCCTTCTTTTTTGACCTGTTGATACAATTGATTACATTAATTGAGTTTTGAATGTTGAACCAGCTTGGCATACCTGAGATAAATAGCACTTGGTCATGGTGTATTATTCTTTTTCACATTGTTGGATTTGACCTGCTAATGTTTGGTTGAGTACTTTTGCATCTATGTTCATGAGAGAAACTAATTTATCATTTTCTTTTCTTATAATGTCTTTGCTTGGTTTCAGTATTAGACTAATGCTGGCCTCAGAATGAGTCAGGAATTTTCCCTTTGCTTCTACACTCTGAAAAAGATGAGAGAATTGGTATAATTCCTTTCTTGTTCTTTAAAAAAATATATATATATATATATATATATATATTTTATTGATTTCAGAGAGGAAGGGAGAAGGGAGAGAGAGAGAGAAACATCAATGATAAGAGAGAATCATTGGTTGGCTGCCTCCTGCACGCCCCCTACTAGGGATGGAGCCTGCAATCCAGGCATGTGCCCTTGACTGTAATCAAACCTGGGATCCTTCAGTCCGCAGGCCGATGCTCCATCCACTGAACCAAACCAGCTAGGGCTATAATTTTTTTCTTAAATGTTTGTTAGAATTCACCAGTGAATCCATCTGGGCCTGATGCTTTTTCTTTTGGAAGGCTATTGATTATTAATTCAATTTATTTAATAAATATAGGACTATTCAAGTTGTCTATTTCTTCTTGTGTGAGTTTTGACAAATTGTGTCTTTCAAGAAATTGGTTCATTTTATCTAGGTTGTGAAATATGTGGGCACAGAGTTGTTCACAGTATTCCTGTATTATCCTTTTAATGTTCATGAAACCTGTAATGGTATCCCCTCTTTTATTTCTGGTATGAGTAATTTGTTTCTCCTCTTGTTTTTTTCTTAGTTGGGCCAGCTGGAGGCTTATTGATTTTAATCCATCTTAAAAAAAAAAAAAAGCTTTTGGTTTAATTGTCTTTTTTCCATTAATTTCCTATTTTCAATTTCACTTCTACTCTAATTTTTATAATTTATTTTCTTCTGCTTACTTTGGATTTCATTTACTTTTCTTTGTCTAGTTTTCTAAGGTGGAAGCTTAGATTATTGATTTTAGATTTTTCTTCTTTTTTAATATATGCATTCAAAGTTGTAAATTTCTCTCTAAACACTGCTTTCATTGCATCCCACACAATTTAAGTTGTGTTTTTATTTTCACTTAGTTCAAATTTCATTTGAATTTTTTCTTTGACCCTTGTGTTATTTAGAAGTATATTATTTAATCTTTAGGTATGTTGAGATTTTCCAGCTATGTTTCTATTATTGATTTCTAATTTAATTTAATTGTAGTCTTAAGGCAGATATGGTATGATTTGTATTCTTTTAAATTTGCTGGGGTATGTTTTACAGCCCAGAATGAGGCCTATCTTCATGAATGTTCCATGTGAGTTTGAGAAGAATTATATCTTGCTGTTGTTGGATGAAGTAGTCTGTAGATGTCCATTATATCCAGTTGATTGATAGTGTTAAGTTCAACTATGTCTTTACTGATTTTCTTCCTGTTGCATCTATTCATTTCTGATAGAGGGGTGTGGAAGCCTCCAATCATAATTGGATCCATCTATTTCTCCTTGCAGTTCTACCAGTGTTTGCATCACGTATTTTAATACTCTGTTCTTAGGTGCATACATGTTAAGGATTGTTATGTCTTGTTGGATAACTGACTCCTTTATTGCCCCTCTTTATCCTTGGTAAAGTTCCTTACTTAAACTGGAGGCTTACTGATTTTATCCATCTTTTCAAAGAACCAACTTTTGGTTTCATTCCTCTGAAATTAATATAGCTACTCTAGCTTTCTTATGATTCATGTTAGCATGGCATATTTTTCTCCATTCATTTACTTTTAATATATATGTGTCTTTATATTTAAGGTGGGTTTCTTATAGGCAACATATAGTTGGGTTTTGTTTTTTCCCCCATTGATCTTCCCCCAGCCTCCCCTACTCCCTGTCGCATGCCCTCTGGGTTTTATTTTTTTAACCATTTGACAATTAGTCTTTTTCTGGTACATTTAGACCTGTGATGTTCAAAGTAGTTACTGATAAAGTTGGATTAATACTGACCATATTTATTACTGTTTTCTGTTTGTTGCTCCTATTCTTTGTTACTATTTTTGTCTTCTACTTTTTTCTGCCTTAATCGTGCATTTCATATGATTACATTTTCTCTCTTTTATTAACATATCAGTTATACTTCTTTTGAAAAAAACACTTTTTAGTGATTAAACCCATTTTGTGGAAGAAATATCTGGCTATTCTTTAAGGTCAATAGCATCAACTGTATAAGAAAAGATCAAAACATGTGACTATGTTAAAATTAGAAACTTTCTGTTTACCAAAAGGTACTATAAAGAAAGTGAAACAATAGTGGGAGAAGATATTTCCAACATGTTCAACTGACAAAGGACTTGGGGATCCAGAATATACAAGGATCTTATTTTTTAAAAAAACACGAATGAGATGTGGACAATAAGAAGGGGGAAGTACTTCAGTATCTCTCAAAAGTAGAAGTACAGATTAATATATTAAAAAGCACTCATTGCAGTAATAAACAAGGAGATTCAAATTAAAACCACAATGAAAACCACCATAGAAGCATAGAAGCATCAGTTTGGCAAAAAATAAGAAGTCTGACAATAATGTGTTTGCAAAAGTGTTTTAAGTAATGGGAACTTTTGTACACTACTTATGGTAGTGTAAATTGGTATCGCTTTTATTTTATTTTATTTTATTTTTTAATATATTTTTATTGATTTTAAGAGAGGAAGGGAGATGGAGAGATAGAAACATCAATGATGAGAGAGAATCACTGATTGGCTGCCTCTTGTACGCCCCCTACTGGGGATCAAGCCTGCAACCTGGGCATGTGCCCTGACCAGGAATCGAACTGTGACCTCCTTGAGCCACGCGGCCGGGTGATGCCGCTTTTAAAACATTTTGCTAGAATCTTGTAAAATTGAAGATATGCACATACTATAAACTAGTAATTTCATGTCTAAATGTATACTCTAGAGAAATCTATACACATATAAATCAGGAAATTGTATAGGAACAACCATAATGGCATTGTTATTCATAATCTGCCCCAAAATACCCAACAAAATGAATAAATAAATTGTGGCACATTTATACTTTGAAATACTATACAGCAATGAAGACAAGTAAACTAAACTACCTACTAGTAAAACAGCTTGTTTTCAAATATAAAACATGTTGAGTGAAAGAAACAAGACACAAAAGTCTACACATGATACTTACATAAAGTTCTAAACAGACAAAATTAAACTATATTTTTTAGGGATGCTTACTTGGCAGAACTGTAAAGACAATGAAATGATTACTATAAAAATCAGGATAATAATAATCTCTAGACAGAAGGTGTGAAGGAGTTGTGATCAGGAAGAGACACATGATATAAGGGCTTTATGATGCTAGCTAGGTTTTCTCTTTTTATTTTTTAAATTTTTTAATTTAATAAATCTTTACTGTTCAGATTATTACAATTGTTCCTCTTTTTCCCCCCATAACTCCCCTTCACCTGGTCCCCCCCCCCCCAGGGGTTTGGTGGTGATGAACTCCTTTAGCTTTTTCTTATTTGTGAAGCTCTTTATCTGACCTTCAACTCTGAATGATAGCTTTGCTGGGTAATCTTGGTTGTAGGTTCTTGCTATTCATCACTTTGAATATTTCTTGCCACTCCTGTCTGGCCTGCATAGTTTCTGTTGAGAAATCAGCTGACAATTGTATGGGTGCTCCCTTGTAGGTAATTAACTGTTTTCCTCTTGCTGCTCTTAAGATTCTCTCTTTGTCTTTTGCTCTTGGCATTTTAATTAAGATGTGTCTTGGTGTGGTCCTCTTTGGTTCCTTTTGTTTGGGGTTCTGTGTGCTTCCTGGACTTGTAAGTCTATTTCTTTCACCAGGTGGGGGAAGTTTTCGGTCATTATTTCTTCAAAAAGGTTTTCAGTATCTTGCTCTCTATCTTCTTCTGGCACCCCCATAATTCTGATGTTGGTACGCTTGAGGTTGTCCCAGAGACTCCTTACACTATCTTCATATTTTTGGATTCTTTTTTCTTTTTGCTTTCCCGGTTGAGTGTTTTTTGCTTCTTTGTATTTCAACTCTTTGACTTGATTCTTGCAGTCCTCTAGTCTGCTGTTAGGTCTCTGTATAATATTTTTTATTTCAGTCAGTGTATGTTTAATTTCTAGTTGGTCCTTTTTCATATCCTCGAGGGTCTCGCTAAATTTATCGGCCTTTTCTAGAAAATTCTTGAAAAACCTTATACTGTGGTTTTGAACTCTATATCCAGTCATTTGCTTTCCTCCATTTCTTTCATTTGTGACCTGTTTCTTTGTCTCTGCATTTTGGCTGCTTCCCTGAGTTGATAGAGTGACTTTGTGTACTAAGTGTCCTATAGGGCCCAGTGGCTCAGCCTCCCCAGTTACCTGAGGTGGACACTCTTGGTGCACCCCTTTGTGGGATGTGTGCACAGTCTTGTTGTAGTTAAGCCTTGATTGTTGTTGGTATCACTGGGAGGAATTGACCTCCAGGCCAATTGGCTGTGAGGATCAGCTGTGTCTACGCTGGGAAAACTTCTGTGCTGGAGACACCCTTATGAGACAAGACTTGCAAAAGCCTCTGTGCTCAGCTTGGATGGGGCGGAGTCTCAGGGAAGAGCAGACAGCATTGGTTTCCCATCAGCCCTGCCCTAATAGGCCCCTGTGTCTCAGTGTCCCATGGTAATTGCTGCAAGCACCTCTGAGAGAAAGCTGCCCTCGACTTCCGCCCGCTGCCAGACAGTCCAGTTTCTCCCCGAAATGAGTCTGGGTCCCCAGAGTCTTGCTTGGAACTGGAGTTCAGTGCAGTCAGGAGCTTTTGTCTCCCTCCCACTTGAGAAAGCCAGCCGAGTACTGAGTTGCTCGCCCTCTCCACGCACGCACCTTGGTAACTCTGCCTTCCGCAGTTCCTCTGAGTCTCAGTGTGCTTTTCTCTTTCCTTCTAGTTGTAGAATTTCCACTCAGCCAGCCTTCCTGTGGTTCTGGATGATGTCCGTTTTGTCTTTTAGTTGTAGTTTTGAACTTGTTGTGTGAGGCAGCATTTTAGGTGTTTACCTATGCCGCCATATTGGTTTTTCTGACAATCCTTCTTACACTAGTCTAGTCTAGTGTGGTCCAACCTAATAGATTTAATATGAAAATAATCAACTGAACATTCATCTACCTTGCTCTCAACCTCTGGTCAGCAGCTCTGTGGAAGATATAAGACAAGGGAAAGTCATGGTTCTTTTTGTCCAATGATCTGATGACCTAATTTTGGAGACAGAACTAAAATACATGAAATGGGCTGTGATGGCTGTGCAGGGCTGAAACGCAGCTACACACCTCTTAAAGGAATCACATTTAAAAGCTAGCAAAATTCTGCCAGCCCCAATATTCTCAAATCTCTTCACAGCCAACCCACCAGAAGGGGTGTGCTTGTCAGAAAAATATAGGTGCTTTAATATGTGCAAACCCAAATTTACTTGAAAGTGGCACAAAAAAGAAAACATTAGAGTCTTCTGTCTAATAAAAATGAGTATAAATGTTCTTCAAAAGGAATTATACATTTAAAAATGATTAATAAGGTGAATTTTATATTATAGGTATTTTACCACCGTAAAATTTTTTTAAAGAAGAGATACACTAGGATGTTCAGAGAAGCACAATTAAAATAGCCCCCCAACAGATAATTATCTAAATATCCATCAACTGTAAGGAGAACAGATGTTTGTATATTCACACAATGAAATACTATCCAGCAATTAGAAAGAACAAACTATTGGTACATGTAAAAACATGATGTTTAATGAACGAAGCCAGAGGCAAAAGAGTGCATATTATATGACTCTACATATATTAAGTATAAAAATAGGCAGAGTATTTGTGCTCTTACAAGTAAGGCTAGCATGTACTCTGGTGGGAGGGAGGTGAGATTAATGACTTGGAGAGGGCATGAGGGGTTCTGGGATAATGGCTGTGCTCTATTCTTGGTCTGGATGCTGGAATGGTTAGCCTGAGAAATCAATGGGCTATATACAATGATGACATGTACATTTTATAGTATGTAACATACCTCATTAAAAAGTTAAAACAAGAAAATAAAAAATAAAAAAGTGATTTCTATGTAACTTCTACTTTATTTTACAGATGTGGAAAGTGAAGTTCAGAAAGGTTAAATGATGTATGCATTGTCACATGGTTGTCAAGAAACAGAACTGAAAATGACCAAGGTGTGGGGGCTGAAAATTTTGTGCACTTTCATCTACCCCTCAGGCTAACTGCCGGTTATTTCCTTAGAAGAGTTCATAATGTTTCCAATTTGTTTGTGTTGTTTCTCAGGAGCATAGTAGGAATGGGGAATGGGAACCAGTGCAGAGGGTGTGGACTCATGAGCAATATTGTAAAGCATCTAGCCCCGAGCTTGGCACATAGCAGAGCCTTAATAAATGCTATGCTTCCCTCAAACACATCCCCCTTTCCAGGAAATGACATGGAGAGAATGTTGAGGAGTGCTGGTAGCGGTGGAGTGGACACTGGTCACCCCAGGACAGAGTGACCAGGCTGGAGCCTCAGGCTTGTGCTGTTGCCTCTTATATCCACCACTTAGGGCAAACTGTCCTGGGGCTGGGCATGTGGAGGGAGGTCTTCTGATGTAAGCTTAAATTCCTTGCTATTTTGGCTGCTGAGGGCAAGTGAAAAGCAGAGTTGGGGGGGGGGGGGCAGAATATGAGATAGACTCAGTGTAAGAAGAGCAGGCCTCACACTTCAATGAACAAAAAATGCATGTGTCTGTGTGTAAGGAGGTGGGCTTCTTTGTGCACTCTCCACTGACATTCTTGATGGCCACTTATTTCAGGTCCTCTGAGCCAACCTGATTGTATGCACTGTGTTAGACACAGATAACCCTGTCCTCTGAGCTCCTCAGCACTCTTAGAAACCTGTGTTTCTAGATCTGGAAGCCAGTGTTATCTTTTTACCCAGAGGGGCAGTTTTCCCTGGGAGTGTCCCTGCCAGCCATGGATTTCACATCATGACAGCGACACCTAGTGTCCACATGTGAAAGTCCAGCCCGCCCCCGCCTCTATATTGGCTCTGGGCGTCAAGGGGAGGAATTTAGGGAGGTTCCAGACACTGCCTTTTACACACAGCTTCCAGGAGTCCTTGATCCCTTTGCTGCCAGTTCTGCACAACTCAGCCCTTAATCACATCCTGTCCTGGGTTGCCCTCTGTTTCATGTGTAATCATTTAAAATCATTTTGTCTGCCCAGTTAGACTAAGGTTTTGAGGTTAAGGCTATTCGAATCACATATTTTTAGAGTTGGATGGGAATTTAGGGTCTGCTAATATGACCCACATGTTTTTGGAATGGGGAACAAAGATGCTGAGGGGTGAGGGGAAAATACCTAGCTACTTAAAAGTGAGGTTTGGACCAGAGCCCAGATCTCCTGAACACTCCCAGTCTAGTGCTGTCTGTGGCACCATGCTATTTCTTTGTGTCACCTACAGTTTTTGCACACAGTAGGCACCTGACACACAGTCAGTACTCCATATATACTGTCTGATTGACAGATTGCTGTCCTCAACAGTCTGCTTGCCACGAAGGTGACTTTTCATTGTCATCTGGGCCATCTCCCACTTCTGTGCTTCTTGGGAGTTCTGATCAATTAAAGGGACCACTCTTGCCATAGTTGTCCACTGTCTTTTCCGTTTATAAGATATACAACGTGGATTCAAGGGAAGAGAAACTGAAGAGGAGATGCACGTCAAGTAGAAGTTCCAACTCCAGCATCCCTTCAAACCAGTGGCTAGAGCAGGCTTCATTCTAGCTTCGTGCTTCTCAGATAGTGCATCTAAGTCTCCTAGGAATCAGGTTAAAGCACACATTCTGATTCAGTAGGTCAGGGATGGGACCCAAGATTCTATATTTCTAACAGGCTCTTAGATGCTGCTGGTGCTGCCTTTTGAGGGGAAAGAATTCAGGTAATTGCCCCATCCCAGGCCAGTAGTCCAACCTGAGCCTCTCGCATAACCTCAGCTCTGCTGTTGTCCCTCTGACCTGGGTTTCAAGGGAAAAGGAAAGGAGCTGAAGCACCCATGAGCACCGTGGGCCCTGGGTTAGTTATTCCAAGTCCCTCTCTTCACACCATGCCCCACTCCTCCCATAGATCCTGCCCTCAGACAATCTGAGGCAAGGTTGAACCTGACCAAAACATTGTACAGAAAAGGGAACATAGACTTGCTGCTGACATGCCTTACAGTTTTCCTGAGGAACAGACCTGCTTGGCTGCCATTTTATGTGTGTGTGTGTGTGTGTGTGTGTGTGTGTGTGTGTGTGCTGTGATATTCCTATAAGCCAGGGTTCTCTTTTGAATTATAAAATAGAATTTAATCTATATAATTATATGTACATTTCTAGAGTATGCATATTTTCATTTTTACTATTATTTTCCTGCTCTAAGTACTGCTTTAAGTACTACTTTAACTCATATAATTTGCACTAAGTACTATTTAACTCATATAATCTTCATATCAATCGTATGAGGTAAGTAATATAATCACTTCCATTTTACAGATGAAGAAACTGAGGCACAGAAAAAGCCAAATTACTGGCCAAAAGTCACACGTCTAATAAATGATGCAGCTGAGATTTCAATACAGAGAAGTACTCTCAAACATCATATTGCCTATCTATTTCCTAGCAATTTTTTAAACCTCAAGTTGGTGTGGAAATCACCTTCCCCATTGTTATACCACACTTTTCTTATTCAATGTATACTGTACGCCCTAGAAAATTCCCATTTGCCACTCTTGTAAAGGCCTATACATTTGTTTTCCAACTAGGACTGCACAGGGCTTTGGACTGTCTTTGTGCCCTGCAAAGCCTGGGGTCTCCTTGGAGAACCCCCTTCTCCATTGACTGGAAGTTGAAAGTGTCTGAGTTTGGGGAGTTGTGTGCTTCTCCATCGACTCATCACCCTGTCCCACTTGTTCAGCTGGCCTAAGACAGAAAATATGAGGCTGGCTGGCAAACTGGGTCTACTCCATGGACACAATAAATGTTTGTAGTGCACACAGGACCCCTTCCCTACTGACTGGGAATGTTTTGTCACGTTGTATTATTTCTAAAAACGCATTTCCTATTTACCTGTCATACTCCTGAGTGTTTTTTTCTATCCGAAGGACTCAAGAGTGAAGGTGGCTTCTTATTTCTGTGTGCACAGAGGTTGTAGCTTTATGTACTTATCCCAATTTTTCTCCTTGCTGTGTGTCTTACAGCCAGTTATTTGAGCTTTTATGAACTTTGGTTTCCTCGTCTGTAAAGTAATGAGAATCTACTTCAAAGGATTGCTGCATAGGAATAATGAATTTAAAGTGCCTTGCTTATCATAGGCCCATTAAAGAGTAGCTACTGATTAATACTATGTATAAATACATTCCTTTTGAGTGAATAAACGTGTTGAGTGGATATAAGGGAAGGTTGAGATGGCTAACCTGATATCCCCCAACCCATCAAACAACTCCCTTAACTTAAAAAGAAAGATACATTTAGAAATTTATTATTTGGGGTGAGAACTGGATAAACAGAGAGGAACATTAAAAGTTGTATGGGAAGGCTCCATTTTTAATGGATTGTGTTTGATTTCTTCAATTTGATAGCTTTGCTGGGGGCTAGGCTAACTCACAACTGATGGTAGGACAAATCCTCTCAAATCCTCCTTTGCTTTGACCCTGACCCAGGTCCAAATTCAAATCCAAGGCTTTCCACTGGAGACTTCAGAATGACAGGATGTTTTTCTTTTGCAGGGGAGCAGTAGTGGGAGCACATAATGTGACTGTATTCTATAAGCAAAGCAAGGTAAGTTATTTTATTGTTGCTTTGGAGAGAAAACTAAGTTATTGCAGGGACTTAAGGTATTGTGGTAATATGAGTGCACCTACTGATAAGACCAAAACCATTTTGAAAGGAAGAATCAGTCTGAAAGCAGATGATAGTTTTTTTGTTTGTTTGTTTTGGTCTCTGAAAGGATAATAGACATTGAAATAAGAAGGTTAGTTTTTATGCTTGTTGTATCTAATAAATGGGATATTTATCCTTGTTTTTTTTTTAATGGATTGTGTTTGACTTGTAAAAATAAAATAAAATGCAATTAACATGACACATGTGCTCAATCTGATGAGCACATGACTCTTAAGTTTTAAAACTTCTGGGACTGGGTGATTACAGTGGGTCATAAAAGTGGGTGATAGAAACTAGTTTTCTAAGTTAGGGTGTCTATTTGCCACCTACTGGCATCTATGACACTTGGAGTAAGAAAGTAATCATCTAACAAGAAATGATTACTGTTGAGTCATCAATACATGAACTTGGCACTAATTACAGTGCCTTGGTTTCCCTGGTTTATAAAATGAAGTTGTCATCTGCCTGCCTCTCTGGAGTGTTAGGAAAATGCAAGGAGATAATAGTCTTTGAGTGCTTTGAAAGAATACATTATAAATGCTAAATAATAATAATAATAGTGAGTCTCTAATAACAAGGGTCCTTTAATAATACTCATCAAGTATAATAACATTACTAACCAGTAGGAACAAGATAGAGTGCGTCTCTGTCTTCTTAATCATTGGTTTGTATCATGGGAAATTGGTGGGGGATTGGCAGTCATCGGGTTGGTTACTGTGTCTCCGAGGCAGAGCCCCTCAGCGAAGCACCTGGTCTCCGGTTGTCTTTAGGAAGACATGCACGTGCAATTGGTGGAGGAGGATTCAGTGGCATCGTACTTCAACTCCTATGCCCAGGAAACATGATTTAAAATTTTCCTTCGCTAGCTGGTTTTGGAGAAAGAAAGAAAGGTACTTTGGGACCCAAGTAGGCATGCCGGTCTGGCCAACAAGCCAGTGTGGCCATTCAATGCTGCCACACGATGGCGACAATCCAGCTGGAAACGCCTGCCCCGGTGGCCGGGCAGGTTCCCAGGAGGGGAAGGGCTTCCTCCCTCAGACACAAAGAAGGGATCTTTCGAGCGGGGAAGGGCCTTTTGGGTGTTCTCACAGCGGGGATTGGGAGCCTTTGCTGCGACAAGGTCTGCTCAGATAAGAAGTAGGAAGGTGCCTTCTCACCCCCGTGGACTTCAACTTCACGGGGCTGAAATGCTTGGGGGATTTTGTGCAAAAACACCCGAGAAATTCCAGGTTTGACTCCTCCCTTTGCCCAGAGGCTGTCCAGATGCTTCCCGGACCAGCGACATTCCCAGGATTCCGGCTGGGGGAACGGGTGCTTCCAGGGGCGGGACGCACTCTGTCCAGCGGTTCGCCCGCCCTCCCCAGCGCTAGACCCGTGTGGGCAAGTGGTTTGGACCGGGGCAGGGCAGGCCGATCCCCTCCTGCCCAAACTCTGACACCCCGTTGCTTTTGGGGCTCAGGACCCAGACCTGATCACCCGGGAAGACTGCGCTTGTAGGCTCTGAATCCTGGCAGCAGCCACCAAGGCGCTCTCTCCCTGTGCACATTTTGCCTGGGAAAAGGTCCACAGGCCATTCTGGGCTTGGGAACGAGGTATCTCTTTGTTTTCTTTTGTTTCGTTTTGAATGCAAGGAACCGCCACACCCACGTTTGTCTCAGGCTAGAGGAAACTTGCAATGGAATAGAGAGCTATTAGGAAACACACAGATTCCCATCTCCATGTTGCAGGGAAAGAGGTCCCAAGTGTGATATATGGGCCTCTCCTGGGCTGCAGAGCCTGGGCCTAGACAGCCTGACCTCCATCTTACAACTCTTGGCCTGACTGTGGCATCTCTGGCACATTTCTACTCCTCCAGCCCAGCACTGGGAGCATGGGAGGGAAGCCCAGAACAATGGGGGTCACTTGCTTTAGTCTTCCACTTATCTTCCCACCCTTCTGGGATTTGGGGAGTAATAGCAACAGTAAACATCAATTGAACATGTGCCACATACAATTACCTTATTTAAGTCTCACACACCATTATTATCTCTATTTTACAGTTGAGATAAACCAAGACTTAGGGATGTTGAGTGATTTGCCCAAGGCCATACAACTCAAATAGCGTGGCTGTGATTTGAATCCAGATCTACATTTCTCCAAAGCACCAGACTGTAGTACCTCCTTAGGTAGTGCTAGGAGACAACTGGGTCAAGTATAAAGTGGTGCTGGAATTGTGCTTACACCCCAGGGCAGGCAACCAAGGATATTTTAAACTCTTTTTGCCTTTAAATGTGTGCTGTAGAACTGGGCTAGTCTGGCCTGCCTTCTTTCCTCACAAATGTTTACGAATACGCATTATACACCGGTGACTTTTCTAGACATTGAGGTATCACAGGGAACAAAGCAGATCACACATACTATGTGAACTCGGGAAAGTCACTTAATGTACTAGTTATTAAGCTACTGACTCTCACCCCCACCCACCTTCTGTATGAGGCTCTGAAATGCTGCAGCCTGAACTCTGCAAATCACCTTTCTACTTTGCTGCTTCTCCTTGTTAAGCTCTGCCTATAGGGGCGCTAGAGGGAGACTCAAGGCAGAAGGATATATTCTTTTCAGGACACATTTTTTTTTTTTCTCTTCACCTGAGTCAGCAGTAAGTTCTGGACTCCAGTTTCCTTCAGCACCCCCATGCAGTGTTATCGTGCCCCCTCGAATGTACCAGCACCAGAGGAGCAACTACCTCTCCTCTGCCGTCTTACTCCCTCCTTTGAACTCCTGGGTTTTCATAACCTAATTTCTTTCCTTTGTTTTCCAGTTCTGGGGTAATAGCTGCCCCCTATTTTTTTTCCAGTTCTCCAATACCTATAATGAGTTGTGTGCTGGTAAATATTTAGCAACCAGCTTTCCAGGAAAATAAAACCAAAAGGAAACTTGATTTGTGATTTTCATAATAGAAATCATTCACCATGGATAATTTTCAACTATCAACTGAATTTCACAAGCTGGTATGAGCAGTTCTAGTACACAAATGCCTACAACCCATCCTCTGTAATAAATTCTCTTTGCGGAAGTACCTAATTTGCTTTCTGTTTTCATAACTGAGACTTATGCTTCTGAGCATCGATATTTTAAACCTGAAATAAGCAAATACCCTAAATCAAGGTTTCTATTACAAGAACTAAAAAATAGCCTTTGGATTTTGAGGATAAAATGTACTTGTTGACCTTGGCAAGACCAGTTTCTATGGAATGCTAGCAACTGCAATTGGTTTGCAGTAGATGGAGAAGTACAGACAGTGCATAGAGACAACTCTTTCAAGTCCATAGTAAAGGGTTTCAGAGAGAGATGGTATTGGGGGTTTTGTTTGTTGGTTTGCCAGTCTGTTTGTTTAGCCCTGCAAAAATTGAACATATCTATATGCTAATTGGAAAGAGTCTGAAGAACATAGCAGTTATGTTGGCATCTTGATGAATATGCAGAATCCCTGACCCTTCCCTGAGGATTTGAATTCAGCAGGCCAGACACATAATTTATAGGGCCCAGTGCAAAATGAAAACATGGGGCACCTTACAAAGCAGGAGAAGTGCTTTCCTTTCTTCTGTGGCCCCTTTCTCCATCTGCATTGTGGTTTTTGTTTATTTTTTAAAAATCTCATCTATGGGTATTTTTTCCATTGATTTTTTTAGAGAGAGGGAAGGGAGGAAGAAATGGGTGGGGGGAGGAGGAGAAACATCGATGAGAGAGAGAGAGAGATTGATTGGTTGCCTCCCCACACATACCCTTGGCTAGGAATCGAACCCACGACCCTTCAGTCTGCAGGCTGACTCTAACTGCTGAGCCAAACCGGCCAGGGCTTCATTGTGTTTTTCAGTTGTTATTTAGTTGTTACAGTAGTTTTTTAGTTGTTATTTCACTCCCTCGGACATGGGGATACTTGCTGGGCAAGTGCAGACCATATACTAGAAGTGCCCAAATGGCCAGGGCTCTGCACTTGAAAAAGTGCTCAATATTATTAGTCATCAAAAAATGCAAATGAAAGCCACAATTAGATACTACTACTCACCCACCACAATGGCTAAAATTAAAAAGATGAACCTTACCAAGTGTTGCCAAAGATGTGTTGGGAGTATAAATTGGTTCAGTTACTTTGACAGTAACTACTATACCTAAACCTTCCTTATGACTCTATATAATTCAACTCTATATAATTGCATATGTTCATCAAAAGAGATGTACCAGAATATAGACCTTTATTTACAATAACCCCAAACTGGAAACCCTCAAATGTTTATCAATCAGGAAAATGAATAAACATAACATGGAATATTCATAGTATACTACATAGCTAAAAATAAATGAACTGCTCATATAATATCATTCATGACTGATACAAACATTCTGTTGAGCAAAAGAAGCCAGATACAAAGAAAGTTCATACTGTATAATTTCATGTATATGAAGTTCAAGAATAAGCAAAACTAATAGATGATGATAGAAATCAGAATCGTATATACCTTTGTAGGGTAAAGACTGGAAAGGGGCATAAAGGAAGCTTCTGATGTGTTAGAAATGTTCTATATCTTGGTCTGGGAGGTAGTTAATGGGTATACACATAAGAAAATTTCTTTAAGCTGAACACTTAAGATTTGTGCACCTTACTATATATAAATTATACCTAAAAAGAAATAAAAGAAGATACTCCACTGTTCAGTATAGCTGGAAGTCCTTCAACCCTTGAAGGAAAATGACTCAAAGTAAGATTCCAGTGTGGGTTGAATTAGATGTTCCTTTTTTTTGGTAAATCATGGTGGTTATTAATGATGGGGTATCATAGGGTGATATCCAGTCCTCTGGACCTCTGGACTCATCAGTCTGGATGACAAAAACTGCTTGAACTCACTTGCTGTATGGCAATCCTGAATCCTGTACTCTCCCAGATGGGGTAGGAGGAAGAGCCTTTCCCAGACACCAAGAGGTGCCCCAGAAGCAGTTATAATACTCTCCCACTGCGTCCCTTCTTTCCAGCCCTGAGCAGTGTTGGAATGTATGAAGAGGTGTGGGACTGGGGATCCTGAAGGTGAGCATGTTAGAACCTGGGGTCTGGGAGCCATTTGTATGAGAGGCGAGTGCTACTGGTCATTTATGAGCTTCTTTAGCTCAAGTCCCCAGTCATGTTTCTAGAAGGCTGATGGTAACTATGAGAATCTGGTCAGGAAGAATTGCTACACATATGAAGTGATTTAAAGAATCAAATAAAATAGTCACATAAACATCAATTCACATTTAATACAGAATAAAAAGACTGAGAGTTGTATTTCCCCATTGTCATATGTTTCCTGTCTTTACAGAGCGTGGGGACAGTCATGATAGGAATTGGGAGTTGAAATGAGGAAAGATGATGAAGGGACTCTGTTACTATTTCCTTTTCCTCTCAACTGAAACCCGGAAGGTTTCCGATGGCCTGGAGAAAACCAAGTCCATCTTGAACTTAAAAAAAATTTAAATTCTACAACCTCAAGGGAAAGTGGAGAACGGGAAAAATTATGGAGATTCTTTATGAAATGTATCTATCCCATGCAGAGTATTTAAGGCAAGGATGGGGATTGCTTACTGGCTGGGAAGACTCCTCAAGCACAACTGGTGTCCTCCACAAGCAGGCAAGCTCACAACTGAGGCCCTGGCTTCCGCCCTAGACAGGACTTTTTTTCTAAATTTTTGAGCTTGAATAAAATAAAAACTTGTCAGTGAGCAGTCTTAGTCTGCTCACTCGTTTTAGGAGTGGAGAGTTGGTTTCAGCCAGTCATGAAGTCTGGAGAGAGAATATGAATGTTTCTTTTGAGAAGCAATATTAGCCTTAGGCTTGCTTCCAGCATGTGTTTTGGGTTTTCTCCCAGAGGTTTCAGTGAGGAATCTCGGGTCTCAGAGGTGAAAAGAAAAAATTGAGTTCTACAGAATTACAGTGGATTGGACACTGTGTAGTTAGCTTTGTTGCTATAAACATAAAATTTTAAAAAAATTTCAAGTGTATTTGTTTTTCCTCTCATGAAAAAAAAAAAAGTGGTTTTATATATACATACACCCTGAGGGGCGGGGGGGGATAGTGTTCAGAGCAAAATGTTTCCCATCCCATTTGTTTCAAGCAATAACTCAGAGACTCTGGAGAAAATAAACCATACATAAATAGTAGAAAACAGACTGCATCTTGTTGTTATGGCAACGCCCTACTTATATCACATTAAGCTGATTCATGTCTTTTCTCACCTCACTGTTAATAAATTATAGTGGCTGATGACAATTAAGTTGGCTGAAAGAGTTGGCTTGGATAAACTGCATATTAATTTGTCATCCAATCCTGAATAGCCTATAATCTTTTTTGGGGGTGGGGTTAGGGGAAGCTAACTTTTTTTCTATAATGCATTTCTTAAATTATTTTTATCTTTTTTTTTTTTTAACTAAAAACTATATAGTAAACAGGAATTTCAGGTTTAGATAATGGTTGTTTCCTGGCTTCTCTATAAGGCTTACGACTTCTGTGGAAAGAAAAAATGCACATGAGCAACAGCGCTTATAAAGTTCCCTTGTATCTTTTCCTGCTCCCTAATCCTCTTCACTCCTATATGCTTATGGGCTTTAAACAATTCTCTATGCTCTTCACATGTTTTAATTCATATATATCCTCACATCCACACAAAAAAAAGTAAGAATGTTAAAAGACAGTAAAAAAAAAACTGGGTTAAAAGATAGACAACAACAGGGAAAATATTTGCAACATATATGACAGGTAATGAACTAATTTTATTACTATACCAAAAAGCAAAACAACAAACCAAAAGAACCTCTTAAAAATCAAACAAAAAGCAAACCAAACCAATAAATCAATGAACAACCCACTAGAAATAGCCAGAGGTTATGAGAATCAGTTCATTGAAAAAGATAGACCAACGGCCAACAAATATCTGAAAATGTGCTAAATTTCATCATTAGAGAATTTGAAATAGCTAAGAGATGCAAATGTTCCCATGTTAGATGAGGGAACATTAAAAAGCTAGGTGAGGAGAAACCAAGATGGTGGCATAGGTAAACACCTAAACTGCTGCCTTGCACAATAATTTCAAAACTACAACTAAAAGACAAAACGGACATCATCCAGAACCACAGGAAGGCTGGCTGAGTGGAAATTCTACAATTAGAAGGAAAGAGAAAAGCACACTGAGACTCAGAGGAGCTGCAGGAGGCAGAGGTACTGAGATGTGCACGTGCGCGCGCACATGGAGAGGACTGGCAACTGAGTACTCGGATGGCTTTTTCAAGCGGGAGGGAGACAAAAGCTCCCGACTGCACTGAACTCCAGTTCCAAGCAAGACTCTGGGGACCCAGACTCATTCAGGGAGAAACTACACTGTCTGGCAGCAGGCAGAAGTTGAGGGTGGCTTTCTCTCAGAGGTGCTTGCAGCGATTACCACAGGACACTGAGACACATGGGCCTATTAGAGCAGGGCTGTCGGGAAACCAATGCTGTCTGCTCTGCCCTGAGACTCTGCCCCATCCAAGCTGAGCACAGAGGCTTTTGCAATTTCTGTCTCATAAGGGTGTCTCCAGCACAGAAGTTCTCCCAGCATAGACACAGCTGATCCTCAC
Organism: Corynorhinus townsendii; assembly: GCA_026230045.1. Taxonomy (NCBI): domain Eukaryota; kingdom Metazoa; phylum Chordata; class Mammalia; order Chiroptera; family Vespertilionidae; genus Corynorhinus; species Corynorhinus townsendii. The sequence continues at coordinate 143,962,326 of JAPDVU010000007.1, read as the reverse complement.
AGCCAATTGGCCTGGAGGTCAATTCCTCCCAGTGATACCAACAACAATCAAGGCTTAACTACAACAAGACTGTCCACACAGCCCACAAAGGGGTGCACCAAGAGTGTCCACCTCAGGTAACTGGGGAGGCTGAGCCACTGGGCCCTATAGGACACCTAGTACACAAAGCCACTCTATCAACTCAGGGGAGCAGCCAAAATGCAGAGACAAAGAAACAGATCACAAATGAAAGAAATGGAGGAAAGCAAATGACTGGATATAGAGTTCAAAACCATGGTTATAAGGTTTTCCAACAATTTTCTAGAAAAGGCCAATAAATTTAGCAAGACCTTCGAGGATATGAAAAAGAACCAACTAGAAATTAAACAAACACTGACTGAGATAAAAAATATTATACAGAGACCTAACAGCAGACTAGAGGATTGCAAGAATCAAGTCAAAGAGTTGAAATATGAAGAAGCAAAAAACACTCAACAGGAAAAGAAAAAAGAAAAAATAATCCAAAAATATGAAGATAGTGTAAGGAGCCTCTGGGACAACCTCAAGCATACCAACATCAGAATTATGGAGGTGCCAGAAGAATAGAGAGAGCAAGATACTGAAAACCTATTTGAAGAAATAATGACCGAAAACTTCCCCACCTGGTGAAAGAAATAGACTTACAAGTCCAGGAATCACACAGAACCCCAAACAAAAGGAATCCAAAGAGGACCACACCAAGACACATCATAATTAAAATGCTAACAGCAAAAGACAAAGAGAGAATCTTAAGAGCAGCAAGAGAAAAACAGTTAGTTACCTACAAGGGAGCACCCATACGACTTTCAGCTGATTTCTCAACAGAAACTATGCAGGCCAGACGGGAGTGGCAAGAAATATTCAAAATGATGAATAGCAAGAACCTACAACCAAGATTACTCTACCCAGCAAAGCTATCATTCAGAATTGAAGGTCAGATAAAGAGCCTTACAGATAAGAAAAAGCTAAAGGAGTTCATCACCGCCAAACCAGTATTATATGAAATTCTGAAAGGTATTCTTTAAGAAGAGGAAGAAGAAGAAAAAGGTAAAGATAAAAATTATGAACAACAAATACCTATCTATCAACAAGCGAATCTAAAAATCAAGTGAATAAAAAAATCTGATGAACAGAATAAACTGGTGAATATAACAGAATCAGGGGCATAGAAAGGGAGTGGACTGACAATTCAGGGGGAAAGGGGTGTGGGGGTGCGGGAAGAGACTGGACAAAAATCCTACACCTATGGATGAGGACAGTGGGGGGGGGGGGGTGGTAAGGGCAGAGGGTGGGGTGGGAACCGGGTGGAGGGGAGCTATGGGGGAAAAAAGGGGAACAATTGTAATAATCTGAACAGTAAAGATTTATTAAAAAATAAATAAATAAAATGAAAAAAATAAAAATACACATACAAATATATACAAATAAATAAATAAATAAATAAAATAAAAAGCTAGGTGATATGGAATTGGATATAATGGGGGAAATAGGCCCTCTCAGACATTGTTTATAGTAGTATAATTTGGAATAACTTTTGTGGAAATAGTGTGGTTGTACTTACCACAATTTTAAATGCATATACCCTGTGACCCAGAAATTCCACTCTATAAATTTATTTATAAATATAGTTGCATAAATGATTAAAGATGTTTTCTCAAAGACTTGCATTGCAACATTAATTGTAATAGCAAAACAAACAACAACAAAACCAACCTGGATGGGACTTAAATGCCCATTAATAGATGACTGGTCAATAAAATTGATTCATTCATACTACACAACTGTTTAAAAATGTAATAATTAGCATTTACGGAAAGATGTTAATAATATAACAAGTAAAACTGCCAAGTTTCAGAAATATGTATAACATGATCCAACTTATGTTAAAATATAATAATTATATACACATTATTATATAACAGAAAATGCTATTATATACATTGAAAATTTCTGGAAAGAGACACACAAATAATCATTGTTTTTTCTATTGAGTGGCAATAGACAGTGAAAAAGCAGGAGATGAAAGGAGTGGGTTGAGAGACATAAAAATTGAGATAACTTTCCACTCCTCTACACTATATTAATTTTTTAACATGAAGATATATGACCTTTATGATAAAAAGCCTTTAAACAGCATGTACACACACGTGTGTGTGTATATATACATACTAGAGGCCTGGTGGATGAAATTTGTGTGTGTTGCGGGGGAGGGTGTGTCCCTCAGCCCAGCCTGCACCCTCTCCAATCTGGAAAATCCCTCTCACAATCCAGGACTGCTGGCTCCCAACCACTTGCCTGCTTGCCTGCCTGATTGCCCCTAACCACTTCTGCCTGCCAGCCTGATCACCCCCTAACCACTCTCCTGCCAGCCTGATTGGCGCCTAACTGCTCCCCTGCTGGCCCAATCGCCCCTGACTGCCCTCACCTACCAGCCTGGTTGCCCCTAACTGTCCTCCCCTGCTTGCCCGATTGCCCCTAACTGCCCTCCCATGCCGACCTGGTCACCCCTAACTGCCCTCTCCTGCCAGCCTGGTTGCCTCCAACTTCCATCCCCTCCAGGCCTGGTCCCCCCCACAACTGCCCACCTCTGCAGATCTGGTTCCCTCCCAATTTCCCTCCCCTGCAGGCTTGGTCCCCCACAACTGTCCTCCCCTGCAGGCTTGGTTCCCCCAACTGCCCTCCCCTGCAGACCTAGTTCCCCCCAACTGCCCTCCCCTGCAGGCCTGGTCACCCCCAACTACCCTCCTCTGCTGGCCTGGTCACCCCTAACTGCCCTCTCCTGCAGGCCTGATTGCCCCCAACTGCCCTCCTCTGCTGGTCTGGCCCCTCCCAACTGCCCTCCCCTGCTGGCCATCTTGTGGCAGCCATCATGTGTCCACATGGGAGCAGCCATCTTTGACCACATGGGGGCAATCATCTTGTGTGTTGGAGTGATGGTCAATTTGCATATTACTCTTTTATTAGATAGGATACATATACATACACATACACATATATACATATACATATATATTTGTCACCATGAAGAGTCAGAAGATACATAAGATAGTTCTGCTCACAGTCTACTTAGGAAGTCATAAATGTATGAAAGGTCATAAAGAAGGCAAAGAATATCACCCAACAGACCAATCATGCACCAATGATCAACATCTACAGTGGTCGGAGGTAAGAAGAGGAAGGTAACTATGACTATAGTAAATACAGAAAATAAGGGCATGAACATTGGGCAGTATCTGGGCACAAGACACCCCAAGACACCACAAAGAGGAATGCTTGCTACTCTGCAAGCCTCCTTTTTGGCTGTAAATGGTATAAGACATGCTAAAAATTATACCTGTTCTGCCTTTGGAAGCACCCTACCTGCTGGCTATACAAAGCACTCGTGTAGTGCTGGTATCTGTTAGGAAATGTCTAAGGCCCTGTAGTACAAGGAGAAACTGCTTCATAATTGGTGTTGACCTTGTGCATATGTTAAGAACCCGAACTCTGGTGTTAATACCTACCACGTAGACCTAGTGCCAGGAAGTCTGCATTCATGGGAAGTTCCTTTAGTTACTTTTACCCTTTTGAAGAAGCTAAGAATAGTAGCTAAGAGCATGGACTATAGAGTTGAACTGATATAAATTCTGGGTATATCAACTATAGCTCTGTATCCTTAGAAAAATAACCCGATCTTTCTGTGTCATGATTTCTACTTCTGTACAATGTGAATAATTATTGTATCAACAACCTCATAGGATTGTTTGAGGATCAAATGGCTGAATAACACACAAGGTGGGGAGAATAGTCTCTGGACACACAGTAGTTATTCACAATATTACTTATTCTTACCAGAGACAACAGGAATATCCTAAAAGTTTTCAGAGAGGAAAAAATAACCACACACAAACACATTGGGAATAAGAAAATAATGATGGTGATGTAAAATGAAAAAAAGATAATAATGCCACAAAATCAATTTCTACTTAAAATGTCATACTCTGGCAAATTGAGTGTGAGGAAATAATAAACATATTTCCAGACATACAAAGTTTCAAAACTTTTCTCTCTCAAATTGCCTTTCTTGGGAAGCTGCTGGCATATGTTTCATCAAAAAGAAGGATTAGATCACAAAAGAAGGCATGAAAACAAAAAGCTGGGCACCAGGGAAGGAAAGTACTAAAGGGATTCCCAGATCAAGAGCTGTGCTGCCTGCCAGGAGAACACCAGAGCAGATCTGCCAGAGGAACATGGAAAGGGAGCTTATCCAACAGGATTCACCATGTGGGAAATTGTACTGAGAGGTACTCCACAGAGCCATTGGGAGATAGAGAAAGAATTAGCAATTGGTTCTGAGAAAACTAAACAAGAGGCAATGAATCTCTTATCTTGTAAGAAAGGAAATGTAATAAGTGTATACCACTCAGCTCAGCAGTGTGCAAGATTTGTCTAACATAAAAATGACTATGGATTAAAAATAAAAGATATAATTCTTTTGAGACAATGAGGAAAAGAATAAAAAGTACTTGAAACTTAAAATCTTCAATGACCATAATCTTCTACAATGATAAAAGTGCAATATGCTAATTAGACCAAACAGCCAAACGACCTTCAGGATGTCATTCTGGATGTCTTTCTGGGCATCCTTCTGGATGAAGCCTGGGCTGCAAGGGCCGAGGCAAGCTGCCACAGCTGCGAGGGCCAAGCCCCTTGCATGAATTTTGAGCATTGGGCCTCTAGCGTGGGGCAACCAGGCTGGCGGGGGGGGGAATGGGGAGGGGTGGGGGCAGTTGGGGGTGACCAGGCCAGCATGGGGGGGGGCAGTTAGGGGCAATCAGGCAAGCAGGCAGGTGAGCAGTTAGGAGGCAGCGGTCCCGGACTGTGAGAGGGATGTTGACTGCCAGTTTAGGACCGATCCCCTGAGGGGTCCCAGATTGGAGAGAGTATAGGCTGGGCTGAGGGGAACCCTCCCCTGTGCACGAATTTCATGCACTGGGCCTCTAGTATAATAATAAAAGCATAATATGCTAATTAGACCGGACGACCTTCTGGACGAATCTGGGGCTGTGAGGGAAGCCCGGATCCTGGGTGCCAGAGGGAAGCTGGTGCCGGCAGCCGGGGAAAGGAAGGCCTACTCTTGTATGAATTTTGTGCATTGGGCCTTTAGTAAGAAGATAATAGATTATATATAAACTGATCAATCAAGTGAGAGCAGTATACATTTAATATTTGGAAATATGGTGACAAATAACAGAAGAAACATCAAGTGGATTGCCTTTGGGGTTAGTGAGGCAGGGGTAGCATGACAGTGATTAGTGGTGTGTTTTAAAATATTTTTATTGGTTTCAGAGAGGAATTTAAGAGGTAGAGATAGATAGAAACATCACTGATGAGAGAGAATCATCGATGGGCCACATCCTGCATGCCTCCTACTGGGGATGGACCCCACAAACAGGGCATGTACCCTGACCAGGAATCAAATGGTGACTTCTTGGTTCATAGGTCAATGTTCAACCACTGAGCAACACCAGCTGGGTATGGTGGTGTGTGTGTGTGTGTGTGTGTGTGTGTTTTAATATCACTTTTAGTATTATTTATAAGCTACATTAATTTTTCAGTACTTTGCAAATCTAAGTTGTTGACACTTTTGAAATGACAATACTTCATCCTTAGTTCAGTGTCTATGAGGTCCTGAGCAACTGATCAGCTAACATGTTTGAAGATTCTGTTCTAACAAAGTGAGAAGAGTAGAGAAAACTTGTTTATTATCATTAATTGTTATTTAACTTTCTAAATTTAGCTTTCAAGAGGTTGACTAAGCCCTCAACACTTTATCACTTTATATTCTTATTTTATTTAAAATATGTTTAAGGGCATAGTAAAAGATGGGAAGTTTATATAACTGCAACACTAAAACCAGGATATTGGGGGGGGGGGGGTGGAGGAATATCAATATCCCTCAAGATATAGATATAAAATCCTAATTATTTACAGGAAATTAAGTGTACTAGTATATTAAAAAGATGAATATGCTTTGAATAAGTAGCATTATTTTCATATGGAAAGATGGCTAAAAATGAGGAAATTTATTAATGTAGTTTGCTATGTTAATAGATTACATTAAAAAAAAACACATTAAGATAGGTACAGAAAAGAAATTTTGTAAAATTTAAAATCTATTCTTAATCAAAACTCTTAAACTGGAACTACATGGAACTTCCTTAACACAAGAAGGGACATTTTAAAAAAAACAACTAGTAGTAAATACCCTGTTTTATGGTGAACTACAAGTGACATTCCTCAATTTCTTGGAAAAGAAATTGTTCCATTAAGATTTGGAACAAGACCAGAAAGATCATGGGAGTTATTCAACATTTTTCTGAAGGCCCTTGTCAAAATAATAACAGAAGAAAAGGAAGGATATTTAATTATAAGAAAGACAGATACAAAATTGTTATTATTTGCAGTTGCCATGATCAACTATTGAGAAAGTACAAAAGAATTAACAGAAAAAGCTACGATTAATATGAAAATAATAAAAAGTCAGATTACTAGATAATTATTCCCCTACCAATTTTCACACATGACCAATTACAAAATGTAACAAAATATTTATATTCATAATAGCAGCAAATACAGTAAAAAGTACCTTTGCTAAACAGAAGTTTAAAACATGATTTCTCACTTAAAAATTTCACAGATAATGGAGCAAAATATAAACAATCTGTAAAGGAATATCTTGTACTATTCTTGCAACTTCTCTATACTTTAAAAATTATATCAAAATAAAAAGTTACCAAACAATTCAAGAGAGATGAAAAAGAAAATGGATAATGCTGAAAGAAATATGAGTGATCTGGACACACAAATGGAGACACTATCTCACATCCCTAAGCAAGATTACAAAAAAAATTAGGAGTAAAAGGCTGATCCATGGAAGGCACATCCAAAAGTCCTAAAATGGGAGTCATAAAAGTTTCAGGAAGTAAAAGAAAAAGAATAGTTGGAGAAGGTGCAATTATGAAATAAACAGAGAAGAAGTTTTACTGAACTAAAAAATGTATTCAGATTAAAAAGGCTCACAAAGTAGCAGGCAAAATTCAAGAAAAAGAAACAAACCTGAGCCCATCCTAGTGAATTTTGTAAACCCCATGGATACAGAAGAAATTTTACAAGCTTTCAGACATGTGGTTGCCTAAAAGAAAAGATAATTAGGCTAGGTTATGCTTTCTTTTCTGCTTTGCTGTATATATAGTAAAACAACCATTACAGACATTTGAAGGATAAAGGCCACAAATCAAGATTCCTATTCTGAGCCACATTATCATATATGAAAACAAAAGACAGAATTTTTCATGCATACAATGGCACAGAAAATATACAGGTCTATACACTTATTAAAGAAATTGCTTGAAAAGTATTTCAATGAAATAAACACTAAATTCAGAACAAAGATCTTAAAATAGTTAGAAAATATATAAGAAATAGGGGTGAGCCATAAATTAAGCACAATTTATAATTAAATCTAAATGGATGATGCTAATGTAATTGCAGACTGCTGTGTAAGGATTAAGAGTCTTGAGAACCACCATTCTATATGAAATTATGTAAAAAGATTCTTAAACTAAAATTCTATATTACTTTAAAGAAAAAAAAAAACAAGTAGGGTGTAGGAGAGAGAATGTGAAAAATTAAAAGTGTTCAGAGTTTTATCTTACTTGTGGAAGCATAGTTATCAGTTGATCAACCCAGCAAAATTAAGGAAAGGGTAGAGGAACCATGGTATGTAACATAAGATGAAAGCATTAAAGCTCATATAAGTGAGCTGAATTTCCTATAAAAACAAAGACTCTTAAATATTTTGTCTAAAAGAAATGTACCAAGAACAAAATGATAAAGGTTGAAAATAAAGGAAAGAGCCAAATAGATCATGCAAACACACCGTGTTATGGCTTTAAACATGTCCCCTCAAAAAGATATTTTGAAGTCCTAACCCTCAGAACATATCTTACTTGGTACCACAGAATGTGACTTTATTTGGAGATAGGTTCTTTACAAAGGTAATCAAGTTAAAATCAAGTCATTAGGGTGGGTCCCAGTCCAATATGATTTGTGTCCTTATAAAAAAGTAAAATTTAGACACAGACATGCACAGAGGGAAGACAATGTTAAGACGGCCAAGGAAAAGATGACCATGTGATTAGCTTGATGCATCTACAACCCAAGGAATGCTAAGGATTGCTGACAAACACCAGAAACTAGAAGAGGCAAGGAAAGATTCTCTTCTAGAGCCATCAGAAATAGCATGGTCCTGCTGACACCTTGATTTTGGACTTCTGGCCTCTACAACTGTGGTTTTAAGCCACCAAGGTTTTGGTGCTTTGTTATGGCAGTCCTAGGAAACTAATACACAAAATAAGCAAAAGAGGCTAATTACTATCTGATGATATAGATTTCAGAGCCAAAAAACATTAAATGTAACAGAAATGAACATTTTATAAATATAAATAATACATACATACAAAACAAAACACCTGTAGCTTCTTTATATCTTACAGTGATCTAATCTTCCGCACAAGCTCTTCTTGACTGGTCACTAAAAGAAGTAGTACTTACATTTGCCAATTAATGGTATCTCAGTCATTCTTGGGTCTTTTGTCTCTTTTGGGTTTATACTCAGAGTTTCAGATTTTTTTCTTCCAATTTTTACCACTCCCAAGAGGGTATCTGTTATACAGCAGGGCCTCAGATCTGTGTGGACAGGACCTGGTGCTGTCTCCAGAGTCATCAGGTTTCTGTAATGATGTCCCTGGTCCATCTGGTTAGGAGGAACCCACTGCCTAAGGCTGTGGCTGGTTGCCTCATTATCCTTCTCTGGGCACTAGTGCCCCTCCTTGGGATTTGGCAGTCACCGCATGCACACCCCTCCAAGTCAAACCAACATCAGACCCTTAGCTTTGGTCCACCTTCACCTCTGTGGTGGGGTCAGCTCAACCCTCACCCTAGAAGCCAGCTATTCACCCTGGCGGTGTTTGGGAACTACTGACTCCCTTTCACACCACACAGTTGTTGAGGGAGATAAAGGGTCCAACTTGTCTAACTCCACCACAGGACTATGCTTATATTGTAACACTCTGGCGATGAGGAGGCCACTTTATATAGCAGATACTTCCACGAGTTCTAAATGGAGGGACAGGCACAAGTCCACTCTCATTCCAGGTTTCCTGACATCTATTACCACCATTAAGACCATTATCATCCTCAGAACCACCCATCCTAGAGTTCAGCCAGGAGGAAGGTGGTCAGAACATGGATCTTTTCCCTCTTCCAATACAGAAGACAAAACCAAGACAGAAAAGTGATCTAGAAAGAGCTTTACAGACTGAATTTTGTCTACCCATGGTTTACTTTAAATTCAGCATGCAAATCCCCATGCCTAAATTTGAAAATGCTAATAAAACATAAGGAATTTAGAGAATCCTTTTCTCTCTGGTGAAAGTCTGATTTCTAAGACTATTGTTTTAGTTTAGATTAAAAACAAACAAAACAAACACAAAAACCCTATTTGGTGATCAAAAGCTAAACACAGACTACCACTAGCTCTTTTTATCCCTGCTATAACTATCCAAATTCCCAGATAAGGCAATAGATTACTCTGGGGAGTGGAAGAAAAACACATATGGAAATGTTAAAGAGAAAAGCAGATTCATTTAAAGCATAAATGTTATCCCTGTTCACACAGGATTTCTATAAACAGAGAAAACACATTCTTTTCGTTTACAGAATATCCATAAAAATTGATCATGTACTTGACTCAAAGAAAATCTTAATGGATTCCAGAACATAAAGATTTACAGGCCAAATTCTCTGCTCACAATTCAATTAAGTTGGAAATCAACAGAAGAATATGGAAACATAACAACACAGAAGCACTTAACTTCAAAATTAAAGAATGATTTTCAAATAATCCTCTGAGTCAAAGAGGAAATAAAACCTGAGATGACAATTTATTTAAACATTAACCAAAAAAAAGCAATATATAATAAAACCTATGGGAAATGACTAAAGTTGTATTCAAAATAAAATTTATAACCTTGAATACCTTTATTATTTTCTAAAAGAAAAAAGAAAAACAAATGAACTGGTCTTCTATTCCAGTAGTATAAGTGTTTAGGTGTCCCTGGGAAAAGAAAAAGGAAAGAAAAATCCCCACACAAAATGTAAAATAAAAAATGTTTTTTAAACTTGTTCTTAAAAGCATTCCACAGGACTATAAAATAGCAAGGAATGACCAGGCCAAATATCTAAGTGAAAGAAGGGACTCAAAGACTAATGAGGTCACATTTACCTCAAGAATATTTGACTATTACGGATTTCTTTGTACTTACCATCCTATGTGCATTCTATTCCAGGTACTTGGGGATTCAATAATATTCTTGAATCTGTACATTTGTGTCTGTCATCAGTTCTAAAAAATTCTCAGAAATTATCTCTTCAATATTATTTCACTTTCCTTCCTTTCCTTGAGTGTATTAATCAGGGTTTTCAGAAAAGAAACAAAACCAATAGGGAGAGAGAGAGATTTTAAGCAACTGGCTCAGGAGGTTGAAGATCCAGGGAAGAGCTACAGTCTGTGTCCAAAGGCAATTTGCCAGTAGAATTTCTTCTTGCTTGAAGAAATTAACTATTAGGGTTTTCAACTGACTTAATGAGGCCTATTCATATAATGGAAGCTACTCTGCTTTACTCAGTCTACTGATTCAAATGATTCTCTCTCATAAAAAATACCTCACAGAAATATCTAGAACAATATTTGACTAAATATCGGGGTATCTTAAATTAGTCAAATTGACACATAAAACTGATTATCACATTGTGGAACTCTATAGGTACATTTTAGACTTTATTTTGTCTCACTCCATGTCTTTCTCTTTTATATTTTTCATATCTTGGTTTCTGTATGCAAAATTTTAGATAATTTTTCTGACCTACATATTGCTTCCCTTATTCTCCATCTGTATGTAATCTGCTGTTAATTCCATTCATTTGATTTATAATTTTAATTACCAAATTTGTTTCCATAAGGTTCATTTGGTTCTTTTTCTAATATGCTTGGTTGTTGCTGGTTTAATTGTTCTTTATTCATTTTTTTTCCATACCTTCCTTTTCTTTTACATTTATTTCTGATAATTCCTGTCTTAAGTCTTTGATGGTCTGCCTGTGTTAATAGTTTCTGACAGCTTTCAACTAAGGTATCTGTTTTCTTTGTATTTTGTCATTTTTTATTACATATTATATTTTACAGCATTTTCTTTCTGATAATTTTTTGAGGCCTGGAAGTAGGTTTCCTTTTGCCAGGTGCCCAAAGATACATTCTGTACAAAAACACTTTAAGCTAAGTTCTCAGCTTGACCACTAGACAAAGTGAATTCAGGCTGTAAACCAACTTGTTTGCTTACAAATTCTTATGTGAGGTTTTGTTTGCCTTTTTTACTTAGTAGTAAGGTTTGAGGCAGAGAATTATCCCTGCAGTCTTCTGGGGTAAGGGGAAGGGAGAATAGGTTTATTGCTTGCTCCTCATAACTAGAATAAAGGATGAGGCTTTTATTTTTTAAATATATTTTATTGATTTTTTACAGAGAGGAAGGGAGAGGGATAGAAAGTTAGAAACATCGATGAGAGAGAAACATCAATCAACTGCCTCCTGAACACCCCCTACTGGGGATGTGCCAGCAACCAAGGTACATGCCCTTGACCGCAATCGACCGCTGGGACCCTTGAGTCTGCAGGCTGATGCTCTATCCACTGAGCTAAACTAGTTAGGGCAGGGTGAGGCTTTTAATGTCCCAGTTTCATTAGATCTCAGAATAGATCTTCCTCTCCCCAACCCTGGGGGTCCCTGGACTTTGTCTCTTAAATCCAGTACCTATGAAGCTACAGAAACCAAAGTTCAAGTTTACCCAGTTTAGCAAATGACCTCAAATAAAAAAAATAAAAATCAGTATTATTACTCAGCTTATATCTCTGGGTTCTTTTAACCCTTATCACTTAGTTTTTGACCAGAGTATTCCTTATTTTCTTGCCAGATCACTAATGCATTTAAAAAGATAGTTGTAAATTTTTTTGTGTTTTATGTATTTTCACATGAAGGGTTGACCAGGTTACCTAGTTTGCTTACTGTTGGAAATGAACATCTTTTCTGTAAGTATACTAACATTGGTGATTAAGTTATAACTTTTTAAACTTTGGGCAAATCTTTGTTAGATTTCTAGGTATTTCCTGCCTTTGACTTGGGAGACAGTCTGTGTTTTAATCCAGCTTTTTCAGAACTCCAATTTAATATGTGTTTTCTTTATAAGATTAGCTCTCAAACAGTGACTTAATTTTCAAGTCCCTTGTGTTCTGTTGAGCTTAGGGGCACACAGCAACAGAGCTGAGTATGGTTGACTTATATTAACTTTTTTTTCCTTGCATCTATGTAAATCTTTTTGCTACTTGGAAATTACACATTATTTAAAAATATACCGAAACAAAGTAACAATGTGTAAATGATTAATTGTATAAACAGAAAACATAGGCCTTTGGTATCTGTCAGGACACCTAAGGTTATGAATTTGTTTTACTTAACCAAAATTCTAAGTACCACCACAAGATATAATTTCTCCTGTGAATTACAGAAAATTATTACTTAAGTTTTAAATTCCTTCAAAATTTTGAAGAGTTTCTAAATAGAGGATTAGAATCTATATAAAACTATTAAGATAAATAAACTAAACTATCCTACTTGCATAATGGCAGAAGTAACTCTAACGGTAAACATGATCTGAAATTGCAAAAGCCAGTCTATGCTAATGAGACGATGTAATTGTGATTGTTCAAAAGTGTTGTGAACAGAGGAGAATGACAAGTTAGAGGAGATTAGCAAGGTCTTCCTGTCCCTGTGAGTGATTTTCCAGCATCAGAGTTGGAAGAAGTATGGGAAGGGGATTGTAGAAGAAGATACAAATATGAAAGCAGAAAGCCAAGGACCAACCTCAGAATGAATCCTTGATGTTGTTAACTTCTTTAAAGAACAACATGATTGACAACTGCCTTTGTCTCCTTTGCAAGTCTATCTATTTCCTGGTGTAAACATAACTGCATGTATTTCTGAAACAAAGTAACTGCCTTTGTATATAGGCTGTGAGTTGAACACTTCTATGCTAGGGCTTGTTTCCTGCATGAATTTTTTCAGTTTGAGCAGAGTGTCAGCTGAAGCCACCTCCCCTTTTATTAGCATCACATTATGCAGATTGTCTTTTACTTTTGGTGTTTTCATTGCAGCAGTAGAAGCTACATCACCTATTGCTTCACAGACATAACTCTACGATATTCTCCTGAGTCCCATTCTGTGAAAGGAAATTATTTCCAGTGCATTTCCTCAACTACTAGTTAAAGGCGTTTCATATGACGCTGAAATTTTATTTCTCACTTGTAAAGTAGTTGTGCTCTGGCTCAGAAGTTGCTAAAACAGTCTTATAAACCAACTTTCTCTCTCTCTCTCTCTCTCTCTCTCTCTCTCTCTCTCTCTCTCTCTCTCTCTCTCTCTCCCTCCCCCTTCCACCTTCCCTCCCTCCTTCCCCACCCCTTCTTTTTCTCTCTCTTTCTTTAGAGAGTACATGGGAGACTCATCACATCATCAACCTCAAATAAAAGGGATTTGGACAATGGGCTATAAGTACCCCCAAATTATTTTCTGGCTAAGAACAACCACTTTATTGGATTTTTAAAAAACCTTTCTTCAACAACATTAGTACTAAAAACTATTCATATTTGCAGGGATCTTACACGCACATACACGCAAACACAAATTTTTATACCTCTTGGACTTACTGCATATGTAGTTGATGAATAACAACAAGACTGCATTGAGGTGGGCAAGGCACACCTCCTGTGTAGTAACTTGGATATCCCAAGTTTGTGGCAATGTATTCACATTTGTGCTCTCACAAAATGGCAAGGTTCTAACTATAATGAAACTTTAGGGCAATCCAAAGGTAGTCAAGCCAGAAAACGTTAGGTCTACAAATGTAGGCATTTCTGGACATATGGAGTTTACTAGGAATTCTAGGGGCCTTAAAGTAACTGGATCTCAGAGTTAACATTTTACATAATTCAGTATATATTTTTCCATCTGTTAAAGTCTATAGAGAGCAGATTTTATATTTGCTCTAAGAAAGAAACTGGAGACTTATTTCATTGAAATTTATCTGACATCAAATATCAAGAACAACCATGAGAATTATTAATTTGCTGCTCAGACCTTTACATTCATTGGCTTTTCTTCTCCTCAGAGCATTAATTCTGAATACAAAAGAATCCATCAAATATATCTATTGCCAGTTTTTATAGCTGCGTTTAAAACAAGTTTTCCATGTTCTTTCCTTCTTATAAATAGCTCTCCCCAGTGGAGTTTGTTTCTTTCCAAAGATCATAGAAAATGGAGGAGTTTAATATGAACTGTAAAATTACCATATATGTGATATTTTGAGAAGAATTTCAGGTATATAGAGTAATTCAGGCCATGGTCATTCAGGTATTTTGTTTTTCTTTGAACCTTTTTTTGGGAAACACCTTTCTGATCACCCCACTACTGGAGGTGAGACAAGGGAATATATTCAGTAGAGTTATTTCCTCTCTATTTGTCGAAGTGCTAAAAGGAAAAGGCTTTGCCCAATAGCATGAATTGTGGACTCTGGGATATTACAGCGACTCTGAGATAACAGTGGAGATCCTAATACAAATGAAAATTAGGTTCAAAATTTACAACTTTAACCTTGTGTTTTGCTCTTCAAAGAACACACACATAAAAATTAGTAATAGTTAAATTATCAACTAATACCCACATAATTTACCAAAGGTAATTTCTACTGTTTTGAGGAAAAAATGATTTTGGTTTTTAAATATATATTTTATGGTTATTCCAAAGTTAATTTTAAGTTGTGCTATAGTTATGAATGCTACATTTCAGGGAAGGGGGATACAGTAATAACACTGTATTAGGTTGGGTAATAGTAAACAACCCCAAAATCTTTATGATAAAGGCTTATTTCTTGCTCTTGCTACACATCCACACTGGGTCTGACGGGAGGGTAGTGAGAGTGTTGGGGCTCTGCTTTATCTTATTCTCACTCAGGGACTCAGGCTGGTGGAGAGTGCACCATCTGGAGATTGTTGGTCACTATGATGGGGGGAAGGGAGATGAGAATGACACACCAGTTTTAAATGCTGCCCCAAAGAGACATGTCATTTTATACACATTTTATTTATCAAAGTCACATGGACATTCTTCAAGATGGGTTGAGCCTAGGAGAAGATAACTGGATATTGGTGAGCAGCAGTAATGCCTACTCTAACTGTTCCCATTTCTTATAAGCCTTTCAACTTTTTGAAACATGGATATATCTAAGAAGAAAGTACTTGCCTATCAAAATGGTCATATCAATTCCCATCCATAGTACCAGCTTCAGAGCATGCAACCTGTGCAGTTGTATAGGGCCTCTGCTCAAAATGACCCTGCATATGGATGTTAGTGCTTTCCTATTGCTGTTTTGAAATTCTTAATAGTTTATCTTTGAAGTTATATTCTTAAATGAAGCCTAGTGGAACAATGGAACATGTATGTGAACAGAGGACATATACAATACACATGCCTACTGCTGTTCTTTATTGCCTCCTCTGCATATAGCATTTACAATGCCCCCTGATACCACGAGTCCAGTGGACCCACAATGAGTAGGAGATCAGTGGAACTCAAAGCAAGTACAAGGTAAGTGTGTTATGTGAATAAACAGTGTTGCTGACAGCTCCAAGAAGCTAGCAGAACTTGCCCTGAATGCAGAAGGAAGGCAATGGTCTAAGAAACATCAATCACTGAGGACCCCAATCATTTCCTTTCTTACTTCTGTTATTTCCCTGTATTAACTAACCACTGTTGCTGGGGAACTGACATAGAAGAAAAGGGAAAGACAGGGCAACCCACAGCTCCTCCTCTTTCCAGTCCTTTCTTATTTATCAATAGAAGTAGAAAATGTTGGTAGAATGTGTGCATATGAAGATGTGAAACAAAAATAGTTGAGCCCCAGCTGGTTTGGCTCAGTGGATAGAGCTTTGGCCTACAGACTGAAGGGTCCCAAGTTTGATTCCGGTCAAGAGCACGTGCCCAGGTTGTGGGCTTGATCCCCAATGGGGGGCATGCAGGAGGCAGCAGATCAAAGATTCTCTCTCATCATTGATGTTTCTATCTCTCTCTCTCCCTCTCTCTTCCTTTCTGAAATCAACAAAAAATATTTTTAAAATATTAAAACAAACAAAAACAAAATACAGTTGAGTTAGTTTCATGCCGTGTTTCCACAGTTTTGATAAGAAGAAAATACTTACACATGGATGAGCTATGAAATACAAATTATATAATCTTAGTGGTTCTGCATGCTGGAGGCTAATTCCAGCATGTCATAATAAATGCAAGAAGTTCATCAAAAGGTTGATGGAACTTGAAGCTGCAACAGGGCTGAATCATATTACCTGCTGCTGGAATAGCTGAAAGCATTTCCCCAAACCTGAAGATCTGCATATATTATTGCCTGCTGTCAGACAGCTGAGGGCAGTTCCCCCAACCTGATAATTCTACTGTTTACCAAAACCTTACCTTTGGTATATATATATCTGCTTTGCTACAGGGCAAAATGTGGGAATAAAGAGCCCTGGGTGCCGAGATTTGAGGAACTTAGCTACTAAGCCTTCCCTGGCTCCCCCGAAAAATGCCTTCCAGATTTATATTTCATGTCTAGTTTATTTAATTTATGCGCAGCCCTTCTCCAGATTCCTGAACCATTCTAGATGTGGATAACAACCCGGCATTAATGGTGCCTGAGACAAGGACATCTGGAGAAGAAGATTTCGCCTGAGCAAAGAAAACAAGTTAGTCACCAGTAAAGGTGGGGTCACTGCATGAAAAGCTTGTACCAAGCTTTGGATTTCACGAACCAGAGTGGGTGGGAAAGACTTTTGTTTCTAGCCAGACTATTACGGGGAAGAATTCAGTTTAAAAGCAAAAATATCATTGTAAATTTTTAGTTTATATGCTCAAGGATAAAGAAATTAAAATGTTGAAAGATACTCTTTTAAATCAGGCTCAAGGCAAAAGAGTGCTATTGTCATCTTTAACTATGTGGGTTCTTGTTCAAATTGCAAAATACCTAATTCATTTTGGGAATCAAAAGTCCCTGCCAGATCTGCCTCTAGTATGGAGAGACTCCTCAGCTAGAGAGGGAGGAGCTATTAACACTCTCACAGGGAGACTCTCTAATGCTTTGTTTAAAAATTACCAAAGCACACCTTGGGACAGGCAGAATTTGGCAAAAATAAGTCAATGCCATAGAGAGCAGAATAGGAAAAGATTCAGGATCTGTCATTTTATTTGGTTTAACGTGTTTATTGTTATCTATTAAGCATGTATTTCATTCAATAAGAAAAGAAACATGGCCAGGTTAGTTGATAAATTTCCCAAAGCAAGCAGGAAGTGGGGGTTGGGAGACACGTGGTGATCCTGTAAAATCCAGAGAGTGCTAAGAAAGGTCTCATCTTTGCCATGATTTTTCTTTCCTGGTTTGTCACTTAAAAGTTTTACAGAATTCAGGAATGCGTCTGGGATTTCTGTACTCATAAAGAGAAAGCTGGCTTAAGACAAATGCACGCACTATCCGATTTTGGATTTTAGGCTAAGTTTAACTCTCTTTACAGATGCTACAGAATAAAACCAAAGCTGTTTTTCCTTCAAAGAAAGATGGTGGAAATAACCCAAAGAAAAGCTACAGGCAGATTCTGGGCAATAAGATTGATGTTTCCATGATAAAGGGTAGTTCTTAAATAATAATGGACCGCACTGCATATGAATTAAGTGTTTTTATATTTGTGTTTGAAACAGCATTGCCTAGTATAAAGATGAATGGTAAATTATATGTTAGTAATTTAAAATTTTACATTCTCTTTACTTAAAATAGTAAATAAAAACTCATGACAAATCAAGAGATAAACTACAGAAGAAAGAAGTTTATGGTTTAGTGCCTTTAATGACACTTTTTAAAAAACTGCTTTATGATCTAACTATACTCTGGACTAAGCGAAACAGTTGAGAGAGTCCAAAAAGTATTAAAATAAAACGTCATTAATGTAATTTACCATGTTTTCTTCGTGCATGCATTCTGTTGGGGGGGGGGGGGACAGTGAAAATAAGACATTCAAATCTAATGGTATTATTTCATAGACTAATCCAGTTTGTATTTGGTTAAAAAATATTGAAGGGCAATATTTAACTACAGAGTTTAGTTTTTCTTCATTAAAAACAGTCCTCTATTAATATAAGGTCTTTCAAAACTTAGAAATTAGGTTTAAGATGTCTAATAGATGTCTTAAGTCTTTCCTGTAAACTCATTGCACAAACTGGAATTACTTTCCAAAAGACTTAGGGAATGCAAATGTGTTATTTGTAAAATGCATTGAGTATTGTAAATAAAGCCATTTTTGTTTTGTTTAAAAAAAAAACAAAACTGCTTTATGAACATGGGGCCCTGAATTTTCAATTTTCTCTGAGTCCTGCAAATTATGTAGCTGACCCTTCCTACCCACAAGTCCCAGAAATGCAATGCAGAAAAATTCATTTGGAATATGAAGTGTTAGCTCAGGGGGATCTTAGAAATAATAAAATCCAGTGATTTTAAAATTTCTTTTAGTAGCAGAACCCATTCTTCAGGGTGAAAATCCAAAATAAAAAAGAGAAAAATACACACTGCTTTGGTTCAGAGGGGAGGGATGGCAGGCTTTGAGCCAGGTCCCTCTGTCCTCTCTATCCCCACACCTCGGTGACTTTATGTATCGCACTGGGTGTCTCTGTGAAACTCCTAGAGTTCCTCAGGGCACAGTGGGGAAGTCTCTGATCCAGAGGGGTTCACTGAAGGTAAGAAACATGCCTAAAATCCTAATTGTTAATCTGGCCCTCTTCTGCTCTCTATTGCCACCAAATTAGCTAAGCAAACTGAAAGTGTGGGAAGACCATTTGATGGCCCTGGCACATTTATGAATACTTTTATCTTAAAATGGGTGTGGTAATCCCTACCTCATGAAATTGTATTAAGGGCTGTAACGAAGTAAATGCTCAATAAGTAATAGCTGCAAAATTATTATTATTGTTATTATTATTCAGAAGCAGAGTTCTAACTTCCATAGAAATTAGTTAAGGCTAGTAAAACTTTTGTTTTTGTAAACTTTTTTTAGAGCTTTATTTTAAATTGTGGCAAATTATGTTGGGGGGAATTTCTTTTGCTCTACCACTCTAGGTTCTTTTGGCAAGTTGAGTAATTAAATTGACATAGGCATATTAATAGGAGAAAAACGAATTTAATTAGGTACATATGGGAGCCCCTTAAGATTATGAGACCCTAGGGCAAGTCAAGGCAGTTGCCATCCTGAGTTTAGGAATGAGATAAGGACCTGGAGCTTCCAAGGGAGGAGGAAAATTTACAGGAAGATAAGAAGAACTGATGTTTGGTAATGAGATATTTGCTTTGCCATACAGATAAATCAGTCAGATTAAAAAGTCATATATATATGGCCTAATATGCACATTGTCCCCACGGGAGTTCGACCTGGAGACTCATCACTCACTATGACATGTGCTGACCACCAGGGGGCGGCATAGAATGAAGGAAGGCTCCAGCCAGCAGCCAGGGAAGGGAGCCCCTGATCGGCAGCAGGGAAGGGAGTCCCCGGCCGGCAGCCAGAAGGCTCTGATTTGCCCTGATTGCTGGCCAGGCCTAGGGACACTACTCGTGCATGAATTTTGTGCACTGGGCCTCTAGTCTCTTATAATAGCTCTCATTCTAAATGCTTTTAGGTAGCTAAGGGAGAGGTAAATGTTTTTCTTGAATCTGATGGGTCTTGATTGCTTTTAGCTCAAAACAGTCCACATGGCACAGTGGCACATTTGGGGAAGGCCTATTCTGAATCCCTTCACTTATACACAGCATAAAATTTACCATTATAACCATTTCTAAGTGTTCAGTTCAGCAGTTCAGTAGTGTCAAGTATATTCACGTTGTTGTGCAACCAATCTCCAGATTTTTTTCATCTTGAAAACCTGAAACTCTGTATCCATTAAACAACTCTCTTTTTCCCCTTCTCTCTCCCCCCACCCCCAGCCTCTGTCAACCATCTATTCTCTATTTCTATGAATTTGACTATTTTACTCATATAAGTGGGATTACCTACTCTAAGCAATAGATAAAAGGAGTAAGAAATTGCAAAATGTTTGATATATGGTAAAGAAGGCATGTGTTCAAAAACTCTAGGAAAAAAAGAGCAGCAACTGAAATAAAACATAAAAGGGTACACACACAAAAAAGCATGGTCTAAATATGAAAGTGATGGGATAGGTGTAAATGAAAGACTTTTCACCACATAACTATTATATCATTTTGTGTTTTGAATCATATGAATATATTATCTATTCATAAAATAATTTGAATCAAACTAAAAGGTAGCATTGGTTTAAGGAATAATCCATGTGGACTTCTTTCTAGAAACCTTCTCCTGTGAATAACAAAGGATTATGACATTGGAACCATAGTGTAGAATAATAATAATTAATAATAATAATAATAATAATAATAGTAAAAACCAAATTTCATCTTTGCCCCCAGTTTCTGGCACAGAGCTTTTGTAATTCATAATGAGGTTCTTTCAAACATACCTGAATTTATGTTAATGATTAATGGGAATGCGGGGCTCTAGATAGTTTCAGGATGGGAGCTGGCTGGCAGAGAGATCCAGCCATGATTAGAGGGTTGAAATTTTCAACCCCATTCTCTCACCCTGCCACCTTACCCCAACTCACCTCCACTGCACAATTTCTGGGGAAGTGGTAAGAGGTTGGAGGTTGAGTGTAATAACTATGCCTAATGATTTAATCAATGATGCTTATGTAATGGAACCTTCATAAAAACCTCTAAATGATGGGTTTGAAGGAGTCTCTGGGTTGATTAACATGTTAAGGAGGGGGAAGAGTGCCACTCCCAGAGTGCATGGAAGCTCTGTGCCCCTCTTTACCCCATACCTTGTCCAATGCATCTCTTCTATTTGGTTGTTCCTGCATTGTATCCCTTATAGTAAACTGGTGATAGTAAGTGAAAAGCTTTTCTAAATTCTGTGAGTTATTCCAGGTAATTATCAAGCCTAAGTCAAAGAGGTCAGGGTAGCCTAGTTACTCCATTTGTGACTGGCATCTAAAGTGGAGGCAGTCTTGTGGGACTGAGCCCTTAACCTGCAGTGCCTGGGCTAACTCCAGGTGCTGAGTGTCAGAATTAAATTGAATTGTTGGACACCCTCTTGATATCAGAGAATTGGGAGGATTGGTTGGGGGAATCTCATTGCGCTTCCTGCCTCCACCCGTGGTCTTCCACAGTTTCTCCTCAGCACAGCAGCTTGAGTGACTCTAGTAAAATGCAGTTATAGCATATCACTCTGAATCAAAGCCAAAGCCCTCACAGTGGTTACACAGATCTACTCACACATCTCTCACACACATACTCTTGATCACTCCTTTGACTTCATCTCTTGTTACTCTCCCTCAACCTCATTAAGCTTCCTTTCAGTTTCTTCAACTAACTAGGCATGTTCCCACCTCAGGACCATTGCACTTCACACACTTTCTGGCCACTGTGAGTATATGTGTGTGTGTATCTGTGTGCTCATGTAACTGCCTTTCCCCTTCCCTGCTTTGTTTTCTCCTTATCATCATCTAACATAATATAGATTTTTCTTATTTCTCTCCCATTACTGGAAGGCAGGCTCCATGAAGGATGTTGCTTATTGTATTCACTTCTAAATTCTTAGTGCCTAGAACAATGCTTGGCATATAGTAGGAACTCAATAAATATTAAATAAATGAATGAATTGAAAAATCACTGAAAACAACCTGGTTGCAGAACAGAATGTAAATATTACCCAAACTTGAGAATGTTAATCTAATCAATCTTGGAAGAGGTAGAAGAATGGAAAGGGGTAGGGAGTAAAGGGAAGGAGAGAAAGGCTGAACATAATTAATCTCCTGTCAAAACAAGGAAGTCAAGAGATAGTGTTGAATTAGAACAATAAATGGAGGTCCATGTACATTGTTTGAAGTCAAAGATGCAGCTAGTGGGAAAACAACTTTGGGAGGAGGGGTATAGAGGTATAAGTAAGTTATATAAATTAGCTGTGTCTCCATCTGACATAGCATTAAGTCGACACCACCTACGGTTCATGAATTAAGAACAGTAGTGTAAGTATAATTGAAGATATAGAGATCATCACCAGAAGAAATAAAACCTCTTGGGAGTGGGACTATTTTTCAGCCAGACTGAAATATTACTTTTACAAAATCAAATTTCTGGAGTGTTTTCTTTGACACATTTTTTGCAGGCCAGTCTTGTACTGGGTGTGAGAGGAGACACCAGCGCTGCCTTCTAGGACCTTCAAGTCCAGAGGCACAGGCTGAACAATGACACTTCAGAGAAAGGACAGTATGAGACAAAACATGAGAGGCAGTGTGCAGAATGGGCCATGTGAAGTGTTAAGGAATTTGGGAGGAAGTGTGAGTTAATCCAGACCTCACATGTTGACTGCAAAGCTGTCAAGCTGAACTTCCTGGTTTCCTGGACTGCCTCTTAAGAAGGCCAGCAGCTGCCCCCTACACTTTTTGTGTCCCCCTCCCATTCTCAGTGAGGGTACAAGAGGTGACCTGTACCCAGTAACTTGATGGAATATATTTGATTCATGGTGGGGAAACTCGAAGAGATTTTACCTAGCAATGACAGGTGGTGCTTACAGGGAGAGGGAAAGCTGGACAACAAGCTGGTTCTAAGGATATAGACAATTACTTCTTTAAATTTTAGGTGTCAATAGGCCAAAAGCTTCTCTTTGGTTTATAGGATACTCAAAATTATTGTTATTCAAGATACAAGTACAACTCTTCCTGCTCCTCTTAATGTAGAGGTTATGGCTCTTAAAAGAACGCTCATTTGTTAAAGAAATGTCTATTTTCTTCCAATACAATTAAATCAGATTCTGAATGTGCCTCACAGTAGGTTTGCAATGCAATTGCAGTCGGCATTGGAGACTCTGTTCTGGTTGGAAAATGTGGTCCTATGAGGTTCAGTGGCTTTCTGTTTTTATGACAGGAGTACGGGATCCTCTGCCCAGTGTGGAGACCTTGGTGCTAGACCCAGTCAGTAACCCACTCTGCCTTTCTGGTCTTATTCCCTCTTCAAGATCAGAGGGATTCTTTGTTCTTCCATCCTTGCATTAATTCTGAAAGAAATCACTCTCCACTCCCCCCTCATATTATTGCCATTAAAGACACTTTGCAAAGTCCCTTAAATTCGTTTAAGATTTTATGAAAGACTGGAAGAGCTCTTATCTTGGAACAGCTCCTGCTTTCCACTCCGTTCTCTACAAGTTTCCTTTGTTAGTTATGGTCTCCTCTTTCAGAAATCTCTTGAAAACTCTCATTGGTGGGCAAACTTCCTGTCCCATTCTCTTTGCTTTTATGCTTTTCTTTTTTTAAATAGCACATTTGACTTCAAAGGGGTTTCAGGAGGGACAAGAAGCAAACTTTGTACCTCTTCTACCAGCAAGAATTTTCATTGTTAAAATAATTCCTGTGCTCTATGAAAGATGTACAGGCTGGATTCTTTGTGGGCAGTCCCCTACATGTACATATAGCATGCCTGATATACACATATACAAGTTGAATAGTAAAAAGTTGAATCATATTATATTTTACTAGAGGTCCGGTGCACGAAATTCATGCACAGGGGGTGTGTGTCTCTTAGCCCACCCTGCACCCTCTCCAATCTGGGACCCCTCGAGGGATGTCCGACTGCCCACGGGCCTAAATGGGCAGTTGGACATCCCTCTCACAATCCAGGACTGCTAGCTCCAACTGCTCACCTGTCTGCCTTCTGATTACCCTTAACTGTTTCTGCCTGCCAGCCTGATCACCCCCTAACCACTCCCCTGCCAGCCTGACTGATGCTTAACTGCTCCCCTGCCAGCCCAATTGCCCCTAACTGCCCTCCCCTGCAGGTCTGGTCCCCCCCTCTAACTGCTCTCCCCTGCAGGCCTGGGTCCCCCACAACTGCCTTTCCCTGCAGGCCCAGTCGCCCCCAACTTCCCTCCTCTACCGGCCTGGTCACCCCTAACTGCCCTCCCCTGTAGGCTTGATCACCCCCAACTGCCCTCCCTTGCAGGCCTGGTCCCTCCCAACTGCCCTCCCCTGCTGGCCATCTTGTAGTGTCCATCTTCTGTCCACATGGGGGCAGCCATCTTTGACCACATGGGGACAGCCATCTTGTGTGTTGGAGTAATGGTCAATCTGCATATTACTCTTTTATTAGATAGGATAGAGGCCTGATGCATGGGCGGAGGCTGACTGGTTTGCCCAGAAGGGTGTCCTGGATCAGGGTGGGGGTTCCCTTGGAACATGGGGTGGCCTGGGAGAGGGGTCTGTGATGGTTTGCAGGCCAGCCATGCTCCCCAGTGACCTAAGCGGAGGCCCTGGTATCTGGGATTTATTTATCTTCTATAATTGAAACTTTGTAGCCTTGAACAGAGGCCAGGGCTGGCCAGGGTGGGAAGAAAGCTTGGCTTCCTCCATCGCCAGGGGAAACTGAAGCCTTCTGCTTGCTCCAGCTCTGTGGCCGCCGCCATATTTATTGGGTTAATTTACATACTCGCTCCTGATTGGCTGGTGGGCATGGCTTGTGGGTGTAGCAGAGGTACAGTCAATTTGCATGTTTCTCTTTTATTAGATAGGATAAGGTAAGGCCTATCTGCAGAAAGCGAAATAAATAAATAAATAAATAAATAAATAAATCCCCTCCCCCAAAACAAAAACCCAACCTAATTAATATATATTTTTCTCAAATAAAAATCTTCAAATTATTACCAGTTTTCATGGCTCTTGTTTAGTTTTGTTTTTCCCTTTCAAACACACAAAATACTGGCTTAAGTTCAATGAACATTAGATTATAGCTAAAAATGCTTGGCTTTTAGCATTCCTAATAATTTCCATCTTTTCCATTATGTTGATTTTGAGATCTATGTTTCTTTTCATTTTCTCTCCCACCCCCACTCAGCACTTAATTTATAAAATAAGAGAAAAATGCAAAAGAAATATTCAAATAATTGCAAAACAGCATTGGACAAGCAAAGATGAGACTGCCAAAATTGAGGCATTGATAAATTAGCAGTGCATGCAGAAACTTAAATGTTCATTCATCAGCTAATAAAGAAATGTTTGAATTCAATGTACAATACAGGAGGTTTAGGAGTATCCATGTAAAAGGGAGCAAAAGGCAGGATGTATAAAAGTTGAATGTCCCCAAATCAAGAAGAACCTAATTATACTGAGTCATAGAAATATTTAAGAACAAACACTTGACACAAATGACTGAGTTTTAAGAAGATATACACAAAGTGGATGAATTAAAGTATTAAGATGTGGAGGAGAAAAGATAATTTTCCTTCTTTCCTTCTAAATTCTTCTGGCTGGTCTAATAATTAAAATAATATGAGACCAATTAACAGGAGAAAATGACCAATTATTTATGTCTGTACATAGGGGGGCTCCATTAGAATATGAAACCCAAGGACAATTGAGCAGTTGAGGCTTATTTGCCATCTTGAGTTAAGGAGAAAGGATGGGTAGTGGTTTGCGACTTCAAAGGAGAGAAAGGCAATTCACATGGAGATAAAAAAAACAAATGTTTGTTGGGCTATCTTTAACAATGGGACACCAAGAGAACCTTGCTAGGTTCCTCCCTGTCTATCACACACTAGTTCATATTAAACTATAGTATTAAAATATAGCTCCCTTCCAAGATCAAATCCTCCATCTAAATTCTTTCAGGCAATTATGGAGAAGGTCAAAGGTTTTTCTGAAGTCATCTCCTGAAAATAACCCACTTAAAATAATCAATATCCCAAAAAGCATATTTTTGAGTGGCAAACTCAGCTTTCCCTCAACGGCCTACCTTCCATTAACTGCTTATTGAGAATGAGGAAAATACATGTCTGAAATTACAATATAACTTGTTAAGCACAAGACTCTGCACCTAGTAGGTGCTCAATAAATATTTGCTTTAAGTGATATGCACCAAAGAAAGATTATTTAGTCTACCCAGAACTTCTGAAGAGCTTACTAAAAGCCCAGCCCACTGACAATTCACCTCAGTACTGTAGTGGATCTGATAAGACAGAGAGGCTTCTTCCTCATCCAGGTTTTTGGTCCCTCCCTCCTAACCCAGGAGAAAACAGAAGGCAAGCTCTCCGTATTGATCATGATTGTTACTATTTCATAGTGCATTTTCAAAACAGCAATTAACTTGAAAGATTTTTGTCTTTGTAAAGAAATACTCCTTCAGCACCAGCCGGTGCTGGTGCAGAGAATCATTTTATTGGCAAGAATTGTCAGTTCCATGCACTAAACCCGTAGGAACCTGTATTGTAAGAAACATACTTTTTAAAAATATATTTCTTTATTGATTTCAGAGAGGAAGGGAGAAGGAGAGAGAGATAGAAACATCAATGATGAGAGAGAATTATTGATCGGCTGCCTCCTGCATGCCCCCTACTGGGGATCAAGCCCACAACCCAGGCATGTGCCCTTGGCCAGAATCAAACCTGGGACCCTTCAGTCTGTAGGCTGACACTCTATTCATTGAGCCAAGCTGGCTAGGGCAGCACCAATATTTTTGGTGTAGCAGTTCATGCTTTCAAATGTATAAGCACTCCTCACTCTCCTTTAATTCAGAGTGGCAATGACTGCTTCTTCTTAAATAATGTAATAGAAACTGGGTTCTAGAAAAAAGGAAGAGTGAAAAAGGCCTTTACAGGCTATACTGTCTGTTATTGTTTGGGGTGTTTTTGGTGGGGTGGTTTTTTGGAAAGGGATTATCTTTTAACAAAAAGAAAGAAGGACCCACCATCACTTATTAGCAAAGCCTAAGACTTAACCTATGGCTCTAGGAAAATTGTGAAAAAGGCAAACTCTGGCAATTAAATTAATCTAATTTTCCTAAGGAAAATGGGTAAAGAGTATATTACATGTCATCAGGAGGAAAATATTATAATGAAGACCAGAGATGGAACTGTTCACTTTACAAAAGAATTTGCCATTGGATTTTTATGTAATGGGGAGGTTTCTGTACAATAAGGGGAGTTGAACTTGATGATACCAGAAGTTGAAGCAGATATACAAGGCATTCAGTATTGAGTTGCATTTTAAAGTTTTTAACATTTCAGGAACCCAACCATTATATAAAACTAGAGGCCTGGTGCACAAAATTTGTGAACTCGGGGGCGGGGGGTCCCTTAGTCCAGCCTGTGCCCTCACGCAGTCTGGGAGCTGTCAGTCGGACATCCTTAGTGCTGCAGCGGAGGCGGAGAGGCTCCTGCCACCACCGCTGTGCTTGCCAGCTGTGAGCCTGGCTTCTGGCTCCTTGGGAGTGCACTGACCACCAGGGGGCAGCTCCTGCATTGAGCATCTGCCCCCTGGTGGTCAGTGCGCATCATAGAAACCGGTTGTTTGGCTATTTGGTCAATTTGCACATTAGCCTTTTATTATCCTACTAGAGGCCCGTTGCACGATATTCATGCAAGAATAGGCACCTGGCTTCACTCCCAGCTGTCCGGGAGCCAGCAAGTCCCCGCTCCCCGGCAGCCTGGGAGCAGGCACATCCCCCCTCCCGCCTGGGAGCCGGCATGTCCCCGCTCCTGGGCCGCCCGGAGCCGGCCCCTCCCCGCTCCTACCGGGAGCCGGCAAGTCCCTGATCCCCAGCCACCTGGGAGCCGGCAAGTCCTTGCTTCTGTCTGGAGCACCACTCCAGTAGCTCCCTCTACTGCCCTGCTTCCCCTCATAGCAGGCTTTACACCACTCTGTGGCTGCATATGCAAATGAGCCTCCATCTTTGTTGGGTTAATTTGCATACTCACTCTGATTGGCTGTAGGCATACCAGAGTGATGGTCAATTTGCATGTTTCTCTTTTAAGAGTAATATGCAAATTGACCATCACTCCCACACACAAGATGGCCACCCCCATGTGGTCAAAGATGGCCACCCCCATGTGGACATAAGATGGCTGTCACAAGATGGCCAGCAGGGGAGGGCAGTTGGGGGCAACCAGCCCTGCAGGGGAGGGTAGTTGGGGTGACCAGGCCTGCAGGGGAGTGCAGTTGGGGGGGACCAGGCCTGCAGGGGAGGGCAGTTGGGAGTGACCAGGCTGGCAAGGGAGGGCAGTTAGGGGTGACTGGGACAGCAGGGGAGGGCAGTTGGGGGCAACCAGGCCTTCAGGGGAGGACAATTAGGGGTGGCCAGCCTGGTAGGGGAGGGCAGTTATAGGTGACCAGGCCAGCAGGGGAGGGCAGTTAGGGGCAATCGGGCTGGCAGGGGAGCAGTTAGGCGTCGATGAGGCAGGCAGGGGAGTGGTTAGGGGGTGATCAGGCTGGCAAGCAGAAGTGGTTAGGGGCAGTCAGGCAGGCAGA
This sequence comes from Corynorhinus townsendii, assembly GCA_026230045.1. Lineage (NCBI taxonomy): Eukaryota > Metazoa > Chordata > Mammalia > Chiroptera > Vespertilionidae > Corynorhinus > Corynorhinus townsendii. The sequence continues at coordinate 143,933,711 of JAPDVU010000007.1, read as the reverse complement.
CAGGCGAGCAATTGGGAGCCAGCAGTCCTGGGTTGTGAGAGGGCAGTCGGATATCCCTCGAGGGGTCCCAGATTGGAGAGGGTGCAGGCTGGGCTGAGGGACACACCCCTGTGCACAAATTTCGTGCACCAGGCCACTAGTATAGGATAAGATGCTTTTGACATTCATTTTATGAGTCTGTTGAGAAAACTGAAGAGACGATAGGAAGTAAACACCAGACACTGTCCTTATTTTTTCCTGGAATCACAATGAGGGCACAAATTTTAAAATTCCACTGGGCAGTATTTGGGGCTAGTCTGTGGCTATGCTGTAGTGGGATAATTTGACTTGCAAATACCTTGAATTTTCTAAATGCAGTTTTAACATGATAATATGAATCTCTCCTGGCCCACTAGGCTAGCATAGAGCTAATAATCACAATGCTGATCATGATAATGATGATAGTTAAGGCTCATTAAAGATTTACTCTGAACCAGGCACTCATCTAAGTACTTTATAAACATTTTCTCCTTAGTCCTTGCAATAATTCTAAGAGGCAAGTTTTGTGTTTTTCTTTTTTTAAAATCTCATTTTATTGATAAGGAGATTGAGGCTTGGACATGTACATAACTTACTTGTGGCTACAAAGCTAATAAGTGGTGAAGCAAAATTCACACCCAGAGCTTGCATTTTGAATCCAACTCTGCAGTGTGGGCCAAAAATTTATATTCCTATTCATCTTCTTCGAACTCATATTCCCTCTTCTTTAAAAAGTAAAATATAAGATGAGACAAAATTAATTATTTCCAGGGTAGCAGGATTCCATCTCTATATATTTATGAGTATTCTCCTCTTTGCTTTGTTCTCTTACTGGTACCCACGGGGCAGTTTTCTTTCCTCAAGTTGCAAAAAAGCAGAAACAAAGACTCAAAGCAGATAAATAAAGACTTGGATACTTAATTTAGAGGGGTGTTCTGCTCCCACAGACTTAAGAGAGGATTAGTGCTGGAAGATAGAAGACAGGAGGTAGAAGGAATACTCAGATGTGAAAGAGTCCAAGAACCAGTATGTGGAGAAGCCTTAGGCTCTTCTCTCAGTACCAAGCTTGCCAACTTGTCTGTCACCTGTGACTATGCCACCTACATCCAACAACCAGACCCAGAGTGAGGGACTTGGACACCTTGTGTAGGATGAGGGTATTGAGAGAAGATCAAGGTGAGAGTAAACAGAACCAGGTGAGAATTTACCTGAGGTAGAGCAGTAGTAAATCGTTTTATGGAGGCAACGCTAAAACAGTAAAAGCAGGTGGCTCTTTTTTAATAAAGCTGTGTCTGAAAGAAAAAAAATACTATGGAAGACTGGTTAGCTTTATCTCAGTCAGGTCTGATTTCACATTATCTCAATCAGAAGTAACTAAAATCATAAAGCATGCCCCATTCAGCAAGCTGGAAGGCATTTAAGGAAGGGTAGGGGTAAAAATATTTCCAAAGGCTGATTCCCCTAATAATGAAGGCCCTAGTTGGCCATTAATCCTGACACAAAAACCCATGGGCTTTTCACAGTCTGGCTCTTCTGTGGGTGAG